>OU383774.1:41800088-44610088 GCA_910950805.1 Acrocephalus scirpaceus scirpaceus
TATAAATGCTCAGAAATAAACTTGGCAATCTCTTTCTTTAAGTCAAACTTTGAAAAAATGTCTGTCATTAAAACAAATGTTTGCAAACTATTTATATCCTGAAGGAGTTCTTTTTTTGTAACATTCATAGCTCTTAGGGCAATATATTATATTCAGATCCATGACCATGGGTTTTAGTTTTAGAATGTTTTAACCTTAGTCCCTCCATTAGGTTTTGAGTGAAAATATTCTGTCCCAGAAATTATGCTGTGCTAACAGCTCAGAGGTACACAGTGGTACAGATAATGATGGCTACAGCTCATCAGGTATGGCACCTAAACTCCTCAGGCCAAAACTTTTACCAGAGGACCTCATGGCTTGCAAAGAGCAAGAAAGAAGTCAGTATGTCATGTAGCTTTGCTGCATTCCTAGAAATATTCATTTCGACCCTTAGAAGTAGTTTTTTTGTAAGGAGCAAGAGACCAGTTGTCCACTTGTCAATGTCACCTTCATCTATGCTATTTGATTTTGCTCCTCAGCTTGTGTCTTTTTCCTTTCTTTATTCTTGAATGGACATTTTCTTTTAAAAGAGAAGGGAAGGGAAGGGAAGGGAAGGGAAGGGAAGGGAAGGGAAGGGAAGGGAAGGGAAGGGAAGGGAAGGGAAGGGAAGGGAAGGGAAGGGAAGGGAAGGGAAGGGAAGGGAAGGGAAGGGAAGGGAAGGGAAGGGAAGGGAAGGGAAGGGAAGGGAAGGGAAGGGAAGGGAAGGGAAGGGAAGGGAAGGGAAGGGAAGGGAAGGGAAGGGAAGGGAAGGGAAGGGAAGGGAAGGGAAGGGAAGGGAAGGGAAGGGAAGGGAAGGGAAGGGAAGGGAAGGGAAGGGAAGGGAAGGGAAGGGAAGGGAAGGGAAGGGAAGAGAAGAGAAGAGAAGAGAAGAGAAGAGAAGAGAAGAGAAGAGAAGAGAAGAGAAGAGAAGAGAAGAGAAGAGAAGAGAAGAGAAGAGAAGAGAAGAGAAGAGAAGAGAAGAGGATAATTAGGCAGTAACTAAGCATTAAGTGTTGCCCGATCTCCCAAAATACATCTGTATTTTTACCCCCTTATGTCTCTATTCTCTTGCTTTCTTATGTATAAATTGCCCTCCAATTATAGCAACACATAAATTATTTTGGGGTCCCATAGGACATGTTCAATTTGTAAAGTTCCTCCCTTGTGTAAAGATTTATTGGATTTCTTGACTTGGTCTCCAGTCTCCATTATTAGAGAAGCAGGTAAAAGGAAATGAAGGTAATTTTGACAGAAAACCCATGAAGACTTAGCTAGTTAAGTGAGAATTTGAAACACTTCAGAAAATGGAATTACACAAAGATGAATAGGTTCTGTTTATCTTTTTTTTGTACAACTCCTACATTTGTGATTTTAGGTGACTCTATGCTCTCCTTGCTTGGAAATTAGAAGCACAGTTGGAAAAAATACTACTGAACGTCTTAGCTCCTTCCAGCACAGCTCCTAACATCCAGCTTTGACATTCTAGGACACCATTGTTCACTGTGGAAGTAAAGAAAAGGAATCAAGAAGAATGGAAGAAAACTTCTTTCCCTCTTGTATTGTATCACCTTTTATTCTGGATTCTTTCCACTTACTTTTCCTCGTTATGTCTATGTCTCTTCTTGCACCTATGCAAGGATTCCCAGAAACAGAAAAAAACGGAAGCCAAAGAAGAAAAAATCAAGTATCTTCTGCCAAAACTGTTGCAGAAGCACTGTCTACAGGAAGAAAAGGAAAAAAAAATAATGCTGGCAAAGAAATGTATTGGTAGAGGAATCTTCCTGAACTGAACCAAAGCTTTCTTCTACTTCAGACCAAAACCCTTTTACCTGTAAAAACTGTCAGGTCTCCAGCCTAGCTTTATGGAATTCAAAATCAAAAGGTTTAAAGGACAAATAGAGGGCATTTTTCCCTCTCGCAGTTATTTCTCCCTCACTGAAAAAATGACAATGGGTATGTCTGAATGAACTGTGGTACTTGAAGATGTGCAGAACTTCTACTATAAGCACTTTCCCAAATGTAAGCCAACATCAAGGCATCATGGTTTTGAATTAATTAGAGTAACAAAGAGTTTCTCAACATGACGCTGTTTTCCAGACGGGATGGAGTTCTGTGAAATCTCTGTTCTTTTTGTGCTGCTAATCTCGCCTCATGACTCAGAAGCTGAAAGCCCTAAATAATGTTGATAATCCTCTGCAGTCTCTTTCTAGTCTTAGCAATGCCTTCCCTCAATGAAACACGTTATGTGCTTTGCAAGAGAGATTTCATGATTATTTTTGATACTAGGCCTTCAGTCCATGCTTACTGACATTGCAAGGCATTCCTCAGATTTCTATCATAGAAAAGGATTTGCACCTCCAGACTTGGCATACATTATAGGAACTGTGTATGATAAAAAAGTATAATTTTCAGAATCTACAGAACAAAAAGTGTAATTTTCAGAATCCATAGAATATTTTTCATGCAAGCCTAGCTGGTTTCTCTGTGAAGGACATAAGGAGTTCGCAGCGGGATTACAGACTCCTGTCTTTAGGTATCTACGTGGGACCAGGCAAATAGATAACTAAGCTGTCCCTAAAGTTAGCGAAGAGCTTCCTTAACACAGGGGGTTACTGATACGAAAAGACAAGCAGGATATCTGTAGGTAACTGGCAGATGAGGCACAGTATCTTAGGGAGACACAGCCTCAGAGGCAGCAACTGAAGTCTGGGCAGCATACCTGCACTGGCTGAACTGATCTCAGTGAGACCACACAAACATGTTCAATATACAGGCACCTACCTTTACACTCTAAGTTAATTTATTCCTAAAGTGATTCCCATCCCAATCGTCCTTTAGCTCTGTTCAGACATTTTGTTGCTTTTTCAGAAAGTGTCTAGCTGCCGAAGCAAGACCCTGCTGGTGCTCTGTCATCCAGCACTTTGCAGGTGTTTCAGGGGACCTCAATGTATTTCGGACATCTGTGCATGACAAGGAGGGCAAGTCCATCCTGTGTGCCTCTGTCCTAGGTTACAATGTAAAATTGTGCCCAAGGTATGTATTCTATCCCCATGAGCCGTTGGAGCAAGGTGGGGCAGTGTTTTCCTTATCTTCTGTTAACAAGCCTAACAATGCCTTGCCCATGACTCATAGATAACTCCCTCCGGGAGTTATCTCTGTTTAATGGGCCATCAAGGACCCACTGCATGACTCATAGAATGAGATCAGCCCATTGGGAGATGCTCTGCCCAGGGGGAGGAGCCAAGCATTCCCACCTGGATAAATCCAGGGTTTAGGACAGCACAGGCAGCTTTTATGCACTGGACTTCCAGAGGAGACAAGAGCTGCCAGACGTTTCTACAGGAATCACTGCTTTGACAAGACCATCTCATCTGGACTAGTACTACCACCCTAACTAACAGGGTGTCAGGTTATATTCTGACTCTGTCAGTGGGGTTTTTTTGTACTATTACTTTTATTTTATTTTACTTTACTTTATTTTCTTTTAATCTTATTAAATTGTGTTTCTGACTTGGAGTCCTTCACTGGTTTTGCTTTCAAACCTAGGACAGCCCCTGGCAGAGCTTGTGTGCTGTGTGAGTCCTTTGGCATTGCTCTAACATCTGCAGAAGCTAGAAAGTTGTCTGTTCCTCTGTTTAGGCTCATGCAGAGAATAATTAAGCAAATGCTCAGCTTTGTGTGTGTTAGTTAAAAATTAAATTTACAATCACTGTGCATATAGTGTTATGCATTATAGTACAAAGCAGCTCTTCTCATTAATATACTGAAAAGGAAACTATCTTCTATGCTTTTCCTATGTGATTGTGATTTATAGATCCCAGAGAAAAAGGCAGAATTTTCCCATGCTCCTGTTGAAGTGTGTCAGAAGTAGCTGTTCTCCACATTTTGCTAAGAGCCATGAAAAAACCCCACAATAAAAATGTGCACACACACACACACGTACTCACATGCATGCACACACACACTCACATACACAAAAGTGCCATCCAACTGGAGATGGATTGGGCTTTATTTTATTTCCCTAATTTAATGAAGTTTTCATTTGTATCTTCTCTTTTGTAACTTAAGTTTTGTAGAAGTGCAACTGTGTAAACAACCGGTGACAGAAGGAGCTTTAATGACACATGGAACATGTTAAAAAGCAGCACATATTTTTAAAGGCATGTGTTAGAGCAGAGAATTTCTTTTATCTTGATTTTGTCCGCAGCAATATTAAAGGAAAAAATCAGTTCTTTTCTAGAAACTCGCTGTAAGAATAATTTTCTTCTTTATCCTTTTTTAAAATTATTATTATTATTAGAGATTAAGACAACAAAAACATTAACTTTCTGCACTAGCTGAAGAGATGCTCATAAAAAAGTCTAAATATCTATTGACCCTATGATCTCAATTGCAAATAGCCAGTACATAAGAGAATTGCATTATAAAACCTATTTTTGTTATGAAAACTCTCTTTATGGATTCATAAATTATTTACATTAGCAGTTACAGTTCAGGATAATGAAGCTTCATATCTTCAGTAATGCTAAAGGGGGACCAAGTGGAAACATTTATTTGGTTCCATAAAATACACTTTCAAATGATGTCTGCCAGGTTATATTATCCATAGCACTCTTAACTTTATTAAAGTTATGGAAGAAGTTCAGCTCTATGAACTTGAACTGGATGGAGTCTCATAAATAGGAGCTGTATAAGATCTGGAAGGAACCTCAGGAAGAAAAATATCATATGAGAAAGTTGAGTACCCATCTCCATTGGAGGGACATTCAGGTAAAGTAGCAGGCTTAGGGCTTGGAGTCTATTCTCACATAGTTGTTTGGCTTTACTCTTACAAAGACAAGTTTCTAAGAGGAAGCACTAAATTTCTGTCTGAAGGTGCCCCACAGGTGCCTTGCTTAGGTGCAGACACTACCATTGCAAGGCATTCTGACTTCAAGGGTGTCAGAGCAACATGATATTAAAGGAACAAGAAGAAATCCAGAAGGACTGGTTATTGAATCCATATTTAGACTGAATGGCTTTTTAGTCAGCCCCTGAGACCTGGTGTCCTCTCTTTATTGTCTATGTAGTGATCCCAGCTGGTGTGTGGACTCTAAAAAGCCATGACTATTTTGTTTCCAGCCACCTTCCAGCTGAAAGAGAGATAGGGCTTAGGTGGAGTTCTGCTGCTTCCAGAGCCTAGTCCTTTTGGATCAGACCATTGATCTCATAGCTGTCCCCGGGGCTTTTGCACTTTTACAAGAGAAAGTAAGGAATTAAACTTTCCCTGAACTACCAGCATGGCATGATTCACTAGCAGATGGGCTCTGTTCTGTAAGGTACCAGATGCCACCATGGAGGAATGAGCATGTCTTTGTGCAAAGAAGAATCACTGACAATGTCCTATACTTTCTGGGAAGATTCATATTTTTAGAATTTCATAAGCACACCCACATTCACTGGGGGGTGTTTGAGTTGCAATTTTATAAGAAACGCCTGTTTCTATTATTTCCTTTAGAAGTAAACAAGTTACTGCTGCTCTGCTTTTAGAAAATGTGGGCAACTAATGTACAAAATAGAGTTAATTTGCTGTATGGGTTATATTGATTCTGCACCATTAACCGACCAGCTTAATTTGGTGAGGAATAAATAGTGTAATTAATTAGTGACTGTTTCTGTCCATAAAACTAAACAATTGGTTTCAAATCACCCGAGACTGCAGTGTTTTTGAAGGATCTATGCAGTATTTATGTGCCAGGATGCTATTAAACTCCCTATAGCTCAGGACTTCCTAAATCCAAGTCTTGAAGTACAGTTGTATCTCCATTTTGTTGAAAATGTTTTCAAGGTACCTAACCTGAATCTCTCTTGGATAGAGAGAAGTGTCTCATTCCAACCCCTCACCTTTAGAGAAAACACAAAAGTCAGTCAAAAAAAGGCCCAGACACTGAGACCTCTGGTCCCAGTGGGACCATCCCTGTAAATGGGGGAGACTAAGGTGCAGGCTCCCCTTTCACATGTTTTCTTTCTTGCTGCACTCATTTGTCTCTATGTAGAAGTCTGGCTTCATCACAGACAAAGAGTGGCCCCATGTCCTGTGTTCAGAAGGTGACCATTTCAGGTATTTGCCTGTGATTCTGCCCTAGACATCAGAAACAACTCTCTGGCAATGTTTAATAAAAAAATGTTATATTTCTACAAGAAAAAAAAAAAATTCTGGTTTATATGAACCAGACTCTCCCAGAAAAAAAAAAAAAAACCACAAAAAATGAAATAGTTCTGCTAAAAGATTCTAATCTCACTCTTATAAAGATATTGTATAAAGCTAGAGGCCAAGTGCCTGCCACACACAGTAGGGTTTATATCTTAGGGTACTCACTAGCTCTTTGTCCAGTGTAGTTCTGGAAATCAGATTTCCCGCAGATGTCTTTGAGATTGCTCCTGCCTTGCAGACCTCAGTCCTTTTGAGCTCTTCGTTCTATAATTTATCTTTTCTTAATTTCATCTTATTACTTAATTTTTAATCATTACACCAGGTTCATAGCTAATGGTTAGAATGTCAATGCAATATCACACTGATAAGATTGACAGTATCAGGGCATATTACTCCTTTCTGAATATCTTCCTCTACCCTTTGTGAAAATTAATTTATGGTTGATTGGGGATGTCAGGCTCTGCAGCAAAGCCACACAGCAACATCATGTTCTGACTCCTAGCCAACTTGACTCATTAAAGCATTTAAAAACTTGGCATCAAACTGTATTGGAGCTGTGAATCGCTCTGTTGTAGCAAAACAATCTTTCTGTCAATTCTGTTGGTTTTAAAATGAGGCTGCTCTGATCAGACCTTTCACATATGGAGGTGCACAGCTGGTTCTGCTGCTTTCAAGTGCATCCAGAAATATGCCCACTGGGCCTTCATGGAGCTGAAGGGAAAATGTTATCTCATGAAACAATTTTACCTTCTGAGGTGAGATATTCAGCTGGTGGGGATAGCTCTGTAGAAACAAGACAGGTAAAACATGCTGCAAAAAGTTTTCACCATATTCATATTTATTTAAACTACAGCTTAAATGCTGTGTCCTTTGGGGGAAAAAAAAAAAGAATGAAAACTGAGAAAATAATAACTTCACCTTGCCTATGAACATTTAAAAGGAAATTGATGTAGTCTGATGAGAGGAGCTCAATGAGTACTTTAGTTACGGCAAATGTTCTTCCACTTTTAACTCTGCACAGATGACAGATGATGCTGGATCTGCTCCCTGCTGCATTAATAGCAGGGTTATGGCTTAAGCACAGCAGCTTTATTTTCTACTGTTGTGGGCACAGCATAGGCTGAGGTTATTTTCCAAGGGAATAGATATATGAATGAGTGTGTATGTGCACTGCCATGATGTCCATAGTAGGGATTAAGACTGTCTCTTGTACACCTTAATTTACTAAAATCTCCACTTTAGCTAATGTATTTCAAATACTCAGGACAAAATCTTTTTCAGCACTTGGGACCAGGGTCTTGTCAGGCAGCTAAATGCTGAATGGTTATGAAAAGGATATTAAAAAAAATAAAGGGAAGGGGGGCAAAGGGGAAGAAAAAAAATGCCCCTAACATTTCTTGAGTAAGAAAATCTGCTGCTGTTCCTGCTGTGTCCTTATGACGTGTCTGCTGGTGATTCTACATACAGCAAGAGACAGGATTCAAGAGTTCAAGGAGCATTTCGGCAATACTCTCAGGCACATGTTGTGACTCTTGGGAACAGCCCTGTTCAGGGCCAGGAATTGGACTTTGAGGATCCTTGTGGGTCCCTTCCATCCCAGCTTATTCTGTGATTCTGTAGTAAGTGGGGTTTTGCTTACATATAGTTTAAGTGATATCCCCTGAAGGAAGAGACTCTCATTGTCTGACTCCTACAGGATGAATGGCTTGTTGTGCTGCAGTTTGGCAAATCCCTCACTCACAACTGCTCCTCTGTGCCAGTACGAGAAACGTTTTGAAGTCTAACATGGAGGTGACAGGTAGACATTAATGCTCTCACGTGACACTATTTCAGAGAAGAACGACAGCTTACAGACTACTCGCTTTCCACAGGAAGGTCTGTCTTCTTCATAAAGCCAGAATAGCCCTACCTTTCTCTGACAAAGGTTTCTCTTCCTTGTGGGCCTTCCAGAGACAACCATTTTGACATCTGATATTGCCAGTTCTTGTGTTACTTTGGGAAGTTTATGACTGGGAGAGGGAATTCAGACCGTGGAAGGGAACACACTTTGAGTATGGAGTTTCCAGACTCTCTGGCATCCCAGATTATACAGAATAGTAAATTTCTTCTTGTTCTTGCAGCTCTCATTTTTAGTGTTTCAGGGCAGATTTAAGAGACTAAGGAGTTTCTTTTTCATGTGGATGACAGATGGGTAGCAGCAAACAGGTTGCAATGGAAAAAAGACATGACAAATGAGGCAGCTAACTTTGTTCTCTACAACTCTCCTTAGCATCTAAAAAGCATAGTAATTCAGGGACTGAATGCAATACAGTTCCTAATATATCAGTAGAGAAAGTACATAATAAAGCTATGGATTTCACTGGAAAGGAGCAATTCCACTTCACAGCAAGTTCTGAAGAAAACAAAAAGAATAAAGCTTACAGAGTCAAGATCTCTGTCCTTTTGTGTAATCTTCATTTACCTATTATTTGTTATCTCACTAATCGCTTATGCAGCAATAGGACAATTTCAAACAAATTTAACAGAAAATGTAAGTTATCAAAACTGTGGCATGAGGTTGATGTGGGTAATGCATAGAGTCCTTACAGGCTGCACAGGATGATACATCACTTTTCATTTACTTTGAAGGACCAGAGGTCAAATTACTTTGCACGTATTGCAGCACTTGTATGCATTTAAATCCTTGAAAACATCTTTTGCCTCCTATTTCATCCCAGAGGCAGATGAGAAAAAGGATGCACTCTCATAGCAACCCTGGCTGCACCAATTTGCAGTTCATGGATCAGCTTGTTTCCTGTGCATTAAAATTTAATTTTTCAGTTTGGAATGCACAAACACATTTAGAGCACAACTGTATGTTCCAGGAGTACAAACACAAGGAAAGGTGTTCGTACTGGATGAGATCAGACGTCTAGTTAGGACTGTGAATGCTGGTCCTCTTTTTCCAGCAGTGGCAGATGCCTAAGGAAGAACACAGGAAAGGGGAAAAATACAGGGATACTGATACTGATACAATGAGAATTCATCTGAGCTCTCTTCCTTCCTCCAATGGCTAACAGTTCACAGGTGACATTAGGGGGCATTTCATTTATGAAATTTATTTATACATTTAGCATGAATAATGCATTTAGCAATTCTTGGTGGATTCCTATCTTTGTTTTCTTTTTTTGCTTTTTAGTCTCACACAGAGGTTCAGATCCAGGTCACACAGCAAAGAGGCCCATAAGGTAAATATGCACCATAATGTAAATATATCTTCTCACTTCACTTGAATCTGTCACCTGCTGGCTTCAACTAATGCCTCTGAATTCTTGTAGTGAGGGTGATATAATCAACCTGTCCTTAGCTTTCTCAGTCTATGCATTGTTTTCTAGACTGTTTTGCATCACCTGTTAAATGTCCTCCTGTGGAGTCCTCGTGCTTGAACTGAAGCTGTTTCATATCTTTTTTCCCCTCTCTGTACTATTATTTACTGGATTGGGATTATTTGGGATTAAAATTGCATATTAGATAAAAAAAAAGGCTCACCATGGAAAAAGGAATCCTTTTGTCTTCTGTGTTACGTCTCTTAATCAGTCCTGGGCCAGTCTGGAATTTCATTACCATTATCCTCTCCCCTGACTTAAAATAGATTATCCATACCCCTAAATAAACCAGTCTTTTTCACATTAAAGAACCTTTTCCAATAGAAGTAATGTTTAATCAAAACATAATTTGGAAAAAAAAGCCCAATCACTTCAGTTCCAAGAAGTCTTAAAGATCTTTATTTTTTTTTATTTAGGGAAGGACGTACTTTTTTTTTCCTTTTTTTTTTTTTTTTTTTATTGAGTACCTATGGCAGGATATTGGCTACCCCAGTATTCAGTGTCCTTAAAATTACTTGAGGTGATTGCAAGTTGGGAAAAAGCTCTATACACACACATCTGTAGCTAAATGCATAGGCTCATCTATGTTGTTTTTAAATTCCTTTAAGTTCTCTTCCAGTCAGCTGTTAGGAAATGATCCAATATCACGGCTCTCTGGTCTAGGTGAACTGAATACCTGAAACAGTAAGCTGCCACACTACAGCCAATTTATAAAATTCCACTATATATTTTTTTCAACTGAACAGAACATCTACATATATATTTTTAAAACAATTTAAAAATTGCTGACAGAAATGTCAATACTGAGCTTTAATTTCACTCATTGTCTGGGCATGAAGAGGTGAAGATTAAATTTTTGGACAGTGGATTGCATTTCAAGTTTATTTTGATGGGCAAACAAGATAGAAAAAACTGCTGACAAATTTATACAAGTACCCAACAGCACATTAACATTTTAGATGTAGAAACTGGCTTACTGAAGGGTAAACCCTTTTTACAGGGCATATCCTTCCTATTGGTCTCTAAATAACAATTTTATATAGTTCAGCATTGTGCTGTTTCAAAGAATTACTGTTTAAAGTGTAAGAAAATGTTCTGCATTCAGAATGAGGCACATTTATTTCTACAGTGCTTGTAGAGAACAGCAGATTTTTTAATTAATTATTTACACAGCATTTATGAGACAGGGCTTGTAAGCTTTAAATGGTTAGAAAATACTGTTTACATCCTTCTGATATATTCCTGGGAAATACAGTACAAGCAGACCCATGCAAGTTGTTTTATTTCTCATAATGCCTTTCAGTTCTTGTGAATTTGATATAACTTTAGGAAGAGGAGATCAGGGAGACCCTGAAAATATGGGGGTTTTTGTCTTTCACATCTTCTTTGTACATTTAATGACTGGCAGAATATATCTGGAAGAATGTTGTGGACAGAAAATAGTGTAACTTTAGGAAATAAATGCTGATTTTAAATTCAGGATGGATTACATCCTGAACAATTGTACCAGAAGCCTTTTTCTCTTGAGCCAACTATACAATCCAGAATGCACAAAGTGCATGCAACAAATTATTCCCTGTAGTGAGGAGACAGTCTGCAAAATATATATCACTATCTGAGTTCCATTTGCACACTCTGCAAATCTCAGAGTCATTTTTCACAAGCATCAAGGCAACATGGAGAACATACTCTGACACAACATAAGGAATGGTGTCTGCTCATTACCTCTGGACATAGTTGTGTGTGTTCAAACAAACAAACAAACAAACACACGTAATTGTATTCATTGCCAAGTTTCCATTGAAAGATTGATCAACATTTCATGGAATCATTGAAAAATTTAAACTGAAAATAACCTTTTCACCCTCTAAACTCCTGGTTAAAGGCAGACTTGTTTAAAATTCCTCATCGAGTGTACACTGCCAGAGGAAGGAAATCTTGTCTTATGCAACCTTAAAATATATCAGTTTTATGACTAATCATGATCTACACACACAGAATTCTAGGAATAATGATTCCAATAAATCTAAACTTCATTATTAAGTGATGAAAGCAGCTTTTATATGGCATTTCATATAACTCTTTCCTGAAGTAAAAACAACCCTTCCCATTCCACTTCTTATATCTGTATTGCCAGTAAACAGTACTGAAATGGTTCTGAATGGCTATTCTGGTACAAGCAGGATTTACAGAACTAATTAAGGAAATTTATAGATGGTGCATATGGACTTAAGTGTCCTTGCTTTTCTTGTTATTTGATTTTCGTTCATTCATTCACCGGGAAAACCAGGTCCTATGCTCATTTGTAATTTACATTAAAGCACTTCACGAGATCATTAAGAGAAATGCTGGGGCAAAAAATAAAAACTATAATAGAAAAATCCTAGAAGTTCCTGAAGTTTATTCCTTATCTATATTTTTTCCTTTTCCTTTTCCTTTTCCTTTTCCTTTTCCTTTTCCTTTTCCTTTTCCTTTTCCTTTTCCTTTTCCTTTTCCTTTTCCTTTTCCTTTTCCTTTTCCTTTTCCTTTCCTGCACTTTAAGATGTTACCAATGGGGCAGCCATCACAGCTTTTTCATAATGTTTCTTGATCAGCAAATTTCTCCTATTTTCCATCTAGCATTTAATTTCCATTATTTAATTTATTTTTAGTAGGTTCACCTCATGAGAAAATCACTGAGGAAACTGAGCTCCTCCTTAGAAACACCCTTACAGAAATATTTGTATTTCTCAAATATCAATCAGCTAAATTGATGTTACACTGGACATTAGTCCTCTTCTTTAAAGTCAACCTTTTTCCTACTACTTTTTCCTTCCATTTTTTCCCAAGTGGGTCAAATCTATTAAGAAAGGATCTTTATGCAAGGATACTCAACATTTTCTAGGAGGACAGAAGTTCACAAATCAGGTGAACCATGAAGTTCATTTAAAGCCTTTGTGTCCTTCTTAGTTCAATGCAGTTCTCTTGAATCATCATAAGCATAATAAAAAGAAAAATTGTCTGCCAACTGCCTACCTGCAGGTCTGTGTATCTGTTTTCTACATTTTTCCCTGGTTTTGGAAAGAATTGTTTTTGACTGCCTACTCATCAAGATGATTAGCAGCACAAAGGAAGCAGTAGCAAACCACCAGCTCTTAACTTTTATTAAGAAAATAAATTACCCTAGGAGGTAGTTTAGCATAAACTGATAGAAAACATCAATCACAGTTTCTTTGGGGAGGATGAAGTGCAGGTGAGTGAAACAGAAGAGTATTTTGTGATGAGGGGAAATGGAGGTTGATAACATTTGTTTGATGCTTCTAGAATGAGAAGAATCCTGAGTGCAGCTACAGCCAAGATCTGTGAGTTATGTGAGCTCCCTACTCTACTGTTTCCAGATGGAAAATAAAAGAAAAAAAGACAAAAAAGGTCCCAAACAATGCCAAAAATAATGTTCACACCATAAACCACCATTAATTTTATTTGCAATCTAGGAGTCCAGTACATAGATCTGCCACCAGCTATGTGACTGGTCAGGATAGCAGGAAAGAACCAAATAATTCAGATCACTTCTGCTCTGAGATGCATCTTTGCACATGCAGTCTATCTGCCTTAGCCATACCCATTTTACCAGGGGGAAGAAAACTCTTCTTATTTTACAGTTTGTTGTCCCCTACATGTAATGAGCTTGGTAGCTCTCAGGTCTGGCTTAGTCCTTGCAACAGTAACATACTGGATTTTCATTATCTGTCAAATTGCAGTGAGGACAGCAACTGCATAGGCCAAGAAGACTAGCAGAGCTTGTCTGCTCCCACAGATCAGGGCTGAGTCATGGTGACAGGACAGTAACTATAAGTTATCTTTGCTGTTCCATTATAGATAAACTGAATTTAATTTTCCAAGTATCACTCTGGCACCACCTTCTACTACTTAAGTCACACAAGACTTTAGAGATGAATGTTATGCGTCATGATATAAAACTCATTCAGCAGAAAATAGCACGTGAGACATACCATAAAATTGAAGAGATATGTTAAAGAGTTCACTGATCCTTGTGGAAAATTCCTGACAAGATCCTGCATTGCTTAAGATTTAATTTTATCACATATAAGAATGTTTCATTTTTTATCTTATAGAAAAGCTATTTTAGAAACAGGAAGGTTTACACATCAAAGCTATGATTCCATCTTTTTTAGTAAGATCCTAAACATCCTCTTTGTTTCCTGTTGCTTTTCACAGTGAACTCTGCTTGCCTAGTAGTTTTAGAATTGGGGGTTGGAAAGTTGATATTCAAGAAATTCTTCAGAGAATGACAGGCTGGCTTTGAATATGCTTTGTTTTATCAACATTTAGGGAGAGAAAGAGGAAGGAGAAATCCTTGTAACACAGAGCAGAAGAATAGATAAAAAGAGAACAGTAGGAAAAGAAGGCGTTTGTAAGTGCATGTGAATATAGATAGGCACAGCTCACCTTCCTTTCTTGTCAAATAGAGCAGAATAAGAAATAATTGGCTTACTTTGTATGAGAAAAAAAAAGACAGTTTCAATATTAAAAAAATTCTTGCAACCCTAAGAATGGTTAGATAATGGAGGCAGGTGCTGAAGGATGCTGAAGAATCAATATTATTGGAAAAGTTCAAAGTAACATTTAACACTTCTATATTTGATGGGTCATGTGAAATCTCTGCCCATGTGGGAATTGAATGCTAATAATAACATTAGTTTTTGAATACAAAGGATGAAAACAGGAAAATACAGATGAGCAATGATCTTTTTCCCTCAAGAAAGCTCAGATTGCACGATTTGTGGTCAGTGCCAAGAAGCCAGACCTAATGCACAGAGCTCCCACCAAAACACAGAGAGCTTGGGGCAGAATGATTGAAAAGAGGCTGGAACTGAAGGGTCAAACTAGAGGGAACAATGTATGTCAAACGTTTGCATGGCATACTAAGAAGAATGAGAAAAAGTAGAACAAGACAGCATGATACACAAAACAGTGTTGCTTTACCAGCATTCATATTCATCTCTGGAAATTTTGGCTTGTTCTTGAACCCTTTTTATTCTTTTCATTATTACGGGGCTAGATCACAGCTGAGAAAGGCTTATACAAACTCCAGAAGTGGTGAATTCCAGATTAGATAATGGCATACTGGTGGGGATATGTTCCACACAAATGAGATACAAAATATGAAGTGGGGATGCAGGAGAGATGACAGAAAATAGTCATATCCAAACAAAAGGAGTGAGATGTTCAGGACTTCATTCAGCTCTCAAATCCCTATGTCAAAAATGCTGAAATCTGTTTGAGGCACAACTGTACCACAAATGCATTAATCATTAAACAATTTTCTCTGAACAAGTTGATTTTCACAGCATTAGGAAGATACTACACAATTGTCAGATGACGAAGGACTTGAAAAATGCAAGTCTTTCCTAACTGAGATCAGCTGAACTAGAATTCCAGCACAGATTGCTCTTCTTACATTGCACTTTAGCAGAAATGTGCTGGGAATGCTGTCAGATGGTTTACATCATCCTGGGTACAGACTGGGTAACTCACATCAGACATTACTTACATGATCTTCTGAGAGAGGCATAAAAAACACAAGAGGAGCAAGAAGAGCAAGAGGAAGAAGAAGAGGAAGAAGAAGAAGAGGAAAAAGAAGAGGAAGAAGAAGAAGAAGAAGAAGAAGAAGAAGAAGAACAAGAAGAAGAAGAAGAACAAGAACAAGAACAAGAAGAAGAACAAGAAGAACAAGAACAAGAACAAGAAGAACAAGAAGAACAAGAAGAACAAGAAGAACAAGAAGAACAAGAACAAGAACAAGAGCAAGAGCAAGAACAAGGCAGGTCTTTGAACTAAGTCTGGCTTCGGAAAAAACCACTTCCAAACCCTTTACAGACCCTCATATCTCTTCCTTTATTGTTTTTGATTTGTTAAGTTCTCCAGCTTTTGATCTAGGCACAAAGTCTTAGCATTCCATATTGCTTGTTGTAAAGCTAACAGTCCACATCATCAATTTTGATTTGATCATAATTATATACTGCCACACTTCCTATTTTCTCAAGGTGCAAAACTACTCAGTCACTGACTTCTAACTAATCTCTCTTATTACTGTGAAGTTGTATTTAAAGGTATTCTTAAGCATTTCAGCATTATGACAACCACAGTGCGAGGAAAATGAAAATAAAATATTGGGAGGGGGCAATTTACTATTAAAGAAAGTGAACAAATACAGAATAATTTTTTTCCACATGCATATTCAAAACACCATTCCAACTTAGAGAATGAGCTCTGCTTGTCCTCCACAGGCCAGGGAAGAGAAGCTGTGCCCTTGCCTTGCATCACCCAGAACGTTGTCGTCACTGAACTGAGGCTTTGAGTTGCTCCAGGGATTCAGTCATTTCCTCTGCCAACATCGAAAGGAATTGCTTTTCGATACACTGTATGGGCCAAATCCATTAATTTCTGCAGTCCTTCAAAGTGCTAAGGACTGGCAGGAGCCAGAAGGAGGACATTGGAAGGGTACTTACCAGTGCTATGAGGCAGAGCAAATTTTCTTTCATAGCTCTGGCTGAACAGCCTGACAAATTTACTGCTGTGCTGATGGCCGGATTTAGGGCCAGGAAGGAGAGGGTTTTTCTCATGTTAGATCAGAAAATATTAGCTCTGTATTGTCTCCCTCTTCTAAATTGAATGTTGACAACTAATGAACATCTGAGGATATTTCCTGGCTTTTCAGGTGGCATCTCAAACTGCCCTGCTATTTCTATAGAGCAAATAACATATTGGCCTTCCTAGCAAGACATGCTTTGCTTGTTGGACTCAGGATAGGATAACTGACATAAGAATAGTGTCCCATGACAGCTAAAATGATAGGTTTGGGTGGTTTCATAGTCCTTATTGGCCTCCATGAAAATATGTCAAAGTAATTCTTCATGCAAAATTACTTAAAAAAAAAAAAAAAATAAGCCACACCTATCTACATTGAAGTTTTGATCTTCCTTTCCCTAATTCTGCTGTCCCGTGGTAGTGAGCAGAATGACACTGCTGAGATCTGGTTTGAGTAAGTGATGAGTAAAATTCTTGTAATGCAGTGCACAGTTCTACACCCACCCTCTCCTAACTCCATATAAGTGCCGCCTCTGCAGTTTTGCCACTCCTGATCTGTGCAGGTAACTTCACAACCCTGGCACCACACAAGCTACAGAATTATTCCCTAATGGGAAATTGTATGGGATGGTGATAATTATCTCATCAATTTCATAAACATTAACTGGATCCCTGCTGCTATGATTTAGAAGGTTTTCTATGTTCCTACTGCCCTTTCTGTCATCATATCTTCAGTGCAGCCCTTTAAATATGAAATAACCTTCTGAAATACATATTGTGATACAGATTTGAGAAGAATGGCACTGCTATGACTTTTACTTTTATGTATCAGAATATAGTACCTCCAAATTTTTAAAAACTTTAAGACAGCAAACACAAAATAATTTAAAATAAGAACAAATTGTTGGTCAGAAAATATGAGAAATTTGCCTAAAAATTGAGAAAATTATGAAATCATCAGAATATTTGTCACTGATGACAGATCCACATCCGCTTGTGAAAGAAAAACAAATCATAAGCTAATATACACATTTTAAGGAATCTAACTTATCCCAACTCAGGCTGCTTAACATAATGTATTTTTATTTCATGTTTATTTTATGAAATCACTTGATTTTATCTTATGACTGCTGTCATGAAAACGGCTTTTCCTGATGAATAACATTTGGAACAAAGCCAAAACCTGATCTAGCCATTGTTTTTCTAGGATTAAGCAAAGAAGGCGTAAGCTCTCAGTACTTTGTAACACTAAATGAAAAATCCCCATTTATCACTTGTAATTACTTTGAAAAGTGACCACCTGAATGAAATAAATAGCCTGTGTGATTGCAGATACAACACTATTATGCACAGACAGGAGAATGAGAGGAGCAGAGGCCTTCAATCTTATGTAAGCAACCAAGAAACTGAACAAGTCAGAGATGCCAAAGAAAGAGATGGGATTGCCTCATCTAAAACCTCCAAGCTGCAGTTAGGGCCCTTAGATGACTTAATATCTTCCCCTGGAGGGAGGGAGCTTGTTCTGTCCAGATGCTTTTATTCTTCCTCCATTTCAGACTAACATAACCCAACAAATAAAACAAAGGAGACAGTGGGAAGAGGAAGCACTGCACAATTCTGCATTATAGAGGATGATGGTCACTGAATTGGTGTGTGGGAATAATTTCTTTGCCCATACAAACTCTCTGGCATTAGAAATCTGAAGCATTTGGGTGGAAGAAAAGAAACCAAAAAGAAATTAGCACTAATGGACATGAAAGGAGAATAGCATGACTTCAGCAAAAATTTTGGCTGAGGTAAATGGAAGAAGGAATAGTTTTGAAGTTGATGTGTGGTAAAGCTTAGTGAAAGAGAATAAGCACAGCATATTTCATTAGAGGAAACCTGAACTGGGAATTTATATATCTCTGTGCATTACTGACTTTTCAGGTTTCTTTCCCCCCATGAACATCCCTTTATATTTTCCCACTTCAGCTGCATTTTCCTCACAATGGATTTCATCATGCCATGATCTTCACAGAACTGTAGATGCTTATTTCTCATTAAAAATCCGTGTGTGCTATCATCTGAAGATTTGCCTGCCTTGCTATTTAAGTCCTTTCTCACTATGTTCAATGAGATATTAAATAAGTCCAAAGAGAAAGGTGACCCACATAGCACTTGACATGTACCACCTGCCTCCGGGATAGATATTTATCATTATTCATTATGCCTTGTTTCTACCAAAAACTGTTTTTCAGCCTAAGTGTCAATATTACTGTCAGTGGCAATATGATTCTATAAAAAAATGTCATGAGATAGTGCACACAGTAAAACCTCATATATTATGCCACCTGGCTTCTGTTTGTCAACAAGCAGTGTCATCCGCTGAAGAAACAATCCATTCTGACGAGAAAGACATATTTTTTTACTTCTTGTTCTTCTTTGTCAGTGAAATGAAGGCCCAAGCAAGATCTTCAGAGATAAAACAGCAGTGCCACAAGAAGTGCCCTGATCTTCTCACTCCTCACCATCGGGCTGCTGCAGCCCAACCCTCTGTGCTGCTGTCCTGCTGATCTATTAGTCCTGACTTGACAGATTGCCTGCTTTTGACAGGACCTTGTTCCCTTCTTCTATCCACACAGACTCCTTCCACCAAGGCAATAACTTAATGTCTAGGGAAGCCTGGCTGCTGGGTAGACCTCTGTGTTTGATGCCCCTCAGGCTGAGGGGGAACTTCTATTTTCCAAAGTAACAGCCTAAACCTGAAACTCAAATTTTGGAGTCTGCAGTTTCAGATTGAAAGCAAATCTAAATTATCACAGAAAAGTTGCATTACATGTGAATTTTATTCCTCAATCTTACAGAAGTCTGTATCATGCTTTTTTCTAAATATTTAGTTTTCTTCAAGTGTGTTCTTTATAATCACTGACCATTTAAAAAATTCTGGCAGTATAATATATACTTCTATTTTTCTGGGTAGGACAAACAGAAAAGTTCATTAATGCTATGAGAAGAATGCATTTTTTCTTTCTATTCTGTCTTAATTTTCAGAGTAACAGGTATTATAGCAGGAAGACAGTAATTTTCTACTGCAATTGGACATAAAGAAAGACTCCCTTGTTGCCCTTGAGAAGGGAGCACATACCTTTTACATCACTCTTTTTATTCACTATAAACCACAAATCTGTAGAAGTCAGCTTGCCCATAGGTGACATTTCTCCTCAAGTTATTTGATCTTTTCACTTAAGTCTACTTAATTATTTATCTGTATAATCAAATCTGCACAATCTCCCTAGAAGAAATAAATGACATAGTTTAGATATGCAAGGGATGCTTAGTCTCTGAGAAAGAACAAAGCCTGTGCAAACTCCTCCTGAGAGAACATAACATTGGAGAAAGATCAAAGGAGAAAACTCAATCCAATATTATTAGATGGATTAAGATTTATGTGTAATCTTGCAGTGGTATTGCTCAAATTTCAGCACCAGAAAGATTTTGTGAATATTCCCAAGAGAAAAAGAAAGCAACCAGCATGAGTTTTTCACAATATGTTCCAAGGCCAGAAATGAGCAGATCTGCTATTTGGAGCTTTCTGTGTACTTCTAAGAACCCTTATCCTCCCAGTGTGAGAATGAAGTCTAATGCTTGTTGGGGGAGGTAGACTTGCAGTCCTTAAGATGGGCTGCCTTAAGTTCTTTTCTAGGGATTTTTATGATGTGCTTTTGTTCCCATAGGGATTTGGAAGAATAGTTTTTGTAAAAAAGTTGGTTTGGTAGTTATCTGAGCACATTCCTTTCTAACAGTTCTGCCTTCTTTGTGGTCTTTAATGGGCTCAGTCACATTTCTTCATGTTTTCAGATGTGAGAGGGAGATTGCTGCTGTCTTGACGTAATTCCCTCTCATTACTACTCTTTTGTCAGCCCTTTTAGAGGAAGAGCAGTGCCACACTCCAAGCCTTCCCTATCTGAGTGCTGCCTGCAACTTGAAATTTGTGCATCTCCAGATTCTTGCTGTAACTTAACCAGTGCATGTGAAGAATTTCTGCTTCATGAAACTGTTTTTCCTATTTTACTACAAAATTAATATCTATTGAGTTTACAGAGCAGTAATTGCTATATCACAGCCCTGTCATAATCTGTTCATATTTTCTCTGGTGAGTGTTTATAAGAATGATAAAAACATTGTAAGTTGTGACAAGGGACACATTTATTTACTTCAAGCATATGTAAAATGTTTATTTTTACTGTTGTGTCCCAGTTTGACATATAAGGTTTTACATTAGACATTGAATGATAAATGTGTCCCTGGTTGTTTTATTCTACATGTGGGAGGTTAATATCTGCAAAGCAAAGTGACAATAGAGGAGCAAAACAGGGCCCCAGGGACATAAAGAAATATTGATTCAAAATGTAGATCCTCCTCCTAAAAAAACTGTTTGTGGGACATAAAAGAATACATAACAAAAAATAAAAGTCATAGACAAGTCTTTGGATGGACATCTGTGAGAGAGATTATTTTCTTTGTTTCTGGGAGATTACAGAAAATGCATGTAATGTCTGCCATAAGGCATTATCACATTTAATCACATTTCACAAGCTATTGTTTCTGCACATAGCAGTGCTTTTCTAGGACTGCAGGGTATTTGGATATTTCTCAGTTAACTCTGAGATATTGTACTCACTGAGAAGTGTATGCCCTGTCTGGGTTTGAACAATTTGATATTCTTCACACAAAAGAACCGCTGAATGTTGTGAGGAAGTGCTAAAGGATGGTAATGCAGCTATGTGTTTAAAATTTCCATTTAGGATCATCACAGTTCATCTTCACAATTTTGAGCTAACTGGATAATATAAACTAGGAAAAGCTGTTGAGTCTCATGTAAAATAAAATGTCTTCTGTTATCCTGGGGAAGCTTCAAACTGAAATACATTTCAAGCTGAGATACCTACAAAATGTGATAGAGATTTACAGGGAAAGAGTTAAGCAGTTCAGAAATTAGAAAAAAATACATAAATTTAGTTTGCAAAGTCATTCTAATGAAGCAATTAGCCTGTCAGTCTCTCTTGTTTTCATCTTGAAATATCATTCTCAGATGAGTGCTTTAAAACATTGCTTCTGTTAGAACACACAATTTAATGCTAAAGATATTCAGATAATGGCAACAGGATTTGACCTTATAGAACTTATTACTTCAATCTTCTTTTTATTACACAAGTAATTGGCCTGCTTAATTTCAGCTTAGCAAATCACTACACAAATACATAGTAGGTTTTCTACCTAAACAGAAATGTGTTTAGAATTTTTGAAAATGGGGCAGCACTTTCTTGATTAGGTTTAATGACAAAATATACAGAGTCGTGTATGCCAGCTGAATTCCAACTCTGAATCTACAGAAATGCAGAGCAATGTTTCATCTATTTAATATGCAAAACATTACATTGATGTCACATTAAAGCTATATGAGCAACAATCCTGAAAAGTCATACCTTGGCCATAAGACAAAAAAGAAACTCATGTCTTTTGTTCTATAAATGTCGTGCATTTTCCCAGATTCTTCCATTTATCGCTACTGCTTTCTCTAGAAAGTAGCTAGACCTCTTCTGATTTTTTTACTTATAAATTGGAGACATTTTATGTTGCTTACTCATGTTGACTATGCCATCAAGCTCGAGTATGGAGGTCCAAGCCTCTCGGCATTTCCCTGAAACAGAAGGTATTCCCACCTGTAAGTGTTCAAAAGTTGTGAGTAAGCTGATTAAAAATTTGCAAGACTGGCCTAAAAAAATAATGTAAGCCCACTGCATTCTAGGTTGTTTACATTTGTAATTTTCAACTCTTTCTGGAATGCTCAAGTGATTTTTTTATCAAGCTGTTGGAACCATGGAGGTGAGAAAGGAAAGGGAAGTTCCAGGAAGGGAAGTTCTGGGAAAGGAAAGGGAAGTTCAGGGAAGGGAAGTTCAGGGAAGGGAAGGGAATTTCAGGGAAGGGAAGTTCAGGGAAGGGAAGTTCAGGGAAGGGAAGGGAAGTTCAGGGAAGGGAAAGGGAAAGGGAAGGGAAAGGGAAAGGGAAAGGGAAGGGAAAGGGAAAGGGAAAGGGAAAGGGAAAGGGAAAGGGAAAGGGAAAGGGAAGGGAAAGGGAAAGGGAAGGGGAAGGGGAAGGGGAAGGGGAAGGGGAAGGGGAAGGGAAGGGAGGTGGTGACATGTATGAGACTGAAAAAGATGGCACAAGCAAGTCTAGGAACCAATGGAATGACCTGCAGTTCCTTACAAGGTGTTCACAGCCACCAGAAGGTGATGCTATTCCACTTGTTCGTCATTAGAGAAGAAAGATGTGACAAAAGTCCCAGTGGCAAGGCAGAAACTTGAAATGAAGTTAAGAAATGGATAAAGAGATTGCTAGCTGACTAGCAGCATACTGTGTGTGCTGGCTTTGGTCTTGGGTCCTATGTTCCTAATTGCTAGTGGTAAATATGTTCCGAAGGACAGATGATAGAGTTAAAACTCGAGAAAAAAATCCCAACAAAATGAAACAAGACCAAACATAAACAAAAAAAACAAAACCGATGGAAGAACATCAAGAATTAGGGACCTTTTCCAGGTGATATTTGCATTGCAGTTAGCATCCCATGAGCACTCTGCTGTCTACAGAAAGACAAACCAGTACTTCTAAGAACGGTTTATTAAGGACAGCATTTCCAGCTGAAAGGAAATGATCAAAAGGATGAATTGTGCTCTAGAAGTACCTCTTGTCTGCATTGACAAGCAATCATTTCCTCAGCTGTAGATAGATGCCGTTATATACCTCTGAGCTTGCTTTCCATTTAGAGGAAGAGCCAGATTCTTAACTAAGAATTTCCAAGACAGACTTAATGCAGTACTGTTATGATTTTATGAGAATCACACAGCCCTGTTTTCTATTTAGTGAAATTATTGTCTCTTGCCATTTGGTAGCAAGATGATGTGTCATTGTCTATACAAAATTCTCCATCTTCCTCATCTGTAATGGAAGAACTAGGAAACTGATAGGATACTCAAACATGGTTTTCTTTGAGAAGTTATCAATTAATCATTTATTTTGTCAAGATGATCTCCTGTGAAAAATTTTCATATATATATACAATATTTTTAAGAGACCAGGCATACAAAATTAATTTATTATTTTTGGTATTGACACCTAGGAAAGATTTTGTTATTTAAATTTTGCTTGCATCATTAAGTTTTCTCTGAAATAAACAGATAATCTTAACATAATCTTAATTTGCTATAAACTTGCAAAATGAGAAATGAAAAGCTGTTGCTTTTTACACCAGATTCAACAAGTTAAATTGCCAGGAAAAAAGTCCCTCTTCAGAACAGACAGCATAAGCAATGACTGGTACTGTTTAGTTCAAAATTCTTCTAGTTGAACTACTCCAACTCTTATCATCTTAGATGACACAATTCAAACAGTATTCTCAAAAGGAGCGCAGCATCTGTTTCTTCCCACCAGAAAGCATGGTGTCCAAATTGTTCAGGTTTCTACCAAAGCTAGGTTAGATTACTGTTTCTTTGAATTGAGGTGCAGGATTTGATAAGGGTGACAGGAAATGACTCCTGGCTGCTGGACCTACAGAGGAGAGACCTGAGGACATTTAAACCTTGTAGCTGCACCTGGTTGGTGACCTCCAAACTGACCATTCCTTTTTCTGCTCTGTATGTCTTTTAGTAGCTGTTGGGTAGCCTGATTCTTATTTTGCAAATGGATGTATCTGACTCAGAGAAAAACCTTTCAAATAGTCAGCAGGTATGCAAGGATTCTCTGGAGTGCTCTGGTTTTATCTTTGTCTTGATTTCAGGAAGGTCGGGCTGCTTCTCAGCCTTTTGGATTACCTTTATTTCAGTTGTTGCTTTCTTTAATTTGTTGGGGGATTTCCAGTCTGATTCTTTGTTGACTATGTGAATATGATTAATTCTATGCACACAGTCATTAAACAAAATGATAGCTGGAATTCTTAGCACAGCACAGCATTTAGAAAGAAAGAGAAATTGTACAAGGTGTATTGTCCCTTTCCTACATTTTTTCCTGGTACTCTTCTCACTGGCAAGAATACAAATTCTTCACATCCTGCCACAAAACTTTGGCATATTCCACTATCCATTCCTGTTTTCCATCACAGTGAGTGTGCTCCAAGACAGCTTCACTTGATATTGGTGCATTGACTCATGTGTCAACGTTATTTTTGGGATGTGAGTGGGGCAGGGGGGGGGGGGGGGGGCAGGTCTTCTGCTCTATTCACACCCTCCAATAAATACAGATCTGCACAAAATATGTCCCTCTCATGGCCCTCTAGAAAAAATAAAACAGGCTTCTGGAACCTAATGGCAAAGGACAGTTACCTGATATGGAGATAGAAGGCAGGTGTTTTTTTTTAGTTTTACTACTTTGAATGAATTGTATAAGCTTTATGAACTAGGGATGCTAATCCACAGTAATCACCTGAGCATTTTCATGCACTGTTTTTGTTGATTGACTGAAAGAAATTTAAAATTGACTGAAGTCCCTTGACAGCAAGGAGGTGCTTCGTGTGAATAACAACTGATGTGTCTTCTGTATACTCAAACAGCTCTGACTGAGTAACAGGGAAATCTATTAGCCAGAAGAAAACAGTCCTTGTTTTTCTTGTCAAAATTGCTGGTATATTTACCTCCTTTTTTCTGCTAGACTTGTATGTCTAGGAAAGTGTGCTGTTTATTCTGAGAAAAAAATAAGACCATTATTGAAGCCAGCAGAACTTAATGGTTAGATAGCATCAGCATATACAATAACTGGGAGAAAGCAGGATGGGGAGAAGTTCAGGAGCATTTAGATGGTGTAGAAAAAACTGGGATTTGCTGTTCATATACACAGCAGACACTGCTCAGGATATATGGTGTGGTACTTGGTGTGAAAGACATACAAAGCAGTGCCTTGAAGTTTTCAGGCCTCAGAGATATATGTCAAGAAATAAATCAGTCTATACTCAAAATGGTAAAAAAAAAGTGTTGGTAATAATTTTTTGGTCCTTATTTATTAGCAACTGTCATCAAGTTTTCTGAACTGTAACACTGGGAAGAAAAATATAATCATTTTTGTGGGAAATGCATTTGAGGATTAATTTTTACATTGTTTATTTCTGTTTTAGAAGTTGTCTGAGTCCCACTTAAAATATTAAATTATTAATATTAAATCAGGACATTTTTACACACATCATCATTATCACACTCTTAATGTCCTTTCTTTAGAATATCTATAGCCTAAGAGCAATAAGAAGGCTGCATTCTCTGAGGAACAGACAAGTTAATCTCCTAAAGAAAAGAAACAGCTCTGTTTCATGAATCATGGTAAGCTGAAGACAACTGAATTTGACCTGCTTTCTTAGGACCTGTCTTGAAATTTTAATTTTTTGCATAAGTTATAGGAAAGTACTACATAGAGCAGATCCCACTTTCTCAGACAAAATTCTGTAATCAAGTGGCCAGACAATCAAGGCCATTGTTTGGTATTGAATTCCAGAGGGAGGAACAGGGACTTTAATGAATTCAGGGGTTCTACATTATAGGGTGATTATAGGGTGTGACTTCTTTCACCAGTATATCAATCCTCATCTCTGTTTTTCTCCCCACTGGAAGACAAGGCTGGTCCTCTCTTTCCACTCCTCTTTCCCTCTGCCTGAGTTTCGCCTTCATTGTGCTGACTCACTTTTTTATGCATCTGTGCTACAAAATCATTGCTTAAAACAACCTGGTTTAAGAAAAAAGAAAACACCATCATCCCACTTTTCACAAGAAAAAATCAAAAGATGTGCTTTCCTTGGCTCTCTCACATGATTTTTTTCCTTCTTTTCCCATGCCTAAAGCTGAAAAAGACATTCTAAATGCTAAAAGATATTGGCTTTTGAGTAAGTTTCTTGAAGCAAAATGACCAAGACATATACCACAAATAATGAATAACACTGGATGGCAATTCATTTGGACATTTACACATAAATACATTAAAGGAAATTACATAATTTCCAAGAGAGTTTGAGGCATAAAATATAAAGAAACTACTTTTCTCAATAAAGAAATTGCTTATCCAGCTCTAGTAGTAACACATTTAAAAGATTAATTTCCTCTTCTGAAAGCTCCTCTGCAGTGGTAGATCTGTCTTTTCCTTCCCCTGTGAAATATGGAAATGTGCCTGCAACAATTTGTGAAAATAAACAGCCTTCTTTGCCAAGGAAACCATAAGCTGAAACAGTCATCATTTTATATCTATATGGATTACAATCCATACCCTCCAGAAATCTATTGTTTGTTATCTTAAAGACATGTGAAGCAATGTATAGTTCAAATGCATTGTTTAAACAGGACTTTTATTTGTTATGGCACTTTAAGGTTTCTTGAGGGACTTGTCTGTAAATCGCTACTGGCAAACCTTAAAAGATGGAAAGAAAAAATGTGTTATTTTTTGAGTGCTGACTGTGTGTCAAAAACATACCATTCCCCAAGAGAGAGGCTTGGTTTATATTAGGTGATATAATACAAGCACACAAATTTCCTGTAGAATGGCAAAAGGCTGTTCAACAAGGTGTCAAAATACAGGGTGCATGGTAGGTATTCAATTTATAGTGGATAATCTCTAGAAAGTGTGGTGGTAAAATATATATTAAAGAGGGATTTGAAACAGCAAAGGTATAAGGGGAAAAGCAGAAATACGGAGATGAGTAGAAGAAAACATCTCCACTGAGAGAACATTTTTCAGTTACCTGAAAGTTTCTTATTATTGAACTGTTCTTTTACAAGCAAAGATTTAGATTCTTTCAAGACTCCAGTAGTAGCTTGTAAGAAATTTCTGCACTCCATGATTTACACATCTGTTACACTACTGAGCAAGGGGGCTCAGTGTAAATTGATGATATTAAAAATTCATCAATTTGCATTTATCTGAATTTATTTGCATCAACTAAAGGAAGAGGTTGCAAGTATACTGGCTTTGATCCACTCAGACTTTGAGTATTGCAATGTTTTCAGGATTTCTGACTCTGCTTTGCATACATGCTCTCTTATTAATACCTTGACCTTTACTCTTACCTTTATATAGTCAAGGAACAGTGGGGGAAAGAAAATGCAGTTAGAAAAAATTAATCTGCTAAAGCAGTGGTTCATCAGACGTGAGAAGAAACAAAAGATTTCCTGCGTGTGAGAGATTTTAGTATTCTTATTTTCTTATGTTCTATATAATACCAATTGTCCCTTCCTTTACTCTCAGACCAATTCCTCTAAAACACATGGAATTTTATCTCAGTCGTTCTATTACAATTACAGACTTTGATGCCCAGACACAGCACACAGATGCTTTCTCTCACTCAGAAAATTTCCCCCAAAGTTTTCTGAGCACACTTACTTGTACATTTATCAATTCTCTTTCAGTGTCCTTCTAGAGTTCATGGTTTCATGAAGACTCTGGGCAGAGTTCTGGAGTGCTCAGCCAAGGGTCAGGATTGACTTTTTAGGGAGAGAACTAAAAAGGAAGCCAGCTACCCATCAATGGTGAATTTGGATTTTGTTTCCAGAAGGAGGTAGAATGTTTGCCAGTCCAGGGTATCTCAGCTGGCCTATATGGATGCAAGACATAGGAAATGCATTTTCTGTTAGGAAAACCTGTTGGCAAAGAAGGTCTGAAATGCATTTTTTATGGTGTGTGTGGATTTAAAGCTATTTTTTCTGTGGTATCATTTATCTGATAAATTAATTCCTTACTAAAATATGCACAGAAGGTATTGCAGGCCAGAATTTTAAGGACCTTGTTTGTTTCTTAAATTTAGCTTGTAAGAAGCATGAAAACAAAATAAATTTACAATTTCAGGTACTACTTTGCACTGTACAGAGTAGCTACAAATTTTTACTTAAAAATAAGCAACCGAGAAGGGCTGAGTTTACATTATAATCTGATTAGATTTTAGGATTATAAAAGAAAAGACAAAATGAAAGGGCAGTGCTTTTCCCTCTGCACTGTTTTTGCATCAACAGTGTCTAAATCTCCTTGAGCTTTGTAGATTTTACATATAGGCTGAGCATTTATTTGAGTCAAAAAGTTGAGAATCAGATGCTGCTATGATAGGTTGGAGGTTCCAACCACATCACGGATGTGAGAGCTCTGATGAGCTTTGGTATAGGAAAGATATAAAACTATTAGAAAGCATTTATAAGAGGGCTGCAAAAAAGCCACTAGGTGAAGGACCTAGAGGAGAAGCCATACAAGGAGTGGCTGAGGTCACTTGGTGTGTTCAGCCTGGAGGAGATTGAGGGGAGACCTCATTGCAGTCTGCAGCTTCTTTGTGAGAGGAAGAAGGGCAGACACTGATCTCTGCTTTGTGGTGACCAGTGGCAGGACACAAGGGAATGGGCTGAAGCTGTGTCAGGGGAGATTTAGGTTGGATATCAGGAAAAGGTTCTTCACTCAGAGGGTGGTTGGGCACTGGAACAGGCTCCCCAGGGCAGTGGTCACAGCACCAGCCTGACAGAGTTCAAGTATTTGAACAACACTCTCAGGCAAATGGTGTGACTCTGGGTGATGCCCTTGCAAAGTCAGGAGCTGAACTTTGATGACCCTTGTGTGTCTTGCCCCAGCTGAGGAGATTCTGCCATTCTATGGTTTGTTTGGTTATGTGACACCAATTGTGTCATGCTGGACACTTCCCGTGGTTGGAAGGGAAAGAGTAGTATCCAGCTGTCCTGCTACATTGGTGCCGTGGTAAAGCCATGGCTGTGTTGAATGCATCAGTAATATTGCACAGGGACAGAGCCAAGGAGGCAATCATTTGTAGCACGACGCTACAGCCACAGAGAGAAAGGCCATGCTCTTTACTGCTTACCCACGGAAGGAATTCAGTTTTCTTCCACCCCACTGCCTTCACAGAGTCTAATGACCCCAGGGGACCTCCAGCATGCCACCCAGCTGGGGGCACAGACGTCTGGGTCCTTCAGGGATTGTAACCATTAACCACTGAGCAGTGGTACCAGGATGAGCCTGGTGTTACCTGCAGGTGGAGGCAACAAGAAGCTGGGAAGGAGAAGGACCAGTTGTCGCTCTACTACAACTCTGCTAAAGTGTCAAACTTCACAGAGTTTCCCCTATAAGAGTGGTCTGAGTGACTCCTATTTTGCCTGGTGTTTCTGTTCTGTTGTCAGAGCTGATGTCCAGTGTGTTACATGTGATGGCCAGGTGTGCAGGAACCTGGACAAAGGCATCAAGTGACACCAGGGATGAGGGTACTGTATGCCAGCCAGATCACCACATGATTGGTACACCTGGTTCAGCCTTTCCTTGGCTGTTTTAATTTATAATAGTGGCCAAGTTAAGGAAAAGGGCTGGATTGGATGGAGAATATTTCCTTGTGAGGTTTTTGAAATGAGTTTTTTGCACATAAAGTTTGTGACTTGTAATATAACATTAATGAAAGTATGCATGAATGTTTTGGGGGCTAGTTGTTCGTTTGGTCAGTTGGTTGTTTTTAATAAACAGCCTATTCAGAGTAATTATTAGCTCCTCTAATTTCTGAGAAAACCCTGTTCAAGCAACAACTTTTCCAAGGCAAGAGCAGTATCTCAGAAATATATTCTTTCCTAGGAGTGCTATCCTAGCAAATCCGGGAAACTTATTCCTGTTTCACCTGGGAAAAATAGTGTAATGTGGGTAAATTACTGAATTGGCCAGATGGTTTTAGACAAGAGGGAAGAAAACAGAAGATTCACAAACATCCCATGATTAAATATCATCTCCTATTTTTTCCACAGTCTCACAAATAGAGAATTAATGTGGGATGTGGGAGGTTCCCATTGAATTTAATCCTTTTCTGGGAAGGATTTCACCCACATTAGGATTCCAATCAAATTTATTGTAGGATATTCTGAACTAGAAATATGTTCTTAATAAGGATATTTTGTTTTTTTATAAATAATTAAGCATGGCTGGAAGAATTACAACAGGTTTTTCACCCTCAGGTAGTATCTGCATGTCTTGCTCTCCATCCTGTTATTTAAACCATAATATGGTCCTTAATTCTTCTCTCTTCTCTGCTCCCTATTCATAATAGTTCTTGGACTGGTGGACTACAGGAGCACTGCTACTTCTGGCCAGAAATATCTTCCCTGGAAGAGGACAGTTTTGTAAAACTCCTCTTGGAGTGTCCCTAGGGGAGACATATGTCTCCCATAAGGAGACCCTTCATTTGTAACTAAGAAGCTCTCACTTAGTAGATACTTCTATCTACTCTTTTCAGTTATCTGTTGAAAACACCTCATAGAACGTAAATAGTGTTTGTGTGTGCCCACGTGAAATACATCAGGGCTGTGATCTCAAAGATGCAATTTTATTAGCTGAAATATCTGGAGTACTTGTTCACAAACTGGACTACCCTTAAGTGTCTAGATAATCACACTCTTGAGCACACAGATCAGCTATATATAGAGTAAGCACCACCATCACATTGTTAAGACTTCCATTATCCTGAGTGAAATGGAAACACAGTGCCTGCATGTCCTTTCTCCTTTGCATTTTTAAGGACACTTATGATGCTGTCATCCCATTCCAGCAGGGACAAAATAGCTCTATTAAGATTTCTGGGTCAGCTCCTACTCATCCATAATCTACACTCTGATTTTACTTAGAAAGGTTTTGATTTTGCACAGATTAACTGAGAACCAGGTAAGGAGTTAATTGAGTTTGCTTTGATAAAGTTTCACTTATTCAGTTTCATGGACCATAGTCATACAAGTTTTTTCTCCCTCTGCACTTTGCTTTATTCATCTAAAGTTCCTAAACCAAGGAAAACAAACTTTACAATGGTTTCTAATCAATATTTTCTTTGCATGCCTGCAACCAACAGCACAGGGTGACAATGTCATATTCAAGATAAATGGGCTTTGGAAATGCACTTTTCCTGTATAATTGAAAACAGAGCTACACATTAAAAAAGCATTTACTTTTCGATGTTCTCTTGTACAGGGGAAATTGTCTGGCAAAATGAGTCTAGGTTTGTGCTTCAGAGACGCAAGAACCTTTCTGATCTCTCCCTATGTATGGTCCCCTTCCATCACACTCCCTAGAAGAGTAATTGATTATTTTTTCTCAGTTCGCCCAAAACAGAAAGTCCATCAATTCTTCTTTTCATTTTTTTAATGTTATCCAAACCCATTATTTTAAAAATAATCTTACAAATGGTTAGAAAACGCTATTTCCAGAAATTAATTTTGATAATTTCTTCTATTGCAAACATTCATGGCAGCAGACACGCTTTCCATGTTTTCCATTCCTCTTTTTTACTATTTTAAGCATTCATCTTTTAGAACTGTTGCATTGTTCATCTGTACCACCTGTCTTTAAAGTTGTTCTGTTCTTTAATACATTCTATGTTTTACAGTAATAATAATGTAATGATTTCTTGGAAAGAAGTATTTTGCTCACATCACTGATATGTATTATAGCTTATCTTGCCAAATAGTTCAAATAAATTTTGACTTCAAGTCTCTGCGAGCAGGTATTAGTCTTACAGCCAAAAGTACTGGTTTGAGTATAACAGTTAAAATCAGCTTTTTCTGTTACTTACAGAATTTACCCAGAAAAATTCATATTTTCTCAAGTTATTGTATTAATTTTATATGTCTTTCTTTTCAGGGCAATATGAACAATAAAATTTAATGTGCCTTGGAGAGTGGCTGTATGACCCGTATTCTAACAGTCATGTTGTTTCCTGTTCCCTAAATGCATCCTTTGAACAGGTGAAGGCTGTAGACTGCACACTGGAGGATGTGTTTCTTTCAAGGAGAGTGTTGACAACTGCACAGAAAGGAAATGTTACACAAACATTTTCAACCTTTTCCTTTTATTCATTGTATAAACTTTACCTCCAACACTCAGCTTACACCTCTTATCATGCTAGACTACAACAAAGGGAGAAGGTAGTAGCTGAAAATCAAATCAGATAAAGAAGGAAGCAATTGCTTGGGTTAAAGAATCCAAGCTATGCCTGCTGACTTGGCTGAGCATCTTTTCTCTCTGTTCATTGTTCAGCTCAGAATCTTATTTATCTCACACAGTTTCTTAAAGTCCACATAATGGCAATGGTAAAAATAATTTTAAAACTGTTTGGATTTTTACAAAGAGTTGTGCTTCAGGTTACTGTTGATGACTTCTCAGATATCTGGTGCTTAACACGTTATATTATGATGGTGAGCACATTCCTAAAGTCCACAATTATTCAAAATTCTTTTCTAGTCTTTGGCTTTAATAAATCAATAATTATAGTCCTTTCTTGATGTTAATAAGTAGATAAGCTGTAAACATTTCTGGTAAAATTTCTAGAACTGGAGAATCCCAAATCTCTATCTCAATTTTAAAATGACCTGATAGTTCTTCCAGACATTACAGCCTACAGAAACAGTTCAGAACTTTGCAATTTTGTCACTTCATGTTGAGTAAGAAATTCCATTTTCATCACTTGCTTCATGAGAATCACTGAAGTGGCTTATCAGGAATAAATTAGCATATTCTTAGGACCTCAGATTTGAAATGAACATAAATCCACTGATCCTTGACTGGTGAAAAAGCATTTATTGCATGAAAAAATGTGATATTTAACAAAGCAAGCCCTTTTTTCTAGTCTTTGTAGCTCTTCCCAGAAGATGATTTTGAAATAGGCCAAGGAAACAGCAATGACATGAGCTTCTAGGTGCACCTGCTCTAACCATACAGTAGAGAAAAGGTAATTTAACCACAGCCCATTGGTTCTACCAACATACTTGCAATGGGTCTAAAATAAGGGCTTTTAAGTCTTATGTGCCTTGCAGTGTCATGAAGTTTCTAGGGCTCTTAAAGAAACAAACAAATTTTCATTTCTGTTGTTAAGGAAAAATTCTGACAATTCCTTTTGTTACTATATTATCTTCTCCTTTATTTACATTCTCCAGATCCTCTTGAATGAGCTCTTCCTTTCTGTAAAATCTCAGACTGTATGTGTGAAGAAGTTTGTGATCATTCTCATTCAGTTTTATTCTGACCCATTTTCAGTACAGAGCTTGGCTTTGAAATTTAAATAGTACTTCAAATTCAACCACTGTGCCACGCTTTGATTTAGCTGTTAGTGTCCTACAGAGAATGTCACTCCCCTATTAGAGCTTGAGTAATTTTAAGTTGTTCCCTCAGATGCATTAACATTGGAAAAGGCAGAAATACAATTTGATTGACAAGGAGATGTTTTAGCTGGAAAAGTCCTGAATGTAAACTTGACAAATGAACAAGCACGGCATGGAGATCACAGGAGGAAAACAACTAGGGAATGGCATAAGATTTTTTTGCAAAATTGCTTTTCTGGTAAAGTCACATTTGAAGCTGAATGATTAGCACTTACTCAGCAGATCACCATGCACTGACCTTGGTAGTATCACCAGGGTCAGATTTGCATACATATTCACATGCGTGAATAATTCTCAAATTTTCCATTACATTAGGCACAAACAGTTTGGGGTTTTTTTCTCTATCATGCATGAATGTCTTCTCCATATTCCTTTTGAAATGAAGAAAGTAGGTTCATGCTTACAATAACTTAGCACACTGGTTCACTTTCTCCTTACAGCTGTGTCCCTGAAAAGCTTTCTTTCATATTATTGGTTTTTTTGTAAAATGATTTCCCCTTCTTCTTCAGTCATTAAGTAATGGTAAAATGCTGATCATTCATGCTTGGGATGTGGTTACCACCTGCTTTCAGATCACTGTCACTGACTGGTACTGTGCAATAGCTTCATATATCCCATCATGTTATCAGGTATTACGTGTTAATGCTAATAATTTTCCCAGAGCAGTAGTGGAGAAATGGCAGGATTCTTTCTGCAAAAAATAAAGTGAGAGATAGGGAATAAGATTTCTTCTGCTCAGACTCGTCACTTAGCAACACATGGAGATACACTATTCTATAGCAAGTGGAATATTCTATACACAGAACTCCTTGTTCTTCTAATGCCTTCTCTAAGTTTTTGTTTTCAAGGTGGCTTAGCTCTTTAACATAGCCACATACTACAGCTGCACAGAAGATGGAAGTCCCATGTCTTCAAGGGTTTTTAAATTTTAAGAACATCAGCATATTATTTATGTAGAAAAAATGTTATATTACAGTATTTTTATTTTTCTCTATATAGTAATGCTCCTAACCTACAAAATATCAATCTACAGATAAATCTTCATGGGATTTTAGTTTATCAGGTAGCTGGCTCAGAATATAGAGCATGCAATAGAAAAATTTTTAAAGAGTTAATCAGGTAGATTTAAATATTAGAGGAACTGCTCTATTAATGGCTGATAAAATCCTTCAACTGTAGCTAGACTTCCAGTAAAGCAGAAACCTAAGAAATATCTTGAATATTTGGAACTGGTTTGAGGTTTTTTGCAACACTGAAAACAGCAATATCTGAGAAAATACCTTCATTCATTTTTTTATATTAGAAGCTACAGCATTTCTTAAGGTGAAATCTGGTTTTTAAGCTGTAAATTCACTATAATCTTTAGAAGTAAGTTGTAGTTTTCAGCATATTTTGTATGTCCACATAGCAAAAGTATTTTTCCTGCATCTTTTCAATTTGCTGAGTGTGTGATTCTGAATCTTCCATACCTTTGTCATTTTTGTAGGTTATGCTTTAACCTACATCTGTAATGTTTGCACAGCACAAACAGTGCCTACTGTACCTTGACTTATCACATTCACTTCCACCATTGTCAATTCAATTGGACAAGAAATGGTTTATAGCCTTTTGGAAGGTCACATGATTCAAGGAGGAATATCTTACCTATGTGAGAGATGTGTTTTTTCTCTAATTTGGGTTCATATAATTTCATCTGATGCTGTAGGATTCAGGTATGCCAGTGATATATCTCAGTGCAGCTACATGCTATCCTTCTCACACCACCTACTCTATATTTATAGCTGAAATCCTTAGTTTATGAAAAACATTTGTAATACTCTCATGCAGTCATGTAGCTATCAATCTGCTAAGAGAAAGGCAGCAATATCTGCAAACTCTTTCAAGTAAACCAAATTCTCATGCTTCAAGAACAGATAAACCTTGTCATTCCAGTGGTTGCTTTTAAACTGCTGACTCCAAGGATAAAATATGTTTAAGGCTTTTATGAGCTTTAAAGAAAGTGTGTGGGAGGGATCAAGAGGAGGTCATCCTCCTTGCCAAGTTATGGACATGAGAGAGATCTACAGTCCCAGCACAATACACCTCTGTGTGAATGCAGTGTTCCTATCCTGTAGGGATGGTATCATGGCCACCACCTGTAGCAGCACAGATCAAAGCTGGTGAAGGGGTCCTCGAGTGTTTCCTTTTTGTTCTCAATAGAACATCTCATCAGCATCGCCTGTGGTCAGGGGAAAACACAGTGATAGCACCAAGAGGTTTGTTGGCAGAAAGAGTAGAGATAGAAAATTAAAAAAACCAAAACAAAATAAAAACAACAACAACAAATTAAAAAAGAAAACAAAACAAACACCAAAAAAACCCAAACAAAAACCCTAAAGGAGGAATTCAAGCTGGAATAATGGGGTCATGTACTGATTTGCCTTTCAGTGATTAAAATCTGCTCTTTATAAATCAGAGTTTTGTATTTACTTCAAACACTAATGGGTTTCATTGTCTTTTAATTTGGACAACTACAAAAACCCTGAAGTGTTGTCAGGTTAAGGGGTCACCCTTGCTATGAATTGTACTGCATTCAACCTGTAGATATTTTACTTCATGTTTACAAAGAAAAAGATGGAGTCCAAGAGTTAGTTTTAAATATATAAGATACAGTGATCTCTATATAATTGCATATTAAACTATTTTCTGTTACATAAAAGAATCAAAAAAACTGTGAGGATACACAACTCCATATCATTAAATACATTATTTTAAAGAATAAAATGTGCAAAAACTCCTCACCTGGGCTAAATATGTTTTAGATGAGATAGATGCATCCAAGTGAGGAAGTCCTGATTGACCTTAGGGCTGTAAAGGAGCTAGACAAAGTAATAGTTAAATCACTAGCAATTATGTTTAAGAATTGTGAAAAACTGAATACCAAACATATTATTTATCCTTGAAAGGGAGAGTATGGAGGACATGGAAAATTATAGCTCATGGCACTTAAATTTAATCCCTGCAACAAATCATTAGGCAATCAGTTTAAGTATCCAGAAGGTAATACAGTGATAAAAACTATAGTTCTTCCAGAGTAAATCAAGCCAAATAAGCTTTGGAAAAGGTGGTAAATGTAAGATACTTTGACTTTTGCACAATTCTTGGCACTGCCTCAAATAGTATTCTGTGATTATGTGATTCTAAGAAGCATATTGAGAAAGTGAGGTGAAGATGAAATCTTCATCAGATAGGTGTGCAATTGACCAGAAAAAAAGTCACAGATAACATATACTTATCACCAACATTTCAAGGCATCTTAAAAGCTCTAGGGGGACTTTTTGGAGCTCAGTTATATTTATATTTTCTATAGTAACAGAAAATGGTATAAAGGTTTAATTTATGCTGTTTGCAGCTGATACCATGTGGGTATATAAAAGGGCTAGCAAACCCTTTAGATCGAGATCAGAATGAGAATAAAAAATCAGCTTTTGAAATAGATCTGAAGTTATGAAATCAGAAAAGTTACAAAGATAAAATAATGTTAACAAAAAAGGGCATGAGATGTATACAGGTTTATAAAAGCAAATGTTATTTTTGCCTCTACTTTTTCAGTATGGTGTGTGTAAACAAAATGAGGCAGCCAACCTGTTCTCTTTTTACTACTAGTGAAGTCTTACTTGGAACACTACACTGTTTTGCCAAACTAGGAGAATATTTTAAAAAAAACAAGTGGAATACTGGAGCCTACAAAAAAAACCCTGAAAAACCCTGAAAAACCACACAGTCACATGTGACTTCGATCTGTACAAAACAGAGGGCAAATGTGGCAGATATGGTAAGTATGAGAAGCTTTGCTGGTCACTGTTGCATCACTGGGTATTTTAGCCCTAATATTTAGGGCCATATTTGGGACATTATTATCTTGAGCTCAGCACTTTGGAGGGGATGTTTGGTCTAAGGGAGGTCAACTTTCATTCTGATTGCTATGGGCTAGATCAAAAGTGTGCACAGTGAACAGAGTAACATCCAGGGTGGGGTGAAAAAGAGTGAGAGACCTGTATGTCATGATAGTCATTATATCATAACATCACCTGAATGATTCATTATTCTTAGTGGTCAAAGAAGCCATTTTCTTTTCAAAGGAGTGAACAAAAAAGGATATAAAATCCAGTTCCAAAACTCAGGACCCTATATTTTTCTGAAGTGCTTAATTGCCAATAAATCTGTTATAAATAAATTTTAATTGGGGTGAAGAAATTGAATAAATCTATGGTTTCTGGGATTTAAATATTTCAAATGAACAGGGAGGACACTAAGCTACTCTCTAAGATACGTATTTTAGTGTGCAAATTTTGAAGAAATCAAAAAATTTTTTGTGAGTCGTGATGTGATTCTCATCTTCCCTTTGCCTTTGGTTCTTCAAAATCTCCCAAGCCAGGGTTGTTGGGTTTTTTTAATAGGCAATATCAGCAAAGTTTTGATCAGTGATGATGCATCATTCTCTGTTGTCTTAGACACACAAAAAATGACAGGTGACAGATGGGACTGAAATAGTTGAATTTTCATCTATGTTGGAATTATTTAGCAGAAACATACTTATTCTTTTGTTCTTCATCCCTACTGTCAGTTTATGATCTTCCCAATCTGATGTGCCTGCTCAGGTTCTGCTTGTCTCCTCTTGGGTGATTTTACAGCATGAGAAGAGAAGAGGTTCCTCCTCACTCAGAGGTGGTATCAGTGGTACATGTGGTCTCACCTCTCAGCTGTTTTAGGGGCAAGTTGCAGTTTGCTTCTGTTTCTAATACTTTGGGGATTTCTTCTACAGCCCAGACACACACTGAATAGCAACAAGGATATACCCACCTCTAACCAAATAAATCTGCATTTGGCTCGTCTATGAGAAGCCGCAGTCTGAACTCACCATTGCAGTCATGACTGAGAGAGACAGTTCCAGACACAGAAAATATCATTACTTTGTTTCTGCAGCATATCAAAAGATCTCAGCAAGAGCTCCTTCTAGCAGAACTAGGTATATGTGTTTTGCTCATATCTCATCAAATCCTAAGCAGGAAATGTAAGCTTTACATTCCCAGTAGGAATATTAATACTGCTATGTTACATTTACTACGTTATATGCTACGTCAATTTAAGAAAATAAAACACAATATGTTAAACAGTTTAGAAGAAAAATGAGCACAGAGAACACTTCACAGCTAATGGTTTTCAATACTATTCCTGGCATTCAGTGCATGTTTTCTTAAGGTATTCTCAAGAACTTTTCTGTGTACATTTCAAATGAGATATTTTTGTTCTTATGCAAACATTTAAAGTGCCAACAGTATGTGTCAGTTTTGTTAAGCTCTATACGAGGACTAAGAAATGATGCTGTAAAACTGTGGAGTGCTCTATATAATTTCACAATGGCAACCACAGTAAAAACAACAGTGTGCAAATGTGATGCTCTGATGATACCTCAGTGGGAAACAACATGGAGACAAATAATAGTAATACACTTGAGGAGAAAAAATTAGACACCTTCAAGTATAGGAGTCATGTAAATAGAACTAAATATATTGGCTCAAGGAATGAGCATTATGTACACACATACCCAAAACTTTGGGCTATAAACTGAAAATTCAGTTTTGGAATTTGTGGAGGAAAAGAAAGTACATTAACAATCACAAGACCAAAGCATCACTTTGACACTGGAAAAAAAGATTGCAGGATGCATCAGTTGGGACATTTGTATTTGAGATACGAAAATAGGCACGTCACAGTGGTAGTACATCCTTAGGAATATCATGTGAAATTTTAGTCATTCTGTTCAGGAAGAAAAAAATTCAGACTGGGAGAGCTGTATGAGACAACTGTCAAAATTATCAAGGGAACTGAGCTTTTTTCATATAAGGACTAAAATAGTCTGATTCATGTGGTTTTCAAAAATAAAAAGAAGCAAAAAAAAAAAAAAGAAAAAAGAAAAGAAAAAAGAAAACATGGCAATAAACCCATTCTTTTAAATGTATAACATGCTGGCAGGGAAAGAATTATATAAGCTCTCCAATAATTTAAAACAAATGGAATTGATTTGGACTGGGAATCAATAAAGTAGAAGCCTGAAATTACAATAGTATAGGTATCAAAAGACAGTAACTTTAAATAGAAAGTGAATACTTCTGGAAACTGAAATCCTAGCATTTCAGCAATGCATAATAGCAGCTCTTCTGGAAAAGATCACTCATTTCAGTGTATTTCAGTATGACTATTCAACATTATGACAAAAGGTAGTGATTGTAGTTGGACATAACTTCTGTAGTCCTTAAAAAGATGAGATGGTAAGCCAGTGCTTATGCAACAGGAAGAAGCAGTTGCCATACCTTTTACTTCCTGTATCCCCATCCAAGATTAAATTTCAGTCATTTGCTTATTGAGAGCTTTTCTGTGGATAAGATCTTTTCTAAAAAAAAAAAAAAAAAAACAACCCCGTAACTGAAATACACAGTTATAATATATATGAGCCCATGAATAAAAGAGTTTTAGCTCAAAAGACTGAATGTCACAGAAAGTTTTTGACATCAGTGTATAAAATGAAATATTTTGTAGAAGAAAATTTGCCTAAAATTCCCTCATAAACAGTCTAGATACACTGTTCTAGAATAGTTTATATGTACCAGAATTTAAATTTAATTTACCCTAGCATAATTCCACTGACTTCATCAAGATACATCACAAATAGATATGAAGTCACTCAGAATTAAGCCTATCATAGGCTTAACTTTGAAAGAAACTGGCTGAGCTTGTGCAGGGAAAAGTCATTATAGCAAGCTATGCAGGTAGTGATCTTCTGTGCTGCAATTTAGATTTCACATCTGTTTTACCACACAAATGTATGAATGGATATTTACTAATTTCCAAAGCTGCATATAGTTGATACCTCTAGATTATAATGGGGTGCTTTTGATTTTTTTTTTTTTTTTTTTTTGGTAGTAGGTCATTTACATTTCGACATCTTGTTTTACAAATCCTCAGTTTTTAAAACGTTGGGGAAATATTTGAAAATATGTCCATCCAGCTGCATTTACTTCAAAGCTCCCTTTTGCATCTTGAATTGATCATCTATGTAACTTCCATAATACAAATGAAAGCACAAAAATATTACAATTTTCTAAGTATGAATTTCAATAGAAAAGGAACAATTTCAATGAAAAAAACCAAAGAAAGCAAGGCTTATGAAATTTTTACTGTATCGTAAGAGCCAAATCTAGAAAAAACAGTTCCTTTCTAAAAACAAAAGAGATTTGAAAAACTATGTTATGTAACATGCCATATACACAAAGATAAGAGAAGAATTATACCCATGAGTTAAGAAAGCATTTTTTTCTTCAGTGCTACTTAATAACAGTATTTAACTAAAATGCCATCATTACTGTTTTTAGAAGAGGCCCAATTCTCTGTATCTTTGACTGTTTCCTCATCCTGACACACATTCCTGCTCCCTGCAGATGTCTGTGCTGCGTTACACAGCCATGTCCTCACCTCCCCAAGAGGTCAGTGGCAGGTGAGACTGCTCAGAAATGCCCTCCCCAGAACCAGCCCAACCTGCACTTCCCTCTGCTATTGAGCCATCTCAAAACATTGGCTTTGACAGGAGACAAAAATTTTATATGAGGAGCTCAGCACAATCTAATATGCAAATCCTAGATGGAAAAACTGTGCCAAAAATCAAAATAAACTTCAGTGAAGGAAAAATAAATGGTGTTTTGGGGACATATATATGCTCAACTCCTGAGGTTCAGGGACCATTTAGAGCAACATGTAACATACAACAATTAGTTTGCTTTGTTTTGATATCTAAAAGCCTGCAGTATAAATTCTGAAAATTATTAAAGAAAAAAATAAGGAAGTTTTTGACTAGTAGTGTCTCAGATTCAAGAGGAATTTGAGCATACACTCTGTGAGCATATTCTGAATCCCTTGGTATTTCATTATCTAAAATTGCAATGGTCATATTTCTTGCCTAGCCCCATTCAGGCCGTCTGCACAAACTGAATTTCATCCATTAAGCAGATTGAGGATGTTCCTATTATATTGTTAGTGTCATTGTCAGCAATGATTTATGTTTAAGAGAATGTGGACAAATGTACTCAGATTCATATGTGGTGGCATTGTCCAGAAACTGGCTGTCATTGGTGGAAAAATATATAATTTCATTTTAAATAAGTTGCCTATTATTCTCTACTTTAGCTTTATTAAGAGGCAATAATTACTCTTCTAGCCCAGTTCAGTATGTGTTATTTCATCTTTTGTCATTAAGTACTGGAATTACTATCACTGCAGTTTGGAAAGGGCTCAATATTCTTTCATTCGACAGATGGCTTACCAAAATCTGGGTAAGTCTTAGCCATGAGGAAAAAAAGCCTCCAAAACATTAGCCCCAGGAACAATTCATAGTACAGATATCTGAATATATGATTATTTTTTTGTATTATGCTGCAGCTAGCAATAGAAGAGAAAGTCGGAGTTTTTGTAATATTGTTCTCTTTACATTCCCAAATGACATGGATCCACTAGGATGCAAAGAGATTGCTTGAGTGTGTGCTACTACTTTTCTTCTACTCTTTTTTTTTGGGGGGGACATGTAGATTTCCATTTACTTCTAAGCAAGTGGCCTTGAAATAAGACCTTTCAATTCTCATTCAGAAAGTCTGGTCTTGCTCTTAAATTCTCAATGCCAGTGTAGCCTTATGCTCATTCAGGCAGCTCTTTAGGACTTGAACCTCTATAATTTTTTTCATTGGGCTAAGGCTTACAGGGAGAAGTAATTTGCTTTGATTAAAACATGGGATAGGTAGAAAACATGAATGAACTTTTCATAAAAATCTGAAATAGAAAATGGAAGGATCAAGACACTTGTAAGCTGAAAACAACTGCATTAATTTTAACTTATGCTACTGAAATAATAGAGGAGAAGGGAGCAGTTGTGAAACAGTAGAAGAAAGAAGTGTGTTGTCAAAAGTGAAGTTGTAAGAGATTAGCATTTTCTGTTTGTGTGGGTAACTGGCTGAAAGAAAATTGAGGTGCTAGCTGAAGACCTGGGATTTTTATAACCAGTAGTTTGAATTATTCCTCAGAGTCAGATCCAAGCCATCTTGCTCAAAATAAGTAGCCTTCCCCAGAAAGTGTCATATTGACTTGAGTTTACCACACTGAAAACCAGGATGCTTATCATTGTGGGTAAGAATTCAAGATTTGGCCTTAGCTTGGGCAAAGGCAGTCATTTTATTCATTTCATCACTTCTACACATATTGCACTCTAGGTTTAGGTCATAGGCCTGCTAAGCCATGGCTAAAAATTATCTCCATACTCTTGCTTTAGATTGGTCATTTGTACTTACACACAAGAAGCATTTGTGCAACATAATTATGGATCCAGGGAACTTTGTATTCCTTCTCTATCATTTATTTGCTTTCCTATTCCTTTTCCTCTCATTTTCTTCAGGCAGAGAGAGCTGAGAGGGCAGAAATGACAGGTGGAAGAGGATATTCCTCCTGATGGAAAGGTTCTCTCGTGAGGACCTTCCTTCCTAGTCTGTCATGGTGTCCATTTCAGTCCCAGCAGCTCTGGTTTTATTGCTGGTGGAAGATGTTCTTGCAAAAGTATTGTTCATTCAATTCTGCCTTCCTCCACATGCCATCAAGTTATAAATTACAAAAAAAGTTACAAATAAGTTACAAATTCTGAGGAACGTCTTCTATTTGACTGTTATCACCTTAAACTAATTGTTCATTCCAGACCTCATTTTCCTTTCTCTCTTTTTCAAATGACAATTTCCATTGTGTTCAATGAGACCTTTGATGATGAAGAAAAGATTTTATTCTGAAAAGGAAGGAACATATATGTTGTTGATAGCTGATCATTGCTGTGGAATTCATTCTTAAATGTAGCACAGAAATGTCTTTCAAAAGTATTTTCTATTTCGGACAAAATTATCCTATTTAATAAAATGGCCTTTTTTTGTAAAAAATGCTCAATGCCAGCTATGCATGAGAACAAGACAATATTACAACCCTTGTGGTAAAATGAGATAAAAATGATTTTCTGGATGTTGAATGATTTAAAACACGCCAGATCATTGACTGATTAGGGAAAAGACAAGAAAATAAATTATGCAACTTTTTCTTAACTCTTTAGCTTTTCAAAAAGTTGAACCACTGTGATGCTATGTAAATAAAGTATGGCTAGCCTGAAGCTGGGAAATACAGCTAATTATGTGCTTTTCTAAGACAAGCCATGCTAATTTGTTCTAATGTTTACATTTCCATTTTAATGAGTTTTCCTAGCTTCCACGAAGTTTGCAGTTTTGTTCAAAAATCTAACAAAAAGCAATTATAGTGAAGTTTGTAACAAAAGTAGACCTCTATGACCCTGTGATTTTAACTGCAGCTTTTGTAGAGAGTGTTTTTAGTAAGAATAATACCTGGAGGCATAAGGAACGTTTCATAAAGCAGCTCAGTGACATCTGTATAACAGGACACTGATGACTGACTGAACACACCACTCCTACACTGAAGGGTGTGTGCTCATGTGAGTGTCTGGATACACAAAAATGAGGAAGCCAGCAGTTATTAAACAGGCAGATCAACTATCCTTTCTGTGTATTTGTAGATTTGTGTTGATTACTCTTCCTTGTTACTCAATGACTAAATGATTAAAAAAATGCTTTACCTTGGGAGTTACTAAATTGAAATTCAAGTGCAGGAACACAAATCATGAAGATATAAACTCTCAGGCATGTCTGTATTGCAAAGATTTCTGTGCCTGACTGAGTATTATGTATGAACTGATTGACCAAATAATATCTACTACTTTGTACTAATGAAAACCAAACCAAATAATATGGAAATTGAATCCCCCTTGAAATTAGGTGAACCACTAGATGCCAGGCTTGAGGGTAAAGAAAAATCACACCTGAATGGTACCACAGAAGAATAAGAATCCCATTAAACAGGCTGGGCTAGCTGAGAACAATACACTGATACCAAGAAATGGTGTCTTTATTTTATAAAATATAAAATTAATAAGCACAAAAGTAACAGTAAAGGAGGGCTGAGGAACTAACATGACTGCCAAAGAAAAATCAGTACTTTATCTCATTGACAGCTCTTCTTTCAGTTCTTTTGATTAGCTTGGACACATCTTTTATTACTTTATGCTTCACCTCTTATCCCTTGGAAAAAGGCAAGTGTCACTCATAAAGTTAAGAAGTGAAGCCTACTAATGTAACATGTTTTTCCTTCCACAAAAAAGATAGTAATGAAAGCAGAAAACCAACCATTTCTCTTGGTGATTATTACCACTCCAGAATATGGTAAGTGAATTGAATATAGTATTTTGCATATTTAGCATTTAACTTGATCTTCTTCATCAGGAAGTACAGAACATTTATATATCTAAAGCTGTACACTTGAGTAATTATCTAATAGCCATAAACAATGATTCAGTCAAGTGGTAATTATCTGTACAACAAATTATTTTTAGGAGACTGAATGTTTGCTATACTAGGAAGCTAAATGTCTTCAATTACTCTCATGATAAGGTTTGATGAAAATAAACCTTTATGAGATCTTTTGCACATCTAACTTTGACTGACATTATTAATACGGTTTCTGAATTCATCATTCTTTTTTCTGGCATTCAGAAATGTTCCCTATTGTATGCTTGCTGTTCCCCCATGTTTATACTTGTACACACATGCATTATTGGGGTCCCTTAACTGTCCATCTCTTTGCAGTGAAGAGGCAAAATACACAGACAAAGCAAGTTATATGAGGAAAAAGGTATTCAATCCTTCATTTTCCTTCTGAGTTCCTGGCAATGCTACTGAGAGCAAACCCCTCATGGACAGGAGACACTGTAAAAATAAAGGGTAGGAGAAAGAATTTTTCAGTGCATGCAGATCTGTTTGGTTTCACCTACATCAGTGGAGGCATTGCCATTTCACATCAAATTTCAAAAGCAACTGTTCTGGAGACCCTGCAATGTCAATGATATGTTAGCAAATTACTATCTTGAACAGGCTACAGATTGAATAATAATAATAATAAAAATAAAAATAAAAATAAAAATAATAATAACGTAGAGTTGTGTGTTGTCCCTCCTTATTACATACACCTGTGTGTATACTAACCATAAATATCTGTAGTAAGCGAATTTTTTATGAATTTGAACAAATAAATATTTGATAAGAATCCTAGGTAGCTGGCCTGCCTACCAAACCACTTTTAAGGACAATCTCTGAATAATAGACAATCCAAACCTCTTGCTTCTTTCTTTAATGTTAATGTTATAGTGATCACAGGATCATTTCATGTGCTAAAAAATCCCTTAATTTCTCTTTGGAAACACCATTTAATTTTTTCTTTAAATACTTCATTTATGGATTGGTTTCTAAAAGCTATAAAATCCTCAAGTCTAAGTGTTACAATTTGGAATTTAGTCTACCTGTAGACGTTCTTTTTTTGGGATTGTGTCATTCTTCTGGAATGAGAGTTGATAAACTGGGAAACTGGGTTATTGCTAACTGTTTACTACAGTTCCCAGACCAGATGCTACCATCTCCTCTTATCCACATATGTTTGATTGTGTGAGTGCTCCCTACACCACTCTGTCTAAAACAAAAGAGAATAAATTTAGTGGCTTATAGATGAGCCTTTTGCACTTTGGAAAGATGCACTGAGTGCATTCTCTGGCCCAGGAGAAAAGCAGTAAGGCATGATGTGATAAGAATAGACACCTTTTCATTCAAAAGAGAATGGCTTTATCCAGAGTGCCTCCAGAATTATCCCTGTCCCAGTTACTGCTCCCTGAACCCTAAGTGAGTGTTCTCCATGGTGGTCTGATGTCTGCCTAAAACTATGGCAGAGAGAATGCTAGTAGTAAATCATTACAAACAGTCCCATGCTTACAGACCTGAGTTCTGGCCCTTTGTGGTTTACTAATCCCACAAAGCAAGGTAGCTGAAGCAGAAAGTCAGTTCCAGTGCCAGGACTGCTTTGGAGGAAAATGGGGTGGGTGGACAGAAAATTCCTCCTCTATTAGGGAGCACTTCTTTCCCTCATCTGGAATCAAAGCCCCAGATCCTGGCCTCTTCTTATTTTCCCTTTACTGTCGAGAATGCAGATGATGGCTGCTTGCTGCTGCCCCAGACAGCTCAAACAAGACAAACTGCTGTACCTCCAAATGTCATTCTCACTGAAGATCAATCCACACAGATGTTATAAGATTTTATATAAAGACATCTCTTTTTTTTTGAACTAAATAATTTGAAGATTTAGGAAAAAATACATTGCTGCACTTAAAAATAAAAGAAAAGAGAGATAAAGATAACCAACAACAAGGGAGGGAAACACGTTTTCACAATCAAGTGTACAAAATAAGGAAAATGTCTGAAATAAAACTGCCTGTGATTTTATTTTTTATATTTAATTATAGGAATACCAAGATATATTTCTAATTTCATTACTTGCAATGTTCCAGGGATGTGAAAGAGCAAGCCTGTAATAATGTTCCTTCAATAGACATATCACTTCATTTCAATAGTAATACAAAGCATTAATGTGGCTGCTTAAATGACAAATGCATATTAACTGTGTGCAGGAAGGTTTCATGTCATCCTCAGTTTTGGCACAACAATTTCACATTTGATTTTGACACTTGAAACTAGGTTTTGGAAGCAGCCTAATGTCTTACCTTTTAGAGAACTTGGTATGTGTAATTTTACTCCTGTTTATTCCTACTTTCAAAATGCAGGAATTAAACCCTGAAGTCATCTTTAGGGAAAATGCATAAATGACAATGTAATTATTATAGAATCATAGAATCATAGAATCCATCATAATGGTGTAGGTTGGAAGGGATCTGAAAGATCATCTTGTCCCAAGCCCTCCTGCTGTGGGCAGGGAGATCTTCCACAAGACTAGGTTCAGGCTCTCAAAGTCGCCATCTAACCTGCCCTTGAACACTTTCAAGAATGGAGAATATACAACTTCTCTGAGCAACCACTTCCAGTGCCTCCCCACCCTCACATGAAAGAATGTTTTCCTAACATCTAATCTAAACCTATTCTCTTTCAGCTTGTACCCATTCTCCCATGCCCTGTCACTACATGCCCTTACAAATAGTCTCTCTCATTTTTTTTTTTATTCTAGGCTCACTTCAGGCCCTGTAAGGCTACAATTATGTCACCATGAAGCCTTCTCTCTTCCAGGCTGAAAAAGCCCAATACTCAGCATTTTGTCATAGGAGAGCAGTTCTATTCTTTTAATAAACACAAATTATTAAAGTGGCTAAAAATTCTGTTACTTCCAATTTTGGCATAAGCAATAGATAAATATTGTTATCAGTTTAAGCCCTTAATGGGGTCAGACCTTACATGGATCACAAAGAAGGCCCACACACCTTTGTGTCCTTCAGTCAAAGGTTAGTCATTGCTATGCTTTGTGCACTAGCTGTCTTTTGTTCCAGGTGCAACTGGTAAAAGATATTACATCAGGACCCATGATTTTTTTCAGTTCTATTCACCTTCATAAGAAGCATGCTTTGAGCAGAAGTATGCTGAATTCACTTAACACATTTTGAAAGATTTTCTTGCATTGCCAGTTGGTATATTTTCTAAAAGGATAATTTGTTATCTAGCTTTGTACTCTACTTTTGTTTAATTTAAATTTCTTGTTGAGAAACAAAAATTTCTCTTTATTTTCTCCATCTCTCCGAGTGATTCTGGCTCATGAATTGAAAGTTCTGCCAGTCAAAAATTACCTCACTTTCTCCAGCAAGAGACTACAGAACACTCTCTGACAAAAAGGTAAATTATTTACATTATTTTAATTCAATCAGTCTTTATGTATGAGATAAAACTACATTATATTTAATTAATAACCTTCTTAAAGAAGGCCATCAGACCATTAAAGAACATAAACTATTTATAAGGAGAAAAAGATTACAATTATTATTTTTCAGCATAAACTTTTCCAACTGCCAGTCTTTGTGTTTGAAAAGACATCACTCTGGAGGAACCAAATTTGGAGGAAAAACAAGTCCAAAACTTTCTTCTCAGACTCCAGGTTATCCCAGTCAGGTGTTGCAACCAAAACCCAGTAAAAACAGAACTTCTTTACACCAGAGTAGTATTAAGAAGGAGGTGTTCTTTATTCAGCTGGGTGCACATGGGGGTATCTCCTCCAAAACATCGTGCATACTGTGTTCAGAAAAAGCTCCTGTTTAAATACTGTATTTTACATACATATTCAAAGGCTTTTCCAAAGGAAACACACATATAATAATCATTTCCCCAAAGTCACTGGCATGTGTTCCTTCCCATCAGCACATGTGTTCTTCTGTCTCAGGGGATCTCTTTGGTGGTCCCTGGTGAGCGGTGACCCCAAAGTCACTTGACTGCTTGGTGAACTGGTCTGGTTACTCCAGTTCTTCTTGGTTGATGTTTAACATGATGGTACAAACCAAGCATCGTGTAGTTCCACAGGCTAGAGGTTTTTGAAGAATAAGCATTGTATTAACCCCCCCGATGTGCAAAGCAATTCACCTGCAGCCCCTGGAAGACTTGACACTGCTGCAAACAGAAATGTCCTGGAGTGTATTTGGAAGCCCATGCTGGAACAGGCTCCTGCCAACACCTGCAGCCTGTGGAGAGAAGTCTGCAGAGAGCCAGGTTTTCTGTGCAGAGCTGTGACACATAGGAGACTCATACTAAATCAGTTCATTCCTCAAGGACTGTATACCATGGAAAGGCCCTATTCTGGACAAGGAAGGAATGGTAGAGACAAGTATCATGTTCTGACCACAACATCCATTCCACATTGCCCTGTGCTTACTCCATTATTAATTGGCAATAAATTAAAATAATCTTTTCTGAGCAGAGGGGTTTTTGCCTGTAAGGATAACTGTGAATGATGTTCCTGTCCCTGTCTCAACCAATGACCTTTCCAACTTCTCTCATTATCCTGGAGAGGAGAAGTAGTGAGAGAGAATCTGGGTAGCAGCCAGACAAGGTTAACTTACCACGCTTGTGCTTATGGAATCATCTTTTTCTTGGTAGTGTCTCTGGGATGAATGGAAGTAATTTCTAAAGTTTAAGGTTTTTAATTATCCATGAAAATAGGTGCAGAAGTTTCTTAACTGATTTTTAATTGATCAACAATAATTTTCCCTGCTGGCTTGTCCCAAAACCCTTAGTCATTCTTGAAATCTGGACTGATGTGTTGTCACAGAAACTGTTTTGTTTCCATAAATGAGAGGTTGACATTGTGATCAGGAGGCGTAACAGGTCAGCAACGACACCAGCAGTCAAGAATCCACATATTGAAGTTTTTGCAGTGGTACATGATAAAATTTGTCAGTCTTCCTCCTGTCTCAGAGGCAGAAATCAGTTGCCAAATACAGCAGAGATTTTTAATATTGTTATTTGTTCTGTTTGATAGCCAGAAATCTGTCCTCTTTTTCAACTTCTGAACTGCTTTTCCATTAAGTGGATGGATATGCTCTCACTGCCGTAGTATTTCCCAGCCATGTCCTGAGCTAAAAACAGTATGGACAATATTGCTTACTATGGCAGAACCATAGCCAGATATTTTGATTTAAAAGCTTGCATTTGTGAGTTGCTTTTCATGATGCTATCTTAGATAAAACCCTCAATTTCCCTAGTCCAATGTATGGGTGCATTTCTAATGGGTTACCCTTGGCTGCTGAGGTGTGTGACTGTCCTTCTACTCTAGTGCAAAAGGAATAGATAACAATACTTTCTAACTGAGCTACAGCAATGGGTTTTGACTGCTGCCAGAACCCACAGTGAGGCTGTACACAGGTATATAGGTAGGCTGTACACTGTAAGGCTTCTCTGGTGCTTGAGCTGCAAGGGCACCATGCATACAGCAGACACAGAAATGTTTCCCCAGGCATGCTGGAAATTGGTAATATGGAAAGCTCCTGGGAGCAGATTTCAGGAATGGGCTGAAACCGCCCTCTGGGGCAAATCTTGGACTGTGATGATCTCAAAGGTCTTTTCCAACCTATTTAATCCTGTGATTCTGTGAAGTCAATTCTGAAACTCTGTCCATGACATATTCATATAAGGAAATGATCACATTAGCGTATGCAACTCTGTCCAAAAAATTCAATTATGTTTGTGAGGAATGTGTTCATGATCCCACTCAATTATATTAGTGACCATTATACAACTAACAACCCCATATTTTTTTACCAAAAGCTAAAGTGTTCATCATAAACAGACAAGACCTCATTTGCAAGATGCCTCAATCATTGTAGACAATGTAGCAATGCTTTCAAGGTGGCTATTTGGCACCTAACTGCACAAATAAATTCCTCTTACTAATTTAACTTTCTGAAATCTCCCCAGCACTAACAGGTCTGATTTACTCATTGCTTCTATTACAGAGGAAAAACAAAGAAAACCTGGTAAACTCTGCTTTCATTGGTACACAATGGCTTTTAGAAGCTGACAGTTCAGATGAAAACCTCACAGGAGGTCAGGAACCCTTCCCAGTCTTGTGGACAGAGTGGTCAGGATAAACTCAAATTTCATGGCAGATACGACAGTCTGTTCCCAAAGGCTAGGTTTGTTAACTCCTGCTCTGGAGAGCTTTCCTATCACTTCAGTTGTGAAGGAACCATAAGGCATGTACAAACTAAATGTCATCTTAATTGCTCTGGAAAAAAGAAACTTGAAAAAAACACTGTTGTGTTTGTCTCTCTTCATCCACTAAATATAATTTAACAAGCCCCCACCCTGCCACACCTGCAGTTAATAGATTTTGATATAGTTTCTCACTTGCATCAGTCAAGCTGCTGTAACTTATTTTACCATCTGTTAAAACAAAAAACTAAGCACCTGCTATTCCACAAAATAACACCAATATTGTAAAAATTGTGAGAAAAAATTGGGACCTTGATATTAAAACCAATCCAAGAACCTATGAAGGTTGTGGTTTTTTAAAAAAAAACCCTATTATTTATTTATTATTTATTTTTTTGCTAATACCTTAAGAGGCTTGGCTTAACTCACTTTTAATGTAAGAACTAGAACTCAGCAAATTGATATAGCCACTATGACCTGGAAAATAACTTGTTATGAAAATGAAATCTTTTTTAACACAAAAAAATGATGAAAACAGCAGAGGCAGCTTTTTCTAGTTTGGATGAAAATTGCCAGAAAGCAGTCACAAATGAAGAAAGAAAAGAAAAGAAAAGAAAAGAAAAGAAAAGAAAAGAAAAGAAAAGAAAAGAAAAGAAAAGAAAAGAAAAGAAAAGAAAAGAAAAGAAAAGAAAAGAAAAAAAAAAAAAAAAAAAAAAAAAAAAAAAAAAGAAAAAAAAAAAAAAAAAAAAAAAAAAAAAAAAAAAAAAAAAAAAAAAAGAAAAAAAGAAAGAAAGAAAGAAAGAAAGAAAGAAAGAAAGAAAGAAAGAAAGAAAGAAAGAAAGAAAGAAAGAAAGAAAGAAAGAAAGAAAGGGATCTAATAACAGTTTGAAAGATTGTGATGGGATGCACCAATAGAAAAACAGCTACTCTAAAGAAACTGATGTGAAGAAAGATATCAGAGAGCAAAATTGGTATTGAATTTCCAAACACTCACTACTTAAAGAGGACATGGACGTGAACATACAGCTCCTTCTGGTCAAATTCTGGTATATCTCATTTAATAAAAGACAAGAATAAAACTTTTCTGAATATGAAAGGACTAAGAATTTTTTTCTTTTTCTTTTAAATAAATTCCTGGATGTGGAAGTCCATAAACTGGTTTCACACATACAATGTGATATGTATGAAAATAAAAAACATTTTCTCAAGAAATGATAAAAAATATTTAAGCAGTTAACACAATAAGACAATACCATAAAAAATCTGCTATTCACAAGGATTTACTCCTCTCTTAAAAAAAGGTATCTTGTGTTAAATTATCATACCTTAAACTATGCTAAATTATACCATTCTTCATCATTTTCCTTGATTTCACTAATGTCTAACGGTGGTGTAGGGTAGTAAAGACCTAGTGGAAAGGGGGAAATATTTAGGTAAAAAAAATACATTTGTAATTTCTCAGCAGAAAATCTAATAGCACTGTCTAGTTATCATCTCCAACTGCACAAAACCCATAATCACTGGCAAATGTGATGTCAAGCAAAAAAATCAATATCAGTGAAAAAAACATTTTACCTATTCCTTTTCTCATCTCTTTACTTGCATTCTTTGGTTATTGATGAATGCAGACAAATATTCACTAATATTTGAAAGAAACCCCTCTTAATGTCATGTAAAAATCTTTTCTTCCCAGAGGACTGATTTTTTTTTTTTTTTAACTCTGTAGCTTAAAGAAGTGAAAGTATGTGCTAGGTTCATTTTACTAATTTTAACTGTGACACCAGGCCCATACAGGTTTGACAATTGTCAAATTTACTATTGACAGTTCTTTTGGATGCTGTAGGACTGTGGATATACAGATTCATACTGTATATAAGGTTTACTGTGGTGAATTCATGCTAGTGCTCTGAAATGCTGTATGTAGTTCACAAAACCTGCATTTTAAAATATTATGTCAGAAGATTCACACACTATCTCCTGTGGCACAGAACTACTGAAGTTTTCAGGATCAAAACTATTTCAACACTGAGCCTATGAAAAGAGAGTAGAAAGTACTTACTGGTTCTAACAACAGGAAAAATTTTAAAAATTCCAGGTATCTTTATACATTTAAGATACATTAATACCTTTAGCAACACCTTCCACATGAGTTGCACCATTTATAAGGAGAAGAATTATATGGAAGTCATTGGACTACAGGTGAATGTAAGACTTTGTAGGACTTGAATTTTTTTATGCTTCTTTATGGTTTATGTCAGAGTTTATTCCTGTCTGACAAACAGCCCACACAGCTGTTTGCTCATTTCCTGCCCGTCTCCAACAGCAATGGTATTGGGGAGAGAATCAGAAGGGTAAAATTGAGAAAACTTCTGGGCTGGGATAAAGACAGTTTATTAATTAAGGCAAAAGCTGTGCACATAAGCAAAGCAAACCAAGGAATTAATTTCATTCTCCTCTCCCCATGGTCAGGCATGTGTTCAGCCATTCCCAGGAAAGCAGGGCTCCATCACATGAAATGGTGCCTTGGGAAGACAAACACTGTCACTGCAAACATTCCCCTTTCTATTCCTTCACTCAGCTTTATATCCTAAACATGACACCATAAGGTCTGGACTGTCCCTTTGGTCACTTGGGATCAGCTGTCCCAGCTGTTGCCCCTCCCAACTCCTTGTGCACCCCCAGCCCACTCACTGGTGGGGTGGGGTGAGAGGCTGGAAAGTCCTTGGCTCTGTGTAACTAAAAGTCCTGCTCAGCAGTGTCTAAGAATTTCTTGTCTTCACAACAAGGTTTCCAGCATAAATCCAAAACACAGCCCCATATCAGCTACTATGAGGAAAATTAACTCTGCCCTAGCCAAAATCACCACAAATTGGGAAAATTTTTTTCATACTTGACTGTGCCCTCTCTTTAGCATTTGGAAAAAAAAATCCCACAAGTTCAATTAATTATTAGAAACATGCACTAAATCTCACAAGAATGGATTATCTGTAGTTGCCAAACGTTGAAAAAAATGCAGAATGAGACAATTCTACATTTCTAGCTAATGCTTTTATCCATTTATGCTTAATTACTGATCCATGGCAAGAGAATAAATTACTTCATTTCTGTGAGTCTTCTTTTGACTTTGGCAATATTCCCTAGAGGATTCTATCCAAGATTTTCTCTTGTGAATTAATGCAGATTCTCCTATCCAAGATGTTGTCTGGTGAACCAATGCAGAGTCTCCTGCATTTTTTGTTAGTCTATGCAGAGCAGATATGCCAAGTAAGACATATAATAAAAGTAAATTCAGAAATAAAATTTAAAATACCCACAAAACTTAGGAGCAGACAATGGCATTTTGGACTAAACTAAAGCCTTGTGTCAGGCACTGAACCAGGAAAAATCTAGCTATACTAGAAAATGAATGAATTCTTAGAAGCAAAATCACTAATTTTGCTCCTTCTTCTTGAAAGAAAGTCTGTGCTGCCAAGGTAAGAAAATAAGCAATAATCACAATTGATTTAGAGAGGGTGGGAAGTATATGATAAAGACCCTGTTCAAATTCCCAGTTCCTTTTGCACTTCATCTCATTCAATAGTAGAGCAATAGATAGTAGCTGTTGCTTGCTCAGATATTTCAAGATTCAAAGAGGCAGATGTTATGGTTCTTCTTTATGGCTATGACCAAGTATAGCACTAGTCCAATTATTTTTAGCAGAAAACCCACAAATATATATGATGCTGACTCCATTTTTTTTTTTAATACATAGTTTGAAAATAGATTCATAAGTGAAGGTTGGGAATTTAAATAAAATGAGAATTTTGACTGTAGTTTGAACTTGCTTAACTTTTTTGTTCTGGTCAGAAGTTGATTGTTATATGTAGAAGAATATAAAAAAGGTCCTTCCACTAACTAACAGTCATAAAGCAGCAAAAGAAAGATGTTTCTAAAATCTTCACTGAGTGATTATGCAAGCAGTAGCAAAGGCAAGATTTTTTCTCCATTAGACAAAGTTGTCTCATATCTTGCAAAATAACCTTAAGTGTTTCAAACTCATATAAGGTCTGGGGGGAAATATTTGTTAAGTTTATAAGAAACCTTTAGGGAGTACACTGTCCCTAAAATTTCAGAAATAACTGGCTAACAAATTCAAATTGATGGCAAATGTTAATATTTCCACCCATCTGCTTACACATGCAACTGCTCTTTTTCTCCACTGTGTCTACATAAACCTGAATAACGTAGCAAAAGCCCCTGTAGAGGAATGTAGACAACTGTCTTTCTTGCAGGGGCTTCCTCTGGACCAGGAGCATGATTATGTATTCCTGTACCTGTGAATTTAGACCCTGTTGAAAAGCAAATATACTAACTTAAGCTCAGTGCGACACCAACATGAACAAAGTCCCTGCTGGATCAGATCACAAATGGAAAAATATGCTTACATAAAAACTTTTGCAAATAAAAGCATGGAATTCTTCTCCAGAAGTGAACAGTTAAAAAGAAGCTTTGTGTTCTGGCATGCTGATTGGCAAAATATGTTGACACTGGTAAAGACAATTCTAAAGCAACTTAGAAACCTCCCATCTTACTTTAGATTTCACAAGATGTTGCAGTTTCCCTCATGGCCACTGTAAATGCTCCTGGGACTTTTGGAAAGAGATATGGTGGTTCAGCACACTGTGGCTTCCATTAAATATGGTGCTATTCACCCAAGGAGAAGAAATGATTGCACCTTTGACCGACCACAGCCTCTTCGTTGGAGGAACTTTTCCTGTCAGACCACTCCATTACAGAATCAATGAGCAATTCAGTACCTTTCTTTATTTGTTTCAACAAGGTCTCCTCGACCTTTCTTTATGCTTTATCATGCTCTTCTGTGCTCTTTTGTACTAAAACCAAGCAGTCATATTTGTAATGTATAAGAATTTGTGTATTCCTGTTAACCAGAAAATCAAAAATGGCTGGTAAGGACAATGAAAGAGATCTACTACAGCAAAAATATTCCATTATATTAATAGCTGCTCAGGATCCTGCTGCTGAGATTACAGATTAAAATTCCCATTTTTCAGGTGAAGCTGTGTAGTGAGAAAAGTTAGGCAGATTTCTAAGGTGATTGGATTCCCCTGAAAAAATGCATATAATTAAAATAACACCGTTATTTATCAGCAATTAGAACTATTTACTCAGGAGTGATTGTTGTATGTATTTGAAGAACTTTATTTCATTTGCTTGAAATTCAAAGTTATTTCATAACTCCTTGATAAGATGTTTTAAAAAAATTAGAAAAACTATACAAAAATGTTCCATTTATCATGAGGACCTACCCTACAGAAATATATAAATTACAGATCCCAATTTGTAATTTGATGGAAGTATTTGCTTTTGTCTTCTCCTTCCTTTGTATCTTGGACTTAGTTGTACCTCATCCATCATGCTGCCCGTCCCACCTTATTCTCCTTCAAATGCTTGAGGAACCTGGATGTGTTTGAGATCAAGAGAAAGTAAAGTCAGGATGGTCCTTCATTTTTTTCCCCGTACTAAACACTAAAAAGCTTTTAGCCTCTATGAAAAGAACTGAAAGTTTTTATCTGTGAAAGTCAAAAAGGAACATACTGGGAAGAAAAAAAAAAAAAAAAAGGAAGCTCTATAAAGACTTCAGTATCAGTTCTAAGTTTGTATTGTGGGCACTGCATTTCCCCTAACTGTCAGGATTGCAGATTTCTTTTAAAATAATATTTCCACAACCTTGTATTCTTCTTTAAATTTGGAGCATTTTTAACTCAACAACTTGGTCACCAAAGATCAAATTTTTTATTTTATTAGCAAGTTTATTCTAGAAAAGTTACTTTTTATTTTCAGGAAGGATGTTAACAGTTTTCTGCAGCAAGTTTAGTAGTGTCACATGCAAAATGGATACTGTGTAATGTTGAGGAGGAAAGGTGGTTTCTAGTAAGTGACACTAGATCCATCTGCCAAGGAACAACCATCCCAAAGTTCTGGCTTTCATATGGCTTCCTCTGGGAAGGGCCCATCTTTATACAGAGCCCTACTCTACTTGCAAGCACATATGTTATTCAAAATGGTGCCATATAGTCACTTGGAAATGAGTCTTCTGGCACAGGGTTAGACAGAATAAGAAAAATGCACTGTCTCTCTTTTTTTTTTCACTCTCCCTGTTTCCAGTTTCCTAGCTTCCCCATTTCCATGTTTGTGTTCTTCTCCATCCTACACACCAAGGAACTGTGATGACTTATGCTAGGCTACAGAACATTTGTGCATGTATCTAACTTTTTAATTGTATCTTCCTTTTTTTTCAAAAAAACAAGCACTGGCTGTGAATATTTCTCACAAAAATGAAGTGTTTGCAACTGGGCTGCAATGCAATTCCCTTTCAAGCTAACACACTAAGGGAGCATGATGGCTTTTGTACAGTCTCTGGAAATTCATGAAAATACATCATGAAATGTTTGAGACTCAAGATTTAAAGTATTTGTAGTTGATGTGACCTAACAAATTTACAGTTGCTGCCATAAAATACGTAGCTAGGCTGTCAGAAGTAGCCATCTCCTGCAATTAGAGAGCAAGTAGTCTCATTAGTCAAGTAAGGTGAAAAGACCCTAATCTTTATAAAATAATTTTTTAACTTACATATAATTTACTTAAAATCTTGTGTGTTATGCCATGAATGGACTTTGCATCATACATGGGCTCTGTGAGTGACTGCAAATATACTTTTTTCTCTTTTAGGAGCTATCAAGTAAAGAAATTGGTAGAAAACTGCTGGCAAGATTTTGGACAGAGCATGAAGGAAGCAGCACCCGGGTTCTTGTCCTACGAACTCTCTGTAGTTATGTGGTGTGTGGGGGAAGGAGCAGAGTTAAAGCTTTCAGATCAGGAATGGTCAGGTCCACCACATGGGTAGTATTTGACACATCTCCTTCCCTGCCGGAGCTTCGTGAACCTGGTGCATGTATTTCTGTGTGTGCCCAAGGGGCACTAATTAAAGACATCCAACTAATTTGTAGTTACTGTTTCTAAATAGAGGACTTATCTGGTTTATATTGAACCATATTCTTTCACCTTTACACTGAGTTTGCAATACCTTGGGGACCACTGGCAGAGTAAGTAGGTAATTAGTGCGAACAGTGTGGTGGAATTTGGCTCTAGGTGATGGTGCTAAAATATTATTTCTACTGAGTAGAACTACATTAGGTGCAATCCAGTACCATGATGAAGATCCACAGCATGTGGGAAGCCTCTCATGATTCCAAACATAAAGGCTCAGCTGCTCAGTGTAGGCAGGAGCATGGTATGTGCAGAGGCCGCTAAGCTATGCAGTCATCGTAAAGGAAGAAGTCCATAGTGAAAGTTGTGAAAAATCCAAGAAATGGGGTTTTTCTGCACACATTAAGAGATGCAAAAGCACATGTTGTATTTGCAGAACATTCCTCTAAAACACTGCAGGAACTCCACTTATAAAATATTTAAGTCACTGTGTTTATTGCTGTGTAGATAGGATAGAAAAGATGCTTTTCTAATCCTAAAATGTTCTTTGGAAGACTGGGCTAGGAAGAATTATCAAAGAAAGAAAAAACAAGATCATTTAATTATTCCTGGTGACCTTCAAACAGATGTAGTCTGAGAAATAACATACACAAGGAAAGAAACTGGGATATATTCACAATTAAGACAAAATGCTGAAACAAATGGGAGGAAAAACGTGTGATACATTAAAAAATACTGCTAAGACTGTGTAAACGACTAGCAAGTATGCTAATGGAATAATGGAAATATTTGCCTCCTTTAAAACATCTTTATTTGGCTCCAATTTTGCTTTATGGTTGTACAGTACCACTCTCTAGATCATCCATTTCCATTTACTTCTGAAAAGTCAAAAATTTCCACACAGTGGAGATGAAGGGAGAAGACAATTGTTGTTGCAGTGTGAGTTAACATACTAAATTTAAAATGTAATATATTTACAAGACACTAATTTGTCTTCAGTAGCAAATTGTGTGTACATTTTGTTCTTTTTAAGATCATGTGAGATAGCTTAATCTACCTCAGAAACAGAGCAAACAGTTATTCAAAAAATGTGCAATATAAGTGACTGCATAAGTATTTAATGTAGAGCAGCTTAAAGAATTAATTAAAATAGAATGTAAAGTAAAAAAATCTTTTCAAACAGAAAATAAACCTAACAAAAATAACACAGTAAGACCTACATTCTTGTGACAAAATAAAAAAAATCAGAGAGAGAACTGAAAGGTAAAAAGTAAACTGACATGATTTAACAGCAAGTCATATGAGGTTACTCTAGCTAAAATATCTCTAGTGAACATAATTGGCAGCAGCTTAAATTACTGCAAGCCATTATAAATTAAGATGACCGAAATTAATATAAATAGCCAGAGATATAAAACAAACAGATTGTTTTCCTTAATGAAACTCAAGAGTTTGGAAAAGAGTCAGTGAATTGGCTCGATAGCCAAGAATTTAAAGTTGCAGATAAGGAAATTAGGTACTGCTGGGAAGTTAAACTATTTGTTTCCATTAGCTTTCAGGGCAGTAGCTGAAAATGTAGATATCCAGAACTTGGCTTCTTCTGAACGCAAAGATAAGGACAGTAAAGATGGGATTCAAAATCATACTTGATATTCACATAGATTGAATGACTATATACTGTTAAACTATTTTATGTGGAGGAGACTACAGGGCTTAGGTCTTCAGGGCTCTTGAAATTAAGTGGTAATCACTATGATGATTGGGATCTCCTACAGAGCTTTGTGCTTTTCAGCTACAGCTGTTTTTTTGTTTCCATTGGAAACAGGACATCAAATTTGACAGCTAATGCATCACAAAGAAATTTTGGGGGAGAAGGAAAACAAGCACAAAACCAAACATGAAATAATTTACCAAAAAATTTCCTACTGTCAATAATATCTTTTGTGGTCAAAATTTCATACTTTAGCACTAAATCCATGACCTCTAAGTCACAATATACCGTCTCCCCTGAAAAAAAACTCAAACTACTGTTCTGGGAAAATTGGATAGTATGAAATACATTACCTGTAGGACATGGGATTTTTAAATTTGTTTTTTGGTTTTTTTGTGATTTTTTTACTGCTTTTAGTAAGAATAATTAGTGGAACACAAGTGCATAATGTACAAAATCAAAAGAAAGCTCAGTGTGTGGAAGAAACTTAGTAATTGCAGTGGCAGATGGGTTTGCCTCAAAGAGACAAAATTGTTACTTTACGTGACATTCTCTATATAAGTCTCCTCAAGTCATCTGTCCAAGCAAAAATAACTAATTTTTTCCCCCCTTTTTTTGGATTACATCAATGTGATACAGCTGCTGCCTCAGCTGGAGAAAGAATCATTCTCCTCAAGTAAGAAATAATTAAGTAAGGGTGAGTGCCAAAAGAAGGATCACTTTGAAATTGAAAGCTCTGAATATAGACAGCCATTAATGTCAGATTATTTTTGGTATTTGAAGTAATAGTAAAAGCAGGAGTTTTGAGTTCTGTATTTGAACCTGTTTAAAACAACCTCTAATGACACATATGCTGCATTCTTAATTAACATTTTAATAAAACTATGAGAAAAGTTTTGATTGAAAAAATGCAAGATTAAAGGGAAAGTTTTTCCTAAGCTAAATCTTATATTGCAAAATTCTGACATTTTATAAGTAAAAATGGACCTAATTTCTCACTTTGTATGAAAATAAGCAGCAATCACTGTAAAGATGAAGGAAATAACTTTATTGGGTCTATATTTTTTCTCAAGTAACATTTTTTCCTGAAGAAAGGAAAAAGAGAAGAGACTAAAGACTCAGGTAGTAGTTTGTTGTTTTAATCTTTAGTGACCTACAGGATTTCTTTACTCTTGAATGCAGATACAACTCATAACTGAAAACAGAATAAAAGTATCATAATCCTCTATCACTTGAGGTGAAGAAATTCTCCCATTATTAGTTTGAAGAAAAGTGATGTTATCATAAGAACTGAGATGTTATTACACTCTCCAAAACACAAACCTATACACACACTTTGCAACACAGACAATTGATCAAATCCACTGCCTTATGAGAAACTGCAGCAGTTACAAGTCTCCAACCAAACCACCAGAGCTGCTAACATGGCCAGTGACTAAAAGTGGTCCTCGGCTTTTGTAATTGACCAGTTCTCACAAAGAAAAATAGAGAGAAAAAATGGTCTTACAAATAATGCATGAAGAATGGATAATTTTTTACTCCATTGATGTTATACAAGCACACAGGAAAATTGGTCTTAGTATTAATGCAACTCATAATTTTTGTCTGGAAATAGGTTAAAGTAATGAGGTTTTTTTGTGAAAATGCTGAATATTTGTGATAAATCAGTTGGTCATATGTATGCCTAATGTTGTTAAAGCCATATGTGGAAAAGCATTTATTTTTCCTCTTTCCAAATTTCAGCCAAAAAGCAAAATTTTTTCTAATGTATTCATTTTCTGAAGCAGTCCTTTATTCCCCAAATATAGTGAAACTATTGATGGCTTTCTTGCTATTTGAAGTGAATATTCAGTTGATTTTTCTTATGTACAAAATCAGCCATTCTTACACTTTTTAGAAATCTGGTGCCTAATCATTAAAAGTTAGGGCATTCAAAGCTCCAGTGAGTCCAGTTGATTGTCTAATATAGAAGTCATTCACTTAAAAATAAAAGGGTGTGAAATAACTAATGGCAATCAAAAAGGGCTTATGTAACTTTTATTTAACTCTGCCAAACAACCATGATATAAAAAATTTGGATGCCAAAAACTCCCTCAGCAATTATAGCAGATATTGACAAGACATTTTACTTTAATAACATGGTTGTTAAAAAAATAATTTCTCTAAATCAGTGTAGATCATTAAAACTGGATGAAGACTAGCTAAATACAAAAATGAAAGCAGTTGCCAATGCATCATCATAGCTCAGATAAAATCTTGACAGAGAGAGCTGAGTTTTCCTTCATCATAGCTCAATGTTTCTAACAAATTTATGGGAGAAAATCAATGTAGTCAGTTACAGTTTGTCTAGACTTTCTACACTGGTAAAAAATTTTTAAAGCATGTCTGTTTTACATAGTGGTCTGGATCAATTGATGAGGTGATCTCCACTAAAATATATTAATTAACAGAAGTAAGTAGAGTTCCACATGTCTAAGAATAATAACTGTTGACAGGGGAATTTGATGACAGCACTGAGATCTTAGTTGTACTGATAGGTATCCTACGGGAAACTATCAGTATATTGTTATAATTAGGAAAGAAAGTGTTATCTTTGAAATACAAGTTGTACAGTATTAAGAAGAGGTAGAAAATTTCACCTCTGCCTACATTAACTAGGTCCCATTTTGATGTCCAGAATAAATAAATTTTAAAAACGTCTCAGAGAAGAACTTAATTAATTATGTCTATCTGAAAAGCATCTTTATAGTATGGAAAACAGGAATGTCAGTGCAGGTAATATGTTCAAAAAGGGATTAAGAGATGATCTGCTGGTGATCTACAAGTAACAACTTGTGGGAAATGACTTGGTATCTCTGCTTACCATGAAAAGTGGTATGAAAACCTGATGAAATCTGTCTGGCACATGGTTTAACCTTTTAGGGTACTCTACCAGATAGAACACCTCTAGGGATTATGCTAGATCTTACCTCTCTTGAAATTTTTACACTGAGACTGGATAACAATCCCATGGATGTGCTAAAATTTAAACAGACATTTTATGTTGAATGCAGGAATTGCTGGGAGAGTTTCTTTAGCCTGTGTTATTTAGGGAGTCAGGCTATTAAAGATCATAATGTTCTATTAAATTTCAAAATCTATTAAACTTATTTGATTGAGTCTTTTACTCTGCTGTTATACCTTTTACAGGGAGCTAAAATGGTGGGGAAAAGCACAGACTACATCTAACCTTGAAACAGAAAAGCAAAATCAGTTGATTCAGAAAGCTTCATGATAGTTAACAGAATATTTAATTGAAAATAGCCCTTGAGAATTTTACTGTGGAAGAGCACGCAAGCTTGGAACTGCCTACATCTTATTAAAGACTCTTTACTGATGAGATAGCCAATTAAATGAGCAATTATTCGTGCTAATTAAAATATGATATAGTAATATATTTTCTACTGGTTCAAGATATATTAAAGTGAGCTTATGAAGGAAGTAGCCTACCAAACCATATCTGAACAAACTGTCTTTTGGCTAAAAGCACAGGAAAGAACTAGCTGCCCTATATATACTTCTCATATAGCCTTTGCTTGTGAAGAATTTCTGTTCTGAGAAAATGTTTGAAAAGAAGCTTCTAAATTAGATATAAAAGTTACAAGCTATAAATATGCAACCTTGGCAACAAATTGGAAGAGTTGTGGGGAAGGATTTGTCTGACCATATTCCAGAAGTGAATTTTAGGCTTAAATTATTGGATCACAGACCATCTCACTTGTCTACATTGATTCCATAGAGTCCATCACCTGTACTAGGTACAGCTGGATATCTGTACTGGAAGCCTGGATATCACTCATATTTAGACACCAAAATATGAGCATGAAGTGGTATATAAGCAATGGGTGCTTTGGAAGGCTGACAGAAAAACAAGGAAATGCACCATACTGAACCTCCATTTTAGAATCAGTTTAAAAGACAGTGCAAGGTCCCACACCCACCCCATCCCACTTACTCTATGCAACAAAGCAGAGCAACCTGCTAATCCCTGAAGCACTCTCTTCAGCCAGAGCGCTCCCCGTAGTGCAAGTGCAGGGGTCCAGGGGTCAATACAATCAAGTGACCCCACCCTCCCTTCACATGGTCCCATATCTGAGGCTGAGGCTTGCAGAGAATGAAATGGCATGAAAACACAAACGACCGTGCAGCAGCTAAATCTGCTGTGATCCATGAGAAGGTCAGGAAAGGCAGCAGAAAGGAGGCAGGCTGGAGCGCCATAAATTGTGCTGAGTATAGTGGCATTGGCTAATGCAGTGCTTTCCACCTGGGAAAGCCTGAAGGAATCACTGAGTTCCAGTATGTGTATGTCTTCCTTTTAGTTTTTGGGAGTAGCACGGAAATGCACTTTGTTTAACTTTCTGCAAAATCTCAGTCCAGAAATAACTGTACCTAAAACATATGCCACACTGAAATCTCAGCTGCCCCTTTCTAGGGAATTTCCCTCCCTTGAAACAACCTACTCACTGCTTTTTTAAAAAAGGGACTCATAACTAATATATACCTTGCTCAGAGCAAACACGGATGTCTTTAATTTGTCCAGCCACAGTAAAATGCTCCTGCCTCCTCTTGACAGGTTGACATGTGGGAAAATTAAGCTGGCTGACCCAAAACCTAGAGATACGCAAAATGAAGTAAGGGAAAAAAATAAAAATAAAATTTAGACGATGGTCATAAGATGCACAAACTTGAAACCAATGCAGCAGGAAGAAATAAAGTAGCAGGCAGCAACTTAACGTTGACAGCTGTGTTTCCCTGGATCAGCCCTGTTTCCAATAATTGATTTTTGACTCAACAGCTAAGAAAGTCAGGACATCTCTGGAAATTAGATTTGCTTCAAACCCAATCGTTGGGTCCTATATTAACTTGATTTGAATGTCAAGTTAGAGAATAAGATTTTTTTTCAATTCTTTGCTTCAATACTTCAGCTAAGTCTTCCGATTGGCTTTTTGCTTGAGTGCAATGTGCACTCAAAATTCAAAAAAAAAAAAAAGGAAAAATCAAATAGTCTTTCTTTCTACTGACCAGTCTGTAGCTGTAACTGGTAAAAATGAAGCAGCTGTTGAATCTTTGGAATAATTGTGACATCTGAGAAGCCGGATAATCACTGGAACAATTTTCTCACTATTTAACCTAATCTGTGTGTATTCAACAGTCTGGCCCTTCATAGGGTAAATACAGCAGCCATGCAGATGGGAAAGAGAGAAGGAATGACTGTCTAGCCATGCTGTTATTATGTAGCAAGGACTAGGATGAATAAGTTGTCCTCAAAATTATCAGACTCAGACTAAACTCATTGGTTCTGTTTTACTGCCTTTCTGAAACATTGCATGTTACTCATTTTAATATGTTGTAGAAATGCCCAAATGAATGGATCAGAAACTATTGCTCTCACAAATGGAAATGATTAATGTGCATTTTCAATTGGTACTTGATAGATACTTTACTCCGTGGTGATATTTCTAGTTTAAATCCTTGTCCCAGTGAAATCAAGTGAACAGGCAATTTGTCACTGATTTCAAAGTACGAAACTTTCATGGTGGCACTTTGTTTTCATTGGTTTGGGCCTCATTTATCTAGCCATTGTACTTGGGCAGAGAGATAGTATATCACATATTCAGGCTGGAAAGCTCTATAAATGGGATGATAGCTGTAGTCTTATAAATAGCATTCACTGACTAAATAATGTATGGGGTTTTTAACTAATGCAATCTTCTTTAAAGCTCTGAGTATGTAAGAAATGTTTTTGTAAGCCCTTTAAAGTATCTGAGAGATTAGATAAAAATGTCTTACTAATCCTGAAAGACAAAGTTCATGCATGACTCAGATGAGCATTTCATTTCCTTTGGTTCCCCCATGCCCTTGTCTCTACACCAACTGATGTTGCCCTTTAATAGAGAGAACAAAGGGCAGGATACATACAATTAAAATAAATAAACAGTTTCCTTCAAAGTACCCTTATTCGGATAACCTCTGTTCTTTTACATTTATTTGTTTAAAGGTGAATTTATTTGCTGCTTTTCCCATGTTACTGATTCTTTATGTCTTGGATCTCTCCACAGAGGTAAGAAACAAAACTTTAAAACCATGAACATCTAGATGCAAGACTGATTAAATATTTTTAAAAGATTTTGAATTCTTATTTTCTTTACTGATCTGCTGCGAGGTATTTGTAGGATACCCCATGAGAACCATGACTGTCATAAGCAGGACAGGATGAGACAGATGGGCAGTGAGCAAGCTTAGGCCAAGCCCTGCAAAGGTGTTCTCAGGCTGGGCTGCATGGACTCTTTCAGATGTTCTCACTATTCAATGTTACTGCTGCCCAGAAAATTCAGCTATTGCTCTGAAAATCTGTTGCTTCTTTCTGTGACCAAATTAAACTGAACTTGTACAAAGAGAGACACCAGAAGACATCTTCATTTTAGAAACATTAAATGTACTTGTCTTATATGGTGGACAGTGAAATCTAAGTCCTAATGGCAAGTTCAGATTGGGGTAGGGGCTTTGACTTAGACATTTGTCACTGCCTTAGCATTTTTAGCTACACTGGGATATCTTTCTCACCTTCAGATTCTCTTTGAGAAGTCTAAACAATATTTCTTTTCAATATTTTCAGTATTTTCTGAAAAAAAATTGTTGGAAAATCATTTGAATTGCTGTATTCTTTGCTGTAGTGCAGTTCTGAAAGATTAGAGGAGGGAAAACACCTGGGCATGGAGGCTATGAACAGAGCCAAAACAGATTCAGATGGAGCTTTAGTCTGTTACATTTTAAGACTTGTAAAAAAAAAAAGAATTAAAAGAATTCCATCAAAAGAACCAACTTTATCCAATAATTTATCAAGTGCTTCTCACTGTCAGTGAGAAAATTTGTGTGAAGTCTTTAGTTGCTGCCTCAGGTCCTTGTATGAAATGCTATAGGAGACACCCTTTAGTTGTTCTGAGTTGTGTGGTCACATATTAAAAGTGGACTGAACTTTTGTTCAGTGTTCCCTGCTGCCCAGATAACATGGTGCTGAATATTAGGGCAAGGTATCATTTAGTGTAAGACATTACATTTCCTGAAACACTGTCTATTTCACATCTCACTCCAGAACAATTGGCAGGATCAATAATGGGCACAGCTGTTTCCACAAGGAGTGCAAATTCCTGGTTGCCCAATACTGGCATTTTATTTCATGAATGACTGACATAAAAAAGAATAGGAATTCTGTCTGGAAGCATCAAAACATTATTCTAGGGGAAGACTTGTTGCTATAACTAGAATTAACCAGATTTTGTTTTCTCTTGTATTATTAGAGCAAGTAATTTTTTTGAGCTCCTCAAGAGTGGGGTGTATTAGAGGAATTTCATGCTAGTAACTTGGGATGACACAATTAAAATAATAAAAAACTGTATTTTAAACTACTTAATTAAAAAAAAAACTTGCAAAAGAAATTTTAATGTTTCTAATTCAAAATACAACTTTATTACTGTGTGTTAATTTTGTATCTATATCTTAATTGTATGTCACAAAATTTGACCTGAACCATCAAAAATGATGGAAATGGGAATTATGCTTACGGATGAGGAATAAATGCACTGTCATTTACTACATCTGTCAGCCATAAGGCACTTAGACAGAGATATAAAGTGGAAATAAGAAACAGATATACAGTAATACAGGCAATCAGGTTAAATGAACCATACTAACAGCAGGTCATGAGACCCAACTCTTTTCATTACTGTTCCTTTCTAGGGCTTGACAGATGTAAGGAAGAGAAATGTACAGCTGAAAAGGATTTTTTTATCAGGTTTCTCTGGATATGATGCTGTAAGGTCATTATTAGTTACAAGAGGGCAGCTGGATGACAACATTCATGCTGCATGGTGCAAGGTAAGACTGCTGGACACCACAGGTGACACTCCCACACTTAGATTCTTATTTACAACCAAGATCAGTTGAGAAAGTAGAAATGTAAGAACAATCCCAGAGGCCTTTCCTGGACTGAAAATTTGGTTTTATTTGTAGCATATACTTCTCTATATGCTAGATTTATGGAGAAATCACATTGCTCTAATTTTTATACTCCAAGACAGACTTCATCTGAGAGCATTTCAATCATTCTGCACATGTTTTTCAGATGGTGCAGAATGCTGCCTCTGGTGTGCCCTCCTGTACCACCATATCCACCTCCTCCATGATCATTTTGGGATGATTCATTCTTCATTCTTGCACCGATGAATCACTGTGCCCACAATCCGCATGTGCGTGTCAGTATTAAAGCACAGAATTTCGGAGAACAAGATGACAATGTTCAGAAGACATGGTGTTACATAAATGTACTCTTGTACTATTTTCATCTGTTTCATCTTTGAAAGGCGACAATGAACAAAACATGACTGCATTGGTGTATGAGAAGCAAGGCTTTAGCAGGACACTGTTCACATTCTACCTGTGACTTGGCCCATATGTATTTTCCTAAGGCTGCTTGAATTTCTGTTGTTTAAAATACAGGGATTTTTTTTTTCATTGATATTATTTATATGTGATTTTATTTATTTCTCTGTGAACTAATTGTAGTTACTTTCAGTGACTAGTAAAATTCTGTTGTACCGAGTAATAAAGTCACGTGAAAAGGAGAAGACAGACTGCCACCTTTAGTATAAATGGCAACTGTGATACATCAGTCTGCCAGGAATCAATTCAAACCAAATTAATGCAAATGCATGTCATCCTAATGAAATAAGTAGAACTCTAGCTTATGTTCTCAAAGCTTCCATGCTCAGGATCTAGAGAACATGTTCAGCAGAGTAAAGAACAGAGTCAGGTAGTGTACCCACTTGAAAGTGTCTTTGCCACACAATGAGTTACAGCAGCCTAGAAAGTTATTATTTATACATTCTGTAGTGAGTTTCTGAGTCTGTTTTGATCTCTGGATGACTGTAAAACAAGAAAAACAAGTCAGAATCTCTAATGACTCTAACAGCAAAAATATCTGAAAGCCACAGATTAAGGCAATTATTCCCATAACTGCATTTGACCCATTCTGCCAAATGATAAGAAATTTTTGTTTACCACAAATCAGAGGATCAGAGGATCATTCAGACTGCAAGTGACCTCAGGGGTTCTTTGGTCTTACCCTCAGCTCACAGCAGGGGCAGCTCTGAGGTCAGACCAGGCTGCTCAGGTCTTCATCTGTTCAGGGATTGGAAACTGCCAAGGACAGCAACTGCACAACCTCCTTGGGCAACCCATGCCACTGACTGACTGTGTTCATGGGAAAACAACTCTCCTTACATCTGTTGTGAGCCTCTCTAGTTTCAGTTCATGTCAGTTGTCTCTTACCCTTCTACCAATGTGATGAGCCCAACTCTGTCCCTTGTGTGAACTCTTTGCAGGCACTGCAACTGCTGCTAGGTACTTCCAAAGTTATCTCTGCTCTAAGGTGAACATATTCAGCTCCCTCAATTACTCCCCACAGCACAAATGCTCCAGCTCCCACCACAGCAGTGGTTTCTGCTAAACAGTCTCCAGTTCCCTGATGTCTTTCTTGTACTGTGGGCTGGCAGGTGGATGTATTATGCAGGTGTGCTGCACTGAGTGTTGAGTAGAGGAAATAATCACTAGCTATGTTCCTGCTCATGCAGCCCAAGATGCCTTCTGGGACACACTTCCAGCCAATATCTATCTTACTGTCCCCAAGAAGCCTTGAGCCTTTCCCACAGATCTGCTTCCCAAACGGTTGATCCTCAGCCTGTATCACTTGGAGGCGTTCATCTACCCTAGATACAGAATTTTGCCTTTGTTCTTGTTGAAATTCCTAAGGTTCCCACTGCACCATTCCCCCAGTTAGTTTGAATTGCTCTGGATGGCAGCCCTGCACTTAGGTATAGGAGCTGCCTCCACCCCTATGTTTGAAGTCAAGAGCAAACATGGTGAATACGGAGTCTGTAAGCTCCTCTAGCTCATTTATAGGAGTGTTAAACAAGGCAGGTCCCAGGACAGATTCCTATGGTACTCCCCTTGTTGCTGGACTCCAGACAAGGTATGTAACTACTGCCCTCTGACCATTCAACTGTGTCTTTATTAATTTACTTCTCCATCCATTTTCCTTTACCCAGAGACCAAAGCTTCTTTATATGGGTACAAGAATATTGTGGAAATAGTGTAAAAAATACTGCTGAAGTCAAGCTAAGTTATGTCTAGTGCTCTTTCCTTGTCCACAAATCCACTCATTTTATTATGAAAGGCAATGAGGTTCTCTGTTTTACTGCAGAAGGCAAACAGTTTGGTCAGGCATGATTTGCACATGATAAATCACTTCTGTCCATTTCTGATCACCTTCACCTTCATGCTCACAGAGATGTACTCTATGAGGATTCATTCTGTGGTTTTACTAATGTGTATAAATATCTGATGGGAGGAAGTAAAAGAGATGGAACCAGGTTCTTCTTGGTGATATTCAGTGATAGCATAGGAGACAATAGGCACAAACTGAAATACAGAAAATGTCCTTTTAAACATAGATAAAACCCCTTTTTTTGGTTGGGTTTTTTTTGGGGGCAGAGGGAGGGGTGAAGTTGGTCAAACACTGGAACAGGTTGTTCAGACAGGTTATGGAATATCTATTCTTGGGTTTACTGAAAACCTGACTGGACACAGCTCTGAGCAACCTGGTGTGAGTGACTCTGCTTTGAGCATGGATGTTGTGCTAGACCACCTTCAGCATTATCTTCCAGCCACAGCCATTCTATAATTTCTCCCACGCAACCCTTTACTCAACCACAGCCACTCTGTATCCTCATTCTTGAGCCCCTTCAAGAAGCCTGTGAGACCTTGTGATGATGGCTGAGGCAGAGAAGGCATTGACTACCTCAGACTAATCTGTGTTCACTGTCACTAAGTCAAACATGATGTTGAGCCACAGCCCCACCTACCTGGCTTTCTCCTGCTAAAATTAGTAGCTCTTCTGGTTGCTCTTTCTCTCCCCTGTGAGCATCACCTCCAGCAGAGCATTAGCTTTGTGGACAGCACTCCTGGATGACTGGGAAATGCTTCTAAAGTCCTCCTTCGTAATCTGCTTCCCCCTTCGTCATGTTGTTCCACCACCAACTCCCAGCTTAGCCACACCACTTTGCTGATATGCCTATTTGTTTTCCTGAGTATTGGAATGGATCATTCTTGCCCCTAGATGTAGTCTGTCTTTTAAGAACTACCAGCTTTCCTGAGCAACTCCTCTCCTCTGATCTGCTTCCCATGGGATGACACTCAACAGCTCCCTGATCGATCTAAAGTCTGTTTGCCTGAAGTCCAGGGTCAGTGCTCTGCTCCAGCCTTATTCACTCCCCTTGAGACCTTCAACTCCATCATTTCATGCTTGTTATAAACAACTGTCATGACTTTAGCAAACTCCTTATATGATGATTCTTTCACAGCCTCTTCATTTTCACTCCTCTCCTCATCTCAACCAATAACTGGGTAAGGAATGGGACATTGTCATCTGAATATGATGAAAACAAGATGTTAAGAAGCATAAACCAATAAACTGTTCAAACTGCAGGATCATAAACTGCTTCAGAGGCAACTCTAAAATTGTACATTATAGCATCTAATCTGAATAATATACTTAGATGCAAACCACGAATAGTAAATTTTGAACTAGTATTTGTAAATTGCCTGGTATTATGAAAGCTTAAAAATTATTGGTATGCATGAAGCTAGCTATAATTTAAAGAAATGTTGACTTTCTATTTTACATACTCACTACTTCACTGTTTACAGTGTTTATTAACTTGGATTTTCTGAGTCGCTGTTTTATTTTCCACCTTGCAAACTGAAAGCTCTAAGCTAAACTTGCAGTTTGAACTTGGAATACTTCAACACATCAGAGAAGGAAGTCAATGGACAATCCAAAGTATGGCATGGCCACTGACTTCATATGAATCAGAGATCATATTTATACAGAGATGGTTTTGCCAGGTGAACAATCACCTTGGGGCAAGTGAAGCTATTAAGCTGTCATTTCCCACAAAAGCCCTATTTATGGAGAACAAAGCACAATGGTGGTTCCATTGTGGAAACTATTTTCCTGGATTTCTTAAATGGCCCTTGTGTTGTTGAAAAGATAGCTATAAGAAATTTTTCTTCAAAAACTAAAATTAACCCTTTATATTGTTGACAAGTAAAGCACTGGTGGAGGTTCTATTTCTTTTTTTTGTTCTGGGGAACAGAATGCCTTTGTGACCATGACCATGACTTCAAAGGAGCCTTAGGGAATATAATAATATTCTGTGTATTTAATCCCAGCTTTCTTAGAATAATATTTTGGAAAGATGTCTATCTAGAAATAATTTTGATGCTGCTGCTATTTTCAGAGGCAGAGATAGTAGGTTAAGTATTTTATTGAAAATTTTCAGTTAAGGGTAAACAAACAGTTTGGATTCTTGTCTGAATGTCTGAAGAACTTACTAACCTTCAAAACCATCATAAATATTTACTTCTGCACTGGTTTTGTATTACCTTCTATTATGATTACATACTACACTGTGAATTGAATACTGATTTCAAACAGTATGAAAGAGCAACACAGTGAAGGTCTTTTCACTAATATTCTTTTTGAATTGTAACATTTCTAATGAAATGCATGCAAATGCTGTCTTTGAAGATATAATAAAATAAGTGTCTAAACTGTCAGAAACATCAGAAAAGTCCACTACTTTTTGGATGCACAGTTTTGGATGTAGTATTTTCTTGCTGTGTTGGGATTTTATGTATATTTCCACTGTACACTGAGATAAGAATACACTTCACAGGTATGTGAAATCAGGCAGAACTTATGGAGATGAGTTGTATTGCACGCAAGCTGTCTTCCAAGTAAATATTTAATTAGCTTCTCTTATTGAGATGTAATCATTCAGCATCTTTGATCAGTTCAAGTGGAATACATGACATAAGAGATGACACTAAGGTCTGAAAAGGTGACAGCCTTTTCTGCTGAATCACTCTGAGCTTGATCTTCTCATAGTCCACAATTCAGTTCAGAAAAACCTGTGTTAAATGGCAGCTTCACCATGACACAGAGAAAGTGAGGCAGCGGACAGCTCATGGGGGAAGGATCAAAGAAGGCAAGGATGACTTTGGAAGACAAACTGGAAACAAATCTGCTCTGTGCAGGCAGTTTAGGCAAAAAAAGCATGTTAAGCATTGTTTCCAAATTTCCTGCGAAGTGAAATACCAGGGACAGGCTGAACTTGTGCAGAAATGCACCCTATGAATAGGAAGTTTTGCCATTGTAAATTTTTAAAGGTGGTTACCTAAATACAATACCCAATATGCTATGAGAAAGGGGAAAGAATTTCTAAAAGGGAGACAGGAAGATAAAGCACTTCGTAAGAATGTGCTTGTGAAAATGTGTCACACAGGACTGCATGGAAACCAATAACAAAGAGACATCGATCAAGCAAAATATATCTAGAAGGAGCAGGACATGAGGAATCCTTCCTTTCTCAGTGGGAATTTGCAAAGATAATTCATCCTATTTAGTTTTTAGAAACCAGTCTTTCTTGGATCTGGATGTGGTGTATTTTTCATGTACTGTATAAAGTTCAGAACTAGACCAATTATAATTATCAACAAGGACTTTTCTTCACAAGAGGTAGCATGTCCTGGATACACTCCATTATAATAAATTGGATTTAGCTTATCTAATTTTAAATTCAGACTTATTTGGCAAGTAATATTGAACATTTTCTTTATTTTTTTATTTGGAAAAGCCATTTAGAATCTGTCAAGATAAAAGACGTGTATATAGCTACAATTACTTTATATGCAGATATCCTTCTTCCTGCAGGGTATTCCTATACTGAGTTTTGCAGAGGTGTGGAAACACATTTTAATTATAGATAAAATATGGTGGTTTTAGTATAATTTATGTAGAAAACTTTACTTTTTTGAATGTTTTAAGTATGCAGCCATAGCAATATGGAGTGTCTGTCACTTTTCATCTTTCCTTGCCCAGTTGTGACATTCACTTTGAATTGCGTTCACCTTCTAAATATTTTTTTACAGACTTCTAGAAGAATCTGCAGGAACACTTTTAAAAACTCTAAAACTGATTTCTGTAACAGAAACTTACAGACTCTATTAAAGAGCTAGAAACCCATGTGTATTTCTACCGTATGAAATTTACATATGGGACCTCATCACAGCCTTCTGTCTGACATTCCTTTCTAGTCACAAATGCAACTGTCCACTTCAGAGGAGTAAGGAAGAATCCAGATTTTAAATATATTTAATCCCAGGTTATGAAAGTGAAGAATAGGGCTGGACAGATTAAATAATTTTACAGAATTAAAAAATCTCCCAGGTTTTTATTCCTATTATGTAAGGGAAATGAAAATACTTATTCAGCTCTCCCTTATTTTCAGATAAACTTTTGGAATACTTTGGTTCCCAGAAGCTGGTTTTATGGAACTCTAGAGGCAATTTTTATGTGGCTTTGCTGATGTAGAGAGGCTTCAGGGTTGGCAATAACACCAATGCCAGCAGCCTGGGCTCTGCAGGTGGCACTCCCTGTTCCTTTAATGGTGGCCCACAGAGCAGCACTATTCTCCAGCCTCTGTGATGTGGCCACACACAGCATTCTTAGCCAGCCTTTCCTCATGTGGGTGTCTGGACATGTGTCTGCACTGGGCACTTTGGGGACTTCTGTTGGACTGCTTGGAGAATCACTGAGTGCTTACATCAATACTTCTTTGGGTTTTGCCTGTGCACTTACTTGGATTTCAGTAGCTTATTCATACTTGCGCCTCAAATATGTGCTGTAACCAGTTTTATGTCAGCATGAAGTTGAATATTTTCAGAAAAGAGATGTACTGGTCTTTTCTAGCACAAGAAATTTCATACTGTATGTCTTCAAAATGGAACTTTCCAGTTAAGTTGTAATGTTCTTCGAGAGCATGTGGGAAGGTGTTAAAATATTCAGCAGATTCATTCTCTTCTTGAAATTTGCATAGAACTTGTATCTCAGAAATGAAACCTCAAGAAAGAGTAAAATGTTTACAAAATTTACTGACATAATTTTGTTGTTTCATTCAGAACAATATTATTTCATTAACTTTTTAGGTTTAGTGCTTAAATCTGATCTCTCCCATGATCCAGCTTTAGAATTAAATGTTTTAAGGGATGAAACCTGGTAGGACAGAGACTAAAGCATGCTCTAATGAATGTTGTCAAGGATGCCATTATAGTCCAGGAATAATCTCCAAACAACCTTTGACTACTGAAAAACCCCACCCATTGGCAAGACTTTTGAAAGTGGCAGCCCCTTCATTCCCACATTAAATCAGAAGTGTCTGCTTGAGTGTCCTCTGGCCAAATCTTTGTAAACTAGGTTTTATAACTAATCTATAACTGGTGGTGCACCAGTTATAGATTAGTTGGGAACGTGTATTAGGAGGGATGTTGCACACAATTTTCATGGGCACGTATGGTCCTAGCCAAGTAAATTCTACTTGCCTTTCTTGGAGGAGAAAGTGTGGATTGCCTTAAGTTGGTCACCTCAATTGATACATGAAACAATATATTAGGAACTAGCTAATGTGGATTTACCTCTCAGATCTGCATGTGATCTACTGGGTAATGGGAAATCAGTTTTCTCTCGACTCTGTTTTCTTCCTGTTTTCTTTACCCCATCTTTTGTTCTGTATTGCATCCAGTCCAAAGGAGCTTTTAGGAGGGTTTAGGCTTTCTGACGTCCTTGTTCCTCCTTTTAGTTTTGTCCATAGAAAAATGAACCAAATTTAAAGCAGAGACAAGATGTGTCCTCATTGATTCTGTGAAATACTAAAGATAGATTTAATTGTAAACTGGTATTTTCCAACACTGATAGCTAGTTTAGTTGGGAAATATAAATTTTAGAGTGGCAGTTCACACAAATACTTTTAAAAGACAAGCAAATAAATAGCAAAGAAACAAGAAGAAAAAGTAGTCCTTACCACTTTTTCAGTTCTCTTTAATTAGAAAATTTAATGACAGATTTCTAAAATTACTGACAGCTCCTTCATATGTTGGGATTTTTAAAAAATTGTTCAGAAAATTTTACTTAGAATACCAGATGCCCATAAGTCACCAATCGTTCACTGAGATATTCTATCACATCAACCATCCTATCCCATCCTGTGGGAAAGAAATTATTAGAGAAGCACAAGAAGTCTGCTTTGATTTCAAATAAGCTGCAGAGAAGAAAATTATCTTCCTTGAATGTCTGGCTAATGGCTTACAAGAAGTAACTAGAAGTATCATTGTCTTCAGTAACAATTTTACTGAAAAAAAATCAAGAGGGATTTTGCTGGTTTTTATTTCTTCCTAGCTAGAGACGTAGGGTAAACTGTCTAGTCCTCTATAAATTGATGGTGATACATGAATTATAAATGACAGAGGGTGCCTTAGTTTGCAAGGTCGTAGCTAAGTTGTCAGGCAAAATGCAAGAAGGCAACACTCACTTGGCCTCACTGTTGCTCATGACAGAATACAGGAAGTAAAGAAACAGTATTTTGAATGTAATTCATAGCTATTCCACAAGAATTCCTTATACAATTTCTCTGTTCATACAGCAGAAAAAGACTTTGTGTGGGATGGGGACTACAGCACTTTCTTTTGAAATGTAAATGCTTGATAATGGGGAAGATCACAGAGAAGATTTACTCACTGTAGAGTCTTAGGACTCCTGTGATGTTTTAGGATGGACAGATGGTCCTCTAAGCTTAATTTCTTGTGATTCTTTAAAGTCCATGTGCTGTTTTTGGACACCTGCTCTGGTGGAACTTGAATGTAATTAGGCCCCCAAAAGGTGCAGTACAAGTTCAAAACTGGTCCCCTTAATCCAGTGACAATTTATGACGGGTACTCTGGGGGCAGAGACTCTATAGGCATAAACAGAAGTTCGAGGTGATGAGTATCTCTCTAAAGTATATGCACACAGCAATATATCATATGCAGCTTCTCAGAAACATGCTTCTTTCCCTGCTGTGGCACTAAGAGTCAGAGACACAGATCTAGACATTCTATGCTGTGAAACCTCAGTGGAAGCAGTTGCCCATTTTCAAGAAGCAGGAGAACATATGGAATTAAAATCAAAAAACTTACATGCAACTGCACAATTGGGTCTGTGAAATGTTAGCACCCCTGTATATCTTCTTGGATACATGTGTAATTTCCCATTCAAGTAATTTTTTTTGTTTTTAGTGAAAATTTTTGGTTCACAATTTTTTTCAATGTTTGATATATTGTAATATACTTGTACAACATCTGTGACAAATGCTACATCCTTTGAAAAAAAGAAATTTTCTTTCTACATCAGAGTTTAGGAGGCAGAGGAGTTTGAAAATGGCATTTTCAAGAACATTGACCTTGGTACTGTGAAGTATTCGCTATACCAACAATGAAAGGAAACCCACAGGCTTTGTGAACAGAAGTGGTACTGGAAAGTCACAAAGGAAAGAGATACCCAGACAAATTCCATTCACCAGTTTTTCTACCAGTGTGAGTCTGATGATACCCTGCAAGTTCTTTAAAATAAAAACCTACAACATATGCCAGATTCTGAAGCCCAGCTCTTACTGACAGAAACACTGATGTCAACACCTCTTCCTCAGAGGCCTCTGAGACTGTGACAACTGACTTTTTCTGGAACACCATAAGCAAGTTCCTCCCTGCCCCTTACGAGATGCTGAAAGCAGAAGAAACAACTGGCTGCATAGCTGTTCATCCAAAATCCATGGACAAGGCTCAACCATCTACTGCAGCCTTTGTTAATGGTTTTAGACAAAGTATATCAAACACATCGCTGATTTTTGCCAGACTAATGGAGCAAGGCAAAGAGCAGTGATAGCACTAAGCCAGACCTAAACAAACCTGGTAGTACTCCAAGGTACAACTGATACCTCAGTAAAACCTTCAGCACATGGAATTTCTCCAACAGAATTTTCAGGGTGAAGCTTCATAGTGTGTTATTTTGGTATGGAAACAGCTTCAGCCCCAGAAAAACAAACAAATAAATTCCACTCTCCAAAACCATTAAATTTATCTGTATGTTAAAAGCTTAGCAAGTGAATAAACTAAACATCAAACAAATAATTCTGTTTTTTTCTAAATTACTTGTGAATTAAAATTTATTATGGATTATTTTTTCATTTAAATAAAGTAATAAAAATATTCTCTTATCTGCTGCCTCTCTTTTGTCATTTCCCATTCTTTCTTGGTCCCCAGGTCTTCCTCAAATCTCTACTTCTGCCACTCTTTCTAGTTACTGCCATCTCCTACTTAGTTACTAGTCGTAGACCTGCAGTCAACCCTGTTGCACAGTAGCAAAGCCTGCTGACATACGTCATGTATTTCTCATTTGCAGTCCCAGCTAGAGGGTGCTGAGGGCTGGAGTCCTAGTCCATAAGCCATAAATAAACACCATCATCAATCCTATCAATATTTTTCCAATATGCTTTGATTTTGGAATGACAAAATCTGAGAATAACTCACAGAATTATTGAGCAGTAGTGGTGGTACCTCTGAAATCCTACAGTGTAGTAGTTAGGCAACTTTTTTGGGAGGCAGTGCTGCCAAGGCCAATCCCTGCTCTGCCTGATTCAGACCATGTCTGAATTCAGAATTTTTCTTCTACCTCAGCAAGCTCAGCTGATTCAGAAAAATTGTTAAACCACTATTAGGGTTCTTTGTGCAGCCATTGATATTATTTTTTCTCCCCCCTAAGGAAATGAATTTCTCTCATTCTACTCTACATAAACACTAAATTGATCCTAATCATGCTTACAGGAGATCAGCAGAGGTCTAACACAAGCTGACAGCATACCACAAATAAAAAGGATTATTTTGAAGCTTAGCCATAGGTTTTTGGTTTGATAATGAACTTCTGTGTTTTTTTCAATATGGATAGCTTGTAGACACATGCATTCTCATCCTGTGTTGGTCATGATGGAGCACAAGATCTCCTGTGGTCATAGGAGGATCCTAATGCAGGGTGTGCCACTGTGGTCAGACCAAGGGTTCAGCTCTCTAAGCAGCTCAAGCTTTGCACAACAACAGGAGGACTGGATTCAGGTGCTCTTACCTTCTTGTGTCTGTCTCTTCCCAAAATACATCAAATCTGAGAATGGCTTATAAGTGTTAACATTCTGTAGTCCCCCACAAAACTCCTAAACAGGTTACTTCACATGAAGCTATCCTGGGACAAATCCTCCTAACTGTGTAACAGCTCCCTGTTCCCTTCTGAAAGGCTTATTCTGACAGAGATAAGTGTATAATTAGTGTTTTATTTAACCTATTTTGCAGTCCCCATGGTATGCTATCTCACAGGCTAAACCTTCCTCTTTGCATAATTACAGAAAGGAAGGGAAACTACATTCAGATGTAAAGAAAAAAAGTACTAATAACTTCACCTTTTCCCTCCAGAAACCTGAATAAAGTGAAGAATTGAATACAGTAGTTACAGTTATGATAATTCCTGGAAAGGCAACAACAGAAAACAAACAAAAAAAAGGTATTTCTTACTTTTTCAATGAAAATAAGTAATAGTAAAGTAGTTTCATTGGAACTAGAGCATCAGGGAATAGTCACTCGTTCTCCTCACAGTAAATCAGTACTTATGAATGAGCAGAGTCAAGCCTGAGATCTTTGCCTGTTTGTTCTTATCCCGAAGAGGATATTAGAAAGTTATATGAGAATCTCTTTCCTAGTTTTGATCCTAAGGTATGGCTGAGTTATTTTTGCTGAAATCTTGAGTCACAGAAAATATAAAAAAAAAAAAGAAAAAAATCAGCCTCTGGCAAAAAAAACCCCCAAAAAACCAAAAAAACCCCAAACAAAATTTAAAAAAACCCCACCAAAACAAAACAGAACAAAAAAAAACCACCGAGCATCAAAACCAAAAGGCAGACTAGAAAATTAAATACAAGGAATTAAAATTCAACAAAGACTGGACAATCTTAGCTAAAGATATTGCCAGTAGCCACAGAGATAATAGAATAGTTTAGGTACCTATGTATGTATTATATTTGAATAACATCCCTGAATCTTTATTGAATTATTTTCATTAATACATGTTTATGTAGATAACACTAAAAAATTGCTCAGATGATAAAAGAGAACTCTTCTTTGAAATTATTTCAGAAAATTAGAGGATTTTTTTTTTAAAAAAGGGAAATATTTTAAATGACAAATCTTTTACTTCCTATTAAAAGTCTTTTCAAAACTTACTTCACAGCCACTTGCGATTTCTTTTAAAATAGCTGGAATTACCAAAAATACAAGCCATTTTTCTTACAGATTGAAAAGGAAGAGAAGAACAGACAAAAGGATAAGAATCTCTTTGTAGAAGTTGCTTTATAAAACCCTTTGTTTTTTCCTCAAAAATAGTTTGTAAGGGATTCAATATTAAATAATGATTTCAAAGAAAATTGTGAAATAGTGGTAATGAAAGACTTAAGCACTAGAGTATGCATTGTCAAATGATGACAAAGAAGAGGAAGCTGAATGACATCAGACCAGCAGTTATCCAGTAACAGGCTTTTGTGTTTGCATGGCTCACGTGTGGTGGACTGAGGCAGACAGGCTGTTATAGCAACTGACATATGGTGAGTTTATGAAAGAAGAGAGATTCCTCCCCTGAGACTCCCTTTTTTGCCTGAATTATCAGAAAAAAATGCATTATGTGTGCCATTCTTCTCACAGTAATATCACTCACCTAGAGTCCATCTCCAGTGGGCTCCTCATCTCGGTGGAAGGGGGAGGTAAGCCCTAGGACTAACCCTACACACTCAGTGTGAAGCTCACAAGGAGGTCCCTCAGCAGTGGGTCCCACTGCAATCCCATCCACAGACTTGACACTCACTGCAGGAAGTGGCTCATCCAACTTCTATGTCAGTCTATTTGGAAAAGAAAATGTAAACACATCTCAGAAGTCATTTCAGCAAAGTGTCTTGATTGCTGCATTATCCTCTACAATCACACTAAGCAGATCTTTAGGGGTCTGAGGACTGGAGATACAGAAATAAATTTTGGACAAGTGTGCTTCCATAGAAACCACTTCTGCTCTTTAACCAGTGTGTGACCTTACTGCTGAGTCTTCTCAAGCGGCTCATTTGTGGTAAATTGAAGAGAGTCAGAGCCCAAGCTCTGCTGCAGAGGGTGAATTCATCTGTATTACCTGTGGGGAGCAATCCTGGCACTGCACTAGTTCCTAAGCTGATTGTGGGTGTTTGGATGAGACCTTGTCACTTGTCACAGGCTAGAACTATGTAGGGACTTAGAAAGACGTGGTTTTGTGGTAACATTAATGCAATAGCTCCACATGTCTACAAATATTCCAAATATACTAAAAGACAAAATGCTAACAGTGATTACTGCTAGATTTTGGACATGGTTTGGGCATATATATCTTAAAAAATTTCCTAAGGCCGCCTGCTAACAAAAAGGAATCCCAAGTGCAAATAAAAAGTAATTGTGAGATTACTCTATCAAAAGGAGACAGTAATCAAAGTGTGTTCAGTAGTCAATACCATCTGTATTTGTGATAAATCGCAAAAAAGGAGCAGGACAAATATTTTCTTATGGATGTAAAATATGAAGCAACTCAACAGATTTATGTAATGAAATAATACTGAAATTTCTGAATGCACATCAGCTTGGAGGAAGCAAATAATGATAAGAAACAGAATATTAAAATAATAAATAAAATATGATAACCTGGTAGATTAAGTGAATGAAATAGAAAATAATAACTATAATAAGCTAAAAATCCTCCATGTCCTACTGAATGAGAAGACTACTCTGAGAGTGGCCTCCTTTAGAGTGACTACATATTTTACCTTCTGAACCCTGAAAAAATATGTTCCTTAAAGACATTGCAAAATCTTTCTGTGGATAAAATACTTCATTCTAAAAAATGTTTCTAACAATTATTACCAAATCTGATAGAAAGCAAGATTAGCCACAAGTATTGTCATGTGCATGAAGATCCTCTTCATTTCTCCACAGAAATGAAAACCAGATAAGATATTGAGTTGGCTGAATCCGTTGTGGCAGAAAGTGTTTTATGGCATAGAGGCTTCCACCACTGCAATAAATGTGAAGAAAAGTTCTGATGACGGTGTATTACAGAGAGATAATGAAGAAAAGATGATACAGGGACTCTTCTACATTTCTGAGTGAAAGCTCAATTATAATAGAGATAAGATATAAGACTTTAGAAACTCAGTACTGCCAGCGTTCATGCCTGATCCAACAACAAGAGGACCCAGTTCTGTTCAGTATCTATGTTGATGTTTTGGACGAGGGCATTGTGTCCCCTCTCAGTCAGTTTGCAAACAACATCAAAGTGGGTGGGAGTGGTGATCTTCTGGAGTACAGGAAGGGTCTGAAGAAGGATCTGGATGGGCTGGATCAATGGGCTGAGGACAACAGTATGAGGATCAACAAGGACAAATGCTGATCCCTGCACTTGGGTCACAACAACCCCAGGCAGTGCTATCGCTTAGGGAATAGTGGCTTAAGAGCTGTTCAGCACAAAGGTACACAAAGGTGCTGGTTAAGAGCCAGCTGAACATGAGCCAACATGTGCCCAGGTCAAGAAAGGCAATGGCATCTTGGCCTGGATAAAGAATAATGTGACCAACAGCACTAGGGAAGTGATTGCCCTGCTGTATTTGACACTGGTGAGGCCACACCTCAAGTAGTTGGTCTAGTTTGGGCCCCTCACTTCAAAAAGGACACTGAGGTGCTGAAGTATGCCCAGAGAATGGGCAACAAAACTGGTGAAGGATCTAGAAAACATGTCTTATAGGAAGTTTCTGAGAGAACTAGTTTTTTAGTCTGGAGCAGACTGAGGAGACTCAGGTTAGATCTTGTTGCTCTCTACACTACCTGAAAGGAGGTTATGGTGAGGTGGGAATTGGGCTCTTCTACCACGTCTCAAGTGGAAGGATGAGATGACATCATGTTGTATCAGAAGAGGTTCAGATTAGATTAGAATTTTTTTTTTTCACTGAAAGAGGGGTTAGGCATTGAAATAAATTGTCCAGGGAGGTGGTGAAGTAACTGGAAGTGTTCAAGAGGTATCTGGATGTGGAACTTGAGGATATGGTTTAGGGGTTTTTTATGGTGCTGCTACACCTATAGTTGAACTATAGATCAACTATATAGAACTATAGATCTGGAAGGTCTATTCCAACCCTGTGATTTTCTTCCCTAGCCTCTCTCTAAACTGCTTATCCTCCTGAACCCTGGTTTTATGCTTTTTTTTTCAAAATATTAAGCTCCATAATAAGGAAGCAGGGTGGTAAAATGTATCTTCTTTGCTGACCTGCAAATATCCAAATACTGTCTACATATAGCCAAATCAACACAAGAAAACTTTCTTAGACGATATCCTTTCCATATTGTGTGGTTGCTGGAAGATGTCAGGTATCTTGGCAAACCACTGTCTGTAGCTTCTTCAGTCTTAATGAATACAGTGGGAATGAGTAGATATTCCAATTAAATCTAAATGTATCAGATGCCATTAATTAGGGAGAGAATGAACTGGAAGCTAACCTCAGACCTCACCCAAAAAATAAATCCAAACCCAAAAGCTCAGCAATTGCTTGCCCGAAACTCATTAATAAAAACTCATATGGAACAAAATCAAGGGAGATATTGACCTTGAAATAAGTGTCTTTGGCTCCTCTGTCAAGAAGATGATGTTTCATAACTTTTCCCATACTACAGTATTTTTTTATCCTTGTTTCTGGCTAATGCACAAAGAAGCCAAAGGTTCAAAAGGCACATGCAGATGCAAGCCATGCATCATAAGAGTTGTACTTATAAAAAGGCAAAGGTTGATGAATCTCACACAATGCATCCTCCTGATTTAGCTCTAAGTACCTCATTTGTTTAGTGATCATCTTTTCATGGACTCTGTAAATGCACAATTATATTTGTCTAGAATATGATTGCTCAATCTCACCATTCTTAAAATCAATATAAAATCCTTTCAGTTTTTCTCCTCAGTATAGAGGATCATATATATATATATATATAAGTTCCCATGAAAATCGAGACTCCAAATGCCAGTGACTTCTGGGTCCCTTAGCCTCATAGCAGCCCTTTTTAGTGCCCAGCAATCATGCCCCTACCTAAAATCACAATCCTAATCTCAGAAAATCCCATCCTCACACTAACTATTAATCTTAACTGTTCAAGTTAAGAGAGGCATTTCTCCTTCAGGAGAGGCATTTTCAGCAAGACCCTTTTTCAGTACTCAGGAAGGTGATATTTCCTGGCTCTCCCCTTTATGAGGTCTGGTGCTGGTGAGTTTCATGAGGGCATGAGATAGCTAACTCAAATATTGTTCACAAGAGCCGAGTGTGGAATAGGCTAAATTGCTGGGCATTTTCGGATTCTTTCTTTTATATTGTAAAACTGATGTTGGCTTTCTCTATTTCTGTATTTCTTTTCTTCTAAAATACCTTTGGCTGTTGAGAGAAAAAGAAACACCTCTGTCTGCTTCTGTTATCACAACGAATTAAGCTATCCAAGGCAGGGTTGTTTTCCTGAAGGCAGAGCTGATAGAGCTTGCCAAAAAGTTGTTAATCCTTTCATCAGTGTGAAACTCTTGGCCCTTTCCTCAGGTAAAAAAAAAATAAATTTTTTAGCTGAGGAAACAATGGCCAGTGGCAATTATGTGATCCCTGGTTTCCAAAATCCTGAATAAACAATAACTGTTATGAGAAGAAATTACTTGTTCCACTGTCATAAGAAAACAGTCCAAACCTGAAATAGAGGAAAATGCTGATTAATTTCTGTGAGGGAAAGCACTGGAGTAGAGGCCATTCTCATTGTGTAAGAGGCTTCAGGAAAAAAGACTGCAGTTAAATGATATAACATATATATTATAGAGCTATTGCATATAAGATCCTTGCATTATCATATGATAGTGTTTGCATGATGTGTTCTAATAAATTCTGAGTGACTCCATAGTATAGTCATAATGCAGTTCCATGAGCTGAATTGTTGTTCAACCACAGTTTTCTTCTGCAGACCTTGGTGGCCTTCCTCCCTGAGGATAAAAAGATTAATCATCTTATCGAAGTGGCACAGGCTCTCCACCATTTTTCAGAGCAGATCATTGCAGGATCATCTGGAGAAAGTCAGGAAGGCATGTTTTTCTTCCCTCCATGTAGATATAAATATAAATACTCCTATTCTGGTATGCTTATGAGGCATTTTACTTTTAAAATAATGCACTTGGCAGGTAGGTAAACTAAACATAAAATTCATGCATGGAAGGCTCCTGAGCTGGGAGTGTGGCTTTTGAGAAAAGAAAAAAAAGAATGTGCCATTTGGACTGGCCCTCTGGGAATGGTGAGTTCCAATCCAGGCCTAATCATCTAGAGAGGAACCTGAGTTGGTAGGATGACCCCTTCTCCCTGAGGTGTCCCTAGGAGGCTTTGCTGGGAGACAGTCTGTATGACTGTCATGGGAAAAGGTGAAGGATGTGTCCCAAAATAGAAAATCTTCCAGAATTCCTCAGTACAGGAAGGTGGTGCTCATTGTTCTGGGGGTTTCTTTTCAGCACAGAAGTACAAGAGACCTCTATGTGTCATCTTCTTCCTCTTCTACTTCTTTTGCTTTTGTATTTGTATTCTTTTCCCCTTACCAACTATTCTAAAGGCCACCAAATACTCATCTCAGAAAAAAGGTGATAAAAATGCATGATTTCACTGTGAGTCCATCAATCCAAAAATAGATGGACAGTCTATTCCATAGTAACATTTGATCTGACATTATTCATTAACTGGATCCTGTCACTATGGATTAAGATGCTTCTGATTTTAATCTACAGAATGGGATTTTTTTCTGGGTTTTTTTGCCTGTCTGTCTCTGCTACTGAATTTAGATGAAATGGGACATAGTGAAACCAAGTATGTGACCTTGTTTACTATGGTGATGTTTGTCTTAAAGGTATTTTTTTTTGAGAGTTAGTATAAAACCTTATTCTCTTTTTGTGCAAGAGAGACATACAAAGAAAATTATTTTTTACAGAAATTTATATGATATCATTATATGTTCTGTTATATACAATGAAATAAAATTTTAAGCTGTTAAAGTTACCAATAAATTTATATTATGAGAGAAAATTGTCTTAACTGAAATGTCTAAACTGAAATATTTTGCTCAAATTTGAATTTTGTGTTTTGGCAAAAATGGTTTTTTTGCAAAGAAAACAACCCCACTCCTTTCCAGAATCCTTAGGATATGATTCATTTCATGCTTTAATCAAGATCATTAGCATGTCAACACTTCTAAATGTTTTCATTTTGAGAATTGCATATGTTTTTACTGAGACAACACTCCCTTTAAGGGAGAGATTCTCAATCACATTCATGATAGCACAGAGGATGTATTACTTCCACCTTTATATTTTATCAGTCAGACTGACTTGCTCAGAGTGCTTTGATGTTAAACAAATAATCTGTCCCTACTAGTTGGAACATACCCTGTGAAACCATTTCAATTGATGTGATGCTGGGGACGTAATAACCAGTTCTACTGGGACTTGTTCTATTTTAAGTAAGTTCAGGAAAATAATTTGCTTTCCTTCCTTACTCTATGGATTATGGCTAGCTATATTTCTACTATATGAATTTTAAATGACACAGTAAAGATGAACATGACTCTGAATTACAGGATTCAGCACAGAAGCGCTTGGCAGATAGTCTTTGAAATATGTATAATTTCCTTTATAATTTCCTGCTTTTTTTATGCTTGAAAACTGCAGGCATAGTCTCCATATGCTGCTCTGTTCCATATGCAAGGCATGATATATAATTCCAACTTCAATTTAGTAGTGTTCTGCTAATAAAGGATAATGAGACACCATAATATAGCAATATAATTTATGAATAGGCATCAAATAAAGGTTTGCAAAAGAAGTGAAACAAACAAGTGAACCAATAACAGCAATAACAAAAAGTCCTCTTTCTACAACTCTTGTCTCCATAGTCTGCCCTTGAAATTAAATCAAAATCATGGAAAGAACTAATATTGGAACATTGTGAACCAGATGTTTGTTACAGCTGACTAATTAGCCTGTATACCCAGCAAATCAAAAATATTTGTTATAGCTTAGGCAAAGTAATCCTGCAGAAATTCACATGTCAGTAGGATAAACTCTGCCTGAAATAGTGGGGGTATCTCCTGCTTGAAGCAGCAGCCCTCTGTGAGATGTACTGGAGGGAAGAGAGGGCCCAGACCACACCTGAGTTGCATCATTTCCCTCACCATCACCCTATAAGCTCTCCTCATGTTGCTTTGTAGTGGCAGGAGCAAAGCACCAAAGCCCCAAATGGCCACTTATTCCCACCAATTCCAATCTCTTAGTGATGTGAACTGAGGCTAGAGAATGGGAAGGAAGAAAGGAATGCATTCTAAGTGGAAATTGCTACATGAAACTATTTTTATCTGACTCTGGCAACACAATATTTTCCATACCAAACAAATTTTTATTATCTGACACACGACTCAAGCTAGTCCCTGCCTGGAAACCCCAAAATGACAGGAAAGGATTTGAGGTTGTAGCTTTATCTGTGGCAATATAGGTGCCCATGGCTAGCTAAATCTTATACAGTGCACATCCTCCTTCTGTACATACATATTTTCTCTAATACACCAGAAAGTTACCCAGTTGCCCGTACTGGGATACTTTTACCGTGATTTGGGATGGATCAGGGAGGAAGGAAGTGAGTTCAAAATTGAAGCAGTGCGACTGCTGATTTTTTAATATCTCAGGTGATACATTCCGGTTGTGTCCAGACCAAGAGACAGGCCCAGCCACAGGACCCTTACCCCAGCGTCCTGGTAGGTGAAAGGCCTGAAAACATCTGAACTCAGACTGAATGTGCTGAAGGGCTATCCTAGCCCCCGGATCCATACGACTTTCTAGGAAACTGGTGGTTCAGAAGGGAAATGGAGTGGTTCCTGGGTCAAGATTCTTTGTGAGCTTGGGGTCTGTTTATGATGCTTGCCTGAGACTTGTGGAGTGGAACACGAATCTTGTCCCACAGGACTCTATAACTCTTTAAGTTCTGTGCTGGTTGGTAACCCCTGGGGCTAGCGTTGCATTTTGTTCTATATTTTGCACAGATCCTGTCCAAACGGGATTCGGGTACGTGACTGAGGCTTCAAAATATAAGTGAAATGCAAATGAATAAGAATTGTAGTACTCATTTCCTGGAGAAGGAAGGTGTTGATTCTGAAGTAGATCTACAATCTTTACCATTCCAGTGTTAACGCTAACAAGAAATAAGGTAACTGATTGCCGCTCCCAAGCAGGGCAGATAACAGTGGGGAATCGTTTCTTTAAAGCAAGTTGAAACATACTCAAATAAGAGTAAGGAACAATGAAGTTGGCAAGAAAACTATGGGAACAGGTAAACAACTCCAAACATTTGTGTGACAGATCTTGTAATTAATGTACTTGGCTGCACTGAAGGTGAAGCTAAGAGGTGATTTCAGACTATCACTGTTACATGAAACCTTTATGTCTGCATAGGTATGTGTCATCAGTGACTTTAGCCCGTAAAGACCAGACCACTGATTTGCCTTCATTGTGCAGCTGTGTCATGTCATTTTCTCTTTTGGCCATCCCAGGGTGGGATCCAAGATACAGTGAGAAGAGTCCACCAGTACCTGTCGCTCTGTTGTGGAAGTTTTCTATGCCATAAGATCAGAGTAGTGCTGATAGTAAAGGTTAACTACAGAAACAGTCATATTTAAGTATGGTTGTTCTCTACATGAGAAAAAATGCTTCAGGAAAGATTATCAAATGTAACCTATTAAGACAGAAGAAGACTGACCAGAAAACAAATCTCCTGCCAAGATTGTCTCTAAGTTACCTGCTATGCAGTTCTAGTTCTGTTAAATTGCATGTTATCTGTCTGGGAAATTTCTACTATGCCTTTGTTCATACAAGTAGAATAAAAAACAAAAAATTTCCCTCTTTGAATCTCATTTTTAGCCCTACTGAGAAGTCTCTGCACAGGAATCACAGTTTTTAACTGGAAGTTATCTATGGTAATTTGGCAAATAACATTTGTGAAGTCGTATATTACATAAGGAGAACTAAACAGATGAAACATGGTGAGAAGAGCTGCATGCCTTTAAACAGTGAACAGTGATCAGAAGTAAAGAGAAAATAAATCCTAAAGTATGACAGCATTAAAACAGTATAATAGAACAAATACCCTTATATAATGGACTAAAGTAGCATAATTTGTAGTAAAGATAACACAGCCTTCATCTACACAAAATTCAGCCAAACATTAAAACAGTAGAAAACATTTCAAGAGCTGTTACAGCAGTGATTAAATGGATCCTTTATAACAGAATAGGATACAATCTCGTATCTACAGAATAAAATTTTAGAAGTCGTAAAAATCTATGCATCCTGCTTGCAGAACCCATGGTGGTGCAAATGTGTATATATAGGTAGACTTAGCTCCTTATTTAAACACTTCAGAGGCAAAGACTATTTTGCTTCAGTTATTGCAACTTGATGTGATTTTTTATCAAAATACCGCTGCATGAGAAAATGCTGTTTTGTTAAATTTGTTTTAATGATTTCAAAATATTTGTTTTATTCAGTTAATCCTGGATCTAAGTGACAGTCCTAGAAAACAATAAATGGGTTTCATCAGACTTTCTGATTGTAGGATGGAGTATTTACCCAGGTGAGATGATCTGATTATCCCTTAGTTGAGGACCTCTGAAAAGCAAGTTTCTTTAGATGTGCATGATTTACTCAGCAATAACTACTTAAGAACTCTTAAAAACCTGCAGTATTTGTATTCCATATTATGTCTATACTTCCTGTTTCCTCTCTTTCCCAGATGATAATGGATTATTAACTATTGTGTAGAAAAGAAGATTGGAACATAATTTTACCATGAAAAATTAGAAGTTATTGTGTGCCAGAGCTAGTGCTCATAAAGATTTTTTTGCCCCATGAAACAGTTTTGTCTCTGCAGGGTGATGGTGGGTTCTCTGGGACATAGCTATGAATCATGGGTAGGATGTACCTTTAATATTCCATCTCATAAATTGACAGCTTTAAAAATAAGACTCAAACCTTCAGATTAGGCCTAGGAGGACCTTGTATGGAGAAAACCAAGTGAAGCTGCATTAATACACCTGAACAGTCTGTACATCTGTAAAGCACTTGTTCCTTTTGCTGTTCAGTATAATCAATGAATTATAGAAGCGGAGCAAGACAAGAGATTTGATGAGATCTTTCACTCCAAGTGTCATTTCCTTCCATCCCGGCTTCACAACACAGCAACTAGAGAAGTCTTCACACAGCATGCACCCAGGATCAGGGCAAGTTCTAAGAGTGAGCAGGAGAAAAATGCAATAGAGGTGATACTTTCTACTTCCTGGCTCCTGTCTGAGCTGCTGACTCAGGATAAGGTATGAAACTGGGACCTTATGCAGCAACACAATGCCTTCAAAAAGGTGGCCAGCATCTACTCACTCTGTGTGGTAAGGACTCCTGCCTTCCTCTGAATTTCTGTCAGCTCAAATGGTCTGTAATGTGGAAAATAAAAATGCAGGCTGGCAAAGACCCCTTGAAAGCCTGTCCACATCTGACAATGTCCATCCCTTGAATGGACTTTAAATAGGCCATCTGGAAATACTTTTCTCTCAACTTTTCTTTAAAATGACCTACTTAAGAGGTTCCATTGTACCTTGACACCATCTATTGTAGTGTGTCTCTATAGTCAGAATATTTTCCCTAATATTTAACCCAGGTCTCTTTTGTCACAGATTAGAATGTTTTCTAGTTTTGATGTCCCTCACAGACACAGCGAAAAATTGACCACTGTGTTGCTTTTAAATCCTTTATATAAATTAGGAGAAACCCTTGTATCCTCTCTAATAGAAACAAACTCAAATATTTCAGTCTTTTCCCACTTGTCATACTGTCTTCAACTACTACCATTCTTTTCTAATTTCTACTAAACTTACTGCAATTCATCTATATACCTCATGAAATGGGATTTCCAAAATATATATCCTGTATAAATATGGCCAAAAGGGAGTGCCCATTGTACAGAGTCCTGCTTTGGTGTAAGTTTGACCTTCTGTTTTTTTGGGTATCAGGGAAAGAATGGTTGTAAATATGAGAGACCATATTTTGTCATTTTCCTTACATGTAAAAAGTTAAAAAATATGATTGGGAAATTTTGGGGAAAATCATTATGTTTCTTTGAAAGTCTAGAAGCATTTGGATTATAGCAATGAATTTACAGGAATCTCAGCTCTGAAGCTTGCCCTTGGTAAATTATATTCAATGTCACGACTGTTTACATAAGCAAGGATGATTAGTACATCTGTAATCACTTCTACTGGCAGTCTATGAAAGAGCTGAATGCTTCAACTTTAGCCCTTTAATCTAAAGTAAAGAATAAGTCAATGTTATGTAAACTGAACTATAAATATTGAACAGAAAATTACCAATTAAGGTTAGGTACTAATAGGTCTCTAGGAATAATAATAATAATAATAATAATAATAATAATAATAATAATAATAATAATAATAATACAGCATTCTAATTTTAAGCAAACTTATTAACTAAGAGTTAGGTTTGCAGAATCTTTATTAGAAAATCACCTCTTTTTTTCAGCATGTGTTTGTATTATAAATATTAAACAAATATTGACTGAGTGGAATAGCAGTAAAATTCTTACAGCACTAAAAATGATTCCTGGGACTACCACGTGGAGATTGTAAACAAAAGGAACACACCATCAAGGGAATATTTTCTCTTCATGGCAACTCTTTATTTTGAGAATCATGCCCTTCATGTACTGCAAAATTCTGTTTCATAATTGCTTCTAAAATATGAAGACTTCTCAAGGTACCTTGCCAGTCACTTCTTTCACAGTTATTTTTATGAGAAATAGCATCCAACTTAATCTCCAGGATTAGCTACAATTTGATTTACTTTCATATGATTCAAAGTCTGTTGTGCCTTAATAATGTTATTTTAAAGGATGCTTTAGGGTTTCTTTTTGATATTCAGAAGGCCTGATCACTGCAGGTGTTTTTCTTTCTGAAGAAATTAAGTGTATATATAGTTATTTTTAAAGTGGATGAGATTTTATATATGTTTAAGCAAAACCATTAATTATTAACTTTCTTGTAATATCTATTTGATAAAGAAATTTAAATGAATAATTTCTTTGCTGTGTGTCTGTAGAGCAGTTAATCTTTTCTGATTTATATCGACTATGTAAATGTTCCTCAAACCTAGAACATTGCTTCTAAAGATTTCCTATGATGAAATGTTCCAACCTCAATCCTTTTTTGTTTCATTACAGATATCTATTATGAAAATGTCCTCGTTATTGATGGTGAATATTGTACCTCTATTTTGTGAACCCCCTTCGTTTTAAGATTATAAACAAATAGCTCTCCAAAACAGGCAATGTGGGCCAAGTTGTTCCTTTAGGGGATTATTTTAGACAGCTGCACAGCAAATAAGCAGTGTGAGGCTTATTTACACACAGTCATTGAAGCATTCATTCCACTGATTTATAGGACAGCAAAAGGTCTTTGAGACACAGACCCAGCAATTTTGAGCTGAAGTTAAAGAGAAGATTTTTTATCCTGCCCACCCCACAGCCCCAAAGGTATTTAAAAAATCAATTGAAGGATTTGTTGCCAGAACAGATAGATACAGTACAGCCCTACATCCTGGATAATATTGATCTCAGATGCTGAGTCTCCATTTTTCATATTGTAATCATAGTATATATTGGCTAAGGTCATAATAATATAGTATTATTACATTGTTTCTGTAAAAAGTAAAAAGTAGAACATGTAAACTTGTTTTTAACTAAAATCTGAAGGCAATGCTGTGGCTAATATCACCAAGGAGTTTTGATAATGAAATGGGTTAATTGCTAATGTGCTGATTCGTGGAGACCAAACTGCAGCATAATTTTTATTACGATTAAACATACCCTGATCCCACTGACACTTTTTATCGCTACTCAACATTTCTTAATTTCATCTGCCTTAATTAAGAAAAAAAATTACACTCTGCATATGTGATATAATTATGCAAGCACATATATATATGTAGGAATTTCTAGGAATATTCTAGGTCTTAGAGTACAATGAAACTCCAGGCTCTAGACGTGTCTATTTGTCTTTACTGTCTGTAAAGGACAAGGACAAGGACAAGGAAAGGACAAGTTTAGTCTCAGAAATAGGTTATAAATTGGTTAACATTGCCCCCCTCCAAAACCCTCAAGCACATCAGAGTAAGTAACTAAAAATGAAGGCATTTAAAATCAGTGTCCACTTTTGAAATTTGGGAAGTTTACAGAAAAGGGCAGAAGAAAATAATCAAACCTTTGATTTTCAGTTTGCACCACAACCTGACATAAATCAAAGAGCAGTCTAATAAGTTATCAAATTAAAAGGTAACTTCATGGAATTTATTTTGCTTAGCATCCACACAGGTTTAAAATATATCTGCAACAAAAAGAGAATAACAAGAAGATTTCATATTATATGGTGATATTAGTATTGCTAGTGTCAGTGATACTGTTGGAATATCATTATTTCTGACTCCAAAGCAATATTTTTTATATTGGAAAAAGTTCAAAAGAATGCCAAATAAATCTCACTGATTTGAATTCTGGAAAACATCCTTGTATTGACACACTCATGAATTTTGGTCTATTTAGCCTATGCAAAGCAAAGGTTTAGAAGTAGAATGTTCTCATAATTTATGATCTCTTCTACCAAGTCAAGCTGATGTGTAGATCAAGGTCAACCATCCTGTCAAGAACACACAAGAAAATGAAGAGGCTGCCAATGTCACCTGGTTACATCTGTAGGGGCAGATCTGACTTCTCTTGTTTGGGTTTAGAGCCCTCCTAGTGCTGCTACTGTGTTGGAGATGGGGAAGCAGGGCCCAAGAAAAAAAAATGAGTTTTTTTAACAACATATAAATTTCATTTTTATCAAAAATATAGATAATAATTTACAGAAATTATTACTTTACAGAAGTGCCTCCATTTTGGCTAAAGACTGCAGACAGGGGATTCTACATCCAGCCTTCAGGCACTGGAGCTTTGATATGTCTTGAATTATAAATATTTGGGCAAGGAAAGGGTCAGCTATCTATGAGAGTACCTGTTTCTTTCAATTAAATCTGAAGTCTCTCTCTACCACTGCCTCCTCCACACACACCCTCCACCCCCAGTATGCATGTAAAAGGTCTTAAAGTTATACAAAATGAATCTTTACCATGGAGTTTTGAAATAAGGTAATCTGAATAACAGACATTCTTTAGAATTTTAAATAAATAGTGTAACTGTTTACTTCTGAAAATGTATTTTATCATTATTGATATTGAAAACAAATTCTAAGGATCAAAAATCATTTGCATCATTCTCAAATAATGTGTATGAAATTTTATCACTCCAGTTTATAGAGTTTTAACAATGATTCACACGCAGTTGATAAAATTGTCTTTGTATCTTCACTGCCTTATTCAGAAAATGTCCCGGTTTGCAAGACTGTTGGAAGTCACAAGCAGTTTGTGTTGGTGCAGTAGCAGTGTTATTATAAAAGTAACTAAAATGAAAAATACAGCAATGTCTCCAATATTGACTTTGGGATATCTTCGGAAGGAATGGTCTCTCAAATTCCAAATCATTCTATTCAGATGCATTACTGGAATCAGGTACCATTATGGCAAATGATACATTTTCTCTTGATTTATTAGTCAAAGGCAGAAAAAAAACACTTAAATTATATTTTAAAGACTAAAGACACATGCTTATCTTAGAGGGAAAAAAACCCAAACAACACTATTACATTTTATAAGCCTAGATTCTTTCAATACCCTTCATATCACATACTTTCCAACTTCCCACATCACCACTATCAAATAAGATATCAAATAGAAAATATTTTAGGAAATTTAAAGACTGATTGGATAAGATGTGATAAAGGAGCAGCGTATCCCTAATTAGACTGATTTTTAAGATTCTCAGATCTGATGGATCAGCACTGTTGTTTATACATTAATCTAGATCAGGTTAAAATGCATAAACAATGTTTATGAATAGTCAGCTGTGGTGATTTCAAAGTTTTTCATATCATATCCTTCAGATTTTGTATCCAAACAAGAGCTTCTCAGATTTTTATTCAAACTATTGAAATATTCTGTACCATTAAAATTCAGTTTTCCCACTTTGAAACTACAGAGATTTGTACTATTTAGCTGTCTTTTTCTCTATTCTAAGGAAAAGTCTTTATTTTCCTTTGAAAAATCATTGAAATGTACTTTGACATTATTCCGAGAGAACTTAAATTACTTTTAGTAAATAACTGAGTACTTTTTCCTCTCTACCTCACTGTACTATCCTGGTACTACTTTTTGAGTGAAATCAGTTATCTATGGCAAGTCAAATTTAATGAGAAACGTAGTAGAAGACACAGAAACATAAATTACAATGTTATCCAGATGTGTTTACACATATATGTAGCAGTCTTGGTACGGACATTGATGTATGGTCAACTACTGCAGCTATTTCTCCAAAGAATCCTAATTCAGTGGTTGCTCACAGAGGGTGTGAAGACTTAGTTCCAATCAAATCTAAATCAGAGAATAAACCCATGTTTACTCTTTCCTTCCTTTCAATCTTTCTCTCTGAAAGACAACTTTAAGTGACAGTGTTGCATAATTGTCAGGTATTATTCCCACAAAATACATTTAAGAATATAAAAACTCCCTTGCAAAATTAAATTTGCAAAATTCTTAAAGGGTTGTCAAATAAACAAGTGCAAACAGTATTGAACCAGCTGCAATGTGAAAACAACATGTATAGTGAAGTGCTCAGCAGGTACTAAGCCATTGCTATCTAGTACTTCATCTTGACACCACTGAAGCAAGCTAATGATGTCTATATCTATAATAAATTTACACTTTAGTGTCAATCAAGAATACGATGGCATTGTTCAAATACATTTGTCAGAAGAAATGCTGATTCTATTCACCATTTTTTATTTCAGTTTTTCTCAAAGAGGCTTCTCCTTCAAGCAGAGCCTTGCACAAGCGTGAGGAAAGAGACCAAAAGATCATTCTGTCCTACTCTGATTCCTGCTCAGCCCTTCCCTAGGTACAAGCTCTGTGAGGCCTTTGGGAGAGTTTGGGGGTATGTGGAGGACAGTGGCTTGTCCAAAAAACCCTGAGTCTTCCTCCAACCATCTCCTACACCCTCACAAGCTCTGCACATGAGGAGCCACGTGCAGTCCAAGACTGGCTGTGAACTCATCCCAAGACAATTAATTGTTACCAGGATTGAGTTTCAATTTGAAATATGTAGCAAATTCCATCCACTAAATAAAGTGATAGGCATATATGGTGTTAAAATCATTGGAATAAATTCACAAGTACCTTTATTTGTTTCCCATGTGGAGGAAAATGTTGAATGATAAAACAAAACATGAGAAAATTAACAGATTCAGGCTAGATATACAAAATAAACTGCTGACCTGCCTCTATTTTGAACTGTAAAAAGGGAATCATCTGAGAACAAAGGTTTCCAGCAGGACACATAGACACCAACAGCCAAACCCCCAAATTTTTTACAAATAAATATTAAAGAAAAGAAAGATGTGCATTGATATTCTCATTTGAATGAAAGTAAACTCAGTAAAATTTCAACACAATGTATTTTTTACAATCAAGCTTCCTTCTGGAATTTTTTTTTGCATGGAGTGTTTCATTTCTACATAGTTGTATTTAATATAAGGCGCTAACCCTGGTGTTCGGTGACAGGACCTATGGGAATGGTTCAAAAATTGCATCAGGCAAGCTTTAATATTATGGGATGTTTCTTTGCCAAGGTGATGGTCAAACACTGCAACAATCTTCCTAGAAAGATACCCAAGCCTGTCAGTGTTTAAGAGACATTTGGACAATGACTTTAGTAACAACATGAATTAACTCTTGGTAATCCTGAAGTGGTCAGACAAACAGACTAGATGATCACTGTAAGTTTTTTCCAAATGGAACTATTCTATTCTATTATAATCAACTAGTCCATATATTCACTTAGGAAACAATTTCTTCCTGTGTTCTTAATTGTTACATTAATTATTACATTAATTATATCAATAACAATATACAGACATTACATTGTGCAAAAGAAAACAGCACACATTGTTTTTTCTAAAATTGTCCCTCCATAAAAAATAAACTTTTTTTGCTTTATAATCAGAAATCTAAGTAAGAAAATATAGTGTTATTTATTCATAAACTAGATTATCAATGCTACCTAAAAAATTAAACATTCAATGTAAATATAATTCTAGAAAACATTTCGTTATGGTACTTACACTATTTTTATTCTTTTAAAAGCATGTAAGAAAGCTGAAAAAATTTTTATGTCACTGTATCCTGAAGCATCTTATGACATTGTAGAGTCATAAAGTCATTCAGACTGGAAAGGACCTCAGGCAGTCCCTGGTCCAGCCTCCTTCTCACAGCAGGGGCAGTTATTGGGTCAGAACAGGTTGGTCCAGTTGGGGCTTGAAAGCCCTCAAGTTCAGAGACTGCACAGTGTAGGCAGCCTTTGCCACTGTCTGACTGTCCTCGTGGAAAAATCTTCTCCATCCAGCCTGAACTGAATTTTGAAATGACATTGTCACCTGTCCTGGCACCATGTAAGGCTCTAGACTGCCTGGCTCCTTCTCCTTGACACTTCCTTGAAGTTTCGTTCAAGGTGTTGGGTATTGTATTGCAATAAAAAATTCTTGTATTTTGCACATAAAAATAGCCTCTTTGCTTAAATACTAGAGAGTCCTTCCATCAGCAACCATTTTAGCATCATATTACTGATTTTCAGTATGGATTTTGGTGGCACCTATCCATTATATCTACAAACAATCACGTCAATTCAATACAAAACAGCTTCAAAGATGAGCATCAACAGAGCTATCTCCATAGTTTAACAAAGGAAAAGTTATGGCATGACCTGATAACAGGAGGACAAAATATGGATGTCTTCTTCGATCCAGCAGAGCACAGCGAAAGCCCAGGGCTGAATGTTGAAACAGTGTTAATTCATGCCAGAAATAAGGTGTACACTTTTAACACTGGAGATAAACAATGTTTCAAATAACCTGCCTTAGGTCATGGCATATTCTTCTGGAAATATTAAGCAAGATCGAATTTTTTCTCCCTTAAAATATACACACTTCAAACAGGAATTAAATCAGGAGCATCCTGTGGCTTGTGTTTAACCAGTGGTCAGACTAGATGATCACAATGGTCCCTTCTGGCCTTAACATCTATGAATCTAAATGGAACACAGCACCAGGAGAACTCAAGTCCTCTCACAGATTTAATAAAAGCCAAGAGCACATGACTGACCCAGAGGCGATTTTGAGAGTTGCTAGCATGACTGACTGCTGATAATGTAGTGCTCTGCCAAGTGGCCAGACACGGGCACTGACAGGATGTATTTCACAGCCTGACATCTGGGGTTCCAGGTAGTTGTGAGCATCACATCCAGCTCTAGCCAACGACTAGAGAAGACAAGTAAAGTATTAAGTCATTAGGAAACTGATTCTTTTAAATAAACAAATAGAAAAAAATTCAGCTCGCGTGTATTTTATCTCTTCCCAAATTAAAGAAGAGGATTCATTAATTGAGAATTGCAGCTTCCTTTCTTTTTTTTTTTTTTTTAACTTATTGTCATGGTGTAACTCCAGACACCAACTAAGCCTCATGCAGCCATTTGCTCACTCCTTTGGGTGGGATGGAGAGAGAATCGGAAGAATAAAATGAACACAATTATAGCAGCATAATTCTAAATAAATATCTAGTAGTTATGAAAAATACTTTAAAAAATTATTCATATTCTAATGCTGGTATTTATTTTGAATTTTTAGCTGAAAACCTTTTAATAACTCTGCAGCAAAAACCATAAAAGAAGAAGATATAGCTATAGCTGATGGAGTGTCTGAGCCTGGATTTTTCATTTCCATATCTCTGTACACAACACATGAGTCAATTTTATTGCTTAATAGTTACTTCTCTTTTTTTGACCAGCTCTATTCATTTCTTGTATGCTGGAAACTCTTCACCAATTTCCACATTTTATCTCTCATTTACAATGAGATAACTCCCAGAAACAGAGGGATGAGACTGATTTCATCTAAATTTAAAAGTACCCAGCATAAATGTCTGGGTTTTAGTTTACTCATCCTAGCCTCCCTCAGAAATCAGTAAAGATAAATTAGCACTTTTGAAGTGTGATTTTTCTTATCTGCTGTATATGTATATTTGAGGATGAGAATAATTTTTTAGATTAGTACTCTTCAGTCTGGAAAACTGGCAACAGGGAGAAAGGATGTGAAATGAAAAAGGGTTACTAAATCATGAATGGGCTGCAAAAAGGTGAAATGAGATAATCAGTTTAATGGTTCTAAAAAAAAAAATCAAAAAATTAAAAATAGAAGATATTAAACAAAAATTACTATAGCTTCATTAAATTAATGGCACTGAAAATGAACAAACTAAAGTGGAATTAAAAAAGATCTGTAGACCTCCATATCAAAGGGCCGCTTAAAGAGTGTATGGATGTTAAAAGAAGGTTGTACAAGTAGATGTAAAATAAATAATTTACAAATTGCTAAGAATCCCAAAATTACATGCACAAGACGAAAACTCTTTGAGCTGAAATAGCCAGAGACCAGAAAAGCAAACAGGAAAAGGGCCATGTATATGCTTACTCTTCCCTGAGGTAAGTGGACAATTGGTCAGCCTAAATATGGTTCCCTTATACTCATACACTGACTATAACAGATGGAATGGAGAAAGTTTGAGAAGAAAGTTAAAATCTACACTGTGGATGATTGTATTTGATCAGATGAAATCCACTGTGTGATTTTGAAAACAAGATCAGCTCAGGTTTAAAATAGGTCATATGTAGGAGAAAAAGGAAAATCAGCCAATAAGTTGCTGGATTTAGCATTTTTGTGGGGAAACCAATTTCCTACAACAGTCCTGCTTGTACCTGAGTACTGCAATCCATTAATATAATCATAAGGCTATCAGCTTTTCAAATACTTTTCTAGTTTTTGAAATCTGAAATTGGATGGATTTATCCCCCCATGTTAAAATGGACTGCTGAGGGTTACCCAGAGTTGGCAGCTGAACCCCAGCAGGGTGAAGAGACAATAAGAAGGGCAAAAGTGAGAAGAATTACTTACATAGCCCACCAGAGAGACCTAATTTTCTGTTTCTTGCAAAAGGAGATTCAGAAGAATAGACACCTCTGTTTTAACTAAAATTAAATTGAATTTCAGCTTAATTAAATTAACTAAAATTAAATGAATTTCTGACCTTTTCAGTAAAGATTAAAATTATTCTGGGTTAATATATTTTGGAGGGTAGGGGGTGTATGTACCCCCTACATGTACACATCCATGCAGTCACTGAACAGAGAAAACAAGGCTTATTTCTACTGTCTTCCTGTCAAAATATTACTTTCCCCCACGCCAGCATTAGATTAAAAAAAAAGTAGTATGCTCTTCTATGAACTTAAAAGAGCATCTCAGCAGATCAGGTCAATTACTATAAGCTTGACTATCTTTTTCAGATACATAATATTGCACACATAAAAACATCCATTTTGTCTCCACTTTCCTCTGACTGCTGGATGTCTGCCTGAGTCCTGTCAGATCTTGTAACCCAGCCTGACACACGCATATCACCATGTTCTCTTTGGCCTTAACTGACTACTCTAATGGGAGTCCTGGGAAGAAACAATACAGCCTTCAAGAGCAGAATAAGAAAACTGTGTTCAAAATGCTCTGCAGAATTCGGGGCTGTCCCCACGGTCCATTCTCATGTTTCCTTGATTTCCTTACGGACCAGGAAAGAAATCTGAGCAATGTCACCAGCCATGTGTTGCTGCATGCTTTGTTTCCTTCTTACCTTTCTCTCCCCTCTCTGAAACAGGTGTCAGATATGTAATGAAACTCAGTATAGTCCGTAGGATCCAGAATAATGTATCCTGTATTTATACTGTGGTGATACTGCCATATAAGCCAAGATAAAAGATACTGTATACATATAATGCATGAGATTTTTGAACAGCTGAATTATAGTTTCCTTAAATCAAAAATGAAAATGAAGCTAAAATGGGTAGCAACATTACTAAGATCAGATCTTCTGTATTGATCAAGTTGAATTTTTCATACCAGAGATTTGATACATCTAACCACAGAAAAGCTTAAAGCTAGTAACAAAAACAATCTTTCAGACTTCATATATGCTTTCAAACCAAATGTGAAATGAAAAAAAACCCTTTATAGTATATTTTGAAGGATAGATGACTATACCTACAGTAACATAATTCAATGTGTTTCAAAAATGTTCAGCATCATAGAATATAAAGAAGTAAATAGATCTTCAGCTAAAAGCAGAGGAAGGAGGTATTTAAAATATTTGCTTTATGTATGCAGAGCAAATTTTTCTTCAACATTTTAGATTGAAATGGATATATATCAACAGGAAGGATTTTTGATAAAATGTTTGCATTTATCAAGCAGTTTTATGGAATACATGAGATGATCTTTGGAAAATTATGGCATGCTGTAGATTATATGGAAAGATATCCTGCTATAACAAATAGAACAACACTGTGAATAAAAATAGCGGAAAATATCCTTTAGTGACAACCAATTCAGTTTAGGGCTTTTTTGTATCTTTTTCTGTTCATGCAGTATAAGTGTTTGATAATAAAGAAACTAACATAAGGATTTATGAGGAAATTACAATGCTGATTTTTCTGATGGCATTACCTGTCAGAGTTCTGTGTATTGATGGTAAACAAGAGACTGACCAAAGAGCGAGCAAAGCAAAACAAAACAATTTGGTGGTTTCATCAATGAAAGAAAGATAAAAAATATTGTTATTAATATCCCAAAAGGAACATAATTTCAGAAAGAGAAACATTAAAAGAAATAAGTCAGTTTTCCTGTCAAGATTGGAGCCTTTCAATGAAAATGAAATTGTGGTACAAATCCAGCAAAGATGACCAAATGCTTCTACTTGCTTTTATAACCTTGAAAATATTTAGAAAAATAGCAGGATTAGCATTGTCGAAAAAATGACTTTTCAAAACTGTCGTCTTTATAAAATAAAGATCTCATAAAGATTTAAAGTTCTTGTTAAGAAAAAAGTATTAACTAAATCAAAATCTTTGATTGAAGGAGCTTATGAAAACTTATTCAGAGGCTCATTATATTGTAATTTCTAAGGTAAGAAATCAAAGTCGTTAATCAACCATGAGGGAAGAATGAAGACCAACATATTCAGGATAAGCTTTAAGAGTAATATCAAGATGACCTTTATGTCAAGCAGAAACATGAATGCCACTCAGCAGTAGATGATGAATGAGAGCTAAGAAAACATAAGAGACAATAGGGCAAGAAGCCCAGTCCATCAACATGACACTAAAAACCTGAAGACCATCATAAAAAAAATGAAATAAATTTCAGAAACCAGGGTGCAGCCCATTAACAGGATGGTGCAGAAAAATAGACAAGGAAAAGAGAAAATACTTTTCTTCACCAAAGATATTATAAAAGGTTTCAACTCTTCAAGGAGAGCTGAATAATCCTTTTAGGTTTTATGATTATTTTTTCACTATTCAGAGTTCAACTCTGCCTGTAGTCCTTCCCCAGCAAGTTAATTTTGCTTAAGAAATACTAATCAGCAAATTAGTTTTAAAAAAGCTAACTATGATACAAGACACTGTGAGGCGACACAAGGGATTCCTTCATGACCCCCTAGTAGTCAGGTTTAAAAAGCAGTGCAAAGTGTAATGAAGTGATGTTCTGAGTCAGCTTTTCTATATTTCCCTTAGGGGCTTCAATCCAGTGGCAAAAAAAGTCTGCCTGCTAACATCTAGGAGCACAGCAAAAGGGTCTTACCCGCAAAACTGCATCGGAACAAGACTCCATGCTCTGAATTGAAGGATCTCCCTTCTGTTACAAAATGCATCTATTTCTTTGTCTCACCATTTTCTAATAAATATATTCAAAATATTGTCCAAAGCTAATGTTTTATTATTTTGTATTTGACTTTAATTTCAAGTAGTGTATTCAGTATTCTGTGTTTGCTCATCATCAATATTTGAATAGTCAGTCAGAGATACATGCTAAAGCCGTGGCCAATCAAGCCTGGCTGATGCTATACACCTATTTAAATCTGACCTTCAACTGCTCTCTCTGATTAACCTGTGTCTTGGCTGTTCTTCAACTAATGGATTTTTAGTACCATATGCGAAGTGTGGAATGTGCATCAGCATCTTTTACATTAACTCTCTTTAAAAGACAGAAGGAAAATATCTGACTAAAAATGCCTAAATGGATTCAGCTGTTCAAACACAACCTATTGGTTTGCACAGGGGAGACTGAACAACAGAGCTAAGTTTAAATGTGTCAGACCCGCCAACTTAATTGAAACTAATAAGTATACATTTAAAGGGCAGCAAACATCCAGTTTATTGTATGAGGTTTTTTTTGTTCCTGTAAATTCTCCTCAGTAAAGTTGGTTAAATCTTCATGTTTGACTAGAAAGAGTCTCTTTTTCCAGACTTTATTTTTATTGAACTTCTTTATATTTACCATAAGTGTTTTGGGTGCTCCTTTAAAGCCTTCAAACAGATACAGAAAAATACATAGAACATGAGGAGGAACGAAATTCATAATAAGTGTTGCTACATTTCTCTTTAGTAGCTTTGGAAGCAAGAGTATTGTCTTGGGTTTCAATATGTAGCCAAAAATGTGTATTTTATTTTCCATCTATTGAAACCAGTTGGGTAGGTGTTTTCTTTCTTCATCTCTTGTATAACCCATTCCTCATAACTCCAGGGCGGAGGAGGCAGGTGCCTTCTGTTAATGGTTCAGCTGTTAAAACCAGGTGGAGCAGTGTTCCTTATCTCTTCCATGACCCATCCACCCTTCAGGGCAATATCTTCTGTTAATGGGTCATTAAGGCTCACCACAGGACTGATATAATTACACTGTGAGATGCTCCATCCTGTGGGAGGACCCAACCATTCCTACCTAGATAAAAACTGAGAATCAGAAACACCAAAGCAGCCTGTTTTCCATTGGATTCCCAGAGGAAAACTGGACCCATCTCGCGGTCACGGGATCCTTTCTACAGGATCATCTCTACTCCAACAGAACCACATCTGTCACTCCAGGAGGATTTATTTGGACTGCATTCAACACTCAGACCAACAGGTTGTCAGGTCATGTTCTGACTCTGTCAGTGTTTCTGGGATTTTTTGTTTGTTTGTTTGTTTGCTTGGGTTTTTTGTACCACTACATTTGTAATTTTAATATTCTTAGTAAAGAACTATTATTCCTATTCCCACCTCTTTGCCTGAAAGCCCCTAATTGCAAAATTATAATAATTTGAAGGGAGGGGGTTTACATTCTCCATTTCAAGGGAAGCTCCAGTTTTTCCTGGCAGACACCTGTCTTTCTAAACCAAGAAAAAATTTACATGATGTCATGTCTTCTTTTGAACTTAGTAGAAACATAAGAATGTAATATGATACAATATCATACTAAGTAGAGGTACATTGATATTGCATTAGCTTTCATCTAAGCAATTAGAAACATTGTGGGGGAATCTCTACTCTCTACATAGACTTTTAAAAAGCATTTACTTTTCCCATGAATCTCTCTTCCTGCCTGCTGCCCATCTATTATCACTACAGGTTAATTAAAACCTTTCTAGGAAAAATTTACATGTAACTTTAAGCATTAAAAAAATTAGCAAAATTCTTGTGTGCATTACATGGATGATTGGTGGTCTGCAATGTTAGGCCACTGAAAATGATAATTTGGCCACAATTCCTGGGTAACAAGGGAACACAAAGGCAAATGGACATGGGCAGCTAATGGTTAACTACTACTGGTAATTGAAAGAAGTCTGTTTTAATGTGATGTGATGTGTTTGGGGTTCTCTGTGAAATTCATAGTCTTTAATTCTGACTACTGATAAAATCTTTGGGGGTTTCTAGGTCTTTTTTGACATGAAGTACCTTGAATTCACTTTCTTGACTTTTATAGGTCAGAGTGCATGCCAAACCTTTCATACAAAAGTATATCTAACAAGATTTGCAGTCACGCAAGACTCTCATGAAAATTTATAGTAGGAATGAAATACCTTAAAATCAAGACACACAGAATTCAAGTCTGTTAACACATTGATAGCAGCTAATGAAAAACCTGATATATAAATCACAGAGTTTAAGGACAAAGGGGCCCATTACACAATCTGTTCTGATCTCCTACGTTGCACAGACTACAGCTTTTCACCCAGTAATTTTCTGATTTCTGGATGAGCTACTGTTCTTCTAAATAGACAAACAGCTTTAGTTTAAATTTTAATGGCAGATCCTCTGTCTGAACTCTTTGTGCTATTTCTATGGTTGTCTCATAGATGTTGATTTCGGGCCTGAACTTACCTAGTGGTCTCTGTCAGCCTTTGGATGCCACTATGCCTTTGTTTTTTGAGATAGCTCTGCACAGTAGTGCTGTCATAATTTCATACCTACTAAGTCTCTTCTTTGATAAATTAAAATAAATGGAGAGAGATATCTCATCCTACAAGGATTTATAAAAAATTTAGGATTTTTTTCTACATTTATTCTGACCTCCTTTAATAGGGGCCATTGAAGCATTGATTTAATGATTTTATGTGGCCAGAAATTGGCCCAGTAACTCTGTACATAACATGTACTCTTTCGATGCCAGCAATTACCTCAGCCACAACTGGGGAAAGTGCATACCAGGCCAGTATGACCTATATTCTAGGTTACTAGGCATATGGACTTATAGTTGGCTTAAAATGAGAAAAGCACATCAAGGGGCTCTTAGGAACCAATTTTTACACATGATTATTCCTTTTCTCTCAACCAGTTTCATTCATCTGCAAACTTCATTACAATTTTATGTTTGCTTCCAGTAAAGTACTTGATTAGCACTGGGCCAAAGAGAGATTCTTCCTGATTGTCATCCAAAGTTTATCAGCTGAAGATGCCCATATCTTCCACCAGCTGTTACATGCAAATTAAAGCCTGGATTGCTTATATTCTCCATGAATTTCTGCATTCAGATTTAACAGTCAGGCCTAAAGGATAGGATACCATACCAAACATTATGTATAACTTATACAGCCTACAGTAATAAGCCCTAGATAGGAAGGCAAAAATTTGTTCTTATCAAAACAATATTCTAAAAATAATTATTAGCCTGGGTATAATGACAGTAAAACCTAGCATTCAAATAATCTGGTTTTTACCTCCCTTTCTCCAAAATAATTTAGCCTAAATTGATACAGACTTCCTGCTGTCCCCTCTTTCCCTGATACTATGCTCAGCCTTTCACTTCAGCAGTAGATCCTAAGCTTGATAAAAGGTTTTTGTCAAGAACTGGAGTGAGGGTGAGTCATCTCTAACCCATGTTCTTACTGCACTTTTTGAAGAACTGTGATACTGATATTGTGTTCATTTTAGATATTGAGTCTGCTTTAGGTGATTTTTTGTATTTTTGCAAAAATCACCTTATCTTGTTCTTTTTCTATTATCCCTAAATCCAGTTTTACCCAGATTCCATGTTGCATTCTTTTAATAATCAGTGAGTGATCAATCATTTGTGACTTGCATTTAGAGCTCTGCAGCCTTTTCTATCATCTTGTGCTTACGCTTTCAAGGCCTTATAATCTTGTGGTTTTGAGTGCCCCTTGAAATCTTTTTTTCAGCATCCTCCACGCTTCTCTCAGTTCATACAATTAATGTTTTATTAGCTCAGCACAGCACCACATACATCCTTGTCCAGGAGCCATTATTAGTACAAAAGCAGCAATGTGGACAATGTGCTCTGATAACTGCTGACTATCAGAATCAATCTGTTACAGCAATATTAGTAGTATGTTTTTCTTTATAATTTAATCCATAGCTGGAGTTGAATCCTCTAGAAGTTAAAAAACCCCTTAATATGGTTTGAAAAACATTTGTCTACAATAAATCACAAAATTTGAAGTAACTGAGCTAAAGTCTGTTGATTAACTTTGCATCTATTCAACACATAGAAACATTTTGCTCCAGGGAACCTACTCAAAGAAATCCTTTGTTAGAGAATTTTTTAATAAAGTAATTATAAAATAAGAAATACATCAACTAGCAAACTTTTGAGATACAAGTTAGATCAAAATTTGTATTTTATGAATTTCTGAATACCACATAACATGCATAGGCTTATTAGATTTCAAATATAAGCATTGCAACAAACAATTACTGTCATAAACCTGCAGTTGTTTTTGTTATCAGCTCAGTTCCTTTGATGCAGAAAATACAACTTTTCAGTTAGGAAATTACAAACAATATATTTTGATGACTTAATACTTTATTCATTCATCTTAAAATCTTTGTTCTTTGGAATACAATTACTTCAGACTACCTGACAGAACCTCCTTGACATAATGGTTCATTGCAGGTAATGAAGGAAAATTCACTCCTACAGATTTGCAATTGCTCTGGCATAATTTCTCCATGAAAGTGACTGAAGAAAAGTGGACTCTAAGTTCCTTCTAACTGGGCTAACTGGAGTTATTGGATTGTTTGGTGGACTCTATATCAGGTTGTTTGGAAAGCAAAAGCAACCGAAATTGTCCAAGCTGGGTTGTTATTCTTGCTGTTGCACTTGTCCTTCTACAGACCCGAAATGCATATATGACAGTAACACTATCAGTCTGTGACTGACTTGTCCGTCACAGGCTGGCTTTATCCTCAGATCAGAGCATAATGCTTTCATGGCTGAGACAGAAATATTTTTTATGAGTGTTATACTTTACTGAGACCCAAAACCCACTCTTGGTAGAGGTCTGCACAGGTCAATGGCCCTAATTCTTTGCCAAAATGCTACAGTGCTCGCAAAGGTCAATGAACAATGAAAATGTCAAGAAATTTTGCCCTGCATGTTAGCAATTTAATTTGAAATGTTTTCTCAGGTAAACACCTTTAAAGACAAATTGTATATGTCTGATTGCAATTTCTGAAAAACAAATTGTAGTGTGGATGTGTAGTATGCACTAATTTTAAGTGCCCAACAGCCTTGAGCAGAGAGCATGAAATATTTCTACCAAACACAATGAATCAAAAAAAGCTTTTTGTTTACTTTTCTTACGAATAATGATCTTTGCTTTGGTAGCTGCCTGCCGATGAAGAACAAAATTAAATGGTAGTCTTTTTCTCCTAAGAAACTAGCAAAAATTTTAAAGAATCTTTAAATAAGCTTATGAAAGACAAAATTCACAGGAATTCACACATTGTGTTTAAATTTGCCTTTCAAATGATCAAGAATCATTTGCAAAGAAAAAGATGGGTTTGACAGGCAGCTGATAAGGATTTCCAGCAAGGTTGACTCAATCTTCAAGTCTGTCATAGCTTTATTAGACATCTTTACTCATACAGAAGCAATTAATGGGACCAAACTTAGCTGTGAAGAAGAATAAATGTTAACAGAGATAAAATCATTAAGTTGCCTTTATAGTCAGTGGAGAGAAAAGGAGTTTTAGTGTGTGATTTGTATGATCCTTTTATACTTGGTTGATGTTGAGAAGAATTATAGCTTGGAAGTGACTGTTTTTCAATACTGATTTAAAAGGGTCCCTGATGTCATTGGCTTACAGGTGAATACCTACACCATGGATAACTAGAACTGTTTGAATGATCCCTGCCACTTGTGTATTTGTGCCTTATTTTTCTGCATATAAATTGAGGATAACTATGTTATTTTTACAGCTGCTTCCTTTTTCTAAGCCTGTTTGAACCACATGTTCCCAAAATAAAGTCTCTCATTTTCTGTACAAATAAGGTTTCAGTGTGGAACAGTTCAACCACTGCATTGGTAAAAACATGCTCAGATTTTTAATAAATAAACCACTAAATTGATTTTAATAAATTATTTTCTTGATCCAAACTGGGGTTTCTTTTTTTTGGTGAAAGTAAAATAGTTTCTCTTCAGTGGCACATATATCTGCAAGTTGTCATGATATCTGTGTCAAGACACTTCATAACACTCATCCCATTTTGCCAATTGCATCGACTAGGTCCACTCCTTGAAGCAAAAAATAATATTTTTCAGTCATTTCATCCTCCTCAAGAATGCAGGTACTGCACTTTGCTATTAGGTGCTGTTGCCACCCTAAAGAAAGATACATGTAAATTAGCAATAAGGCAAAACACCTGAGTGGTTTTGGACTCTGCATAATTTGCTGAGACTGTCTCCTCCTGATGAATACTTTCAGAAAGCAGGAGGCTGAGGATATCATAGAATCATAGAATACTTTCGCTCACCAGTGGCCAGAGAAGTAAATCTGGACATGTAGATCTCTGATTTTCAGTAATGCAGAGAATTTAAATTTTTATAAGTTTTGGTTTTTTTAAAATTCTGATATTTCTCAATAAGTTACATTTGAAAAATAATGCTAAAGGACAGGAAGGGATTAAAGAACACTAAATGTAAATCCCACTAGTCTTAAAATAACTCAATTGTTCAACCTAATGGGAACTTCAAAGTATTTTCAAAAAGGTAGATGAGGATGCAAGTACAACAAATCAAAGAGAAGCTAAGATATCACCTTGTACAACAACACAACTGAAAATGAGCTACCAGACTACCATGTGGTGCTAGAAAATCATCTGGCTCGCTGTAAACAAGGGCTTGACATTGCAAAGTTAAACCCTCAAAGTGACTCTTACATGAGGGGGCCTCAGTGTAGCTGTCTGGCTGAAGTGTTGAGCAGGCTGGCTTGGCACGGAAGAAGAAATTGCAGAAGGGTGTCCACCCACTAGAAAACATGAGTAACCACCCTGATGCTTTAGCATGACTGACTGCACGAGGGAAGTCATATGCCACACTGAGGTTTTATTTTGCTCTTTCAGGAGCGTTTTCATATATGAACAAGTTTTCTGACAGTATCTTTAGAACAAACACCTCTGTAATATCGTCCAGTGAAATATCCGAAATGTCAGATAGAAACTGAGAATGAAGTGGGAGAGAAAAAATGCCACCTAATTACAATTAAACAAAATATTTTTTCTAACATATGAGGAACAATGCAATTGTTATACACAACTTTATATTAAATTATTTTGATAAAATTTTAATAATTCAAAATATTTTAACTTTAAAAATAATTAATTACATATGTCTGTATACAGGGTTCCCACACATGTTCTGTGGGCCTGGATATCTAAAATTTCCTGCCAGAAAGTGATGTGGACAGCAGCAAGAGATGTGTCACAGCTACCAAACTAAGAATATTGGGTTTTTAAAAATAATTCTATAGTTTAGAATTCTATATATCCCATGAAAATTCTGCCTGTCTAGTGACTGAATCACACTGAAGTAGAAGAACTGAGACATTTTAACTAAAATAACACCTTTTTCCACTCAAAAAAGCCCTCAAAGACCTTGAGATTTTTTTCCAAGACTAAATTAAAGACATTATTACTTCTCAATTAAGTTTTACATTTTAAATTACAGCTATTACTTTTAGTTTCCATTTCTACAAAGTCAAAACTTTATATAAATATTATAAGGCTATTTGTGTTGGATTATAGGCAGGAAAAACTTAAAATTTTTCAAGCTTCTTTTCTTTATTGGAAGGTACATGGCAAATTTGAGATAACTTGAAGAATAATTCCTTTTTTTCTCTGAAACAAGTTTGCTTTCTCTAAAGATACAACATGTTTTATTGCTATTCATTTAAAAACTTTCAGAGACTTACAAATTAGTACCATGTAAATACCAAAAGTAAATTAAATCACAGTCTGTTCTTGACAGATTCATCAATATTTATTCTTAATTCGTATCTCTACTGAGATTTCATCCTATTTATTAACAGGCAAATAATGAGCTTCTTTTATCAGGCCATTATGTCATGATAGCTGAAGAATATTTGAAGATTTGCACTTCTCATAAACTTTCTAGTACTTGCCTCATACTTCACCTGGTCTGAACTGAACTCTTATATATAGCTATTTTATCTGATGAGTATTTTGCTTACAGATTCTAATCCTTAAAACAAAGCAATCTCTCCTTCTAGTCCCAGTCTCCTAGCAACACAGCTTACTTCCCTTGATTCTAGATGCTGAAAAATTTATGGATACTTAAGCTTTTTGTCTTACTTCAAGCAGTCTGACTTTTTCTCAAGAAAGGTTTTGTTTCCTTAAAATGCTGTAAGTCAATGCAGGATCACAAATAGGCAATTTTAAACCTCTTTTGTTCAACAAAACAAGACCTTAACATGTTTATATTCTAATCAAATTCAGTTGGGCAACACACATATTAAGCTTTTATATTCTGTATATAATGCTGACAGTGTCAGATAGTAATAGGAGAAAGATCCCTTCTTAAAAGTGTAGGAGGAGTTTGCATTTAGTAGAGTAACAAATTCCTCAGACGTAAGTTCCCTTCAACACACAGAAAACAGCTTTCTTTTATTCATTGACAGTTCTGCCCTATAGGACACCCTAAAGTAGCAAACCTATGTCAATAAAATTGTATTCACTACTCAGCATAAGAGATTTTGTTGGAGATTTGACTTCTTTGTTCTGTAAGGCTAAATATAAAAGGGGGAACACGGGAAGCTCACAAACTGCTTCCCTCCTGTCCTGTGGCCTCTGCATATGCTGAGTGCTCTGCAGTTCAGAACATTACTGTGCTGCTTTCTGTTACTAGCCCTTGACACTGAGAGATCGGATCAGTAATTCTCACCCATCTATCTGATCAAGGGTATAAGAGATTTGAATTCTAGATATCTGGTTGTCCTGAGGATACCAAATATCATTATACTCATGCTGTAAAATCCTTGTGTTACCATACAGAATGTGTATTTAACACATGACAATCTCCCCTGATAAAAGCAAAAAGCTTCAGAATGTCTCTGTTTATTAAGCATGAGCCTATAAGGAGATGCAGAAAGACTGTGAGTGCCATTCTACCACTATCTTTTCTGCTTTAGGCCCCCTCAAGTATAATTCTTCCTTGATTATTCTATTTTATTTCTTTTTTCTTCTGATTTGGCAAAAATTTGAAGAGGTAGAGGTCTCAAAGATCTTGAGATGCAAAGGGGTGTTGGGAAGCGGAAAGATCCTTCAGATACTAAGCCTTTATAATGTCTAAGATCACAGGAAAAAGAGAGAAGACCAGGTTCCAAGTTTCATTAGTCTCAACACTTACAGAAATACTAATTACTGTTAGAAACCATCAGAGGCTATACCACAGTCTCAGGTCATTTTTCCAGGCTCCCAAATATTTTTGGCAAGTTCATAGTATTTTAAGAGATGCTTTTTTACTATTTTTCTGGTTTTGTAACTTTTTGGGATTTTTTTCAATTACTGAACAACAACTAATACCATGTTTTTTGCTCTTTGCCTAGATATTTCCCTGTCTCCCCTCTGGCTCAGATCATACTCTGCAAATCATGGCAATCCATTTACCAGTGTTAGGCAAGGCAACACTTTTTTTTTTTCTACTGAAGTGTACTTTCAGAAGATACTTGATGATCTGGTAGTTTTCCGACATGGATTTGCTGAAGAAGAATTCAGTATGTTACAGTATGGTTGTCTGAGCCAATTTTCTATCAACACTTTAATAATTGTTATGACCTTGTGGCTTGTAATGCAGTATTTTTGTACTACACTTCTGTCTATGGCTACAGCCTTGGAGTTCTCTGTTTCTCACACAATCTTTGTGATGCCTGCCTTATTCTGTGGAATATTTCTACAGGAGATCTTCCTGCAGCAGCTTCAGAGAAATGAAAACCTGTGTACCCTTTCTGATTTGTGCCATCTCAACAGAATCTCACACGATTTCTGTTTTTCTTTTATTTTATGTATATAATGCTGGAGAGGTTTTTATTTTTATTTTTTCAGTTTGTCAATGTTAGAATGAACTCTGAGGATATTTACGAGCAGCTTATTACTTGAAAATGTAACTTGAGTCCTGTCTTTGTAAATTATGATCAGATCTGTGTTAAGGTCTTTAAAGAAAAGATTTTCTATCACACTTTGAGAGTTCCTTGTTGAAATGATGAGGCAATCAATCTGACTGTAAATCCACTGTTTGACCCACTACTCATGGAAAGTCCATTACCTTATTGCTTGAAAAAAGTATGTTCTTACTGTGAAGTCACAAGAGTCACCATCCCCTTCTTTTTGCCTAGTCACACAGAAGCATCTGGGAACAATTAAAGCGATCTCTGGAAGATCTTTTCAGGGCTGCTCTCCTGAGGACACAGAGCAGGGTTTGGAAGTCAGGGTTGGTCCCACAGCCCCAGGCAGGGACCAGGACATCCAGGACAGCCAGGGCAGCCCCAGCCCCGAGCACTGGCCCTGAGGAAAGGGACAGGGATCTGTCAAGGCCAAGCTGGGTTTGGCTCGGGTGAGGGCCCATGGGTGGGTGGAAACTGGACACCATCCCTATGTGGCTTTGCTGGGCAACACCTGACATCCTGCAGGAACAGCCGTGGGGTGCTGGGCTGTGGGCAGTGAACAGTGGGCTCAGGAGGAGGCCAGGCAGGGCTCTTAAGGTCACAGGTGCTTTCCAGACTCTGTGTCTGGCAACACCTGAGCTGGACACTGCACCTGGCCCATCTACTTCAGTAGGCACAAATGGACCCATTCTCCATGCATTTATGTAACCCCTTTTTTTAACCAAAACTCAAGTGTTTTTAGCTCCTCAGTGCCTTTTGGCAAGAATTTCTACTTAATTTTCTGTATAATGAAGGCCTACGGGAGGACAATAAGAGACTCTTTTTGATGGAATGCAGACACAGGTCAAGGAATAATGATTTTAAATGAGAATCTGGTAGAGTTAGATTAGATATTGGGAAGAAAATCTTTACTGTGAGGGTGGTAAGGCACAGGAACAGGTTGTCCAGAAAATTTGTGCCATCCCTGGAAGTGTTCAAGGCCAAATTGGACAGGGCTCTGTGTAACATGGTCTAGTAGAAAGCATCCTTGCCTTTAGCAGGTGGGCTGGACTAGACAATCGTCAAAGATTCCTGCCAACCCAAACCATGCAATGATTCTGTTACTGATGTCTTCATTCCTGGGTGGATTGCAGCTCACATTTGGTTTTCAGAAGGGTGCATGAATTTCTGTATTTTGTTCTGGGGAACGATGCATATTCTACCTCTCCTGTTGGAGACAATCCACTGTGCAACATAACATATGGAAATGATGGATCCAGAATTACTACCAACAACTCTGGCAGGTCCAGACGTGAGAGGTGTTCTGCACTGGACACAGAGCAAACAGGTGGCAAACCACCTTTCTGTTTTGCATACCTTATCTGGCCATTATCTGGAATTTCTGGATAGTATCTAGTGTGCCAATTCCCAAAGAAAGTATGCAATTAAATGAAACTTATAGAAGACTGGAGGATATGATGGTCCTGCAGAAAACAGTGCAGTGCAGGATTCAATGGCTTAGGAATAAGTGGTTCAGACTGGAAGGTGAAAAGATGGTACCCATTGCCTCATTTCCTAGGATTTATTTTTTGATTTTTTTCCCCCCCAGAGAAAGATTTCTGGAAGTGAGTTGAATGCAGTGTCTATGCCATCACCTAGAGCAAACAGCTATAGGTAATTTCTGTGGTGGACTATAAAGTACTTCAGAATGAAGTCATTGAATTGAATGATTTGAAGTACCTGAAATAAAAGTTTAGGATTGCTAGAGAATTGACTCACCCTTCAAACCAAGTGCCAAATTATGCAGAATTCAAGAAGCCTGGATACATAACCCTAATTGTCCTAGCCTGCCAATGGCAGGGGGCTTGTAACTAGATGATTTTTGAGGTCCGTTCCAACCCAAACCATTCTATGATTTTATGATTCTATGATAACCTCTCTTGCTTTCTTAAAATGTCATCTGACTCTGGAAAAGGCTAGAGATATCTCTCTCTGCAAAGCCATCATATCCTTGCCTGCAGGGCCTCCTCTTCTGTTTGGAGCTCTCAGAGCAAGACCAAGAACTCTGCTCTGTTCAAAATGTGTCTGCACGCATGCCCATCTGCCAACTGCACCGTATCTATGTTAAGGACATCTTAGATTCAGGTGCCTGCTTTGCTTAAAATATTCTTTTACCCAGACCTTTAATTTTTTTATATATCTTTTTGTACATGAACTGTTTGATATGTCAGGATAGGATAAATACAAATACATTCCATTGCTGCTATTGGAAATCTCTCTACTTTCAATATCTAAATATTCATCAGACCCAAGAGAAAATAAGCATAAAAGTAATTGTAGTTAAGCATTTGGGACACACAAGGAGGAGGAAAATCTGAAATATTGTCATTGTTGTATTAATTCTATAATAAGTATATATAATTTTATTTAATATAAATTTAATTTTATAATAAGTATTCTGACAATGGCAGACAATTAGGCTTGCCTCCCTTTTCTAGGTGAGTTCTCTAATCAAAACATTTTTGACTTGTGGTTCATCTTCTCTCTTCCCACTCATTTCTGACACTCAACCATGCCAAGGTGAACAACAGTTTCACTGAAAGGGCCTAAGAATCCTCTCCTCACTTCATTTCTCATGGTATGGGTAGGATAGGATATCTAAATATTTAGGTCTTTCTTGTGTGATAAGAGATATGGATTCAAACACTGTTCATACTCTGCTGTAAATGTAAGGATTGCAGATTCCAATGAGAATTTTTTCAAGTTCTCTATGTATCAGAAATTTATTTTCTGGCAAAGGCAAAGGTAGAGGAAACAGAACAATCCAGGTAATTAGGCACAGTGCAGGTAGTCACCTGGAGGAGGGATTCACCTGCATTCACCTTCTCCTATGCTGCAGCTCTTCCTCTTGTGTTCAACAGCTTCTACTCCCCAAGGAAGAGAAAAGATATTACCCTAAAAAAAAAGCATATCCACTATTCCTTATATGCCTTTTTTCTCTGAAGTGCAGAAATTGCTTTTCCTCCAGTCCAAAGCCTAGAGAATATCTGTCACAACTTCAGCATCACAGTCTGACCTTTTGCTGTCCTCTTCTGGTGCAGGCTTCTTCCATCCATGTTTTCTATGTCACTTAATTCTACACAGCCCCCGGGTGTCTTGGACATTTTCTGTTCTCTCAGAGCTCTAATGATACCTTTGTGGGGCTGGAATTCTCAGTAGTACAAACCTCTTGTTAGCGGTGGACCAAAATGTTATTTCTGTCATCCTTGATTTCATCTTGACATAGAGGACCATGAATCCATTGAATTTCATGGCAAAATTTTTATTCAGCCATGACCCAACTGTTTATGAATGTTAGAGGGGTGAATGCAGCATATTTTGCTTTTGTATCTTTTTATTGATTTATTTTATAGACTTACCATTTTCAACATATATACAGCATTATAGAAATCATAATTTTGTGAACATGCCTTTAACTAGTAGCTGTGGTTCAGTCATCTTACAATAATTTTACAACATCATTAAACCTCACTGATAGCTAAGATCTCATTAAATCACAGGCTACCTCACTGATTTAAGAATGTAACCATCATTTCCTGTAAACATAAAATGTATGAAAGAAAGATTTTCCTCTGTTCTATTAAATTTTATTATTAAAAAAGATAATACATTTAACAGACAGAACTATTCTATCAAATGTTTTATTATGTCATTAAACCTTAAATATCTTCCTGCTTTCAAGAAATGAGAACAGATTATACATTTAGGAGACTTAATAAACAAAGCCTAAAAATTATTCAACAATTAAGAAACTAAAGAAAAATCTTTTTTCATGTATTTTTCCCATAGGTTCCTTTTTTTTGCACCCATTTACAGCTGAAATAATAGGAATCATTTTAAATGTATATAAATGGAAACAAACCTAACGTGGGTTTCACTGTGTAGGCTAGGATTCTTTCACAGATATTGTTGTCATTCATTTTCCAAAGGCCAACACTGAAAAAAGCAGCTCTGGCTGTAAAACAGGAAACAGGAACAGCTAAGCACAATTACACCTACAACTGTATAATATAGTCAGAATATAACTAGGCAATACGCCATCAAAGTTAGTTGCAGAAAGTTACTGTGATGCATTATCTCTCATTTTATAAGAGACACTTTTTGAGTGGCTATAAAATTAATCAGTGTAAAGTTCAGGAGCTTTCAAAATTCAGGTCGCTACTTTGTTGAGGAGATTAAGTAACTGTCAAAACTACTTTAAGTAATTTTTAATTAATTCATCTTCTTTCTGATGGCTCCAGAAAGGGCTGTGAAGAGCAGGGTGTAATTGGGGATCACCACCCAAGGCTTAAGTAAACAAATTCATTGCTAAAAGCAGTCACCTCTGACAATTAAGCTGCCCCCGGCTTAGCTGAGTGGGTGCAAACCTCTCCGGGGCTGGTGGGCAGCGCGGGCGTGGGGCCCCCAATTCTGCCAGGGAAGGGACCACACAGGAGGCAGATGTCATCCTCGAACAGAAACAGTCACAATAAAGTCCCTCTAGCTAGATAAAAAGAGAAATGCCTTTTGTTGTTGCCTGCTGTTGTTTTGGCAAATGGTTTAACTGAGATAGGACAGTCTTACCCATTTTTAGGATAAGAATATTCCAGTATACTGTGAAAGAAAGGAATGGTTAAAAGTGCAATATTAATATAGGTTAAATGGTCCCAGGATAAGGTATCAACTCAATGACTGGTTGGGGAAATCTTGATTTTGTATTCAGGTATGAAAATTTTGAAATCTGACTTAGGATACCTGGTTTATTTTGCACGAGAGCCTGTGTAGCTGAGATGAAAAGGTTCCATTACGACAGAAATTTGGGGATACAGTGAGGGGACTTGTTTGTTGGAAATATTATTTCACCCCCTTCCAAAAATTACTTTGGTCAAATTATTTTACTAAAAACACATGTCTTGTAAGAAGCAAAAACCAATATGATCACTGTAACAGTAAGGCTCCCATACAAAGTAAAATGAAGAGACCACAACATTTCATAACAGTGTACTAGAAAGAGCTAGGACCTGAATGAGCTTTGGGCAGAGATAATGAATCAAGCTGGGAGCGAGGGAAGCTGGAGAACTGAACAATAAGTCTAAAATGCAGTGTCTAATGCCTGATAGGCTGGTAGCTAGGAACATTTATTTTGAAAGATTGCATGCTCAGGTAAAGCAGATAAACTCCAAGGAATAGAATTGGAATTGAGCAAATTAATAGAGCTCCGACTGTTTCCCTATCTGAAAAAAAACAGAAAAGCCAAGACTGAATATTTTGGGAATTGCAGTTCTAAACGCAGAATAAAATTTGCAGAGATATCAGAAAGACAAACCAGTGAGTTTTCTGAGCAAATTGGCTTTCTTTAATCACTATGCAGTTCCAAAAGGAAAGCAAACAACTTTCAGAGACTATCAAACAGATGTGAAGAATGAAGCTGCAGTGCTGAACAGAGATCTGGTGTTTCTCCTTCAGTTAAATTGAAAGCTGAAGAGGACTTTGTATTGTATGGACAATTCTCAGGCAAAGAGTAATTAGAAGTTACGTGTCTGAATGGAGAGATGGAGGTATTTCATTTGAAAAGACCTGTGAATGATTGCTTTATCTCCTTCATTATCAGAGTGTGTTAGAACTCAGCTGCATATTTCAGATGTATCTGCTGGTTCACTGCATACTAAGTACAAGGGGATATAGACTTAAAACACTAAGATTTAACTACTATACTGTGGGGAATGGTGGTAGTTTAAATTCCAGTGATAACCAGAGGACATTCCAACAGATGCTTAGTGTCTGTAATTAGTGTGGGAAGCAGACTCCAAGCAAGAGTCTTTAAAGTTTAAATCTCACAAGGGAAAGATAAAGACTTAATATGAGGGAGAAAAAATTGTAAAAAAAGGAACATCTTACCTGACAGTTTTTTGGTTGTTAATTGTAATTCTGTCCTGGCTTCCAGTGTTCTCAATGGGATTTTTGGTACCATAGTTTTTCTGAGGCAGACCTACATTTTTCATTCAGGTCTTGACTTCCTGTTGTATGATTGCATATAGTGAGCTCTTGATAAAGGCATCATATGGTGCCTGCAAAGTTATGTTCCTATTCTTTTCATGTGCTTCAGACCTCATGTGCAGCATAAGGCAGAAGAGAAAGTGGTCATTGTTCTCTCTAAGTGTAGTTTTAAGAACACCAAAACCACATTTACAGGTGTCTCTGATAGCAACCTTCAATAGATATTGTTGATTATGATGCATTTATTACTGCTGACTGAATCTAAAAATCCTTCACAGGAAAGGAACACCATACAAGACTCAAATTGCTTTCCTGTAATATTTTTTATTTTGATTTTCAGGGCAAACATCTGATAGGGAAGGATTTTTGGTTTCAACTGCATTCATCTCTTCAGTTGTCTGGTATGGGCTTATTGTCAGGAAGCAACTCAGTGTCATTGCTGATGTGTTCCACCTACTGGATTCCCTAGCTCTGCCAGGCTTCATGCCCTTGACAGTGTCCTTGCAATCTTTCTACTGGATATAATGTGAAATACTGGACTTTTTTTTTCCTTAACACACTACTCAAGGTTAGATTTTAGACCACGCTATGCAGATCTGTAATAGTAGGTAGTTGCTTGATCATGAGTTCTGTCAATTAGCCATCTATGGTTCAAGAGGATTTCATTTAATTGAATACCATTAATTTAGTACTTTGCAAGGATGGGCATATGATATTCATTTACTATACTCTAGAAGAAAAAATAGATGCTCTTTACCACTTTTTAATTTTCATTTTCAAGTAGCTTATCACAGATTTTGACCACATTGCAGAGCTGTCATTTATGAAGTCCATTGCAGCAGACTTTATTTTTTCTTCTGCTGTTTTAGCAGTACCATTTGAGGGACTTTACATATTAACTGAGCTCAATGTGAAAGATATCACTTTTTTTTAACATCGGTCTAAGTATTTATGTTTAAATAGATCTTGGAGTGAAAAAAAGCAAAACTATATAAAATAAATAAAAGATTTTTACCAGAAGGGAATGAAGACAAGACTGAAATTTGTGCCAAATCAAGATCCAGTATTTCACTTTTACTCATTCTGACTCCAAAGATCTTCATCACTGCTATGTGGCTTTGCTGCCCTTCTGAAGTCTCTCCACAGAACCTCCGCCATCTGCCACTAACCTTCTTTCCCTGAGGACCAGATTCCCAGCTGATGCAAAAAGTGCAACCCCAATGATTCCTTTACATGCGACCTGATTTTGATTCAGACTTTGCCTCAGGGTTGCTTTGTCTACTGTCATCACTCCTGTTGTCAGACCTGACACAGGCTGACTTTATCCCACAGGCTTGGCAAGGAGTGACCTTGGCATCCTTGCAGAATTCCATTAGCTTCAAACCAGGTTTCCCTGTAGGACCTGGTTGCAGTTATGGGACATAAGCTGAAAGCTCTTCAAGAAAAATATTTAATCTCATTATGCTCTGAAATTTCATCTACAGAAGCCCCAAGGTGAAATGGAGGTTACAGTTCCACAGCAGTGCTCATTGATTGATTGTTTCACACTTCAGTAATGTTACCCTTTTTCATGACTACCACTTCCAGAAAATATGTATCACCCTAATCTTTAAAGAATGTTCAAGACAATGGCATAATATTAACTACATCTTCAAATGGTCTTCTACTCTTTCAAGAAATGTGTTTTCTCAGCAGAAATCCACCCTTTGATGGCATTAGTTCACTGTAAACTGATAGTCCCATGGCTATATCAATTTTTTAGCAAAATTACAGATTTGCTGGTGAAATTTGTATCAATGGATGGATCTCCTAATATATGTTTTTTGATACCGGTTTGCAAATACTGCTCTCTACAAATAGCATCTTCAAATATCTGTAAAGCAGAACTGAAATCATTCTGAAATTCTTTTTGTTTCATTACTTTTTCATGCTCTCCCTCTACCTTTCATTCTTCGCTTCCCGTCCTGTTTTAAATTCTCCAAACTGGATTAGGAAATGAAGCCCCTTCCATAGGTCTCCTAACTGTTGGTTCCTGACTCAGATTATGAAGGTCTTCCCTTCCCCCTGGAGGGGGAGGAAGGGATACAACAGATGGTTCTCTCTCTTTTTGACTACTTATTTGGTGAGGTCTGCATTTTCTTTTTGGAACTCCTTTCTGATGAGTTAGAATAAAAAAAACCCTTATCTCTGCAGTATGTTTTACTTTCTGAAGTAGGTTTTCTCTGACAACCCCAGCTGTAACACTCATACCACTTTTCTCCTTACTCAGTTTTTAAAAGAGAGAATATTTTTTGTGAAGTCAGCTTGGAAGCAGTGCTTATTTGCTCTTTCTTCATTTGCTGGCCATTTCTCATTACCTGCTTCTTTCTACACCATGGTGAAGGCATACACAGCACCCTATTTTAGTCAAGACACTGCCGAACTAATAAAAAAATACATCACTAGGCTGGAAAAATTCTAATACCACCTTTCATTAACAAGAAAATGAGACAAGTCACAGGATTCATGAATAAAAACCAAGATGCAGTATAAAAAATTAACAATGCAGAATCATTACTTTTAGTCTCCCCAACCTCATAAACAGGCATTTGCTTAGTTCTGTGTTTGCAAAAAGCCTGAGCATATAGCAGGAATAGTTATTTTTATTCCTTTTTTCCATGTTTCAATAACCATTGATACTGCATCTGTATGCTACCAGATAACTCAAAATACAAATTTTATCCAGACTGAGGGCAGGGAAGGGCAAGAAGGAAGGCTTGCTGGCATTTCTTCAAATGAGCACTGAAGCATACAACACAGTGTTTAAACCCTTTTATTTTCAGGCATGTAGGAAAAGAGATAATGCATTGAAACTTATTCCAGGAGAAAGACTGAGACTTCAAAGTCAGCACAGAAACATCTTTTGAGCAAAACTGACCATACAGAATGAGTTTAAATTGGCTTCTTACGTTGCTTCATGGGATTTTCTTTTGATCTCATACCACAAGACCTAAAGACAGATTTATTCTATGATCACACTGCAGCCTAAATCCATTGACTAGTAAAGAGTTTGCAAGGATGCTCCCCATTTCAAGTAAGCCCTAATCTCTTGAGAATAACATAAAGAATTAATTTTCTGGATTTTTTTTCAGGGGAGAACTCTTGCAAATTATCCTACAAAGATTGCCTTCTGGGTGTGCTGAGCCATTCCCCACGCAAACCATTTAGCATATTTTTCCTTCAGTATACCTCGCTTCCTTTTAGCCCCAACATGTACCAACTGAATGTGCAATAGAAATCTTCATCCTATTTTTTAATTTGATTTTACTAAATGAAAAGATTATTGACAAGTCACCTTTTTTTGAAGAGAAATTTCTATGAAGTTTTGGAAGCAATCAGCTTTCCAGCAGAATAATAGTAAACTGTGAAAGAATTGCAGCAACGTTTTTGCTAAAGAATGTTTTTTCCTCTGACTGTCAAAAAGAAAGGTTACAAAGACAGCCTTTTCTCAGACACACAGATTTTGGTGATGTTAGTCAGAAAAGGGTTCATGCCTTTCCAGGAAAACTCTCTGATCACTGCTGAAGACACAGGGAGAGGTCAGAATGGAAATTTGAAACAAAAATGGACCTTTTACACCAATCTTTTTTTCCAGAAAAACAAGATTTTTCTCTCTTTCTCTAAATGTGAACAACTGCATTTTAAAGTCTCAGAAACTGCTGCAGGAGCTGTCATATTCCAGTAATCTATAACAATAGCTCCATTTACTAGGTAATAATGCAGTTTAGGCTCAATATCAAAAACAGAGGCCAAAAGAAGATCCTGCTGTTGCAAATTGTCATGGGAACATTCAGTAGTGTTTTCAGAGAAAGCCTAAGAGGCACATTTTTGGACTTAGTGAAAGTCTGCAAATGACAAACCCAGATGAGTCTGTTAAGGAAAAAACAACTGTAGTCAAAGACAATAAGTTTGTAAGGAGATTTCAGACTTTAAGTAAATTAATAAGTGTATCATTTGATTTAGAGCTTTTAACATCTGTAATTTAGCTTTTTAAAAAAGACATTATAGGTATAACATTCCAATGGCTTAGTTAGAAAAAGGAAAAAATCCTGGATCAATTATAACAAAAAGGAAAAAATACAAAATATTTTAATTTCTGCTAACTTAAAAGTTTATTGTGCTATTTGGGAAAGTAGCTCAGAGAAAACTGATTGACAGAAGTGCGCTTGAACTCTTATTGCTGTGTCTTCCTGTCTTTCAGTTTGGTCTTTCAGGCCCAAAAGATCATCTTTCTTGCAGAGATGATCTTCAGGGACTGTTTTTCAGCATGTTTTTGTTTTTCATCTAAGAATAGCCAGACACTGTTTAAGGAGTAAAGGACCACCGGCTGGACACTACATACTTTTGACATTACTCTGTATATGAAGTGCAGAAATTGCATACCTTATAACTGCCACACAGTTTTGGTAAAGTGAAGGAAGGTTTTTTCCTTCAGCAGTAATTAATAAGGTTCTAGAGGTTTTGCATCAGAAATCATTTTTATTTTGAAAGCTGTTTTAATTGGTGAAATGTTCCTGTCTATTCCACCAAGAACACCTGTCTTTTTTTGTCTTGCTTTGTTCAGATTTTCTACGTCTACCACCTTTACTTTTGAAAACATGTATTTCTGATTGTAGTATTTCTTACTTATCTGTTATCTTACTTGCTTTAGATTGAACACCATCTCTTCATTCTGGAAAAGTTCCTGCCTGAAACAACTACACACACAAAACGAGGAGGGAATTTATTATGGAAACTTGGAATACTTCCATTGTATTCAGAATAGGGATTCCCACCACACCTGTTAAAACATAATTACCTCATTGCAGACAAAATGCCTCATTTTTGTCTAGCTTGCTATCTATGCCTTTTTAAATTTTATTAATATGTAGGTTATTTTTATTATCTTGCACTTTCTTTTTGCTTTATTTGTTCAAACATCTCTGAGCATGTTATTTTTATTACCTTGCAGATTATTTTTGCTTTATTTACTACGGATTTTAAATTTTCATTTCAAGCCCTAAGATGCATCACAGTACAGAAGCATGCCTTGTTATAGGCATGCACAAGTTTATTGACAGCAGCCAGTTCAGGATCAGTGCTGTCTCATTTTGATTTGGTAAGCAAGTGTCTTTTATTATATTTATGATATCATTAAAAAAAAGTATTTTCTCAGCTTATTATGAAACTAATAGCTTAGGGACAAGAAAGGAACTCAACCAAAACATTCCTCAACACTCTAAGCCTCTGCCCCCTGTCTTTGGAGGGATACTTATACGTGTCTCTGCTCTCATCAGTTTGTGTGGCCTCACAACAGTGAGGTCAGCAGTCTCTAAGGTGAGGGATTTCTCCTAATACCAAGGAGCTTGAGAGACTTGAGGAAAAAAATAAACAAAATTGCTTCTAAGATAGAGTTGTTCACATAAAAATATATGATAGCCGCCTGATAACTGATATTTTCTTTCCTTCTTCACTTCAGACTGCATGGTGCACAGAAACAAATGAAGTACTTCTCCATGAGAACTGGACACAAATACCTGTAGCCTTTTACAAAAGTCACCATGCTACAAGCCTTCCCCAAGTATTTATATTTGCAGTTGTGCAATGTCCTCTCCTCAGAAGGTCAGCTTCAACTCCTGCTCCAAGGGGAGTTATTCTTGTCACATGAATGCTTATGCTTTGCTAACTTTTGTACGGACTGTTGAAAGGCAATTGCAGGCAGTGCAAAACAAAGCTCTGATTAACATAGTTGTTATGATTTGAGCCAAGAAGGCCTGCTGGAAATTTTCCCCTCTCATTTTTGTTCACTTTTGGACTGTGTTCTTAGGAAAAACAATCAACATTTCCAGTGAGTTTAGATGATACCTATATTTAACACTTCTGTCAAACTGCCATATTGAGATCCCAACTTCATTTTGAATGTTTATGTAAGACAAATTATTGGATGCTAGCTGCAAGATAATAGGTCCTTTAAACAAATTAAAGCAAGGCCCTCCAATTTTACTAAATAAAAACTCTGTAAAGCAGTGTTAATTAACTAGCTCTAAGTGTCTTGTGACTAATCTTTCCATGCACAACCACATCTATAATATGCTTCATAAAAATGTACAAGGTTCAAAGAAAACTGATAAAAATTTTAAAAAGCCAATTATTTTATAAGATTTTTTTTCCTAAGAAAATGCCATTTATCTGCTTTCCAGAAATAGAAAGCCAAAATACTAGACCCAGTCATCAATAACGGTATTAATCCAACTTAGTTGACACTTTCTCAATTTTGAATGTGGTGAAATGAGAATATAGCAGAGTATCAAAGAAAATTTATTTATATCATGAAAATAGGCCTTAAATATCATATAGTGGTCTCAGTATCAATGCACTACTGCTATCATGTAGAACACTGGACTAACAGATTAGATCTAAATAGACTGGGTCAGCAGTGTGCTACCAAAGTGAGATTCGTGCTCTTCTCTAGATTCTCAAGGAGTGGTGTTTGGAGATATTGAGCTGTATCACCTAAGATGTAACTAGACTGGGAGAGGAGCTCCAGAAGAAAGGCTGGTGCACTCTATCAACCAATGGTCACTCAATCCATCAGGCCAAAACAGTATTAGCCTGAAGAAAGAAACGACAAACACCCCAAACCAGAAAACAAAACCAAACCAAACCAAAACAAAAAACACCAAAAAAACCCCCACCCATCTTCCAGAACCTCCCTGCCAATTGTTTTCCTTACAGATGGTGCTTTCCAACTGGTCTATCACTGTGTGCTAACATAGGCACAGCCATGTGCTTCTCCTCTTGCAGCAGAAAGGTGCAGCCCCTTCATAGGAGCCTGAAGGTGCTTAGTGCATCATTTCATATCTACATGGGACGCATTTTAATCCATGCCTCAATATTGCACAAAAATCTTTTTTCATCATGCATAATGACACAATTGAATTTATAAAGCAATTAATAAAAATGAAAAACAGCTTTAAGCCTAAATAAAAAAGTTTGACTGCCCAAGATGACCATTAAACAATGAGATTTCTGCACACCCTCTGTCTGTGCATTATTCAGGTAAACACTTAGCTTGAGCATCAATAAAAAGCGTTTGGGTTTTTGTCGTTTTTTTTAGCTTTGACTAAATTTAGTCATTATAGTAAGAAATAAATGTGTAAAAAAAATCAGAAAACATGTATATATGTGCATATATACTTGTTCACTGATGGCCAACATGGGGTTGGAACATGTTCTACCCCTCAGGAATAAAGAAGAAAATCACCATCAATATTTTATACCCCAGGCAGCTTTTATTTTCAACTTTTGAACTCCTTTTTCATTGCTACCTCTGAGGAAAACCTTGCCTCATAGCAATGTAAGGTAAAAAGGGAATGGCAGCTTGAAAGGGAGGATTGCCACTTTTCATCATAAGTCTGCCAAGCTGACAGCCAGAAAACATTACCAGCTAGAAAATTGCCCTTGGAGAGGTACTTTGGTCTCCTTCACCATGAGCACATGTGCAAGCTTTGTATTAGAATGCATTCATTTATTTTGATTTTTTTAATGTGTTGTATTTGTTTGAGTTCAAGTGATATCCATGGACTTAGTGTACATCTTAAGAAATCTTATTTGTCTCTTCTGTCCTCCAGTCATTTTTATGAGTGAGCTGCTCATGTTGCAGACATTCTTACAAAGCATGAAGTTTTCCAGAAGAAACCTCAAGCGAACTGCTCCCATTATGGTTCAGTAAATGCCTCCCAGATTCTTCCACACAGAAGAAACCTCATTTCCTCCTTTGGAGTTTATTACATGGTCTGTTTGCAAATGTTTTTTCCTCTACCTACCTTTCAAATCCTATTCAGCATGTATAATTCTTAAGCCAAGTAGCTTCCTTAATATTAATGAGCAACTACTTGAGAAAAATTTTTGTGTTTTCAAGGGGATCTAGAGAAAAATTTCGTCTTTACCCTACCAAGAGGAATATTTTGTAGGTATGTACAATACAGCAAAAAACTAAAAACAGCCAAATACAAAACCAAAAAAAATAAACCAAAACAAGAAAACAAGTCAGAAGGTAAGCAGCATTTTGTCAGGAGGCTGATATAATTAGGTTCCTTGGAGGAACACGTGCCTGAGAAATTGTCTGAGTAAGGGGAATAGTCTCTCTCACACAGTCAACATTTTCAGATTCCACAGTGACTTGACTCACATGATGTTTTGGGCCTGGCAAATCAGACTCAAAGTTTTATGTTCCAAGGTTGTATAAAGAAATAACATTTCTCTATTTTTTCTCTTCTTGCAAAACTTATGCCTTAATGAAATTCATGACTCAAGAAAAATTGTCCCTTTTAAATAAAAAATTAAACTTAGGTGGTTAAACTTTGGTGATAAAAATTAAAGTTTGGTGATAAATTCTGGTGGATCTTATCCATATGCAACATAAATTTCTCCCATATCACTGTTCTTAATCTCAGCAAAGATAAAACCCTCAAAGCAGAGCTTGATGTTGCATCACGGAAGATGAAATATCTAGCAAATATCACAGAGGACTGCATGCAGTATACATTTTGAGGAAGTACATTCACAAAAAAAAAAAAAACCAAACCTGATTTTTGCTCTTAGTTTCATTTGAATAATCAAACTCTAAATTGGAGCACTTAAATGGAAGTCAAGGAACTTGGAGTGTGATGGAGGAAGCAGTAATCAGTTTGAAAAGATGTTGAATCTCTGATGAGCGTCGAATATGTCAGATTAAGTTATGTCCTAGAAAGGGAGGTTCCCTGAACAACTGCTAGTCACTTTAAATTATTCTGCATTTCAAACAGGAAATCATCCAATTAGACTAACAGCTGCAGAGATTGGAATAAGCCTTGCATACTAGAAAATTAAGGAAAATGCAGCTGAGTACTATGGAAAGGAGCTAAGGTAAGTCATTTTCCCTCCTCTTTTCTGTAATAAAACTTAATTTCAAGGACTTTTAGGATAAGGAAATGACTGCAAATTTATTACATTTGATTAAAATAGGAAAAAAACATTTACCATGAATTATGCCAGATATTTTTTTCTCATATGTATGTTCTGTTTGTCCTGAAATATTCACTTTTCTTTCAAGGTGGGTGGAGACTTCTGTATTGCTTCTTGTCCCGGGTCTGTTGCAGTACCATCACTATTATTTCCACGTTTTAAAGAATATAAGTAACAATATTATATTGAAATTTCTCTTTGGTTGAGAGTCATCTCCATTTGATCTTTGTTTGCAAAGACAGTCTGAGATTGCAAACTACAAACTATATGTGAAAGAGGAAAACATAGGTGAGGTCAGGAAAAACAGTAACACAGAAGGTGGAAATGAAATGATATATAGTGAAAAAACTCACCCTCAATAACTGACAGAATTCTGATGTCAGGGAAAATAACATGATGAAAAAAATAATATTGAAAATACAGCATACTATTAAAACACCTTGAGCATTCTACTGCATCTGAGAAAATATATAAAACCAATATAATTTTGTCTTGACACCGCCATGTAGTTTCAGCATCAGAAGACATAAGCCAGCCAGTATGTCAAAATTATCTTTAACTTTTAATAACTGGACTAATATTAGACATCATTCTAAACAAGCAAAATGGATAGAGTCATGAAGTGTCAGTCACAATTTATGATTTTTGTTTTGTTAAATTTTTCTCTTGTTTGATTTTTCTCTGTGAAGAATTGTGTTTAAAGAAAAAAAAATGAAAAAATTCACATGGTAAATCTTTTTATTTCCATAAAATTACTTTTTTTGTCATGATCCTCTCAGATGCTTACAGATACCCTACTGCAGCTTTTGGCAGTGTACATCCCATGAGTATCCTTCCAGAGACACGACTCATTTCTGAAGAGGTTGCTCCTGCAGGAAGCTCAGGTTAGATAAGGAAAAGGATTTTTTCAAACTGACCATGCACTGAATGTCAGGGCACACTCCCATGCTACATACATGATTCCTCCAAGATTTCTGCCAAAGTATTTAGCCTGGGGTCTCTGTCCCTTTGGTACATATGCAATGTCTTCTAACTTACCACAAGAGTTCACTGAAATCACAACTAAATCTCTAGCAGGCAGAAATACAGCCTTTAAGTGTTGTAATTCCTCTCAGCCTATTTTTAAATGCTTCAATCCCCTGATGTCTGTTAAATGAGCCTCAAAACTTAATTAGGAAAAAGTCTAGTAATTTTCCTTTATATGTAATTTCAGATTGCTTTCTTCTGAAGATCTTTAACTAATGTTAAAGCTTTGAAAGTCCTGATAGAATCAAAGACAAATTTGTCAGGAAGAATATATGGAGGAAAGTGACTAATTTCTTACACTAGTATACATCCACCTCACATAAAGATTTCACCAGCTCTGGAAAAATTAGATCTGAATTGCCACTGAAAAGATTGTTTTTAGTTAAAATGTATCATTTCAAAATAAGGAAGTGGAATTAAAGAAAATCCAGGAGACACTGTCCTGCTTGCAGATAGGCAGAGGATTCAAAGATAAAGCTGCCCATAAGAAATGGATTTTCCTGTCCTGAAAATGCAATCAGTTAGGGGAAAAAAAAAAAACCTTTAAGCCATAAATGTTTTCAAAAAGTATAACTTAACTTTAAAGAGTATGTTTAAATCGTTGATGGAATCAAAGTTTCAAATGGTTTGAGCAGAAAGCCTATTGCTTTTAGGTTACACATGAGATGCTGTTCTTGGGAAAATTAAAATTTACATTAAAATTAGAGGTTTAATATTCACCAATGTAATAGAGTAATTATCTAATGTATTGGGACCAAAGAGTAGCACAGCATTGCATTAGAATGCATCAGATGGGCAAATGCACGGAAATCCCTCTGACTGTTGGTGAAATGCAAAAGTATGTGGAAAAAAAACCTCTATGACTTTAACACTACAAAACCACTGTGGCCAAATGTTCCAGTCCAAAACACTGGAAAGTGTCAGTGGGATACAGCTGCCAAAGCACAACTGGTCAGTACACACAAGTCCTTGCAGCTTGAGCATTGATTGACATTGATGTGTAAAACAGGCAGAACCCAAAGCTGTCCAGCTGCCTGCAACACTGCTGCTCTCAACCAGAAATTAAAAAAACAAGTTTTCAATCACACCCAAAGAGTTGAATTTAGCCAGGAGATCTGTAAAAAACCTGTACTTACCTACTACCTCATTTTAGGCCTGTATTCAGCGTATCTTGCCATGGGAAAATCAAGAGAAGGAGTCATGGCAAATCACTTCTCATCTCCTCTCAAAGGCTGCTTCCTATATTTCTTAATAAGCATCACCTAATTTTACTGTAACACATTTAGCAAATGAAAGCACATTTAATGTACGGTAAAATCATGATACAAGACCCACTGAAAATCAGCTGGGATTTGGTTGGTTTGTTTGTTTTTTTTAAAGCTTCTCAGTTACCTGAAAGAGTCTTTTTCTTGTGATCCCTAACTATTAATTTGAACCAGTAATGATAGTTTGTATGCTCAGTGTGTCCTGGTATGGGGGCTTTTTCTTTCTACTCACAAATTTTAAAACTGTTTCATAGATTCTTCCATCTAAGCAGGTCTTCTTAACCTGATTCTTTTAAGCAAATGAAGAGTAACTGCAGCCATCTAATCTAACCTCACATATACCAGCAGCAAAGACTTCCAAAGATGAGCTCCCAACTCCTGTTTGGTGATTGAATTTGAAAACAGTAATGATTGTTGTGCTGCTTCAGAAATTGAGCATCTGACTCTTAATAAGATGTTAATGTAATGAATTTTACTTCCCACATAGTTTTGAGAAATAGGTATTCCAAAACAGCTTCACTTCACTTTTATGTGAATATAGTTTTTCTGGCAGATGCACAAGTGATAATGCAATAGTATTCTGTAATCATTCGACATCACACCTTAGGGTTAAGAAACTTAAGCAACACAAAATTAGTGTGCTGCATACCATATGGTTTAAACACTAGTTAAACAGCATATTAAAGAAATAATAGATCTGCATATCAAAATTATTTTTAGTTTTTAATAACTCATCAATTAGGTGATTGGTAGAGAGTCTAGGAAGGAAAAAAATAATCGGACTATAATTTAAAGCTTTTGTCAGTTACTGTTGAAAAAACAAAATCATTGTCAGTTAAAAAAGGGGGGTTTGCCATCCACAGATAGTATAAAAGAGGAGTGTTTGGCTAGGAGGAAGTCAGACAGATGCAGATAATAAAAAAACTGATAAACTTAATGTGCACATATACATATGTGTAGGTTTGAGTTTCAGTGTGGCCAAAGAATGGAATAACTCTCATAGCAGTACACAGAAGACTTCCATGGGAAAGCAGTAAGCTTGAAAAGACTTAAAATACTGTTCTGAAAGATCTGCATCCACTCTGGTACCACAGCCTAAACAGTTAACGTGATCCCTGCATGTATTAATTCTGCTGCTACTGGTGGCTGAGGGAATGACACTTCTAAGCTGGTGGGCTGGAGGACTCAGAGAAGTGCAGCAATGATTTTTAGCGTTGAATACAGCCTTAGAAGGAAAAACCTGAGGAGCTCAGTCCAGCAAGAACATATATGGGTAATTAGATCACATTCTACAGGGAAGAGACACATAATAGTGGACTTTACACTCTAGCAGAAAATGTGAAGCTGAAAGTGTGAAAGCTGAAGATGAAAAAAAATTAGAATGTAGTTTGAGGATACTGTGAGAGTGAACAATTGAATATTTTGATTGGAATATATGTACAGATGTTCATTCTCTGCAAATAATTGTAAATGATACACAAGACTTTAGACAGCTGTGTATTTTAAGGAGCTGGTGAGTCTCCTTAAGTAGTTCCCAATAATTATTCACATTTTTCTCCTTAGCTTCTATTTACCAGTTGACTAAGCCTATCATTATCTGTATGCCTGTGAATCTAGCTCCTGGTATGCACCAGAGAATATTTTATTGGTTTCCACAGAAGCATAATCAAATCATGAAGGCTCACAATAATAATCATTGTTTTTAGGCTTGAATCAGTTCTTCAATACCTTTATAAAAACCTCAAAAAACAAGAGAGGACTACTCCAGAATTTACTCACTTGCAATGCTATACTTTAAAGTTCAGAAAACAGTAGCTAATTACTTACAGAAATTATTTTGATGTTAATATTAAAAGAGAAAACAACTCCAGTATGTTTTTATTTGCAGCTCCTATGTATTTTTAATTTTAAGTCATACTTTCTAGACCTTCTTGGCCATTTATCTCATTCTCTCTGTTCTGCTTTGGCTTTCTTTGGTGCACATCATACTACCTCATCATCTCTTTTAGTTGTTAGAAGACTGCTCCCAAGGCCAGAAAGACCATTTACTTCCACCTTGTCCTGGACTCAGAAGAAAAAGGTAACAAGGCATTGACGTTCTGGTATGTTTCACCCTTATTAAATGGATTTAAAGCTAGTGATTTTAACACTCCAAGAAAATATTCCCATCAGATTTCAGAAATATCAGCCAAATTTTCATGCATCTAGCAGCATTTCTAGCCTTTATCAATGATTCTGAAGTCAGTATACAGGCAAATAAGAATTTTTTCTCCAACATTTTATTGCTGTAGATATTATTGTACTGACATGTTAATTTTCTGCTGAAATAATGGTGTTCATCTGCTCCCTTTTTCTGTATATAACATTTTTTTAAATAAAATCTAGATGAGAAAATTAGTAAGATAGAACCAATATAATTTATTTGTACATTGTTATTTGTTTACATGTCTTTTTCTACTTTGTTCATTATTTTCCTCTGTTGTCAGCATTTTAGAGAAATTAAAACTTTTGAGTGTATTATACATTTAACTGTATTACAGTATTTCTTGGTGAATAGTACTTACACATACTTTTGCTTGAGATACATTCAGTGGAACTTTATGCCATTATTAAACCTTTGTTTATTTCTTAAATAATTTAGGAAAAAATCAATTAATTTAATGTGAAGTTACTTTTTCATAATCAGTTCTCACATTCTTAACCAGAACTGACAAAATCCTGAAGTTAAATGTTAAAATGAAAAGCTGAAAAATGCTGTTTTAAAAGATCAAGATCAAAACATGAGCTTTTCAAAACAATCTTTATTAAAAAGTCATTTCAAGAAATAGTGACATTTCAATGACCTCAACACTGCACTTTTTCATGAACTAAGTATTCATTTCATTATTCATCATTGTTTCCTGAGCCTATCCAGATAGATTGCTCATTCCTCTTGCATGGAAAAGAAATGACTTACTCATTTTTCCTGGCTGATGTTGCAATACATCTTTCCCTAAAAAAGGTTGTAGGACTGACAGGAGCAAAAAAGGGAAAGATTAACTGTAGTGAAGCTATACATTAATGCTTGGGATACATGAGAAGAAAAATTAATGTTTCCCTCTTCCCTGTGGGTCTTAAAGTGGTTAGTATTAAACAAGGTTGCTCATAATGGTAATAACTTTTTTTCTCCTGTTATAAATTATTTCTGTTTTGAAGAGGACCACACAAGGCACAGAACCTTGCTATTTCATAAGATGTGGTCTTGAATAGTGCATATTTTCACTGTGTCAACTCAGAGAAACCGCTGAAACCAGGATACTATCCTAGAGAAGTGGTATTCCTTTTTTCTCCCTCAACTTACTAGTCATTGGTGTTCCTTTACACAGTTAACAATGATGTGAATTTAGTGGCTTTGTTTCTTAGAAAATATTCAGCTTTCTATCCAGATATAGTCTGAAGACTTTAATGTCACTTGGTTATTTGGATAACTGCAATCCTTAAAGAAATTATTACTTTGTGGATTCCAAAAATATAGTCAAGTAAATGCTCACAAATCTGGTTGTGTCCCACAGACTAGTTTGAAGGAGCTCTCTAGTGGTCCAACATACATGATAGAACAGTTGATTAGTAAAAGAGAGAAGGGAAACTGGTCATGGGAAAAGGAACCATTTCACAGAGAAAAAGCATGATAAAAAAAAAAAAAACTATAGAGACAAAAATATTAGTAGTTATTTTTAGAATCTCATACTCCTAATACTGTAATTAACAATAAAATTAACATTAACATTGAAATTGACAGGGAAAATTTACTATTACATATATTATGATCATATTCCATATCAGAAATCCCAATGCTGAATATCTGCTGCAATACAGAATAATGTGGAAGAGACAGGGGTTGCCCTTGGTTAGCTGCTGAGTGCCTACCAACCTTCTCCATCACTCCTTTTCCTCAACAAGAGAGGGGGAGAAAATACAATCAAAAATTCATAGGGACAACATAAGTATAGGGAGATCACTCCGAGGTTACAGTCACAGACAAAACAGACTTTAATTGGGAAAATTAATTAAATTTATTGCCAGTAAATTAGAGTAAGATAATGAGAAAAAAGAACTATTTTTAAAACACTTTTCCCCCACACTCCCATCTTCCCAAGCTCAGCTTCCTTTATCCCTGACTGTTCTACCTCTTACCATAAGCTGTGCAAGGAGGTAGGGGAAGGGGCTCATAGCCAGCTCATAACACTTTGTCTCTGCTGCTGCTTCCACTTCACACTTTTCCCTTGCTCCAGCATAGGATCCTTCCCACATGAGACAGTCCTCCACTAATTTCTCCAGTGTGATTCCTTCTCACAGGCTGCAGTTCTTCACAAACTGCTTCAGCATGGGGACTCCCATGCAGTGCAATCCCTCAGGAAAATCTTCACCAGCATATGTCCCCACCATGGGATGCCAGAACCTGCCAGAAAACCTGCTCCAGAATACACTCCTCTCTGCTTGTCCTGCTCCAGCCTGCTCCAGCATGAGCTTACCACAGGGTCACAGCTTTCTGCAGGGTACATCCACCTACTCCAGTGTGGAGTCCTCCAGAGACTGCAGGTGGATCTGAGCTCCCTCATGGGCTGCAGGGGCACAGCTGCCTCACCATGGTCTGCACCACGCGCTGCAGGAGCATCTCTGCTCCAGTGCCTGGAGTACCTCCTCCCCCTCCTCTTCTGCACCAACTTTGGTGTCTGCAGGGTTGTTTCCCTCACACATTCTCACTGCTCTCTCCCACCTGCTGTTATGCAGTATTCTTTCCCCTTTTTAAAATCTATTATCCCAGTGTCACTCCCAGACTTGTCCAGTGGCATGTCCGTCTTGGAGCAAGCAGGCATTGACTCTGTTGGACACAGGAGCAGTTTCTGGTGACTTCTCACAGAAGGTACCTCTACTGATCCCCTTCTACCAGAATCTGTCCACACAAACCCAATATTACTATGCAGACAGTTATATTTATATATGTACATTTAAATATTCTAATTTTCAACTGATGCCTGTATTATATGCCCACAGCCCAGGATATAGTGTGTGATACAAGGTTGTCCAAAGCATTTCTCAAATGTTATTGAAGGTGAAGTGTAAAATTTCATCTACAGGGCAAAAAGACATTCATTTCATATCTCACAATAAGATGTTAGTGAAAGATAGAATTCCCATAGGTCTGTGGCTGTGAGAAGGGTTAACACAGGAGCAAATCAAGCATGTGGGAAGAATCACAAGTAGTGTGAGTCAATATGCCTGTGTGACACTGTCTGATCATCTGAACCACACAGTTCACCAGGAGTTCTGAGGGCACATGGATGTATTAAAAAAAGCTTTCCACTAGATAAGTCTTTATTAGCTACTCTGAGGCCTTCATTTCATTACCAATAAACAAGGCATTTGCCTTCCAAAAAAGCACTTCAACTGATCAAATACGTATTCTGATTATGAATGAGTTGCATGCAGATATGTTTGCAGATATATCTACAAGCATGCAGATATAATAGCTTAGTGGCACTTGGGCAATATTGGATATAAATGATTATTTACATAATTACAGCATCCATGATTGTACTCCCTCATTGCTGAAGAGAACTTTGGGGATTTTCTTGATAACACATAATTCATTTTCTTTTGGCACTGAAAGGCTGAATATTCAAGCAGCATCTTGTCAGTACTGTAGATGCTATGCAGTTAAAGCTGTGGGGGAAAAAACATATTTCAGTTGATGAAAACAAACTTTTGCTGTCATTTTCTCTTTTAAGACAGCGGGACATTTGTAATTTAAAAAGTCATCAAACTCTATCTGATGGAATCATATGATGGAAAAATCTTCATTTACTCATTTTTCAAGTCTTCTAAAAAACTAATGCTGAAGGTGAAACATTCAACTAATTTAAAATTAATCAAGATTTTTCACAGTTCTGCTCTTGGTTTTTGTACTCCTTTGCTCTTTCTTTTTTAGCTAATGTTTTGCACAATACTACTATATCAACATACTGAAAGTAAACAATACAACTAGTACTATTAGCATTCAAGGTACCTTCAGTTTGGATCCCTTTGTACTCAGTTGAATTTTCTTCAAAGGATTTAAAAGCTGCAAGGAAAAGATGTTCTTTGCCTTTCACAGAGATGGGATATATTATTACAGAGATTAAGATCCAGAGAGAAGGCTTTAGCTCATCAAATGAGACGAGCATAAAATGTAGGACCTTAAATCCAGACAGTAATTCTTAAAATATCTCTACTTTGAATGCAGCTTTGTGACAATGATGTCTGCACTCGGTCCAGCTTCTAGCTCAGGAGCTTATGGTGCCTCCTTACTGTGTTCTTCCGGTTAGCAACAATTACAGTGGAAATATATAGCAGAAATATTACAAATATTAATGGGAGCAAGAAAAACCATTACTGAGAGCACCAAGAGTGTGATCAAGAAGCTGTATCTGCCCTCTCATAGACCAGCAGCACATCTACTGGACCACAGAACCTTCCTCCCAATTCCTCTTTTTCAGGCTCTGATTACATGCTCCTGTCCCCACAGCAGCACAGGGATGAATGATGCCATTCCATATGGTGCTCCATGGCCTGGTGCAACGATACTGTTGGTGCTAGGAATTAAACTTAAAATTAAAATATCCAGTGTTGCTTCTTCTGAATTTTAAAAGATTATATATTGACACTCGCATCATCAGAAAAGCTTTAAAAACTGGGCTGATGGCCCAAATAAAGACATCTGAACTGCACCTTACAGGAGGATTCTTGACAAACAAAATAGACTCTCCATCAATTTTGCCTTGGGAAGCATATTCAAGTTGAAGAAATATAGACTTTTATACCTTTATTCATTGTTGCAAATGTATTATACTAGGAAGCCGCTAGATTTTGCTAGATATTTTCCAACAAAATGGGTTGCTGTGTAAAAATTAAGCTTAAAGTATTATGTCTAATCACAAAAGAAATAAAAGGTGATTATACTTTCCCCAAAGGCTAAAAATCTATTCTTGTAGTACACATTGTCAGAATGGACTTTAACAAAGGATTCAAAAAAAAAAATTTTTGGTAGTAAGACAATTCTCAATATTTTTTCTCCTCCCATACTAATTTTCCACTGTTAATTTATATTTTCCTTTTGAATTTTATTAGCACTTTTAATATTTTTTCTTGATCTTTGAATAATAATTTTCTATGTTTTGTTATATACTCAGAGTAACAATATTTTGTTAGCATTATTTCTGTAATCATTTACATAATAAATATATAAATAAAGAAATGCAAAAATCAAAAGATGCTTCATCTTGTTGGTCCTAGAAGGATGGAATTTTTATAAGTTTGTGTTTAGATTATTAGATAATGTTTGTATAAATAAAAAATCTAGAGTGGATTCTTTAATAAGCTTCACTTTTCTTATTTTTCACATACACAAGAATTTGAATCTGTGAGAGATTACAGAGGTTTTGTACTAAATGTATATTTATTTTAATTTCTTACTAATTTCAGTTGTCATTATTTTGTTAAATTTAGTTATCAGATGCAAGTTTTTTTCTATTTCTCTGGTGCAACCAAGATCCAAGCTAATCAATCAACTTTCACAACAGAATAGTGATGAAATTTGATGAGGATGTGTGGACAGAAAGCTTTGGATTTATCAAGATCTGTGAATCAGTCCCTGTCTTTGATCACGAAGTTCCTCTCTGACAAATTGCTGGAGAAACAATAGCACAAAATCAATTTAAAATATTTCTTTTAAATCATTATTTTAATCAATATCTTTGATTATGCTTCTTAACCAATCTTTCATCTTATTAATGGCAGTCAGTCTCAAAGTTCAATAATTTTCTTAGTTTTACATTTATTTTAGATTTTTTTAAAATACCATTGCATATCAGATCTTGTTCTGCAAAAATGATCCACAGCTAAGTGTTACTGGCCTGCCAAATAATTTGATCATTGCTCTTCCATAAGAATTTAAATTTATTATATATCTTGCTTTAATAGATAGATGAAAGGAAGAAAATTACAAATTGTCTGACACTTTCATGCTATTTAAATGCATATGTAACCCAGTACATCAATCTTCACCATTTTGGATGTTACTATTATGGAAAATGCTAGAAAATTTGAAGGGGGGAGGAAGAGTGGAAAAGCTTACACAGGCCAAATAAATGTGTGCTTCAGAATGGCAGCAATTTGACCTGACCATACTGTAGATTGATACAAACCAAGAATAAAGAACTGTTTTCTCATTAATTTGTATTTTTAAACATCAAAACACGAATAGCTACTGGCAAAAATGTGTAAGACTTTAACAAGAGACAGAATTGCCATCACAAGGCATGAGAAGATGACAGCTTAATGTCCTTCTACATGTACATTACCATATGCTTGAGTAAAGTTTTGTAGAGCTTTGTCTTCTTAGAGTCTTATGTTCAAATAATTTAGTTGGATGAATTTATGCCTGCTCACATTATGTAGCTGAAGGACTCATAACTGCTGCTTATATTAGCTGATTGCAAAATGGGGAAATCATGGCCTAATTTCAATTAAAAGACAGAGAACATGCTTTGAGAAAATGCATTTTAGTCTCTTTTAAAAATGCATTATGCCTTCTGTCTCATTTGTAGCTGAATGATCATTTTATTACCAGATGGCTTTAGTACTGTATCACTGATATCATGTAAATAAGGAATTCAAGTCTGAGAAACTGGTGTTTCTTAGAGGGAATTTTTAATTATACTCTTTAATAACAAGTTTATAACTTTATTTCTTAAATCTAGGTATTTTACCTTATAAAGACTGATACTGGTTGAAGGCACCAGAAAGCAGTAATTCAAATGCCACAGTGCTACTTCAAATCACCAAGACATTTAGTTGCCAATTCTTCAGAGAATGTGGAACTGCACTACTGCACATTGCAGACATCAAACTCCTCTTTTCATTGAATTCAATGCTGAAAAGCCAGCTGATCTCAGAAGGAGGTTAGGTGTCATCTTTTCCCAGATAACTGGAGGAAACTGCATAGCTGGAAGTCAGTCTCGCAGTCCCACATTTAAGAATTTTCTGATTACTTTAGTATTGCAACCAAACAAATTTTGTGTGCTAGGGTCTATCAGAATGCATACAATTATTTCTTTAAACTAATATGGCACTATTTCATTTCTGCTTCTGGCTTCAAGACACGCTGCTTTGTTTTAGCTGAAAGCAGTACTGTGAAACCTGAGAAGCATGGCTTTTCACACTGTGCTGTCTTATTTCTGGTTTGTCTTGTATTATAGTTTGAACTGATGCACCTCTGTGTACAGGAGAGCGTCAGTGCTCTTACCAAAAGCAAACTTTTGTTTTGAGGGGCTAAAAGGAGATGTAGGTATTCATAAGGAAAGATCTAATTTTTCTACAGCTTTATTTAGTTGTACCTAAAGGATCAAAATTTAACTGTCTAGGGTTCTAGAAAATGAGAACACTACCAATGTAAATTGTATTAATCAAAGATATTGAACATGACAGCTAAACAAAATTAAAATTCTTTGTTCCCAAACAAACTTGATTTCCAACAAAGTGAAGATAAAAATACCAGCAATTAACTGAAGATTCTCATCCAAACCTGTTTTTATAAGTCCAGGATGTAAACTTTGAGCCACTAAATTACTTGCAGTTCACCTTATTAGAGTCAGAATGCCTCCAGTTATTCACACACGTTCTAAACTACTATGTCCCTTCTTTAATCTCTAGAAATCTCAGAACTGTGAAGCATGTACCTTCTTTTCTAATTTTTTTCTCATTTTGTAGGCGCATGTTTGCATTTCATCTGTATTAGCGTGTGTTATATGATATCTTTCACTTCCTGTTTTTTGCACTGGTGAAGTCAGGCCTGAGGGACATGGGTCAGGTGAAAAATAAAGCAAGGACCCAGAATTTCAGGAAAGCAGAGCTCCAGCTCTTTATAAAATTAGTCAAGAGGACCCCCTGGGAAGCTGCCCTCAGGGACAAGGGAGCAGGATAGAGTGGGAGATCTTTAAGGACATCTTCCAGACAGCATAAGTGCTAGTGATCTCCAGGTGTAAGCAATCAGAAAAGGAAGATTAGACCGGTACAATGAGGCAGATTGAGCACCCTTCTGGTCAGACTAAAGGAAGACAAAGAAACGCACAGGCAGAGAAAATGAGGACAAGTGTCCTAGGAAGAGTATAGGGACACAGTAGTTGTGTAGGAATGGGATCAGAAAGACCAAGGTGGGACTGGAACTGACTGGAACTTGCAAGGGATGCAAGGAATAATATTAATGGCTTCTATACAAACGTCAGGCAAGATTCATCTTCTGGAGCCATGTTGCCTTGAATTGCCTGCCTCTCCTCCACGTGCCTTACCACATCTTCTAGGAGAAACGGTTCCATGATGTTTCCATGCACAAGGTGGACAGCTCACAGGGTCCTCCCTTCTATCCTTTTAGAAAATGGGTGCAGTGCATCCTATTTTCCAGTCACTGGTGATTTCACTTGACTGCCGTGACGTTTCGCTCATTCATCAATGACATAGACAGTATAAGTGCACACTCTGCAAATTTGCAGATGACACCAAGTTGAGTGATGCGGTTGACACGGCCAAAGGATGGGATGCCATTTAGAGGGACTTTGATGAGCTCAAAAGGTGGGCCCCTGAGGATCCCATGATGTTCAACAAGGCCAAGTGAAAGGTCTTGCATGTGGGTTGGGGTAATCCTCAGCATTCATCCAAAATGGGAGAAAAAGGGATTGAGAGTAGCCCTGACGAGGAGGGCCTGGGGGTTCTGGACATGAACTGGGGATGTGCACTGGTGCCCAGAAAGCCAGAGATACCCTAGACTGCACCAAAAGAAGAGTGACCAGCAGGTCTAGGGAGCAGACTTTCAGAAGCAAGACTTCCTGAGAAGGTCTGCAAGGTGACCAGAACGCTGGGGCAACTCTCCCAAGATGAAAGGCTGGAAAAACTGGGCCTGTTCAGCCTGGAGAAGAAAAGGTTTGGGAAAGATCTTCCAACAACATTTCAGTACCTACATGGGGCTACAAGATAAATGGGGACAGGCTTTTTAGTAGAGCCTGCTGTGACAGGACAAGAAGTAATCATTTCAAACCAAAAGAGGATAGATTCAGACTAGATATGTAAAGATATTTTTTACAATGAAGTTGGTGAGACACTAGAAAATGTTACCCAGAGAAATAATGGATACTCCGTCCCTGACAATATTCAAGGTCAGGTTGGATGGAGCTTTGAAAGCAACCTGATCCAGCTGAGAATATCCCTTCTCATGGCAGGGGGTTGGACTATGATTTTTAACTTCCCAAACTTCCAACCCAAACTATTCTATGATTTACTCAAAAACTTTGAAGTATTGCTGGGATTTATTAATACTTAGAGACATATTATATTTTTTAAAGCTTGCTGCCCTCAAATATGACAGTGCTTCAATACCCTATCAAATCTTTTGAAAAAGGACTTTGTTGTAGTTCAAAGCATATTATCTATTAAGTATAAATGCAGTGAACTGAAAAGAAAGAACAAATATTTTCAATTAATTTAATATCATTATGTAGAAGGGCTTAAAAAAAAAAATCCCATCCTACAGAAAAAGTGGGTTTAAATTAAATTACTTCTGCATTTTTCCACCAGCATTACAATTCCTGTCTTGAAATGTCATTATCATTGATGCCAAGTTATTACAGTTCAGGAGTTATGTTTCTACAGATATCACTCCATTCAGTTTTAATGTTATGAGAATTCTTGGTACTCTCATAACTCACATCAACATAAGGAAGGTTCAATTAGCTCTATAGAAATCTATTCTTGAAGTATATTTGGCAACCTAATAATCTGAAGTTTGGATCTTCATTGATTGAGCTGTATTTTGGTTTTCCATAAATAATGCAGACTTGAATTCAGCTGTGATCAGCAATCAGTGTCTTGCAAGTTTTTATTTCAGATGGCTTACCATATCCAATTAAATGAAAATACAAGCAAGCAAACATGGCCCTTTCTTGTACCACTTTCTCTGCAAAATACTTTTTAGTTGAATATTCACACCAGTAACTTAAACCTGTTCATTGCCTCATAAACGCCTTTCAAAATGAAAAAAAGATGTAAGAAAAACCATTAGAATTATCAGAATTATTACTAGGAATATGCAACAATACTGTTGATTCCTGTAAACATATTTTCAGAGTTATTTGAGTGTGCCATACCTGCTATTTGAACACATCAATCCACTGCACAAAGATTGGTCTAAGGGCACTTTGAATTCTTACTTCCCTGTAATATCAGAGGAAACACTTGAGGAATACTATTGCAAACCATCTGGCAGCAAACAACTAGGAAAAATTAAAAAGCCTATTTTTGGTCCTAAGTCCCCTTTTAGTGTCTGCTCTCTGTTCATGTTGTTCACCCAGCTGCCAACTGGAACAAAATGTACTGCTGCTATTCTGGGGTTCCAAACAGCATGTTTAGGAGGACAGGAAACATAACTCAAGATTCTGCAGCTGAAGGTTTTTGAAAATTTTAAGGCACATAACTCTATAACCTTGTAATAATCTCTCATAATTTGGTAAAAAAAATTTTAAAAATTGTTGGGCAAGCCAAAATATTCCTGTGTCTGAACAGAGCTCTGAACAGTTTGAAGTAATTTCAAGATTGAAAATGAAAGGTTTAATCAGGAAGTCCAAAAGAAAAGACCTAGATAACCCATTACAGCTTTAGAGAGGATTTAAAAGAGCAATGAGTTTTGTTACAGAATTGGCATCAGCTATTTTACAAGATATCAAGCTTACAGAGTAAGAAAATTTAGGAAAAGTGTGTTTTAGGGAAAGAAGTATCTCTGAAGCAGCCAGTCTACATTGTTTTAGAATACTGAAAGTTTGGAAATACATAGTCATCTTTTAGATAATGCTTGTATTTTGAGCTATACATCTTTGAAAGGCCCAAACTTCTCTTGTTTACCATATAATACTTGTACTAATTACCCCAAGAAATACCAAACTTCAGTAAAACTCAAGTCCTTCTGTCTGCATTGCAAAATTCTCAATGGAGAGAAGCAAATGTTGAATGTTCCAGAGTTCTAAGCAAATTATGTTAGAACTATATTTATGTAAGTAAACAAAATGGGCTGGGACCATTCTGAAGGCAAGTAGCACAAGAGAAAGGCTTTCATGATTAAAATCTCTCCTGTTCTCTGAGTAAGATGGCCTTGTTCTTACTGCCCACCAGGAGTAGTCCTTGGCTACTGCTATCCAAAGCGGCCCCTTGGTTTTGTCTGTGTAGTGTGAGGAAGCCCAGGACAAAACCATACCGACATGTTAAAACAACTGTATCGCTGTAAATAACCACAGTGCTTGGTCTGGTTTAGTTTTCAAAGTATAGGCTGTGAGTTTACCTGACTCCGAGACCATGGGAAAGCTCACAAAAGGGAAAAGACTAACCATACAACAGCTAGCAAAAAGCCTGCCCAGATCTGTAACACTGATCTGAACTGACTAAGCTGGTTTCAGACCCAAGTGCTATTTCTGTACAAGTAAAAAAGGCTAGGGAACATTCCCATGTACTAGACCTTGATCATTCACCCAGTGAAATCATTCATATGGTCCCTGGAAGGCTGTTTTTTGACCTAGTTCAGTATCTTCCACAGAATCACTGAAAAATTCTCAAGCACGACACAGACCCTACAATGGGTAAGGCATCATTCTCGACAAGCAGGATATTAAGAGAATTTTAGGTGGGTACAGAGGGTTCTTTTCCAATTGACCTCAATACCCAAGAGCAAACCAGCATATGACTAACTGGTTTAGGTAGGACCAAGTCATCTTTAGAAATAATATTCATAGAATCTTATAATGATTTAAATGATAAAGGACTGCTGTAGACCACCTAATCCAGTTTTGCTCAGAGTAGATTCAGTGCACCTGGTTCCTTTTGAGCTTATTTAATCAAGTTTTTGGTATCTCCAGAGAAATATATCTATACTGATAAACAAAAAAGGGCCAGCTGATGCGGCTCACCAGAGAAACCCCCGAGCTAGCTCTCACTCTCCGGACTGTGCCAAGAGTGGCCACTCCCAGGTCCAGCTTTCATCCAGGTAGAGGTGCAGAGCAGGGCTGCTTCTGCTCTCAATGGCAGCCCGTGGCATGGTGTCAAGGACTGGGGCAAAGAACAGGGAGGAGCCTCTTGTGTGCTTCTCAAAGCAATTTAGTCCCCAAGGGATGCAGACGAGAAAGCCCAACGACAAAGCCTTGCACAAACATTTAAATGGAGGAGGACCAGGGGGAGAGTACAATTCTTCAACCAATCAGGGATACAATGGAGAGGAGAGTAGGGATGGGCTCACAATATGACAACCAATAGGAAAGACAATGGGAGTGGAAAGGGTCACATGGACCAATGGATCTTTGAAGAACAGGGGAATTCCAGGGAGGAGTTTAGGCAGGGGGTTGGGATAACAAGGACTGACAGGGAACTCTCTGGAACAAGGGGTAGGGATTAGGGAGGATTGACATTATGTAGATGAGGCAACAGGTCTAGGGAGTGATGGACAGCCAGGAGGGGGAGGAGAAAACTTTGAGTAAAACCATCCACCTGAGGGGAGAAATATGAACAAATCATTCTAAAGGGTTTACAAAAATACGCATAAAGAAAAACATACCACCACAGCCAGTGATTGAATTGAAATAACAGACTCTCATCAACCAGTTAAACTATTAGCTCACTCTCTGGATTTCCATGATATGGCTTTTTCTGCTTCAAAACTAGTATCCTATTTTTATGGATGCTAGCTAGGCACCACACTAGGCCATTGCAGTTATCAGTCCCCAGCTGTCTTTCTTTAGCCCCACAGGCACAATCAGGTTGGGCACAACTGTACAGCATATTTCCCAATCTAATCAGGACTCCCAGGCCTGAACCACACAGAACCCCCTGCAGTGTGTGTGCACCTGAGGCATTGCAAAGATGTTACCTCAATAAATCACCAGTAAATTAGTAATGGTGCTGATTATGTTTTTATTCATTTCAGTTTAAAATAATAAAGGCATTGTACAAGGCTCTAGGTGGTCTAATATTTAATTATACACTAAATATGACTAAATTACACCTCATCATCATTTAAATCAGTTCCCAAATCAGGCAAACACCAATTGTCTCTGTGTACTTACTAACCACATTCAGTTTTCTCCAGAGTAAAAATAAGGCTGTTGCAGAAAGAAATCTGAAGAAATCTGAACCTGTAAGAAATGCTGCAGACAAAGTTCAGATGGGTGCATGCTTTTCCTTTGTAAAGAGTGGACAACAGCTAAAACATTGCTGCCACACGCCAGTGGCAGTGAAAGCACGATAATCTCTCAAGTGAATTGGTTCCAAGCCATGTAAGGTTTTATAGGCCATAGATATTACCTTAAATTTCAGTAGGTCATCTAATGCATCAGATTTCCACAGATATCCTGCTGTGTGAGAGTATCCAAATCCTGAATAATTTCAATGTCTCTCATGCAAAGGATATTGTGCAACCCTGTTATGAAATCACTGAAGTAAGGCTAAAGGAAAATTGATTTGTCTCTGAAATTAAAGTTCAGGAGAAAAACCTATGCAAAAGAAAAAGACTTAATGAAAATTAAACTTGTAAGGGATAGACAATATTTTAATGAGATGTCAGGTTTAGATGTGGTTAGGTTCTCTAGCATTTGCTTTTGTCCTCTAGAAAATTCCAGTGTCAAAATAGAAGAATCAGACTATAAGATAGTACTTTTGCCTACAGATTAAATGACTTAGAGCCTTACATAGTGTGTAAATTTGATATTTTAGTTGTCTGATATTGTTTATAACTGATGCTATCTTTAGATATCTTATGAGAACTGGATTGTTCTCCTCTAAGTACAGTAAGTAGACAAAACTTACAGAAGGGGAAATTTCTAGAAAATATTGGGAGTAATTTTCTCACAAGGAAAATAGTCAAATACTGGAATAACTTGCCCAGAGAAACTATGAATTTTCTTATGGAACATTCCCCTGAGGAACTTTGTCTCATATGGCCTTACTCTGGGAAAAAAAACTCAAGTGGGCTCTAGAGGTCCATTCCAACTAAAAGTAGTCTATGGTTCTGTAATTTAATTTTTTAGATATTGCTATTATTTTTATGTGATATGGTTTATTTTTCATATGACATACGCAGAAATTAAATATAAGTGGAAAATCACAATAAGTCAGTACATGGAGACCAGCTATAGATACATAATTATTACTTGTAAAACTTTACAATAACTTCAAAGTATGGTGGAATCACAGCTAGGTATGGGATTGTGTTAGACTGATCAGATCATTTGGAAAAGTGCAATCATGAATTATATGAACGGACACGAATCTAAAAGTAACAAATGTAACTCCCATAGGTTAATCAGGGTTATGATCTGGAATTCAATTTCTCTGGAAAGGACCCATGAGAATCTAAAGGTACTAGAAAATATTCCATTCCCTAATAGATTTCCACACATGTGGTAAATAATAAGGTAATAATGAATTGACAGGAAAATGATACTCACACACATAAACAATGAATTACTGAATGCAAGCAGAGCTGCAGAAATGTAGTTACTAATGAGATATCAATGCAATATGGAAGACATTTTTCAAGTAGGACTTGGACAAATTGTATAGAACTTCAAAGATGATTAAAAGTATGAGTAAACTAAAATTTTCAATCATTTTTGTGTGAAAGCTGAAAAAGAAAACATTTTAAAATTTTTCCTCCAAAAGATCAGTTTTAATCAGTTTTGCATCTAAAAATGGTTCTGCCTTATAGAACAACATGGTGGACTGTTTCATGTTATGGTCTATCATACTACAATTGTCTGATTTTATATAGTTTAAAGGTACAGAAATTCCAGTCCTTATACACTTTTCTGCAAAGAAACAAGGGCTGATTTTATACATGAAAATTTACCAAATTGCAGCAAGGAATTCTTTTTCATTTATATGACTCATTGTCTTCTACTTGGTCAGGTTTTATATCAGTGTTTTGTGCTTAGGCAAAGTTCTAAAATATGTGATCAGTTTGAGCAAAACAAAACAAAGCAAAGATTTCTATAAGATTAGACAATAATTTTGGTGTAACAATAAATTTTTATCTGATTGTAGATACTGCTAAAATGGTTGCTTCTGCTGCAGAATCTTTGGGTGAAACATCTTTTAATGGGGGCAGCACCAATGAGAACAGAAATCAGTACCAGCAAGTTTCTGTAAACACCTTCAGCACTTAGCTCACATCTGATTTTAGCTTCACTGTAGGATGGCAGAGCTGCAATGGTTTCATTTGTCAGAACATTGAAATCAGAGCCCATATTTATTTATCTCTGTTTTTTCCACCTTCAGTCAGCATGTCATAAGTACTTCATAAGCCCTCCTGGCTTGTGGCAATCCTTGAGATGCACACGACTGTCTCTAGTACCATCCATAAATCCAATATCTGCCTGACCTTAAATTCATTAAACTCCCACTTGCAGCTCACCTGTGAGCCTTGCACTGATCTTATTGATATTTAAATAACACTGTGTGCCTTTACTTTTTCCCTAGTGCTAGTAAAAGGTTTTGATTTCAGGCACTATGGCAGGTAAAGTGAAAGCGGTAATTCCAGAGAATCTAAAAGTACTAGAAAATATTCCATTACCTAATAGATTTCCAAGTAATGTTTTTCTCAAGTTTCAGCAAATCACTGGGAATTCTCAGTAGTAGGTCAATATATTTTAATCTCAATTATTGCTCTAAAAATAATAATATTTACTCAAATCATTGTAGAGATATTTTTAAATGTCTTTTTAAGGCAAGAGAACTTAGGCTCAGGGCATTTTGCTTGTTTGATTGAACAACCAGTACAAATCTCCCATAGTTGATTTGCACATTAAGTAAAAGAGCACAAATATTTGCCCTGTACTTCCTCTTCCCCACCCCAACTTTCCTTTCTTTTGCACTCTGAAGAGGTGACGGGCAGCACAGAAGTCTGAGTGCATGTGATGGTTTTGGCTGCCTGTACACAGCAGGTTTCCTGTTGCTCTGTTTGCAACAGGGTTTGCTGCTTTACCCCCTTGTGTCTTTAACACAGCTCCCTGGGGGCTGTTCCTACCTCCTCCAGCATGGAGTGCCTCCCTAAAAGTGTGTCACTGGTCACATGTGCTCCTCTGACCAACAGAAGTTTGGGTTCTCAGTGGTTCAGTTTCCTCCACTGTTGTTTCATTTGCTGCACGATGATGCCTACACCTACAAAGAAACAGACAACCCACCTGCACACAGTATCACTCTATCTTTACCTGAAGGGAGTGACCATGGGTTTCAAAACAAATGGATCTGGTAAACCAACATCTGGCAATTGCTAGAGGGAATAGAGGTGAGCAACTTCCAGACAAGCCATTGCCCTCCCCAGTGTTCCTTGGTGCTGAGGACACAGCAGGCATAAATGTAGATGGAAAAATATGGCAGGCCACAGCTACTCAGGTAGCTTCAGTTCATTAGTCCTGTTTCCAATGAAACATCTTATTTAATTGCTTCACATTGAAGTCACAAATTCTTGCTAATTTTAACAATTTTCAAAACTATATATTCAGCCGTTATAATAACAGAAACCCTTTATGGAAAAATATAAATAAGGTGTATTATGTTTTGAGCTATTTCTTCATTGCCTAAGCTATGGATGCTTTAATTCTGCTATGGATTCCTCTGAAACAATCCATTATGTTGATAATTTCATACCTCATTGCTGACAGATGTTAGCCAGAAGTATCATCTGACATAGGAGGAATATTTCCTTCTACCAAAGTAATATAAGTGATGTATTTATGAAATGAAGTCAGATAATGAAATGAAATCAAGTCAGATAAGTCCCTTATCATGCATTTTCCATTAAAAAAAGTTCAGAATAGTGTTCTACTATTTTCATGTCTTTGACATGAAAGCCTAGAACAACAAAATCTGTCCTGGTGTCCAGGTACATTTCATTTGGTCAGATTTCAGATAGTGGACAATGTTATTTCTTAAATCTTGAGGAAGTTATGTTAAGAAGAATAAATCTGAGAGAAAGCTTCTTCTTTATTTTGAGTGCAAAAATGTGTTGTGCCGAATAAATTGTCCAAAAGACATGTAAGGCAAGAATCTCATGTCCTCTAATACATCTGCCAAAAGATTTGTAAATTTCTCAACAAATCAAACCCCATTCTGTACATGAAAAGAAAGCCACTGATCAGCATTTTGAACAAACTGGAGGAATTTTTTTTTTTTTTGTCTCTAAAGAGGATAATTAAAAATGTACTCTGGGGACAAAGTTTTGACTCATGAAACCTGCTGTTTGGAAAGAGAATGTGCCTGAAATTTATTAGAGATAAATCCAGTTATTAAACTGTAGATGTACTCTAGCTATCTATCTTCTGCTTTTAGACCTGATGACTGTTGCTTATACTCCTCTTTCCTTAGACTCTAACACATCAATATTATGCCTAGGGGCTGTTTTTACCATGAGGAAAGGAGACTTCCAACAATTGAGAGAGCTACTTATCCTGCTCAGAAGAGGGTAAAAAACGGAGTCTAGCCGCCTCTGCATCCTCTCCAACTTTTACCATTCAGAACTTGCTTTTCATTTAAAAGGTATCCAAACAGTAGTCCCAAATCTATAATATTTATTGTGCCCTTTTGGGATAAAGGACTTTGTGGCCCATTATGATTGCATACCATAAGGAAAGTAGGAGGTCTGTGCTGCATGGTCCTATGTTTTGTGTTGCATGGTCCTGTGCTTGCACGCAACAGAAGGAATTTGGACTCCTCACCTTCCTTCTGGGATGAATCTTCAAATAGCCTAATTGTATTATTTTCTACTCCACACATTCAAAAATATTTTCTTTCCATAAGTGTTCTCTGAAGTGTTTTCAAACCTCTCTGTTCTGCTAGTAATCAACAATCACACTAGCATTGTGAAAAGAGTTAAGAAAAGGTTGCAAAAATACATTATTAACTTGCTTATGTATGGAATATGGACTGTGGACTGGAACTTGAAGAAATTATACAGAATTGATCTCCCATGGAAGTAAGGTCTTCCATTTAAACTAGTCATCTAGTTTCCACTTCACTGAAATTCCTATTTCACCTGACTTTACATGCCTATAATGTAGTGATCTCAGCTGTGTAGAACACAAAAACCTTCCAGTGTGCTTATATGGAAAGAAAAATTCATTCACCTTACTTGTCTCTACTTTAGTGTTTGATGAATCGCTTGAAGAAACACCCATTTATCCCTTTTGACCATACAGAAAGCCTAACTGAAATGCAGACATGTATATATAACAGCAGGATTTGCATTAGGAAAGATGAATCCAGCTTCTAATCTCCTTCCAAGTTCAGTGAAGAGAATTACATGCATCCAGAAGGTGATTAATGTGGATATACCTTTTTCCATAGTACAGTGTGTTCTCCTTACTATCTGTCTTTCTCCATTACCTTTAACAACCATGTGAAAGCAGAGACAAAAATATATGGTTAAAGTTAGATGAGCTGAAAACCACTTATGCAGTTATTTTCTAGTTCTCCTAGAACACATTATCATATCCATTAGTGTGATGAACTTCAATATATTGTCCATATGCTTCCATATCAATTTGAAATCCTTTTCTTATACCATCAGAAAGACATTGAAGAAAATGCGATTCCTTTTCTAAATGGGTGTAAATGAAGAAGGACTCGAGTTTGACTTGATTGTGTGTATATGGCATGACTACAGGTAGAGACTCAATGTAAATTTCCACGAAGGAAGAATCCAGCACACTGGGTTATGAAATCCAGCACACTGAGTTATGACTTAGAGAGTCATAATAGAGAGATTTTAAGTTATACCTCTAATTCATGGTGGATTTTTATGTTTGGACACAGTATTCATAGCATTTTTTTCCTTTTTAATAAAGTTTCAGAGTGATGGCCGGTGTAAAATTCACAAATCTTGAGAACAAGAGCACTTTCTTTCACTCCCAACACAACCAGTAAGAAAGATCATACAGGCCAATTTTAGTTCTTGATGACAGCTGTGAAATCTTACTGAATGCTCAGAGGTGTAACTATGGAAATCATTTGGCATGTAGGATCTTAGTTTTTATTTTTAAACTTTTTTACACCTCCCTCTGAAATTGCCGTCTCCTGGCTCCTGTTAGGCAGAGGATATGCAACTTTTCTAACCTATCATTTCGTACCAGTAGTAATGATGATTGACACGAAAACAGCACAGCTCGTCTATTAGCACAAAACTAAATTTGCAGGCATGTCAGTAAGATTATATAGCTATGCATCCACGTGTGTTAAAGGGGATACATATATGTTTAAAATAACGTATCCAAGGTAAATCAACAAACTTAAGGTTTCTGTGCAATTTCAGTAAAAGCTCAGGATCAGAGGAGTGAATTTTGAAGTAGAAGTAATCTTTTCCACAAAGAGCTCTCCTAACACCAGGCTACAGATTGATCATTATATGAAAATCGTGTAATCATGGAATCATGGAATCATAGAATGCTCTGGGTTGGGAGGGACTTTAAAGATCATCTAGTTCCAACCCCCTGCCATGGACAGGAATACCTTCCACTAAACTAGACTGCCCAAAATCCCATCCAACCTGGCCTTGAACACTCTCAGGGGTGGGGCATCCGCAGGTTCTGTTCCAATGCCTCACTACCCAAGCATAAAAGAATTCTATCTAATCTAACTTACTCTTGGTTTGAAACCATTCCCCTTGTCCTGTCACTATTTGCTTTTGTGAACAGTCTCTGTCTTCCTTTTTCTTTTTGCAGGTACTGGAAGGCTGCAATTAGCTCCCCTGCACAAACCTGCTGGCCCCTGTTCAGACTGCTTGTGTGCAGCAAGCAGGGACAAGAGTGCAGAATAGGCTATAACTCAGTGGTTCTTTCCATTTGGGACCATTTATAGTGGAGGTTTTGAGTCAGAGGTAAAATATTTTATTAGTACTAGTATCTCAAAGACTTCAGCCTTGATACTGTGCAAAAAATCAAAATACAAGTAGCTAAACTAAGGATTTTTTGACAACCATGCCAGTTTATGAAGTGCTTCAGGTTTGTGCTTACATTACAGATTTGTTTTACATTACAGTTGCTGTCCTTGATTCCCAGTAAGACTAGAGGTATGTAGGAGTCCAGTGGAACAGACTTAGGGGGGCACTCATCCCAGTAAACTTTTACTCTTAAAGAGACACATAGGGCTTAAAAATGTATTTTTATTGAGGCTGGGGGAAAGTATTTAAGAGGGTGAATATTAAAAAGCAACATTTATAAACTGCTAAAATAACTACAGAGTGTTGTCTTGCCGACCTTATTTTATGCAATGGCAGAAGCTCTGTTGCTAAGTAATTAACAGAGCCAAAGAAAGAAAGACAAAAAAAAGAATCCTATTTCTAAATTCTCTTTAAGTAGCACTTATATGGATATTAGATGGCAGCAGACACAGTTATAATTGTTCTAATGTAATGTAACTTAGTGACACTGAAGGGAGCACTATGAAGGCATTATATAGTGAATTTCAGTCCATATGGCTTTATCACACAATACACATCTCCATTTTTTACACATTTGCCCTGGCCTTTGTCTAGGATTCACATTTTTCTAAAGGAGGAAATTACTTCCTTGCTCCATGGTGACATGGTATTTAGACTTGACCTCTGGTTAGGCCTGAGAACTCCTGTGTACCAGCTTTCCTGCTCAGGTCAGTAGAGAACCTTCTTTTAGCATCACAGTGGGATCCACCTCACTGCTTTGTCTACAGGGCAATTCAGTGATGAACTCAGGGATGAAATTCAGCCATCACCACTTCTTTCCCATTTGGACACTTTGAGCAATTTCTCCTAACAAACTGCTTTAGTTTGTAAGCAGAGATAAAACAGAAGCCAACAACCAGTCTTTGCGACTGCCTGCATCCAGAGATATATCAAAAAAATATTATCCTTATAGCAAAACCGGCATTTACTATTGCAAAAGAATAAGATATACTCTTCAGCATACAAAAGATATTTCACTTCCAGCCTTGTTCAAGTCCTGCATTGAAAGGCACCTATCCATCCTACTGTAAAATTGAATAAGTTAGTTATTATTACTGTGGTGAAACTGTGGGATCTTTAATTTCATCAGAGTTACTAGATGACAGATATCTGACTACTTAATGACCTTGTATTTACTGAGAAAAAAAGTCTGCTGCTGAAATGACAGAGATGTAATGGCATGAATTCATTGTGGATAACAGAGCTATAGAACAGCTTACCATATAATGTATGACTCAGATTTCACTGCTTTTTGACATTCAACAGTAACATTGCTAAAATATCACTTAAATAAATATCAGCAGTTAATCACAAAAGATGTAATGTTATTAAGGGGGAAAAATTACACTTTTTTATATGTTTTCCTTCAACCCTGCACACAAAATAAGGAACAAAAAATATGTCAGTTAAATTGCACTGTTCTATCTCACTCAAAAGAAGCAGAGTGGTATTAGTCAATGCTAAAGTATAATGGAGGAGAAGAAGAGGAAGGAGAAAAAGAAGATGAAGAAGATGAAGAAGAAGAATGAGAAGAAGAAGAAGAAGACAAAGAAGAAGATGAAGAAGAAGAAGAAGATGAAGAAGACGAAGAAGACGAAGAAGAAGAAGAAGAAGAAGGAGAAGAAGAAGGAGAAGAAGGAGAAGAAGAAGAAGAAGAAGAAGGAGAAGAAGAAGAAGAAGAGGAAGAAGAAGAAGAAGAAGAAGAAGAAGAAGAAGAAGAAGAAGAAGAAGAAGAAGAAGAAGAAGAAGAAGAAGAAGAAGAAGAGGAAGAAGAAGGAAAAGGAAAAGGAAAAGGAAAAGGAAAAGGAAAAGGAAAAGGAAAAGGAAAAGGAAAAGGAAAAGGAAAAGGAAAAGGAAAAGGAAAAGGAGAGGAAGAGGAAGAGGAAGATCAAGAGGAAGAAGAAGGAGGAGGAGGAGGAATGGAACTGAATCGGCAAGTAGAGTACCTTCCTTCTCCAACCTTCCACACACACCCTTAAGTAGTTTACCTAGTGGCTTCATAAGAATTAGTTTTATTAATTTATGTTAAATATAAAATATTTTTAAATTTTCTCTCTTTTAGGAGCAGATAACCTCCAAAATATTGGCTGTTCCAAAGCTTACAAATTCTTAAAATATCCTTACATCTAATAAAGACTATGGAACATCAAATGTTGAAAATCAGAGCTTTACTGATCACACCTCTATTTTTTTTTTTGAGAAGAATAAAAGTACCATGTTCATTTATGTTTGTACAGATCTTCCTCTTGAAGAACAAAGCACACTAAAGTTCAGTGCAATAATGCTTCTTGTGTTCTAAGTAAATGTCCTTAAACACCATGGGTGATGGAGAACAGAGGGGTTTCAAAAGATGCTCAGAGGTGCCATGGAAGTCTGTGGGTAATACAGTGAGGAAATTCAGATCTTTCCACATTATATTTTACTTGAAAGACCACAATTTATGATCCATTTCTACTTCCCTACTCATCTGACACAGAGCGATTAAAAATTTATATATATATATATATATATATACAGCTACTGACTTTAGCACTAGCCCAGGAAGAAAAGCTGTTCAGTATTTCCAGTTGTAAAGACAGTTTGTGGTACAGACAATACTTTTAAATACAATTATATGTGAAAAGATTGTGCTTATATTTTTTATGAGAAAAAGAATGAAGGAACAAAGATAAACTGTGAGACCCAAACAAAGGAATGAAGGAAATTTTAGGTGTAAGCAATATGCAAAATTCAAGTTTTATACTTAATACTGAGAAAATAAACTAAACACCAGTAAAGAAAGGGACAGTTGTTCAGGGAACACATGGTATTTCTTTTTCAGTATGAAATCCACAAATTTGACCCTATCAGCAATTATCAAAGGTGCCAAATTCGGAGCTGCAAGATATAGAAACATTTTTCCTTTCCAACCGCAACCCAAAATTTATTGAAGTGAGTCCCTGCAACCTGCTTCGTCTGCGGGCAAATGTTACTTTTTTTAATAGGAACAACTTCAGACAGAAAAAATGGGATATGTAAACCATGCAATATATGGGTAATATCCTGCAGAAATAACCGAAGCACTAAATAGGTTTTCTTTTCATCATATGATGTGTTGTTATTTACAAATCCTTTTTGTTCAGTGTAATTGCAATAGGTTCTCTTATATCACTGGTTCATGGGCATTCAATCAGCTGCACTGTTATTCTGTCCGTATGCTTTGAGTTTACTCTCTTTCAGCCTTGCCACCTATTGAAAACATATTTATGGTCTACAGTTTATTGTCTCTGAGAAAGATTACCAGTACTCATTTGAAACCATCCTTGAAAACATTATCATGTACTGCTTTTCTTGATACTTTGGGACATATCTGTAGGTGTAAATCTGGTCCTGCCTGCTGTTGACAAGCCAGATACCACATACACCTTGTCACCATGCCAGTATTTTCCACAAGCAAACTGAAGCTCATCCTCTGGCTCTTAGAGATTGTAGTGTGAAGTGCAGAGCAGAGATAATAGCAGAAGGCATTCTACAAAGTGCTAAGGTGATGGAGTCTGAATAAATATTAGCTCAGGCCCATTGGAATTCCATTTAATGTTTTTATAATCTCTTTCATTTTTGGGGGGATTTCAGATGTTCATACACGTGAATCATGAAATGTCAGCTGAAAATAAAACATTCTTACAGGTTGCAGACAGAAATATATGACAAACTGGAAATACAAGCAAACATTAAAGGGTGTAAGTTACCAGGTTTTATCAATTTATTTAAAGTATTATACTTGATATTACAGCTCTGCTGATACAGAGAGATATCTTGAACAACTTTTCCCTCCTTTGTTCTCCCCTGGAGAACAGCATTTTTCAGCAGAAGGTCAAGAAGGAAAATGCAGCCTTTAGCTTCCATCTGGTTTTCAATAAAGTGGAAAAGGCATCTGCCATAAATATGAGGTATGCTCCAAAAGATATTTTTTACAAAATAAAGCGATGACTCTAGCTTCTTCTTCCTTTAAGAGAGGGATCTGGTGATTAAAGAAGTGTTGCAGGCTGAAGCTGGGAGAGAGAAGTAAAAACTCAGAAACAAATGACAGTATAAGCATGTATTTGAAGTTTTGTTTTGGTCACTGAGCTTTGATGTAAGAGCTTTTTCCTCCACTTTACCTTACATTCCTCATCACAGAAAAGTCTAGGGAAAATTATAAAGAGATAAGAGATAATAGGTGCTTGGGCCTCTTAAGGACATGGTTGTGGTCATTTAACACATTCCCTCTCCCCAGTAATCTATTTGCAACCTAGGCAGTCATCTTTAACTTCTTGATCCATGAGAGGAAAGGTCTGAAAGAGAGTTACAGACACCTACTCACAATTGATGGCAGTCAGTAGCGACTCCATTTCCCTCAGAGATCTCTTGTCTTTATTTTGTAGCCTGCTTTGCATTTACTGGCATGTGCTAACCAGATCTCACCTCCACCAGGCCTGGAATTAGCACCTTCCCGTTGAAAATTCCTCCTTTCTGTGCTTATCTCAATCTTTTGCTATGGTGGCTTCTCTTACAGCAAATTCCTTCTGTGGCCTTGACACAGTTTAAGACGGGCAATGGTGCTCTTTAACTCCTTACAACAGCTCCAGCCATGAGAAGCAGCAAAGGTGATTCCAGGACATCGTGGCTTTATCATTGGCCCTCAAACACACAGACAGGAAAGCATATAATGTCATGAAATGAACAGATACTTATGTGGAATAAAAGCTAGCCCCCCAAAAAATGCAGTGGATTAATCAGAGCACTAAAATGACATGCTAGTTCCAAGGATGCAAGTTACAATAAGATGCTGAGATCTAGAGCAAAAAAAGAATAAATGAACACCTATAATTCCTTTAAAATTTGATAGTTTACCCTTAACAATATTACCTGTCCAGCAATAATAAAAATGCTTTTAAATGAAAGAGAAACTACCTTTGTTTTCCCTCAGGCGGGTAAAGGAAATATTAAAAAAAAAAAAAAAAGTTCAGCTGAGAAGAAAGTTTATGACCACATAACCTCATTTGCTCCTCCAGGATTGCTGATTTGGAGACTCCATTGAGAGTCAAAAGGAGCATGTCCAGGCAACTGTGTTTTCATTCTGCCATTGCCTCTTTACCACCATTCTAAAAAAGTCCTACTCAAAGATACAAAGCGTTTCAGCCTTGGCCCTCAGCCAAAATAAAATCCTTCCTCTTTCCAGGAAAAATAAAAATCCTAAGCAGCAACCTGAACATTTTCACCTCCCCTCTACAAGACAAATTTCTACAAGCATAATGCAGCTAAGGGCAGAAGATGTTCTAGCAGCTTGTCAGGATTTTCTAGGATGAGGCAGGGAGAGTCTGTGCATCAGATGGGAACTGTGATAAATATATATGAGACTGAAGGAAGGGTAGAAGGGGGTTAGAAGGCAAATCTCTTCCAGAGCACAAGACACTGAATTTTCATCTTTTATTGTACCTTTCAACTGCCACTGCTGATGGAGGCAATTCCTCCTTTCCTGACCAATTGAAGCTGATTTTCTACTCCTTAGTCCAGTTTATTCAGACTTTTCCATCATATCTATCCAACCATCCACTGCAGAGGTAGAGGGGAATCTTTATCAAAACTCACAAAGGATGGACTCCAGAGCTTCCTTTTCTGGGATTTCTCTCCTTTCTAGTTTCTCTAAATCTATCCTCTTGGCAACCACAGAAGGTCTCTTTCCTGCCTCACATGTCTTGCACACACATAATCCATAACCCAGGAACATTGATAGTCTTTACTTGTTCTGAAATGAGACAGCTCTTCAATTTCCCCCAGCTGGTGCTCCCTCCATCTGACCACAGAGACTCAGAGCAGACACCTGCCAGGAACACTGGTGCTGGGGCCTGAAACACTTTTGTACACTGTGTGAAGGAATTCTTCTGTCCTACCATAAATACATCTCCCAAGGCAGAACTTGGTCTGTAATCTTGTGGATACACATAGCGCATCTCCAGTGTGCATCCCCTGGAATCAATAAAAGGGATCAATAAAATTATGGAATCAATAAAAGGAAGATTGGAAGCAAATGACCAAATCTGCACATTAGGTTTTAATAATCCTCAGATTTTATAGATTTTATTTAGTAGTTTTTTATTTACAGCTATAAAACTTGTTTCTGGAGGCTGGCAAAATAAAGTACTGTTCCACAGAATTCTCTGTCTCTCACATTAAGAGGAATCAAAACAAACATCTGCTGTGACAGGGAGACACATTTCTTTGTCTTAACCACAACCTTCTCTCTAACTAGAGTCTCAAGAATAAGCAGATTGAGGCAAGATTACTGCTCCAGAGTCCAAAAGGGGAAAATATTTAAAGGTGAGGTTTTGCATGAATTTTTACATATAACTTTATTTCTGCAGATCTTTATATCTACATTTCTGTTAAAATGTAGATAGCGCTGCCCATAATTTGGCAGACAATTTATGCCAAAAATCTGTTTTGCAACTACATCAAATTTCAGTTTTGCGCAGAAGGTCACGTGTTATTTGGAGAAAAAGATTGAACTGTTATAAGAAACTATTTACAAATCCAAAGATATGTGATCTTTTCTCCCTTCTGACCATATTTCAACTTGCAAGATGGAATAACAGCATACCCCTTGGAACCTTTCTTCATTCAACTACATATAATCATTACTGTCAGCCCATCAAGCTCCAGGTGAAAATAGATTCTATATAAACTCTTTTAAGTCACATTTGATTAAACCCTTTTCTGTATGAGCTTGACATGTTTTATTATTTCTTATCACGGCTTCTGTGGTGGACTTCCCCAGAATAACTCCTGTACCATAACTGACAAACGAAATCTGACTTGCATTACAGAGAATGCAATGCTGAAAGTCTCCAGCTGAATATGGGTAATGAAAAGTGTGTATTGTACAGTTCTCTTATTTGAATAGAAGCTTTATTTTGAGCAACATCAGCCAAAACCAGGAACACTTGTCAGGCAGGAGAGGATAGAAAGTAACCTGAGAATCCATGGCAAGATAGAGGAGTGTGGTAACAGAAAGGAGCATAGCCAGTAATAAATAAGGAGAAATGTATATAAATTTCATCAGCTTTATGGTGCAGATTGTAATTAAAATTAAAAAAAAAATAATAAAAAATAAAACCATGGCTGAAACTTGTAAATGTTTATTTAGGAATGTCAATAATCACAAAGATTATGAGACATAGCTGGAAGGTTTATGGGCCTTCTTTGTTGGGAACATTTTTTGAAAAATTAATACCATGAGAGATTTTGCCTATTTCAGTGGCTTTCTTGCCATCTTTCCCTCTCCTCCTAAAATATATAAATACAGAGAGCTAAGAGATGTCTTGTAATGCCTAACTAAAGCAGTCTTTTCGAGCAACTAACTCCTTTGTGAGTTCTCTTTTACACTGTAAAATGACCAGGGGAAAAAAAAGTGTATTTTTACTTCATTTGCCTCCTTCAGTGGCCTGAATAATCTTGGTATGTCTATCAATAGAAAAGTCAAAGGCAGATTCTGCTGTTATGTGATCAAACACTGCTTCTTCTCATTGTCACACAGGGAGTTGTTCTTTAGAAGTTTAGAAGCTTCTCCTGTTTTTGTTCATTTACCAAAGTTTCAATAAAGTGCTACTTTAAACCTATAAAATGACTTGAGTTGATATGGGGAATAATCCAAGGGAAATGAAAATTTTGTGCTCTTCTCCATATGAAGGAGTTTTGTGCTCTTCTCCATGCCATATGAAGGAGTTCAGAGAAGAAGTTCAATGTCTAATTCGTCCAATAGCTCCCACAAGTTATGCAGATTTCTTTCACTTGGAACAGTTTCAAGTTCACCAGTTTCTATGTAAGTGTAACAAACAGGGCTGTGCCTCATTAATCTGCACTGGAAAACCTCTGCATTTCATAGGCTCCTTCAAAAATTTGGCATTCACAACACCACCCTTGTAGAGCTTACACAAAGGGCTGTCAGTCAGACCAAAGAGGAGTTCTGTAGTATTCTCCCTTTCTGGAAGGATTGCACATGCAGGTATGAATATATCCAGAAGATTTGAAAATAATAATTGCTAGGATGGACCAGCAGAGTTGTAAATATGACTGGAAGCAGTGGCACATGCTTATTACAGTTAATAACTTTTGTCTTGGAAACTCACATTTCAGAAACCCTTTTGCAGAGAGCTCATGTCTGAGATTGCACTAGGAAATGATATGTCTCCTTGGGGATGCTGAAAAACTCACCACCAGCCAGAAAGTGATCAGTCTTTCACCCACAAGGATCTGACTGATGAGCCTGGAAGAACAGCAACGAGGCTTTATTTCAACCTGTCAATAAGCCATTCCAGTATTCATAAGCCAAACCTTTCTGAGACAATTTATGGGAACAAGAAACAAAAGGAACATTAGGTATGAAGAACAAACCAGGACACAGCAAGGGCCAGCTGCTGGCTGCCCTCCTAAGGGACAGGGAATCAGGAACCAAGCACAAAAGAAACCATGTCTGACAGGATTAGGGCTGGGGACTGGCAGCTAGAGACAGCCTGGAATGCAGATTATCAGCTAAGTCCATGAAGCCAAGCTGGAAAGTCACAATCAGGATCAATGATAGTGATTATAATTAAGATCAGACACAGCTCAGCAATAACCAGGCAAACCCATGGTGAAAAGGCAGATTTGAGCTGAAGCTGGTTAATCAGTCTGTGGTTTAGGGTTGGGGTCTGCATCAGAAAGTGCGTGGCCAGGAACAGGCAACCTGAATTCATCTCAGACAGGAGCTTAAAACCAGCTCCTGTGGGAAGGGGGTCATCCACACTAAGGCTTCTCACTTTCTTCACACAACAGTTTCACATCCAGAACCACTTGTGTTTTCTGAAGCTGTACATGAGCTCAAGCAGCCAAAAGCTGTTGGAGAGGGTCGATGCACTCAGGGCTCTGAAGAAGACACTGGTGGTCTCTGGCGGAGAAGCAACAAGTTCTGTGCACATATGAAAATCTGTGATGGATGGACCCTGGCTGGACACCTCCCAGGCAGACAGAAGGAGGAAAAATATAAAAGGCTCCTTGCTTGAGATAAAAATGTGGAGGGATCACTCAACAGTTACTGTCAGACAATCTCAGCGTGAGGAAATGAGTTTAATTTATTGCCAATCATGTCAGAGTAGGATAATGAGAAATAAAAATCAGTCATAAGAAAACTCTTTTCTCAATCCCTCTCTTCTACCCAGGCTCAACTTCACTCACTAATTCTCTACCTTCTCCCCTCAGCTGTGCAGGGGAATGGGGAATGGCGGTTGCAGTCAGTTCATTACATGTTGTCTCTGCCACTCCTTCCTCCTCAGCCACAGGACTCCTTGCACGCTTCCCCTGCTCCTGCATGGAGTCTCTCCCATGACAGATAGACCTCCATGAACTCCTCAAACATGGGTCCTTCCCATGAGGTACAGTTCTTTTGAACTGCTCCAGGGTGAACCACTTCCAGGGATGGAATCCTTCAGAAACAGGCTGTTCCAGCATTGTCTCACCCAGGATCACAAGACTTCCCAGCAAGCCTGTTCTAGTGTAGGCTTCTCTGTCTGTGAGTCCACCAGTCCTGTAGGAGCCTGTTTGAGTCCTGACTTCCCCCAGAGTCACAGCCTCATTCAGGTATCCACCTGCTCTGGCATGGGGTCATCCACAGGCCAGCAATAACTAGCCTTGTAAATTATGGCTTCTCTGGTTATTTCACAACATACCTATGCCAATGGTAAATTGATAAGGTGATACTAATCTCTACTCCTAAGAACTTTGTCTACTGTGAATGTTTCTTCACAGTAACACAAGTGAGGTAATACACGATTCCAATGCTGCAAAAAGCGTTCAGATAGGTATATCTAAGCTAGTACAGCACTTTGCAACATAATTATAAAAAAATATGTTCGCACAGAACTATATAGCTACATAAGTCAAGTTTTCAATTTTATGGTTCTATGCAATTATTTCCAGTAAACACACTTCCAGGCAGGAGTTAGAGATATTTTAGAGATATGGCTCTATGCTTTACAACTAATTTATCAATTTGTTTCTGTGTTAGATAAAGTTAAAATTTTATTCTCTGGAGCTACAAATCAGTTTTGTTTAAACATTCATAGCAGTACACACATTATACCAGCTGTCATAGATTTTAAGCTTTGGAACTGTAGCCCTTAACAAAATGATTAGGTCCATTGGCTGATATTTTTGTGATGGGAGTGGCAATGGGAAAGTTGGGTAATGATAACAAAACTGAAAGCAAATGGTGTCAAAAACACTGGGAGAATATGGACGTATTTCTATAATTTTGTTCTCATTTCAATGTTATGAAGATTTTCTCAAAACCAGAGGAAGTGTGCAAAATGGCTCATTAAGTTGTAAGAGGAAATATTTTTTAGATACTCTGCAACTGCTGGTAATGAAATGCTGCTTATAAAATTACAAAAGAAGATTCCTGCAATCAAAGTCATCAAAGTCTTCAAAAGAAACTGAACACCATAGAATAAGGGGGAAAGATCAGGCATGGAGTGGAACTTCCAAGAATAGGAAGGAGAATGTGCTCCTCAATCTTCAACAAACCAGGAAGGCCTTGCTGGAGATTTAAAGCTGGGGACAGCCTTAGCTGTAGTGACCATGAGATTGTGAAGTTCAACATTGTGCTAGGAGGAAGCATGGCAGCAAGTAAGAAGCAATCACAGGCTTCAGAAAAACTAGCTTTAACCTTTTCTGGGATCTTCTTGGAAAGGGAGAGTAGTCAGAGAGCAGGTTGATATTCAAGAATCACTCTATCCAATTTCAAAAACAATTCTCTTGGGCAAGAAATAAATAAAAGGGGCAAGAGACCCATGTGGATGAATAAAGAACTCTTGTCATTACTCAAGAATAAGCAGGAAATAGACAGGAGATGGAAGCAGGATCGGGCCACTCGAAATGAATATAGAGAGTAAGTAGAAATGAGATGAGGAAGGCCAAGGTACATCTGTAATTCAATCTGGCCAAGGATGTCCAGGACAAGAAGAAGGGCTTTTTCAAATACATCAGCAGCAAAAGGAAAACAAATGGTAATGTGGGCCCATTACCAAATGGAGGGGGATCCTGGTTACAGAGAACACAGAGACGTCAGTGTTACTTGAACGTCTTCTTTGTGTTAGTCCACTGACAAGACCAGCCCTCAGAGATCTCTTACACAGGAGCACAGGTAAAGGAATGTTAGAAGGCTTTCCCTTGAACAGTAAAAAAGATGATGAGGGGTCTGGAGCCTCTGTCTTAAAAGGACAGGCCAGGCCAGTTCAGTCTTGAGAACAGACAACTGAGAGGGACCTCATCAATGTACACAAGTATCCAAAGGGAGGGAGCCAAGAGGAAAGAGCCAGGCTCTGCTTGGTGGTGTCAAGCAATAGGACAAGATGAAATGGGCAAAACTGGTGCACAGGAAGATCCACCTGAATATGAGGGATATCACCCTCCTAGAAATAGTCTCATCCACGAAACTTCAGAGAGAAAATGCTGACTGGTGAACTTTTGCACTTTAGCTCTATTGCTAGTCTTTTATTCCTGTCTTCTCAACTTAGTCAATTGACCTATTTAGATATGCTAACAGGGTTAGATAAACTCCTTTCTTCTTTAATAAAGAGGGCATCTAGGGTAACTAGTTTAGTTGTCTGCTCCACTGCCAATCAAAGGGCCAGACTGATTGTAACAAAGTTTCAGTATCCATATATTTTCTAAATATTTACTGTACATTTTTATCCATTTTAACCAAACACCATACATAACGAGCTTCACAGAAGGAGGTATGTAGTACTTCTTCACCCTGAACTGACTTTCTAGGTTGTTCACCTAAGTAATGTAAGTGCCTAAGTAAGAAAATACTGAATCCCAGGTACATAATAGATGTATCCTTGATTTATTTGCACTGCATTATTTTTTCCCCTTGGAATTATTCTTTTTTGTAAATTTAAAGAAATTAATCATCATGACACAAAAGCCTGAAAATATTTGTGTACCTTCAGTCATACAGTAATGCAAATGGTGTGAACTGGAATAATTAGCCCAAGAATACTTGACAGAATGTGATAAGTCTGTATAGTCATGTTATGTGACGTCACATTCAAACCAACTGACTAGAGATGGTTTAGTGCCAGATCATGATTCTAAACAAGATATTTGATGCATACAGAACACTGCAAAGGCTCAGCAGGAACAAAATGCATTCAGATACTACCAGCCTCAGAAGGCATGGAAAATGTTTTTGAGTGCACAGGGAAGGAGAGTGAGGGATTAGAGCAATAACCTCTGTACAATGAGTACTGTGTTTTTACATTATTAGTGAAAGCAAAATTAATTTTCTATTTGTGTAAGCCTACAAATATTGAAAGAAACGGTGATGATATCCTATCTGTTGGACTTGAACTTAGTTGAATCATTCTATCTGATTCGAGTGCTGTCTACACTAGATTTTCTGTTGCTAAAGCAACAGCTAAGCTAGCTGTGAAATGAATGGACAAAATAATCCACAGGCACTTCAAAACATTATGTGCATGCTCATTCTTACTGTATGTCATATCCACAAACATATGTGAATTGAGTATGCAAAAATATGTGTGTATGTATGTTGAGTATGCTTTGCCAAACCAACAGCAAATTCTTATGTGAATGTATATGTACAGTAATCATGACTCTGAGACACCTTTTTTGAAAAATATTCCTTAAGTAGTTCTATTTGTAGAATTAGAAACTACTTTGAAACAATTGTGCTAACTGAATATAAATGCTATAGATGTGATCCTGAGGAGTAACCAGGGACTCAGTAATCCTATATTGTATCTGTAGAATCTTTTCCAATCTAGACGAAGCACAGATCTTTTATCCCCACATAACAGTTCCATCTGAAATAACAGGCAGGTTATGATAGATGTTGTACATCATGAGCAGGACTGTTCCTCCCCCAGGTCCATGCTGTCCAACTGGATAAAACAGGTGAGATTTGAGAAGAATGCTGGGAATGTCCATTCAGTAGAGTAACATATCAATGACTGAAACATAAAAGAATACTGAATTAGTGGATTCCAGAAGTGTTTTTTACTAGAACCAAACACTTGAAACCCTTTCACAACATGGAAAACCAGCCACCACTGTGAAGGAGTACAATGCTGGGAATCAAGTCACCTTACAGCTTTAAGTAGATTTCCAGCCCTAAAGAATGGAAGAGGTTAGACAAGCACTGTTTGGAAAGAGAGTGTGACACCAGAGGGAACAGAGATGGAAGTGAACAAAGCTCTCCAAGTGAAGGGAGCAAATTTCTCTGGAGGGCTAAAAAGTGCTTCTTCCATAGTCTAAAAAAGTTCTGTTTTCTGTAGCTTTTTAGTTGGATGGAATTGTCTTGACCTTCTGTTGGACTGCAAATAAAGTCCAAGAGATTTTTCAGAACAAGGACATTGTTACTCACTGTCCTAAATAGCAGGAGGAAAGAGCAATCTAACGATAACTCTGCTGTTATCATATACTTTCCAGAACCTCAAATCTGGTCAGAGAAATTTATTTTTCATTCTCATTTTATATTTACAGCTAATAAAGGAAGGAAAACCTTTGCCTTACTACTGAAGAGTACTAATGTGTTATGTAACAATCTGTTTTCTGATTTCCAGTACTTTTGGATGAGATCTAATTCTATTGTCTAACACTGACAAATTACTACTATCAGTGAGACAATTTCAGTGAAGATATATATACACAATTTTAGTGAAGATATATACAACCAATTATAATTTATAAATTAAACACTACTTATATATATATACACCATTTACAAACTGTGAAAAATAAAACACATATAGATACATGAAATACAGTACATAATGAAACAAGTAGATAGAAGGTGATTTAAGCTAATTAAAATTTGCCCATGCCACCCTCATTATGGTCTCTAATGTATTCATCTCTGTTAGAATCTTTCACCTCTGAGGTCGGCCGAAACAAAGGAATGAAAACTAATTAGGATTATTTAATACTTTCTTGTTTATGTATGTGGGCTTTTTTCCTTTAAAAAAAACCTCAGTAGAAATAAATTGGGATACTTCTCTGCTTGTCCACAAATTGTTACCTATGTTGCAACAGTAAATCTCTAGCATTTGTGGTTGTTTAATTTAAAAGACTATTCTAGCTGCAAGAGCAGCCAGAATTTTATCAGTGAATGGCAAAAGCTCTTCTGCATTCTTGAAATCCTTGGGATGTGTCATAAGCAGTTTTCAAACTATTTCAATTTTTTAAATTAATTCATAACAGTGCCAGTTTATTTCCACAGTCTGTAAAGACAGTTTAGACTGACTAACATAGGTGAATCCCTCCTGCTTCCTATCTCCTGCCTGTTGTCTCTATGGGTGGTTGAGATACGGAAATGTTTTTTCCTAGTGTGGTAATCACCAACGAGAAGAACAGGAAGAAGCATTATGTGCAGAGTGTGGCAGAAATGTTTTGTTTCAAGTCTACTGAGTTTCCTGCTTCAGCACTTACTGATGGTATCCAGGGTAACTTTAGGCCATTCTCTTAGAATCCAAGTCTAGTCTTTTTGGATGTCCAGTTTTAAGGAACTACAGAATCATAGAATCATTTATGTTGGAAAGGACTTCAAGATCATTGAGTCCAAACTTCGATCCATCACCACCTTGGCAACGAGACCACAGCACTGAGAGCAGCTCCTCAATGTCTTCCTTGCAGTGATGGGCCCAAAACTGAACACAACATTTGAAGCATGGTCTCAGCAGTGCAGAGTACAGGGGGGTTGTCTCTGCGCTGGTCCTGCTGGACACACTATTTTTGATACAATATTTTGATATTTTGGTATCCTACAAAATATTCCTAGAGAAACTTACACAGGAAAAACTGATTTTAAAAGTAATTAATAACCACATTACAGAAAAAGAAGCAAAAAAAAAAAAAAGGACTGTATCTCTTTACCCTGGTGGCTTTCTTCCTAGGGTCTCCTCTATACAATGGAAGCTGAAATTTCTGTGACACACATCTAGATCCCCATCATTTTAGTATTTAGCATGCTTCTTAAGACAGGAATTTAGGGACTGTTAGACAAATTTGACTTTTTAAGAAAATTATCATAAAAGCATTTTTCTTGCTTTTGCTGTGTCTACATACTTTTTGTAAAACAAAACAAAAAACCCGCATATACATACACACCAAAAGTCCCACAGCAATTACAAAAGACTCATGGCTTGATAAAAAATGTATCACCTTTCACTCTTAAAGATAAATGGTCATGGTGTTAGTAAGGGTAGAATGAAGGGTACAAACTACATTTAGAATAAATACAGTTTGGTACTTTATAATCTAATGCAGTTATTTAACATAAACTGGATAAATTTGGAGTAATTGGGATTGGTGCTACCTTGTCCTTACAAAATATACAAGCGGTCACTTAAAAGTGAGCATGGTATTTAAGAAATTAAACCATCAATAACACTGGTGTAATAGTAGAACCCAAAGCCCAGAAGGAATCAAGATTGTACTGTATAAGGTTATGCACAATATTGTAGGGAAAATTCAGTAGCTGGAAGAGTTTTCAACCAGAATGGAAATCTCAGACTCTCCTGTAGAAATGAGCACATGTGAAATACAGCTGGAGAGTGGGAGAATCACAGCAATACAGAGCAGCTGAGCTGGGGATGTACCTCTGGTGATCATTAGTCAAACTCCTGCCTGCAGGCAGGATCACTAACAGCAGGTTCCCCATGATCATCAAACTTTGAATATCTCCAAAGCTACCTACTTCCAGTGTTTGACCACCCTCACAGTAAGAAGTGTTTCTTTCTTATATTCAAATAGCATGTCTTGTACTTTAACTTATGCCTGAAAAGCGGCCTACAGATCTGCTCTAGGAGCTTCATTCCTTTTTCTAACTTGGTGGGGGAAGAAAGTGGGATTTTGTTGGCAGGCAGTTCACTAAATTCACAAAAATACCAAAAGGAGGATGGTTCTGTCATGAGACTGTATTAAAAAGACCTATGAAGCTGAATAATATGTCAGTAAGAGAGACTGTCTTTTATAACTTAAGTTAAAAGCTGGCAAGTGGCTGCTGTATGGGTCAGCTAGGGACCTCAGATGGTCTCCTTCTCTTCACTAGCTATTTCCAAGAGGAAAGCAGGAGATTGCAGTGACCATGGAACTCCCAGAAAGACAGGGAGAAACCAGCTCTGCATAGTTTTGGCACTAGAAAAAGAAGACAAGGACCCAAATGGAGGCTATTTACCAGAATTTTTTGAGGACTGGACTTGTGGGGAAATCCAGAGAAGGGGACATGCCTCCTTTGAGTCACGAGTGTATCTGATGGCAGTCTGTAGTGAGCTTTCAGAGCTGATCCTTTCTTCAGCCATCAGTCTATCATTTCATGATATATAATTGCCTCTATCTATATTTGCAAAAGAAAATATGTCTCTGTTCTTACAAAATGCAAATATCTCTGAAGAAAGTAAAGTAGATATGGTATAAAATTCTGATCATGCAGAAACATTTTTTTGCTGTGAGATGGACCAAGAGCTGACTCAGGTTGGCAGAGAGATGGTGGACTCCTCATCCTTGCAGATATTCAAAAGCCATCTAACATGGTCCTGAGAAACCTGCTCTAGATGCACTGCTTGAACAGGGGAGGTGGGCCTGATGACATCCAGAGGTTACTGCCAACCTCAACTATTTTGTGGTTCTAAATTTTTATGAAAATAGATGTCTAGAGTGGAATATTGAAGGTATTGCACTGACCGTCTTTCAAGGTTCCACACCTTACTTAGGAATGAGTTTCAGGCAATTCTGGAGTTTGAACTCAGCATTTTGAGAGGAAAAGGCTCTCTTGAAAATTAACTGGTTTTGAAAGCCTGCAGGCCTTTTTTTGTTGTGAACAACAACAACAGCCCATGGTTTTAATAGGACTATGCTCAAGGCCTGTACCAGGCCCTGTGTCTTGCCCATGTCACTAGCAGTTCCCAAAACTTGTGTCCTTCCCCTGAAAATCTGTGCTGGCTGAAGGGATTGGATATATCTTTGGGATTTTTGGTTTTGTCTGCACAGAAAATTTCAAACTTCTCCTCTTTAGGTACTGTTGCTTTAACTCACATTTTTTGCTGCTTGGTGGATTTGCAGATCCGAGGGTTGGTTGCTTTGTGAAGTGAAGGCCCACACACCATACATGAGCTGTGGCGGGGGAGAGGAGAAGGCAGCTAGTGATGTTTGCTGCTTTCAGAGACTGTGCAGTAGAACATCTTTAATTTCAAGGCCCCCCCATTCCCTGTCTCTGTACAACAGTGCCTGGCTATGGTTATGGAGAAGTGCTTTGCAGCAGAAACACAATAAATATGATAGCGAGTCAGATGACCTCAAATGACCATAGTGGCATAACAAATTAGTGGAAGACATCAAGACAGCACTAGGAAAACTCAAAAAAAAAAACCAACCCAAATTTGTAAAAGGTTTTATGGTTGCATGTTTGCAGCCACCCAATTCCAAAGACAAATATCAACCATTCCAGGCAGTGGGGATAGTGCCATTCATTGGAACTGCTGTCACTGAGTGGCAGGAGCTGAAGATTTCCACTACCACATTAACTCCTAGGCTGCCTAGGCTGCCAGGCAACAGGGGAAGAAGGGGAAGAAGAGGAAAAAGAAACCGATAAAGTCTAAAGAAAGACAGAACCTCTAAGATACTGCTAGAAATTTAAGTAATTTAGCAGTAAAGGTAGCACTAATCATTTAAGATAGACCTTTTTCTCCTCAGTTTCAATGGTTCTCAATATTATCGAGGAACTGTTTATATCACTTCCCTATAATTATTATAAACATCTTATTTGCTATGTCTCTTATTAGAAACCGAGCCTAAATACCTCAGTCTAATTATTACTCATTCATGAAAGCCTGCTTCATTGTTCTAAATGAAAACATGCTCTTAGAGAGGTAATAAAATTATCATCAGAATCTATTCAAAACAAATTTGAGTGAATGCTCAAAGCAGTCAACACTGAAGTCACCTAGAGCATGTGTGAGTATGCAAGAACTGTTATATACTGCTCTGTATATGTTATTTAATTGTTACAGTTGTATTTGACATAGGAAAATGACTTCTTGATCTAAATGGTTTTGAACTTGCAAGGCTCATCCTCAGCTGATTAAATTGCATAGATTCATAGACAGCAGAGAAACAGTGTTGTTCAGTGCCAGATCTGGATCACAAAACTCAGCTATACTTCAGCTAAGTAGCACCACAAGAAACATAGCACTAAGACACAGTCACCATGCTCAGGCACAAAGTCACTATCTGTCATGCAGACAAACTCCATTTCTCACAGGAAAACATTTTCTAACCTTCTGTCTGAGAAGAAAATTGCACTGTACATTTCAAAACAGTTTTCCTAAAATGCATAAAATGAGTAATAGCCAAAAAAGGCTTTTAACAGCTATAGTCATAGATAGTGTCAATACAAGCAAAATCAAATACAATTCTTTTCAGTATTCATTTCCCTTCACTCTAGTTATATCCCATACTTTTAATGAATGTATAATGTTAACCTATTAGCTGGCAAAAGAATCCACACTGAGCTTAACCAAGATAATGCTGTCCAAGATTCCAGACTTTGTTCATAAGAAGCAATATTTCATCAAAAATGCAAGACAGCTGAATAGAAAAAGTCAACAGAGCTGCTAAGACAGACAGATACAGGTTCTGCTCTACCTATTCAGCACTCCATAGGGAGCCACTGTAGTGAATGGAGGATGGATTGTGCTTACTGTTGTACAGAGATGTGTTTCTGAGGTCTCTCCTAACAGCAATTTTCTCATTCTTATGGATTCATGACTCTACAGATTTCATTGCTCCAGTTCTCTGTGTGTTAACCAGGAAAGCAAGTCCATGTTTCAAAGGCAGAAAGCTCTAACAGTTTCAAGAGCATCTTGTCAGCTGGGAGACATGGCTCAAAGGACACCAGGAAAAAAAAATCATCTGAGGTAAATTTAATCTTGTCAAAATCTTCTGTGGAAACACCGAAAATATAAATGTTTCATACAGAAAAATATCTATATACAATATGGATAAAACTTCTGATTAACAGTCACCTAACCTCTAAAAGATAGTTTGGGGTTTTTTTCCACAGCAGGACACTAATGATTCTGCTATCATTAAGAGTTGTATTTTGCTCAGGTTCTTATTGACCATTAAATGGTCATTAAGACCATTTAATTCTTCTAACACATTATCACTGACCTTATCAGAAAGCATAAGGATAGGATTTTTCTTCTGGTAGAAAACTAGACCACAGGAGTGAGTCTACATTAAATAAATATGCCTGTGATTGATGTGAAATAACCCCCTGTGTAACCCCCAAGTTACAGTTGAAGAACAGTCAGTTTTGATATCCTACTTTTAATTCCCTATGGTAAGCAACTCCATTACTCCTCACAGTAAGCCATACTTGACATACATAACATAATTCTGCTCACAATTTCAACTATTAACACTATGGTAAGGAATACTAGTGAACTATAAACATATTTGGAACATAAAAGAAAGCTTTATTATTTAAATAGGCTCTACAGTACAATTTTCATCTCAGATCATAATGATTATTTCAGTGTTTACTGTGCTTGCTGAAGGTAATTTTAGGGTAGCTGGTCTTTGCTGAAAGGGTATGTCCTTTAAATAAGAAAGGATGGATTAATGTCAGAAAAATATTATTGATTTAATGTGTAATGTATCCTGGTAGATATAATCTCATTTTTACAAGCATTTTAAAAGGTAGTCTGGTTTCTATGTTATAATGCACTAGCTTGTCTCCCGCTGGAACAGAGGATTTGTTACAGACTACTGACCTGAAACTTAATTCACAGAAGGAAGGAGAGCATGCTAGCTGAATCCTACACTTCCTTAAGTATATATTTCCTCTTTTAGCTGCATCTTAATTTTCTGTCCTGCATTCTGAGAAGAAAAAAAAAAAAAAAAAAAGGCAATAATATTCCAGTGACACATCTTTGGTACTTTCAGGACCATAATATCAATAGCATAATCTAGCCAGGTCATTTTGCTTTCTATATGCCAGTACAGTGAAGGCCCTAAGGCACGTCTTGGCCTTTTCCACTGTTGACTACACAAAGGCTTCCAGTTTTGATTTGCCAGTTGCTAATCTTAGTTGACTAAAACCACAGCCAAATTCTCCTGAGAAACAGTTAGATTGCATTACTCAGTACATTACTCAGTTTATATGACATTCACTTACTACACTGAACTGCAGCTAAGCATTGCACCTGATGTATTTTAAGGGATTTAAATGATGCTGGTTGGCAGTCATGTAACTTCATCAGCTGTGACACAGCTGCTATACACCTTTATGACCTCTTGGTACTTTATAATTTTTAATGTGTTCAAAGCTAGTCAACAGAAATGCAGTAATGTCATAATGCCATCTACAGGCCCTAAACAGTCCCAGTTTCTCTTGGTGACCCTGTCTCCCATATTCTACCAGATAATTAAAAGAAAGGGTTGGTAGAAAAAGAAATCATAACAAACCCTTCCAACTGAGAGTCAAATCATAAGTAATTCAAACATATTTTTACACTATAATTATTAATAATGAGTTTTCTCACCATCCTTCTGGTAATTTCTGCCAGGAAAAATGCAGAGATAGATTTTCATGTAATATTTATCAACCCGAGCCATGGCCTCAGTCAAGAAGTAGGACAGTGTAAAAACAAGTGAGCAGTCCTGAATTTTGCATTGAGGTTGCATTATTTTTCAGTCCTTCAAATCACTGGTAAGCTGTTGGTCTACAGTGGTTGGTATTCGTATAGTATAGATATGTCCAACCTTTCTGATCCCAAACACCAGACAGCAAACCTTCAAATACCCAAGGGCCACAGGTTAGACATCACACATTCTAGAGAGCTGAGGGAAAAAGAGAGCTCCAGCAGTGGTTCAGCTCCCAAGGGGTCCCACTGCTTCACCAGGGTATTGCCAGTCTTAACACAGCCTACTGATTTGCTCCCTCAAAATCAGAGATTCAGATTAGCCAGAAGTCCCCATACCAGCTCAGCTTCCCTGTTAATTGTGTGGCACAATCTCACGTATGGCTTGAACTTCTGAAGGTCCACACACATCTTAAGACCCATCTTTGCCATCCCGTTAGGTTTCCCGGCAGATATGATTTTGTGCAACCACAGACATTGTTAAAGTTGACTGATGTTTTTGCCTCTGTTCTGTCAGGTTAAATGGGAAACAAATGAAAAAAACTCACCAAAACACACACACTAAAAGAAAGGAAAGGTAAAAAAAATGGCTGAAAAACAGAAACCACAGCCCAAAGGGATGGGTCATCTGGCATGAGGTAACCCAGAATACAAAGAGGAAAACTCTGCCCTAGCAAGTGTTACTTGTCCATGTTTTGGAGGTAGAGAATTGGAAATAGGAAACTTCTAGCTTTGTCTACATTTCAGCTACTTGTGTTTCCTTTCTTTGAGGATCTGTGAATAGTGAATCCAGCAACATTGTTAATGCGAAATACACAAAGAAATTCAAGACTATAGACTTAAACAGCTCATACACATTTTGAATCTAACACACTATTCAATGTCTTGCTTCTTCTCTTATTGGAATAAAAAAAACCTCTTACACATTCTCCTGGTAAGCAGATGTCCATCTCAGTCTGTGGGTTCCTCCCACCAGCTTCTGTTTGTCTCCTCAAAAGTACTTCAGTTTTCCTTAGAGAGGCCAAGAGCTACTGAAATTACTGTATTATATTTATGTGTATGTAAGAGTTATAATTATATTAGTGTTATATTTATACACATGACCACTTGAAGCAACATCTGAAAATCTTTCTTAAGTGAGTCTTAACACTCTTCTATTATGGAATGCCTCTTCTATTATTTGTACAGAATCATCATATTAAAGAGAGGTCTATGTACAAATAGTAATTAACAATCAGAATTGTCGATTCTCTATTAATTCAAACCTACAGAGTACAAGAAGAAAGAAGAATTAATTAATTAATATTAATATTTTATTTTAATTAATACATTAGTTAATATAATAGTAACATTAATAAGAAGAGGAAGTGTCTCAAGATTTTATGAAACATCATTTTTTTCAGTTAATATTTTCAATTCTATGGCTTTCTGTGCTGTTTGAATAAAAACACTTCTATTTAAAAATCATATTTTAAATGCCTTCATAAAAAAATTTAGAGAAATTTATCAGAAGAAGAGTCAGACTAAAGCTTGATAATAGACATCAGAGTAGATTTAATTTTTGCCTGCATTCTTACTGCAGCCCTTGTCAGGCAGCAAAAAAAGATATGCTATCTGAAGCTCTTGTACTTCACATTTGTTGCATGCAGCTATTATTTTACTTGGCTTTGATGTTTCACACAACTTTTAGAAGCAAAGAATCTGCTTTGACAACATGACATTTCCCATATGTTCCCTTAGTTGTATGAATGAGAAAACCTTGGCTAACCCTAATTAGCATTGGCACTGTTGTTTGTAATCTTTGCACTGCTTTCTATACAAAATTATTTCAGTAACTTAGAATTATAAAAGGTTCCGCTTATTGTGCAGAGGACCAAGAGCACCATGCTACTGAGGATACTTGACTTTAAATTGCTGGGGAGAGATGGTGGCTGAGTCCCACACCTTGGCTACCTGTCCACCTTGTAACTAGGTGGAGGTTATGGCAGGTAAGGGTCTGGGTGTAGGCAGACGGGGATTGCCTCCAGGTGAATTTCTCAATTCCACCTGCTTTGCTTTATGGGCTGAAGTAGTTTTTTAAAAAAGCTGCTCGGTCAACAGATGGAGGAGAAGAGACTTACCTGAACTGGTTCACATTTTGCCTCCAGTCATAGAAACTTCCTTTCTGTTTTGGCTAAAAAGTCAAAAGTGACTAAAAGGAACTTAATCTCCTACAGATCAAATGCAGTTAGTCCTAGCTTTTGTAAGTGTTACCTCTCCAACTGAATGGGGAAAAAAATCTAACCTCTGCATATAATCTAGCACACCAGAGAGCATGTCTGGCATATTGTGTGAGAACAATCTGCTTCAGAGCTAGCCAGAGGAGAGTGTTGTGAGGAGTGCTGCTTGTCACCTCGGGTGCCTTCAGCTCCCTGAGATTCAGGATCTGGCATGCTTTCAGAATACACCACAGGGTTGAGCTGCCTCCCAGAGTGACCTGGTCAGGCTGGAGAAATGAGCAGACAGAACCTCGTGAAGTCTAACTATGGAAAACGCCAAGTCCTGCACGTGAACAGGAACAACCTCAGAAACCAACATATGCTGGGGGCAGGATGCTGTTTCACTTCTTTACAGCAAGGACACATTGCTGGATCATCCTTGACTTGTCCACCATGACCCCTGGGTCCTTCACTGCAGAGCTGGTTTCTAGCCAGCTGCCCCTAGCCTGTGCTGGAGCCTGGGACAGGACTCAGCATCTCCCTGTACTGACCTTCATGGTGCTCCTGCCAGCCCATTTATCCAGCTTCCTGATGCCCTTTGAATGGCAGCACACCCATCTGGTGTATTAGCCAGACATATTCCCTTCTGATAACTATTCTTTTTTTACTTTCCAAGTTATTTTCGTTTTGCATTTTGAAAAAAAAAATCTGTCTCTCCTGCTTTAAGCATTTTGAAATCAAGTTACAACTTCCATGCTCTGGCATACACTTTTTTCTTTATTGCTTTAAACCATGGATAAGATATGCACTGTGTCCAAATATGTCAAGGTTTGAAATTCTCCAAGATTCTGGACAAGTACAGAATAACTAAACCTATTATTGCACATGTGGGGTTTGATCCAAGTGCTTTATCATTAGAACTCAGAACTGCTTCAGTAATACAAAAACAAACCCACAAAATGCGTGGAGAAAAAGATAAAATGAGAACAACAACAGAAAGAGCTCATGCTGTGATTTTTTTTTCCCCTCTCTTGTCTTTATTCTTCAAATTTAACTTTTAAAATAGTGAATGATGACTGAACTGCTAAAAGAAAAATAATCCAACTATGATAAATAAAGGTCAAAAATTTAGGCAAAAGCATTTCTTGATGGAATTGGTAACTGCTATCTCCTCAATATCCAATCCTTTTTTGCCCTTATCTGCTTTTTGACTACTTGTTCACACGTCTCTCCTCAGATGAACTTAACTTTCTTTACCTTCTTTTTTATATATATTACCTTTCTAAAGGTTGTGTTAACAGCTTTGGTAATATCTTTTCCTTTATCTATAAAGAATGCAGGTAGAGCAAGGTCAGTGTTATAAATTTCTTCTTTCTTTCTTTCCCTGGATGAAATGATTGTTCAGTGAAGATCTCTCTTCACCCCATACTTGCACACAAAGAAATTTAACAGACAATTAATTTAATAACATTAATTTCTAATCCATGATGCCATATTTTTATTAGAACAGGAGATTTGGAACGTATCTTATGAATGTTACTTTTTCAGTCAATTGGTCATTTGGTCATCAGTTCATTCTTTTATAGATTCTCGTTTCACTGTGTAGAAAAAATGTACTTCTCACTTCTATGTTTAGATACACCAGCATAATAACCACAGCAACTGCAGACAGGTTTCAAAGGCCTTTTGGTAACCATCTATTTCTAACAGCAAAAGTTTACAACAAGTTAATATCTCTGATCAAAGCTGATAAACATCCTTTATTACTCCTTATTTACTGAGCATAATTCAGCAAGACATCTCTGCTACTAGGATCCATACAGGTATTTAATGAGATCTCCACAATCCTGGCTGTGTCATTATTTTGACAATTTTTTGCATCAATTACTCCCCTCCAATTATTTTTCTCTGAGATTAAAGTCCTCTTCTGGAGTGTCTTTCAAATGAGTGTTTGACACTTCTATTTTCTCTTATTTTTCTAAGTTATCTTTCATTCAGGATTTAAGAAAATCTCCCTATTCTTTCATGTGTGTAAGCTGCACAAAGTATCTGAGGGAATTTCAGGTCTGAAACACACCCTTCCAGCCAAATTTAACTTAGTAGGTAAAGGCCTGATATAGTAGTCATGCCCTCTAGCTCTAGGTATAAAACTAGTCTCCTTCAAGCAGTAATTCTTTGTTTTCTCCCATTTTCTATGTTCCTAAAAAAAGTTTGAATAGCATAAAGCATTATGTTCCATTTCAAGGAAGTAGAACCCAACATATTTGCAATTAGAAATATGTCCTTCTGAACGAGCAATCATTTTGGAGTCACATTTTTCTACCATTTTTGCTATTATATCTTGTACTAACAATTCAAGATATGATCCCATCCCACTATAACAGAGCTTGACATTTATTGCACTATATGGGTTAAAAAATGAATCTGAAATTAAATATTCTTTATTTCTGGAAACAGACAAAAACATAAGGGTTGGCATTTTAAAAGCTTTGTACTTCCCAGATGGATTTGGTTCCTTACATATGTTGTTGTTGGTAACGGTGTGTCCTACTATTTTGCTTCCTCCAGGTTTCCAAGACACTTTTGTTCCATCCAGAGAAATGCTCCCATTTTTCTATTTAGGCTTCCAACTTGCATGCAGAAAGTTGTGTATCGACCCTTGAATTTTTCTTTCTAACCCTATTTGTACATGGAACTTCATTTATTCCATCTGTTGAACATTGCCTTGTATTATTAGTTCTTTATCTGTCCTATTTTTTTCTTTAGGACTGTAGAATTTTAGTAATTTTATCTACAATAGATGGCTTCTAGAAGACTATTTTATTTTACACCTGTTTGCTTCCCTCTTTCTTAGAAAGTGACTCTTGACTTTGACTTAGCAGCAACTTAGTCCCCTTCCAGCAAAGTCAGAAAGGTAGTGCTCTAGAAAAGATTATTAAAAACTGGATTCTCAGTCCCACTTCCAGCACATGAGCACATCAGTTGCAATTAAAAAAAAATTAAAAAGATACAAGAATATGTAGCATGCATATGGTACATATGGTGAAGGCCTTGTCACCAGATATTCCTCCTGTTAAGAGTATACCTGTGCTCAGAAAGTGTTCAGACAAATTCATGAAATAGTAACCTTTTGAAGTTTCCTATACACATGGAAAACATGTCCAGCTCAGGAATCCCTGAACTACGAATATCTGGGGGTAGTATCATATGTACAATGCTGATGACAGTGTAATAGGAAGTAAACCTTTTTACAAGCAGTTGGAGAACTTTTTCTGAATGCTGAGTGCTTTATATGCCACTTCTAACCTAGGAGACCAATCTGTATCCCTCTCAGCATTTCATAGGCAACTCCTGAAGTAGGGAAACAAGGAATGTCAGGAAGAATGAGCAAAAGGAATGAAACTCCATGGTGCAGTTGTGGTTGTGGTAGCCCCAGCCCTTAGTGGAGATCTTTTTCTACCAGTACATAGACTGAGGGGATCCTCTTGACTTCTCTTCCCCTGTACTCACGATTCTTCAGGTCCTTTGCACACACCTTGTACAGAAAAGGTTCAGGAGGAAACAATGTCTGCAGGTTAGTACCTGTAACACCATACTTCAAAAAAAAAGGAAATAAAAACCTGCTATTGAGGTTTATATCATGTCAGATACATGAAGTCATTCATTCTGTCTGGAGGCAGCTATATTTATATATTTAATTCAATAAATTAATATAATAATTATATTATATATTTAATTCAAGATATTGCCCTCCAGTATGGTCCAGAGAAAAGAGATAAGTCTGAACACAGGGATACAGAACATGGTCTATCTACAGCATGAAAGAACTGAATCAGCCTGAGGAAAAAATAACCTTGAACTACATAAATGGTTGGCACAAAGAGGAAAATTTTTTTTCCATCACCACAAGAGATAAGACATGAAAAGATAAATTTATATTGCCATGAAGAACTTTTTTGGTTAAGAAGTAAGAAATAACTTCTAAGTCTAAATGCAGTTAAATAGTTGAATCAATTACATAGGAAGGATAAGGAAGATCCATCAGAAACTTTTAAAACAAACATGTCATAAATAACACAGTGCTTGTAATAGGATACTTTAAGTGACCTCTTAAGGCATCTTTTAAACCTTTTTTTTTTCTTTTTTATTGTTCTACTATATGCTGAAGACAGTGAAGCATTCAGATACAATGACAGGGATATTATGTAAAATAGATAAGTGGAGACTGCCTTTGAGAATATCACAACCATCTCACAAGTATATCACAATCATTCTAATAAAAGATCTGTATAGTGGAAACCAGTGGTTTGAATGAAAACTAACCAAAACACACAATCTTTGGCTACTCTGAATGTTTAAAAAAGGATAAATTATTCTGTCATTTATCTTAAATGTCACAAGAGTGTAGTATATAGACTTAAAGATGATTTTTGCATGAGATTATACTGCTATTTTATTTTATAAGGTGTCCATACTTTGTACTTGAACAAAGACTTCATCATACCAGCAGTCCAACTCACGCAATAGAAGCTCAGTTCCTTATCAGTTCATATTAAAGCATAATAATAACCATCACCATCATCAATAAGTTTTCTTTTTAAGTTGCAGCAAACTCAGACAGAAATTACCAAGTCTAAAAATGATTTTCATATTTCAGTCCTGTTATTCCTCCAACATCTGTTTTTGTGTAACTACAATTGGTTCCTTAGTTACTGCAAGACCATCCTACAGTATCTTTTGTGGTAAAATTACTTTACAGGTTTTGCCATGAAGGAGATGTGCCTAGGCTTGAAAACCAGTGCTTCTGGAAAACAAAACAATAATCATCTCCTGTACTGATTTTTCAACAAGTGCAAAATTTGAAAATTTTACCTCTGTTTAGTACAGTTGTTTTTTTTTTCCTTTATATGTTTCCCTTCTCTGATATAGCTGAAACAGAAAGAGTACCATTAAAACTAAAATATATGCTTTGGTCCAGGAAAATGCTAACACTTCTGATTTTATCACATATGCCACTGGAGCTCTATTGACTCACATAATAAACTTTAAAATTTGCTACTGTTCCAAGTAGCAACAATTGCAATAGAAGCTTTTAAAAAAATATATGTTATGTGTACCTGAATAATTTATATCTCTTAATTTAGTCTGTGTGTATAAGCAACAAAGAGAGACAAAGAACAAAACAGGGATCCTAATTTTGCACAACATAAAGATGCTGACCCCACCAATGCAAGAGGTAGACAATTTTGACTATGTCAAGCAGAAGAACCAAATTCTACTTGAACTTACACACTTAGCTCATTTCTGGAAGGAAAGCACTTGTCTTTTACATACAGGGAAAAAAACTTCTTTGGTAACTATTCAGTTCTCTTTAAATCATATTCAATCTTCTTTAAGAAAGAATGACTCTACATCAGTAGTATCAACAACACAATTGGAACAGGAAGTAAATGTTTTTTCAGTATCAGAGATAAAGAAAACATCTGTGAAGCCTACATCTTCTCAGTAAGTGTTATGTATAAAAAGTTGTTTAGCAGTAGGAAGTATTGAAGACATGGGAGTGAGATTCAAGCATACTGTGCCTTGTCAGCCTCCACTGTGCCTCCCACAGTCAATGGAAAAGTACATGGTGATCATTCTTCAACAAACTTAGCAGCTGCATGACTTTATTCTTTGAAATATTTACTTTTTATACATGAAGGTAGCCTTTGGGTCTGCCCCTCATTGGATATCTTGAGATATTTTGTTGTGTCTGAGCATGATTATGGAGGTTGAGTTTAACTGATTAACATTAATGATGACTGGCCAGATTGCCTTGTTCTGTTCCCTCCATTACTTACAATCAACTTGTTGGCTTAACATGATTAAGGTTTACTTTATTTCATGTCTAGTGGTCATGATGCCAAAACTAATGGTATTCAGACAGAGGTACCTGAGCCCACACCATCTGCTGTCAGCTCTCTGAAGTGAGTTCGAGCTCTAATTGACTTGGGTATTATAGCAGATATGTTCTTTGGCTTTTAAAATCACTCCATTCTAGCTCTGTGCAAACCAGGAGCAAAGAACCATTTACAAAAAGCCCTTATCACAAAAATCCACAAGTGGGTATTTATTCCTCCTTGGGCATATCTGCTGGGGTGGAGATTTTCAGTTCCTCATCCTTCTGGAAGCAGTCATTCACTTAATTTCGCTCGACTTTATCTCCCTGAAGTGTATGTCCTTGGCTCAGGACACAAGAGCACACACTGAGCCCAGTGCCTTCACACTTCATCCATTGAGCAATGACACTGCCTGGTCCTGTTCCACCCCACCTTATGGCACCAGGTCTGCCCCATTGTTCAGATGCAGGCACAGGCCTGCCTTTCCCCTTCAAGCTGATAATAATAAGGTGTATTCATAATTAGCATGGCAGTAAGTTCATGTGTTAAGCGGAGCAAAACACTTTGTGATCTTCTCAGAGTGCAAGTGGGTTGGGCATGTATCTGTCAACCTAATGTTAAAAGGGTCAGCTGTAGATCTGTGCACATGTATCTCATTATACATATTGAGAATTAAACTTATTTGAGAGCTGTACACAAAAAGTAACATGTTAATCTTTTCCTATTTCCTATGTGTGATGCACTATTGTCTGTAATTGTATACTCTCAGGAAAGTGGAGTAAACATACATCAGTTATTTTCTTTGATACAAGAGGTATTGAAACCTGGGAGTGATTTCCCATCTCTAAGTGCATTACTACAGTTGTGTTTGGCTGCCTGTCATTTCAAGGTCAGTATGTTAGAAGGATTCTGGGCTTTTATTGATTGTTGTTGTCATAATTAGCCACTGTAATGGAATTAAGTGGGACCATGTCTTGTTTGGACTTGTACATAGGGAAAATATAAGGACAAAACCCAAACGAAAGATCTCACAGTCAAAGGTTGAAAGAGGATTTTGGATTGTTTTGAGCCCTTTGAGGGAAGGGAGGGAGACAAAGGCAGAAGAGATGTCATTGCAATGTTGAGTTGGTGTCCTTGTACGTTTGTGAGAAATGCATTGCGGGGGGTGGATTTAGATATAAGTGTTTATGATTGATGCCTCAAGTGACTGCATCTATATTATAAAAAAGATGTATTCTAAATAATTTAGTTGATATGGCTGGATCATTCAGTAACACATACAGCAGAAATAATATTAAACGTTCAGTCTCATAAAAATGTGCACTCATTTCTTATGCAGTCTTATGCGGCTGTTTGAGTGTTTCAGCAGGGGATTTCCAGTCATGTGAAAGCTGTGTGCATTTTTTGCCAAGTACCCTCCTGCTGACAGGGAGAGTTTGGAATGTTTAGAGTGTGGTCATTAAGAATATTCATGATATGAACCTCAAAGCAAACTAGAGATTAATTTACTGGGATTATTTGCTTATTTTTCATGATTAGCAATTTTTAAGACAGTGTACGATGAAGGTGTTCCATCACAACTCCTGATACTTCATTTTGATGAGGTGAACAAAGTAAAGAAAGTTACTGATCTCAAGTACTAGCTTCAAAGATACAGAGATTTTTTTCTGAATATTCATGTAAAATTTGTTTCTTTTAAAATTATTAGTAGTCTGACAGGTCCCGATTAAAACGTCTGCCTCATTTTTCATTTGTGTTTTTAGGTTAGTCTTCCTTTGCATATAAAAGCACCTTTCAAGCATTTATAGTTTAAAGCATGCTGAACATTGACTCACATGGTGAAATTTTTGTTTAAAATAGTAAGATCCTTTTTATCATGAGGACATACTGATTTTTCTTTTTTCTTTTCTTTCTTTCCTTCTTTCTTTCTCAAGAACTGGGTGTTATAAACCTAAATAATGCACTTTATTCAAAAGAAATTCAAGTGAAAATGAACTGTTGATATGGTTCTTGTTTACAGTAAGGACCAAATGGCTGAATTTAAAGCTGTATTTTACTGACACGGAGAATAGTAAGTACATCTTCTAATTTTATATCTGTAAAAATAAATTAGTCATAGGAAGTTTGGGGTTTTTTTTTCCTTGAATCTAGCAGTATATTCTACCATTTCCTAACAAGAGATGTTATAATGTAAAGAAAATAAATGGTTAATGTAAGAAACATATCCATTTGAGCCCCACAAAATCAGCACAAACCTCCTGCAGAAGTCTGAAGGAGCAATATAACATTGTCTAAATAGAGAATGCCTTTAACGCCTTTCTACATTTCCAGCCTTGGCAAATATTACTAGCAAAAGTAACATGCACATGTGGGAATGTGTGTGTTTGAAGACATGTCCTTGTGGGCTGTTATAGCCCTCCAATTTTTAAGATGCTGGGAAAAATAAGTGTAAAATGTATCAGAAAAAGCCAGTTTTATAAGGCTTTCTATGATTCTCTATCTGCCCCACATAGAGAAGGCTGGCAATTGAGCAAAGGGAAAACATAAGGAAGAATATTTTGCAGGTGTTATTTCTGCATGCTTAGATATTTTAGAATGGTTCTTTCTTATTTTTCTTCTCTCTCTCTCTCTCTTTTTTTTTCTTTACTTTTTTTTTTTCTTTTTTTTTTTTCCCCCTCTAGTGGCTACCCAGCTCTGCTGGGAGAGGACAGGCAGCAATGTCATCCAGAGAAAATGAGTAAGCAGCTGCAGAAATGCCAGGCAAGCACCTCTTGTAAAAATCAGTAATGGGCCAAGAAAACAAGCAGTGGATATATATTGGTAAAATGATGGGTTTTTTCACTCACCCACCACATCACCATTTGCTTTGGAAGACAAACACTAGTTTTGTGTCTTAGTTTTGGTGCTCTATCTGGATGCAGGAACACAGCAACCATTTTTGCAATCATTTCTGAACACATGTTACCTTAGTCACTCACCTCCAAACCTGCTCATTACTTTTAAGGTTGCTGAATCTTTTCTCTAAAGCGGTGTGACATGCACATTTGAATAAAGGCCATTTTCTCTTTGAAAACTCACTGGCATGAATGAAGCTAATGATTTTAGTCTGGCACTTCAGCTGCAAGGTAAATGAAATGAAATTTAAAATTGTTATTTTATCCAATATTTGATGGCTTTACATTTCAGATATGCATCTATTTAATGCTAATGAATTAGACAATTTTTTGATATAATGGAAAATTTCAAGGATCATCTAAAAATTTTAAAATAACATAACTATGCACAATTTGTTTAAATCTCATATATAATCATACTGATTGTGCAACTCACATAAGTGGCATCACATGATACCAGTAGCACATGATACCAGCTCCTGGGTCTGCATCATCCAGCCTTAGGAATCAGAAAACTTAGAAACTTTCTTATTTCTTATAAAAGTTGTAATATGTGTCACTTGTAAAAGTTACCCCCAAAAATATTCTCTCCTTCACAGGATGCATAAAGAGTACAATGTTAAAGTTCTTCTGTTCCCCTGGATCCTTGGGTCATGACATCTCTGTTTCACTAGTGTCTCTATTAAAGTCTCTTTGGCATGCCTCCTGCAGTGTTGTTAGTAGACCTTGACATTATTACAATGAATATCATCCCCCCCAGTCTCCTTCCATGGGCCACATTCCTGAGGTGAGCAACTTTTCCCTTCATGTTGCAGCTGTGTGTGTATGTCGTCTTGTTGTCAGCTTTGGGGATCAGGCTTTGAAAATGTGTTTGAAATACAGACCAGGAGAAAACACCGGTGGAGGAACAGCTACAAAAAGAACAGGGATGTCTATGGAGGCATGAAGGGAGAGTCTGTGGCAAAAATAATTATTCTTACCAGGTGTAAGGACCCAAACAAGTAACTGCTTCTCAGACAGCAGCTGCTGGGAAGTTGATGCTCCAGATTTAGAAATTGCTTGGAGGAAGCAGGCTGAGGAGCAGCACTGAGGAGTCAGGAGCTGTGGCCAAATCAATATGCAGAAAGAGAGAATCTTCTCAGATTAATCTGGAATGAGGGGTGTATCCTCACTGTACTACTCCTGGTTTTGATAATGAATCTCCTTAGCAGAAAGCTGAGAAGCATATTATGAACACCTATCCCTTTCTCCTTCTTTTTTCCCGACCTGGCCATAATGCATTTCTAAGATGGCCTGCTCCCTTCCAAGCTTATCCCTCTCTGAAAGAAGATTGAAGAAATCCTGACTGGTTTTTGGGAACAACTTTGGCATCATCAGTTAGAAGTCAGCACAACTCAGCCAATTTTACAGTCAGAAGGTGTTGAAAAATGGGTAAGATGAAAGAACTGGCAGCTTTCATGAAATTCTTCTGAAAACATAAATCAGTCCCGTCTGTTCACTGTGAGCAGTTAAATCCATTTCACTATACAAAGAAAGATGAAGTGATTTTCTGGTGGGCAAAGAAAAATCTGTTGTATAGACACTTTGCCTCCACCTCCGTTTATTCAGAAACAGATTTTTCTGTGCTGCAGAACAGTCACTTCACCCATGAGCTAGCACCATATTCACCTATGCTCTTGAAGCACCCGGTTCCTGCTCCCACAGTTCAAGTAAGAGCATTAGTCCAAACCACCACTGTAAGAGCAAATTGCAGGCAGTGAGCTGAAGCCTGTTTGAAGTGGACCTGCCCCTGCTGCACACATGCATGTCAGACAGCACAGGGTGCAGTTGGACTTCGCCCCCACTGGGACAACTTTCCTGACAGCCATCAGAGTCGGACCATCAGCTGATCTGGGTTTGAGCTCAGACTCGATGTAATGATGGTGCAGACACAAGAGTCCCACAGGCAGACCTGCAGAGAATCCCTATGCAATTCTTCTACCCAGGAAGTCACATCATTTGGTATAAAATTGCAGTCCTGAGCTAGAATTCTTTCAGTCACAGAATCATAGAATAATTTAGGTTTGAAAGTGTCTTTAAGATCAAGTCAAATTACTAACTCAGCACTGCCAAGTTCTGACACTAAAACATGTCCCTAAGTGCCATACCTTCATGCCTTTTAAATACCTCCATTGATGATGAGTCCATCACGTCCCTGTGCAGTCTGCTCCAATGCCTGATCACTGTTTCAATGAAGAAATTTTTCCTAATCTCTGATCTAATCATTCCCTCGCAAAACTTGAGGCCGTTTCCTCTCACTTGGGAGAAGAGACCTATGGTAAGTCAAAGTTAGTTTGGCACAAAATAGTTCAAATCCTTTCAAACTTGTTTTTTTAATTATAAGGTGGTAAAGCAGAGCTAAGAACTTAGCCAAAACCATTCCTGTTTGGGGCCAAAAGCCCCAGATGAATACACATGACCAAAGACTGAATAGAAGGCTCTAAGTCCAAAAAGTCCACCATGACAAAGTGACAAAATGAAAATATTGTGACCCTCTAGAAATGGTTTACAGTCTTTGACTTTTCACAATTCAGGATCAGAAAATAGTCTGGTGAAGACAGAATTGTCTTGCAAAAGGTCTTCTTTCTTCAAGCCATTTTTGTGAGTTATATGTCAACCAGAGGAAAAAGAAACACCTTTTAATGGATTAGTGCCTAATTTATGCTGATACCTTAACACAGATCATCCAGGTGAACCACTGTCAGCTGCAACGATGTGTCCATATAAAATAATAGTCTGAACCTTCTGTGTATGAGTCAGTTGCTCTGTTTGCTTTGCTACAATGTGGGGGGGGGAAAAAGGCAGATCATTAAATCATTATTTTCAAAAGGTTCTTAATTACATTTAGTGCTGGAGAGAGGACAACTTTTTAAAATGGATAGTAAGGCTGCATGGCAACAAAAAATAAAAAAGGTGACTCTCAGCTCTCTGTTCCGAGGTAGGAACTTCTAAATGTCCCACATTTACTGGGAGGTTAACATATAATTTAATAATTCATTCATTTTGCTCATCTGTATAATTTTTATGGCATGAGAGGTAGCGGCATGCTTCCAGCATCTTCCTAAACAAATCCTGAAAATATAAATCTGCAAATAAATATGCCAAGTGGAGATTTTAGAGGCACAAACACAGCAGATGTTCAGTTCTCAATATTCTTTTTCTTTATATTTTACAATTAGTTCCTTTAGCAGTGTTAGCATTTACAAGCAGATCATTTTATTTTTACAGAAGTTTGCTAAGCAGATTTAATTGCAATAATTGCAAAAAAGATGAAACTGGAACAGGTAACCCAGAGAGGTTGTAGATGCCCCATCCCTGGAAACATTCAAGGTCGTGCTGGACAGAGCCCTAAGCAACCTATCAAGTTAAAAATGTCCTTACTCATTGCAGGGGCTGTTGGGCTAGATGCCCCTTAAAGTTCCCTTCCAACCCACGCTATTCTATTGTTTTATGTGAAGTATCTGAGCATATAAGTCTTATCCCTGCTGTGGTGTGTTAATCACCAGTGGAAATATTTTTCTGATAGTCTGTGCTGTGAAAACAGAATACAATCTTGCAAGCAGAAGGATGATAGGCAACCTGGTTTACACATTGTGTATATTAATATCATAGCCATCTTCAGGCAAGACTTTAGGTCTAGCACTACTGGGAGACAGTCGTAAAAGTGGAAAGATATATATTAAGAACCATAGGAAAAATACCTATAAAAATTTTCAATCTTCCAAGGATGTAAGCTTAAGATAGAAAAATTCTTATTACCAGATTAACTTATATCAGGATAGCAGTATGTGTCCTGACACATGATTTTTATTTACATAATTTTAAAGATTTTTAATCAAAATATTCTTGCCAATGTACTTACAGTTATAGGCTGCAAAAAAACAATGTTTGTCCAAAAATTCTTCCTGAGATGCAGGACTATGTTCCACATAAAACACTGTGTCAGGTAGCCTGAAATATCTATGTTGAAATGTGGCTTATATAAACCAAGATGAAAGCACATTAAGTGTTTTATGTTTTGTGCATGACAGTACAGTTTTCGATTGCATTTCCCAGACAAAAAGGAGTCACAGGAGCCGCATGCTCCTGTCTGCTACTTCTGCTCACACAGTGGGTGGCGATCTCTCTGCTGCATTACAGCATGGTGTCCAAGTGGATAGGAGCCTAACAAGAGCTGGTAATTAAACATGATTAATCAGGCACGTGACTCTCTACTCTGGCCTCTGTGGAACGATAAGCACACTGATGTTCTGTGTTATATCCGGGTCCTTCTGAAAATTCAGCTGTTTGGGTTTTGTTGGCGTGGCGGTTCCCACAGCAAAAAATTGGCATGGAGTGTGTGCCTGCCTTTCTTTTCTCTGTGCTGCCCTGATATCAAGGCACTCCCAGGTGGACCCCCAAAAGAAGAAATCCCACAGACTTACAACCATTTACACTTTGGCCACACAGATGCTTGCAGTAGTCAAAGTACAATGTACACAGCACATCTCATGCTTGACAAGGAAAATATGCTTTCACTTGATATGTTATAGGGTAATTGAGCTTTTTATGACTTCCAAGTAGCCCAGATAGTATTATTTATATTGATGTTTAACTGCTTCCTGTTCTTCAACTACATTACTTAGGGGTAAGTTAAATCCCTATGAATAATTTAGGAGTATATGGTATAGATATCACAAGAATACTGAAGGCAAAGTCAGGACTTGGATAACCAAAGGAGGAAACACTGAGAATGGAGATGCTGTTCTCTGCAGCTATATGCTATTGCTTTTATTAAAGCAAATCTCTTGTTACAATACTTATTTTTCATTGTGGAGCATCATATAGGCTACACTGACAATATATATTTATATATATGTACAGGAGAATATAAAGAATTGCATTTTATTTCCTCAAGAGGACTGTTCTCTTGAAATCTGATGACTGAAGTCTTGTAAACCAGATACTCAAATCAGGCTGCGCAGTGAACAACAGTTGTCAACTCTGAAAATTCATATCATGATCAAGCCTGTGTAACAACAGGGAAGTCAGTGCTGCATCATGTTTCTGGGTGGAGGATTGGATTAAATATTTCAATAGCATTTTTCCTATATCTTTACTATTTTTGAGTTCACACTCCACAGCCCAACACACACTTACCTGGAAAGGTCACACCTCAGTTTGTTGAGAATGAGATCTGAGAGCACTTCAGGGCCAATGTACAATGTGCATTGGGATAATTTTGCCCTGAAGCTGACTTGGGGACTACTCTTGCACTCCAGTGTTGCTACAGCTAATGACATGAACCTTACTGAGCCACTGGCCTCTTATTCACCAAAACCTGAAAGGCCAGGAAATCTAACAAATCTGCAAAGAAGGTAATAGTAAATAAAGCCAAGAAACAGAGGAAAAGAAATCCTAGCATGCAGGCAAAAGGATTATGGAGGGGAATTTGGCAAAGGAAGCATGAGCAAAATTCAGTTCTGTCACATATATTGCATAATATTCATATTATATTAACATACTTTTACATTATATGTCTTATATATATCAAACCAGACATAATATTTTCTTCCTTATTTTAATTATTTTCCCTAAGAGAAGTGAGGGGATTTTGGTGGGTGGAGAGAAGGAAAGGTTCCAATTTTTCCGTAGTATAAGAAATTTGTTCAGAAATTTTGCACCTTGTATTATACTCATATACATAAGGCTGTTGCAGACTTGAAAGTTTAAACTTTTTATCTATATATATGTATATGAATTTGCATATATATATAAGTTCTAAATTACATGTAAAGAGATACATCTCAATATGTCATTTTACATTTAAATAGCACAATTTCTCTGCATACAGATCTATAGAGAGATAGATTATAGATGAAAGAGAGACATACAGAGATACATATCTCTCTTGTTTAAAAATCCATACTCATAGTCTTTAAAATACCTTGTTAAATTAAGGCAAGTTTCTTTTAGGATAGCTTTAGGACCAGTGTATAGACAAAAACAACATTTCCTTCCTAAAGCTTTTCAAAATTCATCTTCAAAACATCTTGCATGAATCACACTTAGTAGAAAATCTTAAAACATATCAAAACATCAAGTACGTAAAAGATTTTATATTTATATTTTATATTTAAAAGTCTTGCATTCTAGGTGCAGTGTGCTTTCAAGCCAAAAGAATATTTCCACTAGCATAAGCAAGAAAGCATTCTTTGATCCTTAGTCCAGAGTACTCTGCATTATCTATGGAACAGCAGCTACATCTCATTGAAGGGATTATTAACATTAATATAATCCAGATGCTTCTATTTGCTTTCCTTACAGTGGCATGGATTTTAACTGAATACTTTTAGCATATGTAGAACCAATTTATTTTGTTATTTTCCTTGAATACTATTCATTCTTATTTTTCAAAAGGGAACAAAAACCTCAACAGGAAATAAATGATGGTTTGTTTGACTACAGATATGAGTTTTCTACTTTTAAACCAGACATGGAGAGTAACACCTAATCGTGGGGTCTTTTTCATCTCCCTTTTCCCTTTATGCACATTTGCAAGACAGGTTCAAGTCTTCTCAAAATGCCCAAGAAGCACTATGAAAATTTGAAATAGAGAAGAGAAATAGGAAACACTCTTAGTATTTTTTTTTTTTGCACAAAACTCCAAATTGTGTGAAAGTTATTCTTTATATTAAAATATGATGTAAAAAAGTACTATTTGGAGGGGGGCGGCTGGTGGGGTGGGGTGGTTAAGCAATACCAGAAATACCTTTAAGGAGAGGTTTTTGGTAGAAAATCAGACTTATTTGTTTATTTGTTTAATTTGTTGTGTCAGTACTAGGCAGCTTCTGGACTGCCTAGTATGATTTGAGGGAGTTTGCAAGTTAAAAAACAAATGTGTCAGCTTTTGATATCCTTCTGGGTCTTCAGATTTTATAGGACGCACAGTGGAGTCTGATCTTGTAGATATGATTTAATTAATTGGACATACTTCTGCCCTGCCTTGAAAGAGAGAGGTAGACCTGTTCATCAATTAATTATGCATTACCTAAGAATAAAATTGTCTGTTGTGTCACATCAGGCTCAAGAAATTCCGGTCCATTATTAACCACAACTGCTGTGTATTCAAGGGGGACCAATGCGAAAATAAAGAGATGAGGCTGCAAAGAAGCAGGAAGCTGGAAAGGTACATAGCTTTTTGTAGGTTCTAGCCTCCACTGAATTCATCTGTCAGGGAAGGGCCTTCTTACCAGCAGGAAAGTCTGTGAGCTTTAGCATTGTCAAAATTTTCATTCCTATTCTCATCCTGTGTGTGCAAGTGCACTTCTTACTTTTGCTCTCATTACACAACACAAAGGATGTTTCTTTCATAATTGCCTATTCTGATAAAATCTGGAGGAACACACCTCCTCAGTTTAATGGAAACTTTCTAGGTTTTCAAAAGGATTACACAAGTATTGAGCCAGAGTAATTAGATAAGCTTTGCCTCTTTTTTTTAAGGAAAAGAGAGAGAGAAAGAAGTGGATTCCCACCTGGTGACACCAATGGATCTCATACTAAAGGGTTAGTTAGAATCATAGACTCACTAAGTTTAGAACAAACTTCCAAAGTCACCAAGGTGATTCCACCTTTTCCCTGGGCAGTGTATTCCAATGCCTGAACATCTCTTCGGCGAAGGAATTTTTCTTAATATATGATCGAAACCTCCTCTGGTACAGCTGGAGGCCGTCCCTTCAACTTGAGGTTAACAACTCTTTGACAAATGTCAAAGGCAGCAGCCCCTGGGACAAGGAAATGTGCTTTTCATGCATGCAGCATGCCATCAAAGGAATGGCCCTAAATACAAAACAAGTGCTGTACAAATCTGTGGATGATGAAAGCATCAGCAGGTCTTCCATAAGGAGGGCACATAATCACTGGGCACAGTCTGTATCATTCTGCCCACTGGACACATTCTTACACAACACATTTCAATACTGCTGCAGCTGAGAATGCAGGTCCTGTCCGCTGGAAGGACCACTGTCTTATGGAAAATAGTGACTTTAAAAAGGAGTTGTTACGAGCAGCATATTGAAGTGATAATATGGGTAAATGCAATCTTGCCATTTATAAACTCAAACACATTAAGGTACTTTATAGAATGTGGGACAAAGACTAGCAGGAAACAATTGCTGTAAATTGGAATAGAACTAGATAAATTCAAAGAAGAAATTAGTAGTATATTTTTAATAGTGCAGTTGATTAACAAATGGAATAAAATAGTTGAGTCTTATATTGACAAAACTATAGCTGCAGGGAGATCTTTTTTCTGGGATTAAGTTGTAAGTCAATTAAAATTAATTATTAGATGGAACTGGTAATAAGTGTCTTTTGCAACAGCTGCAGGTATGCGTGATGTAAAGCTGATATTACACTTGCTGCAGTTAATTTCAAGCTGTTTCCATGATTTTCTGAGAAGGAATGCAATTTCTCTGCTTCTCTTCACAAAGTAAATCACTGACATGAAGAATGCAGTGGCAGTGCTGTGGTCTTATTAAATAAACATGAAATTCAGAAGGTGTTTCCAAAAAAATGCCATAGAAAAATGGGATCTTTAATGCACTCAGTAATGTGGAGAGCTGTCATAAAGGAGAGAAGTGCTGCTGAAAAAAGAAAAATGGCAGCGGATGACAGTGTGTGAAGTAAACCAAAGACTGGGTATGAGCCAGAGAACTCCTGTTTCTAAAACGTTACGAGGGTGTCCTCAGGATTAAGAGGGATGACTTAGGGCGTCAGCTTAACACAATAAATGGGATTATTTATTGAATTCCAGAGAATGGAAAGAAAATTACACCATGATTTTGAGGAAGACTGGGCATGGGTTGTTGGTGCCAGATGTTGGCAGTGGGATGCTGAAGGAATGGCCTCTGTACAGAGAGGTCAGAGCTGGCAACATTCCTCCATGGCTCTGCCCACAGTGGAGTAGGAGAAGGAGCAGCAAATAGGATCAGTTATGGACTGATCATGTACCAATCCCCATCCCTCTTTCCCCTAGAACAGGAGGTAAAGTCAAGAGTGAAGGAGTGAAGTTGAGCCTGAAAGGGACACAGTGAGGGAAAGGTGCCTGTTTTAATTTTTCCTTTGTTTCTTTCTAACCAAATCTGTTTTAATTGGTGATAAACTAAATTCATTTTCCCCGAGCCCAATCTGTTTCACCATGACAATGAGTGATAAATTATCTCCCTCTCTTCATCCTACCTTTCTGATTTTCTCCTCATCCTGGGGAGGAGGAGTGGAAGCTGGGTTGGAGTTGGACCCATAACCAAGGTTAATAATGTTACAGATATTCTTTCTAAACAAAACAAATGCTCATCTTTACAGCTCTCTCTGAAAGAGCTTTTCTTCCATGCTGAAGTAGGAGTTTAATGATTTCTAGAATCAAGCAAGTTTGTGATGTGAGCAGAAGCTGGAAAAAAAAAACTTTTTTTTTTTCTTTTTTTCCTTAATTCTTAAAAGTGTACAGAGGCTGCAGCTGAAATTCCCAAAATAAAGAGATACCTTGGACCATCAGAAATGTAAATGGAAAAGGATTATAACAGAAAAGCTTAACAATTACGCACATAAGAAATACCACGTCCAATTTGCATTGCATTACAAACTCAATAAGGTTTTGTCTAGTTTCATTGACAGACTGAAGGTTAAAAAAAGGTGGTAGTATAGAGTGACTGCAGAAAATCTGGAATGTTTAATATTTCTAGAAATTTATGGGACCTGATTGTTTCTTGCCCTGGCATCAATGAATATTGTAACTTTTCACACAGTACCTTATGAACAAGCATCATTTGACATTTAAATGCAGGGACATCACAGTCATGTGTTCATTTTACCTGAGTCATGGGAGTGATGTTACTATGGGTGACCTCTTCCTTTTAATGAATATGCACTGACTACAGCTTGAAAACATATTTATTGCAGCTGTAATGCATTGGGCAAGAGTGTGTGTGTGTGTGTGTGTGTGTGTGTATTTCAAAAACAGGCTAAGCCACTTGTATATTTTATTCTCTGTAACCAATAATAATTTTTGGTTTAGAAAGTGACAGAAGATTACATCTCTACCAACTATAAAACTATTCAGGCTGGCAAAAACTCATAGGACCAAAACCAGGGATAGATGGAACCTTCTCAAACTGCTTGAACACAGTCTGTGCATACATCCTTAGGATTTGTTAATATTGTAATAATAACAGTTTAAAAAAAAATCTGCCTGTAGTGAATGCATTGAACTATTTCTTGCACTGTACAACATCATCTGTGAAATAAATACATTCAATACTTGGCAGACAGGATAAATAAAATACATTAATATAGACAAAGGTGTTATTGGTAAGGTGCTAAGAATTACTCTACTAAAATACTTCTAAGTACACTCAGAAAACCAAAACCAAGCAGACCTTAAACTAAAGAGCCTATATTCCTACAGATATACTCTCTTCCTCATGGCACATTTATGCACAATTATGTATATGCAATCTGAAATATCATTCTTTAAAATCTCATATGCAAATATTTTCCTTTCTAGGAAATGCATAATTTTCCCTGCCTTAACTAGAAAATTCTGGGCTTTTAATTTTTTTTTTTTCTTCCCTTGTGAAAACATTGAAGTCTGATAGTTGAACACCAATATACTTCAGACATTCCCTGATGGACTTTTTTCTTGAATTGTCCTGTCATGCTTGATAAAGATATCACACAAATCAGTAAATGCACCTGAGAAATAAGTTTAATTAATGTAATAAAAAGGTAACTGTGAAAAAAAAAAAAAGTGGAAAAGGGAGATTAATTGTGATGAAGGACTTCAGTACCTTGTATGATGGGCCTATAGTTTGTGTACAAACTTAATAAACATCTGAAAACAGAGCTTCAGTTTAGCCCCAAAATCTCTGGAATATAAATACATCAATATGTAGCTCTTATGATCCAAGAGACTCTTTGGCTTGAGGTGTTTGGCAACATCTGACTAATCCAAACTTTTCTCCTCTTGGAATTTCAAAATAGTCATTAGGAGAAAATTGCAGTAGCTCTACATCATAAGAGAATCATCTCATCAGTCCAGACTCTTCATAATATCTTCTACTAAGCTCATTTGTTTGGGTAATAAACTGAGGAAAGAGGATATTTGACCATGTCAATAAAAATTAGTTTAAATTGAACTATCTCTGCTATCCCTTGGCTGTCCTTAGGTGAATTGCAATAAATGATGGTACAGCAATTATATTTTGTTATTTTACCAGATGTTTCCATTTCTCTGAAATACTCTTTTGCTCAGTTTTATAACCTGTGGCTCTTTAAATAAACCAGGAAGAACCAGCATGGCTAGCCACTCTTTTTTCATTAGTGAAAGAATTATTCCCATGTCACACTCTATATCAGTTACTGTACCTCTTGGGGCAATTGTTTCTTTTATGCAATAATAATAATAATTTTATTCAACTGTAAAAGATTTGACCATAACTGTAAGAATATTATTTGGCACAGTACATATAAAAAAGCTTGAAAGCCGATGATTTGCAGTAATTGGAGTGCTTCTTCTGCTCCTACTTAGGGAGGATCTAGCTGATGGAAGAGTACTGAGTATCTTTGAACTAAAGGCAGTATCAGGACTGCCACTGTGACCTGGTCCATGTCATCACTTCAGTCATTTCCCATAAATCTTTAAGTGATACAAGCAGTGGAAACACACCTCCCACTACAAATCAGAGAATGAACACATAATTCACAAGTCAGAATCAGTGTTAGCAGATGAAACTACACTGGTGTAAAAACATCACACAGGAAAAGCTATTTTGAACATTCTTAACATGACATAGCCTGACTTAAGCAAAGAAGCTTTGAAGTAATCAAGAAAGATGGGAGAAGAAAGGTAGTGAAGGGTCCTGTGATGCCTTTGTGTTCCTTTCTCCTGAATCAAAGACAATTTTATGTGCTGATTTTGGGAGACTGTATGCCAAGAATATTCATCCCGATATCATGGCATTTCAGAGGACACAATAAGGGAGAAGTGCCTCAGTGCACCCTCCTTTGGATCCCTTCTCTTTCTTCTAATAAGTGAGCCATGGCATACTACTGGAAGTTGTGTGCTGAAATTTTATTTATTGGGCTTGGGGTTTTTTCCTCTCCTTCCTTTTCCTTTTCCTTTTCCTTTTCCTTTTCCTTTTCCTTTTCCTTTTCCTTTTCCTTTTCCTTTTCCTTTTCCTTTTCCTTTTCCTTTTCCTTTTCCTTTTCCTTTTCCTCTCCTTCCTTTCCCTTTCCCTTTCCCTTTCCCTTTCCCTTTCCCTTTCCCTTTCCCTTTCCCTTTCCCTTTCCCTTTCCCTTTCCCTTTCCCTTTCCCTTTCCCTTTCCCTTTCCCTTCTTTTCCTTTTTTTTTCTTTTTCTTTCTTTTTGTTTTCCCTATTCCACTTGCAGGTTTGAAGGTGATAGCCTGGATAAGATGCATTGGAATTTTCCCCTCCAATGAGGTTTAAGAAATTCTCTGTGCTTGCTTAGCAGAACTCTTGAAAGCAAGTTTTTGCTTAAATAGCCAGTAATTAAGTGGTCTCAGAGAAACCTCAATAATTTTTTTGACAAATGGAAGCTTCTGGGGGTAGAGGCCAGATGCTATCAAACTTTTCAATACTATCAAGCCTAAAGTCATTGTTTCCATGAAGACTTTAAACAGTGGGCAGATATCCAGTCCCTCTGAAATCAGGAGTCAGCTCTTTCACAGAAATGGTGATGAAGTTAAGTCTGCCTTATTTTCTATGCTCAGGAAATAGAAGTCACTTCCCCACACCTCTCTTCACACTCATTTCAGGACTGTTGAGTTTGTTCAAACATGTAGCAATTAACCTGTTTACAAACATAGAAACATAAGAAAGAGCATAACAAAAAATGTTTCTGCACTTACCTATACCTATTAACCTTTTGAGTACTGTTAGGAAAAGAAAAAAGCTGTTCCCAATAGCACATGGAAATTGCTGCTACTGTTAATATCTCCTGCTTGCGTGTTTTGGTATGTCTCCTACAATGGGTATGGAAGTGTAGGGAATATTTATGTAATAAACCCCCAACGGCTTCCACATTTCACTGCAGCCACAATGAAGTGTCATTTCCTATGGAGTTGAAATTAGTTGCCAGTAAACAGCTAGTTCTTTACTATGCCATCTAAATTCGGGGCAATCATGTTGATTCTGAGATCAGTAACTTAATAGGTTATGTTCTACAAAATTATTTATCATCAGCAGAAGCTGTGGTTGCATAAAATGTCTGACCATAAAAAGATTGAAGCATGCAGGAAATTTTATGAACACCTCTATTTGAGTAATACAATGGGAAGTCCTAGTCTTAAAAATCCCATTACTTTAATAGGTTTAAAAATGTAATTTTCAGGAATCTTAATGCCTCAGAAGGAAAGGAAAGGAAAGGAAAGGAAAGGAAAGGAAAGGAAAGGAAAGGAAAGGAAAGGAAAGGAAAGGAAAGGAAAGGAAAGGAAAGGAAAGGAAAGGAAAGGAAAGGAAAGGAAAGGAAAGGAAAGGAAAGGAAAGGAAAGGAAAGGAAAGGAAAGGAAAGGAAAGGAAAGGAAAGGAAAGGAAAGGAAAGGAAAGGAAAGGAAAGGAAAGGAAAGGAAAGGAAAGGGGAAAGGAAAGGAAAGGGGAAAGGAAAGGAAAGGGGAAAGGGGAAAGGGGAAAGGAAAGGGGAAAGGAAAGGAAAGGAAAGGGGAAAGGAAAGGGGAAAGGAAAGGGGAAAGGAAAGGGGAAAGGAAAGGGGAAAGGAAAGGAGTCATGCCTTCAGTACAGCTGGAAAGAGTAGCCTAACTGCTCTAGAGAACTTTCACCATAATGAAAGACTGAATAGATTTTCACTGCCTACACAAAACAAGTGTACAATATAAAATAACATTTCTTAAATACAGCCAAAGTTTTCCACACACAAAGATCCTGGCCAGTAGAAAAAGCTATTACTAGTCCTTTTTTGGTACTACCTACTTCTGCACAAGATCCTCGATATGTAAGAAGGAGCTCACAGTGGCCTTGCAGTCTGCTTTATTAAGTTCCATAAACAAAGTGAGAGGTATTCTGGAGAGCCATAGCATTCTCTGATAGATATTTATGTGCTCAACAGATAGATGATGCTAAATCATCCTAGAGAGGTGACTTATCTCTGCAGCTTTAAACCTTGACATTTAACAGGACTGAACAAATGGCACATGTACCTCAAGTACACAGGATTTATTGTTTCCATCTACCTTGGTGCCTGTTTTATGTGAGTCCTTATTAAAATATTACTGCAGACATCTAAAGCTTCAGTTCAAATTCCTGTGATATCATCTAAGGGTTTGAATATTTGCTAGCTAGAGATATCTTTTCTCTAGAGTTTAGCAATTCTAACCTGTCTATTCTTTGTCTTGCAAAGCACTTACCTTCTGTCTCCAGAAAGGGAATGCCGCATAGAAGAATAAGCCATTATTTTTATTTCAAAGGCAAGGTCCTGTGTTGATAACACATTCAGACTCACCAGGGATACCTGAGAGGACTGCAAAACCCTGTTGATTGTTTCTGAAATACTGACTAGTGGTATATTTCCCCAATAAAAGAACTGAGTACCAAGTGTATCATCTTTCTGGAGCAGAAAGGCAGAAGGATGTCTTTTCCAGGTTTAAATCAAAGGTCTGATATCCAACAGGGGCTCCACTTTGTAGAGATAGCAAGGGAACAATGCCCAGCAGATCTTTGGTTTTGTGTTGAGCACTTAGGCTCTATTTTTTCATAATTTGTTTGGAAATATTATTAACACTTCATGATTCTTTTATTTGGTACTCAGCTTTTTCTTTAAGACATTTCCGTTCCTTTTCAAGACAATCCTTTCTATGACATTGAGTAGGGATGTTTGAGGAAGAATGACGACTGGATATGGCACCCAGTGTTGTGGTCTAGGTGACTGGGTGATGATCAAAGGTTGGACTTGACCTTAGAGGTTTTATTCAATGATTTTGTGAATCTGTGACATAAGAGATCAAACTAAGAGTGGTACTACCTCAGAATATTCTTCCCTATCCTCTAACAGAAAAACATCCTAGCCCAGAGACAATACCATTGCATTTAACCCAGGACAAGCTTTTGTCACCTGAGTGTAGCTTGGGTAGAATCACCATCTGTGGTGCCTGGGGAAAGGGTGGGAAAAAGCAAGGAAAAAATTACAGATAGTCACCAAACTGAGACAGAGATTCAGATTTGTTGTTAGTCACTCCCAAAACAATATTTTTGAATCTCATCCAGCTTACATTCTATTTACAATTTTTAGCTGTAAACCTGAACTTCCAGAGTTTTGAAAGTGACAAAGCAAAGAAAAGGTAAACACTTTTTCTTTGCAATGACATATACCAATAACATGGAATTGAATAGAAGCTCTCTGCTAAAACTGTTTTCTTCATAATTCAGAGATACAAGGAGCCGAAGCTGCTGGACTTTGAAAAAAAAACAAGAAAAAATGAACATTATTCGGTAATTAAACTCCCAAACATGAAACTTTTTCACAAGAGGAGCTCATTTAAATTCAAGAAAATATATTACCATAGTTTGTTGTACTTAAGCAAGTATCTTGCTTTTTAGATCTAAAAAGAGGTGGAAATATCACCAAGGCTTGTAATGAGTCACTTTCTTTGTGTTACACCTATAAATGATATTAGGTCCTTCTTGCTGCACAGTCAGTTGCCATTATGTCTTCCATTGCAGTACAGTGAAAAGATCAGCAGAAAACACAAGAACTACGGATGTTTTTTATGTGTTCTTCTCTTCCTGAGAAACAAGAACTTTTCCTTGTTGTTGAAGAACGTAAAGTAGAAGTGGAGGAAATACTATCACAACTTGATTACATTTCTACTGATGTTCTTTTGAATGGCACACATGGGATCTGGTACAGTGCATAGGATTGGCATTATTAAACTATAAATATCCACACTGCTGTTGGCTACATTTGAGCCTGTCAGCCTAAACTTTATTATTGATATAAAGAACTAGAAACACTTGACCTATTTCAGATACCTATGTTAGACGGAGCTGTATTAAGTTTCAGAGGGATTACAAATCTCCTCCAAACAGCAGAAAATTAATTTCTTAAGAGTTAACAGGCCATAAGAGTTTCAGTGATGAGTTTCCTATTCTTTGAAAGAATATAGGGAAGAGAAAAAAGCAAGAGCAAAATCACAAAACAGAATGTGTGAGAATAGCTGGAAAATATTTTGTCAGAATCAGTATCTTTATATATAACAGGTAAGTTTCTGGAAAAGAATTTCTTTTTTTTTTCATTAAGAAATACTGGATGAGTTGAACAAAAAATATCTGTACATAGACACTAGCATATACATACATGCATAACCCCAGGACACCTCACTCATACAGTGAAAAACATTAGGTGTCTGTTTTGATGGTTCTGAAAAAAAAAAAAAAAGTTAAAACCAGGAACTCATTCTTGCCTTATGAGAAAGAAATACCCCATACCTCCTATTTAAACTTATTTGGAACCATTTCAGTCCCTTCTGTTAGGGTTCTGCTGGCACAGAACAACATCCCTGGCTTAATAATTGACTTTGAGTCTTTTCTTCAGTGTGTAGTAAAGCCAGTGAGATAATTTCTGCGAAATAGGTTTGAAACACAGATGTCTTTTTCATGTTCGTGTTTTGTCTCATTTGAAACTCACATTTCAAATCCAGAATTGTATTGCCACAAGGCATTTCTCTGCAATCTTAGATACTTGAGACCATAAGTGTCCTTCTGCAATTTACTTTTAAACACCCTCTTCTCAATATCAAATTGCCAGTTTCCCTCTGGACCCTTCTCATGGTGCAACCTTCTTCACAGAATCCCCTGTAAAGAGCTTGGTGGGCTATGTGGAAACAACTCAGGAAAACTGTTCCCATGGCTTCGCTTTTTATTCAGGAAAACCACCCCAAAGAAATACAGGATTCGGAATGTTTTCAGGAGTAACTACAGAAAATAAATGCTGTTTCAAGCCATGGGAGCAGAAAAGCTGGGCAATTGAGTGTGTGAGGAATAGGTGCCTACAAAGCCTCAGGCATTCAGACACTTAATGCTGTAAAAATGCTGCATGCATTAGTGAAACAACCCCATATCTGTCATTTAATGAGTATTGCCACAGTTTTTTATACTTAAATGGAGTTTTCTTACCTTTCCACTCATCCTGTCTTAACAAAAACAGTAGAGGTATTCTAAAGAGTTAAACCAAAATTGCCCAAGTTAAACAAAAAAAAAAAAATTCAATGTTTTGCATCTCATTTTACTTTTAAATTGATGAAAAGGAGCTCCTGAGACCACTTCTGAAATCAAAACTATGATTTTAAGTCTACCTGTTTGTTGTCAGAGCTGGTGCTGAGCCTGACATCAGTAGCTTCTCATACAGTGTAAGTTTGAATTTTACAGCATTCAGATGCAGGTTTCCCATCCCACTCTACAGTCTACAAAGAGTTCAGTGTCTCAGGAATATTAGGTTGACAGCCTTGGAGGTTGCAGTCCAATCCAAAGTGCAGCAATTGTTCTCAACTAAGTGATGGAAGATCCAGTCATTGAAACTTCTGCAGCCTCACAAGCTTTACCATAGTCTGCCTTTGATGTAACTCAGCCCTGTGTTGGAGACAGAGATTGGCTCTTCTGCTCATCCCAATGTCAACACCAGTGGTTCTGTGATGTGAACTCCTGTCCCTTTGCAAGCCAATCTGCAATATCCAATTCATTTCACTGAATGACCTACAGGCACTACTAAACACAGCCGGATGCAAGCAGTGATCCAGAAATGAAAGGTTTGCTATCCTCTTACCAATAGCCTGAGGTGCCCTGCCCTTTCTGGTAAGGTTTGTGTGAGTTCAGGTTGTGTACTCAGTACCACAGTTCTTCCACCCTATCCCTCAAACCAGTTCACCAAGCAAAGTACATTGCAGAATTTTACCTGCCACAATATGACATCACTTTTAAGAAGCTTGAGTGTGTACAAAATCTATTGTGCAGTCCAATCACCCACAAAGTAAAAGTTTCCTCTGAAAAGCAAGCAGGTTATAGTCTTTTTTTCTGGTTCATTTTATAGTAAGTTTGGTATTGTGTTTTTATTTCTAATAAAACCTTGAGAAGATATAAAACTCTAAATATGAAGTTTTATAGAACTTTCATACTGACTAAACACTTATAGATAAAACCTATGGAAAACAGTAAATGGTTTATGGGTTTTTCTTTCTTGCATCTTGGATGACTGTAAATAGAAAAACAGAACACAAACCAGAAAAAAATTAATAGCAGAGTCTAAACTCTGAAATTTCCTTGCTAATGATTATCCACTGCTAAATTTATGTCAATGAGGAATGATACTGAACCTTCATCTTCCAGAAAAACACACAGCAGAGAAGTGCCTTCCACTTCTGAAGGCACAAAGGTTCCCTCACTTGGCACTTCAGGACTCAAGGAGGACACTATGTAGCAGGGAATGCGGGTGCAGAAAAGTGTTTCTGCAAGATTGTATTTGGCATCTAACCCTGAGGGCTTATTCACAGATTTCCTCCATAATATTTCAGGAGGAAATATTTCAATTATTTTTGATAAAACAAGTGCTGCACTGGATTACAGGAAGGTGCTATAAGAATTCTTGAGGTCTGTTCTAGGAATAAATTATTCCAAATGAATTTTTCATTGATTTTCTAGATTAAGTATAGATAGAGCATTTTATAGACTGCTTTCTCCTGCTTCTCCATGGCATATCACTGTTTATTCAGTGTAGAGAAACAAGAAGAATCAGGATTCTGATTTTCTTTAAGCAGAAAGATTCCTCTAAGTGAAACATTTTGTAGTCATGGCATTTAGAAACTGCTTTTATGTATGCCTAGTATTTTACATTTTACAAAGATCTGTGCATGGAGTCTGCCAAACAGAAATAACTGAATTTGCTAATCATAATGATTAGGTGAATCACAGACACAAGCTGAGCTGAGCAGCAAAATACACTAAAATTAGCAACAGCATGCCCCTGGCCTAGGGCAACATCCAGCTGATGAACAGAGACAGCAGGGACCTCATCCTTTCTCTACATTCTGCTACCAAAACAAGTTTGTTGTGTCACTCATATGATAGCAGAGACAACATCCACCTTCTGGAGCACCTGCACAGCAATTTCTATGTGGTTTTGCTTCTTCGTTGCCACAGTCCACCTGCCTGGATGCATTTCTTGGAAGAAAATACAAATAGTGTGAGAAAGACAAAGGTGAAATAGCTGTTACTACATCTGCCACTGATAATCCACCTAAAGCCCCTGTGTCTGCTCTTCACAGGATCTATAAAGGCATTTCAAAAGATCTATATAGCCATGTTTTGATTCATCAGCTCCCAGCCAGCTTTTCATGCTTTTCTTGCTTGCCACAGATTAACACTCTCCCTCACTTGGTTGTAAATTCTGCAACACAGTTTTTTTATAAATTAATCAATATTTAATCATTGTAATACTTTGGAGGTTAAGAGAGGTTCAGACATGAAAATTATGTTGCACTTCCCCAATATTGAAAAGATCTCACTTCAACTCTGTGGGATTAATAAATCATATTATTCCCATTATAACAAGGAATCCAAATTATGCATAGGTTATGTGCATTACCCAAGGTTGTACAATGCATCAGTGGCAGAGCAAGGAATCAAACTGGTGAAAACATCCCCTGCAGTGAATTAGAGCAGTTCTGTCTGTGTGAAAGTTTCAAGGGATATAATATCAGATAGAAACTGTTACTGTGAGCTGGATATCCCTTTGCAGTCCACATTTAGACCCGTCTGAATTTTTCTCAGTTTAATATGACCTAGTTGATCATATTAATTAAGATAAAGGACTTGAACCACTCAGAGAAGTATGTTAATCTTGCTGTGCATGAAATAATCAACTAATGCTGAACAGCTGGTCAAATGACCAGAATTTGACTGACACTACTGTCACCAAGTGTCTAATGATGAGGAAGCGGCATGGAGTCGTTAGAAGTGAAAATGAAAATGTCAGTAACAAAAAAACCCACCAGCCTGACCGTTGGAAAATTCTTTCATTCCATGAAAATTATTGTCTTAGAGATGATATATGCAGGTCATCCTCTTACCTTGGAATGGTAGTTATAAACTAATATGATTCAAGTATCTTGGCGTTCAAGTACACATGGAGTTTTTACCTCTGCCTTGATTTTTCCTTGAGTCTCCATGAGAACCTCTGTGGCAGATGAAAATTGGAAGCCTAAAGAAATATTAAGTACTGATTCTTTCCACAGCTTGGCTACAGTGGCATCAATCACCTGTTGACTTGAATTTCTAGAACAGGAAAAGCCATTTAGTTCCTCCACCAAACCAAATGTCATTACTAACCCAAAAGCTGTAAATTAAAAGCTAAGGAAAATCTCATGTATTGAACTTCATGGTTTTCAATAAATGAGGCATAGTTTAATCTACATCTGCTATTCCTCCTCTTTTTAGTTGTTTGAAGATTAGTTTCATCTAGTGAGCACCTTACAAAAGAGATACCAAGAGATTCCTTGAGTCTTTTGGAGACATACATTTCTTTTTCAAAGCTTGTCTGAAAGCAAAAGTAAATAATTACCAGATAAATGGGCAAATCTGTTTATATTTCTCCTTTTCATCTTGCCAACAGTTCATGAATAAATAGAAAGAATAGTTTTCCAGGAAATTTTTAAAGAAACTGATTTTTTAAAATTTTATGCAAAGGCTCTAGCTGAAGCAGCAACAAGGCGGGGGCTAAACAGCTGCGTAAGTCCATTCAGGAATAAAATCTCTGTGAAAGCTTTCCTTAACAGCTATGAAAAATAAAATACACATTCACAAGGAAAAAAAGCCCAAAACATCAAAACATAAATTCTCTTCAAGAATTTATTTCAGTAGGTTTCTCTACATCCTCCTCATTAGAAAATGTTGTACTATCTGAAATCTGCTGCTTCCCTCAAGCAACAGAATTTCAAAGTGATTATGCTGCAGGATGAAAGTATGTAACATGCTGGTTGGAACACTCTCTTCCCTGCATTGATTTGAAATGGTGTATGAATGCTACTATAAAACAGATTACCTGGGGTTATTTAGGATTAAGGGTACACTGTCTCTGGGGACAATAATTAACTAACTAGTCAAAAAAGCCCTACCACATTTTTTGTCTTTTTTGTTTAGTCTCAACTTTTTTTATAATGAGACCCTTTACCCTCTTTCAACTATCTGTGCACACAGTTTGCCATCACTGCATAGGTTTTCTAACACATCCAGCACTTCTCTCACTCTGTTTCCTCTCCAGCTTTTTTAGTACTATGGAACTAGTTGAAGGTGGTGAGGAGCCCTTTATGTCTGTTGTTTGGACTTTTACAAAAGTGCCATCAGCACCTTTCTTGATCTTTTATTTCCCACAGAAATGTGTTTAATGGCTCAAAAGCAACCCGAACATCCTACTAATTGGTATCTTCCTTAGTTTGCAAACAACTCAGAAAAGTTACTGCATTTTTATGATACCTGCACAATGCAATAACCTTCCTGGATCAGTTTCTTTAAGTCTTCCCTGGGGGTTTCATTTAAGCATTTTAGAACAGTTTATTATATATGAAAAGTTCACTGAATAAGGATTAGGAAGAGTAGGAAATCCAGTGGAAGAAAAGACTGTCACTGAAAATTAAATGGGGTGAAGTATTGTTGATTTCTATTTTGCTCATACCTTTGCAGCACAGTTGCAACCACCCCACTGTTTTCCAGAGCTGTTTCATACAGGAGAAGGAAAGTGTTCAATATACTGCATTTTGTGGATGCACCATCACTGAAAGTGCTCAAACACAACGCCATTTCTGGCCCAACATTAGAAGCTGGATGGGGTGGGTGCAGCTTTGAGCAACCTGACCTATTGAAAAATGTCCCTGTCCACAGCAGGGTAGTTGGACTAGCTGATCTTTAAAAGTCCATTCTAACCCAAACTATTCAATGTTTCTATGATCTTATCATCCAAACAAGAGCTGCAATATTCATGTAATAATAATCCTGACCATTCTTTGCTGTCGTCTCTTTTCCAAGCATGGACAAAAACAAGTTGAAAAGTAAAAAAACAGAAATACAGCTACTGAAAAAACTTAAATCTGCTAAATGCCTTGAATTTCATGTGTAGTGGTGCGTGAGCTGTGCTCACAAGTTTTAGGTTTATATAGTTAATGTTATTTAAGTTGGGAAAAGGGTTTGTTCCAGACCCCCCTGTTTATGGCTGCATTTGCAGTTGGTTTACCCCTTCCCGAAGGTGCTGTTCCCCTGGAAACCCTCCTGTCCATCCAAGTTTGTCCCTCCCCCCGGAGCCTGCCAGTCATTCAGGGAAGCCTCTCCCCCTTCTGGAAATCTCGGGGAGACCTGGCCCCTGATTGGAACAGGTTCTGGAAATCCCCCCCCCCCCCCCCCCCCCCAGGGATTGGCCCTTTGTGTGTCAATCTACCCCCCAACTCCTCCCTTTGTATCCCCCTATTGGTGGAAAGTTTTTGTACACGCCCCTTGGCACCTGTCCTTTTAAGCGGCAGGACAATCGGCGCGCTCTCTCTCGCTCACCATCCTGAGGTGATGTCCAGGTAATAAAACCTCTCCTGTTACCCCTCAGAAGAGAGCCTCCTTTTCCTCCTTCGCCATAGCTGCTAATTTACATCCAGTGCTTGCTTGCCAAGAACCCACCGGGTGGGTTTCTGCAGATCTGTCCAGCGGGCCCTACCGACAGCTGCGCACGCTTCTGGCCAGGGGGCCGGGCAAGGCTGGGGTTCACTGATCAGTGACCCACGGAGCATGACCGCATTCATGGACATTTATGTTCCCTCTCCTTTGTGTCTTTGATTTTTCCCAAGGCAAGGGGATGACTTTCCTCTGGTAACAGTGCCAATCTATTTTAAATTTGATAGGGTTGTTCTCAAATCACAGATGCTGAAAATATTCTCTATATTCTTCCCATCTAGGGGAAAAAAAAAAAAGCAATATTGTTTCTGAAAAGCTCTAGTGTCTTACATGTAGTGCTTTGCTATCTACATTGCTGTAGTCCATCACAGATAAAAAAAGATGTTTTGAAAAGTACTGAATAATATTGTTGCCTAGGCAGCAGGGACTGGATTGATTGATCTGGGAGGTCTTATTCAGTTAAATATCCCCCATTCCTATGAAAAAGGAATACTAGTAATTGAATATTGAGGCTTCATTGTTTGATATTCAGAAGTGCTATTGGATCTCAGTAAAGCAAAACAGCAAACAACTTACTGAAGCTTCTTGAGTTATAAAAAGTACTGTAGTAGTTCATGTTGTTCCTTTCAACTTAGACCAGATGTTTATTAGGTTGAACATCCCAGAGGAAAAAAATGAAATGACCCTTGGGAAAATGTGGCAAGCTGACTTTCTATTTCCAACTGTTTAGGAGGAGTTAATTAGTTCATGTTATATTAGGTACAGCAAGCTCAAAAAGGGGGTTATTCATGCAGAGTAATAAATCCATGAGATTTGTTTAGATATTCACTTTGAAGCACATATAGGTTTTCCTCCCAAGGAAGAACAGGTGAGAAGGCAGGCAGGATAAACTGAAAACTCATCTACACAAGAGCCATACAAACAGACATACCAGCATTTTGCCGATTCAAAAAGTGTAGGCAGAAGACACAAGAAATATTTATAATGTGTCTCACACATGACTATTTGTTCTAGAGCAACATCCTTTTTCATGATAATTGCAACTTCCTTTACAGCTAATTAGCCAAATCCCAGCTTTCCAGACTTTCATAATATGAATGCAAGTTTTCATCACTCAGTTACATTCATAAAAAAGATTTTAAAAAATCATACAGTCAAAACAAAGTCTTTTGCTTTGAACTAAATAATTTAGACCACGTTTTGAAATAAGATTACCAGGAGTAAAATAACCTGCACAACAATTTCTCTGAAAGAGATGAGAAGATCGTAGTTGATAATCAAAATAATAGTGAGCCCTTTCACTGATGCACCAGCAAGAAAATCAATGAGGTAAATCCCTGAAAAAATTAAACAGGGCAGCAGTGAAAAGAAATTGAACAGTATTTTCTTTTCTCTTCTCATCTATACTGAGACCATGCTAGGATGTTTTCTGAAATCTTACTCTTTACAAAAGGAAAAATTGGAGGGAATGTCTGTGAAAATTATTTGAAGGCTAGTAGAAATTAATTACAGAATGAGATTTCGAACTCCATTAATTCATTTTATCAATAACAAGATATTACTGTTTTGAATAATTAATATGAGTATATTTATGGAAGTTTCACATTAGTACACAACTTGTTATACTCAAATCTCATATGGCCTGTATTGTTCATAAGATGGTGCAGAACAAGTCAGAACTATATAGATAACCAGGTTTATTATTTCACTGTTCTCTGAATATCTTGAATTCCATATTTATTTCTCAATACAAGTCATAGATTCATATCACAAGCCTTCCTTCTAACATTTAATGACATCAAAGAGAAGTATAATATTCTATTTATTTATTTTATATAATTTAACAAAGAAATATCTGGAGTTCTGGTCTCTGCTCCAGGGACTGTTTATGTATATGATATTGTAGATTGTTCCTGGATAAAACCAGAAATAAACCTATAACGAGAATTAAAAAATGAGAAATGTCTCTCAGTGCTAAGGGGCCCTCTTTACACCCTTTGGTTCAGTCTTTTTCTCTGATCATACAGCTCATGCTTTTCCAGGTTTACAGTAGTCCAGCTTCAACAATAATTGTAAAGTGCCCTAATAACACCTTGCAATTCACTGGAGGTAAAGGCTGACGTGTGAGAGATGTGGTAAGAGAGCCCTCCAGGCTAAAGGAGGTTTTCCATTTCCTAAATGAGTACTCTTTTAATCACTAAACCATCAGGTATCCTAAAATAAGGATGTTTCTCAGACACTTTTATTGCCATTGATGATGTTGAACAGAGCTGTGATTTGGCTCATAACAATCTTCAATTTGCTCCACTGTTTCTTGTTGTATTTAAAGATATTCCTTGTGGCACATAAAGGAAGACAGCACCCAACAGACAAGTTTTGAACTCTTCTCAGTTGTATGCAAAAGCCAAAATAATGAAGTCAAACCCAGATAAATAATTGCATTTATATTCTGCTGAATTCTATCTCTAAGAATAATTACATTGTTTCAGAATTATTTTGCTCAAATTCTAAAGTGTCTTTGTCTCACAATAGCAAGAAAAAAAAAAAGAAAAAAAACACAATATAATGTTTGAAACCAAATAATGTTTGAAATAAGATTAGCTGAACTGAATCTATGCACAGACCCCACGTCTGAAAGGTGCTCTTCAAGACTGCAAACTCTTAAGTTTGGTAGCAAAAGATTTCTAAATGCTCCAGATACTGGAGCGTACTGCACAGTGTACCAGCGATGGTATTGGCAAAATATGGAGTCTGAGTTACTTCAGTCATATTTGTCTCTGACATCACTGATAGTAATCTAGTATCAGATATCACAGTTTTTCTTCTTTTTTTAAAAATTTTGAGGATAGTTCAAATCAAGAACCTGTCCTGGAAGAGGAAGGTCAATATACAGAGACCATTCCCAGCCAAGGCCAATTCACAGAACTAATCATAACATCTGGAGGATCCAGCCCGAAACAAGACTTTCATTACAATGACTGTGAAGTTGTTTATGTCTGACAAAATTTTAGGATATTTTATTGATTTTTTTTTTATATGTTCAGTTTTGAAAGAGAAAATAAAAACATTAATAATCCATTGTTATTTACATACAAAGGTTGTGCATCAAGTCCAGAACTCAGCTTTCACTGTAGAACTTAGTAAGTTAGAAAGAAAAAAAAATACAGCTGATAAAACAATTACAAAAGAAAAAAAATCCATGAAGCTGTTGTAGAAAAGATAACCTTATTCATGCCCTGGTGACACTGTTTTAGAAAAAAGCAGCTGTGTTTATTTTCCATAACTTTGCATATAATTTTAAATTGTGGTAATAAGAGGAATTTTTCCCTAATCCCATCTCTGCAAAGATATTTCATGATTAGCATTAGATTTAGATTTCCTTGAACAAAAATGAATGTTTTTGTGAGGTTTAGGTCTAGTTAAACCAGTCTAAAATTATCATAAGAGTTTCAGATTCTGGGATAATAGATTCTAAACAACTAGTTAGCAAAAAAAAGTCAAATTTACTAAAATTTTGTACTCCACAGACTGTTCTGTGCTTCACTTCCTTTCTCATAACCTTGTATTGCCAGGGGACTGACAGCACAGTAACTATAAACATTGCCTAGAGGAGTGTTCCAAGTAATAAAGTCTTAAATACTTATTGCTCTTACGTGTTTGGATTTTTTACAAGGTATTTCCTAGCAACATCATGGTGGGTAGACCACATTTTGGCATAAATGCCTATAGCATGTACATCTACATCCTAGCTAAACCCTCATCTCCCTGGAGAGAGATTATGGACTGTTGGGGCATAGTTCACATTGTCTCACAGCAGAAATTTGCTGTCTATCAGGGAATACCTGTTACCCTCTTTTGAAAAGTCTATGGATGACCAGCTTGAAAAGAGACATGAATATTTTAGAGCTCTAAAATTAGATGAGACAAACCTACCCTTGGCATCTAATTTCTACAGGCTATACAAATCTCTCCATTATATGTGTTATGTTCATATTAGCAGTTGCTATTAATTACTGTGGTTATACTATTATTAAAACTTCAGCATGAAGCTGACATAAGAAAACAGCCTGCATCAGAACAATTCTGGGTTCCCAGTCTTCATGTTTCAGCTAAACAAGTAATGATGCCCCTGGTTACCTATGATTTTTCTGAGCAAGGATGCACTGATAAATTAGTCATTTTTGCCAAGAAGCAAATCTCATAATTAATTAGGCTCTTTGGGAGTTTAAATTTTCCTTTGTGGATTTCTGCCAAAATAAAAAATCTCTGTATGAGCCATTGACTGAACTTCATGAGTGTATCTTAGTACACCTTGAGATAAATACTGGAATTCCTCAGGAGGAACAGAATTTCAGGTGTGCTTCAACTTTTATAATGCCTATTTTGACTAAAAGATTTATATCACTGTTTTGAATCTCATTTTCAAAATAAACCCTTCCCATCTGCTGTATGGAGAGGGTGTGTTTTTAAATTTTCCTATACAGTTTTACTCCTGCTTTTGTTTTGGTGTTTTTTGGTTGTTGGTTTTTTTTTTTTTTTGGAGTATTTCATTTTTGGTTTTGGTTATTTGCTTTCTCTATTTTTTAAAATCTAAAGAACAATGTTTAAATTTAGGCTATGCTATTGCTTATTGTGGTCTTTATTGTACTGAACATCACAATATTCAAGTTATTTCTTGAATCTGAATCTTTATCTTCCTGTCCCAGAGTCAAAATATCTTCAAATCCTTTTTTTTTTTTTTTTTTTTTTTTTTGTGAGCTATTGTGGTGTTAAACATAATGAAGACTGTAATGTAGTAGGCCCAAGCTGATACTTTAAAAAATGTAAAGCTGAATAGAAATAGCTGCAGGCATGGCACAGATGTATACTGAGAGGTTACTCAGGGTGGAGAGTCCCAAGCCTAGCCAAGGGGGAACGATTTCTGTTGTGTTGTTTCGGACCAATAATAAACAATCCATTTTAATTGTGTTGCTTAGAGTGCCAGTTTACCTTTGACACTACATCCTGCTTTGTGCCTGGACCATTCATTTGCCACCCTTGAGGCACAGACAATGGGCTGCAGTCCTGTAACAGAGCAAGACAGTTTTTTCTCGTTGTTTGCAAAAGCATCGTTCTGAGAGAAAAGGTGGGATCTAATTCATCTTGACAGTGCATTGCCAAACATGTCAAGCAGTATTTCCAAGATCTATAATGACATTAGATTTGTTTCTAAACAGGCATTCACTACATATCAGGTTTTATATTCATGAATATACCTATGCTATTTACTCCACTGTTGTCACAACAGAATCTCTTATATCAAAACTAATAGCTGAGCTTATGTGTAATTTGCTGCACTTCATGGTTCTGAAACACAAGATTTTTGAAGTAAAAATGTTAGATAATGCATCCCTCTTTTTCCCATGCTGTCCCTTGGAAACATGCTTTCCTCTCTGCCCTTTCAACCCTACATACCTTGAACTACACTGCAGCAGATGTGGTGTCATTTTTTTGTTAAACACTCTCTAACATGCTTAAGCATGAAAGATGCTACATTAAATTAAGAATCACATCTAAAAATATTGAAAGAAATGAAGGTAAGGATATTCCATTTTATCCTAAGATAAAAGAAAAATAAATAAGATTCCATTTCTTTATTTGCTATACTTTTCATTGTAATTTTGGGACAATTAGTAAAAAATCATGGTAAAACATTATAACAAATAAGTCAACAACGATGCCTAGATAATTAACATTAACTTAGTATATAGTAAAAGAAGATAACATTTCACTTCTTTCTAATATTTTTATTTGTGTCACAGAACCATCCCAGGAAAAGCCAGATATATCTGATTTATCCTGCATTTGGGACAAACTTTGCATATGCCTATAGAGAATTGGCACATTTATGATGAATAGATTTTCACAAGCCCGAGCTCACAATGTATTGATGCTTAACGTGTTACCTATAAAGTCAGTATACTGACATTTCCCAATTCATCAGGGCATTACAGGGATAAAACAATATAAGATTGTGATCCACAATAAACAGCATGGATATGAAGTGCTCAAAATGAAAAATACAAGTGAAGGTAAAGGCATGGAAATGGTGAACAGAAATGGATACCTTTTTCTATCAATAAATAAAAAAGAAGTCTCCAGAGACGAATATTCTCTGCTACTGTCTACTGGAAGGAGCAGAAAGTAGAATTTTCCATTCCTGAGCACCTTTTTTCCCAGAAGCAATCAAATTACACTCAGAGAAGTCTTCAGAGGATATGTAAACTATAAACCAGCAGAATGGAGGATAATGAGAAAAAAAAAAATTAAAAAAAGGAAGGGAGAACTGTTCCAGTTGTGGGAACAAGTACATGCTTTACAAAGCCTCATCAATGAACTTCTCAACTGAGAACTCTGTAACCAACAGCACCAGAGATGACCTTGTAATATAATGTTCTTTACTGATATTGCAGAGGACAATAGGAGAAATGAGTGGCCCTGGCAAGAGAAGAGATATGTCCAAGAGACCTGGAGTTATTGTAGTTGGGTGAAATGATGGAAACTTATGGCTGGGACTATCAATGTTTCACCTTAGGGCCTGAGATGACCCCATCTTTTTATTCCCATGTAAACACAGGTGCTGCCTGCTTGAGTGTACCTGGGAGTAGAGCTCAGTGGGAAGAAAATAGAAATGTTTAGTGATGTTTATTGGGCAGAATCAGAGGAATCTAGGGAAATGACTTAAAGATTGGTACCGAGCAAGGAGCATGAGCTGGAGGGGTTTATTTGTTGCTCATTTCTGTAGGCAATAGATGTGTTTTACAGATTTTCAGCAAAATTCTCCTGACTCACAGCATATTCCCTTCTTGTTTTGAGTGCAGCCTTATTACCAATAATCAAGGAGGCTTTCCATTTAAATTGTGTCTTCAGGATAGATTAAGTTTCTACATATGCCTGGATAGTGCCTCAGGCTAATGCTTTGTGTTAATTGGCAATAATTCATTTGATCTATACAGCATGTGGAAAATGATTTGTATGGCAATAACATATCAATGTCTCTACAGTATTTTATAATTCATATTTACTTCTCAGCTTTATCATGCCTTTTTTTTTATTTTTTTTTTTTTTGGGGGGGGGTGGGAGGAGTCTTACTCTATATTTCTCTGTCTTCTTCCTCTTTCTGTGTTTTTTGTATTCCCCCTCATACATGATGCAATAAGCCTCTAGGATGCAGAGGATCTGTAGATGCTTACTGGCTTTCACAGATGGTGTTTGTGTGCTAACTTTCTTGCTGCCACCTTTCTTTCCTACCAGAAATTTCAAAGCATCAACTCACATGTTGGAAATATGGTAGAAACATCCATGTTCCTGTAATCATTGGGTGTGTATTAAGATACCTTTAATTGCCAGATACTACTGAAAAGTTCAATCCTCCTATGTGCATATCTGTCTCCTCTCTATTTTACATCCCTTTCCTATCTCAGCATGCCTACCACAGCCACTGCTGCAGTGATATGGCAGAAGACAGCTGGTGTGGGAAGAGTCTTCCAAAAAGCAGATTTTTTTTTTTTTTGTGTGTGTACAGTGTAAAAGACAAAAATTGACTCAACTAAATTTTTTGAGAAGTCAAAAAAATTTTTGAAATCTGAGATCTGAAAGTTGTGTTACTGAAAAAACTTCATCTCCTTGCTGTCAGAAATGAGGTCTGCTTTGAAGTGACAATGGTTTTTGCTATGTCTGCTAAGCAAAACAGGAATATTTTGGGCCCGCAACACAGCACAAGCCACGATAAATGACCTTGTGCAGCACACCTGCAAAGGCTGGCTCACATGATGTTGAAAGCATGTCATAACCTGAGTTTCACTCAGGAGAGGAAAAGAAGTACCTAGTGCTGGTAGCATCCAGCTTTCACTGCAATCTAGGCTCTTGAGAACTTTGCATTTATGCCTTTGTCTCTGGTGAGCTAAAACAAGCTTGACTCTTCTTGGAGTTGCATGGGAAACTCAGCCAACCAGCTCTTCTTTGCTTTATCCTTTCACTTTTTGTAGTATGATGGTGCCATCCCAAAGCTAAAATAGAGGGTAATAAAGAAATCAGAGCTCACAGGTAAAGGACAGATAATTGCAGGTGCCCAAAAATCAAGCATTGGTCATAGACATATGTAGCCAAGTAAATCATAACAATAAGATTCAGATTGTATGATGGGAAAATGTAATTTACTTCAACTATTCTAAAAACAACAAAGTTAAATTTGAAATGCTTCACTAAGAAATAAATGAAATGAAAGTGAGAAATATGAACATTATATTGGAGTTATATACTGTGATCATTTTATTTCAACATTACATGTACCCTTCAGATGCCGTGCATCAGAAATTTCCAGCTTTAGTTATTTGGGCACATTAATATTTGATCCCCTAGGCAAAAAACATTGGCTGATTAGCGTTTATTAATGTATCTTCCCTGTGCTCATAAATTTAATATTTGCTTGGATATACAGCACCTGTATTTTTATAAAAAAATTCCTTTTTTTTTAAACATAAAATATAAATCAAAACAAACAAAGATAATGGAAATGGGACATATACTAGGATATAACTCCTTCAATGTTGAAAGAAGAGAAAACAACCACTGAGATGATGCAGAAATTATTAGTGCCACCTATTGGCAGGCGACGCAAAGTTTGCAAGCCATAAGGCAGAAAAATAATACAAAAATAAAATGCTAATTGGTTTCCAAAAGAGAAACTGCCTTTCAAAAAAAAAAAAAAAAAAAAAAAAGTGGTGTTCTTTTTTTTCCCTGGCATTCTTGTATGTTTTATCTTCCTCCATGCAATTTGAAAAATATTTATAGGAGCAGCGACTTTTAAGTCGATAATGAAGATGGAAGTGAAAAACAACATTTCAAATTATGAATGCTACTAATTAAAGTGAGAAGCATTATTCTAAAGATTCTGACTTTATTCTAAAGATTTTTGCTTCTTCATTCAGGAAGGAAAATGAAAAATATTATTCACAGATCTAGCCAAATAGTATGGGGTAGAGAAGATGAAAAATAATCTATTCATAGTCTTTTTGAGAATAACACTGTTCATTATCAAAACTTACTGAAATATTAATCTTTTTGACACTTTTCAAAAATGCACAAATTATAACAGCTTATTTTTTTTATTATGGGCTATGAAAAATTTTAAAGAGAACTTTTAAAAAAAGCCAAATTTATAATGAAAGATATGACAGATAGGATAGCAACAAACATTTTAGAGGAAACACAATAAGGTTTTGTGAACCTGTGCATTTAAGACAGCCAGAGGGTGAGTATACTTATTTCTGTGCTTAATATATAAAAAGAAATATTGCTTTGAAGTCAAGACAACTATGTGAATAAGAGTACGAATGTAACATCTGGCAAGGTCAATCAATTTGTTGAACCCTATGATTCTTCCTGGAAGTTTAGAAAACACCATGTCTGTTACTTCTCCCCAGTCTCGAAGGAAAGTTAAAGAGCCCGAACTGTACAATACTTCACAGAATCATTCCAATTTGACAGTGAACTATTGGCAAGTAATTTATCAGTAAAGTGATTCAAGTCTTTCTGTAGCCATTTTCTATAGTTTTGTTAGGAACAGATCTCCTTGGCTTAAATATGAGAATATTATGAGGCAGTGTTAAAAGCTATGTGTGACATCTGCTGCTTCTTTTCTATCCACAGTTGCTTGCTCACAGAAGAAAATTAGATTATTCTGATACAATTTTGTTTTGACAAATCTGTGTTGACAGTGACTAATTTCCTTGGGTTTTTTTTAGAAGCTTACAAATAGTTTGATTATTTGTTCTAGCATTCTTCCAGGAACTGAAGTTTATCTAATTTCCTAAAATTGTTTCACATTCCTTTCAAAGATTACTATGGCATTCATTCTTGATCATCACCTATTGTCTCTGACTTTTTCGAGCTACTTCTATCATCTTTGATGTTTCATCAGCTTATTCTTGAAGTATCACAGCCTCATAGCTAATTGAAAACATCTAACTTTGTAATAGGTATTTAACCTATTCCATCCCACTTAGAGCCATGGACTTAAATTTTCTCTGTTGCTATTTATTGTTGTAATATTGAAATGCCTCTCATCCTTATAAATTGGAGTGATTCAGAAAAAGTATTAAAAAATGTGTCAATCATCTCTAGGTGGTTTTCTTTTTTTTCTTTTAAACCACTATTTAGTTTGCTTTTGTCCATTTTTTAATGTGATGTAAGAACGATTTTTATCATCAGCATGGTCTTTGGGACTGAAATCTATTGTGTGCCTTCATAATTTTTGATTCTGCAGCATTGCATTTATGCAATGCTTCTCTACCCTAAGGAAGTGACCCAGCTTCACCTTTTCAAATGCTGCCTGAAAAGGTCAAAATTCAGCAAATCTTATACTATCTGTTCTGCATTAGTTTGAACTTATACCCTTGATAATGCTCCCTTAAGTAACTCCTAGATCTCTTGAATTCCAATATTTTACAAGAAAATTCTTGTTTACTGAAGCCTACTTTCCTGAAATCTGATACCTTTATTTTGCTACTCTTTCCTTTTCTTTTTCTACGTCTCATGAGCTATTACTGCATGGCTTTTCTTACTCACTCGTGCCTTTTACCCTTATGTTCTTGACCAATTCTTCCCTAGTCATTACAACAAGAAGTCTCTCTTTCAGTTGAGCTGTTTGCCATCTACATTTGTGACTGTCACCAGGTCATTGCAAGGACTTTGTGGCCAGTTCACATCTTTTCCCATAGGAAGTACACAAAGCTAAAATGCCTTGCTAACCTCAAATCCTGACATCAGTATAATTTTGCCATTTGATCTCAATTTTTTTTAATATTTATGATGATAATCTGTTGCTTGCCTTTCTCTTCTGACAATGCTCTTTTTAAAGTGTCTTTTTTTTTAAATTATTTTAAAGAGTCATATAAGTATAGCAAAAAGACAACAACCTATCAGATAGAGTTCATAATACAGACAACATCCCCCAGCAATCAGATTAGGCCCAGCCAGCACTGGGATAACTCCCTGAGAGCATTGAAAATAGACATATCTCTCTAAACTCTGAGTCAGAAACACTTCCCAAAAGACTCTTCCCAAGCACTGCTCATTGCAACATTATAGATAGGATTTTTCAGTTTGCTGTAGTGAAAGTTGAGTTACTTACCTGGTTATTTATAAGATGATTGTCTTTTTGTTCTTAAAATCACCTTTCCAAAAGTACAATTAAAAAAACCCATAGGTAGTTATTGTCATAAAATAAAAAAAAAAGGACTTTCTAAGACTCTTCATATCAGTAAATATAACAAATTAGCTAAAAATCAATAGAATCTCTTCTCTAGTTATGTTTGTGAGATAGATATAGATTTCCATTTAATCAAAATTAATTCCTTACCTTTTAGCTGTTCTGCAGCTTAATAACTGTCTTGAAAAGGTTTTATTTCTTTCTGTCTGAAGTCAGAGGGAATTTTGCTGCTAACTTCAATGGAGAAAGATTTCACCTGAAGCAGTTCAGTCTAATGATTTCTTAATAAAATACTGGAGATTAGTTTGAGCTTTATTACGTCAGACATCTGCATTCACATCTCTCTAGTCCAAGGATCTTCTATTTATAAAGTGGATACTACTGAAAGGCTGCTGATTATCAAGGTGATGGAATCTATACTAGAGCAGACCCTGTCCTTTTAAAGTATTTATGACTGGAGTTCCACAGGCTTTGTGGTTTTGTGACGGGGAATTTTCAGCTGTACATCTTTCACTGCTGCTGGCAGATATGATGTAGGGGATTGAAGTTCAGCAATCAGCTAATTGATTACAGCCTCTGGCTCGGTGCTTGCCACAATCTCCCTTTTTGCCTCTCTGATTTTCACAGTATCACTAGCTTCTTTATTCTTTCCCTTCAGTACAGCTATCTTGTGTTGGAACTAAACAAATACTATAAACTACAGAATGCAGGTCCTTCAATTCTTTGTTTTCTCTTTCGGCATTTCAGTAGAAAAGGAGACCCTTAGGTGCTGTTGAGTAGTAGTGTTATTTTGTTAGGGAGCTAACAGCCAGCCCAGGGGGACTTTTCAGAAGTCATTGCAATGTCATATGGCTCCCCAGTGACACTGGACTGCATCACTTACCTCACACACAGCCATCTGATGCTACTGAAGCTGAGAAACAGCCATAAACATTGCAGTTATGGTGACCATTATCTTTCTCCTGAGGGATTTCACTCTTCCTTGAGAATCTCCAGAGAGATAGCACACCAGCACTGCAGTACATCAGATAATGATCTCAGACACAGAGGTAGACAGGTAGGATGGGGGTGGATAAAAATAATTCACAACAGCTTTTTTGTGGCATGGCATTTTATTTAGGTTGATAGAAGCACAATTCTTTGTGCTCTTCTGATAAGTGTTCCTTTGATTAGAATAGTCTTCTTTGATTAAAAAAACAATAAAAAGTCCACTGGCAAGTGGAACACCACTGTGTTTCAGGGCAAACCATGACACCTCAGGACTCAACATATTAAAGAACAAATGTATCACCCTACTGTCTTTGCCTCTCTTATGATTTTGGTTCTCTTAAAAAGAAAATATAAAAAATAATTTTTTCGTTCCAAAACTGGTAAAGCTTTTGAGTTCTACAAGCTGGAGAAAATGTCACTGCACCTGCCTTCTTCATGTAAACTTTCCTTTCACTTCCTGTGTGGGATGATTTCACACTGGAGACTGGATTTGAACTGACCTGGTGAGGAAGATCATAATTTTTTATCTTGCTGCCAAGTTATTGACCAAAATACTGAATTTTTTTCTGTATAACATGTGCTGTGAGGCAGACAGTGCAATTTTTTTAAAAGATAACTCCATCAGGTAAACATTTTTGCTGAAAACCTTGAGCAGTTTGCTGAAAATATTGTAGATTAAAGTATTATCAGGATTTTCTCAGACTACTGCAGTGAAGTGTCATTTCAGTTTTGAGGAATGACGCATTAATGAATTAATCAGAAAATGTGTTAAAGTAATAGCCATAGCAAACCCAGCTCTCCCACTTTAGTACATACCGCTCTTTCTAAATGCTGAAATAACTTCTGGTTACATCTATAGAAGAAATCTCTAAGAGTACTCAATAAACTGTTAGTTTAGCATTAATACCTTAGCATTAAGACTGAATGTGTGAAATTTTATATAAGAATATATTTTTCAGGTGGATACAAGAATAATTTCTTTGTCATTGCAATACACAAAAGCCTTGTGAGCATGCAAATCCATGCATCTATTCCTACTGCCCAAACAAGAAAAAAATCCCACATATTTGTTTTCTTGAGCATGATGTCCATAGTGGTGATAGAAATACTATTTATAAGCAGAAGGGTTTGCGTGAAAGTTTTTTATGGTTAAACACTGCTCATAGAAATAAAATATAAGTTTCATAAAAAGCCACTTATCCTAGGAGCTTTATTTGAGTAATAATCAAAAACCTCTTTTTTGTGATGAACATTGTATTTATGAAAGTATTTAAGGAAAAGTAATAAGATTGACTTCATGACACAGAGAGATATGGTGGTATGAAAGCAAGTAGCAGCTCACAGAAGTCTCATAAAGGATGTCTCAAGGGGTTCTTTGGAAGCTTTTCTCTGTTTGATGGAAAGCAAACACTAAACCAGCTTCAGGACAGAAGGTCAGCTCTAGTATGCAATACCCAATTCAGTGCAGGTTACAAGTAAATCAATCTGCTCCCTCAGTTCCAGGAATGCTCTCAAAAAATAAAGAGGTTTTATTGCTTAAAGGATCATTGTGTTATTAATTGAACTCCTCAGTGTGTTGAGAATTTTGTAGTACAGCTCTAGCATAGCATCCCCTGAAAGCTTCCTCTAAACAGGGCTTTGTTGAGCTTTGCGTTTATTTTCTAAGGAAGCACTAGATGGGGATTGCTGGAAACATGCTCTTCATTTTTACCCTGGACCACAGAAGAGTCTGCTAATGCAGACTCCCGTGTGATGGAGGTCCAAGGGGAGCTTTGAGAAACCAGTGGGTAAGTGATGGTTTAGATGTGCAGCAGCTCGTGGCCCACAGAGTGCCGGAGCTCCACGGAGCTGGCGCTGAGCTGCTGCGGTGCCCGGCATCCCCATAGGAACAGAGTTAAGCAGCAGATTAGCTCCAGCCGTGCGCGGTTACGGAGCGCCACAGCACTGCTGCCTGGAGATAAGCTCCGCAGTTGTGAAGCTTCCCTCACAGCAAACCCGGGAGACGTCACCAGTGGGATGATGATAAAGGTGTAATATTCATGAATATCAACAAAAGCCTGATCTTTGTTTTCTTGCCAATTGTCTGACACAGGCCAGAGTTGTGAAAAGCTAATCAGAGAGCTACTCAGGAAACTGGAATTTCACTCATGGACACTTTTGTGAGGAAACAGAAAAATCTTTTATGTTTTCCCTGGTGGATACTTCACACCATTAAATGTACAACAAATTGCTTCCTCACATCCCTTGACTGCCTTCCAGCTTAACCGTGTTAAAACAGCAGAGTGCTAAAATCGTTCTTAGGAGATGAAGTAGCATGGTCATGTTTTGAAGTGAATAAACATGTAACAGAAAAAGTGCTGCTTACCAACGTGAAACAAATTAGTTTTAAAAGGTAAGAGGTTACTTCCTCCTTTCTTGTTTTTAATTTTAAATTTCTCAAGGGCTAACAGAGAAAGAAGTAGAGAAGTTGACTATTTTTCTGTAATGCCTGCTTCAAAACCTCAAATTACATTATAGTGAAGTCTTCTTTCCTAAAGTAATATTATCTAAAAATTAGATTTTTTTTTTTTGTACCAAAGCATAATTTTGAAAGAAGAACAAATTGTTGCTTCTTGGATTTTGACTGGATGGACACTATCTGTACTTAAGGGCATTGCTACTATTGACTGACTATAAAAACCGACCAAAACAGAGACAGCAGAGAGGAGAAACCTTTTGAAGCCTTAGACCAGGAATGTGCTTTACTTAAACTATAATGAGCAGAATTGAAGTGTAATTGTCAGATAGTACTCTGTGGAAAAATGTAGCTTTGGTCTGCAAGCTACAGACTTATGTTCTTTTATGGCCATGTCTTGATCCACAGAAGAACCAGAGTATACTGGATTTAAGAGAGCAGTTCCTCAATACTTTTCTAGTTCTCTAAAGAGTAAGGAGAAAATACTAGTATTTGTGAAGGATAAAATTTCATAGTCAATCACATCTCTGGACTCACACATCAATGACAAATCTTGGCAGAAATGCATCATTGCAAGTTCCTGTTCAGAAAAAATAGAATATTATTAAGGAAAAAAAAAAAGAAATCAGATTTTTTTTTTGTCTAGTTAGTCAAAACTTGTCACTGTAACTGGTAAATTAAAAAGCCACAAAAATGCAACAGAATTTAAAACAGAACCAAATACTGTTAATTTAGAGATATTTGGAAGTGTTAGTGAGGTATATATCTAAATCTTGATATTTTTCTCTATTTCGTGGCTTATACTCAGAAAAGTATTTTCCTGAACTGTTTTCAGACCAATACAGCCAAAAGTTCAGTTGAATGACAGATTTCAATTTCCATCTGGTCACTGATGCCTCACAAGAAATAAATCTATGCTGCTGGCTTACTTTAGAATAATGTTTGCCGAAAGTAATGGTCAAATTGTGTGTATGAACAGTTCCCTGAGCATACCTGCGGGATGGAGGTTGCAGTGGAAGCACGTTGATAAGACACGTGTAGGGGAGGAGTTCACGCTGCTGCTGCACACACTCATTCTCTCTGCCTCCCAAGCATGCAGATCATTTCTAAGCACAGAAGTATTATTTGCAGAATCTCTGAAAACCTTCAGTTACCTTCATAAGCTCAGCAGGCAACATTTAGTAAAACAAAGGAATTTGTCGGTTCTATAGCCCAGATGACTCCCCAAAACAGACTCTACTCTACCAGGTGGCCTCCTTTCCTTCCGAACCCTGGCATTCCATTTAGCAGACAATGACAGAAGAGCACCTGAAAGGGCCACAGTCCAAGACCCGAAACAGTGCTCTGAGAGGGAACAACAGTGGACACCAAATGCTCAAGGAAGTCATATAAGAACAAGACAAATCTGAATGCTATAAGTATATGATAATTACTGGTTTAAGGATTTCTTCAATAAGGCATAACTTCAGATATTTGTATTTAACAGCCCATGAGGAATTTTTTTTATTCTTCCTGTAAATTTGTCTGAATCCATTTCTACCTTTGTTCTTCATAATATCCTTTGGCAATGAGTTCTACATTTTAATTGCAACTATGTTAAAAAAGTTATTCGCTTGTTTTAAACCTGATGATTGAAAAATATCACTTGGCAACTTCTTGGTCTCTTTGAGAGCTAATGAATGATCATCACTCCTGATTTTATAAACTTGTACCATATCACAGCTTTTCCAAATTGGAAGTCTTATTCTGTTTAATCTTCCTTAAAACCAGAGCTGTTCTGCACTGTTGCTCATCCTTGTCACATTCCTTCCTGCTTTTCTATTTCTGCCTAACACTTTTCAGATCAGACTATTAGAATGCACTGCATCATTTAAAAATATAAATGTCCTAGTGATTTATATGCTGCCTTAATGATGTTTTCTGTTTTATTCTACCTTCCTCCCCTAACAACTTCTAATATCACATTTTGCCTTTCTGGGCTTACTGAGCGTTAAGCTCTCTTCAAAGAACCATCATAACAATTTTGTGATTCCTTCAAATGTAACAAATTTTGCAATCATATTTGTATCTGCATAGATATGATTACTTTTCCCATTGAGCAGTATTTTGTATTTCATTGATCATTTTATTGTCAATTACCAAGTGACACTATCAATCCCAGAATTCCTCTGCTTCTCTTCACAGGCAAGCTCCACAGACTTTTTTACAGGTCAAGGGAGGATTATTCCTAAATACCCAAATCCTGAAGATGCAGTATCAATTATGTGTAAGGGACAAACAGGCTAAAATGTGGTGTCCTAAGATTGCCTAGAAAACAGTGTCACTTGTAGGCGTGGGCAAAGGGACAGCTGGTAGTGGTAATAAACTGTTCAAATACTTTTGCTGTTTCTTTGCTCTTTTTTTCTCCCCTTTCCCAGCAAGTCCCAACAGGAAGCACAGTTCAGATTCATTCCTTCATCCTTAGAACCAAAAACGTCTGGTTTTTCTAATATGACAAGGAGCCATTGATGTAAAATAGGTACATATAGGTACTAGTTTACCATCAGTGACTGGAGCAGCCTCTGTTTTTCTGAAGTCAGTCACAATAAATCCTCTGAGAACACAGCCTTGAGCTTTCAAGGAAGAGAGAAGGCAACTCAATATTAGCTTGCTAGTTTACCCTACCTCATAAATCAATATTTTCTACTCCCTTCACGCCACTCCTTGCAAAACATTTAAGAATTGTACAAGGTCAGAAATAGAGATCTATCTGTAATCTACGGTTAGAGTGCAGTATGAATCCCTATAGTTGGTGTAAAGAATTTGTGAGAAGTAGTTAGGGAAGTACCACACATAACAAGTGTATCCTGAGGGGGAAAATCCTGTATTGACAAGCCCAGCAGATGACCTCATTGTTTTCTATGCCAAATTTCTATTTCCCTAGCATTTATGATTGGTTTTCAGTCTATCTCAGAAGCCTACTTGGCATCTGAAAGTCTAATCTATTTGAAACGTGATCATATGCTGATTAATGCTGAGGGAAAATTCAAAATTTGTTTCTCTATATACTTCTCTGTGGTGAAACACAATGCTAATATATACAGGGCCTCATGAAAGCTTTGATTTTTCTCTCTGTATATATATATACAAACACACACATATATATATGTATAACAACAAATATTAATCTCCCTTATCCCAATTTTGTGACCCTAAATATTTGAACACACGTGACTTCCAAGTTATCACAGGACTCCTTTGGTATATTGGATGGAAAGTTCTTTCAACATATGGTTTATATATGGCATTTGTTTTACTCTTCCCTGTGGAATTATAAGTCTGTGGAAATAGAGGTTGTATTAAATGGTTCTGAAGGAAAACAAGCAGAAAACACTCACGTAAAATGAAAATACCAAAGAAATTTGTGTAAATTGAAAAAAAAAAATGGAGTGGGAGGAAACATATATGTAAAATAGTCTTTAAAACAGCAATAAGTCAAGAGGTGTCCTTTATAATTATCAATTGCAAACTGGCCTGGCTTCTGTACTTCTTCAAATAAAGAAGTTTTAGTCTGAACAATGGGCTCCCTGAAGAAGATGCTGTCTTGGTTTGAAACCAAGTGCCACCTCACCCATAAAGCATTTTCAAAAAAACAGATTTCTCCAAAGTATGGCCAGTGGTATTGCACATTAGTGTCAAAAAACCAACAACAACAAAAAAGAGGTGAAATACAAATTCAGTACTGTGAAAAAAACCAGTCCAGAAATAACAACGACCCAAGCCTCTCCCCCTAAACAGTGACAATTTAGGACAGAATTGGCCATAGTGACATAGTGAAATAGGTTTCTTTATTAATTGTGTGTGTGTGTTTGTAATATATTACAGGAGATGAATTCTGTGAAATTTAATTATGACAGCACTCCTACAGTATTTCTAATGGAAAGTCACCATTTTGCGGCTAGCGCTGATACTCTATTTTGTAAGTTATTTATAAATTTCTATTTTACTTATTTTCAGCACTAATTTGTTCCACTAAAAGCTTTATTAATTAACCAGAAAAAAGTGTATTCATCTCCATTGACAATACAGGAGGCCTAGAGCTATTGCTAGCCTAATTAGGGCTGCTACCTTTGCCCTCTAGCTAGCTTGAAAGAAAGAGTTTAAAAAAATAAGCATATCTTTCTCTACCATGAGTCTGCATAACCTTTGTTGGATCATAATGACACAAAGATCTGATTTTGGATTAAACGTGCTGAGGGATGGGTGCTTGATGGGGCCAGTAGAGTGAAAAAGAGGACTCCAAAGGCAGATAAACTGCTGCAGGGGGGATTATAATCCTTCTCTCCACATAGGGCATATGCTTTGGGAGGATGCCAGCCACCAATGCTTGTTACCTTCTGGTCTAGAACCATCCTTCCTACAGCCACTCTAAACCTGCACCACCCCTGTGCGGCCACGGTCTGCGAGCAGAAACTTCCAGTTAGAGGTCTGGGACACGTGGCTGTGCCAAAGATCGAAAGGAAGTATGTCAGGGAGGCTGAAGGAGCTCCTCAAAACACTAATAAAAATACAAAAATGCAGATTATTTTGAGGTTTTACAGGGAGCTAACTGGAAATTCGCTATTCAAAAGTATAGCTAAGTGATGGAAATTAATTCAAAGAAGCTTTACTAGGAAAAAAAGGTCTGTGTGGTTTCAGGCTTACTTCACAAAATATATAAAGTTTTGATATCTTTGCAGTAGAAATGTTGCTCTTTAGTTAGCATGAATCAACACAGTCTTCAGCAGAGCCACATTGATTTACATGAGCTGCAGACATGACCCATTGTATTTAATTTTAGGCATCTTATTAGAAGGATATTCACATATTGGAGGAAGATCTGAAGAAAGCTGCAAAAAATGATTAGACTTCTGGAGTGATTGATGTATGAGGATTGATTGCAAGTGCTAAATATGCATAGTTTGTCTAAGAAATGACTAAAGGGGGACATGGTAACAATCTATAAATACTTGAAGAGTCTAAATGTCAGGGAGGGAAAGGCATTTTCAGGATACAGAAGAGATGCAGCAGGACAAAATTAGCAAAAGAAAAAAGAGAATGAATTTCAAAAGAGCCCCTAAAGGAAGACCTTAGAGAGTGGAAAGGTGTTTTCTTTCCAAAAGAAAAAAATGTAGATAAATAGATATATTTACAATGCATATCGGATTTCAGATCGTTCTAAATGGCCTTGAAATAGAAATTTTAAGGCCAGTTTTCTGTAAGTGATCAGATCACATCTCTATTCACATTGAAGAGTGAACTTTTTTTTTTTTTTTTGAGGTTTAGACAACTGACTCTACAAGGAATCCCAAAATTTGGAAAAAAATGTGACTAAGTCCACTGTAACTGATTTAAATTTAGAATACCACTTTCAGCCAAGCAGTACCACATCCACTTTGATGAAAATAAGGAGAGACAAAAGATCTGTATTTTCCCTGGTTTTATTGTCTCTGGAGCCAATGGTATGATTTAGGAAACAACAAAGGAAAAGATTCCTTCTGGACATGCCTTCCACACTTTTCTGTTCAACACAGAATATTTTCAGAAATGAGTGGTGACTTTTGAAGCTATCTGTATATAGCACTGACATGATCATTACAGTTATAGATTTATGTCTGACTACGAATTTCATTAAGACCTAATTTCAGGATTCCAAGAAGTGACAGAAATCAAATACCTGCAATATGCTGACAACAAGAAAGGAGGTTCAGAGAAGTGGGCCTGAAACTCATAGAATAAATTAATGTTCATTGAGAAAGAGTGTTATGTCTCCAGTTCCAAAAATGAGCATGAAGATGAGAAAACATGTTTTGGGATTGGAAAGAGATGAAGAAAGAGCTGGACATAGGGAACAACAGCTCCAAATTCAAAACAGGAATTCCTGAGACACTATTTGTCTAAAGTTGTCAATTATGTCCAAAAGTAAAAAAAAATAAAGAGAGAACTCATAAGTAAAATAGATGTGGTTATCTGATTGTATTTCATTATATCATAGATTCTAGAGATATTAAAACTAAAAGAAATCCCAATGTCACTCTATTTTGTCTCCGGCATAACACAGGTTAGAAAAAATCATTCATCAATATTTGTCAAGTTGAACTAAAAAGTATCTTTTAGAAAGATTTTCAGCCTAGATTTAAGGGCTCTAAATGATGGAGAATTCATATCATCCTTTTGTAACTCATCTTAGTGTATGGCACTCCTCTACTAAAATAAATGTGTTTTATTTCAACCTTACGAGTTACTGATCTCATTTTCTAGACACTGGAACTTTCTCTGAATGATTCCTGCCATATTTATTTGTCAGAATTCTATTTATGACCCCAACAAATTTTCATTTTTGGTTGTAGTTTACCCAGATATTTTCCTGGACATCACATTTCAGAGACTTGGTAAATATACCTTTAAATAAATAGTTTTCTTATATGCATAATTTAATATCTTGCTATAGATTCACAATTATTCACTGAGATAGTATGTATATATATAATGACCTAAGAGACCACAATGGCATGCAAAACATTTTGCAAAAGCTTAACATAGACTGAATTGTTCTGGCAGGAAAAACCTCAGCTCACCACCACTCATCACTGCAAATTACATCTAGGTAAACATCAACATCTGCTTCCTGTGCAAACAGCGTCTGTCATCACAGGAGCCATTATATTATTATGAGTAGATGAGATGGTTTAATATTCATTACAGATATACAAGGTGCAAGAAACTGCTTCATACACATGTTAATGAGCAGTAAGTATATGAAATGAATTGTACCAGTCTCCACAGGTAGCCACAGTTTTGAAACTTTAACTCATTTAATGTGAAGAATTCCAGTCACATCGAAGATAGATTCAGCAGTAATAGGCGTGCTTAGTGAAAATATGTTGTAAAAACTCAAAAGGACTAGCCCATAAGGAAAAACCAGTGGATGTGCTCTAGAGTATCAACAATACTACTTTTTTCCGTTTTGGAATAATTTGTGTTACTCTTTTTTGAAAAAAAATTACAATCCAGCCATAAATACTAACACAGTGAGATGGTTAAAGCCAAAAATCCTTTCTTGTGAAATTCCTGTGCACTTTTGCTGGATTTTTAGACTTGTGACACGGGAAAGAATAGTGGCATTACTGTTCTGTCAAGTCTACACTTTTCCTGAATGTATAAATTCATCAAGGAAAAGGCAGAACAGATAATAAGTAGGGCTTTTGTCACTTCTTACCCGTAGTACTTGCTCACAGAGCTAAATCATCACGCAAATTAAGAAAGAAATCATAAAAATATAACAATTCCTTTAATTATCACCTTGTGGAGTTCACTGAATTTTGCCATTCTCCTTTAGATTTGGCTTAGTTTATTCCTATCTAGAGAAGTCTGGTTCTGAACTATAGCCTTAGCTTGGATCAAGCTCGGCTTTTCCATTGGAAGTACTCTGTGACTGTCAAAAAGTTTTCTGTTACCTATTCAAGTGATATTTAAAGGGCACCAATGTGGTGTAACAGCAGAAGTCTGCATTTCATTTGCTTGCTTTATACAGAAGGACTTTTACTGGATTAGCCATAAAATGGACCTATAAAGAAGATAAAATTTGTAGTGTTATCGTTCATATTCTTGTGAGCTTCTTAAATCCAGGACTGAAGGATTAACGGGGGGGAGGGTCTATAAAATCCTATTGCAGTATTAGAGCAATATCTAGTCAAGAACAAACATAAACAGAAATTTTGTCACATCATGTCATAATTTAACATAAAGACTTTTAAAATATATAAGAAGATATGAGTGGATATGCCTAGTCAAATCAGAGTTTCACCTAGTCCAGGAGCCTGTGTGATCTGGGCTAAGGAAAACCTAGATAAATAAAATAAGCATGGGGCAACCATAAGGCATAGCTCTTGGATAAACTCCCAGTCTGTGAATTAGGTCATTCCGGACTCAGAGGTACTTTTTAAAATAGATCTTAATGGGATTTTATTTTCTGAATTTCTTTTATTATGTTTTGAACTCATCAATGCCTCTGGCATTGCTAGTACCATGAGGCAGTAGGTTGGACGACTTAATTGTGAATACTGCACAAAATTAACTTATTTTGTTTGCTTGAAGCCTGGTACCCCATAATTTAATTTCATGTCTGTTAGTTCCTGTGCTGTGAAAAAAAGTGAATAGTTGTTTCCTATTCTCCTTTACAGTGTCAATCATGACACTGCTTCTCTGGATTTTCCAAAACTGTGAGAGTCTGTCCCAAGACAGGGTAACTACTGGTTGACTTTCTCTGAAAGGGAAGCATGTACAAATCATGAATAAGTGCTTGTATTTAAACAGCAATTAACTATGCTCATATTTCTACCACTACCCCTTAGTTCAACCATAGACTCATAGAACTGCTGAGGATTGTAATATACTGTAAAGGAGTTCTTTACTTTATCTTGCAATCTACTTTTTTTGAGCAAGCTCTTATAAGCATCATATCTTTAGATCTTCTCCAATAATTGTGACTCTATAAACAGCAGCTGTATTTTCTTTAATATGCAATTTCTTATTTCTTTCTTTTTCTGCTCAGAATGGCATAAAATACATTCTACACATCATGCTAGCACTTAGCAACCAACTTCAAGATACTAAAATAGTATAGATTTCCAACCCCCTCACTCTTACCTGCTGCACTCCACTATTATAACAATGCCATTGATTCATTATCGATACAATGAACAGTGGCCAATTAAGTGACACTTCTAGAAATTGGTATCAACCCCTATGGAACAAAATACTCCCATTTCAGTTCTGACCTTCACTATGTTTAGCAGCAATCTATCCCCAAGTCTGAAGGCAATAATAGTCTTATTTCATTAGGAGTATTTCTCATTCATAGCGTATTTGAAAATGGTCTCCTGTATTTCAACCTAGCACAAAGAAAATATATAATGTGAGGGTTTGGGAGATTCAAAAACCTTTGCAATTTCAATTTCTATAGTAAATATAGCATACAACATTTTCATGGCTATTTTAAAAACAATAATCCTGTGAGCTATATTATAATGTTAACTTTGGAGACAGAGATTGCAGTTATATTAGGTAGCAATGAGAATATGTGATGATCTGAAATCAGAGAAAGCTTTAGCCTTTATTTCTTTTTCTGTCTTTTTAGTAGTTTAAAATGCTAGAAAGGCCCCCAGTCACCTCAATATAATTTTTTAATAATTCTCAAAAAACTTCATTCAGACCTAAAAAACAGTAGCATGATTCAAAGTTATGCATTCCTAAACTCAAAAAATCTAAACCACCCACTCATTCGGCAGCAACTAAGCATGCACTCTCACACATACACACATGCACAAATAAGCACATACCAATTGTTTGGACAGAAAACACAACCCAAAGATACTCAGATGTTTCAGTCAAGTGTTGGTATAGCAAATTCCTAAGACAGGGACCCTTCTTTGAGGAAACTAAGTGCTTTTTTTCACAATAGGCAAACTTTTGCCCAGATTGGTGCTCTCCCCACTGATCTATAGCAAGGTGATGCCTTGGAGTGAAAATGAGTTAAGTCTTCATCACTGAGAAAGCTGAAAGCTCAAAACTTCAGGCCCTGGCTTATACTATGAACAGATTCCAATGCTCAGTGGGGCAAAGCCTACAATGTGCATGGATTTCATTCTAAAGTTGACACAAACTCAACAAAATATTGTCCCAGCTTGTATAGTAACCCTAGGGGAGAAAAGCTGTGAATTTTCTAAATTCTATGTCCAGAATTTAATAACTTTGAAACCTTGTAAAATCCTGAGTTTTTTAGCAATTTTTATTGCAGGGTAGTGGGTCTTTAGCATTACTGCCTCTGTTTTTTGTGACTGAGAAATTCTATAAGCATAGGTAGTATTTAGGAGGAGTAAAACATCTATGGGATATGAAGAGCCTTTATACTCAAAATGGGACAAAATGGGAACCAATTTTCTGTGGAAGCAACCATCCAGAGGCTCTATCCATATCATGAAAAATAATGTTTTGATACTCCAAAAGCAGGTTCTGGTCAGTCATTGCTGTTTAAAATTAGCAATAGCTAGTTTTTTGAAAAGTGTAAACAGAGGATAAAGAAGTCTGCTGATTATTTCTAAGCTGTTTAGCAGATCTAATTAATATTTAATAAAGAAAACCCAAACCATTCCAACTTTTATAACTCACAACTTGTTAAGTACATGTGCAAATTTCAGAATAAACTGTTTACTAAACAGTTTATAAACTATCAACAAATCCAAGTGTCTTGTTTTCAGCTGAACATAAAAATCCCTTTTTTTAATTGAAACTGACTTGGCAGCAGTCTGATCACATATTTCTGTAACATACTTTGATATGCTATATTTAAATGGATGATTAAAGAACCTAAGGAAGATAGAAAACAGAGGAATACTATGCATTAAAACAGAAATTGATACATAGTTGCCTCTATCCTATGTCCTTATAGGCAAAACTACTGCACACGTGTCCTCTTAAGCACATTTATTACCATATGCTTGTTTCACTTGGCTACCATGAGACTGCTTGATGGGATTGAGACGAGGCACATGTTTAAGTGCTTTGCTGAACCAAAGCCTAGAAAAGTGAGCAGAAAGAGACTCAGAACAAATTTTAATTAAAAGATATATCCAATATTTTAAAAATCATTTGGCATGTCCTTCAAGTCTGAGTAGCTAACAGAAGACAAGCTTTAACAACAAACCAACTCTTCTATAATTTGGTCCTAATTCTACTGATCTCATACAGACCAAACTTTCAAAATAGAAATTGAATAGCTCTGTCAATATGAACAAGCTCAAGTTTCTTTCTGTGTTTTCCTCTTTCAAGAAACGAACTGATTTGTGTTTATAGTATATTGCACAAATGACTCACTCAAGGAGCATCTGTGCTCAGTACTGAGTGGGACAACATTTTATATCAAGTAAGATGACACATTTTGCTCTTTTTTGTTTGCAAATTTTTAACAGATATCTTGTCTCCACCCAGGCTGAATATTTTTCTCGGACTTCAGATCAGCTTCGTCCTAGCTCTCACTGAGGCAGAAGCTAATGAGTGTCTCCCAAGATAAAAGGAATAAGGAATAATACTCACTAAAGGTGAGGATTCTTGTAATGTCTAGTGTGTGTTTGTGTCAGTGAAAAAATTTCTGTAATAATTTTCCTGACTTTCTTCTCTGAAGAAGCTGCTTGTCAAAGCACAGCCAATAACAGAGACCACAGAAAGGTTTTGTAATCTGCATTCTCATGAATACACATGGAAACAATCCCTAACTTTTTCATTCTTTAGATCTGTCAGGGTTTTGTTGCACATCAGACAGTGGGCATCATCAAATTAAAAAACAAGCTACTCTGTAGAGGTGATATTCTTGTACTAAATCATCATGGTAAGAATAGTAAGCTCAGTTGGCTCCCATAGTGATCAGCAATCTTGGCCAAAAATCTGTTTTTTCCAATAATTCTTAATTAAATAATTCAAAGGAGTATTTCCAACAGCTCAGTTCTGTAATGGCAAAGAGCAGGCTCTGTTTTAAAAGTCAGTTTTTCACATGGAAAATATTGCTGGAACAGCTGGACTAACTACATTTTCCTGCAAATATAAATTCTTAAAATTCCTTAGTTCATAATTATTTTCTCCAAGTATTTTCCAGTAGTAATATGCAAAAAAAAAAAAATATGGACTTAAGAGAAATTCAGTGCAAAATTCAACAACAAAGTCTGTTGCAAATTTTGACCACTCAAGGCATACAAAAATATTAATTTTCCCCAAGTATTCTGGCTACACTTTCCCAAGCTGAGTTTAGTTTAGAATGGATCTGAATATTTGTTGTGCTTGGCTGGTATCTCCTTATTCCTGTGTGCTTTTAATGAATGCTAAAGTCCATCTCTTTTCTGTTGAGAAAGAATTGAAAACATTTATTTCAAAATATTGTTCTAATTGCCATGCTAGGCCTTATACTACCAAATCTAAGAAGGAAATGGAGCAAAATTACTTCACAATGTCCATTGTAACCAATTTTCCTATTAATTCAGTTAAGTCAAAAAAGGAACTTGAAATTTTTCTATATTGACAGGTATAAACTCAGAATACCAAAGCAAACAAATGTTTGGTGGCACTGTAGAGAATTCTCTGTCAAATTTTCATCACACAGGCTGAAATGAGATAAATTAAGCTGTTACCATGACAAAACCCAGGAGGTTTGGAAAGTCTGTGGGAGACAACTAGAAATGCAGAAGATGTATGAACAAATAAGTCTTCCAAATACTGGTATAACACATTGGAGACTGATTATAGGATCAGGATTTTAATCATATATGCATGTCTTGCTTGGGTCCTTCCAGTAAAAGAGCAGCAGTATTTCCCTGTCTAATCATGACTCACATAAAAAATCAATTTGACAAATCCAAAGTACTTTTTTTTCTTCATGTTCATAAAGAATAATTTATAATATTAATTATTAATTAATAATTTATAATAATTGGTGGCTTATAAGCACAGAAACTGGGAAAGATATCCAAATGCATGTCAAGTGTAGTATAAAAGTTCTTACCAGTTGTCAGTACTTGTCTTCTTTCTCCTTTTTGCTATCTTAATATGTCTAAAATATTTACTAAGGCCGTTTACACTGTTTGATTTTCTAGCAATTAAATATGAATCAAGATCTCATTTCATATCTTAAATTTGTAAATTACATTTAAAAATGGCACCATACTTTGTGTAAACTAGTCAACATGCAGCTACATGTGATTTTAGGAGTCTCATTTCAGGGTAAGATAGAGCTTCAATGATAAATTAACACCTCATATACAAGATTCAGAAAAGCAAATCCTGGCTCTGGATTCCATATATTTTAGTGAATAGCACAGTGCTTTGTGGTCAACACAGTATATGTGGGCATTACTAGTATACAATTCAGTAGTGCTTTTTCAGCATGAAAAAGCATGCAAATTGGGTAACTAATTTTTAAGTGACAAACATCTTGAAGTTCTGAATTGCTTTGAATGCAAATCATAGAATCAAGGAATTATGGAATCCAATTACTTTGGAAAATACCTTTTAAATAACTGAGACCAACTGTTAAACCAACTGTTAACCCATCACTGTCAAGCCCACCACTAAACCACATCTCTGAGTACCACATCTACATGTATTTTAAGTACCCCCAGGAAGGGAGACTCCACCATTTCTGTCGACAGCCTGTTTCAACACATGACAACCCTTCTGGTGAAAAATTATTTCCTAACATTCAATTCATTTCCATAGGATCAAAAGAAACACGGCCAGCAGTTCAAGGAAGGTGATTCTGCATCTCTATTCTGCTCTCGTGAGACTCCACCTTGAGTACTGGATCCAGTTCTGAGGTCCTCAATATGGGAAGGACACTTACTTGTTGGAGTAAACCCAGAGGACGGCCACCAGGCTGATGAGATGTATTAAGAACTTCTCCTATAAGGAAAGGCTCAGAGAATTGGAATTGTTCAGCACTTGGTGCCGTGGTTTAGTTGAGGTTAAGGTTGGGTTGGACTTGATGATCCTGGAGGTCTCTTCCAACCTAATGATTATGTGATTCTGTGAAAAGAGAAAGCTTCAGGGTGACTTGTGGCCTTCATCGAGGGGCCTAGAACTGAACACAAGATTGGAGGTGTGGCCTCACCAGTGCCCAGGACAGGTCACTGCCCTGCTCCTGCAGGCCTCACCATGGCTGATTCAGGCCAGGATGCCATCGGCCTTCTTGGCCACCTGGGCACAGCTGGCTCATGTTCAGCTGCTGCTGACCAGCACCCCCAGGTCCTTTTCCACCACACAACTTCCCAGGCACTGCTCCCAGCCTGTAGTGCTGCCCAGGGTTGCTGTGACCCAGGGGCAGGACCCAGCACTTGGCGTTGTCAAATCTCTTACAGCTGGCCGTGGACCATCAATCCAGCCTGTCCAGGTTCCCCTGTAGAGCCTTCCTACCCTGCAGCAGATTGACACTCTTAGTGATGTCTGAACACTTTCTGAGGATGCATTTGATCCAAGTCATCAATAAAGGTATAAAACAGGTCTGGACCCAAAACTGAGCCCTGAGGAATCCCACTTGTGACCCAGCTGGATGTAACTCCATTCAGCACCACTCTCTGGGCTCAGCAATCCAGCCAGTTTTTTACCCAACAAATAGTGCACCTGTCCAAGCCATGAGGAACCAGTTTCCCCAGGAAAATGCCAACGGAAAAGGCACCAAAGACTTTGTTAAACTCCAGACAACATCCACTGCCTTTTCCTTGTCTACTAAGTGGGTCAGCTTGTCATAAAAAAAGGTAAAGTTGTTTAAACAGGACCTGCCTTTCACCAGCCCATGCTGGCGGGCCTGATCACCTGGTTGTCCTGCAGATACCATGTGAGGTCACTTGGGATAATCTGCTCCATGACATTCCTCCCGAGGTAAGGTTGATAGGTCTGTAGTTGCCAGGATCTGCTCTCCAGCCCTACTTGTAGATGAGCATCATGTTTACTAGCCTTTGGTTGCCTAGGGTCTCCCTGGTCAGCCAGGACCACTGATAAATGAAGGAAAGTGTCAAGTGAACATTTCTGCCAGTTCTCTCAGTACCCTTGGGTGGATCCATCTTATTAAACTTCAGTGTGCAGCAAAACACAAAAAAGCGTTGGGTTTTTGCATTGAGGAGAAAGGAAAGGAGGTCATAAATGTTGCCAAGGCTCTTGCTCCAGCTACCTGGGAAACTACTTGGTGGGAGACATCAGGGCTCTTTGAAGGCCTCCCATGAACATGCACTAGGATAAGGCCTGGTGAAGGGAATCAGCATTAGGCAGCCCCAGGATGTTCTTGGGCATGGGGATGGGACATCAGCTTGTGGGTCAGCAGGGCTGTGACCAGGCCTGGGCAGGGCTGCCTTGCAGCAGAACTGTCACCACAGGTGTAGGTTGGATCTGCCATGGCTTCCCCAAAGTATAGTCAGGAGCTCCTCTTTGCCTTCTGTGGGACACAGTGCTGGTCCTCCTAGGTGAGGGGACCTTGCAGGGGTGAAGAACCAGGGCTTGCCATATGTCTGTATAACTGGGAAAAAAAGGATTTTCTTCAGAACAAGAGAGAGGTGTGCATGGATACCTGTTAGCCCCTTTTGGGAGCTGTTATAGCAGGTTGAAATAGTGGGTTGAAATCTGGTAATTAGCATTCGGGTTCCATGTTTCTCATCTGAAAAGGGCTGACCACTCAGCTGTGTGTGTGGGGGCTGTCAAATCCCACCTCCAGCTGCACAGCAGGCACAATTATCTTGTCCAGTGCCTAGCTGTACATAAAGCTCAGGGACTCAGAAACAGCTTGTGCACATCTGAGCCTGCTGCTCTTCACTTTGGACTTCATTATGCACACTTTCACACATCCCAGGCGGGCCCATTCATCTCTTGCTCACTTGGCTTGCCCCTGAAGCTTGTGCTGTTATAAACCATCGGGACCTTGATAAAATTTCATGTGAAAATTCAACATCCAGCAGCAAAGTGCTTTCAAATATTATTTTAAGGGCTTGGTTTATTATGGATTCATAGAAAAATCTGATAATGAACTTTTTTTCAAAAAAGGAAAATGAAATTTCTGCAAACAATTTTTTCAAGAAAACTGTTTTTCTTGTTAGGGAAAAAAAAAATGGTCAGGTCAACTAGAATGAGAAAAGTTAGAGGTCTTCTGAAATTAATGGAATTATTTTATTTTGTAGTCTGCATTAACTTCAGTCTGGGCTTTGCTACTGAAGGACCTCACAGGAGTTATAACTCACGCACATCCTTTCCTCACTCTCTCAAACAGAAATAGCTCTGTGAATGGATTACATTTCCCATGACATACCACTGCTTTTTCATGTTTGAAATCGCAACATATGATGAAAACCATATGATTATATCTTGAAAACAGATAATATGCAACAGAACAGCCAGAAAGAGGCATAGGTCATCAGAATGATATTATAGGGCCTTGGAAACATCTATAATCTCCGCCCAAGCTGCTCTAATTTTCAAATATCCAAATATTTCACTATAATCACAAACATCAATATATAACCCTTTTTTCAGAACTTTCTATTTTATGATAATGTTAAAAAATTTTTAAAAAAAAATTTAAAAATGCAAAAAAAAGTGTCAAACTCGCTATCCCAATCAAAAAATACCCCCAAGTGTGAAAAGATTAGCAATTTTCAGAGGAGATCTATTTCAATATATAAACACTCTGCTCAGAGACAAAAAAACTAGTTATAACACTACCCATAAAACCTAACATGTCAGAATTTTTTCAGCTGTTTTTGTCGTAACTATTTAGCTCAAGAGACCTAGGGACTACCACACTGAATCTGGAGCAGCTACAGATTAGAAGAAGGTAAATACTTTTCATTTACATAGATAGAATGACTAAACTGGAAAACATGTCAAGACAAATACATTACAATTTTTATATTATGTGTGTGTATATATATATGTATGTCTCTTCATATGTACATAAATATCTAAATATTGTCCCAGGAAATTATATCAGAAGCAAGTCTATTGTGAGTTGAAATTCAAGATGAAACACTGGTTCTCGTTTGGAATTCAGCAGCTAATTTGTGACTGTGTTAGACAATTTGCAAAAATCATAGAAGACATCAAGTCTGATTACATGCCCTAAACTGCACTAATACTGAATATTTCTATATGTTGTTTCAGGAAATGCAAACTGATTTCAGAGCAGTGGCAAAACCCGCATTTCTTAATATCTGGAAAATACTTGGCAATGTGATTTGATCCATGTTTTCAAGGACAGATCTTAAACTACACTTTCAAAAAGCAGAGACATAAATCAATAGCAAGATGTTCTTGTAAAGTGGATACAGCAGGTTTTCTGTCTCTTCCTTCTCTTCTAATTTTATATGCTTTTCAAGTACCAAATGGAAATGTTGATTTGAGTAAAGTTTTCCAAAGCATAACTTTCAAGGCTATAGAAAGAATAATAGCACACCTGGCTGACTTTCTATTAACATATTCATGAAACTATAAACCATCAGAAATGTTTCTTCAACCAACTTTTATTTAATGCAACTATAGTTGTATTCGTATCAAACTAATCTTTCATAATCCAAATTCATTGATAATGAGCTAATAAGAAAACACTACATATTTTCGATTTGTCATTGCTGTTCTGTTAATATAGAAAAAGTTTAGGTCATTCCAGGGAATTCTGATCTTTGTGAACACCAGATCTTCTGCCTATATTTGTGGGCAGGTTGTTCAAGGAATTCTCTGAAGGTTTCAAATATACTCACTGAAGAGAGCAAAGGAAAGTTTTTTAGAGAACAGATTTAACAAAGTCAAAACTCTTTTTTTCAAATTATCCTCCCCTCCTTCTGCCCTCTCCTAATCTTGTCTCCATGGTATCATCCAGCATATGGGAACTTTCATGCAGAGTATGAGTATAGCTAATTTGTATCCTATTTTCATATAACTTTAGGAAAATCATCAGATAAAACCCCCCTCTACTTTGTTTCTGAACATCACCATGTTAGGGCACTGTTTCTGGTATCACATCAGAAATTCAACTCAGCAGATAACACTCTATTAAAATAATACAGTGAAGTATCCACTATTTGGCCATAGCCACAGTTTTTAAAGCTGATTTACAGTCTTGGAATTGCAAATTATCATCTAGCCCTGGGTTTGGGTGTAAATATAGAAGATAGATATGGATATTTAAATATGATCTACCTTCTGCATTCCTTTAGAGAAGTTTACAGATCCAAACTGAACGGGTTTTTACATCCTCAAGAATTTTTTATGCCATTTATCTCATCTGGATATTTAACTGCCTAAGTACACTTAAAAGGTAAATATTGAGTCTTTGCAACGCCATGTTACACTGGCATAGTACTAAAATAATTCTCTGGTGAATCAGCAAATCCATAACTCTACATAAATTGTCTTCAAAATTACTTGTTTTTATATTACTGCAGGTGTAAAATGGTAGTCTAAATAAGGTCATCAAAGCTAGTGAGATTCTATTCTATATACAAATGTCTTTGAATTGTATTTCACAAGTCCGTATCTTCCCATTTCTAATGACCAAAATGTTACCATATATTTGAAACTTCTCTTTCATGAGTTGGTTTATTGGAGTTTGGGTTTTTGTTTGGGTATTTAGGGTTTTGTTTTGTTTTGTTTTGTTTTGCTGGGATTTTTTTTTAAATAAAAAGATTCCTGGTATGGCTAAGATTTCTAAACAATGTCCAAGACAATTACATATGTAACCTTTACCTGAGAAAACATTTTGATATCAAAGACCGTGCAGCTTATTTTAGCAATCAGGTCCACCATCAAACAGTGGTAGAATCAAATAAAATATGTCTGATCACTTGTAAATATCTCTTTATCAGAATAATTTTAAGCTGTATCATCTTATTTGCGCTTATAGATGAGGAATTAAACAATTTCAAAATTTGGTTCATAGTGATTGTAGTATTATACTTTTTACTATTGTGGCTTACAGATTTTAATTATATCCACTGTGAGATATGAGTACTGCTTCTGTAATTTCAGAAAAAAATACTATCAAACAAGCTATTAGTACTTTCTGCTTCTTTCTTTAATAATTCTTGTTATATGATACAGCCATTTCACTCCTGGTCAGTCGATTCAGTATCAAAACTTGGATTGAGTATACAAGTCAGAAAACATTACATGAGCTTGTTTTGGAAATACATGAAGGGATTCAGATCAGGGAGCTCCTAATTCTCATGCCTGTCTTATCTCCAATGAAAGTAGTGAAGAGGTGCCCACTACTGTTTCACTCTATTTCCTTTTGGATCTCTGCAGTTTTCCACCAGAGTGAGTGTTAAACAGATTTATCTAATGTAAGAAATAAACACAAGCTGAAGTTCATGGATGCCAGGGCCTCATTTCTGACAGTAGTCAATACTAGGTGCATCACAGGAAGCTATAAAAATCCTGTGGCAGTAATGTAGATGATAATGTGGACACCTGGATTATTATGGATGCACACAACTGATTTGAAAGAACTTTCCATATCCATTGGTCTTTGTTTGCAGAGAAGTAATAACAGCTCATACTGCAGAATGGCTTAATGCAACTGGCAATTAATTAGGAGACATTATGTATGCTTATTTATTTTTTATGCTTTATAAATTCCATAATACTAAATTTTAATTTATTACACTCTAATAATTATTCTGTGTATCCCATTAATCATCAGGAATGTGCAGGTTGCAATACAAAGCACAGTATGAGACACATTGCTCTGTATTGGTAAAGACAGGGATTCCTGGGAGGGCAGTAGAGGAACTAACAAGTTCAGAGGTTTTTGCAGCCATAATCAGAGTTACTTTGTTTTATTCTAAGAGAGTACATTAACTCTGCATTCATTTAAAATACAAAAAATGTGGTCCGTGAAATCATTCTAAGCAAATCATGACTGTAGGTAGTATTTCAGACTAATGAAGGTTTTTTTGTTAATGACATTTTCATTCTTTAGAAATTGAAAGCATCAAAGCAGTAAAACAAAACAAGAAACTTAAAATTTCTCTGGGGATTTGGTCAGAAAGGTTTTTCTCTGTCAAAGGCAAATACCAGGTTCATTTTTAAGCAAAAATAATAGCTGCATTATCTGTAAAAATATTTTATACGTACAAAAAAAATACATGCAACATCTTTGTGAAATGAGAAAATATTGCAGTCTTTACGGACTGGTAGGCTCACTAAAATATGAAACGGTAATGATTTCCGCAGAATTGTAGAGATAAATCAGTCTGAAAGAATGTTGAAGCATGTGACATTCTCATGCTTCGACAAAATGCACTGCATTTTCCCACTCACTGTTTCATTTCTCAAATGGCTAGTATAGGAGGGTATATATTTGCAGTATGGAGCAGATAACGATGCAATAGGAACTGGAAAACTCTATGAATATCAGCTTGTTCACACCTGAATTGCATTCCCTGAATGTTAAGGCATTACTGTGCTTTCCAGCTCCTTGTTGATTCTTCTAAACAAGTGGAGCTCTGAAATGCTTACCAGTTTTCACAATTACCTCAGCATGTGCCACCTTTGATCTTCTCTATTATTTTAGCTGAAATTTTGCCCACTATTTTTATCTTATAATAAAACTGCACATCATGTTCAGAGATCATCTCAGTCATTAATGAAAAGATGCCAGATTACCAATACAAATTTTCTTGGGATAGGTGATCAACTCTTTTTCATTTCTATAATCTATCCACAGTGCTCATTCCCATCACACTTGGCTTCTGTTTTAGTCATTCATTATGAGAAAACTGTAGCATTTTATTTTCAGAGAGGAATGATGCCACAAAATTAAAGGGATGTGAAAAACACCTGTCTTGGAAGCATTGCCTGATAAAGCACAAGTTTCTCTGATACAAACATAAAATCCTACAACCTCGTTTTCTCTGATTCATAATTTCTGCATAAATATGGTGTTATAAGTGACATAATACTGTGTTTGACATGGCGTTAATATGAATTGAGAAAGAGTGTCTATTAAGAAATGTGCTGTGAACCTAGATCTATTTCTGTAAAACAAATTGTTCAAACAAAAAAAGGCAGACGTGAACAACAAGAGGAAGCCTGTATGTTGCTAGCAGTGAGAGCTTCAAAGCACTAAAAAGAAATAATCACCACTTTGTACTCACTTTTTTCTTTCAGTGCCTACATGACAGACACCCACATTTATAAGGAGCTTTTCTATCTATGGTAAAGACGGAGATGGATGATTTTTAAATCTTTTTCAAAATCATGTGATGATCTTTTCCTCTAAACTCTAAAATTGCATCAGACAAAAGCATGAATTTAAACAGGTCTGTAATGTATTCAAGCAACCATGCAGCTATCCAATTAAAAAGGAGCGAAAGCAAACACTAACAATATTGAGACATTCCATATCGGAAGCAACTGACACCTTCTCTCATTTTGATCACTGTAAATAAGATTTTGGAATAAGTGAATTTATATTGATGTAAAAACTGCAAAGAGTAAAAGCAAGAAGAAGCCCCACTGAAAAGTTCTATTCCTGCTTTCTGCAGCAGCATAGCCTCTCTTCATTCTGCAGCAAAATGTATTAAATAACTTAGGCCTTTTTCACTCAGACATAAAAGGGCACATTTCACTGAGCAGCCTTACCTGGGGCACTAGCAACCTGGAGGCCTAGATTCAGAATGTAAGAGCATTTTTTAACTATAGAAGACCTATGTGCAAACTCTGCAAATGACCATGCATTATCTGCATCATATATATGCCCAAACTATTCTGCTAAGGCATATGCATGGAAAGAGTGTCTTTAAAATGTCATATTTTTTGAATTACTTAGCCACCTTGGTTCTCTCCATTCTAACCTTGTGACATTGCTCTGCACTGGAAAACAGTTAGGACTGCTCAGCCATGGGGTCATTCAGCATCACTGAACCATGAATGTCCTGCAACAGGAAGAAGTTGTTATCAGCAGATATCCATCAAAACACTGCTTAGGCACTGAATGAAAATGGTCCATGCAAATGCTTTATAGATGCTCCTAAAAATAAGGCTGATTTATCTAAACTGAAGTTACTCATAGGAGCATTGTGGTGTCAGATAATTTTTGGTCAAGTTGTTGGCAGCCACACTGTAATATTGTTGCTGCACGTCTTTTCAGTACTTTTGAATGCATTTTTTTTCCTTAGAAAGATATTCTCATTCTGATGAGAGCAAAATCACAGTAAAAATTAAGGTCAAGGTTTAGTTTAGAACATACCTCTTAATGGAAATCTCTTGTGGATTATTATTTCCAGAGAGACTGTGAGAAGAAAAGAGTGACATCCCAAAAAGACCACGGAACAAGAAAAATATTAAGCTTTGCCTAATGCCCTTAGCGGCTGTTCATTTTCTTTCCTTGTTGTATATTGAAAATGGAGACATTCAAGTCTCTCAACATTGGTGCCTTGTTACCTTGTACATGGGACATCCACACAGTATTAGAAATTATGCCCCAAGACCACTAAAGTCCCATTAGCTTTTCATGGTGTGGTTGGCAAATGGTTAAGCAACATAAGGTTAGGTGACTCATGACACTGTAGACGTCCTAGGGCATTGTCAAACCCCAAGATGGGTGTGCTGGCCAGCAGACGCTGAATATGAGCCAGCAGTTGTGCCTGTGTAGCTGTCTGAGCTTATACCAGCAAAGATGTGTCTGGCAGGACTGGGACAGTGACCGTGTCCTGTACTCAACCCTGGTGAAGCCACACCTCAAATCCTGTGTCCACTTCTGGGCCCCTCACCGCAAGAAAGACATTGAGGGGCTGGAGCGTGTCCAGAGAAGGGCAATGGAGATGGGGACGGGTCTTGAACATAAATCCTATGAGGAGCAGCCGAGGGAGCTGGGGGTATTTAGCCTGGGGGTTCTGAGGGAACCCTCTCACTCTCTAGAGCCGCCAGAAAGGAGGGCGTAGCCAGGTGGGGGTCAGTCTCTTCTTCTAAGTAACAAATGATTGAACAAGTGGAAATGCCCTCAAGTTGCATCTGGGAAGGTTTAGATTGGGTGTTAGGAAACACTTCCTCATGGAAAGAATGTCCAGGCATTGGAACAGGCTACCCAGGGGCGTGGTTGTGCGACCATTCCTAGAGGTATTTAAAAGACGTGTAGGTGTGGTGCTTAAAGTATATGGTTTAGTGTGGACTTGGCAGTGTCGGGTTAGTGGTTGGACTTGATGGTCTTAGACCTAAATAATTCTGTGGCTATATGACATTTAACAGTTTCCTGCTATCTGAAAAACTGACTTAAAATCCCATGCTTTAATCTGAAAAAGGGACATTTCCTATTTCTAATTTTATGGCATTTAATATTAGCACAAAAATGGTCAATCTGTTTATACCTTCTTGTTACTGGATGCATTTGTCAAAAATCCATGTCTTTATATATGTGTGTGTATATATATATATATATATATAGTCTGATCCTGCACTATTTTGAATGAACTCTGTCCTTTTGAAGTATTTAGAAATATACAGCCCTCCAGAAAAGGCAAATATTTTCTAATAACAATAAGGAGATCTGTCATCTGCCCCAGAGATCTTGTGACCTCTTTTCACAGATGTTGGTTCTAAAGGGAATCACTGTTAATAGCATAAATGGAATACAGATCTACAGAAATAAATGCTGTAGATAATTGAGCAGCATCTAGAGGACAGCATCCCATTGAAAAAGAGTAGAGCATGAACAAAGGCTCTATTCACCTGCCTACCAGCTATCTAAGGATCTACAAACCAGTGGGTAAAGATGTGTTTTCAAGTCAGCTGGTTGACTATAGAACAAATAGGGCAAGAAGGATGTGATAGATTCCTTAAAATAAAAGATGTTCTTCCCCCTGGAAAGATAAACCACATCTGTGAAGTGCTGAGAATGAATAGTACTGAAGACCCTTTGATGTACTCAAGTATTTAATGATACATTTTATCCGGAACACAAAAAATCTTGTGTTGGACTCTGCTTACCTTTGATGAATTAACAGTTTACTTACTCTTGCTTGATGATGGTAGAGTTTTGCCAATTAGTATCAACTACAAGGCTGGTGTAAGAAGTCTTTTTTTTTTTTTTTTTTGTAGAAAATTAAGAACTTCAAAGAACATATGTATGCCCTCATTTGAGAGGTGTTTTTGACTTCATTGTTTTGCCAGGTGATATACTTTTTGCTTTAGATGATAATAACACAAATCTATGTTAAATTTTGTATTCCAGGTTTTTAATTTTTTCATTTTGCATTTTTTGGGTATCTATTTCCCTTCTTCTGAATGGGAGATGTGAATTTGGATTATCAGCTCATTCTGAATACTGAAAATTCTGATTTGAATTTCATTGTAAAAGGAATTGAGTTCAGTGCCATAGAGGGCAATGAAGCCAATCCAATACAACAGATTTCTTACTTTTTATTTTTACCTCAGGGTTTTTAAGCTCTCCTACTACACTATTCTTAGATCATCTTCTAGCTGCCTAAAAACTCTTCCAAAATATTAAGCATATGAAAATAAAATAACCTATTCATAATCTATGCAAGTGGGTTTAGTCACTAACATGGAATATGTTAGTTTGTGTACCCAGTCATTGTTCTAAAAAGATATTAAGAACTGTTTGAAATAAAGGCAACCATTCCTTCTGCTGAGAAGCCTCTGATTGATGTACTAGCAGTAATAATTATTTGAATGAATTAGAATTTTATTTGAATTATTTAGATATCATCCATATCAGATTAAGTCACTGTTGTGAAAGCTCTTCTGAGGTAAATAAACATTTCAGCAAATGTTGTCACAAGATTAAACAAATTAACTACACACGTTAAATTCCTTTAGGTTTGGATCTACCTTCTGTTGTCCTTTAAAGACTGCTCTGGATCTGTATGTCCTCGCTTGCTAGCATGGGAAGGCTCACTGACTATTGGCATCAGTCATAATGTAGCAGGACAAGGATATACATAAAGAAAAGTGCGTAGTCATTAAGAAACATTTAATATAATGAGTGCAGAAAAACTATATGGATTTCACAATTATCAGCATCACAGCCAACAATTATCTGCAAACTATGGTAATAATTTAAGTTTAGGTTACTTTGCATTGTTTATTCACTTTTAGAGAACACAACTGTCAGCAAAGTAGATGATGAGCCTGGTTTATTCAGATTACAGCTGTATGTAGAAGTTCAAATGATAATCAGGAGACCCCACAGAAGAAAAAAAGTACTGGATACTGTTGCCTATTCCACAGAAAATGTCTCAAACTTAGTCTGAAAGAGAGCTCACAAGTCAATGTGACATACATGAGAAAGAGTAAAGGAGACTACAGAGTCAGATCTGGCTCCTTTAATTGTTGCCTTAAAAATCTCACTACTCACATTCTTAAGGTTTAGTATTGTTCTCTAGAACCCTTACCTTAGAAATCCTTGGGTTTTTTTTATCGCTTTCTAGGCTCCCAGTAAAGTAGCTACAACTCCTTTGCTCACTTTATAAGGCTTCAAATCACTAAAAAACGATACAAATTTGATGGTTTGGTTTCTAACCATACATACACACAAAGACATGGTAAACCCTTTACCCTGCAGACACTGAGCAAGTCTGAGACTGGCATCATATTTACTGAGTGTATTTACTGTTTCTTTCCCTGAATACCTTTGTGTCTAATGCTTAGAAGTTTGTTGTTTACGTGCTGGCTTTCCTTGCATGCATTCATGTATACCTGCTGGTAAAATTTGTTTTATGAGATTGACTCAAAACATACTAAATGACACTTTTATAAATCCCTTTATTGGCTTTGATTCTGGGCTTACCTATGAGAATAGAAAGTCCACACTGAAAATTAAACACAAACCTTGAAGAGAAAACCATCAGCTAGTTTTAAGATGGTTTGCTTTCATAGAAAGGTACTAAGTTAGCTAACTAGTAATATACTCTATTCAAATGCTGCTGAGAGAGGAAAAACTGAATATCTTATTATGTAAAATAATATCTATATATAATAAAAAGGCTAATTATGTTTATTTTCTGTAAGTACATTCTCCAGAGCTGAAGAAATTATCTCGGCATTAGGTCATTCCCCTTCACATTCTGACATTGGAGAGAAAAAAGGCATAAAAACCTGACCAGTATGACTTTGTCAAGTATGTAACAAGGGCAGAAGGAGAGCTGAACTTCTACAACGTTTTTTCAACAAATCTGTATTTCATATGACACATATTGAGGGTTCAAGGACTGTGCCTTGCAAAATCAAAAGTGGAAACTGCTCTGATGGTCAGTTTGCCAAACAAGCTCTGCTTTGTGCCACCAACCATCACTGAAGTAAGGACTACTAACAGGCATGGTTTCCAGACTCTATACTACCAAGAGCATTGCTGACCTTTTAGAAACATGCTATGAGATATTGTGGGCCTCTAGAGCCATTCTTATAACACAAATAGAGAAAGGGAATCACCATGACAACACAGCCAGCAATAAGGTACTGACTGCATTTCTAGATGTGTGACTTGAACATTCTGTGAATCCCAAGGGACATTTGAGTCAGAGTTCAGGACTCACAGCATTTTATTTGTGTGGAGAAACATTGTTTTCTCCCAGAGGAACAACAATATGATACTATAAGAGACTATTTTCAAATAAAAAAGACCAACCCTCAGGAATCTCTTACCCAGGAGAGAAAGGTAAAGAACATTGGAAAGAGGACTTTTGCTTGGTCTTGGAGTATTAGATCAGAGACTTAACACCAGAAGGTCCACAGGTCCCAACAAGATGTACCCATGAATGACGAAAGAGCTGATAGGTACCATAAATAGGGCACTCACAATCAACTTTGAAAGTTTGTGGTGATCAGAGGAGATGCCTGAGGAGTGGAAGAAAACAAATATCATCCCAGCCTTCCAAAAGAGCAAGAATATCCTCATAGATAAACTCAGGAGTTGTGGAGTGGATAGGCAGACAGTGAGGTGGATTGAGAACTGGCTGAACAGCAGATCCCAGAGGCCGGCTATCAGTGGCACAGGGTCTAATTGGAGGCCTGTCACTGGTAGTGCCCCCCAAAGTTCAGTACTTGGCTCAGTATAGTTAAACTGAATTTTTTTTTCATGAGGCAGCTTTTTTTATTAAGGCAACCTCTATTTCAATATAAAACAGGCAAAACATTTGTCTGAACCACAACAGAAACACAGCTAGAATAACTGAAGATGGCATAAGCATGTGTGATATAGGGTCCTTTATATCACTCATAATCTGCTGGGAAGATTTGCATCTCACTGAACTTCACTCTTCCATGTTTATTGCTGAGCTACACTCAAGACTCACTTCATAGTAATTAGAAAAAAAACAAAAACACCTTGTTAGATATAAAACCATTTGATCTTAAATCTATGTTTGAAGCAGGTCAAATGCATGATTCCTGAAAGTACACATTTCTCTCTAGTGGTTAAAAAGAAAGCTGACTTCAGAAGATGAGAAATTTGCATCATATGTGGCAATAAGAGATTAGCTGATTCTCCCCTCTAATGACAGTTTGGTCCATTTTTTGCTGGTTAACCAATACTTCTAACAGATGAATAATGCAATAAATTTAAGTTCACTAGCACAACCCACAGAAATGAGCATTTGTTCTAACCTAGATCATAGAAGAGGAGGTCCACTGAAATGTTTTGTAAAAAAAATGTCTTCAGAATTTATCATTTGCTTGTGAATGGCCTGTAAAGAAGACCTACAGATCTCTTGAGGCATTTAGTACAGGTATGATAGCAAAACATGTGAACACTGATCTGCAGTAAAGAAAAAAATGTTCAGATGTTACACAAGAACTGCAAAATCCCAACTTGGTACCACTGAAATATAAGACATCAATTTTGCAGATCATACAGGATAATTAAAACTGAGTGATAAGGTATTTTTAATGTGATTAAGAGACCTGATTTAATGGGATTTAAGAAGTAATTGAGTTGAGTCAAATATGAGTTCTTTTGGTACCTTATGCATCATAGGTCAGTAAATCATCATGCATGAGACGTACCTTAGGAATGAACAGCATGGGATTGAACAAGAGCTCAACTTTGGGGAAGGACTTTGTTTCAATGTGAATTTAAAACTCTTTTACACTCTTTTTGTCCTTGGGTGACAACAGTGGGGCAAGGAAATGTTCCATTTAGCATGGACTAGTCTAATCCACTGAGCCTTGCACTGCACCTGTCCTACAGTTACTTCAACATCTCTAACTGGTGTTTTGCAACCAAATATTTCTCATGACAGATCTTTTAATTTTTATTGCACTCCTTCTATGTTGTACTAGTATCTTTTCTCAACACTTTGAGCATCATGAGGATGTCATATTTGGTGTCAAACAGGACTTTTATGTAGTTCCTTTCTATGCATTGACATTTCTCAGTGTGGTGTGGCTTGAAAAATCATAACAGCTAGCACGACAGGTGAACACAACAGATGTTAAATCCTAAATGAATGTGAGGCTCTGAGTCTCCTTTAGATGTTAGCCTCTTCCTATACATTAGTTGCTTCATATTACTTGGTTAGCAATCTCACTGACTGAAATAATAATAAAAAGAATTGTACACAGGCAGCAAAGTACTAGATTCCACTAACAGGAACTAAGAGTCTTATGACTGCTCTCATGACATATTCTAATGTGCAGACATTTGAATTGTTGAAACTTGCTTATATACTTGGCTATGTTGAGATTCTAACATGATTCGGAGAAGGTACCAAGATATAATTAAGATAGCAGTATTGTCTTATTGTCATTGATTTATATTGATGGATTACTGAGAATTTGAGGATTTTTTAATAAATTCTTTATAATGAACTATTGGAAAAACTCTTTAGCAAAGTCTTTCCTGGGTTTGATGCAAAATATAAAAATATTTCAATCAATAAATAGTTAATAGGAAAAAGTATTTGTCTTTATGTGAATCCATAGAGAATTCAATGGCTAATGGATATTTTCTAGGAGAAAATAGGGAAAAAAGTGAAGTATTTTCCTTTGATGTTGAAAATCTTTAGAGTCGGGTGCAGAACATCCCAGATGTGCTCTTCAAAACAAATGACACCATCCTGAGATCTGCATGGAGCCCATGTGCCACAGGCTGAACTCTGCCTCCTGCCTGATCTCACTGATCCAAGGACACGGCTGTTGGCTCACACCACACAGTTTTCATACTGCTCTGTAATGGGCTGGGGTTTGTGACTTGAAAGTGTCCCACCAAGAAGATCTGAGAGCATCATGAGCCTCTAATTGACTCTCCATTTCCTTCCCATAAGGAAGATGGGATATGCATACATATATAGGCATGTATGTATATGAATATCTACAGATATCTACATTTTTACCTGTAGATATTCATAAAGATCTTCAATGTAATAATGACAATAAGGAAAAGGCCCAGGGTATTTCCCCCATAAGACCACACAAAACAAAAGAACCAGTCAATTGTTCACAAAACTGAAAATTTAATTTCCAGGTCAGTTTTAGACAGATGAGACAGGTGATGGAGAGCTCCCCTTGTCCACAACTGCAAGAAGCCTCCAGCTGCTTGTGGGAAAATGGCACAGTACAGATGGGACTGAGTGTGCTTCCTCGTCCTTAAGTCAGTGGCATTGATGAAGGTCTGTGCAGTATCTCAGGTGCACAGAATGGTCTCACAGCACTCTCAGGTCTCACAGAGTAGAAATACTAATTTATTGTAAAATACCACTGATTCAGCCCCTAATACTCACATTTTAGTACACACAAACACCAGAATGCATGTAAGTAGTCTGGCAAGTATCCAGGGAGGCTGTCCAGCATGGCTTGCAATGACAAGAAAGCACCATTTTTCAAATCTATCACCTCACTTGCAGGGTTCTCTTGTTAGGAGGGTATCAGTTGTGGTTAAGTGTCAAGGATGTATCAGGAGCCAAGCATCCTGCCTCTGTGAGTCATCAGGATTTACTCACCCTCTCTGATTCTGCTTGTCCTGAAGGACTGGAGGCAGGCATGTGGCAGGATCTTGATGGCCTGCTCCTTGAGGTGTCAGCCATTTTTATAGCTCTCATTCTCTTGCTATTTAATACAGTTGTGTTTATATTTCCTATCAATTGATACTGGTAGAAATATTTTATTGTAATTTTCCTCATCATTAGAAGATTCCTGGAAATATGTTTTCTAATATATGCAGACACTTTTGTATTGGCTAATTAAAAAAAAAAGAAGTCAAAAAAAGAAGCCAGCTGTATTTTTGATTCAGAAGTTTTCAACAGTCTTTTAAGCTTCTAGTGTTTTCCTTTAGTATTTCAATGATATCCTAATTATCATAAAAAACTTCACTTTCCTTCCCTAGAATTAGAAATGAAGATTACCATTTACTTTCTTCTATGCAGTCATTTAATCTATGAATTCTAATCTGATCCAATCTTTATATTTTGTTTATTTTACAAGATAAGGTTGAACTGGTGTGCTTTTTCAATTTCTTATTCTCTGTTACTCCCTTTACATAATCTCTTTTCAACCAAAGGGAACTCTTTAACCAAACTGGAAAAAGGTGAGATAGAAAGGGAAAGAGATTCTTACCACTGATTAGACAGAGACAAATAACTCTTCCAAGTAATGGACAAAGGATTTATTTTACTTTTACATAATTTTTAAATGCTGTTATGGGGATTGCCAAGCAGCATTTATGCTTCAGAGTGGCAGCTGCATCTCTCCTGAGACAGTGAGAATTAGTGAGAAGTTTAGTTCCACATATCCTTTTTATGAGAAAATCAGGTTGTTTAATATAAAACTGAGCTCTGAAAAAATGAGGCAGGCATTTTTACAGAGTTCATATTAATAGGAAGACAGATTTTCTGCACAATTACATCAGACAGCTTTTTTCATACAATATTAAACACTGAAATGTACAAAAAACCAGACAAGATTTACTTTCAGTTTTACATTTTTACCAAGAGCAGAAGAAAAAATGCTACATGACAGGAAGAAAAAAATCCTATTAAAATACTTTATTATTAGATCATTAAGATAATCTGAAAAGTTGTTTCAGAACCATTACAACAATCATGAAAGTCTGCCAATACATATAAGAATGTTAGCATTCAGAGACAGAATAAATCATGAGACTTCTCTTTAAGACTTTCTGTTTGTTTGATTATCTTCTGCAGAAGCCCTAGCATAAAATCCAATTCCAAATCCTATTGTTCACACACACAAAAAGAATATTATTGTAACAAGCATTATTAATGATGCCACAATAAAGTGCTTGTCACAAGAATTTCCACAATAAGGATTCAGTTGACATAAACTGGTATATTTCAAATGCACCACCCCATCCTGCTACAACAGCATGTATATTAACCAGATAACATCTCTCTCTGAAATAAAGACTTGAAATAATTATAAAAAGTCATATAATAGATCAACTTGTAATTTTATATGGAACAAACCTATTCAGCTAGCAACGCCAGCAGGTATAAACCTTCAGACAATGGAGTAAATTACTCCCTGGAGACCTCATTCTCTCTCACATTCTGTTTGCAAATGACCTGTCACCCAAACTGCTGATTCTGTTCCCATACCCAGTTCTCTGCATTTGTAAGCATTATAATATCATTTTGCAGCTTCCATATCATAACTTCTTTACAGCAGGATCTCAGCATATTTTGCAGTTGATAAGTAACTTAACTTTACAAAAGTGAATAATTGCAAACTGGAGAAGCCTTAAGGGTCTTCATTTTTTAAAGGTGAAATCTGAGGTGCAAACAGGCTAAACATAGCTTTTTCATGGAAAAGCTGAACATCTGCATCTTTGAAAACAAGAAGAATCTAAGTTCAGCAAATTCTTTGGTCAGGGCAATGATGAAGGAATGAAGAAGAGAGACAGCCATTGTTAGAAGATTTGGAGAATATTGTGTGGGTGTTTTTTGAAGCATTCAATTCCCATGTTACTGTAAAACAAAGCTGCTTTAACAGTAATTAGTTATGCAGTATGTAAAAAAAGATGTTCAGGGTGAAACCTGAAATATGTGAATAAGACTGATCTAATACTATGGTTTTAGACTTGTTAAGAAACAAAGAAAATACTACTCAGGTAATAACTTATATTTTGGTACTTATATCACCAAGATCCTTATTCCTAGAGTAATCAAGTGCATGCCTGTTCTTTTCTAGTTTGAGTTAAGCTCTGACAAGTGGGTGAAGTTTTGTGTGCCCTGAGTAGCATCATACCTTAGCATTCTAACGAGAGAAATTCAGACTGGTTGAGTGATTTGTAGAAGGCTAATTTTTTCATATATGTATCATCACAAACAGAAGAACATATTGTCCCATTGAAGACTTTTTCAAGTGAAATTTTTCTAGTGACCTCTATACAAAGTAAGATTTCACCCAAAGTGGTTTTGATGATGGTAATCATGAGAATTCATCCTGAGAATTATAATCAACAAAGCAGCAGTGTGGATACACACCAAGAAAGCAGAATGCAACTTCAGGACATACAGTGGGGCATGGAAAGATGTATCCTTGCTCTTAAGGAAAGAAGCAAAACAATTTTAAAGGTGAGAGAACAAATGGAGGGGAAGGGCATAATGAGAAGCACGAACAAGTAGTATTTCAAGTAGAGAAGACCTAATACATAATATTCTCATGTTAGAATCAGGAATAGATAAGTACATCGAGGACTGCAATTAAAAAAGAAAAAAAGGGATGATAAAATAAGCTGCTCCCATTTTTTTGAAGTGCATAGTTGTGTTTTATCCAGAATAATTATGTTAATAATATCATGCTTATGTGTTAGCCTTGTAATGAACTGTGGGTGTTTGTGAAAATGGAGCTACTGTAATGATTGCATCTATTATTATCTGGAAATGAAGAATTAGATTCATTTCATTTAGCTTTATAAGAGTTGGGCATCAAGACTAAGTTCATTATCTGGACTCCCTTTGGAGTCAGTTGTCAGAGAAGCATTTCCCAATGTAAAGTGTCTAATGCAGTCAAGATTAATAGCCTCAGGACTTGTCTGTCCATTGCCATTGATTACAGAAATAAAAAGACTAACTCACTAGTTGCAGAACACTGACATAACTGAAGTTAGGTGATACTAATTCTACTTTAATAATATTTTCTCACATTAAATCTTCTTGAGATTAAGTCTTTGAAGTCTCTAACCGCTATTACATTTACTTATAAATACATACTTCAATGTTTTGCAAGACCTCAACTAAACATTTACCCAGAAGAAAATTTGAGCAGATAGTTACCATTTCCTTGTTCCCTTCAAGAATGACAATTCGTAAATAGTTCATTTTTTTCAAGTAGCAATTAGAAAGGCATTTTAACTACCTAAGATTGTCAGAGTAAACCTATAATCAAACTGGATAGAGATATTTTGTCAGCTAAGTGGAGTTTTCCTAGAGAACAGTAGTGAGTGCTACCAGCATCTAGAACAAATGTTGCATTCCTGACTGATGTACCACATGGCAGTACTTTTATGAAATAACTGAATGTTATCTGCATAGCATTTACAGAAAATAGGAATTTAATCAACAAGCTTTCCTTTTTAACAACACAGCTAGGTCCTGTCAGCTCCAGTGGTCCTTAAATCTGTCAGTCCCAGAACGCAAGGTCGCATGGATTCATTGTTCTGTGACAAGATTTTCCTTTCACTGTGTAATACCAGTTGCTGCAGCACCCAGAGTGTGAAGAGAAACATCTGTGGATACAGAGATGATAAATTGTGCTAAATACACCACAACTTTGCTGCAGTTAAGATCGCCTTTGGTCAAGATGCTGAAGAGCAAACATGATGCACTAAATCCATTTGCAAAAGTTTTGGAAATAAAAATAAAAGCTAAGAGGATCTAGCTGCTGGGCTTCCTACATCCATTGGGGAAAGGTTCATAATTTTGTTATAATTTGTATTTCCCCTCTAATCAGCTCTGATTATGCTACCTTTTGTCAAGACTGTCATATGTTCTTCATCACTTCTGAGTTTTTTACCCTCACCATCATGCTGGGAGAAGCAGTTTGGGTATTTATATCTTTTGTTGATGTCCAGAACTGAAATGGTTCTGACTTTGAGGATTTTCACATTAAGGCCGTCAGAGCCTGAAAAGTAGGAGACACAGATTCTTAGCTTCATCTCTGATCAGCCCACCCCCTATCCCTTTTTTGTCCTGATTTCTTTTTATGGTGAAGGAAAAGTGCAAGAAAAAGGACACCACCTTTAAGGAACAAGGTCACAATATATCATCTTCTCAGGAGGTGAGGAGCAGGACCTATCTGTAATGTTTCTCTGATTCCTAGAAACATGGATGTGAAGCTGGCATCCCTTACTTATTTGGAGCCGAGTAAGGTGTAAGGGCTGGCTGTGAAAACTAGATTTTACATTTTGTCTTCACTGCTGTTGGACATGTCACTGTCCAAGAGACCCCTATTCCAATAAAGGAGCCACCAGCCATCACATTGCTGTAAGAAACAGATGATAACTTTATCTAAAGATTTTTTTGTTGTTGTTGTTGAGACCTGTTTCTAAGGAATGTGTGACAGTGAGAATGTTTTGGCTGTTTGAACAGCAGCAAAGACAAGGAAGAAACTTCATGCCTGGGCTAACGCTTGCCCTGAGAAAGAATTACAATAAAAATAATTGACAATTTTGCTTGGATAATATAATCCAACAACAGTGGGAAAAAAAAAATTCCTCATTTTTCCCCAGATTCACTTTCTCCCCAGGAGAACAGAATAGCTGACCAGTTACCAATGTGTGCCAGAAGGGTTGCTTGACCCTTTATTGCCTCTGTCCAGAAAAGAGTCAGGCATGTTCTTGTGACATTCTACAGCTTTGTTGGCCCTGCTCTTTCAGGGCACTCTGAGTGCTTTGACCACAGATGATGCATTCAGGAAAAATACATGGTGTAGGGTTTATTGACTTTTACTGCCTGTTTTCCCTCCTTTTAAGGTAAATGGTTATCACAGTAGCACTTTTTCCACTTCCTTTCCTCAGCTCAGCATCCAAGGAAATCATCACCCTAACAAGCACAAAGTACGGCAGCAATGACAAGATTGTGTTTGTGGGAAGCTCTGCTGAGTGGATGTGGTCTGCAAGATGATTTTTTTTTCCCCAGTTGCTTAGGCTGGTCTCTGTGCTAAGAGATGAGCTCAGGTGCTTTTCTCTACTCATCTCAGCATGCTCTGCTTTGCAATAACCTCCTTCATTCTTTCTCGATTTTCCTCGTTTCTGAAATTGTGCATTTGCAATTTTGCTTTTTCTGCTGCTTTGCAGATTTGTATGCATTTTTCTAAATTTAACCCACAGTTTTTAGCAGATGCTCATGTACCTTTTCATTACTTCAGGTCACCTCTAAGTATGTGATCCCATGAATCATAGAAAATGTAACTTTTATGTTTCTTCAAGGAAAAAAAATAAGGTTTTCTTCAAACTGCTCCACCAGTTTTCAGAATTCATGAATCTGGATTTTTATTTTTAAGTAAGAGAATGAAATATAAAATCAATATACAATCTGTAGTCCAGGAAGCTTCTGTACTAATTTGACATGTTCAAAAATAAAGGAGAAAAGAAGGAACAATGCAGACCCCAAAAGCAATTTAGATGTTGGCTTGAACTTTTATATTCTGTATCATCTACTCTTCAAAAGATGGTACACAGTGAAGGAAAAACTTTATGAGAGCTCTACATGCTCTGACTCTTTGGCATGGTGCCCTAGGTAGGGAGTTGGGGTCAAACTACCAGATGTAAGGGTGTAAAAAGTAGGAGGAGTCACTTCTTTCCAAAAGTCTCTAAGCAAGGACTTGCTTCTTTTAAGCAAGGGAAATGAAGAATAATTTTATTGTGTTAGGTCTAATCTTTCAGGTCTTCATTAAAAAGCCTCAGAAGCAGAGCCAGACCCTAAACAGACCAGATATTTAGAACAGATAAAAAGCAAATCCTGGGAACACATACATGTTAATGCTGCAGATATTTTATGACAGTTATGAAAATGTGGAAAACACTGAGTCTCTTAAGATTAGACTATTTTAGGGAATACTGTTTTATAAGCTGAGGAACACAAAGCCCATTTAATTTGATAGTTAGGTTGAACAATGTGATATCTTTGTTTTACTTGTCTTATACTTACTAATGAAATCCCTCCAACAAATAAGTCTGAGTGACTTGATTGCTTAATATTTTGCCACATTTGGCTAATGTTGTAATAATTCTAGTTTACCTTTTTTTTGCATAGTATTTTGCTGATTTTGTTACTTTCTTAATAGAAAATCAATGCAGTAAGTTCTCAATAGTTATGATTTCTTTTTCCTTAGGGAAGCATATAAAGATTAAAATTATTGCTTGAGAGAAGACTGAAGCTAGTAAAATGTTTTTTGTTAATTCTTTTTAATAGCAAAGAAAGAAAAAAAAGTTGATCTAGAGGCCAGAATAATTCTCCTATGTGTGGTACAGTAACTATTTAGTACTGTAATAGTGGTAGACAATGTTAGACAATAAAAATTCCCATGCATTTTTAAATAGCTGTAAGAAAAAAACCCAAAAAAACCTGAAAAGCATTCCACTACAATCTGTTATTCTAAAATACTGAAGGTTTTTAGCAAACTTTGAGGTTTCTTAATTAATTAAAATATAAGTGCTCAAAAAATGAAACATATAACTACATAAAAGTCATTTGAGATGCTATTTATCTGGGTTTTTTAGACAAGAGTTTGAAATAGTATTATTAAACCAAAACTATCAAAATTTTGTACAGTTTTGGGCTCTCAGTCCTGAAGCTTTGGTTTAAGGTAAGACAATCAGCCACAAGTAAATTTTCTTTAAATGTAATTTGACTAAGATTCTTCAGGATGTTTTCCCTATTATTTCTAGGGAAAATCTGTATTTGATTTCCAGGACAGTTATAATTTTTTAAAAACATAGCTCTGAAAAATATTAAAATATTTTCTTGTTTTTGCAATTAAAAATTATTTCAAGACAGTTAAGTGGAAGAAATTATTTGAAAATTTAAACAAATGCATAATATCCATAGTGTAAGTGTTCACAAGCATACAATGATTAAATCTATACATGAGTAAAAGTAAGGTGGAAATGCAAAGTTTTTTTCATAAAAATGTAAATGCAAAAACATGTTTCTAATAATAAAGAGATATCAGTTTTTAGTGGTAAATATTAAGAGGTGACATAGAGTAATTGTCTGTTTCTTTTCTGATAAAGATGACTAGTTCTTGTTCATATCATCACTAGTTCATGTTCATATCATCATATGACCAGATGAACTTTGGACTTTAATAAAAAATAAATCAGTATAGGAAATAATTAAAATCTTTTAAATAATATCTTTTACAAGGTTTGAGAATTTCGAAAGAGAAACTGATAGGATCAAAGTATGTCAGTGGAGATTTGGCATAATGTGTAACCTTAACAACTATCAACAGTCATAACTGTTCCATTCATATTTTTTGACCAAAACTTTCTAATTTACATTTTCATCTAGGAGATATGACTGAAATTCTCTGTCATTAAATAACCTCATGATCATTAGTAAAGTTAACTGTATCTGCAGTAAACAGAATCACACATTTATGTGTATTTGTTTGTTTATGTGTCCATATATTTTTCAGTGTGTGCTCCTTGAATGAACTCTTTTTCTTCAACTTTTTCTTCTCAAAAGGGAGTGACTATACTCTACTGCTTCTAATTTTGAACAATATTCAAATTTAGCACTGCTTCTGTTAAATGGTTGACTTCTTTTCATATCACATTTGTCATTCCCAATGCATTTTAACACATTTCTGGAAACAAATATGCAACATATTCCTCAGCTTGAAAACTTTTATTTTGACAGATAAACTGTCAGTGAATTATTTTGAAGGTCCTTACATTTATTAATGTTTCAGATAACATATTCTCAAAAAAAAATTATGTGACTAAAAAGTCATTTTTTGTTTTTGTTCAAATGTGTTATTATTTATAACTCTGTGCTCAGGGTTTTTTAAAGATTCTGTGCTGGTTACTCAAGGACAAGTTATACATCTTAAAATTGGCAGATAAATAGGTATACCCCTGAGTATGCCATCTAAAATTAATTAGAAAATTAGAATGCAATTAAAGCTGAGAAAAACATCATAAATTAGATATTAAATAACTTCTTAGACATATTTGCATTTATTCTTAAGTAACAGTGCTTTTGAGAGGTGTAATTCTTTAATTCATCATTACAAAGCACTTAACAGTGTAGCTTTGCCATCCCTCAATTTCTTGTATCTTTTGCCTACTGAATTCAATTAAGCTGCTACTCAATAATAAGCAGAATAACAGAACATGGGACCTAATATTTACATGCTGCAAATCCAGATAAATAATGCATCACATGTATTTTATATATGATGCTGTTGTGGTCTATCTATGTATACTCAAAGCTATTTACATAAGGCAGAGGCTATTAAGTTTCACAAGTGTATCAGATTTAAATGGAAAGACCATGGCTCACTGAATATCTCATTTTATATGACACCATAATCCAATGAGTGACCTAGAGCACCACTGATTTTTATAGACCTTGGACATGCTTAGCATTTCTTGGGTTTCTCAACTCTTTGCAGGATTGAGCCAGGAGTAAAAAAATCATCAAAGACATGTAAATAATTGTTGACGGTTTCACAGACCCAGTTTCTGAAAACAAATCCAGGAGGTCACCATGCATCTAGGGTGCTGAAAATCCCTTTGAGTACCATGAAAGTAAAGAATTCGATTACAAATCCAATAGCAGACCAGCACATGAAAAACTGAACCCAACTCCATCCTGCAGCAAGCTGAAGATACACTTGATGCACTTCTTCGGCCTCCTGCCAAAATGACAGGAAATTTAGTAAAGCATTTAGCTTCTTAAATTAAGGCAATCAAAGGCTGAAATTGGAAGGCAGCTCATACAGACAGTGAATTCAGTGGAACAGTATAGAAAACTACAGTTTTTAAGACAGAGCACTTGGCAGCATCTATGCTGGCCAAGACACAGTCTGAAGGGACAGACCACTTTCATCCATAGCCTATCACTGCCTGGCTTGGTTTTTGATGTCGATGTCTTCTGTAAAAACATAATTCATTTCTACTGATATTAATTACTTTGCCTTTCCTTAACCAGCCATGTAATTAACCTATTAGTCCTGTAAAATGACCAATAAAGTGCAGGAGGAAATTGCTTGTTTCTAAAATTAATTCTGTATGTTATAATGTTATATCACACTTCCGAAACCCTGCAAAATTGGCAACTGTCAGTAATTTACAGTTAGTTTCTTTGTTGCACTTACAGTGAAGCCTAAGACAATGACTGCTTTCACAAACTCTCAACTCATATGCTTATGCATGTTTCATATGTTTATAGAACATATAGAGTTTAACACTGTTAATGTTAGGATTATGCTTCAAAAAATATAAAAGTATGCTTCAGGTCTTACTGACTTTTAGTGTTTAGGGATCAGCATCTGTAATCATCAAAATGAGGGGGTTTTTTAATGAATAAGAATAAATTATCAAAATACAGCAAAACAAAGATACCTTATGAGAAGTAGGTGTGTTTGTACAGTATCTGAGGGATTGACATACGATTTTAATGCATGGAGTAAGATGTTAGGCTTAGAAATCTTTTCACTAGTTTCCCACATTCATGATGAAACTTCATCTCTCTAGTAATGTCCAAAGAGATAAGTGATATCATTATCCTAAATGTCACATTCATTATATGCAGGAAAGAGTGTAGTGAAAAAGGTCAATGCGTCTGCAGGGTTCCACTTTTACTGTATATACCCAATTGTCATAATGTTTAATGACTGCATTTTTTACAAATTGTCAAACAACTTTTGTTCCCATCACACATTAAACACGAACTACGTTCAGGATGGGCTTCACACAAAACACTGTTTTCACAGTTAAGATGTGATTAAGAAAGTATAAAACCTTTCAGCCTTATCAAAACAGCCAAAGTTGTGTGTATACTGCTTTTCCAATACTTTTGCAATAACATTACTGCATCCAATCATATGAAAGACAGGGATGGACCTTTTTAGTTATATTAGCACCAATTATATCCTTTACCAAAATATTTTCTCCTGAGTGAAATTTCTGTTAGCCCACCAATAGAGGAATTGTTTCTGAAGCTCTTTCACTCTTAAAAAATGACTTTCTGAATTCAGTCAACCATGTGAGTTTCTTTCATGGAGATTGTTTAAAATATGCTACTAACTAGTTGATACATACTTCATGTGCATATTCAGCAGTGCTGTACAATTCTATTTTGGCTCACTGATTGGTTGACTAGAATTTTTATAAATAAAGCATGGGGAAATCAGAGAGTTCTGAAGATAGCACATAGAATGGCATTTGTGAAATCACAAATATAGACATCAGCAGTACAGATATTTTCATGTTAGCTAGTTGTCAAGACTTTTTCACAGTGAGTGGAGTAAAATTGGCACTTTCAAAGCATGAGTCATCTCATCCTAAAATAGATGATTAAAATAGGTCAGATGAATCACTATATATTGCTCTCTATTGACCTTGAAAAGAGCATTGGGTTACTAGCTAGTGTGTACACATATAAACTGCAGAACACATGAAGCTGGGTGAGAAAGAAACAACTCAGGATATCTCTGGAAGCAATATTTTCACTACCAGATTTATGAGCAGGTATGAGAATAGTAGACTAATATTTCTGAAGGAGAAAAAAAATGAAGTAAGATTGTTTGCATCTCCATGGTAAATAAGCTAAAAGAGAGTATATGTGATTTAAAGGGATGCCTTATCTCTCTGTGCAAAGCATTTGGATATAAAAGTATTTTCCTGGCTCTAGATGGTACATAAATTATTTGAAATATTATCATAGTGTTTCAGTACATCATAACCATATCTATTGAAATCAAACGTCTTTTGAGCTTCAAGACCAAGACATACTACAGTACATGGTTCATTTGAGAAAATGCAACTACAAAATTTGAAATACGCTTAAATTAATTTTGAAAATTCTGATTAGGTGATAAATGGCTTCACAGTAATCTATAAATTCTTCCAATGGAATTAAAATGTAAGCTGTGTACATGTACTGAGGTTTTGACTGAGGAAAGTCATAACTGACCCTTAAATTGTAACTACAAAATTCTTACATAGAATACTTTAGCCTGTTCAAGCATCACCTTCCATTAATTTACTGTTGTGCAGACTCCCACAAGGGCACTTTCTTGAAATCAAAATCCAAAAATCATTCATCCTGACATATCTGCACAGCTTTATCCCCAAACTATCAGAATAGAAACAGAAAGAGTAAAGGCAGCTTTATATGTCTGTGCTATGCCTTTTTTCATCTTATCTCTGTATGACCTTCAGGTGGACTTGAAGTCTGCATTCAATATAGATTGAGCTTTTTCTGGCTTTACTTCACCTTCAATTTACTTGTCATGATGTACTACATTGTTAACAACATTTGCTGCTTTGCTACAAATGAAGACCAAACTATTTCAAATCTGCCTGACTATAATAGATCTCCTCAACTCAGATTTAAATAAAACTGTACTAAATCTGATTTTACTAAGACAAACAATCTGCTGCCAGTTTTTTAAGTCAAAAGGTGTTAAATCCACTCATTACCTTTGATACATATTCCTAAGAGTCTAAAATGGATTGAGGCAAGCAGTGTTATAAATTCTTCAGTGGCTCTTTATTTCCAGGAATCGTATAACTATAGCAAATTCTACAAGTTTTCTGAGCTTGTGTATACATTAAAGAGATAAGTAGTGTAACTTTGTAACTACTCAGGAAAAACACTTATCAGAAAATGGAATTTCTAGGTGTTCTGGTTTTGTCTGTGTTAAAGTAAATTTTCTTTCTAGTACCTGGTGCAGGGCTGTGGGTGTGGGATTTAGTACTAGAATAATGTTGATAACACACTTATGTTTTAGTTGTTGCCAAGTAGTCCTCACTTACTCTAAGTGAGGGCTTTTCAGTTTCCCATGCTCTGCCAGTGAGGTGCAGCATGAGAAGCTGGGAGAGAGTATGGCCAGAACAGCTGACCCAAACTGGCCAGAGGAATATTCCACACCACAGAGCATCCTGCTCAGTGTATGTACTGGGGTTGGGCTGGGCATCAGGCAGTGGGTGGTAAAAAATTGTGCATCACTTGTCTCTCTTGGGTTTTGTTCCTCCCTCTCTCTTTTTGTTGTCTCTCTTTTCATCATCATCATCATAACCATGCCATCATTATTATTGTATTTTATTTCAATTGCTAAACTGTTCTTATTTCAATCCATGAGATTCACTTTTCATTTTTTTTCCCAGATTCTTCTCGCCATCCCCAAGAAGAGGGGAGTGAGCAAGCAGCTGCGTGGTAGTTAGTTTCCAGCTGGGTTTAAGCCATGACACTAGGTTACAGAACTGTCTACAAATTGGAAAAAAAATTTGCCAAATAGCTGTGAAGTTGAGAGAAAGTGAAAACATTTGATCTCCATATTTTCAGCTATTTTCAGAAAAAGAAAAAGGAATATGTCATAAGAGAGTATTTCAGTTCTTAGAATTTCTGAAATCAGTTTTTTAAAAAGGAGTTAAAAAAAATTAAAAACCCTTCCTCTTATATCCTTGGTCCAACCTAGTTAGCTGTTTTGGTAATACAGGCCTAAAAAAGCCAAGCATAAGACCTAGATATAGGAAATCCAGACCCATATTTCATCATAAGAACAATATTGTCTTTTTCTCTCCTCTTCATACCAGTGATCCTTTTGTTCTTCATATCTACATCTTCTCTTGCACTGCAAAGTATACTTTGTGGGCATTGCAAGGATCAGTGTCAGAACTATGAGAACACGACTCTTGTATTGTGTTTAAAATGTACCTGTAGTATAAATGGTCGGATTTATCCACATTGTCCTAAGCTGAATTGTAACACCTCAAGCTAACAAATTTTCAGTGTATTCATGCAAAGATCACCATGATTATTTGGTCAAAATACAACCTATGTATGTTTTATTCTTGCAAGAAACTTTAGGTTTTTATTGCAGTTAGTCCCAGAAACCTTCCCTTTCTCCATTACTTGTGTAAGCATGAGTTTTATTAATTATTCTCCTTCATCTACTGATGTCAACACCATTTATTTATACTTCAACTCAATGAAATACCAAAGCAGATACTCTCCAAAACACATTAAACATGTGAGTTCCAATAAACCCAAGGATGATAAACCAATGCAAAGGAAACTCAGTGAGGGTTACCTCTGAGAACAGCTGATTGCAGATAGTGGCACTTCTTTTCCATTTAAAAGAACAAAACAAAAAAAGGCTTTGTTGACAAAAGCAAACTTCACCAATAAGATCTGTTGTTTTTTCTTCCTGAAAACGCTAACTATTCACAAAAGAAAAAAAAAAGGAAATAAAATTTAAAAAATGTTCTAAATTAAAAGGAAAAGAAAAGAAGTTGTTACAAATGATACTTTTAATAAGGATGACTTCCAGCTTTTTTTCCAGAACATGTCCTTTTATTAACAGGTATTTGAAGAAGTACTTTATTCAAATAGTAGCTTTTTGTAAGGGGTTCTTTTTTTGTTTCACTAAAATAATATTTAATCATTTAAAATGTATTTATCCCCATCTTTTACAGGAAAACAAAACTAGAAGTACCATTTGGAATTCTTGCCGTCTTCATCCTTTATTTTTAAGAGGGATGGGTAAAAAAGTGGAGAATATGAGGGTGAAAAATATTTGCTTACACCTTATGCTTAAAAAAAGGTTTATGTATCCTTGTTGAAATTAAAAGTGTGAGATGTTTTGCCCATTCTACTCCCATTTTTTTTTTAAGTTTTGCTTAAAAAAAAAAGATGTTGTACCACAGAAAGAACTAGCTATCAAAAAGTAGGACAAGTAAGCCACTATTTATTAGCTCACATTATTACCACACAAGAGGTATTTCTCTTTAAAGGATGTCTCATGCTCTAGTAGCCCAGGACTGGGTATCATGGAATGTTATTTATAGCTCTTCTGTATCAGTCAATAAATATAAATAACTAATTCACATGATTCCACCAGCTTTTGAGAATAATTGTCATTATCAATTTTTAACAACCACTTGTTGGGCTGAACACATGTAGTATACATGTATCAGAAAAAAAGTTGTCTGTAAAAACTGGAGGTAAGCACTTTTCTTCCATTATCTAGACTAATGAGCCTGTCATTGTATTTCCTATTCTTCTCCAGTTGTGGATAGGAGTGACAGAATGACTTTGGTGGGCACCTGGCATACAGCCAGGGTCAACCCAACTACAGTATATTTTAAGGGCTATGCCACTGAACCACCTTTGTACATAAAAAACCCAAATAACCAGAGTTTGTCCTCATACAAAGATAAAATGTTGTCCAAGGTACATAACTGCTTTATGTAATTTTTCTTCCTCAGAAATTTTTGGGACCACTATTATTAATAATATGTAATTAGAACTAGTTCTCATAGGAGCAGCTGCAAGCATCAGAAAAAAAAAAAAAAAGCCTAAGATGTTTCTTATGAGGTGTACTCCTTAATCCGTCCTTTCAGCTTAGCCACATACACACCTTTGATTATTTGAAGGTAAGACATCATTTTAGAACATGCATTTGTCTTCAACTAGGGAACTGAACATTAGCAGTTGAGTTTGAAAGCCGTATCTAAAACTGTGGCCACGTGCTTATACAAGAAAAAAATAGTGAAAGAAAATATTGCTCCATGAGTTGTTTTCATATACAATTGATACATTTTTACAGGGTTGAATTTGGGTTGTCTTTGGTGTAAGTAAAAGTTGAAAGATGGGGAGGACTTGGGGATTTTGCCTGTATGTGCACTCCCCCAAGGAGCATAACACATCCAGCTTTAAAAATGAGGATAAGAAAGTTGATCTGAGCATTTTCCACAGTCACCTGAGCTGTTCTACCCATGGTCTACTCCAGCAGTATAAATGGTAGATATTCATTATTCTGTCTGCATGTATCATTGGACTATAAATGAGTAAACTTGACTACTAGAATTCTAACATAATATTATCGTTATATATAAATTTCTGTATATAGTCACATACACAGCATGTCTGACAGTGTATAATAGAGAGAGAAGAATATCTTTTTTTATATTATTGGATGTTTTACTACCATTTCATTAGGTCAAGGATCAGGTCCTTTTTATAGAGTGCTTTTTAAGTGTATGGTTGAAGTCTAACATGCTTTAGTTGCTGAGAGACATCTACTTGGATAGGACATCACTTCTTTCTTATTCTCACAGCATTAAAATATTTATCAAAAGGAATTGTTCACAGTAAGGTAGTACCTCAGTTTAAACTTTACCATATGTCCAGCATATAATCTTTCCCATGCATAACTTAAGTGCAAACTGAATAGTATTGTTGGATGCTGAAAATTTCTAGACCATAGTGTATCAAATACTAATTCCTTATGTTAAATCATGTTTTTTTGCTGGTAGTTTTGGAATCAATTCTTGGGAAGAAATTAAATGTGTCAAAACAAGGGAGTATTCTATTTTAAAAAAAAAAAAATTTCATGTAATTTGTTTTTTACGACCAAACTGAAAAAAATTACTGTTTTTCTAGGGTCTGGATATTTTTATCATAGAAATTCAAAGTCCACTAAAATCAAAGATAGTTTTTACACAAGCTCACCAAGTTTTTCATTGAAATGTTGGTGTGCATTTCTATAGCACTTTGATAACAGGAAGGATTTGAGCAATCTAGAAATGAAACGAAAGAAAGAATGAAAATAAAAATTTATCTAAGGAAACAGGCAAGATATCTTTGACAGAAATAGTCCTGACATACCCTCAAAGATTTATATGTGAGTGAAAAAAGTACGCGATTTGAAATTGAAGAGACAAATATAATTTTTTTGGTCAAAAATCTAGAAGAAGTCCATGAAATAAATAATCCTGCACACTATGCCTGTCAATTAAAAGTAACAACAGCATATTCTATTGCAGAAATATTTCATAGCAAAAGAAAATCAAAGATGAATCGTTCCATGTATCCTTCTTAACTAACTGCTATGTTAACAGTAGCAATTAATTTCTTTCTTTTTTTTTTCATAACAAAGGAGCTAGTGCTTTGAAAGGAAGACAAACAAATTAGAACCAACTCTGGAGGGTTCACAGAACAGTATTTAAAAAAGAGCTGCACTTTAGTATCCACCCGGATTAAGCAACCATCACTGTAAATTAGGTTAAATGTCAATGAAAATTTCAAGGTGGTATAAGCTTCATCAGTTTCTGTGTTTAGTGTTTTAAACAGCAGCTCATTTGAACCTTAATAACAGTCTATCAATGCATATTTCATTATAGAAGGAATGCAAAATACAGACCTTCTAAAAGCCTTAGTTTTGACCTTGTGCAAAATGTTTCAGAACTCAGTGGAAATGCTGGCATTATGATATGGACACCAAGAAAGAATGAGGTCAGTAAGGAATCCCTACACCTCCACAGGTTATATTGTCAGAGAAATGTAAAGAAACTAAAGAGAAGAAATAATTGCATACAGTCAGCACTTTCCAAAACTTTCCATTTCTAGAACTAACTTTGCATGACTGGACTCATCAACATACATCTGCTATTGAAGGAAACAATACCCACTAAACTACAGGACATATTTAGTGACACAAAGGTAATAGTAATACCCATGTAAAATCTCCAGTTTTTAAAGTCATGCAAGAGTGTTTTTCTTTGTGGGGGATTTTTAGTTCCTTCCACCAAAGCAATTAAGTCTGTCATCAAAGCAATTTTTTCAGAAATACACAGTATTAGCCAGAGGAGCAAGTAGATTCAGCTGCAGCACTGTTCTGTCTCGATGAGTAGATATTTTTCTCTATAACAACAAAGTCTAGTCCAGAAAAATATATTCTCATGCTAGAAATAAATTCCCCCTCTCAGGCCTCTTGTTACCTGCTCTCACTAAATCTCTCCTTCTCTCTGTAGCTCACCAGCTCTCTAATTTACCTCTCATTGTGCCAGAGTTGATTGAGAAAAACACTTAAACTGATGCATTTCAACCATAGTCCTGCTTCTACATTGGCCAGAAAGCTCAGTAAATCAGTCAGCCCTGCCCTCATCTTCTGCAGCCACCTCAGTTCAGCTCCATACAAAATAGTTATCACTCAGCTCCCACCGCTTTCCCCTGCAGTCTCTTCAGAGAACCTAAAGAATTCTTTTTATGTAATAAATCCAGAGAATAAACAAACAAATCACTTCATGGCATCAAATAATTTTCACCCTTTCTACCTAGGTAAGCAATTCACACCTTAGAAGGTTTTGCCCCTCTATTTCTACCTTTAGATCCACAGTGCTTGACAAAGACAGCAGACAGAGCTTTCCCAGTTGGAGTACAAATTGGTTTTATAGGAAAAAATGAGTGAGTTCTTACTCTTTGGAACATATAGATTTAAAATCTATACTACCATCTGTGCTAAGATAGTCAAATCCTGGTTTTGGCCTGTCAAGTATACACACTGGAGGGAAGGAATAATGAAGTTATCGTTGTGCATTTCATGCTGTCTTAATACAAAAAACTTTGAAATTATTTGGCCAGAACAATTCCTGTTACTATGATTGTTTTAATCCCAGCTCAATGGAACATATTTCACTTTACAGTTATGTAATCATCCAAACCACAGTTTTTCCAAGGACCTTGATAGGCTGTTGTGTAAATATATGATAATATTGATCCTGCTCCAGGCAGGGAAATGCACAGTGGGAAAGGAAGGCTTAGAACCAGGTGTTGTGGATTCCCCTCACATCCTGTTTTCTCACTCTCTATACAAGTGCATTCGTCTGTGAGAGTGGCAGCAAGCCTTTCCCAAAAAGGGATATATCAAATTTTTTTATATGCTTGGCTGGTGAGTAGAGTGTGTCAATAAGGAAGGTTGTATGCAGCTTTAAATATAACAAGAGGCAGGAAGAAGCTGAGGTTATGATCATTTTAGAGATTATAATCACACAATAAGCTTGATATTTACAGTACTACAAGGAAGTACTTTGGCTGGCTGCTGTGTGGTTCAACTCTGCAGCTTGTGTGACCACACAAATTCTGGATCTTCCAAGCAATGGTCATTTACGTGGTTTATATAGCCCAAGGTCTTGCCATAGAGGCTTCCTCCCAATCGTGATCAGTGAAGCTGCTTTGCTGTTTTTCATGCATTTCACATGTGGAGAAGGAAAATAGAAAAAGATATGAGGAATCATCAAGTTTAACTGTTTTGGAAACAGAGATAAATACAGCCTCTTAGAAGTGATGCAGGAGCAGGTGATGATTGCTGCACATGCATTCAGAATCAAATGTAGTTGCTGAAGACTTTATGTAAGAGATTTGTTTTAGGCCTGAGAATACTGGTTTCCATAAGCTGGTTCAAGACTGGTCTCCTTTTTGTTTCCTATAGAAGTTTCAACTTCATTATATATAGATAAATGAAAAAATAAATTCATGTATAATGTGTAAATGTTTACAAAATCAGGTCCTAAAAACATCTGTCTAGATCTTTTGTCAGAAATACTCTACTGAAGAAGCAGACATATCAATTTTATAAGTAATAGAAATATTAGGTTCCAAACTTATACAATGCGATCTGTATGTTGGTCTTGTTGAAATTGCAGAAATTTGTGCCACTAACTTTGTCTTCCAAAGAACTGTATGCTGAAAATATCAAATGTATGCTCTGAGAGCAGAGAAGAGTGAAGGAACATAAAAATACTGAAATTCACATTTTAAAAAAAATCAATTGGCAAAGACAAGAGGACAAAATACCTGTCAAAACACACCAAAGAAGGGAAAAAAGAATCCATTCACAACTTTAAATCAAAGCACAGTTTTTTTAGATCGTGAATTCTAAAGAAGTTTATAGCATTTCTTTGATTCTAATTTGTCTTTTGACGTGTGCTGATTATTTGATTTCAAAGGCTGATACTGTTTTCTCTTCCTAGGACAATCATATCTTTTTTCCTTATACCAGAAAAGAACATTTCTAATAAATTTATTCCATGTTGACATCTTTTTAAACGTTTGCACCATAGGTGTCCTATATGATCCATCACTAACTCAGACCTTGCAAGAGTAATAATATATTCTACATTCATGCAGAGCCTTTTAATTATTTTGACTGTATAACATCATGTGATTAAGATGTAAAAAATGTAAATCTTGCAAAAAAAATCTGAAAGAAGAGATACCTTTAATGTCTATATCCAAACCGTGTTTTCCTAAGAGGGATCGAACATATCTTTATGAATCATTTTTTTTTGCTAAAGTTAAGATTTTTATCATCACTACCTTTTAAATATAAAAGGTTGCACTGATTTTTTTTTAGTTTAATGAATTTAATTTGAAGGTCTAAGTGAAACTTAGGAGTTATAGAGATTTTATTATTCCCTTTTAAAAAAAGGAAAATTGCCAGTGAAAAATGGCAAAGGTAATAAAAGAACATTTGCAATGTGTGGTGTCAGATGTTAGCTTGTCCTGGATCAAACTATACCACATGAACCACCCCACTGGTTCTCTGTCATTATCTTGTACTGAAGCCACCTGCGATCCAAGAATCATTTTTAAAAAGATGAGATTTGTCTCTCCTATTTTTACATACCTACAAGTCAGATGTTGGAGTGAGTCACTCCAAGATGAATAAAGGGGAAAAGGTAAAATACATACTTATGTTAAGGAGGCATTCATCTGACCTATTTTAGACCTCTAAATATTTCTCCTTCTAGGCTACTTGCTGTTAGTAAGCACTCAGGAGAGGTGCGAAGAGTCTAGGAACTTAGGCATTGCAGATAGGAATATAAAAATGTGGCAGTGCTGCTGGTGGGTCTCTGAGCCCCAAAGCTGGGGAAGTTTCAAATACTTCCAAATATCAGGGAAGTTTCAAAAAAGTAAAGCAGTGGGAAAACTGTATCTCTCAAACGAATGGAAGCCCCTGAAGACATGGAAGGTCTGAGCTAAGCTGGTTGGTAAGCAGAGAGGTACCACGAGCTGTAACACCTGTCTGTTCCCAACCTTATCCAAGGACCTCAGGGGCACAAATGCACCTCACTCTGGACTTCTTGCTGGTTTAAAACAGCAAATGTCGTCCACAACCAGTTTGAAAATAACTATTATAAATAACCTTAATTTTACTCTTCCTAGAGTTATTTTGGAATGTTTATACTTTTGATACAATTCTGGTTATAACTGAGGACTACAGTAATACTGTCATTATTCCATGATGTATATATATGCTGCAATGGATATCTCTCTCAGATGTTGTGCTGGTTTGAAAGCAAAACCAGTGAGACACTCCAAGTCAGAAACACAATTTAATAAGAGGAAAAGAAAAGTAAAATAAAGTAAAATAAAATAAAATAAAATAAATGCAATAGTACAAAAAACCACTGACAGAGTCAGAATACAACCTGACACCCTGCTAGTTAGGATGGTGGTAGCAGTCCAGGTGAAATGGTCTTTTTGAAGCAGTGATCCTGTAGAAAAGTCTGGGAGCTCTTGTCTCCTCTGGGAGTCCAGTGGATAAAAGCTGCCTATGCTGTCCCAAACCCCAGATTATATCCAGGTGGGAATGCTTGGCTCCTCCCCCTGGGCAGAGCATCTCACAATGGGATGATCTCATTCTGTGAGTCATGCAGTGGGTCCTTGATGGCCCATTAAACAGAGATAGCTCCTGGAGGGAGTTATCTATGAGTCATGTGGCAAGGCATTGTTGGGCCCATTAACAGAAGGTAAGGGAAACACTGCCTCACATGGTTTCAACAGCTCATGAGGATGGTGATAGAATACATACTTTGGGTACATCTTCCATTGTAACCTAGGACAGATGTAAGAAACTGGGAAGTGTGCTGGGGTGAGAGCCCATCACTAGCATAAGGTCTCATGTTATTTGCATCAGAGGACATTTTAGGCGTAAATTTTTAAACATTACTATAAAATAAAAGTTGTGCACTCAGCATCTTCCATACTCTCTAAGGTTAAAATGACTTGTCTTTCTAATAATTATATAAAGAACTTGCACAATTCTGAACAGTTTTAAGGATGTAATTAATTTGATATGCTTCCTACAGCCTTGACCTTTGAAGTGGCTGGTTGCATACTTTGTAACATTTGTTAGTGTTGCACACTTTATGACATTACAATTATAATTGCTAGGTCTTCATTAAACTTCTTTGAAAAAAAAGAGGTAGGGAAAACAAAACTTTTAATTTTCTATTTTTCAGAATTCTCCATCCAGAAAAGCAAACCACTATCAACTCTACTTTTCTTTCATTTTTAGAGAAATTTTCAAAAGCAAAAAAAATTTTATTACCTTTTCTAAATTCTTTAAATTACATCGTTTGAAAATGTAATTCAACTGCTTACTTTTTAAATCCTTCTTTAGCACTACCCCATGGATGGCATGGAATGAAAGCAATGAAACAGGAAAAGAACATGTCAAGTTGCCTGTATCCAACACAGCTCTGAAACTCAAGCCTGCTATCATCTACTTTCAGGTGTAGAAGCTTTCTTTTTAGTAGTAACTGTTGAAATATCAGCTATAAGTGTTCTGTTACTCTTCTCAGTAAGGTCAAACATCAACTACATTCTTAAACTTACTTGCAAAAATAAATCATCTATTCTGGGAAAGACTATCCATATAATTATACATTTCTACATAGTCACAATACTGTGTATTGACCACGATTGTTCATTTAGCAGATATTTCATTCTCTGAATTGCTTTTTTGGCCATCTCACAGCTCTGTGAGAGTTTTTCTGAGTTGACACAGTGCTCAAACTGGTAAATCGCAGTAATAGTCTTCTGTGTAAATATGTCCATCAGATTAGACCCGGTCATTACCAGTCAGCAACTTTGGCAGCCTGCAAACTAGTTTCATAGCAGTAATCACTGTTTCTAATTTGTGTTTGGTAGAGTTTCCAGACTGTAAATTAACTTGTCAGATTCAAACCCTTCCCTAGTTTCTGTGACTCTTTCTGATACACACTGAGAAATTGTTTTCATGCCTGCTATCTCTTCTGACAGTGAGTTGAAGCAAGTCCCTCTTTCCAAGCACAATATGTCCCTTTTTTCCCCCACATTTCTTGTAACAGTAAATTTACTGCTGTAGATCGCATTGAGCATGAAAACACTTTATAAAAATGCTTTCTGTGACTCTATTTTTGTAAACTACTTTGATAAGCCCTAGATCAAACTTTCAGCAATGGTGATCTCCTGCAAGCTTACCTGCATACAAATGAAATGCAGTCATCCTTCCCTTACCCTCATGATCATTTTTGACCTTCTTCCCCACCCCAGTGTAGGTACAAGTATGTATCTACTAATACTTAATAAAAACAGGCACTTTTGGTTTCTGATTGCCAAACTTATGCCAACTTGAGGCCTCAAAATTTGTGCTGCATTTTAGAATTTTGGCCCAAACATAACAGGCATAAAAAGCTAAAAGCATCAGAATAACCAATCCATATTGTAAGCATTGCCAGAGTTACTTCTTGCTCTGCAGCATCACAAGTGGACTGTGAAAAGAAAGTCAGAGGCTCAGTCAGATCATACAGAGCTCTTTGCCAGAATCACAGAAGCAAAGATAGATTGAGGTAAAGAAATAGAGAAGGTTTAACTTTGCTTTTTTGCAGTATAGATGAGTGTTTTACCATGTGGTGCTTGGTGTGATGCAGAGTGCAGTCAGACAAGACAGATTTAGCCAGTCTAATAGCTTGCTGCTTCTAAAAGGCCACTCCTCTGAGCCAGCTCTTGCGCCCATGCTGCCCCTCAGTTTCCAAATTCCTTCCTCTAATGCAGCAGAAAAAGGAAACAAGACAGAGATTTCTCTTGTATTGGTGAATTGTATTTTCTCACAGAAAGGAATATGATCAAGGTTACCAAGGTATGCCAAGGAAGTGAGTACATAGATAGATCAGGGATGGGTGGGGGAGGTGGGAGAAGAAATCTTTCCCTTTTTTTATCTCACAACTGTTATGTCAGTTCACCAGTTTCACTTTTATGCCCTTTCAAAGAATGCTGGCATACCACATTTGTACTATCTGTGCTGAGAGCATATATGAAACATCCAGGAACTCTGGATGGAATAAAATGAGGGCATAAATTAGATGAGACAGATTAATTATCTTAATCCCTAAATTGCATTTCTGGAAATCATGAGTGCTACAACTCCAGACAAAATTACACAATGCATAGGTGAGCCCAAAAGTTGGAAAAAGTGATTTTATTTATTTTTTTACAAGTTTCATCTCAGCATCAATGGTATTTTTTTACCTCCTTGGCAAATTGTCTGCTTTTTATGCAAAGGATAGAGGTTCAGGACTACCAAGAACACAGCAATGTTCTCCACTCTGTAACATGCTTTTCCCTACCCTGAACAGTAACCAATGGTACAGCTGCCTCTGGAGTACAGAGAGTTTACCCCCAGCACTGAAGAGACAACGTGGTGACCAGCACTATCCCAGGGAGAGCAAACACTTATGGACTCTCAGGAGTCACACAGGGGAGCTGTTAACGGGTCTAAGTACACCATGTTTGAAACAGTGGTGACTCAGCCTGATGAAATGTGTATTCTGATTAATCTCATCCAAAAACAAACAACTAAACTAGGTCACATGAACAGCCCTCTTAAAGTGCCTGTTTCTCTACAGTACTAGAACGGAGCAAAGGTTGCCTAGTTTAGATGCACCCTAAACATCTAACCTGTAGAAAACTAGAAGCAGCTGAAATGAACCCCACCTTGGGCAATAGTTTAGTGAAAGAATTACAGTAAAAATTGAACATAAAGAAGTTTATGTGGTTTCTTATGAAATGGTCAGATTGTTGTTGAAAGGAGAATGCAACTTCCCATTTCTCTACACAAAAGTTTTTCTAACAAATCAATGTCAAAAAGAGCAAGCATTGCCCCATAACTTCTTCAGGCAGCCCAGTGGCAAAGTCCAGAATCAGGCCTTAAAACTAGTAAAGCAATGGGAGTTCTGCTTAATAAACCTGAAGGGAAAACAAACCCTCTAGAAAAAAACATGTTTCATATGATTTTTGGGGGGTTTTCTGAGTGCTTTACAACTTCCAGAGACATTAACATTATATTAATAATCCCACATGGGATTCTATCTTCTACATTCATGTTGATTTAAAATGAATGAATTTTGTCAAGGTAATGGGGTCCCTAATGTATTGTACAAATGCATGTTAACTATTGTGTGTAAGAAATAACTCAGAAAAGAAAAAGAAAACTAAGAAAAATTTCTGTGGTTATATGAGTTAAAGCTTAGCCAGCTTCAAAATTACTTTTTTGTCGCCCTATATTACCATTGTTAGGACATTTCAGAGAATAAATGTGAAGAGACAACTATCTAAATATCTGGTCCATAAATACATTGCTTCAGTACAATTTCTTGACTCATTTTCAAATTGAATTCAGCTACTGCCATGACAATTTCTGCTGCTCTGCTCATATCTTTAATTCAAGATAATACAATACTGGGTGAGAAGGAATTGGGACATCCTGATCTCTTTAGAACCAGAAGAGGCTATGAGACACGGGGAGTTTCTTACCTCCATGCAAATTAGGTGCCACAGAGAGAAGTAGGTAACCCAGACAGACTTCCTGTATAGAAGAGGTCCTTACCTCTCTCTTTAGAGATTCAAATTAAACTAGTGTTGAGAACAATCACTATTTCTGCCACCCATGCCTGGAAGTTTTCTTTGATCATGAAGAAACGATAGCAGAGAAAGACTTGCAATTCTGAAAATAAACCACCTTATTTCAGCTTCAAAATAATTTGACAAGAGGTACCCACACTTGGTCCCTATGGTACACTCCATAATAGCAGATCAGCTTTGTAGCTTTGTAGCTCAGAAGCAGTGAAATATTCAGTCAATTCAGTACTGAAAGGGCACTTGCTGGAGATTTCTCATTTGCCATCTCATTGAAGGTCATGACTTTCCTACTTTTAATATAAACCATTGGCAGACTCATAACAAAACTACCACACTGGTTTGAATTCAAGTTGCCGTTTGAGGATTATTTCACTTTTCACTTATGAGTTTTCTCAAGAAGAAAGGAATGCAAGACCAATGGTTCAATGCAAGAAATCACACATCTATACCCAAAAATGTGGTGGGTTTTTTTTAACATGAAATTATTAATGAAACTTGCAAAATATGACTGCTAGAATTCAATTCTGACCCTCAACAAAATGATGATGTTAACATGAACCACAAGTAAGCAGGCACATGGTGAAAATCCTGGGTGTATCTGTACTGGAGTGGCCATTTCCCATTCCTTTGTCTCACTGACGTACATTTACAAATTCCAGTAATAGAAAAGATAAAACTAAGGCTTGGTTGAGGAGCTTTTTAAGATGGTCCTGTCTTGTTGACAATGAATGTACATAAAAAGTGTCTCTACTCATATGTAAAAAAATAAAAGTTTTGCAGTAACTGGTATGAATAGGCCAGTATCACTTTAAAAGAATAGAGCACCATTACCTGTCCTAAAATTTGTTTTTAAGAACCATAATCGTAGCTTTTCCATCCATTACTGATAGTAGTTTTGGCAGCCTGAGAGCAAACAATGTTAAAGAAAATACTCAAAAAAATTACACTATCTCAGAAAATGGTAAATTTCATCTGCCTTTTATAGAAACAAGGACTTAAGTATTATATGTGGCAAAAGTTAATGATATTAAAAACTGGTGTCAAAGGAAACTGTTCTTGTTTAAAATTTTAAACTGAGGTATGATCACTTTGGAAAGGTAAATTAATATACTGTTTGAATATAACAAAACAATGAGGAATGGAGACATGAATAAACAACAGGAGACCAAAAGCCAATTCAAGGGCAGAGAAAGAAGAACACAAACAGTGATATGCATTTCTGCTGTGTCTCTGAGCTACAGCACTCAGAAAAAGCAGGTCAGCTCACCAGGTGGTAGACTGTGCAACTGTTTGATGCTGAACCCTCCTGAGGATGCTCTTTCTGTGTAACACACATGTCCAAGGAAGAGTACTGTATTGAAGCAGCTAAGCATCACAAAACATTTTTTTTTCTTTAATGTTAGGACAAAATGAGCCAATCTTTCTGGGATATATTCTCAAAAAATCAACTCATGTTATATTACACAACACCAAAAACTGACCCATCTCTGAACACATTTTCCTGTGAACTTCACTGCTTTTTCACTGAAAACATGAAAGACTTCCCTCAACACTTCATGTTCACCTGAAACCTTTCCAAACAGCATATGCAAAACCAGCATCTGAGCCTCTGAAGGCTTTGCAGATGTTTTTTCTCCATCATTTAATTTTGTGCCCTATCTTCTAAAGTTTCCACTTCTATGTTAAGGTCCCTATAACTCACACTTTTTAATCTCAGTTCCATACTCTGGATATTCTTTTCAGAGTGCCTAATATCATGACACAATTCTTTGAGGCATTTCTCCCCCAAAACTGACCATGTACTCTCCCACACTATCTTCTAGGTAGGTTGTATCATTTCTAGACTAGAATAACAGACTCCTTTACCATCTTCCCACTAAAATCCATTTACTCATAAAAAGTTAATCTTATGGAGGAAAAAAACCCCACATGCCACAAAACAAGAAAACCAACCCAAACCCCAACTGATCAGAGACAGAGAGGGTTTTTTTACTTCACAGAATAAAAACCAAATTATGGAACCACAAAGGGATATTTCTCCCCTTATTTGTTATCTGTTTTAATCTATTTTTCTGTGCTTTGGCTAAGTCAACAAAATTGTTTTGAGCATAGGAACAGAATTTGAATGATTTCATACACAATTTTATCTAAATATTATAAGTATCATGCTTAGATATATTTTTTCTAAAGCACCATTTACCTTATTTCAGGGTATTAAGTGTATCTACTCATCAAAATCCCCGACTCCAGCTATTGTGTAAATACACGGAGTTTGCCTGCCTTTTGCATCTCTGTTTAAATAATCCCAGATGACCTCCAGTTTTACTGCAAATTAAATATTTATATGTGCAGGCATTTACACATTCACACAAAATAAGAAACAGAAAACTGGAGTAAAATTCCTATGACACTCTTATAGAAGGCAATCTTATCATGCTGTGCTGTGCTATGTTGTGCTGTAAAATAATAAAATTAAAAAACATAATATAATATAAACAACTTCCAAAAGTTGTTTTATTGAAAGCCAGAGCATTTTGCCCTCGTTTCCTTTCCAGCTTAAATTTATTCGTGGACAGTTTGTTCCCACTTGTTCCTGAGCCAATACTATTCTTTAACCTAAACACTTCCTTCCTGTCTCTGGCTTTACCATCCTGGTGTATTTAAAGACAGCAATCTTATCCCTTCTCTGCTTTTGTTCTGCTAAAATTCCAGGCTCTTTCAGCATCTTTTCATGAAATAGACTCTTCCTGCCCCTGAGAATCATAACAGCCCGTTTCTTGCACTTTTTTAAATTCATCTCTCCTGACTATGAATGAGGAATTGAACACAATATTCCAGATCAGGTCTCATCCAAGCCTGCCACAGTCACATTAACATTCTCCCTTCCTCCGCTGGAAATGTTTCCCCTGACATATCCCAGTCTTTTACTAGCTTTTTTCACCATCACTTCACAATGGCAGCACACAAATTATCCCTGTGATTGATGAATGCACTCAGATACACTTCCTTCCCATGGCATTCCATTGATAAGCTTTAAGATTATTACAAGGGCTTTGTTTGATTTCGTTTATTAGTCTTTAATAATTAAAGTCCTTTGTACTTCATAATTTTATATGCTATTCTATTTACATTACATCAATCCTAATGCAAATTATCTCTGAGTAGCATCCTTTTACTACTTCATATTAACAGTACCTGCCATTTTCAAATATTCAACACATCTCATTAGAACATTTCTACTTTTTGAGTGAAGTTTATTAATCACAACAATAAAGGATGAGCATTTTGAAAATGACTCTTTAATACTTTCACTCTTAACATTCAAGCTGAAGACTTTTTGGTTCAGCATTACGCATTTCTTTTTTTTCCTGTTGGATGTACTTAATTTAAGACTTTTATATTTATCTCAATTTCTCCTAGCCAATCTCCATATGGAATTGTTGTGAGCTTTACTAAAAGGTGAATTGTGTTATGATCCAGATCTATTAGATCTTTTAAGATCTTTCTGTTACAAAACTCAATTATCTTTTGAAAGAGAGATATCATTTCAGTCTAGCCTAATCTCCTTCTTCTTTAGAACCTATTCTTTATGATCTCATTTCATGTTTTTCTCATTTTCTTCCTTCAAAGCTTCCAGTTTTCAAAATCAGTCCGTTACCTATTCCACAATCCTAACATGTATTCACTTACCATACAATATTTTTCTCCTGCACCCTTCAACTCCCCCTCTCCATCTTTTGGTATTTTACTAATGCTCCAAATCCTTACCACCAGATTTGTGACTTGGAGCCACAGAAAATTATCTGTGCCCAAGACAATTTTATCTTGAATTTAGTTGAATATTATTCCATTTCTCCTCTCTTATTTTCCACAGCATGCAGGTAGCATCACCACTGCAATAAAAAATTTTGACCAGCCATTCACTTTATATTGAGATTTATTAGATTTACTCTGTTCCTTCCCTGTCTTTATCACACATCACAACCTTACTTCTACCTTCATTCTCCTCCTTATTTGTTTCTTTTTTTCTTTTGAAGAACATTATCACAGTTCTTAGCATGTATATTTTGCTTTTAAAAAATATGAGGAACTTCTGCAACAGAACAAATTTGCAGCCAAACAAAATTTATCTTTCTACATGAATTTTTTAGTCCTTGCTGCTGACTCTGAGTGCAAGGGATAAACTGAGCACTCAGATGTATTGTCTATAAACTAAATTCATGCTCTGTGTAAGATGTGAAGAATGCTAGTATCAGATACGTCTGTACTTGCTAAAAAGCGTAACACATACAGGATTTTCAAGGTGACTTTCACATAAGAGTTTTTCAGACCAAGTTGTTCCCCATTGCCTACCTAAAGGAGCAGTGGAATCAGCTCAGGAATGCAATCAACAGGACTTTGAATCAAGAATGCATTGTAGTATTAAAAAACACTTGTTAGTTTCCATCCTGTGACAACATTCAGATAGTTTATTCCAACTAACTCTATACTGCTCAGCTTAAGAAACATAAAATTACTTTTTAACCCTTTCCTCTCCTTGAATGACAGAAGGTGGGGAGTGAGGGGCTGGAGCCGAGTGGAGAAGCCAAAACTGCCTAGATATAATTTTTTTTTATTTCAGGTGTTACACCATCCAATCATCCCCCATGTGACAGATAGCTAATGCTAGGCTTGCTTCTGGATTTCTTATGGAAGGTGTGAGCAGATACTGAACACTCCTAACCTCCACAAATTAATAGAAAGTTCTTTTGTGCTTTTCCAATGGAGAACACTGCTCAAATACTACAGTCCTCTAAGACCAGCTGTATTTACAGAAGTCTGCATAACTGCTGAGAGTGCCACTGTTTAAAAATTTACATCATCCTCCACTTGCACCTAGGCAAACCCACATTTTAGAAATTAATGAAAAAAATAATAAAGGCTCCAGTTTTCCTATGTTAGCCTTGAGGGCCACATATATTAATAGCTCCTACACTCCTACAACCTTTTTTTTTTTTTTTGTGAGATGTTGAATTATTTGGACACGCTGTAAAGCTGCCTGGCACTTTGTGACCTAACAGAAAAGCAAACCTTAAGCATTTACTATTATACAACAGTAACCTAGGGAGATAAATACTCTGCTGAGAGGGCAATGTAAGCTGCAGAAAATTAATAATAGCCATTGCTCTATGAAGGAAGAGTGACCTACTCCCAACTAAAATTTCTTTCTCTCTTGTCTAGCATTTCACAGTCTCCCTTATCTCCTTCCAGCATGGAGCTACATAATTCTGCTTTCCCAGCTTGTATGCAGAAGCCTTTAACCCTTTAAATATGGCATATCCAAAACAGGCCAGAGAGGGGTCTTTTGGAAAATATTACATCTTCTCTCAAGTCAATAGATTGAATGGTGAATTTCTTTTTTTTCCTATTCTGTTATTCTCTTGATCTTAAAATTGATGTATATTGTGAGTATATCTGTAGGGAGGATGGTAAAACAACTGTGGGATATAATTATATGTATAGGAAGAAATATGGCATAGACATGTTGAATACCACAAAAGACAGAGAAGTGAAGAATGAGAAAATACTTGACTGCATTTAGAGCCTTTGATGTACAAAAAATTTGGTCTGGGATGTCATAATTTTGTGTCTGCCTGAGATAGGTCAGATTAAGGTATAAACTAGATTTTTATAGATATGAGCACCTCTTTTAATTTTTTTCTTTCCTTTTCCTTCTTTTGGCAGAAATATTTAAATCTGTCTCAGCATTCACAGATAGATTTCTAGAAAATCACAGACACCATGTGCTGAACGTGCATCAGGATAATCAAAAGCAAGATATATTCATAATGATTGCTCTGCCTGATACCATTATCACTGAAAAAGAAAATAAAAATGAAGAAAAAGTGTTGTAGAGTGTCCATCCACTCTTTTTCCATTCTTGTTTCTTCTGCTGATTCCTTTCATCACTTCATCTTGGGTCACATGCATTACCACTCTCATCCGAATGCTGTGCAAAGCCAGAGGCAATACAAAGGAAATGACAGATGTCTATCTTTCAGTTTTTTAGTCTTGCCTTCATGGAACAGCTTCATCCTGATACAGCCTGCAGTAAGGAGATCAGCATTGCACTTAGAACCCACTTGGGTCCTCCCTTCCCTTTGTTAATGTCTCACTGGCTGGGGACTGGCATCCCAGGAGTCAGGCACTGGACATGGTTACCCACCCCTGAAAAGTATGATGTCTTGAATGCAGTGTGATATGATCAGCTTGGGATAATGCAGTCACAAATAAAAAAGAGAGATGGAACTGCATAAAAATGTTTTTTATTGCAGTTTATCAGAGCTCTGATGGTAAAGTTATCTTGTAAGCACATTATTTAGACATTTCCTAGGATCAGTAATCTTGAGCAGAAGTTTGCCTGCAGCTTCAGTGATCATCCTGTGATCCTGATGATAAGTCACAGATTAGTGAGAACTGAGTTCTTGCTCTTTCTAGGTGACAGGTTCATTTGATATTATCTTGCAAAACATACTTACATTTTGTACTTCTTATTCCCCTTTCTATCAAAATGAGTATAATTCTTTAGTTCATCACTGTAGCATTGTGAGACTAAGATTTTTACTTTGAAGATCTGAGGTGTTTGGGTATGATATATGAAAGATCCTAAGATATGACACTAGAAAAATAGATCTAGCCATGCAAAAGTGGAGAAGTTTCTGTTTCAGTAGAAGTGCAGATAGAAACGGGGGATGTGTCCACATTCAGAAAGAACATCAAACTACAGTCTGAGGTGATGACAGTCTATCCTCAGCCATACTTTCTGGAAGATATGGGAAAAGGGTATAGATAACTGGATACTTCAATAAAGACATACTTACGAAGAAATTTTAGAAGACATTTTGTTGTCTCTTAAAACTTGGATACAAAGTGAAATGTCATCTTTACAGACAATAATCAAAGCTTTTTTCATAATTTAGGAAAAGCAGGACTAAATCTTCTGGAGTAAAATGGTGAGGTTAATAAACATTATCTCCAGGAAGACACACACTTCTGTAGTTTTGTTCTTTCAGGGTCAAATTTGATGTTTGAAAGGTATAAAAAAGACATAATAAAGTTATCTATTTCAAGTCTAAGTAAAAAGAATTTAACTTCTAAGAAGTCTGAAGAAGTTTGGAGGATCAGGTGAAAGGTCAAAGTTATCTTATGTTTTCCCACACTTATTATGTATAAGACAGAGAGTTAAAAATAATCATAATGTCCAGCTGCACTTTCTCTCTAGAGTTAATGGGGCCTTTGATTCTTAAAATAATTGAACTGGACTTCACAGAAATCAGAAATACTGTTATTTGGGTCAGTAGCAGTACTCTTACCTTTTATTTTGAATGTCAGTGTTTATAAATTAGCATCTGTGAGTTCTTGCCTCACGTGAGATAATGCAGTGTTTAGAAAATGGATAAAACACTGTGGAAAATCAGCCTCTTTATATGGGATAGACATAGCTTTATGCTAGCAAGCAGAGATTTCTGGCATTACAAAGAGATTATTTATTTCATCTAACATGCCCTAGTGAGGATTTAGTAATATGCAGAGTTGACACACACCCCAGATATTTTGGAAGCTATGGTGGAAGGCAAGATCCATGGGAGATCAGAATACATATTTGCTCACTGAATGGCAGGTGTGCTCCCAACCAAACTGCAGTTACAAAGGCACCCCTCGGAAAGAAAATTTACTTCAGACATATGTTTTTAGTTCCTTGTGGATAGCAAGCAGGACATGAGAATAGCTGTGCATCAGCTTCACTGTGTGATTTTGTTTTGAATTAACACTGCTTTTCTCTCTGTATTCAGCCAGCCACAGCAGGTGGGGAAGTTGGCTTCCTTTATTTAGTTCAGAACTGAAAAACGAGATTCAATTTTTTTTCTGAGAAATTTTGCTGCAGAGAAGACTTAATTGGTTAAGGATAAAACATCAAGAGGGAGGGCAGAATGCCATTGTGTAAGATCTATAAATACACATTGGGTTTATATATATATCACAAATGCAATTAGACTAGGAAGTGCTGTGCTTCTGTTATCTTCATGGAACAAATGTTACTAAAAATTTCTCTGATGTATCCCCTATCAGATGCCACAGCATCTATTTTTCCAAAGTACAAAACTGTCTTTAAAAGCTGTTACAATAATTTTACTTTTCTGTTGAAGGTCCTTAGTATAATTACAGTTTGCAGTGGCTCCTATCAAAAAATGAAATTAATCCTTCCAGGGAGGGTGGACGGGTTGCTCTTGATGTAAAAAGGTGTGAAAAACAGTTTTGAGGAAATTTGTTTAACAAAATCTACATTGGGTTTGACAGGCTCCCAATAGCACTTGGTTTCCAATGATCTTCAGAGGTCCTCTGTGCCTGTACAGCTCCTGTTCCTGTCTCATTCTGTGAGGAATCAGTTACCAATAACCTGCTTTTGAATCACAGCCATCACATCACATCATGTGATGTGTTAGACACCAGCTAGTGACCTACTATTAGTTTGATCCCTAAGGATCCCCCCCAACCACATCTGTGTATGACCCGCCTTATCACAGCGGCAACAGTCTGAAAACTAACATGACTCACTGAATTAAATAATCCCTAAGAATGTATCAGACATAATAAACCAGGGTACTTTATGTGCATTAAGAACACAGTAAGCCTTTAGTGTTACAAATTAAATGAACTGAATTGAATTATTATGAATGGGGAATAAAATCTTAACTTGCTAAACCTAAAATGGATGCACCAGGATCAAACAATTAGAGCAATCGATGGCAGTATTATGTAAATAGGGCATCAAAGATAGAGTGCTGGAACAGCCCATGGAGCTCAGCATTCCAGTACAGCACGGAACTTATTTTATTCCAGTCTAGGGAATAAAAAAAGTAAGGAAAAATAAAGCAAAATACAATATCCAGCCAAAAATAGGCTTCTAAAGAGAAAGGAAGAGTGCTATGAGAACAAAAAAAAAAAAAAAAAAAGTTTCTCTTGCAAAGCAGCACTTCTGGTTTTGATGCACTGCATTTTCCTGAGGACTTAACCGGTAGCAAGCAGAATGTATTTGTGCACTCTAATAAAACGTAATTCCTTGTGTAGATAACACTTTCTTTTTTACTCATAAATTCCACCTCTGAGGAATGTTACAGACGTCAGTGGTTATCTTTGATTGCTTATTTCCTGATTTGCAGCATATTCCCTAAAAAAACATATCTTTCTTGATCTGGGTAGCAATCAGTTGTAGTGTCCATAACCTGGGATTTTCAAGGACTCTTAAACTGTTCCTAATCTTGATTCTTTGAACTCAGTGGTAAAATTGTTTCTACTGTTAGCAAAAACATAGTTAAGAAAATATTGTGTGGAAGTTTTCTTTTATATCTTTTTTTTCTTTTGATTTGCCTATTGCCTTGTTTGTCTTGTTTTTGGCTAACAAACAGAATGATAATAACAGAGGCATTGAGTATAGACAAGTAAAATAATGCCTTCATTTCATGAAAATACAGTAAAATAGAACTTCCACATAATGAGATGTTTCTCTTATTTAAGGTTGTTTTCTATGTTGTCAAATATGGATTTGTATGACATGTCATAAAGAAAATTTTTTTTTACTAATGCACGGCATTCTGCTTCTATAGGAAGTCCAGAGGTAGAACAAGTAAAACTAAAATTCTTGCCTGCAGTGGCTGTTCTAGTCCCTTGAATTGAAGGATTGAAACTTTACTTTCAGAGGGGCAATGTCAGTTACTTATAGGTAATGTTTTTTCTGTTTCTGCTTAAAAAATAATTTATACAAATTACAAAGTTATCCAAAGCTCCCTCTTTGGGGATGGGGCTTGCAGTAGGATTGGTCCAAACCACAAATGTTCAATAACTGAACAAAGCTTTGCTGCAGTGAACATTTGTGCAGCTTAAGGAGAGCCTGAAATCACCACCCCAGAGTGACCAATAGGGCCAAGATGAAGGGTTTAGTCTACCCTGATAAAAGAACTGCAAGATCTATTTGGATTTCAGACACTCAAAGCAAATATACTCTCCAAATTCTTCTATCATGTCTGCTATCTTGCAATTATTGTTATTTATAAAAGATCTTGGGTTTATCCCTTTGCTGTAGTGGGATATTTGTGAAATCTCTTTTATTTGTTCTTGCAGAGGAAAGAGAAAAGTATTTCCTGACACTTCTGCACCACAACATGTCCCTTTTATTTTTCAATTATTCTTTCATCAGCTGTTTCCTGAGACTTGATTCTATATTAAAAGAAAGTTGAATTCTATCTCTTCTGCTGGTGACATTCTGCTCTATGCTTGTGTTTATTTAGCCTAAAGCACCAAAATCAGTACTTTCACCTACGTGATGTACATGGCAAGCAACCACTTTTGTGATGAACTAAATAAACAAGAAGTTCCTGGAAAGACAACTGCAGGATTTGTCTGGACTGTTTTGATCACTTTGCAATTGCTTAGTTTCTTTGAGCTAAAGTTTTCCATTACTGGGCTTATTTGATAAATAAAAAATAAATTTAGTAACATGATATTATAACATGATAGTCTTTCTGGAGTCTGTGAAGAAGCATATACTTTTCAGTGACCTTTCTATTATAAAACATTTTCTGTTGGTGCAGTGAGATTTCACGGGGCTGGGCTTGACTTACCCTTAAGGTTTGAATGCTGCAATTTCTGCATGTGACAGCATATGAAATTTAACCTGGGCAGGCTCGATTTGGGCAGAGGGAAATCTAATGCAGTTCAACAAAGGCAAATACAGGTTCCTGCACCTGGGGAGGAATAACCCCATGCAGCAGCACAGGCTGGGGCTGACCTGCTGGAAAGCAGCTCTGCAGTGAAGGACCTGGGCGTCCTGGTGGACAACAAGCTGTCCATGAGCCAGCAGTGTGTCCTTGTGGCCAAGGTGGCCAGAGGGATCCTGGGGTGCATTAGGAAGAGCAGTGCCAGCAGGTCAGGGGAGGTGATCCTGCCCCTCTGCTCAGCCCTGGGGAGGCACATCTGGAGTGCTGTGTCCAGCTCTGGGCTCCTCAGTACATGGAGCTCCTGGAGCAGGTCTAGTGGACAGTGAAAAAGAGGATGAGGGGTCTGGAGCATCTCCCTTTCAAGGACAGGCTGAGGGAGCTGGGCCGGTTCAGCCTCAAGAAGAGACAGTTGAGAAGGGACCTCATCAATGTATCTATCAACAGCTATCCAAAGGGAGGGTGCCGAGAGGATGGATCAGGCTCTTCTCAGAGGTACCAAGCAATAGGACAAGAGGCAACAGGCAGAAACTGATGCACAGAAGTTCCACCTGAACAAGGGCAAGAACTTTTTTACTATGGGTGACCAAGCACAGGAACAGATTTTCCAGAGAGATTGTGAAGTCTCTTTCACTGGAGATAATCAATAATCATCTGGACACAATCCTGTGCCCTGTGCTCAAGGATGGCACTGCTTGAGCGAGGAGGTTGGAGCAGATGACCCACTGTGGTCCCTTCCAACCCAGCCCATTCTGTGATTCCGTGAGCTTACTTGTCCAATACCTATATTGATCAGGAGAGCCAACAGGTCCTGAACTGTAATTACCAATGGATTCTTTACTCTATGCCAGCATTTTTTTGTTCAAGCTGGAGATAAAATTAAATTGAAAAGGCTGAAGATAACCTAGCAAGGAAAACTAACAAAATGGAACATGTAGCTTTATAGGAACAGATGCAAGCACGTTTTAAGTCTTCTATTATCAAAAATATTACTATATATAGAAACAGACACCACTTGTAAGGGGTTGTAACAGACATGGTTCACAGGACAGGACAGATGTATTTTCTGGTCCCTGCACTTGAAAAAGGAAATACATATTTAACATCCATTGGCACTTTTCTGCAGGCTTTTCATATAATTTAAGCATGAAAAAAAACAACAAACCAAAACCCCCAAACAAACAAACAAACAAAATCCCAAAACCAACCAACCAAACAACCCAAAAGTACCACTGCAACCAAAAAAAAACTGGAATAGAATAATATCCTGGGGTTTTTTATGATAAACTCCACTAGCCTCACTCAAAAGAGTTAAATGTAAAGCATGGTAGAAAATATTTTCAAAGACTAGGATTTTTTCTCTTGCAGAGAGTATTTAGAAGAAGTGAGAGAGTCTCAACAGTGACAAAATTTGCCATCAATGGAGAATTTTTCTTCTCAGGCATCTCTGATCCTTATTTCTGACTGACAGACTGCTCTGCACTCCCAAAAATCATTTTCTATGATCACCACTCAAAAGCTAGCAAATCCATATCAAATGTTAGGACTAAATATATCTCTCACAATGCATCAAACTACGTTTTCTCTCCCTCTTGGAGCAATTTTTAACATTGTGCCTGCAATTTAGCAAATATAGACTGAGTATGCCCCTATACACCAGTAAGTACCATTCCCTTCTTCAGAAAGCTGTTAAGTGTTCCATCTAAAAGCTTCTATCAGAGCAAAAAGCATTAATTTATTCACCTTTAAAAATTCAATTTTTCTTCATTATTAATAATGCATTATTATTGGTGGTGGTCACCTTAGATGGAGATATTTTGCAGCCTTCTTTAGTAACATTTCATCTACCAGACAGAGAGACTGCTTCTTGATTCTGAGATGTTTTCTTTAATATGCTAGCAACAGCAATCCATCCCTCTAGAGATTCTGGCAAACTTTTGACATCACTTTGCTCTATTCCTGATTCTGCAAACTGTGAAAATCCTGTGTCTGAACAAAATGCTAAAGTAGTATTTGTGATGCTGCATCTACATACTCTGCTATCCTTTTATAAATGTGACAGCTAAATTATTCCATTTATTGTAAACATATCTCACACCTGGTTCTAAATTTTCATAAAGCAGTTTTCGTTCTCAAGAAAATGGGCAGACCTACTCACTGGTATCTGGCAAAAACAGAGGAAGAAATTCAAGCAGGTGTGGAATAATGTGTAAAAGTAATATTTCTTGCTCCTAACCTGCCTCTTCATTAAACTATGGCTATTTTCAATCATTTACCTAATAGTACTATATGTATTAATTTGTAATTTGCCTCCTTTCAAGAGACAGAATATCTCTGCACATTGACTTTCTAGAGTTTTCCAGTTCTACTGTAGACCCACATTTCTTATCTCAATAGATACAATACCTACACAGCAGATGTTTTAGCATTTTTGACATTTCAAGAAAAAAATTTTGTTTCTGTAATGCACACACCACATTTTTCTAAAGTTATATTAGACAAAATCAATCCCTTCTTTGAGAGGAAAGGCTCAGAGCTCTTGTGGTGAGTTGACCTTTGCTGGCTGTCAAGTGCCCACCAAACCATTCCCTTGCTCCCCCTCCTCAACAGAACAAGGGGAAAAAATTAGATTAAAAATCTAATCTTCTATGGGCTGAGATAAGAATACAGACATCACCCACTAATTATCATCAAAGGCAAAGCAGAATCAGCTTGGAAAAGATTAAATTAATCTACTGCCAATTACAAACGGAGAATGATACTGAGGAAAAAAGAACAAACAAAAAAAACCCCAAACTGCCAACCAAGCAATTAACCAACCAACCAACCAACCAAAAAACCAACCAAGAAAACCAACCAACCAAGAAAAAACCTCCCCAAAAACTAAACAAACACAAAAACTCCCTACACCCCAAAACCCAGGAAAAAAACTCCAAAGCCAAAATTGTGTTCCTCCCACTCCCTCTTCTTCCCAGGCTCAACTTCACTCCTTCATTTCTGACACTTCTGGCTCTTCCCCACCCCTGCAGCTTCGTTTGGGTATCTCCACCTGTTCTGGTGTTTTCTGGAGAGCAGATTCTCTCTCATTCAATTTTTATTAATATATGCAATTTTGGAATTTGCTTCCAGAAAAGCATTTGATTACACGCATACACAAAAAAGGACTTTTGTGGTTTTAGGTACTTCTCCTTTAAATTAAATAGAATAGAATAGGGGAATGTAACTATAACTATATATACAATATATGTCTTCTTAATTCACCTATTTATGCTTATTTTTGCTACAGACCTGATACACATATTTTTCATTTGTTATTCTCACAGTTTCTTCTTCATTAATATCGTCTCAATAAATTTTGATCTTTCCACCCAATGCGTGATCATATGTCTGTTTAACCAAGTTATTTTCAGAAATAATATTACAAAAATTTATTTTCTTCCAGTTTTTTTTCACCATGTAAGTATTTCAAAGGTGTTAGCCAATTTAGCTTCACAGAATACCTGTGAGTTTGGATTGTAGAATCAACTTCATTTCATAACTGAAGAACAAAACTGCCAAAAGCCTATGCTAAAATGACTCTTTCCACCTCTTGTGAGAGATTTGATTTTGAAAGTAGATATCAGGGATCCCTTTTTTCAGCTACTTGACCAACTTAGTTTAATAGAAAAACAAGTGTACTGAACCCTTGGAATTCAGGGCAAGATCTGTAAGCAACCCCAGAAGAGATCACACAAAGCAAATCCTTTTCCTTTCCTGAGCTCCACATGCTTAAAGCCTCAAGCATCCAGACATATCTCTGCAGACTATGGCTCAGTATATTCCAGTCAACATCTTCTTTTCCAGACTCTGAGCTCTACAAGCCCATCTTTGAAGCTGTGTTATCTCCAGAATATCAGTATTTCCTTCTATATATCCGTCTGCTGTTTCCTTGCAACACTTTATCTTCAGATCTCTGCTTTCCTCCTCATCAGTCTTGTCCTATGGTATTAGGCTGTTCAGTACAGCTAAGCCCTCGTGTATTTATAATGGTTTTAGGAAAAGGTTTGGACAGGAATGAATATGAGTTTGGGAATAAAGAGGTTACAAGTGAAACTGAAATATTCAATTACAACATACTTGAGGACATGCTTGGCAAAATGTACTTCCTGGGGTACTTTCAAGTCAAAAAGCTTTTGACCACATATTCTCATGTCATGCTCACTTCATAGCATCAGAGCTGGAATTCTTCCTTTATTCTGCTTCCTCCCAACTCAGGTACAGATGGATTTCCTGCTTTAATTCAACTTGGATGACTTTTCTGTGACATTAATACCTCTGGTATTCATTATCCCTTCCAAGTTTCACTTACTGTCCCTAGTCAGAAAGGGAATATTGCTATTTCAGTATAAGTTTCCTGTTCTCTGTGATAATCAATACGCAACCTTAAAATCTTGTAAGGTCTCATAGATAATGAAAAGAATGTGAAAAAAAAAAAGTGCATCAGCTAATTTAAATCTAAAATCTCCAATACATCCCATGTTTCCTATAAAAACCAATCTCAGACATAGAAATAAAACTTTATCCAGACAAGCCACTGAAAACTTTGTTGTCTCTGATCTCTTCCCCTCTCTCTTGAGACACACATTTTTGGACATGATAAATGGAACCTCTATTCTGTCCTGATGATAAAACATCTTTATCAAAGAACTGAGAGAGAGGTAAGTTCTGTCTTACATTTCACAGTTATGAATGCTATATAAAATATAGTCATATTCTCTTTCATGCTTTACTCTCCATGGCTCCAAGGAGAAACTTCTGCAGAAATTCCTTTAGGTTTTCAGTTCCTGCTGGAAGGAAAAAATGTTACTCAGTGTAAACTATTTTAGGGACCCCTTCCAATATTTAAAGAAACCTCTATTCCCATCTATCTCAGAAGGAACTTCCGAAAGAACTTGTGCTTCTTTAGTCTTAAATCTTTCTTATGCTGGTAATCTACCCAGAGTAATCCTCAACCAAACACCTAATATAACAGATTTCAAGTTTTAGCTGCAAAACTGCAGTAGTTCTTAAAAATAGTAGTTCTGATTTTTTAAAACATAATAAAAAATACTGCTTTTTTTTCCCACTTGTTTTTATTTAAAGAAATTCTCCAGTGGTGTTACCTGACATTTAAGGAAGATACAAATCTATATAGCCTAAAGATACTGTCATGGTGTAGAAAATTCCAGCCCAAGTGATTAAAGTTTCAACACAAATGACAAAAGATAATGGGAAGTGTCTGGTAACCTAGCTAAATATATGTCTAATTACAGACAGTGATGGTGACTTTTCTTGTAATACATTTTTCACTAAAAGAGTAGACTTTTTGCTTCACTCTTTTTCAGCTATTGCTGTGTCTTATCACATCTATTTTTTGTAAGCTCTTTTTTCCTTCAGTTTCATTACCCCAGTCTTTGATGATCATATGGCACGACCTGAGTTTCTGTAAGAAATGAAATGAAACATGGTCATGAAATGAAACTAAGGTGATTGATCACTCTTAAGACACATTGATCCTTGACTTCAACATTATATCCTTAACATTTTCCTAAATATATAAAATAATTTCAGTTTATAGCTTAGTTGTTTAAAATGTTATAAGTATAAATGGTTTCATCTCATTGCTGTTCATGTGGAAAACTTCTGAGTCACGTATTTTATGGTGACTGATAACCTACGCTTAGCTCTGTATTAATCCCAAGGAAGGAAGCAGCCAGATAATTTCACTGACAGCCAGTGTGTCCCTTGAATATCTACTGACCTCTGAGTTAACTAGCACAATCCTCACTACTTCACATGCCTTGGACTTGAGATTTTGACATTTCTTTCATTCTTTGGTGATATACACGTGTTTAATGGCTACTCCTTCATTCATTTTTTTAGTCAAAAATCCAAACAACATCATATTAATGACAAAAAAAGTCCTTTACAAAGTGATTGCTTGGATGAAGCTTCACATTTGTGCAAACAGTATTGAGGTCAGAAAATAATGAAGACATTTAATAATATAGAAAAGCTATTGAAAACTATTACAGAAAAATTCTCATGGATTTTTCAACGAGATAATTTTCTCTCATTTCAATAGCAACAAAGTTACAGTGTCAATCACATGAAGAACTGAAAGCAGTTGTGTTTTCACAACTACATCTCTGATTGCATAGTTTTATATTTCTCTAGACATTAATTCCTGCTTGCTGGAAATTCCTGAAGTGCAATGCAAATGTAATGAATCAATTTTAACCTTCTTTGCTAGCAAATTTTCTCTTTCCACATTGCATTATCAAACTGCACTCTTCATTCCTTTTTGAATCTTCAGAGTTTTGAAAGCTGTATTCACAGACAACACACATTCAACTTTCTCATTGCTTTTCATCTTTCCAGTACGTTCATACTGAACAGGACTTTTTATAAAGCCTGTCTTGTACAAAGGATTATGTTTGCTATATCCAAACATTTTGGCCAGCTATTTTATCTAACCTCTCTTTCTGTCTAGTTCTCTTTTTGTCTGGCTGAGCTGAATTCTATTAGATTCAGTTAATGTGCACTGTCAAAGAAAAAGTTCTCTATGACTCGATATCATGCACTTGACTCTAAAAGTTAAATATTTCTTCTCCTCTCAGAAATATTTTCCCCATTTTCAGTCAAAATCCCTATTACCAAATATTCCATACGTCAATAGTGTGTGTTAGCACATAGGCTTTCATTGCAAGGGGTCATGTAATCGTCATTCTCTGAACTTTTTCCTTTCAGAGAAACTGGTATTCTTTAACTAGCTTCAGGAAAGCATATTAACATGGTCAACTTTTGAAGCCACTTAAGGTAGTTCACATGCTGAAATTCTATGCTGAATATGAGTATACAGAGGTCTTAAAAACTTTTTACTTGTAAGAAAATGTGTTGAGATGCTTGTGAATTTGCACATCATGAACCAGACTTATTAGCGTAATTTAGCAACATTGGAAAATGTTAGACGTATTTGTTATAAACAAAATAAAGAACAACAATGAAGAAACAGCTTGCAGAGAACTTTGCTGGCATGCCAGAAAATGGGATAACATCTCCTACCACAGAAAAATTTTGTTTGTCTTCTAACAGGGTATGTAAGAATTTAACACAGATTAAACACTTAACTCTATATGTGCTTTTACACCTAGAATAAGCTCATGCAAGGCCATATGGGTCCTGACAGTATTATCTTTGAGAAGAAATTCAAGCTTTCTTAAGATATGATGGATTGATCATGTTGTTACTTCATTCCAAATCAAATTGACCTAACAGACAACTAAAACTGCATTTTTTCAGAATGCTAGGAAATTTTGCTTTCACTCTTCCTATATGAATGTGCATAGTTTGAATTTTCAAAGATCATAACAGGGAAAGAATCCCACTTCAGTGCTTACTGAGATGTTTTATGGTTTGATTTTGTTCTTACTGGGTGCAAATTTAAGAATACTTGTATTAAATGAAAGGCAATGATACCACAGTTCCAGAGAAGTGTTCAGTTCCTCTGAGGTAGATTCTGCTATCAAGTTCAGGAGCTACCACACAGAACAGCCCAGACACAGTCATTTAAAAATACCCAAAATTGGAATGATTAGAAGAAAATCCCTTTACATTCTGACAACTCAAGAAAACCTCTGACCAAATATTTTTCTAATCAGAGTCTACTCTGGATATATAGCAACCACAGCCACTATTTCTCTAAATCACATTCAAGTGACATATTACAGAATAAAATCTGGATTTGCTTTGTTCTTTTGTAGCTCTTATAAAGGTAATCTGTGAAATCACATATTTGCAGATATTTCTCTTTCAAGATCAGTCTGGCATGAATTGGACTGCTGTTTAATTACACTTCTAAATTTCATAGGTAGACACTGGAATAAAATATTGGGATGATGACCCCATATCACCAGAGCAATGACTGCAACTAATATATCTATGACAAAGTCCTGGTTTATATGTCTCTGTGTTGAATTTGGATCTTCTATTTCAGTTATTTAGTGATTAAGTTTTGGGATTTTTTTTCCTCTTTTCCCCACAACAATTTTTTTAAAAGACATAACACACTCTTCAAAGACATATGCTTCTAAAGGCAACACCATGTTGATTGAAAAAGGGCAAAAAATGAATAGAAAATACTTTTCTGCCAACTTATTCCTGGTCCAGGCAACAATCCAGACTACTTGTGCAGTTCTATAGAGATCCTTCTGTGCTATGCTTTATACAAAACCGAACAAAAAGGTAGTTCCCCTGAGATTGCTTTTAAACTACTAGAATGAAAAAGCTACACATGAATATTAAATAAACCAGAAGATTCATTCAAAATTGTTACTAAATCACTTATCTGTGGCCACAAGATTTCCTTTTTTCACTTGTAAGAATTTTAACACTGTCAGTAAACAGGCTCACATTGTTTCCAAGAACAAACTTCTAGGTGGAAAATTTAACTCACGAATATTTGAAATGGTCCACCAAGTAGCCTCACTAGCCATGATTCTTAAAAACTTGAAAACTGTAAATTAATTTCCAAAAAGTTCAGAAGTACTGCACAAGGAGTTCAATAACATCATTAATAAAAGGCATCAAAGAGCATGTCCAGTGATGACTTCAGGATAGAAGAAGAACTCTTTGAGACCAGACTTGCAGAGAAGGACTTGGGGGTGCCAGTGGCTTACAGCCTGGACATGAGCTGTCAGTGAGCACTCACAGCCCAGAAAGCCAAAGGTGTCCTGGGCTGCACCCAAAGCAGCGTGGGCAGCAGGGCCAGGGAGGGGATTCTGCCCCTCTGCTCTGCTCTGCTGAGACCCCACCTGCAGGGCTGCATCTCCCAGCACAGGAAGGACATGGACCTGTTGGAGTCTCCAATGAGACCTCTCCTATGAAGAAAGGTTGAGATAGCTGGGATTGCTCAGCATGGAGGAAAGAACGCTCCAGGAACACCTGATTGTGGCTTTCCAATACCTAAAGGGGGCTAATAAAATAGAGGGAAAGTGAATTTTTACATGGGCAGATAGTGACAGGAAAATGGGTAATGGTTATAAACAAAGAGAAACTTAGATGCTAGGAATAATTTACTCAGAAGGTAGTGAGATACTGGATCAAGTTGCCCAGAGAAGTTGTGGAGGTCTCATCTCTGGCAGGATTCAAGTCCAGGCTGGGTGAGTCTTTGAGCAACCTGGTCTAATGGAAAGTGTCCCTGCCCATAGCAGGGGGTTTGGAACATGCTATTTTGGGTCACTTCCAACACAAACCATTCTGTGACCTTCTTTGAGGAGCCCTGTGCAGTCAGCAATGTTCAGTTCTTCAGCCTTGCAATGGTAAGAACAGGATTCATATCAGATGGACTCCAGCCTTGATCTTTCTTGTGTTCAGTTCCCTTAAAAGAGCTCCCTGCTCTGCTAGGGTTAGGATAGTGTCAGGTTCTAGAAACAGTGGTGATTTAAATGTTAAATGTAGCGATAGATTTGAGACTTATTTCTTTTCAAGTTAGGTAAATACATTCTTTGTACATAACATATATAAGTAAACTAAGAAATACTTTTTTGCAACTTATAATCATTAAATCACACTGTTATGGCTGTATAAAATGAAATGTATGCATTTATGTGTCTCAGTCTTCAATCATCTTGAATTTAAAATCATAAAAGTACACTTTATACACAATAAAAGTCAGCTTTATTACATCATAATGTCTAGTAAGATTCTGACTTTCTTCTCACCCACTGTTTTCCTTTTTGTATGCTGTTGCAGTCTATACAGTCTATATAACAATATTAACACTTTTCTTTAAGAGTCATTGCATAAATTAAATTATATTTGGTCTAATAAGTATGTTGCCATATAGTAGCCTCATTAGAATTTATTATGATTATTATTTTTATTAAGGCCGATGGCATCCTGGCCTGGATCAGCCATGGTGTGGCCAGCAGGAGCAGGGCAGTGACCGTCCCCCTGTCCTGGGCACTGCTGAGGCCACACCTCAGATCCTGTGTTCAGTTCTGGGCCCCTCACTGCAAGAAAGACATTGAGGGGCTGGAGCGTGTCCAGAGAAGGGCAACGGAGCTGGGGAAGGGTCTGGGGCACAAGTGCTGTGAGGAGCAGCTGAGGGAGCTGGGGGTGTTTAGCCTGGAGAAAAGGGGAAGAAAGGAGGACCTTATGCTTTCTGCAAGTACCTGAAAGGTCATAGACATGTGGAGGTCAGGTAACAAGTAATATGATGAGAGGAAATGGCCTCATGTTGCACCTGAGGAGATTTAAATTAGATAAGAGGAAGAATTTTTTCACACAAAGGATTGTCAAGCATTGGAACAGACTGTACAGGGTAGTGGTGGATTCACCACTTCTGGAAGTATTCAAAAAACATGTGGATATGACACCTGAGGACATGGTTTAGTGGTGAACATGGTGGTACTCCTCAGTTGATGGTTGAACTTCATGATCTTAGAAGTCTTTTCCTACCTAAACGATTCTACAGTTCTACAATTCTATTTCTAATGTACTAGAATGCTGACTACTGTTTATACAGTTCCTGTAAAAAATCTGTACACTTTATTATGTGGAGAGTAACAGTTACATTGCAACAAGACTTAAATACCAGCACTAAAATTTGTAAATTGTTTTGTATTTCCTGAATGGTAGCTACAGCAGAGAAGTAAAAATACTAAAATGAACATATGCAAAAAGATGCAAGTCAACTCAAAATACAGAGAGAAATGAGGAAACCAAGGATTAATAAAGCATGTCACCAACATTGTCATTCATGGAGATGAATTTCATTGATACTACTAATAAAACATTATTAAACTTTACAGTAGGGCCTAAGCATCTACTGAACTGGACATAACACAAATGGTGGCAAAAGACAGATGTTACAATCTCTTTCACCCAAGAGATATTAAATAAATAAATAAAAAATTGTACAGTGATAGAATGTAGCAATAAAAGTATTTGCAGAGGCTCAGAAAATATTAATGTTATTGTATAAAGTGTTCATAAGATTTTATCTGGAAATTCCATAAAGTTCTAGCTATCCTTACACAAAAAGGAGTTAAAATTGTAAAAGCAGGAGAGAAAATTTCCTAGCAAGAACAGGGAAACGAGAAGGGTTGGCTTCACAGACAACAAAGAGAATGACTTGCTCATTTTACCAAAATGAAGGCTGTGATGTGGAAAGGAATTACAAGTGATTTTTTTACAGAACGAAGGAATGAAGGAAGGTGTAGGAAGATGAAGTAGGATGGTGTCAGATGGAAAGAGAACCAGTGTGGAGGTAGAAGAATCACATAAACTGCAGGAGAGACTAACACAAAAAATATGTAAACTAGACAGAAATAAATTCAGGTTGAAAATTAAGATTCTGTTATGAGAGTAGTGAGCTTCTGGAACAAGCTTTTAGTTTACATGGTGGATAGAGGGGAACCCATATCTAAATTTTATATGGCCCTGATCACATTATCTCACTGATAGCAGTGAGCTTGAGTTTAAAGGCCAGGGCTTTCTTGAAGCTGCCACACTTCATATTGGTTCAAGGACTTCATTGAGTTTCATAGCAATGAGTCTTGATAAAATGAAAGATTAGACACATTGAAATTATTAGCCTTAATCTCCAGCACTGCATTATAAATCTTCCAGAAATATGTACAGTTTGTTGGAGTTTCTGATCAGCTCTTGGTCTCTACTGTCAAACTCTAGTCGCACTCAAAACAGCTAGCTAGCATGGTAGATTGAGTTCAGACGTGAAGAAAATCACAGTGCCTATGTGTGCTGTAGTCTTTTTTTTTCCTACTAATGATTTTTTCCAAGGTATACTGCAGAGTGTGTTTGCTCTTAATCCCTGAAATTCGACAGGGTATAGATTTTTATAGATACAATCACCATGGTATCCCAACACTTTCTATATTGGGACACTTCAGCACTTGACTTGATCAGAAACACTCTTTTAAAGGATTTCTAGAAGAGTGTCAATACTTCTATGCTAATTTTACCATGTAAATATGATAAAAAAACCAAACCAAAACAAAACAAACCTCAGCTAGAAAAAATATATTATCATAGTTCAAGTGACAAATTTTCTACACTTTCTCTGTTCCTGGAATTGAAAGAATTGATCCAGACAAGACACTCAGCTGTATATTCCAGAACATCTGCTAAATTTTTAAGTACAAGCTCAGAAGAAAATACAAGTCAACAGCTTCCACTTGTTTTTTTATTCTTGCTATTACCAAGTGAACATAATCTAAGGTCAAAAATGATTCCCAATAAAATGCAAAAGCCATGGAAGATAAATCTAAACTGAAGAAAATAATCTTATTAACTATCTAAATATGTTAGTTATGCTCCTTAATCTTGAAGAAAAAGTCATCTGCTAGATTTTGTTCTGTTAATAGCTGCAGGATGACTCAGAATAAACTGGAAAAAAAATAATGCAGAGAGCATAGTAGGTCTGGGAGCTGTGTGCATAGATCTGTTCATAGGGAGAGACTTGCAGCACATAACACAAATATAGAGGGTGCACCCACTTCTTGAGTGCTGCAACATCTCACAGCACTGCAGACAGCAAGGAACACTGGAGAAATAGAGCAGAGTGTAAGATCAGGGACCAGACCCACCTGCACATGCACTGCCTCCTGTGCTAAAGGGAAAATGGTTCATCTTTTGAAACTGCTCATTTCCTCCCCTTGGAGATGCTGATGAAGTCAAGGTTTTGTGAAGAATGAGGAATATGCAGAATTAAATTGAAACATATACCATGACACCTCAAAAGGCCATTTCAAACTATTCAAATGTATAGACTTCCCTAAATGGGGCAATTTTTCTTTACAAGACATAGACCAAGTGTTAACTTCCTGGAGGTTAATGAGGAATTTCCATAAGTTTGGGTCAGGGAAAAAGAAATCAGAATAAAATCTAGGCAACCTCCTAATTATTTCTAACATGTTTCCCCAGGAAAAGGATTATTGCTACAAACAGAAATAGTCATGCAGGTCTTTGTTGCAGAAAACGTCTAGCCTAATTCAACTAATATTTTATTGAAAGGTCAGCTACAAGAGTGCTAGGAAAACCTCTATTTCACGTTATATGATGCTTCTACGAAAGTATAAGATATATTCTTAAATTTCTTTCTTCCAGTCTTGCCCCAGCAGTGTAGTAACTTATTTCATAAATAGCCTAAGTCTGCATGCCATTTGCATTTTTTGTGAAGACAGGACATAATTCTTTTATGGAATGCAGTAATCCACAAACTACTGCGTGGTTTGCATGTTGCAATGACTGACCTAATGTGCTGGCTGAAATGGAAAAAAATAACTGTTATCTGTATTACTCATGCACCTAACTTCTCTCCCTCCCAAAATAACAGCAACCTTAGATTACAGATGTTTAGGAGTTCTGCATGATACATAAAGGCATAGCTAATATAATAGGAAGATGATGCTGAGAGAAGTCCTATATGTTTAAAAAGAATAAAATTATTAAAAAAGGAAATTTCAGAACTGAAAAAAATCTTTAATTGCTGTAAGAACAGCGAATCTGTTCAAAACTTCTGCTTCAGCATTTCACTGACACACACAGTAAATGTTTTTAGGGTAAAGGAAACAGTACCATTGGATATTTACAGATAAACCAGCATTTTCAGAGATGTAAATTCTATTTTAATCTTGTAATTCATCATAAAATAAATTTCAAGTGTATGACAGAGCATCAATGAGAGATGAAAAGGGGAGACAAAATTAAGACTGACTCCTTGTCCACTCCCCCCAGTCTTCTCACTGGTGGGGTGGGATGAGAGGCAGAAAAGGCCTTGACTCAGTCCAAGCCCTGCTCAGCAGTAACTAAAGCATTCCTGTGGCATCAACATTGTTTTCAGCACACAAATTTAAAACACAGCCCCGTAAAACCTACTGTGATTCAAATCTACACCTACAAAACAAGTGTTCCAGGAAAAAACACCAGTTATTTTATTCTATAGTATTTTCTATCCCCAAAGCCACTTATCCTAGCTTTCTTAGGAGTATCGTCTATGCATTAGCTTATTGGAGAAAAGAAAAAATACCTTCTTGTCTGTCTAATGCAACTATAACTCAAAAATATGTCTATTTTATTATGGAACACTCAATTTGACCTATTTTTATTTTTAAGTTTCAAACAAGTTATTTACATATTTCCATATTCTTCACTGGACACTCTGAAAATGTCAGCTCTTTGTAATGTCTTGCTACAGACCCACTTTTTTTAAACTAGGGAGTTCATTCTGTGGTTCCTCATGCTGAATGTTTGAAATGTCCAGAAAAATTTAAATGGAAACAACTTTCAATGCAGAAGGTAATTCTAACAAAGTTAATCCTTTGTGAAAACATCTTCATTGGGATTTTGGTTTTCGGAAGTGGGGGGGGAGTGGGGGCAGGTATTAAGGAAAGGAAGAAAATGTAACAGAAAAAGAGCATAACTTAAACCTTATTTGTAATTAATTAAACCTTTATTCCTTCCTCATTGTTTCATTTATTTAATCTGTCTGTAGACTAGTGCTGTGGTTAGATTCAAATACAAGCCCTATTCTCCTGCTATTTTGGGAAAAGAATCAGAATTTTAAGAGCCCCTTACAGCCCTAATAAGTGAGGACCCACAGATTTGTGCAAAGAGTCAATGAATTTAAGGACCTGCCTCTGAAAAGTGCTGTGAAAACTTTTAGTATTTCCTTTTCTAAGATAGGGTTCTTGTTGTAGATGTCTGTGGATATTTTTGTAGCAGTGTGATTATTCCTGGCAAGGACACCTCAAAACACTTCTCCAAAACTTGCTTGGTCTTATGACAGCTGCTGACCCAGTGACAGTTTCTGACAATGGCTTAAGCACAGAAGTATCACTTCAAGGTAAGAATCACTTAAAACTCATTGTTTGATGGCCATTTTTTCCCCATTTTTAATAAATAATTTGTTGTTGTTGTTGTTATATTCTGTTTAGCAAACCTCAGCAACCAAGTGACAAAATGCCTGTTGAAATTCAATAGCAAAATAAGTATGCAAGAAGGACATCTTTATTGATGGATGCTGAAGACTCCATGTCAACCATCAGCACTAAGAAAAAACTATAAGAACTTCTGTGGATAGGTCTCTGAAAATGTAAGGAAAACACTCTACCAGGAAGTCAAGTAGTAACTGGATGTTGAGGGTCATTCCAGAACAAATTGAGCACAACCTACAAGAAATCATTGCATCACTTTTTGAATCCACAGTTTCCCCATTGGAAAATTTCATAAAGGTCTGGACAAGCCATTGCAAAAAAATATCCTAGAAGATGAACACAATTTAGAATATTTTGCATTACAGGAAATTGCATAGATTTCAGCATGAAAAAGAAATATGATGACTTCACAGGAAATGCCTATTAACATAAAAAAGGATGAAAGATATGCCTTTATGTATCATAGCAAGATAACTGGAGAACATGCTAGGAAATAATCAGGCAGTAAATGTAAATCAAATATGAAATTAAAAAATAAAATAAAATAAAATAAAATAAAATAAAATAAAATAAAATAAATATGAAATTCATGACTGAAGGATGCCATGAAAGGTTAAAACACAGGGAAGGGTCCAGGTAGGTCAGAGGTCAGAACTGTGTTCTGCAGTTTAGCAGTTTGTGTTTTTGCTAACTGGCCCAAGCTAGCTCTTGATTATCATGATTCTACCTTCCATATTATTGTTATTTGAACTGTCATATTAGGAAATAACTCAACTGGACTCATGTCTTTGACCTACAAAATAATCAATTACTCAATAGTGCACTGCCATCAGGATACAAAAGTGTTTCCCACCTTAGAGTACCCAGCGTGTGTTAGGCATTCTTCTATGCTATGAAAAGTACAGAAACAAATCCCATCACTTTGCAGAAGAGAATCCTGCCTACTGCCCACACTGGGCAGGAAGGGACAGGATTTTCTAATTTTCAACACAGGCTTTAGGCACCTAAAGTACTCTGACCTATTCTACTGAAAAGAAACTGCTTGGTGAGTTTAATAGTGCTTCTGAAGCTTTGGGCCCTTTCCTCTGCCTTCAAATCTCTCTGTGATTTAGCAACATAACTTCTGCAGATCAGAAAGTGTCCATTAAATGGAGTTTGGGATAACCACAAATGCCAGAGCAGGAATACATTTTCTGTGCTACTATAAGCAGCAGGACTTGAAAACACTCAAAATCCACGTGCTTGCAGAGAGTCTTGTGTAGGAATCTCTCTTAGACAGGTTTTCAAAATTCTGCAGAGAGTGAGAAGTTGCCTGCTTGTCACAAGCCACACATTGCTAACACCACGTGTAAAGGGTTCGAGCAACAGCAGAGTCTGTTTGAAGCAGGTTCTGGTTGGAGCTGCATCCTGCCCAAAGCTCTGCAGCCTTTGCAGTACACACACACAGCTACGCCAAAGGCTCTGGCAACGCCAAACATTTATTTAATGGGATGAATGCAGCTCATCACAAGGATGCAGCAAGGTCAGGGATAGCTCCAGGTGAGGGGAGCCAGGGGCCACAGTCCTATGCTTGATGGGTGCAGCACCACTGACACAGGGCAGGCAGGGCAGGGGAGTGACAGCACAGGGTCCTGTCAACAGCCCAGTAGTCATCAGGCAATGACAAGGCAGCAAGTCAGCAGGAAGGTCAAGGCCATTTTCTAGGAACAAGAGCAGAGGCAGACACCCCTACAACAGGGCTCAGACAGGGACTCAGTGGTCCTGGACTAGGCTTCTACAGAACTCTCACTCAGAGGTGTGGAGAGGTCCTAGGTGAGCCTTGTTAAGGCCATCAAGGGCTATCCCCGCCCTCAGGACCCCTACATCTGTATGTAAGGTAAACTCTACTGCACCTAACAATTGTGTGCAAAAATACTCGTCATTTGAGCTGAGATGCACATCTCAAAAATGGAAAATGGAAAGTACTGAGCTGTAAAATCATAGCATACTGCCCTTTGCAAGCTTAGCTCACTGTAAAATAGTTATTTTCACATTCCCAGTGAAACTCTCTGACATAACTAAATTGATTTACAGAAGTATTTAAAATAGAAATGTGTGGGGTTTAAAAAAACCTGCTGATTTTATAGCAGTCTCACAAAACAGAGGCTGTATGCACCCTTATTACAACAATAAGTAATTCATCAATACAGTGATGCTGCTATAATGTGAGCTGTTGGTAATACTGTGCAGAAAACATAGAGCAGAACCAGGTGCCTGAGCCTTAGGGAAGAAAACAGCAATAATGCTTCCATCCTGTTCTGCATCTGCAGAATACATTACCTCATTAACTACTGCTAGCTGCAGTGGCAGAACAGGTGAGACAGTGATGCTGTCTCTGACTATAATTCTCACCCTCCCAGTCTGTACTGGGAATTTACATCAGCATCCACCCTCTTTCCTTCTTGTCTCACTGATTGTCTGCTTTCAGTACCCAGTTATGTCTTTTTCCTACAGTAGGGCTCAATAAATTCATTTCCCTAAGACAAGACTAAGGATTCCTGGCATTTTAACAGCATTTGAAAACATCATCACAGAGTGCCGTTTTCAAACACTGTTGTTGAGGGTGAATCCATGATTCAGCTTCACAGAAAGACTGACACTTGCCACAGAATCTGCCTGGGTTACTTACAGCTTATCATGTCTTGTTCTTGTTGCTTTGCCCATGAACCACTATATACGTAAAATCAACATGTATGGAAACCTTTCTATTCCCCACCAGTCGATGAAAAGGTTTCTCTTGCTTTTTAAAAATGATTGGGGACCATCTTGAATCAGACAATTTTAGGATCCTGGAATAATCAAAGCCTCTTTAAAGAATAATAAGCTTGTTTGAAAGTTTATCTGTTTACTAATGAAATTTGCTGATAATGATTGACTGTTTAAAGCTTTTATTACTTTCCAGTCCGTTTTCTAATAAAATTTACATCTGCAATATATCAATAGGCACATGATCAAGTTTGTTTATAAAAAGAGCATGTACTAGATGGAAAAAAATCAATACACTAACTTTGTATCTAACAGCTAATTTATAGTAGCATTTGACATTAACTTCAAATAGTTGCTTCATCATTTTCAGGCAGTGTTTACAAGAGGGGAAAATCTTCTCCAGAGTTCAGGCAGCAGGAACTATGCAGAAAAGCTTCTGTAACTGATATGACTTGATGAAAAATAGAAGTCTACTAACCTCTACTGTACTGGGGCTTGTGCAGCCAGGTTTTGGTTGCAGTGGGGCTACAGGGGGAGCTGATTTGAGAAGCAATCTGAAGCTTCCCCCATGTTTAACAGAGCCAATTCCAGATGGATAAACAACTGGTAAAAGCTGATCCCATTGGTGATAGTGGTAGTGCCTGGGATTATATAGCTAAGAAGGGGAAAAAAATTAGTGTGCAGAAATAGTTGTGTCCAGAGAAGTGAGGAGTGAGAATCTGTGAGAAGAACAACCAACAGCAAAGAAGGAGCGGCAGGAGGTGCTCCAGGCACCAGAGTAGAAATATCCCTGCAGCCCCTGGTGCAGCCCATGGTGAGGCAGCTGTGCCCCTGCAGCCCATGGAAATCCATGGAGATGCAGCTATCCATATCCCATGCCAGCGCAGATGGATGCCCAGAGAAAGCTGTGATCCTGTGGGAAGCCCATGCTGGAGCAGGCACCTGTCAAGACCTTTGGCTTCTTGGAGGGAGAAGCCCATGCTGGAACAGGTCTGCTGGTAGGACTTGTGACCCTGTGGTCATGAAAATAAGTTCTCAGGCCTAGAGACAAAGTAATATACAGGAAATAATTAACTTTCTTAAATGTACCATTCAGCAGCCTTTTCTAGCATCACTTCAGAAACTAGTTTATCTTTTTCTCTAATGATAAAGGTGATTTTTCATTACTTAGATCCATATGCCTCACTTTCTTAGAGATTTTCAAAATTACAGTAGCTCTGTGCATCACAGTCTTCTTCTGACCCAAGAACAAAATATGTTTTAATGACTAAAAGAAACCCCTAACCTACATTTCTGAAATTTTAGTAACCTTACAAAGCATCATGGTTGCTGACTAAAATGCTTTGACTTTGAAACTATCTATATGAGTTGATTACTCTACTTTGGGCTAGAACAAAAATCCAGCAGCACGGAAAAAAAAAAGAAAAGAGCAATGAAAGGTTATGTGATGTGATGATTATGATTAATCATCACATCAAGATTATGTGATGTTTTTGTTTCATCTGGAGACCCAAATATCAGTGTACTTCTGCTTCAATTTCAATTTTGTTGCATTATGAAGCATATCACCATTTCACATGAACAACGCTATCAACACTAAATCTACCATATGTAGCAAGGCTACACTTATAAATAATTATAACATATCCATATTTACCTGGGAATATCTAGGTATAAATCATAATTCTTAATGGTAAATTTTCTATCTGTATGTCCTCAACAAGATTTTATTGGTAAAAAAGACATTTATAATTGGAGAAATTCAAAGTATGCCTGAATATTTTGCTGTACAAGAAAAAGACAGTGATTTTTGAACATACATCTCTTTCTTAAAAAGTCTGCTCACTTTTTGAGGATCTTCCCCACTGTCAAAGAATCTGCATGCAGAAGTTCTGAAAATCTGGTCACATGGCAGTAAATATTCAGTGGAGAATTTAATTTCACACTCATTAACTTTTTGAAAACAATGCTTTTGAGCAGAAATCTGGTATTCCTTTCGAACAAATCTAAGACACAATCCTGAACTGAAACAAGAGCCCAGTTCCCAAGACAGAAGTTAGAGACGAGAGACAGTGTTGTGCATCATGAAAAGAGGTTTTAAAATAATACACAATAAATAGAAATACAGTCTTCTTTCAAAGCCTAGTTCTTCATCTGTGCTCAAAAAGCATGAAGCATGAGCCACATGATGAGTGTCTGTAAATGTTCACTGACACTCAGAGTAAAGGTCAAAGTATATAATATCAGTCAGTCAATCAGTCCAGCATCTCTTTGCATTGATTTTCACAGACTGTTTTTCGAATGCACAGGTGTGGCATTTGCTGATGCAATTTATGAAGCATCACAATGATCCTTCCCCATACTTCATCCCTCTACCTCACATGTCATCTCAGTACCTCATCCTTGCAACTTGTTAAATCATTTTCCATTGTATTAACTTTGAATAACTCCTCAGAGGTAGTAGGATTATTTTAATGTTAACTTATTTATGTAAATAATTTTACAGGATCAAGACCACACTGTGTAAATATTTGGGTCATGGACTACGTCTAAGGTATATTTGAACTGCATGGTTGAACATGGTCTATTTTTGAATGTAATACACAAACAGTCAAACTTTTGAAGTTTACATATTATAATCTCTTAAACTACTATTAATAATAATTGATAGGGTTTTTTAGATGTTCTGACACATTGGGTTTTATATTTTGTTTAGGAGAAAACTCTAAAGCGACTGCAGTAAGCCTTGACCCCTTGGAAATAATTTGATCATGTCTTAACCTCTCTCAGCTATCGCTGTTTTTATTATTACCTGACATCTTTCTCAACCAGCTCCCACTTCCCTTTTTGGCTGGGATTTGTTTCCTATTAAGAACTTTTTTGGTGGGCCATCCAAAGCAGTACACTTTATTTCTTCATATTCATAGTACCTGAAGGAATCTCAGAACACTTTAGCACTAATAATAAGGGCAACTTCAAATATCTTGGAATATATACCACTAGATTTCTTCAAGGTTTCTTTCTTCCTCTGCCTGAGAAAATAAGCCTAAACTTTTGAAAAGACTAACTACCAGTGAAAATTGATACTGTTTGAGAGAAAGTCACAGCTGATTTCCAGGAAATTTTATCAGAAAACCAGTCTGTTTTTCCATATGCAATAATTTTCAGTAATTTTGAATATATGAAGAAAGCTATACATTCCCCTCTGCAATTACTGAACCTTTCTAGAGCTACCAAGGGAGAAACACAGCAATTTTGATTTCATACAAAATAGCCGATACCATTCCAGACCACCTTCTACTATTCTATTGTATGTTTGGCACATTGCAAGACTTTTTATTTTGCAATTTGACAATGCCTTTAGATTCAGAATTAACTGGATATATTTGTTTCTTCACTGTAACTACAATATATGTCAGTATTTTCACCTGCATGGATCAAGTGCTCTCAAACTGTGAGATGAGCTTTCCTGATGTGACTTAGATCTCTTCCAGGACAAGATGTACCAAGTCCAGGGAAAAAAAACAAAACCAGTATTCATTTTCTCTTATTTTTTCCATTTGGGATAACATAAACCTAGAATTTCCTGATTTATGATTAATAGAATAGGTGCTTCTGTTTTTTGATGACTTCCAAGCAGAAGTGAGCTGGCAAAGCAAGAAGTAACACCAGGACTGTACATCCAGATGTTGTAAATTTTCACAACTATGTGATATTTCCAGAGGTCTATTAGAAAGAAGTTAATCTACAGGGATTTCCATTTTTGTTTATCTCAGCAGTGGGAACATACTAGGTCACTTTTATTTTGCAAGTTTGATTTTTTTTCCTGAATCTAATGGCACTTTATCAATAAGCCTTTAAGTCAACTTTCCAAAGGTATGATTTGGTTATCTGTTGGGGAAGAAAAAGTGAGGAAGAAAGTTGGTTGATACAGTGTTCTGGAAGAGCTAGATTGTATTCAAATTTGAAATCACACACTTTGAACTGGACACTCAAGGCAGGTGTGCAGGTATTCAGACATGGGGTGACATGTTCGTGTTAAGAACCAAAGCTTGGAAATAAATCACGCAATATGATTTCTTCCTCACAGTGGTAGGCCACACAGTAAGGATGAAACAAGATTAGGAAGAGAAAGGATTACAGTAATGTATCAGTCTGCCTGTTAACATGATTTTTCCTTTGTTATGCAATATCTACTGCTCGATCTGATCTTGTTTTAAGCTCTTTCAAATTAAGAACATATTTGTTCCCTTAGGTCAAGATCCCCAGCTCCCAATTCCCATGTCAGTGACATCTTCAGCTAGTGCCAATGGCAAACCTTGAATTATAGATAACAGATATTTTACTAAAAAGAAAAGCTAAATATGCCTAATACTTCCCCATTTGCTAAATCTTCACTGTATTTATTAATGCACATTTTGTGAAAATATTCTGGATTTAGGTGGAAGAGCTGTATGCTTAGATCTGGATAAACTAGCTCAGTATTACCAATTTTCAGATTTTTTGATTATTCCCTCCTCTGCTCTATAGAAATTCCCTTAGTTTATTACAGTAAGTGATACTGCTTCCTTACTCAGACTTCATCCTCAAAGACCTCATCCATTAGTTAAGTCAGGACACTCCCTGTCCTATAAAAACAGGGTTTCTGACCATTTGCATAAGTTCCTGTTTGCAGAGTAAATTTCATCTTCAGTTAAAAGCTTCCATACTTTTTGGGAGAAGAACCTATTAATTTGTGAGCATGCTCTTGCTAGAGACCGAGAGTTTTCAAGACATTTTCTGTAGAAGCCCACTTGTTCATGAAAAAAAGAGAAAGGCAATTATTATATCAGCTCTCATGCTTCAAGATAAGCCTGCTAAAAATTTAGAAGTTCATAAATTTCCCAGCTCCATTACAATCCAAGAATTTTTCTTTTTTTTTTCTTTTTTTTTTTTTTTTTTTTTTTTTTTTTTTGGTCTAAGTGTAATCATTTTACTGGGCTTGCATAATAATGAAAGACCTATTTTTCCATATAGCTAGATATAAATCTATTCAAAAGACACTGAACATTTCGAGAAAGATTTAAGAAAAGACAAGCACAGTGTCGAAAATAATTTTGAAGAATGCAATAATGAACCTTGAGAAATATTTTTTTCTCATTTTTGCATTCAGTACTTACCCTGTTGGAGCAGCTTTTTTACTTCCTTCTTAAAGTTATGCTACAGAAGAAAAGCCCTACAAGTTAGCAGCTAAAATAATAAAATGAAGCAGTTAGAACTGTGAAAATCAAGGAGTTGGAGCTGCATTTGTGATTTTAAATTTGTTCATTTTAAGACATAATTTAAGCTGTCATTACTATAAACTGTCATTACACAATTACTTTAAATATTTTTCCACATAATTCTGACTCAGTATGTAGTCATTATTCAAGTGTGTAAATATTTAGTGGAAAAATTCAACCTATCTTTATCTACAATCACAGAATCATAGAATGGTTTAGGTTGGAAAAGACCAACAAGAGCCTTCCTGGGGAGATCTGATGAATGTTCTACGATGTATTGGCCAATAACATTAGCAAACGCTAAATTTGACGTATTTTCCCTCATTAAGCTCCCTTGAATATATGTAATATTCATTTACAAGACTGAACTAACACCATTTTTCTAAGGCTGCCATTTCCTCTTCCAGGACTACACTGTAGCCCAAATCCTAAAAATGTCAAAAAATGTTGAATGTAGAAATGCCCACTGCTTGTTGCTCCTGATAGCCCACAGTATTGTGAGGCAGTCTATAAAAGACAGAAATGAGGAGACAGTTCATCTTGTACACATGGAATAGCAGTAATTATACTAAATAAATGCTAAGACATTTTCACTGAGAATTGGTTTCCTTCAAAGAACAGTTTGTTCTGTAGAATTTAATAAAATATACAGGATAATTTTTAAAAGGATAGAAAGCCTACTGAATGTAATGATGAAGATATGAGAGGTGTTCAGACATTTTATTGGTTGGAGAGTTAGCACAACCTACACACAGACAAACACAAGTCCTTAATTTGAAAATGAAAGAAGGGTTGAAGGACAGTTCACAAAACTCCCCCGAAGACCCTTTCAAGTAAGTAAGATAAAATAACAGATTCCTACATTAAAAACATAATTTATGTATTGCTTCACAAAACCATTAAAGGTGTTCTGTGAATATTCAACACGTCACTTCACGAGTTTTATGCTGAGTTTCCTTTTGAGCATTCTCTGCACACCATTAAGGGATCAGCTGGAAGCCAGCAGGCTGTCACAGACAAACACACAGATGTATACAGACACACACACAAGGAACTACACCTGCTTCCAGGACAGTCCCTGCTCCTGTGGTTCCTGTCAAGGACTGAGCCAGGGACCCCAGTTTGGAAAGGGCTGCATGCAGAAACCATGGTCAGTGGAAAAGGAGCAGGAGACAGTGCCCCAGTGTCCCAGGTGCCAGAGCAGAGATTCTCCTATAGTGACCGCAGTGGAGGCGATACCCATAACCATGGAAGACCCTATGTCCCAGCAGGTGAGTAGCTCCTGAAGAAAGCTATGGCCATGGAGAACCCACTCCAGAGCTGGGGAAAAGCGTGGACTGACCACAATGCCCACCCCACCTTACCCTACAAAAAATAAAATTTTAAGAAATCCGTCTTTATGAATTTTGCCTAGTCTCAGGTTAAATAGACCAATATTTTTTATTATATTTGATAAAGGAAAATAAAGTAATACATTGCACACTGACCTTTACAAGAACATTTTCTTTCTATTAGGCGTGGCAAATAACAGTTCAGTCTGATTTTTCCTCCATGAAACCTGTTAGACGGCTCAAATCATTCCTTCAAATATTAAATACATGTAAAGTTTGTCATGTATCATCATAAATCATATATTTTTTTCAATTAATAAGGTTTAATTAAATCTTTTCAGAAACATCTGATCACAGATCAAATCATAATTTGTGGAAGTTAAAAATAAATTTCCAAATTCTCAGCTGTGGAGTAGCAGGTAATTGCCAGTGAAACCTAAGAAAATGTTTTTTAAGCCTATTAGCATTGTTCAGTATTTCTGGAGTAACTCTTAAGATGTAATTACCAAGAAAATCATATATGTTTGATTTGTCCATACTTCTATCCTAGAAACTTCTGCTACAGGGAAAGACTCTTGGCAGCTTTGACTTAGGAAGTCCTGTTTTTCCTAACCTGTGAGACGGATTTTCAGAGTCCTCCCTGGGCTTCATGCTTCAGCACAGCTATCTGGCCACTTATATTTCAAGTGCATGTTTTACAACTAACTTTCCATCTCCAACCCACACTAGCATCACAGAAGCAACTGCCACCTAGACCTGTTCACAGATGATTTGGTTGCATATGACTTGACAGGTGCTGTTGATTCCGTCTTAATACCATTAACCTATGAAAATACATTCAACATAACTGCAGCCTTCCATGCTGAACTTCGTAAAGTAGTTCAAATCATTGTTTGCTGCAGGTCATTAAGAAACTAGTAAACAGACTATTTAACAATGATGCTAATGTAAATTTTCCATGACAGCAGTCACTGGTACCCTGCTGACAAATGATAATGTCCTCGCAATGTGTCCTTAGAGCTCAGTAATTACTTCTGTATTCATGAGTGTATTTGGCTGGAAGTTTACCTGATATGAATGTTAAATCTCTCTGCAAAGTTTACATGTGCTAAGTGCATCAGGTGCATGTACAACATGAATTTGTTGAAAATACCTCCAAAAGAAATAATCTGTTCACCTCAGGCATTACACAATCTTTTTCCCACCACTCAAGATTCTGCCTGAAATACTGCTTTATTGAACTATTGCTTTAGCTCCTTACCTTACAAGAAAACACAATAAGAAAACATTTCATGGAACAAAAAGTGATGCTCCAAAAGAACTGCAAAAAAAAGCTTTAAAAGTGTCTTGGTTACTTGTGTAAAACAGGCTTTTGTTATTTCAAACACCACTAGCATAGCTTGAATCACAGTTTCATGATGATGATTCTTTCAAGCTGCTTTTAAACCTTCTAAACTCTGAATTTCAGTAGTTAAGACACAATAGCTAACGTTTTTATATTACTTTTTTATTTTAAAGTGTCCACTACTTGATTAAATTTACCTCCAAGTGAAAAAAGAAATAAACAATACTGTATTTGAAGTATCAGTGATTACATGTGAGAAGTCATAGTAGAGAGGGATAGTCTCAGAAAATAAGAAAATGTGTATCTTTAAAAGAGGGATAATGGGGAATCCAAAGAAAACAAGACAATTCACCTAACTATAGACTGCATTAAAATGGGAGAGATGTATACAGAGAAAACTTTAAAAATAGCTGAAAAATAATAAAATCAAACAATGTGTATTTTTCAAAAATTAACAAGCTAATCTCCTGGGACAGGATAACTATATTACTGGGTGAGCTGATTTTGGCTAATTTCCTTCATAGTAGCTGGTTGGGGGCTCTGGTTTGTATTTGTGCTGGAAGCAGTGATGGTAACACAGGGATGTTTTAGTTACTGCTGAGCTGTACTTAAACAGTTAAGGCCTCTCCTGCCTCTCACCCCACCCTACAAGCAAGTAGGCTCAGGGTGAACAAGGAGCTGGGAAGGGACACAGCTGGGACAGCTGACCCCAGCTGACCCAAGGGACGTTCCAGACCATTCAGCACCATGCTCAGAGTATAAAGCTGAGAGGAAAAGAAGGAAGGGAGGATGTTCAGAGTGATGGTGGTTGTCTTCCCAAGTCACCATTACATGTGATGATGGATCCCTGCTTTCTTGAAATGGCTGAACACTGGGCTGCCCACTGGGAAGTGGTGAAGAAATTCTACATTTTTCTTGTGTGTGTGTCTTTTTCTTTCCTTATGAAACCATCTTTATCTCAGCCCATGAGTTTTCTCATTTTTACCATTCTGATTCCCCAATCACGCTGAGGGGGGAGTGACCAAGTGGCTGTGTGGTGCTGAGTTGGCAGCTGGGGTTAAACCATAACACAGGGAAGAAGAATATATTTGCAGTATCTTGAGTACAGCAAGAAATTTAATATTTTTTCATATTCAATTCTCGTAGGAAAGTAAGAGAAATGTCACCTAGATGAAAAAGCATATAGAGACTCTGTGTGACTTCTTGGAAAGCTCTTCTCAAAGAATAGCTATGAGTACCAAATGGGGATTTTCTTTCAGACTGTATCCCTCAGAGATTTCAGGCTCAACTCTGTTCAGTGCTTTCATTAAAAGCATGGATTAAAAAGTTACAAAATATTGTAGATGAAATAGGATATGTGAGGTTACAGAAGTCTGGAGAACAACCTGGGAATCCAGAACTGTATTAATAAATACATAATCTAGAATTACAAAGAAATTAATAAAAAAAGAAATAAAGTCCAGAGCAAAATAACTAGTAAGGAGAAGAAACAAAAACTGAAAATGCCAAGTGGAAGTTTAAGAGTATTAGAAAAGATCTGTGAGTCAACAGTGCACTATTACTGCAAAAGAAGGAAATGGAAAATCTGTTGTCAAGCATTTTGCAGGTAAGATATGGGTCAGAATAATCTCCTTCTACTTGTTTACAAGAAGAATGCAGCTGAAAGACTGCCAGTGGCTTTCAGTGCCATACTCCAAAACACATATAGTCACTCTGGAAAGAATAAAGAAAACAGCAGGAAAGAGAAGAGGGTTTAGAAAGTATTAGTAGTGAAGGAAGACTGCAAAAATAAGGGTTTCTTTTAATCTAGGCAGACAAAGACTTGATAGATCTTTTAGGATATGGCAGATTGTTAATAGGAAAGACAATGATCAATTGTTATGAATTGTTCATGTGAAGGAAAGACAAAAAGGACTCAGTATAACTTGCAGTAAAGAGTATATAGGTCATATATTAATAAAAAATTTGAGAGGACAAAGCCTGAACAGGACACCCTTGGAGAGTCTTTTAGCAGAAATTCTAAAAAAAAGTAGCAGATAAAAATCTCTGTAGGAAGCTCTGGTGTATTTGTTCCTTCCCCAGAGCCAGAGGACTGGACGATATAACCTTTGGAATCTATTCCATCTCTGCATTTCTAATTCAATGACCACATGATGTGCTTTAGTAAGGACCACTTGTGGGTTTTTTAAAAGACTGCTCTAAGTGACATAAGGTGAGATAATTTCACCCTTTCACAAAGTAGCATTTTCTTCCCCTAAAGACACCCCTGCTTGCCTTGCACTTACAGATTACAGTGCTATTTAGCACAGCGTAAGACTGAGAAAGTTACCATAAAATGTATTTTGAGTAATTTTTATAAGTATGTATACATCAATGATTACGACAAAATCTGACCTGTTTTAAAAGATGCTCAGTGAAAAAACTTTCTACCAATAATCCCTAGTCCTTAGAGTATGAATCATTGTGTATCAACTATTAAATAAACCAATAACTTACAAATTAATTTCTTTTCAGGAACATTAGTGCTAGATGGGATCATTACAGCACTAAATTGCTTCATAAACTTTACTTAATAATGCAACAGATAAACCCACCTTGTATCATCACTACATATTTCTGAAGAAGAAATAACTGGATAAAAACTGACGTCTTGACGGTCAGAGTACTAGTAAGAACTTATAGCATTTAAGGGATGAAAGACTGATTCTCTAAGGAAACAAATTCTAGTTCTGCAAATACAGCACATGACTATAGCTGAATGACAGCAATTATCTAGTCTGCAGCTTTTGCAGAGTGGGGGACGGAAGCCAGCTAGAGCTGAGCCAAAGAGACAGATTTATTTGAGATAAACTTTAACCCTGCCATGGAGAGAATAATACAATTTTGAATACAGAAAGGCCAAAACTGTGGGCTGAAAATGCATCTTCAAATCCAGAAAATATTTTATGGGCTCTAATTAATGTGAAAATTTAGCAGAAAATAGAGTGTGTGTGTGTGTGTGTGTGTGTGTGTGTGTGTGTGTGTGTGATTTGAGAGAAGCACTGCTTTACTTGATTGTATGTTTTTTCCTGAAGCTGAGAAATAACTTCATGAAAGTAAGCAATGCTTTGATTCAAAAGTATAGACGGTATGACAGGAGGATATTTATCTCTCAGACTTGCAGATACACGTCTGTTAGGGACTGGGAAATGCAAGACAAGATCACAGGATGTAGGTAAGTATCATTTTTATTGGCAATAAACCTCACTAAAACTAATTTTTATGAGCAATTTAGTGTATCAAACTGCAGTTACATTCTATAACTATGATTTTGCAGAAACAGCATTGAAGGTTTCCTGGTTATCATGCTTGAAATATTTTTTATCAAATTTGTTTCACTTCATGAGTTAAAAAGACAGGGCAAAGGCTTCGTCTCAGCAATTTCACCACTCTCTTTCTCCCTCTGGATCTGGAATCATCCTTTTTGCTCATCCAGCATCATCAATACTGAGATTTCTGCAGCTGGATCTGATGAGGTGATTCTCTGATAGTGGTGGCACAAGCCACACAGAAACCAGCTCACTCCTTCTTGTGGGTGACACCACCTCGGGAGGTGAACAAGAGAAATGAGCTAAAAACTATCACCTTCAAACAAAAATGAACTTTGGGGTGTTTTTTCACAAGAAGTGGCAATTAGGTCAATACAGAAAAATGTTATGGGTAGTGAACAGAGACTATTCTTTATACGGTTCTGACATCTTCCTCACTCTGCTGAGTAGATTATATCACAAAGTTTATGGCAAAACATTTTAAAGAGAACTAGTGAGAAAATGAAAATTATGTTCCATCAGCTTTTGGCAAAAAACCCCAAAGTACAAAAATGTTTAGGGGGAAAATCTTTTTTTACATGGAATTAGTGTGATGTTTTAATATGTTTTTGTGGGTTTGATTTTTGGCTTGGTTTTGGTTTGTTGGGTTTTAAGAAACAGTCTTTTTTATTTAGGAAAAACAAATTTTTATTCATAAGAATTCACATTTCCAAATATCTGTAATTACTTAAATCGAGTTTCTGTCTCCTGATTTTCTTCTGGTTTCTTCCCATCTCATTCCACACTGAATTCAGTTTCACTACAAAGCATTCACCTGCGGGGAGTTCTCTTTGTTACTGTGACAGTTCTTTGCTTAGGAGATGTAGAACCCATGCCCTGATCCTGGATAAAAAAGGGAATTTTTAAGTACTGCATGATTCAGAAGAGCCATATGCCTGTCTCCTGTCCACAGCAGAGGGACATGTGGGTGAATGACCCTTCTCAAGTTACACCCTCCCTTTCAGGTAACAACCTGACCTTTGGTGGGGGTGATTATTAACTAGATTCCTTAGATATACCCAGGGAAACCCTTCCTTTGCTACTTTAGAAAAGTACTCAAATGAATAAGTATAGAAAATGAGAATGAAACACACTTACTTTAAACCCTATTTCATGTAAGTTTACAGACAGTTGGTCTAACTTGCCCAGTACCTAGAAGACTAGCAATAACTCATTACGAATTCAGGAATTATTATAAGTGATGGGCAGAAACCAGGATTAGCAAAAGTTGATCTTTTTTCCCTGTATAAACAAGACCAGATGGGCTCAGTTGAAATGCTTTTAAGTTGCTGCATTTTCCCCACAAGCACACCTCTAATTGATGAGGAAATTGCCCCATCCTTCAGAATTGCCTGGCATTTACTACTGCAATAAGCTGTACTTAGAAAAGAAACATTGCTTCAAACTTTTGTATTTTATCAGGCACATCCCACGATGCAGCCCAGGTTATAAAATATGGACAGAAAAAAACTATTAAGCCATTATAAATGTAAGCAATATGAGATCAAATTTAAAGGGAATATATTCAGATTTTATTATTTCATCAAATTCTCAGGGATTGAAGCTTTCCAGCAAAGTATTGCAGAAGAATTTCACAATGCTAATTGATTGAGAAATAAAATGGCAAATGAAATTCTGTATCAAAGAAAGTACAAAGCAGTGTACATGAGAAAAACAACCTTAATTATGCATACACAATGATAGGCTCTAAATTAGTTATTACCACCCCGGAAAGAGATATGGAAGTCTTTGTGGATAGTTTCCTGAAAATCATCTGCATGCTCAGAGGAAAATGGAATGATTAGGAAAAAAATGAGTCAATCAGAAATCAGTTTTGATGCCTTGTGACGCCTAGACAGAGGCTAGACAGAGTTAAAGGAATAAAATAGGTATTTATTTAAAAAGCCTTTAAAGGATATACCTTGGGCAGTACAAGAGCCCAGCCAAGGCTACACCCAAGATGGACAACAGATCACAAGTTTTTACACTTTTATAAGTTTTGGTCCATTTACATATTGGGGTAAATGTCCAATTACAGATTCAGGTTCTGAAGTCAGATCCTCCCAGTTTGCCCTCCTCAATTCACTGTTGTTTATACTTTTGGGCCTGAAGCTGCAATGGTGTCCTTGGTTCTTGGGCTGGAAAAGGATTGTTTTGTCTAACTAAACTGTGAGGAGAACTTGCTAACACTTTATTTGAAGTTCAGTCACACACTAGGGCAGTACAGAATCTGGAAAATATGAAAGCTAAAACTTAAAGCATCAGTTTTACACCTGAAAAAAACGTGTCCTGTTTTTCAGAAAGACATTAGAGGTAGGAGAGAGAATAGTGGCAAGGAGGATTGATATATAATATAGACTATAAGAGATGGGAAGACAGAAAGAGGTGACTGAAAGGTCATTATGAAAAGGTGACATTTATGACAGTATATAAAGCTATGGATGATATGGCAATGTAAACAATTTTTTTTTTAATTACCTTTGGCAATTTCCAGGAAATGGTCAATACAGAATAAGGTTTAAATCAAACTAAATAAACCATTTTCTTAGTATGGGGTTATAGAGTGCATTTGCATGGGTTGCTGCTGGACATGGAAGTAAAAATAAGGCAACAACACTGTAGGCAACACAAAAACCTCTAGAAAATCTTTAGTTTAGAGGCCTCAAAGCCCTGACTGTCAGGAGGTCAGAAGACTCAGCAAGAAATAACCTCTCCAAAGTCCCTTAAAGCTTAAAGGAAAAGTTGCTCAGCTCTCATACTGTTCCCTAATAAACCTCTATCGGTTAATGTTACACATAAGATAATGTTAAAAATGGACATTGAGTCTAACTTAATAAGGTAGTTCTTAATTATATCAGTGTTACCACATTTTTCTTTGACTGAAAAAAACTCCCTGACTGATAGCAGCACAATTTAAATTATAACCAGGATTTTTCACTTTCCACAACAACTTCTCTTTTCATGGCCATGGCGCCTTATAGTATCCCTTTAATTTCTCCAGGTCATTAGGTTTGCAAAGAATGATGTTAACATGCACCACAGTAGAAAGGAGTAGGACCGGTGGATGGACGCATTCAAAGCCAGGTGCATTATACTACAGTTGTTCCAGCATCAAAATAAAAACTCTTAATGAGAAGTATTATTAAAAATAATTAACTGTTCTCTCTACCTGAGAATTTAGATGAATGAAAAATAGTAAGAATGAAAATGTGAGGAAAAAATCTCGCAAAATGGAAGAAATTGCTGTAAAGCGATTTCCTTAAAAGGAGTTCTGCTGCTAAAAGAAAAGTCTACTTCTTGTGCGCTGTTCATCTATTCAAACTGCTGGTATGACTACAAAAGGTCACTTGAGACCATGCCAAAGGGTGGAGTGCAAAAACTTCTACATAGATGATTTGTATTTTATTTACTTTTTATTGCCTAGAAGTGCTAAGCACTTCACAAAAGACACAGCCTTTTCCCAGAGTTTACAGTATAAGGGATCTATTTGACAGATGTGTGAGCTACAGCATTTCATAAGGCAAGAAAGGACTAAGAAAGCACAGAGTGTTGACTCAATTGGTTTTGCCATCATTTATTTATTGCTGAAGCATTTCCAGTGGTCACACAGTGAAAGCTGCAATGAAAATTGCATTTGAAGCAAGACTAATCTAAATGAAGGCGTCCCTTTTTGAGATGGATCTCTGTGCCCAGATGGTTATGCCATAGGGAGCCGTTATGGCACAGACATCTTCCTGCTCTGAAAGGACTCACTAGGAGCCCTGGCAAACAGGCCAGGGGCATGGTGTTGTCTGTTTTAAAGCTGTCACTGCCTCTCTGCACCTGGAACCTGCTAGGAAGGGATGATGGTGGATCTTTATTTTTGTGTCTTTTGATAGTGAAATTGTTGTTCTCCTTTCCTCCTCTCTGTGCTTCTAATTGTCACAACCTATCCCCGACAATTGGCACAGCCTTTACTTTCCCCCTTTCTCACTCAAGACCTCCCGCACAAAGTTACATGTCTCCAGACACATAATGACATGCCTTTTTAATAGATGGTGTAGCTGGAATTTGCATTTTGGATGCAAGAACATATAAACAGGAATCAAAGTTGCTACTTCAGCACGTGGATATTTATCTACTATATATGCAACACAAACTCTGTCCACAGTGCTGATTTTCTGTCTCCTCCATATCCTGCTTTTCCTCTGGGATTCCCGTAAGATGAATGCCTCTGGTATCTTCTCTGCAGTTTTATTCCTCCTAGCTAACATAAAGCCTTCATCTCTTCTTTAGAGTAAATCTTCTCATATTATTCAAGTTCCTGCAGGGCCTTTTCATACAGGCATTTTGTTCAAGCACAAGACTATCTGATCAAGAAAATAGCCAAGGGTTTCCAAACCTTGCCAGAGGGGAAGAAAAAAAATCACATTCATGCATCTTCTGCAGCAGGAGTCATTCATGTCATTCATGCTGCAGCAGATAGTCAGCCTCAGCTGATTCTCGACAGAGTGAGTCTTCTCTCTAGTGGTGGCCTCCAGCCAAGGCCAACACGAGCTGTTGAGCTGTTTGTGCCCTAAGGCAGAGCAAGCCTTCACCACCGACAGTCAGCACTCCCTTGACAGACCCCCTCTAGTCTATCATTTCCATGCAACTGATGCATTCAACAAAACTTTCAATAATTTCTTAATTTCTCTGATATTTCATTGTGGAACTCTGAGATCTGTCCCTCGTTCCCTTAATCACCAATCACAACCTTCCTAGTCTGCCCGAGGGGACCTATGTGAATGCTGGGACCTCAGTTCAGAAATGGCTTCAGTGCAGCACATCCCCAGCTGCCACCAGGAAACAACAGGCTCTTCCTTCTGGTCTCCTCTTGCTTGGCAGGGTACAGCTACATCTGTTTGTGTGGCAAGGCTGAGGTGGGAGGGTGTGCTGCAGGGGTGGCCCCTGTCACAAGACACCACAAGCTCCCAAAATAAGCCAGTTTGATCCAGCTCCAAAGCAGACCCATTGCTGCCCAAATCTGAGGTCACCAGTGGCACCTCTGGGATAACATATTTAAGAAAGTGGCAATAACCACTGCACAGCAGCTGCATCAGAAAAGATTAAGAAAAATGGAGAAGAAAGAGCCCTGCAGACACACCAAAGTCAGGGAAGAAGTTGGGGGAGGAGGTCCTCCAGGCACTGCAGCAGCCCATGGTCAAGACCATGATGGAGCAGATACCAACACTGCAGCCATCCTGTGGAACACCCTGTGCTGAAGCAGGCAGAGGTGCCTCAAAGAAGCTGCAGCCCATTGAGAGCTCATGCTGGAGAAGATTTTCTGTCAGGAACTGCAGCCCATGGAGAGCCTCCAATGGAACAGACTGTTCCTGAGGAGCTGTTCCCGATGGGAAAGACCCACCCTGAAGCAGAGAAAAACAATGAGAAGAAAGGAGCAGCAAAGTTTTATGGACTAACCAGAACCCCCATTCTTCATCCCTCTGTACTGCTCAGTAGGAGGAGGGAAAAAAGTCATGAAAGGAAGAGTGAAGTTGAGCCTGGTAAGAGGTGTGTGTGTGGGGTGGTTATAGTTTTGTCCTTGTTTCTTCCCATCTTATTCTATCCCTCACTGGCAATAAATTAAATTACCTTTACCCAGTTTGAGTCTGTTTTGCCTGTGATAGTAACTGGTGAGTGATCTCCCTGTCTTTACCATGATCCATCAGCTTTTTCACCTCATTTTTCAGCCCTTCCCTTCTGGGAATGGGAGAGCAGCTTCATGGGCACTTGACAATCAGACAAAGCTAACCCACCAGAGCTGCAGAGAGTCTAAAATCTTATCTCACCTTTCCTCCCCTCCAGCCGTAGTCCTGATTACATCCCTCTTACCTTTTTTGTTCCAGTTCTTCTGTAAGGTAAACATTGTGATCCATTACTTGATGATGTGCCATTCAGTTCTCAAAACTTACTGAAATAGGATTTTCCCCCTTTGGTACTGCAATCCCTTATTTTTTCCCCCTTGTGTCTTTTAAACAAAATTGCTATAGTATGGCCTCATCCCCTTTCTTTCCTCTGTTTTTCACAGCTGCCAAAATGATCCTGAGCTGTCTGAGCAAGGGTCTGTCAAGGGGGGTACAGGATTATTTCCAGGAATAGCACTGAGTGACACCATAACAGGAATACTGGGTTCATCTCTGACAGTGAACATTAGAAACCAAAGCCAGAAAAATGCAGGTTTTAACAAATGAGAGTAGATATCAACCTGAACAACTTACCCTGGGAAGTGATGGATTTCCTGTCCCTTGAAGTCTCTAAATCAAGATTGGATGTTTCTTTAAAATACATTGTCCAACTCCAAAAGAAATTACAGATTTAATGTAGGAACCGCTGGGTGAGACTCTTGGTAGGATCAGGTTAGACCACTGTATTTTCCTTGTGCACTCTCAAATTAAATTTAAATTAACATGCTACCATTGTGTTTGAAAAAGACCAAAGCATATTTCTCAGCTCGGTTAGCAGGCAGTAACTTGCTGATCCACTATAATGGATATATGTCTAAAATCCTAACATTCAATACTTATTTTACATGAATTCACATGCATATATGCCAGCAAATTAACTAAATATTTTTCCAAGTTCACTTGCTCTTAGTGGCAAAGAACTGGCCAGCCATGGAAATATTATCTTATTTTCATTGCTTTTTTATTTGGGTTTACAAAGTCAAAAAGTTAAATGAAGAATTAGAGGAAAAGAAGGACCAAATTTTGTGGAGAATTTAGGAAGACAAAGGAGGCAATGCAAGGAAGAAGAAAAGAAAATCAAGCAAGAGCAAAGGCAGAGGTCACAAAAAGAGATGGGTAAATAATGTGAAGAACAAGCCTGCCGTTTCAGAGAGAAGACTGGAAAACGTGAAGGGAAAGTAAACAGAAGTACAAGATTTACTGAAACATAAAGGAATGAGTATTCTGAAAAGCAGGTTAAGTCTGTTTGCCATTGATCTGCAAAGAAACCTTTCAAAAAGTAATTCATTTACAGGAACTCTGCCATCTCCCAAACACATGCACACCCAGAGTCATGCACACAGCTGGACACGTCCATACTGATCAGTCTGTCTGTCTATACATCTCTGCTTTCAATGTTCTTTGCTTACTCTCCCATGTGGTAGATGCTGAGCCCACAATCATTCTTCACAAATCACTGTCACCCTCTGCAGCAAATAGAGGGGTTGTCTTTCACCCTCCAACAGGAGAGTTTGAGGACACAATGTGCAGTAAAAAACCTAAGAAAGCAAACTTGAGTGAAAAGAGGCAAAACTCTGATCTTGGAACAAATGTGTGTGTTTCAAAGCAGAGCCACAAAGTTCACCTTAAAAAAATCAATATTCTTTCACATCGCCAATTAACATTTTAAAATTATGCTGTTGCAACTCCAATCATTCCCTGTGACTGATAGAAATATCTTGTAAAGCCACATGTGAAGCTAGAAGCTCCCTCCTCTGACATACAGCTATTGTTGGATGATTTCATTACCTATCATTTATTATATATATATCTTTTAATTATTAACTGCAATAGACCCAGACTCCTGGCATCTCCTCTGGGAAACTTCCAAGGCTTGAAGATAAAAATTCAAAGGCACAAAAAAAGGACTAGACACTCAAAGAGCTCATTTCTTTTCCCCCACTTAAAAATACTAAGGGGAAAAATAAAGGGAGGAAAAAAAAGACAGCGAAAAGGAGGCGGCATAGGAGCAGTGAAGTTTTCCTCTCCATTCGCTCTCCCCGCCTTTGGCACGAGTGCCACAGCGCTGAGCGCTCCGCCGCTGTCGCCCCTCGGCTCCAGGCTGTGCGGCAAAGCCGGGCAGCGCGGAGTGTCCCGCCGCTCCCGCGCCGAGCGAGCGGAGCGGAGCGGAGCGCCCCCCCGGGGCGGGGGGACGCGCCTGCCCAGCCGCGTTCCGCGCTCCGCAGCCGCTCAGCACAGCACAGCACAGCACAGCACATCGGCCCGGCCACCCCCGTTAATTATAGCAGCGGCCCCGGCGCGGTGCTGCGGCGGCCGAGCCCCCCGCGCCCGGCCCGGGGCACTGACCTTACCCGGCCCTCCCGCCCTCCGCCCGCAGCGCAAAGTCCCGCCACGCTGCGCGCCCGCGGAGGGGCGAGCGCCAGGAAAAAGGCGGGGGAGGGAGGGGGGGCAAAAAAAGAAAAAACCAAAAATCATTAACCGAACCAACCAAAAAACAAGCCTCCCAAAAAATTAAAAAATAAAGACAAACGCCGCGTCTGCGGCCGGCGCGGGCGGGCTCCGCGGCGCGGGGCGGAGCGGGGCGCGCACGGCGGCGGCTCCCGCCCGCGGCGGTGCGGGCGGCGGGGGGCGCGCACGGCGCATGTCCGCCCGCGCCGCGCCGCGCCTCCGCCAGCCGCTGCCCCCCGCCGCCAAACTCACCACCATCTTCTGCATGTGCAACATTTGCAGCCGGACACACTCCGCTCCCCGGCGATGGAGACTGCGGGAAAAATCCGCCGCGGCGGCATGGCTTGCTGAAGCGGCAGCCGGGAGGGAGGCAGAGCGCGAGCGGGAGAGGATAGCGAACAAATTCTAAAACAAAACCACCAGAAAAAAAAAAAAAAGAAAAAGAAAAAGGAGGAAACCTCTCTTTTTCTCCCCCTTCCCTTTTTATTTTTTTTAATTTTTTTTTTTTTTTATTCCTGGTTTTGTGTGTATCCTCCTCGCCCTCGATGCCTCTTTGAGCAGCATCCAGCGAGCGAGCGGGAGAAGGCGAGACAGAGAGGCAGAAGAGAAGATGAGGATAATTTGCAGACAGCTTGTCTTGTTGTTTTCTGGCTTTTGGGGACTAGCAATGGGAGCTTTTCCTAGCAGCGTGCAAATAGGTAAGCGCTGCATTGGGCTGCGTGCGTGTGTCCAGGGGTTCAATCCTTCGCGAAGTGAGTTGGAAAGGAGGCACTGAAGGCAGCTTTTGCAGATTTCTCCTCGAGCACCATCCCATTTCCGTGCCTGCACGAATCATCCTCGTGTTTCTGTATGTGTGCCTCCGTGTGTCTGTGTGTGTAAATATTTCTGCGTGCGTTCGCGTGCCGGAGGGAGGATGCTTATCTTGTGCAGAACTCCTTCCAGCCCCGGGTGTGCGATATCGGCAGGGCAGGAAGGGGTTCGGGGCTGATGCCTCTTGGCTGCTTCAGCCCCCTCCGAGTCCCTTGCTTTTGCCTGACTATCGAAGGAATGGCGAGTCCTGGGCACCGGAGGTTGCGGTAGCCGGCAGGGATTGGGGGGTAAAAGGCTACACCGTCCTTCGTTCCTCTCTGTAGTTGGAAAGTTTAGGGTTTTCTAGGTGTCTCCCTGTAGTGTTTTGCCCCATCCTCGCCCTTTTCCCATCGCTTCCTGCTTCCCTCCTTTCGGACGTGTTTCGGATGGGACGCAGCTATCTGAATTCTTTCCAGCTCAGCTCCATCACTGCATCATTCCTTGTGGACTTGTAAAGATGCTGCTAATAAGGCTGAGCTGCTCCCTGCCTGCACATGGCTGCAGAGGAGCAAAGTTCATTATATTCCTCTTCAGTGCGGATTATCCTACAACGAGTTGGTATTCCCTTTTTTTAATCCAGAAAGCATCGTTCCGCTTAATCAGCCCGCCACTTAATGTGAGAGGCTGTTGAGCAGCTGATTTACCAGTGTGTTCGGTATCAGGGAGATGGAGGCTAAACACTTTAAAAGGTCACTGTAATCATGACAAATCTGGGTATTTATGTATGAAAGGCTGAAAACCGAGAAGTCAGAAAAGAAGCTTGAATGCATCAGGGAGGTTAAAATCGATTGAGGACGGTGATTTAAAGGCAGTGGTTGTGATTATGAATACGATTAGTTCCTTATCCATTAAAGTGTTAGGACTTGCCTCACTGTGCAGCTTTGGGAGAGACAGTTGCTCGGTTTCACAAGACAGTAAGTAGCTTGCAAATGATTTACCCAGCTTCTTTTGCTTTTTGCCTTTTTTTTTTTCTGTTTTTTGTAGGTGGTCTCTTCATCAGGAACACAGATCAGGAATACACTGCTTTTCGATTAGCAATCTTTCTTCATAACACCAGCCCCAATGCATCCGAAGCACCTTTTAATTTGGTTCCTCATGTAGACAACATTGAAACAGCTAACAGCTTCGCTGTAACAAATGCCTGTAAGTAAACATGCCACTGATCTGACCACCTTAGTCGTAAATTGCAATGGAAAGAAAAGGAAACAACATCGTATCTTGCATTATAAATACATCAGGAAGTCAGTCTTCGGTACAGATACCCTTTGCAGAAGAGCAAAAGGGGCAGCAGTCCTTATTAGTTCCTTAGTGGAGCAAAATCCCCTCTCCTGCCTTCTGCTGACTAACCTGATGTGACATTTACTTTAGTAAAAAGTAAACTACAGCATGTAGTTTCTTGCTTCCTGGTTTCTATAGAGATGAATTTTGTTGTTGTAAAGAAAAATTATGAATGTCTCAATAAGTGCATAAAACCCACACTTACTCTTGTTTGCTTCTGTGCATGCTGTGCCTTGCATGTATTTGAAAATATATGATAATGTTTGTGCTCCCAAGTGCTTTTCTAATGGCTGGAAAGGAGACAGGGAAGCAGTGGTGTGCAGGATAATATATCTGACTTGCTTGACGCTGCAGTTGATCTGGTGATGTCACTTGAGGCAGCCCTGCTCTTATATTCTAGGTTGTAAATGTCTCTTACCATTTCGTAATGCATACATCCTGTGGATATGTCTCTATGCATCCATACATTGGTGCCAAATCAAGTTAGTATCTGATCTACTTGATTTCACAGACCACCTCAGCTGGAACAAATATTCTCGTCCCACTATATATTTTATAAACACACACATACCCACATACACACAGATGCACATACACAATGAGAGGAAGACAGAACAAGAAATGCCCTTAACAAATAAGGTAACATTTAATTTCTTTATTTTTTATTTTTAAAAAAGTGATGTATAATTAGCTGAACTTGCTACATTTTAGTCACCTCAGGGTCTTTACCAGTGGTTAAAACATGTGCTAGATACGCTTAAGCAAAGCATTATTTCTATTTATTTTCATGTATGTCTGGCTTCTTAAAAGGAATTCATGTTATTATGTAAGACAGTGGTATACAGTGGGGCAAAGCTGAAGACTGTAGTAGCATTACTACTTTGATGTTCATATTTCAGGACTCTATAGGTTTTCCTCTGTAGCTCTTAAGTTTTCGAATCCCTCCTCTTCATTCAAGAGTGAATTGCCTCTGGAAGTAGATGCACTAAGCAACATTGCTGAGCAAGTTTAAAATAGAAGCATACTGGAGAAGGTCTTAGTGTTCATCGTGCCTTTAAAATATGTGCTGTGCTTCTCTTCACTTTCTCACTGCCATCTCTGTGGCACTTTTTAATATGTAAACATACAATATGCTGTGCAGTTCTCATGAATAATTTATTGCATGATTGCTAAATTTATTTATACAAGTCTTTGCTACTTCAAGTTCCAGATGACCTTGCCACCTTGTTTAAGAGGAAAAGCTTCTGAGCTGCCAAAATGGCTCCATTCATTTTATGCAGGAAAGACTGATGTCCCATAAAAAGTGAATAGTGAATTCTGCATTAAGCAATGGATTAGTTTTGTTTAGTGTGGAAATCAGTATCAAATTCCATAAGGTAAAAACATTTCAAAAGATGCTTTGAAACTGGAAAGAATCAGGTCCATGCAGGTGTAGTTCATTGAGAAAATATTACAGATCATGTCAACTTTTGCAAGCACTGATAATATTTATTCCATGGAGACCAGTGACACAGTACTTTTTTAAACTTAAATTTTTAGTAAAAGAGGATGGTACTAAAAGCTTTGTGTACTAAAATCAGTAACTTTAGGTGTTAATTAGTCAATTATTGTAGCTTCTGCCTATGCATCTAATTCACACAATTTCTCAGGCTATTGTTACTTTTTGGATTAAGGATATTGCTTAGTCTTGCCATTTTAATGTTAGTGAATTAATTCTGATTTGCACAAATTTAAAATTGTCTAAAATTGGACCACTTTTCTGTGTAAAACTAAACATCTTAAATTCTAAAAGTGTTTGCCCAAAACTCTGCTCATTTACACTATTTGCAGTAGATTCTTCTCGCATTCCAAGCACCTTATGTTATTTTAGCCTTATATTTAACTGAGGAACACCTCTCCTATTATGTTTGCTGTCATTTATAGAAATAGTGATTCATAACCTGATCCTTTTTTTTTTCCTCTTTAAGCTGAAGCTAGTTTTGGTTCCAAAGTGTTTAATGGCTTTAGAAATGATAAATCCTTGTAGTATGGGGGGAGGCAGAGAAGAAAGGGAAAATTAAATTTATATGCTTCTGTGTGCGTATGCTCATATAATTCTGTACATCTGTATTAAACAGAAGTAATCCTAAAGGCCTTATTTATGTTTCTACTTGCTACTTAAACCCACATGTATTTTTGCATTAGTCCAGGTTTGCATTTATTTCATGTTTTGCAGTCTTGTGCCAATAATCTGACTACTTCTTTTTAAAAGCATTTTATTAGTGAAGAATATTTTTTAAACAACAGATATTCTCCTAATGAAATGTAGGTAAACCGACTGACAACTGAATGAACATATCTCATGTTCCTCAAGCTAAATGTGAGCAGAGTCCTGCAAAAATCAATTGTCTGATAGCTGGAGGACACTGGCTTCCATGTGATTGAATTTGCTGGCTTGACAGAGGCTTCTAAAGCGCAGATGTGTGAGTTTTTCTAACCTAATTAAAGAAACCCCCACCATCAGCTCTGAATTCAGTGATTTCATGGTAATATGAAATGAAAACTCTTTGCTGAACCGCTGTGAAACGGTGGGTTTGGACCTTGCTTCTTGCGTAGAAATTACTCAGAGCACATGTCCCCAAATATACAGTACAAAAGCCTTAGAGCGGCTGGACCAAGATGAATATTCATGTGAGTTCAAGCATAAAGCTCTGAGACATTACCAGTTTCCTCTATTTCTGTTTCCATTTGCTGCAGAGGTTACTCGTGAAGATTCAGGGCCTGATCCTTTGCATGTGTCAGGGGCAGTAGGCAAATTATTCCAAAGGATTATGGATGGCAGACTAGCAGGTAACTCAGTGCAACACTGGCAAAACTTTAATTTTTTTTTTCTTTTCACTAGGTCAAAAACATACATCAAAATGTTCACCCAGGAGAACTTTTGCAACTGGAATAATTTTGTGTTTTCAATGTCATAGCTAATTTCCAGTGGTTATTTTATGCATTTTTGTTTTCTTCAAACAGGTCTAGAACATTAGTATTTTTATTTTAAATCTTGAATGCAAATGAAACAGGTTACCTTAGCAGATAGAATCTGTTGTGAGTTATCAGAATTGATCTGATCTATATCAATTTGGAGATTTCAGTCCTTTTTCTTTTCCCTTTACATTTGTGTGTTTTATTTAAACTGTGTTCATTTCTTTTGCACTACATACATTATTCAGAGAATCCCTCGTACTGACAGAGCTGAAATTATTCCAAAACATGAATAGTACAAGATTCTTCCTCATCAGAACACAATACACCAGAGCTGAAACATTTGTCTATTGGCATACATTGGTTTGCAACTTACAAGCAGGAAATTCTGCTCATGATTATAAATCTACCTGCATTCAGTTTGATTTCAGATGTTGGAGCAATATACTGATTTTTGGAGAGGATTGTATGTATTTATTCTTTAGCTGAATGCAAAATAACTTTCTTCCCTCCGTGAACCATCTATATAGTACATTAGATATAGTACATTAGTATATCTCAGTAACACAGTCAACATTAAACATTCTTGAATACTTATGAGAGGTAGTGCTATAATTTTACAAAGAACTATTTGTCTTTAACTCTTGTCTTGTGGTTGAGAATTTTTCTGTTGAAGTTTCAAAAATCTTTAATCTGGAGCAGTTTGCAGTTCTTGCACAGACTAAGGCTAAAGGGGATGAAGAGAGATTGAATCAAGTCTTTCATTAGTGTTTTATATTAAAAGTAAAAGCTTTTCTCTCTGAGTCTGTTTGACTTCAGGTGTATTCTGAGATGAATATATACCTAATAAGTGTAATTTAGGGAACATGAGACACTTCCTTCCTCTTGCACAGTTCCATTCTTACTAGATTTTAATCCCAGAAGATGCAACCGACCCCAAAACATAACCTTGTTTATTATGTGCCACATGGATGAGAAGAAAAGTCTACTGGAATTTCAAAATTTGTATCTTGGAATAACTTTCTCTGAGAGTTAATGTCTTTGACACTTGTGCCTTCTAGATTTATTGGGGTTGATGACCTGAAATTGGAGGGTCTGATTCTGCCTCACTAGTGGGAGTTTCTGGGGAAGATCTACTGAGGTCAGAGGCAGCCCTGAGAACAGACAGGAGCCTCCTTTGTCACCCTCATCTCTCTGTGTTTGTCTCTGGGCTTATGCACGCTACTGAGGGGAGAGGCAATGCCATTTTGGAGTTAACTTTCCGCTGAGAACTCCAAAAAACTGATGAAATGGACTTACACATATTATTGCCCTTATATTGTGACTATCTGTCGTTTTACCTACAGCATTTTCAACTTTGATTTACTCAGCTGCATCATAATGGGATTTTCATTAAATTTGGTTATTAATTCTGCTTTATAATTACAACTCAATTTAGCAATAGAAGCATAACCTTGGTTGAATAATTAGTGTCATTTAAAACCATGGTGTTCTTTATTTAGAAAGTTGAGGTTTCATACAGCTGAATGGTGTTTTGCTATCAAGGGCAGTTCAGTATTCCCAAGGATGCAGTTTGGAGTGTGTTGGGAGTTACCATACAGTCAGGTTTTAACTGCAAAAGCAAATAGTGTATCAGTTGGCTAGAAAGATGGAACTGGATTAAATTTTGGCCTTCTAAGATAGGTTCGATCACAAGAATCCTTTTGAAGTGAGTGTTTTGCTTTAATACGTGAAATTTATCTCAAGCTAGACTCCAGTTATTGAAAACAATTTCTCTTAATGTTTTTATTATTAGCACTTACTGATGGAATCAAAGAACGTTTTTGTACTTGGGTGTCATCTGCCTTAAGAAGGATTCTGTATATTTTTAAGAGATAAGAACATCAATATTCAGAGAGTTTCATAGCTGTAAACGTGATACTTGTAAATAGCCATACAGCAGAGAGAAGATCAACTGTCAATATCTCCAATTCATCAGTCTGGTTTTAATTTTCAGGGTTATTGTTGGGAAAATAAATGAGGGGCTTTCTCTGACATACAGTCAGATTTCTGCCCTGGAAACCCAGAACGTTAATTTTCCTGGCATTAAACTTGACTTTTTTCCTAGCGTGTTACTAGTAAAACTTTAAACTCAAAAGCTTTATAGTAGCTATAGAAATAATTTAATGTTCATTTCAGAGGATTAATAAGAAAGATTGTGTTCCTTCATTCCTTTTGCAGAAGGCAATGCAGTGCAGTACTTCTTGTGCAGGACAAAGCATTTTAACAAGTAAATTAAATTGATTAACTTCAGCTTTATCATTGTGATCTAAGTTTGTATGCTAGTCAAAATAACTCAAGCATTTCATTTTTAGGTCTTGATTGTTTTGAGACTTGCTTGTTCATGAGAGGGGAAGACATCTGCTTTGATTTCTTAACGGTTTTAGATCCTACAATGAATTGTGCAATTTCAGATTGTGAGCAGGTGAAGTTCTTTAAATTTAAACATGTTGGACCAAATAGTCATTTCTCATAGTTCCTATTCCTTAATATATGACTGATTTTAGGGTATGAAATTTGTGCTAGTGCAAAAGTGAAGATATCCCTATGATTGTACCAGTGTAATTACAGAGAAAAAATTTGCCTCTTCTCTGGATTTCTATTCCTCTGGCTACTTAGCTTGAGGCAAAGACTTTGGACTAGTACGGCACCAAGTCTGCTTCTGCAACTGAGGTGGATATACTGAAGTTATGTGGTAGGACACAAAGTCAAACTAGATAATTTATTCCTATGTAAATCAAGAATTGTTCTGAATTTTGGAAAATAAATTTACTCAAAAATATCTGATCACAGTGTCTTGTTTTGAAATTTTGGCGTTGCTTTACTTTTAATAATTTTTTCAGAAGTTTTAACATCTTCCTCTCTCTCATTCAGGTTCTTATATAGATTTTGGGTTTTATAACGGTTTATAAAGATCTTACTGGCTTTTATCAATGTTGAGTGGATTCAGTAGTTTGTCAATGCAGTTATATCTTGAGTAATCTCAAAAATTCTGTATTAGTGATGTTTGCTTTGAAGCACCCAAGTTCAAATAGAAAGGCTACCCTGCATTTTGGCATTCAGAGACATTCCAGTATTTTCCAGAGTCCTCTAGGAGTACCTGCCTTCCTGTTGGGAACTGCTTACTTCTGAGCACTTGGGAAAATCTGTCCTCCCATGTGCAATAACGCATGGGGCAAGTGTCTTCTGTCAGTAGTGCTGCTTCCTTGTGAGGACTGTGTGTCTTCCCTATTCTTTCCCACAGTCCAGAAGAGGTCTGCCTGACTTGCACAAATAATTGCAGGTTCCATGTGGTAAGAGGATGGAACCAGAGTGGCACATACCCATGACCCTTGCCCTGGCAATGCATTAGAAAGACCCAGCTCATCCTTCCTCTTCACCAATTCCTCCAGAGCTGACTATAGCTAAGTTTTATGTTGGACTCGAGTGGGAATACCAGGATAGTTATAACAGAACTACTGTAATGGCTGGACTTTGACCAGCTATGCTAACGTTAACAAATTCCAATGCATACGCTGGCCCTTGTCCTGCAGGTTTTTTCCCCCCAGACAGAGCTGTTTGTGATTTAAATAGGGGTTCTACCTGAGCAGTGATTGCAGATTAGAACCTCTTAAAAAGAAGTAGTAGTAGGAATCCATTTTATTTACAAGGGGAATATGTTCTCATTTTTCATCTCATAGCTCAAAATTTTAAACTTATTAAATTGCTTAACTACTAATATTTTTAAATACCAAAATATTTAGCAATTGGACCCCTGGTACATAATTGCCTATTTACAGAGAAAGTCAGTTGGGCTACTGTTTTCTTGTGTTCCACAGGCTATTTCAATGTTGTATTTATATGCAGCAATTGCTCCTGAAGCATGCAGGCTTGTTCAGTACCTTTCACTATATTCATGGCCAACATGCAGTTGTTTTTTCCTGTAAATACAACTACAGCCCAAGAGAAAGAAAGAGTACTTACACTTTTCACTAGATTATTGATTAGACTATTTGTGGGGAAAGGCTTTAAACACATTTTGAAGATATATTAAATAATAATTATTTACTGTTTACTCACAACAGCTCTCTTGTTTCCCACTTTCAGACCCTCAGTGGGGTAGATCCTCTGCCGTTTCTGCATGCACACTCTTCCAGTATCTTCTGTAGAATATTTTCAGTGTGATCTTTTAAACCCATAAAATTGCAACTTCATTTTTATTTGCACATGTTTTTGATGTAAAGTTCAGATATGCTTGGTGAATATCCATCAAATTTTAGGAAAGTTCACAGGTAGAGAGTTAATTGCTGAAAAAAATTGAGGCCTTTATGCTTTGCTTGCCACAGTTTTCAAGGATATGGAATTTACATCTTCACACTGTGGTGTAAAAGGGGATGCACATGTTAATATTAGAAATTATTATGCAAAATAGTTAGGAATTATTATAAACAATATTCTGGTTTTGTTATTCTTTCTCAGATATGCATTATGCTTAATTTTTTTATTATCTTCAAAGTCCCCTTCCAACCCAAACCATTCCATGATTTCTTTTTATTAGAGATTTCTATGATGTCACCTTGTCAGGGCCAGATCTGTTTTCCCAGTGTGTAAAGCAATTCATGTAATACATATTCAAGATAGAAGGAGCAGAAAGAGAGGAAATTATTGTAGAAAAGGAAGTACAAAATGTAGCGTATCATTTGTCCCCAAAAGCTTCCTGTGCTATTTTAATATTCCTGATGTTCAGTAGAGGTGTTTCACGCTAGTAGTTAACGTGAGATATGGATCTGGATGATGTTGTGTTAAGGTCTGGAAAACATTGAGTATGAAGGAAAAAGATTTTATCAAACACAGATAACATTCAGGAGAAAAAACTATAATATTTTTTAAATAGCATGTGCCTATCAATAAACTGAGCTTTCTGTTTTCTCACCTAAGTTGATGGGGGGAAAAGGGAATAAGATTTTACAGACTGTCAGTCTCAGCAGAGTAGTGTAGGATCTTCCTTCAGTGATTTCCTCCAGGTTTTCTGTGTGGATCTGTCCTGGAGAGGTTTGCTAATAAAGGCCTTCAGCCTTGGTAATTTCCATTTGTTTAAACTGAGAAGAGTGTTTAAGAGTGGACTTTTCAAAAGCACTGCAGCTGGGAGGATAATTTCCTTTAAAAATCAATAGTCATGGGCCCTTGGCTGACTCAGGAGTTTTTCTCACTTCTCCTCCAGGTAGAAAGCCCAAGCCAAGTAAAAAGCTGTCTTTTGGGGCTGTTTGCATACCCTGTTAACACTCTCTATATCTAGCTGTTTGTGTGGCCTCCAGTTGAGAGCTGGTCAGGGGCTTTTCTTTCTTAGGGCCTTTGTTTAAAAATCAGTATCTTTGGTCAGTGCTTCTCTCAGGCGGTAAAAGCAGCAGAGTAATAGTGTAGGATATGTTACTATATAGATCAATTAATAGTTAGAGTTGCTGTCTGGAGGCACAAACAAAGGTCCAATAAAAGGTGTATTGACATCTGCTGCAGGTTACATATATCCCATGAAAGTGTGTGTGTGTGTGTCTGGAAGGTCAGCTGTAGTGCCGAATGGAAATGATCCAAGTAACAAGTCCTTACAGATGATGTAGGAAAGATGTGAAAGCAGTCTAGGGGAGGAAATGTTGACTGATGGCTACGAGCAGTATCGCTTCAATGAAGAAAAAGTAAAGATCACCAAGTGGGAGTGTGGATAGCATGCAGTAATGTTCACAGATTAAGGCTAGGTGGGACCATTTTGGTCACCCAGTGGGACTATCAAGATGCTTGTCAGCCAGCCTCAAGGTCTTTATCCAACCTGTAATTTTTTTTCCCAGATAAATCCAGTGTTGACTTGTAGACTAAAAAAATCACAGGTAAATTGTCATGTCATCAGCACTTCATTGGGATGTGTCACCCAGTGTCTTTATCTGTGTTGAATGTAGGAGCCATAAAGAATAGGCAAGGAGGGGAAAAAAAGGTCTGCTGGGTTTATTGTTGGCTTTTGCTTTAGAGGGATACCATAATCAGCATGATTTTCATCCAGTTTTCAGAGTTGTGCAGCTCCCAGAGCCCCTGAGGTTTGCTCTGGATGGTTGGAACTGTGTCTTGCCAGCACAGAAATGTGGCTTGGGACACCCTTAGTAGCATATCTTAGGTATAGCAAGACATGTAAGGACTTACTGGGGCCTTTTTCAAATTTCCTTGAAAAAATACAGAGTGGACACAAATGGTAGGGCTTTTTCCCTCTCATAAGAAAAAAACCATCTCCTAACCCCTGCAGGGACTGTGTCTTGAAGCAACAGTAATATAAGCTTGGTAAATGTGTTCCAAGACCAATAAGTACATTTTTGCTATCAAATGTATGCTAATCCCAATTATTTGTATTCACAGACTCCTCTACCTACAAATACAACTTAATGGTCATATATGTTACACATATTTCACATCCTATGAGCCACAGAGGATGTGAATCTATTACTGCTTTCACCTGGAGGCTTTGGGCTGTTAGCTTAAGATATCAAGAGTTATGAATTTAGCTTTGGAAATCCCTAGTTTCATCTGCTTTGTGTGTTGGACGAGATTGCAGCCTGAACACAAACATGATGATGAATGAGATTTAAAACACAAGAATATTTGCAGAAAGCAAAAGACTGAATAAAGGAATACAAGTACTGCTCCCATAGCTGTCTTTCATCATCTGTTGTACTGTTCTGAATAAGAAGTATATGAAAAGAATAAAAAAGGACAAACCCTTTCTTTCCTGATACTATAAGTCACTAAAACAGGGACAAATAGTAAGAGAAGACCTCAACCATTAATTATTGTTATAGTAATAGCTGTATTTATGACATTCTGTTTACTACCACTCCATCCATTAAATGCTTTCCTTAAATCTTTATTACTCAGTTATTATTTAAATCAGCTGGAAAAATGTAAAGGTGTTTTCAGATAACTCAGAAAAAGAACAAGCTCAGTTAATGCAAATCTGTATGTGCAGCAGATAATTGACAAGGTTTCAGCAGGTGTTGTGTGAGATGATTTTGAGCTCAGAAATAAGAGATTACCCAGAATAAGGACTTATATTTGGAGTTTGAGATCTTGCCCCTGAAGTTGGTCTTTGCCCTCCATTGACCTCAGCTGGGAGGGAGAAGGGCTTCAAGATACATCAGGAGCTGTGTATTAAGTAAGCACTGTTATTTGGTGTTGGGGAAAGAGGTTTCAGAGAGCACAGATTGCCATGGAGCACTACTTGCTGTATGGGGAATTTTCTGCTTCTGAAAACAGCTGGAAGGTGGTGGCTGGTGCTTGTGAAAAGTGATTATAGCTGGTGTGAGCTGACATGACTTCCAAAAGCTTTAAGGTGAACATGTGGTTGTGCCAAGCTGAAAACTTAGTACAGAGAGGGAAGTAACACCTAGACCAGATGTCCAATGAAGCACAGGAGGAGTTACAGAATAGCACAAGACTGAAAAATACTGTTCCTAAAGACACAGACAAAATTCTGTTCTCTTCCATCAGCTATCTTCTTCTGCCTGGTTTTTATTGTTACATGCCCTGGCTTTACATGACAAAATGGAAACAGTGTTCAAGAAGCACCACCAGTGGAAGCAGTTGACATGATGCTTCCCATGCTCTGCACCACTGAAGAGGATCCTGGTATCCCAGAAGTGAAGTCATAATGTCCCAACCCTACCCCACAGCTAGGGACAGGCTGTTGTGGCTTCTGGGTTCAGCACCAGAAGCCACAGCAGCTTATTAGCTCCTGTAGTGTATTGATTGCAGATATCTGTCAGCTTAACTACTGCAGGGAAAGACAGGAAAGGGAAAGAACATAAAACATTTGCTTCTTGGTAACAAACAAAAAAGAAATTGCATCCTTATATGACCTCAGAAAAACTCTGCCTGTTTCCATCTGTCTTACTCCTCCAAGTCAGACTTGGACTTCAACATGGTCAACACTTTGAGGGAGTGGTGGTGCTGTACCACAAAAAACAGTTCATGCAGATGAATTGAATTGCTTCCCTCCATTCTTTCCTGGGTCTCTAAGAGATGTTGAAGGACTACTGGTTTTTTATTTTCTGATGAAAGGACCAGAAAGGCCATCATTCTTTCAGTTACTGTTTATGATGGGAGTCTCTTGCTCTATAGAACAGCTGGCAGGCACCAGAGCTTCACACCTTAATCACATTTTCTTTGTCAGCCTTTCACATACTATGCTAAAGGGAGACTAGCAGAAAATCCTTTGAGCAATTACAATAATAGGATAATAATAATTATTGCAGTTCCTTGCATTTATATAGTGTCTGTGAGATTAAAATGAGATCTAGCATAATGTTACCCCTTTGAAAAGGTGTGGAATATCCCCTGCCAGCAGCATCACCTTGAGAAACTGCTCTCCAGGGCCTTACCTTCCTGCTCCCTTGTATTTGATATGGTAAAGCAGGGCTGTACTGCCACCTTCCTATTCACGTCTGTGAGCAATTGACTGCACAAATGAAGCCGTGAAAGAGAATGTGAATGAGAGGAATCGGCACCATGAAGAAGTTTTTTTTTTCCACACTTGTGCTTATAAAAGACAGGAGAACATTAAAGGATAATCTCTCCAGTTCAGAGGGAGCATGCTTACATAAGATCTTTTCCTTTCTTGACTGCATATCATGTAGGTCTTAGAAATACTAGTTAAGAGAGTGAAGTGTGTGCCACCAAAAATGTAACACACAGGTATAGCTTTAAACCTGTTGATTCCTTAAAAGATGTGCTTTACAATAACGTACTACCTTCCTGTCTGGGAAAGTATTGTCTGCAAACTGTTGGATTATTGGCACAGTAAGTTAGCAGTTTTTATCTACTGAAATAAATTCTCTTGGGGGCCTTTTCGTGGCCCCAATAAAAATGTTTCACATTTAACTAAAATTATAAGGTTCAATGTCAAGCTTTCAAAACTTTGTACCTATTGTTAGTGCTGTGATGATGTTAAAGTTCCTTATGGTATGTGACCATAATAAAATGGTGCTATAGTTTTTTCACTGAGACAAAAATAGAAAAGTCATTAAAAATCCTAGGGGCTTTTTTTTTTTCCTTGTTGATATAGGCCGTAACGTTCAACATTGAGAATAAAGAACAATTCCAGATTTTAGTGGAAACCTGCTTCTTTTTCTCACCTCTCTCAGCAGACAGAGATGGAAGCATTCAAAACCTTTCAGAAGACAGGAACAAAGCAGACTGTCTCCCTGCATCTGTAGCATCTGTAGGGTGACTGAAAGAATTGTCACCTCCATTAATGTGTCTATCCTGCTTGACTTCAAGAGAGAAAATAATGGCTCAGACTTCCTAAAATCCAGGATGCACCACAATTCTTCTCCCTGTATAGCCAGTTGTTACCTGTAGTAGACCTCCATTGAGGGCAGCTTGGATGCGCCCATTCTCAGCGTCGCACTGGATGAAATGCTTTTACCACTGGTCATCATCATTGCATGAGAAGGCAACAGATAATACTTCTCACTCTCTTCTCTTCATCCTCACCAAACACGTGTTGGTCCCTGAAGTTTGTCTGGCTGTAATCCCCTGGAAATTGTAACACCCTACAGTGGTCCCAAAGGACTGCAGCAGAGGTTTGCTGGGGTATCTTGTTTCTGCCACTCCTGTGTTTACTCAGCTAATTCTATCTCCGTTTGGCTTTGTGAAGGACATGAGGAGAGCAGAAGATGGCTGGCAACCCTGTCCTTATTTGGGCCTCTTACTCTTGCATCCACACTTCATCCAGTACAGCCTTTTGGAGCTTGGACTGTTGTCTTAGGATTGTTACTTGCGTTTCAAATTATACACTTGGTTGACAGTGTTTGTACCCAAGAAAGGAGTTTTGGGATCGTAGGAACAGGCTGCTTAGGCTACACTACAGCATTTTGGGATGGTGTCTTAGGTTGAGCATGCAAAAACATCTTACTTGGTTTCTCCCACCTGTGTGTATAGAAAGCTCTATAAAACATTTAAATACCTTTAAAATGTTGTATTTTGGCTTTTTGTAGAGAACTGTAAACCTTTAGGAGATGCTTTTAAGGAAGAGGCTTTAAAGTACTTTAAGTGTTGCACATTCTGGCAGAGCAAATTCCAATACTCTGTTGGAAGCCTGGATGGGTGTTATTTTACTTAGACCAAGTTGTTAATTTCTAGTTGAAACTGTTGCCCAGAAGTCTGTGTAAATGTGTATAGCTGACTGAGAGCTGTCCTTCTGTGCATGTATTTTTGTACTACTTTCAGCCATTTCAATGATTGAAATACTAAATCTAGCACTCAGACAGCTTTTGGATTTATGACAGTCCCTGAAGGACTTTGGCTTACAGTTATTCATATAGGTAGTTTTGAAAATTTATGACAGAAATAATAACTCTGTGGTAATATTCATCCAGTTGCTTATTTAGAGCACCCAGTGTGAGAACAAAAAAATGAGCAGCTAGAAATTCCTGGGGCAGAGCTTTGGCTCAGTGCCCTGTGGTCCCTCACAGGATGGGGACGCCAGAGATATTTCAGAGACTTTCGGCAGTTTTCAGAATTTGCAGAGATGTAAAACTGAAGTGAAATTTGTCCCTCAGCAGCAGTTAGTATATTTAACTGTATTTTAGGTGCTGTCCTTATCTATTTCAACTTAATTATTGTTTTCTAATATTCAGGTATGTGCACATGCATTGTAGAAGCGTTATAGTGAGTCACCTCTGTCCCACTCCACATAGTGCTCACAGGATGATAGTGATTTTAAGCAGCTTATTCTGCCCCTCTTGCTCCTCTGTCATTGTCTGTGGTGTTGCCCAGAGCACACTCTTGATCTCAGGAGACTACAGCAGATCTCTCGGGTCTAGGCAGTAACAAGGGCGCACTGGAAAAACAAGAACAGGCAGCAGGAGATGAGTGGAGTCAAGGCCCAGTGAACTGATGTGGTGCTGCCCTTACTTCTCCCTTTCCTCTTGGGCCATCACATTCACCAAGCTTTATGAAAGGAACCTGCCAACCATCAAGGATGATTTATATATATATATATATATTTCATATTTTTGTTGTACCTGCCATCTGTGTTTTCTTCATTCATTAGTCGAAAAGACCAGCTGTGACCTGAAGGAAAGTCCTTCTGTGGAGGGGGCAGAACGTGTCCTTCTAACACACGTGTCCTTGTCAGAAGAGGGTTAGTGATGTGATCAAGCGTGAGCAAGAGATGTGAGCATTCAGGTGTGATCTTTCAGATATGCTTGGGATGATAGTTTTGCTTGGATGTTTGTTTTTTGTTTGGTTTTTTGAAGGTTGTTTTGTTTTATCCCAAATTCAAAACTGATAACCAAGAATAACCTGCATAAATCTTATAAATCTTAAAAGAAAAAAAAAGTGAACTCCAAAGAGGGTGACTGTGGGCAGAGCTGGTACTTTCCATTTCAGCGAGGCACACCAGGGCAGGTGTTGGGTTGGATTAATGCTGTTTCACGGGTCATTAGCGCCCTGCAGAGATGTGTCAGTGCTCCATGCAGGGCTGTGGCGCTCCTTCACTGCGGGATGCCCCTGTCCCTGCAGCCGCTGTCCCATCCCGGCTGCGCCTGGGGAGGGGATGTGGATGCCCTCGAGGGACAGGCAGGGCTGGGGTTTAGCTGGTAAAATTGTACAGAAGCTGGGGAGGCTGCAGCTCTTTGGGAGTAATGGAAGGGACCTGCCCTGAGCTCCAGCTGCGTGGAGCAGTGCCCACCTCTGTGGCTGCCTGCCAGCTGCTGGGCTCCAGGCATGGAGCTGCCACCCTACATCCCCACAGGAGAGGGTGGCCGGGCAGCGGGGCTGGAGAGGGCATCAGCATTTCTTCCATAGAGGTAAGAACCTAAAAAATGCTGATTATCAGCTTCAGGCTTACTGCTGGGAGAGTTCTGCTGTTAAAAGCTCAGTTGCAGGTACTAAGATGAATATAAGTATCTCTAAAAATAGATGATTTCAGGTGGAAACTTTCAGACTTTTTAATAAGTGAAATAACTGGTGCTTGTTTGTATGCCTTGAAATTGTGTGGGTTTTCTTCTTGCTCTTCAAGGTTAATACACTGTGGCCGTGTCATAAGAGCGTGTCTGCTAAGTGTTTCTAGCAAGACATCTTGAAATGCTGCCAGAGACCTGGAGATCTGCATACCTTGCTTTTAACACAGAGCGACAGCTTTGAATCACACGTTGTGCCACTGCACAGCTAGGATTGTAAATACTGAATTTTAATCATCAGGTATATTCATAATTCATTAATAGGAGGGAGACAAATAGACTGGGCTGGCTTTACAGTGCAAGAAAGATAAATGGAAGATGGTGCAAAGGTAATAGATACTGGAGTAGAATGTGTAGAGTTTTTCTTTCCTCCATTTTGTCTTGCTGCAGCTATTTTTCTTGAACTCTCAAAGTCATTCCAGGAAGAGGGGCTGGAAACAGGACAAATGTACATTCATTACAAATGTTCAGAATTCTGAAACTGAGCTTTAAGTACGGTGTGAGCTTTTGAATGCAAAAGCTACAGGATCAGCCATGATGTTACACCTGTTCTGTGGCAAATATTTTTCTAGTTACTTAATAGCAACCATTGAAACTTTGGATGTATTAAAATAATTCTTAACCATGTCCATTGCATTTGTTCTTGAATATAAATTTAACTGACTTAATGATAAATATTCCAGGAACTGTTTATCAATTTGGGTGGTATGATAGATGATACGCCATTGATTTAATGTCTTAAAAGCATGTTTAGGTAATGAACTTTTCAGAGTCTTTCTCTTGTTAACATACGATCACCAGCTTCAACAGGTTTTTTCAGACTAAATTAAAAGTAGCATGTGTGAAGTGTAATATATATTCAGTATATCACATACTCAACTGTAACTTGAGTCTAGATAGCAAAGCACACGATTGCCTAACCATCAGGCTGGCTTTGGAGAAGTAATCAGCTATAAGAAAATGATGAGTACATAATTTTAGATCATTACAGATAATTATTATAACTAGGAATGCTTTTAACTTAAAGGTGAATAAATGGCACCTCTGCAGTATATGTGCCCAGAGCTTGAAATACCATATTAAATGAAAGATGTAGTCGAAGATAGAAAGGGGAAATTCTTTGTTTGTTCATAATATCCCTTTTTTGTGGAGGTGTCTTGGGACACTTAGGATGGAAATGACATTTAATACAATGTACTATTTGTGTAGAGGCCTAGTGTCAGATATATGTTACCTTGCTCCTGAATGAGTTTGTTCTTTGACTGTTTGGATCAGGGCTTGGCTGAAAAGCTCCATGGCCTCTACTAGTCCCCAAACCTAGGTGTTTGGAGAGTCTGAGGGAGCACAAAATTTCAGGGCCACTAACTTGTTTTGCTCTACATGATGCAGTTGGGAACATAATTCATAGATTTGAATGAAAAAGGTATCTGTAATTTGTAAAAGTCAAAAAATGCTAGGTACCCTGCCTACTGTGAAAACACCTGCTTATAAAATGATATTCAGAAGCATACTTAAGTCATGGCAGGCAGGGGAAGTTCTCTGTGACTGGAAAAGGGGAAACATAACCTCCATTTTTAAGAAGGAGAAAAAAGGAAGACATGGGGAACTAGAGACCAGTAAGTCTCAGTTCGGTGGCCAACAAGGTCATGGAGCAGGTCCTCCTGGAAGCTATGCCAAGATTCGATTAGATGCTAGGAGGACATTGTTTCTCATGAGGATGGTGAGGCACTGGCGCTTGTTGCCCATAGAAGCTGTGGATGCCCCATCCTTGGCAGTGTTCAAGGCCAGGTTGGATGGGGCTTTGAGCAGCCTGGTCTAGTGGAAGGTGTCCCTGCTCATGGCAGGGATTGGAATGAGACAGTCTTTCAGGCTCCTTCCAATTCTACCCAGTCTATGGTTCTTTCATCAGGTATTTGGTGTCTTATTTCCAGGAGTGGTGTGCTGACAACACACACTGTTCCATCAGCCAGAAAGTAATGGGAGATGTTGTTCTCACTTTCCTGAAAAATAGGACCAAATTTTTCTCCCAACTGAATTACCAAATGTCAAAGGCAGTTTATTTTGTCTGGGGGAGAAATGGTCAGTAGGGTTTCTGCTGAATTACATAAATGGTTTCACCCAATTACAGAGTCAGTAGTTTGGTGAAGTGACTTTAACTATCAACTTCTAGTTCCATTTTTGGTTGTAAAATAAGTAAAATTAGCCAAAAAACTCTCCTTTATGATGTCCAGGACAGCCGCAAATTTTAGAAAGATTCAGTGCTCAGCTATGTATACTGTGTGTGCAATAGCATCTCCCAGGGAAATACCATGGCCAAATGACTCGAGGTCCAATCTCCAACAGTTTATTCATGTATGTGCCTAACACAGAAATTCCATTTTATCTAGATGTTGTCATCAGCTGTGATCTGCTATTTAAAGACTGAAAATACACAAATAAGTTTAAGAGAAGGAAATCAATGGCATAATCATATCAGGCATAGTCCTATTCCTCATAGCTGAGAGTTTAAGGCAGCACTTTTATACTTCAGACAGACATTACACCCTATCAGTTACAAGTTACTTGTAACCAAGCTACAAGTGAAAATTATCATTACTTTATGATCCATTCAATATCCTTTTAGCAATTCCACTTTAAAACACAAGTTACAGATGTTCTTCAAGGCTCATCTCAGAAAAAAATTTCTTTTTGTGCTTTTTCAAGATAACCTGTTATGTCAAAGTCATTGCAATAATGTGTATGTGTAAAGTTAAGCATACTTACTTTGAAATGCTCAGCTGAACAAGGCATTCAGGACATTTCGTTGTTCTTCAGGCCAAAGCACAAATATTTTACAAATGGGGAAAACAAAGTGAAATATTTGCTTGAGGCAAAGGAACCGGTTGCCAGCAGGTTTGGAAGGGACTAAATTCCTTCACTACCTTCTTGACAGATGGAGCACAGTCTGAGAGCCATTTACTTATTTAGATATAGGTGAAAGAAACTTCATGATGAGTGTGTTTTATGGTTGTCTTCATTCTCTGTAAATGCTCTGTCTGAAAAATAGGGATTTTTTAAAGAGCAAATAAGCTATTTCATGACAATCTATTATTATGAAAATAAATAAAAAATCTTGTATACTTTCTTGTTTTTATATTATTGTGTTGTCATGAAAAAGTTTATAGCCTTAGCAGTATCTTTTATTTTCCCTAGAAACATTAAAGCTGTCATTTAATTTTATTGGGATATACAATTGCTAGTTTGTTTATCATCAAATTTAAAGGGTATATTCCTGGATCATGGAGCACAGTGTCTCCCAGGAAAATTAATTCCCTGATTGCAAATGTCAAGAACAGTTGCTGAACTATTGTTTTGCTATTCTGTTTTTAACTTTTGCTTTAATAATATATTAAATATGTAGTGTAAGCTTCTCACACAATAATCTTTGCCTGAAAAAAAATCTGAAAATATTCCTCTGTTTATTGTTGGGCTGTTTTAAAAGAAAATTTATGTATATGCTGACTTTTTAATAACAATTGAAGTATGGAAACAATTGTTTCCAGAGAGAGGAATGAACTTTTGGAGTTTAAGTTATAATGGTGTAGATTAAAGTTATTTATTTCATATATTTTTTCTGCATTTCCTCAACAAAGTTTTTAAGCAGCAGATTCGAAACAAACAAACAAATAATGAAACAACAAACAGATGTGGTTTTGCATGACAAGTCCTATGGGACCTTTTTGTGAAGAAAAACGGGGATGCAAAAAGTTTGCATGGATTCAAGTTCAAATTAGCTGTGCACTGGCCAAGATCCATTAGTCCAAACCACTCAGAGGTGGTAATCGGGAGTTGTAAATGCAAATAGTTGAGTGCTGGGAGAATATTCAGGGGCATTACTGACTTCTGGACACTAGTGGAGATAGATGGATCCCTTACCTTAGGCAAAATTGCCATTCTTACTCTGGGGCACGTTCCCAATCCTGTTAAAATTATAGGCTCTTCTGTGTACCACTGTGCTAGTATGAGGACAGGCTAGACATGATGGCACACCAGCATCTTTGGGCTGCTGGGACTGACCTGAGGTGTCTTTGGACGACTGAGTGTTGTTTCCAGGAAGCAAGGACCACCCGGGAGTGCCACGCGTGCTAATGAGCGTCAGCCTCTTGTGGCTGTAGGTAATGGATGGATGGGAGGGGCTCAGAACCAGGGAAGCAACCTTGTGTCCAAGGCAAACACCAGCACTAATGAAAGCCTCACAGGTATCTCCAGAGGAGAATGTACCCTTTCTATGCATAAACATCAAAGGATTCATAGGGTTACTGATTAGGAACTGCAGCTTCTTTTAGTTAAAGAAGGCATGGTTAATTAATGATTTTGCGTTCTGATTAGAAAATTAACATTGCTAATGCTGTTATTAGATAACTGAATTTCAGTATTATAAAAGCTTTTTGAAATGCAATTTGACAGAGCATATATCAGATTAAATTGGATTGATTATAGGAGTTTTGGAGTTGTTGATTTCTTTGAGAGCTCTGTTAACGAAGCATTATATTGTAACAGAATACATTAACAGCTCAGTTCTCCTTAGCTAACAGCCTATTACCCTTGGCAGGTGATAAAGTGCAGACCTGAGACACCCTAGCAAGCAGGGTAGGACAGAGTTACTCCATTGTGTCCACTGCAGATTTTCGTGTAGAGTTCTAATTTTGTAGAGCTGGGGGGGTCCTGTTCTCACTGTCAGCTTGGGTTGGTAACACCGAGTCCCACAGAGCACTGTCATGAAGCAAGACCATGGTTTGGCATTGTCTGTTAGCATCAGAGGAGTGGTGTGGTAATGCCACCTGGCAGGATGGTGCAGTGACAATGTTCTGTCCATTCAAGGAACTGCTGAAAAGAATTGACACACTGGGACATGTGACCCTCCCAAAATGGCAAATACCACCTGCATATCCTCACCTCCCCAAACCTTTTATTTTGCACTCTACATTTGCCAAGGCAATTTCCATGGATGTGCTGACGTGCTAGATATGTAAGCGGACAAGAGAGTATTATGGGTGTTCCCCTCCCAGGCAGGGGTAGGAGTCCTACATCCTACAACTAGTGCACTGATTTATTTACCTGATATATCTATGTGAAACAGACCTTTCTAAAAAGTGTAAGAGTATCTAAAGATATTTACTGCACATTTAGGAACATCATTACATTGCTAGTGTAGAGTGATTCAGCCGATGGCCTTCAGAGTACTGCTGGTTTTTTCTTTTTGTCTGCTTGTTTGGCACATTCCTTTTTTTTTGGTTTTTTTTTCAAGACAAACTGGTTAATAGTTGAACTTAGTGATCTTAAACGTCTCTTCCAACACAAAAAAAATCTGTGATTTTATGATTCTATGCAGTTTTGCTAAGTTTCTTTCAGATGAGGCACTTTTCTCCCTAGAGGCCAAAGCAGCTGTATTGTACTCTGGGGTACCATGCAAGAAATGAAAAATATGCATTGAATATTAAAGTCAGGAAGCCAGACTCAGAACTAATAGGAACTAGAGGCTTTGGCTGAATACCAGAAGCTCTTTGCAATTCTTTTACAAACTTCACTGCATTGGATCTTGGCCAAAAATTTATCTTGGCCAAACTCTATATATTCAAAACTTTGGAGAGAAAAGACCTTGGTGTCTCATCGCTGAATGTTAGTGCTGCATCTTTGCTACTTTCCCATCTATTACTGTAATGGTCCCATTGAAGGCAATGGGTAACACCACAGTACAACTCAAGACTATAATCCAAAGTCCTGTGGCGCACAGAAACACTAAAAAGTTATTTTTCATCTTCTGAGCCTTTTTATAACAGTGATGATGCAGGAAAAGATATTTTCACAGCTGGCAGCTGAAAACTGGACTTTCTGAGGTAAGGAATATAAGAGCTCAAAAAAAAAAAAAAATCCATGGTGCTATCTATTGTTACCTTTTGCAGTAAAATTGCCTTTAATGTAGATGTTGCCAAGTCCACAGTTACATACTGTGTTTGTCTGGGAGCCTTGAAAAAGAGGCAGCCTGCAAAGGAAACAACCAATAGAGAAATACATTATACAGCAGTTCTGTTGCCATCCTGGCATGCAATGTCTGCTTTTTTATGCTTAGGAGATAAAGTAAAACTTTTACTTTATTCTGTGAGGAGATTTTTGAGGGTGGCAGAAAATTTAAGGATGTGAGAAACTATGTACTTTCTGGAGGTTTCTGTTAAATTACATGCCCCAAGTATCCTTGCATGATCTTGACTGTAAGAGGCAAAATCTGTGCTCAGTAGACATTAATAGGTCCTAGAGCAATAACCCAAGAATACTTAAATGCACCTGTCAAAGACTGATAAGAGCTGAGGTCTGTCAGCTGCATTTCTGTGGTTCCGGAATTGTGTCAGCCCAATTTCCTCTCTGTTTTATTACTTTTCAGTGACACAAAATTCTTAGGAGTGTCTGATGCCTTGCAACCCCTGAAACATAATTCAAATTATTTGCCACCAGAACTACACTCATAGACCTGGAATACTAAAATTTTGCCTGCATTGCAGGGTGGAAGCAGTGGCTAATTTTTTTTTTTTAAATCCCCAACAAAACAAAACAAAAAAAAAGCACAAGATATGACGCTGTTGGCCTTTGATGTTAGATTCCTCTTTGTCAGACTGGAGGTTTTTTAACAAACATGGCTTTACACAAAGTTAATTAGATTGAGTTCATTGACATTTATCTGAATTATCATTGGCTCTTAACTCTTTTATCAAATTTTTGTTTTCAGTAGTTGAGGTTTTAATTTGGAAAGTATTCTCCACACCCAGAGTTGGAGACTTGTGAAGCAATCTTGTTGTTAAAGTGGTCTCTTTCAATCAAGGTAACAAAAGAGAGTAAAAAGCAGATGGAAAGGATTTAATGCCATGAAACAAATAGGAAAGTAAAGAAAGCAATTCCGGGACATTGGAACATGAGAATAGTTGCACTATAACCTGTTCCATTTCTACCAGGATGTAGAGATTTCTGGAGCCAATGTGTTTAGCCATGCCATAGTGGCTTATTCAATCAGTTTATCTATCCTTCAAGAATTTGCCTAATCACTGTTTGAATTTGTGTATCCTCCTGAAATTCTCAACATCCTGATGTGGGAAAGGAGCTGGAGACACATCATATCCATCACCTACAGACTCTTTTCTAAGTTACAAAATGAATGGGAAGGAGTCAGATCTTCAGCTACTGCCAGTTGCTTTTCTGGAGTTTATGTGGAAAGCTGCATCAAGCTTTGACTAAACCAGACAAAATGTTTCCTTTAAAATATCATTTAGCTAAACATGCAGATCTGTTGCTACTGTTATATTTCATTAATCCATTTATATTTTGTGATTTTGTCTGACAGCATATTCTCTCCTTGTGTTTCTCATCTCTTTCACATTAGATATACTTAAATACCAATTTCTAAGTTTAGTATTTGACATTTTAGTTTTGAAAACTACTTTGAATTCAGTGTAAAACAATGAAATTACAAAATTATTCAGATACAGAAGATTTTATTATTTTCAGATATGTTTCTGACTGTTTTAGTGCCAAGAAAATAAAATCCCATCCAGATAAGATGTTGATTTCATTTGCAGAATTTCAAAAATCCTGAAAAAATAAGTTGTCGGACAATTTTCCTCCTGCATCTTCGGAAAACTCACATATATTTTAGAAGCCTCAGATGACAATAATTTGTATTGTAGTACTTACTGGTGTATTCTAGTCTTGTAAATAATAAAAGAGCATGTATACCACTGGTACATTGCATGGAGAACCACAGGCAGTAGTACTACAGTATTGAGTCATACTGGATTCCTAAAATAAACAGTTAACTGTCAAAAATTAGACCCTTTATGGAGCTAAGAAGTTACTACAGTACTCCCTGCCCCCTTAAGATTTTTGTGACTGCTCGGTCAATCAAAATGCAACTGGAACAACTAGCTCTTGAGGACACTGGATTTGTCAAAGTCCTTTGAAGAGGTGGCATTTGATTTAAAAGATCAAAATGACAGAGTAAAATTGTGTGTATTATCTGTCACTGATTTTTCCTGAAACCACTGCACTAAAATTTTTAAACACAGTAAGTGTTTGAAGACTTCATTTTGAAAATTGTACTTGTATGATAAGTAAGCACAGAACAATTTTAAAGGATATTACAATGCCTATACGAATGATCAGAAATTGCAAAGGATTTAATAAGTGGGCACAATTTTTTATGTCATGTCAGTGAAGAAAGTGAAGCACAGCGAGCAGGAATAGAGCTGAGATGTAGAAGTTTAATTCTGTAATGTTACAGGTGGCTGTTCTCTACCAGAGTTATTAGAACTCACTGTCCCTTGAGAAAGAGTAGAAATTAATTTGCTTGCTTTACTCTCAACTCTTTACACCACTTAATAGAGAAAAAGAAATAATCATTATGACAAATCCGTGTAACTAGAACATTTAGATTTTATTTTTCCTATATTTTCCCCCTCTCTGTATTTTATCACACTGCCTAATTAGGAAGATACCCATGATAGGTGAGAAAATTGCTTGAATATTGGGGTCCTTTTGTTGTTTTGTTTTGAAGAAGCAGAAAGCAACTAGAATCACCAAAAGTGTTCATATTCGTTGCTAAATATTGACATAATAAATTTTTAGCAGGAATTTATTATGTAAGAGCTGTTAAAAAAACCTTTTTAATGCAAGCTAAAATATAAGTTGGGGAGAGGATTTCTGTTCTTCATGTATTATGAGTGGTATCAGAAAATCTACTAGGATATGCCATTTTTTTCCTCCTTTTTTTCCCCTCATATTTTTCCTATACAAAACCAGCACATGTCCTTTTGTGGAATTTTAGTTTTCAGCATTACATGTGGTAATCTCTGCTATAAAGGCATAGGATAACTATTGGAGACTACAAATACAGCACAATAGGCTACATGCATCTTCTCATTTCCACCTAGGATGTTTCATAATAAGAACAAGACCTTTTCTTTTTTTTTTTTCCCCAATTGGACAGGCTTCTGGTTGTGCAGACAGTGAATGAGACCGATTTAACATCAATATTCTCAGTAAAATTAGACAGATGTATTAGTAATCTTGCTCCAGTCTGTGTGCTGACAAGCAGTGCATGAGTAATGAAGAGGTCTTTCCAATGTGACCCTACTGCACAGCACTAATGAACAGGGATGTGCATTATTAGTTGATAGTACATACCAGAATTAGAACAAAGAAATGCAGTTTAGGGTGCTGCCTACGTATCCAACGTTCTAGCAACTTTACTTTAGAGAACAGAAAAGAAGAGGACTTCTGTGCTGGACCTGCACAAATGATGTTTTCCTTGTTTTTTAAGGAATTAATGCTTTTTCAAGAAGAATGTAGAAAGCTTCAAGAAATTATTGTTCCTGTCTTTATAGTCAGAAAAGCAGACCATCTGACCTGTAAAAATATTTCCATTTAAATTGCAGCATGGGTGAACAGATAAATGCTTTTGAAATGAACAGTCATGTTCAGTTAATGAACATTTTACTTAAAAATGGAAATACATTTTTTTAGGTTTTGACATCCACTCATCTCAAAACTAATAGACAAACAAATAACTGTTTTCTGGCTTTTTCTCTAACATGTGCTAACAGACCTCATATTTTCCTCCCTATTTGCTGATTTGGTCAAAATGGGCAACTAAGGACAAAATCAAATACTTTAGACTGCAAATTAACTCTTCACATGTTTTTGAAATTGCAATCAGTTTCGTAGCAAGAGAGAAAGTAAGATATTATGGAATAAGACTTCATCTCAGAAATGCTGCAATCCCTAGGTGCTCATTCAAGTGAGGGTATAGGGAGCTGTCAGAGGTCCAAGGATTCAGGTCTCAATTCGCATATTGCTCCAGTTTGGCATTACTGAAACCCACAACACAGTCATGCACTGAACAAGGGCAGATACTCACCACCCAACACAGACACGATCTTTTGGTGCAGCAGTGTGGCTGTTGAGATGATTTTTCCACTCCTTCAGACTTGCAGCTGTGTGTACAGGGGTAATAGAAAGGAGATGTGTGATGAGTTGCAGGTTGGAAGCAGAGAGTGCAAGGAACCTGCAACTGGTGCCGAGTTCAGTCAAGGAGTCTTTGGTCCTTGGAGCAAAGATACTCAGAGACACCTCCAAAGACATCAAAAGAGATTGCAAAATATTTCATAAACCATGCTGCTGTGGAAAAAAATGTTTATCTTTCTCAACTTTTATATTACAGATAGATGAGAATCATAGTATAAAGGATGATTTTCATTGTTATTGACTAATATATGTTTAGAATAAGGAACACCTAGTTATTATCAGAGCATGAAATCATCAATCCGTTTCAGCTGACCAGCTAATTTGAGGAAACATCTGGTCTGTGGTCTGCATCTCCCCCAGATGACTGAGGAAGTCAAGCAAAAGTGCTTTGGAAGCTAAGCAGTCTTCCGAGTACAGTGTGAAGTGATTTGTTTTGTTGAAAATGGTAAGGGTTGCTTGGTCTACCAGGCCCCCTCAGAAATGTTTATGTTCAGGTTACACAGCTGTATGAGGAAGCTCAAGGCTTGCTTTTAACTGGAAGCAAAGCTAAAGTGATTTTAATCCTCATGTTAAAAGTAGTCTTTCAAAATATTTTGGCTTTATTAAAACTAAAAGTTAGCCCCTAATCTGAATTCTGTAAAGTTGTGAAAATAGTGGAGGAAGGGAAGTTATTCTTTTTGTAAGTCATTCTTCTGTTCATTTTCCTTAGATTGGTTTCAGTGAGAATTTGCTTGATCATTTGTTTATACCATAGGTGAAAAAGCAGCTAGCCCAGCCAAACTGGGTAACGTTTTTTACCAGTTTGGCAGTGGATCTTCCAGATAAAGTCCCTCTCCATGTACTGGAGATCAGCTGAATTATTGTCCTTTTTTGTGCACTTTTGGTTGCAAAAGTAATGTCATTGTAGTTCTTCTGTGTACTAAAGGATTTTAAAAAGTGAGTATGTAAATTTTGGAGCAGGGAAATGCAAGAGACTTCATTTTGTTTCTTTTTTTTTGTTTTTATATTAGGTACTTTAAAATATGTGTGTTTTGCTTCTGTTTACCTACTTTACCTATTTATTTTTACCTATTTTCCTCTAGAAAAAAATTTCCTCATAAATCACAGTGACGTGCATATATATATATTTTTATATATATATATATGCATACAGATGCAGGCATGCATGTGTGGACGTTAGACTTAAACTAAGCCTTGTTGTTGGTTCTGATGCAAGTTTGACACCTCTAGTGAAGTAACTGTAAATACCTTGGGAAAAAAGATCTTAAGGTTAATAAAGGCTGTGTGAAAGTTGTGCTCCTTTTGTTTTTGCTTGCAAAGATTAACATGTTTCTGGAAATGTTTACACCAACCAAAGTAGCCAGACATGAGATTTCTCCACCTTTAAACCATTTGCTGGCTGCCATGTAGGTTCTCTAGGACTGGCATGGGGTGCTGTGAGACTGGGTCCAGTTGTAGGTGCTGGAGGAAATAATCCACAATTTGAACCCAGCTGCAAAGATAGAACAGAAGAAAGAACAAAGTAGCCCTGTTTCTCTGAATGGTTTCTCCCCTTCAGATGCACAGCCTTACCCCACATGAAGTTATTTTCCTTTCCAGAAGTGTGAATGGAGATTAAAGCATTTTATCGCCAAACTCCCCATCTTGTAGAGAGGCCAGGGCGAGGGAGCCTGTGGGAAGTGAAAGCCCTTGGCTAAAATTTAGATAGCTACAAAGAGTATTGGAAGTTTTCCTCTCTGGAAAATCGTCTTTTGGCAAAGTGTAACCTTAAGGCTTTCCTGATGGGAAATTTAGCATACCTGTTACAGTAGGGGCTGCCCTACTAACCGCTTGCACCTGTAGCAGCTCAGCGGGTTGGCAGTCCTGCTGTTTTTACAAGTGTTCATGAGCACAAAGCAGTTCAGGGTCATGAAATAAGTTTGTAAACCTTACGTTTTCACAGTAGAAAAATAATGCAAATATATTTTGCTTTCTAAACAATTCCTTGTGTTCTAGTGTAACAGACAACTTATATATATATTTTTTTTTTTTTGTGGGACTGTAGTATGTGATTTAACTATATAAATATTTTGACAATAATCTGAAAAAGTGATCTCTTTAATTAGTAGGCATTGCTTTAAAAGAACAACTAAAAAATTAAATGAAAGTGTAGTATCTTATATTTTCATTTTACTGACTGATAAACATAGACATGTCTTTTAAACTGTTAAGGAGACTTTCCTGTCTGACTATTCAGGGAGTACCCTGGCAGTCACGCTCTCACCATTCAAGACTTTTCACTGCTGGGGCTGAAGCCCCTTTGCAGCAAGGCTCACATGGTCAGACAAGTTTCCCTTACCAGCTTGCCCCCAGGTTTCCCATAGCAGGGTCTCAGACATCTGAATCCTTTAGGTTATTTAGTCAACATGCAAAACACAAAACCAGGTCAAGCTGGGTAACTCCAAGGAGGGACCCTGAACAACCAAATCCCTGAGCTTTTATACTCTTGAAGCCTAAGTGTGCCATGGTCTGGGGTCCTCCTGCTGAGTCCTTGGCTCCTGCAGTGTCTCTGAGCTGCTCTCCTGGCTGGCCCCAAAGGTCTCTCTGCTGTGCAAAGGGGCAGCCCCAGTTCACGGCCTTTTTGCCTGGGGCTCCCATCATTTCCCGACACCCAGAGCCCAACCTGCAGCTCACTCTGCAGCTGCACACTGAAATACCTCTGCACTAAATGAATTCCTCAGCTGGACCGCTGAAGTTTGGGTTTGCTGACTGTTCAGAAGTTCCAGAGTGCTCTGCTATACCACATGCTGAGTTTCGTGGAGTTTACCACTATGCATCATGAATTTTGTAGAATGGGAATTATAAAGCTTTACCTGATGTTTTGTTAGAGTCACAGTGGTTGTACACTGAGGATTTGTCATGCCTGACAAATCAAATAATAGATTCTCATGTACTGGGACGGGTGCCCATCAATACACTCCAAATTAAGCCATGAGGGGCATACTTAATCATACTGATTAGACGAGGAGAATCAGAGGTGTAGTGGAAGAATTTCAAATTGAATAAAACTCAGAGGAAAAAAATGAACCCAAGATAGGCAGGGCTGAACTGAAAATTTCATACCTAGTAAATCCATGTGCCAAGCTATCATGCCCTGCTTGCAGAAGAGGCAGGGGAAGGAGACAGAGTGGAGCCACGTGTCTGCCTTTGTCCCTGCCAGCACAGCCCAGCTTCATGGCAGTGAACCTTGTGGGTGCAGTGACTGTGGCTGCTATGGCTCCTGTCAGTGCACTAGAGTCAGTGCTAAGCATGGCTGGAAATTAGGAGAATCATCCTGTAACTCATAGGGGGCCTTTCTAGAAGGCGATTGTCATACGCTGTTAAAGATTGCATCTCTTCATGCTCTACTGACTTAAAATTATAATTTAAACCTTTAAAATATGTATCACAATGTCTGTATACTATAATATTAACCAGCTTGTATTGTTACAGGTTGACTGACAAGATAATATATATTTAAATAAAAAATGACAGTGGGGCTCCACCAGATTTCCCTGGGATTCAAGAGGCAATTAAACATTACTCACTCTTCTTTGTAACACAAATTAATGAACAGATAGAAAAATCAGAGGGGAGGCTTACAGCCAGAAAATACCTTTTATGTAAAGGGATCATTAATAGGAAGTCAATATTTACTGCACTGCAAATACAGTCTTTCCTTTTGTAAAAAAAATTAGCCACAGGCCCATGGTACACGTCTTTTCTCTACAGAGATGACTAGCGTAGCTGCAAAGAGCTATCAAGTAAATATACTGCCAAATGCTATTACCACTTGTTCTTGCCATAGAAATAACAAAGCTTACATACAGTTCTTAAATGAGGGCAGTATAAGTAGCTCTGGGCAGTAATTCAGAATGTCCAGTTGTGTCACTTTTACAAGAGGACTGCGACTAACAATAGCTCTCTAGTACCAGGAATAGCATGACCAGCTTGGGATGGGATGCTGGATGTGGAAATTCAGGTTATGGGTTATCTACATGCTGCTAACTCAGGCTCAGATCTTATGGACTTTTTGGAAGGAATCTGTTACTTCAAAATGTTGGGTTAGATTTGCAATACAAGGAAAAAACAGCAGTGTTAACCATCAGAGTTGACAGTAAGTGTGGTGTTGCCACTGAATAACAGCAGGAATTCACTGCTGAAGAGAAGCCATACCTAAAAATTAAAATTGATTAGGGACTTAAAAAGCATAAAATCAGCTAGATTGAATAAAATAATAGCTTAACTGACAGTATTTTTAAAAAACCAAACCAAATTGCTTGTTTCTATCAATGCACTGAAACAGGAACAAAATCTCGCTAAGGCAAACTGTAAAAACATTTATTCAGTTTCAGGGTGGAACTGCTTGACGGCATATTTCCTCCTCTGGTACTTTTTCAGACAAATTATTTTTTACAATAGACTTGGGGGAAAAAAAGCTTTTTTTTTTCAAAGGATTTCTGTACATAGTTTAAAAAATGAGCAAAATTAAAATCTTCAAATAAAACTGATGATTTTTACTTTGGATTAAGAAATGTTTATGCTTTTGTTTTTCATCCTTTGGAGATGAGTAATTGAAATTTTTACTTTAGCCTGTTTTAAAATACTACTTCAAAGTTTAAAACACTGCTTCAAAGGCAGAGGGGAAATGAAATTACTGTTTCTCCACTGAACAAAGCAAAATGTTCTTCCAAAACATTTTGCAAAAATACCTGCCCTTTCTAAACATACTTTATGGTGTATGTTTCTGAGTAGTGAGAAGCACATTAAGACATCACAGCTACGTTCTTTAACTAACAGCTTTCTGAGTATCAGGAGGAGTATATTTTATGCCAAAGAAAGGCAATCATATTTGCAATTAAAAAAAAAAAAAAGCATTATCAGAGAAAATGCCCTTGAGTTGTGTAAAACCAAGTTACTATTAAATTTACCTTGCCTTTTGAAATTTCTGTTATATATTCTCTCTAAAAAGATAATCTTAAATACCTGGGCATGCTATTCAACTATATGCCTTGGCTTGTCCGTGTCTTTTGTGGTCTTCTGTACTTTGAATAAATGTGATGTATTATTTAGTGTTAGGAAGCCACCACTATTTAGTTACAGAAACACTCTTTATAATATTAAAAATGGAATATTATCTCCTCAGAAGATTTTATTATAAAAGTTAGACTAGACTGTAGTTCTGGAGGAAGGATACAGAACAGATGACCTTTGTGTCCAGTATTGATTTGATTAATCTAATTAAAAGCCACATGAAATGGCCTCTGATGAAATGCTGCTAAGCAAGGGCTCAGTATTTCGGCTTTACATTTCTTTGTCAGCAGCGGCTCACTTAGCAGTGAGGTGTGTTATGAAATCTTTTTAATACCTGAGGTGCTCCCGGGTTTCCTCGTAGGAACCACTTATAACATGTTTGCAGGCACCAGCCCCCAGCCTTGCCAGGGTGGGCTGTCTGGCTGCAGTGCCAGCCAGAAATGTACTTTCCCAGCTGAAGGCCTAAAATACCCTGATGTGCCGTCTTGGCTTGTCACCTCGGATCCTCATCAGGCTGTGCCGCTTTTCACTGCTGAGCAGAGACGTGAAGGACGAGCTTCTGCCCTACTTTGTACAAGGTGGCTATAAAGCACACTCAGAGCCACATCAGTGGTACACAACTCCTTCTAATATCATTTTGGGGAGGTTTTTTTGCCAAATGTGGCTGCCTGTAGGAAGTACAATGCAGGAGAGGTCAGGGACTATGATAGGAGCAGGGTTCTTTCTGTTTTGACAGAGAAAATATGAGCTGGCTGTGGTAATGTGAGTTCATGTCGATCAAATTATTAGATAATAATTTTTAGGATGATTAGTTATCTTTATTGCAATAGTTGCTACATGCTTTCAACACTTATTTACTTTGTGTGCAGCAGGAAAGACTGTGTTGTGGAGGCTTGGTTGGCATGGGAGAACTGATCCTTTGTTTTTGTTTGTTGATATTTTTTCTTTTTTTTTTTTTTTTTTTTTTTTTGCTAGATCCAAATAGGTTCTAGGGAGCTAAAGGATTAATCCAAACTGGGATTATACTTTTCGTATTGAAATTTCTGTTTTGTTTCTACCATATTTGTGAGTATGGCTGAGGCAATACCTGGTAGTCCTTGGCTTGTAGGTGCTTTGGAGTTTGGGTAGCATGGGTACATTGTGTAAATTTTCCTAAAAATGAAAGTAACATATGTAAAGAGACTTTGCTTCTCCATAACCAGGCTGCATTGTGTATTTTTCTCTTTGGACATTAAGGTACTGAAACCATCACACAGATTTATGACTTTCTTGGAGAACTTACAGCAGCTCAGCAAGTTTTTTATGTGCCCATTTGTTGACTGTTTTAAGCGGACTTAGTGGATACTTTTTATACCTGAGTCAGTGTATGAGTCCCTGGATATTATTCATGCATAAATTTCCTTTTGAAAGCATAACATTTTTCATGCATTTAACTTTTCAGTCAAACAGAAGTGTAATGGTAAGTGTTGATTTCATATAAAAATATTGAGTGTTGAGTATATGAAATACTGAATTTAGAATGTGAAGTATACAGAAAAGCAGATGGCTGAGAGCTGCCTATGTGAGTGTTCAATGAAGGTTTAGACTGCAAGGTGTCATATTAGTAATGTGTCACACTCTGATTGTCTAGTTCAATTGTTCACTACCAAAAGTCAGTCTAATGGAAACATTTAATTTCAAGAACTCACAGATTGTGGTCACTATGTGTACTGTATTAGTATTTTCTGTGGTTATAAATTGAAGGTAGTAACATCTGAAATTATGCTGTGCTAGGCTCTACAGCAGCATAAGGAAACAGTCCCTGCCCAAGGGGCAGGAGATGATCAGTGCAGAGAGCAGGAGTCCCCTCCCTCCCAAAAAGGATCAGCAGCACTCCTATGGGCAGGTATTGATAAGGCAGTAGTGGTACCAAACTCTACAATATTTATGAATTAATCATGTTGATATGAGAAAGGAAGAAAACAGATATTTTAGCCTAAATTTTCAACTACAGGTGTCTAATACCAAATACTTAAGTGCTTGAGAGGTGTGAAGATGTCTTAGTATTCCCACTAAAATTAAGTGATGGAGAGGCCTAAGGGTAGCTCTCAATCAGGTCTGAATCTATGAATTTTGAGATGTTGGCCTTTATATCCCTCTCATGTGTAAATGTGTTCCTTCACAGTTTGCATCCAGAAATTTCTTGTAAAGGTTATTTATTTAGTACATAATTAGAATTCTAGAAATTTCTCTAGTTTCTAAGAAAGGCAGGGCCAGAGTAATAAAATCAAACAGGAGTGGTCTGCTTGTATTCACAAACAGAAGTTGAACACTGCAATCTTGTCAGGATCATGGATATGTAAACCCTACACAAAGCTCTGCAACATATTCTGTTATTCTCTTCCTCTTTAAGGGCTTCTAGGAAATGAACTTGAGGGTTTTCTGTTATTTCTGGTGTTGCAGTCTTCAGGACTTGATGTTCACAAGAATGAAATCTTGGAGGCTGTCCATTTTCCTGAAGGATGCACTGGGAATTGCCCTTTAGCACCTATGGAGGAAAAAAAAATTATGAAAGACATAAGTATTCTTCAATATAAATTGTTTTCAGTACTTGAAAAGCTGCACTGTTTTCATTTTCTGTGTGTCCCTTTCTGCCTCTCCACAAGCTTTCTTTCCTGCATTTATTAAATACTAATTGTATAGTAATAAACTATGAAATTACAGGAAACATTCATGTGATTTTGAGCTTTGAGTTTTGCAAACTCAGTAAGGAAATACATTAAAACACCAGTAGAGATGTAGTGTAGTTACATTCACTTCTGCCATGTAAGCCTGTACTGAATTTGTCTCATTGACATAAAACCTCAAGAGGACAGACATTTCTACACAAATGTCATAACAATAGAGTCATAACAAAATGAAAGCACTTGTTTTGCCTTCTTACTTAAGTCACCTTTGCATAGTATCTTAATAATTGAAAGGTAAATGTAAAGAATAATATTAATAAGCAATGTTTCATGGTCAAGGATGTTTGCAGGTAGCCACCTTACACCCCTCATGAGGGTCTGAGAAGGGTACTGCATGTCCATGCTGAATTAGGGAAAGGCAGAAAGTTACAAAGAGCTTCAATTTGCAGTAGTAGTTCTACCCTGGGTTTTGTTATCAGCCTCCTGAAAATAAGATTTTGGCAAGTTGTCTTCATTGGAACTTGCTGAAAAACAGCGAAAGAAGCTTTATGGCTTACATGTGCTGATGCTGAGTGGGTGGTAGCATTGTTCCAGAATCCCCTTAGGAGGATTCTTATGCTGTGGCTGCAATTTGTGCCACCTGCAGTGACCGTGCTGGGGTTGTTGGACCTGGAGGTGTTTCTTGGTTCTAAGGTCTGTCTGTCTATCCCACCTGTGCCTCAAATCCATGCTCCAACACAGACTTATTTGTGAAATTGTATGCTTACTGTTCTTGAATTAATTTCATTTCTAACCCTAATTGCAGATAAGATACAAGGCAGCTAAAAGATAAAACTCACTCTGAATAAATAGTGAGATATTGAATGGTGTAAGCATGTTGGGAATTTTGCATGTTCCTTAGAAAAGTTTGAAAGTTTTTGCTAACAACAGCATGTTACCAGATACATCAGCTAGTAAGACTGGGATTCGGTAGAGGATTCTTCCAGCGTGTTTTCTGTGCACCGTATCTTTTCCCTTTCCAATGCCCTGAGATGATCTCAACTTCCTGCCTTGTTTGGATATGTGCTTCCTTGGGTTGCTCTCCACCCAGGAAAGTCTTTCTTACTGTGTCTTCTTGGCCTTGCAGTTTGAAAATTTTCAGTTCATAAAGGACCTAATTTCTTACAGCTACTGTCTCCTCATGTCTTTCTCTGATCTCTCCTGTCCTCTCACCTGCATCACTAGACCTTCACCATCACCAGCAGCATTATACACCACTTGTGGCATAGATTCCAGCAGATCTTGCCAGCTTTGCAGGGTTGGCATCCAGTCACTTGTATGTCAGGAGAAAATATTCCTATGAAGGCAACTGCAAGAATGTTACCCATATTCAGATAGTTCACAACATATTTAGGGAAGAGCTCTTACAGAATATAAGCACCTACTATTTTCATTTGTTGTGGAACTGTTTCCTGTTTCATTCATTGTTAATTTAGACAATGTTTGCCGTAAAACCTATGCTTGTTTGAACCCTAAGTGCCTGTAACTTGTTTGCACTGTTGCAATATCCCTTCTCATCATATATACAAGTTACTAAAAATGTTAGTTCAGTTTTAAATTACTTACTCTTTGTGCAACTGCTGAAGCAAAAGCTTTGTCATAATCCTTTCTACACAAGTATCTGGCATTGAAGAGGAGTAGTAACAGCTATCATTAGGATGAAAAACAAAAATAGAATGTCCATTTTGAATTGCATTAGTTATAAATTCTAAAGTCTGAATATGGACCCCACTTCCTGAGCTCAGCTACATAGCCTTATATAAAGATATTTTCTGTTTTATACAGATTTTTTTTCTTTCTTATTTTTAGTGTGTGCAAACTAAAAGAAGAAAATTGCATCCTACACTCATAAGCTGAACCTGCTACATAATCAGGGAGCAATAGTTCTGCAGTAGAGAGAAGTACTATCAAGTTGCATTGTATCCTATGTGGAATTAGTGAGCATGTGAATTGATCTGATGTTTTCTCTCAGTTGTCACTAGATGGGTCACCAAATTTATATAGTACCAGTCATGGTCTTACCTCTGTTTTGTATTATCCACTATGAAGTAAAAAGCTCTAGGTAAACAGCAGAACGGTTCAACACCCTGCCCTGATTTATGAACACATGCAATACAGCTATGAAATCAGAAGCAATTGCAGTGTAGAAAAAAGAAATGTAATTTTTGGACACACCAGGAAAGCTGAAATTGTATAACCAGTTTGTAGTAAACGTGCAGTGAAGCCCTTTCCTACGAGAGGATTTTAGTGTCTAATTAATGGCGCTGTGTCTTGCTCGGATTTGAACTCCTAACATGAACCATACAGTGTGGTGAAGGCTTGCCTGAGGGAGCAGAGGGTGGTCTAGTCAGCAGTTCACCTGCATGACCTTTACATTTCTCTGAAGGATTGTGCGGGGTCTGTTTCCTCTCTTGCCTTCTTGTAGGGGGGAGGTGTAGAGTGTCTCCTGCTTATCATGCACGCACTTAACTCCTGTTAATCCTTTTGGGAGCAACGCTGTGGTATCAAAGCAGGTATATACTTTTAATCTCTAAAGCAGCCCTCTAAGAGGTAACTGGAGTTTATAGGTCTTATCAATTTGCAGCAGTGCAGGTGAATAAAGAGAGTCTTTAAAATAAAGCAACGGCTGACTCAGCTTACATAGAGGTTTGGGAGTAAAACTGAAAATTCAGCAGTGCTAGTCCTTCCTCAGCTATCAGCTGATGGAAAGTATTACCCTTTTTATGCTAATCCTCTGAGACTGGTGCAATGTAAAGTACTGGAGATATGGGTGTCTAAATAACAGTAGATCACTAGTATTTGGAGACCCTTTAAAGGGTAGCTCCTCAGGGTATCCTTCCACAGGAGGCAGGGAGAAACTCAAAATATTAAGGTTTGCTTTATGTCTGAAAGCTGACAAAACTGTTTAAGTAAATTCAGGAAATTCACTAACATGGAGACAGTTCAGGTAGATTTCCTTTGCTATGAAAAGGTGGCAGGAGCATCTGCTTTTGATCACTTTGTATTTCAATTACGTGAGACAAGTAAGATTCAATAGTAGTCATCCTAACTCAAATAACAGCTGTCCAAATAGCTCAATGCCAATACGTGTTGAATAACAGTATCATTGTGTAATGTCAGATTTATGTAATACGCTATTTGTCAGATCACAGATAATAGAAATGCAAGTTTGTTGTATGGTGCTGGAATGAGTGCATTTGGGATCCACATTTGTGAGCCAGCCTCACTTCAACCCATAATTAACTATAACCCTTCCAATCTAGTCCTAATGGCACAAATGTCTGTTTAATGTTTGCAGTTCTGTTGAAAAATGGAGCTGAACAAATAGTTTACGAATAAGGAACAGGCAGAGATGCTGTTCCTGCTGTTAATTTTAAATCAACATTCTTCCAGACAGTTATGTTTATACTGGTGATATGATGAGTAATAGGAAAAAAGTACAGTGGAATAAGAAGTCTAGTACGTAGATAATAAATATTATTTAATGCATTTAATAAAAATGAGCAGTGGTGTCTTGAAAAGCTTAAAAATTTCACTGAGGGTTGTAATATTCTCCTGTTAGTTCATTTCTAATGTCTGTTGTTTGATGAATAATTTCTATAAAAAATGGCCTTATATTTATGTCACTTAACATTTTTTTTCTTTCTGACTGTATAAAACCATTGTACATGGTAGTTATTGCCCAGGGTGCTTTAAGAGGTAGAACCTTGTTCTTAATTTTCAGAAAAGGGCTTTTTCAGGTACTATTTACAGGTGCTACTTCCTGAAATAAACGACATTCAATTTCGTATGACCATATTGCAGCCAACTTCTGAGTTTTAGAATGATAAATAACATTGAATTATATCTTTTAAGGATACAGAAATTGCAGGGGTTTTGAGTCTTATTCTCATTACCCGTTACACATTTATTTTGAATAAAATGTTCACCTACCTACTAAATGCCTCCTTCACAATGCACAGTGTAAGAAACAAGTACTGTGAACAGAATTCTGTAAAGTAAATATTGCTTCTACTTGTAGAAATGGAGGCATTTTGAAATTTCAAATGCAATGAGGAAAATGCAAATAAAAAAACCACAGTGCTTGCAAATACTTACGGAGAAATTTCCTGGATCATTAAATGCCTCTTTTCATTCATAATATGGAAACATAGCAAGATGCATCTGGTATATCTGTTGAAAGAAATCACATTCAATTTTTTCAACTTCCTGAAGCTTAAGACATTCATGATCTGAATAACCGATTTTACAAGAAAAAGATTTGCAGGTTAATTCTAAAGGCTGATAATGAGACAGAATATCAGAACAGTAAATTATATGCATAAATCCAGGTAATGAGGGTGTGGGGCAAGTCTGCAAAAAACTTTATGAACCTGGGACATTTTTAAATTACCACTCTATATAGAGAAAATAGTTTTCTAAGAACTCATGGTATCCGCAGTTAAATTACAAAGAAGATAACGTTATACAAAATGAGGAAACATAAATTTGGAATTTATGTTCACAACTTCAAAGTCAAGGGATCTGCATATCATCTCAGAAATTAAACAAAAGCTGAACCATAAATCAGCTGGTGTTCATTATAATTTACATACATGTATGTAATTAGAAGTGAATGGAACAGTAGAAAAATACCATCATTTACTATCTTTTCTTAAGAATTGTCTGTAAACATTTTGTGCCTTAACTGTAAACTAATTCACAGCTGTAAGTTGATGTCTCTCAAAGACAAGAAACTGTAGAGCGGGTCCCGTCATGGACCTGGAGACTCCACTAGAATGTTGCTCATTTGGCTATTTCGGCCTGAGTTTGCTGTTAAATGAATTCCTTGGAAATGGCAGCTGTTCTTCACTGGAGCTAGCTGCTGATGCTTTAAAGGCTGGTAACCCAACTCCTGTAACTCCATGTTACTGCTGTTGTACAACTCAGTGCGTGTGTGACTGCAGCCTTCCCTACTCCCTTGACCTTTTCCTTGTTTGAGTGTGGAGTCAAGCATGTTAGATTGAAATGCCTTCACTGTTGATTTAAGATTAAAAAAAAAAAAAAGACCTTTCATTGGGGCATTGAGTTTAGGAAGCACTCGTGGGCTCCATTTAGTTTGCTTTGCTGTTGTCATGGTGAACTCCAACATAGAAGTGGAAAAAAAATGGCCTGAGGTACTAACATTTGCAGCTCTCCAGCTGCCTGCAAAGTAAATATGTGTCTGTGATCTTAAATTCTAGGATGTAGTTTTATAGTATGTAATGAATTTCTGTCTCTAAAATAAATGTAAATTTTAAAAATGAACCCTTTGAAAAAATATATTTATTTAAGTCTATAAGATCACATTTTAATAGTTAATAGTATGGACTGTAACTGCATGTTGTTGCTTTGAGGATGTATATCTTGGTGCTTGGCTTTCCCGAGGTGGACTCTAAGATTCTGTAATCCGCCCCGGTCCAATGATAGGGACAGTCTTGTAAAGATGAGAGTTTTCTCCATAAAGCTGTCCTTGCAAAATATATCTGTGCAATTAGCCCTCTGTCACTCTGTTCAGCGCTTGCTCCTGCAAATAAAATGTTTCAGTATTCAATGGGTCTAATTTAGATTAAGTCTTCAGATCAGGGTATTAATTTCTCTGTCTGTTTACATCTGTGGTGCTATTTAAAGATGTCTTATTGTAGACCAAAATTGTAACTTACCAGACATATTTTTATCCAGTAATGTCTGGTGAGGCTATGTGGTTACAAGGTGAATGGGGAGAAAATAGGGCATTGCTGGAGGGGCTGGAGAGCTTTTTTCAGTCTTTGCATTTTCTGAGGTGCTATGTGATGGAGCTGTAAATGATAAGTTGTGCCCTGTGTCCAAAGCCTCCAGTTTCTTTTGCAACTACTCAAAGGAGTAGGAAGAAAATGGAACGTCTCCTAAGATTTCTTCTGTTTGAAAGCCATGCTCAAAAGCTCTGTGAAGAATGTTCTATTGCTACCCAGGTACCAAGACAAGAGGGGACTCTTCCAGCAGGCCCAGATTTCCTTTGGGCCCACTTGTGTTGCCATTATGGACACATGAAATGACCTGAGAATAGGCATAGCTAACAAGATGACTTGTGGCCATGTCCACTGGGATCTGGGATCACATCTGTCACTGCACATTGCACTGCCTTATCTCTCTGCAGCTCAGAAAACTCTCCTCTTGCAGCTCAGAATAATCCTTCCTTAAGGTGATGTTTCTGTCTTTTTCTAGATCTTCTTACATGACTTCACTTTTCTTAAACCATGAAATATATTCCTTCAGCACTGGAAGAAGACCTGCAAATATATCTGTCATTGGCCTCAATTCAGGCTGTGGGAATGCAGCAGAACTGTCCCAGTAGTTAAATGTGTATCTGTCAGAGCTGATGTTTCATTTCTCTATACATCTCTCTCCTCACATGCCCAAAGTTAGAAGCTGGGTCTTAGAATTATTTTAGTCTCTGTACACAATTTTATACTTGGACCTGAAAGCTTAGGACAATTCTGGACTATTCAGGGCTTTTCACCTTGGCCAAGCTGTATCCCACCTCAGCCTGTGTGCCTGGGTGTGCGTCCTGTCCGTAGCACCCGCCCACTGAAACAAGTTCTAGCCAGTGATCACTGGGGAGAACATTTGTGTACACAACCTAGTGTACAGTCAAGGTCTAGAAGGTTTTAGCTGTATTCATGCATGTACATGGGTGGCTTGATGTTTTATCACTTGGCTGAGCCAACTTAAATCACTGAGAGAGGAGTGATGCCACAGGGGAGGATACAACCAAGCTGCTGTCTTTGGATTGGAATGTAAGATGGAGGTGCTTCGTATGCACGGGAAAGGTGGAGTTTAACGAGTGCAGTGTGAAAGATTTCATGCCAGGAGATGTTCCTGAGGTTCTCCTGAAAGGTTTTCCGTAAGGCCTGTGAGTGTGGAACTGGCCAAATATTCCACAAATCAGTAACACATAGCTCAAAGAGGTAAAAAGTTAATGGAAGTGCTTTAGGATAATTAAGGTGTATAGCTCCGGGTGCCTAACAAGCATGTAAATTTGTTCCTGAAAATTGCACTGAGCAGTTTTGGAGTTTCTGTCATTTGATTAAGAAAACCATGAAGTATCTGTGGACTTCTATGGCTTGAACTCACACAGGAGGACTAGAGGGTAGAGTCATATAGATTCTTGGTAAGCATTTACAAGCTCAGTTTCAGTCTGATCTTAAAATAAAGTTGTAGCTAAGTGCATTTAACCACACATCAGTGCCTCTATGAGCAGTAAATGGGACAGCAGAGGTCTGTCATTTAACTTTCTTCTTTTTCTTCAAACCTTTCTTGGGCAAAGCATTGTATTTGAATTACCTGCTGACATTTTATTTTTGATAGGAAAATTGTGAAAGAGCAGGAGAGAAAGGCTTCATTTTCATATGTCCTGAATAAAACTGAAACATTAACCAATTTAAGTGTTTCTTTCATTATTATAATTGATTCAAATATAGAAGAAGGGGGAGTGCGTTCTACTATTTTTTATTGCTGTTTTGCTTTTCACTGTTTTTTATTACTTGGTAGTTATGAAACAAGTCTTATTGATGATGGCTTTAAAGCTGGAATGTATAGTAGTTATTTAGCATCCTTGCTTTTTCTTTGAGATGCCTTAAGCTACTGGAAAAATCATTTACTATGTCACAAAATTTCCTGCCTTATTAGTTAAAAGAAAATATTTCCCTACAGATATTTTCACATGTAATGCTATTTCCCATATTTCACAAGCTGTTTGCAGTTTAAACTTAATCATATTTGCCTCTCTGTCACTGAGGCTCTTTAGAATTACCTTAGAGATCTAGATATTATTTGGATATTTATAGCATAATTAGATTTGACGTATCATACTTTGTTTATCTCATTTAATGCCTAAAGGCTTGATTCAGATCTGAGATCATCAGAGGCATAGCACCAAATTTGGAGTAAACTCTGTATTGGAAATGCTAATAGCAGTCTCTGTCCAAAATAGTTACCCTGCTCTCCTCCTGTCTTCTAAAATGTGTTAGATTGGAAGGATGCATTTGTATTTTTTTTTTTAAGAATGAGGTAATGGCAGGAAGTGGAGCCAGTCTGCAGTATTTTAGTCTTATCTAGTGGTACTCTCTGTAGATGTTATTGTGTAGCTAACATAAGAATACATTTCATTTTCTTAAATCAATATGTCTTTGATCCTTCAAATATACCCTCCCACAAAGAGACACAATGACCTGTACTTTTGATTTGTATTTTTTCTCCCCATTTTTAGTAAAACAAAGATCCAGACATAAAATTTAGCATTCCTGGAAAGCCAGCATAAAGATGCTCCCCAAAGATCTTTATTCTCATGAATCAATGAATTAATCGTCACCCAGAAACTGTAGTTTACTCTTAGTAAATGAAAAATATTTTTTGTTATCTTTCTTCATACGCATTTGCCAAGGATAACTGTAGACTTCTGACTGCTATGAATTCACATCTTTCCTTGCTTTAAAAAAGTTTAGTATGGTCCTACCACACTAGAGGTATTCCCCATAGCCATACAGCTACTGCTGCACTGCCAGAAACAGTTGCAATATGTGATGGCTGGTGATGCAACTATTCTTAGCACTTGGAGAACTTGTGTTTGGAGCGCACTGACTGACAACACAGAAATTCATATACTTCCTTGTCTTGCATGCGTTGGCAAAATGCTGTCAGCATCCTTCCCCCAGACACATATTTTCATCATCTATCTGATATTCTAATCTTTAACTAAGCTGGTTTATCATGTCGATCTTGAAGGCTGATGATATTTGAAAGCAGGAACACTTGTCAGGCCTGCAGTGGTTTGCACACATTGAAAGCATGGGCAGTTCATACTCCTGTGTTCAGCCCTGAGAACAGAGTGTAGGACAGGAAAACCCTGGTGTAGACTGCTTCACGTCCACGCTGCTTTTGGTTGAATCCCTCAAATATATGTGCCAAAAAACCAGAGCTGGTACTGCTTAACTCATCCCTGATTTAGGTATTGGGTAATGCAGCCCATGGACTCCGATTGTTGGAGATCTCTCAGTTCTTTTTGTCTCTTTTTGTCATTTGGACTCTGACTCAAGGTCAGTTAAATTCAATGGCCATAGTCATGCTTTGTGGCTGCCATCCCTCCTGTGAAAGGAGCCCTCTTAACAACAGGTAAGACTCCCAAAATGTTTATGTATCGGCAGTCTCCTTCAAGACATGGAATGTCTTTGTGGATTTCTTGAATGAGATAAAGTAGGGGAGAGGTGTTTTTGAATTACCTGTTTTGAGAGACTGAGAATACGCGATTGTGTCTTGAAGGTTATTTTATAGCGTTATGTTTTGGTGGAAAAACAATATGTTAAATTAAAGTTTGCTGACATGCAGTAAAGGTTTAGCTACACTTAAAAAGAACAATACACATAAAATACTCTGCAATTCTCATAAAAATACAGGCAGAGAGACTGATTTTTTTCTGGTTTAACCTTTAGATGAAGAATGCTATTTAGTATTCATAAGGCACAGGGTGAAATCTTTCTTTTGAATTCTGGTGCACTGTTGAAAAATGGCTAGTGCTGAAAATCACTATTTCTATAGAATTTAATTTCTTGTTGGACTGTTTGTGTCATTTTAGAGAAATATGGCTTTATTAAAGAAAAGACAAATGAATATCCTTTACTCATTAGTAAGAGGTTCTGCATACACTAATTAGCACTATGTTATTTTTCAGATATTCAAATTACAGTGTAAAATGAATTTTAATTGCTAATGATTTGTACAAAAGTTATCAATTTCATTATTACAGAATGTTGGTATTGTGGAAAATTATTAATGCATTAGGTATTTTAGGCAAGAGCAGGGCCATAATTATTGCTGCTATTAGTATTCTAGTGTTTTCCAGAATTTACTAAGTGCTTTCGAAATGCAGAAGACAACATAGCCTACATCTAAAAAAATGCATAAAACAGCGAGAACAGATGTAATATGCAGAGAGTCAGATTGATGGTAGGCAAATGTCTCATTATTTACGGGTTTTCTCCTGTCTGAGTCTAAATTTAACACATTTGTGGTATTTAAGCCGTTGCTGTCCACACTGATCCATCTAAGTGAGGAGTGACCAGCCCGTGGCTCTTGCGTAGGCGACACGCAGCCCCAGCCCCGGCTATGTGCAGAACCACCATGAGGCTGTTCCTCACGGGCATCACTGGAGAAATGAACCCTGCAGCCACGGGAGCTGGGGAGTGCTGCCGAGGCCAGAGAGGCTGGGCTGAGCTGGGAAACACTCCCACATCATCCTTTGTGTATGAAATGCTTGAGAGCTTTGGATTTGCTTCCCTGCTCCACTGCCTCCTAGCCCCATTCGGGGAAGGGCTGTCTCTTACTTTCATTCCATCATGAAGTGTGATGACCCAGCATGTAGTAGCAGCTGGAATTTGGGCTGCTTGTAGACTTTTTGCTGCCACAGTTCTGGCTAAGTAGATGTAGGCTTTGTACCTATGGGCTCTACAATGCATATCTGAGCGCTGCTGTAGGGAAGAAGAGTGACTCAAGGAGACACCTGGCACAGAGTGGGAAGCTTTTCCCAACATTTCAGAGCAGGTGATCCCACTGCAGTTGAACCATGGAGGCAAGTGAGGGCATAACTGTGAGAAATGTAACAAATGAGGTGTGAATAATGCCTTCATGACTATTTGCTTTCAATTTGCTGCAGCTGGAGATCTCAGAAGTAACACTGGTGAGAGCTCAGAGGTGATGCTGTGATGAGAAGCAGCAAGGGAGACCCTGTCAGAGATGACTCTTGCACGGACCAGAAAGTAATGAGTGTGATTTCTGTCAGGCCAATGTGCAGGCATTGCTGTGAGCTGAGCTGGTGAAGGTGCAATAGGAGAACAAAGCAAAGAAGATGTCTTATATGCAGTGTGAGAAAAAAAAGTATTAGACATGACTTGTAGGAGGGAGGAAAACGAGGAAAAGGGGTAAAAGGGGACAACATTGTTTTGGGCTATATCAGACCTACATGGTGAAGCAATTCCTGGAGCAAACAGAAGAGCTCTGTTTTGCCATGGTGAGTTGGGCAGATACTGGGAAATCATGAGTTAGGTTGATTTATAGAACTGAATAAAATGAGACAGGTCATCACTGAAGAAGCAGCTTTGTTGTGAGTCACCTATACAAGAGTATTACTTAACAGTGTGTGAACATGCAAAATTGAGGAAAAAAAGAGAGGAAAAAAGGCAGCTTCAAGAGAAATCAGTGAATACAGGTAGACAACTGTATTTGACTGAACCAAAAAAATATAGTGACTGTTCTCACTGTTACCCAGTTTCTCAGCTCGTGGTAAATTAACATGTCAATCGGTTTGAATTTACTCCTACTGAAAATCAGACCTTCAGTATTGAAACAAAGTAGCATACATAAAACAGGCAGAAAGACCCAATAAATAACTTATTTGACCTTTATATATTATTTATAAAGAGCTATGCATGCAAAGCACTAAGCATCTTCCATTTTCAATAACCAGCCTGCAGCAGATCCCATAAAAGCATTGCTTCAGTCTCACATGGAAGGAAGCCAGGTTTATCAGGGGATTTACCTCAGGCAGTGGGATATGATGACTTCTGCTGCCTTATTGACATGAACCAGCTGTGTAGTGATACCCAGAAGAAGATTTTAAATAAATAAATGCAAAAATTAAGTGTGTCTGCATGGCACTGGTGGCAAAATAATGACAAAAATCCCCAAAGGATTGAAGTCCTCTGATACAAATTAATTTAAATATGGTTTATGTTTAAGACTTTCTAAGATTAAAGGAAAGCAAAAACCCATAACCTTAAGGCAGATGAATCTGAAGTTATGGTTTATGGGGTGCTAGCGGAGAACGGACCATCTAGGAAAATTATTGTAGGTCAAACAATTATTTATGTAATATACCACATTTATACCTGTGAGCAAGACCAAGGAGACACTGTTGCAGTTGTGAAGTTCCTCACATGAAAAGGGTTTACAATCACAGTCAGGATTTGCAGGATTCTGCACTGGGTTATTTAGGCGCAGATTCTCCAGTGCTTAAATGGGCTGAGATCTACAGACTCTGCTTTGGATCAATCAAAAGTCTAGTACCAGAAGCTATGACTCTAGCACATATAATTTTAAGTGCAGGTTTGGAAACAAGAAAGATCCTCATAGTTTTGTAGCCCATTCCTTCTCTTAATTTACAAATATGCCTGCTTGCCTTTCTCAGATCTGATCAGGCTTTTTGTAACAATTAAAAACAAACAAACAAACAAAAAAGCACAAAAAATTTAACTTTCAGAAATCTGTAAAAGAGTCATCAAAAATTTAAATAATCAATTTAAATAGGGCAAATAAGCTACTTAGTTTATATCATGAGGGTGCCTAGATGAGATTTCAGTATGGCATCTTCTGAGCTAAATATCTGTGTGTCCAGGGTGTTATGGTAGATTGGTTGATAGCAAAGGCTCTTACTTGTAAATATTGGCTAACAGTAGCTCAGGTTAACAGTAGCTCATCTCCTAGACAGGATGATAGAAATTTCTACTGTTGGAAGAAGGCAGTATTCAGCTATAGGCTGTATTTGCCCTTCTTGAGAGTGGCAGAGCATTAATTGCTCATACTTTAAGCTTTACTAATGCAGAAAATTCTGTACATTGGGGATTAGCTGGATTTCCTACCGAATTGTGTTTCTTGTACAAATGACTTAAAGGTGTGCCTTTTTTCTTTCAAATTTTGAAGAGTTTTTTGTCTTCATGAATTCTACATCTGCTGCAATAGCTCAATTTAGCTGCTCTGAGAAATCAGAGTTTTTTACAGTTGATAGATAGATTGGATCTTCCAGTGTATTTTGGAAGCTTGATCTTGGAGGTCTTTTCCAACCTTAATGATTCTATGATGTCCAGTTGGTGTGTTGGTTTTCCCTCACTTCATGAAACTTTCTGAGTGTTCAGCTTGCAGTTTATTGTGTCTGAGGCAGCAGAGCTTCTGCCTCTGCTTAGGAGGCAGTTCATCTACTCATTGGATGGAATGGTCTGATTGATTCTTCATATTTGTCTTAATTCATGTATTACATTCCTTCTGTCCTGCTTGAGTTTACAATTTGTGCAAGCCAAAGTGTCCTTTCTAGCCTTCTTTTCATTTCAGTGTTTGCAGACTATTACTTTTCTATCCTTTAGAAATGTTTCTTCTGCTCTCTTTGAGGAAACAAATTTAAATTTTTTTCTTTGGAATCTTTTATCTCCCCTTTGCTTCTCACTTTTGTATGTTTGTATTGTTTGGGATTTTTTTTTTTTAAGAATAAAAAGAATCCCATAAAGTGTGTCATTGGCCGACCTTGGCTAAGGGCTACCTCCCCAGTTACTGCCATGGACAACACAGACAGGATTTTGGGAAAATTAATTAAGCAGCTTTTCCCAGTGTCAGCTGCAGTCCTTTCCTCCTGAGTCCTTCACCTTGGCTGCAGGGCTCAGCCATGCCCTGTGGTGGGACCCTCAGAGGCAGCCCTGGCCTCCCTCACTGTGGTCCCTGCAGCCCTCCTGGCCAGTGCCAAAGAGACACAATTCAGTGAAAACATCCAAAGAAAAGTTCTTCCCAATCCCAAGTACATTTTCTCCATTCTGTTTTCTAGTACTTTTGGGCTAAAGCTTTTTTCCAGTGTGGGTATGTGTATGAAAGCTTACGGTCTTGTTTTATATATATAAATTTTGTATTTTTCAAATGATATTAATTCCTCGGATGCTGCTGCTTCTTGCATAAGTTAATCTCCCCTGCTCACTGGTTGTTACCTCTATCTTTTTCCCCTCCCACAGTCAACTGTTAATTAGGGTTTGCTGCTCTGTATTTATCAGAATTATTCTGGCTTTTGGTGGCCTGCTAGAGCTTCCCCATAGTTGCTGTTTAGTATCAGAAGGCCAGTCCATGGCACTGGGCCCAATTACTTCTTCCTCTTCCAATGAGCTTTGGGCATGAACTTGGCTGATGCCCGAATCCTCACCCAAACCTTGCCTCTTTCAACCTTTTGGACATTACCAATTCCAGCTTGCTTCTTACTATGCTTGCTCACTGCTTTCAGGAGTAAATGTGCTTTTCTTCTTGGACTTCTTTTGTTGGGCTAAATTGTTTCCATAAGACAGACATTTGATTGTACACTGGTACAGCCATACTACCTTTTACTTTAGTCGACTTTACATTTTACACTTCTGTTAGGTGTATATTGGTATCTCAGAGTTTTTTCCATACGTATATCTGTAACATTTATTACATGTATTTTGTACATTACTATATATGATATATTAATATTTCCTCTCCTTAAACTTTACCCACCATTATAAATGATTTAATATCTTTCCAAGACTCTCACTGTACTCATGATTGAAAATTATGTTTTTCTTACTATGTTAGCTGTCCTGTATCATGATGGTTTCAAACTTCTCCTCTTTCACAGCTACAGATGACTTAATTACTGGAGTCTTCTGTTGATAGGATAACTGAAATTGAACATGGGAATAATTAGACTCTGAAGCTGAGTTTTTTGGGGGAGCTAGTTAAACGTTCCTGATTTGAGAAAAGCTGAGCAATATAAAAGATGCTAAAATATCTTTGTCAAATCCATCTCTGGACAGCTGAACACTGTGCTGGGTACACGTGGCTTAGCTTAGTGAAATGTTATCTTCTGAAGTATAAAAATATAATGACTGCAGGGCTCTTTTTAACAAGTTCAAAATCTGAGTCACCAAAGCTTAATTACAGAACAACTGGTATTTTGTGAAATCCAAGTCAGCTATTTTTGTCTTACAAAATTATGACTTCCTGTCCTTTTAGAACTACTATCTATTTTGATGTGCTTGTTTCAACTCCTGGCAGTGATGAAGGTGTATGTATTATTCATGATCCTTGAATGTCAGGTGTATTTCCAGTTGCATAGCTTTCAAACTTAGACTGCTCATTTCATGACAGGTTTTTTGAGTAGCACTAGTGTCAGGTATGACCAAGCCACGTGTTTAAAAATCCTCTTTCTGCTTTGCTCTTAGACATTTATAGAAATAATGAGGTTCAAGTAGTTCTATTATATGGCATATACATATATATACTTACATATCTTTTGAATACATTAAGATGGAAAAAAATCAAAAACACTGTTCCTCCACTGCTCCTTCTTCCCTCTACCCTAGCAGCATCATCCTTGTAATCATCCTGTTTAGGAGACCAGGGAAATCTTTTGTTCCATCATGGGAATTGTGGTCTGACCAGAGAGCTCTGTTTGAAGTGAGAATGAAAAATTGTCTGAAAAAGGAAATTAATAAGGAGGGACAGTTCTGAAAGAAAATTTTTCAAGTCAGTTTAAAAAAATGAAATATTTTAATCTTATTTGAAATATAATTATTTGTTTAGATTTTACTGGTGAAAGATGGGAGTCTTCAGGTACTTGTGAGTAGATGTCAGAGAGCTCTACATTTATAGAAATTGTGTTTTCCTAATAATATTCCTATTTGGATGTCAGAAAAATGGAGTTTTTTCGATTGCACTCTACACCATGGTGTTACCCTTGTGGCTCTTTTACTGAAACTAGAACCATTGGTTCTCATTAGATATTTTTATTGTTTTGAAGTTATTTGGTAGTCCTTGGTTTTTGACATGTGGGATCTCAAGAGATGAGCAGATGAAAATTAGAGAAAGGTCAGTAAGTATGAAATCCAACCCAGACAAATGCCACAATTTCTAATGACTTTTCTCTTGTGTTAAATACAAAAACCAAAAATAATTATGGCAAAAAATAATTTTACTGCATGCATATACACATGTAACTACCTTTTTACTTCATTTTTTGTATATTGTATCATTCTCTGTTTTGTCTCTATTATAAATCTAAAAAATGTGCATCACATTGTAGATGTAATTTAAAGACAGTAGCCTTGCAAAAAGAAGATATTTTGTCATTGCCTATGTGATGCAGTACAGCAAGGAGAAAAATTGGCAGCATTTTGGATAAGAGAGAGCCCTCTATCAGAGACTGCTTAAGGCATATCTCACTAGCTGCTTGATTTCCTGATTGCTCAGCATTTTGCAGAAGATTGGAGTTACACTAAAAGCAAAGTTATGTGGTTTTGACAAATTATTCACTATTTCCTTGCTGCAAGGCTAGTGGAGAAAACAACTTGCACTTTCCCAGTTAGGCTCAGAGGAGCTTTTAGGTGAAGCAAGGCGATAACCTCGCTTCACCCGGCCAGACGAGTGTAAACCAAAACACTGCTCAGTGCTGAAGTGTCACGGCACTCAGTGTCAGGCAAAATGTAGGCTGAAGTGCCGGTGTTTCCCTCAGTAACCATCAGCTCGTTGCTTTATCTCTAAGGAGAAGCATCCGTGCCCACCACACACTCTGTGGTGAGGTGCTCAGTGCTGTGACTGCCTCCCCTTCCCAGGTGCCATGTCTAACAGGAGTGAGGCTGTGCAGGTGGGATGGAGCAGAAACGAGGGTGATGCTTCACCTAGCTTGGAGGTGTCACCAGGGTTAACCCATCCTACACCCTGCAGCAAAACCACCTCCATAAAGAAAAAACATGTGTCATTGCCATAGGAGACGGACTCCTGAAGGGAGCACAAGGCCTAATATGCAGACTGGACCCACTCCTTAGGGAAGCCTGCTGCCTCCCTGGGGATCAGGTTAAAGATAGGAAGAGAAAGCCTCCGACCCTGGATGTGGCCCTCAGATTCTCAGGTCATAATTGATTTATCCGGGTGGCAGTGTTGAAGCTGCACCAAGATGTCCAAGGACAATCACGAGGCTTTATGGCCTTGGTATGACCAGTCAAGGGATGAGGAGCACAAGTCATATTCTCTATCCATCCAGTTGCAGGGAATGATGAGGGAAAAAACGGGAAGAGCCAAAAGATTATCTTAAATTATGTACACCTGTGTGATATTCCTTAAATGCTGAATTGAAATATTTTTCAAATACCTGCATCTATTTTTTTCACAATCTTTCCACTAACTTCAGGGCATAGATCACTTATAAAGTGTGCCCTCTGTCTACATAGCCTCCTAATTTTCTTAATAAATGGAATCTGTTGTGCCTGTGTAGGAACTGATTTCCGCAGATGTCCTGTTGCAGCTCTGTTCTGCAACTTACTTCCTTGAGGTAAAGCAAAAAGATATGACAGTAAATAGAGAATAGTATGACAGGATGAAATATAACCTCTAAAGAGCAAGGCCTTTGCACTATTCTGACATGTCTAGACCTATGCCTTAGGCTGTGTACAGTGTCAAATAATCAAATTGTGTTGTTTAAAATACTCATTGATATATGTTGTTTTATTTTCTGATGCTGTGGGATGACTTCAGGCTAGATTTTGCCCTTGTGTGTGCAGAAGCAGTTTTTACTGACTTTGAGGCAAGGTGACTCCACACAGAAGTGGGATATTGTCTCTCAGCCTTTATGGCAGTGCAATTATCTAATCAATTTGAGCTGTGTTTTTGTGACACCTCATAGTGCACCAAATCCATAATAAATGATCAGTCTGGATTTCTGGAGTTAGTAAGTGATTTGGAATAAAACATGTTCCTCAGTGTGCTAATAACATTTTGTCATGGGCTTGTCCATGCGTAAGTGGGTGTGACTTTCTTTATGTTTCTACCTTTGCCTTACTCGTGGTCCAAATTTGTTTTGGGATAGAACAATATGATTATCAAGTGCAAACATGATTATGTTTTAAGTCCATATTTTCAGACACATATGTACATTTGTGTTCATTGACATTACCATTGATAAGCCTTGGTTGTTAAGGTTTTAGGGTGGTTTTTTTCCTAATAGCTGTGATGACTTTGATCATAGTAGTTACTTACTGCTTGCAATGTGCAAAGAAAATTGTGACATTTTCAGGTAAAATTCATAAGGGGGCCTGTTAACCAGTATCAGTATCCTGAGCTGTATGAAAAGAGGCAGAGACAATAGATCAGAGTATTACTCACCTTCAGCACTGGCCACATGAGGAGAGGCTGGGGGCACTTGTCTTGTTCAGTCTGGAGCAGAGACAGCTTTGGGGAGGGCCTGACAGCAGCACCCAGTGCCTGTGGGAGATCATCTAGGAGATGGAACTGGCCTCAGTGAAGTGAGGCTAGGGGAGAAAATGAGATAGATAGCAAAAGTAAAGTGAATCAAGAGAGGTTCAGACTGAGGTTTTGTTTTGTTTTGTTTTGTTTTTTATGCCTCTGTGAAGACAGGCAGTGGAACAGAGCAAGCAGATACGTTGTGCCGTTTCTGTCCTTAGAGATTCTCAGCCTTGGCTAGGTGAAGTCTGAGAATATGGTCTGACTTCAGAGCTGACCTCTTGTGAGCAGCAGACCTCCTGAGGTCATTCCCAGTCTGAACTATCCTGTGATCCTGTTCCTGCCCTCCAGACAGGTTACTTGGCACCTGTCTATTTGCTCTTTCTGAATTTTGATGTCAGTTAAACTCAAGGAGAAAATGTACCATGGTAAGGAAATTCTGTGAGATTGTGCTGAGCTTGTCAGCACTGAGATCAGAACATTATGACAAGGAGCATGATGCTGGAGGAGAGTCCTTTGAGTCTCCAATATAGTCCTCTCTGTTCTCACAGGGCACCAGCTGGCAGGCCATCCTTCTTCGTTCTAGAATAAAGGAGAGGAGAAAATTAGGCAGCTGGTTTGGTTAAACTATCGCTTGATCATATCATACTTGTACTTAGAGGAAGAATTACCCAGCAAGTGTGGCTGTGAAGTAGATGATCCATGCATTGAAAACCAAGGAAGTACAAGGACTGGATTTTTTTTTTTTTAATCTCCTCAATGTGATTTCAACAAGACATACCTTAAACCCAGCTGAACCTGGAAGGAAGTTAAATGACCCTTCCTAGATTATGTTTTATCTTAGGCAAAAGAGTAACTATTGTATCTCTTTCTTTTGTGAGTAGATATGGAAGCGTAATTACTGTGGAAATGCTAAAAAATAGGCTAAGAAAGAGACTGTAGAGAAAATCAAGTTTTAAAAGGACAAGTTTTCTGTGCTTCTGTGTGTTATGCATTTTTCACAACAACCCTTTTACTTCAAATCAAGCTGTGAAAAATATTCTTTATTTTTCTTCTGAAGCTCGAGTAGCATCTATGTTCCTTTGTTTACCCATAAGCAAAACAAATTAATCAGGCTAAGAGTAGTTAGATTTTGCATAACTGTGTAGGAGAAAAAAAGCTTTGCTCTGTATATTTTTCCTGACTGAGTTTAGATATAAGTCAGCATTTCTTTTAACTCTTTGGTTGATTGAAAAGTCATAATCAGCATGATCAGCATTTTCTAGACTTCAAGAAGTTGATTTTGGCCAGTAATTTCATATCTGTTTAATAAAATCATTGAGGTGCCTAACTACTGAGTTTTCTGTATGTTAGAAATGTAAAGATCATAAAACATTTTCAAGACAAATATAATGGGACTTTTTTTAAAAAAAAATACATTCTGTGGTAACTTTGAGCTACCAGAAATTCATAGTTTTTAATGACAGAGTTAGTTATATGTGTTAGCATAAATGCATTAAGGAGTGTGTTACAATCTGTGTTCAGGAAAAACTTCCATTTCTGTTAATGAAATTTTGCCTGAAACGGAAGAGTAACCAAGAAAAGTCTCAGAGTGTAAGGAAAAACTTGCTTTATTAGAACTGGTTTGAGTACATCTTGTTGGAACCAATAAAACTGTGGAAAAACTTTCATTCTTTTTAATCTAATTTTATAACTAAAAAAAAAAAAAAAAAGATTGAACCTGGTTTTCTTAAGTACTCTACTTATATTGGTTTCTTTTCCTCCAATGTGCCTGTAGGCAGTACCAATCCATTATCCTAAGGCAGTAGTTTGATCCTGCATAGCACTGTGGAGAAAAGCAGCGTGTACAGAAGCATTTCTGCACTTGCTGTTTTGTGTGATTCGTTTGGTTCCACATTACCACAGTCACATTTCATCCACCAACTCTTCAGCCACTGTTAATATTTTTTTTCCTCATTTCTCTTTTCTGTACGTAGCAACAGATTGACTGGGAATTATGAATGAATATATGCTAATTAAGACAATAAAGCAGTTTAAAGATACACAAATGTTAATAGGATTTGAAATAAGAGGTAGCTTGAGGCCACTGCTGTAACTAACAGGCCATTTAAAAATTATTAGCATCAGGCCCAGTGGACCAGTAGTAAAGTACAGCTGCCTTTTTAGTAGAGTATCAGAGCTAGAGGCCCCTAGACCCTAAGCTTTACTCCAGTGATCACAGCTGTGAACTGTGCTGAACGAATTTTGCTTATTCCTGCAAATGCCAGCATAGAATCTACTTGCCTTACATAATACCTAAGGTGATATATACAACATTTTATTATTCTTAAAGCAGTCTTTACAGCAAATTAATTTCAATACATCAACAAAGACATGTTCTTGCATATCAAGCTGTTAAATATTTTACTAAATTTAAGTGATCTGTTTTCATGTACAAAAGAACAGAGTATATTGCTCATTTTGTCAACCAAACAGTTCAGTGAAGTGATGGACTCTGCTTTGGTCAGCCTAAAATCCAAAAATAAATGAAATAACTCCTAGGTTTCAATTGAGAAGGCTACTGTTGGATGCAAAAGAAGTTTACATAAGATGATAGCTATTTTAAATCTCTTGTGATAAACATGATAAAAAAAAAATTGTAATGGCAAAGCCTGTTTGGCCATGTGCCTCCTTTTCCCCTAGACTCCACAGTACACCCTCCTTTGGTCTATTCACAGAGATAACAGGGTGCCAGCCAAACAATCTCAGCTCCTTTCTTATCTGTCTTCTTTTCTAAAACTATCACCAGCACATTTGCCAGCTCTGTAGAAATCCCAATTATAGATAGTCTGTTTCAAAATGCCTTGTGGATGAAGCCCCATTCCTGCCAAAGATATGAGAGAACAGAGTAAGAGGGCTTATGCTCCTCTTTTAAATTAGTGAATTTGTGGAAATACTTTAGATGGTGCCTGAAAACCAGACATAGAGAAGAAAGAAGTAGTGAAAACTCAGTAAGAAATTGAGAGAACCAAAAAAATATTTTTGTCACTGCTTTTTTTTTTTCATTAAGCATTTTCCAACTACAATAGCCATGAGCTCTGCCTTCAGAAGGCACATTTTTTGTAAAATGAAGAAAACTCATTGCATGTAGAAAGATGTGAATTGGCGCATAAAACTGATTATTGACAGCTGCTTTAGGCTTGGACCTGCAATGCCTTCTCACTTAAATGGTTTTGAATACATTTTGCCATCTTTTTCTTGTGCTTTAGATACTATTGTTCTCATTTATAACCTCACAACCTGACAATGTTGTAGGAAGAGAGATGGAAACATTTTTGATTGTTGTGCCAAAAGCAGGATGGGAGCTGAAATATCTGCATCACAGTGTGCCTAAGCAATGAGGAGATAGTTTTTGAGAAGCAGTTTGATTTCTTCAGGTTTAGGATTTTAAATCAGTAGGTTGTACTGACATCTTTTTGTTTGATTGTAAAAAAACATTCTGGTATTACTGTAGTCAAGAGTGCAATGATTAAATTTAGTAACATCAATTGATATTATTTCAAGTTAGCAGGTTTGCTCTTAGAGGAGAATACAAGTTATGCTAAGCAATTTCTGCCTGTGAAAGGTGGTGTTGGTTTCAGAATGGCTACTTGAGTCAAGGGGAGATAGGTCATGCCAAGCATTCAAAACCTTGACCTCTGTTCTACAGTCTGCTTTTAGTTTGGAAGCCCTTAAGAGCTTCGGTTTTGGGTAAAGACACAAAAGCACAATGCTACAAGACACCAATTTGTTTAATGTTTTACAAGTACAGAGTTACAAAAGAGGTGTTCATTCATAACAGAAGTTAATAATTTAATGTTGAATTTAATTATTTCATGTGAAAAATTGTTTTGTGTGTGGTAACAATGCTTTATGAGACAGCATAAACATTCTCCTCTCATAAACTGCTAGGCCTTCAAACAATAGCACATTCATTTCCATGAGTTTTTCTTGCCCCAGAATTGAAATGAAATAAACTCTCCTTGTTAAAATAAACATGGAGAAATATGTAAGTAAGACAAATATATTAGACCCAAAGTGATGTACTTTATTAGGTTTGTCTGCGTACTTCTTTTAGAGATGTCTTATACTAACATCTGTCTTTTGATAGTAGGAGTTTATGTGTTTAAAACTAGCAGCTGTACAGAATAGAAAAATTTGTGATCCACAGAAACAGAACACGCATACATATTATGATATGTAGACAGGTATGCTTAGACATGTATTAAACTTCTTTTCTTAAGTCTTAATTTAGCTGAAAAGAGTTATTTAGAAAGCATACCCCATTCAAGGCATTTGACACTGAAAACTGCCTTTCATATCAAACAGTTGGAGCTTGAAGTCATTAAACACAGGGCATGGCCAGAATATATTTTGCATTCAGATCTGATGAGGCTGGTCTCCCATTTAGAAGGTGAATGGCTTTCACTGTAAATAACCTTGGTCAAATGGTTCATCCATATTTTATTTTTAGAAAAGTAATTCCTTCTTCTCATTACTTCAGTTATTATGTGAGACCTATAGCTATTGAAAAATGTCTTTTATACATAAAAGAAGTTGAAAGATTAGTTTTTTAGAGAAAGAAAAAACAGACCGGTGGCAAAAATGGAAGGCAGTGGAACATACATTTCCAATCATCCTTGCCAAGTATTTGATTTTAAAATCACCCATTTGTACTGTGGCTGATTTCCACTGGCATAATCATGACAGGCTAAGAAGCAGCCCTCATAACATGAGTAGAGGAGAAACTGCAAGGCACACTGGGAGAAAATGGGCAGAAGGTAGTGGGTTAACTTGGGGTTTCCTAAATTTTGGACTTCTGGCCCTCCACAGACAGTAATTTCCTAATGTCATTTTGATCAGACATGTCCATAGTAGGCAGAGTCTACATCTGAAAATATTCCTTAGCTACGATTACTGCATTATCTGGGGAAAACTGGCAAGCTACAAGATGCCGGAAAAACCTCAGTGAAGTGAGATGGTTGAAACAACAAGGCAACATAAAGAACCAAGTACAACTACAGAAAACACAACCTGTTTGAGTGTTCAGCATGAGATGTCTGAAGTAACCATGATTCCCAGATGTATATAGCCACCCAAGCAGGCTAAGATTCAAGTGTCTGGAGAGAAAATATTGGTTTGGTTTTGGTTTAGTGAAGTAAAGAGTGATAATGCCTAGGATTTCTGAGGGAGGACTGCAGTATGAAGTACAGAATGATGAAAGAAATCTCAGAGAACCCTTGCTGAACAGGCTAGTGATGGATAATAAGGGTATCTACAGTCATCTTACTCATTCTTTGAAAATACTTTATTCCTTAGTCCAATTATATGAAAATCTTAAGTGTTCGCATTTTGGTTTTCAGGGAACTGTTTATTTGAAAACTCAGAAGAGCTAATTGACATGTCTATTGGAAATTAAAATAGGAGTTTGAGTGAAAATTTACAAACTCACTGGTTTTCACTTCTCTCTTCTTCCAAGTACCATTAAGGCAGTTCATTAGATAAGGCTAGGAAAAGCAGTGAAAACAGAAATTACCATTTATGAGGTAATTCTGGGCTGTTGAAAGCACCTAAGTTCTGAAAAAGCCATTACCAATCCTTGTGTGAAGAAGAAACAATGCAAATAATCATGAAGTACATTTTTGGTGTACATGGCAAAGTAAATTTCACATTATTTTTAAAATTTATTTACTCTTCAGAACACACTTGCGCTATCACAGAATAAAACTCATGGGAGCCTGGAAATCTCTTATCCACAGTAAGTAAAAGGTCCTAAGATGTGGATAGACTGATAGAACAATTGGCATTTGACATATCTTTGTCCCTGAAATGACAGCTCAGAAAATCCTCCTTGATTGGGGAATAGCTTCAGAAGAGCCTTGTGCACTTTGTCAACAACTGCTGTCCTGCCAATACCTAGCATTGGGCTGCAGAAGGCAGCAGCAGAATTTTTCTAGGTGCTCTGAAGTTCTGTCTCTCAGTTGTATGCAATCTCATGATGCTATAGCACATTCCAGTTATCTGATAGGAACTGGTTCCAAGCTGTGCTTCCTACCCTCATGAAGAAGGAAGTAAGGGAAAGGCAAACAGATTTTTTCAAAAGTATTGAGAAACTTTTTGTATGTTAGTCCTCGTTACAGGGATGGAAGAAGTTACTGAAAATGCTTTTTTTTTCAAGTTAAAGTATATGTAATTAGATAATCAGGGTTCTTAACCCATGGGAAATTGGGAAAAAAAACCAGGTAAGATTTTCATCACATATATCCTCTTAACATGAAAATGTTTCCAGAAATTAGAAACCGTGTTTTCTGGATCTTTAAAAGATACTCAGATCTAAAAGTGGCCAAGGAAACAGTGTTTTATTTAATGCTATTTAATCAACATCATGTGATGAACGTCTGTTAATCTTATTGAGGCCAAAAGGGATTCCTTTGGCCTCACTCATTCTAAATAGTAAACAGCAAAGTGGGAGACATTATTTAACATTATATCATTGCACAATAGCATGAATCAAAGTCAGCAATGATTTAAGTTGCTGGTGAGAGGACTCCTGATAATGTGAAACTGGATACTGAGGAGAGAAACTAGAACCTCAGCCCCACCTGGGCCAACACATTGAAAAGCCTGGACTGGACAGTAGGATCATTGCACTTCAGGGGACAGCCTGCGTTGGCTGGAAGATTAAGGTAGAAGAATAAGAATTTGAGAAACAGAATCACCAACAAAAGAACAATAGAGTCGTAGTGATGGATCAAATTACTTCACTCCCCTAAGGACACACTTTAATTTAAAATATAAAACTACAAACTGGACAAAAAATAACATCTTTGATCAAGTTTGAATGAAAACAACTCTGGAGTGAATCCTCATGCTGGACCAAGTTAGTTACATCTTTCATGAATACCTGCCTTCTGTATCTTCCTTTGCCAAATTTTTCAGTGATCTGGGGAAATATTTCCTAAGCCAGAGGGAGCAGTTAAATGTCTAGTCCCCTTTTAAAGTCACATGGAAGTGTTGTACCAAACTTCTCCAGTAATATAAAAAATGCTGTGCTTGAGCTTCCTCATATTAAAGCAGTGTTCATGGGGGTTTCTTTTCAGTTCAGTAAAATTAGAACACAATGTTTGACATAAAGAAGCAACATTGGTTCAAAATGTAAGAGAATCACAGAATCATTAAAGCTGGAAAAGACCTCTAAGACCAGAAGTCTGACCTTCTCTGAAGAGATATGAAAACCAGTGCATTAGGAAAGTGTGCTTTCAAGAGAAAATGCAGGCTATGATGTAGGATGCTCTGGCATGTGCTCTCATTAGAAGATGATGGATAAAATTGGAGCCCCTACCCCCCAGCTTATGCCCCCCCCTCCCCCACCCCGTTTACTACAATTATGAAATCATATAGGTTAGAAAAAGACCTTTAAAATCATTGAGTCCAGACGTAAACATAACATGCCGTGTACACCACTAAACCATGTCCTAAAAGTGCCACATCTGCATGTTTTCTGAACGCCTTCAGGTATGGTGATTTAACCACTTTGTGGGCAGCCTGTTCCAATGCTTGACCCCCTGTTTAGTAAAGAAATTTTTCTAATCTCCAATCTAAACCTCCTCTGGCACAACTTTCCATTTCCTCTTGTCCTGTCAATTTTTACCTGGGAGAGGAGACCAACTCCTACCTGGCTGCACCCTCCTTTCAGGCAGTTGTAGGGAGCAGTAAGGTCCCCTCTGAACCTCCTTTTCTCCAGGCTAAACACCCCCAGCTCCCTCAGCTGCTCCTCACAGCACTTGTGCTCCAGACCCTTCCCCAGCTCCATTGCCCTTCTCTGGACACACTCCAGACCCTCAAAGTCTTTCTTGTAGTGAGGGGCCCAAACTGAAAACAGGATTTGGGGTACAAATTTTGATAAAGCCTTCATCAAAACAGTTTAGGTTAGGAGCCATATTGTATGGCTTCACCTCACATCTCAAATGAAATTCAGTTAATTCCTATCAATGACAGTGCTGGCAGGAGTACTGCAAAATTAATGTGTATTTCTCCAAAATGAAGAAAAAAAAAAGTTGTCACTATTTTTTTTTCTGTTAATTGCAAATAGTTCTTATGTGTAAGAAAAACCTGTGATTAAATAGCTATGTATAAAAAGTTATTTTTATGTAATTAACTGCACACTTCATAAGAGAACCTCCTATTTAAAACTGATTAAACTGATACTTTTTTTCAGCTCTTTCTCTTCTGGAAAGAAAATCTTCTTTTTAAATATGCCTATTTTTTCCCTTTTCAACGTTAAAAAAAAGAAAGAAGCTAGTGTTGTAGAGGAGTGGGCCATCAAAGGATTACTTTGTAAAACAAAATTCATATTTTTCTGTGGTCTGATTCATTAAATAGGATATGGGGGCAGGTTTTATAAAATCTTAGATTTTTTGGGGGGAAAAAAGGCTGCAAAGTAATTTGTTTTCTCTACAAAGATATGTTTGGATGAAGTTCAAATTTGAACTGAAAGAAGTAATATGTCTCGTAAGAAAATGAATCAATCCGAGAGAGAGAAAATGTTTAATCAGAGAAGCAAAAAATGTTTAATCACACGGCCAATCTAGATAAGTTATCAAACATGATTTCTCTAGATATTGATTTAATGAGGATGAGTTTTCCCTCAGCTGGCAAACTGAGAAGGTGATAGGATTTTGCAAGAAGATCTCTAACCACCAGGAGTATCAGAGGTGAAATGTTCACCTCAGTTAAGCAACTGGGAATTTTACAATTGATTCCATAAACCAGTTTTTTACTGTAGTCCAGTTTAATTTCCATGCAATCTGTTATGCCTATCTAGGCTTTTATCCTGAAGCAGAAAAAAAATTTTAAAGATGGCTGTGAAGTCTTTGTCCTTGAGAAAACCTGCCATTGTCATAGGAACTTCCTACCATGTTTAACTTTTCAAAAAACTTCTATAGTTCTGAAAACTTGGAACTCTCACATATTGCTGATATTTTTACCAGCTTTTAAAAACAGCCAAAAAAGAACTTCTGTACTGATGTGGATTCTCATTCATGTGACTATGAAAGGTAAATGCTGCATGTGGATTCTCTGTGGGAGAGCTTTCAAAAAGAAAGTTTTGGCAGGGTTAGGGATACGCACGTGTATGTGCATTGCCAGACAGCTATAAATATCAGATCCGTGGAGTGCACAGGCAAAGGACAAAGGCACAAAGACTGGATGAGTTATTGTAGACAGAGCTGTAAAGTGCTTTTAAAAATGAGAAAAGATTTAGTGTTCAGCAAATGTGAAATTCATGAGGGGTGTTCTATCAAAGAAATTAGCCAAGGCACAGAGGAAAAAGAAATTTTGTAAATAAACCCAGTGGAAATTTTTTTCTTGTTCTGTAAAAGCATTCCATTGGATTTAAATTATGTGGAATTATATATTAATGAAAGTAAAATACTTTAGTGCTGCCCAAGTTTTCAGATGGAAAGTATTTAATGATTAAAGCAGTTTCCCCCACAGAAATTTATAAATGGCCAAGCTACTTTGTGTTCTTTATCAAGAAATGAGAGTTGTGAGCACTTCTAAGGAAAATAGAAATACATGATCTCAGTGTGAGAAATACGTGGAGCCCCTGGCTGCAAGGGATCTGTGTCTGTCATAAGAGATGGGCCTCTAAGAAGGGCAGGTCCAAATCACATTGAATCTAGGGGTGGAATGGGAATTAAAAATACAGAGGTATTTTCCTAAAGTGAGATTATTGAACAATTTTTAATCTATCTATCTAAATGTAGGTTCCAAGCCTTTCATACCTGTGTAGTTTTGTTTTGCAGTTAAAAAGAGAAAGGTACCTCTAGTGGATAAATCAGTACACACAACTTAACACCCATTTTAAGATCTGTCTTTGGAATATACCTTTCTTCTATTTTAGAGACAGAAAAAAATCCCCATAAATTAAACCCTTGACTTTTGGGCGGTAAGAACCAGGTGAGACTGACTCCTCCACTCTCCCTGTGTGCCCCTATACATACAAAGGCACACATGCTGGTTTCACAACTTCTTTTGCAATTGGCTTGGAGGAAACTTTAATCAATGTATTAATTTGTGGAGACAAAATCTTGCCTCCATCTGAAGCATGGAGGGGAGTTCAGCAGTTGCATCTACAAGCCAGTCTTGCCTGATCTCAATGGTCTTTTATTTTGGGCATGTCTCAGGATAACCTTCTGAAGTTAATGTTCTGTAGCTTAGTGGTCTGGTATAAGACATTGTATACCTAATAATATATTACAAAGTAAAAATTTATTTTAAAGGAAGAAAATACCGTGCATGTTAGTTAAGCTCATTCATTTCCATTTTCCATGCAATAGGCAAGAAATGCTCTATCACTTTCTGATATTGTTTCAGGAATTGTCTTCAAGCAGAAACAGTCTTTCAGAGACAATTCACAAAAATGATTTCTGGAAATGTAACAATTAATTAAAAATGTAGTAAGTTTGTATCTTGTTCTGCAATATGTTCTCACATCTGCAGCTGAACAAACAGAATTGCATTTCCCAAATTGCCATTTGATCTAGCACATTAAACCAAGGCTTTCATTGTACTTAGGAGAGTATTTTTAAATGAGTTGGTAAGTTGCTTAGAAGAGAGTACTAGAAGGAACCCACTGCTGTGAGTAGAAACACGAATTTTCTGTGTTTGGTGGATCTGTCTGTTGAACTCCAGTTGAATACTCCTGCACACATTTTAGTACATGCTTAATCTTACGCATACAGCCAAACACAATGACCTTTAGGAGAAAGGCTTATGTGGTTTTAGGGTTTCAGAGTTTACTATGGGACTGCAGGATAAAGGCTCACGGGGTATAACATTCAAACACATTGGGGTAGAACTGGTAGAAGCCACATTGAGACAGCTGGACCATTGTGCTAAACTTTTTACAGATATCTAATAGAAGACTGGCCTTCCTTTTGAGTACTTATAGTCCTCAATAGAACAGACAGTTTAAACCTTGAAAACTGAGACATGGGAATGCAAAGTGATTTGCTCAGGGGATGAATTTAGTTTCAGAGATTCAATACCCAACATGCCAGACTTTTCATTATGCAATATCTTATTATAGGAGGACAAGTTTGAGAGAAATAAGTACTCAAGAGTGTAATACTTGTGATTCATTGCTGTTTGTTTGTTTGTTTGTTTTTTAAGCTGGTAAGATCTTAATGTAGTCTCTTTTTGTTCACCTCAACCACTAATACATGTTAAATTTTAGAGCAATAAGCTGTAAAGTAATGCTGTGATACTATTTCTGGTTATAACACTAGATATGTTGCTACCTGACATGGTATATGTCTCCTAAATGCAAGATAATTAATTTTCTTGAAGGAGTTTGTGATCAAAAGAGAAAGGTAGATGATGATTTAGAGGGTGGAGGGTCTATAAATAGAACATAACTAGAGTTGGATGTTGTTGGATGAATTTACTATATAATTTGTAAAAAACTCCTTGTTTCCCTTTTGTCCTATTTTGGAAAACTGTATTTAGAGGTATCCTATTCTACTCCAGACAATTTTTAAGATAGTAGTAAACTGGTCCTAATATATCTATAATATTTTTCATCTACCCACTTTATGTTACACTGTTTTCTCTTTTATAATCCTGTCTGTCATCTTATATCAGTGATTTAGTTCAGCTCATTAAGTTCGTCTAGTGTTGGAAATTTTTCTTAATGCAAGAGCATAATTTAGTTTTAAATCAGCAGTCTCAAACACAACTGAGGAAGAGCATATGTGTTTCAAATCTGTACTGGATTTGGGTGCAAGATAGTTTAAAAGTACAGAAGGATGAATTTAGGTAATTTGTCTTTTAGTTCCAGAGCTCTAACTAGCCCTGTGTCCTCTTCCAGGAGGTGGAGGAGGTGTATCAGAGAGCACAGAGGAGAAAGAGACTGTTGGGATGGTCTGTGCAAAATGAATAGAAAGATGTTTGGACATCTTAACAGGAAGCACCAATCTCAAAGCTGTTTTAAATCTCATCTCCGATGTCAGAGTTCTCACAGACATAAGTTGATAAATCATTTGACCTTGGGAGGTGGGTTCATATTTAGATTAAATGATTCTCCTGTCTGTGCTTCATCTCACATGTAGAGTTTGCATCTCCATATGGGTAGGAAAATTTGCACAGAATTTTTTACATCGGTGCTGGCAGGTGCACAGCAGCTGATCAAAATAGTGTATATGACTGTGACCCATGAAGACATGGACCAAAATAGTGTATATGACTGTAACCCATGAAGACATGGACCACTGATGGCATTGCAGACACACCTCAAATGAAAGTCTTCATGTGCTATTATGATAGCATTAGAAAATGTGACTTCCTAAATATACTTTTTAATTTGTTGCTCTCTGGAGTTTACCAGATCAAAGAAGCACAGAATAAGCTAAGTTGGAAGGGACCCTCAAAGATAATCAAGTCCAACTCCTGGCTCTGCACAGGACAACCCAAGAGTCACACCATGTGCTTGAGAACATTGTCCAAATGCTCCTTAAATTCTTCTCAGGCTTGGTGCTGTGACCACTGCCCTGGGGAGCCTGGTCCAGTGCCCAACCACCCTCTGGATAAGAACCTTTTTCTAATGTCCAACCTAAACCACCCTGACACAACTTCAGGCCATTCAGGTCCTGTTAGTGATCACCAGAGAGAAGAGATCAGTACCTGCCCTTCTTTGGCTAGGGGGAGGGGGATACAGGGACAGCCTCTGTGAGAAGATGCCAGGGGCCACTCCTATGTCAGACAGAGTTTTCAGCAGGGCCCAGAACAGACCTGCTGGTGGTGAAAGCTGAGCTGGTCGGTGATGCTGTGGTACCTCTGCGATAACACATTTAGTAAAGGATAAAAAACACTGCACAGGAGCAGTGAGGGAGTGGAGTGAGAACATGTGAGAGGAACAGCCCTGCAGACCCCCAGGTCAGTGCAGAAGGAGGGGCTGGAGTTGCTCCAGGTGCCAGAGCTGCCATTCCCCCACAGCCCATGGTGCAGCCCATGGTGAGGCAGCTGTGCCCCTGCAGCCTCTGGAGATTCAAGGGCACACAGGGATCCACCTGCAGCCCCTGGAGGATCCATGCCAGAGCAGGTGGGAGTGCCCTGAATGAAGCTGCAGCCTGTGGAGACTCCACCTTGGAGTCAGCTCCTGGCAGGAGCTGTGGCCCAATGGAGAGAGGAGCCCACACTGGAGCAGTTTTCTGACAGGGAATTGTGGCCTGTGGGGGACCCATGCTTTTCCTGAAAGACCCAGTCTTTTCCTGAAAGGCTGCTTCTTGGAGAGTGCCTACAATGTAGGGGTTCTTGAAGAACTGCAGCCCATGGCAGGGGCCTGTGCTGGAGAAGTTTGCAAAGGACTGTATCTCCTGGGGGGATCCAATGCTGGATTGGGCGAGCAGCCTGAGGGGGAAGGAGAGTCAGACACAAGTAGTCATTGACCCATCACAATCCCTAGTCCCCGTTTGGATGTCCAAAGCATAGGAGGAAGGGCAGAGACAGCAATGAAAGTCTATCCTCATATCTGAAAACTTCCACAACGCAAACTAGCCTTGAGTCTTTCAATTTTGGCCCTTCCATAGTTTGTGTTTTTATGACAGATCAGTGTGTCTGTCAACATATCTGTAATAACTAACTGTGGCAGGGCTTCCCACATAGCAGTTGAAAATGTAGGGGAAAGCATTTTAAAATGCCCATTCCAGAACCTGTGTCCTGGAACACTCAGTGAGTCATGGCTGATGTGGGTTCTATCATATTACTTTGTTGTTAGGCTGCAGATCTCCCAGGTTTCTATACATATGGTTCCTATACCTGGTACCTGTTTACACTGTTGGCAGACCAGATGTACACTACTATTTATTCTTTGTAAATATATTGTTTAGAGGATTTAAACAATATAGGTATAACTTGGGAATAAAAAGTTGTTGGAATTTTTTGCTTTTTATTTTTCAAGATAAGATTTGTGTCTTAGGTGAGGATCTTGTCTTCAGAACAATATCAGGAACTTTGGAAAGGATTTCTCTTACAGGGAAAGAAGACCATATGGCTTGACTGTGTGTCTCAGTAGACTCTTCAGCATATATAGTTTTTGCCATTTTGGCGTTATGATGTCTCTTAACTGAGGGTCCTGTGAGTCACCTATTCTTTTAAAGTGATTGTACTATCACGTAGTACAATCTGCTAGAATAGAACACATCTAATTCATATTACAACTATTGTATTAACATTATATTGGCTATTTAAGGTGCATGGCAATGTTTTTTCTGGAGTCTGTTCCAAGGAGAACAGGCTGGGTGGAGAAAGGATCAAGACTAGCCCTGGGGGAAAGCCTTGGAGGTGTTGGTGAATGAGAAGCTCAACATCCCTTGGCAATGAGTGTTCACAACCCAGAAGGCCAGTGGTGTCCTGGGCTGCATCCGAAGCAGCGTGGGCAGCAGGGCCAGGGAGGGAATTCTGCCCCTCTGCTCTGCTGAGACCCTGCCTGCAGTGCTTCATCCAGATCTGGGCTCCCAGCTCAGCAAGGAGCCAGGTGGAGCCAGTCCAGAGGTGGCACACTTGTTCCGGGGGCTGGAGTGCCATTCCTGTGAAGACAGACTGAGAAGAGCCAGGTTTCAGCCTGGAGAAGAGAAGGCTACAGGGAGGCATAATTGCGACCTTCCAGTACCTGAGGGGAGCCTATGAGAGAGATGGAGAGAGTCCATTTACAAGGGCATGTAGTGACAGGACAAGGGGGAGTGACATTAAACTTTAAGAGGGTTGGTTTAGGTTAGATATTAGGAAGAAATTCTTCACTGTGATGGTGGTGAGGCACTGGAAAAATGTGCCCAGAGAGGTTGTGGACTCCCCATCCCTGGAGATGTTCAAGACCGGGCGGACTGGGGCTCTGAGCAACCTGATCCAGTGTCCCTGGCCATGATGGGCAATATTGGAACTAGATGATCTGTAATGTTCCTTTCAACCCAAACCATTCTGTGATTCTATGAGTCTGACCTCTGCATTCATCTCATCTTTGTTGAGACCAATGGCATTGCAAAATCTGCAGGAGAAAATAGTATGTGTAATATGGCCAGTGAGTTGTCAACTATGAAGACATACCTGGTTTAAAGATAAATTATAATTCAATATTTTTCAAAGTATGCTCATAAAAGTGTATTTGTCACTGCTTCATATTTATGAGGAAAAAAGTCTTGAAGAAAATTTTCTTAGAATGCTAGTATGCAACTGTTTTTACCAAGCATAATTTAGTGCATTTTTAATAAGGAAAATGCCTTTAGAAGTGTAAGAGAAATGGAAAAAGAATTGGCAAATTCAGGTAGTCATGTTTGCCGGGAGGCATTTTCTGAGAACAGTAGTGGGTTGGAATGCAAATCCTCATGGCTTTGCTGATTTTGTGGTCGCTGCTGATTACTGTAAAATTGATTCAGGAGTGTTGCAGCATCTCTGCATGTGTTTAAGCTTCATCTCCATAGTGTCACAGGCATTTTTCCTCTCTGTGGGTTTTGTACTGTGTAAGAAGAAAACCTCATAAACCTCATCTTAGCATTTTTTCTTATCAAGGAGCAAAGAAGGACACTCTTCAGTTATTTCTCAGTCTTGATCTCAAGTATAATAGCACAAGTTTTCTTGGATCGGCTATTTCAGGACTTTAATGGTATTCAGATAATGTTTTATCACATTTGGATTTAGACTGGGGCAAGGATAGTTTGCTTTGAACATGAAGAATTATTATTCTGTTACTCTTATTTGTTACTCTTATTACTCTTAGTTATAAGTACTTTAGGATCATATTATGTTATTCAATGAAATTTCAAGTTTGACTTTTTTCTCCATCCTAAGAATGAATTTGAGCTTTAACTCCACTAAGTGTACAATTTCACAGCTTGGCATTGATTTCTTTAATTTTTCATCATGTGGCTTCCTACTGTAAGGACCATGTGTTGCAAAAAGTACTCTGTGCCCCTGTAAAACTGCAAAGTACAACAATAAGGAGCCTTAGGAAGGATTTTGTCTAAACATGAAGCACATTAAATAACTACCACTGACATGAGGTTTGTGTTCAGTTATTTCAGAGTTAATTGAACTGTGTTTAAAAATACAGAAGGCCTGCCATATCCTCACAGAAATACTTGTAAAACACAGAGAAATCCCTTTGCAGAGGAAAGTAATGTACAGGATGAGACTGAATGAGTGATTATAGAAGGAAGATACACGAAACAAGTGTTTAAAATGGATTATTAATAAGAAAGATTGTATCTAAAAAAAAAAGGAGATATAAAGGACATTTGCTGCAGCAATGAAAGCCTAAGTTAAGGCCTCCACTGTAAAATGAAACTTCTAAAGGACATTAAAACAACAGTAGAAGTCATTTACATATTTAAATAAAAATACAGGAAATAGGAAAATAATTGAAGCTGTTCTATGTTGATGATGGGACAGAAAAGCAATAAAATCTGGTTGGAGATTTAAGGCAAATAAATATTTCACATTGATTTTCACTCAAGGAGAATGTTGATCTTAAAAGAGGTGTGATGACTAATGGGAGCAGAGAAGTCACATCTTTCTTCCCTGGTTCTTCAAGAACTGGTTTACCGAAGGGCAGATGCAATACAAGCGCCTCTTGCTAGAGCTGTTAGGTAAGTTGTGATATGTATGATCAGTGAAGTTAAAGAATAGATTTTGATGGAAAGAAAGCTTTAAAATATGGATATGGAATGAAAACGGCATAAAATGCAACCAGAAGTTACTGAGATAGACAGTATGGGATTGATCTCTATCTTCCAGTTGCCAAGAGAATGTAATAAAATAGACACTTCTCTTAAGAGAAGTGATTTATGGAAAGGGAGACACAGAGTCAAAAGGCAGGCATGAAACTGTGGAAAGGATGGCAACAAATTTTAGTAAGAAGAGGAGTTAGAAGTCTGGAGAAGCACAATTACAGAAGATCATAGGTGTCTAATTTTACAGTAGACACAGAGATAAAAAGTCAGGGTACCATGATGGAATTTTTGGCAGAGGCAGATAAGTACATCGAGCAGACTGAGACTGTAAGCATAGAAGTAATTAATTTTAAAGAGTGCAGAAATATGTGTGGCATGATGGAAAACAAATAATAGTGACTAATGAAAATACTCTGCTATAAGCAGAAACTCATCATTTGCAAATGGCCCAGAAGGAAGAAGGAGCAGACACTTGACCCCAACATGATGGTCAGCCATCACTGAGGTTCAGATTATAGAAAAACACAGTGTCATCTCAGGATATATAAGAAAAAAAGTATTTTGTGGTTGAGATGGGGAAATAATGTAAAAAACAGCAGGAAACCTTTAAGTGAAACTCTCAACATGTCTGTCATCTGTGTTCAAGCAAGACTAGATGCAGCTGGGAAGGCAGAGAGCAATGCTCCCTGTGATGATTAGTGGAATGACAAGCCAATCATTTGATGGGTCTGTAGGAACCTGTTTTGTGTGGTCCAGCAAAGAAAATACTAAGAGGGTTTGTAAGAGATGCGTACATTTAAGGTAAGATTAGGTAAAGGAAGAAAGCTTTTGAAAAAGCTTTGTTGATATAAAATCTGGCTATAAAAATCATTAGGATGGGAGCCATAACAGTGGATGAGAACAAAAAATCACAAAACTGCCGTCAAGCTACTTTCTCCAGTTCTGGCATCAGAACTGGGTAAATCACCCAAGTGTTAGGAGAAAAATGCACAGTTTGTATTTTCAGCTCTTTATGCAGTAAATGCGATATGAAAAAATTAAAGCTGAAGTGATTTGAATTTGCTAAGGGTACATTTGTACATTGTACCTTAAGTGTGCTGCACATGCAGAATGACTGTGAACTCCAGGCTAGTGGGAGGGTGTTGTAAGTTTTCCTGTGTTAGGAAACATGTAAGAATGGACTGTGAGAAGAAAGGATCTGGAACAGGAGAGCATAGAAAATACTGAGAGGAAAGCATAGGAAATATGATGATCCCCTAACTGACTGTTCCTTTCTCCATTTTCTGTGATTCTGGGAGAGGTACCACTATTAATGATCACACAGTTTCTAATAACTTGGTTTGTGCTTCAAAAAAATGGGATGTTTTTCGTTAGATCCTTTATGAATTGATAGAAATGTAGTAGTTGTTCAAGAAAATACCCATATGGCGGCTTTTATGTGCAGAGATCAGTAAAGTCCTTACCCAGTCTGATTAAATCAATAGAAGTCTTTCCCTATGTCTTAAATGAGTCCATGAGCAAATCAAAAATCAGAATATATATTCAGGTCATTTGTTTTCTGGTTTTCAGTTAGCACAGAGTAGAAATAAAAGGGTTGGGGCAAAAGTCAGATCACATTGACTTACTACATTTTACTTAAACTGCCCTCTTAAAGTCAAGGAGATTATTCATGAGGTAGGTTTTTACTCAATGTCTCTAGAAGTGTTTTAATGTACTACAAGGGCTTCCTGCTTAAAAGGGAGCAAAGGTCCTACCTTGTTACAATTTTAAATGTCCAAATTTCACTTACAAGGTCAGTAACATTTTTTTGATAATTTTCACATTTTAGAATGTGAACATTTTTCAGCTCAAGGTAATGGAAATTACCTCAGTGCCTGATACTATGCAGAGCTATGGCTAAAATAGTTTATGTTGATTTTTTTCACTGGTAAGCAAAACCACATGTTATTTATTTTACATTTTATTTTAGAGCAGAAACACAATAGATACATTAGTGTTCTATGAATAGGATCAGAAAGTCATGAAATATTGTTTAGCTGTTTATTTAATGGTTTCCAGAATAAAACACATGGTGAAAATTGAATGTAACTGTACAGGCAGAATTGCAAATCTTCAAATTAAAGATTTGGGGATGTTGTAATGTGTTATGTCCATGTTCACAGATTTTGTCTCTACTTAAACTCTGTTTGTTTGTTCCTTTCTTTCAGTTTGCTCCCAGTATTCTAGAGGAGTTTTTGCCATTTTTGGACTATATGATAAGAGATCAGTACATACCTTGACCTCATTCTGCAGCGCCTTGCACATCTCCCTCATCACGCCGAGTTTCCCCACGGAGGGTGAGAGTCAGTTCGTGCTGCAGCTGCGGCCGTCCCTGCGGGGAGCCCTCCTGAGCCTGCTGGATCACTATGAATGGAACCGCTTTGTTTTCCTCTATGACACAGATCGAGGTGAGTTGTGACCCAGCTTTCTCATCTTCAGCGTTCAAATGACCTTTGCAAGAGCTGTGAACTTTTATGTCCCATTGAGAGCTTGGGGAGCCAAATTTTAGAGGGCCTTTGAGGTGAAATGCCTCTGACTGAGTAGCTGCGCGGATGAAGGAAGAACTCTTTAGCCTGCAAAAATTGGGGATTGCATTCACATAGTAAGTAATCGATCAGCCAAAGCATGTGCTGTAAGTCTAGAATACCAAAATCTTTAAACTAATGGTAGCGAAACAAAAACACAGTTCAATAAGCAGAATGTTATAGCTCTCTTCTCTCTTCAATTCACTTCATAAGTGACAGCAGTACAAAGAAGTAGAGAGGAGCAGCCACTTCTTCATCTGCACTGGTGTAAGCTGAGAACAGAGTGAGCCTCAAACTCCAAACTTTGGAAGGTCAGGGCAGACAAAGGCTCTGCCCACAGGCTGTGCCAGAGTAGTGGAGGTCAGAGGCAATACCTGCCAGGCACAAGGTATACACAGGCCAGCAGGGAGGGAGAGCTGCTGCAGCCCATCTTCTGCTCCTTTCAGCTGGAGTTACCTCTGTGGTGGACCACACTTTTACAAAATATATAGTTAATTACAGAAAAGGGTGTGTTTTCTATCCAAAGTCTCCATTCCACATCCCAGCACATCTCAGAGCTGTTTAAGTGGTAAAAATCTGTAAGTGCATCACTGTATGTCACCACTCAGTGAAGAATTGAGAGGTAAAAGCTGTTCTCTGAGTTGTGTGTTCATTCTGCTGGTAAAGTCTTTGTTTTTGGAATAGGACTGAGCCAGCATAACTGAGCTTCTGCAAAAGAGGCAAGATTTTTATGTTGGTGGCTTGCTTTCAGGGGGAGAGCAAACAGCATAGCTGTAGTCAAATAATTATTTTATTACAGCTGTTTCAATATCATTCCCCATGTGGACAGTCTATTCTGGAATTAAAGTGGCTTTATTCCAGTATAATTACAGAAGAAACAGGGAATTACACAGACCTAACTAAATCTGTTTAATTATTTGATTATGGCTATAGAATTTAATTTTCTCATATATACAACCACCAATTTTACCTTGATATGCTGCCTAAATACCTGAATTCGAATCAAAAATGAATAATGGAAAAAAATGAAAGAGTTTGTATTGTTTCATATTTGTTTGTTTGTTGTTTTTAATGAAATATTTTTTTAATACTTGCTGGACCCATAAAGGAAGTTCTGGGAAGTATTATAGAATGTATTAGGTAACTGGAAAGACAAAAATATAGCAGAATTTTAAAGTATTTCTACTCAAGGTATAGTTATCAAGAAAACAAGCACATAATTACAGATGTAGTTTTACAAGTACAACATATTGTTAAATAAAGAAGTGCACAACCTGCAGTTACCTTTCTCATCTAAGTTCACACACTTCATTAGATTGAGACATCATTTTTAAGCAGGTGATATCACACTAAGGACAGTTTCAGAATGGAGTCTGTAACAGCATGGTTAATAATTAATTCTTATGGCACTGAACTTGGCCACTCTGAACTCATCAGCACGTCTTTGATAAAGACATGACATTTTCCAGCTTGGATTAAGGGGATGCTACATTGGGTAGTCTCTCAAATTCTGAATAGGTCTTGTGATGCAGTTTCATGCAGGAGGAAATAAGATTCAAAGTATCTTCTTGTATTAAGAGTACTCTAAAGACACATAATTGTTGAGTAAATTTTCACCACCTTTGCACAAGACAAAATTTCAATGTGGACCTGAGATACACTTTAAAAAAAAGCGAGCATCACCTTACTATATGAGTAACTGTAAAAAGAAAGAAAAAATCATTAATGTTGAATAATAATGTCTCTGTCAGTGAAGCCAGAATTTAAACGTGTTTAGATTTTATCAGAGATCTTTTCTTTACATGCCAGATGTCTCCCTGTTTCTCTGAGCAGCCCCATCGAAGCAAATTGAAGGAAGGTGAACCCCCTCAGCATTTTGTTGCTGAGCTTGCAGCTTGATATTTGCAGCTTAAGTGGGAAGCTATGAATAAGCTCTTATGGGGGAAGGTAAGCAATAAGCCTAAATTCCAGCCTGACACGGTAGCTGTCTGTGAGGAAGGCAGTATTTAGCACCTGTCAGTATTGTAAAAGGCAGAAGTCCTTCCCAAAAGGTGAATGACAAAATACACTTAGGCAAACCTTCAGCAGCAGTGATGGACAAATGAATGTTGTTTTCAGACCTGCTTTTGAGCCTTTCTGTCCTGCTTGCTTCTTGGTTCTGTTGCATGTGACTCAGTCGCTGCTCACTCTTGGGGACTGAACAATTAAATGCTGTCATCAAGGTAGATTTCTCTGTTGTAACATTACATTCATCTCTTTGACAGCCCCTAAGCTCCCTGCAGAGCCCCAGTCCTTATAGCTGGAGCCACCCATGTTAACATTTCAGTTTAGGCCAGGAATGTATTTCTGTTGCATTTCTCTAAGTCATTCCCACATACCACACTTGGGGTTACACCCTGTAGCAGTCTTGGACCACACAAACCCTGATGAGGTGGTGGCTTCAGCTATTATGTTAAATCTCCCTTTCTGATGTTCTGCCAAAGCCACAGTCTGGAAAATCACTGTCCTGTGACAGAATGAAGATACTAGGAAGAATGGGAAAAATACAAAATTAATTGGATATAGCAGGCGATGTTACAGAAAAGAAAGCAGGTTTTGTGAAAGGCAGTAGACCTAAGAGAAAGGTGAAGGAAAATTAAGCTCATTATTTTACAGGGGAAAGTGAGCAAGTAAAGAGTGACACAGAAGGCTAAAGCCTGAAGGGTCCTTTTGTTTCAATACATTTCTCTTTCTCTTATCCTCCTTTGAGGTTTAAAAAGGTTTGATTCACCTGATGCTGAATACAAATAGTAACAGCAAAGTGCCAGGAACACAGACAGGACAGGAAAAAAGCATGCTGAAGAACATTTATTTGAGTTATGCAAAGCATAGTAGGAAAGGGCTGAAACAAAAACTGTGCCTCCTTGAGATACCCAAAGGAAAGGGAAGTGCAGCAGGGAAAAAGAGCTCAGGTAATATTTGATGTCATCTCTAAAGGGAATTAAGTGAAAAAACCCAAATGAGTAGAGCAGAAGAACATTCAGTTTATATATGTTGTTTTACTGTGACTGAGAGGTATTTAATTTAAAAAGAGGTATATTATCAAGTGGAGTGGTATATCTGTAAATCCATGGGATTTTTGACCTAGCACAGGTATGCCTGTAGTGTGATTTCACTAGTTGGTGGAAACATTTTCAGGCACCAGAAAGAAAAATTTGGACCCTGAAACCACAGAAGAAGGCTGGAGGAGTTTGTGTGATGTGTTAGAAGCTGTTTAATAATAAAATCGTGGAATAATTTAGATTGAAAAAGACGCCTAAGTTTAAGTCCAGCCATTCACCTAGCACTGCCAATATCCAATATAGACTTGAGCAGTGCAAGAACTGACCCTACAAGAGGTCAGTGTTAGTTTTCCACACCGTGTGCAGCCTTATTGAGAGCTGGAATGGCAGAAGTTGCTATTTAAACTGCAGGGATTACGCAGACCTGAGGGGTCCCAGGACGGAGAGTGGCAGAGGGGCTGCAGAGCAGCATGGGCACACACAGGGCAACAGGGAGGATGGCAGCCAGCAAGCTGGAAACTGCATTCACAAAATGTCAACATCCATTTGAATTCAGCTGTGTTTCCCAGCAAGTTTTCAATTCCTGACCATGACTAAAGTGGGGAGCACAAAGGGTAGAGCTACCAGCTGGCCTAGCAGTTGGTTCACTAGAGGCAAGGGCTGTAAAATAGTTATATTCTATAGAAATTGGCATCATGTGTGAGCCTGCTTATGTACTTTGTTAATGTTTTTTTCTTTCCCTCCTCACCTTTTAATTACATGTTCATAAAGCCAACTCAGTCATGGCTGCAGATGAGGAAAATTAGCTCACTGTGCACAAGGTAAATTTAATTTTCCCACATTTCTGGCTAGTGTTTTAATAGCAACTCCTTTAAAGTTAAAACTGTTCTATGACAATCTAAACCTGGCAGAAGGTTTATACAAGTACTGGTGGCCTGTTAGAATTAATCCTACAGTACACAGAGTAGCAATCTCTAGGCTTTTGTCTGCAAGAACTTGTGGAGGATAAGTGAGTCCCAGAAGAGAACAGAAGATGTCTGTAGAGGGCAAATAATGGTACAGGAAATTTAAAGCTTTCCCTCTTATTTTGAGGGAGATTATGGATTTTATTTACAATTGGTTTATCAGGCTAATCTAATTTCCAGCTTTGGCAGAGCATCTGGCTCAGCAGGAACCATTAGGTTTGGTGTATCCATGATTAGTACCTCCAGTGATACTGCCTTGGGCTTGATTTTCTCACAGGAAAAAAAAAAAAAAAAAGATAATAGAGGTTCAACTATAGCATGGCAATCTGAAAAGTAGAAACCATAACCCCAAAATTTTTGCTAATACCATATTTTAAAAGTAAGAGCAGGGATCAGGTGAGGTGCAAGGGATTTGTCTTTGAATTTGCATGAGATCACAGAGAAAGGCTTTGTGTTAATGAGCATGGCCAAGGTATGAGTGGTACAAAAAGGGTTCAGGGTTCAAAGTGATCTGCCAAATAGATAGTTGAAGAAGGTGAAATGGGATAAGGTCGTATAAAGGCTAAACATAGTAGATACAAACTGCAAAGTAACTGTCTCAGAATTAGTATCATGGCATATATTTCAGGAGTTGTGAGCCATAAGTATAATGTAAGTACAGAAAGCCATACTGTGTCCAATAAAGTAGAGGTTATTTTGGAATTTTGAAAAGGAATGTTGCATGTGAGACCTAAAAGCTGAATATTGCCCTCACCGGGCTGGCCATGCTGCTGTGTCACGTGTTGAGATTTCCACTGCGAAAGAAAACATCAAACATTTTCAAAAATTTTTTTCCTTGCCCTTTTAAAGCACCACATACTGTTTTCATCTATAACAAGGAGCTTCAGTATAAATGTAGCACAAGGATCCATTGCTGGCACTGTGATCAGTGGCCACCACATACAGATAAAAGTTTCAATGGTCCACTGAAGAGAAAGAATATTAAAAAAAAAAAAAAAAAAAAAAAAAAAAAAAAGACGCAACCAGTGAGAAAAAGCTTTGCAAATAGAGATTTTATTTTATTTTTGTAATTGTAGGACTGTTAAGGAGCAAAGGTCAATTGTTTGTACCTGATGAGATGTAGGCAAGATAGAATTATGTAGTCAGATTTAAAGTGTTACTAGGAAAAAATGTTTCAATCAGGTTGGAATAAGCTGATGAGGTTCCTACCACTAGGATAAGATTGTTACTGCTTCAGAGGTTTTGAAGAGTTTAGTAAATATCTGAAATGGTGATGGGCTTTGCTATATCCACCTCAGATGATCTCTTATGGCCCCTCAGGGTTATTTATGTAGTTGCCATGATTTCTCTAGGAAACTGGGAATGGCTTCTTCACAGTACTTGGGACACTGAAAAGATGATTTTCTTAGTTTTCTACAATGGAGCAACTTGCAATAATATATTATTTCTATTCAATTATATCTATATATATAGCCTTTGTAAAACATTTAGTGTGTTCTATTATTCAAAAATCAGATCAAAAATAGTCTAAGTGATCTAGATAAAAACAGTGTAAAAGCAGGTTGAAGGACTATCATTATAATATGGTAGTCAAAAAGTTATCATTAGCTAGGAAATTAGGAGCTGAAAGAATTGGCCCTACGTCAAGCTTTACTTGATATTTTTACTGCACTTCTGAACTAATTTTTTGATGTCTCACTAGCAAAAGTAGTGGTAGTGCAATAGCACTTTGTAAAGTTGTTTCAATACCGCAATCAAAAGAGCTAAACTTACTAAGGTCAATAGTGATACAAACAAATAACTTACATTTTTATGTGCATAAAAATACTGAGTCAAGGCTCTTATTTGGGAAATAAGTTAAAAGGACCAGGTGTTTCTAATAAAAAGCAAATTGCAGGTGACCTTACAACTCAGTACTGCAAAAAGATGGTTTTCACACCATGTGCCCTTTGCTTATTAATTGTTTTCTGCATAGCTCTGTTAAGACCAAACCTACATCACTCTTGCCTCAAGCTTCTAGAATAATATCACAGATAAGCCTGAAAAACCAAGTTATGCCTTGGATTGTAAAGAACATTATGTTGGGAATCTGAATTTGTTCAATTGCAGTCATCCACTTGGTCTTGGGCCCTTTTTTCATTACTGTCACCAAGAAGAATTTGGTAGGATTCTCACAATATGAATCTTTCATCCTACTGATCTTTGGCAAAATGTTGGACAATAAAAAAGAAACAAGCATGATTGGGTTTACTAAAGAGGGAAGGTTCTTACTTGCATCATGCAGTTTTGTACCAAACTTCTGTGAAATAAAGATCAGTGTTGTCATGACATTGAAGAAGTACTTGTAAAAGAAACAGCATCCAATACCTGCTCTCATAGTCTTTAGACTGCTCTAACATCATGGTCTGCAGATTTGAACTTTTCTATATTCCTCACTAGATCTGATAAAAAACTGTTTGTCTTCAGCAAACACTCTTGCGTGAACAGTGAATCATGTCACATATATCGGGATCCAGCTGCCACTGTGTTTGTTTTTTTACCAAAGTTATATTGTAATTTAATTCAGGCCTCTGAACCAATATACAAAACATTAAAAAAAAATGTTTTGTCAAATATCAGTGAATTTAGAGAACCATGGTAAATTTGTCATGTTATCTACTGTTGCCTGTACTCAGTAACAGTAAATTCCACATTTTTAATGAAATAGGGTAATGTGCTTTATCCATTAGTAATTGACTTGCAGTGAATTTTGTTTTGCCAGTGTTAGCTCATTAATAATTATACCAGCAAAAAGCCAGCTCATCCTCATCTTCTCAGCAGGTGGTAGCAGCTTGAAAATACAGGTAATAAATGCACACGTGAAACTGAAACGCAGCTGGATCCTAAAATTAGCATTAGTAATGATACTGTGACTTTCCATCTTTCCCTTGTCATACAACTAAAGAGAAGCAATACTGGTAAATCAGGAGGGTCATCATTTAATTTACTACATGTGAAAAATCTTCCAAGAGCTTTCAGAAAGCTTCATTTCACAAAAGTGCTCCTCTTGCCGACTGAAATGATTGAACATTAGATCAAGGTTAAAATTAACAGAAAATGTAGGTATTGGAATCAAACGCTGATCATCAGGTATACGGATGAGTCCCCTGACCTTGGTATTCCATGTAAGATGTGGCTCAAACTATGCAGCATCTGAACTTTTCTGTGTGTTTGGTCATCTGGCTAAACACTCAGAACATGGAGTGCAGCCTAACATGCAAATACCATAGAAATATATAAATCCTAAAACATGAAATGAACTGCTGCTTATTACATTACTATCTGAAGAATTTCCTTTCTTTTATTCTGACTTAGTGGCTGCCATGGAGAAGACAAGAGACTCATGATAATTTCAAATATTGCTTTTTAAGTTGCTGTGCCAGTGAATCATCTCTGCCCTTTCTAATGATTTGTTTGTGACAGTGTTGTAGAATCCTTAGAGCTAAGTTCTTTTCTCAGTAGCATTTATCTCAGTTTTGCACATGTGTAATACAAGATTATGCCTGTAACTTCTATATGCTTTTATATTCCAACATCCAAATGTAAATAACATTGCAACTTCCAATGTCTTGTTCTAATGATATCAGAGAATTAGAGAATAGTTAATTTGTTGTTACCTGCATATGTAATACATTCCTCTAAATGAAAACATGTCATTTTTATCTGGTTTTTACACACATTCTGTTTTAACTTGAGAGCAGGGACAGTATGGTCTGTAATTCTGAATGTCTGTTTGCTTTTGCTTAGGAGCTTTTCCACACAAGGATGTTATGCTGCAATTAAGAAAAAAAGTGACTTCATACCATTTCTTCTGTAAAAAAAGCTCATGTATTGGCATTTTTGTTCTAGATTTTCTGAATTAAGTTCGGCTGCTCTTATGAGTTTGAAGTAGCAACTCTGAGCACATTTCTGATTTTATTATTATTCGATCCCAAATAAGAGGAGGTGTTTTATATTTGTAGTGATTGGACTTGTGTTCTTCTCTTCTGTGGATCAAAGAAATTACTGTCAGAGAGCAAAGTGTTAAACAGAAAGTTGTGTTATGTTTCACTAGTGTTTGGCTTTCGTAGGAATATTTAGGATAGACCTTGCCCTTCTTTACATCTATCTATATCAGCGGTATCACATTTGACAGATGCTGCAGAAAGCTACCTTCAGTGAAGGCAGCCTTACATCAGCATGACCAAGAGCATCTTTTCTGTGTGTGAGGCTGTGCTATGTCACCACTACACGCTGGTCAGTAGTAACGCTGCAGACAGTCGATAGATACAGCGCCCAGCAGCGCGCGCCGCCAAAGAAAGCCTTGAAAAGACTCAGACGAGGAAGCCAGCCACACATCCAAATGCTTGTGCTTTAGAAATTCCTTTCAGTATGGACATCCGAGTCCTGCAGCTGCTGAACGCAGCCTTTTGTATGGCCACAGGTGTTGGCTTCAGTGCTGGAGCACGGAGTGGTAGCAAACAAAGGGGAGTATAGTCAATGCTGCCAGAGACCAGACGTGGTGCCAGTTTAATACTGAATGTAAAACAAATACTTGTGCCAAGTTGTTTCTAAATGCATTTTTAGTTAGGAAAATTAGCTTGCCTTTTGAGAGTATTCTCTATGTGTGGATGAATGTTCCAAGTTTTAATAGAGTATAAAGCAGACTTTTAAAAATAAAAATAAATAAACAAGATATAGACTTAGTAATATCAAGACATACTATTCCATTTTTTTATGCACCTATTGTTTAAAAAAGAATCAAAATGGCTAATTTATTTCTTCATGATCCCTCCTTGGCATATTTGTGAGACATTTGTGAAACTACCTACACTACACTACCTTGTGTAGTGTGAGTTACTTCTCCAGAGCTGGAGCAGGAAGTAAAGGTAATTCTGCTTTAGAGTAAATCTGTGTTTGTATATAAGGCTATTTCTGGAGTTGTGTGTTCCTAATTCAGGTGATTGAACTGTCATTCTATCATCTGTGCAATCTCTGATTTTATGGGTACATTTTCTGCTTCTGTAAAGCAGCATATTCCAATGTATTTAGATATTCACTATTCTGAGATGTATTTTCCCTGTAAATGGACTATATTTTAGGTGGTTCCCTCATAAATTACAGCTGAATCCTATTTGCATACATATTTATACAAATAATTTGTCTTTGGTCAATTCCAAAACGGGTGGTTGATGTGTAGACATCGTTTTAAAATGATTGACTGCTTATCACAGTGCTACAGATTCTATTTTTGCCTCTGTACAGGGAATTTCCTGCACTAGTACTTACAGATAACAGCATTAGCAGCTGCTTCTGTTACCAAAATTGCAATGCATGTTTGAGGTATTTAGCATTTTGCAATTGGAAAGAGAGTTACCAAAGGGTCTTTTAATCCTGGGGTCTCAAAATCCCATTTTTGTACTACTACCTTGGTGGATTTTAATATTAATGCACACCTGGATGCTGCAGGACGTTTTCCTTTGGACAAGGGGCATACATTTTGTTCCGGTGTGACTTTGTCTGCAAATGGCAAGCAGAACATTTAATGTGATTTTGAAGATCTGGGCATAATAAATGATGGAAGTGTTGGAACCAAAGAGAAGGGTTGTGAATACAAAACTGGTTGCTAGTGTAGGTCCCTAGAACAAATATGCATTTTATGTTAACCTCTCACTAAAGAAAAAAAAAAAGAAACTGTCCTGGGAGTAATGACTTGTATCCTAGATCATCCCTCTCCTAAGGATGAGTCCAGTCAGCATGGGACAGTGAGCTTGGGAAGGTGCTAAATACATGCTTTTATTTCATAAAAGGAATTGGAGCCAAGTTTCCTCTGTAGTAAGTTCAGAATAAGAAAACTAAATAAAAAATGTCAAGTGTACATAACATAATGAACAAGTATTAATCACAGAAAAATAATAAGCAACATTTTTTTAAGTATGCTATTCAAAGTCTCTCATACCAGAGAAATGTGTTTGCAGATGCCTCTTTTAAAATTATTTGATATGTATGAATAAATCAAGTGAAAAGAAAACAGTCTACTATGTTAGTAAACTTGATAAAAGTAAGGCATTGTGATATTTCTGTCTTCAATGATATCCTTCATGTAAAAAACGAGGTACTCTCCTTTATATAATGGGATAAGGAGGGTTTCAAATAGGTCTAAATTATTCAAAACTCTTTTAAAAGAATCTTTAACTAATGGTAGTAAAATAAGTCAGCGTTGCCAAATTTACATTATAAACAGTTTACATTTAGAGTACAAAACAGGTCATGAATCTGACCCTTAAACACAAATGACTATTCCAATCACAGATCTATCACTTATTTTTGTGTTGAATATACTTTTGATGGTGTGGATGAATTTTTATCTTTTATATATATACCTATGTATATGCCTAATATTAATTACATCTCCTAGTTTTGTCTGGATTCCGAACAGCTGAATTAATTTAAATATCAAAAAATTTCATCTTTTACAAATTCAAATCATGCTACTTAAAAATATTCTAGCAGCAATATTAGATTATATTTTCTTTTTAATTTGTATTTTCATTCTCATTAAGCATTATATTAAAGCCAAACTTTTTTTACAGCCTTCAACTAGTTTGTCTCAACATCTCCATTATTTATTTCAAAATGATTCAAAATGAGAAACTCATCTAAAATAGCCTTTTCACATGAAAAACATTTAGATATTGGCTTTTCAAGGGAAGAGTCAGGGAAAAAATGTCCCAGCTAATTCTATCAAGTAATTGTTTTACAGAGAAAATCATATCCTTCTTCTGAAATGTTTAATAAATGTATTTTAAAAGACCAGTAAGTCATTGTATGTATCTTTTCATTTGTGCCTTTTGCTTGATTGATTTCACGTCCAGTTTCTCAAATAAGCAAAGCATTCTGCCAGGTATTTCCTAATGCAGCTACATGCACTTGATCTTGAGGCAGAATGAAAATCTCTGTTCTGAAGCCAAGGGTGACGTTCTCAGTGTGCCTTTCTGCACAGGACTTCTATTATTCTGTGAAACATCCTCTAAACCCCCCTACTTGATACATCCTTCTCTCGTGATCTCTTCATTACCCCTTGTGAGAAGAGGAACTTCCTTTCTCCTCTGTATCAGAATATCCCCTTGCGGGTTCTGAATCTGTGGACTGTGGGTAGAACGGCAGCAACTTTATCTTCTGTCCCTTCAGGAACTCTGTTTGGTAGGGCCTCCCAAAACTCAGCTATTTTGTTGCTCACATTTCCATGGCTTCGGGGAGGTTTAATTATTTTCAATTGCATTATCTTGTAAATCACCTCAGGATCTACCTCGGCATTCCTGCTTTCACATATTTGCCCAGATTGATTGGCTTGATTCTGCCTTTCTTTTCCTCCTTCATAATTTATATTGGCTTTTTTTCCTAAGCTTTCTTCTAATCCTTTTACCACTTTTTCCAGTTCTATCAGTACATTCCAGTAAGCTTGATCCATTTTCAGTTCTTATACATTATTTCAGAGTCTGAGAGCATCCCCCTGTCATTTATTTCTATCTCTGCTATTTACAATTATCACAGAGCATGGTTTTTAGCTTGAAAAATGAGAAAAACCAAACTTGTAATAAGACTTAAAATTAGTCTGTGGCTGCCATAGTGAAAAAAATTGCAGTTTTGTCTCAGGATGAACCAATAGTTATCAATATATTTTAACGCATCAGCATTCCAGTTTGAATGAAACAGAAGACATAAAAAACAAAAACCCAAAACAAAACCCAGATTTTTTTGTTTGTTTGTTTTAGTCTAAGTTATTTTAGAATGAGAAAGAATTCCATTTTTTATTTACTCTAGTTTATTTCTGCTAAAAATGTCTATGGTTTTTATGTGCATGAATCACCAAACAGCAAAAGGAGAGGTTCACTAAGTTCATTATCTTGTAATCTCAACTGCACTTCCAAGCTTCCCAACAAGTGATAATAGGAAATGCACAGAGATGCAGTACTTGATCTGTACCAAAAGATGAATTCACAAGTAGTTTAAACACCAAATTACATAATTTCTCCTCCTGCAAGTCAGGCACGTTGCAGTGGCCACTGCACAGCTGCTGGCCTGGGCGACATCCAGGCAGACACAGCCACAATTGTCTCTTTTCATCTGGGTCATTCTGAATTCCTTCAACAGGAAATGGAGCACAAGCAGAAAAGTTTTAAAAACATCCCAGACATGAATCAACAAAACCCCCAAACATCTGCTCATCAAAGCTCATCAGAAAACAGTGTATTTTATTTACACTACTCTTCTGGGTGTACTGAGAATGCCTAATGAGGCTAGAGATCACTAGGAAAATATTGCTGGTATGAAGTGTCCATTTCATTTTCAGAATAACTGGCCTAATGTACCCAAAATATGTGAAATACAGTGTATTTCTCTGCTATTTTGTTATTTATTTTAGCATAAATAAATACAGTTTTTTCAAAAAAAACACAGTTCACTTCAAATCCAAGCTGGCTAAAAGAAGATACAACATCTTAAACAGTAGATAAAATTTGAAGATAAAATGGTTCTAGCAAATGCAGAAACCGGGATAATAGAAAATGCAGTTAGTGTAAATGCATTCATCAGAGATGTGAGAAATATTTTCACATGTAAGGAAATGAGGGGTCAGATCCTCAGAGCAGCTCAGCATAACCTACTGACTGCATACTGTACTAAGAAGGAATTGGGCCACTGGGTTTAAACATCTAATGTTATATAGCTTTTCTGTTCCACAGGACAGATCCTATACTTTGTGCTCATGCAGGATTTATGAATCCGTGTATCCTTACAAGGTCTTATTACTGGAGCAGGTCTAATTTCGGCTTTGTCCATAGTAAGAGCTCAGATATCCTTTACTTCAGCAGTTGGTGTTTTTATAGAGCTGCTCTCAAGCTACTATGTGAGGAAGTGGTTAACTAAAAGGTGGTTACCTACCTGAGTTACTTCATTTATTTCAGCAAAGGGTTCACTTCAACAACAGTGAGAAGACAGTGTCTTTGACTTTGTCCTTGCAGACATCCTCACATCTCTGTGCATATCAGAAGGGAAAGAAAATTTTCTTTTGTCAAAGTAAAATTTGTTAGGGAGCAAAAGGATTGTTTTAATTTTACTTGTACACTGATCCTTGTCTTATTCAGGCGCTTTAAATGGTTCTTATCATCTTAGCATCAAAACAGCACATAGTATTTCTACTGAGGCTTTTCTCTTTCTGTTGATAGGGCAGCATCTAGGAAGCATCTTCCTTAGCTTTTAAAGGAAGCCAGTAGAACACCTTGGTCACTATCTTGTGGACAGAACTTGGAGATTATGTTTATCTTAGTAAATTCCAGAAGCAGCAGCAATACTTTCAGAATGTTGGTTTGGAGAAGGAGGACATCAGCTATGAATGAATGTAAGTCACATAAGGGGAAATTATTCTTTGCAAGTGTGAAAAGGAATCTTATTCTGCATGTCTGCTGTGTAGCTACAAAATCTTGCTGTCGATGCCAAAAAGGATAAACACCTGCTGAAAGAACTGTGAAGATTATCTCTCTTTCTTATGCATACACTTACGAAACGTGTACTACACACTGGACCATCTCCAGGTTTTTTCTCTTTCTCTCAGCATTTTTCTAGCCATTGAATCAGTTTTTCATCCTCTCTGCCTGACCTGTGGAAAAGACATCTGCTATGGAGAGCGTCCAAATATCAACATATAACATGCTTCAGTTTTGTGGTGCCAACCTGGTAGGATAGAACACTTGTTTGTTTTTTATTCGACCTGCTTTTGAGTTTTGTGATTTTATCATTGGGATGTAGGGCCAGTACTCTTTTCTATTTCTTATCCTTTTTCGCCAGGCTGGAAAGAGCTTCTTGCTGACTTCTCTCTACCTGTGCAGCTGTAACAATGCTCTGCCAGCAATGCTGACGCTCTTTTGCCAGTTTTTAAGCATTCTGCCAAGTAGAGAGAATTAATAACAAGATCTGAATCATCTCTAAAGTAACCCCTGTGTGCTATTCTCCAGTATGATGTCATTTTTCAGCTCCTGTCTGGGATAATAAGAAGGATCTCTTATGCCCTCAGAGCTGAGAAGTGTGTCAGGGCAAGCCACACCATTATTTCAGCCTACCCTTTTGCCTTTGCAGTTCTAAATGTTTAAAAACCTTTAGGCCAGATTTTACAGTCCATGTCGTGCTGCTCAGCTGGTGCAAAGTGGATGGACTCCAGCCAAAGCTGGCGAGTGGCCACGGCCTTCCCCTCATGCCCGTGAAGACAGCTGGGACAGGGCAGTGCAGTCCCTGTCCCCGTGGCTCCTCCGTGGTGTCTCATGCCAGACCCCCCCACCCTTGGAAGGGAGCCCCTGGCTGGGCTCAGCCCTGTGCCATGGCTGACATTGGTCCCTCTAAGGACATCCATGTTTTAGAGCAGAGCTTTTGGGTTTTAGACTAAAAACCAGAAGAGTTGAAACAATTGGAGGGTTTGAGTGGAGGTTAAACTAATAGGGAAAAACTACTAAACGTGAAGCATAGCTGATTATATCTGCAGTATACATGCCTACTATATATCCAGCAGCAACTTTCTACTGCAATGTGGGCTTAACTTGTTTCTCTTTCTTTCATCTTGTTTCATTCTTTTTGTTCCATTTGGATGCAAAAGCAAAGATCTTAAAGAGTCAAGATGAACTGTCAAAAGTTAATAGTAGAAGATGCTTTGGGGTAGCCATGCTCACTTAGTACCACTTCTTCAAGAAGTGCTAAAAAGCACTCCTTTTAGGTTTAAAAGTGGTGTGTCAAGAGGAAGACTTGGCCTTTAGTCTCCAGAGACCTCTACTAACTGTATGAATGTGTGCAGAGCAGGAGCAAAGGAGCGGAGCAAGCTCTGGTGAACTGCGGCTCCTGTTTCTGCTCCTGGCACCTTTCATTCCTGTTGCAGCTACCGATAGCTTGCGCTGGCTGGGTGTTGAGTTTTCCTTCCCCAGTGATCTGGAGAACAAGCATAAGCTGGTACACTCTGAGCTTCTCCCCCCTCTTCTCTCCTGTCTCTCTTCTACCACATGTCAGTTATGAACTTTATTTCATATTTGCATGGTACCCTTTGCTTGCCTCCAGTGCTCTGCAGTGCTTTTGGTTTTTCATTGGGTATGAAGACTTTGAGACAACAGTTCTGCAGCTCACTGTTTCTATTTCTGCAGCCTACATCTTCTGTCTACTGTTTGGAAAGAAGGACAATTCTGACTGCTTGCAATGGCATCCTTAAATACCAGGGTGGCAGTTCTGAGACTGTAGTGTAGTAAAAGGCAAACCTCTTTGTAGAAATGCAAACAAGCTCTTAATACTTTGGCATTCACCTGTCAGTGGCTGTGCCTTGGCCTTGCCCTGCCCTAAGCGTGTGAGTTTGCATATAAATACCACATCACATCCCCTTTGGCTGCTGCTTTTATTAGTAAGGGGTTATACCACATTGGCTGTGATAATAACAGAGTACCTTAATTGATATGTCTGAAAGAGCTGTCTGGTACAAGACACTAAATTCTTTCTGGTTCTCTGCTCCATTTGTAGTAAAGAGGCAGTTTCTGAAGGCCTAAAAAATTACTTGGCTTGTAAAGAAAAATCCACTCTCTGGCAGAGACTGAAGCTATGAAATTTGATCTACTTAACTAAAAATCCTATTAGATGGATTTACACATGGCTCTCTGACATCAGGCTGTCCAATATGAAGAATAGGACCTGAGGCCTTTTAATGGGACCTGAAGCCTTAAAGCTGTTTAATGCTGTCAGGAATTTTTTCCAGGTTACTTTTCCATGGTTCCTTCAGATTCTGGTACCAAAACCAATGCAAACTAGTGTCTGATCCATGTAAAACTTGCATTTTGGAATATCATTGTGTCAAAGGACTTAATCTGTTACATTAGAATTTTATAAACATCATTGCTGTAATCAAGAATTTTTTTTTTTTTTGCCACAACTAGCTACAAGGCATGGCAAGTTGCATCTCCTTTGAGGCTGTTTGGAGCTCTAAAATAGTCAATTCTCATTTTAGTTTTTGGTTTTAAATCCATTTTTTCTTGAATTCATAGAGCTTCATCTCACCCCATTCTGCAAAACCATGTGACTTAATTTCAAAGCTAACAGTGTTTAGTGTTTTCTTCCTTGAGTCTCTTGCTTGGAGAGTGAGGCGGTGTTGTGAAGCTCTCAGCACTCCTTTCTGTCCAAAAAGAAAACATGAAAAAAGAAATTTCTGTCCTCCTCCATTGTGTAAAAGAGTTTGTGACCCCAAACAATGCACTGGCTCAGAAATCAGGTGACAGAACATTTATCTTTAAATCCCTTTATTCTTATTTTTCTTGTAATTTATGGGTTATTTTAGTATCAAGCAATTGCTTTGAAAGTTTTTTTGCTTAGTTAAACTCTAGTTACCAAGATCCTACCAAAAAAAAACCCCCAAAAACAAACCCCCAAAGTCAACTGCTAAAGATCCTATGAAATCCACAATCACTAACAGTTTAGTTAATTGGTATTATCCCCTACTCCCTTATTCTCTTCTATTTCTTCTTATCTTCTAAATAATAATGTTCCTGTAAGTGAGAGAGATGTTTGCCAGAATCTTGGTACCATCTTTGCCATAACTGTCAGAATTTTCATAACCTGGGCAGGAGAATAAAATTCATATACCAGCCTGGAATAACTAGAGAATTTGCTTTCTACATTTCCAGGAACTCAGGGTACTCAGAGTCACCCTTGGCAAAACTCATTCAGATGCTTTATCTCTAAAGTGTTTGTTTGCACCACATTTGCAAAGGATGGTGTTTCTGGGTCCTGAGCACATTTTCCTCCAGCATCCTACAATCTAAGCACAAGGAGAAGACATTACTGTATTGGGCACATTGAGCTCTTAGTGGTTGTGACCAGTATTGGTACAGGTGTTTTGCAAGGCAGAGTAGCTTACTTTCTAGAAAAAATAGTATTACTTTTAGGTGAAATATTATTTTTCTGAATTAAAGCATACTACATCAGGTTTGCATTTAGTTACCATAAATGATCATGAAAATTCCAGGCCTTAAACATTGATTCCTCACTCTTCAGATCATCGAAGTTTACGGTACATTTGGCAAGTGAGTATTGACCTTCACATTGATGATGGTCAATGTTATCTCTTAAAACATTGAAAATCCTAGCCTCATCTAAATAGAAGTGTATATATTCTTACTACCTCTCCTTTTTCCACATGAATTATTGTATTATAAATGACAATCTATGAATTTAGCTTGGCCTTACTTTGAATCATACATATGCTTGAATTTTCAAATAGGATGTTTGAAATTAAAATAATGTATTAAAGAACTCTGGTGAGACATAGTGGATTTATAAAAATAGAAAACTGCAAGTATAAAGACATAAATATTTATGGTGAATCTTCATATCCCTGTTTATATTTCATGTAGCATAATCTTTCGGTCATAGTATTAGGTTTGGTCTGCCACTGGTTTCTATGACAAGAAATTTAGAGCAGCTCACATCAATCAAAATAAATCACAGTATGCAAAGAGTTAATATCAGCTCTACAAATGGAAAAGCTTTTTAATGCATGACTAATGTATGTGCATATCTTGTCCGTCTGAATTAAAAGGACCATTTGGGGCTGAAAATGAAATCCTAGATGAACTGCTCTTCAATTAATAAAACAAGGGATACAAAGCTTTTAAAATACTTTATGATTCATAGATACGCTTCATAGAGTGCACATGGCAGTGGCTATTTCTTCAGCCTGATTCAGCCTTCATTCACAGTGGTGAAAATCAGGAGTAACTCCAGCAAAGGCAGTGGAGCTACCTGGGATAAGATGAGAACAAAATGAGGAATTTATTGTCACAGCTGTGAAGAAAATATACGGCAGTGATGGATTATTTCTTTATGGACTATGACACAGCTTGAAGGAAGGAAAAATAGTAGTGGCCTATGAACAATTGATTTTTTTTTTCCCCAATGCTGAACGAAAGTCAAGCAATTGTTAGCCACTGCTCTTACACAGAGAAACAACTGAAAAAGTACGAAGGAGTTGTACTGAATGTGAAGGTCTTTTACAAAGATATTTTCACTTTAATGATTAGAACACAGTATTTTGCCTTTTTGTAAAGGAGAATGTATGTCTCTGAAAATGGTGACAAAGTCTGCCTGGGAGCAAACAACTTGGAGAGATGTACGCCAGAGACTGCCTGAAATATTCTTTATTTGCAGATTCGGATATTTTATTGTGTGTAATTTTGAACTATTTCAATCTTCTATGACTGTTTAATTCTTTAGTTAGTAAATAATGGATGACTTTGGGTTAAACAGTTCAATGAAGACTTTAATTTCTGGAGCTTTTTCAAACTGCTTTAACTCTTCTCAACTTTCTATGCATACAGGTTAATATAATGCTTATATTTGGTTAGTAGTGAACACTGCAAGTCACTACATACTGCTAGTAAAATTTAATAAGCCATTTAATTTATCTTTTTCTTGCTGTCCCTTGTCCTTTTCAAATTAGATCTAACACTTGGTTTTGATCTTTAGCAAAAAAGTGCTGCTATATTATTCTTCTAATGAATCAAAATGCAAACTGACACCTAAGTCTAACTGCTTAAAATACAGAGGGCAGAAGATTCACTCAGTGATAGAATTTTAATAGCCAACAAGACTTCAATAAATTTAGAGAACTTAAAGCAAAAGAAGGATATCAAACTCTTCTTTTTGCTTGGTAAAATTAAATTAAAAGAGCTACTAAGATGAGGGATTTAAGCATCAAAAACTTACATGGAAAATTACTTGGAATACTATTTTAAAGTAGCCAAAGAAAACCTTTAAGGAGCAGAGTCCTAGGCTCAGAAAATACCTAGCTGGATGAATCCAGATGGTGAGAAATGTAAAATGTTGTAACTACAGGACTATCACTAAAAGGAAAGGAAGCTAACAATTGAATACCAGGGACAGATAGCTGTAGATTTTATTCATTTCCTTTGAAATTAATCAGAGAAAATACAGAAGCTATCTAATAAAGATAATAAAGCTATTGTTAAAAGTGACCAGTTCTCTTTCTCCGTTTGAGTGCATATGAACAAAGATCTGGTAGATTTATAGATCTATAGATATCCTAGATTGAAACAGCCATGGAAAGCTGGCCATTTCAAAACTCTTGAAGAATTTTGTATACCGTTTTGAATGACACTTACAGGATATTGCTGAAGGTATAAATGTACCATACCTCAGTTATCAATTGGAGACTATGATGAGTAACAGTATCTTGAGTTATACTCTTGAGTAGAGCCAAAGAAGAAGTATTACAAGGAAGACAACTCATGGCAGATTTTAAGCCAGTATCTGAATGTAAGGGAGCGTGACCGAATTGATAGAGAGTATAAAACATAGCAACTGCCTTTTGGCCTTCTTGTGAAGCAGCTGGTGTTGCATAGTGTAAGAGGTAGGATTCTGGATGGAGTTGGCTTTGTTCAGTGTCAAATATTATAAACTGCAAAGTAAAAAATACGGTGATGACTCTCAAATACAGTGATATAAAACCTATCTGTAAAAGCTCTCTGGCCTAAATTTCTCTTGGATATCTTGCCCAATTGCATTCAGTATGGTAGGACGGTTGTAATTTATCCTAGGTGACAGTAGGTCTTGTGGTTTTAAGATAAGTTGCATAAGAGAAGAGACTTCAGCAAAAAAACCACTGAGAAGTAATCAATCTTTTAACTACTGATTGAAAAACTACCACAAAGCTAACAAATTGTTTGTAAAACTAATGACAACATAAAATGAAAATCTTGGGTTTTTGGGAAGCAACACTTCATTCTGATTTTCAAGCTGAATCACATAGTTTGCTCACAGGAAGCAGCTCCCATGTTTTCTGTTATTAACTGGTAAAATTTACCTTCAGGTGATGCCATTGAGGTGGTGATGCCATTGAGGTGGTACTGCTGGCTAATGTTTATGTGGAAGATCAGAACATTCAAATGCTAAAAACTAAATATCAAGCTACTTTTTGAACAACTAATGTTATTTGGTTTGGGAGCATTTTAGATTATAAATGTAGATGATGAAATAGTAGAAAAAAAGATGTGGGTGTTTCTGTATCATTTGGTATTACGTTGCCTAAGCAGTGTGAAAGATACTCATATATCTGGTGCCATGACAGTCAAAGTTACCACAAACTCTTTAACAATAGAATGAAAACCTTATTCAAATATATAGAACAAGGAAAAAAAAAAAAAAAAAAGAGAACCTGTATCCTAGAAAATGTTGGAGCTTCTTCCATAATCAGTCTTTAGGATGGCCATCAACCTACAAAAAAAGAGAATCTTACTTTCTGAACTAGAGGAGTAAAAGTTCTGTGAATACTGTAGCAAATAATTAAAGTGTCTAATGAAAATAAGAACATGAAACAGGCAGACAAATTCCTCTGTTTCCTGGTAGCTCAAAAATGCCATGCTTCAAATGTAACAAGGTACACATATATGGAAAGAGGGAAATTAGTCTAAAAATCTAAAACCACCTTCACCAAAGTTTTAAACCAAGTTTTTTCATAGATCTCTAATGTTCTTATCAGGTCTTACACATCTACATTGCTTAGCAAAGAGTATTTGTATATTTTTAGCACTTACCTAAAAGTGATGCATGTGATAAACTGGCAATTAGCTAATTACCAAGCTGCTTTGAGAAAGATTGTCTCAGCTGATGTTTCTTCACTGGTTTCCAATTTTGTCTTACCTGTTTTTTCTTTTCTCTTTCTTATCCTTGACGGTCTCTTCAACTGAGTGACCAGCCACTGACCACTGTGATTTGTGATTACAGCATCAGGCATCTGCTCTCCAGCTCTACCTGTTCTGCTCTACTTTTGTTTACCTTTTCTGCTCTACATTCTACCCTTTTATTCTAACTCATGGACTGCTGACCCTATGGTGAATAACTATGCTATCACTATCTACTAATTAGGAATAGGTGCCGTTCCATATCACTACACACAGCTGACCTCCAGCTGAATTATTTAGACAACAGTCAACTGACTGCCAGATGTTGTCTGAAACAAGGTAAAACCTGTGCACATGGTGTGGCAGGTTGCTGACTCTTTTTTCTTGGGTTATGGGGACTTCACTCTTCCCCCATTCTCTGTCTTCCAACTCAGGGAATGGATGGATACCTGGCATACAACTGACCTTACAAATAAAGACTGAGGCAAAGAAGTACTTAATACTAAGTACTTCAGCCTTTCCCTCAGCCTTTGTCACTATGTTTTCCCCTGTTTCCAGTAAAGGATGGAGGTTCTCCTTAGCCCTCCTTTTGTTGCTAATGCATTTATGGAAACGTCTTCTAGTCTTTTCCAGCAGTAGCCAGATTAAGTTCTAGTTGGGCTTTGGCCCTTCTAATTTTCTCCTTCCATAACCACATAACATCCTTGTAGCCCCTCTGAGTTGCCTGCCCCTCCCTAAAGTCTCCTTTTTACCCTGAGTTCAGGCCAAATCTCTGCTCAGGTGGGTCTTCCCTGCCAGCTCATCTTTCAGCACATTTGGATGACCTGCTCCTGTGTCTTTAAGATTTCCCTTCTTGAAAAGTGTGCAACCTTCATGGACTCCTTTGCCCTTCAGGACTGCCTCCCATGGGATTCTGTCAACTGAACTGCTAAACATGCCAAAGTTTGCCCTCTGGAACTTTTTTTTCCACATAGTATATATGTATTTGCAGATTTTCAATGTCACAACAAATGGCTTCATAGCAATATCCTAATAATGAATAATGCAATTATAAATAATCAGAACAGCCTGAGCACTAGTTCACATCAAGAGCCTGCAAAAATAAAAAAGCTATTTATTGTTAATGAGTGGAAGAATATTAACTAGAAAGCTAATGCTATAAAATGTTCCTAGTAATTTTTTTGCTAGAAACAGACATTCATTTGAAAACATGCTCATGTACAAATTACATTGTGAGAGTTAATCAAAGAACATGTTGTTAAATTAAAAGAAATATAATTTTCCTTTTGGCTGATTCTTAACCCGATAGGGGTCTGCCCCAGTTGCAATTTTAGAATGAGAAACTGGGGAATCCCCTTAAAAGGATTGGTGTGGCTACTAAAATGCAAAAAAACCAAAAAATGAATGAACAAAAGGCCCTGTTTAGTTGCTATGAGAATTCATTTTAAGCCTTGAGTTAGTACACAATAAAAACTTCTGTCTTCTTCATTAAGAAAATACCACAGCTATTACAGTTTTTATAAACACCCCTGCAAAGTCTTGAATGTTTTGTTAATCTTGGATTGCATTTATTTATTCTGTCTTTATATGGGTTTCTTACTTCATTACAGTTGATGCAGTGTTAAAAATGGGAGCACAGATGAAAAGAGGGTGAGAGATTGTTTTGTTAGGCATCGGCAGAATTTCAAACATTAATTCTTTCTGTCTAGTTTCTTCTTTTTTTTCTTTGAATTGTAATGCATCATGTTTCTGATGGACACCACATAAATGATGAAGAAATGCAGCACCTCTAACTGTTCCTGTCAGTCTGACTTAATGAGAACTGAGGGGTTCTAAAGATGATTTATTGGGCTGTGTTCATCACCTGGGCATTTTGCCATGTATGGGGGCAACAGTTCTCCACAAACTGCTGCCCTGTGAGTCCATCCCACAGGCAAGAGTGCACCCCAGACTGCTGCACCATGGGCCACTCTTCCACACAGTCAGTCCTTCAAGGACAGGCTGCTTCAGCGTGGGCCACAAGTTCTACCAGGAAACCTGCTCCAGTGTGGGCTCCTCTCTCCATGGGTCTGCAGGTCCCTGCTGGGAGCCTGTTCCAGGATGGGCCTCCCATGGGTTCACAGCCCTCTGTCAGGCATCCACCTGCTGTGGTGTGGACCTCCTCCGTGGGCTCCAGGTGGATTTCTGCATCCCCACGGTCCTTTAGGGATGCAGGGGAATCTCAGCTCAGGCACCTGGAGCACCTCCTGCCCTTCCTTCTCCACTGACCTTGGTGTCTGCAGGGCTCTTCCTCTCACATGTTCTCACTGCACTCTTCTCTGGCTGCAGTTATATCTGTGCCATAATTTTTTTTCCTTCTTCTTAAATATGTTATCACAGAGGCTTTACCATCACCTCTGATGGGTCCAGCCTTGGCCAGCAGCATGTTCATCTTGGAGCCAGCTGGCATTGACCCTGCTGGACATGGGGAAAGCTTCTGGCAGCTTCTCACAGAAGCCACCCCTGTAGCTCTCTTTTCTACCAAAACCTGGCCATGCAAACCCAATGCAAACACGTCTGAGTCAATAACAAAACAGACCCTGCTAAAATCACTGAATCACAGAATAATTTGTGTTGGAAGGGACCTCTGGATTTCATGTGAAAATTTTCCCACCTAAATATATGGGCAAAAGAAAGGTTGCTTAAACCTTCTCTAATCAGTTTACAGTATTGCCAATGATAAGGATCCCAGATCTCTGAGAAATCTCCACTTTACGTTACCTTTATTATGTTAATTGAAAATTCTCAGTCTGGAGCTTTCATCTATTGTGCCTATCTTTGTTTTACTGTGCACAGCTATTCAAAATGAATAAAGAACCTTATTTGGAGTCACTTACACCAGTAATAGCCTTTTTCAATCTTAGTTATGGTGTCAGTAGTATAATTTTATAATAAGATTTTTTTTCTCTGCCCTGAGGTAAAACTATCTGCAGAGACAGAAACTGCGCATTGTGTTAGACTTTGCTGGTTATATACCATGTTAGGAGGGGGAAAAACAAGCTGTGACACTGCTCCGTTCTATACTCGGTAGATTATCATCTCCCCTCCACCTCAAGCCCATCCTTTTCTGAGACAGCAGTAACCGTTCTTGAAAAACCAGTCTGTGTCAGGATTGGAATTGTTGCTGGCTTCAGTGAGAAACGCATGAGGAATTGGCTGCACAAGGAGTAGGGATAATCTAATGGCATGGAAATGTCCCACTTCTTGGATATGCAAACACACAATGCTTAGGGCTGAATTTTTTTGCTTCAGTGCCTTTGTAGATGAGGGCGGTTTCCCCAGTGTGCTGCACCAATGTGAGCTAATGGAGGAAGTGTAAAGGAGGCAGAAATGAGAGGCCTGCTGTGTCTCTGACCCCCAGCACTCTCCTCACAGCAGCTGGGCTGTCAGGAGGGCATCTCAGTACACCTGGTGCATGCCTGGCTCCGGCTGCTCCCACTGCAAGGAGGAAGCAGGGGACTGAAATGTGACTTTCTGGGTCACCGTGCACACCCCAATCTGCCCCTAAGCTATGCAATTACACATTTTCCTTATTCAGGGATCATGCTGACTATGTGATCTAAATAAATTTCAGAGCTTCTTTTCATGTGGCTGTGATTAGATAAGTTGGCACAATGGCTGTTTTATAGAACTGCAGTGCACTCTGTCTATGTAGAGTGTAGAGAAATGCTGAAAGAAAATTCTGAAATAATTCTCTCTTCAACTGAAATTTGGTTTTCAAGTTATAAATGAAGGGTATTTTTGAAGAGGGTTTAACTGGATATTTTTCTCTCCTGGGAGATATGTGCAAAGCTCTCTGCCCTGTAGGTAAGGCAATGACAAAGCTAAATTTGATGTACTAAATGTCATGCTTCTACATTATCTGGTGGGCATACATTGGAATGATATTTACAACATGAATCAGCGTAATGGCTCCTGATAGGTTGCTTGTATCAATTTAGCCTTTCTCCAACAAAAAGTTCTTTATTTCTTTTCTTCAAAAATTTGAGCACCTCTTATGAAGCATAGGGCTCCATAACTGAATTTAATGTTTTTGTGAACATTAGCAGAAATACCTTTTATTGTGTTTGATCCTGATGGAATTACTATGCAGGGTGAAAATTTTTGATCTTAGTGTAACTCCTCCAAACCATAAATATACTAATGCAGAACATCCAACATCAGACAATTATACGTGTCCGTATGCCAGAAAATTTGAACTACTGTTCTCACAGATTGTCATTTCTTTTTGCTGGGTATATGCAGAACTTAGGATTTCTCAATACTGCTTTATTGTACTTAATTTTCATTTCATACGTACCCTATGTGTGATTTATTATTGCTGAAAGTTGCTCATTCAGATTTTCATTGTTTTATATGTTCACACAGTAAATTTATCCAGTGTTGTATACGGAAGGGTGTTGTGGGTCCTGATTTGGGGATGAAAGGAAGATCAAAGTCAGGAAGGGAGGGGGGATAATTAGACAGATAGCAGTGTACATTCCTGAACAATACTGTGTAATTATGTCAGAAGTCTGGCCCTGAACTGATGCTTCTTTCAGGCCCTGTGCTGTAACTGAGACAGCATATGATCTGGATGCATTTGTATTGTGACTTCACAAAAATTCAGGACATGATGAGATAGTATAATGAGAAGCAGACGCACTTGTAGCCACTGAAGTCTCTCCTTGTCGCTGCTTGTATGCAGCTGTTGTATGTAAAGACTGACAATTCTGCAAACTCAGGATGAAAGCACTAGAGGGAAGGGAAAAAACCCACATTTATTCAATACTACATTGTCAACAACAGCCAGGCTGCAGTTTTAAATGGATGCATTTGTTCTAGATCTGATTTTGAGTCATTGTGCCAGGATGAAGTTAAATACTGAAAGTGAGGGAGATTGAGAAGTAATAGTATCATCCTCCTTTTTGGAAACAGGCTATTCACATGCATACTGAAATATGTCAATCTGGTATAGAGCAGTGACTCTCACATACTTTGGAAATGCAAACAGCAATGCTGCACCATCAGAATGGAATCAATAGTATTAAAGTACTAAAAATAGCAAAATTATTGAGGATTTTGATTAGGAAAATAAAAAAAAAACAGCAAGAAATTTTGCATAGGTTTGAGAATAAAGAAGCAACAAAGTATGAACAGAAAAAGAAATTATGTTTATGAAGTGGTTTATACAAAGTTTTGCTTCAGTATTTTTTAGCAGTGGTCAAATTATCCCTATTCCATAAAGGGGTACATATTTGTGAGCAGTCATTGGAACCCTTCATAGTCTTCACAGAATCACAGTAATATAATCTGTCCCATATAGTTCAATAATGACATGGCAGAGTTTATCATTTTTTAGTCATTAATTTTATTTATTAAAAACATCCTCCTGTTTTGAAAAACAGAATGATATTACCTTATAACGTACAAGTGTTTTACAAGTGGCTGTATTATACCCTGGGATCACTGAAATACATCATCTCTAGGTACCTGTCAAGGACCAGGCCTTGGCATACAGCTACATATTAAGAACGTTAATATTACATGAAGTGAAGAGGGGCTGTCCAAGTTCTTTGTCTTTAAAATGGGGTTAATACTAGAAGCTATTGAAGTCTATGAAAAAGGAATCTGGAGGTAATAAAAGAAGTGGTAATTAATATAAAACAGAGGGGGTTTTCCTCATTTCCTCTATTTTGTGATTTGTCAAATCACATGGCAAATGACTTTGTTTGTGGGGAGAATAAAGTCTATATGTCTTCTGTCACGTCCTTGGAGCAAGCTAGAAGCAGTTTATGACATAAACTGATGCCTCTTTTTTGCCTTTTTGAACTATTCATTATGCTACAAGAGTTCACATTTTTATTTAACCCACTGCCCCTCGAATTAATAAAGTGATGTCAGCTACATGTAGAAGGCCAAAACAACCAACTGCAGATGATTCCCTTTCAATATCTGTCAGATACAATTTTCCAAAACATGAAAAAGACAACTTGGTCAATAACACTCTACCTCCTCTTATGAAATATATTTCATAGATCATGGAGAAACATAGGGAGAGGAACACACTGGGGCATCCATTTGTTTTTTCTTGCAGTTGTAATTCGATTTTCTGGCTTCTCTTGCACTTACAAAAAATAAAACTACTGATCTTACTGAATTGCCACTGTTACCTGGTAAACCCTGTCACGAGTGCTGTGCATTAGCATATGAACAGCAGTGAGTTTATTTCCTATTAGCTTTCCTTTTTCACTCTTTCCTTCTGATTCTCAATGTACTCTGCCATACAGCTTTTACAGCTGCAAAGATGTTCGAGGGAGTCTTGGCAAAAATGGAGAAGGTGGCAGCAACAAGGCCCAAGTACAAAGTGGCTGAGGAGGATAGCACAGTGCTCTGATTTTTCTACTCTGTAGAAGAGCATTCAATCCCCACGATGGTGTTCACTTACAGATGGCAGAGTTGCTGAAAGGAATTAATGTGGGAGTGTGGTATAATCATAACTATTTTTTGCCTCTGGTAGGATGGAATAGCTGCTAACAAAATATCCAGGTGATTGTTTCATCTAGTATTATTCAAAGTCTTTGGTTTTAAGATTCCAGCTTTTCAAAAACAGAATTCTTGGTTCGCAGAGATAGCTGACAAGCAATTCATTAAACACAATAAGAAGTGAGTCAAGACAATGTGGGCTATACCTACACTTCATGTTATGCTTTGATTGGGAGCTTGCTTTTCTGACCATTTTTGTCGCATTGCATGGAGGTTCCCTGACTGCTCAAGAAACATTCCAAAAATGGGTCTTCCTCAACAGCCTTAATGGATAGATAGCATGACAGTTTTAGAATGGAATTAAAAGCAGAACTACCCAAAGGCAAACTACCAAGAAAATGGAAGTAGTATGTTCATACGAGTATTCTTTGTTGGTGTCATCATAACACTTGAGAACTGTAGTAAATTATTTACACATAGAAGTACAAAAGAAAGATACCACCATTGCTTAAAGTGATTACATCTGGGCATTAAACAGGACAGTGAGAGCAAAGGGTGGGAGAATTCAGTCTTACAGGGAGGCATGGAAAGTGGTCTTGGCATTGTGGCAGTCTGCTCATTGTCGAGCTTTCTTACAGGCGGTATGGAAAAGCAGTATTTGAGGGAGGGTAATGAGGTGACTGAGCAAATGCTCACAGGGATTCTGCTCAGCCTCACAGATTCTGCAGAGCCACAAAGGAGAGAGCTGAGTTGAAAGCTGGAAGATTTAGTAAGTGGATGTGAAATTAACATCACTGATCATCATCATCTGTAAAATAAATGATAATATGGTGGAGCTTGTCAGAAGGGGCCTGTAAAGTGGAGAGAAATATTTAAATTTGAAGCCATAAGGAAAGAGGAGCAGCGTAACAGGAATATAAACAAAGGGTTATTATCACCATAACAGTAAGCTAAGATACATTGAGTAACATTATGGATGGATATGAGTGAGGAAAAATTATGTCTGTCAGGAATTAATAAATAATGTTGAAATAGATGAGAAAAAGGATGGAAGACATGGTGAGTTTGGACTGCAGGCTGGATGCAATATGCAAATATTAAGGAATTTAAGCCGCAAAGATAATATTGTACCATTAGCATGTTTATTGTGATAAATTATTAGAGTTCTGATGTGTAGGTTAAGAGCCTACTTTATAAATAAGATGTGCTGTTTATATCATCACACTATTTAAGTCAATAGGCAGGTCAAAAAGGAAAATTATTCATGTTGATCCTGAGCTCATGAGGAAAGAGTAAAAAGGCTGAGAACAATTTTCATCTGTCAAAAATGCAGGCTAGACTCACAAATGCACAGGTTAGACATTTGACAATGGCTAAATATCTAGGAAAATAAGGACAGAATACATATTGAAATGCTTAAGCAGAAACTTTAGTGGATACAGACAGGTAGGTGGGAAAGCAGATGAGATGATCTGAGAGGGACCTGGCAGAAAAATATGCTTAGAGGGATTGTAAGCAGTGGATTCAGAAAGCTTAGAAAGAAAGGAGATTAAAGTAGTAACTGTAAAGGCAAATGAATGTGGGGTTGGTACAAATTCAAGTTCTGATTGGGAGGAAAGGATAATAACTAATGTGTATGAAGAGTATATACCATATTTATAAGCTTATAAAATAAATACTCCAAAGGCAAACACTATTACTTTTTTTTTTCACTGTAGCCTCATTGCCACTTTATTTTTATATGAAGTATGTGGGTTGGTTATAGAATTCAGCAATTCCTTGTGAGTAAAAAGGGCATAACACTGGATTAATGTGTGAAGGGTCTGTATTAAATTGTTCTATTAACAGCTTTGTTCCACTAATTATATAGGTAAGTGCTAATATAACTGGTTTATATTACATTTAGAGTACAATATGCAAGAGGAGGGATGTTGCTTTTCTAAACCTCCTTTGCTGCAGAAAAAGATAATGAGAGCTATATAAAGTCCTGAAATCATAGCCAATTTATCAGGCCTGCTATGTGAGCTAATGCAAGACCAGAGACTTACTGCATTGACTGCTGATCGTTTTATACCACTTTTAATGCCTAGAAATGAAAAGAAAGAAATTAATGGGGAAATAAAAAGAGAAAATGGAATATATGTAATGTATTTTTGACACTTTGAATCTCACCCTATTATTAGTCTTTTTATATGGAAAAAAAATCCAATCAAATCAGACAAGTATTCAGATTTTCAGCTTTATCCCATATACAGGGATTTTAGAGGATACTCCAAGAAGTGTTGCAAAATAATATATTTCTGTTAAGGGTCTAAAGTGAACAATGAATGGGAACTAACACAAATACGGTTTCCTTAGCAATGATGCTTCATGATACCATAATTATTTGCTGTTTATACTACAACAGTAAATATTCTTTTATAATACTATTGCTAGAAGTCTACAATTTGCTTTTGAGACCTTGCTGTAGTCTAAGAATTGATTTTAAAATGTAAGCTAAGTCAGCTCATTTTAAGTAAAGGATGGAGGAAAAAGATAATAAGGAGCAACAGTAATAATTTGAGACATATTTGTGTTCTGATAACATAAAAATGAATTTGATTCCTAGTCTGAACTGTCGCATTTAAGCCTAAAAATCAAAATTATCTGCGTATCTGTTCATTTAGGAATGTGTCAGAGGGCTTGACATAGGGAGGCCATGAGAAATCACCAGGGGAACAGAGTAGAGGGAGAGGCTGTCATGTTCTCACCTGGTGAAAAAATTGTGGCTGTAGTCCCATCCCAGTTGTCTGTGCCTGAATTCAGAGAGCATATGGAACAAATAAATGGGATTAGGTGTCCCCTGTATGGCCACCAATGTGATGGGTTACAGAAAACAGTGCTATGACTCAAAGGATGGGAGTGTTGCGGGGCAGGGAGGAGATGGACAGGATCCAGTGCTGTGCTCTGTGCAAAGGGGTTATTGCACTCACTGACTAGGAAATTATGGGGCAAACTGGCCTGGAGTGTGGGGGTCAGGAGCAGAGGACAGATAAGCAGGTGTGATGGTACCTCTGCTAAATTCTGGCAAGAGGTGGAAGTAGAGGAAACCTTTAGGCAGCTGGAGGAAGCTGGTTCAAAATTGCAGGTTCTGATACTCACGGGGAACTTCAGCTTCCCTGATAAGTGGTCAAAATGCAATAAGGTAGAGTGCAAGCAACATAGGAGATTTCTGAAGCACATCCAGATGATTTCTTCAAACAGGCAGTGAAGGTGATAACCAGGGTAGACCTGTTGAACCTGCAGCTACAAGCAAGGAGGAGTAAGGCTGGAGATGGGCAAGGCAATGGCAGCCTTATAAGCAACAAATCTGTGATTATGAAGTTAACACAGAGAGGTAATACAAGAGTCAGAGCCCTGGCTTTAAGGAGAGCAGCTCATTTTAGGGATCTTCTTGGTGTGGTCCAACAGACATCTACCCTGTAGAGGAAGGAGTCCAGGAAGCCAACTGATCTTCCAGGACATTTTCCTCAGAGAACTGAGATTATCCTTTTTGATGTGCAGAAAGTCAAGCAAGCATGGCAGGTGCTTGACTGGAGAGCTCCTGACTGAGCTCAAATGCAAAAAGTAGGTCCACTGAAGATGGAAGCAGGGACAGGCTCCCTGAAGGACTACAAAAACATAGCTCAAACATGGATCTGTGGAGTAGAACGAGAGTCTAACAAAGGGGTGTAAAGTGTGTCTGAAAGTGTATTGGCAAAGCAAGGAGGGAAAAAACCCCATGAGTCCACTGTCCAGTGAGCAGTGAAGAGTGGACAAGTACACAGAAATCTCAATGCCTTTTTATCTTGATTTTTACTGGGAAGATCTGCCCTCAGACCCTATAAATCAATGAGATAAGTTGAAGAATTGGAATGAAGAACGACTGTGTCAGAGACCTTTTAAGACAATTGTTTTTATTAAGACCCATGGTACTAGATGGCTTCTATCCAAGAGTACTGAAGAAACCAGCTGCCATCATTTAAAGGCTGTTCTCTATGGTCTTTGAATGATCTTGTTGTTCAAGAAGTTCATGATGACATGGAATAGGAAAACTTCATGCCAATCTTCAAGCGGGGAAAGAAAGAGGATTTTGGGAAGTAGAGGCTTGTCTTTTGCTGGGTCTGCTAAATAGTTACGGAGTAAATTCATTTCTGCATGTATGAAAGACAAGGAAGTGATTTGGAATAGCCAGCACGGATTTACCAGAGTAAGACTGTGCCTGAACAGTTTGATTGCTTTCTATGATCAAGGTATTGGCTCCCTGGACAAGGGTAAAACCAGTAGAGTTGTGAGTAGGTATGTTTAGTTGGACTTCAGCTGGGCTTTTAACATTATCTTCTGTGCTATCAACAACTGGGATACAGTTTGGGTGCATGAGTGCTAAGGTGGGTGTACTGTGGGTGGCATTAATTATGCTGAAAGGGTTGTGATTGTCTGTAGAAACCCCAGTTGGCAGCCAAGTATTGGTGCTTGGTGGTAATGTGCCTTAGGTGCTGTTGGGGTTTTTGCTCCAGCCAGAAAATACATACCATGCAGCTGCTCACTCACTGCCCACCACCCCACCCCCCAGTGGGGAGGAAAATCGGAAAGAAAAAGTAAATCTTGTCAGTTGAGATAATAAGATTTTAATACTTAAAACAAAACAAAATGTAATAATACTGATTTAACAATAGTGATAGTAATAGTGAAACAAGAGAGAGGGAGAATAAAACACAAGAGAAGCAAGTGATCCACAATACAGTTTCTCACCACCCACTGGCCCATGCCCAGCCAAACCCATCCCCAACAACTTGGTCAAGATGAAAAGCTAGGTCTGCAAAAGCACTAGAACACATAATTCCCACTGTTTTCTGTAAGATTTTTTTGTCATTTTGTGGTGCTGGTCTCTAGGAGATCCTTTTGAGAAGTAAATATTCTTTCTTTCTCTAGTCTTGTTGCCTATAATTTAAATACTTTTTTCATAAAATCATAGCATAGTTTGGGTTGAAAAAGACTAATAAAGATCATCTAGTCCAACCTCCCTGCCATGGGCAGGGACATCTTTCACTACATCAGGTTGCTCAGAGTTCTGGCCAACCTGGCCTTTGAACAGTTGCAGAGATGGGACATCCACAGCTTCTTTGGGCAACCTCTTCCAGTGCCTCACCAGCCTCCCTGGAAAGGATTTCTTCACTGTAAGGAATTTCTTTCTTATATCTAACCTTCTTTCATTTTAAATCTACCTTTCATTTTAAATCTTCTTTCATTAAATCTACCTTCTTTCATTTTAAAACCATTGTCCTTTGTCCTGTCACAACAGGCCCTACAGGCCCTGGCAAAAAGTCTATCTCCATCTTGCTTATAAGCCCACTTTATATAGTGAAAGGATGCAGTAAGGTCTCCCCAGAGTCTTCTCTTGTCTAGGCTTAGCAACCCCAAATCTCTCCATCTCTGACTGTTCCATCCCTCTGACCATTTTTGTGGCAATCCTCTGGATTTGTTCTAACATATCCATTCTTTCTTGTACTGGATCCCAGAGCAGGACATCTACTCCAGATGAGATATCAGGAGAGCAGAGAGCAGATGGGAAAAATCATCTCCCTCAACCTGCTGGCCACGCTGCTTTTGGTACAGCTCAGGATATGGTTGGCTTTCTGGGCTGCAAGCACACATTGCCAGATCATGTCCAATTTTTCCTCCCCCAGTACTGCCAAGCCCTTCTGATCAGGGCTGCCCTCAATCCATTCATCCCCCCGGTTTTTATTGATACTGGGATTGCCCTGACCCAGGTGCAGGACTATGCACTTGGCCTTGAAAAACTTCATGAGTTTTTCATGGGTTCACTTCTCAAGTCTTTAAAGTTCCTCTAGATGGCATCATATCCATCTACCAAATCAGCTGGACCACTCAGCTTGGTGTGATGTGCAAACTTGCTGGGCATGCACTCAGTCCCATTGCCTACATCATTAGTGAAGGTATTAAATATTATTGGTCCTTCCAACATGAACTCTTGAGGAACACTGCTCGTTACTGGTGTCCATTTGGGCATTGAACCACTGACAATAAATCTTTGTCCAATGCAGCCAGCCAGCCATTTCCTTATCCTTCTAACAGTTCAGGCATCAAATGTGTATCTCTCAAGTTTAGAGATGAGAATGTTGGGGAAGATGATAGCAAAGGATTTGGACAATTTAATTTATTTTTTTACTTTTTTTAGCATTTAGAATTTGGGAGACAGAGAAAGGGACACATTAAGTACTGGTAATGAGATTGTGTACTGTGTTACTGTTTTTATTCTCCTTCTTCCCTAGAGATCTGTGTTAGAACAACAGGAACAGTTTACATTAAGGAACTTAAAATATCTTCCTGTTTTTTAATTAATCTCTAAATTTAAATACATGTGTATTTTTCTTTTTAAGTCTCTTTAAGAATTGCTTTTGCATTTTACTCTCCTTTTTATGCCTTTTGTTGTTTTTTCCTCAAAACACGAATGAAGGAGTAATTTTTTTGGCAGCTATAGGTTCATTTTGAGCTTGTGTAAAATCTTGCCACGTCTGCATACATTACTAAGAAGAGGAAGAAAATTATGTTTCTTCATTCTTAATGTTTACAATATATATCATAATGGTTTCTTAAAAAACAATATTGAAGACCTGGCAGGCATATGAAAGTATTTCTCATGCATGAGCTGTGCCTTTCCCTACCCCCACCAAAAATGCTGCCTAAATGGATTTTTTTAACCACTCGTCTTTATTAGTACACACTCCAAAGAGTAGCAGATTACTGGGCGTAACTCACTGTGTTCATTGATTCATTGGAAACCACTGTTCTGCTCTCTGAGCTCCATATTTCATCTGCCTTCTTCTTAAGTATCAGGGGGTTTTTGCATATTAAAGATTTTTCAAACAGCCCTGAGACAAGTGTCAGGAAAATTAGATTATCATACCTCTGGAGAACTGAATTTACTTGGATACAACTCTTCAAGATGCTGTAGTATTCAATTATCTCCTGAGATTTCATGCTCAGTTATGTCAAATAGTCTGCGTGCTTCCTAACACTTCTTAATGGTTTTTTATTTCTTTCCAAACTTAGAACAAATAAATGGTTTGTGCTTTGAAAGGATAATAGTGTTCATGTGCATAATGCTGATCATGATGAATAAAATTTTTCATTATTTTTTGGTGCTGAAGACTTTTAGCCATGTTAATTCTTGTGTCTTCTCTTTGAGAAAGAGGGATTCTGAGAAGAAAGGCTAGGATGATCATCACTATGTACCACTCACGTCATGAAAGAAAGAGGCTTGTCTGTAAATGAAAAATTATGAGGTTTCATCAATATATTAGGAGAATAAAAGTAATGGAAGAAATAAAACTTCTTCAACTAAAAAACAGTGTTGAGTAAAACACAAATTAATGTAGAAATGGCCAAAAAAGGTAATCTCTATTGGATATAAGATTATTTAGTAAAAATGGAAGAAGGTTGTGGAAGAAGCACCACATGAGCTTTATGGAGAAAAGATTGTGAAGTACTTTTAAAAGGTAATGTGATGATTCTTAAGATTAGATTTTGTCCAAGTGTTTTGTCACAGAATGATTTTTGCTTTTAATGTTTGAAAGAAGAAATATGTATTGTTCTAATATCATGTGCTTCTAGTGTAGTGTTTCTGTTTCTGAAAATGGCCTACATACACTTTCGGGGAAGATATCGTATTCAGCAGTGTACAGATTGTGAGCAAAGATGTTTGGTAATTTCTAAGTAGTAATAGTGTTTTGTAGGGATAAAACCCACTTCTCAGATTCAAACATACAGTAATGATAAATACTGCAGAAGACTTTGAAAAGACTGTATGCAGTGTAATTCACCCATTATCAATAACCAATCAATGAACTTATACTACAAAATAAAAACTTCTGCTGTTTTACTTTCTGTAAAATTGTTTTCCCCAGTCCTGGGCTTTGTATTTTCTTACTTTTGCAAATGTCAGTGCCATTAGGAAAAATCAACATTATCTGAAAAATCCAAGAAGAGCCCAAAAGAAATAGAAAGTGATCCTGTTCAAATTCTCCATGAAATCTAGGATTTAGTTTGCTAAACTAAGGGTCAGAAATATTGTCTGTCTAGAAAGACCACTATGGTAAAAGAAAGATCAGGTTCCTGAGAAGCAAAAAAAACCCCCAAGAACTGTCAGGATTTTATTTACTTGTCAAGAAAAAATAAGTTTCTGAAAATGAGATGCCTGACCCTTTCATAGAGTTTTCCTCCCTGTTTCTTATTGTGTCTCACTCTTTGGAGGAGAGTCCTTCTTCTGACTGTTCGAGTCAAGTAACGCCTCTCTTTTATTAGATGCACTGGTCTTTGGCAGGGCTTTTAGGAAATTTATTCACTTCCTTTTGGACTTCATCCCATGCCCAATACCTAACTGATATTTTCAGGAAGATCTTTTCTCTCCTCATGCTGTTCACTGGGGTGTTATGCCTACTTGTCATATTAAAAAAAACCCTCAGATTTTGACCAGTCAAATTAATAAAACAGCCTCTTGAATAAAACAAAAACAAAACCAAAACAAACAAACAAACAAAAAATCACCACCAACAAAAATCCAAAAACCAAAAACCCAAAAGATAACCCCCCAAGCAAACAAACAAACAAACAAACAAATAAACCTGTTGATTGGCAAAAGCCCCTTTGAAAAGCATTTTCTATCTTGCAGACTGTATTTTGCCTGTATTAACAGATAATGGACTGAATTCCCTCTCTCACTGCTGAAAGGACTTTGGGTTTCACTGGGGCTGTACATGCCCACACAAACACAAATTAATCTGGTTTTAGGTTCATTTTTATTTGATAGTGAGCAGAAAATACATATATCCTTTTGGGATAGTGAGTTGGTACAAAGACCTTGTGGGGAAAGAAGAGGATTCAGCAGGCATCCAGGATTGAGCCCAGCTGCTTCCTGATGCCTAGCCCTCTGTGTTTAGCAGATTGCAAGCACAAGCACCAGATGAAATTCTCTATTGACTTGTTAAAGGTGAGGTGGGGCTAAATAGCATAGAAAGCTTTAATTCCCTTTTGCTGATTTGGCATATTTGAGTGTGGGCAGGAGTAACAATAAAGAACGCTCTAGAGAATTGGAGGAGGTTTTAAATCAAGGTAATATACCCATGCCACATAATGAGGAACAGTCATGGGTCTCATATGATTATCACCAGTATCTTTGAACTTGATTACTTCAGTCTTTCACTAATCCTTAATTTCAGCCTTGGAGTGGCTAGACACTTAGAGTAGCTTGGCACTCTGCTTTCTAACCAAATGAGGAATAAGTTACTGAATGTGATTTCACTGCACTAAAATAGAATGTAGGGTTGTTTCCTAGGATGTTGGGCACTTTGCACTATTTACACTTTTCATTTGGATACATTACATTTGTAGATTAAGTCTTTGTATTTGGAAAGGAGCATTTATATAAAAAAACACCATAAAACAGATACTCAGATCCAACACAAAGTCTGTGGATCTGGAATTCTGTAAATTTACTGAGGTGCCTATAAACCCCTTTAAATGCAATGAAGTACTCTACTGAAGAACGGGTTTAATCTTCAGGAGGAGTCCAACATGAAATAGCTCACAAATCCTGGAAAGACCAAAGGAGCAATATCAGGAAAAAGAAAATCCCAGGGTGCTAATTTATCAGAAGTGCCCATTTTATTGTCTGCTCTTTCGGATGCCTGGTTTCCTGCTAAATTTTCTCTGTCCACTTTGTTGGAAAATCAAGACACTTTGCAAACTCACAAAGAGCCAGTCTAGTATAAAATTTGATTTTTAAGTGTATTTTGCAATCCCAAGTGACTGACAGTATCGTCTAGGTTCATTCTTTCTTAAATCACTCTTTATGAGTTTATTCCATACAGGTAGCTTGTACTGCAAGTTGTATTACTTTGAAATTTGGCCTGTGACATTTATGATAACAATTTGTTTGGATATGTCTGCTGTTATTAGGGTTACTGTATAAAAGCAGATTCTCAGGCGCCTTTCCAGAACACAGATGGAAGTTCCCAAGGATAAGGTTAAGCATTGGCACAGAGCCTCCTAATATAGGATAGTTAGGTATTTTGCCATGTTTTAATTAAGTATCTTAAAAGCATCAAGTCAGAAGGTATATGTAGCTGTTTTAAACCTGAATCATAATAAACCTGCAGGATAAAAAACCCTTGGAGCACCACAGTGTAATGGAGAAGTGTGGCTCCTAGGTGAGAATGTGCAAAAAGATATGATGAGTTACTTAAAGACAACGTAGCTTTCAGATTTGAATATTACTGTGTTGCAGTATAAAGATCTTTTCTGGTACCAGTTCTGAGTGGCATGAGACCACAAGCTCAGTTCCTCATGGATTTCAGTTGACATGCAAGCCTGGAGCATGCCTGGAGCAAGTTACTGTGCCAACAATGGAAGTGCTTTCCACATTGAATGGTGAAATACCAGTTTGCTGCAAGTTATCTCCCTGGTAAATGTTCTGTAGCGTTTGTTAGCATAGGAGGCTGGAGGTTTTTTTAGTTTCTTTCTTAGCCAGCTATTAATTATCCTGGATATTCAGTGACTGAGAACATTCCAGGGCAGAAGATTGCTTTTGCTGTTGCAATCCATTGAATACATACACTTCACCTGCATAGTTCCCCCCAGCCAGGAAACAGCTAATATTGACATACTGGCATGCTGACAATGAATTATCAAAAATATCTTGAGTTCTAAAGAAAAAAACCATGCTTATCTGTGGTAGACATGTTTGGCCATATATTAAGTGTTCAGTTTCCAAATAAGGCATGTCATTTAAAAATCAGAATCTGTCACTTCATATCTTTTTGAAACAATCATAGAATATATGCAGCAGGTTTTTAAACTGTGCCACATTCATTGTGACCACCCCAAAGTTGTGAAACTACATGTATATGGAGGATATATTGCAGAAAGTTGCACAGAACAAGTGAACAATCTGTCTAAAAAGTGAATAATCTATTTCTTGTGGAAAAGTATATCAAGATAATATTTAACATAAGAATAAAACATCATTTCTAGTCCAGACCATGGTTTGTCATGTTTACTACCCAAATTCACCTGTAACTTTTAAGAAGCTTTGTGACAGGACAGCAGTTTTAGTGTCTAGTCCTAGTCCTACAAAGGAGAGTCCCCTTCCTGCTTGTCTTCCTCCAGCTGTCAAGTTTTGCATGCATACTGGGATTTCATTTTCATATCTGGTTCTTTGTCAATTACATTTTCACCTGGCACAGAATTATTTGTTATACAGTTAAAACTCAGTGAATGTATTAAATGGGTTTTTGAATTAAATGCTCTCAAATTTTAATTACATCAGATTTCAAATATTGAACCAGCTTCTTCTCCCGTGAGTAGTTCCAGCTAAAGTCAATACGAATATTTTATGAGTTATGCAACAGGATTTGTCCTGCCTTTTATAAGTAATCCTAACACCCACACACAGAGTATTCCTCTAGTTCTTACTCTGTGAAAATGCAAGTTAGAATGGACTGTAAAGTAACTTATTTGTTATGCTGAAAAAGAAAGATAGAAAGGAAAATTATATGCAAAGTAAATTATTTAAATTATTTGCTCCTAAGCATATTTCAAAAGAAACAAATATAAATAAGAACATATATGTATTCAATATATGTCCAGTTTGTATTGTATATTTTTGATCATCCTACTTTTAAATTAACTTCTGAGTATCCATTTTAGAGGCAAGTTGTTTTGTTTTCAGACTGATAAGTATGAAAAATGTCTCTGAAATGTCTTGTTGACCTAATTAAAAATAAAAGCAGGAATAAACAACTTGTCCTACCTCCGAGTCTATTTGGTTTCCAAAGTCATCTTTTTTGAGACCATTTTCTGCACATGTACTTGAAACAGTACTTGGAACAATGAGGCCTCTGAGCACAACATTACTTATGTAAATACAATTATTCCTATCAACATGCCTAAAATTTTATCCACATCCTCTACTACAGGCTGTATTATACATGCCTATATTTCAGATAGTTGTCTCAGGATCTGAATAACCTTTTTAATCATAAAAATGGATTAATACCAGACTGTTTCACTGGAAAAGGGCTTGTTCATTTTAACTACCATAGAGATGAAAGCTAAATAGTGAATATTAACATTCTCAGACAGAGATAAAACCTTAGAGAAATATCTATTAAGTAATTACAACTTTTTTCTTGCACAAATACATTCCTTAATGAAGACATTAAGGGTTTTTTTAAGTCTTCATTTAGTGATACACAAGTCAAGATGACATAATCAATAGAATGCTAAATGTATGCTGAAAACTGTATCCTGTATTTTTCCATGAATAGATGTTTTATGTTTCCTTCATTATATTAAGGAGAAGTCTCCCCTTTGTGTCTGTCATGAACAGCCCCAGAGGACACAACATGCTGCTTCAGGGTAGCTCCAGGCCATGGAAGCAGCCTGGCTCCAGGACAGAGGTCCTTGGAGTAGGCATGGGGAACAACACGACACAGGACACCTTTGCAAATTTACACAGTCCTCCCAACTGCAGCAAGGTTGTTTGGTGTAAATGTCCTGCAGTGTGTCAATATTGAGATTTTTGTCCTCCTATCATCTCCAGTGTTAACAGCTCAGCAGGGAAGCGCCTGCTGCTGCTTATATCCGTGCAAATTGTCTCTTATGAAACCATCTCATAAGGGACGTAGGCAAATGTCCAGTTTCTGTAATGGTGATGTTTGTTTATTTGCAATTAATTAGCCTCAGATTTGGCTCAATGATTTGGAACCCGAGTTAGCAGGTAACTTTAGCAGAAGGAATGAGGTCACCCTGTCTTTTGTACTTTGGGACATTGTACCACGTACATCCCAGCCTGGAGTCATAGCACAACGCTGCCATGTGAGTGCTCCTCCAGGCTGCCACTGGGCATAATTCAATATCACAAGCAAAACACAATGTGCTTAAGGAATTCTGTGCAATTTTACAAGCTGTAGCCTAGTCTCCTGGAGACACTTTAGGATCCCCAGCAAGGGAGACAGGGGTGATGCCCGCTTCCTTTCACTCTGCTCCCAGAGAAAATGCCCTCAAGGAGTAGTTGTGGCCCACTGCTCTTTTTGAAATAATGCTTCAGGGCTCAAGTTCAAAAGGCCGGATATCACTGCTTAAGCAAATTGGAAAATTCAAATCTACATTGTATCTCTTTGGGAAAATAAGACAGTTGAGGTAATTTGTAGCATTTAAGATGCTATATTGTGAAATAATATCCTGTCAATCACATTGAAAAGGGTAACGGAAGCACAAGCCAAAATACATGAAGAACTATTAGTGGGCAGCAGGTTTTTTCACAGTGGTTTTTGAGCAATAAGCATAGATAGCGTTGTTCCTGGCACCAATGTGTAAGGAAAATGAAATAATATTGTTTATTTGGATGAATTATCATCTGTAGATTTTTGGAAATAGATTTTAATCTCCAAATAAAGAAGTGGAGACATCAAAAAATGGTCAAAGTGGGATTTTTTTTCTATTTTTGCACTAGTACAATTGAAATTCGAGCTTATTTACTACTTTATTTTCAACTTAAAGTCTAAAATGCCAAATACATGTTTAGGACTTAAAAAGTATCTTATATCTATTGAGCAGTTCCTGAACTCTCATTTCTCATTCCTCTCAGTTACAGAAAGTCCCTGTGTAAAGTCTTATTTTTAACCGCCTTAAATTTTTGCAGCCAATTCCCATATCCTCTGCAGCTTTTTCAGATACTCTTTTATAAACTAATTAGCGACTGAAGACAAGACTGCATTAAAAGTTTCCCACCTTTCTGATAAATATTCTTTGTACCATGCTGCAGAGCAATTTCCTCTGTCTTTTTCTGCCTTGGTAACTGTTTTAACATTGTTTTCACATTGTGGGTTTGCTGGAGAGATTCAGACTAAGCCATCCAGGACATGCTCAGTCCTAATGATCATGACACAGTGAACTCAGGGGCATTCAGTGACACTTGCAGAATTCCATGCTGTCTTGACCAGGAATACCCAGTGGGTATCTTGCTGCCACTGCTCTCCTGGGTAACAGTTATGCAGATACCAAATTCTGCCTGTTGTTTCTATTCGTGGAGATGCCCTAAATGGAAATATTTAAGCAATATCCATTTTTATTAAAGGGATGTTTCCACTCTTTTGAAACCTAAGTCATTTTTCTCCTGGCAAGTCCAAGGCAGAAATGCTCAATTTTGCTCATTAAGACTTGAGATTACACCAGAGTGTGCTCTTCTGCAAATAAACAGCTGTTCAAGGGAAGGAAAATACCCAGCTCTAAAATGAACAAAGTTCTTAAGATCATTTGCTTTCAAAATGGTCAATGCAAGTGCCATTGTATAATGAAATGTCACAGGCACTTAACTTTTATGGAGCAATTATTGACTGGTCACTGTGTTCATTTTCAGACATTAATGCCAAGGTCAGTTACAACTAACCAAAGTCCAGCTCAACATATATCTCATACTAGAAACTTGCCAGGGTTTTATTCACAATTTTCCATCCTGCTCTGTTTTCAGACAGGCCAATCCCAGCTTTCAATGTCTGTATTCTTTTACCTGTTATCTTTTCATTATACCTTGCCCATTTCCTTGTTTCCCACTAAATGTCACTTCCTACAGCTGAAATTTAATTTGAATTGTTAAATATATTCATTCTACCAGAGCTTTGAACATGAGTTTATGATTACTTTTTGGCATATAACTTGCCTCAGTGGGATGTAATAAATTAGTCTAATCATATGGTGAGTACTTACTTCATTCTGTGTTTGTTCCTGCTAGGAACTGAAATTGTCTCTGTAATTGTATGCAAATCCCTTCACCAGAATAATCAAAGGAAACCTATGTGTAGCTGCCCAACCTCCAGAAGAGAAGCATAAAAGTAACCTAACTTTTAGTTCTACTTAAATGAAACGTTGTATCTTCACATGTGAAATGTAGATAAAAAATAGAAGAATAAAATTTAAAGTGTGTGAATAGCAGATACTGTGATAATATTGCTGGTTTCTTTAAGTCTTGCTCTTTGCTTATGCATAATATTACGTTAATAGTGTTCATGGCATTGAACCTGAGGAATAATAATATTGGGATTTTTTATTTTAAACATGGAGGAGTATCTTCTCCAAAAAGTACACGAGACATATGATGGAGGGTTTTATGAGTTGCCTTCAAAAAGGTGCCTGTTTCCTTCTACTGCCTGAAGAAGAATACTGGATGAACTAGCTCAGAGTTAGCCACCAAAAATTTTAGTTGAGATAAATTATCCTGTAGTTCTCTTACTCTAAGGCATGTTTTATATATTGACCTCTAATCATCTTGATTTGCTTCTTTAACCTCTGTCAAATATTTTAGCATTAATTTTTAAATGCAGATACCAAAAGGAGATTCAGCCATGTAGGAGTAATCCAGTGTTCTCTGTGAAGACCATATAATTCTCTTCCCTGTTTCTCTGTATAAGTCTAGAAGTTAAATTAGCTGTCTTACAGCATTACTGGGAAAGATCAGTTCTGTATATCAATGACTGTGATAGCAGCGTTTGTGAAGACACTCAGATGAGGCAAGGTTACTAAGTGCCTTTTGCTCTGCCAGTTCTTTTCAGAGGAGTACTGAAAAGAGTGAGAAGAGAGCAGAGGAAGCCCAAACAATCAACAATCTCTGTTAATTTCTCTTCTTTGAAATTTTTGTCATTTCTTTGCATGCCGCTTTGCACAGGTTCATATAAAGCAGTTACAGATATGCATACATATAGATGTATTTACTTGGTCTGTACATATATATGTACACTTGTAATGTCTTGAAACAGTTAAAAGTACTTCTTAAAATGTTTCCTCACTGTTTTTTTCTTTCTTTTTTTTTTTTTTTAATTTTAGGATTTGGGGGGTTAGGGGTTTGTTTGTTTGTTTAAGAAACTCAGATTCTGAGCCCTTTTCAGGATTTAGTTGAGAGTGATATTTGTAATCTCTCAGATGAAGTACCTGGCAGGTGCATTATTCAACATTACAGAATCATAAAATCATTTAGGTTGGGAAAAGTAAGATCAAGGCCAAACATTCACCCAGCACTGCTGTGCTCACCCCTAAGCCATGTACCTCACTGCCACTCTACATGTCTTTTAAATGCCTTTCAGGAAAGTGACTCAACTCCTTCCCTGCGCAGCCTGTTCCAGGGCTTGATGACCCTTTTCATGAAGAAATGTTTCCTAATATCCAATCTAAACCTCCTTTCAGGCAGTGGTAGAGAGCAGTAAGATTCCCCATGAGCTTCCTTTTCTCTAGAATAAACATCCCCAGCTCCCTCAGCTGCTCCTCACAGCACTTGTGCTCCAGACCCTTCCCCAGCTCTGTTGCCCTTCTCTGGAAACACTCCAGCCCCTCAATGTCTTTTGTGTAGTGAGGGGCCCAGAACAGATTTTGAAGCCAGGTAAGGGGAATGAATGATCATTGTCTTTACATTTCAATAAAAGCCACTATATGAAATCTTCAGATGTTTCACAAGTTGCTGCTCCATTTCAAAAAAAAGGAGCCTCATCTTAATGCTGGTTTACATAAGAAAAGCACTGAATTAATTTTAGGAAATAGAAGAAAATCATAGATCTTTAGGATTATCCCCAAATTGATAGCTATTGAGGAATCAATTAACTTCTAATAAATTTGTGGTTCATGTGTCAGTTTAAGAGCTACAGTAAGACTTATTTCAGACTCACTTCAGACAAGTGGTAACCAAAATCATAGCATTCAGATTTTGAGTCCTGTTTTACCAAGGCTTGTTACATTTTTCTGAGAAAGGTAAATCCTTCAAAAAGTACATTTCAAGAACATCTTAAATGAAATTTGAAACCAGAAATAATGTGCCTGGGATCTACAAATAGAACTTATGGAAGGAATAAGGTCCTAAATATTATCTGCTGAGTATCCACCAGTAAATATGGACATGACCATAAGTGCATAGAGATAGAATTAAGGTTGTGACTTCCTTCAAAAGAATGCTTGTTAATGTGAATGTCTGTTGTTTCAATCTGAAGACTGTTCTTTCTATCTTCTCTCAGGCAGGTATTAGAAATGACACAGCCAGTAGGCAGAGACTGCCAGATATTTTATAGTAAAACACTACTTTTCTAACAACGCCCTAAAGAAAGGAGGCAGAAGAGCTGACATCAAGATCTTGTTTAGTAGCCACAGTCAGTTCTGTCCTGGGGCACAGGTATCTTACTGAGGCAGATGCCCTATGGGGAAAAGTATTACGTGACAATATAAAGACAGCACTGTAATACATTAACCAGAATACATTAAAGTACTGCTAATTTGAAGATATACCAGCTCTTGAGAGCTTTAGCTCACAGTGCTAATATCCTTTGACATGGTTCTTTAGGATGTTATTTACACAAATGTCTGTGTACATTTGTATACCATCACAGGGCAGAGCAAATCCTATTAAATTGAGACTAGAGAGGTAAATTGTTGGCAAGCTGGCAATTTCTGGAAAATAGCTATGCCTGAATGAAAATATCGTGCCAGAAAGATAATTTATTAGTATCAGTCTTACAAACTATAAGTTTTAGCAAAATTAAGAATTTTGGTGAAAGGTAATAAGGTAAATATTTGAACTTATTTTATTTTCTTCCAAAGTAGATTTCTTTTTTCCTCTTTTCTGCTATTTCATTAAAAATACTCATCTATATTAGCCCTAATGATTGTCCCAAGATTATGTATCAGGTAACTGGTTATTTATAGAGACTACATAGATGATCTGACAGAGGGTAAACATAACACATGCTTCTTTCTTTTTCCTCTCTCTTTGTTCCACTTGTTAGCTCAATTGCTGGGGGGTTTTAGGTAATAGTTTGTAAAGTTTTGATAACACTATAATTACATGCAGTTTCTAATTTAGCATTTAAAGTTCTGTAGGAAGAATTTGCTAAAATTTCCTATGAAAGTGTCTCCTCGCTGCTTGTAAACTGCAAAGGAGCCAAGAACCTCTCATCTGAGCCATTTGTAGTTGAAGCCTATGGCATAACTAAAAATAGACAAATAAAAGCAAATAATACATAAAATGCTAACAAGGTACAAAAATTTGGTTTTGGCTTGTATCTGTAAGTACCTTTGGATGTTTTCATCTCTCTGCATGCTTGTCATAAGAAAGATTATGGGACTGCAATGTTATTTTGAAGACATTTAGTGAAATAGGGAGGGTAATGGCATCTAAAAACTGTGAAAGCCCAACCAAAACTATTAGACTGGCTTCAAAACCAGGGCCTTTCTTCAGTCCCTCTCAAGTTCCCAGTTATCTCTCTCACTTGGCACTTTTATGAGACACTTTTACAGCGTTTTTCATATGAAGGCTGCAGACTCTGAAATGCAAAGGGGAAAAATCTTGCTGCTGAGTGGGTGTAGCATAAATGGGACCTAACATAGCCTGAATCTTTGATCATGAATTCCCATTGTGGTGTAAGCCAAACCTCCTCCCATATGCTCCCGGAAAGCACATATCATAGGCTATGTTGTTCCACTTAAGACTTTTTTTTTTAGAAAAGAAGTAATGGTTGTAATATATTGGCAGCATTTTCTTATAGCTTTGTATTGTCCTCAGGAAAGAAGGATTATTCAATACTGCAGATGAAGCTGCACAGGTACCAGTCTCGACAAGATTGAGGGAGAGAATGGCAGAAAGTCTGACCATACACCATTGCAGGATCTTGTTTTGAAGGTGTCTCTCAAGCACCGAGAAAATATTCAAGGTCCTAGTTGTCAGGGAGGCAAGAAACATGAACTCAAAGGTAGTTTCCTTTATCATCAAATATTCCAAAATATTTGAAACAAAAGTATAACAGAAGAGATGGCTAAACTGGATCCATTATTTCCTCAGTTTTGTTTCAGAACCATTTGTAATAAAATTGTCCTGATCATTGATGATATAGGTGGCTTAATTCACAATCTGCATCATAGTAGAACTCTTTGAAAGCAGACAGAATTTGGAAAGCTAAGTAAACCCAAACACGGATTTCTCATAAAAAAGATTATGTAAGATAAAGCGATTTTCATTCTATTACAAAATTTTTTTTTTCTAGACGTTGGAAAAAAATTACGTGTCTTGCTCTAGTGCAAGTTTTTACATTTCCATGAAATGTTGCTAAATGAGTACACTGGGTTTGCGTGGCAGGAGTTTGGTAGTGGGGGTCTAGAGGGGTGGCTTCTGTGAGAAGCTGCCAGAAGTTTGCCCCATGTCTGATAGAGCCAAAGCCAGCTGGCTCCAAGATGAACCTGCCCCAGGCCAACGCCAAGTCCATCAGCGATGGTGGTAGCACCTCTAGGACAAGGTATTTAAGAAGGGGAAAAAGCTGTGCAACAGAGACAGAAGCGAGAATATGAGAGAGAAACAGCTCTGCAGACACCAGTGTCAGCACAGAAGAAGGGATAGTATGCTCTCTAGGGCCCAGAGCTGAGGTTCCCTTGCAGCCCGTGGTGCAGACCATGGCAAGGCAGCTGTGCCCCTGCAGCCCCTGGAGGTCCACAGTAGAGCAGATTATAGAATTACAGATGGTTTGGGCTGGAAGAGATCTTAAATATCCCCTAGTTCAAACATCCCTGACACAGACAGGAACCTTCTACTAGACCAGGTTGCTCAGAGCTCTGTCCAGCCTAGCCTTGAATGTCTCCAGGGATGGGGCATCCACAGCTTCTCTGGGCAAGAATGACCTTCTACAGCCATATACATAGTTGAAAAAAGGGGAAGTGGAGGAAAGGTATTTAAAGATTTTTTTTTTTTCCACATTATTCTATTCTGATTTGATTGGCAATAAATTAGTTTTCCCAAGTTGAGACAGTTTTGCCCACAACAGTAATTGGTGGTTGATCTTTCCCTTTCTTTGTCTTGACACAAATTTTCCCTCATCCCATCCAGTTGAAAAGCAAGAGTGATAGAGGGCTTGGTGAGCACCCAGCATCCAGCCAAAGTCAACCCATGTCAATGAACTAAAGAAGTTTTTTCTTGATGAAATTTCTGGAAGATCTATCAAACACTGATCACACTCAAATTCAGAAAGAAGTATATGAGATTCACTTTCAAATAAAGAGGTATTAAGTATTGATCTATTCTGGTTGCAAGGGGTTTTTTTTCCAGTATCTTTGTTAGTGATTTGTATGAAGAAATATAAAATGCATTTGTTAAGCTTGCAGTGGATAAAAATTAAAGAGGACTGTGTGTACTCTGGAATACATTTTTAAATACATCACATTTTCACCAATGTACTTCAGCAAAAGCTTGGATCAATTGTAACATATCCAGAGGAAAGCAAGGAATCTTGTCAGAATCAAGACTAAAACATTTTCCACAAGGAAAAATGGAGAGAATCATGTTTCAGAAACAGGAGTGCAGATAAAAAAGAAATGTAACAACAGTCTTCAGTTACATAAAGGATTGCTTTAAGGAAGAAGGGAACAAACTGTTCTCCAGGCCTACTAGAGATAGGACAAGAATGAGTGGCTTTAAATTATGCCAGGGGAGACTTAGGTTAGACTTTAGAAAACATCTTCTAATGATAAGGATAATTAAGCAATGAATATATTACCTAGGATGTGACTGAATCCTCTTTAGATATTTTTAAGGACAAAGAAAGATATCTGTCTAGAATTTTTTAAATATAATTTATGTCTTGGGGGATGGAGGGTTAGAGAGAAATAGAAGGAGCTATTTCTTGAGTTCCCTGTCTTACTTTCCAATCTCTATTATTTCTGTGAATCAGACTTAGAACACACCTGTAATTTTAGCTTCCATTCTGTCATCTGAATTGTCCAGTTTGTATGTACTTTCTGTTGAATGTTCTGGCTCCAGCTCATACTGTAGAAAAAAATCAGGGGTGCAAGTGATTTTGTTAGAGTTCTAGAAGTTCTGTGCTCACCAAAATTTGGAAGAAAATTGTATGTTAATAAAAAGGTAATAAACAAAACAAGGAAAAATTAAATATACATGAGTTTGAGTGCTTGTATTTATTGGTGGAATGTATAGTCATGCATCACTCATACTGTAAATTTCTTGTATGGTTTTCATCACTGTATTTTCTGATTCATTTCTACAAGATTTGGCCAGATAAAATAAATAGTAGATTATTTTCACTAAGCCTCATGTCCAAACTCCTTCAGTGTTCATTGAAGAAAAATCACCTTTGAGATAGATATCTAAGACCAAAAATATGTGGGTTTTTATGGGACAGATGTATCTCCTTTGAAAGCTTGGATCATTAATGTAGAAAACTACTCTATAAAAAGCTAGAATTAAGCTACATTAATCCAGCCCTGAATATTAAATACCTTATCCTTACCAAAAGATTTATTGTTTTATTCTTCACTTCTGCTGTGTGTTGGATTTATAAAAAACTCACCCTAATACTAATTCCTGTAGTTGGAAGTAGCTTTCGTAAAGTAGCTCCACCAGTGTATGGGGCTTGTGGAATCATAGTAAATTTTAGGAATGAGATTTATTCCTATTTGAAAGTTAACTGGTCCTGAAAGAGAAGCAAATGAATTTGTATTTCAGTAATATGCAGTATATGAGCCCACCATATAAGCCCATCTTTGGAAAAGACCCATGTTTGTCAGAGATGTTTTCTATGCCTGGGGTCATAACAAATACATTGCATATGCTGTTTTCAAGTCTGTTAATATTTTAACTTGCTAATTCAGTATTGTTCGTTTGCTAACCATGGTAAGGTACAGTCATAATATGTCATTATTGCATCCTCTTCATTGTAGAAAATTAAAAATAGGTTACTGCACAAAAGGTCCAAAATGAGAATTATTACTGGGGGTGCTACTGTTTGGAGCAAGCAGCCACCTCACTGTCTGTCTCCTGGCAAGCCCATCAGGAATGATTGTCTGTGCTTAGAGGGCTGGGGAAATGGTTTCCCAGAATGAAAAGGCTGCTGGAAGATGAAGTTTAATTATATCACTGTAATTGATCACTGAACTATTTTCTCGTGAAAGCAAGCAAGCAAGCAAGCAAGCAGGCAAGCAAGCAAGCAAGCAAGCAAAAAAAAAAAAAAAAAAAAGAACAAAAAAAAGAGAAAAATAGGAAAAATGTGCACTACAGCAGAAAAAATAAGTCAAGATGGTGCTTCTCTATCTCTTCAGTTTATTCTGAACATCCTGAAGAGATTTAGATATCAGATTTTACTTTTTATTTAAATTGAAATAAATGAGATCAAATCATTGCCTGCTGAAATGAAATTGGTTAGGGGAAAGCCTAACTGAAGACATATAAAAAAGCCTGAAAGGCAACTGAAACTTTTAAAATCAGAAAGATTTCTCATGATTTTAGCTACTTGGGTGGAGGAAGGTTGTGTATAGGGTCCAATTACAGCAATGTTGCAGTGAGTAGGAGGAATCCTCAACTACAAAATTGCCCATTTTACACACTTTGTCCCCCAGAAGATATCTGACTCTGAAGAGACAGACTAATATCTCTACACCACCAGGTGCATGTATGCTATTTTTCTTTTATGGCTGATGCATTTTTTGATGAAAAAATGCCAGTGGGTTGTGGAATGAGGGAAGAGGGCTTAAAAAATCTGAGATTTTGTTTGTAATGTCAACCCCAATACATAGATATCTTGCAGTAGACATCTCCAGCTTTGATTTTACAGAAAACAAATAGGGTGACTTTTTATTTTCATGGTTGGGGCTGGGGGAGGTTCATGTTTTTGGGTTTTTTTCCCAACAATACGACTGTGTGTAATCCTTTGGGGGAAAAAAAAATACCAGTCTGGTAGGCCATCACAATTCCACCTGACCAGAGAACAGAAAAACAAGGAGAAAAGGGATCAAGAAAACAGAATCTTTGCAGACTTGTCCTGTTGCTGTTTTGGTTCCTGTTTGTTTGGGTGTTGAGGTGGAATTGGTATTACTGGTCATTAAGCAGTTAATAGTATCTTCATTTAAGCGATACAAAAATCATTTGGCAGACTTCTCATTGCAGGTCATTTGAGGAAAAATTCCCCAGAATACAGTCCCATAAAGAGGAAAAAGAAGTCCTTCTTGCATATAATGTCCTTGCATTTGGGAAGGACTTTAGTTGAGCTTTCAGGAAGTTCTGTTGGTGTTTTATTTAGTTCATAGATTTGCTAATTGGAAAAAAAAACCCCAAACAAACAAAATAACAAAATAACAAAATAAAAAAAAAAAAAAAAAAAAAAAAAAAACAAAAAAAAAAAAAAAAAAAAACCAACAAAACAAAACACAAGCTCCGTGAAGGACCACGAACTTCTTGATACATATTTCCAGGTTTCAAAGTTATGCTTGGGACCAACCATTTGTCTTTTTAAATAAATGAGTTATCTGCATTTCAAGGTTGAATTAGCTGATGAGGAAGGGTTACTATAAAAATTTGTGAGAGAACTTGGCTTACTTTTATGTATTTGTAGGCATAGTCCCAAACATTTTCTTAAATAATATTGTTTAGAAAAACATGGATTGTGCAGCTCAGCTGATATGAGCTAGCCTAGGGATTTTTTTGTTGCTTTTATGCAACAAATAGTATTTCACAATAAGTGGGGAGGAATGTATTCCAGAAAATGAATCATTCATCTATCTGTAGCATAACTGAGGATAAACAGCAGGTAAACAGAAAATAAATACCTTTTAGATGACAGCTATAATATTCATGTCTGCTGTCTTTACTTGGGCAAACATCTTTCTAAAGATTAGGAATTTTGCTTGAATAGAAATGCAGCATTCAGTTTCTGAGAATTATCCCAGGTTAGTTTCAGAGGTTTTTTGCCTTATAAAATGTTTGCAGAAACCAATTTTTTTCCTTGTCAGCTGTAGCCAATTATTTTGGACAAATAAGCATTCTCTGCAGCACATCTAATTTTTATCCAACTGAGCCTGTGAATGCCTTTCTTCATTCTGTGTAAACTTCATCCTTGTCAGTCTGTTATATTAAAAATTGTTTCTGCACACTGAATAGATGACCATGCCACTGATGACTTGCACAGGGATTCTGAACTCTTTCTGCTGGAGAGTATTGCACCATATCCACTTAGTGGTGTTTACCTGTGTTGTGCCTACATGTGGAAACCCTCATCTAAGTGCCAGCTACCTACAAGAAGCTACAGAAGCTTCAAATACCTAAGTGAAGGCAGTTGCTAATGAAATGTGGCAAGTGAAACCTTGATCCAAGATAGAAATAAAGGGTTTCTATGTGTTTGTCTGGTATTTGTCATGCTTTGTGCTGGGATAAATTACCAGTTTGATCAAAAACACATCTTATTGAAGTAGTCCAAGTGAAATAAGAAAGGAAGGAGGGAATGTCAATTGCTGTTTCAAACACCATTCATTCTGAATCAAAGAAAATGTTAATTAGTGTTAGGAAACTGAATTAAGTAAATGTTGACTGCCTTGGTAGCAAAGATCAAGTCAAAGTTACAGTGTAAGTGAAGCAGGAACCCCTGTGACATTGGAGTGGTTTTAATATATGTCTATATATGGAAATGAATAGGAAATGAAGTAAGAAATACAATGCTTGGGAAAGAATCTCATCATGATTTGCAGAGATAATTACAGGCAAAAAGGCGATTGAATATAGCAACAGGAAAAGCAGAATAATTACGCAGCAATTAACAGGAAAGCTGATGGTTGTCTGAAAAAAAATAACAGTCATCAGGTTAAAAATATATGCTGAGTACAGAAATGTTTTAATATTTGATACATGGACTATTTTAATTCATTTCCTGCAATAAAATACTATTTCATAAAATAAATGTCTCATTTATGTTATAAAATATGTTCTGCATTTTATGTATTTATTATAATTGTTAGTATTTTTATCTAAGCTATGTCATCTGAATTGGAGGAAAAAACCTAATAAATGTTCATTTTGGAGTGCTGGTGCAGAATATCATAAAGATAAGAAAAGTTATATTTTAAGTTAGTGTTTCAAGGACTGCAAATGTTATAGGAGCTAGTAGAAAAATAGCTGCTCCTAGATTTTCAAGAAGATTAGTTTCTCATGTCAAAAAAATCTCATATTCTAATAAAACTATCATCTAGTTTTATTTGACTCAAGGCAAACTCAGATTCTGGTTGTGTTGTAGGTCTTCTGCTAATTAGTTAGTTAGCAACCAGACACTCAAAAGTGCTCTTTCTGAAATGTAACTTGCAAAGATTCCTCTTGAAATCTGTGGAATATCTCACAGTTCTTCTACAGGGAATCTGTCATGCAGTGGCATCTTTAAATGCATTAAAATGACACCTGGGGGTCACTGCACTCAGGCATGGGACACTCTTGTTGAAGAGGGAAAGAGGCTACTGCTGGATAACCACACCACTAAGGAAAATTTTTAAGAGGTGAAATCTTTCATTTAAAGCTAGTGGGAAAAATTCTGCCAGCTAATGAGTTAAAAGGCACAATCCTGTTGTGGTTTTAGACAGGAGGACCTTCTCTGAATTGTGTCATTTTTATGAACGAGTTATTGAGAAACGTATCTGTCCTTCTATTCATTTTGCCTTTTGTAAACATTAACTCTGGGTGTGAGGTGTACGAGCTTTATTGCTTTAATAAATAATAATAATAAATTCCCCATTTATTCTGGATGAAAAATAGAATAATACATGCTTCCTGCTTCAGGGGCTGGTTGAGCAAGTCAAGACAAGGTTTGCAACCTGTCCTAAGTCATGTCATAAGCTCCCCTCCTGCCTCTCTGCTGCATATCCCCAGTGGAAAAAAAAATAGCAGGAAGAAGGTGAAGGGCTGGTGGTCCAGGGCAGCCTGAGACTGTCCTTCAGGTTCAGGGGGAGACCTCTGAAAGGACACTGCCCTTCCCATCTGTGAACAGCCTCAAAGACAACACGCGCGGCATCAAATACTGGTACTGATAAAGACCAATAATCCTGCCAGTAGTAACAGTTAATGCTTCTCTGGTGCCCTTCATTCATTGACCTCTAATCTCTGTGCATACATTGATTCGAGCTGTATGGAAACTCTGAAATAGTTCAATATAATTTCTATTCATACATCTATACTGGCATATAAATGTATATGTATAATTAAATTAAACAAAGAATTCTCTCTAGGAAGTATTAAAAGCTGCTTGGATTAAGTGTTATTATTAAAGAAAAACCAACCCAAACCAAAGCATTTGAATGCTTTTGTGGTATGCAAATACTTCTGGTGAATGAGTAGGTTCAGATTTTCCCTTTTCTGTGTCGTTAAATGCCCAGATACAGAAACTGTACAAAACTAATCTGAGAAGCTGAATGCTTGAGTGGAAGAGTTTGTGTGTATGAATCATATGAGGATTATCCATAATGCTCACTCCCAGCATTCTGATCACAGCGACTGTAAATTTTGTTAATTGCCTACTGTGCGCTGATCATGACAAGCAGCATAGGTAGGGATTCAAATATTCTCTTATTCCCTTACCTGCAGGAGCATATGTTAAGAGACATAACATTGATTAAGGACAATTCCTATTCAAAAAACGCAATGGTAGTGTTACTAGTGTATTGTATCCTTCTCTTTTAGGTTATTCAATACTTCAAGCAATTATGGAAAAAGCAGGACAAAATAGCTGGCAAGTCAGTGCCATCTGTGTGGAGAATTTTAATGATGCCAGCTACAGGCGGCTTTTAGAAGATCTGGACCGAAGGCAAGAAAAGAAATTTGTAATAGACTGTGAAATAGAGAGGCTTCAGAATCTCTTAGAACAGGTAACACTTGCTTTTAATGTTACTCTAAACACATTACTGAAACTCCAGATGAGACTGCATTTTGTTTATTTTGTCAATTGCAATGAAATTGATTCTTTTAGTTTGTTTTTTTTTATTTTTTTTTATTTCTTGGGCCCATATTTGTATGTCCACTTGCCTGTTCCATTCTCTCTTCATATAAAACACTTGTCTTAGCAGCTGGCATGTCAGGTCAGGGAGCCTCTCCTTTCCCCCTCAGGACCGTGGTGGCAAAAGGTGCCAGCAGTCAGGGAAGCTGCACATTTGATCCCACTTCCCAGCACCTCCCTGCTTGATGCCTCCTGCGTCAGGGTCAGAGGGCTGCTGGAACAACATGGTCTTGTTGAATTGCCATGTGTTCTTAGTCTGTACCTTCATGGGGGTAAAGCTCTGCGTTGTTTGATGGGGAAAAAATCTATTTTAAATCCATTTTTTTTTCTATTTGCCAAATAGCACAGGCCATGTATTTCTAGCCATAAAAAGCTTTAAAATTATTGTTACAAATATTTTAACTGATGGTTTTGTCACCTTAGCAGGATATTTAGGAACATGAAGAGCAGTGAATAAAAGTGCTATTGAACTGGGAAGAGAGGTCAGGTTCTCCCATCAGTTATTCATGGAAACATGCTGCTGAGGAAAGAAAATACTGGGTCAGACAGACTGGCTTGCACTGGGTTATTATCTCTACCAGTGTGCAAAGTGAATATCAAACCCTGCTGCTCTGATGTGGCAAATCTATCTCTATTTAGTGTTTATGTGTAAGCTCTTTCTTAAATGCCAGAAAAAATTAAATTATGTTTTGAAAGAAAAATTTTGCCAAATGACAGGAAAATAACTTACAGTTAACTATCTGCGTCTCTTATGATATTACATTGCTGTGGTGCAAGTTCACTGTTCAGTGCCTCCTGCTGCTGCAGGAATTGCAGGGAATGAATGCCATCTGCTGGTGCTGGACCCTTTGCCACCATTCTGCTTCTCTTGGTGAATATGTTAGAGAATTTTGAAATTTTGTTGCAAAACCGTTCATGATGCATCTGCCTCTGAAGTCACGGAGAAATGAAATGTCATTTTTGATACAGAAATTCATAGAATAGTAGTCAGAAATGCATAAAATAGTACTCATATAGTCATACATACATTAATTTTGCTTTCACTGGCAGAAGGTAAAGAGGGAAACTGAGAATTAATAGTGTGACTGATATAACAAGGACTTTTTCTATGACTGTTGCCAAGAAAAGAACAGACAATGCCATATTGCTACAGATACTTGTTTGGCCATTATATCCTTCTTTATTCTGAATGCCATTATGTTTTAACACATACTTTCTACTGCTTATAATGAAATCTTCCCTTAGTTCAGCCTACATTATTATAAAACAGAACACCCATATGAGGGTCTTCTAAATTACATTCAGAAAAACAATTTCTCCCTCACTTCTGTGTGTGCACCTGATATCTTGATTTCTTTTACATGGCACGCAAATGTGATGTAGAAAAAGTATGTTCTGTTACCACAACTCTTGAAGTACACCCACCATCCTGTGTAGGTGTTCCTACTGACTATCCACTCAGTTTCAAAGGAAAATTAAGTCACTGAGTACATGTTTGGATCTCTCTGATCTCACATGTACATTTTATTTTCATCCAGGAGCTGCTACTTATTTTCCTTCTAGATCAGCAGTTGCGTAGTCAGTTCATACAGGTCTGGATTTTGCATGTCTGGAATAGATAGCTAATGCAGGCATGCTAAGAAATAAAAATGGAGTGCGTGGCCACAACAGGCTGAATCAGACATGGTGAGTTTGTCTCACACCTCTACAGGACGAGCCTTAAAGCTAATTGAGCTGTTTTTTCATTAACTGCACAGGGAGAGTTGAGGGTAGGAGTTAACACCTTACATGCAGTATACTTGTATCACTTTTAGGAAGTGATTTATCTGGCTACTATCTAATTTTGGGTGGAATAAATTTTACCTAGGATATGAGCTTTTTTGTACTTTAGCTTATGTGTATTGGCTCCTAAGTATAAAATCTTTGCCCTCAATCTATGCTAGTGGAGTGAAAGAAACTGGCTTGTGGGCTCACAGATTTCTTTTTCTTCTCTCAGCAGCCACCATCTGTACATATCTAACATATACATATCTATATTTGCATGACCTAATTAAATTGGAAGTCATGTATCATGTGAATTCCCTTCTTTCCCAATATGCCTGGAGATTCCCTCCATCCTTCTAAAGGACCATCAGTGTAAAAGCAGGAATGGCATTACAGCCAGGCTAGGGAAAGTATGCAGAAGAGCTGCAGCTTTATTCTCCCCTGTGAAGGTCCTGGTCTTCATAGACAAGCTGACCTACAAATGAGCCTGGAGTGCTAGTTTGGGGTCCCAGTATGACTCTCAAAGACCAAGTGCTGATTTGAGGATGGGCAGTCAGAAGCAGTCTCATACACAAAACATTTAGTTTTCAAAAAATAGGAATGAAGAAATTAGCAAAATAAAATTAGCTCAATGTAGAAAATGCAAAATAACAGCCATTTTCAAATATCAGCCATTGACTTCTTCCCTTTGCTTGAGGGCTTTAATAACCCGTAGCAGACAGGTAAGGTGGCTTCACAGCTTCACAGATGGACTAAAAGTTGGCATGTTCTTCCCTGCATACACCGAGGAATTGATTAAGCTTCAGTGAGTCTAATTAACTCAACTTCTTTCCTGCCTAGTTCTCCTGTAATTGAGAGCCTAAGTTGTGACTATACTGTAATACTTTGCAATGTACAAGTAAATGTTCTGCAGAACATTTAGGAAAAGTAATTAAATCTCAGTAATGAGACCATAACTCAAAGTGTTTTGCCCTTAAATCTCCGCTAATGAAGGGAGGGAAACTGGCTTGTGGGCTTGTGGGTTTCTTCTCAACTGACTGCCCATGTACATACACATTCACACTTCTCATGACTGTGTATCTCAAGCAGTGAAGACTGGAGGCTTTTTCTCTGGCTGTGTTCTAGAAGTGAGCTAACGTGCTCCTCCCCTGCCCATGCCTGCTGCCCACTCATCTGACCTAGTGTTTTCTGCTTGCTGCCCTCTTCATCTGCCAGCAGAGAAAAACAGTGCCTTGCTGTTTCCTCAATTCTTGTACAACTTTACTGTCACCATTTCTTATTTCCTGTTGTCCCCTATATTTCCTAGTTTATTAATAGTTTTTCTCATTTATTTTCTCCTCTCCGTGTATGTTGGTGTGTGTATGTGTAGAAGCTACCCTCCACACTCTGTATTTGAGATTTGTCTTCACAGAAAAGTTCTCACCTGGAACCCAGTGATGTATCTGAATTCCAGACTCCTCCCATGCACAACCCAGGATGTGCAATTTTTATCATGAGATCTTCCTTTTAGGTTTTATGTAGCAGTGATGTTTTGGGCAGGGCCAAGTCTATATAGCTTTTTATGGTGAAATACCGAGAAATGGGGTTTGATTTTCAGATTTCCATTCTAGAAAGGGGACAGTAGGGTTGCCAAGATGGATTCAGCCTGTACTCAAGGGTTTGTATCTGGTTTGCTTGGATTGCTCCCTCTTCTCCTTATCTCAGCAAAGGTTTCAGATCTTACCTCTCAAGGATATGCCAAGACTGTGATGGTTTTCTTAATAAAGCTGTGCTCCTCTTCTTTGGTTATATTCACCCACGCAAGACTGACTTGGAGGTACTTGGGGATTATTGGAAGCATTTTTCTTGGTTTTGATGTTAGTGCCTGGTGGCATGGCTCAGCTCAAAGCCCTATTTAAACATAACACTGAAGCAAGACAATTTCTGCACACATGAAAGGGTTGTTGCCTCTATGATCAGTAAAGAGAGTATCTTCAGCCTGAGTCAGCAGATCTCCACCTACACTTAATAATCTGCTGTAACTTAAGCCTACAAAGATAATTTTAGCTCCTTTTCATCCTTTATTCTCAGGATAGTGAAAGTACACCTTACCCTCTTAACAGCTTACAACAACCATAACCAGGAAAACCTTTTTGTTACCTGGAAGCGTAACTCATCCTTTACATTCCTCTGACAGACCTTACCATCCTGCCATCCTGGGCTCTGAAAGACACCACACAAACACCAAAACTATTGCCAGAAGTGTTTTGTTTACTTGCCCACTTTAAGTGATGCACATAATTTGCCTTTGGGAAGGGGAAGCAGGCCTGCACCCATTTTACTGTCCAGTGTGGTCCTGGTGTGTGCCTGGGGGTGGTGTGGCTCTAGGCTCTAGACTGTGGACTGCTCCCTTCCCATGTCCTCTCAGGGCAGCCTTGGCAGTGCTGCTGCTTGGGGCAGACCTACAGACCCACACAAGGGGAATCCATGCTTGACATGACCACTGCTGCTCTCCTGCAAAAATAACCCAAAACCTGTGTGTTTCACTGCTGACCAGGAGCCCCCAAAGCAGGAAAAATAAAATGGAAGGTGTCTCTGTGGCAGGAGAGTTGGAACTCAATAATCTTTAAGGTCCCTTCCAATTCAAACCATTCTAGGATTCTGTGATCTTAGAAAGATCTATTCTGTGTCACCTTTCCACACAGCTTTCAGGAAATGTGTTTCCTTTTGGAGAAAGCACATTTGCGCTTAATGGTTATAGAAAACTTTTTATGCTTAACAGAATGCATTCTAGAACCTTGTGATCTCACTAAATCTAATTCCCAGTTTATTTACCTGGCCCTTTGTTTCATCTGTTCATACACAGCTATAAAAAAATAACTGTAACAACTTCAAAATATAGATCAGGATGGCCTTTTATTTGTGTTGCATAAGTGCCTAGGAACAGAGACAAAGCCCCATTTTCCTACAGGCATGAAATTCGGGATTTTTTTTTTTACCATTACCTTTACAGATTACAGAAAGGGAGCTAAAACAAAGACAAAGAAAGATAAAATGATATTTCCACAGTTTTATGTAAGAGCTATAGCTTATATAGCAGAATGCATTTCTAGTGATTCATTTTCTGTCAGGGACCGTTATGTCCTTGTTTACCAACATCCCTTTTTTCACAGCCCTTTCAGCAGGTGGTCTTTTAAAAGTACAAAAATATTCTGTTTGAATGAAAGGATGAAAGTCAGTGAAAGGGATGGAAAATTCTTTGCTTCTGTGTCTCTTCTTTGCAAGCTGTGTTTCTAAAGTGCTCCCATGAATTTAATATAAAGAACTTTCTGCTTAAGATGAAACGGATGCTTGAAGCCCCTTGTAACATGATTTCCAGTTCCTTCCAACTAATCCACTAACACTGACAGCAAGCTGTACAGCATCTGAGCAGTCCAGGCCAAAGGAGTCATTTGCCACATACGGCACAGCAAGGAACACACAACTGTTCATTGAGAGTTTGCTTCTTTTCTTACCCCTTCTTTTCACTTTATTTTTCTTCCTGCCTTTTAAAAATAGTGTATCTGTTTGCACTTTTTGCTCATTCAGAGAAAATCAGAAGTCAAGTCTACCTAGGGCTGAAGGGTATATCTACTAAAATTAGAAAAGTATTACTTTAAACTTATATGTATTCACTGAATTTTTGTCTGAAATGCAGAATCCATGTTCCAAAATAAATACACCAACAAAAAAAAAAGTGGATTTATTTATTACTGAGAAAGCTCAAAAAAAAAAATAATACCACACACCTATTTAAGTCGAAGTTATGAAACTCCAAGTCAGGCTTCCCAGTCTAACAAAATCATTACTTTTTTTTTCCCTACGAAATTCTGTTCTCATTAGTGCTTATTTATCACTTAATTTGTATAAATACAATCTGAAAGAATCCAGAAACTACATAAGACATATGGAAGTGGTGTTTAGAAGTACTAAAACAAGTAATATTCCTCTGCATTTTTGTGGGTTTTGTTTTTCTCCTAGACCACCTCTTCCACAAGCATCATAATTTTTTTCTTCCCATAAGTGTACTGAGAAAGAAAGAGAAGGCAATTACTATGACTAATAAAGAAATGTGTGGAAGGTGTCAGTACCCATGTGCTGACTTGTAGCTGTCAGACAGGAGGTGTAATGTCCAGGTGCTTCCTGTCCTTTTGGTGGCTAAAACAGATGGATCTCTGTTCTCCACCCAGCAGCCACTATTAATAAGAACTGTACAGACTTAATGCCTTAGATGTCTTAGACAGTGTCGTAAAGATACTGTCTCCCTTTCAAATGTAGCTGAAATTGCCATATGTGTTAAAAAGCATTTTACTGGAAAATTGATAAACAAACTCAGACACAGCTCAGTCACAGAAAAGTGATTTCCTTAGGAAAGATGATATATAGCTAAATATATATTGATATATAGCTAAATATATATTAATATATAGCTAAAACACACATTTAAGGAAATGTCATGGTGCTCTCTCCTAGATTGTACTTGCATTTAATTAGTTGGGATACTTTACCTTCAGTAAATGCACATCATGGATTTCTTCCATTATTTGTTGTTTGCTGTTTTGCAAACAATGCTGAAGTGTAATAAAAAAGTGTTTTCAGATTTGAAGACTATCACAGAAAATAATTTTGAAGATTTCAGCGAAAATATATTTTATTTTTTCAACCACTGTATTTGTTCTTTTTACTTCTTCAGAGACTAATAACCCTTATTACTGGAGAAGCAGACTGTCATTTGCTCAGCCGTAGCTGATCTCACAGCTATTTCATATAGTTTGTTCAGTGCTCAGAAATGCGTTCAGGTATACAATGCAGTCCATTCTCCAAACAGATTTGATAATTTACACTGAAAAGTGTAAGCTAAGAGTAATTTAGATCATGAGGAATAGTGTTATTAACTATAACTAGCCCTTTTCTTCTGGTCTTTCAGTAATTTTTTTCTTTTTGCTGTTAATCTATACCAAAAGGACATGTAAAATTATGTAAGGAAGATTTCAAAACCATGAAGTGCTGAAATTGGAAGTTAGTTTTGTTCCCCTGTCCCTTTTTCTGACAGAATTCTCATTATCAGCACATATTAAGCACTGCAGATCAAATAAGATCCCAGAAGAAAAAAAAAGGCTGGACTCTTAGAGCAGTGGGATTTGTTTTCATAGAGGTTTTGGAGCTGGTTTTGAAACTCAGACTGTGAAGTATCGGTAGGAACAGTTCTATTTCACAAACTAAGTAAGAGAATAATTGAGATTAAAAGTCACCTCTGAAGATCACTCCTGCTGCTCAAGGGGGCAGCCTCAGATCAGGTTACTCATTCAGCCAAATTTTGAATGCTTCCAAGGATGGAGATCCTATAACACTTTTATTTCCTGTTTCACTACTTGACTACCTCATGGAAAAAAAATAAATTCCTCATATCTAGCTGGAATTTCTTGTGTTGCAACCTGTGCCCCTTGCCTTTTGTCCTATTGTTGTACACCTCAGGGAGGTGTACAGGTATCCTCTTCCCTACACCATCCCAGTGGGTATTTATAGATATTGCTAAGATCTACCTGAGCTATTCTCCAGGCTGCTCCAGTCACAGCTCTCTCAGCTTCTCCTCATATGACAGATGCTTCAATACCCTTTGTGATGTTTCTCTGGACTGTTTCAGTATGTCCATGTATCTTTTGTACTGGGGAGCCCAGCAGTGGGCACACCATTGCAAATGTGCCTGAGCAGAGCTGAGCAGAGGGGCAGATCATCTCCCTCCCATGATGGCAGTGCAGTCCAAGAGGCTTTCTCTGCCATTTCTCTGCAGACACTGGCCCATGGGAAACTCAAACCAGAAGCCCAGGAGCTTTTTGGCAAGGCCTCTCCCTGGCCAGTGTGAACCCAGCCTGTCCTGCTGTGCTTGGTGAGCCAGGCTGAGAGGCCACAAATAAGGCACAGATGTACACAGCTGAGCTCCTTTGATTCACAGTACTCTTTTTATACACCTATAGACAGATCTTGAGATAGAAATACCTTATGAGTGAGTGAACTGTGTATCATCTTGTATTGAATCTTGCAAACCCATAATGTGCTTGAATCAGAAACGGCCAGAAGGAACACGAGGGAGGGTGATCAGATCAACTTCTGTGCTACATTGTGTGACTGCACCTAAAAAGTCCATCACTAAGCCAGGCAGGTGCTTCTCCAGCATTTTGGTTGCTCATTGTCTGCCACTGAGAAATCTGCTATTTCTTCCTTATTTCTGATAGCCCTCTCATGCAGATTTTTACCAGAAAATCGATTTAATTGTGTCTTCATAATGACCTTCATGCAAAGCTCAGCAAAGCAAGCTGAAAGCACAAGCTAACTGTGTAATTGTATTTGTCTAGGACCTTTATGTTTACTTCTTTCTGAAAGAGAATATTGCTACTCCTAATTTCTGTTTTCTAGGGCTTTTCATATGCAGTAACGTGACAGTGTTTGCTTCTATATTTGTACAGATATATCCATAGACACATCCGCATGATGAGGACTATTTTCAGAAAAGAAATGTTTCTCCTTTTTGCATGAATGGCAATGGATTTCCTTTCTTCTTCCATCTGTAGCAGCTCCATCCTCTCCCACTGTCTCCATCTGACAAAGTTGAAACCTCAGCATTCTGTGTGTTCAAAGCCTTCCAGTGTCCACTGTGAACAGCATTTTCTTCTGAATTTTGCACAGTGAATCAGTTTTGCTGTCAGAGATCATCAGTCTAGCTCCTGGTGTACCAAAGAGGCTTATTCCAGTGGGTTTTTTTTTTCCTGCACCCTGCTCTCCCCAGCCTGTAATAATTAAATAGGATGTTTCCCAGTAGATGAGCACTTTTCTCAGTGTCAGTGCTCTGTATCATCAACATCAAGCCTCATTGCTCATCCAGGGCTTATTTGCCTTTAAACACAGAGGTGAAAACTGTTATGGAGCATCTGGCACAGATTTAATGCTTCAATGTACACAGCTGAACTGATACATAACAACAAAAAGAATTACATTGTCCTGTGTAATATTAAAATTTACAGATGGATGTAAAGTTGCCATGAAGTACTAATATCATTAATTTGTAAAAACTGCAAGCCAATAAACTCTAATTAATAATAGCTAACAGTTGTTATTAACAAGCATCATAGGGAAGTAGCTGCCCACTGTATTGAACGCTGTTCACGGCTGTCTAACTAACTCAGTTGTTCAGTGTGTTGACATTGGTGATTCCTCAGCCTTAAAGAGCCTTGAGATATGTCGCTGAGAAATATCATGTATGTGTTTGCACTGAAAACCAAATCTCTCTGATAGATAAAATGGACCGGGTTCTCACAGCAAGAATAAGTAGTAGAAGAATTAGTAGCAGTATTAGTAGTAGCAGTAGTACTAGTAGTTAGTATTACCATCAGAATGAAAGCAAGTGAATGTGTGTATGTGGAGAAAAGTACAGAAGCAAAGATATTCCCCTCCTTATTCATCTCCTCTCATTTTGTCACAGGAGTGTTAAACTTGGAAAAGTAATGTTTGACTGCTGAATTTCTCTAAATTGATAGAGCTGACAATTTGGATGGTTTTAAAAACTTTTTTTTTAGTTTCCAGTGTGTCTGCTAACTGAAGATAGTACTTGGCACTTCTGCAAATCATATTTAGATTACTAGCATACTTAATTAAAGATAATAACAAATTAAAACATGATACCTTGCAAAAAATTTCAACATAATACAGGAGGGCAAAAATTAACCAGACACATGAGTTACGCAGAGTGCTAGCTCCAACATTCCTGCTTCCCTGTTTTTCATGAGCACAGAGATGTGTTGGCACAAAGGATCACCAGCACAACACAGATGAGTATTTATCAAGAGATGGCAAGGCTTTTACGTGTAGTTTAGTGGCATAATGTAGATTCCTTTATTTCTTGTTTCAGAAAGAGCATGGGCTGTCTGCAGTTTTCCCCTATGTCTGTTAGATTTGCATGAATAAAAAGCAGGTTTAATTCCGCTCCCACAGAACCACAGGAGCAAATCATTAGCCAAAGAATTTGGTATGTGCACAGCACACAGTAGTGTAGGCAGGTAGCAGCATTGTTGGACTTCATGCCACTTCAGGGACATAGTAACAGCTCTCTGCATATCTCAGTCTCAGAGGGAATGGAAGATTCATAAAGAGCCTTTCCTTATAATTTTTTACTCTCCATGCTTCCTTTTCCCTAGAGGTCTAGGGAGTTGCTTCTAAGCAACACTGTAATTTCAATGCAAACTGATAGTTCTCCTTGAAGAAGCCAGCCGCTGGCACTGCCACCAGCAGTTTCCTCACCCTGCAGAGCCAGGAGGAGCTCTGCATAGGCTCCTTTCTGTGAAGCAGCTGGGATTTTGCACAGAGTCCCACACTGCACAGTAATAAGAATGCATTTTGTTACTGCAGCACAAAAGTGATGAGGTTTGGACATGAGAAATAAGTTTTTTTCAGTCACTGAAAGAGCACATAGGCAGTAGGAGACAAAGGATGAATATGAATGATCCAAAGGATTTGTGAAGTGGCCTTCTTCTTACACCCTTCATCTCTTTCCTCGTCTCCTTTTTCCTTACAAGTCTGCACATCCTGTTTAGGATAGGAGTAGGCTTTGAATATAAACAACTTTAGCAGGAGAAGAAAGCAAGTAGCCATGCTCAGGGCACTGGTTAATGACCTTTGAGCCACCTGTCCAGGTTTTCTGCCCCAGAAGCTTCCTGCGCTGCACAGGGCTCTCTGCTTTGCCAGCTGGTGGTGAGCATGGGGTCTGTGTGGGATACATCGTTCTCTGCCCAGCAATGTGAGGGGCAGGTATGCACACCCTCGTTCTGGCTCAGCACCTGTCCTCACAAGAGAGACAGAGCCACATCTGCTTTGTTTTCTGCCTTCTTTAGCATCCTCTCTAGTGGCTGTCCATCCTTTCCCCAATAAGAATGCCCTTTTCTGAGCACTAGTTGTTAAAATTAGACTTGTTTCTCAATTGCTTTTTTTATGGCTTTGTGAAAGATTTATCCTGGATTCAGATATTGTATAAAGTCCCACTTCAGTTGTGGTTTATATCATCGCCATTTCTCCTTCAATATTTCAGGTCAGGTCTCAATCTTCTGTCTTTAACAAGTCTCCACTCTTTTTATATTGCCTGAGACAGACTTCATTTTATTGCAGGTGTTCTTTTTCTTAAGGCAGTGGATTGTAACACAATAGTGAAGAGAAAAACCTTTGTTAAAGTCCAATTGGTAATGCACAGCTATCATCCTTTGAAGAGATTTAACTGAAAATAAGTCCTTTTCACTCTAGCTGTACTGACCTCCATCTTCTGTAAATCATAACGAGGGACATTTCATGCTACAGAAGTTAAGCATTATTTTAAAATGAGTTATGTGCAATATCCATTTCACAGTAGTAGAGAACAGAGGATGACTTGGGGCCAGATTCTCTGTTCAGATGCTGATGCAAGTTTGCAAATGGTTTTATCAAAGTCAGTGACCTTGCTGCACACATGAAAAGAAAAAAAGAAAATAATCAAAGCAGACACTGGTAGCCCTTCTTCCAATGGTAGAACAGTTTCTCAATTTCCTAGACCAGGCTATTGTTCAGCTAAATTGAAAGAACAGCATTGTATGGTAAAGTCACAGAGTTGTGTCAAAAGCCTGAGTTGGATCTCACTGGCCCTGCTTTTAAAGTCAAACTTTAAAGTCAATGTAATTCCAGTTACTTTTTATTATCACCGGAATTCTGAAATCAGAATAAGACCTTTTCATAATAGTGTTACTATTAGTAGATCAGCAACTAAAAATTCTCACAATGCATTGTTTTTTTTAGTTTCTTATATGTATATGCATTTTATAATGTGATTAGATCCTAATGCTGATTTGGGTTTTTTTGAAGTTCACCTTTCTGCAGACACTTATATAAACAGTAATATTTGGGGAAAAAACTCAACCAAACAGAATTGTGTTAGATTGTGAAATAAACTTGATAGCCTTACGGCCTTAATATCTCTCTTTTAATTCTGTTCTGTTTCATGTACAGAAATGAGATATTCACCAATAGTGTGACTACAGGGTAATATATGGAATGACAGTTGTCTTCCCTGTTAATGGCAATTTGGGAAGCACATTGTATTTTCTTACTCGTTCTTCTTAATACTGATGATTATTTAATAATTTCTTCAATTTAACAAATAAAGGTATAAAAAAGCTCCAATTCCAGTTACTAGTCACCTTGGTCATTGAACAAAAACCTGCAAATCAACATGCAAAAGCCACTGCAGCATCCTGCTTACACCTGCTCTCAACCTTCCCCAAAGAATCAAAGTTTACCCTTCCCAGCAGTTTTCCTAAAATCTCATTGAGCAAGCTGAGGTCATCCTAAACTCCCACTGTGACAAAAGCCAGGTGTTCTATGTGGGGTGTTTAAGAAGCCAGAGTGGAAATACAGAGCAAAACCAAGTGTTTAGAATGTGTAAGTGAGGAAGTACTGCAGAACACATAAGAATTAGTGTGCATAATGTGTAAACACTGCATACTGCCATAGATCGCTGGCACTAGGACAGTTTTGAATCAGAGCATCCTGAAAGAGTGAAGAGCACAGTTACACATACAGAGGGTCCTTCCTGACCTACCATGACCCTGACCTACTGTATCAGCAGTTTCCTGGTGTTTCACTGCGTGTGTGACTGGCACAGCCCAGCTTTGATGCCTTAGCCCTGCTAGGTTTTGCAACTGGCCACAGTGCTTTGTGAAGCTCCCTAGCAGAGCCACTAAAGGTCCCTGTGACAGCATTGCTCTCTCTTCCAGGACCTTGCTTTTGAAATGAAGGCAGTTCTCACTGCTCAGCCTTGTGGTTGCATGAATCTGCCACCTGCCTCACAGATGCTCAGGGCCTATCTAAGAAAGAGGAACACAGCGTATCTTAGCTGGAACATGCTTTTTTTTTGCAATCTCCTGGTTCCTGAGTTTCACATCAAGGTTGGCCTCAAAATACATGAACTGGGTTTTGTTTAGATGATGCTAAACAAGATTTGTCCTGAAGTGTAGTGTGAGTTCAGTCTTGTGACCAGGTTAGAGGGAGTCCATTGTAAATCCCTGAAATGTATGCTATGGATGCCAGCTCCTTAGCACCAACACTTTTGCTGTATGGAGCTTATCCCACCAGCTGCCCTATTTGATAATGCAGATGTTAGACAATGCCACTCTACCTTCCCTCTGGGCAGTGATTGAACTTGGCCTTTTGGTCTGAATTGAGGGGTGCATAAGGAAGTACCTGGGTTTTTTAAGTGCCCCCAGACTTAAAGAACTTCTGTAGCAAAGGTTTTCATCTGCCAAAATCTCAGGCCTGTTTTGGGTTCTGGATAATATCTACTCTTACATGACTGGAATGGTTGAGGTCTCATCTCTCAAAACTTTAGCCGCTCTTAACCAGTTAAAGCACAGAAAAGGAAAGTGAGACACTTCATATTCCAGGCTGAGTAGCTGTCTAGCTCCTTCCCCTTTTACGAAGAAACTTAAGTTCATTGCCTCAATGCCTCTCAGGGCAGCAGTACAGCGATGCGAAACAGGATGGTTCAGGTAGCAAAAATTCATATCTTGTTTTGTAGATCATAATCTGCAGCTTTGAGTATTTGAGAAAGAAGGTGGCTGCATGTGTATTTTGGATAGTCAAAACTATGACGTTCACAGAAAGCTACTTCACTAAACAGGCACTTTTTCCCTAAACTATAACCAATTCCTGGTTTTCAAAGTCTGAATGATCAATAGCTATAATACTTTCCAAATTCAAAATCAGAATTGTACCCAATCTTGGTTGAAAATAGAAGCTGTTACTTCTCTTTTCTGGCTGCATAATACACATTTTCAGGGTGAAATTCATCTTAGTTAACGTTAGGGATATAAAATGTAGGTGTCTACATCAAGGCTAATCCCCATCCACTCTTCTTCTAGTCAATGCAGAAAAATATGCACTTTCAGGGTGCAAGCTGTCTAATTAGTTTTACACATGTGCTTTAGAATAAGCTGAATCATTTCCTCAAAGTGCCTGCTCTTTCCACTGACTGTAAGGGAAGTTAAGACAACTACATGATACATAACTGTGTACTTGTGACTCACCCAAAGAAACAAGTTCTGAGAGAATACAATAAAAATGTCAAATTTCAATTTTTTCAAAAATATTATGTATTATTCACCTCAAATCCAGGAATTCTGCAGTAGTATCTACATGCATTTGCTAGGAATAAACACAGAAATGAATCTGAAAAGGAGATTTGCCCAAGATGAGGGTGAATAGATCAAGAACAGATCTGAGGAGAAAGACCTGGGAGATGTTGGAACTAGATGATCTTTAAGGTCTCTTCCAATTCAAACAGTTCTATGATTCTGTGATCCTAAATTATGTCAGTCCACTTAATAACTTTCAGGTTGTGATGTGGTATTTATTTAAAAATGTAATTTTTTAATCTATATCAGTTTCTCTGTAATGGGGAGACAAATATTTTCATTACCGTGCACTGCTGAATGAGTACCAGCATATAAGCTTTATTGGGCTTAGGGATCATATTCTTTTTGGAAGCCATTGGCCCAGCCAGGACTTGAAAATTTTTATTATATGAAAAAATTAATTACTTGACACTATCCTCCTCACATGTGTTGAGCTTATATGAGGGAAAGTTGTGACTTCTCCCTCTCTGCCACCCCCAATAAAATGGTAGCAATGGTATTAAATCACTGATCTGGGAGTTTTGTATAGCCTGAAATGCATTTATATGAAGGGTAACAATCTGGTCATGACTTGGGTGTTTGGTTTCCTTTGAGATTTTTTAGGTTTCTGTTTTGGTTTTTAATTACAAGCACTTCAGTCTAACATTAGAGCAAATTTAGGGAGGAAATATCCAAAGGGGTCCCTCTAGAAAGCAATTTCAAGCATCCCCACCTCCACTGGTTCGGGACACATAAACCTTCTTCGAGAGAAGTGGAGAAAACTGTTTGTTTAACAAGAAAAGCATTCACTAACATGAGAAAATGAATAATATGAAACAACGGAACCTCTTGCTGTTCTGAAGAGATGGCAAGTTCAGAGAGTGAGAGTCCTTGTTGTGGGGTGTAGCTCGGCTTGCTCAGTCTCTTATCAGTCCCTCCTGCACTGGAAAATGCCATGTCCCGGGCCCTGGTGGGCCACAGGCATGAGATCCTGGTGGTCTTTTGGGTTTTCAGTCCAGAGCAGGGCTGAACAGTTCCAGGAAAAAAGACACAGTCTTAGGCAAACTTTCCTTGCCATAGCTAACGAGGAAAATCAATGAAAAAGCAAAAAACAACTCCCTGTCTCTCTTTGACTGTCTGTACTGCAGACAACACAGTCCTTGAGAAGGATGCAGGGGAGCGAGTGCAGTTTCTGCAAACAAACTGCACACTTCTTCTTCCCCACTTTGCTCTCGGAACCAGTCTTAAAAATGCAGAACTTAATATCCAGCAGAAACAGAACAGACAGTTGAGGAAACATGGATCATAAAGTCACCCTAGGACAACTGTACATATGAAGCAAAGTTTGGGATTGAGCAAAAGGATAAAAGATAAATTGCTTATTTTGTTTATTACTTTAAAGTAATGAAATTAAAACAATTTTGACCACATACTTATACCAAATCCCTTGGATTTTCCCATCCATTCTGCTACAAAAGGGAATTGATTTACTGGAACAACAGAGTCCAGAATCAAGTATTTCCAAGTCTAAATTTAGATTTAGATAATGGATTCCTGGATGTCTTTGGTCAAAATATTTAGTCCTTCATCAGCTTTTCTTCATCTCTAAAATGCACTTTTATTCACTTTTTGCAGCACTGGGAAAAAGGGCTGCAAGGCATAGTGAATGTTTGTTCTCTTTTGAATGTGAGGTGAGATCCCTAAAGGTAGGAAGTTGTCAATTCTTCAGGCAGAGTCTAGAGCTAAGATTTCAAAGCAGGAAAGGAAACAGATTCATAAGCTCCCCGTTATTTACTGAGTGACCTGCACTTCATGGAAATCTTTAGCTTGTGTCTTATTTATTCATTTGGAAGGAAGCTAAAATGCTTTCAGGAGAGGTAAAAACTTGAGCTGCGTGAAGACATTTTCTAAATGAGTGGTAGACTATCAAAAATAAAAGTTCAAAGGACTGTAATGTTAACTGCAAGCTGCATGTTACTGGTAGTACTTAGTTACTAGTTATTAGTACTGGTTAGTTTCTTTAGTAAAAGCAGCTTTAATCTGCAATGCATCCATCTATTGTCACCATTTTCTACTGACAAAATATTGCCTAATTTTCTTTTTACAGCACACTAAATGAGAGTCATTCCATCATAGAAATTGCAACAATATTGATGCAACAATATGCAGGTGGACATAGTTTTTGTCTAAACCCTATGGCTGATCTTGACATATCGTGGTTGTTGCCTTTTCTGCATCACTTGATGCTTTATTTTGGTTAAACACTCAGACAACTGTGCTCTGTCATTGCCCATGCCCATTCCCAAAGCCTTTAGCATTTTCCTAAGAGTTGAATAACACTCTTAGTATTTGACCACGTCACGAGCAAACAGCTTTAATCCCAAGAGATGAACCTCCAGTTTCATTCATACATTCTGGACTTATTTCAAACAAAAAAGTGAATCAGTGGATAGGCTTTCTAGCTAATGTGAGATCTCCTGCTTCTGAATTTGTACCCCATAGATAACTGCTCTATTTGGTAAAACAATATACTACAGTAACATTTTCAATACAAAAGGCACTCAGATTACCAGTTCATTACTTTACTCACTGTAATTTTAACTTTTTCCAATTATTAAGCCCCTGGAAAGTTATAACTATGTTATTGCAAAAAGACTCACAACTACATTACTGGTGCTATATATTTTGGTTTATATCTAGCTTTCTATGAAAACACCTTTAGAAAGAAAACAGTATGACATTGTTTTTCCTTTTTTTTCTTATTTCTCTCCCACAGATTGTGAGCGTGGGAAAGCATGTTAAAGGATATCATTATATTGTTGCCAACCTGGTAAGATTCTTTTCTAGAATTATACCCCTGCTTGGTAAGTGAAACACTCAGTTTTACTTTGAAGTTATAGCACTTCACACAGCATTTCCCATTTGTCTCTGTGTTTGTACATAATGCATTCTTTATAATGTGTAAAAGAACTTTGGTTTCTTACTGCAGCTATCTAGATATGAAGGGCTCAGTAATATAGTAAGTAATACTCCTAAATTTTATTAAAATCAAGGTAGGAGAAAGAACTTATATGTGTATCTTGAAGCTGAGTTAGAATTTACAGAACTGCAGTGATTTTTGACTCATCTTTTTATTATTAGTAACATAAGAATTCTAGAGGTAACTTTTATACATTCCCCAGAGAACATTTATTTTCTGGTAAGATCAACTATTTCCAGTCAAATACTTAAAGTATTTTTACTTTAAGGCTGAACTGTACATTCACACTGCTAATGCTCAGAAGAGGGCAAAGAAAGACCAAATGCAGTATTTTATTTAAATCACTCATTCTTTAAGCCAAAATACCTGCCTGGCAAAGCACAAGTGTAGGACAGAATCTAGTGCGTGCTTTAAACTGTTTTCTTACTACTCTCCCTCAAGGAATTTTAGTTGACATGAAATATTTTATTGTGCTTTGCTGCACTTGAACCTTAACTTAGTACCACTTCAGATTATTTTTTAAGCCTCAGGTGTTTCAGATGAGATGTCTGTACTCTCAGATCTTATAAATTAGATTTTTCAACATTACAATTTTATAGTTCCCCAAGTAATTTTTCTTATGCAAAATAGTTGCTGTAAACAAGGAACTGAATGTTGCAGTAATCTGCTAATGAAGTATGCAGTGGAAAAGGGCACATATGATCTATTTCAGCAGGGGCACACTTTGTTATCTACTGTCTCTTCAGTCATGTGGGTAATATGACTTCTGATGCATCATCTTTTATATTTACTGTTAGTATCCCTTAGGACATGAATCAAATCTCTGTCCTTAGCAAGTGTTTTTCCCCTGGGATATTGGGTTAGTACCCCAGTACCCCACATTTTTTTTTCTCAATATTTCTAGATTTGTGTTTTCACTTGTGTTTTCACTAATAAATACCAGTCAAAGGAATTTAAGAAAATTAAAATAAGATACCTCTGAGCTAGCCTTAGACATAGCAGTTAGGAAAGAAAGAGGAAAGATTTATGTTTGCCCCTTAGTGCTTTAGCAGTTTGTGTTGTTGAAGTTCAGTTCTGTCTCTAAAGGCAAATTCTAGTAAAGAATTGTGCTGAACAGATTTGCCAGAGGAACCAATAGGTCAGGAGTTATATGTGCTTTATCTTCACTTTCAGTGTTGGGGTTCACTCTAGGTTTTCAAGATATAAAAGACCTAAGAGCTACCATAATCCTATTTAACAGAAGTGTTATAATGGTGTTGTTTTCCTTGCACTGAGATCCTCATGTGCTGTCTCTGCCTTCTAATGTCTATTATATTATCTCATTATCTCAGACATTTTCAGCCTAAACAATGAATACTGGAGTAAATTTATTTACAGAAGAGTGTTCTTCATTTTTTAAACATGCAAAAAAAAGAGGGATGCATTTTTTTAAAGCACTAGTACAGTGCTTATTCTAATCTAACAACTTTGATGGAAATTGGATTAAGCTTTTAATATTCTCTAGGCATTTTTCAGTTGATTTGACAAAAGCACTTCTTCAAAAACTGTCTGCCATTCCCAACAATGTGTTGCTTAGCTGTCAAGACCACCCTACCAATAATGTGGCAAATTCATTTCTTGGCTTTTTTTCTTTATTACACAAATGGAAGTTATGAATGAAGGTTCAACATTATTCTCTGGTTTTAAATTTTGCCTTCTAATGGAATCCTGCTGTTGTGCATTCTTTATTCTACCGTGCTGACCTAGAACAGATTGGACCTACAGTGGTGTAGGAGGGCAAACAAAATCTTAAATTGATTTTCTAGGGATTCAAAGATATTTCTCTGGAGAGATTTATGCATGGAGGAGCCAATGTGACTGGATTTCAGCTAGTGGATTTCAGTACCCCAATGGTTACTAAGCTAATGCAGCGCTGGAAGAAACTGGACCAGAGAGAATATCCAGGATCTGAGACCCCACCAAAGGTACTCGCTGATCTGAAGCACTACCAAAGATATCACTCCAGTGTTCTAATTTCTGGTTAACATTGTTGAATACATGAATGAAAACTTTAATATTTAGTCAGAGGAGAAGGCAGTTAATCTTACTATTATTGGCCATTAATCATGCCTATCCTTATATTTGTATGATGGAAACAAAAACTGCAGCACATTTTGCTGATGTACTTAAATGTCTGTTGTCACTTATTCTCCAACTTCACCCCTTTACCGACAGCAGTTAAAGGTCAAATGCTTAACTGACAACTTAATTCAATAAAATTTACATTAATTAGTCTAATTATCTGGGTTTCTTTGGAGTGCAGATCTTTCCTGACAGATGAATTCTTCTGGACAAGATATTAATGTAACTGTAAATTTTTTACCTTTAAATTTTCATATGGAGTTTTCTCTGGAAATTTTCCACCTCAAAACCTAATGTAGAAATCACATTCAGGCATGATTTAAAAGTTAAATCTCATCCCAGTTTTCCTCTATCCTAATCCTTGACAGATTGATAAGAAAATATTTTTTTGACATGTAATTTTCCTGGCAGGCAAATCACAGCACAGCTGTAAATATGACTTTATCAAAGTAGTTCTGTTATTATATGCACTAATGCATACCAGACATGCTTGAAAATGGGTCCCTTTGTGCTGGGCACTATGCAAAGATAAGCACCCTCCTTAGACTGGGGCATTGGTAGCTTGGCAAACTCTAGAGAACGCATCACCATTGGTATTACAAGACATTGCCACAGAACTCAATGAAACTCCAAAAATTTGTGTTAAAAAAAAAAAAACAAAAAAACAACACCAAACAAACCAAAACCACGGGCTTGGAATGCAGACATCCCCAGTTACTGGTGACTGGTGACAGGAAAAATTCTACCTATAGGACTCTTTGCCACAAAACCAGGATTATTCTGTCTGCTTCTGAGAAGTCAGCATGATTAATTGGAATCAGACATAATTCATCTAGGGATAAGCAAAATTTGAGGTTATAAAGATAAATCATGTCTCAAAGACCTTATAATCTGCAAGACAAAGGAAGGAAATTAGATTTGAATAATAGAATTTGAATTTTGGAAGTTAGAGAGCATATCAGTAGCAGCCCTGGGCATGTGAACAACTTTTCCTGATGCATTGTTTTCATCAGAGGAGCATACTGAGGAAACACCCCTTTTTTATGTGGCTCCAGGCTAACATCTGCCGAAGACTTGCTCTAAACATTTCATTTGGCATGTTATCAACCTAAAGCTGTTGCTGTAGTTAGTGTAGAAACACAGACTGCTCAGGGTACCTATCAGGCAGAGAGCCAACACAGGTTTTCCAATAGGAAGAACCTACTCTTGATCATTCTTAACAGTTCCAGTAGCCTGGATGTCCGCTCATTAGCTGTGCATTTTTTCACTTACATTATCTCAGTAAGTTAGTTTTTCTTTCTTTTCTTTTGAGTAAGCTGGGTGGATGGGGATGTTCCCTATTGTATAAGTCAAGTGGGAAAAAAAAAAAAGAAAAAATACTTGAATATTTCAAGTTTAATTTGTTTTTTTTAATTAATTCTTGAGATGCAGATTTTTCTACCCCTAGGAAATACAAATTTAAAGCTGTACCTACTGAAATGTCCTGCATTTGTCCCTTAGACAAAATTGCTTTTGATTTTGAGGAGAGCTGTTTTCTAAACAAAGGTGTAGAAACGGCTGCATTATGAATCAGACAAATTATCTTGAAACAGCAGATTTTTTTTGTCAACTCTGAAGGGTTGTGTTTGTCCATCTATTTAGTATACATCTGCATTGACATATGATGGAGTACTTGTGATGGCTGAAACTTTCCGTAATCTTAGAAGACAGAAAATTGATATTTCAAGAAGAGGAAATGCTGGTGATTGTCTTGCCAACCCTGCAGCCCCATGGGGTCAAGGAATTGATATGGAGAGGACATTAAAACAGGTAAGGGGAGACTTTATTCTAGGGATCTTTTAGAATTTTGGATACCAGTTGCACGATAGGTGACTTGCAAAACAGTATGCACAAGGGTAGTAATAGGAGAGGGAAAATGATTTTTTACTTGGAAATTGGAATTAGCTTGGGCTGTTCAAGTTGTTCTGATTTGTAACTTGGAATGAGGCAGAGAGGAGCTACTATTACTTGAAGCTACTGTTTGATCTTTTGAGATAGTTGGAACTTCCTCCACTACACTGCTGAATTCATTTGTTACTCTTGCAAATAACCTGGCTGTACAAATATTGTCATTTAAGGGAACAGGTATAACCACATAATATAACCTTTCAAATATGTTTCTGTCATCTTCAATAAAAGTAGACTTCTCCCAGGGAAATCACATAGGTAGTTTTGGGGTTCTTTTCTTTAAAAAGAAATAACCCAGAGCTATTGTTCTCTGATGTCAGGATTTTGAATTCCTGATGAATATGGATGCCTAGAAAGTTCCAGATCTCTGTCAAGATGATTTAGCCTTTCCTTTGAATGGGACAGTAAAGAAAATAAAAATCCTGCAGTAGAATTTAAATCATTGCAAATGAGCAGACTCCACTCAAGAGAAACTGCTGAGGAGAAGTGACTGCTGACAGAGCTGGCAGCTCTGTGCCTGGAAGCCAAGGTTTCAGTCCTGGAGAAAAATCAGCAGAGATAGAAATGGACAGAGGGAAAGAGTAAGTGATTTCAAGCCACATCGTGACTCTGAGGGAGAGAAATAAAGCATTTTGTATGCTTCACATATTCTGTGCAGATGCACAGATTTGTAACAATTGAGAGAAACATTAAGTCAAGCTTCTGTGTTCAGGCAGACAGCATGAGACTCAAATTCTGCCAAAGAGGTTTTCATGGCCAGATCCTGCTAAAATCAATAGCCAGCAGCAATATGGCCTCAACTTCTTTGGGACAAGGACCACAGCTTGGGTATACTTCACTGACACAGTAAAGTGCTGAAAAAAGAAAAAGTGTTCTGGTTTCAGGTGAGGCATGGGTGGTGGGAAACTGCCATAGCCAATAGGGCTTCACCTCTGGCCTTCTTCATTCTAATGCTTTGAAAGCACCTTGTTCAAACCCTATCCGTATCAGCCCTGTATCATCTTCCATGATAGTAAACTGCTTTGCTGTGGCTAAGTTGTTGTCAAGTTGACCCTGATGAGCATTATATACTCAATTTGTACATTTAATCCACCAGAGTGGGAGCTAAAAAGACATGTGAGCTCAGGCAAAACTTCCTTTAGGTTTTTTCATATAACCCCAGGAGCAATGAGAATAGTAAAAAAAATGTACTTCTCTTTAGAACCTGCGGCTGGAAGGTGCTGAGCTGCATAGCATGAAAGAAGAGAAGGTCCGATGTGTGTCTTTGTTAGCAGTTAGATACTGACATATCTAAGCCTGTTTTGAGCATGGCTTGACAGGAAAAAAGATTATAAAGCAAGTAGCCAACTTTATTTCTTTGAACTCTTCTACAGTAGCGTTTTTATGGTAATCTAAGGATGTGGTCAGGGTAACTTGCACTGCTCTGTGACATTTGAAATAAAGACCATAAGACTGGATCTGCATGGTGGTTTTTCTTCCATTTGTAGGTTCGAATACAAGGTTTGACTGGAAATGTTCAGTTCGACCACTACGGTCGCAGAGTCAACTACACCATGGATGTCTTTGAGCTGAAAAACACTGGCCCTCGGAAGGTAGGTGCTGACATTGCTATCCTCATGTCATATAAATGAGTTGTGTATGATGAAATGGTCATGCAAACATATTAAAGTGGACTCTGCAGTTTGAAAAGGTATAATACATAAGGTTACATGGATGTTTTTGGTCAAAGCAGTTTTTAGCTGCATTTTCTACTAGATGCTATTATTCAGTGCCTCAAATTGGGGAACACAAAAACAAATGTGCATCTTGGAGTGGTGGGATGTCAGTTAGTCAAGAATACTAATGAAAACCAGCTGGATGACATATTGCTAGGCTGCTGGATGATGGAAAATGATCAGAATTCTGGATAGTAGATATTTCTTATACCTTATCCCAGTATTTCTGTCTTGAAAATTACTTGGATTTTTAAGCAAGCTGATTTGTACATTCTGTGTAAATATGAATCATAGGCTGTAACTGACACAGGACTTTTAAGGGTGAAAGGACAGAAGAGGATAGAGGAGGAGAGAATGACCTGAATACTTATATTTTCTGAAATTTAGTGCAGTATCTAATCCTGTGGGCTTGATTGACTTGGTTGCTTGTAAGCAAATGCACATCAATACATGTCTAAGCAGATCCTTCATGTCTGAATGCTCATTATCACTCAGTCCAATCACTTTGGAAAGATAAGCCAGGGTACTTTGCTGATCCTTTCTCTTCTGCGCTGAAATTTGTCCATCTATCATTGTCTAAAACAAAAGCAGAAAATGTGCTCAGGCTCAAGGATTTTCATTTCTTTTGATTCATTGAGTCTATTTTGTTTGTGAGGTCATCAGAACAAGAAAAGGGCACAGGTGATGGTGAATAGGATACTCACAGCTGCTTGAGCAGGGCTAAAGCAATCAAAATTGAGTTAATTAGTCCTCTGCTGTTGGCCAGAGGTGACAATCACAGTAAATAGTACCACAGGTGAACCGTGTGTCCCTGAAGACAGTTACCTGCCACAATGCTGAGGAGGCAGAGTGTTACACTGCAGACCCAGAGCAGAATTACACACCTGGATGAAAAAATTGCCACTATGTCACAGTATAGAGCCATAGACAGAAGCAAAGCATGTGCCTGAATATAAGGCCTGTTGGTGCAGTTGTCCTTTGAAAGTGTGCCACATGGCTGAAGAATAAATTGAGAAAGGTGAGTTTGTCTTTCCTCTCTTGGGAAGTCCACTGCCTTGTGTCTAATCTTGCTACCAGCCCTGCTTTCTTCCTGTCTGTGCACCACACCCTTGGCAGCCAGGAGGATATATGGGTGGCTGGGGTGCACTGGAGGAAACTGAATTATGCCCTTTCCATCCCCTATTCCAAATTGTACAGGAGGGAAGTCAAGGTGCAAAGAGATGTGTTTAATTAGGTCACACCTTCAGTAACTCATTAGGGAATTTGCTTGTCAGCAAACTTTTGAAAAGAGTTGATGTTTCAACTTTTGTCACTTGTTATGGGAGAGGCGTCTGGCACCACTGCAGGGATGTCCCCATCCTCTCTTCTTGCCTGCAGTTTAAAGGGAGGGTGATTGCAAACAGAGGAGCTATGTCTGTGCTGTGCTAAGGGCCCAAGGTGCTTTTCTTACATTCCAGTCATGCCTCTCTGATATTCCTAAGTCATTACCTGTATTTGATATAACAAGTCACAACAGCTTTGATAGGTCTGGCTACTCACAAGAATTTATTTCTCATGTATTAGATAGTGCTTGATATGTGATCATTGGACCAATTCTGTGGTCCAGCCTGACAAATCCTATATAATATGTGAGAAATGACTCTATTAATTGAACTAAGAGGCCTTCACTATTAATGTCTTCTTCTCATGTCGAACATAACATAACTTATGAGTCACCCAGCGCTATCCTTTCAAAACTGCCTTTCCAGTCAGAGTAATGCATGGTTCTAATCTTTGGAAAAGTGATTTTTGTGAGCTTTAAATATGTGAAGAGACCATTAAAAAACAGCACAGCTAGACAGAGGCAGACTTCCACGTAGTATAGTAAAACAGGAAACATTAGCCTATGCTCATGTTAGTTTCATTTATGCAGCACTTCTTACTTGGTTCTTCTCTGCAGAGCAGTAACAAAATCTGCTGGTGAGGGTAAAGGGTAGGAGGACAAGGATCAGAGATGTAATGGAATGGCTCCTGTGACTGGAGGGTGGTGATCCAGTGATACAGGCTTTTCACTGGTGCCCAGGGAAGACTGGAGCAAAGGAAATGAGCACAAACTGAAACACAGGAAGTTCCTTCTGAACACTAGGAAATACTTTTTTATACTCAGTGACCAAGCATTGCCACATGTGCAGGGAGGTTGTGAAGTCTTCATCCTTGGAGACGCTCAGAAGCCATCCAGACAGTCCTGGGCAACTGGCTTTAGGCTGAACAGGAGGTTTGACCAAAAGACTTACAGAGGTCCCTTCCCAACTCAGTAATTCTGTAATTGTATCATTCACCATGCATCCTATCACCAAATTTTTTTAAAAAAAAAGGAAAAGAAAAAATAAACAAAGCATATATATTACATTACATGCAGAAGACAGTCTAGAATTTGGCTTCTGAATTCCAACTCAGCAACATGAAAATTAATTATCTAAATTTTTGAGTATTTTCTTGCCCCCATTGGCTTGTGAGCTCCAACAGGATCTCTTCAGTGGTTACTACAAGGTGCACAGGCCTTCAGAAAGGACACTATTTATTCAAATGCCAAATTGTTATGGCAAATTTACTTTGAGGCAAATATTTTTGCAGTATGTTTTTTCCTAAAAGATAAATTCATGCAACTGCTATGAAGTTCAATGGCAACACAAATAGAATTGGAGGTACTTTTATAGCTAAATTCAATCCTATCTTCTGAGGAATTTTTTCCTTGTGGAGTTGACGTATTTATGGAAAAGCATGCTGTTATTTAGTGGTCTCAAAGTGACTGTGTATCTCTATACTTTTATACAAGTGTCATGACATAACTTCCATATTTATTCAGTAATCTAGTCCCGGAGTTACTTTAATGCAGGTTAGCACTGAACACATACAGGCTCACACCAATGCACAAAAGCTAAAGTTCCTTTAAAAGATGCCTGTCATTTCTCAAATAATGCCTTTATCTCTGTCTGAATTTTCATATGGTACTTACTTCTGTAGCACAGTACATCATTCATTTTCTGCTTTCTTTCTGAACTTTATAGCAGTGAAGAACTGCACAATGAAAAACCATCATTCACTATCATAATAGTTCCCCAAACTGCCAGATTTTGGTGTACATATTTTGCCTTTAGCTGGTCACAGTTTTTTGACAAGAACTCCACATTTTCAATAATCAATTGTATCTGTGGCTGTATGGCTGTCTGGCTGAAAAAGAATATTTGTTAGCAGTGCACACTACTAGGAAGAAAACATTCCTCTCCACTATATTAGCACTGCTGACACTTCCTGTTAGCTGCAGACACCTAAATCAAGGCTCCAGTGATGTAAGAGCAATAGCAAAAAGAAAAGGAACATTTCAACTAAATATACCAGAACTTGTGTGTGGACAGTTTGTACTTGTTTGCTTCACTAATAGAAAGAAAAAACACTCATGTTCAGTCAAACTGCTCTAGGGACTGTTAAAATGACTTGCCTCTGAATGCATTTTTTTCAAGAAGGAAACTAATGGCATAGTAAATGTAAAATTCAAGAGGAAGGTTGACTATTTTAATAAAATACAGAATATATATGTAATGCATATGATACAGGAACCAGAAGCACAAGCACTCCCCTACTCTTTTAGACTCTCACATCACTGCATTGTGTTGAACATGACACGGAGGCAGAATCCTATGTGACAGTGAATTTAATCAGGATTCTGAAATAATGTTGGAAATAATATTGACTGCGTAACTTATTGATCATTTAGCCAGTTTCCATCATACTGAAATTTTTCATCCAAGGCACAGAGTGTCCTTTGGTCCTGACAGTTACATTGAAGCTCTGCCTGGAGCCAACTTTCCACTAAAATTCCTGTTCCTCTTCTAATAAGATAGACAAGGCATTCCTCTCTCCCAACTCTTGGTCTCATGAATTCCTAATTAAGCAAGGAAGGGGCCGAGGGCCAATTGCTGCTGCCTCATCCCCAGGTGCTCCCAGATACTGAATTGTGCCTGGCTGAATTGCATCTCTTTGATAGAAACCTTTTAAATCATGTGTCTGTTAAATCATGCTGGGAAGATCAGTCTCCCAATTCATTAGGTTCTCAGCAAGCAGGGGAGCCCCTTGAGGTGGGATTCTGTTCTACTGACATATTTGTGTTCATGTTGTCAACTGGACATGGAGCTGAGTGCTGTCAGTTCTGGGTTAGAGGAAAAATTCCCAGCAGCCTTGTCACAAACAGCCATGATCTATCTGCAGAAAAGAGAATGGGCAAGAAGGGGGAAAAATAGGTTTAGGGGTTTTCCTCCATGGGGTTACAAAAACGACTGATTCAAATCTGACTCTAGAGAAGTTCATTGCCAGCAACGAACAGAGGCAGCTGTTTTACCTTAAAGCTGCTCAGGGAAGGGTTATGGCAGCCTAAATGCGTAGCCAAGGAGAGAAAAACCTTATTTGTTCCACCTCCCTGTAGGCACTTCCCAGAGATATATTTAGGAAGAATTCAGTCTCACCATGCTTTACAGTCAGTGGGAAAAGCAAGCACCTTTCAAGGAGGGATGCTTATCCTGCATGAGCTGAGTCACTGTCTGCTGGTAATGTCTGTCCTGTGAGTGTAAAGAAAGTGTAAATAACAGGGCTCCTAAAGTAGGTACTAAAAGGTCAGTGCTAGCAGTTAAGTGGAACAAGCCTGGTATAAATCCCGGTGCTGGGGTCTCCTGGGAAGCCCATGATGGAGCAAGGAATTGAGATCGGCCATGGGATTGCAAAACAGTCATCCAGGTGTCTTTCATTCCTCTGTCTAAGACCAAAAGATCTGGAGGACTAACAAATGAAAATATTCTTGTGGGGAGAAAAATTCTTTGTATCTCATTTATGCCCCAGGAAGGCTTCAAGCTAATGAAAATGGGATTTACCTTGTGTCTCTGGTTGAAGTAAGCAGCCCAAATCATTCAGGAGCAGGAAAATGAAGGTGACACCAGGTTTGTCTCTGTGCAGCAGGGGTGCAAGGTGGTACACCCAAAGTGATAGATGCATACTCCCATACCTAACGTGGCAGCACTTCCTTTGGACAAAACCATCTTTGGATCACTCTGTTGTTCTTATAGTAGTTTATATTTGCAGTTATGCAGAATGTAGACCTTGCTGCAAATGAATACATTTTGTTTTGCAGGTTGGTTACTGGAATGACATGGATAAATTAGTTTTGATTCAGCCTGAACCTACACTTGGAAATGACACTGCAGCCATTGAGAATAGAACAGTAGTCGTCACTACAATTTTGGTAAGGTGTTTCTTTTTTTAATGCTTATACTGGTGTGTGACACAATCACATTTTTAGTTATGATCTAATTTAGTCTGCCAGTTCCTAGGTTAGTGGGAGGATGAGAACCATATATTTTAATTACACTGACTGTCATGTCTGCACAGATTTTTTTTCTGGTATGCATTTAATATAATGATTCACTTGAAATCAGGTTTTAAAAATTGAGTTGCGGTAATTTTTTTCTTTTATTCAGTCTTTTCCATTTTTTACTAAAATAAGTCTCAGAGATATGAGTTCTTACAACCTCTGATTGATAAATCTTGACTCACAAGAAACTGGAAGAAAAGAAAAACCCAAAACTTTTAAATGACAGAATAAAACAGAGGGTATAAAATGAGATTACTGCAATTCCAGTGTCCCTTTTTGTTGGTAAACTATAAACTCAATAACTGACTTTAGCAAGAGCTAAAATTCTAAGTAGTATGGTTCAGTCAGACAGTCAAAACTGTATTATCTACTGTTAATTGTGAAGGAAAACATGAATTTAGTAGATCCATTCTTAATATGTTTATTCAGCACTGCAGTAAAATTTCCATTTTAATAAAATCAAAATAGACTTGGAGTTTGATTTTCCAGGATTATTGTGTTTTTAAAGAGTGGTTGCAAAGGAGAATGAGTTGCTTCATTCATTTACATTTTTAATTCACAATTTTTCAAAACAATTGTTTCTTACAAATCTGTATTTTAAACAAAATATTTAACATTTTTTTCCTCTGAAGTCAGACATGCCCTTTAAAGCTGATGTTTGTCAAAGCCAACTGGCAAAGGGTGACCTTTACGTGACTGCTTTTAAGATTTTACATCTCAGTTCACTGCCCTTTTCACCTGCTTCATTTAGACAAGATTTGTTAACCCATTAAACTGTGTCTCAAATGGGAAGGAATATTCTGTAGGTGTTATTAAGAAAAAAAATTTTTAACTCAATACAGAATTTAAAGTAATCCAAGGAAAAGCATCAAGACATTTTCTAACTAAAAATACAGTTAATTACCAGATTTTCATCAGTGTATATCAGCATTTATGCATTAAGTATGTCTTAACGAATCTCCTGTTGATGGTTATCATTCCAGGATACAAAACAAACAAAATACTATACAGGAATTCAGAATGTAACTCCTAACCAAATTGTGTAACTTTATTTTTGCATGGGAAATTTTAAATAAATGTATCTTTCTCCTAAAAAAAAAAAAAAAAAAAAAAAAAGCTTGGTGATGGAAAAAAGTATACTTCAGTACAGTCCTCCTCTTTTCAGCCTCTGATGAAGAATCCTATTTTAAGAAATTGATCAAGGAAGAAAAGAGTCCCAAGATGCTGCGAACATTCCTAACTAAGGCTCAAGTATTAACCACCAGTCTAGTAACATTGAGCTAATTTTTCCATATGGATTACTGTTCCTCTGACTGGATGACCAGGCACTGAACCACCAAGAAAAGTTCTGTGACTAATCTGAAATGTCTAGAACAGATGATGTTAACCTTCAACTTTGCCAAGCTGAGAAGAGAACGATGTGAATTACAAGCTTTCAGTCGAAATTTTCCTCTCAAATCAATCCTGATACCTTTGACTGAAGCTCTCACACATGAATACTGTAATTTCCATAAATAGCTCCAAGCTTAGGAGAAGCCAGGAAAAGATAATAATGAAAAGTAATAGAAAAGGTTTCTGTTCACCAGAAAGAAAAAAGAAGGAAAATAAGAAAGCTTTTAAAATGTGTTATCTTGCCTGTCCTGTTTGCATTGAAACATTTTGATGTGCATAATAAATGTTATCTTCAAAAGAACTTTTCCAGCCCCTGTATTGAAGGGACTGGTGGGATCATTTGCAAAACTAAAAAGCTGAATTACTATTCCAAAGCATGCCCTGTGTTTATGCAGCATGTCATTTTTTGATAAATGCAATTAATTGAAAGCAGCACAGCTTATTGACCAAAACTGTCCCCTTTCCATGTTTCAAAATCACAGTGCAAGAGAAATATATTGGAATTTGGTTTGAATAAGAATATATGGTGAATTTTGCCTTATCATGCCCATCTCCCATATACTCCGGGAGCTGCACACGTGATGCTGAAGGCAGAATAGAACCATGATTCTTAATGTTGGCCTGCTAGGGCAACGTATTTAGCATCTGCAAGCATATGATCACACACACAAAGAAAAGAAATATTTAACTAGAATAACTTTCAGAGTCCTGTTATTTTTCTCTTCTTTGTTATGTTGCAAATGCCACAGAGACTTTTCACCTCTTCATTGCCCTCTTCATGTTGAAGAGAAATTGAACCATTGTAGATGACACATTTAATTTTGGTTGCATGCATATTTTCCAACATTAAACTGAAAAGCTTCTGAAAGCAGTGCTGTCAGATTTTTCAGTCTTCAACAACAGATGTCATGGCAGCATAGGAAAAGCTTACAGGTTTTCAGCATGGCTCGCTTTAATTTTTGCCTAAAGCCAAATAGCACAAGTTGATTTGTCCTCTGTTTCTTCAGCTTTTATGTGTCTTAGCTTACTTTTCTCTAGTGTGGCTGTATGGCTGTTGCATAGAAACTGCATTATAATGAATTAGCTCCGCACTCGAAGAACTTAGTACAGCGTTTTCTACTAGGCAAAATGTTTTCTTCATTTGTAACATAGTGAGAGCACGTAGAATTTATTTTACATATTTGGTTTAAGCTCTCAGCCTATCCCCAGTTAGCTATGTGGTGCAGTAGCAGCTCAGAGAGAGGAGGCAGCAGGGGCAGCTGATATTCTTTACCAACTGCCATTTATAGTTCCTATTCTGCACCTCATGTGATGCACAGCCTCCTGCGCTCTGGAAGGGACAGATTTCCTCCTACCTGTGCAGAAGCATTCCCTCCAAATGCACAGTAGGCTCATTACATGACTGGAGAAGGGATGCACTTTACAGCCCTGATCTAACACTAAGGTAGAGTGAGGGACTTGCCTACATAGGATGGATGATCATCTCTAATTCTGCAGAATTTTGCATATTTAGAAATATGGTCACAAGTTGTTGAGATAGAATTTAGGGAAGTAGGCTTGGAAGACTAATCCAAGCTCTCCGATACATTTCATGATACAGCCAACTCTGTACTTAACTCTGAGACTGCAAAACTTAAAAATCACAAAATTTCTTTAAAACCAAAGCTTAATGATGAGTTGCATCTGCATTGTGGCTTACAGTTTAGTATCTTAATGAGATATCCTTGGTGTTGGCAGATAAACTTTCAAGGGCAGGATCTAGTTCACAACCAAGTCACCTTGATGTGGATGACTTTACAAAGGGTATTGATTCAGTTGCATTCAGTGACATTTCAGATGCTCTAGGATATACAGTTTGTCCCCCATTTCTTACACTGGCAGGGTCACCCTTGCCTGTCTCATGCTGTATATGTGACCTCTCCCTCTTGATGTTTTAGCCACAGAATGTACTTTTTCAGGAATGTGGGGTAAGTTTTTCCTCAAGTTTGTGAGTCCACAAAGATACAGAAATTGATTCAGTGGCTCATAGGTGGATGCCTTATACTGAGAGTATCAGACCTATGTGTAAAGGGCATGCACAAAGCACCTACAGAACGGCACCTTGGGGTCAAGCAGGTCACCTTAGGGCATCTAAGATGATAAGCAACTTTCATTAGGTGACTGAGAATCACCATCACTGTTTTGACTGATATACTCTTGATAGAGTCTTACCTCAGAAATTCTAATTATAGCCTTTTTTTCACATAATAGAAAAATATATTTTCATTAGAAACTTTATTAATTAAATTCTTCAGTAGACTGGAGAAAAAAAATGAAAATTGTTGCATGAAAATAATAAAGACTTCAAACCGAATCCTGGACACTTTATTCAGAAATAAGAAAAAAAAAAAAAAAAAAAAAAAAAAAAAAAAAAAAAAAAAAAAAAAAAAAGAAAGGAAAGTCACCAAAAAACCTTCCATTGACATTTACAGAAGTTTCTTTCAGAATAAAGTGTGATTATGTGTCCCACACCTGTTCTAAAAATCAGAAATTTCCTTGCACAGATATTTGTCACTTTTACAAATTATTTTTGCAATGGTGAATATTTTGAAATCCACTTTAGAATAGGAAAACCAAGTTTAGATCTGTTTGTTATTTGGGTTAGTTACTTTGTCTGGCTTCCCTTATAGTATGAATCATAAGTTGTGAGCGTTTAACTGTACACATGAATTTGTGGCAATGTGGTGGAATGATTTGTTTACATCTATAAAGGTAATTGTTGCAGACATCAACTGTATTTGCAAATGTTAAGTATTGTTATGAAATTGTGAATTATATAAGTAAAGCTTGCACCGTTTCAAATATCTGTTCTGTGCTAGTCATTGGTCATTTCAATGTGGACTTTTCCTTGATTCACTACCCCATAGAATACTCTTAAGCAGCTGAAATCTTGCAAATATTGCAATGTTAAACCTCATTCAGCAGTAAGTCAGATGTGTGTTTTATATCAGTAGGTTAAGAGCTCATAGTCCAAAAATATAGTTAGCACAAAGATGGTGGGGAGAGATAATCTATTAGACAAGGTGCTATAACTAGAAACAATGAAAAAGTAGGCCTATGTTTTCAGCTGTTTCAGCTGATTTAATAGAAGATATTACCTCTCCACAGACGACTTGCACCTCTTGCATTTTTAGACTACCATGATTACACTAACATTACTACTAACTTCGAGAATGCTATTGCAATGGATTATACAGAATAAAAAGGTCTTTTTCAGTGCCACAGATAGAAAAGAGCATCAGGATATGACTAAGTACATGCTGTTGATCAATTCAGATATTTCATGACTTCACTGTGTGACCTTGAAAGTTCATCCGTGTAAGTTACTTGTTAGCAAAACAGTAAATTTGCCTTTCAGTGTCTTTTTATTATAACAACGGAACACCTCACCAGTTTGAAATGCCCTCAAAGTCTGAAGTGGACAGGATTTAAAACTAGGGCTACTATTTGATTTCTTTTTTTTTAGAAACAGTCTTTATCAGAAACTCACATGCAGTCCCCCCTGCAGTCCCCTATCAAATTCTGCCTTGAAAATAGATATCTGATTATTTGGCAGGTAAAGTAGGCACAACAATTAAAGAGGTATAAAATAGGTTAGGAAGGAAAGATCAACATAGTAAGCAAATGGTAGTAGGTGTTGCTGTTATCTCTAATCGTATCATTTCACACTGCCAGATCATACTCACTTGCTGCTTCTTTGAAAGCAGTCACGGCAAGGCATGCTATCTTACTCTATAAGATTACAAAAAATGCTCCCTGCTGTATTTTTCTCTAAATCAGTGAGATCAGTGTAAGAAAGGGAGGTGGGTGGGGAAGAGAACCAATGCAGTTCCTCCAAGTACCCAACGATCCCTCTCAGACCTTCGTGGTCACTCCACTGGATGGGATAGCCTCTGCTTTTACCTAGCAAGGACAGTATTGGGCCACCCCACTTCCCTTCTCAGTGTTCCAGTACAGAGCTCTGGGGTAGGAGGGCTGAAGTTCATTTAACTTTAAACAGAAAAAATGAGGCATCTATCACTTGGCTTTGCTGTGCAGAAACAGTTAAAATGGGGTTTTTTGTAGCAGCCAGTGGTGAGGTGCAGGCAGAAGGCTGGGTTTTGGAAGAAGGAGCTAGCTGATCTGGCATACTCTGTGCCCATCTTTTTTGAGTCAGTTGCCAGAATTATCTCCTGGTGTGACTCTAGTTGCATGCCTTTGGCCAGAGATTTATGGCTGAATCAGAAGAGCTAGAAATCACTAACTCTGGTCTTTGGAAAAAGACCAAAAATTGCTTTTGAGGTGCAGCAAACAATGTAGCTGAAGCTTATAAGGAAAGTTCACAAATGTAGGACAGTGGATGGACTTGGTTGCCCTTCTAGCAAGCAGTTGGCTAAATCACAGGACAGAGTACTGTTTATTTTCAACCTTTTTGTGTGCAATAGCATATGTGGAAAGACACAGCTTTGGGCTCTTCCTCTTAAAAAAAACCTATGTGAGGGAGGAACGTTTTATACACGTGGCCAAAGTACTTCCGAAAATCAAGAACTACTACAGAGATCAAGATCCCCCTGCTTTTCTCCCTCTCTCCTTCTAGAAGAGCAGCAGTTGAGATCAAGGTGATTTAAGTAGGGTTAGGAGTACAAGAAAAGGTGCAGGCTGCTGGTAATACTCAGCAGTTTTCCTTTGAAGATGCAAACTCTATATAGGCAAAAGCATTGCACTGCACTCATGTAATACCACCTATCCTCCCTTGTTAGACACCTAATAGAGGTTACAAACTTGTTGTTCCTTACAGATGATGTTCTTGTAGTTTCGGTGAAGCAGGTATTGCTGCACGACATGTTTAAATTTATTTTTATTTTTGTACTAATTATATCTGCAGGAAAGATGTGAATAGGGCAGAGTACTACCAAGGTTAGTGTCAAAAGACCAACATTTGCCAGGGACAGACCAGAGAAAACTTAAGTTGCCAGTATTTTGTGATATAAATTCAAGCAAAGGGTAAGCTAAGTCACTGTCACTCTTTATGTTAGACAAATGTTTCATCTGGAACTGACTCTGAATATGAATTATGTGAAGTGATTTAAAATACCATCAGAAAGTATAGTTTTACTTAAAGAAAAATGACCTTGATTTCCTAGTCGCATAATGTTCACTATTGTGATAGTATGATTTATACAGGCAATGCAAGACCCACTCTTCAAGACATGTTTTATTCGTTTTCAATGGCACTCACTGTCCCGAAATATTTGGTACTTCTTTTCCATACAACATGTAAAGTCACTGTCAACTTAATACCATTCTTGTTCATGCATATCACTTAAGTTCATCCTAAACAACCTTGCAGAATTCGTACTGTTTATTATAAAGGGAAGATGAATATTTCCTTGGGAATGTATTCCAATGTTCTCACTTAAATGTATGTAGCCTCTTAGGAACTATGCAGTCTAAACCTCAAGGAAGGAAGTCTCATGCTCTGCATCTGAAATTAAATAGGCAGTAACCCCACTGTGTTAGAGGATATGCTTACTTACTGAAGTCAGAAGTCTACGTTGTACCTTCATGATCTAACAGCCCTTTGCACTGTATAGGCCCAACCTCTATTCATGCTTTAAATTTAGCGTATACTGCACTGAGGTCTTCTATTTAAAACAAAGTAAAGTTGATAATTCTTGTGACATGTATAATCCAAATTAGTGTAAAGAGTATACCTTGCCAGAAGGATTTCTGCTCATACATTTTAATTTAAATGTGCTAATACTGTCCATGAACTTTTTATAAAGTGTGTGTTGTTCAGTCAGTTCATGACATGCTTGTTTTTTTTTCAGACTATATTCGGTACACTTCTCCTTTACAGTTCTACTTCTTTCATTATAGGAAGCCCCATATGTTATGTTCAAGAAAAACCATGATACGTTTGAAGGGAATGACAAGTTTGAAGGATACTGTGTAGATCTGGCATCAGAAATTGCAAAACATATTGGTATCAAGTACAAAATTGCCATTGTTCCTGATGGAAAATATGGAGCAAGGGATCCAGAGACAAAAATCTGGAATGGGATGGTGGGAGAACTTGTTTATGGGGTAAGCATACCAATTTTTGAAGCAGGATTTAATTTATCATAGTATAAGTCATAAAATAGGAAATATATGTGCATTTTATTTGATCTTGGGGTCACAGAAAAGAAACAGAATCTTGTTTCCAATCTGTGTGTTTTCACTTATTTTCAAGCTAAAATAAATAGTTTCATGCAAGTTCTACTATTTATTCAACTAGTACCTTGAAATATTAGAACATCCATAGTTTGTATATCCCTTAAAAATTCATTGATGTTAGAGACCATCTATTCCTGACACACTGTAAAACTTGGTGGGGAAGAATATCACTCCTTAACTCATTTTCATGGAATGCTGGACAGATCTTTTTAAAAAGATGGGATTCTTGGTCTAGTTTGAGAAATTAAAAATCCACCATCATATATATTAAACATAGGTAATAAAACACTACAGACAAGTACATAATTAGGCAATTCACAATGAAGATAGACTTTTTAGATGAAGATCAATAATAAAATTTAAGAGCAAACCTGGTAAGTATAACAACTGAGAACATCATGTTATAGAGTGATCTGAAGAAGGATTCTTCAGAATACCATAATATTAGCAATTCTGTTGACACATAAAGCTCCAATATTTAAAGAAAATAGCTCCAACAAACCTAAATAAATATTTGCAATATCTGGTGTTACCAAAAGTAGCAAAACTCAGAGCTGAGCTTGCTGATGACTGCAGTTGCTAGTATCTGCTCTGAGAACAGATCAGAATTCTTAGAAATACTTTTCATTTTAGTGATGGAATAAAAAAAATCCTCAAACTACTCAGGTGTGAATATTTCCACCCATGAACTCATAACATGCCTCAACCTCCCCATAAAAAACTTCCTACATACCAGTTGATCCATCTCCAGTTGCATTTTTCACAATTCCATTGACAATTTTGGCCATATGTTGCAAAGGCCTCATGGCTTTTGTAGCAGCTCCATTTCAGTTCCCTTCCATCAGTTTAGCATAGCTGATAAATTCTCAGTTAGCATCAGTTCAAGGGACTCTGCAGAATGAAACAGTCTCTGTGCTGTATGAGTGTGGGAAATGTTGCCCCCAAATTTCACTAATCTCCCCTCCCCATTGGAATGGAAAGGTTATATCAGGTTCATAAAACTCTCCACGTTCTTGGAAGTTCATGAAGGAACCAACCTCAATTTTGTCTTTAAAGAGTAAAAACACTGAATCCAATCACGTATATCTACTTCAATGGCTTGAAAGCAGCTGAACTCTTAGGATATTAAAAGATAAAGATTTTTCAGACTTATTTTATCAAGTATGGAGGTTACTCCTTCTCTGGCTTTTAATTGCAATAGCAAACCCATGGACATCAATAACCAAGCACTGTTTTATACTAGAATGTTTTTTTCAATAATCCAAGAGATGTTACTACTTACGAGAAAAACTCTTTTGCTCAGAGGCACAGATTCTGTGGCCCATCATCTAGTTGAAAATTATAGAGGAAACTTGATATTACACTTCCATTTTCTGTTTGTTTGGGGTATTTTCTTTCCTTCTTTTATCTTAAAAAAATTATCAAATTCAAGCTGCCTTAGGACTAGACTGAAATAAAGAGAGTTGTAAGGAGGCTCACACAGATGTATCAACGCCTATAGCTCTTAACAGAGCTGAAAGCAGTAAAGTTCACAGGCATGAGGAACCTGTTGCAAATTACCAGCATGAAGGCCAGCCCAGAATACAAGTCCAACACTTCATTTCTTGTAATGGAAAAGAGTGAAGAGGAGGCTCTTTCCAACTATCTGTTTAGGATGACGGCAGTCTCTTTGTGATTCTGGGACTGGACCCTGGGAATGAGTTGCAGCAAAGCTCTGGGAGCTGCATTTTTACTGATGTCAAAGTACATTTGCTCTACTGTCTTAAGGCTCCTTGAGGCTGTATCTATCCTGATGTGTCAGTGGCACCCGTGCTTGGGAGGGTCCCTATGCTTGGGAATTTTCCTGATTAAACTGCTAAATTGCAAGAATGGTCTCTGGTATATTTTTGGCCCATAATCACTGACCAAAACAATTCCTAGGCCCAGCTAGACCTCTGGCTTGAGCAGAGGCCTTTCCCCATCAGCAGTTTGAATGTGGCCATGCAGGTTTAGAGGTCGGGTGACTTTCACGGCAGCCGCGCGGTCTGTCCAGTGCCACTGGGCCTTAAGGCCAAGAGCCACACCAAGCGTGCTTAGTGTACTTTTACAGGTGTGGCTTTAAAGGAAATTGTTCTTTCTGATACTTACAAAGTTTTCTGCTAAAGATTTCCACAGGGAATCCATCAAGAGCATCCTCCCTGCAACTTCCTTGAGTCCTTGCCAGACAATTTACAGAGCGTCAGGTTGCCAGACCTATTCCACATATGGAAAGCAGAAAAATCAGTCAGCCAGAGACTTTACTGCAAAGCTTTGCTAGAAGAGTATGTTCATCTTCTCTGATAGATCTCCCTAATCATAAACATAAGTAGTCTGAGTAGTTGGCTGTGTTTCAAGCAAGGCTTTTTATTTGCAGCCAGGACTGGGAGAGAATTTGTAACTGAATTAGCAAGTTGTCTAGATGATCTGTTTGGGAAACATTTTACAGCTTTTAATTCCCAGCCATATTAATGTTAATGGATTAACAGACAGTTCTGCTCTGGCCAGTGAAATTGGACCCTTTCTGTACAACACAAAAGGTTTCTCTGTCCTCTTGCTCTTACCATCATGTCCCTTAGCCCTATCCATATTACTGAGAGTGGACATGTGAAAATTTAATCCCATGTTCCTTTAAGACCTGTATGCACCAGAGGTTGTTCTGGTATCTGGACACTTAGGTGCTGCACAGATTTCCTGAACTCTGAGGTTGATTTTTCCATCATGTCCCAGATGAAACGCCATATAAAATGTTGTGGGGTACAGTTTCGCTAAGATTGTACAGAATGGTGGGGATGGTTGCTTATTTTACTGTTTTGTTTTTAGCACATTATTAAAAATTACCAGGAAATCTTGGTCATTTGTCCCTGATGTATCCAAATGCATGCAGTAGTCCATGTGGATTCTATTTGCCTTGATATCTAGCTCAAAGAAGGAATGCTGGCTGGCGATGAAATGCCATTAAGCACATGTAACAGGTGTTTCCAAATTCACTAGCAGTCAGCTCCAATTAAATATTCATTCTCCTAACATAGAATGCGTTTCTTTCACTGCTTAACACAAAAGGTCACAACTTAATTCTCAATTCTGTTTGAAATCTCAGAAGCCATGAGCTTCTGAGATTAAAATCACTTTCTGTATGATTTTTCTCAGGTAGATTTACTACCTTCACAATACTTGTACCAAGCATATATTTTATTCACAAGGTTATAATAATTACATATTCTGAAAAGAAAATGTCTCTCACCATCAGAATCAGTCTTGTCTCATTGTATAATATTGGAAGGATCCAGAATGCGTCTGTACTTGGTAATGGTGGAGCCTTGACTGAAATGCTGTTACAGATACAGTTGATTTAGCTGTGAAGTATCATTAGTCTTTGTCAAAACAGATTTCACTGGCAACAAAATCATTAATTGTTTTTGCACCATGGTTATATTGTTAATCATTTAAATCCATAATTATATGGTGTACATTAACTGGGCAAAGCAGAAATGCTGATAATTATCATGCACAGCTATTTTCATTATTTAGCTTTTGCAATGAAGAGTTTATGTAGGCTTTACATGCCACACAATAGTCTTACAAAAATAATAATATGATCAGTCTGGGGGGCTGTAGTTTCTCCAAATTTTTGGCATTTAATTTTGACCTAGCTATATATTTTTCCTTTAGATTTGTTGCCATGAAATGAATTTATCTACATTATGAATTATTTGGTACTAGAGCACTACTGTAAAAAATGGGTTAAGTTCTTACAGTTAAGAGCTATTAAGTTCTCCTCTTTAACTCCTTCAAGTGCTGTAGTTCTGATGTTGTTCAAGTTCTACATACCCTATTTATGCATTTAAATTTGGTAAGATAAATTGTCTCCAGCATTTCACATATAATATACAATGTGTTAAGTAGGTATTTAAAATCTCCTTAATTCACACCAAAATGGCAATATCACTTTTCCAGCTCACACTGTGAAACTAACAACCCCCAGGGATCTGTGTTTTAACCCCAGTAGAAATCTTCAGACACAAAAAAAAAACCTGTTAGCCAACACCTTTGAAGGCCAGTGACCAGGTCTGTCATTTACACTGTGTTAATGAAGATACCACTGTGTGACAAACACAGAGAAGATTGGCAGGAAGAGATCACAGTTGCCATGAGTCTTTCACTTAATTAAAAGACTCCACATTAGGCATTCTCAGAAATCAAAATTTAGAAATGCAAAACACATTGTCTCTAAAGGAGACTATTCTTCTGGAGAAAAGCTACTTATGAGTGAGATGAAAAACAAAAATATGCAGAAAAGCCAGTAGCTAAAAGCATCCTAAAGACTACAGAAACTAAGTCTACTTTATAATTTTCAGGCTACTTAAAAATATATTTTAGACATGTTACCCTTCCTCATATAATAGTTGTTTTCATAAAACATCTATTTCAGCCTGACTTAAGTAATCACAAGGGGTTAAGAAGCCAAATTTTTAAAAAATACCTTGAATAACAAAATGTATATTAAAATTCAGAGAATTAGCATTATCATAACGTTCACCTGAGGCATTAGCGCCAGAGGTAATTTCTAATACCTTTGCAAAATTATGATTTCAGATGCATTGCTTAAAATGTAATATCTTTATATAAAATTTGGTGTTTGCATCACAACTATTTCAGAATGACAGATATAATCTGATGATTAATATACAGCTATCTTAATACAAATGTGCATTTTTGGGCCATTGTACTGGAATGAGTCAGTTCTTTTTAATTATTTACAATTGCAAAGCTGACAAAATAGGTTTAATTTTTAACTACACAATATTGGTTTAAAATTAGATTCCATAAAACATATATGGCTCCATATGAATTAGCACATAAAATAAAACCCACAAATTATTTTAAATGAATTTTCCTGTTTCAAAATCGTAAGAGGACAAAAAAGTTCCATTTCAATATTTTCTTTGGAACACAAGCTATTTACATTACACTTGGATTAAACTTTTTGAGCACATCCTTATTTTTCAGCTTGTTTTAAACTCATTGAAACAACAAAGTGTTCACAAAATACTGTTACTCTCCTGAGCCCATAAGCTGTATAGAAGTCCACATTCACAGAGCATGGGCTCTGCTCTGTGAGTGTTCCTAAGCACAGCCCCAAGATGATGAACAGGAGAAAGGTTTCAGCAGCTCTTGCATCTGTTCTGCACTCAGAGGTGCATCCTTTGACCCAGGTCCCCGTACAATTCCCATCTGAAATGCTCCTGTAATGACAGCTTTAGTGTGAAAGGCAAGGCTAGGCAAGGAACAAACCCTAATGTAATGCAGCGTCCCTAATGAGAAAAACGATCCATTAGCTTAGCTCCAATATTTTATAGTGCAAACAGACATCATTGTTAGCAGTCATAATCACCTCCATCAATAATGATTCATTCAAGATTGGCATCTTCATCCAAAAAACATGTTAGAAACACATTTATAAATACTCCTGACACTAGTGGGATTGGATTCAGCACACCTTTTATCCTTTTATCACATGATTTTGCACACCTATTTTCTGTATACTTGCCATTTTTTGCTGTTTAAAACCTAATTCGGTCTTATTGAATTATATTTCCCTTGAGACAACTCAAGTATGCAGTTTGGTGGAATCACAGCAACAGTTAATCATTTTTGCAGCCTCATGCCATTTGGAGCTTTCTTGAGTCTATGAACTGCTTTACCTCAAAACAGTATTATGTCTTACAAAAATATGACAATTAATTACTGTTTCTGGGATCTTAAAAAATCTCTATACGTTCTGTGACAACAGGGTCATTCTCATTTTCCATTCTTTCTTGAATTCCTTTGTTTCAATCTAAATTAATGCCTAAAATTATCTTCTTACACTGCTGCTCACCTCTGTAAGATTTAAGAGTCTTCTCCTTAGCCGAAAAATTATGTATTTGCATAATTCTGTAAAATAAAAACCTGCAATGTGTATGTGTTACTGAAAGCATATTGAGTAAATGCAGAGTGTGATAGAAGGAAAGAGAAAAGTGCTACAAACAACATTTAAGCCACAGTGTCCTGATGTTAATAACATACCTTTGGAATTAGCAGCTTAACCGAGTGTATAAGCACACACCAATTAATCTATACATCTATATTTCTTTTTTCTTTATAGAAAGCAGAGATTGCTGTTGCGCCTCTGACCATCACTTTGGTACGAGAAGAGGTCATTGATTTTTCTAAGCCTTTTATGAGTTTGGGGATATCCATTATGATCAAAAAGCCCCAGAAATCTAAACCAGGAGTGTTTTCCTTCTTGGACCCTTTGGCGTATGAGATCTGGATGTGCATAGTCTTTGCCTACATTGGTGTCAGTGTGGTCCTGTTCCTAGTTAGCAGGTTTAGTCCATATGAGTGGCACACAGAAGAACCAGAGGATGGGAAAGAAGGACCCAGTGACCAGCCTCCCAATGAGTTTGGCATATTCAACAGCCTCTGGTTTTCCCTGGGTGCCTTTATGCAACAAGGATGTGATATTTCCCCAAGGTTTGTGTCAAATCTTTTTACATTTGCATTTTATCTTCAACACTGAAGTATAAAATCTCTCTTCGTTAATTTTCCTGGCAGTGTTTTGAAGTTCATTCTTCAGGAAGTTTTTTGGGTTTTTTTTGTTTGTTTTGTTGGGTTTTTTTCTTTCTTAAGAGCTATGATAAGAGCAACAGATAATCGGCTTTGAATTTCAGTCATTACTATTATTTTACCAGTGTCAGTGTGCATAAACCACAAACAGCTCTCAGAAACAGCAGCTTCACACAGGGGAAATTCCACTGGGTTGACTTCAGAAGAACTGTGTAGTTGCTAGATTAGTTCCATTGTGCTACAACCATGAAATGCACACGGTTGTGCTGAATGACTGCCTTGCATCAAGGAATGTCCCACTTCTGTTTCAAGTTCTACAGTGCTGTTTCACAAATATTGCTGTCTGTGCGAGACAATATTTTACTGTCTGTTTCTGAGAAGCCAGGCTGTGTTGCTCAGGTGTGCCTTACATAGCACGTGCCTCAGATCCACTACATGTTTGGTCCTATAATACATGATTAGTCCTATAACACATGATTGTCTACTACGTGATTAGTCTAATACATGCAGTCATGAATTTCTCAACCTTTTAAGAAGTTCTGGAACTTTAGTGGGCAGTAACTATAACTTTTTAATTAAATATTGTGACCCAGTCTTTCAGACTTAAAGGCTTCATTTTAGCTATTTGCAGTGAAATTTTGAGTGTTCAGCATTGGCCTAATCCTTCTATTATTGAAGTTAGCAATAAAACTGGTACTGATTAAGAGTGGATGTGCATTACTCCTCAACAAGCTTCTCATCAAATTGCAGGTATTGAAATGGAAAATATAATTTTTGACTTAAAAGAACTGTCTCTTTTATCATAAAATTCTTGCTTCTTAAAGAAGAAAAATGTGAATGTTCAATGAATGATTGCAGTAGCTTGTGGAATTTTTTGAGAAGTTTGGGTGACAGAAACATTTTAATCCTAGAGAAAACATAATCCATATGCAAAGCCTTTTGCATTTTTTTCAAGAGGAAACTGAGAAAGCTACTGATTTTCAGCTACCACGCTTTACTTTTGTCTCCAAAAAGAGACTACCTGCCCAGTATTTTTTTAACAATTTTTTCCTATTTTTAGGCATGTCCTGAAATAATAGGAGCACTGAGATTACTGTTCAAGAGGATTTAAGATTCTGTGTATATGTGATACACATTAGTACAGTGGCCTACACTGTAGACATTGTTTTGAGAGTAGAAACATTTATTAATATTTAAAATGCAAATTATCTTCCTCCCATTGATCGTTACTTAAAGACAAATGTTCGGCAATAATGGTGCCTTCACTCTCTCTCTCTCTCTCTCTCACTCTTCGTGGCTCAAGAGACAGGAAAATGTGCATTATCTTATTCATGTTTAGATCCCTCTCAGGTCGCATTGTTGGAGGTGTCTGGTGGTTCTTCACGCTCATCATTATTTCATCCTACACTGCTAACCTCGCTGCTTTCTTGACTGTTGAGCGAATGGTCTCACCCATAGAGAGTGCAGAAGACCTTGCCAAACAAACCGAAATTGCTTACGGGACACTGGACTCAGGGTCAACCAAAGAGTTCTTCAGAGTAAGTTGGCGCTTAGAGCAGCTATCCCTACAACCACTCTTATAAGATGCTTGGAAATGTGAAATAATGTGACTTTGCAATTATATGCGGTATAGTTTTGTAACTCCTGCAATACTTTAGCTACATTTTTGCCCCCACAAAACCATTTGTTGGAGTTTTCAGGTTTTTTTAATCTGTAGAGAGCTTATTGATCCTGTCAAAAAAACAAAAGAGATGTAAAAGAGATGCCCGGGGGGATACTGAAGCCAGTGATAATTAAAGCAGCATTGCAGTATTGATCCATGTAAAGCTACAGTACGGAAGTGATGTGCAGCATTGAAAGCCTATGATGGTAACATGGAGTCTTGCAGGTTTGTTTCAGCTTATGGATTTGGCTGTGTGCATTTTGCTTTAGGGTCTTGGGTGGTGGGAAGGAAATGCATTTTTTAATTTGCTGACTTTCAGATGGATAATAAAGAGAAACTTTAACTCGAGGGGATGTGGTTGGAGTTTTAGGAAATAGCCTAAATAGCCATTCATATGCCTGTGCTGTCTCTATTGATTACTTCATTCTCATTTGCTTTCCTGCATTAGTGTGATTGGTATATAATCCTCATCATTTGCCAGCTGGAGAGCAGGGAGCTTGGACACCCCAAGCAGTACATTATAAACAGTCCTTTCTGGTTTATTTCATGTTTCCAGCAGATGAAAGTTAAGCTCAGCTGACCGAAGTGAGTTTAGTGTTTGAACACAGCTCTGAACAAATTCTGTGAGCCAGTAACCCTTGCTTGAAAATTACACAGCTAATTAGGTCATTATTTATCTGAAATGTAGAGATTAAGGGATTTTTAGAAGTCAAGAAGATGGACTGAAAATTTCTTCTAATTGCCTAATTGAAAGGAGTTCTCTGTTTGGTATTTACACACACCTTCACTGTTTCCAATTTGGCAAAACTGAACTCAATAAACCATTAAAAAATTATTCAATGTGATTTGGAAACTATATCCATTCAAAGACAGTGTCTGAAGTGAAATAACCTTTTTATTGCAACAAATATTCCCATAGAAGAGCTTGCAAATCTGTTCTATTAGCTGCGGAAAGATGCTTTACAAGATACAAATTTCATTTAACAAACACATAATGATTGGACCTTCACATCATGAAACTCATCAAGGAGTTCAGTTTAACCCAGTTTTCTACATTTCTTCTGTAGACACTGGAGAAAGAAAAGCAGCCCTTTGCATCCTGTGTGAGATATGTGTGTTATGATGAAATAAAGCACACCTTGAAGTATCTGCCTCTTTACTTGAACTTAGAGAGATCCAGTTGAAATGGCTAGGATGCTTGGTACCTCAGTTTTAGTGGATACTGTTCACTGAAAGGTTTCTAACTACACCTGTCTTACTATTTTTTAATGAGTATAATCCCTCCTACCAATTATTTATATCCACCTTATCCACCACAATTATTTATATGTTTCACCCATAAACACATTTTTCATTCTTTTTGTGTAAAGTTAAATATTTTATTCTTGGAACTTCAAGAATAAGTTTCAGTCCATCATAAGCTGAGGTGGTAACCATAATAAATCCCTATTTGTGTATGGCACAAATAGTTCTTTCTACTAGAATGAAGCTGTGATGATACTTAAAAACCTGATGCTGATGGACAGGCAGATTACGTAGCTTTGTATTTATTATCTTGTTGCATTTTCAAGAGTATCTAGCGGTTGCAAATTTTTTAGGTGATGGCATGCAAAAATTAATTCCCAAAGAAATAGTAGAGAATGAAGGACTGGAATTGTTTTCTTAAGATTTTCAAAATACTCATACAAGCCATTGTATTGAAGTAATGAGATCAGATAGTTTGATGTAGAAACAATATTGGTCACAAAAATTTCATGGTTCTTTTAAATCATCCTGTAAACACAGAAACTTTTTCAGTATTTTATACAAGTTCTCATTTTGAAGAGAAGACATTATAATGAAGTAAAAATGCCTATGGTGGCAGCCCTACTTTCACTTCAGTCTTAAAGGGTTAAGAGATAAAAGAAGAAAAATCAATGTTGCTCTATTTATTTTTTCTTTTCTTTCAAAATACAGAGGGAAATACTAAAATTAACTACAAATACTAAATACTATTGCATGTGCAAAATTTAAAGCTTAATGAAGATTTGAACTGTGTTGATCACTTTCTTTAAAATGGTCCAATTGAGGCCCTGCTTTTAAATTATTTCTAAGCTCTGCCACAGTATAGTGATTCTTAATGATATTTGGTATTCTTACATACTATTTCTAAAACTATTTTTCACAAAACAGGGATAAAGATAAAATTTTGGCAAACAGTATTTACACAAAAGCTGTTTTCATAATACAAAAATTAAGACCTAGCGTGAAACAATAGTACAAGAAGACTTGTGTGTCAAGTCTAACATTTTGTGGGTTTGGAAGCAATTCACTTTTTGGTATTGGAATCATGTAACCTTTCTGTCAGTGGTGATTATCTGGCTGAAGATGAGCCTTCAGGACATTTTCTCATCATTTTGTCATTTCTGAGCAAAATGTCAGAAACTCTGAACACCTCTTAAGCTTGTTTTAAATCTGGATTGAAAGCAGAAAAGGGAAAATCATTTTAAAGCCAACATAAAGAAAAAGAGGAACTTTGATATTTTTAGCTGTTATATACTCCTATTTTCTGGTTTAGATGCAGTGAGAGTTGTATTTTCCAGGCAGATTGCTCAAGAGGGAAAGTAGTAAGTTTTAGTAGTTCTACTCAGAAAAGCCTAAGATGTCAGCTTGGCTGACTGCATGGAAAGTGGCAATGTTTCCAATGTGATAATAAAAAATATTTGTTAGTCCACTCTTCAATTTTCTATTCTCATAGGCAAAGGAGAGTAGATTCTAAAAAAAAAAAAAAATATATATATATATTTAAATGCAACTTTTTTCAATTGATTTGGGGCAGTGTTTCCTGTTACAAATCAAGCTGTTTTATGTGCTGCATAAGGTTTTAAATGAAAGTGACCTGTTATACAGTTACTTTTTAAAGAATTAGATGTAATGGATGTTAAGATGAGAGAAATGTTTGGAGGCAGACAAAAGCAAGAAAATACTCTTGAAATCATGACTGATTTATTTCCGCTCTCTGCCATTTTTTCTTTCTGCAAATTTAAATCCATGAAATTACATCAGTGTAAAGCAAAAAGAATGCATTGGTGGCTTAGTTTATGCTGTGCTCCCAGCCACTATTATGTAAATGTAAAATAGCCGTGACTACAGTGGAAAGAAAGGGTGACAAGTCAGGATGTGATTATGGACATACACAGCTGTTGTTGATTCAAATGTTATTATATTTGACAGCAAGATAAAATTATGCACACAGACAAACTAAAAAAGGAAAGCATAATTTATGATGTTCTGTTATATGGCATCTTTATTGAATTTTTTGGTTAAATGCCGCTTATTTTCAGGATAGACTTAGGTCCATAACAAATTATTTTCTAAGTAATAGTACAGTCATTCAGTAATTGATAAAAAGAACTGCTTCAGGGAAATTACTCTCATGTATAAAAAGGCTCAGTTCCAGGCTTCTTAAAGCCATTTTTAATTTATATAATACTATCATTATAGGATTTGGTATTTGTTAAAATAATCTAAGGCCCTTTGTTTTGGGGCTTTATAATAATGAGTATTTTCCTGGAATGCTCAGCACAGTGTAGGAACAGGCTCATAGACCAAATCTTGCTTAGCTAGAAACTCCTCTTGACTCAAATAAAAGCTGACTTGAGCATTAGGTTAAAAAGTCCTTTTTGTAGCATACATAGAGGAAGACAAGTGCCATCTGTTATTATAAAAACAGTGTGTAGTATTCAGCTGACACGCTGCTGGTTTGCATGTATATATTCCTATTGCTGGAGGAAGCAAAGGACTTGTTGAGTGAATCTAACGAGCATGGGAAACTTCTCAGCCTGACAGCATTTCTTTCCTTTTTCTTAGTGAATATTTTTATTTGCTTTAATTTTTTATGAATAAGTTTTATTTTTGCTTAAGTATTTACCTGTAGTTACTCCATGCATTCCCAGACAGGAAAATTTCCAAGTAATGCACTCTAAGCCATGAATTCTTGTGCATTCTTTGAGAAAGTAGATTTCTTACTCGGTTATTGGCAAGATCAGAGTCTTTAAAATAAATCCACTGATACTGAAGCGCTAAAATCATACCTAATTCTTTAAGGAAGATGCTTATGGCATTTTACTTCCTTTAATATTTGGTCCAACTTGCTGTTTCCATTTTTTATTTGGAACATGTCTTCAAATATTGTATAGCATTTATGGATATAAATCAGGTCAATTCTAGACTCTGAATTATGAAAGCAGAAATCTTACTTCAGCTATTGTGGTTGCGATAGTGTAAGAAGTGGGTGTTAGAGAAAGAAATGCTTTAAGATTCAGCTGAGTATTTATGGGGAGATTATTTTACTGTTTCTCTTAAGAGTACAAGCTTATTGTGGACATCTATTTCATATATCATTCCCTAACACACACTTTACTATACATTGACTGTGTGAACTTTCTCTGTCTAACAGTAAATTCAGCTTTGCAAGTTTCTTTTTTGACTGCTAGAGGGTAGCCAAACTTGAAAATGGTATCTGCTATTATAGTATTGATACTTTTATTTCTTGTCTCTTTTAAAATAATGGGATTCAAATAAAACTCTTCTCCAAGATTTTCCCAGCCTCAAATGTCTGAAAAATTAAGTATGATTAATTTTATTTGAGCAGTGCCATTCTGAAATGTTGCAACATTCTTTTGTTCTAACTTGTTTTTGATTTTCTCCAGAGATCAAAAATAGCAGTGTATGAAAAGATGTGGACCTACATGAAATCAGCTGAGCCATCAGTGTTCACTAGGACTACTGCAGAAGGAGTAGCTCGTGTCCGCAAATCCAAGGGCAAGTTTGCCTTCCTGCTGGAGTCCACCATGAATGAATACATTGAGCAACGAAAGCCATGTGACACCATGAAAGTGGGAGGAAATCTGGATTCGAAAGGCTATGGCGTAGCCACACCGAAGGGTTCTCCATTAAGGTGGGTGGAATAGTATAACAATATAAAATGTGTTGTTATAGTATTCCACCTTCCCTGATGTCCCTGATATAGCTCTTTTTGTTTTGTGTGTGAACATGGTATGTTATTTTTATTTTCTTCCATTTAATTTTTTTTGATCAACAAAGGTAACCATTTCTAATTGCAATATGGATTTAGCAGCTATAGTTGGCATATGTTTCAAGGCCATATAAAAACCAAACTGGTTGAACACTAGCTACTTGAAGTCAGCCTCGATAGAATTAACATTGGTTATTCTATTTCATCAGCTTTTTCCACAGAATTCAACACTTTTTAGCAGTATTATGCTTACATTATCTACATCAGTATCTGCATCAATAATATGCCTACATTTTATGTTTTGTTTATTGATCTCAGCTAATAATTTCTGAGTAAGAAGCTGCTTGTAACATCTTTTTTCAACTGTCCTCATTTGAAGGCAATTAGTCCTTCATTAAAGCAACTTCATTAAATTATTTTTTAATTAAAGCACCTTCTTACTTAGAAAAAATGTTTGTGTTTCTAGCATTATGCATTTCAGTACTGCCTTCAAACTCGCCAGTATTTTCTTTATCATGGTGTCAGATGCATTCAGTAAAGTAGGAGAGTTTTTGATTCAGGGGCAGAACATCATTTGCATTTCATTTAAATTGTCAGGGGACACAAGTCAAGGTACCAGCTTTGTGTTAAAATTGGCAGTATTTACCATTCTGTTTCTTTAACTTTTGAGGCAAACAAAACTTGCATTTTCCAGTGTAGATTTGCCAATTTGCTTCAAAACAAAAGAGCAACTAGCAGTTGAAGGGAGTATGACCTGTGGAGTCTGACAATGATAAGGAGCACATGGGTGGGGGAAAGGGAATGCTCTGCAGAGTGCTCAGCATCCCATTTCTCACATCTGTGCTCCTGATAAGGGATTAGGATGTGAAACAAAGGGGAGGAAGTAGGTATAAGGGAAGAGTTTCAAGTGCAGGTGGAGCCATATGTCTGTGGATGAAATAACTAAGGAGCTATTTGTCTACATCTGTGACTGCAGAGGAGACATCATTACCACTATGCAGATAACCAGACTCACTCATAACTCATCAGTTTAACCTGCACACAATGCCACAAACATCAGTATCTGTAACTGTGTTACAGGGTGGTGAAAGGACTATCATTAGAATCATTTCCATCCAAAGCAAAAGAAGATTTGTATGTGCAGGGGAAAATCAGGCCAGTTATTTCAGTGATTGAATAAGAATTTTTGGTCCTTAATATTCAGTACTTCTCAGATTTAAAAATTGCCACCTTCACTGCTGAATAAAGTAGTAAGAGAACATTAAGGAGGTGAGAAAGGGAAAATGACAATAAAAATGTTAATTCTATAGAAAAACATGTCCACAAGTCATAGAGTAGTTAAAGGTAGAGTTTCAGACAACCTAAGAGTGGTGGGAAGCACTGCAGTTTAGGGTACTAAGGAAATGCCCACTGCTGAAAGTCATGCTTTACTGAGTCAAAGCTAGGGCATACATTTCAGGAGTACTTTGGCTGCTGTCATATATGTCCTAGCAGTGGGCTCTTTGCTTTAAGTCTGCTTTATGGTGTTCTTTAATCCCTTTCCCTTTTTTCTGTAGAGTATTCAATACCAACAAGAGACAGCCTGTTATAATGAGCATTGATCGTCTGTTGAAGTTGATTTGTGTCAAATTTGGGCTTATTTCAGGTTGGTTCAGTTGGCTAGACAAAAATACCTAGGAGTAATGGGGATGAGACATAAAGCAGTTAGAAGTAAGAGGGCCTAGTAAGACTAATAAGAGCAGAGAGGAAGAGCACAGCCATGATTGCAGGGATTGAGTGTGAAATCCTGGTTCCATCCCAGCTAAAGACCAAACTCCCAGACATTACAGTGAGGCCATATTTTCTGGGGGTTGGAAACTTTCATTAGGGTGATGTGATCAAAACCATGTAGTTTTTCACATCCTACCTTCAAATATGTTTCAAAAAACAGAATAGGGGAAATCCTACCAGACTTGAAAATTGGACCAAATCTTCTTTAAAGCTGTCTCGACTGGCTGTCCATGTCCATGCCTTTCCTGAGCCTTTCTTTCACATGTGCTAAGCTGCTTGTTCTCCTGCTGCACCCCATTCCCTCTCCAGCCCCAGTGACAAACCATCAGTGCTGCTTACCTACTAAAAACATTAAGCAACACACTTAATGTTCTGGATAAAAATAAAGAACAAGCAATACCTCACATTCATACCACCTCTTTCATGTATATCTATAGAGAGTAGCACTTACAGAAGAGGAGAAAAGCTTCCTCCCCCTATGTTTTTGAACAGAAAAGAGTCAGCTGTAAATTTTAACTGCATGCTTCAGTATTTTCCGATTTTTTTAAGATTTAGAATATGCTGGGTTTGCTATTTTGACTGCATCCCACATGGTAGTGTTTCTGTCACTGATCCGATGACTTATGTAACTGCTGTCTGCACAGATAATTGCAAATATTGAACATGCAGTTTGAAATCCATGAAGGGCAGGCTAGCAAGCTCATTACATAAATTAGTCAAAAGACATAATTTGCTATGGGAGTTGTAAATTCTGTTTTAATTAATAATCGTAATTTCCTATTTGAGTTATATGTAGACCACAAATTACTTTATGTAGTTCACAAATAATTGCAAGCAGCATATAAAAGTTAAATGTTCAAGTGCTATCTTTTGTCTGTTCAAGACTAGGGTAAAATAACAATTTTTTCCAAATTAATTATTCAAATCAAATTATTCATTAAACTGTTTGAACACCTATTTCATTAGAAGTATTTTAGTCCTTATCCTCCTCCTACTTACAATGATATAAATCAGAAGTTTTTTCCCTAAAAATATAGTAGCATCTGAATAAAATTGATGTGAGTATATGGAGAACCAGACCATATATTTTCACACACCTAACTGACAGAAAGTGGTTCTTCCTGTAGCATAGGATTAGGGATGGTTCCCTGCCATCACATCACCAAGCTCATGTTCATTACAGGGCACATGCTCATCACTTGGTTCATGCAGATGAAATCCACCTCTCAGAGAGATCCAAGGACTGGTCTCTCTGTTGCTCATGACTCTACACATGAGCAGGGTAGTGGATTTTAATTCAAAACTTGTTGGGTTTCATGTTACAATCCTGCAGTGTTCAACCAGTACCTATTGCCTAATTGGAATGATTTATTCTCAGTGCTGGTGCAGTATTACAATTAATGCATATCACTGAATGGAGGAGAATGGGAGATGCCTGATGTGTGTTTCTTTTATGCCCAATGGGCAGTACCACATCACATATCATGTGTATCTCCTTCCTTCCTTCCTTTTCACTGATATCCATTTCTATTTGATGTTGTAAAAGACTGACGTGTTTGAGAAGGAATGTGGGATTGAGGGCAAAGGCTCTCATCACAACAAAGATTGAGTTTCTCTCATGACACTACCCAACTGTTCTTACTGTTTCCTCCTCCTACAACGGTAGGTATCCTTCCAAAGCCACTGTGCAGTACTCAGTGTGAATTAATGAAGTTTTTTCTTCAAAGGTGGTGCTTTCAAAGGTGGTTAAAGAGAGTGCTGCTTGTCTGCTTAGCAAGACCTGCCTTTGTAAAAGTGTTGTCATTAGAAGATATTCTCGTGGCCAGACTTCTGGCCTTTGTGTATCACCCCTGGGTCATCTGCCTTGCCACTTGCAGTAACTGTGTTTCCAGAGGGCAACACCTGGAGATCTTGTACTACTCGAGTCCTGTGCCTTGCATGCCTCTGCTTTTCTGTTTTAGATATGTAGGCATCATAAATAAGTTTGTATAAAGAGGAACATGAAAGAGTTTTCCACTCTAAGTGGTAATGAAAAAGGAGTTAAGGGCAATATTTTCTCAAAGGTAAACTAAAAGCTTTTTCAGCTTTTTGTACCTTGAAGCTGTTTTATGTAAAGGAGAATGACAGGTTGGGCTAAAAAATGAGGAGATGTTGTCATTTTTTCTCCTACTGTTTTAACTAAGGACATTTGTCCTGTCCTGTAGCCAAAAGTATGGAGCATGGATGAGTGAAACCTGCAAGGTCATAAGTGTCTGGTGAGACACTTTGAGCCTAGGCAGATGAGAATGGCAGGATTAGATTTAGACAAATAATAGAAAAACTTTGACTAGATGCATCAATGTGTTTTAGAGATTGGTGATATTTGTTCACCAGTCTCACAAAATCCAGAGCTTTAATAAGTTCCTGCTATTGGAATTACACTTAATATTTATATATATATATATGAACCTGGGATTCTATATTCCATTATTCAAGTCTCTATTCTTTTTATGTAGTAAAGGATTCACTGAGTTTGACTTTAGGAAGAATTCCTTATGTTCTGAAGAGGAAGGCAAAAAGGTTCACCTGGTGATATCTGCTGGTTTTTGGCAGTATGACATCTGGTGACATGAACTTTTGCTTTATGCTTTATTCATTCTTTTTTGTGTTTAACATATGGTGTGCAGGGTGGGCGGTGCACTGGTGATGCCAGTGTTGCAGCTGTAACTTTCTGATCATTCTAGCAACTTAGGTGAAAAGTGCAATGTAAATGAAGCTAGAGAGTTTCCATCCCATGCAAGGGAGGAGCCTGCCCTGCAGATTGCTTGGAGTGCAAAAGGCATCCAAATGGTGCCCTGTCAACAGTGTATGGATTCTCCTCTTTTATATAATAAAATGTGCAATACCTATTAGAGATTTACCGTAGAAGTGAGAGATCTATGGTGGAAGGAACTTTTTGTTGAAGAAAAATGAAACTGTGGGAATAAGATAAAGATCTGTTATAAAGGGAGTCTTTGTGTGCATGGGCTCTATAATCTACCATCTTGATCTCAGTGACTTTATCTTCTCTTTGTTTTCCTGAGTGAATCTCTAAAATTGTCATTCTTTCATTGCTTCATTTCAATGTGGTACTACAGCTGGAAGTGAAACCTTTACTTTTCACAAATATATCTAGTATGGTTTCTTAGAAATCCAGTGTTGGAAGAAAACTGATTTTAGTAATGCATGCTCATTCATACAAAATTTTGGCAGACTTTATATAGGATGGAAAATTCCCCCTTTTTGGTTGATCTGGGTTTTTTTGGTAAATGATATTTCCTTTTCTTTTTTTCATTCACCTGAAAATAACAATATGATAGTATAGTTTCTTCCAGTGGGATTATTAAACTTTTTTATCAAATGTTGTCCTCAATGTTTTTGGACACTGGAATATGTGGAGCTTATTGTGGAAGGAATACCCAGCTCATCATTCACTGCCAAAGCTGTTAATTTGGAACTTAATATATTATTCTGATTTGTAGGTCAGAGAGCTGGTAATTCACATCAAGATCTGTAGCAAAACCATCAGAGTCATTACGCAGTGGTCAGCTGTAAGTTTTTCTGTGAGATGGGATTTGTGTGTACAAAAGAATAGTTATGCTATTCACAGACTTCCTCCAAGTAAGAGAAGAACTAGGAAGAATGTTTTAGCTGGCCACTCAAATTTTTTACAAAAAAAGTCCTCTGTTTACTACAGAAGACTTCTTCCACTGTTGTTTTTCAGTAGTTTTGTACTGCAGAAATCCAGCCTATCTTTAGAAGAATAGACTTTTCCCATCAGTGAAGCTTCCTTTTACAAATTGTGCTGTATCATATAGGAAACATTTCCCTGGACCACTCTTCAGTGTACCCTATATTGTTCAGTTTTCGAAGGTCTTTATAGATTTTTTTTTTTTAAACCAATATTGTTGGTGTAACTATTCTACCTCGGTGTGTCTGTGCATGTGGGCTGCATTCTTCACTCAATGGCATATTCCTATTTCTAGAAAGGTAGAGAAATAGGTAAAGGTAATCTATGGTTTGGTTGTTCTGATAACATCTGTGGCCCATGTGCTTCTGAGCAAGTTCTGACACTTCAGAGAGAAGAATGGGTATTTCTCTTGCTAGTTAGCTGTCTTCTGGCTGGCAACACTGGCAGATAAAGGCCTCCCCAGATCATTCTGAAGACAAGCAACCATCACAGTGAAGAGGGACACAGAGGAAGCAGGTTTGATTTTTTTCACATTTCTCCTGCCAGAATGTCAGGTCTTACCCTTAATCAGTGTGCTATTCACAGAGTCATTTTAGCAAAGTACCATAGGACCTAGAAACTGATGTTATTTATATACAACGTAGAGAAGATATAGAGAGAACTGGTGAATAATTGATGTTTGACAATTAAAATGAGTGATGTGAAAATACTGAGTTTGACCTCTACACTTTAGAAGCAAGGGCCACTGAAGAAAGCAAAAACCCCGGCATAGTTGTGGGGTGGTCTGTTGATATTTAAAAGAACGGGATTTTAGTCAGTTTACCAGGATTTTCCAAGGTCATTTATTTCTTTCTGTGATACCAAATTATATGAAAACTAGAATGTGATCTGTAGCATTTTATACACATGTAAACATTATCCTGTTTGACTGATGGTGTAAGTCATACTGTATGACTTTGCATAATATTTTTCCCTTCACTGTAGGCATAACAAGGCTTGAATTACCACCTCATTACCATTCAGTGTCAAAGCTTATAGCTGAGATATTTCTCAAGCAGGTCAAATCCTTCAGAGCTGGTTAGGTTTTCTATCAACTGAAAATAACACTTACTAGGTAAAAAGGCAGAGAATGGGCCACTGCTTAGGAAGGAATATAAAAGGCAAGGGTCAAAAGAAGATCAGTGAACAGAAGCTGACAATCAATGTTAGCAAGTTGTTCTTTCAGCTGAGCCTGGGAGGCATACTTAATTTTGGTTACCTGGATTATTTCTGTCCAAAAACAGAGTATCTATTTGAAAAGTAACTATAAAGCCTTTGGAACAGAGATTAGAGTCCCATCTTGCTCTGTTCCCCAGTGATGCCTGTTGGATTAATTTCATAATTTTCAATCAAGATAAGGGTCTTCCCTGTGCAAAAATAGTGCAGTAAAAAGGGGGGAAATATGATGATGACTAATAAGATCCATTGCAAGATGTACAAGCAAATGTATTGAGGCAAAATCTTCTATTTGAAAGAGTTTTGCCCGTTCTTGCAATTTTTACTCATAGAGGAAGGAAAATGTAATAATTCTGATTTAGGTCACCAATTTGCAGTGAAGAGCATTGCTACTGAGATAATTTCTGATACTTGTGTCTTTGGAAGAAAACAACTCATTAGTGTCCATGATGCTGCACTTGCTGAATTTTCTCTGACCTGGGGGGTGGGGGGAGGAAATCACTATATCTCTCAAGTATTTCAAAGAGCCATCTGACCTGCCTTGCCTCACAGTGCCTGTTTCTTCATTGCCACTAGCAGGATGTTTTCACTTTCAGACTTCAGGGATGATTCATAATTGAACAGAGTTCTCTGTGGTTTGGAGGAGAAACCAAAAGAAATTTGTTCTGCTGCAATTTCTGTTTTCCTACACTACAAAGGACAGTAGAAGCAACTGATGGAAGGCAAAGCTCTTGCAAGAAGCTCAGCTCACATTTTGGTCACACTGTCAGGTTCTGATGCCTCTCTGCTAGTATTATCCTGCTCTTTACTCCAAGGAAGGTCTTGGGATTTTAGTGATAAAAGTTGTAAAATGAAGGGTTTCTGAGCAGGAGTGAAAGAACAGAGCATGGGAACAGCAGTAAAAATACTGTGGCAATAGGTATTTTTAAATTAGCAGTTTAATCAGTGTAAAAGTGAAGCTACCATTCTGTATCTTCAGCTTTAGTATTGGCTTAAAAGCACAATGAGGCTTCTTTTAAAAAATAAATATTTTTTACAAGCTGTTTATACAAGAGACTTCTCATTCTGATATTTAGAGATTACTAAAAATTTCGTTACTGCCCTACAGACACATTGGGCCAGTAGTCAGCTTTAGTCTGAGCTAGTCAGCACCAGGAAAATTTCAATAACAGGCTTGTTTTTTACAATCAGAAATAAATCAAAGCAGGAAAAACATCAGAGCTCTTTTCTTACTTGTCTGTTTCAGAATTGTTTGAATGCAAACAGGATAGGAGCTTCACATAACGTATCTGTCCAAATGAAATTTGTCAGAGTGTTGAAATCTCTGACAGGTAAAAAGGGGCATATATTTAAGTAGAACCAATGAACTTACCTCAGACTATAAGCAAAGGCCATAATGTCTCAAAAGTACTGATACCATTGCTGTGCACATGTCTTACTGATTTTCTGGACTTCTACAAACCTTTGATAAGCATTAATCCCCACTGTATACCAGTGGGATACAAAAGGTTATGGTTGTTTCCAGTCTATAGATCCCCTGAGAAATAAATGCTGCTTCTTGGCTCTTCAGAAGTAATTTTCTCCTGCCCTTTTCCCTGCCATTTCCCCAATCCCGTGTAAAGCATCTCAGCAGAGGGCAAGATGCAGCCCTTTATATTTTAACAATACTGCTTGTTATTATTTCTCTCTTTTCTTTTTATTACAAATCTCTGGCTGTTTAGGTGTCAAGTCCCAGGAACTGCCCTTTGAAGTTGATGGTACAGTTCTCAACAGCTAAAAGGCCTATCCCACTAAGATAATAATTGTTCAGGTAAATTGTAGGTAGTCTAAAGCAAGGGACCAGGCTGCTGAAAGGCATCTCAGCAGCTTGTAACAATACCTCTCTGTGGAAATGACATTTGGGGAACAAATAGCCCCTGAAAAACAGTTTGGGATTAGTCTGGGTGGTAGTTACAAAACTGCCCACTTCCAATTGACAGTAAGTACTAGATGGACTCCAAGAGACATAAAATGGCCATTTAGTCTTTGTGCAGCCTTGATTCTTGTGAGAAATCCCCAACCAAAAGGTTTTTTTCTTTCTTGTGATTTCTTTGAACTGAGAACGGTATCTCAGACTGGCACAATGTGTGACAGAGTAGGCATTATGGACTGAACATCCCAGCATGAAAGGTGGAAAAGTGTTGACAGCACAAAACAAGATTCATAAGTTTTAATGTATAATTTAAGATGCTGTGTGTCTTGACACAACAGCTCTACAATGCAGCTCTTTTGCATCATCTCAATGTTCCCAAGGAGCTCAGGTTCCAAATAAAAATGGCCATATATGTATCTCACTGAACAATACAAGTTTAAAATACTGTTTGATAAAATGGTGACTTGTGGTTGATCAATAACTTTTGCTCTTAACTGGTTTGCTTTGTGTGTGGTAGGAGGTAGAATGAAAACTAGTGCTCTTTTTCCCAACTATCTCTAGATATCCTTAGGTCAAGTCTCTGTACTTTATAACTCCCTTTCTTACTCCTTACTCCCTTTCTCTCCCTCTGCTTCCTATTCCAAATCACTGAGTGAGAGCTTAAACCAAGCCTGAAAAAGGATTTAGCTCCTATTTAACTATATCTTTTAGCAAATCACATTATGCTAAACAATGCTGTTTTGACTCTCTCTTAACAGTTTTTGGCAGGATTGACAGTTTTCTGTAGTCAAAGTTTGACTACAATTTTCCCTGCAGTTTTTTAAAGCCAAAAGTCAACAGAGTAAATATGATCCAAGCCTGACCTAATACAGAGACCTATTTTATTGTTACACTTCAGATATTTCTTTCTAATCTAAAAGAACACATGAAAATAATAATCTGCCTCCAGCACACAAAGAAAATAGAGCTTTTTTAGAATTGTTTTACTCCCCTCTTGGTCAGGAATAGCATCTCTGTGCAGGAAGATCCAGATCCCTTGCTAGCTTTCAGATCTTCCATTACTAGCAGCAGGGATGAATGAGGCCTGCAGGTGAGAGCAGCCCCAACATCTGGCAGCCCATCTGTTACCTCCGGAATATGTACAGCTTTCTCTGAACATAATTACATGTCAGGCTTTTTCCAATCTGTTGCTGGTATGGTTCCATTTATTGTGGCCCAGATTTGTAACTATGTCTTTAAGAGGCTTTTTTTGTAGAATTAGATCTTTGGATTCTTTGGTATGGATGCAGGCACCTGATTTCGCACATTTTATGCTATGTTGTTGGGGTGATTTAGGTCTATTTTGGATCTTAAAAATATTAAACCTGCAGAAAATTTAATGGGATCTAGCTATTTCCTACAGAAAATCACAGCTTTTTCTAGAAAACCCAAATTTTCTATATTTTACGTGCCTAAATGCAAACATTACTAGGCAATTCTTCACATTTTTACATTTTCAACCAAAATTTTGAATTCTAAGGTCTCCACAAGAGCCTTTTACTGCTTGCAACACAAAACATGAAGAGACAGGTTTTAGGAGGAGGCTCGTTTCTTTATTGCTTTTAAATAAAAAGAAAATGCCCTCTGTCCAAAGGTAGGGGTCCAACCCACATTCAGATACTCTGCATTTACTAGGATCCAGCTCCTTAGGTTTTAATCAATATATGATATTATTTTGATTATATTCTATACCTGCTGATAATATTTTTTGGTTTAAAACCACATGAACACTTGACTATTAGTTCTGACTTTTCAGTTTAATGCAAACTCAGTCTATGAAAGTGTAGTTGAAAGTGAACAGAAAGTCATCACAATTTCTTGAGGATTTAGGATTTTTTTCCTGTCACAGTTAAATAAGCAGGCTGCTATTTTTGGCATCTCTTTTAGATAGTGGGCAATTATCCAAAGCAGTTTCCAATTAGAGTGCTTTTAGTTCATCCAATTTGTAGGCCACAAGAGAAGATACCATTGCATCAGATAAAATAATTTCAAACTTTCAGACTGCGTCTAGAACATGACATCAGTTTTTTTGGCCTCCTCCTTTAAAAAAAAAATCAATAAATTAAACCTATTTCATGGAAGATGATCAAGATGGAGCTGGATATGGACCTCGTCTGGTGAGGAAAGTCTGGGAGAGCTAGACTTGTTCAGCCTGAAGCAGAGATGGTTTTGGGGCATCCTAAGAACATCCCAGAGTGCCTACAGGGGGGCCTTCAAGGAGATGGAGCCAGACCCTTCACAGCAGTGTAGGGCAGGAAGGTCAGTGACAATGAACATGAAATGAAATGGGAGAAGTTCAGACTAGATGTCGGGAGGAGCTATTTCCCCTGACTGCCTGAGGGCAGTCTGACAGTGGCACTCTGCTCTGAGAGGCTGTGCAGGCTTCATCCTTGGAAGTTTACAAAACGTGACTGGTTGAAGCCCTGAGCAGCTTGGTCTGACCTCAAGACTGACCCTTGTATGAGCAGGAGGTTGGACCAGACAACTCCTTAGGCACTTTCCTGACTGCACTGTGCTGTGATCCTTTTTTGAAAATTATGGCTATGATAAGGATATCTTCAGCCATCACATTGAATCTCCTGTTGCTACAGGAGTATTTGGAAAGTTGTAGTAGTTTATGGAAAGTGATATTTCTGTTGCCTGCATGGTAGAAGGTCTTCTCCTGATGACTAGGCTTTAGTTACAATTTCTGTGAATTAAATTCAGATCAGGCAGATCACTCTCATCTGAATAAAATTTTCTTGCTGGAAAAGAAAAATAGATTGAGAGAATCTGAAGTCAGTGAAGTAAGTGACAGTGCTTCATACCTCTTCTTTGCCATGGAAAAAGGAGCAGTTAACTTCCTAAGCAGCTTTATACAGCTCCTGAGTGATTGACAGCATGGACTTCTTTGGAACTGCTGAGTGGGTCAAAATGTCAAAGAGTTTGTTATGGGAGTCAGGCCACTCAGGTTGGTTGTCTCCCACTTTTGGCAGGAAAAATGAGGAATATATTGTGGTTAAAGACTGAATTGAGGAAATACACACAGAAATTTAAGTTTAGTCTATCTCTGGGAAACCAGAAGGATAAATTCTCTATGAATGGTTGCCTGAAAAGACACAGAGATTTCTGAAAAGCAAGGAAGTTTGATTGCCTGAAGTCGTGTCATACTGATGACCTTAGTTAATGACTCTGCACAGATTTCCTGGGAGTCTTGGAGGAGATCAGTGCACCTTCTTACTTCAGATTCACCTTTGCTAATTGAGGGTAATGACAACTGCCCATCAGCCTCAGAGGAATAGTGAAGATTAATAGCATAGTGTTAATTGTGCTGTAATAGTTGAAGTCCATTCCCACTCCAGATGTTTGTATGATTATTTCAAATCCAGGTGATAGACACAGTGGTGTGTCAGGATAAAGACAGTGGCAGATTTCTCAGTGTCTTTGGTGAAAGAAACTGTCCTGGAAAGAAAACAATCGGGAAATTGTAACTTTGACTAATGGTTTCTGAAACAGTCTGTGGTTTATGACCATGTTTTGTGTTCCATTTAGAAAGCCATGGCAGAAATCTCCATCACCAGTGGACCCTGTTACATATGGCTTTTTAAATTAAAATTGGCACATGGGCAGTTGTTCAGGACAACAGTAATAAAGTTATTTGTATCTCCATATCTGCTGTGGAGATCTAGTAATACTTTTAGTACTGTGTTTTCTCTGTAGCCTGGCTGCTTATATTTGAAACATTACAAGCATGTGTTACCGTATTGATGTGATTGTGCTTGGTCTAGCTGGTCTGAGAGCTGCTATATTTGCATTTCACAGAGTGGTTTGGTTTGGAAGGGACCTTAAAGATCATCTGTTTTCAATGCCCTGCCATGGACAGGGACACCTTCTACTAGACCAGGTGGTGTAGTGGGTGAGAATGAGTGGGACACGGTAAAGTCCTGGCAGAACCATTGTATTGAACTGACTGTGGCCTTTCCTTCACCACCACCAGTGGCAGTATAGGGACACAGAGCTGGGCAAAAGTGAAGGTGCTCTATGCTTAACTGGAAGGTGGAGAGTTTGCTGCTGTGTGCATGGATATATCGATGGTGACAATATAGCTGGTTGCCAGAGGGATTGGATTGCCCTTGTGATCATTTCACCTGATCTTGGGCTGATGTTCAGCTGGCTTCAGGTCATTTTAATTATCAGCACACTGGATATTGGACCAACCATCTCATCTGGTTGCTGGCACTGTTTATGTTTGTCTAAGCATATCAGATATTCCTCATTAACTTCTGCAATAATATTCAGACAGAAAGTCCTAGGAACTCTTCCAGCTAATCCCCATTTTGGCTGCTGACCAAATAAGGCTTTATATGGCACAACTGTAATTGCTTCATTTGTATGGTATTGATCTGCCGTTAGGCAAAACACAAGCCAACATTTCACTAGGGCACAAGTTATGCAGTGTTCTTATTGTTTGCATTGCAGTTGCAGCTCCAGTTCCCACCTGGGAAATAGCTCCCCTGTTTTTTTCTTTCAGACTCTGCTTCTAATTAAAGTAATGAACTTCAAAGTGCTTGCATCATAAGCTTAAGAAAACATGTCTTAGCTGAAATCTTTCCATTTATTGTCTTTATGAAAAACATCAGCATGGAGGCACAAAGAAGCATGAATGTAATGCTGCAGAAATCCCTCATGCATCTTCTCAGTCTAAGTTTAGACCTGCCAAAAGAGTATCAACTGTACAAATCTCATGAATTAGTGATCTGTTTCTGGAGGCCATAAAAGTCAAGAATCCATCCCGATTTCTGTGCTGCCAATAGCTTTTGGCACAGTGGCCATGTTTCATTAATAACTTCATGGACATTGATGTCAGTGGATAAAGTCCTTCAGAAGCAAACAGCAGTTTTGCCCTACAGCATTCCCATGTGGAGTAAGCTTTTCTTACTAGGAAAAAGTTATTGAAGAGCTTGCTTGTATTATAGCACTTTTAGTAGTGTACAGTATCAGAATGCTGATAGTATTTGGCTTCATAGTCATTTCATGCTTCATTCTCATTAAGGTTAGACTGGGGCTTGGTGGCTGAAAGGTGTAACCAGACAGGCAAAAGGTTAGAAACGGTACCTTAGAAACAGAACAAGCATGGGCTTTTTCCTAAAATAAAGATATAGACATAAATAGAACCACAGAATCATAGAATCACAGAATAGCTTGGGTATGAAGGAACCTTTAAGGGTCATCTTGTCCAACCCTTCTGCAATGTCCAGGGACTGAGGAAGTTGCTCAGAGCTCTGGTTGGCAGAGCAGTTGTTGTACTCCAGCCTGACCTGGAATGTTTCCAGGAATGATACACCTCTCTGGACAACCTATTCCAGTGTTTTACCATCCTTATTCTAAGAAATTTATTCCTTATGCCTAGTCTAAGTCTACCTTCTTTTAGTCTAAATCTACTTTCCTTTAGCTGAAAAACCACTGCTCCTTGTTTTGTTTTAGCAGGCTCACTAAAAGGCTTTTTTCCCATCTTTCTTATTACGCCCCTTTAAGTATTGAAAGGCCTTAATAAGGTCTCCCTGGAGCCTAATTTTCTTTGAGCTGAACAACTCCAACAGTCTCAGCCAGTTCTGGTTGGGAGGACTGCTCCGTTTCTGTGATCATTTTTTGGCCCCACTCTGATCCCACTCCAGCAGGTCCCTGTCCTTCCTGTGCTGGAGTCCCCAGAGCTGGATGGAGGTAGTCACAGGACTGGCGCAGAGGGGCAGAATCACCTCCTTTGACGTGCTGGCTGTGCTTCTTTTTATGAATTCAATTGAATGTGGCTACTCTGAACTCCTGACAACAGCAGTAGTATTTTTTTTTTCCCCAAATGCAGCTGTGGGAAAGATGGCAGAAGTTGGGGTTATTTCTTTCACTGCAGCTCTTGCCACAGATACGAATATCTGTCACTCTGAAAGTAGTCAAATGCAACTCCTTTTGTATGACTCTTCTCTGAGGACATCTCAGAAATATTAGCTAGGATAGAGGACTTTTATCATTTTTTTATGGAGAATCATAAGCTGACGGTGATGTAGTTTATGAAAAAGGCATGCAGAGATGCTCAGTTGAGCACTTTTACTTGTAGAAGTCACTCAATTGTGACTCCTGATGTTTTTCTGCCATTTCTGAGTCTTAAAGACATCTTACACTAATCAGGTGCCATTGTGAGGTCTTGATGCTTGCAAGAAGGAAAATACAGCAACCTATTATAAAGAGTAGAAAACAGGCAAAGACATTTCAGATGTAGCTCCTCTTACCCATTATTGTATGTTCATATTGTATGTTAATAAATGGTGGATTCAGCCTTACATTAACAAAAAATTGGAGAAGTCTAAGAGTGAAATCTTTTCATATATGGCCAGATTTGAACCAAATCTGCAAAAATTCCAGGTATGTTAAATACTGCATTAGAATCTTGGGTTTGTTATTATGCCTTGCTACCCACTAAATAGAACATATATCCATATGGCACATTGAGATATGGGGCTGGTTAGGAACCAGAAAACCTAAAATTTGCAGTTAGCCCAGCAGGATATTTTATTTTCCATGATTTGTAGTGAGATTCAGAAATAAGTTCTGACTCCTTTTGGAAGTCACAATAACAATTCTTCTGGGACAGGTGATTCAACCTAGCACTGAGTCTCCCTGCAGAGGAAAGCTGTGAAATGCTCAGTTGAAGGTACAATATTTCTGCCTCTGCTGGGACATGTTGAATGGAGTGAAAAATTAGAAGCTGCTGAAACAGCTGCCACCTGCTTTGTTCTGGAAGATTTTGATGTAGTAAAATCTTCCTCTGCATAAGGTAGGCAGAGTCATTGATCTTAATAGGCTGTCTAGTAATCCATCAGTGATATCAAATGAATTGAGGTGGATGTAAAGAAGGAACAACTTTCTAAGTTACAAGGAACCACACCATATTCCATATTTCTATTCAGTAAGCACTGAATTGAATCCAAAAGAGATATGTTTTCCTAGCCTCATTCTGGGTGAAAATAGTCCCTTTGTGGCATTCAGAAGCATAAATTTAAAATGCCTTACAAATATGGTTAAGATACTATATAAAGGAAAATCTATATCTTCAGATATAGAAGCCAAGATCAGTAACAGTGAGTAATGTTTTCAGTCCTGTTAAGTCATCCATTTGAAAAATAATAAGATTTGTGGTGCAGGCAGTAAACTGCAGCATTTGGCTTTTTCTTGAGATGGAGAGACGTAAGGAGTTTTAACATATGCCTAGATAACAAAACATAATGTCATTGCAAGAGGCTTGCACTAATGCAGTCTAAGTAGGAGAGGAGAGGGACAGTATGAGGTATGATGGATCTTCACTGCTGGGACCCTCACCTCAAGCTGCTACTCCCTGATTTCAGCAGTGCTTATCCAACACAGATGGAACCTCTGCCTGGCACTGAACCACATGCTGTGCTTTGCCATGAAACCCCGACCTGTCTGGGCCAATATTGTCATTTTCTTTCAGTTGGGGGACCCTAAACTTAGAAGTTACTGGAGAAGCATTATGTATTGGGTGGGGGGAGGGATGTACTTAAGCACGCTCACTTTACACATTTCAATTTTAAAAATATTGCAGTAAATTCTTTCAGCAATTTCAACTGCATAAAAACCACAAATGGCTCAGGGTTACTAATGTTTCTGAAGTGAAAAGAGAGTTTTGAGGCACTTGGCAGTGGGCTATGCTTATCCTGAAAGTGATTCCTGCAGCGTGGAGACGGCGTTACACTGGTGCTCAGACACTTTTGAAAAATGCCACTCAAGTGAGGGATTTGCTGAGGGTGGTGAGACACACTGGCACAGGCTACCCAGCATTGTTGTGAATACCCAGTCCCTGGAAGTGTTCAAGGCTGGGTTGGATGGGGCTTTGAGCACTCTGGTCTAGTGGAAGGTATCCCTGCCCATGGCAGGGGAGTTGGAACTAGATGATCTTTAAGGTCCCTTCCAACTCAAACCATTCTATAACTCTATGATTCTAAGCCTTTAAAAATATATTCTGACTTGCAGGTGTTGGACTGCAGCAGCCTATTCACATAATCCTGCTTATGCTGGAACCAGCAAGAAAAATTGTGCTTTAAAAAAAAATAAAATGCACTCCTCAATGAGAACAGGATTAGGTAGTTGTTAGCAAAAATTAAAATAGCTCAGAATTGGGAGAAACTAGCATTTCTGCTGCTGCTAATGACTGTGTACTGAACCAATATGAACAGTTTCTCCAAGGGACAATTTTATGCCTTTTTTGTTTACAGCAAAGCTTTGTATAAAACAGAGAAACAAGCTGAGTTGCAATCCCAGGTCAACTGCTGTTGTTTTTACACAGGCAAAATATATATTTAATTGCTTATTCCAAGAAGTGTTTGCATACTGTAATTGGAGTATCTTGCTGCAAAACAGTTTTCAATCTATATAAATATTTTAAACTACAGTCATCAGACCTTTAGCTGGTGTAAATTGTCAGGACCTCTTTGAATTCAAAGTAGCTATGGCAGTTTTTAGCAGCAGTGGGTCTCCCATTAATTGGAACTCCTGCTGATCCTCAAGGTGTCAGTTTGGCTCACATTTGTTTACAAAGCTCAGCTCGGGGAACTAAACTGTGTACTATACTTAGGATATACTTAGAAACTGTAAATACTCACTGCCCCTGGAAATTAACCATCTTATTTGGATGGCTAAATGAAGAGTGCTATACTTATTTTAATTGGTCACAATTGAAAAGTGTCTGAGTGCTGCTGTAAATTTCCCATCTCTAAATAGATAGGAATAAACATACATTCTTATAAAAATACTTTATTCTTATTGTTTGACTAATATTTTGATATCTTTTTCTGTAAGAGGTGTTTTAAATGCAGTTGGACAGGCAATTTTAAAATAAATTTTTTAAAAGGCTTCAGCTTCTAATGCAGCACAGAACCTGCCCAGAGCTTTTTTGCAATACTTTGCCTTTCTACAGATCAGTCAGTTCTTCAGGGGTATGTGAATTTTGCAACATGGAATTCAGGAGGCATTTACTGTTCTGGTGGGTCCTGAACTGGACCTGAGCATTCTGCTGAGAGGGCTCATCACATCCTTTCTTTGATAAGCATGAATATAGAAATGGAGGAGCTTAGCAGAAAAGCCTGAGAGGCCCACTACGGAAGAGCTAGTAGTATATTATGAAGACTCACAAAATGAATACTGGCAGTTCTTTAATATAAGTGTTGGCCAAGTTATGACAGCAAGGGCCAAGGGCTCTATTTTGTTCGAACTAACATGTGAAAATGTTTTGATGACTGCTGTGCTTCAGTATTTGAATATGATTTTTTTCATACAAGTAACATGACAGCATGCAAATCTTTATAAATCCCAGTAAAAATATTTCCCCTGTAAGATCTTAAATGTGTTTATGAGGACATGCTTTTAAAGCAGTCCCTTTGTCTTTAAAGTTTAGGTTATTTTTCTTGTAAAAATATTCATGCATTAGCTCTCCTTTTTAATATTTACACTATTGATCCTTCAAGCCTTCTGAGTACACAGTGATGTAAGCTTTGGCTACATCTTCCTCATTAACAGAGTGCTTGTTTCATTCCTAATTTATTAAACATATTCAGCCAGTGCCATGCAGCTTTACACTTAATTTCTCTTGATGAATTGTCAAACACTCTTAAACCACACTGCATTTGTGTCGTGTTACAATCTGCCATCAGCGCTTTTCAAAACATGGATAAAATAAACAGCTCAAAAGATGTTCAGGTCCTAATTTTTTGCTTGGTAAGGTTGCATTTTAATTTTTCCTGTTAAAAATCATTTGAATGGATGATGTATACAATCTATAAAAATGCACCCACTTGTGTTTTGCTAAGCACATTTAAGACAAATCCTCAGCTGCATCCAGGAAGTGCTAGGCTGGGGGGTGAGGAAAGGCTCCTGGCAGCTGTGGCCTCCTCTTCCCAAGCCACCTGGGTTGGATACAGATTGGATCATGAGAGAATAACTGCAATTCACAATTGCAAGTGAAACAAGGTCACTGACCTTGGCTTCATCAAGCACCCCCCTGCCAGAGGAAGCCCTACAGCCTGCACCAGGAGTGCTCAGGGGCTGGTCTGCATGATGGCTGCTCCAGCAAGCAGCTGCAGGGAGAGACATCCAAAGCACAAGGAAGAAAGTGAGCTTGGGGTTGTTTGAGACACATCAGCACTTGCCAACACTGGCTGTGACACTGCATTCTCAGGAAAGCTTGTTCCTTTAGTGGTGATGTATCGGCGATTGAGAGACCAGGACATTCTGAGTTCTGAACAGAAGCCCAAATTTATTGAGCATACAAGGCATTTATATAGGGTTTTTCTTGTGTGGCACTTATATAGTGTTCTATTTTTGGTAACAATTCTCATTGGTTATACATTCTTTATGACATCAGTTACTTAGCAATCATTACCAAGTTTCACAACATATTTCTTGGTCACTTCTACCCCAGGGAGCCTTTATCTGTGTCTGCCTCTCCCACCGTTTCAGCTCAGTCAGGCCTAGGATAGCAGGCTCTTTTATCAGTTCCATTATACTCTCTGTTTCAACCCCTATAGTGATGCACCACCACATCTGTGGTTTTACTTCCCATTGTACAGTAGTTTGCTGATCCCCCTTTCTTTACAGGCAGGAATATATTTGCAACAAACTTACAGGACAATGTGGTTGTATATTTTATCATAATAGAAAGGAAGTGTCTGGTTTTTGCCAGTTGGTCCATACATCACTTATGGCCCACCTATGGAGCTTCATTCATATAACATTCAGTACTCCTTGTTGAACTTTGTTGTATGTTCAGAGAACCTGTGGTTAATCAGAGATGCCATCTCTCTGCACCATGTGACTTCTAAGTGACTGAGCAATTTCTGAGACTTTGAAATCCCTTGTGGGAATGATTTGTGAAAAGCCTTTTGGAGGGTTGGGGTTTCTGCTCTGCTTTTGCCTTGGCAGCTGCAGCAGCAGCCCCAGCATTTCTGGGACGATGGGCTGTACAGTATGGCTGCAATTTAAACAAGGCTGGTTTCGTGTATGTAGGGTCTCATTAGTGAATCATGTTATTTTTGCATATCTTGCTCTTTCATTATTGGAAGTGAACAAAATCCCCAACCCTAGCAGTGCAACAACAGTGCCGCCGTCTGTGATGATAACTGCAGAACTGTGCTAAGAATCTGCCCAGGATGCAGGGAAGTATTTTTGCTATCTAACACACCAGTTACACAGAATTTATGAGACTAAGTTCAGGAAAGAGATTCAGGAAAATGTCAAAGCTGTTTAAATAGCTAAGACATTTAAGTTTTCCTGGCAAAGCTCTACTGGCTGCCTAAAATATTGTTATTAAATGCCTGCAGCAGAGATCCTGCCATTGTTGTAATGAGTGCTTACGTACCTGTCTGTGCCTTTATGCCAGTATTCAGTATTTAGTATTCAAAAGCAGATATTCTGAGACCGTACTTCATAGAGACTGTCTCCGTGATCCAGGCCAAGGCTGAGTCCTTGGAATTGCATTTTGGGATGATGCTGAATGGTGCAGATGGATGGTGCTTTCCACCCGTCCTATGAACCATGGTGCATCCAGAGATTTTGGGAACTGAATGCCTTACACGAAAAGCAGCTGTAGCTGAGAGTATACATATTTGTGTACAAGCAGACATACATCTGGATACGTATTCAGACTAACCAGGCTGGAGAGAGCCTTTTTTTTCTGTTGTGTGTATTCAATCTCTGGGCATTAGGCTGTGAGAACAGGCTTGATCTTACTGAGCAGAATGAATTTCATGTTTTAGTTCTTGATTTCTAAGGAGTGATGAGTTGCTGAGCTGAAGTTGATGTTGAAAGCGTTGCATTAGGCAAAATTTTGTGTCCCTTTTCATGATGTTCTGCTACGACTGTCTCAGATTTCCAGTGATGTTGGTCGTGGTGGTCCCTAGCCTGGACCTCTTTCTCATTTCCTTGTGGTGCAGGGACCTTTGTGTGTCTTTATCAGCTGTGGAAATGCCCCTCCTGTGGTTGAGCATGTACATGAGCTGGGTACTACAGTGTGGTGCACCATGGTGTTCAGGTCATCTGTTGCATGCCTCCCTCACTGCTTCTTACAGATTGAAGTTCAACAGATGGGTCAACTGCTAACCACTGATGTGATCCAAACTCAATGGAAGTCAAACCCCTCTGCTGGCTTCCCTGGGCTTTGGGCAAGCACCCTGATGCAATTCTTTTGGGTAACAAATGAGATATCTATTTGGAATCACTGATGTTACTTTGCAAGGGACTGGGTAGTCCCATTGCCGTCTCTCTGCAGTTTTATCTTTTGATAATTGTGTAAGGTGTATCTACAGCACAGATGGGCTCTTCTAAAAAGAAAGAAGGGATACTTATTAATGTTTTAACTGCTTGCTACTGTTTATTTATAGGGAGGTGGACAGTGATTTTAAATGAGTGATAATGGTTTAATTCTCATCCTGGTTTTAATACTGTAATTCTAAAGGCTGGTTAAAAATAACAGTGATCCATACATTGAAATCACTGTCCATGCACCCAAGTACTTGGGAAGTGAGGGCTGCAGTTTTGACTGAACTGGCTTGACTATTACATGCGAGGACTCTGTTTTCTTCAGAGTAATGGAAAAGGAAGGAATGTTCTGTGACACCAAGGATTAAGAGTCAAATATTAAAGCCCTTGCCTGCTTTTTACTATTAAACCCTGACTCTTTGCAAAGACGTCAGTTCCTTTATTGAGGAATACATTGTCTTTGGTGGGAGTTTGGAGTAAGTGTGATATTGAGGATACAGTGCTATTTTTTAAGATGAAAGAAAAGTTTCTGCCATGGAGACTCAGGTTCCCAAATGCCTTCCTCTGTGGCAGAATGAAGCACTGTCTAGGATGAATATGGGTGATCTAGCCTGGCTCTGAGGTCTCGGCATATAATTTTCAATGCAGTCACCATCACACATTTTAGGCTCTCAGTTATAACCTACCTGGGAGGTACAGAAGTGCTGAGCAAAGGTTCTCTGTGTTTTGCTGACCAGAGGGAAATTATTTATTTCCACATGTTGAGGTGGACCTGGATAACAAAGCAACAGAGAAAGCAGTGTGAAACTAACCTGGTTTTACATGGCCTACTAGACATGATGAGGACAATAATGTGTTACATTTATAAATAATACAGTTTAATTTCAGAGTGATGATTGCAGCTTAAATCCACATTTACTTCTTCATCCTTTTTATTTTCATTTCTCTATTGTGCTGTGAAACTGTCTATGGATATGGCTAATAACCCAGCTAAATAACCCTCTCATGAATGGGTTTCATTTATTTATTTATTACTCTAGGATTACTATCAACCAGCTGCAGCTTCTCTAAATGACTGTGGGAAAATTTTCCTTGATAATCTTTAATGCTTTGAAAGATAAATTTAAACATTTGGCAAGTGAGAAAGCTCTTTTCCTTCAACATGAAAATTAAACATGAAAACTTATATTAGTTGTCAAAGACATCACCTAGTACTTTTTAATTGATCTTGGAATAGCCAAATGAAAGGTGTAAGTGGACAATAACTTGAAAAAAAAGTTTTAAATTATCAGGTAACATCTTCACCAAAAATAAGATAAAGATTGAAAAGAAGAAACCTTTCTAAGGATTTTAGCATAAGGACTTTGTCTTATTTGGTGAGCTTTAATGTTCACACTTGAGAGACTACAGCTCAGAGGAAATAGTTTGAAGATGCTTTTTTCAGATAGACAGATTGATAGAGCTTCCCATCTGCTTTAAAATCAGAGTGAGATGAAGTGGCTTGTTGAATTGAGAGTTAGTGAAATTCCTTGAGATACATTTCATTTTTCGTGGGAATGATCAATCCTGCCTGCATCTGTAGAACTGTCAAAGCAGCTGCTTGTGTTATTGCTGCCCAGTGTGACAATTTGACATAGCAGCATTAAATTAGACCTTGGTTTGGATCCTGTTGAAGCAAGAAGGAGTTTTGACATTGACTTTGTAGACAGCAGGCTCCAGATATATATCTAAGCAATTTTCAGAATAAGTAATGTTCAGCATCAAAGAAATGTGTTTCATCTATGGCCCAGTCCCAATGTCCTTAAAAAGGTAACGTTTATGTTTAGTGTACTGGAAATCTGCCTGTTAAGTGGCAAGGCTGGCCACACAGTTGCGTTTCTGAATGGGGCAAACAGACTGAAAGCACAGGCTTTGTAATGAAAAGCTGAGTATGAAAAATCTGTAGTAAATATGACTGGTTCAAAAGCAATTGCTTCCAAGAACAAAAGGGACAAACGAACAATTTCATTCCAATTTTGCAATTGCTTCTCTCCCTCTGGAGTGTGAACCATAATTAGAGCACTTACACAAAATCACATTTGTCAGCCTGGCTGCTAAATTCCCCTTAAAGATTTATCCACCAAGAGCAGCCTGTTATCACTCCCACTGCAGCCTACAGTTCTCATCTTCACTTTCAGAGACAGACAGGCAATTACTTTATTTCTGTTGAAAACCTCATATAAGACTAACTACAGTGAAGTTAGGTAACATCAGATCTATACACAAGTAGTTTCCAGACTTCATGACCAGCCAGCAAGGACCTGTGTTTCATCCAGGAGGAGCTTTTTGAAAAGCTGTTACCAGAAGACAGTAAAAGTTTGTCCTGAAGCTGACATTTGTCCCACAGTGTAGTGAAGGACTCTCCATAAGCTGTGAAGTACCATTGCCTGTACCTGTTTGCCAGGAAGATATCTCTCTTAAAAAGCGAGAGAAAAATTTCCATTCCAAGGTCAGAAAGGACCCCCAGGGACAAGAGATCAGCCATCCCTAGAGAGGCTGAATCACAAACCCCAGTGTCTTCTAGTGCCCTATGATTTGATAGAGCCCTGCTGCCAGACTATCTCCTCCTGGCCCTTCTCCAAGTGCTTTGAAGGTGTTGCATCCTCTTGTTGGTGAAGTGAGGATGCTATTGACAGTCATAGTTCTTGTCATATCCCACTCAGTCCTGACAGACAGATCTTGAGAGCATTAAATAAATTTAGAGAGAGAAATTCCATCTTTCTCAAGCCCATATCATCCCCAAAGAGCTGTAGTTAAGCTACTGACACTTCTCAAGTACTTTGGAGAGGAACTGTGCCACTGCACCATGTGCCTCTGCAAAGCCACAAGCGAGCCTGGGCAGACACCCATCAGAGAGAGTGTACATGTCCGATAGGAATGGATGCACTAGGGACGTCTGGACAAAAAAATAGGAAGATACAATTTTACTGATATGGATATAGTTGTATATCATTAGGATATGTGACAGTTTAGGATCTTAGTAATACAGATAGGGAGTCAAACACATAAACAAGTGCAAAGTTTCCTTTGGAGATGATGAAGGCTGCGTAAATACCTTGGCAGATTAGTTATCTACTGATTTTAAAATGTTATATAGTGGCTATACTCACTATTATAAATGCAGATGCCCTACATTTGGGTTTGTATGGTGGTCTGTACTGTCTATACTGCTGCCATCCATTCCTGATGCTCTCTGGACATCTTAAGGGAAACCTCTGAGCATGCAGAGAAGCAACTGCATCCTAGGACCAGCTGTGTCCTAGTTCTTGGCTGAGTTTCAGTACAATTCCAACAGCCTTGAGTTCCTACAGAGGCAGTGGTTCTGTGCTTTAGCCTTTGTGTTGGCAATGCCCCTCTGCCTGCATAGATCCAGAGTCTCTCCCAGGTATTTCTCTCATCTGAAAAGAGAGCATTTAAACCTGACATGGAGGCCACCAGGCTCACGGAACCCCTTCAGTCTGTTGTGCCCATGCCACTGTGTTGCTAGCTAAGCAGGATTTGTCTTTCATCCAGCGGTAGCATAACAAGTATAAACTCTCCAGGGAAAAGTCCTCAGGATGTACAAAAAACTCCTTGTATCTCAGGTCATCAGGATGTCCAAAAAATCTCCTTGTCTCTCAGCACTTAGCTAATTGGCTGGCTTTTCTCTTCCAACAGTGCTTGAGCTTCAGTTTGGCCGCACTGTTCCCAGGATTTCCCAGTGCAGACACCCTTCATCACCACTTTCCTCCTCCATTCCTCAGGTGCTCTTTGAGCTGGGACACAAGGTGCTCTCCCAGAATAGCAAGGCAGTCCCTGGAGTCATGGCACTTAGCTAGACCTGAGATCTTGCCTTTCAGCTGAGCCTCTAATGTGCCTGGGAAGCAGGACTCTAGAGCCTACATCCCATATGTACAGGTGTGCCAAGAGCAGGGCTTCTGACAGACACACCTCTGGGCACTTTTGTTCAGTGCTTTCTATTGACTGGCTCTGGACAGCATCTTGGTCAGTGTGTGAGCTGTTAGTCTTCCTCAGCTCTTCCTCCCATGGCCTGTTTCTGGAGCCCTAATCCTTTAGCTCATGCAGGATCAGTCTGAAATGCTACATGTCAGAACTGTAGTGACACAGCAACTGGCAGCGTCTAGCACAGGCAGTCTGGATCTTGCCTCTTTAGTACGTGGGGATACATTTTCTCATTGCTTGAAAAAACAGCCTGGCCCCACACTGAACATACTTTAAATATAGACGCAAATAAATATGTGTAAATCGTTTTTAATTCCAGGCAGAGTTTTATCATCATTTTGCAAAAATAGTTTGGGTTGGTTGATAGAATTTTTGCATTAAAATCCAAGCTGTTCTGAAAATCGTTTCTAGAACTGGAAACACATTTTTCACATTTGGAAGTAACCACAATTATTTGTGCTGCCAAGGGCTTTGAAATATGGAAATGAGAGGTTTATTTAGTGTGTGGATCAAGCTTATAAACAGCTTAAGTCCTCATTCCTTCTAACATCTTAACAGCTGTGCAGTTTCTTACAAAATATGTTTTATCGTTTCAAGAAATGCTGTTAACCTCGCAGTTTTAAAACTGAATGAACAAGGCCTCTTGGACAAATTGAAAAACAAATGGTGGTACGACAAAGGAGAATGTGGCAGCGGGGGAGGTGACTCCAAGGTTAGCCTCAATGTCACCAAAAGCGGGTAAACAGTATGTGAAGTAATTGGTGCATCTGCTGGGGTCTTACCTGCGACAAAACAGCTTCACCAGTAGCACAGCACTGCTGGTACCTGCAGCTGAAACCAAGATGTATGCAATTACTGTCAAAGCAAAAATATTTGCATTTGTTTAAGCACCCCAAAGGGAATTCGTACATGGTCTCTGAGGTGAGATCTATCACCAGTTTTCAGAAACATGCATCGTCTGAAGTTGTGGTGAGCCTTTTCCAAGCTTGTTAAATACCTGGTCACCAGCTAAGACTTTTTCCTACTATATGGTACTACTCAAAGTATTTTTCAGTGACATTAGAGGAAAAAATCAGTGTGACTATCTCTGAGGGGTAATCGAATATATGGTCCAGGCTCAGGGCTCCATTATTGACACAAACAATACTGGTACAAATTGAAATTTTCACAAGTATCCAAAATAGGAAGACAAATTTCAGATAAAATATCTTCATGCTGGCATTTTCTGATATCTTTCCAACGAATTGAAATCCATAGTGGTTCCCTAGGCGTAATTTATCAGAATTTATTGGACAGGAATTTTAGGCTGCATGCTAGGCTGAGGTGTTAACAGATTCATATTCTTTCTGCATTCCCCTGTCTTCCATATGGCCAGTACCAGTACTTCCTTGTTTCCTCACAGCTTTGTTGGAGAAACTGCCTGGTGCTGAAAAGAAGCAAAAACATGGAAGATAGTGAAGTGAGGGAGAATAGAAGTATTAAAAATACCCCTTCTGTTCTAGGCAGTATGTAATAATACTTATTTATGTGCTTGTGTGTGAACAATATATTAGAGAATGCTGCACAGGTAGCTGTGCAGGCACAGAGTTAGTCAGATACAGATGATTAAATTTGACTAATTTGTCATACAGAGTTTATTTAGCTTTCTTTACAGTTGCCTACATATATTTTTTTCTTACTACTTTCTTTCCTTTTTTAGTCCTCCTGCTCTATTGTGCTGTGTCCTGGCCTCAGGGACCATCCCTTGGGCTGTTTTGCACTCACCCAGAACTGGTCTCCTAATCCTCTTTACTTTGCCTGCAATCCTGCTGCTCTACCTATTTTTCCCCACACCGCTCTGCTCGCCAGCAGTCACAGTTTCAAAAATGGTCTCTATTTTCTCTTCCAAAATGTTCATATATATTAGACCAAATAGCACGTACTTCCACTCAAGCCTGAGCTTTTGCCTTACTGGGGGAGGGATATTTATTTATTTATTTATTTATTTGTCTATTTATTTTAATGTCACAAGCAGAGAATAAAATCACTAAAATACCTCAATTTCCTTAGAATATCCTCTTCATAAGCTTGCAGTGGTTGCAAAGTGAGACAAAAGCTAGATAGCAAACTAAGGATGTTTTTTAACTTACTTTCCCTAATTATCAGTCACAGGTGCTGTGAGTCATGAAGCAGGAAAAAGGGAGCAGCTCATGGTAGGGGGACATGCAGGGCTTCACCAGGGAAATGTCTGGAAGTGCTGAAGGAGCAAGTTTGGTGTGGTGGAAAGTGACAGAAAAAGGAATTGGGAGGGAAAAGTAGAAAAGAAAGGCAAGAAGTACAGTTCATGGAGAAGCAGAGGACCTGTGAATGCAGGAGGAAGGAAGGAACACATTGCCAGTGGAAATAAACAGTGGGTGACACAGGCAGTTCAGGATAAAGTAGACAATGTGGTGGGAGGACAGTGTTAGCAAAGGATGGAGAACACGATGGAGTTCAACCCATAGTTGTAGGACTATACTCAGCCTGCCATGAGCATTCATCTGACCTTGGGCCTGTTTCTTGCCACAGTTTTTCCCAGGGACAACTGAGTGAGTAGGCAGTACCAGTGATCCTGGGAAGCTCCAGGTCTATCATGTGCCTACACTGCCCATGTTTGGTGGAACCAGGCACATCATGCAGGTGAGCAGGCATTCCCATGCTTCTCAAAGTCTGCATTGCAGCAGCATCTGATCTTGGATTATAAACTACAGCCAGGCTGACTCCCCAAAGGGTAACTTAGCCATTTATCATCTGTAAAATTCATTTTCTTGTTCAGAAACAGTCTTGATCAATTGCAGTCAAGTCCCTTTCTACTGAATTAATGGAGCTCTAAGTATTTTATTTCTTTTCTGCTAGCAAATTATCATTAGTGGAATAACCAGGACACTATGCATTGCTTTTGTAAACCTGATAGCTACCAACAAGTCCTGAACTAAGTTCTTACCTTCTTAAGAAGCGTAAGGATACTTCTTTTCATTGTATGAATTTAAAAAGAACAAACCCTGAGCTTTTTTAACAGCTTTAGATTTCAGGGCTTTGCTCTCTCATAAATGAGAATAAAAACTCCTCTTCTCTTGGAAGAAATACAGCACCTGAGGCTTGACTGATAACTGTGCTGTTACTATTTGAGATTCATTATTCAGAATATGAGAGTGTAGACCCACAATAACCCTTCATGATACTACAGAGGACTACAGAAGTGAGGGAGCTTCCAGAGAGTTCAGCTGTTCTCCAAAGGTTTGTATTGCTCTGTAAAAGAAGATGTCTCCTACCTCCATTCTCTGCTGTTAAAAGGTCACCTCTAGCCTCCCATTAATCGTTCCCTTTAAGGGACGATCTTCCAAAACTCAGAAAGACAGTTCAGAAAGCTGTCCTGTGTGAACCACCTGTGATTTAGTGATCTGATTAATTAGTTCATGATTGACGATAAAAGTGAGTTCCTCAAGTGATTTGAGTGTTTTTGAAAGTATTACCTCAGATCCTGACTTTATGCCATCATTTCATGTGGTGCATGGGAAGGCACTGAAACACAGTTTCTGCCACTTTGCTCCATTGTTTTTATAAAGTGTGAGTGGACAGAAGCTGTGCTGATGGAGGTCCTTTCCAGTCTCTGCTGGCAGCCCTCAGGAGAACACAGTGGCCCGTGTTTTTTCAGTCAGCTAATGAGACTGACCTTACACTTAATGGCTCAGCTATGAGTGGGTAATGAAAATGCTCCTAAAATATACCCATGATTGCATTTTTAAAATCCTTGTCTACCAGAATTCTATATTTGTTTCAGAATCACTCACTATTGTGATTTAAATGTTATAATTGCCCATTTGTTGTCCTGAACACAGCTAGCTCAGAACTTCATTAATGCCATTTTAAAGCACTCTGATTTTGCTGATGTTGTTGGCTCAAGATCCAGCCTGAGGCTCTTAAAAAAATGGCCCTTCCAACAGCAAGTGATTGATGACAGGATAGGAGGAAATGAGTAAGAAGCCAAGAGAGGAGGTAGAAGGGCTGAGAACATGGTGAAAAGTTAGAAAACCAGTGTCCCTGTGCCCAGGTCAGGCTGTGCCAAAACTGACTTCAGCACATGGGCGAAGAACAGGGTCTCCTGTGCTGGCACACAGCAGTTTTGCATGATGGCTACGTGGGGCAAATTCTTCTCCATAGATAAAGGGTAATTTTAGTTATTATTTCTCATGTATTATCCTTACATGAACTTGAGGCAGTTGGATCTGGTTTATATACAACAACAGAGATTCTCAGCAGCTGTACACTGGAAAAAAACTATACTGATTTTCACAAAGTGTGCCAGTTTACTCTAGTTGAAGATTTAGCCCAACATTAGTAATTCAGAAATCACTAAGCAATTGAACAAAACCCAAATCTGTAAGTCATTTTCTGCTGCCATATTAAGTATACAACACTGAACTTAATGGGGAATTTAATTATAAATGCTGAATTTATCCCCTGTATGTGACTTCAGTACATTGCTCTTGTTCACATACAGCAAACCATACCAATTCTTTTGTTTCTGTCCCCTTTAATATCAGTGGGTCTATTCACCAAGTGATTGTGTAAGCAATCTAATAACAAGTTGTAAACTCTGAGTTTGTGACCAGCACAGCCAATATAAGTGACTTGCCTCAAGATCCAAGGTGATCTGGACATGCACCTCCCATAAGAGCTGTTGAAACAAAGAAACAAACAAAAAGCCTAAAATACATTAAAATTCACTACACTTGAAATCACTTACTGTGATTGCAAAGAGGTGTATATATGCTGGGATTCTGAAAAACATAAGTGAAACATCTTCCTTTTCCACTCTGCATCCCCTTAGTCAGGGGAGCTTATTATGTTGGACCTTAGCTTCTTATATTAAACTATGTGCATTTCCCATCACAGCTGATTGATTTAAATTAGGACAGAAATTCAGTTTTGAAGGTGTAAAATATTTTAAAATACTGTAATATATAATTTTAAGTTTTTCTCAGAATGCTTCTCCCTCATTACAGCTGGGACTGTCTGAGGGCAGATGTGAAAGAAATGTCACAGACCCTTGTTAAAACAGGCAGGAAAGAGAGGGGCAGAGGACAGGCTTTCTTGAGCTTCAGCAGGGCCTTCATTCAGAAAGTGTTTCCACCAAAATTCATGGAGAGGAGAAACAAGGGCCTGGCATCAGTCATGTCATGCTGCATCCCAGTGAAAAATGGGAACTTTCTCTGCTGACCATTGCCATTGAGATCACTTGAAAACTGAGGATAGCATGGCAATTTAAAGTGTGAAATCGATTGTTTTTCCCGAAGGAAAACCTGAGAGCTTCCTTGCAGAGACAATGCAGAAAGGATGACATTAAAGGAACCACAGTTGCAAAAAAGAAAAATCCCATTTGTTTCAGGCTTTCTATGCATAAAGTACTAGCACTGAAAAAAAAAAAAGCAGCAAAGGACATGGAGACATCTGTTTTCTAACTTGTTCCCACCTTGCTGGTGGCCTTGATAGTTCATGTCTATTCCTAGTTATCAGTTTAATCAGTTTAATCTGCAACAACTCCATAGGCTTCTGACTTTCCAAGTGAGAAAAATATCTGTATGTCCCCTTACCTTTGTCATAACCAGCCCTGTTACACTAATGGGATTTAGGAGCATGGGAATGTGGCTCAGTGCCAGTGCATGACATGTTACATATGATGGCTATTCAAATAATATTAATTATTTTAGACTTGCACTAGAAGCCAGCAGAGGATTATGTTGACAGGCAACCTGCCAGCACCCCAAGCCCACTCATTTCACAGCTGTGGGACTCTCATGTTCCACTGTCAACCTGCACAGCCTGCTGCCAGAAGCCTTAAGGCAAAATGTAAGTTTGAATACTGGAAAAGAGCAAAAAATGGGCATTTTTGTTTCTAGAAGCAGAGTATTGCATATGAATTAAATGTGTGGGATTTGGAAAGTGGATGAAGCTTTTCCTCTACTTAGAGTGATCACTTGAGAGTTCCTGGGAAATCCTGTCACCCAACTGTGGCTGTCAAAAATTTCTCCAAGGCACCAAGGCTTCGTCAGCAGTAAACAAAGAGACAGGCATCTCAACATCATCCTTCGTTAATATTGGTATCAAAGCCCACCATTTGGAGGTACCTACCTTTTCCCATCAACTGCAGGGAGGTCTGGACGACAGACAAAGCTTGGGGCATAATTTAGGGGTGAAAATATTGAGGTGAAGTGAATCTCCCCACTTTAGGTACATATAGAAAGAGTAATCAAAATGTATGAAGAGGCAGGGGCCCTAGAGCTAAGAGTAGCATACAAGGCTCAGAAGCTGTTACTTGTGTATTAAATAGCTATATACAAACCTGCACAAATATATTAATACATAAGCATTTGGGGATTTCCAGTTAAACCAGTTATAGAGTGTAATAAGCCCCTTTCCTCTTCAATGCAAACTCTTTCAGTAGGTTCAGTTACTATACTAATTAATGTTTGCATTGGTTATTTATTTATTTATTTAGCCTTGAATCCATAAGCTAACATCTAAGTAATGCATGGATTATGGCATATTATGGGTGATAAATTTTCCCATAGGTATCTGCTGGCACACACAGGATCATGTCATTTAACACCACCAGAAGACTATCTATCACATGCCATTTCTGTTTATCTCCCTGCTTCTCTGATATATATTGTATTTGCATGCACACCTGCACATAAATAGATATCCATATGCCTACCACATTAGGAGTTGGACAATGATTTGAAGTGGAAAGTACATGAAATAAGTCTGGTAATAATTTAATACGTTTTTAAAACATATAGCAATAGATCTGCATGAAGTGGGCCATTACCATAATACTCTGAGATTATTCAAAGAATTTAAGCAACTTCACTGTAAACCTATAGCATTTCATGATTTTGAGGCACTGGATTAGGTTTCATTTCAATATTAATATATGAATATTATCTGTTACGTCACCCACAGCAAATACTACCAGTAAAAAAGCTATTCCAAGTAGAAATTTATCACTAGCCTGAGACCCTGGAAATATTGACGTGAATAAGGGACATTAAAGGAAAAACTTTGAATTTTAAAATAACATCAAAACAGGAAATGAAAATGGATGATTCACTGTCCTTCTTAGCTGAGGATAAGGGGACCTTTGCAGCTCTCCCCCCAAGTTCTTTGCATGCAGATCTCCTATTACAAGGCTCTGCCAGATGGTTATGGGCAGCACAGTGCAGGAAGCATCTTCTTTTCTCGTCAGGATAATTTTGAGGGCAGTAAATGAAATACCTATGGCCAAATCATATTATTAGTTTGTATGCGTACAAACTAAAAATAGATTGAAAGCAAGGAACACAAATTAATGTTTCTTAAGTCACATATGCAGGTGTAAATCTATCTCTGAAGGGTATGTTGTTAATATGTGTAAGCCAATAGTTTTGGGTTCACAGTAATTGCATACTATTTATTTACAAATCTTCCCCAGCAGTATGTGCCTGTTACCTAAAGCGATGGAGCAGGTCCCGGTCATATGTCTGTCTCTAAACCTGGGCCAACAGTACATGACATAGCACCCACTGTGGCCTCTGCTCTGTCACTTTGCAATGCGATTCTATGTAGTTTTACTTGAATAACATAAAATAACATATATAATGTTATTTATGTTATTTTCCACGTGAAGAACTCCTGTAAACCTTGCCGTTTTGAAACTCAGTGAGGCAGGCGTCTTAGACAAGCTGAAAAACAAATGGTGGTACGATAAAGGTGAATGTGGACCCAAGGACTCTGGAAGTAAGGTCAGTCGCTACAGTTCGGGACCTAACTATCGTGTTCACAAAGCAGTAGAGGAAGTAATAAACAAAATGACATAGAAATAAAATAAGCAGCTGTAGACACAGAATGAATCCGCTTTGGCCCATCTTGATGGGGGTCACGCTTTAATTTAAGGAAGCACTATTGCATTTTGAAGTCTTCAGTGATATAAATCACCAAACATCATCCCACATATTCAGAGCATCTCTTGAAGAAATATAAAGCAGATTTTTGGGTTGGAAGAGGCAAGCTGGATTAGTTGTTTCCTTCCTGCCTGGAGGGTATGGAGTTTTCCCACTGACTAGTTAGGAAATGTCCTTTCACACATTTTTTTGGACCTGGCCTACCTCAGCAATTTTCTGAAAAGGAGAAATGCTAGCAGGAAGGATTGCCTTTCATTGCTGGCCAGGAAGGTGGTGTCTTGCAGCCTTTGGGGATGTTCCTGGCTCCTTGAGGGCCAAGGAAAACTTAACTTGAGCTTTGAAGTGAACGGCTTCAGTAGTTAATAGTTTCTACAGCTTCCAGTGTTCATCCTGGTCCATATCCAAACAGTAGTCTTGGCAACTCCAGACGGCTGACAGCTCCTTCTCTTTATGGGGACAGACCCAGAACCAGGTATTTTCTGATGGCTGGGAAACACCACAGTCAGTGCCAGCCCTGTATTTGAGGAATCTGACATTTCTTCACAGTACCTGGCTCCATGCCAGCCTCTGCAGCCACAGCTACAAGGAAAGAATGACAGGCACTGACTGCTTGCCACCTGCATGTCCCAAGACTTACCTTGATAAAATTAGTGTGGGAAATAAGCTTTCAACACATTCCACTTTTACTGGCAAGTGCTTTGAAAAAAAGGAGTGAAAACCATTTAAGAGGATGACAAAGTACCTGTAAATAACAGCTGAGAAAGACTCAACCCACCACCTACATTAGGGCAGGTCTTTCTCAGTCCTGCCTCCTCCTTGTTTGCAAGCACCATGTTAGCATTTGCCACCAGAGGAACAGTCATCTCCAAAATACTTAGACTCCTTCTAGCCAACTAAAAAGCCACAGACAAAGCAGAACCCAGCTATAAGCCTCAGCCACCTCTGTACATCCAGGGGAACCTTCACTGTCCTAATCTATTGATTACACAATGAATAGTGCCTCTTTAAATTAAACATCCAAATTTTTTGCAGCCTTCATAAGTTAAAATTTCTTAGAGATTACAATCAGAAGTTAAGTACTCTCCTTACTTTAGCTAAAGATTATATAGTCTGCATAAGAATAAAGCTTTATAAGTATTTTAAGGCACACCATGTAGCATATGAAGTCCACCCTGAGAGAGTTCCTTGAGAACTATGCTGAAAAAGCACATGGATTTCAAGTCAAAAAAGTGTGCTTCATAACTAAGCAGTGAAGTATAGAGAAATGTAGAATAGTGATTTACTACAATACACCCAAGAAGGTGATTTTTTGTAAAATTATGTATATTTAATAATTTGCTAAAGAAAATCCTCATTTTTATCTAAATTATGAAAAATGTGTTAAGTTGCATAAATTGACATTTAGAAGTATACTGTTACTGAGCTTAGTAGTCCATGGGCATGTTCCAGAACTGTATCTGTAGTAAAATAAAACCAAAATACAGTGATAGGTAAGAGGCAAATATATCACCATGTGTATGGTGCAGCGTGCACTTTCAAAGGAGGTGTTTGTTCAGAGAAAGAACTTGAGCCTCTCATGTTATTTTCGCCTGTCATTTAAGTATCAGAAGCTCAGTCTGGATCTTTTAAATTAACAGCAATGCCTATCACAAATACAGTTACTGGTTTTTGTAAAGATCAAGCAGAGTCTTGTGTGATATAAATGGATTTCTGGATTCCAAGGCTTCTGAAGAGCTTTACATAAATGCAGTTTTGTATCAGTGCTTAAACATCCCCTAAAGAGAGCTAGACGTGTCATTGTTCAATTCTCCATGTAATGGACGTAATGCTGTGCAGTAAGCAAGCAATGACATCCTGATATGTTGGCAATATACTTAGAATAATTTTTTATGCCAACCAGGAAAACTAGGTGCTTAAAATAAATTTTATAGATCCAGATAGGTCAAATTTTGCTAAAGTATGTAAACAACTGTCATTAAATTTCAGCTAAACACTGTTACTTGTCTATTTCTAGTGTTTTAATGTGTGGTTTGTGCTTCTTGGGATCCATTTTCCAAGGTTAACTGTGTCACTTCTGTTTTCCCAGGACAAGACGAGTGCCTTGAGTCTCAGCAACGTTGCTGGAGTCTTCTACATTCTGGTTGGAGGCTTGGGCTTGGCAATGCTGGTGGCTTTGATAGAGTTCTGTTACAAGTCCAGGGCAGAGGCGAAACGAATGAAGGTGGCAAAGAGTGCACAGACTTTTAACCCAACTTCCTCGCAGAATACCCAGAATTTAGCAACTTATAGAGAAGGTTACAACGTATATGGAACCGAAAGTATTAAAATTTAGGGGTAGGACTTAGGGCCTACTACAGCGAGTGGGTGATGCATCTTGTAACGCAGTGTTGTGACATGTCTGTCTAGTGGTGCTTGCTTCTGAACAGAGCTTTATATTTTGGAAAACTTCAGTGCAAAGTGGTTCAGTTCTTTTGGCTGCAGATGTACAGTACATTATTCTATGTTGCTAATAGGCATCTGCATTGGAAGGAACTTTTAACATGAAAAATACAGTTTGAACAACTCAAAGTTGTCAAATCAGTTGCGAGATGACAACTATTTTAAATAATATAATAATATATCCAGAGGGCCAGTTTTTAAGTATTTGATTGGAAAGTCTGTTTTCTGAAAGGTTTGCACTCTACTCGAGACAAATTGCTGCAAGCCTGTATTATTTGATGTTGGCCCTATCTGTAACCAAGATTTAGGATAGGCGACTTCACTGAACCATAGTTTAACCTAATGGAAGAAAAGGCACTGTTACAAGAAGTCTAAATGTTGTTTTACCTTCTCTCCCTCCTCCCCTCCCTGTTCCTTCACCCTCCCTTTGATACATGTTTTTTGCTAATTGTGTGGCTTTTTGTTTGTTTTGGTTTTTTTTCTCCCCACAATATCCTGCTTCAGGTCAACTTTTGCCCACTATAAAAGTCACGAAGAGTCACTAACCAGTGAATAGACCTTGATTATCATCCTCAGCTTTCAGTAACAAACCCCCTTACCTAGATCAAGACTAGTGTTTTAGACATTCATGCAGTGATTTTGGAAGCTGAAGCGCTGATGCTGCCGAGCTGCATCCTGCATAACTCCCCTGAGTAGGTGTGCAGGGATGGTTTACTAATGTACTTGCTCTCATCCGTACAGTGAGTATCTTGCCAACTAATCATTAGACAAATCAACTCTATGACCTTTGGAAATGGCACGCAGCAGCAAATTGAGCTTCTAAATATAACTTTTACGTAGCTCCCAAGCTATGCTGCCTGCTTTATAAGTGAATGTGCAGCTAGCACCCTATCCTGTCGTGCTAGTGCTCCCTTCCCCTTGCAAATAGCAAGCCTCATCTCTCCTCTGTTAACAGCTATCTTCAGCTACATTTTCCTGAGCCATCCCTAGAGAGGAAGTAGAAAACACAAATTTAGGGAAACGAGATGAATAATATAATACTTACGTTGCCACCTAGGAAAAAAGAAATGTTTTAGGAAACAACTGGAGATGCACTTATTATTTTTTATTTATTATTTGTATAGCGCTGGAGTAGACGGCGCTGTACAGTAGGTGAAGTGTGCCAGACACATAACAGGTCCCTGTCCCGAGGAGCTTACAGCCTAAAGGCACAGCCCGTACAGTACCGAACCATACAGTACAGAGCAAACACAGAGTGAGCAGAGAATGGTCTTTGAGCATGATAGCTGGAGCGCTGCGAGGAATAGGTGGGTTCTCGGGGCGCGAGGGAGGGGGCTGGCTGGGAAACTGTCCCCTACATGCTCTTCTGTGGGGTTTGCTTTTCTTCCCCGTTCCACAAGGAGTCGTGACCCTGGGTATATTCTAATTGTAACAGAGCTGACAATTTTCCCATGTTAAAAAAAAAACAAACAAGAAGTGTTAGCTGTGCACTTTGTTCACTAGTGAAAATATGAGGCGCACTATGTGCCAAGGGGACTCCAAGAGTATAGACCAGTGTTCATTACTGTGAACTGGGACACAGGACTTCCAGATGCTAATATTAATCTCCCAAGTCCACTCCCTACTATCAATAATAAGGGTCTTAAAAAGAAATAATCCTGTGCAAGTCATTGTGCAAAATGCAAGTGAAGGGTGCTCTTTTCCTTTAAATTCTTTAGGGATGTGCTCACAACTGAGAGTGTCCCCGCGTTGGTATAAAAGTAAGAATCCCAGAAAACATAATTCCTTATCAAGTTTACAGAGTGCAATGCATTCAAAATACAGTCTTTAAAAAAACAAACAAAAAAAGTAAGCTTCCATTCAAATACTGTCCTGACCCAAATTGGCTGAGCATGCTAAACATGGCATGGCAGTTCCCACAGTTGACACCCAGTTCTGTTATTCCAGTCCAACAGACACTGATTATACTTGCAGAAATTTTTTAGTCTTAGTGTTTTCTTATAATAAAAAAAACAGAGCTAACTGAGTTTTGTATTTAAAGGAAAGATTATAAGTACCTTACTCTAAAGTTGATTTCTGTGCAACTTGTAACACAGAGATGAATTGCTATTGGAAAAATATACCTTAAACAATACAAAAAAGGATACAAAATGCTGCATTTTATTTTACTGAAAATTAATTTTTGGGTCAGTCAAAACTTCTGATAATTAACCTTTTAGGGTGCAGACTTTTAAAATTCACCAAAAAAATTACTAGTATTTTGAAAAAATATTTACAGTCTCCTGAAATTCTTCTTTCTGCTGATTTGGTGTAATATTTATGTGAAATTGAGAAATTTCAAGTCAACTTCTTATAAAAATGCTTATGCTCATATGTGGATGAGTGCCAGTCATCCTCTCCTGGCCACACTGGCAGCGAGAGGTGCCTGAGTGCCACACTGCACAGGGGGACTATGCCATCTGTTCATAAACCCCTGTTTAGCTGGCAGCATTACAGAGCCCAAGATGATGGCTGCACATATTTCTGAAGAAATATGTCAATCTTGCACATTTTGAAACCTTTGATATGTTTTGGTTTTTTTTATCCAAGGAGTAAAGAGATCGTGTTGGAACTAAAACTTGCTAATATGGAAAGATGCCTGGTGGTTCTAACCTGCATGAGTAACCAACACATCTGACTTTTTAAGCTAACATCAAATAGTTTTAATGGTATATGTTTTAAACTAATATAAAATAGCTTAAATAACCCTCTTGACAATTAATATTCATAACCATGATTTTTATTTTAGTTTCATACAGTCAAACATGAGTTACTTCAGAGAAATTCACCCTGCCGTCAAGGGAGCTGAAAATGAAAATGAAGGACTAGTCTGCATGTGTGGAGTGGTCTATATGATAATGGACTGGTCTATATGTGTGGGATAAAGACATTCAGAAGCACTGGCAGGCAGTTGCATCTGCTGAAGGCAGGGAAGAAAGTTTGCTGTAAGGAGGGAACAATCCTTTCCTTTTCCTCTGGGCAGCAGTTTTTCCATTAGTATTAAGCCCTCAGTGTACAAGTAGAGCTGATACCAACAGCAGTGAGGAACTTAACATCCTCCTGTACAGCTGCTCTAAGGCAAAGCCCTGCTGAGTTCCTCACCCCAAACCCACAGGCTTTTGAAGGGGTTGTCCCAGTATCCAGCCAGCCTCCCTTCTCAGTGGGCCATGAAGCTCAGGAACCAGCTTCCAGCTCAGCTGCCTTCTCTTGCTCTCCCATCCCATGCTGTTGTTTATAACTAATGAATGAAGTTAATTACAAAACTGCAAAAAGCAATGAAAAACATCATTATTACAATTAACTACAAAAAAAGGTGAAGTTCTACAGGATGGCTCAGTAAGTTTGTAATGTACTTATTTGGACTTCCAATTTAATAGTCAAGAGAGAAAAATACATTAAAATTTCATCTTAGATATTTGTGCCAAATCCACCTCCACGTGACCCATGTACTAGAGGAGCCTGAACAACAAAAGAACCCACACAGGCTAGGATATTTGTATTTCACAGACTGAGGATATCAGTTTCCAAAATTCCCATTTCCCGTTAGGAACAGGCAAACAGTGTTTTCACATGATTAATTTCACAACTAATCTAATCAAAACTAATGACAAATCTGAAAATACGTTATCACTATTAACCGCATACACTTACTGAAAGGAGACTTTCATCGTTTGGGTAATACAGTAAATACTGAGACTTTTCCCTCTTATCCCAGCCACTCCTCAAACTGTTTCTGCATCCAGGCCAGAAATCTGAAGTTGTAGCAGCACAGTTAAGCAGAGTATGAGCCTGGCTTGTTACCTGTAGCATAATTTAAAACACAGAGCAGACGCCTACCTGGTTACTTGGCTTTATGGCACTGTCCCAAGTACAAGTTTGACCTGCTCCTCCTGGCTTTGTAACTGTCTGAGTTGTCCTGTGGTGTGTTGCTGAGCTGTTGTTAGTCTTGCACTGACAACAAGACTTATTTCCTTGCAGCTTTTCTGTTCTTCTGTGGAAGGCTGCTGAGAAAGTGTTGTTCTTTTTTTTTTTCCTGGATCCCTTTTACTGTCTTTCTGTTCTGAGTGTGTTGTGAATGGCCAGAAAGTTATTTAGACTGAGCTACTAAAGCACAGTTACATACAACTTGTATATCCCATACAAATCTGAGTGCTCTCACTCAGATTTCCCAGTGGGAAACTCTGAATGGCCATGAACAGATAGCTGACAGTGTGCTGGAGAGACTCTGGTACACTATGATGACTTTGTGGGAAATTTAACACATCTGGAGCAAGCTGTCCTTTTTCCACCCAGGTTTGCTTTCTAATCTTGTTTGGACTCTCATCCCTCTTCCACACTAAGGCACTTTCAGTTATTTTCTTGCCATTGACCAGAACATGTTTTCTGCACTTCTGCAATTACCAGTATCCATTTGCAGTGGGAGTCAGGACATGCACCATGTGGATCTGTATCACACTGCATTGTGTCTGTGCTTTGCAAATGCAGAGAGTTTTATTTGCTGCTGGGAAGTAGTTTAAGTTTTTGGTAATGTATAGGCCCAGGTCCCCACTTCCTCATCACCTCTGCTACACTTTTTGTATCTGGGTGTTGTTTTAGATCAGGATATGTATGGTAACAGTCCCTGTCACAAAGTACAGTGGCAGCAGGGAAAGGTTTTAAAGGATGTCCTTTATCAAAGCCAAGGATTTTCAGTCTAAGGGGAATGCCATAATGCCCTCTGTAAGCTGAGGACTTTTCCTGAATTTGGGTGCTTTTGAGGGCTGAAGTTTTTAGGGTAATTGGTTTGGAAAGCTGCTTTTAAATCCAAGCTCTGACTGTTCCACAAACAGCCACTGTATTTTTGACAACTTTTTGAAGGAGCTACCGATAACAATGCAATATTAGACTGTTGCATTTCCACAGAAGTGCACCAGAACCAGTGAAAAAGTTCGGGAGTTTTAAGGACTCTTCCTCATCCCTATATACTCGTATATAAAATTAACTCCACATATCAAACACCAGCTCAGGATTTCACTGCTACCTCAGACGGAGAAACTGGGCTCAGAGGGATAAAGTTCAAAATGTAGAGATTAGTAATAAAGCAAACAAAATGACTTTATGACATTTGTCATCTTTTTGCTCCTATGTGAATGCACCCTCCTATCTCCCTTTTTTCCCAATTGGTATTTCAGACTGCATCCCTACATATCATTTACATAGCTTCTCCTGACTAGAAATCAGATTTCCCCACTAATTAATATCTTAACATGGTTATCTCTGAAATCTCTTTTAATATAGTATAGTTTGAATGTCTTGCTGCATGTTTTGACCTTAGACACTTACTTTAATTTTAGTCATCTGGAAATCATCTACTTTAAACTAGTCATCTTGGCTTTTTTTTATAATCACACAAGACAGCCCTATTAGATTTGGCTACTGATTTTTGGATGACTAAAGTTAGATGACACAACTATAAATCTTTTAACAGATCCAGATTTTTTTCTTGAGTAATTTAGTCCCTAAATGTAATATTTTGTTCTGATTTAGCTGAAATTAAAGATTTTCAAGTAACAAAAATTTAAACCTTCTTATGGGAAATTTAGACATAATGTAGAAAACTGTATAAAACTGTATTTTCTCTTAATAAATTGCATTTTCTTTGAAAGTTATCACCTTCTCTAATTGCAGGAAAAAAATATATACATATGGTACAGATTTGAGGATAGTTCTCAGATTTCCTGATACTAAATATTTGCATTGTGAAAATAAGTAATAATTTCTTTAGATTTGAGTGACGGAATTGCCAGAGAGATAGCTGGTACAGTTATTGCAATTTATAAACAATTTTCAGTAGTAATATTTAATCCTGGCACTCCCAGTTGAAGGTCAAAGCCTATAAACACCTGTGCATGACTTTATTCACAGATGCTAATGCTTTCAGGTTCCAAAAGGTCTTCTCACTGTATATAAATATAGTTTGAAGCAGTTTAGATGAAAGTATTACCTCTTCAAGTAATTTCAATATCAAATTCAGATTTTATATTTAAATCAGTAACGATTTATTGTAATGAAATTTAACCTCAGAATTGCTAGTCTTTTTTTCTTCCAGTAGACTTAAGTGCTGCGTATTATATTTCTGATGATAACTATTTTTATATTTAATATTAACATGAAAAAATGCAGATGTCTAAAATTTAATATTTTGGTGTTTGCTGTGTCCTGGCTGGTTGAAGGACAGAAACATTATAACACTTACCTCTCTTCTGCTTTTTCCTCAAACCTAGCTTACCTTTTCTGAAGCCATAAGAAACAAAGCCAGATTATCCATCACAGGGAGTGTGGGAGAAAACGGACGCGTATTGACTCCCGACTGCCCGAAGGCCGTGCACACTGGAACTGCAATTAGACAAAGTTCAGGATTGGCTGTAATTGCATCGGACCTACCATAAAAACCAAAAAAATAATTGAGTGCCTTAATCAAACTGTGTTGGTGACTGATGGGAACACAGCACAGACTGTAACGACATGGGAGTGTCATTGATGAACTAATAATTTGGCTGAGAAAGGGAAGTACGTCCAAATGCGCCAGACATCATCAGCAACAATGTGTGCATGAGCTCAGCTCGGAAACCCAAACTCAGATTTTATATCAGGAAAATTCATAATTTAGTTTTGTTGGGGGGAGGGGGCTGGGAAGGGTGTATTAACAGCAACAAATTTCACTTGAGTGGACTTAAAACTAATAAGACTTGCCAATTTAGCGCATTAAACTGTGAAGAACATGCTCAGAAAGGACACCATTTTGGTCTTTGTCTTGACAAAGAGAGAAAAATAGCTATAGAAGTCAATGAACATGCTAACCTGTGTCTCCAGAACATCAATATATACAATGGAAGAATACTCAGCTGTTCAGCTGTAGAAATGAATCACTAAACTGTGATAAAAAATAATAAATATGTAAATCCTGTGAAAAAAAATAAAGAAATTATTTACATTTTCTTTGGAAAAAGAGGAATATTGAAACATGCTTGCTTTTTAACTGATGTAAATTCAGTAGAGGACAACACAATTCTTTTTTCTAACCATCTTAGGGAAAAATCATTGCAATAATTGATATAAAATGCCATCACTGTAATAAAATTCAGAGAATTTTTTTTTATAAAAGTTGTTGGTCATCCTCTTGTTTGCTGTTACCTTCATTCTGTTCCATCATTCCGTGTTCCACAGATTTGCATCTGTCTAATACAAGAAACAAAATGATAAAATGTTTAGAGTACTTCATCAGTCTGCAGTGTAGAATCAAAAGAGACTACGGGTCACTCATGTTACAGATATTATTTATAATCTTGTTCTGTGTAAGAAACTGTGGTTTTTGTACCCACCAAAAAGAATAAAACAGCAATTGTTCTTATAATATTGACAGAGCTTGAGTTGTTTTCTGATCATTAGGGATGCCACCTGGAAAATAGAAAAGGGCTGTTCATTTCTTACAACAGGATTCAGAATCTTGTCAGAGTCAGTCTGAGTCCCTGCACATTTCTGAAGTGCTTTTAAGTCCATAGGGAGGAGGGACTCTAAGCAGCTAAAGAATTGTCATGATTATTCACTCACTAAAAACCTTTCTGAAGTGTTAGGGAACTATTTAGTAATAGTGTTTGTCCTCTGGGTAGGTCAGGAGACAAGATGCCAAGGAACAAGGAAGTACAAAGGAAAGTTGAGACTGATGCAATAGATGATAGATGCAGCCTGCTTGGTATCCAGGAGCCACAGTTTTCATCCCCCAGCCTAGCCATGGCATGCCTGGGAAAGACTAACAGCCACAATTTGAATAAAAGCCAGATGTCAACAGGAGCAGGCATGTCTGTAGGTGCAAAGTTGCAGCAAGTCTGTTCTGTGATGGTCATTCTCCTTGGCCTCACAAGACCTGGCAGAGGTGCCCAAAGCCAGAGTATTGCCAGCAGCGTAACAGCCACATGCCAGAGCCCAGACTGCAAGTGAAATCAGACTTGGAGTAATCATAGCTCTTGAGTTTCCCAGGCCCATGAGGGGCCATGTTCCAATGGCTTGCATTTCCCCAGAGCCTGGAGCTGGTGCCTCTCAGCCCCCAGGGCTCTCATGCAGAGGAGAGTGGGGCCCTGGGTGGAGCCCAACGCTGCCCAGCAAGGACCAACCCCCAGCTACTGCCAAAAAACAGCAAGCAGACACTGCTGAGTTGATGCTCCCTCTGTCTGGCACAGACAGCTACGGAGTTGCAAAGCAGGGGTTAGTTTCAGTCCACATATCAACAATATAAATACGAGTTTCTTGCCTCAAATACTCTAGAGAGACCCTTTAGAGATACTGGGGAGAAATAAAGAATGAGAGTGAATGACTTCATCTTAAAGTAGATCTTAAAATCAGACAGCTGATCCACAGCAGCAAGAGCCTAAATCCTTTCACTAACTTCAATATAGGCTGATGGAGGCCAGTTCTTACACAGAGCTTGACAGTGCAGGCAAACATGAAAATAAGGTGATGCTTATCCCTCAGGCATAGTAACTACAGTGTGTGCAGGTGTCTTAGAGAAAAAGACAGATAATACTACAATGAATCACTGTGACTAAACTTGTTTTGTACCTATGTTTTATTGGCATGTTTAGCACATTCATGAATTACTGTGAACTGTTCTGTGTTTCTTTGGCTAGGTTAGATGAATTGTCTGTTTTTTCTCTTTTTTGTGTAAACCTGGAAGCTCCCTTCTTTTTAAAGCTGAATTAAAAAAAAAAAAAAAACAACTTCTGGGTGGGTTGGTTACAACTTCTGGGTGGGTTTGTTCTGAGTTTGTCTTTTTTTTTTTTTAAGAAAAAATTGTTTGCTTCCATTTTTCACAAAGTAACATATTAGAGGCTGAACGGTTTGAAAGACTGACTATGAAGAATGCTGTCTATTTTGTTTTACTGCATCTGTCTGTTTTTTCCAGGAGCTTGTCTTCGTCTTTTCCTTGTCCACGACTGTGAGCAGTGCCGGAGCTGTCTTGGGATATTTACTGTCTTCCAGTGTTACTCCTCTTATACAATCCCCTGTCTCTTTAGCACATTGTATTTATTTTTCACTTTCAGTAAACAGCTCGTCGCTGCTGTTAGGAATGTTGCTCCATGGAGCTCATTGTTAATTCCTTAAGTCAGGTCTCCACTTGGCAATGAGGCACCCAAGTCCTTTGAGAAGTCCAGTGCCAGTAACCATGCACCAAGAAGGATCCAGAATTGAGCAGCATGGGCAGTGCAGCCACGGAGCTGCATGGCAGTGGAGTGGCGTGAGCCACCAAGGCCGTGTGGCCAGCAGCCACCGTGGGGAATCACCACATCCTCTGACCATTTCCAAGCCTTGTCCTTGCCAAGGGAATGCTTTACTGAAACAAAACTTGGTCAGTTGAGATAAAGAGGATACTCCAGTTTGCTGATTCCTGTCATAAGCAGATAAAATATTTGAAGAAAAAAAAAAAAAAGAAAAAATCTAGATAGGGAAATGCTACAGCAGGGAGAGCTGCAATATAGTTCAGGTGGTTAAGAAAGCAATCTCAGGGTATTGGTCTACTGTCTCCACAGTAACTTACTCTTTTGTCTTACTCCAAGAGGGTAGCTATTGCATGACTGCTGTGACCGTAGAGAGCAGCTCTGGGGAGAAGGACTGGGGCGTGCTGGTGGATGACAAGCTTGACATGTCTCAGCAGGGAGCACTCACAGCCCAGAAAGCCAAACATGTCCTGGGCTGCATCCAAAGCAGCGTGGGCAGCAGGGCCAGGGAGGGGATTCTGCCCCTCTGCTCTGCTCTGCTGAGACCCCACCTGCAGTGCTGCATCCAGCTCTGGGCTCCCAGCACAGGGAGGGCATGGACCTGCTAGAATGAGTTCAGAGGAGAACCTCTAAGTGTAAATCACAGGCCTGGAACACCTCTCCTGTGAGTACAGACTGAGAGAGTTGGGGTTCAGGCTGGGGAAGAGAAGGGACCCCTGTGCAGATGTCTCAGATGGCCTAAGGCATCTCAAATAATACCTCTGGAAGAGTAAACAAATTGTGTCCCAGTCTCTTCAGATGAGTTCTTTTCAAGTTTCCCAAGAGTTGCAAGGCAACTAATTGCTGGGTACTTATCAGTGCTCAGCTGAAACAAAGCATGGAAGCTGGGTGGAGGCTGGCACTTGGCTACACCCTTTGTCTCCGGGAGTTTCCCCCCGAGGGAGGGGGAAGACGAGGGCTGGGGGGCAGCTTCACTTTGAGTGTGGTCTGCGTCGGGAGCAGACGAGGCTGCCGAGGCTGCCGTTGCTGCGTGGGTTTCTCACTGGCACCACCGGGATCTGATCCTGAAGAGAGCTACCATCATCTGCTCGTGTGCCCAGGAAGATCCTGATTCCTCCTTTGCTGCCCTGCTGGAGCTGTCTCAGCCCTGTCCCACTGCCTCGGGGCTGTTTTAGAGCTGCTCTGCACCGCGGGCCTGCACTGCCCTCCCTGCCAGACACCCCTGCCCTCCAGTGACCACCGACGGAGCTCCGAACTTCATCCGATCCACCAGCCCGGGATACCCCGCCGTTCCAGCTTGGTACCTTTTTTTTGGAGTCCCCAGAGACCAGACTGCCCCGAGTTTTGTGGGACCAAGCTCTGTCAAGGTCCCTGGTTCTGTTTTCGCTATTAATTGCTGTAGTTGTTGTTGTTTGTTTGCCTTGTTATACTATTAGTAAAGAACTGTTATTCCTATCCCCATATCTCTGCCTGAGAGCCGTTTTAATTTTCTAAATTATAATAATTTGAGGGAAGGAGATTTGAATTATCCATCCCAAGAGAGGCCCTGCCTCTCTTTAGCAGATACCTGTCTTCTTTCAAAACCAAGACAGAGTTCTTTTCAAGTCTCCTTTGACTAGATGTCCATGGAGCATGAAAAGCCTTCAGACACATAATTTTCCTATAGATTTCTAAATTTAGCTGTCTTAATGATGAACTGAATTATATCAGCATTTATCTGCTTCAAAAATGATTTTAGTTTCAATGCAATCAAGAGCAATTATTAACATTAACACTCACAAAAATATTAGACTCATCTGCAAAATAAAGTTTCTGAACTGGTGTGAATCATAATGTAGGACTAGCCTACTTTGACATTCACTGTTATATTAGTAGCTTTTTGTCCTACACATTAATCTCTCTCACACTGGTTGTGTATTCTATTAAACACCCATTAAATTTAAAATCAGTGCAGACTTGCTGGCTTGTCTGAGAACCTCACATGCAAAACTAGTTTTATGCAATCACTTGTTATTGCTGAATTTCACCTAGGGACTATTCTGGGAACTGAGTGTACATGTTCTGAATTGAATTTGCCTCAGTGCAATTGAGAACAGAGCCTGGGGAATGGAGTATAGCTTTATACAACTACTTGTAATCATTGCAGGTGGTAAAGGAGGGCAGTGACACCTGTTCACCTCTGTTGCTTAATAATTTTGTAATAACTTCTGCCCTGATAGGATGTCAGAATGAAGAACAAATATTCTTTAATATTCAAAGTGTAAGTGTACTTTCATCCATGATTAGAAAATTACAGAAAAAGGGTCCTCCTAAGGCTCTCAAGCTGCAGAATTTACCTACCAGACTAATGCTGAAAACAAGAAAGACAGCCTGGAAGGAGCTGCAGAGATTTGTTGTAGACATGGATTAATTAACACTGTTACCACAAAATGTGTAATTTGTATGCAACAGCAAGTTTAGCTTCAGCTAAAATGTCTAAGGGTAAGAAGTCACCAGTGGAATTATAAATAGAAATTTAGAGCCACTTCCTTTTCAAAGTGAGAGGAGTGCCACAGATTCCAAATAACTTACTGATTTTATAACAGTTGCATTAAATGTAAGGTCAGGCAAGCTGAAACTAGTAAATAGGAAACATGAAATAATTTAGACTGGAAGGGATTTCAGGAGGTTGGCTCCTTCAAACTTCCATTTAAAGTAGATTCAGCTTTGAAGTTAGATCCAATTTCAAAGCCCAAGAGATTTCTCAGTGTTGTTCTACCACAATTTTAGCATCTCCAGTGTTGAAAATGCATAACCTCTCTGGGCAACCTCTTCAAAAGTTCTGACCACCCTCAATATTTTCCTAAGGGCAAAATTTTCTTAATTTTTTTGTTGTTATTCCGCATTGACAATAGATTCAAAAGCAGCAACACATATCCCAAGCTGCTTATCTAAATGAAGAAGTGCATTATCATTTTTGTTGCTGAGCTCAGAATCTGGACCTATCTGTGAGGGGACTAAGGCATATTATCATCACACTTCAGAGGAGTGTTCCCTGCTGTCAGTCTTTCCTTATGGCTAAAGCAAGGATTCACGTCCCTAGCTCACCAATCCATCAACTTCCATTAGCACCAAATACTAAAATGTTCTAAAGGCCAGACCCTGATTGTCTTTTTAGATTGTTGTATTTCTAACAGGTTCAAAGACCTTCATAAGGCTAAAGTGGACTTTCAAGTGCTTTAGGGGAAGTTACACATTTTCCTAAGTCCTGAAAAAACAATTATATTACTTTTCAATTTTTTGTGTATTTTAGCTGTTCCGGTAAGGATTCCAGTGCTAAGGCCCTGATTCTACCTAGACTTTTGCCTGATACTAATTGTTCAAATCCATGCATAATGGTGTGAAAATGTAACCACTGGTGTGGATGGAAAGATCTGATCTGGTGAGACTTTTAAATGTATTTTGGTGTAACTGTGTCGAAGGTGTGAGGAATTTGGAAGTCACAAGACTGCAGCAGTTTAAATCCAGTAATTCTTTTAAAAGAGTCTTTCTACACACTACAGTAGTCATGAAGTCTATAAATACATAAGAGAGGTGATGTCTTCCCTTCTTACCTTTTATATTCCAGCTACCTGCAATACTGTCAATTGCTGGAAGTTCCCTGACATTTCTAAAACAGCTTTAAGAAAAAAAAAAGTCTTTTTGGCTAAAGGACAGAATCAATAATCTACAAAAAAATTCATCTGTTAAAAGCTCCATCACAAGGATTAAGAAATAACTTCTGGAAAGCCTATAGAAACTGCAATGGCATTCTGAGAACATCTGATATTCGGGGTTACACTCACTGACTTTAGACACCTCCAATTTAACTGTCTAGAAACTTGTAGGATGCAGTATAAATAACTGATTTTAGACGACTGTTTGTAGGTGGGATAGTTATGCCCTAACAATCTTTTCTGAGTTTCGTTGGTGAAGACAACCAAGAATGACTCATTCAATAGTTGCCATTTACACTAGAGGTGCCTGCACTTGGACAGATGACTCCTCCTCATGGTGACCCAAGTCCAGCCAGCACTCTGTGAAATGGAGTGAGCCTGGTACATTTGCAGCATCAGCAAGACAAGCTCTGGTCACAGTGTCAGTGACACAGGGACAAAAGCATGGAGTTGCTGCCATCGCTTCCAAACTGAATGCTTACTACCTTCAGCTACACAGTACCTGATGCCAGAGGTTGCTTGCTAGCCACTCTGTGTGTAAACACACAAGTTTGGACTCCTTGCTGCTCTCACAGCTGCTATTGGGATACCAGCAGCCCCTAGCAATGACTGCTTTCCCCCAACTCCAAAAGATTATGTTTGCTTGGTACCCGTTGTGTTCAAATTGCCATTTAATTAATATAAGCCACTGGTAAACTGGTGGGAACCCTGGTTACAGCAGCAGCTGGATGCCCCAAAAGCTGAATTCTCAAAGGAGAGGTGAGAGGAGGTGGGGAGATAATTCCCTAGTGGTAAGTGTATCTTCAGCAAACCTCAGGCATGACATTTTGGATCAAGAGGGCTGAAGGCAGGTCAGTGCAGCCTGAGGCCCTCTGGAGGTACATGGAAACTCTCTCTGTGCATTTCACTAGATACATTTTCATCACAGCTGGAACTTGAGCCTGTGTTTCCAACAGTTCAAGTGAGTTAACTATTGGTAATATAGAAATTTCCATTTTCATGTTACTCTATTAATGCTTATTTGTTCACACCAAGTGGAATGTCTACAAAAGAAATCCAAGCCAGAGGCAGATTGGTTTTCATCCTCACCACAGGAACTATTCCATGAATCAGATCTAGGATGATCTGAAAATACATGAAAAGTACATGATTTATATAAAGACTAGATACAATACTTAATCTCTTCATTGAGGGAGTATTTTAAACTAATTCTAACAAAAGCAAAAAAATGAAGTCAATATATGAAACACTGAATTGCGTCATTCCCAAGGAAAATGTAAAGAGGTGCTTCCTTTTAAAACAAGCAATTATCACCCTGAATAATATTGGGAAGAAATGCTTGCTCTTTCCCCAGAGACATTTCAGAGTACGAGGAGGAACCCTGAGGAAGGAGGCTGTCAAACAGGTTGAGTTACACTGATAACCATGTCAGGTTCAGTTAGGCTTGATATTTTCCAAGTGTGTGATCAGTCGCTGAAGGCTTTGAAGTGGCAAGCGTGATGCAATTGAGTCTGAAATTCCTGCAGCGCTCCAGAACAGAAGGGGAGGTTTCTTTTTAAGTATGCAGGCACAACTTCTAACCTGTCTCCTCCTTCTCCCCATCAAACAGAATCTGTTTCAGGACAGAGAGTGCACTTAAGATCACTGCTTTCAGACAGGTTCCTCAGTGCTTGGAAGGCAGGAAGATGGTGTGGAAATGCTGCTGCATCCTTTTTCTACCATTTTATTTGGTCACGGGTGCCTGCAAAGACTGAGAGAAGGCTGTAAGACATTGAAGACATTAGCAAGCACAACTGATAGGATTTGGTCCATCGTGCTGATGTACTTTCCATGCATTCAGACCTGTCCACCTGATTATCACATCCTCTGTCAGGAACTGAAAACCAGGAATCACTGTGACATTAAATTAACCTAGGAAAAAAGAACTGACAAGCATGAACCCATTCTTCCTACTTTTGGCAAATTCTGTAGGATGTTTCTATAGATAAATCACAGGAGTCCTGACCCAAAGAGGAAACTGGCTGATGCTTTTACTCAGCATTGTTGTAACCATGCTGTTTTCAGAAGGCCAGTGAAGCTCTTTGGGACTGTGTGGTCATAGAGCACTAGCAATTTGTGGTCAACCTGAAAAAAGCTCTCTGGAGATTTTATTTCCACAAAGCAACACAGGCTTGTGACTTTTCACCAGCATAAAGTATGACCCAAACCAGTCATACTGCCTTATCTTGTTATGAATCTCAGTAATTGTCACAATCCACAGTCCATGTCACTTTGTGGGGTGCTCATCTGGCCACTTGTAGATCAGCAAACAAGAGGAGCAGAAAGACCTCGTCTGAGGTGGTTTGTTTCAGGTCCTGCTTCTGGTCCCATCTGCATCCCATCTGCTCTTCCCTCCCTGCTGGGCCACTCTGGCCCTTTTCCCTATTTCCGAGATTCTAGGCTAGAATTCTGCCCTGTCAGGCATTAGTGGACAATACCTGGTGAGGAGGAAAGGGATGGATGGAAATTTGAATGAGTGAGTTGTTAACATGCTCTACTGGTTGCTGCTTTGTTGCCTTTCCTCTTTACAGTTCTCTTGCTCTCCCCCACACGCTCTTAGGTCTCTTTCCGTATTTCAAGTCCCACTACAGCTCTCCAGCGTGCTCCTGTCAGAGCTCCTTCTGCCAAAGCCTGGGTCACCACTTGGTCAAGAATTTCTTTCACTGTCCTGAGTTTTTCCACCTTTGCTTACCTACATCAAGCCCCAAGGGTTTCTCCCACCCACTGGAGTTTCTTCCACTCTCCCAGCTATTGTTTGTGCCAGGATGATAAAGGCTGTGATCTTGTCACCACGCAGGCCCCACTTGCAAGGCAATATCATACCCACAGTTCTGCACGACAGCTAACCTAAGACTAATTTCTAAACCTCAGACTGGTTACAGTAGTATCCCTGGGATTCTTTCCAACTGAACCAAATCAATTTTGAAGTCCCATATCGAAAGCCTCCTCCAATTCCACCCTGATGAGTGGTCACAACAAAAGCACGAGGATTCCTTTCCATGCTCACTGCAGAGAGAATTATTTATTTATTTATTTATTTTTATCTGCAAAAGTAGGAGGATGTTGGTGCATTTTCTTCCTGACTCTTTGCAGTAAAGCTACAGAGCCACTCAGCCTTCATTCTGCATTTCTGGCGTGGATTACTCCTACTTAAGTCTACAGTTTTACATTTGTCCATCTTAAATGGCATTCAGTTTTTCTAAACTATTTATCCAAAGTTTTAGCTTCATATAAAACTTTTCAACATTCATATGAAATAGAAAACAATAAGGGAGAACAAAATGGAAAAGTATGTTTTAATAGTGAGAAACATGATTTCATTATCACAAATTACCAGTGCTATTAATATTTAATAAAATATTTCTTCATTCTAAAGTTTTCTTATTAAAACAGTGATTTTCTGCAAAACTGCAGAAAGACTGCACTTAAAGTTGTTACTTCAGAGTTATTTTCAAAATGATGGTCATAAGATGTTTTTGAGGCATTAGCAACAGATGATGTTAAGTTGTTATAGCAATAGAAGTGATGTGGTGACTTCGTGGAACTGAGTGACATTATGGTGACAGTTTGGGAACAGTTCTTTTGTTTCTGAGCGTGGCTTTGAAGAAGAAAGAGAGATGAAACTTAGCAAATCTAAAGCTTCTCTGTGTAAAAAATGCCAAATATCCTAACTTCTCTCTGACCAAATTTACTGCGGAAAGAAGATAAATATTTCAACAGTACTTCCTCAGGCCCACTTACTTTAATATCCCTTAGGAAAATAAGATTTATACACATATAGTAAGCTTGCACAAAGGGATAAACACCACATTTTAGTAAATTTGATATATCTGAAGGGTTTCCCAGTAGGTAGAAAACAGAAGTAATTTCTAGGCAGAATAATATTTTTTTCTTTCCTGGTATGAAGTCATCATTCAGAAAACTTTATCTTCTGTTTTTTAATTAGCTCTCTTGGATAAATGCCAAAAAACCCATTTATGCAGTAAAATGATGTTAAGACAAAAAAATGTTCCTTTCTAGAACATCCTTTCTTATGTTTTTTTGTTAGAAGAAAGAAGAGGAAAGAAAAAGATTTGTACATTTTCCAACTGTGGTATTGAAATTTTTATAGGGAATCAGCACATGCCACTGAGCAACGTTTCAGTCAATAGGAAGACCACTGTCAGTCCACAAAAAAAGAAAATGAAAAAATGCCAAACTCCACAGTTCCAGCTACCAATAATGTCAAACAGAAAATGTGCAATTGAAACAAAAACAAAGAAAGAATTCTAGCAGTATTCTCAAAAGTGGACAGTACTTGGAGAAAGTCCTTGGAATGAGTCACAGAAAGGCTAAATCTTTTGTACTGAGCCGGTCCCAGTGGTCAAGCAGAAATCCAAACATCTTGTTCGAACAAATCCAGTGGGAGATTGTTCCAAGGAAAGAGAGAGCATCTCCGGAAACGCCAAGCCAAGAGTTGTGTAAAAAGGCCTGAAGGGAACATACAGGCAGCAAAAGGACATGACACAGTGGGGAGAAGTAGTAACAGCAGAAATCCAAGTTAGACAATTGTAAACAAAATTTTTACGGAAAGGTTGGTCAAACAGGGAGACAGGCTGCTCAGAGGGACTGTGGAGACTTCATTCTCAGGGGTAATTAAAAGTTGCTGGATGTGTTTCTGAGCAACCTGATCTAACACTGAGATGGGATGTCCTAGCTCTGAGTGGGGCTTGGTACAGAAACTTGCAATGGCCTTGAGCTTCTTGCAAGTTAAATTATATTCTCTAAACATTTTTCAGTGGAGGGCTATTTCCTTCCTGTCACTGGCTCTTCAACATGGAACAGCATTGTTCCTTTAAGGGACAATCTAGAGAGAGACAGAAACAGTTGTTCTGTGACCAAGCAGATCCTACATAGTGAACTAAAGAGAAAAAGGCAGCAGAATTGGCTGACATGAGACTTTGGAGCCATTCTTAAAAGTACATACCATATGTGGGATTTTCTGACTTTCAAACCCTTTGCAGCCAATGTGGCAGCAATGACTCACAAAGATGAGGGAAGCAATAAGTTTCCTGGGACAGAAGGAACAGGTTGCTGAGCAGGAGGTTTTTGTTTGGCATATGACACAGCAGTGTATGCTGGGAGATGATGTGGAAGGTGCAAGTTAAGGTGCTGATCATACACAAAATTTAAGAGCCAACAGCACACCCACAGATCCTGACTTGTCCATCCCAGTGGGGAACTGGCATTCTTTACCAAGGGTTATTCATATCTAGTATATGATTAGTTTCAAAAGGATGAGACCATATATTAAACAGTTGCTCGTTATAATGCCTGGCTTCTCTACATCCCTTTTGCTCCCTCTGCTCCCTTCATGACCAGGTACCAAATAGTTCCCAATCTCTTTCACTAAGAGAACTCCTGTTTTGCAAGATCCATGTGTAGCTCCTGGACTTCTACTGTCTATAGGTACCCAGTTCCCTACGTACAGTAAAGAGGGATATTTTAATTTCTAAAAGAGATATAAGGAAAAGCATAGGGCCAAAAGAATGGGGAGAGCAGTTATAGCAAAGTCCTGGCAGAGAAAAGGAGATGTGTGATAGAGGTAGTGCTAAGGTGGTTATCATTGCTGAAGGGAGTAAACATTTGTATCAGAGTAAATGCAAACTGTTGCAAATGAATCATAGAATCATTTCAGTTGGAAAAGACCTTCAAGATCAGTGAGTCTGTAAACAAGTCCACCACTAAACTATAAAGTCCAAGGGGTTGCTGTTTTCTGGTGTAGATTTTAGAAAAAGACATCATAATGGGAGGATTGCAAGGATGTGAGGAGCATCTGCCAGCATTCAGTATAATTTATACCATATAAAGATAACGGGGAAGAAACACTGGGGTGTAGGGTGGTCACTCGGTTTCACAATCTGATTTTTTGTGTGGTGCATGCTGACTCCATCTCATGATAACCACCCACCACCTGGGGTGTTTATCTTCTTGAGGCACTCAGACCTTGATCATTTATTAGCACGGACAATTTGGGCAATCCCAAATTGCTCTTTTCAGAGACACACAGGTCTGCAGTGGAGAAGGGAAAATTACAAGCCTCTCACTGGAGAGCATGTTTGCCACAGCCCACAGCACCTTCCATGCTGGTGCTGGGCTTTCAAATGCCACTCAGAACTGACTTAAACCCTAACTTTTTTCAAGGTTAAACGCAGCTACTTTCTGTATCCAGGAATTCGATTGTGTTGTTTCGCCTTTATGTGCTAGAATAACCTACCCTCTGAAATCTCCCATGTGGATATTTCTAGACCTTAATCAAGCTCTGTTGTCATGACATGTTCTCTCAGATAAATTAAAGTGATATATTATTTAAATAGCTGATTGTACAGCAGATTTTTTCAACCTGGAGCAGCTCTTGATACATGCATCCTTGGGCTGTGTCAGCACAATGCTTTAGTCAGCCTTATTTCATACTCCTAAAAACGTTGTCAATCCGAGACCACTTTGGCAGGAGGAAGGGATCTCTGCAGCTGTGTGAGACACACTCCGACCTCTGCAGTTGGAGACAGAAAGCTCTGCTTTGCCTAGTTTTAGCTGTAGATCTGCCTGACCTCTCTTCAGGGATGTGGCAGGTTTGCTGTCCCAGCAGCGACCCAAGTGAGGAGATGCTCCTACCTGCTGCCACCTCTCCCTCCAAAAGCAGTCAGTGAGGACACCACCCAGACCCCACCACAGTCACCAGCCTTGGATGGACACTCAGGGAAGAGAAGAATGAAGCCAAGCTCCCACCCAGGACCTCTGGGACATGTTTATCCCCCAGAGCTGATCCTGGAGCAACTGGCCAAATACCAGGTCAGTCACAGACTGCTGGAGGGAGGACAAGGTGGGATGAGAGCCCAGCCACACTCAGCAGTGAGTTATTATCACATGGTGCAGTGAACATGTGGTGGCTTTTTCCCTGCCTACTCCTTGCGGGCCGACAACCTTGTTCTGTTAATTTCAGAGGGAAATGTGATGAGTAGGTGAATATGCCCCCTGAATTGGTATTTCAGGCAGAAAAGATTAATCTATGTATATTTTATAATTGGTGATGCATTTCTTAATTTATTTTCTTTTGGATGATTTCTTATATACCCACACATATGCAAAATAAAGGACAAAAAGTTTTTTGGATGCTGCATTTCATATGTATTAGCAGCATGGTTGGTGGGTTGTTGGGGTTTTTTTGCCAAACACATAAGAACTGCTAAAACTACCAAAGAGACTCTGCTTGAAACTGCAATTTCTTGTATACCCCTGTGAAAAATATTCCAAGGCACTAATAATGCTGGCTGCCCCCAGATCACACCAGTAAATCTTGACATCAGCCTTTATTTACAGAGAAAACCCCACCTCAGTTATCCTTCTCTGTGTTTTCCTTCTGGAGATGAACTGCTTGGTATTTTGGTGACAAAGCTGTCTGTCCATTTGTAACCCTCTTGGGTCAGCTTGGTGATGTTGTCAAACTTGGGTGCTGATGTGTGGGAAACCACTGTAGGGAAATGCCTGAGAATTGATTTGGGCCATTCTTCCTGCTGCTCCCATAAATATGCTCAGCTTTTGCAAACCTGATTATCCCTGAAGATTCTCTTCACCTATGAAACAGCATCTCCCAGGGCTGCAGATGTTGATAGTAGTTACATTGGAGGTCAAATTTCAATAGGGAGCAAGACAAAAAAGTAAAATTTAAAAACTGTGGGCATTTGGTTTTAGTTCTCACAAATTCCATTGTTAGAATTTCCTTTAGTAATCATTTAAAACAAGTTCCTACCTTTGCTCAGTCCCTATTCTTTCCCTTCCTTCTCCAGTACAAAAAAATCTGTATATTGGGCAAAACTTTTCCAGGTAGACATTGTACCCAAAGTTTGGGAAATCTAAACAGGACACTTCAATTTTACTACCTGCCTCACTATACTTGTTTAAAAAATAATTTAAAAATTCAGTTTGAACTCCAGTTTGAATATGACAAAAGAGCAGAGATAAGTCTAGAAAAAAATCTCTAATAAAAATGCAGGATTAACAGGATCAGTGTGGAATTTACATTAGAAAAACAAAGACACTGTGAGAAAATCAGCCTGATGGTAAGACATTGGTTCACCTGAAAATATAGTCTCAAAGCCCCCTGTTTGTTTACTTTCTGGTATTAATTTTTAGCTATCAAATTAAAATTAAGTCTAAACAATGGCACTGTGCCACATAAACTGTATCTATCTCAACTCTAGACCTGCTCACTCTTCTCAGACACTCATCCAGGACAGTTCCATAGCCCAGGCCTTTGACAAGAAATATTCCATCAGGGAAATGTGCTATGCAACTAACCTGAGCAGATCCCTTCCACCCTTCCAGTTTTATGATTTCTTTCCCTTGGATGCACCCAAGGGAACTTCTGAAAATCTCACCACAGAAGTTCACCATTGTTTCTGGAAGAATGATTTCAGACTAAAATCTATTTATCTCAGTATCACAGAATCAGTTTGAATAACCAGTATAGTCACTTCTAACTATGGGATTTGCTTCTTCCTTTCTTTTTCATTCTCAAAGATGTGCCTTTTTTTTTTTCTTAGTAGACATTGGACCTCCAATGACATTCTCCTGATCACTTGATAGGGAAAGTGCTTTAAATTTCCTTAGGAGCTACTAGTGTTAATTTGGTCTCTTCCTGATAGTATCTCTGAATTCTCCAACTGTCTTGGTACCCTTTTATTCTTTGTTTGCTCCAGTCATAGAAACACAGCAATGGTGTGGATGCTGTGAAGCAGATGGAAAACCTGCCACAGAACCTGGAACACTTGTGCCATGCTGGACAAGACCAATAAAGGAAAACAAAAACCTCCTTCCCTCCTTCCACGGATAGGTGTTGTAAATTGCTTAAAGAATCACCAGCAAAGGTATCAGTAAAAACAATTTAATTATAAAAGCAACAGCACAATGAAGTTCATTGACAAGTTTCACTATGCTACTTACTAGGTGGTTAAGCACAGTGAGGAAAAGCAGCAAGAAGAAATCCAGGGTCAATCGGTGCAAACCAAAATGAACCCAAATAAGCCCAAAACTATCTTTGTGGAGACAGGGGGAGGGGGGAAGTACAGGAAGAGAGTAAAGGATTCATATGGGATTTATAATAAATAACAGTAACTTACAGGCCAACCTTACCTACAAATCTAAAGTACCTAAAAATCCAGGAGAACAGCATTTTTCCCACATTGGCTACAGCATATACACACTTGTATGCACACAGACATTGTGCTCCAGGAGAGTTCAAAGGGTCTTATTTTGGACTGCTGTTTATAGGGCCTCAAGAGAGTAGGCTCTAGTCGTAATGAAGTTTCATCCTGGCCGCAGTTCAGGTCGGCACCCTTTCTTTGAAATTCTGAGAACAAAAATGTCATTCCACTTGAGTTTTTACTCAGGCAAAAAAAATTCTAAGGCTGTCCATTAAAAAGAAAAAGGGCAGGAGGTTGTCAGCCAGCACAAGTTCCTGGGAACAGATGGTGTTTCTGATAAGGTCAAGAGGAGCTCTTTTTGTTCGTCATAGGCTGAGGCCTCACAAGCATTTCCCAGACCATAGTATGGCCTGGAAGGAAAGGAGGGATGTACAAGCACACCTCCCACTCATGAAAACCACCCACCCAAAAATGTTGCATGCATCAGATTTGCAGTGTGCACCTGGGAAGGAGTATACCAACACTAGGGGCAAGTGTTCAACTGCAGTACCCATGGGCTGAGGAGCAGCTCTTATCCTGTGGCCGATGGGGTCCATCTCCATCAAAACCTATATTCTCCTAAACCTCCTTTGGTTTATATGCAAACACAGATGTACACATTCCTGTTCACATCCCCATCAGCTGAAAAGCAGTAGAGACACTGCTGAGCCTTCTGAGCTTCCCTTGGTGCAGGCAGTGGAGAGGATGCCAGCACAGTGCTCATCAGGAGAAGGACCATGGCCCTGACACCATCTGTGCCATGCAGAAGGTTCTGCTGACCACAAGGGAGGCTGGCAGATCAAGGGTTGCTCTCAAAGGGAGGTAGCTCCTTCCCTTTGACAATGTCAGAGCAGGTTCAGGAGAAGCTTTTCAAAGTCTGCTCCACTTACACTGTTTTTGTTTTTCCCCTAACCTCTTTATGAACTCTTGGATAACAAGCTGTGAACTGAAGTTCACAGAGCTTGATTTCTTCCCCAAAAGACTTTTGTTCTACAGGAAATAACTCTTTTCTACAAAAAGAATAAACATATGAACTGCTCAGACTTAAAAATGCTCGTGTATCAAAAGGGAGAGTATGAAGAGGGCACAAGGGATTTATTTTCTGAATAGATTTGCTCATGCTGAATAAAAGCTGGCACCTTTTAATAAGCTGAATTTTCTTTTCTGGCAAACAGTCCAGCTAAACTGACAAGCTTCTGAGTACAACCTCCTAAATAAACAGCTCTGTCTCCATCTTGCAGAAACATTGCAACTATTATAAACACTGCAGTGGAAAAACAATCTAAAGAAAGGGAAGCTGGCGGGCTCCAGGAAGAAGGAGGAGCCAGCACGTGCACCTCAATTCACAACATCCTTTTGTGATAAAAATGAAGTAGTTCAAGTGTTTGTGTTCACTCCTGCCTCTGAAAGAACTGCTTCCAGAAAACATCTTGTTATCAAGAATATCTAGGACAAAAAAAATTAGATTATCTACATCTTTTATATGAGGTCAACTATAAATCAGTACTTTATGTGACAATGCCTATTTGACTTGGCAGAAGTGCTTTTTCTTTGGTGTGAGACAGTTCAGAGGCTGGCAATAACCCTTAGCTTGTCCTTCAGGAGTAAAAGCTCTCCTGTAAACCATTCTGGATAAGCCCACCCTTTTTCCTCTGTATTTCTGAGCCAAAAGATCTCTCTGGCTCCAACCTGTAAGAGAAAGAGCGTTAGTTCTTTTAACTGTAGTCTGCTCTGAGTGATTTAGAAAGCCATTAGTGTACCAGCCACTATCCCTAGAGCAGACCATGTGCCAGTGCTTGGAGGTCTCTGCAGGGAGACCTGAACACATCTAAAAGCAACTTTTGCCCAAGCCCTGTGCAGATCTTGAAAAGTATCATCCACACAGTCACACAACCAAATTTTTTGGTTTTAATGTTTTCATTAGATTGGTCTATTTTTGTCTCCTGCCCTCAGCCTGAGATTTTTTTTGTGTACTAAAACCAATACGAAAGAATAGTAACACTTAACTATGTTTTCTTTCCTTTCTATATTTTGTGCAATTCCGCAGGGTTTGGGGCAGTTGGAGGAGGACAGCCACAGTTCAGCAGGATGCCGACTCCTCCTCCCCCAGCTGCTCAGAGCTGGCACAGGCTGACCCCTGGGATCCCAGGCTTAAGGACCATCACACTCCCCAGGGGTCTGTGCTGATACCACCCATCATCTTAGCTTCACTTCCTAAGTTCTCAGGTCCTCTCCAAAAATTTTGAGGCTTATTCCCCAAGGACGGATCACCAAGCAGACCTCAATTCCACAAGTGCTCAAAGCACTAGTGTCATTCTTGGTCAGCATATCTGAACTCAGGCATGGTAAAATTAGTAATTCATCTCTTCACCTTATCATATTCAATTCTCCCACTTTTTCTGCTGTGTTTTTACTTTCTTAACTGCAATTTTGAGGCAATAGTGAAAAAAGATGCATACCAAAAGTGGAGTGACTGAACAAATGATCTGTCTTCACAGTACTTCTCCAAAATTCTCTTGGGTGGAGCAGTTTGCTGTTCTCAGAAACAACCTGAAGTCCTTCAACTAAAAAACTTTTGTGTCAGTAGCACGTGTATAAAATAGTAGTGATGTTTCCATTTCAAACTCAGTTAAATACCTGAATCAACAGAGAAGCATGTTGATCCTACAGAGCCAAGAAGAGAGGTGAGATGCTATCCATTCTGTAGCTGCCATCATTCTTGGCCTTCCCCCATGTCCCTGGAATTCACTTACGGACTCTACCTCTGTAATCCAATTTCAGATGTGGTCCTTTTGTGTTGTTCTTTTATCATTACAGCTGGCCTTGCCACGTCCGTTTTGCTCATCTGACATGTAGGGGATGTTGGAAGGAGCTGCTCTAATGGAAAATCCAAAGCAATGCTGTATTGTTTCTTCTTGAGAAAGGGGAGGAGGCAGTGGAACGCAGCCTCTGTCCACCCAGAATGCTCTGTCTGATGCCTCGTTTCCCTATCTCGTCTCTCTACTTGTTAAGTATCACAGTTAACTCCTTTCAGCTGTTTCAACAGCCACTCTCAGAGCAGAGTGTGTAGTACCTGCTTCTAGTCCTCCTGCTTCCCTCTCTCCTTTGAACTACCTCCACCTGAGTTCTGAACCTCAGACCTTTCCCAAAGTTTTGGATACAAAATGTCCTTGACATAATTTGAGACACAGCCACCTTGCCTTGCTTTGCTGAGATGACAAAATCCCCATTAGGGTACCGGACCTCGGCTTTCCAAGGCGTTTGTAAGTTTGTTATTTCTGTCTAGTGGGATCTATCCGGTATTCCTTGGAGGAAGCATTATATACAAAAAAGGATGGCATATAGGATGTAAGATGGAAAACTCTGAGGTGCAGCCCCAAGCAAAAGTCAAAGAGCAATGAAGACCAGAGAATTTTATAACATAAACAGGAAAATATTCTGTTTATGTTCAAAACCTAGGAATAGGTTGTGCCCTCATATCTATAAAGATATGCAAGAACATGAACTTTGCTTTATTGAACCAAAGCAATAGTCCATCTGGACAGAAATTCTATCTGTGAAATTGGCTCCTAGCAGGTCCTCTTCAGAAAAGTGTAAAAATGCCCCACTAAGATTAGGCTTTCTTCTGCTGTAACCTGAGGGCACTAGGTAGGATGCCCTTTTGTCCCTAAAGACCACAGCTCTCTCCACCCTTACTCCATTGGTGTGGCTGTCCTGGCTGTTGTGCAATCCATGCTACACTCTAGCATCCCATACTTGTAACTCTTCCCTTGTTAGGAAAAGGCTCCTATATCCACTTTCTATATCTTATGACTGTTTGAATGTTGCCAGCACTTCAGAAAATTGTTTGACTCACAAACACCTCTATGACAGAGAAAAAATCCTTAGGAAATCTTTTTTTCACAGGCCTAGCACTGAGCAAGAGTAGTAAGTAAGATGATGAGCTCATTTCACATAACCTTTAGAATAGTTATAAGAAGCAGGTAATGATTTTCTCCAGTACATTAAACAGGTGACTAGAAGATTGGCAATCCATTAACAAAATAACACACAATAGCTTTCTGTGAAAGAACATTTAATTTTTATCTTTCCTGGTTTGCAAACCAAAACTTCATAAAATGCTTTTCAAACTTCAATTCTCTCTTTTAAGTTCTCATTTCTGTAATCTCTACAGTGAGATAAACATTGGTCTGAAAAGAAGTATTCAAGTAGCTAAATTGACAGAGGAGCAAAATTAAAAATTTGCTTCTTCCTTTAACTCTTATACGCTCTGTGATGGGGCTATCCATCACAAGTGAGCTATCTCAGGATTGATCACAAGCCTAGCACAGTGTAATTACTGAACCAAAAGCATTGTATTATATAGCATGAAATGAAATAGCAACTTTGCCTTCCACATTATGAACCCGTTGACTAATGATGGAGTGTTGCAATTAGAAAATATGGAAGTAACAAGACAAGGTATTTCACAGTCTACTATGTACAGAATAAAACTACTGATAGAGTGAAGCAGGGAAATTAAAACCAATAAAACTGGAACAGAAAATAACAATGGCATTCTTAATAATCTGTAAAAGGAGAGGATGGAAGTGTCCTCCAAAGCAGGTCAAGTTTAAAAGGATTATGCACAGCATCTGGAAAAGGCTTCTTCTGGTCTGGCCTTGTGTCAGTGGACCTATTTGTTTTTTCTAAAATGTTTTGTGATGCATGAAAGCTCTTGCATTCATTGGCATCATGTGACCTAGCACCAGGAGATTTTGCTTTAAGAGACTAGAGAGGAAAACCCAATGAGCTGTGGGCAAGAGCCCCCACTGCCCAGAGCTCCCTCCCCGACTCCCCGACGTTGATGCTGCCTGAGTGGCAAAAGGCTGATCACCATGTTGTCAGATCAACTGGGGACACCAAGCCAAGAACATGAGTGCTTTGGAAGTAATGAATTTGGTACAAATTGGCAATAAAAACAAACAAACAAATACACACACACACTCCCCCCCCCCCAAAGAAGACAAAAAGACAAAGTACTGCAAGTTGCCCAAAGCCCATACTAAAGGCATTCTTCCCTCTGGGTATTTGCTTGCATCTTCAACTAAGCTGATTATCTGGAAACATAAAGCCAGGTAGGAATTTATTTGAAAAAAATGCAATCTTTTTTCTTATCTTTTCTTTCTTCTTTCTTTTTTTTCTTTTAACCTGGATTAAAATCTTTCCATAGTCCTAATACCAACTACAAACATTCTGAGCCCCTGATGCAAAACAAACCCATAAACCTATGGAATAATCCAGCTTACTTATATTTCATCTTAATGTTAGCTGCAAACTTCAACAGTGCCTGAGTGATGGAGGTTTTCAGACTTACAGCAATACACAGAAAAGAAAATGAAAAAGAGAAAGAAAAAAGAAATAGGAAAAGAAAAGGAGAAAAAAGGAAAAGAGAAAAGAGAAAAAAGGTGAATACTATTGCATGTGGTAACATTTTCTGACACCGTCTGGCTTAAATTCACTAATTAATTTCAGCAAGAACAGAAAAAAATTAGTCTTTCCTCCTCCCTCTTCTCCCACCTATCACTTCTGTCAAGGCTCCTGACTGACAGAGAGTAGGATTTTTGAGGGTATTTTTGTGTTTGTAAAATATCAGCCCTAGGTCTGACTCCATCTCTTTGGAGCACTCCCTGCCTTTCTGCAGGGAGCTTTTGGGGACGAATGAGCCAGAGAGGATACTCATCACTGATGCTCTTTTGTGGCAACTGCATGCAGAGTTCTGTGAAAAGGTGAAGAAATATAAATCACAGGCTTCTGTTCCTACTTGCAAGGAGGAATTTAGAAACTCTTCCTCTCCTGGCTGATAGTTCCCTAGTAGACACCTTGAGGTGATAAGGATACAAATGCTTATGAAATCCTAGCCATCTCTTGTTTATCTTAATAAACTAATATTTTATACTCCGTGTAGGTTGCTTGCAGCATCTCTTTATGCTGAAAGTTGCTCAAAATATCCTAGAAATAACATAACACCACTGACTCAAGGAAAGGAAGTTTTCTTTGAATCTGTGCTTTGTCAGTTGTGTCCTGTTGGGACACTCTTCATCCTGGGCTGTTCTTGGGAACTGCATTTACAACCTTTACCCCATGATCAGTGTTGGTAGAATAGTGAGTTTGTGTTTATGTCCTAACTTGGGTGACATTTACAGGGTCAAAATCTTGCCCTTAGGCTTCACCATCAGGATCACAGGTTGGTAAATCAAGCAATTTAAGTTTAAGAGATTGCAGATTAGTATTTAAATATATGACATTTTAATTCCAATTACCACAAAATGACTGCATTTTCGTTATGAAAAAAAGCAAGCTATAAAATGGATGTATTAAACTCTGTGATTTTCTCTAAATTTTGTTGAAACTGTATTTTCAATTATTAACCTCAATGATTAACTTAATTTCATAATTCAGTATTTTCCAAGATGTTTTCTATAACCAAAAGATGCATCATTTCCCTAGGAGGCTGAATAGTTGTTAGGAAAAGTAATTGCTTACATACAGCTCTATTAAAATTTGGAAAAGTGTTCAACTTTCTGAAACAATTAAGAATTCAGAAATGGTTCAGATTTATCTACCTATTTTCCCCTAAAACATTTAATGCTCTTGGGGTACAATTCTGAAGATGTTCAACATAAAGTACAAATTATTATCCTAATGGATAAATGGAGTCTAACATGATGACAGAGGTGCTGGGATCAAGCAGCAGCTCAACTACCTATCAAAACAGGAGCCAGAGTCCACATCTGTTCCTTTTTGACCAAACACATCTTCCAGATAAGGTTGTAGGAACGTTCTCTCTCTCCTGGCTTGGTCCTTCTGGTCAACATCTCTTGCAGAGCTGCTTATGTTGCCCCTTGTTCCTACTCTGACCCTGTCTGACAGTCAGAATATTTATCTAGAATGTTGGTCACCTCAGGGCACAGCAATCATAAAATCCATGCTATGCCACTATCTTGGTCAATGTTCTACCCACTAGACACCTAACATTGTGAATACTGCCTCTTTCATGCTTTAAAAGGAAAAGGTAAGTATTTTCTCCAAATCACAGAAAGTTACTTTTAATATCAATTTGCATGATACTATCAGGGAGCTGTCGATTTGTCCCTTTATTTTGGTGTATTGGATTTGTGAGGCAATGTCTCTGTAGCAGGAGGGGCTACAGGGGTGGTTTCTGAGAGAAGCTGCCAGAAGTTGTCCACATGTCCAACAGAGCCAATCCCTGGGGGCTCCAAGATGGACCCGCCCCTGGTCATGGCCAAGTCCATCAGTGATGGTGCTAGTGACATTGGGATAACGTATTTAACAAGAAGAAAATGCACAGAAGCAAAGGCAGCCAGAGAGGGATGACAATATCCAAGCAAAAAGCCCCAGACACTAGGGGCACAAGGAGGGGCAGGAGGTGCCCCAGGTGCTGGAGCTGAAGTTCCCCTGCAGCCCATGGTGCAGACCATGGCAAGGCAGCTGTGCCCCTGCAGCCCATGGGGGAGCAGAGATCCACCTGTAGCCTGTGGAGGAACCCGCACTGGAGCATGTGGAAACATCTTGAAGGAGGCTGTGACCCCAGGGGAAGCCTACACTGGAGCAGGCTCCCAGCAGGACCTGTGGAGAGAGGAGCTCACACTGGAGCAGGTTTGCTGGCAGGACTTGAGACCCTACAGGGGACCCACATCGAAGTAGCCTGTTCCTGAAGGACTGCACCCTGTAGGAGCCACACTAGAACACTTCATGAACTGCTGCCTGTGGGAAGGATTCCCGTTACAAAAATTCATGGAGGATAGTCTCCCATGGGAAGAACCCCATGCTAGAGCAGGGCAAGAGTGTGAGGAGTCCTCCCCTTGGAGGAAGGAGAGGAAGAGACAGTGTGAAGTGACCGCAGTCCCCATTCCCCATCTTCCTGCACCACTTGCAGGGAGAGGTAGAGAAAATCAGGAGTGAAGTTAAGGCTGGGAAAAAGGGAATGCCATGGGAAAGGTGGTAAAGATTTGGTTTTATTTCTCATTAATCTACTCTTAACTGATTGATAGTAAACTAATTTCCCCAAGTTGAGCCAGTTTTGCCCGTGACTGTAATTGCTGAGAGATCTCTCCCTGCTCTTATCCCCACCCATGAACTTTTTGTTATATTTTCCCTCCCCTGTCCAGCTGAAGAGTGATGGAGCAATATTGGGGTGCACCTGGCATCCCATTGAGGTCAGTTGGTTGGTGTCTCCTTCCTTTTTCCTTTCTCAAGTAAGCCCTGTTGATTTAACTCCAACTCTGAGATGCCTCATCTTTCTGACTGACTACACAGGGAATACTGTGCTGGGGTGCTGCAGTGTTCAGTATACAAGTTTCTCTTCAGATGTAGCCTAGTTTCTCTGTGAAACATGCCTCAAGAGCCATTTTGGAGTGTAGTAGTCAAATTTATTTCCACCGTAGAAGCACACTTGTTTCAGTAATAAAAAAATAATCTTTGCAGAATAAAAGTAAACCTGTAGTGGTATAAATATTATTTACTTGCACAAGAATTCACCTAAGTCACTCAACATATGTTTAGACTTAGTTTTCTCACAGTCCTACATTTCCAATGGAGTTAACAAGATAGTTACTTGCAGAAAGATGAGAAAGTGAAGTCTGGCTCAGTTGGGATATAAACATACATGAAATAATAGAAAGCTTATTTCCTTGGTTGGTTGGGGTTTTTTTTGTTATATGACTACATTGCCTATGAAAAATACTAACAGCCTTCAGCACTGACCACTTCTATTTGTCTAATTAAAATACATTACATAGAGAGCCACAGAAGCCTCTTCTGGCTGCCTTGCAGACTTGACCCTGGCACTGGCCAGGCAGAACCAGCAATGAAGTGTTCAAGCTCAGAGGTTCTTAGGCTGTGCTCCGTTTCCATGTCTCCATTTCTGAGACTCCCATCACCAGCTACTGCCTTTCAAGAACAAACAAGGTCTAGCAATTTCCTTCAGGGAGTCATCACAGACTCATTAGACAGCATGCCTGATCAATCAGTAGATCCCTGTGCCATGCTAGCACAGGTGCTCTACTCCATACAGCATTTTTAATGACCTGGGGAAACCAACAGGCCAGCTTATAGTAGGTAGGGCTGATGTGTAACTTTACCTAATATGAATACTTCATCAAAAAAACCCCCACAAAAAACCTTAAAACTATTTTTTGCACTCCCATTCAGTTCAAGCCATGGAACAACAGTAAACACAACTGCAACAAATTTAACTTGCACTTTAACTTCTAGATAACTCTTCAACTGTTTTTCCCAATAGTGGGGGTGGAGAAAAAGAAGGGGGAATAAAATTTAATGAATCACTCTCACAATGACCCTGTATTCCTGTGTTCTGCTGAAATTATACTTCTTTACTATAAAGGCTATTGTCAGCACACACCATGTCCTCACAGCAAATGCTGATTTATTCTGATCCTTCCTTACTGTTAGTACAGTGACAGAAAGTACAAGGTTCAGCCTTGACTCTTCTCAAGGTCTCTATGAGAGGAGGACACCGAACTAATACAGCACAATACTGAAGACAAGAGAACATAACACTTAAGTTCTGATACACTGAAAAGCAATTTCACACATAAGCTCATTTATGTAGGCACACTGACATATTGAGCACCATTTTTTTTTTCAGTTTAACATCAACATTCAACTCTGAAAAGAAGAATGTTAAGCCTCTAGGACAGTTTCAGTATCAAGGAAAGAACTACTTCTAATTTAGAAACATCAAGACACTAATGTTGACACCTTAGCTGAGACATTCACTGCAAGTGACCCTCTCTCTGAATTCGAAGGCGCTCCTTCTCCACTTGCAAGCGTTCTTTCTCAATCTGCAGCTTCTCTGACTCAAACTTTAGGAACTGCAGCCTCTCCTTCTCTAACTGCAAACGTTCCTTTTCAAGTTTTAACTTTTCTGTTTCTAGATCCAGAGGCTGCATGATGGGTTTTTCAGTTTGGGTGAGGTCATTTTCCAGGGCAGGTTTTTCAGCATGCAGGGTCTCTAGCCTGAGTTTCTCCCACTCAATCTGAAGTCGTTCCTTCTCAATCTGAAGCCTCTCGCGCTCCAAGTCAACATGCCGCAACCGCTCCTTCTCAATCTGCAGCCGCTCCTTCTCCACTTGCAACCTTTCGGCTTCGATGTCCAGTCGCTGTTTTTCCAGCTCCACCTTTTGCTTCTCCAGATTTATAAGCAAGTGGGAATCTTCATAGGCTAGCCTAGCTTGAGCAGAGCTCAGATTTCCAAACTCTTCAATGTGGGGGAAGTCTGGTAGGTCATTTTCCTTTTTCGAGTCTGGCAGAACTGATGACAATATTTCTTCTTCTTCCTCAATAGGAAACTGCAGAGAGGAATGCGACAGACAAGAATTACATTCTAGTCTTTATGCCAGAATAAATTAGTTACATACAACTTGACTGAAAAAAACACACTGCATTTTTTCATCTTAAAGTTATTCAGAAATGTTTAACTTGTATGTTGTGAAATAACCATGCTACGTCAGAAGATTTTTTTATCATTCCACAGGACGAGAAACAGGCTTTATTTGCGAGTTAGTATCTGGTAATGAAAAATGGAAAATCTTGTCAGTGAACATACAGGAACATGCAGAAAATACAGCACAGTAGTTATTATAGATCATTCAGAACAACTGATAGAAAACTGGATCTAGAAGACCATATGTTGTTCTTACCTTTCACAGAGCTGAGTGACATTTACGTAAGCCACCAGGCATTTGTTGTGACTAATTATTTATCAGAGCAGATGGATCCATAGGCTATGTTATGTAAGCTAGCCTAACCTTCACTAACTTGGGCTATTCCATTCCTAAAAAACATTTAACACTGACATTTTTCACATGCTCCTAACCCTTCCAACTCTATTAAGTGGGTCAATAGGCAGGACTTGTTTAACCATTCTGTATTATCACATTTGCTGTAAAGATATTTATAACACAGATGATGAGGTGGTTAGGACCACTGCTCTCCGCAGACTGTAACATTTTGTGTAGTATCACAGCCCATACGTGCTACAAATTCATAGTACAAAAGAGATAAATTGTCTCCCAATGCTGCAAGAGAAAGGCAAACTGAGGAAGGTTAGGGTTCAGAAATCCTTAGGACTAGGAGAGCCACTGCCAGTCCTCTAGCATTAGAGAAACACAGTGTTCTTCAGCACTCTGGCAGTAGTTCTCACTACCGTCTAACAGCTTACACTGATTTTCTCCCAGCATACGTATCAATGGAGTTAAGACAGGAGTTGCTTCCCCACTCCTCCCACTGAAAAAACAAAACAACAACAACAAAAAACCAAAACCAAAACAAACAAAAAAAACCCCACAACAAAACCCCCAAGAAAAAATCTCCCCCCCCAAAAAAACCCAAAGCAATAAAATACCCCAAACAAAACTGTTTGAGTACCCCTTTTGGAAAAGAGAACTATGTATTTAAAGAGGAACAGCAAAACTATTTGCATCTGACTGCACTCCAGCTGGTTGCCTATCCCAAGACAGTCAAAGTACTACTGGGAGTATCAACCTGTCTATAGAATCCACTACTGCTTGTCAAATTCACACTAAAATTCTGACAGAGGAAAGGCTGACTGACTAATTCAAGTAATGTTTTCATCTCCTAAATGTAGGTTCATTTCAAGAAATGCAAACAGTATCATATTTCTTTCTGTATTCTATTTCTTTCTGTACCTGCAGGTAACATATACTTTCATTTGTTAAAGATCAGCTCTTCTCCATTTATCCATCAAGGCAGTCTGAATACTAAAATGACCAGTTTCCTTCAACAGCATATTTCCCTTCCATTGACTAAACTAATTCTTATCTGTAGCACATGCGAATGCAAAATATATGTGCAAAGACATACTCAAAGTTTAGGGATATGAAGTCAGTAATCAACATCCAAGACCTTACACACAATTGCACGTTGCTAGATTTGAATACCATGTCTCTGAATTATATTTATTTCTACAGTTTAATTCACATGCTCAGAAGAAAACAGAAACAGATGCTATGAAGAAACACAGTAAAAAGCCTTATGCTGAAATGAAGCAAAGGCCATATTGCATATGGGTCGTGTATGTCAGTCACTCACTTCAAAATTCTGCGGATCCTCCTCTTCCTCTTCTACTTTGATTTCTGTTAAAGATCCACCAGCTTCTCTGAAGTCAGTGATATTCTGCCATTCAAAACTAGATTCAATTGCAAATCCCATTTTCTCATCCATGTCTTCATTGAGAGAGTCATCTAAATTGGATGAAGGAAGATGAAACCCAGCACCTACTACTTTGATGTTTGCATTCAGACGTTTTCTCTTCATGAGTGCTCTCCAGTCAAGGTATCGCCTTTTCACTTCTGTCCCTGTTCTCTGCTCTCCTTCACCTACAGCATTGACACACTCTGCTATTTCCTCCCAAGCCTTCCGTTTCATCTCATTAATTGTTGTATTAAGTTGCTTTGAAAAGAGTACTTCTCTCCTTTTTCTGATTTCCTTAAGGAGAGTTTGAGTTTCCTGAACACTAAAATTGCTTTTTCTTTTTCTTTTTAACTGTTTCATTTTTTCCAGGCTTAACCTAGTAATTTCACCACAGCAGACTACAGAGATGATCTGACACTAATCAGCTACTAATATAAATAAATTTAAAAGCAAATGAAAGCAGAGCTCAGTTCTCATGAAGTAAATTTTCTCTTCACTTTGTAGTATTTTTCTATTTGTCAGGCTTCCTAAGAGAAAAAGAGCAAACAAGATAAATCTCCAAGGTATACACCATGTATTTTCATTTAACAACTCAACTCCTAAGTCATAATTTAAGGAATGCATATTTTGAACTATTTATTGGATAAAAACCCATTTTGTTAAACTTTCAATATAAAGTAGTCATAGATACTTCCTCTAATCTCCTATGAATTATAAAACCATTAACATATCCATGTCACAAACTGTTAAGGTTGATTTGGTATTTCCATTACAAAAGTACAGCTATTTTCCTTTAGCCCTTAAGAGTTTTGCCATTCGGGATTTCCTTGAGACTGAAATTTGACACATGCATTTCAGTTTGAATGCTCAGTACTTCCAAAAGAAGCTGAAATTGTTATATCATTACTTCAAAAACCAGAGATGTTTAGGGGACTGAAATTTCTGAGACACATTTTAAATGAGACACCATTTTCATTAAAAAAAAAAAAGTAAATTAATATGAAAAGTTGACATTTTTGAAGCTCTTCTAACTAAACATAATCATAAATAAAAGAACTGGAGCAATCCTGTTGAATGTCCTAAAATAACTACTAGTTCAACCAAATGTCATTCATTAGAGACATTTTAACAGCAAAGAGATTTAAGTCACTATATGCCCATGGTAAAACCTCCCGTGTCCTTCTCACGCTGCTAAACACCTCATGTCAGATACCATGGCAGCTTAAAGTTCATCCAGTGCTCTACCCTCAGCACCAGTTGGTCCTGTGCCTGATGCTGAAGAGAACACAAACCGCCATAATTCACCTGACAGACTGTGCAACTCTGCAGAGAAGTGGAGAGTGAGGGGGAGGAAGAGTGGACTATTAACACAGTAATGAATATTACTACTGCATTAATAACAGATTATAATACCAAAAAAAAAAAAAAAACCCCACAAACCAAAACCCAAAAAAACCAAAACCAAAAACCGAAACAACCTACCAAAATCTGGAAGCAAAGACTAAGAATCAAAAGTGGGTTTTGGTCACAGACTGCTTGGCAATAGGTTAAATTTAGGATTATTTTGAACAGTCTTTTGTACCATGTTACCTACCACTGCAAGTAGGTTTAAAATGCTTTAAGTCAAATGGGCCAGGGATTCACTATACACTACAGGCAGTTTCAAGCTGTTGTTTGTTCACTGTTCATGCAGCAGAGACATTTGTCTACCTGAAGGCAAATAAATTCCAGATTATAAATTCAATTATTACTAACCAATGGACCTAATTCTTAACTTCCTCCCAGCTATACAGGATTCTTAAATTACTAAGTATTTTATTTACCAAGTCCTCCTATTGTTCTCCCTAAACTAGGTTAAAGCATGCACATCAGCACATTGCACTATAACTCCCCACTAGGGGAGTAATGTCTACTAGTTTAGACATAGTTCTTCATCTCCTACATACTACTGACTGCAAGTAAGTGGTTCACGTGCAGTTTTCCATGTCAAGCAACATTCTTCCATAGCCAACAGGCAGGCATGCTGCCATTTTTTCAAATACTGCATTTAAAAAACTGCTTTACTACTTTTCCTCACTGAAATACTACTCAGTGAAACCACTTACTTCCAATGATTACTAGGTAGCAAATCTGCAAAACTAAGTCTCAAGAAGAAATTAACTACATAAAGCATGGGCCTGTATACACCACTCTACAGCACTCTCATGTAGCTACCTAGCCCTTAGGACTCCTCAGACTCAAGTAGGAAGCTGCATGCTGCTGTTTAGGATGTGTGAAACTTTCTATCCCTCTGAAAATAGAAATTCCAACTGTTTTTGAGAAAAAGGGAATTATTTAAAAAATAATATAACCTACTATTTTAATGCAGACCCTTGACATAATAAATAGGTTTAAAAAAAAAAAAAAAGCTGTGTAGAAAGTCAGATTTACACTAGAAGACAAACTCTATCTGCTAGAATTACAAATTTTTCTGAGACCTTTTATATGATATTTAAGCATAATCCTTAGCAGACTTCTGCTGAATGACAGCCATTTTCATCTCAAGGTATATACACTGGTTAAGTCCTTTACTTAGCCTCAGCTAGGTGAACAAGGTTCATTTGGTCATTCCAAAAAGGAACCACAAGAATTTACAGACTCATTTGGTATCTCCAGTTGCCCTGGCTTCTTCTAAATTTCTTAGGGCTAACACAGCAGGATAATGTGGGCACAAACACAGAAAAATAAACAGAGTTTCCAAATAAAATTTTCATCATCTTCCAAATAAGAGTTCTACATCTACATGGAAAATGCTGTCAGGAAAGCTTTCTCCTTAGCTCCAGAGAGGGCTGAGAGTTAAAACATGCAAATGTCAGGCCACCCTGTGGGCCAGCCCACTGCTCCTCGCACCAGTGCTCTGCATCACCTGACTGATCTCACCAGCCACACTTTGTTAAGTGTTTAATCTCAGTTTTGGATTTTATGCCAGAAGCCAAGGACATAACCTTTAAGAACTACAGTACTAACTTGGAAACTATTGGCATCCAATTCCTTTATTAGGTAAAGTTTTCTTTTAGGCTTTTTTAAACATTTGCTAGAACATATCTGATACAAGCCCCTGAATTTCCCAGTGAAACATCAGCAAAACCTATATATTTTAAAACTCATTATTACGAATTTCCAATTGGTAAGGACATCCTGCCTCTTTAACTCTTTCCTTTTTGGAAGCACATTGCCTTGTTAAGGACAATTCCTTTCTAATTGATATAAACAGAGTTAGTGAATTGTCTTATTTACTCCCAGAGATGGCTCTGTGTACCTAGGTGACATATTAACTAAAAAACATTATTATCTAACAAAAGCTGAGATTTGGGATATTCGGTTCTTAACCACTGCCAGATGGTCTCCACTGTATTACTCTTTAATGTGAAAAAATGAGCTGTTACATACTCAAAATACCTAAGAGATGGGAAGGTAAATAAGCTAGGATTTGTATACCTTCTAGATAGCTCCAGGAAAAAAAAAAACCTAGTATTCCAAACCTCAGGAGCTGGGATAGTGTTAATGCTCATCCTAGTAGCTGGGACAATGCTGTGTTTTGGATCAGTGTGACAGTAACGCTGGCAAGGCACCAATGTGTTGGTTGTGGTTAAGTAGTGCTTACTTTAAAGCAAGGACTTTTCAGTTTCCCATGCTCCACCACTGAGGAGGTGGACAAGAAGCTGGCAAGAACTGCAATGCAAAATGCGTACTTTTATAGTTTGGGTAGAAATGTGAAATGCTGGCTAAAAAAAAAACCCAAAACAATTCTGATGACACCATAAAGACTTCAAGGGTCCTCCAGAAAAGATGGCAACATGGAGCTTTGACTTTGGGCCTGTCAGGCCAAAAGCAACCTGTGATCAAGAAGGCTCTCATCACTGCACCAAAGAAACACAAACTGTTGGGGTTGAAAAGAAACAAGTAATGTAAAACTAAGCTGGAAATTCCAGAAACAGAATACACACACACTGAACACCTCTGGCATAGTTAAAGACAGAAGCACCTTCATTCTCCCTCTACCTTTTCTGTCTCCTTCGTTCACACTTCATTGTCTGACCACTTGTCAGATCAACAATAAATAAATTAGCAAATGCCCCAAACGAGCAATGAAGCAAACAAAAAGATCCATGCATTCACCAGGAATGGAAACCTGTGGCTAGCATCAAACTTGAACATTATGAAAATCATGACTTTTCACAAAAAAAGTCTTGATTTTTTTTTTTTAATTTCAGGGCTTATGCTTGAACAAAAAAAGCCATTCAAATTATGAGGACCTGCTATCTCTAGGTTTTTTAAAACAAAATTAGAGTCTTGAGTATCTTCTGCCTACGGCTTTCTGGAAAACTTTTTTGTGATTCTTAACAGATGGCAACATTGGCTTGGACCAACTTACGCTTTTATACAAAGGTTTTTAGTATAGGAAGATCTGGGTGCTGCACAACACATCACCCAACACAGCCCTGCAAGAAACCCGCGGTTTACACAAACCAAAGAGCAGGCACAGAAGGGAACCAACAACACCTTAAAGGATAATTCAAGGAAGCAGGGAGAAAGCCCGGAAGATGGGAAGCAGATGGGCATTCAGGCTATTGAAGGCACAGACTTATCAGGCCGAAGCTCCCCTTCCCCTGGACAAGGCACGGCCACGAAGGGGAAGAGAAAGCCTGGTCCCTGCGCGGGAAGCGCGCCTGGAGGCGTGAGGGCGGGCACAGCCGCGGGTCCGGGGCCAGCGCGGTCCCACCCGGAGCGCTGCAGGGAAAGCAAGGCGGCAACAAAGGGAGGCGGGGGCACGGCCGGCTGCCCCGGCCAGCACAGCCGAGGTCCGGGGAGCAGATGGGCCCGTGGGCCCTGTCGCAAGCCAGGGCCTCTCCGGCCGGCGGGGCCCTGCGACTCTCCGGGGAGAAGGGGAAATAGGAATGGGACCTCTCCATGGGGAGATAAGACGGCGGGCAATCGCCTCATCACCCCCCAGGGGCCGAGGGCGGCGGAGCCCCACGGCTCTACCTCCGCGAGGGCGCCGGGGTTGCCCACACGCCGCGGGGGGAGCGGCCGCCCCATCCCCGGGCCGGTCCCGCCGCCCGCCCCGCCCGGTCCCCGGGGGCCGCGCGCGCGACTCACCTGCGCCCGGCGCTCCCCTCCGGGCCGCCGGCCCTTTAACGGCCACCGCCCTCCCATTGGGCGAGCTGCCTGCCTGTCACTCTTCCCCGCACTCCTATTGGTGGTCCGTGTCCGCCGCTTCCCCCGCCCCGCCCAGACGCGCCAGGCGGGCCGGAATCCCCATCGTGCCTCCGCCGGCGGGGCCGCGCCGCGCTCAGCCGCCGGACAGCCATTGGCTGCAGCCGCCGCTTGTCTTCCCCAGGCGTGTCGGTGATTGGCTGCAGGCTGCCTCGGCCCGCCCCCCTACCGAATGACCCGCCGCGGGGTGGGTTTGGTGCTGCCGTTTCGCTGTAGGGCGCGGCGCAGGGAGGGGCCCGACGTGTCTCGGGGGCGGCCCGAGCTACAACGGGAGGGAGAAGCAGGGTCGGTCCGAGCGTGAGGCATAACCGTGCATGTGCCACCGCGAGTACGCGGTAACCGGCTGTTCCTCCTGAACTGCGCGGTTTGTGGTTAAAATGGAGAAACGACGTTTATCACACACTGTAATTAAAGAAATGAAAGTATTTTTCGGGAAGTGCTGCATGTGTGAGCCACCACGCCATTGAAGTGGGTGAATATACCCACAAAACGCTTTCCTGGAGCTTTCCGGCTTGGAGCTCCTCGTCCCCTCCGCCACACAAGATGTGCGTGGTCCTTGCCTTCTGTGTTAGGTCCTGGTGCCTTGCTCATGTAACTCCGCTTTTTCGGAGATTGGTACCTTTATTCTGCCTAACCTGATGTGTGCATTTATTACTTGGCATATTCGTTAACACTTATTTGCTTAGTGTTTCCAATTCTTTCACTGGAAAATTAGTTATTTGATAAATACAGCTTTAAGTGATCATAACTGTGATGAAACTACAAATCTGCCTAAAATGGTATTTTCCAGTTTCAGCCAACTATTAATTTACCAGTTTGCTAACAGGTTGTGATAGTTTTGCTGCCATACTTGCCCATTGTGTACTGAAAATCAAGTTTAAAAGAATGGTGAGGAGGAGTAGTGTAGCAAGACCATGCCACACTGCTGACTTACAATTTCTTACTGAGACCCATACATGAACTTAGCTTTCCTTTACATTATTACCAGTATTTTAACAGTGCTTAGGAATAAGATTCAAGAGCACTCTAAAGGTCTTGCAAACTAGTTCAAACTAGATTCAGGTGCAAGTAGGTGGACAAATGATGGAAAGGGGAGGTCATTATCAGTCTGAACCTTTGCTAGTCTGCAAAAATAATTACCCCTAATTATATATCATTGAATATCCTTTTATTGGACAAACCCACTAAATATGATTCGAATCCATTAGAATAATTTTAACTAGGAATCATATGTTTTCCTAGAGTAGCCATGCACATAAACCTAAATAGCTCTACTTTCTCCCAAAATTGTTACTCTTCTTTTATGGAGGCTGTTGATCACTGGTGAAAAATCCTGGTGTATACCAGCTTCCTCGAACAAAAATCCTTGGACCCCCTTCATTTATGTGAACCGTCTTGAATTTATGTGCATTTTAATCAATTAATCCTGATTATTTCTTCCTTGCTTTTGATGACAGTAAGAAAATCCCTACCATATGGCCTACTTCAGATGCAAACTGTTCAAGTGAATTCCCTGGATCTGTAGAACATACATATACAATCTCCTTCTGATTGTGCACAGGGTTTTGCAACTTAAGCTCTCAGATTTGGTCTGTGAATCCCTTCATTGTTCAATATAAGCTTTTAATATTGTGAATGCTGTTGGAATGCTTTGTACATGTCTCCAAAAGGCTTTTTCCAGCTGAAAGGCTTTTGGGGCAAAGGCCTTGGAGTGTTGGAAGGTTAATTTGTATTGCTGTAATTCTGACTGATCTATAGAGGAGTCCTGGTGTTACTTCCAAAACTTAAAATTTTGGAAGAATACAAGACAATACTGGGCCCCATCACTTTGTATTGATGCCATTTCTGCAAGCCTCAGCGTGCAAATTTTAGACTATGTAGCTTTTACCTCCTGTTATTTAAAGCTACTTCTACTGGTATGGAAGGTCCATTTCAGTAAAAATAAACACCCAATCTTTTGCAGTACTTAAACCATTAAAAAACCCTGTATATCAATCTGATATAATTTTAAAAAGTTATACCAATTCAAATGAGTACCTTACAATAGTAAACTTAAGAACTTTTAAGCAGTTAAAATTATCATGGGAACAGTATCTCAATAGGCAACGGATATACAAATACAAGGTCCAAGGATAATTATAAATCCCCCCTCACTGCAGTTTTCATCCATGCTAACTGCATTCTTGGTTATAGCATTCAAAATGTTCTCCAACTGAGAGGGGAAAAAAAAAAAAGCAAACCCCAAAAGAGATAAAAGCAATTACCTGCATTAGAAACACTGCAGATTCTCTGCAGTTTGAAACTCACGGGGAAAAAAAAAAAAAGAGAGAGACACGAAAAGGATTCAGTTGCTCAGTGCTTTATTTCACAAAAGAATGAACATCTCAGCAAATGTGTATTATCGTACTTTCCATATATCAGCAGAGCCCAGGCAGCAGCGAAATGTTACTGTTCTCTATGCTTTATTGGGTGTTAGAAGGAAAAAAAGTAAATTTAGCATAATGTTCAACTATAAATATTGTCAAAGACATCCCTGTTTTCAGTCTGTTTTAATTAAAATAAATCTTATGCTGCCTCCTGTTGGTCACCTACAAACAGAAACATCTAAAAGTAATATCCGCATCAGGAACTGCAGTCAGCATATTCTATAGCCTATAGAGAAAGTAAAGTTTTCTTCACACAGTAATACCATAAATAAATCTGACCCAGAAAATCTACTCCATTTTGTGAATATAATGAATTTTTAACAGCAGCAAACTGACTTACTACAAATGTATTTAGAATATAGAAAACAAATCAATTAGTCCTTAAATAATAATCAGGTCTGTGCAAACATAATCAATAAAACACCTGAATAATTGATATTTATTATAACAACTAAACTAGTATGATAACATTACCAAAGTGCCATAATGTTTTGATAGCATTCTTTAAAAATGAAGATTATCCAATATAATCATCACTGGATATTAAAATCCCACATACAATATATATTATCTTCGTGTATATTATACTGGTCATGCTTATAATGTATTCTGTGACATAAAATAGAATACTATTAGAAATGTTTTGGTTACATCATTTAAGTGCAAATAGTAGATCATAATTTCACATGCATTTTGTATGTTTAAACATCACTATTTCAGTGAGAACATATGTCATCATTAATCTAGTTACTGACTATTTTTAGAGGAAGGTACTTTTTCATAAAGCTTTGATTCAAAGAGCTTTTAAAAGTCATAAAAGATATTTAAAAACTCACTTTGCATTAATTTTGTGACTTTTGTCTTTAATTGCGTAAATGCTGTGTAGACTGAAAAATCTGTTTGATCCAGACTGCAACAGTTACTCATGCAAGTAATTCATATTCTTTTGTGTAGTTCACGGAGATTTCTTACATCTTTAGCAATTAATCACAGGGTTTGGAACATAGGTCCTTCTATAATAAAGCCTTGCTTTTAACCATGACTTTCTAACACTTCTGCTTCTTCTGCATTCAGTTCTGCTACCAAATTCAATACTTTGTATGTGGAAATGTGGCAAATGATCCTTTTTTCATTCTGTCAGAGGTGCAGTACAGGTTTACCTGCCTAACTGCAGAAAATCAGTACCATTTCACAGTAACTTTTCTGTAAGCAATGCTCGAAAGTAACTGACATTACTACATTATTTCCTGATCACTGACTAAGAGCTCAGCTCCCTGTGTAATCCATGAATGATTTGTCAAGCTGGGAACTGACATTAGTTCCTGCACAAGTACAGTGTAGAATATTAAAGAAGCATGCCAATTTTCCCAATTCAGATTCACTGAATAGTTTTCACTGTCTATACTGAGGAATTTCTCACATATGTCATTGGTCTGATGTCAGATGCCAGAGTCTTATAGCAAGTAGCTGGGTGGAAGACTGCCAGCAACATCTGCTGTAGGGAAAAATTTAGGGGAAAGAGCATCACCTGAATGACTCACTCGCTTGCTGTTTATGTGATCCAGCAATATGGTCATGACAGTGGCAATTAAAACACCCTTGCAATTCTTTAGTCTCCTCCAATTTGCATAGCTATATATACCCATGTACTATGGGCATAATATGTTACTTTTCTCAATGCACAAATTGCATACTCATATTATTCAGGTATAAACACAACACAAATACACAAGCAAAGGTGAATTGGACCTTGTATTCCAATGATGTGACAAGTTGCAATAATTAATGGTTAATGAAGTCTCTATACTACCCTGAGTAGCTTCATTAAAACTAAAACTACCATTTTCCTATGTGCTCAGTTTTTTCCTATTTCAGTAAGTAGGAATAGCATTCTTCCTCTCTCTACTCAATACATTTGCTTTGCACTAACAAAAAGTAGTTGTGTCCTAATATAAAAATACTTGCATTTCCGTAAGGTGATTGTAAAGGTTACCTAGCTACGTTTAGTTAAAGTATGATTAAGAGACATATTATGAAAAAAAGCCCAAAATAAATGTGGAAGTTGCCTGAAATACTGTAGCAAGCTACTTCTACAGAATTGACACACATATTAATAGACAGAAATTACTGAGTGGAAGGGTCCTGTTTTATTATGTTCTCCAAATGTACATGATTTTATTTTACATACTTATGAAAATTGTTATGATGGATGTTATCTAAATTTGTAAAGGTATCTGATAACAAATTAGAGAGTCAATCACAGAATCAGAACCTTCCATTGTTTACTGTTTAAAACAGAAGCATGTTCTAGGCAATATTAAGCTTTAAGCATAAATATTCAGCGTGGGTTTTGCAAAAAGTACATGCAGTAGTGATATGATAATGAACTTGTTGTCTCAAGACATATAAAAGATGTCTCTGATGCCTCACTAAATTTTATTCATTTTTTAAACTGCTTGGAAGATGTGATTAAATTTTAGAACCATTACCCTGTAAGACAATCTTACTGCTTTCACAATACTTATATGGAACATAAGGGCTCTCAGTGTCTTATCTGGATACCTGGTAAGAAAGGAAGTTCTCAGGCTGCGGAAGATTACAAATTCATTTATGAAACCTTACTAATTTCAGTGTCCTCCTGTAAGAAAGAGGACTGACTTTGTAAGCATGAGATCAAATTTACTTCACAAGGTATGGCTAGACTAATATTAGCACTAGAAGTCCATTGCGATTTTAACATTATAATAGCTGACTATTTAAAGTTTATCAAGCAATATATTGTGTAGTGTTTACTGTGTAATATTTTGATATCTAAAATTACCATGAAGTTCAAGATAAAGTGTTTTAATTAATTTAAACAAGAAGAGATGATTTTTCACCTCAGAAACACTATTTACTATTGACTTTTAATATAGGGGTGCAGTTTTGTAACTTTGATGTATAACAAGAAACAAATTTTTCCCATAGTTAACCAAAGCAACAGATATGATTCAATTTACAGCTTGCTGCTATAAACAGCCTAGTGACTGCTTAGTAGGTAGCACTGAAGACTTCAGAGATGGAAGACTTCTGTTAGAAAACATCCCGAAGTGTTTTTTCTTCAGTTAACAACATGACTGAAGCAAAGATACCACATTAATCATCCACCCTGTAGAAATCTTACCTACAATGCAGTATGTTATTGAAGTTTACTTTGCCACACTTAATGGGATGGAAACAGAAAATAAAGCTACTACTAAGGCACAAGGATGGAGAAAAACTGGTAAAAGTGAAGAGCTGAAGAAGATGACAAGAATTACCAGTCTCTTCAAGTTAGATACCTGGTTTTAATACTGTGAAGGTCACTTTGGCTCTTGTCCTTGCTAAGGTCATTGTGATAAGATAAAGCTGACAATTCCTCTTACAGGTTTATGAACATAGAAAATCTAAATAACACTAATGAAAATGTCTTTTAAACTTCAATTACATAGGGAAAACAGTATCACAGTCAGTTTTCTCATTTAGCAATTTGTCTATTGGGACAACTGAATATTACAGAAATAATGGCACATATTACACAACTAATTCCTCATGAATATTCTTGTTGGAAAATTAATATAATTTTGAAAATTATTCTGATAATTACAGAAAAGAGTTATATATAAAATTAAGTAATACTGTCTTATATAACAACTAGCATGAATGACATTTTAATGGACTCTTCCAAAAGCAATCCTACAGCATTTAATTTAAGCTGAAAATTTAAACAAACGAGTACATATTTCTCCATCTGTAAACTAATACCTAAAAACTGTTCTACAACTTGTGCATTTAAATAGATTCTTTTGACTTGGGAGCTTCAAAATTCTCCAGAGCAAATTGTCAGTACAGGTGACCAGGGGTCCCTATATTTATTAAACTGAATGACCTGACAGTAAAACTCAGTTAAGGCTCTTGGCATTGGTGAAACTTCTTCCCACTCAGACCTACTACTGTGGTAGACCTGAACTTCATCTGTGATTTCTTCTGGAGCGTAATCACCACCTAGTATATAAATTTTGTCTTCTGTCCCAACTGCCCCTGCATTAAAGCCAGCGCATTCAAAAGATCCTTCCCCTTTCCAAACACAGGTTTCTGGGCAAAAACTGTAGACCTTGTAGGTGGAGAGATCACATATGTACAATGTACAGTTCACTGGAACAGCTTTGATTAGAGTTGCATGAAAAAACTGCCCAAATTCTGCTACAAGCTCAGACCACTGGTCAGTCATAGCGTTATACTTAAAGAAACAGTCAAGAGACGGATTAAAGGCATCAGTAATCTCTACTTCTGAGCCAAGGACATAAATTATATTCTGGCATGCACTTGCTTCTGGATAGTAGATACCTCTTGGTAACTGGCTTACAGATTTCCAGTCTTTGGAAAGAGGATTATAGGATTCTACATCCAAAAGACTCCGTGTTTCTTGAGCTCCTCTGGTCTTTCCACCTATTACAAAGAGCTGATTTAAGGTTACAACAGATGTGTGCATTGTCCTCGGTTTTTTCATAGCTGACACTATGGAGAATTCATTGCTGACTGGACAGTAGCACCAGGTTTGGTCAGTGGCATCATGAAATGGTTCAGCAATATGAAGCCTGACAGTCCTATAACAATTCCCCTTGCATCCACCAGTTATAAATATTTTTTCTCCATAGCTAGACAAACTTGACCCTGGCAGATCAATCATGTGCGTGTGTGGTAGTTCTTTCCATTTATCTGTTTTGATGTTGTAGCAGAAGGTATGTCTGTTTTCTCCATCTTCATCAGTTTTATGAACAAATATATATTTTTCTGTTGTTGAAGGACGTGCATCTGGAAACAATCCACTGAAGTTCTGCACACTTTTAACTGCATCATTGATTATTACTGAGCAATTAGCACTTTTAAGTAAGTGTTCTTCAGAATGCAGAAAGTCCTGCAAAGTCTTTTCAGGTAACTGGTGTAATCTCACTTTTTTGATCAAATTAGGCAGGTATTTCTCCCGTGTTTCTAAGTTGTGTTTGGTCCATTGGAGGACAGCTTTCAACACTGATTCTTCCTCAGGGACATCTAGTTCATCAGCCTCGAGACATTTTTGTAATATCTCAAAATTCATCTCCAAGAAATCACTCGATCTGAGCAGCAACGAAAAGTGGTGTTGTACAAAATCTAGTGCATGGTCAAACAAGCGGACAGACCCGTAACTTTCTGATAGAGAAAGTAACTGTAAGCAATTCACAAGATCAATACTTTTTATTAGGAAGTCACTGCAAGCTTTGGAAAGGAGTGAAACTTGAAGAAATGACGACAGTTGGAAGAGCATTTCCACATTATCATTGGTTATCTCTGTTTTTCCTGTGTAAGCATAATCAAGAAAAGCTTTCACTGCCTTAGGTGATAGGTTACTAATAGTAACATTGCCATCATCCCGTTCTTTCATATTAACTTCAAACATGGCTCTGTGAATAGAATACAGAAGATATACACACAAATTAAAGATTTAGCAAGCAGACGAGAACACTGATGTGGAAGGAGACAATCCAGGGACATGTCATAATGTGGGTTGGTCTAAAATAGGTGTAAAATAGGGAAGTTCCTATACGAACGATGAATTTGCTTGGTGTGTTTGAAGAAAAAAATGATTGGTGATAAGAACATATTCAAAGTGACGACTTAACAAAATCATAGCAGCACCTGTGTTTTGTATGGATTTTCACAAATAGTGATGAAGTCTGCAGCTCTCAATGTGAGAGAAAATGTGAAATTGTTCAGGACAGCATCACTTTCAACTTTGAGAAAGAAACGCTGATTTAAATAAAAATACATAGTAAAAAAGCCCCATGAGTTAGGTCATGCATTGTGGATGAGTACATAAAATTATGTGAAAAAAAAAGAGCCTTCCAAATTGCAGACTGAGCAAATGGCTGGACAGATGATGGGTGTAGTCCTCAGAAATAGAAGTAGGTGAGGGGTAAATGAGGAGGAAAACACAAAGAAACTTAATTCTTGCTTTAGAGTTCACAGAGAGATGTATGAATACAGGCCAATGTCAGAGTAAAAATGAGGTTTTGACATATGATGTATGACATAAATTGTGCAGAAAGTAGGTTGTGACTGAATACAAAGATGATGGTTGAAATTGTGGAATGAACTATTGATCAGGAGATCTGTGTAAATTTTATTACAACTTTAACTGCTTTATTTTAAGTATGTAATAACATTTAACACTTTCACACAATCTAACATGGCAAGCGAAAATATTTGAAGTTTTACAAGTGGGTAAGTGCTGGCAATAGAACAGTGCTGCAATATCCTTTGCCCTTCCCCCTCAAAGCCTAAGCCTCAAGCTAGTATAGCAGTGGCTTCTGAATATGACACAGGACAATAGTGGAGGAAGATAAATTAAAAAATGCAAAGTAGAGAATCTGGATATTAATATATCATAGTTAATTCATATTTTAAAAAAGTGTTATATCACAGTTCAGTTATATACTTATTATCTCTGTTGCATGTGATTTTTAAAATCCCATCCTTTCTGAAGCCAAAGAGGAAAAAAACCACCACTGTGTATAGCACATACTCTTTGCAACGTCAACATCTGGTAAAGCAGGAACTCACCTGACTTCCCAAGCAAGAACATAAAATTACAGTAACACACCTGTATCCCAAAGACCTCTTTGCACAGTAAGTGATGACCCTTATAATCCTTTCCTCATTAACCTGTGAGCTATGAAATCTCTAATTAGGGAGTAAAATAGCAACTGAGCAATACCAGTAGAAGAAGAGCAATTTAGGCAAAGGCTTTGACTCTGAAAGCTAACAAGTAAAGATGAAAATGTTGCTGATTCTTCGGTTTACGCAATGAAACCAAAACCAAGAGAAGTCCAAAGGCCAAGGAAGACAAAAGATGTTCCATTTTAAAATGTATGTAGTGGACTTAGGTACTTTTATTCCTTGAAGGTAAAAATGGGCCTTGCATTCCAGGACAACTTATGAATCTGATGGCTGCTATTATCTGCCACATCAACAGTTAGGAGCAGGGAGAGATCTCTCCTGGCAGATTTTAATCTGAAGAGTCTGTAGGTAATGCAAAGGACACATGTGTTTCCATGTACTTAACTTCAGTTTTAAAAATTACCACTGGAAGCTATTTCATCCTAGTATTTCTTTCTACCAGATCATCTCAGTGCTGTCAAGCAGTTAAAAATGAAAGTAGTCCTGTGTGTCAGAGAATAAAACAAATCTGCTCCTACAGTGGAGAAAGCGCTAATTTCATGTGCATTTCTTCTTTTTTTCAGTAATTCTTAGAACACATGTAGCTATCTTCTGTCATATATGGCAAACTCACTTCGACCACGGGATGTTCCAGGACATTTGAAAATAACACTCACCTACATACGGGCAACTGAATTGAGGCTATTATTAACTCATTCCCAGGAGTCCGTTTTTGCATTGTGAGTGTCTTAGCTTTGTTTTTACTAAACTGTATTCAGAAACACTTTCAGTGTGGAACGGCAAGTTTGAACCTTTCTAATAAAAAGGTTAGAAAGGCTTCTTTATAAATTAATATTCTGTATGTGAACGAAAGCTGTCCCTTAAGAATACATAGCTTTAAGCACAAGAAGGAAGATCCATTTCATGCTGAAAGGCTGAAATCTGTAGTTTAGGAAAAGCATGCATATCTGTTTAAATTCCTCTGAAGACAATCTCTACTATACTGACCACTCTTTTTGGACAAACAAAAATCAGTTCCATTCCAAAGGTATGTACAATTTATCCACAATTGCTCAGTACGAGATGTATTCCAAACATAACCAATCTGTTACGTTTCACATCAATGTGTCAAAGTACATAGACTATCATAGAAAAAGTCAAACAGTATCCTTGCAGACCTTCAAGTACTGATACGGGCAACAGGTAACTCTTAAATATACATCACTTGTGTCAGTTCAACCTAACAGTAGGATCACACATTTATGATCTGAAACTTTTGTTTCAGATTTTCAACTGTTGTTGGAATCTGATTCATAGTCTTCACACCTTTTTGAAAATACAAAGAGCCATATCGGGCATACCCTTAAAACGATGTTTGAATGCTTTGCTCAAAACTCTGCAGATATATGTGAATTGTGATAATTATTTCAACTTTTTTTTTTTAAATTCTATTCCTCCCCTCCCTCCCATAGAACTTAAAATCTATTTTCTGCAAACTCATGCCAAAATAATGTTTACCTGAAAAAATCACTGCATGCTGCCAGTACACAACGATGACAGGGAATTATTTCATCTTTCACAAGAATTTTAAAATCAAAAAATGTATTTTGTTCTCTGAATTTCTGTAGTACTTTTAGAATTTGTTGTCCATGACCTTCAGCCACTAAGGAATTGATTTTATTTTCAGGAACAGAAATTCCATTGCAAATAGGTCTGCTAATGTAATCCCGTTGATTGGCCATGTTTTCTTCAATCTATTCCTGAAATGGAAAAATAAGTAATTGATTCTACAGTCTTACTATTAAAAAAATCCAAACAAAATCAATACACCTTAAAACAAAGAAGTTCCCAGCATTGAATTTAGTTTGTAAATCATATGCAGAGTTAGAAATTTGTGTTAGAAGTGACTTTTACACTGAATTTGATAATACTTTTACTTTGTAAAATACATTCACGCGGTGAATTTTGAAAAGTAAATCATCTGCCATGTATCAGAGAACAATTCTACAGATAATACGCACCTGCAAGATGTTTTTCATTAAAGTCCACAGGAAGCACATCAGAAAGTGTGTTTAATTGTCATTTAAGACTAGTCCTAGGCTTACCCTCAAAAACCCCCAAATTCTTACAATTTTATGTAAAATTAAGATGGAAAAAGAAAGCTTAGTTAGATATTTTACATTCCAAAAGGCTGATCACTCTACATCTTGTAGTGGGAGACACAGGCTATTAGACTGCATCCTAAGTGGATTCCCATGAGGCACTCTGGACTGCAATAATGGAATACAAACAACACCAACAGCCTGGCTGAATAACAGGATTGCTGGGGCCTACCAAATAAGGTCATTTAGAGACAGGTTGGTAACAGTACACCTTTGAGTGTTTAGTCAATTGAAACTGATTTTTTCATGTATCTCTAGTCTTGTTAGGAAGCTTTATGTTTGCCTACTTTGAGTTTCATTTACAGTGATGTAAATTAACTGGCTTTAGAACACATATAGATTTAAGACCATCTCCCTTTCAGCAGCCAAGGTTTTTTTTCTGGTGAAAATCCCTACACTGAAGACTGTTTTTTTTCTATGGTAAATAGGTTTCAACTGTTTTTTACAATGAAAATATTTTATTCCACTTTGTCAACATAAAGAAACTTTAAACATGAGTATATTTTTTTACACCTATTTAAAGAGCTGTTTATTTATTGCAGTTGCATAAAATGCCCTTACTGCAAATCTGAGTCAAGACTGCCTATGTAAAGCTTAAAGAAACATTCCTCTTTTTTTTTTTTTTTTTTTTTTTTTGTAATTCCAGGATTTTGCTTCCACAATTCCAGTTAAAATCAGCAACAGATAATGGCCCACCTGAATTGACAGAGGACAAAAAATTCCAAACAAAACCCAGAAACAAGAAAATACTGGTTTTGGTTTTTAATTTTGTGAAAAGGCTCATCTGATGACATGATACATTCACAGCAAACTAAACCATCAGGCAGTCTTCTTCATGTGAGGTTTCACAGCAGACTGATCTATACTTTATCTAGTCAGGTAGCTCCAACCACAAATAGACCTCCATGTCTCCTGGAAGAGAAGAGATCCAGTGATCTTGCTGCCAGCACTGGCACCCTTGGAGCAGGCATCTTCTCCTTCCCATGGCCAGACAATCTCAACGTATTCACTCTTTCCATTCTAAGCCTGAGGAACCAGGAAAATACAGAAGAACAAGACCACCATTTATTCTGATAATGTATGGCCTCATAAACCCCAACTTCCATAAATCAAAAAGCTTTTTCATATGCCAGAATTCTCTAGAATATCCTTTTCTTACAAATTTAAAAGCCTGCTCCTCAAAAGGCTGAGTCTTCAAAAGCAGAGTTCCTTCAAATAACATTAGTTTCTCCCATTTGAATGAAACTTTAAAAAAAAAATTAAGTGAATTTCAAAGTTTATTTGGCATCATGTAAAATAATACTTCTTCAAAAAGAAACATAAACCTTTCTGCAAAATTCTGGAACTGACAATAGATACTAGAAATTTTTCTCCACTTACATGTAATTTCTATAGCAAGCTCCAACCTACAACGTGCTTTCTGTAGATAAAATTACCAGTTTCAGTAATATTCGTATTTGTATAACGAACATGGAAACATCTACTGCAATCAGTAGATCATCTACTGCTATTTTAGGCAAGACATCATATGATCACTTTCATACAAGCAACTGATGCTTCAGAAAGTTTTCTTTTACCACACTATTACCACAAAAACTCTATTCCAGTACATTGGTATAGAGACTGTAAACCTCTTAATTACACAATTTATTAATGCTTACATATATTTGTTCTTCCATTAAAATTGTTATTTGACTTATTTTTCCTTTGTATATTTCTTCACTCTTACAATTATCAAGAATGTTGATATCCTCTCTCAACTTTCATTAGAATGAATGATTGTCAAGCTTTCCAAGATCCACTTATAAGTCTGAGTTTCTGGTTTTCCTTATTATTTCTTGCAGTTTTCTCTTTACTCTAGTTTGATCCTAGATTTCTTTCACTGATATAAGATTTGTTGTACAACATTATGGTTCAGATCTCATTGCTGTCTCACTAGTCCAATTTGCAAGTCATCTACTGCATCTTAATCCTAATCTCCAATAGCAGTATCTCATTATTTTCTTAAAAGCAAAATTCAGCAGTGTATTTTTAATGTTTTTGTCCACGATTAAGGAATGTAGTAATGAACGCTGTGCAATGACTTAGCCTAATTCACCCTTCTCTCCATTAAAAAAATACATATAAAAAAATTCAATTTCCAGTTGTCTTGTAGCCAATTCTTGCCTTATTTTATGATTTTGGTATTAATGTACCACTTCACTGAATCTGTTGATGATTTTAGAGCCCTTCAAACTCTCTTAACAATTCACCTAAACCTTGGTATGTTAAACAAGGCATTTAGAATTAGTTCATGCATTCTTCTACAGAGCCATATGAATTAATCCATAGGGTTTTTTATAAATATTCAATCAACTCTGACAAAAGGGTAAGAAACATAGACGGTGCAGATATATGTTGAAGAGGTCTGCAGCTCAGAAATGCTGGGGAACACCCCTCCTTTTATTTGCTCCATAAACTTTCACAGGATTCCAATTACAAAGCCTGTCTTCATGTGGATTACCAAGAACCAAGCACCAGTAAATGGTTCATTAGAGTTGGGATCCCTTACTTTTGCTTTTTACGACACATCTGTGTGCTGTTCAGCAACCGGCCTTGCAGGCTCTCCTGGAACATGACACAACTATTGTGGGTAAATTAAGTTGACTGAGATAGTTGTGGTTTGTTGTTTGGTGGGGTTGTTCAAGCTGGGTTTGTGTTTGGGCTTTGGGTTTTTCACTTTGTGGTGGTACGGGGGAGCTCCAGCTGAGGCGGGTGGCATCGTGGAGAGACTGGATTGGCTGCTGCAGCAGTCAATCACTCGACGGACCCATCAAATGATTGGCCAGAAACGCGCCATTGGGTTGGACCAATCAGAACCCAGAGACGAGAACCAATTAGAAGGCATGGATGGATCCACCTAGAGGCTATTAAAGGACCCTCCCGGGGAGGGGTAGGCTCCTCCTGAGGTACTGGAGACTGAGGGAGCACCCAGCACAGGTGCTGTCCCCTTGTTTTTAAGTCTGCTTTGTTGCTGGGGTCCTTGGGCTTATCCCGGGTCCCTGTTTCCAGTTGTTACTTTCTTCAATTAAAAAAAAAACAAAACCCAAACAAGCAGTTACCCTAATCAGGGTGACTGGCTACTTTGTAACACAAGTATGTGTTACAAAGCTGTATGTGATCCAATCTCTCACCACTTGACAAAACTTAAACGTTAAACATTTGCCCTGGCTTATTTTTCTTGTAAACCACCTCAAACACAAGGCCAGTTGGGTGCTACAGTGAAAACTGATACAAACTTCACACTTACTAAGGTCAACCCCATATACACCTGTGGAGGACATATATGCACCTCTCAAAACTATCTGCACAGGTCTCCAGTTGAGGGGCTAGGCATTCTGCATGCCTGACTGCCAAGTGGCAAGCAATGGCCGCTCTGTGTAGGGCCACAGAGCAGCAGCAGTTGAACAGAAGGCTGGTAAGGATAGTAAGCTATTTTTGGTCATTACAATGGATGAAATAAGGGACTACCTGGGAGCTCTGAGAGTAAGAGCATTCTTATGATCTGTCACAAAATCCAGTAATAAGGGCCCAGACCTCATTAGTTGTGCTGTTTGTAACACCCCTCTGTCATAGAAGCATAGAGTGGTTTGGGTTGGAAGGGCCATAAGGGATACCCAGTTACAACCCTTTGCCAGTTTTAACACTTTCCTTTTCTCAAGACATTAAGGGACGAAGCAGTTTAGAACATAATGAGCTCATTGACCCAGATGCCAAGTAATCCCATTGAGAACTCTGATAAGTCCATAGTCATAAGATATACACACATTCCTCTTAGTATCTAAGCATTGGTAAGAAAAGCTACAAGAAAGTTTAACTGACCTTAATTCCATGCAAACAGCTGCCAAAACATCACTGAATTTCTAGTGGAACTTTGCAAAGTTAATGCTCCCTTTCCAAAGATACATGGAGGGCGTAAGATATTTATGATTGTCTTTTAGTTAGCACCATCAACAATCCTTCTTAAGTGTTCTTAAAATTCTGTACCTAGAAGATACAGAAATGTGTAATCTATTTTCTTATACTTTTCCTTTGGACAGTCCAAATGACCTTTAGACTACGAATTTAATAACCTGGATAGATGTTGAATCCTAGATATTATACTAGGAGACTATAAACACAGCATACTGTTAAATTCATGAAGGAGATCAAAAACATCCAAGACATTTTCAGAACATACAGGCATACACTAAAATCATAACCACTGCAATACACCTCCTAGAAATGATTTTCACATCCATTCCACCACATCAGAAAGAGCAAAGCAAAGAGAACTGTCAAGTGGCCTTTGAGCAGAGATGAACTTTTGTTTGTGCAGAATCTGTTGTAGAAAGCACTGATTAGAACATACATAATGTACGTATGTTAATAAACACATCTGCTGAAAAGATTTTGCTAAACCAACAGTTCAAACAGCCTTACCTGCTACAACTGATAAATAAAAATGGTTACAGAAATTTAAATACGCTAATGAAGTTGAGAATGGTGGAAGATGTGCAATTGTTTCTTAGTGAATAACCAAGGAAAAGATACCAAACTAGGGAGAGGATGTGTAGTAACAGTGAAGCATGAACATCCAGATGAGGGTCCAGAAGACAGTGGCAAAGACACCAAACTGTCTGATCACTTTATAACAGTGAGATAAAAATATACATTGAAATAGCCTGAGGAATTCTGTTTTGTGGAAGTACTGAGCACACATAAGTATCACACATAGCTCAGCTGGTACTTTGCCAGGAAAAGCCCCTTAGGGCTGTGCCTGCCTGACAATAAACAGGACCAAACCCTTGGAATGGGACTGAGGCTTGAGACTGTTCCCAGCACAGGGGAGTGGCCACTCAGAAATTACAAATAACACTGTGCAGGTAGATGTTCTCTCCTCTTCCAACACAGCTGGCAAAAACAGTCTAATTCAACCCTGATTTGGTACTTTATTATTTACAATTGTAAAACAATCTATATGTTTTTATCTGAAAGCACAGTACAGCTGTGCTACAGCACTCACCAATTTAAAAAAAATCAAATATTCATACTTCATAGCAGGTCTCTTATGAGAAATAAATTGTTCTTCAGTGGAACATTACATTTATTATGTGGCCTTCGCCCAGCTTGGATAGTATGTCTTACTAGGGAGCAGGATTTTGAAAAAGGGAAATGTAAGAGCTGGTATTTTACAGAACACTTTATGTACCTAGGATGAAAGAATTCAGCACAGTGAAGATGAAGAAATTGTATCGATTTCTCTAGAGAACTTTCAGGAGTTTTTTTCATACAAAATTTAACTGTGCGTTAATATACGTTTTGAAAAGGTTAAGATCAGCATTCTAAGATCTGATATTAAAAGTATTCTATTATTGAGTCTACTGTATACCCATCAAGATGATTTGCTATTTCCATTCCTTGTCCATTCAAAAAGAGAGAAATTAAAGACACCACTCTACACTACGCACCTAATTTAACATTCACTAAGACAAGTATGAGTAGAACAGATATCTGTAGGATTTGGTGACACTTCTAATTGCTGACTAAAAAGCAAGAGTGGTTTAAAACGTAATTAAACAATAAATACTAAGTACAAGTTCTGTGCTTTTATATTCCATTAATGTGTTGATTGTCAATGATTGCCTAAGATTGAAAACACTAAGAGAATTCCAAGTTCCTGCCTGGAAATTGCAATGCAACTGAGTCTCATAGGTTTTTCATAAATAATTGAAATTCAAAGAAAAATAATATTCAAGCAATCATTTTAGGACAAACAAAAAAATGCACAGGGCATTTTGAGACATTTAATCCACAAAAATGACATTTATCAATAATAAATGTTGATATACTATTCTCAGATTGAAAGGTGACACAGAGACTTTAAAGGTGTGTGTTCTTTAGAAGTGATAAAAAAGAATTCAACATGGAAAAAACCCCAGCATGCTACCAGTAGGAAGTAAGGAAATCACACTAATTCCTGGAAGCATTCCAAAAGTGGAAGATTCCCACTCTGCAGGCAGTGATCACTAAATGCATGTTCCCTGACAAACACATGACCCCATTAAGATAAAGCAGTAATCACTTCAAACAAGTAAAACCAGCTGGATTCTATGCTAAAAATAAATTTCTCCAATTCATCAAGTTACTTTGCAAATTATTTTCTTGGCCAAAAAAAATCAAGAACTGTAATTTTAATTTTCAGTAAAAAATTGAATTAAAATAACATACTGTAATTCTAATTCTGGTGAAAATAACAGCAAATTCTGTAAAAGAAAATGACAGCTTTTAATGGTTTCTGTAGTCATCACTTTTGTATGTGATTTAAATGTGGGTTTTTTTTCAAAACATGCATGCAATATTGAGCATCTTTAGAGAATAATTTAGCATACCTTATTACAATAGCATGTTTTACTTATAATAAAGATGTGGGTTCCTATTGACTACATCCATAATTATATTACGTATTGTACAGTGCATCTTGAACTTCAGTTTGCATTTATACACAAAGCTCATTTTTTAAAAAAAATAATCCACTAGTGAAAAAAAAGTGCTTCATGTTTAAATCTCTTAAGCAGAGAGCATGGACAAGCCAAACCTATCAATCAAACCAGAGAGGGTTTTTTTGGAACTAGGTAAGAACCACAATCCATTAGTATTGTCATCTACCAGTAACTTAATATACAAAAGGCCACAATTTCCTCTTCAAAGTGCACAGAATACCAAGTTTGAAATGTAAGCTTCAGCTACAGTTTGATATTGGTGAAGAGCATTTTCCTGGTTTTTTCTTGACTGTGTTAAATCTTTCTCTGCTGTCAGTTAACTTTGTCTATGGGTTTGCATAATGCATAAGATTATGCCATTCCTTGCTTCACTAAATCATGAAGAAAAATAGGAATAATATTTTGAAATAAGTCAAACACCCAACGGATTCCTTGATTAAACATTTGTTTATGCAATGTTACTTCTGTGTTTAAAATATTTTGCAAAGACCAATCTATACTCAATTATAACTGAGACTTAATCTAGACAGAAAGACCTTCTGGCCTGTGTAAAATAGCAGTTTTCTATATTAACAGTAGGCTGGCAATACTAAACAACAACAAAAAAGGAGGATAGTAACAAATACCTGTAATAATACAATTTTCAGCATTTTTGCATCATTTGTACATGGTCAATACAGGATGGATATAGTGTAAGTATTTCTAAAGGCAAGCAACAGAAAGGTTATACATTTTCAAACAGGCTCTAATTTTTTAGCTATGGCTCAAATCCAGAACCAAAGGACAAAAAAATTTATTACTTTTTGAGGATTTAGAGATGTCCTATAATTGAGGGCACAAGGGAATCCATCCAGTTCTGACAACCACTGGAAATCTTAACAGAACAATGAGCATAAGAGGATACAAGAGGCTTTTGTTCGGACAGATCCTTAGGAGCCAGATCCCTGCTAGAGTGATGCAGCGCGCTGCATCTGCTCCCGGGACAATCAGCTCCTCTTTATAGTCAATAAAAGGCGAGCAGAGCCCAGCCCGCTGCGACAGCTCTGCCAGAGGCCCGGCCGGCTCTCCCGCAGGATGCCCGCGCTGACAGCAGCACCTCAGCAGGGTGTGCTGATGGCAGAGATGGGCCGCGCATCACCTGTCCTCAACGGGGCGCGCTGCCACCAGAAACCATCGCCCCCCTTACCCCCCCACGGCCATAACCACCTCCCTTCCTCCCGCACAGGGCCGAGGGAGGAAGAATTTAGCGGGGAACTACGTTCTTTGTGCCACGGCCAGGGCTCTGAGCCACCCCCAGCCTCGTCAGCCCCAAGCCCGCAGTAGCGTCCGCCGCCGCCACCGCCCCGCCCGCCGGGGGAGGGCAGCGGCGTCCGCGCCCCTACTGCGCATGCTCAGGCCTCCCGCGCCTGCGCCCCGCGGCGGCTCCGTTCATTCTAAGGGAGGACTAATTCTGACAGGACGGGCGGGATGGGGCAAAGGGATCCCCTTCTCTCACAGCACGACCCGGCCGCGGCATGCGGCGCTCTCCGCCACTGCCGCCCCTCCGCAAGCGGCGAAGCGCCAGTCCCCCCTGAGCGCTCCCTCCGAGCAGCGCGCACCCACCTGCAGCCAACACCCGCAGCTCACCGACCAGTCTGCCCCACCCTCTGCAGCAGCCACGCCAGCAGATTGGCTCCTTCCGGCGTCACTCTCCTGCTCCTTGCACTCGGAATGGCTCCGGCGGCCGCCACTCCAGGTGAGAGCCCGCCCATCTCCCTGAGAGGGTTCTCTCTGACGACACCGCGGGTGTAGCTCCGCCGCAGGCACCGCCTTTCCCCTGATAGGCCACAGCCTGTGCATTCTGCTGTCACTCACAGGGCGCTCTGACATCGGATTGGTTAAAACTCTCGGGGGCGGGGCCTTTCGTGTTTCCTTCATGGCGATAGGCTCCCGCCACACCCGAGGGGGCGGGTGATGGCGGCGCGGGGCGGGCCCGCGGGAGGGTTCCGGGAGCGCGGCCCGGCCGGCGCTGCGGGGCCGGGTCATGGGCAGCGTGCGCTGGGCCTTCCCCTGCGGCGCCTGGCGACCCCGCCGCCGCGAGTGGCTGCTGGCCGCGCAGCTGGTGCAGCCCGAGGAGAAGGAGCGCATCGGCCAGTTTGTCTTTGCCCGGGATGCCAAAGCCGCCTTGGTACATGGGGAGCGGGGACGCGGTTGTCTCTCTGCACAGTCAGCGCTGGCCAAATTCCTGATTTGTCGTAGGAAAACGTGCCCTGCAAGGGCATTCCAGGGAGGTAAAGCTAAAGGATAAGCCTTGTATAAAAGTATGAAGCTCTGCCTCACTGAGGAGCAAAGAGGGACGGCAGGCTGCTGTCAGTAGTTACTCTGAAAGACTTCACAACTTCTAAATCGTGGTACCAAGTCAGGAGACAAAATCAGCGTACCCTGGGACACTGTACATAAGACCATCAGTGTAACGAGTAGGAAAATAAAGCTGTTTTACATGATTCAGGTTTTAAATGTCGCCTAATAATATAGTAATGCACACCTGCTAATTAGTCTGGAAGGAGTTACTCATCACTTTTGGCTGTTGAGTGTTTCATTTAGCACCTAGGTAGGGAATGGATGTACTGAATGGAAGGCTGTTGAGATAATTTTACTGTTCAGAGTGGTGTAAAAAAGCATTTGTGCCACAAAGTGTCGTAAATAAGGTAGAAAAAGGAGCTACTGTGATTTGTCTAGGCTGGGACTGTTTTTCACCTTGTGTTAATTGTGCTAATAGCAACAGTGTATTTGATGCTCTGATGAACTCTTTTGCTTAAACTTGCTTGACACAGCTTTTATAAAAGGGAGACATTTAAATTATTTGGCTAAAATACACGACTTGATGTCAACAGTAATAAACCAACATTTTTTAGGCAGGAGGTTTTCTAGCAACCACATAGCTCAGTAGTTCTGTATGAATTACTTCCATTTTATTTCATAGGCTGGTCGCCTGCTGATGCGGAAATTAATTTCAGAAGAGCTGTGCATACCTTGGAATGAAGTACACTTGCAAAGGACGTCAAAAGGAAAACCTTTCCTGGCCAATAATTTACTCAGTATCAATTCCAATTACAACTTCAATGTCTCTCATCAAGGAGATTATGCAGTCCTCGCAGCTGAACCTGAGTGTCAAGTTGGCATTGATATTATGAAGACTGATTTACCAGGTAATGCATTATGGTGATTAAAGCAGATTCTGCTTTAGTGTTTGAGTACTGAACATTTTCACATTTCCCAAAGAACCAATCTGTATCTTAGAAATTTAATGTAATTAGATGAGAGTGTATGAATGTATTGTGTATTTGGGATTTCTAGCTGTTAAATACACTCCTTGTTGTGTATTTTGGGGTGCATTGTAGGACAGATATGGATATATTTCTCATTTAGAGAAGCAGAAAACCCTGGGAAAATGAGGTCATGAATCCTTCTATCATATGGACAGTGCCAGCATCTGCAGATACTGCAGGATTTGCTGTCTGTGAGGCAGAAACAGGGAAATCTTTCCAAATAGGGACGGTGGGATCCATCCCCATGAGAACTTCGTAGCCTGTATTGACAGAACTTCATAGACAGTTGTCCTATAATTATGGACATTTTATGTGTTAGCCACCTGGCAGGGCAGATTCTCTGTGAATGTGCTGTAATCAACATTCTGTAATCCTCAGTGAGAGGGGATCATGAGCAGGGACATGAGTCCTGGGAAAAGACTAAACTTCACAAAATTTAGTTATTGGGCTATTTATTTGTATGAAACAACTGTATAGATTAGTGAACTTCAGGATCAAAATTAGGATTGTAGCAAAGTGTATTTTTAAATACACTTTTATGAGGGCATTTAGTTTGTAAATGTTCATTGGTGCATGACTGGGTTAAAGGAGAAACATACTGGGATTTATGATTCACTGGAATTCTGTTTGTTTTAGAATCTTCCTTAAACATTTAACCAGATATGACAGTAGTAGTTGTGTTCTTAGACAATCTTTCTTCACAGTTTTTGGAGTTCCCCAGCATTTTGTGCTGCAGAATACGTTTTGTTGTATGGTAGAGATTCAGATAAACTCTGACTGGATAACTTTCTGTCTGATCACTTTACACCATTTTAATGATAACTACAAGTGTACAGTTTTGGGTTGTCATGTTTAGCTAGGGTGCACAGAAAGTTTGCTGCAGTCTGGACTTTTTTCCTGTGACGTCCACCTGCTGTAGACCCTCACTCTGAACATGGTGGACAGTGTGTGAGGTCACAGGGTTGCCTTTGGAGGATCATCCACCAGAGCTGTTGTGTGTTTTGTGGCAGGAATTGTGTCCAGTGAGTAAGGCTGCTTTGGTACAGGAGCACACCTGACAGGACTGCAGTAACACGGGGCCCAATTAACCAGATTAAGCTTGAAGCTGGTGCTTCTATTATAGCCCTCTCAGGCAGTGCAGGCAAGCTCTGTCCCAGCTGTGTCTCCTGATAGCATCTGGCACACCCTCAGCCTATTTGCTGGAGGAGCAGAGTTACAGAGGGGGCCTTGATACCATGCAAACACTGCTAATACTGGTGTGGTTAGGCACTGACCTTAAACACAGCACTCTACAGGCTGCCATGAAAAAGGTAACACTTGGACCCAGTACCCTTGGAAACATTCTGGTTGGGCTGCCACTGGCCTTAACATAGGAATCACTAGTTTTAATTCCTCTTTCCAAAATGTCTCTAGTTTTAGCAGGTAAGTAGTGAAAATCAAAACATTCAAGCTTGTGTATTTGAAACTTTTCTTGGGAAGTGCAAAATTCAAATTTATACAGAAAAATCAAAAACTTTATATGTAGAAGTAGAGATGTCTTGCATCCTCTGCTGGTATTTTAAGCAGCTGTAAATGTAGCTGGCATTTTAAAGGCATGTTGTCAATGTCCAGCTGACAAGTTTTATGAAGCATTTTAAACTTTATTTCTGAAGTCTAAAGATTAAGTAAAACTTTGAGATCTGATACCAACAGGCTTCAGTGTTTTTACCTAGACAGAGAAAAATGGTGGTTATTTTGGAGATGCTGGTGATTCCAAAAGCTGAACGATGACTCATATGTCTTCCTTTTCGTAATTATAATCTGTATTTTTGAAAAAGAAATAAGTTACTAATGAAAATGTAATAATTGTATGTGGGAAACAGAGCCAGTAAATAAGTAATATTAAGAGTAGAGCTTCATATTATAGAGACTGTAATTTAAAGCTGGCCATCTTTTCACCTAAAATTTTTCTGAGGAAGATTTTTTTCTTAGTAGAATCACCTTGCAACTTTTTTTGTTGTTGCTGGGCTATGAATAGGCAACACTGACTTTACCAGTATTATTTTCTCTGATAGTTCCACTGAGTGGTGCTCTTGTTCTGCACTTGCTAAGTACATCATATTTCTGAAGGTGGATCCACTATAAATCTCTTTCCTTGGAACAGCTACAAGGACAAAGAGTTCCCTAGGAACAAAGTACATTTCAGTAGGTTTGTTTGTTTTCTTAAACACTTGTTTAAATACAAAGTACTTCAACTTGTGATGTTATCCAACAGCATCTTGATTGAAGTCTCTAGTATCGTAGCTCTTATATTCCTTTATTGTTCAACCAGCAAGCATGCAAAATCTGCAGTGCAGATATACAAGAATGTCATGCAGCTGAAAGTTTTGAGAAGTCTGCTGTTTGTGTGCTACTATGCAACAAGGAGTCCTGGGTAAGCATTTTATCTCACTTCTTAATCTGTCCTATGTATTTTTGTTTTACTTATTGTTCATAAGAAGCTGCCTCTTTCCATATTACTTGCGCTTCTTTATTAAAATCTGAGAAATGAAACTACTACAAGACGTATTCTTCTTCAGAGTTGAAGGCAGGCCACTCTAGAAGCTATTCTTACCGCTGCAAATAGCAGCAGTTCTACAAAGTTCCACAGGTGTGCACCTTTTTTCCTCTATTCAGATACTGAAGTAAATATTGAAGTGATGATAGAGAAGGAAAATATCCTCTTTAGGTATTGTGTGTTGCTGCCTTTTGGTTATCTGACAGGTTATTGTAGATTTAAATCAGTCTTTCAGTTTAATTGTTTTTGAAGAATTACTGAGATAATTTTGATGATGATTATTTTTCTTCTCTTCAGATCAGTTTAAGATGAACTCTTGAGTAATTTGGAAAAATGCACACAGTCCTGTAAATTTATTAGTGGAAGTGTCTGTGGACGTTATTTGGCCAGAGAGGTAATGCATATGAATTTATTTTAAGCCTTTCAAAAAAGAAGTGAGAAGGATTCTCACAGTACTGTTTACTCCTGTGGAAAAAAACTGAACTTGCATTTGATTTTTTAACTTATGGAAAAGAAATTCTGCAACAAGTGTCAGCTTGGTTTGAGTGGTATGTGGCATGTTGATTAACGAGTCACTTAAACTCTGTAAAGCAGAACATTTTCAGAGACTTAGGAAATAATTATAGCTTAATAAAGATTGCCTTGAGCATTTGAAAAAAGTTTAAGTCTTAGGCTCAAGACCTTCCCTGCTGTGCAAGTGAATTTCTTTTCACTAATGCAATTTTTTAGCTTAGATGGATTTGAAAAGATAAATAAATTTAACAGTTCATTCCATATCTTTGAAAATCAGCCTGCAGTCCTTCTTACCTATCCCACTATATTTACTTTGATCCAGACATCTCCAATCTCAATTTTATTCCAGAATTAAATATTTGACATGCAGTAGAATTAGCTTTTCTCATTAATATTTTGGTTTTATGCTAGACTTTCTTGTTAAAAGACTCAAAAGGGTAAATTTTCTGCTTGTGAATTTCACAGAAAAAGTAATTTGATCTAAAAATACTCCAATAAATGCTTTTTTAGGAAAGTAGGCTATTATGTGCAAACACCTAATTATTCGAAACTGGTTTTCTCTGAGGCAAGGAAATAAAAAAAGAACTTGACTCATTTTTCTCTTTTTATTCTCATTATTACATTATTGAGCTGAGGTAATGCAAGAGATGATAGAGATCTTCAAATCACAGACAGATCACATGTGTAATAAGTCCCACATGAAGAAGCTAAATACCATACTTCAGTCTAGCTAGTGGAGGAAAGCTCTCTCTCCAGACAATTTTAAACTTTGTGCTGTTAATTTAGATATATTCATAAGCCTAATAGAGTTAGGCATACCTACACCATAGTTAAGATATTTGGCATGTCTTTTAGCTAGCAGCCATGTTCAATGTTTTGAACTTGCAGTGCTTGTTTAATTGCTGCATTTCAGCTTTTAAATAAGAATTTCCTGACCTAGAAACAAATTCCAAATCAGATTGGTCTTTAGAGTGCTTTTGTCCTTAAGGTGATTTACCTTTACCTTAACCAAAGTTTTAACTGTTTCTGCTTTTATTGTTGTAGTCCAGTAAATCTCATAGCAAACTGAGCAATCAGCATCTAATCTTTTACTGCTAGAGATAATCACCAAATTGTTAGCTAATGTTACAGCTTTAGGGATGTAGATGCACTTCTTGGAATGAAGAAATGAACAAAGGGTTTGATTTAAATCTTACAGATCAAAGAAGTCATAATTTATAAATACGTATGTAAGCACATCATTTTGAGATGTGAAGGATGTTAAAACAGCTGATATCCTTGTTGAGCTAAAGAATCACAGTGGTGCTATGCACTTACACTGAGTAAACAGGGAGGTATTTCTTTGTTCTTGTTCTGTTTGCAACTGGGTTGAAACAGCCATCTTAAATGTATTCTTAAAGAACATGTAATATATAGCAATTTCATTGCTGTGCTTTATTCACATTTCTAATACAGTTTTAACCTGGAATTACAAAATTCTGTAATTGATAAAGCACCAAAGCCTGATAAACTGTTGATATTGTGATTAAATCTCCTCTTTAAAGGAAAATGTCTTTATTTTCCAAAGAAGCACTCTTAATCCTTTATGACTGTTTCTTTAATAGAAAAATGTAAAACCATTTGGATAAAAATACAAACTGATAGAAAAATGCAGAACTATAAAATGTGGGGAATATATGTTTAAAATGAGGGATAAACTAGCGATAAAGAAAAGAAAAATCCTAAACTAAGAGCTTTTATTAAAAATAAGAGTTGGAACAAAGAGTAGCTATAAGAATGCTTGTCAGATTGTTTTGGTGTTGTGGGGTTTTTTTCAGTCTGCACACTGAATTTACAATAATCACAATTTATTTCTTAATTGATGTTTTGGGAAATTAAGTTATATAGAGTCGCAATGAGCAGCTAAATAGAACTGATTTTATTTTTTTTAAACAAAACTAAAACTGCTTTTCAACCTGCACTAATGACAGTTAGCTTTGGCTTTCCAAATTAAGAAAGTGTAGCAGAAAAATCTGATTCAAGGTCTAAGGTTATGTAATTACCATGTAGGTGTTAAAAAATTGCCTTTGAGGAGTTTCTTGCTAATGCCGCCCATTTCCAATAGCTTCAGCTTTACAGATACATTTATTTGTTGCAAGAGCTGGAACATAGAAACTAACTTTATTTTGCCATTGTCAGAAGCTTATTTGGATATTGACTGTGCAAATATTACAGTTTGGAGCCCTTATGGGTTTCAAGATGTGCTGGTTTTTAAGCAAAACCAGTGAAAGACTCCAAGTCAGAAACACAATTTAATAAGAGGAAAAGAAAAGAAATTAAAAAATTAAAATAAAATCAAAGTAATAGTACAAAAAAAAAACCACTGACAGAGTCAGAATACAACCTGACACCCTGTTGGGGTGGTAGTAGCAATCCAGATGAGATGGTCTTGTCAAAGCAGTGATCCTGTAGAAACTTCTGGTAGCTCTTGTCTCCTCTGGAAGTCCAGTGCATAAAAGCTGCTTGTGCTGTCCCAAACCCTGGATTATATCCAGGTGGGAATGCTTGGCTCCTCCCCCTGGGCAGAGCATCTCCCAATGGGCTGATCTCATTCTATGAGTCATGCAGTGGGTCCTTGATGGCCCATTAAACAGAGATAACTCCCGGAGGAAGTTATCTATGAGTCATGTGGCAAGGCATTGTTAGGCTCGTTAACAGAAGATAAGGGAAACACTGCCCCACCTTGGCTCTAATGGCTCATGGGGATAGAATACATACCTTGGGCACAATTTTACATTGTAACCTAGGACACAAGGTTGTGAGACAGTCTTTAAGAGAGACTTGCAGATTTTTTTTAGACGTACTTATGAAATGGTAGAAACCTATCGTAAATATTTCAGAACTCTCCCAGTAAATGTAAAAAAAAAAAAGCCTCAGCTGCATTTCGCTGATGTATAAGAGAAATTCTGATTTTCAACAAGGCAAATATTTTTATATTTCTTCAATAAAGATGACAGGTTGCTTATGTTATGTCAGGTTATCAGGAAAGTAGGGTCAGGAGACATTTGCTACTTCCATAGGTAGCTATTTTCTTGCCATTTATTTGGCTGGTTCTGGGAATTCTAGGCATTCATAGCTATTATGTGCTGTGTTGTATTTTGATGGAAAATCCAATCTTGTAGTGTATTAAAAAATTATTACTTGCCCTGCATAGTTTTCCTATTTGTTCATCAGACTTGTTGGGTTCTGTATTAAGCCTGTATATCTTCCTTTTTTCTTTCCTAATAAAAACAGATTTAATAAAAGCAAAGCAAACACTTGGAGATGGTATCTACAAGAGTAGATCCAGTTGATACAGGTGAATAGACCATTGAAGTTCATCAGTTTTTCATCTGTGTGCCTCTGCTTCTTCATCTGCTTTTGCCATGTTGCAGCACATTTATCTTCTACTTGCATATTTCCTTGGATATTTTGGCTGGATAAAAGACAGCTCCTGCAGTGGCAAAATCTGATTCGTGTGATTTTAAGGGGAAGGATGTGGGGAACAACATGCCAATGACTAGCTGACTGCTGTCTCTTCTCTGTGGGAAGACCAAACAAAGCAAAACATGCTGGATTTTAGCTGTCAAGTGGGACAAACAGTCTTTCAGCTGCTGGCAAGCCAAAAAAATGGCTTTATAAGGTTTTGTTTTTCGGATTTTTGTTCATTTGTTTCTAAAAAATGTCCTCATGTAGGAGAGATTGATTCCCAAATTTAAAACACTAATACTACTTCTGTCATCATGTGGATGATCTTCATTATGAAGCAGGAGAAGAGGGAAGGATGGTGTACAGACAGAGATGGGGAAGTTTTACGTGTGAAAATAAGGAATATTTCTACTGCAATCAGCTCTGCAGTTCATGTTCTGGGACAGGCTTCTGTGCAGTGTCCTGACTTCTGCCATTGAAAAGCAGCTCTGTTGTTCATTGGGTTCATTTACTGCACAGGATATCGTGAGGTTGAAGTACTTAGTCCCAGAGTGTGTGTCTCAATACTGAGGACCGTTTCCACACCAAGTTTAGAGGAGACATGTCTCATCAAATCTTTCAGGGAAACCAGCTCAGTTTGAATCAGCTTGTGCTTTCTAAGGTCGCAGAGCTTCCTAGGAAAAAATTGCATTAGTCAGATCAAGGAGGTGTTAGAAAATGGTAATCATGTAGTGAAATTCATGTGAAAGATGAGGATGACTTGGGTACAGAGAATTGGCTACCCCCCACCCCTTTTATCCAATATAGTGTTTTATATACCAGGTACCAACTGGATTGCAATGCAACCCCAGGTTCTGCAGTGGTGTTAGCTTCTTAAAGATAGGCCTACATTTGCTATAGTTACACTGTCACTAAATACCTAACTTTTCCTGCTTGATAAACTGTGAAAGGAGATTAAATCTACTGTGATTAAATCTCATTTTTTTTGCTTGTCTGTTTTCTTGGACTAGTAAGTGTGGGGTTTTGCTTGTTTGTTTTCTTGGACTAGTAAATGATATTAAGTTACAGGTTTCCTTTAAAATGTTAATTTTAAAGCAAAGGATTAATTGCCAAAGATTTCAGTCAATATCTCTGAATGTGTAAAAAGGCCTTCTAGTACATTACTTTATAAAATGTAGTAAAACATTTCAGAGATCTAGTGGCTTGGTGGTACTATGTAGTGTAAGGCTATAGATGGTCAGACACCATCTGAACTTTTTTTTTTACATCTGTAGTTGTGTCCTCATGACTTGTTTTATAAAAGAAAGTGTATTTTTATGTTTATTTAGATTTTGGGGGTTGTGTTTTAGTGTGATGCAGCATAACTTCCTAAAGGTTGAAAGGAAGTAGAGTTTCTGCTGTTCTGGCAATGCAATGATTGCTGTAACTGCTTGATGTATGTTCTATAATAAAAAACAGATTAAAGTGTCATTTTTGTGGAGTAATTTTTGGTTTTGTTGAAATACTATGGCTACATAAAGCTCTGCTAGCTGTGGTCATACAAGTTCTTGAAAAGATCTTAATCAAGTAAAAGGTACAAGACAAACACAAGAAACTTCTTATTTTATTACTGCTCATTTTCTTATTTGCTATCAGTGTTTAGTTGTAAGTACATTTTTCTCAAAGAATTTGAGGTCCCTGAGTCATCTTAGTGATTAAGACCCTCTGTATTTTAAGTGCTTTTATTTTCTCCACTCAGACGCAAGCTAAAACCATGAGCTTGCACCCAGGTGTTTGACTGCAAGTTCTTCAATAGCAAGTATATGTTCCAGCTAAATGTTTGGCATGGAAAGAACATGTAAAAATGTTCTGGAGTCTGAACAAAATTTGAGAGGATCTGGAATTTTTTTTAATTTTCAGAATAAATGACAAGAAGCATGAATTTGTTGCAGACAGTGTGCTACTTATCTTTAAATTGATCAGCTATGAGGTATCCTGTTAACAGCTTTTAATTTTATTTCAGGTTTTTTTATCTAAGTCATAGCTGTGTCAAAGCTGCTGTTTTTCTAGTCAAGTTTTAGAGGCAGAGCTATTTAAGCCATTATGATTCTTTACTTCTTTTTGTTTTACATTGACTATCAAGGCAGCTTGCTTAATGTTCATCCCTGCTGTTTAGACCCAGCCACGCTAATGCAATTGAAACCTTAGCAGTTTCTCTAATATTGCAGAGACTTAATGATGCTATCTGCAGAGAAAGTATCAAACGTGATCAAATTATTTCAGTCTCTTTATGACTTTTCCATTTTTATAATCTGGAAAATGTTGAGTAATTCGTAGCAGACAATGTCAAATTTTCAGGCATTTTAGAGTTAGTGCTTCTCTGGAGTGTGCCAAGATAAAACACATCAATGTTAACATGATGAGAATGGATGTTTAACATACATATAATTGAGAGAATTGCAGGATACTGACAGGAAGTGTGGAGGTCAGAGAATGTAAATCCAATTTGCAATTCACACTAAAGCTGTGTGAGCTAATAGATTGAAAAAACATGCATTGTTAATGTTCTATCTGGATCTTGTAAGTTAGTCGTTTATCTCACTAATTATTTGCCTTGTTTTATTTCTAAACAACTGTACAAGGGTTAGTTGGTATTAATAAACAATTAGGCCTTGGGCATCTGTTGCAGAAGAAATGTTTCCTCTGTATCAGGTTACTTTGGTTTCCTTTAGAGACAGTAAAATGTGATCAAATATGGTCCTACACCAAAAGGATTGTCAGCCCAAGAGTCCAGGACCTGAAACATTCATCCAATACAGTTGGTAGTTTATAAGCTTCATAGCTATTTTGTGTTTCACATTATTAGGTAGACTGAACTGTTCACGCTTCAGTTGTTCATTTTGCTATGTATGATATGTCACACTGGCACTTTACCTGTTTTCCATCCAAAAGTAAATTGGTTGTATTGATTAAGTATTAGTTCTTGATCACTGACCTGTTTCTTTTATGCAGTTCAAGTTGGTGAGGAGGCTGTTTGCATTCTGGGGTTTGTTTTGTATTTTTGTTTTGTTTGCTTGGGTTTGGGTTGGTTTGTTTGTTGTGTTTTTTCAGGACATTAGTTGATCAATAAGCTGGCAATAGTAGCTTTATAAGCTAGTTTGTTTGTGTCTGACCAAACAAGGTTGAAGACTGTAAACTTGTAAAACCCAAAGTGTAGATGGTCAGTCATCTACTCTTCTCACTGGTTTTGAGAATGCATGGTTTTAATAATTTTTGGTACAAGTTTGTGAAATGTACACTGTATTACCAAAGCTGATTTATGATTAACCTGATATTTGTAAAAATGTAAAAAATTGTATGAAGATTTCTGTATTAGCCTTATAGGTAGTAATTTTCACTATTAATAGCATCGTAGTTTACATGGATCTTAATTCTGATTGCCTTTATCTTCTGACAAATGCAGCTTGTTGGAATTCTTTAGCAGGTAGAAAAAGTGGGGGGAATTACACTGTATTTATGTACTATTTCTACAGTGCATTTGTGAACAGGACTAGAGAGTATCGTCTATTTTCTTATTCTTCACTCCTGCCTCTTTTTAAAATCAATCTTTTGTATCTAGTCTGTGGCATTACTGTTCTACAGGAAAAATGCAAAGCAGATTTTTTGCCTAGTCTTTAAAAAAATTTAATGAAAAAAAATTTAATAATTTTTTGCCTAGTCTTTAAAAAAATTTAATGAAAAATTTAATTTAAAAAAAATTTAATTGCAGTGGAAAACATGTATTAATGTAAATAGGTCATGCAAAAAATCCAAAATGTAGACACATATGAACATGCACACCTATCTGCGTATAGCATGTTTGCTTTCCAGGCTTAATATTGGAGTCTTTTTTTCCAGTATCATTCACTACTTCCTCCCCTCACTCTTCCTGAAATTTTCAGGGTGTTGTGTTCTTTTAATCTAATGAAGAAACTTAACTTTGGGTTCAGATTTTATTTTTAATGACTAGAATGCAGTTTTTGAAAGATTACTCAGTTTATATTCTGAAGGAGCTAATATACTTAAAAGTTTATTAACAAGGAATGTAAAAGTTTATTAACAAGGAGGACAATATAATTAATGCTCAGCATTAAAAGGAGTTAGTTTGTTATTTTGAAGAGCTCTATTTCCTGATATAGGCAAGTAAGAAGTACTCATTTAAAAAGTAAGTTTATTTCTGAAACAATTTGACAAGGGGGGAGCTACTTTAGAAATGCAAATTTAAAACCAAACAATTAATTTCTATATGGACTTGTTCCCCTTCTTTCAAAGGAAGTTTTTTATAAATTGTTACAAGAACACTTGATTTTTTTTAAATCAAACTAAAAGCAAAAACCATAGCATTTAAGCAGAAACTTTCTGCTGCTTCTAGTTTTGTTCCCTCCATATCTCCTATGTCATGAGAGATATGGGAAAACTGAAGGGGGTTTAGCGAAGGGCCACCAAGGTCATTAGAGGGTTGGGGAACTTGACTTACATAGAAATGCTGATGGAGCTGGGTTTGTTGAACCTGAAGAGTTGAAAGTTCTGAAGAGGGAAATCTAGTCACAGCTTCCCTGAAATGTAGCTGCAGAGAGGATGTACATAGTAGTCTTCATGAGGGTGCACAGGAACAGGGCAAAAGACAGCAGGCTCAGGTTGCTTCAGGGGGAGTTCTGTCTCTACAGAGCAAGTCCTCACGGTGAGAACAGCAGAATACTGGACTAGGTTCCCCAGAGAGGGGGTGAAATACTCTGCTTGACAGGGCCCTGGGTAACCCAACATGAGGCTCTGGTTTTCAACAGAAGGTTAGACCAGGTGGTCTCCAAAGGTCCTTTTCAACCTACATTTTTCCCATTGTTCTGTGGTTCTGTCTTTCTCTGATACTGAAGCAAATGTGGGGAAATGGATTAGGCAGGTTGTAGTACTGCAAGTAACTTGTGGAGAATAGAAGTCCCAAGTCCTCTGATCTATTCCTCAGAGCAAAGCAACTGTACTGCCTTAAGGAAACAATGAGTGAGTGCACTTAAGGACAAAGTTGTGCCTGAGCTTTTCAGAGGAGGAATGTGACAGACAGTGGGAGTGGGGGGCAATACTGTGTGAATTTGAACATGAGTGTTGAGAAGGGTAGCTGAACAGTTGAAGAAACCTAGGACAAGAAAAGGGGTGAACAATGAGGAAGAAAGCAGTAGCATATGAGTTTGATATGCTCTTGGTGTACTAAATGGTTTAAGCATCAAGTGTGTTCACCACATGTGATAAAGTTGGGATGGCAGGACTGACAATGCAGGGGTCTTTACATGCCTCTACATGCTGAATGGAGCACAGTGTGAATAGTCTTGAGTGGTTTTCCCTGCTAGTCCTGGGTTATTGAAAGCAGGAGAACTCTCTGAAAGTAAAAGGAGGAAGGGCACACCAGGACATTGTGGAATGTTTTGTAGTTTGAATCACAGGAACAGGCTGGAGCCTCACCACTGTTGTCTTAAATATTCGAGAAAAGAGAGAAAGGGGAAAAAAATTGGATTGTTTAGAGGAGGTAATAATGTAGTTATTTGTAGTTATTTGATTGTAAAATGGGCCATGCAAACACAGAGGTGAAAGAAAACACCTTTCTTCAAGTTCAACAATCTTTTTTCTTATTTTTTATTGTTTTAGGGAAGTTGAATTGTGTAAGTGGATGGATATGGAATTTGTGTCGGTAATTCATCAAAGCATTGTGGTTGCTTTTTTCTTCTACTGTTATTTTCTCCAGAGGGAAGTTAGTCCTGTCCTTAGATTGTTCTGGATCATTCTATTAGTTAAGTGCTGCAACTATCAACAAAATTCTGTCTTAAGATGTTAAAATGCAATTAAGGACATCTCTGAAATGTCACTGCCATATCTTGTGGGATGTATATGTCAGATAACACTTTGGAGACTGGTTTGGAAATTGTGAGAAAACCTAAATGTGAGCTTTAGTGTAACATTGGTTTGTTCAGGTCAGTTATTACTGCTGCCAATACCTGTTTTTATTTACTGCTTAAATATCTATAGAAAACAGCCACTTTATAGAGAAGACTTAATGCCTTTACCCTCGGTTTAGGATGGGGAGCATGAGCGGAGAAAAGGAAAGTTCCTTGCCCAGTCAACTCAAAGAATTATTGGCACAACTGCAGTTAGAATCTTCATCTTAAGCAATTATTTAGTAATGGGTTCTTCAAAGTAGCGTAGTATTGAGAGGGGGGAAATGTTTTGGATTAAATATGACTAATGTTTTATTTTTAGTGAGAACATTGAGTAACCTATTAAAGAAATTGTCTCAATATGTGGAATTGTCTTTATCCCTACTAAAGAAAATAGGTTGCTTTCTGCCATTGTCCCTTTAGCCAGCTGTAAGCCCAATTGGATGCTTGCGATGGATACTGATTAAATGATTAAATGGGATACTGATTAACATAGGCTACGGGTAGCCCAGCTTGTAACAAGGTCCATAGATTTCAATGTACTATAGAAATGCCATTGATCAGTATAACCACACACTGTAGTGTCTTCTACAAGATAAGTTTAGACTAGTGGGGAAAAGTGGTGTAGCCCCTAAAGAGCTTCTGCAGTGGCACACAGCTGTGATTATTTTTAGAGGAAGCTTAAATTTAATCTAAGGATTTGAAGGTTTGGTAGTTTGAGGCTGAGTTTTTTGGAGGTTTGTTTTTTTTTTTCCATTGGTATATTTCTTACTGTTATTATGGGCACCTCTCTACACTCATTTTTCTTCCAGACTAAATCTTATCCAAATAGCTTAATATGGGTGTGATAAATTCAGAAGACTATGCTTCTACAGGTGCTTTAAAAAGTGTTTCTTTTTTATCCCAGCATCCAAAGGCAGGAGATAGAATAGCTTGATAAATTTTGACAAACAGCATGCTGTTTTATAAAATGTTACTAGCTCAAACTGTCAGATGCCAGAGACTGTATATGCTACTTTTGTAGCTGAATATAATTTTTTATGTTTTTATTATATATATATATATATAATTTTTATATGTTTTTATGTTTTAAAAAGGCAAAATACTTTGCCTTTTGAAGAATGCTGGAAATACTGCATCCTGAACAATCATCAGCTCACTGCTTCGAGGCTGTATAAATTCAAATCGTGGAGCAGAGTTGGTTCATAAATTTTTTTCTTACGAGTTTTTTAAGCAATAATATGAGGTAATTCATTTGTTCACTATTACTACTCTGTTAAAATTTCTGTAAATCTCTCTGTCTGATTTATAGGTAGTAGCTCAATTCCAAACTTCTTTCACATAATGAAGCGACAGTTTACTGAAACGGAGTGGGATGTAATCAAGTCTATGAATAATGAATGGATGCAGCTGGATATGTTTTATCGGCACTGGGTAATACTTCTTTTTCTATTTAAAGTCTGCAAATGTTCACATTATTTTCTGATATAATTTATTATTTTCATTATAGTAAAAATGTAATCTTTTTGTAGTTGCATAGAATCGTAGAATGATTAGGTTGGACAAGATATCTAAGATCATTCAAACCCACCACTAAACTATGTCCCTAAGCACCACCTCTACCCATATTTGTAAGAATTTCAGGGTGACTTAACCACTTCCCTGGACAGTTTGTCCCAGTGCTTGAAAAGCCATTTAATGAAGAAGTTTCTCCCGTTATCCAATCTAAACTCCCCTGATGCTGATACCATTTCATGTGAAGATATTCTTGGACTTTATAATTCAGTCATCATTTTAATATCAGAATAACTTGGAGAACCATGGTACAACTGACCTTTCCAGTGGGACTTACTAGTAGTTTTAAACACATAGCCAGAACAAGGTAAAGCATTCATATCTGTATGTGGAATTTCAGTTGCATGTTTATTTTAATGCAGCAGATTAGGCTGAGCATAAACTATCCTGATAACTTTTTCACTTGATAATTTCATCAGTCTACCCTCACATGTACAGTAGTGTAAGTCTTAAATTTATTTTGTCTGCAATGTGTGCTCAGAAGTAATGTGTATAGAACAGTAAATAGCAGTTTAAAAAACAGTTGATAGCCAGTATAAATTAAATACATTTTTTGTGTTTTTTAGGCCTTAAAAGAAAGCTTCTTAAAGGCCATTGGAGTTGGAATTGGCTTTAACTTGCAAAGAATTGAATTTAATGTGTCTCCATTGCAACTGGAAATAGGGAAGGTATATAAGGAGACAAAAATGCTTCTGGATGGAGAAAAAGAAGAGGAGTGGACATTTGAGGTAAAGAACATGTTTTCACTAGTGATAAGAAGTCTCAACTCCTTATGGATGCATTGCATGTTTGATTGGGTTTTTTTAATTGCACCTTCACATCTTTATTCTGTATATCCCTATTGAGTTTATATTAATCAAAACTTAGGATATAAATCTGCAGCATTTTAGGTTTTTTTAATGGTTGCAAGGACACCCCGTAGATGGATTCATTATAATGTCTTTTAATGTTTTCCTGTGCCTGTAATATATTTCCTGCACTCTGGGAAGGTCATCCTAAGGTATGCAGGAAGTTCACAGAAATATATATAGGCTTGATTTCTTGAACAGGTCTAAGATTTTAAAGTTCTTCATCAGTTGGTCTAGAATTGTTGGTCTCAATACTCTAACTGAGGCCTGGGGTTTGGACTTTTGTTTTCCTTCTGCAAAGTTATTGGGGCTTATCACTAAAACATCTGTCCTTTCAGATTTGCTAAGAAATTATCAGTATTATCTCATGTAGTTTAAAGGACATGTAGGGGAGGAACTGATAGGGACATAGTTTACTGGCAGACCTGGCAGTGCTGGGATAAAGTTGGACTTGCTGGTGTTAAAGGTGTTTTCCAGCCTAAATGATTCTGATTCATAGTGATCTCCAATTATTTAATTACCAAAAAAAAAAGCTTTAAAAACAAATCACAATCCCATTTCTCTACACCCCAGAGGCATGCTTACTCAACCACTTTAAACAAAGCAAAAAATGGAACATACTGTCAAGTGCACTTTTCAGTAAGATTATTCAGTTTCGAATACATATTTGCATTTTGAAAATACCTATATTGTTGGAGACAGCTGTGCCAATAGAGCTGTCTAAATGACAAATTTCTGCTGTATGTTTATTTTCTTTAGTATACAAACTACATGTACCCTGTGCATGTGGAATGAAAGAATGAATGTTGCAGTAATGTTTAACTTCAGAGTATAAGTTTCTTTACAGATCATTCCTTCATTCCTTCATTCAGCATTCCTATCCACTTTTGGTTTCACACAAGTCTATGCACACTAAATCAGTCCTCTTACTCGATTCCTATATAGTATAGCAATATCAGTATGTCATGAAATTCACTAGTTGGAATCATACTGGCAAAGGAAGTTATTGGGAAAGCCTGTGATAAATCTTGTACCAGAATGCCTTCTGTGTTACTGCAGTGTCCCATGGCCAAGGGAGCATCTACCTGTCTTCATTGAATTCTGGAACTCCTGATTTTGGTCTTTGATGTGCCTGTGGTTGATTGACAGAAATAGCCTGAACATGATGATGCAGATAGCTCCCTGTAATACTTAAATGTTTTCTAATTGTTTGAATTTTCTTTATTACTTAGTAATTACTGCTAGAACATTCATGCAGTTTTTTTCTGAGGAGTGTCTCCAGTTCCACTCTTGCCCTCGTGCTTCCCAACAGTGCACCATTACAATGAGGCAGATTCTTGGATTTCAAAGAAAGGGCTTAATATCATGTTTCCTTTAAATACAAGCTCAATTGGGATATAATTTCATTTAAATATCAACATTCATTAAAATAAAATATTTTTCAGTTACTAACCTCCAGAGAGCCTAAAATTAAGCATTGCTTTACTTTTTGTCTCTTCCCAAGTTTCTTTTAATTTTGTGTCTGCTTTCTTACTTAGAAAAGTCTTTCTTTGTCTCATCTGATTTTTGAAATAACTTTTTAGTTGAAAACACTAATTTGGAGAAATCTGAAAGAGTCACCCAAGAGCAGACATTAAGTCACCTGTAAGACTACATAGTACTGATACAGTCTTCTCCTTAGCTTCCCTGTTGTGCCTGTGTTGTGTGAGGGAGCTTTTTCTATCAAATAAAAAAATATAATGACCTCACTTCTGCATTTCAGAACTGCCTATATTTAGTGAAAGGAAATGATCAAAGAGAGCAAGACTGTTTAAAATTCAATTATCACATTTTTTTGATTGATTCGTTTCAGTTTTAAAGAAAACCTAATTTACTAAAAATGGAAGGGAGACATAAAGGGGATTTTATCCATTTAAATTACACAAAATATTCTGAAATATCCTTCAGAAAGTACCATGTAATATGAAAAAGATAACTTTAAATTCATAAAGACCAGGAAAAATCCACCACCTTATACTTGTCATGACTAAAAGGTCAAGAGAAATACTAATGAATCAGAACAAATCAAAATTGACACTATTTAGACACCCTGTAACTTTTCACTGTCAGAGCAAAGCCAATTCAAATTGGAGACAGAATTTTCTGTGAACAGTGCAAAAAAGTTTCTCTTATTTCATTGTAAATACCGAATTAACTACTTTGTTATATAGTTGACTGTTTGTGGTCCTTTTACCAAGGGTTTAGTTTTGCTTGAAGTGCCTTTGCCCTCATTCACTCCCTGTATTTTTTGGCTTGAGTGGAAGGCACTTGTTCAGAAACGGCCTCTTCTTGTTTGATCTTGATGGAAGGATTTAGCTTTAGGGTCTTGTTTTCTAGATACATTACTCTAGAGGCTGCTGTGCAGATTCCCTTCAGCTGTTTTGGAAGGAGTTGGAGGAAAAAAGTTCCATTTAAAAGCATCAATTTAATTTTAAAGTATGTCTGCTATATGTGTTCAATGTGCTTTATTCATATAGACAATACATGCTTTCCTCATTTTAAAAAGGTGACTTTGTTTAGTAATGACTAAAAGACAGCTAACCCAGTGATGAGTGATAACAGTATTTTGTCAGGGTGTTGATTTAGGATAGAGTCATTATGATGGTGGTGATGATTATTATTATTGTGGGTAATTCTATATGCTCCATTTACTTCCTCTGAAGAAAATAAACTTGGACAATTATCCTAGTTTCATCTCTGGTACAGTTAATTTTCTTCTTAGCTGTCATAGTGCTGTGTTTTGAATTTAGGATGAGAATGGTGCTGATAACACACCGAAACAGAGTCAAGGACTCCAGTTTCTCGTAGTACCCTGCCAGTGAGGAGGCTGTGTGGTGTGAGCTGCCTACTACTATGACAAGAACAAAGTAATAGTTAATTCTAGTAAAAACGGAAGAAGTTGGTTGAAAACAGTTATGACAAGTTCTGTCATTTAAAGAAATCAATGTAAGTTTATAAGATAGATAGCTTTATAACAGATTTTATATATGGAAAAATATATTGGCACTGAAACTATATTGGTACAGGAACAGGTTTCCCACTGAACTTCTGGATGTCTTCCTATCCCTGGAAGTATGTAAGGCTAGACTGCATGGGGTTCTGAGCAGACTGGTCTAGTTGTAGGTGTCCCTGTCCTAGGCGGGGGGTTGGAATGAGATGGTCTTTGAGATTCCTTCCAATATAAGCCATTCTATGAGATTATGAAAAATAAATTCCTAGTTAGTGATTTGCAAAATGTTGAATGTGTTTGTGACCCTTTCCTTCTTGGTCCCAGTTGTGTACAATTGATCAGGAAGAATAACTGGATAGCACTTACTGGAATCAATATTAAAGAAGAATGTTAAATAAGACATAAGGCATTTCTGGTTTTGTACCTACCTCAACTTCGGATACAATTGTTTTATATAGGAAGCACATGATTTATCCTAAACTTTGCTTTGGGATTAAGAATCACCTGGCAGGACTGCTGTTGCACAAATAACATTTTGCGTTTTTTTCACAACAAATATTTGCTTGGTTTGTTCATATGCAAATAGATTACTTCCAGAACATGAATTTCAAAGAGAGATTACTTGGGCCAATTTGAAACATATTTAGTAATTGCTGGTGTGCAACTGTAGTTGGTATGTTTCACCCTCAGTAATAGAAGTTAATCCTGTTGCATTGTCAGGAATAAATAAGAATAGAAATTTTTACTTCTAAGACTAGCTAATCCAACTGTTTTCACTCATCAATCAATTCTGCTGGCTAGGAAGGTACAGATTCATCATAAGCTGTCTGCTGTGGAGTGAATTCATAATGATTTGAATTCCAGACACATCATTCTGCTGAGTCTTTGAAATGAGATCATTGTAAATCTCTGTGTGCTCTAGTAACACTTCTGTTCTGTGCAGACAAAAACAAATTTTGCTCCATTATATGTTTTCTGGTTTATAGAGAGGAATCTTAACAAAACAAACTCTCTACCCTTAGGCAATTCTATAGGATTGTCCTCTTTTTGTTTAATAATCTATTTCCATTTAAGATATTAATTTTATAATTAATTTTATCTCCAGGGAAGCAAGCTGATCTGCTGTCTTTTATAGTTTCAGTGTGTCTCTTTAATTCCACTGCTTAAGGTTTTTGCAGGCCACTGGTAAAGGCCAGGAAAGAGGTTCCTTTCTGTATTTTATTTGGATTTACATTGCGCTGAAACAGCAAAGATGGATGAGGGATGTAGTTTATGTTTTATTGTAAGATGCTGAAAACTCTCTTGTGACCACAGAGGATACATGAAATAAATGAAATGGAACTTTTTTCATTCACTGTTCATTGGGCAGGGTCTCTGCAGGGAAGGTCTATCTAAAACACTTACTGCCTGTTAAATGCAGCTTTCAACTGAAAAAAAAAATTATAACAATATGTAAAATATTACCTGTTAAACAAACAGGAGGTAATATAAATTGACTTCACAAAAAGAAAATTCTGTGCTTAAAGCTGTTCGCAGACTTCTGATTACAGGTGTAAACCACCGCTGAAGGTGCTGTACTGTGCCCTCTGTTCGGATCTGTCTTTGATCTCTTGGACATGCAAAAAAAAAAAAAGGCAGAAAATGAAGCAATTAAAAAGGGGATATAGTAATTTTTCCATCTAGAAAAACACAAAACACTGCCACCCCAGAACTATAGAAATGGTTTAGTAACACCTGATCAAGCATCTAATATTCAGAGTCTCTCTTATTTTTGAGGAAGTTACAGAAATGTGCACACTGAGTCCAAGTGGTTACCTCTGAGATAGCATTCTTTATGCTTAATTTCAGTTTTGTATCGTAGTAAAGGAGTGGGAAGCCCAGTAAAATACCCATAGGAGGTACATTTAGAGCTCTTGTAGTCATGTAAAGTACTGCTTATGCTGTAGGCTTATTAGTGTTTCTTATATTAAATATTTTTCTTAATCTAGAAAGAATTGAAATACTGATTTTCTTACTAGCACTTTGCAGAAAGGTGTGACAACTTGAGCTTGATGGGGTTTTTTTTAAAGTAGGTGAGGATTCTAAAGTTCACTGCTGAAGCTGTCAAATGGGCACAGTTTTGATGCTGAAGAGATCAAAGTAAAAGCACAGTTCTATTTCCTCAGCAGCACCTCCCAGCCAAGTTTGCCAGAAACTTCCCCCAACTTTACTGTTGTACTGGTGCTACGCGTGACTGGAGCGGCTGCTGCCTTGGCTGAGCTGGGCTGAGTAGATTTGAGCTGAGGAGCTTGGTACCTTTTTATATATATGTATATATACAGGGCTGGTTTGGAATCACAGAAATTATATCCTGGCAACTGAAACCTTTGAAAATTCTGTATGGTAGATGAACTGTAGAAAAGCCTGATGCACAATCACGATTGTTCTAAAAGACATTTTGCTTAGATTAGAAAGGGAGAAAAATGAAGCAATACCAACAACCTGTCAGAGGAAATAGGAGGAGATCATGGTGCTTTCTTTATATTATAATTTAGTGCAGTTAGTGTATTTCTGAAGGAAGCCAAAAATTGGAGATCCAGTCTTATGTCCCAGGAGAATACCCCAATGACTTTCAAATTTTCAGGTTAATGGTAATACTAAAATGGATCACTTTCCTAGGTAAAATTCTTGTTATTGATTTCTGCTTTAGGAAGTGTGCAAATATTATGTGAAAACTTTTGAATAAAGAAGCAGGGAATTTTTTTTTTTCACCTTAGATATATATCTTTTTTAAAATTTAATGGAATTATGGCTTGGCTATACAACAAGCATTATTCAGGAACAATAAAAGTCTTCTGGGTTCTTTTTCCTGAAATTGCTTAGGATAAATTTTTAGTCTTTCTAGAAGAAAACACTTTCAAACCAAACTATTAAATAGGTAAAAACTCTATTACTAAATATATAGTTATACGTCTAAAAATACTGATTTGTATTTACACATAGCAGTACTCAGACTGTGTCAGGAATTTAAAGTTGTGCTCTTACATGCTGTCTGAAGCCAAGAGAAAGAGAGTCATTGGTTTGAGTTTACGCTGATATTGTTTTTCAGAATACATTCTAGAGGTTTGCAGTTCATCTCACTCAAAAAGGATAGCTAAGATGGGTTATGTGGTTTGGGACTTACAAGGGACTGGTAAAGGAATGCTCAGGTCACAAACTTGAATACAAATATCTACAAATGGATAAGGTATTGGTAACCCATAGTAATCTGTCCTCAGCCCTGTGAACATTTTAATGTGTCTGCATCACTGAGCTCTCCAACAAAACTGCTAAAAAGTACTATTTCTTTTGGGATGTCATTATTTTAAAGTATTTTTAATGATCTTGTGCTATTGTTCTGAACTACAAACAGTTATATATTCTGTATTCTGGAAACAGAATAAAGAAAATGCATTTACATTGCTGTCTTTCATCTGTACTAGGAAACTCGCTTGGATGACCATCATCATGTTGCAGTGGCACTTGGGAAACAGGAGGGATTTGTACAGAAGGAGTCTGACGTAAGGAATAGTGAAGTAGTTTCACATCTTGGTGATCACTTGAATATAAACTTATGCTGTGGTAAAAGTGTATCATCTCATGTACAGGGCCAAGAAGGCTTATCTTAGGCACAGTATTAACCAGAACCAAGCAGTATTACTGAAATGTTTCCTCTAGTTCTGTTGCACCTATTTCAGGAAAAGTCTGTGAAGGAGAAGTAGTTTCAGAGGACAGCAACAGATGTCAAGTCTGTAATGCGCGTATTCAATGTGTTCATTCAAGAGAAGATTAAGTGATTTTTGTCACAACCTGCTACTACTCATGTGGGAAAGATGGTATTTACAGAGGGAAATGGAAACGGTGAACCAATCTGGACTGCTAAATTTGTATGTCACCTCACCAAGTCGATTTTAGTGGGGGACTGTCAGTGCGTGCATCCCAGAGCAGATCCATCGCTCAAACACCCTTATGACAAGATAACCCTTGAGACAAGCAACAACAACCAACAGATGGGAAGAACAGCAGTGTTAGTCTTCATTCCATGTGGTGTCTCTGTTGAGAGAAAGAGAAAAGCTACTTAAAAGCTTTTCATGATTTTCTATGTAATTTAAAAAAGACCTCAGTCGTGAAAATAGCAATAAAAGTCAAATTTAAGGGACAAGCAGACTGGCAAGTTGTAGCCAAAACAGCCAGACAGTCAGCAAATGAGTGTGACGAATTGCCAGATTTTTCTCTGGTGTTCTAGTTGCTCACAAGAAAATTGGTTGGTTGTTTTCTGTTATTTAAATACAAAGATTCTACCAGGAACTAGGAAAAAAGAAAATTAGTATAAGAATGGATGAAAGCAGGAAAGTGGTAATACACACTATCTATCATGGTAGCAAAGTCTATGTTCATGGATAGCAAAGGGAGGCAGACCTTTTAACTAGTATTGGTTAGATTGAGAAAAAGAGGTATTAAACTCCCTTTCAGATTTTACTGTGATAAATCAGTGGACAAATATTTTTTAAGAAAGTATGTGCATTGTTTTTGGCAGGACATACTTGAGCTCCTGGTGGGGTTGCACATTATCCTTCTGACAGGAATACTGATAACTCTGAGGTGAAAAGAAGGTGGCCATTTTTCAAAAGGACAATTACCTAAGTATTCTACAGGAATCCAGGATTTTTAAGGATTGACCTTCACCATCATAGTCACTTACATTAAATGTATCATAGGAAAAATTGTCATGATATCAAAGGCTATGATGAAAAGTCTTTCAATCAAGAGCAGTCTCAAAGGCTTACTTGTCCACAGACTAAGTTTATGATTACCTAAGTTTCGTTAGCTCAGTTCAATGAAAAAGGGTCATTTTAAGCAGAACAAAAGAGCACTCTGAGATGCCCCAGTAAGGAAATTAAGTGAAAATTTATGTACTGTTGCATTGTGCATTTTTAGGCCTCCTTCTAACAGGAACATGGAAGAAATAAATGAAAGTTGCCTTCTCTCTTTGTAGAAGAACCATATAAAGGATTCTGTTTATTGCTAGGTGTGTTGAGAGAAAAGGTTGTTCATTCTAGCTTAACGTGAGTGTAAATGTTACCCAATTGTTTCAGGATGTCAGTGTTTGTCTGTTCCTCTCTGCAATCACAGGAGTAATACATTATGGCCTGCTTGCAGAACATCTATCTTCAGCTTTCTTCACAGAATGACAGCATGTACCTGCAATTCCCAGGAAAGACCAGTTGTTATGTCAATGTACTGTAATTAAAAATCTCTAGTGTCAAGAGTCTTATCAAAATGCTAGTAACTGCTATATGCTTGAGGAAACAGAACATTTATCTGTGCTCTTAACCTAGATCTAGACATTTATCTGAGGCTAGTCTCAATAAAAGATGGCTGAGTTTAAAATGTTTATAAATCCTGTGTAGGATATGAAGTGTCTTCTGTCTGTCACTTGCTATACTTCACAAGAGTTGTGACACATTCAGTCAGGACACACTTCCTTCAGACAAGCACGTGCTGAAGTTCAAGCTACATCTGTTAACAACTTTTTAGCTCGGAGGCTTGGTTCATATTTGGTACGCATCTGTAATGTCACTTGCATGGCTCTAGGCACCATTCCAGCAGCTTTACCTCATCTCCAAAATGTCAGATGAATGGAAATGTCTCCACACCATGTCACTTGTGTAACGACATAAAGTGAGAGGCAGCTCAATCTTTTTTGTTTCCAGTCTGCATTGACAGCTAAGAGGTTTTCTGTGTTGTTACAACAAGGAATGGGTAACATGAGAAGAATACAGAAATATTATCTGAGCATCCAGGGATGAAGTTAGAAAAGCTAAAGCCCACATAGAATTTAATCTGACCATGGATGTTCAAAGCAACAAGAAGCACTTCTGTAGGTGCGAAGAAGCCAAAGGGAAGGGCTTTGCTCAACAAGACGAAAGTTGAAAGAGGCTGAGATGCTAAAAGCCGCCTTTGCATCAGTATTTATTAGCCAGGCTGGCCATCAGGAATCTTAGGTTGCAGGGATGAAAGAGGAAGGAGCAAGGAAGATGTGCCTTTGGAGGAAGAGGATTAGGTCAGGGAATGCTTGAGCAAACTGGATGGCTGTAAGTCAGTGAATATTTATGGGATACAGCTGGCATTGCAAGGCCCCTCTCAATAATCTTTGGTTGATCACGGGGACTGGGAGAAGTGCCCGAAGACTGGAAAAAAAAAACATGGAAGAAGGAGGACCCAGGCAATTACAGGTCTGACAGCTTCACCTTGATTTCTGGAAAGGTGGCTGAACTGCTAATTCTGAACCCATTTCCAGGGACAGCAAGGACAAGGAAATCATCAGGATTAGTCACCAAGAGAAAGTCATGCTCGACCAACTGGGTAAATTTCTGCAATGAAATGACGGGTCTGGTAGATGAGGTTAGAGCAGTGGGTAATTGTCTACCTGCATTTCAGTACCTTCTATCTCTGGCATTGTGTCTCATAAGATCCTGCCAGCTGAGTACTGGGTAAGCAGGCAGTGATGTGTATTGAAAACTGGCTTAACATTTGGGCCCAGGGTGTGGTGATAGTGCTGCAAAGTCTGGTTGGAGGCCAGTTACCATTGATGCACCCCAGGAGTCAGTCCTGGGTCCAGTCCTGTGTAACATCTTCATTAATGAACTGGATCATGGTGCAGTGCACCCTCAGCAAGTTTGCTGGTGACACCAAACTGGAAGGAGTGGCTGATACACCAAAGGGTTGTAGTGCCACATAAATAGACCCTGACAGGCTCATCAAAAATGAGTCAGTTTGTCTGATGTACCAAGTAACACCACTGTAAAGGAGTCCTACTAAATTTTTGTAAAATTTAAAACATTAGGAATATGTTGCTCGAGCAAATGCCCTTTTAGAAGAATCAGCTATATTTATGTTTGATTCAGGCAAGCTGTACTATCTGCCCTGCTGTCTGGAAACAATTACACTTGGAGATGGCATACAGCAGGCTGCACAGTAGTATGCTCAAAAAAAGCCCACCCATATCTTTTTCTTCTTTGAAATGTGTGTTGTTTTTTTTTTTTTTTTCTTGGAGTGGTGACACTAACATGGAGACTGGGACACTGTCATCTCTAATATCTCTGTGCACATTTAATTGGATTAACATGGGGAATTGCAGGTTGATTGTGACCGCTTTAGTTTTTAAGTAGCATTTGAGTCTGAGAGAAGGATGCAAAATGTCCATGACTATTGGTATTAAAAAGATTACAAATAGGCACACCTAGTGGAATAAATCCTCACACAATTGTCTAAAATAACCCTATCTGCTGAAGAATGAAGCACAATTTGTTTGATAGTGGTCTTTTTCTTTTTTATTGAATTTAAACAGTCATTCTGTCATGCTTGCAGCATTTCATAGCCCTTGTTTTATCAGTTTTGTGACTATGTTTCAACAAAAAACTCGATTTTTCATTGAGTTACATGTTACATGCTTCTAGTAGTTACTGCATAGCCTCAATAAGGGGAAGTGACATTAGTCTCAAATGTAGAATGTTTTCTTTCTTCTTCAGTAAGCAATGTGTAGTTTGAATGTGACAGAGAATTTTACAGGAAGAAAATTGATATTTATTGATTCATGTTATGCTAATACGTGTTTTCTTTAGGTCCATTCCATGGAGCCTAACCAACCACAATTTACAGTATTGACTTTTGAAGATCTAGTTGCATCTGGTATTCCAGTCGCACCTGAGGATTCTGCATATTGGGACAATTTCTGTTCAAAGCAGGAGAGTCCAGTGAAACAGAGTTCACATTCAAGATAAGAGTGTGTATAAGAAAAAGAAACTTGTCAAAGTTCTTATGCTGTTACCCTGTTTAATTTGAAGTATGGGAATAAGTGCACATATGTAGATGAAATGTATCTTTCCCTGTTTAAGCTGACAACCTGACTTTGATGACACTTCATTGGAATTGTAAGGAAGACTTTTCCTTACTGAAGGAATTCTGAATGAAAAGCCTAAACCAATTTTTGCGTCTCCTTGCCTGTGGTTCTTAACACTTCAGTAATTTTCCAGGCTTGGAACAGAAAGCGATTGTACAATAATGTTGTTTATTAGTGAACAAGTGTTCAGTATATAAAAATGTGTTTCCATACTTATTTATCTGAAGCTTAAATTATGATACTGTCTTTTCTCTTATAAAAATTATTCATTTGTTCTCGGATGAATAAAGTTAGGAAAATTGGTACAAATTCTTACGCTGTTACTGTGTGGTGCATGTGTTTGTACAACACTTGGTGTTTGTGTAATGCCAGGCTGAAAAGGTCTGAGTCTCAGTAGTCTTGGAGCTACATGTGTGCAAAAATAGTTTGAGACAGGGAATTAACTTACAAATATTGAATAGTATTTTCATTTCTTATCTTTGTTAATTAAAGCTTCTTGTATGCAACTTAGTATTTGTCTTTTAACAGTTCTTTTTTGTATTTTTTCCCTCAGTGATAGATGCAAGCCAAGCAGCAGTTCAATTTTCCTAGGCTTGCATTTGCATCAGTCCTAAGGGGAAACCCAAAGATAAAAAGAAAGCTATTTACTTTTTTCCAAATAGTCTTGTAACATCTGATGACAGAACATTTTACTGTCCTAACAGCAAATGAAGGTTTCTGGAGATCTGTAGATCTTGAGTGCACATCTAGAATATTTTGTCTTCTTTTTCAAAACAAATCCTGTTTTGTGCCATTACCTCTCACTCTTCTATCTAGAAATCATAGATACAATGTGGTCCATCTAAATTTAAGAAAAAATACTGAACAGAAGGATCTTTGCACAAAAATAATTACCTTATGTCCTACAGTTAAACATAGATATTCATTGAATTTGGGGTTGTATACAACTAGGCTGCACCCTGTATTGTGGTGCACACCATGAAAAGGAGACTCTACTTGTAGTGTAACCGATGAATCTATGCCTTATTACAAAGATGAAGAAAAGTTTGTGGGAGAGGATGATTTTTACAACTATTATACAAGCATTTGGAGTCCTGCTGTAGATAATTCTGAATTCAGACATGCTGTTAAACTCTCCTGCTTCCAGTGCTGATGAATATTTTTGTTTCCATTTCTATGACTCTCCCATCCTGCATGCTAATCATAGTTTTTAGTGTTTTGCCTTTTTTTCTCTCCAAAACTACAAATCAGTGAAGCAATGACTCTTCCCTCCAAACTCCACAGGGGCTAAGTTAGATGTTCTGCAACTTCAAATCTGAAGTTTTAAAAAATACAGGATGTTTTATATACTAATTCTAAGTTATGTATTCCAGATTGTTTGTCTTTTAGAAAAATGAAATTCAGCTTGCAATAATTTGCAATCCACAGAGGTCCAGTAGATGCCAATCAGTCACTGGACCCATCAATTGCAGCTTTGCCAGTTTGAGGTTGCCAACTTTTTTGCTAGGGCAATGAATTGAATTGCAAATATGAGCTGAATATTGCAAAGATGAGCTGAATAGAGAAATTTCAGATCTAGATTTCTGGGGATAAGAGAATTAATTTCGTTTTAGAGATTAGTTATTTTTGCATGGGAAGCAGTGTTTCAAATCAGAAATTTTCTTTCATTGGAAAGAGTTTTAAAAGTATTAATAAAATTATTTACAAAATTGTGCTTGCATGTAAGTCGAGGACAAACCAATTTTGTTAAATTAGAAAAATGTGCTTGTTTTTCTTGCAAGGAATATGATAGTTTTCAGGGCTGTATCTAATTAAAAAAGACCTAAAAGAATTTGGTTTTGTTAGTTTTCCATGAAATAAAATCTTAGAGTGGTTCATAAAGAATTATCTAGAAGACTGCAGTTTCTCACATTGTGACTTTTTCCATATCTTTTAATTTACACTAAACTGTTTGAAAAATAACATTAATCTCCTTTTTTAATCCTAACAGCAATAAGGTTAGGTGATGGTAATGCCTTTTGAAGAGCCACTTGAATCAGGTTGTTTCATGTCAGTGCAAATGGACACAATTGTTACACTCACTTTTACTTTAGTGGGAAAGAGCAGCTGGATCATTATGGAATTTTTGGCTAAAAGCACACTGCTAAAAGGCCAGCAGGACATTCTGACTCCTTACAAATGTGAATGACCCTTCTTAAAGTCAGAAGAAAGTTTTTCTGGGTATCTGTGCTATGGAGGCACATACTGAAGATTTGTTTTTTAATTAGGACATAGAACACAAAGGTTCTTTAGGTTGTAGTAGGAGGGTCTTCACACAGAATAAAGCTCTTTTACTTGCACAAGACTTTTCCTTAAAACATGTTAAAACCTTTTTTGTATTTATAAGTGATTTAAATGGTAAGAAAATGGATGTTTCAGTTTAAATGCATTTTCTGTTTTCCAACACCTAGAGTACTTCAAAAGTTTGCCAGGATGCTTCTCAGATAATGTCCTAGGGATTTAGTGATGCCTTTTGACATTTGGGGCAGGAGCACCAAGGCTCCCAGCATAACCAAGATGCAGTGCCAGACCAATAGGCAATGCCAGACCTTGGAAGGACTTACAGAGCTTTGGTAAATGGTAATGCTATACTTATGAGTGGCAAAGCTTTGAAGGGGTTGTGTAAGAGTTTTCTTCAGGTTCATACTTTTGAAGTTGTATAAATGTCTCACTTTGGATTTGGTAATTACCTCATAAACTTAGGCATTTAAGTCCAGTCATATATTCCACAAGAGCTCTGAGATTTTCTTTGCAAACTTGCCCTTTTTTGTTAAAATGCCTGAATAGGCAGGTGCATCATTTCTGTCCTGTTTCTGTGTGTGTTGGTTTGCCTCGTGCTGTGCCCTTGGTACCACAGGACCGCTAACACATCCACCAGAGGTACTTGTGCTGCAACAGCTTCTAGTGGGGCTAGTCCCAGCACGCCAACAGTTCCTGCTGGCAAAGTTGATTTTTAGCTGAGAAGAAAGTGTATTGGTACTATTACCAAACTCTAGTAAATTAATGGAAAATATGAGTAAAGAAATTGCATGTAAAGACTTTATGCTGTACTGAAAATAATGAGAAGTAAAAGAAAAGGTATGCTAATGCTAGCTTTTAACTCTAGGACACAGAAATTCTTAGTTTTGCTGTGTTCTAAGGTCTCAAAGCAGCTGAACTTACTTCAATCCTACTATCTGGGTTTCTTGGGTTCTTTTCCCTCAAGATTAAATAGTAGCATCTGTATTACAACTCAAAGTCCCAGTTAAGATTTCCCAATTTCGTGAGTTCCTCTTGTCTGTGTAGCTTAATGTTTCCAGGCTTAGTTCAGTGTTCTAAAATAGTTCGTGAAATAATAATCATGAAATAGGCTGAAGTTCACCCAAGTAGCCGGTCACATCACTTAACCCATGGGAATCTTTATCCAGAGACAGAAATCAGGAGCTTGGCATGCCCTGCTTCACCAGCCTGCTGCTGCTTGAGCTGGCAGCGGTTTCTCAGCTGTTGGGTGTGACACTGCTTTGCTCAGAGAGGGGGAGGATGTGCTTCTGCTGCAGTGGCTCTAAAGCTGCCTCCTGATTCCTGGAATTACCTTCTTGATGCCACTGAGTATTGACCTCTCGATTGCATGACTGTTACGATTTTCTGTTTTGCAGTGTTGGAGCTAAACCAGCTGTTTTCACCAGTGTTTGCAGTTTCTGCCTTTATATCAATGTACCACTGGTTAAGGCATCATAGATAGCAATCTTAATAACTAGTGCAGAAGGGAAATGCAATAAGACTAGCAAAAATATAAATAAGCTTTATAAACATGATTACAGATTTTATATGTATCATTGCATGTTAGTTTTAGTAAGCTGTATATGCAATATTTTAACAATTTAATAAATGTATTATATATTTATAAATGTGGACTTCTATATATATGCACACACTGCTTTACAGTATCTTACCTTTCAATAAAGCACAGGTCTGTTTTCCTCTGCAGATAAGTACACAATTGCCTATATATAGTTGAAATACTCATTTGTTAATTTTCATCATAGGGGTGTTTTTATATATTTAAATGATTCCCTATTAAAATTACTTGGGATTTGCATTTAAAACAGCACTCAGGCAAAAATCAAAAAATACTGCCTTGAAAATATTTTCTCTTTAAAATGAATACCCTGTGTTTTCTCAGCTTCAGCAGCAAAGTTTTTCAGTAATTTATCACAGCTCCCATCAGGTGAGTGGATTCTCAGTCCTTGTATCTGTTGATTGTACAATGTGCTCCTCATCCTAATTGAGAGCTTTTGTGAAAGGCACAGTGAACTGTTTATTCAGTGAGGTCACTGGTCTCTTTGTAAGAGAAATGGAATTTTCCTGCAGTTATTAAGTTCAAACACCGTTTACTGAATAGAATAATATTCTCAGCAAGCAGAGTTTTACTACCTGCATAAAAGCATTTTGTTAATCTTGTGATGGTTATGTGGTCTACAATTAATTAGCTGCCTGTACAACATTAGGAAAATGTATTAGATTAATTTTATGTAGTAAAACTTGTGTGGGTAGAGGTTGTACTCCAGTTTTGTATTTCCACATACCACAATTACTATTCTCATGTGAATGAAAACAGTGTATTACAAAGAGACTGATCTTTCTGATAGCATTGTTTCTGCCTAATTGCTTGTTAGGATATTTAGATTATTTGCTTTGTTAATTTAGAATACTTCCCCTAGAGTGCAGCAGGATATTTATTTGCATTTCAACTCTACCAGTCAGACAACTCCTGTTTGCAGAAATCATTGTTACCTCTTGGCCACCTTTTGGGATAAAACCAGAAAATAGCAAATTACTTATTGCAGTGGAAGCACATTGGTTTCAGTTGGATTGGATAAAGTCAGATGTGTTGGCCGTAGGGCTATGTAGCACTGGTTGTGCAAATGCCTTTAAGAAATAAGAAAATATTTTTATTCTCTGAGGCAAGCCTTCAGCTGAAGGAAGGAAATAGTGTCAGATTAAGGCAATAATTTCTCCTAAAGGACTGCTGAAAGAGTGAAGACCCCCTGAATATGCTAGGAATTCTAAAACATATCTGATTTATTTATAGAAGTCAATTTGGGGACTTCAGAATTCTTCTAATAGGATGATTATGGTTTTGGTTCTGTTGGGGTTTTTTTGGAGTGACAGCAGTTTGAGTGCAGCCATTGATTGGATTGAGTTGTTTAGTTTGTATCAACAGGCTTTTATAAGGCAAATGAAAATTCAATTGCATTAAAATTTAAATGTGTTGATACAGATATGTAGAGTGCACACATATATATATATACACATAATCAAGCTCACAAGAACTAGAAACCAACCCTATCTTTGTTAACTCTGCAACCAGGAAGTGTCAGAGAAGTGCTTCAAGAGTGGGTAATACAAATGGTACAAATAACCTGGGCTGATACAAGTGAAAATTTAAGATCCAGCAGATGAGAAATAATAAACATTGCCTTGAACAAATAGGAGAAGGAGCAGATTAAAATACAATTTTTTTATCTGTTGGAAGCTTTTATTAAAAATGCATGACCTAAAATACTGAGAAAATGAGTGAATATAGTAGGTAAATGTTATTTTCTTTGTCATTTAATGATTGGTACTTTGTTTGAAGGAAGTCAACAGAAACTGAAGAAACTACATTGAATTTATTTTGCTTTAGCCAATTGATCTTAAGGGCTTTCCTAGTTCAACATTCAGTGGGATGCAGGAAAATCCATGGTATCTTTACAGTACATGCTTTAAATATTTTTGAAAAGAAGAGAGCATATACAACTGTTTCAGAAAACAAATGCTTCTGGGAAAGAGAATCTCCTCCTGTGGTGGGTTGGCAGGTAGAAAAACACCTGTTAATTAAAAAACTGGTGGGCACATCACAGTCAAGTAACTACAGTGTCCTGCTTTGAAGAGGTAGTTTCATGGTGTTGGTGTAAGGCAGAGTATTGGAAATGCTGCCTACATCTTCTTTGGGCAGTCCCGTAGGACTTAAACAAACCTGCTCTTGATGTCTGTAAAATAACATTATTGGTAAAAGAATAATCCAAGACCATGAGTGTCAATGGAAGTCTGAATCTCAACTCTTGTGAATTCTTCCATCCTGAGCATCTGAGAATGGACACCAGTTATCCTTTTTGCATGAGGATCCCCCAGCTCTAAACTATCCCATTTCTACCATAAGACACTAAATAAGATGTTTATCCATTACAGCATGCTGGGCTTCCCTCCTGGGTCCAGGAGGGTCTCTGAGAACTTGCATACATTGGGGAAGTTTGGTGAGAAAAGTGAATCAGGCCAAGCACTGCAAACCAGTCTAGCACCTGAGCTAACATTAAACAAGTCTTTGGAAGAAGAAGCTTTAATTCTTCAGGTAAGTATGACTGCAGCTAAAACTGGATTCTCTAGTGTGCTATTTCTGGTGCAAACTACTGTTCTAAGATTTATAGAATCTAACATAAGAGCCCCAGTCTGTCTGTTTTTCATTTATGTACGTCAAAGCATGCACTTTCAATTACAAGTAGTACAGGACAATTGCACAGTGGGGAGGTAAGAATTAAGGAGCTTCCAATTCTGGTGGTAAAATATTTTTCTCCATTCCTTCAGCTTCCAAAGTGTAACATTTCTGTATGTCTAACATACATTTTCTTGTTATTATATATGACTTTTTATTTTATTGGTGTAAAATTGCCTTTCTTCTATTTTAACTATGGAAGGGCATGTGGTTATGTTTTAACTGGTTGTCTGCTAATATAAAAGTGTCATTTTAGAATTAGTGTCTGCCTGCTGGATGTATTTCTGTGCAAACATAATAAAATCTCTTCTTGATGCCTGTGTTTTCCCTCTGTGTATTATCAGCTGAAATTGCAAGCCCCTTTTGAGAAAGGAATTAAAAAAAGGAAAAAGTAAAACTGAGGCCTCCCAGTAAAACGGAGGCCTGGTCCCAGCTGGAGCCCCTTTGCATTACTCTTACTTAAATACTGCAGAAATAATTGAATCCCACCAATGGCAAACCTAATAATCCAACAGCAGCTCCTTTGAGTTCAGATGATGTTGTACATGGGGATCAGTCTGAGCTGCTGTCCTCATACAAGAATGACTTGGATGTTTGTCTGCTAATACACTAAAGAGATGAGCAGAGACCTTGGGTGGCCCCTGTGAGTGAAGACATCACTGCCACCCTGGCACATTGCATTTCTTTGTCTGAACCAGAGGTGGGTTTCAGATGAAATTTCCAGCTGGTTTCATGCCTGCCTGCTCCTCCATTTGAATTAGTACATCTGTAATGGAATTACAGAATATCTGTGCCAGTAATGTTTATATAGCAGGCAGTATGCCAAAGGCTTGACAATATCATAACTTAATTACATATGAGTGTATGTATGAACAAAAAGATAATTTAGTTGTGCTTAGGGTACATGTCCTCTGCTTGTCAGGCTTTGCTGCTTAACCTTCAACTTCTTGGACAGGATATTTTTACCTTCTCAGGCCAAGGTCTGTTTTGTGATGCTGCTTACATCCAAAGCCAGTTGACAAACACTTTGTAATCACAGCACATTTCCAGCACTCTCTTCCTCCTATTCCCATTCTTTTACCCATTTCAGTTTAACTGCCCTCTATGGGGGGACTGTGTCTGAGCCTCTCTTGCAGGGGAGATTTTCCTTCCCTTGACTGCAAGGGCATTCTGAGCGATGGACACCCATTTTGTACAAGTGTAATTGAATACCTGCAGTGTAAGTCTAGATATTTTTCCTCCCACTTTTATAATTTCCCTTTTTTCTTTCTCAGTTCCATTTTTTTTCCTCTGGATATTTTTTCCTCTTCTTCAATCTAAAGCCTCTTCTATTTTTTCTCTTAAAACAAATCCACATTTTACTTCCCAGGTTGCTCCCTCTTCACACCCTGAAGATGTCACACTGCTGTGTGCTGGCTGCAGAGGTGGGGAAGGTCCACTGAGTTAGACTGTCTTAAGCTGCCCTGTGACACTGTTTTCAGGCAGGTGTAGAGTCTTCCAGGTTCTGGCATCGATGATGAAATGGCTGTTCACTCTCTCTGAACAACAGTCAGACTAGGGTTACACTGATTTAGTAAATATTTTTTACTTTATCTTTTTGGGGCAGGGCCTGAATTTATAATGGGGCAAGGAAGGTGTATGGGTTTGTGCCACATGGATCTTGTTGGCATTGTTTTCCTCTTTATGTGGGACCTGCATCAAGCTATCAATGCATTTGCTTCCTCACATGTAAAATGGGCTGATACATTCCTATTATCCAGTGGTTTGATTTGTTTACTGCCTCAGAGCCCTTGGATTCAAGCTTTGAAAGAGATGAAAATGTCCTGAAAAATTGCTATTCCAGTTGGGGCTATGGGTTTTGGAAAGACATCAATGGACTTTAGAGGCTTTGGTAGCTTTGTTCAAGGAGGAATCAGCATAATCCACTGTGAAGGTTCCTGAGTGCCTCCACACACACTACCAGCAGAATAAGAGTTAAGCTATAGACTATGCCTGAATGGATTTAGGTGGCAGCCTACTGCTTTCTTTACCTCTAGCAGTGCAGGTAGAGCCAAAAAGCCAACTACACAGCCACTGTGAGCCCTCTGGGATGCACTATATGAGCCCTCTGCTGCTTTTTTGGACCTTACAGACTGGTCCAGTCTGGCATCAAGTCAATTAAAACAAAAATGTTTGAATTATCAATTTGATGGAAATGATGAAATCACACACAAGATAGTTAAGCCTCCTCACTGAGGTGGTTGATGCTAGCCAAGAGTGCAAAAAGCAGATAAGCCCACCAAAAGACTTCAAAAAAGAGGCACCCCAACAGTGCGGCAAGTCAAAAAAGAACGCCGGTTTCCTGTGGTCTGTGTGAGCAGTCTGCATGCAACTGGAATTTTTTATGAGATCATTTGCATCAGGGACATATAAAGTTTCATTTTAAGTCTTAAGGTATTTAGAAGTTTATAAGGATATAATTATATCTCAGAGGTATCAAAATGTAGTATATAGCTGGAGGCCACTCTGCTAAGCTGTAGGAATTGGATAAATGTTCATTTAATGTGACAAGTGAATAATTTTATGTTAGCTTAATGCTTTCAAAAGCTTGGTTTATATTTTAATTGCTTATCAATGATTTATGTTGCACACCGCAGGAACAGAAACAGTGCCTAGCTTAATTATGCATAAAAAGTAAAATGCTTATGATTTTATTATTTTCTGCAATACATAATAAGTTTTCTATTATTTTCCCATGAGAGAAATATAAATATTTCAGTATATTTGAATATATTATCCAATAAATATAAACTGAGCCATTGCTTCTCTTTAATCTTTGTCCAACAGAATTATGAAGTCCAAATCACTCATTATGTCATCTATGATAGAGAACCGTGTATCTGGAAATTTACCTTCTGGCTGACTTGAATTGGACAGTGAACAAAGCTGTAATCAAAGCAGCATTTAAACTTGACTTACAACTAGTTTGCTGCTTCTCTTCAACTGGATGTTTAAGTAGGTGACAAAGCCCAAGAGGCAGAGACCCCAGACCTTTTATGCCCACAACCATTTGAGAAATAAGAACAGTAGAGGCAAGACAGAACATCCCATGCCCCTCTGGGCACCCACTGAATCTCATAAACTGTTACAGGTTACAGGATGATAGGTTTGAAATTCTATGTTATGTTAATTTAGTAGTATGTTACCTTTTAATTCTTAATATTATGTCTGACTAGGGAGGAAGATGTAATAAGTTCTGCCTTACTGAACTGTAGTGAGAGCTGGGCGGTGTGTTATGCCCAGATCATGCCATACAGTGGTAGCTCATGAAAAACAGACCTCAGACTCCTTGCAAGGTACAGCAATGGAGGCAAAATCGAATTTTGCCACAAAGAGGATGAAAACAAAATAATGAGAATGCGCTGGCTGGCTTAGAAAATATACCATTGCCATGTAGAGAAGGTGAGATGAAGGGAATATGGTTACCCTCCCTTCCTTTATTCTGCTCTATGTCTAATGTAAAGACATTCCTCCATTCAGACCTTCTCCCTCTATTTCAGGGGTGGCACAAGGGCAGTCACTGAGCAAGGACTGAGCTGGATGTGCAGCAGGGTGGTCCAGCTGTCACTGGGACTGGGGAGGTCCTTTGATGGAGTCACACAAAAGTGGTGCCTACTTCTACCTCTTTGCTGGCAACGACAGCTAAAGTACCTGCCTGTGCCTGAAGGCAGCTGGGGATTTGTGTGATTGCTGAGCAGTGCTGCAGCAAGAAAAACTTGATATGCATGTGGGATCAAAAGCTTGTGTTGGCTATTGATGCCAGCATCTTTTCTGCAAAAAATGCCTTACTGTCCCACATTGACAGGATCAGCATCCAGGTTATCTTATGGTTAATAATACCTGGATGCAGCAAAGGAGAGTATTAGAGCCAGCAGTGTTTGCAACTGGTGCCTATGGGTAATTGTCCTGTAGGCACTGACTGACAGATGGGCTAGGAGAGAGTGGGACCCTTGTGTGAGAGCTGCAACACCATATGGGAGCAAATGATACTTTCTCCTCCTTGATTCCAGGCACAGGAAATCTCCAGAAAGTATCAGAAGGCAAAGTTCACTCATCAGCTTCTTTCCTTACCCTCTCTGTGACTTGTCTCAGCAGTTGCAAAAAGAAGAAACTTTTAAAATTGTACTTAGGCTTCTGCTCTAGGTTTTGGTTTGGACTCACAGGCTTATCCTCTCCCTCAAGTCAGATGTAATCATAAAAATGTAGAGAAGTTCAAATAGTGCTTGGGAATGCTTACTGGAGAAAAGCCTTTCCCAGTTTCTCTTCTCTGTTCCATATACAAGGCTCCTGATTACTTTTAAATTTATTTTTTATCCACATTTTTTGCTTATAAAAATGGTGTCCTTTAAGTTTGACCAGAACAAGTCTCTTCTCTAACTTTCCTTACTGCAATACCACATATTTCATTCTTGAATTTGAAACAGCTTACAGAATACGCTGAAGGAATAAGAACGGTTCATACAAATCAGCCTTGGCTGAATGGCCAATATAAATTTACCTTAACATTATGTCTAATAATGTAGTTATTTAAATTCTTGCAGGAGAACACATTTCTGGTGCTATCGCCAGACAGCTTACAGCTTTTGATGGATATAAATGAAGATGGATTTACCCTGGATCAGCAAAGGCAGATATATGGGCAGACATCTCTGCCACTGAGATGTGTCAGGCTCAGAGGCTCCCAGTGGGAATACTGGGTTCAAATTTCCAAAGGATCTGGAGCTGTGCCTAGGAAGAGCAGGGGCTGTATCCACTCTCTCTTGGGACCTCTAGTTAGGTGTGTGCTGTATTTAACTTTTTCTTTCAAATTTATTTTCAAGTCATATCTTTTGTTCAATTGTTTCAAAATCCTCCAACCTATTTCCACCAGATTATAGTTTGGCCCAATATTCTGGAAATAATGATCCCATTCAAAATCCACAACCTGCCTGATGTTTTCAAGGCTGGCTTTGATTTCAGTGTAGAAGTAAAAGGTGTCTAATGCAAATCTAATGATGCATAGAAAGTAACTATTTAAGCTAAGTGGAGCGTACCATTTACAACTAGAAGCCATTTAAGTATTCTCAGAATCCCTACTACTTAAGCTGTGTTTATAATGTTTATCTAAATGCAAATGAGAACATTGCTGTTCATATCTATGTTTGTCATTTTGTTTCACTTAGTTTGTCAGGAAAAGAGCTTTGATAAACTTTCTAAAAAGAATACTTACAGCTTTCTAAAGTAAAACTTTGATCAGTATAAGAAACAGATGTGGAGGGTTTTTTAAATTAAAACTCTTTGCTTGAAAAAACTGCTTAAATTTTCGGTAAGTGTTTTCTGTATTAGATGTTTAGAACAGGTCTTGTACCTTAGTACATTGCAAAATAATAAATAAAGCTAAATCAATAGATGTTCATCCAGTCTGCCTCTCTTTGCTGTAAAAGACCTTCTTCATCCTATTCATGATTCACATGCTTAAGCCACTGTCCCCTTTTCACTACTGCAATCCATCAAGCAAAAGGTTGTATTTGTCACAATGCTGAAGAACAAAGTGCAACGAGATGCTACCTTTAAAGGTACCGGTTGACAACACAAGTCAAACACAAAGCATACGTTGCGTAGTGTCCTCTAGAGAAGCCTGTGGACTTTAGAGGGCTCAGTTTTCCTCTAGCTCAGTTCCCTTCATTGACCTGCCCACCATGGCTTCAGCACTGGTACTCGGGAGGGGGTTGAGTGGCAGAGGACAGGGCATGTGGAGCAGCCTCAATCACAGCCTCTAACTGCTTCTTCATTTCTCTCGTGTAGGCTTCCATGTGACAGAAAGGCCCATTTTTAAAGCTCAGTTTATTTCAGCACAAAACAGTGCTGAGTTATCTCTGACTCTTACCTCATCACTTACATCTTTCCATGTTGCAAAAAGAATACTGGTGGAGGTCAGGGTTTATGTTGAAGCCCTCCCATTTATTGGTGGGCTGGAGCCGATGACTTGCTCTCCACAGGGATGGCAAAAATGTTGCCTGAATTCCAGAATGAGGGATGCTCCTTATGGGGAGCAGAGTCCATGTACCTGCTCAGCTGTGCTGGTTTGAAAGCAAAACCAGTGAAAGACTCCAAGTCAGAAACACAATTTAATAAGAGGAAAAGAAAAGAAATAAAAGAGTAAAATAAAATAATAGTAAAAAAAAACCAAAAAAACCATTGACAGTCAGAATACAACCTGACACCCTGTTAGGGTGGTAGTGGCAGTCCAGATGAGATGGTCTTGTCAAAGCAGTGATTCCTGTAGAAACATCTGGCAGCTCTTGTCTCCTCTGGGAGGCCAGTGGGTAAAAGCTGCCTGTGCTGTCCCAAACCCTGGATTTATCCAGGTGGGAATGCTTGGCTCCTCCCCCTGGGTGGAGCATCTCACAATGGGATGATCTCATTCTATGAGTCATGCAGTGGGTCCTTGATGGCCCATTAAACAGAGATAACTCCCGGAGGGAGTTATCTATGAGTCATGTGGCAAGGCATTGTTAGGCTCATTAACAGAAGATAAGGAAAACACTGCCCCACCTGGGCTCCAACGGCTCATGGGGATAGAATACATACTTAGGGCACAATTCTACATTGTAACCTAGGACATCAGCCCAGGAGTAGGTGGTGACTGCAATGCCCTCAGCCTGCTCTGTGGCGTGTGGGGGGAACAAACAGCTATGACTGAAGCTGAGGGATTAAACCCCTGCTTCACCTTTTACAAGGTACTTTTCTAGCAGTGGATTTGGCTTTTCTTGGTGCTGGGGAACAGGCTCCAGAGAGGAGGAAAGTTTTAACCACGTGTTTGAAATGTCAGTGACATGCCTTTACATTCAGCAGTGCTGAGCACATGGGTGTCTTTGGGGAAGGACAGGCATCATTAAATGGAGTCTACTGGTGTCCAACACTGCGGGGCCTAAGTGCTGTGTTGGGCTTTAAATGCTGTAATTTGTGCTGTAATTTGTGCTGTCCAACATGAGAAGAGTGGCTGTAATTTGCTGCCTGCTTTCCTCATGGATAGTGAAAGAAGGCTAATTATGTGGCCAGATTTATGGTATTTGGGGCTCAATGAATTTTATCATACTACTTGATCAGTTTTCCAAAGAGATGCTCCAAGTTATGTTTCCTCAGGGGACAAGCAGTTTGTGAGAGTTCCTTCTGAGTGTTTCCCATTCCTCATCTACCACTCCCCACCACAAAATCACACACTCTCTCTTAGCACTCAGTTGTCAATCAGCTTGGGAGCAGCACCGCCTCCCAGGTTACTCTGCCTATCACACAGCTCAGTTTCTAACCACATTAATGTGCAATGTGCTTTTTGGGCAAAGGCTCCTCTCATTTCTTGGAAGCACTTAGCTACTTTTCAGTTTTACTCTGAGTGAAAGGTGAATGCTGATGTTCTTGGCTTTGGGAGTCTTCATCCACCCTCCTGGTTAAAAAATTTAATAGTGACTTACCTGAACAAGGTGGTACCTGCTGAGCAATTAATGATTAAGAACTTGCACAATATGTGGAACATGTAAAAGCCTTAACATCAGCAACAAATTGGGAAAACATTAATTTCAAAATTTATTTTAAATGAAAGTATTTAAGTGATTTGCAGTACATTAAAATCTATCGTATTATACATGATCAAAACCCCCCCATAAGAAACAGCAACAGATGTAAGGTTACTGTATCATTATTGTTATTTTAAGAAGCATTATGCTTTTGCTTTACACAATGCTGCATTGGTGGCAGCTAAGAGAATTACTTCAAGAATGCAATTTCATTTGTGTCAATGACAATTGCTATGGAGAGTGTGTACTGACTTCAATGAGAATGGCAACTTAAATCCAGCCTAACATGGAGTCAATACTGGTGCTAGTGTAGGGAGCAGGTGTGTATTTTGCAGTCTGTCCCCAATGCAGATACCTTGCAGGAGGCAGGAATACCTTCTGCACTGCTGGTCTGAGGTGTCTGCAACCGAGGAGTCTCCCTCAGAGAATATATACTATTTTTTGTGTTTGTTTCTGTAACCTGGAGTATTTCAGAAGTCTCTCTAAAAATGGCAGAAAGCAGAACAGTAACTTGACTCATCTTAGACTGGCACTCTCCAGGAGAAGAATAATACAAGACTAATAATTACTAACCTTTCCTGGAAAACTGCTTGACTGAACAGCTAAAGCCACTTTAAGTCACTATTAAGCCCCATGACCAAGTGTTGCTGAGGAAAAAGAATTTCTTAAAAATCTTGCATAGCTGTTTTCCATTCATTTTTAAACAATCATCTGTGATTACGTCAATTTTCAAAATGCAATGTACAGAGAGAGCTCTGAAACTCATTGCTTTTCACTGTTCAAACCTTACACAGCTAAACCCATTGGAAATAAAACCATCTAAGAATATACAAAGTAGATAAGGGGTGACTATTTTTCTTTCTGATAGAAGTGGAGGAATTTTTAGTAAACCACTTCAATTCAGCATTTTTAGGTGAAATTGCAGAGTTTAATATGCGCTGTTAAGATAGAATTTCTGAAAAACTTGTACCTTGATAGTTATTTGGAAGCTATTAGCTACAATCTGAACTATCAAAAATGTAATAGTTACTGTTTGCAGTTTGAGTTTTCCATTTCTTGAACATTATTGACAACTTCTAAAAAGTGGTCCAAAAAAAAAAGAAAAATTGAGTGTCAGCAATAGAAGCCAAAAAAGAAGGACAAAGACAATCCAGATATTTACATGTTTCTCAGAAATAATTGCTCTCCTCTTTGCAAGTGGTCACTTCAAAAAGTATGAGATATTGCAAAAAGAGAATTTTAAAAAGAAATTAAAATCAGGTGTGAAATCTTTCGGAAAATAGTATAAGATGGAAACCAACTGAATTTGCTGAGGTCTAAACAACTTCTCCAACTGGCTGTATGGCAAATGAACAGCTGTGCCCCTTGAATCAGCATGGAAATTCTGCAGCACTTCATGCCAGATCTGAAGTGGGGCTGACAGCTCGTTATCTCTGCAGCATGCCAAAACTGTAGGAAAGAAACAAAATTACCTATCCAAAATAAATCCCCAATATAAAAAAGTTGTGCACTTGGATTTGAATTTTCTCATCAGGAGAAGAAAGACTGTCAACAGCAAGATGATGCTTAAAAGACAAGCCAGAAGATGCAATCTCGCTGCTGCTTTGAGTTCAGGGGTCATCTGAAAGTGAGCAAGTGACCCAAGGGTAGCATCAAGCTTACAAAAGTTTTGCAACTTTTCATGAAAAAAGCAGTTTATACTAATTAATATAAATATTAAAATAAATGCCATAAACATATAGAAGAAAAAGACCACCTCTCTGCAGAAACACTTATGATCCAAGCATTGAGCCGAACACAGAAAGTGGAAGAGGGCAAAGGGATGGAAATGAAGATATTTTTCTAATTCATTCAGCAGTTTCTGATAGGAACAACAGCACAGCAAATGTAAGGTCTCATTATGAAGTTTCCAAGGGGAAAAATAAGGAAAGATGAACCCTTTGTGCACTGATAGCTCTTCATCCAGGTCTAGTGTCTGGGCTCCTGCTCCACAGTACTGACCAGCTCATCCCTTGGCTGCTGAGAGGGACCCCAGTCACTGCTTGGGAAAAATGCTGTGAATTGAAATTATAAGAGGTTGAATAATTTGTGAATCATTGGGTGGGAAAGCAAGGACAAAGGAATATGTAATTTTCCCCATGGAGCTGCCTACTTTAACAGGATCGTGTTGCAGCCACTGATGTGCTTCTCTTTGTTTAAATGAGCACCACAAGCAGATTATTTTGATGGCAACACTATGCCCAGACTATAAATTCTTTTTCACTTCATGAAGCTCCCTTTCACTTTCACTGTCAATGAAACCTGAGACAAATCTCACTTCACCTTTTCATCTCTCCAGAGTACCCCAATGCAGTTACAGAGAGGTGAGAATGGGGAGAAGGTTTCTTTGAAACTTGCACTGTCTTTAACAATGACTTATCTCTCGTTTTTGAATTGTTTTGGCTGCTCCTTTGCCAGCATCATCCTCCTAACAGTATTTGATTCAAGTAGCACTATGGCACGGAATGAGAAAATACCTGGTATTGAGAACAAAATTTACATTTGTCTGAGGGAAATAGGTTTGATAGAATTTTAATTTGCTGTCAGGTTATCACCTATAGAATGATGTAATAGTTAAATACTCTTTTTCAGAGTTTGGAAAAAACACTCCACTGCTCTCCCCACAGCCAGCAAGCCTGTCTTTTCACTGCAGATGGTTATCAGGTTGGTCAGGCAGGATTTCACCATCATAAATCCATGCTGGTGTGTGCAAGCACAACCTGAGTGCACTGTCACCTCCTCCAGCTTCTGAGCTGTAGTTAAGCAGACAGGTCCCACTGGAGACCCCTGTGTGGTGCTCCCCTTGAGCCACTCTGTGCTCCTCTCCTCTTGAAAAATCTGGTCATTTTGTAACCAAAGGCCATCAAGCTGTTCAGGCAGAGTTCATCCTCAGTAAATCTGTACCAACTGTTCCAGCCAGCTGCTTCTTGTCCTCAGAAATGCTCCGTAAGAGGCTTCACTTGGGGAGGAAGTTTTCAAGTGAGGCTGAGTGACTTGCAAATCCCCACACTGCTCTTTTGACCTCTTTTGAAGGAGTGTGCATCTTTTTTGACTGATTTACACTCTTGACTGAAGGTACAGGAGACAAAGGATGTGTATCTGCAGTGCTGATGTCCGCAGCAGACTGAACTTTGTGCCCCTCCTTTATCTGGAGGAACACAGGCTCTTCTAGGGCACAGTTCCTACCAGCTTGATCAAGGTGTTTGCACATGCTGAGATGAATTGCTGGGTTAAAGTTCCTTTTGTCTCCACTAATAGTGGGATTCAGGGGACGAGCTCCATGGGGAACATGTGTGAGGAATCTCAGCACTTCAGGAGAGGTTTGCTTCCATGATACCTGACTGCCTTGACACTGCCTGCCACTGAGGTGGGGAGGGTTGCAATCACACAGGGAGTAAACTAAAACCTTTGTGTTCTTTTTATTTTTGTTCTCCTCTTTAACAGCAGAATATGTGATTTCCAATTGGTGGCAACTGCATCAAATCCCAAAGAATTTAATCCTGGATAAAGGATTAGCATTTGTTGGGTTTTTGCCCATATGCTACTGAATAGTATGGCTCTTTATCAAATACACTGTGCCTAAGACATTCAGGTAGAGTTTGTATTCCAGCATTAGGTGTCATTAGGTGTCATTTTTTTCTCTGAAGACACTGAGGAAATAATTGCATATCTTAGAATAACAGTATATAACATAGATGGCATGACCTCTGTGTGTTATTGTAAATATTTTGTGAATTACCTGTAATTCAACTGTTCTTAGGTCCTCTTCTCACAACTGACATTTCCACGGAAATACATTTGGTTAAAGTAGGAATTAAACCTTCCAGAAACTATATAAAAGCAAACAATTCCCCCTAGTAACAGATTGCAGATAAAAGTTTTAAAAGCAGTTGCTAGTGTGGGGACCATGCATAGAATTTCCCCTTTTTGGAGTGTCTCTGGTTTGTACTAAGGTCACACCAGTGACAGTCACCCAGCTGTGTGATCAACCTTCCACCCACGTATCCTTTGGGAAAGGCAATATTTGTCTGCTGGAGTCCTGAGGAGATCTGTATCTGCAGAACTGGCTTTTCAGTACACTATGTTGGATGTGATGTGCTGTCTCATCACCTTATCCTTAATTACTGTTTTCTGAAGATTAAAATCTGAACAAATAATGACTATTTGTATTAAAGATTTTTAAATCTACTGTTTTATTCTAGCTTCCATTTACTCTCAGGGCTGCTGTGAACATTAATTAAACAATATTTGAAATGTCATTACAGAATATAATTATAGAAATAGCTGATTTTAATGCAAAATTAGCAGAAGGGATAAAGCCCTGAATTTGAAGACATCTAGCAAATCTAGTTTAAATATTTTAAAATTTACTTTATAAAATCATAATGAGCTATAGTAATGTTCTGCGCATATCTTAACATTTTCCTTGAGTTTTTTACAATACTTAGCTTTTAACTTTCAGAACAGAAGAACTTGGCCAGATTTTGCTGTGGATTTTCAAGAATGACAGGAAATAAACCTTTTTAAGCCTTGAAACAGTCATCGCTTCCCTGTCGGCACAGGTTCTCTCCATGTACAGAGTTGTAAACAGCTCTGACAAAAACACAGACATTTGCAGCCTGCAACATTTGCGCAGAGAATTAGAGCAGAGGAAGTTGTTCAAACTCTGTATGTGAAATTCTTTGAGTGAACTGGGCACTGACTGAAAATCATGCTTTTTAAAGTGATTTGACCCTGTGACTAGAATATGCCATGTTTGAACAGAGGGAGAATAAAAAATATAATTGCAACAGAGTTGAACTCTACAAAGATGCATTTAAAGGTGCTGGGTCAGTGAAAGCTTTTCTAACTTACAGTTCCATCTGGGATATATAGTGATGCAAACTGCTTGTACCAGCCTCAGGAAGGAGAACAACCTCTTCAGCACCTGGTACAGGTTTGATGGTGGTTCTCAGTTCTACGGCCTCATGCAAAGCATTTTAGTTTTGTCTCACAAAGAGAGAATGATCACACAGTCCCTTCTCCCACCATTATTTTCTCTGAAACTCAAACTTTTCTTTTGAAGTGGGGTGGAGACCATTACTGCCTGCAGAAGGTGTTAAATCCTTCTGCAGGAGGGAAGGTGCCCTCCCACCCCCATCCCCCCATGTTTGGTCTGAATTGACATCTCCATTCCACCCTAGAAGAGGTGCTCACCCTCAGGTCCCTTTGCTGTGGCACAGCCCATAAGGGATCCCAATGCCTACACTGCAAAACATTGCACCTTCTGATTTCTGTAACAGCAGAATTCATGTACCAGTCACGAGGTACAGGAATTCTCCTTCCATTTCTCTGCCAGTTCCCCTTCTCTTAGGACCCAGCTAGGGAATGTAGCACACCTTCTTTTTCTACCCTTAGCAAACTGATGCTGTTGTTACATGCAGGATGGACAGATGAGGAAGAAAACCCCAGTCCCAAGTGTTCTCTCCTTCCTTATGAACACAGGCAGCTTTTAAACCTCTGTATGTGCCTTTCCTAATGCAAATATATTCATAGGTCCTTTTAAGTGTAATAGATTAAAAATTTAAAAAGAAGTTTGGAATGGAACTGCCAACCTGAATTTGCTTCTGTCAGTGTGTTGCACAGCAGCCTGGATGACAGGTTTCTTTTAAGACCTTGTTTTAATTGAAGATTTATTTTTCCATTCATCATACAAAACATGCAGGTTTGATTTCTTTGTGAAGTTTCTGCTCGCTTATCAGTCTCTGTAGCAGTGTATTATCACACCCATTCTTGCAAGGAGCACTGCAGCACAGAGTATTTGTTTGCATTAGGTTATCAGAAATGTGGTTCAGTCAGAGCTTAAAAAAAGAAAAAGAATAAATTACAAGTCTCTTGAGATACGATAACTCACTTCAGCATTTCAGTTTTATATAAGGATGGCAGGAGAATAAATTAAAACTACACAGATAGTAATACTCTTCTTAATTCTTGAATTCAAGTGCTTTATCCTCCTGAGATAATTCCTTCAACCTATCTTTTTTTGTGCATAGTGTATGTAAGTATTTATATATAGCCTGCCTCTTCACCAACAAGTAGCAGCTACTGTTTCGAAAATTTCAGGTGATAGGAGAAGAAGAGACTTTTTAAAAGCCTGACATAAAATTGGTGCAGTGCAGGGGAATGGTAAATAGGAAGGAAAAGCAGCAGCACAGCAATATTGACAGTCAAAGCCTGTAACACATAACCTTTGGGCCGGCAGCTTGGCATGCACAGCCAGTCTGGTATTAGCATTGCCTCGAGGGAGGCCTCGGTCTCTTTGACCTTGAGAGTCTTTGAATGAGCAGAAAATGGGATAATACTGAGGTAATACCTTCTCTCCTGAGGGATGTTCCATTTATTAACAGCTTTTACATGTTGTTATTTTGTTTATCATGGAAAATAGCCTCAGAAAGAGCAGGTTGCCTCAGTTCCCTGAACACAATTATGCGTTAAGGGACTGTGGGAACAGTTAGGAGTTAGGATAAGCAGACCACAAAAATAAAGGAGAGTGTTGCATTAAAGGCACAGCTTACACAAAAACTGAGCAGAGCTTCTGCAAACCTGCCACAGTGAGGTGTGGGGGTCCTGATATATCCCAGCCACAAACATCCTGGTGTCCTGCCCAGGCAGGTCAGCATCTCTGCGCAGGTTGATCCACTCTCTCAAGGGCCAGATACCCTCAAGTTTTTCTGATTAAACAGTTCCCTGTTGGAAAGGGCTGCCTCAATGAGACTGAAATGTGTAGTCAATTGTGACACAATTCAGCTTTGAAAGAGTCTTTAGTTTTACTTGGAAAAAAAACCAGATGGTTTTGAAGGTGGCAAATAAAACATTTCTTCAGTGATGCTTTGCTATACCACTTCTGAATTATTTTTATAGTGCTTTGTGGCTTCCAATTTGTTGTCTCAGAGTTGTATGTATAACTAAATCAGACATGAAACATGATCAGTGATAATTTAGAAATAATATTTAACAGGAATTTTCACAAATTTGCCCTTAATTTTAAGGAGAAAAGATTGTAATCATTTAGAGCCCAATTCCAGCATGATATGGTTCATATTTTCTTCTGTACATTTCAGTTTTAACTCCAGTGGTTGGAATAGGGATCCTCTCTTAGTACAATGCCATTACACATCTGTACAGTCACTGCTGAATACTTTGGGGAACAGTGCTTGGATGTGCATTTTTCATTGAAAAATGAAAAATGGGAGTGATGCCATTCTGCTCAGCTAATACAAACTGCACTCTTACAATGTTAACTATAAATTCATCAGAACATTATGAACTCCAGAGAAGCACATAAGAAAATTAAAGGAGCAGCATATGTAATATAATAAGGTGGGCAGTACTCTAAAACTACAACAGCCCAGTCTCCCAATAAATTTATGCAGAAATGAAAAATTTGGATAATACAGTGCATCTAACTAGGTTATACCACCATTAAGGGATGTTCTGGATACATCGGTACAGTAATTTACCATAAAGAAGCAAGCAATCTGTTTTCCTTACAGGAAAAAATTGAGTATGACAACACCAGTTAAGACAGATTTAGAAAGGGTTTTTTCAAAAGAGTTTGACAGATAGCCATCCATTTTCCACTTAAAATCTAATTGAGTGTCTGATTTTCTCCAGTTTCTATCAAAATTGCAGAAAGTATATACTTGTTTTCATCATGTAACTATATATTTGAATAAAACACATTTTGTTTGGCTATAGCATATTTTCCCAAAAGACATCAATATCTTCCCCTGAAGGTAATAGAAATATTCAGCTGAGACACCAAATGGTGTCCTTTCTCAGGTGCCTTCTTAATCACCATTGTTGTTCATATCTCATCTTTTCATGCTGTCTATGATTTCATTATTGCTCACATCAGGCTTCACCATTCCTCATCTGCATGTTTTCCCTGCTGGACATCTGGTACCTACTTTGATCTTATGGATTAAAAACATTCAAAATGGATGGTCTTTGTTTTGATTTCTGTGAGCATCTAACAGGCATGCTTATACACCACAAGCAGTTTAGGCATGAAGTCACCACAAGGTGACCTTGTTCATCATACTCTTTCATTCAAATAATACTCTTCCTGTTTTCAAATTTTTTTCTGATGCTGTCTTGGAAAAGTAATGTGCATTCTTTTTGTTCCAGCAGTTCAAGGTTGTTTTGTTAAATAAATGTTAAATTGAAATGTTGAAATGTTTTTCAACATTTATATAAATATATACTGTTTGACATTGATGTTCATTATTCATTTTTACTCTGAAGTTCTGAAATCACACTACTGAGAAATACTGCATCTGGGGCAATGGCTATTTCCCAACACTGATAAAAAAAATTGTAATTGGTGTTTACATTAAAGTTACCCTCTTACTATATGTATGTAAAACTAGTAATAACAGAAAAAAAGACTGGGCTTGTTTATAATTTTGAGAGCAAGAGGTCTATGAACCTCTAAGACTTCCCAAATATGGATGAAACACATTCACATAGTGTCAATAGACCTTTATACCAGCTCCAGTTCAGAAGAGTGTCACAAAATGCCTAACATTACTTACAGTAAGTTTTGAAAATGTTTAAAAATATGACTTCCTGATGTTGAATTTTGCTCTTCAACAGCTGGATTTTAATGCTTGGTTCTGGTTTGTCAAAACTGCTCAGAATTGCCATTCCTCTGAGGAACATACTCCCACACACGAGCAGCCTTGAGTGTCATGGTGTCATTTGGGTGCCAAGCAACCTTTGGGCAGTGTGATATGGGTATGTTTTAAGTTGACAGGTCCTAAAATAACAAGCTTAAATTCCAACAGGAGAGGTGTTGGATTGAAAAGGATTTCATGTGCAGCCAACGGGTAAAAAACCTGGGAAACAAGCTACTAGCCATATTGTCACAGGTGCACAATAATGCAATATTGATTTTAAACTTGAGCAGTTTTGGCATATAGAACAGTCATGACGAAAATGTGTGTCTGCCTATTAGAACTAATTCAGATAAAAATGGATTCGATGCAAATCTTTGCATCAAACTGATAAACAGTCTTGAAAGGCAAATATGCTACTGGCAGCACATAAAGTCATGCTCATTTTTCAGTTTTAGAACAGAAAATGCAGGAACAATAGAAATACTAATTTCTGAATGTTTTATGTACTTGAAATTACAAAATCCTCTACAGACTTTGAAATTGTTTGGACCATCTGCTTGTCAGAGAGCAGCAGCTGTGGGCTACTTCATGGAAGAAGGTGACTGGGAGCCAAGGGTGACAGCTACAGTCCAGAACGGGCTGTCCCCATTCTGCCAAGGTGCCATGCCCCATGACACTCTGACAGCAAGGACAGAGCAGGTGCTTTGCCCATAACCACAGCCCAGTGATTGCCAGACAGGTCTGCAGTGGCAAGGTAGCACCATGGCCAAGCCAGGAATTCAGGTCACCAGGCTGGGGTGGGGAGAAGTGTGGTAAAATGCTGGATGCAGGCACCCCTGCAATGGAGCTCAGGCAGGGGCTGAGTTCATTAAACACAGGTCCTCAGTGAAGAAGTGAGGCCCCAAAGTCTTCCAGCTCTTGTGCTGCTTGTCTGAGCCAAGGTTACCCAGCCACGCTGTATCAGGGCAGGCTTGGAGCACAGGCAGCCAAATCCAGGGGAGAGAGGAGGGACTTGCAGAGCCTCCCAGTGCAGTCAGGGCCCTGACACTGCTCACCTTTGAGTAACACAGTTGAAGACCTGGGCTAACAGCAATTAAAAACTTTCAGAGATCTGGAAGCTTTCAAAGATCCTTGCCAGCCTGTGGTCACTGCCCTGTCAAGAAAATGCTATGAGTCAAATTATTTTCTGGTACTCTTCTGTTGGTAGGTTTTGAACATTGGAATATTCTACTGGAGCAAATCATCCTCCAACAGATACGACAAAAGTGGAGGACTTTTGGATAACCAGTCCATCTAGATTTCAGTGAAGAGATAACAACTATAAGCAAGTATAATGTGCTATTTAACAAACCTAAAAGCTATCTCAGTGCTCCAGAATCCATATACCTGATTTTTATCACTGGTGTTTTTGAGAAACAAAAGTAGAATTTTATGAAACAAAAAGTGCTGCAGAGATGTTTATTCAAAGCAAGAAGTTTTGGCAATACCCAACAATTAGCTGCAAAAAAACCATGGAAACCCAACCTTAGAGCACTCTGTGCTTCCATTCACATTAACCTTCTGCACCTTGATTAGCCACTGCCTTTTTACTCAGAGATCACCAAAACAGTGAAGAGTCTGCCAGCATGGTCTACTTTAAATCCTGACAGGAGAAGTATGGTTGAATATTGCAGAAAACGGGTTCTGTTCTAATGAGTCCGACAAAATGACTATCAATAACTTTCTGCTCATGATGAGTGCAAACATCTAAATACCATTGCAAAGTGTGAGTTGCATCTGGTCTTCTTTTGTGTGAAGCTAGCTCAAGTGTTAGACTTTTAGGAATATATGTCAAAAATAACCCTTGTAATGTGTTTTTGTATTAACTAGCTGGATCAGCCTGGTTGCACATGCTCATGTATTTCTCCAATCTGCAATTCAGCTTCAGAACTCTGTTCATCTCATGTTATTTGCCAAAGAGAGCTAATTGGTGTGTGCTTCTGTTTCATTCTGTTTAACACATGAAAATGTTTCTGTCTTAACAGATGCTGGTGTTAAGCATGTGTTCATCATAGAGATGCAACTCATGAACTACCACCGGAGTTCCAAGCTATCATTTGTTTGCAATCTTTGAAATGATCCCTGTGGTGTAAGACTGAACACAGCTAATCTGGAGTTAGTTTGGTGAGTAGTGTGTTCCTCATCCAGAGCAAGAGAAAGATTCAGCAGTCCTACAATCTGGAATGAAGACTCTTCAGTGGCAGCAGCTGAATATGCCACAAACTGGCCAGTTTGCAGTCAGCTTACATCCAGTCTTCACAGGGATGACCACTGTGTCTTGCAGGAATAAATAAAGAGCTGTGAATAAAGCAGACAGAAAGCAGACTACTCTTAGAAGTGGTGGCATTCCTCAGCATGATTAGGCACCCAGGGAGCTGCTGATGGACTTGACAAGAGGAATGTGTTTGTTGAATAGCCAGGCTCCCTAGAAGACAGAGATTTGCAATTCTTTGTCTGGAACAGCTCATTCTTGCAAAACTTCTAAAGTAGCCACCAAGATGGATGATTCTGCCTCCATCATTACCTGTGTGACCATCGCACGAGGGTTACTAATATATCCTCTGCCTTCAACAGATCCTAGTGAGATCAGGACTTAATTGTATGCCCACCCCTGTCACGCTGAGACACGGAATGAGCATGCAGCACGCTCAGTCGCCCAAGGCAAAAAAGGAGAACTTTATTTACAGTTTCTACAATTTATAGACTCTCTAAAGTGAGAGTGGATTGGAGGATAACATCCCTCCTCTGAATCACACTGGCCAGGTGAACAGTCTGTCAATTTTCTCCTCCTCCAAGAAGGAATGTGAAAAACACATAATGTTTTGGTAGAAAGTGTGGGAATTCTGACTCCAAGAATGTAAACATCAGAAGGCTTCGAAAATCAGGGCGACACACCCCCAAGGATTACTTGTTGGTAAGAAATTCTAGTTTAAAAAGCTCCAAATATCTGAAGCCTGAACATTTTTTGAAGTCAATGCACCTGAGCTGACTTCAGGGATTTTCTAATTTGGAGAAAGGGAGGCTGAGTATCAACCTCATCTCACTCCACAGCTTCCTGAGGAGGGGAGCTAAAGAGGGAGGTGCTGAGCTCTTCTCCATGGTATCCAGTGGTAGGGTGTGTGGGAATGGTTCAGCTCTGCAGCAGGGGAGGTTCAGACAGGACATTAAGAAATATTTCTTCACCTAGATGGAGTATTTCTTTACCAGTGGTCAAACATTGAAGCAGGCTTCCTGGAAAGGTGGTCAGTGTCCCAAGCCTGTCAGTGTCTAAGAGGCATAAACACTGTTGTGTTGTGCCCCTTATTGCAGTTGGAGTGAGACTCTTCTGGCAATGGCAACTTCATTTTAGGGGCAACTCAGTAATAGGGACATGTTTGCACAGATTTATTGTGTAGTGCATGAGCAATAAGTTCATTTCTGCATAGTAGTGATGGATCTATTTTCTCAGTGACCACTGATTTAATGCACTTAAAATTTTTTTTAAGAATGTGGTATGTTCTGGACATGAAAGGCTGTCAGGGAATTTATGTTTGAAAAATTAAATTGGATCATTTTATCTCTATAATTTAATAATGTTATATAGCTTATGAATAATAATCTGATCAAAAGGTATAACATTTACTATTTAAACTGTTCACTGTATTCCAGTTTGAATTTCATTTACTTCAAATTCAAGCCATTTTACATTGTTATGATCTTAACTGCCAGATTAGAGTCCACTAATGCATCTGTGTACTGTACTAGAAATGGAGCTAGAGAACCAATTTGAAGATCAAAGAAGATTAGACAGATATAGCTGCTTAATTCAACCATTTGAATTTGTTTATCATTGAAATATATATATTGCTTTAGTCTAGACACTGAAGTTTTAATCACTGTTGATTTTCAGCTCTCCGAATTGAATTTGATCAGTATTTTCCATTATAGGAAAGGATTTCTTATCTAGAATAACCTCAAGATCAGAAGTTCTGTGACTATATTTTGCAAGAAGCATCTGTATGCTTGCTTCCAGAGAACAAAAAACCCTCTAGGCTGTACTGTAAGAACTTTTCTTGTGCAGAAAAGATAGGTGCTTACAAATAATGCTTCAGGGGAACCTGTGAAGACTTGTAGCACCAAGAGGCAATCCTTATACTAAAAAATCACTTCTCACTTCTGCAGAAGCTTAATAGTAGCATGTCACATAACATTGTCAGAGCTCATGGCTGGAACTGTTATTTTTTTGACTCCACCGAGCATGCCAGTTGAGGTAATGCATGGCCAGAAAAATCAAATAATGGGGGAAAATCCAGCACTATCAAATCAGCCTCTGGATAGTTTCAGAAGTTCAGTCAGGTAATTGAATGAATTGTTATTTGTGCCCAATTCCCTTCTCCTGAGTGTGTTAAAACGCACTACCTTTAATTGCATGGGAACTAATATTTCCCTAATTTCTGGTGACCATGACAAGGACAGCTGACACAATCAGTGAAAACATCAAAGGCCTCTGACTTGCTCTGCTCCATGCCAGAAGGTAAGAGGCTGAAGTATGAACACACACACAGTCTCTTGGCACTGATGGACAAAGGAAGTCCCATAGCACCTGCACCCACCTGGCTGTGGTTACAGATCAAGCCAAAGGCACATGGGATGATCATGTTCCGACATCTGTGCAGTCTTAAAAACAACAAATATTGCAAGATTAATGAAGAACATAAGGAACTACAGCCCTGAACCCCTTTTATGGAAGTGGAAATGTTAGACCTCCAGTTTTAACAAGTAGTTATATCAAAGCAGTAATCAAAGCCAGATTCCCCATTAGCAAAGAGCTCGGCACAGAGTGCTGGGTTGCAAACATGGCCTCCTGAGGTAAATTTGGATAATGAGTGTTCTAATCTGCAGGCACAGCTTGAGAGACTATTCTGACCTGCTAGAGTAGGCTGCAATGCATATGCTTGTCTGACATGGCCATGGAGTGGTCGCTGTCTGGTGACCACCTTACTCAGACTCCTTGGCTTCCCCTGGGAGCAGCACAGTGCAAGTTTTCTGCCAACTGCACAGTGCCAGATGTGCAGCTTTAAACCTTCTTGTAGAGGCTTGCAGGCGCCTGCAAGGCTGAGGAGGGCTGACTTGAGAACATCCAACCATACTGTCCACAGTGGCTGCCATTTGGATTTGTAACTCAAGGTTTCACATTTTCCCAGGAGCATCCTCTCTGGCCACATAATAGTATAGGAATCTGCACTATAAAAAGCTGAGTATAATGAGGTTTAAGTGTATCTTTCCCACACAAAGCACAAGGAGATCTCCTTTCTCCATGTATTGAACAATGTAAGCATTTTGATCATGACTTAGGGAAATTTGAGAATAAGTTCTTATAGATCCTAATTTCAAAAGAAATCACTGCACTACTGTAGCGGCACATTTTCATTTCACACTACCTCTATCTCTGCACTGCATTCCTCTCTGCATCAGGACATGTATGTGCCAGAAAATGAGACTGCTCTGCGCTGTACCTTCTGGTAGAATCAGGTGGCAGTCCTCCAAGGACTTCTGCATGGCTCTGCTGACTTTGCACCGACCCTCAGGATGATTAAGACAGGGGATCTGGTAACAACTGCCATGGAGAAGACTTATGTTATCAACAACTTTTTGGTGTCAGTTTTCACTGGCAATTGCTCTTCCTACATCTCTTGAGTCCCTGAATCTCCAAAAAGGAAGAAAATGTTCATTGCATGTTCAACCAAAATGTAGGCCAAGCAATAGACAAGACTTCTTGATCAGGATAATGCCCTTAAGTGTATCAGAGATTATTAAAGTTGGAAAGCAGAAGAACATAAAATTAATGTGATTTTAGTAGTAACTTCAGCAACTTCCAACAAAAGTTTTTTCCTCCAGGCATCTGAATAGCAACAGACATTCCCAGGAGGACCTTGCTTCTCCAGAAGAATAAATCATCAAAACACATAATGAGAAGGAAAGAAAGCAAGAAAAAAAAAGAGAAGAGGGAGCAGGTGAGAATTAAAACCTCAAAACTAACTTCCTCTCCTCCAGCCCCCAACCTCAAGGAACAAAAAAGACCTCAGGGCAAAAGAAGCCCAAGTAAGCCCTAGACATTTGAAGGACTATATGGGAAATCTTCTAGGGAAAGCACTTCTGCTGGTTTCAAGAGGAGGCACTTCTTTCTTCAGTGCATCAAGAACAGAAGTAAAAGCCTTTTGTAAATGAAAAATTCATCATCTGTCTCTTCAGTTTCCAAATGTGGGCAGTTCTCATGTTCATCTTCCCCATGAGCAACACTCAAAGATACCAGAAGGAGGAAGGGAAGAAGAAGAAGAAGTGGGAAAGTTAGCTAACACAAATTAAGGTTTTAAAAATTAAATCATCATTATGTACCTTTCTCCCTGAAAACTCCAGGCAAAAGAAGCAAGAGGAGTCTTCTAGCAACATTAGAATACAGGTTCTAGCATACAGGTACAAGCATGCAACACAGCAGAATGGGGAAGCAGAGCAGAGTGTGCATGGGGAGAGCCTTCCCTGCCACATGGTACTGGATCCCAGTTGTATCCCAGGTTTAATGCTATCTTGCTGAGGGGGGAATTCTGTCTCCTCCTTTAGATAATAGATAGACATGCGTTATTCCCCTTGGTTTTGCCCTCCAGGAGTAGTACAGCCCATTAAACACTCCTCTCCAACTATAAAACCATCTGCTTGTCCACCTTCCAGACCACTATGTTCTCATGTGCTTGCAAAGATATTGCAGGAGACACTGCTCTCCTTTCATGCAGAAGCATAATTCTTTTATTAGAGATGGCCACTTAGTCAGGTGTGTCCCATCTGTAAGAGTCGGGACTTGGTGGTCCCTGGTTTTGCCTCACGACCCTTCGTCAAGGAAGAAAGCAAGGGGGCTCGGGCGCCTAAGCCATGGTGCATGTTTGGCAAGCATTGAACTACAGGTATGTCCACTGGACCGGAGCTGGCTGCTCCCATGGGAACTTGTATGAGGACAATGGACAATTTGGACAGCCTGTGCTTACCAGCAGCTAGGGACCAGACCTGCTTGTCCCAAACTCGCCTGCTGAACGATCGTACCTGCTTCCCAGAGCAACGGTACCACACCACAATGACTCTCAGGTGCCCCCCACTTCTGAAAAGGACTATAAAAGCTGCCCCTCTGTGATTCACACTTCGAGATCTCCCCACAGAAGATGACAGATCCATTGGCACGATGCCACGAGGACGCCACTCAGCCATGGTAGCTATATACCCCCTGCCCCCCCTTTCCTCACTCTGTATCCTATGTTTCCTTTCTCATTCCCTCTATTGCAAGTGTTGTTGGCATCAATAAAGGTGCATTAGTCTGTGTAATTAAATATTTGTCCCCTCGAGTACTTTTTGCACTCTAAAGATCACAAGAACCTATCACGATTCCTTTTTGGATCATGACACCATCTCCCCACACTTTTCCTAGATCCTCAAGCAGGGTCTTGTGGTTTTAAGGACCCTGTCAACAAAACACTCCCTATGGACAATGCCAGCTATGGAACTGGCTGTGGACCTGCAGGATCTATCACCTTCTCCTCAAGCCCTTCCCTCTCAGGCAGGACCAAGTAGAACCACCTGGGACCCCATGGTCTTGGCTATTTTCCCCAGAGCCATGTAGTCACTCAAAGCACACTCCAGCTCTTCCAGGCCATGTGGTTAGTGCCCATTTGGAGGAGAATTGTGAGTTATAGTCCAAGGACTGCATGAACTTCAGCAGTCTTTCTCCTGGCTTGTACACCTTAGCTAAGCCCTTTCCCTTACTTGTGGCTGGGATAATTGTGACCTTGTGTCATGGTTTGACCTGCCCTAGGAAGTGAGAGAGAGTTGGCTCTGAGATTGGCACCTTGTTAAACCAATGAAAGGTCATGTCATCTCTGTGAACACACATTTTAGGATGCGATGTTGCAGGGATGGTCCTCTTCACCTTCCGGCCTCCAGAGAGTGAAGAGGCTCCTCAGGCTCCCCTCCTCCTCCTGGCTCTGAGGGTGGAGGGGAGGCCTCCCCTGGCCAAGGCCAAGGCCAAGGCTGAGGCCTGCCATGCAGCCTGGGCTGAGGAAAGCCTGGACAGCAGTTTTGCCAGCTCGCTGGCACAGCTGTCTGTGAACTTCCCTGCTGCTGGATCTGGTCCAGCACAGCTGTCTGTGAGCTCTGGCTTTGGCTGAGCCCCTCCCTCCGACCAGAGAAAGGAGGAATGGAACTGTGTAGCTTGCCAGGCCTACTGAGAATGGAGGGGTGGAAGATTTATCACTGGGATGTCCTGGATGCCAAGCCACACCCCCCTCCCCAGAGAGTTCGACCAGCACCGCTTTAAACCTGATATCAAGAGCTTTCCATCAGCTGCAGCTTCTGGAAGTGATGGGAGAGACAGCCTGCGACTTGCGATGCCAGCTGAAGATAATGAAGAGATTGATGGAGTGGCTTTTGGCCGGACTTTTCTTTTAGTGGCCATAGAAACTGAATAAATGCTGCTGTAATTTATAGAAACTGTGTTAGTGGGATGCAGGGTGGGCACTGTGTAGTAGAGATGCCAGTGCCAGAGTGAGTGAACAGAGGAGGATTAAGAGGGTGTGGTGGTGCCCTCAGAGAAGGCTTCTGTTCTTAAAACCCTTTGCCCCGAGGGAGAAATGGGGGGACTTGTGTCCCGAAGGCATCCTTAAAAAGGGAACCCTACAAGCAGTTTCTAGTCCATGGGTGGTGGTGAGATCATCGTCCATGGAAGGACTTCTCAATGGCACATTTCCTCTGTGTGGGGTGGGCCATTTGTGAAGAGTGTAGGCCACAAGAGACTGTGTTTCTTGTGGGAGTTTCTATGGGACACAAGAAAGACTCCTCTCCCTTAATAAACTAAAAAAATGATTGTTTTAGAATTACTAAATTAGCTGGGAGTTCTAGGTTTTGTCTCAGAAAGTTTTGGTAGGAATTATGGTGGGGTGAGGAGGAGTGGTTTAGAAGGTTTTTCATGCTAGATCTTGGTTTTGGGTTTTTTTCTTTCTTTTTTTTTATCTAGTGTAAGGTAATAAAGTTTTTCTTTTCATTTTTAAGTTGGAGCTGCTCTGCTCTGTTCCTAGTCCCACTCACAGCATCATTTTAAGGAACTATATTCTCATGGGTGGACTGGCATTGGGCCAGCGTCTAAAACCCATGACACCTTGCCTGTTTCCTCCAACAAAACTTACTGTAAAAAAAGTCATCTGTATAATGACACTTCTCCCTGAGAACTCACATATTGTATTCACTATTTGTTATGAGAACCTGCCAGTTCTCCAATGATGCTGAAAGTATCAATTTGTGTTGGTTTTGTTTGGGGGTTTTTGGAAGTATTTTTTTCTTCCTCTTGTTTTTTCTTTTTTTCTTTTTTTTTTCTTTTTTTTCTTTTTTTTTTTCCCTGTAGCATTAGTTTTCATTGCCTGAGTTGCTGTTTTTTTCAGGTAACATAAGAAGTTCACATGATCCAGATGGCTGATCACATGGCACTTATTTTCAGCTTGTAGCAGGATTTCACAGTTCACATCCATCCAGTATATGCATTGATTAGCTAGAAATAAAGAACGCTTAAAAAATTTAGAAGACCCTATCTTCTCTGAACCATTCAGCAAAGACATAAACCATCTAAATTAAAAAAAAAATAGTCACAGCAAATAATTCATACCACTCTGCAAGGGAGAGAACTTCGTCATTTGCTCTGCTCTCTGATCTAACTCATGGGTTGGTCTGTCAGTCTATCTTCTAGAGTGAGCGGTGCTGCCTTTTTCCAATGTCTCCAGGAATTTGCCACAGCAGGATTTCAGTCAGATTATTTAGAGAAGACCCTTTATATCCATAAGAAAATATCTTTTGTTTTTCACCATCTGCAAAATTTTCCTCATTAAGTTATGTCAACAGCAGAAGAGGATTATTTATTACCTGCATAAGAAATGCACCCTGGTGCCCTGATTATGCTTTTTAACTTGAGGCAGGGAAGGAATTTATTTTTCTTTTTGTGTCTTTCTTTTAAATTACCCTAATACTTAAAGTTGCCTGTCTTTTCTTTTGGGAAAGCCACACCTAAGTGACAGAGACCATATGCCAGCTGTCAGTTCATTTCTTATCAGTTGAAAAACACTCAGAGCTTTCTGTAGGGCAAATTTATCAGCTGAGGATCTGGTTTGTTCAGACTGAGACTGATGTTAGTCAGGGCAAATGGGCTCTTCTTCCCTTGTCTGGACATGTGGGCGCAGTTTTGTTCCTGGAACAACTTGAGTCAGTTTTAAGAGTTCAAATCTCTCAGTTGTTCTCAGACTCCTCCTGTTACCCAGCAGGACTGTAGGCTCACCAGGACAGAATGATCCTAAACTGTATGAGTCCCAGAACATAGGAGGACCCTAATACCAAGGGGCATCCCAAAAATAAACATCATAGTTTATACTGCTGGCTAGATTACTATTTCATATTTATGTAAACAGCTGCAACACCAAATCTACCCAAACCCAGCAAGAGACAAAAGAATCTTTTCATTCCTAAGTGCTATCTTTAGTCATAAATGTATTGGTAAGATTATGAGCGGCTTGTTGGATATCTGTGTCTGTCATATTTTGGCTAGATTGTTTGAAATCCAGAATTACAGCTGAATAGTCTTCCTCTGTGTTTGAGACAGCTCTTGGACTCCTTTTACATGAGGATAAAGGGTGTTTTAGGCTGCTTACTTGCCTGTATGATCCGGGGCTTTGTCAAGCTGTCTCAGGAAACACAGCTCTCCTGTAAGCAGTAAAAAAAGTGTGTTTTTCCTACTCCACTTCTTCTCAAAACTGAGTAGCACCCAAAGTGTTAATTCATCTTCAAATTTGCAAGAATATGCCAGTACTTGGAGCAGATGCCCCAATACTGGGTGGGAAAGATAAATTTAGTCTCCAAAACCCTTTGCAAATCGACTCTTTTTACCTTACTGCCTGTTTCTGTCTTCATTAGAGCTAATGAAGACTGCACAAGGTCAAATGAAATTTAGTATGTGAGTTGTAAATAGCTGCAATGGTCATTAAGTGTGCTGAACAAAATGGAACTCTTTTAGGTTGGTCTGAGCCCCACAAAGAAGTACACGCTCTTCATAGCCAGGGGGAAATGCCAGACAGTGAGGAAAGATAGTATCTGGGAAGTATTCCTCAGACAGAGTCCTCATTAGGAAATCCTGTGTGAGGAGTTGTAAAACTCAGAGATCTTTTTTGGCTGTTGTTCTTATGTTCATTTCATCTGTGTAAGAGGGAAGGTAATCTCATGGAACAAGGAGCCACCATGGCATACTTTCTACAGGGTCTTGTTTCAGGGTTTAACTCTAGCTCTACACCATTTATAGTATCATTTTGTTTATAATTCCACTGGGAATATTACAGGATGAAACCAAGAACTGAATGGGATAACTCCTGATATACACCAGAGGATGTCAGAGCAAGCTCACTGATTGCTTATTGTCATGTACTTTAATTGTAATTTTTTAATACTACTTAATGCTCTGAAGTCTTTGGAGTGACACAAGCTCGAGATACAGGGTGTTAAGTACCTTCCATAAACAAAGTCCTTGAGGAATTTCTGAAGTCCTTCCTGCTTCTCAGGGTGCTCAGCTTACTTGGAGAAGCATCCTTGTTTTATGTTGATTTTTGGCTGGTTGCTTTGGTACAACTTCTAGTTGTTTGCTCTGAGCATATCAGCGTTTCCATTATGCAAAAGTTGATCTGCAAATGAAGAAGTGCTTATTTTGCTTTGTGTTTTGTTGCAACAGGAGGATTTCACTAACACTGAGTCTACAGAATGAACACTCAGGTTTAGTGTTGGATGAGATGAAATGGACAGGCTGGGTCACAGAAAGTCCAAAGAGAGACTTGATAACAACACTTCAAAGGGTTTTCTCCTCAGAAGGGGAAAGCTTTAAAATATACATCTGACCTTTTATATCTTTGAAGAATATTATTAAGAATAATCTTTTGACTTTCTCTTCCTTCTCTTTAATCACTACCTTTAAAAAACTTTTCCAGAAAATACATTACTGCAGTATTAAGGGAAGTGAAACACCACTGCAATTTAATAGTGGCCAATAAGGAATGAGCTGTTTCAATGTGTTGTTAACACACTAGTGTTGTTCTTAATTTTTAGAAAAATGAGTCTATCTTCAATTATGCATAGCAAATCATGTAAGCCTGCAGGACTAGACTAATGATTTGCCTACCAATGATACTCAAGGGCATCTGTGTCCTTCCCATCAGTCTCTGATGCAGTACATTAAGAACTGAATTCCTTCCACCCATTTGCTCACCTTTAGGTTTTCTTTCATGCTGTTAATCTCCCTGAAATAGAAAATGTGAAGTTTAGAAAAAGAGGGAGAAAGAAAAACTAGTTCCTTTATTAAAGAGTAAGTAAGCATGACTCATTAGCAGCAGTGCCTCTTGAGTAGCAGTGCATTGAAATGACCACTAAAAAACTGAGTTTGTCAGAAGACACTGTGCAAAATTTATAAAGAAGAGACCCAAGAGTTTAGACAGATAGTCATTTAAATAGATGTTTGAAGAACTGAGTTTGAGATTTGTGGCTACATTTTGCTGGTATAAAAATGTTGTCAAAAGTCTTGCCTGATACCTAATACTCCTGAATTTTTTTTGACCATCAAAGCTTAATTTAAGCACTAAGGCTTCCATTCTACTTCCATTGGAACAACAGTTACATTTTATATGCAGTTTAAGATGCCAGAACTGGAGCCTGTTGCAGACTGCACATGATGAACTTCACCATGTCCAGTTCACATTCTGCTGTTCTGCAATGCAGAGGATGAGATATAACCCAGAAGAATCTGCCCTGCTACCCCGCCTGGCAGGGGTAAATTCCTTTGGAAAAGGAGCTACATGTACTTCTATAAAAACTCCAGAGCAACAATGAAAAACATGAGTATGACAAAGCTTTCCCTATTATAGATCTTCAGGGGTTGTTTTTGCATTTTTTGAATGGTGCATACAGAAGAATTAGGATGGAAGTTACTAATTATAAATTATATTTGGGCTTGTCAGACTAAGACAAAAAGATGTCATACAAGATAATAAATAACAATGAATGGTGAATGATATACTTACATATATTTTTCTTTCTCATGAGCTTTTTTAGCAATGATGTAATAAATTAGACTGAAAAGGAAGCATTTATACAACAATTATAGAATAGGTGGTGTAGACTATTAGGATATTTAAGTTTTTGATCTCTGGGCCTCTTGTCAAGATTTGCAATGGCTTGTTCTACACATTCAGTAGAAACTGCAGTCTCCATTTGTGCTCTTTTTAAGCTCAGCTTCTTGTTTAATTGTGGATAAAGCTGATGCCCAATCTGATTCAGTTGAAACAGCATAGATAAAAGTTGTCAAGAGTCTCAGATCTGGGTCTGTCATTCATAAGCATCTCTCATCTGTTTTTTTTCTGCGTGCACCCCCTGCAACCTTCAGAGGCACAGGGAAGTAGCATGCTGCTGCTCGGCTCTGCCACTCTGGCTCCTAAAATCTGACCTCGAAAGGGAGAGAAAAGGAAAACTAAAAAGTACACAAAAATATCCCAGTCACCAACGCTGAGATAAATTGAGTCAAAAGACAATGATGTGATAAAGTACAATGCATATGGACTTGCCAGCAGAGCTTAAGTCTAAAAAAGGGTGTTGGCCAAAAGTTCACAAAAACCATTTAGATAGCAATTCTAAAACATGTGCCTCTGCTCTGTATGCAGCATGTGATGTAGAGATATATAAAAATCCTGTGAACTCTCCCCAGACATTCATCAAAAAATGAATCTTCATGTGTTGAAAAAGGAATTGCTTAAAAATAGATTTAAGTAAAGAAAATAATAAAATGCTTGGAAATTTATTTAAGGAGACAATTTCTGATGTACGGCACAAAACAAAGATTATATAATGGGTGTCAAGATAATAAATTGTACCCAAAATCTTCTCACACTTCTGAGTCATTTAGCCTGCTGTCCTTTTGAGCTGTCACTTGAACAAAGCAGCTGAAATGAACTAATTTGATCGCTTATCTCATTTGTCGTTCTTTGGGAAGCATTCCTTTTCTCCACAAGTCTCTAACAGCAGGCTAAAAGGAGAGACAAATATAAGTGAAAATGCCAGTAAGAAAGACAGTTAGGTCTTTTCATTAGCTGAAAATTTGAGATATCTATTCTAGGCATATTTGCTGTGTACACCACATGTCTCTGATAGCTCAGAATTGAAAGAAAAGTCATGGAAATTCTCTTATTGGAGAGCCTTTGAGAATCCAACAACACAACTACAACACAATGAGAATACAGCACAACTGCAACATTGTGAAAGAACACCCAAACTGGCCTGGCCATCAGAATCCATACAGCTGCCTTAGCAGGATCCTTCCTGAAGCACACAGACAAATTGCAGAGCCAGTTGTTCCATCTTAGGGTGCCTGCCCACAAATAATGTAATTATTTGTGCTCCTCTGACCACTGAGGCTGAAAATGTGGTGAGGCCACCAGCATTCTCCTGCTGAAGCTCCTGGTGCTATGTAGCACAAATAAATAATAACTACAACTAACATGCCTAATGAGAGATGTCTTTGAAGGCATAAGGTGGATGCCAGGCTCACCCACCCATGTGTGCCTGTCTGAACACATGTGCCTCTTAACCCACCCGTCAGGTTATCTTTTTCTCACATTCCTAGAGAATCCATGCTTGTATCTCATTTTTCAAACAACTATTTGCTGTTCTTTTCTTAGCAATCACCTGGATTAAGACAGACACTTAAAGGGAATTTATTAATGCTTGCTTCATTACCCAGCCTGGATACACTCACGCTTCCAGCACTCTGAAAAGGTTTAAGAGATTGAGGTGTGTATGAAAATTGCATGAAGCCCTAAACTTCAATGGGATTTTTCAGGGGGAAATGTCAATGTGTCAAACTCTCTAACAGACAAGTGGACCTGGAGCTCAACAGAATAGATTTACTTTAGAATAAAACTGAAAACAGGTTTGTGTGTGGGGAAGTATCTAGCAGCTGGACTAAGGTGAAATTATTCTGAAATGTAGTATGCCTTAAACCAATCAAAGAGAGATTAGTGGAGAATTTAAGAACTCACAGAAATATATAGAGGATTATTTGAAAACATTATCCTCCACAGAAAAAGATAGGGAAAACTAAGTAATGATATTCTCAAACACTGTTACCATAATTCAGTGTTTTAACATGAAACAAAAAAATTTATATCTTTAGCTTTGGTAGTCATGCTACTCTATAGCACCTCCACTGCTTTATCTCTTCCTCTTTTTCTTTTTGGCATTTATGAGTATTTCACATTTTCCGTATGGCTGGGGAGAAAAATCATTGGATTGTAATTCTCAAAGCCTCAAAAAGCACAAGGCAAATAAATCTTAAAACATTTTTTATTAATATCTTAAATTTAAATAGAATATGGTTGATTTTTTGAGCCAGGATCATGATTTTTGAATACTTATAATATTTTAATGGATTTTTTGTAATTCTGACAGAAACTGTACAGTGCTGGACTACAGCACAAGTGTACTAAACCACTCAAGTCTATTTGCACACAAAAAATTAAAACATAAACAAACAAAAATGAAAATTAGTCAAAGCAGAGAACAAGGGAAAAGCTAGTAGGAACACAGATACATTAATATATGTGTTAATATTAGGGATTGTCTTATTTTATTTTTATGACAAGCAATGCAAAAGCATGGGCGAATAATAACTACTTGAATAGCAATAAATAGAAAAATTTTATCCGAGGTAGGAGAGACAACTAATTCAAAGGAACTTAGACAGCCAAGGTAGTAAAAATAAATTTTAAAAAGATAATCTGATTAAAAACTAGGTAGTATAAAAAGGAAAAACGATCTTTTAGGGTGGGATTAATCTTGCCTAACTTAAAACATTTGAAATGTTAACTGTTTAAACTTTAGGGATCTAATTTCATTATAACTTCCTAGTTTCTTGTGTAGTCAGTGGAAAGAAATATGTTACAGCCAGTTTTAATTCATCTCACCTATCTTGAACAACAGTTTAGGGCAGCTACCTTGGCTGTCTTTTAACTGTAAGGGAATTTGGAACCACTGTCTTTGGAAATACATACTGGACAATAAAGATTAGTTGAGATGAATTTCACTTTTACATGGGGGAAAACTGAAGGAAAAAAAAAGCCAATACAGATTTTAAAATGATGAAAAGAAGAGAAACAAGTCAAAGATATAAAATTATATAAAATATTTTCTTACAGCTTTTAAATGGTATTTGAAGATTCCTAGCCTGTGTTTTAATTAATACCCTGATAATGCAGACAACCTTGTCCTCTGGAGAATTGCTAAAATGTCTGGTTTTTTTTCCTCTGCATGTGGGGAATCTAGCCATTTTTAGGAGAACTAATTCATTAAAATTTGGAAGCCCAACTCAGGTGTTTAAATTTGAAGAATGACTTTGCACAGCTTTGAAACAAATTTTAATAGAAAAAAGAAATTAAAAAATTAATGGAAAAATAAATAAATAAATAAAGGCAATATGTTTTTGTCAAAGTTCTGTCAAAATCTTATTAATTTTCTCTAAAAACTAAAATTATTTTTTAATTAAATATAGTAGGTATCTTACATTAAGAAAATCATAGTGAGACTAAAGAACAAGAGAGCTAATTGTAATGTGGGTAGTGTATTTGTATAATTACTTTAAGGTGGGTAGGGAAGTGCTCAAAGAAAAAGTAAAATTTTGTTCTCCAGAGGGTAAGTCACCAGGGAAAGGTAACAGTGAGGATCCTCAGAAATTGCTTGTGAGATTAATTTACTAGTATTTTCATTAATTATCTTTGCTCAAAAACAAGTATGTGATGATAGAGCTCTCTGCCATCATGACTTTGGCAGCAGATAAGCAGGTCAGGAAGAAGAGCATGATGTTGGAGATTAAGGTGATGGAAGCGGGATTAAATTTAATGGTATATAAAATGAAAGACCATGTGCTTAAGAAGACTTCCTGCAGTAATAAGGAACTCATCAGCTGAATGAGGCAGAAAAATAGTGTTATGTGAGTACAGTTATCTTCTGAGATACCACAGGGAAGTGGACATGAAAAAGTAAGAGCGTTCCTAAGATGTGTTGAGAGAGGTACTTCCAGCAGAGGCTACTTGGCTGTTTTAGCTGCATGGCTGACTAAAGTTCAGCGCAGGTAAAAAAATACTGATGGTTCTTGTGAGAAGTATTAATGCTTTTTGTGAGATTTCCTCTAGTGTTCTGCAAACCCGTGCTCACCTCTGTGTGCACTTCTTTGCAGTTCCAAAGGAAAATGTGGCATGTAACAAGGGATAAACACATTACATGAACATTTAAACTGAAGCACAGTATTAGAGCAGAAGGGAGGAAGCCAAAAAACAACCCTTAATAAACTCCAAAACGGATATATACTGAGCAGGAATGCATTTAAGCTCTAATAAAAATAAAAGACTTCCTTTTCATTGTTGCATGCAATTAATGAGACTTTCAATAGAAGGCATCTAAGTAGTTTCAAGATAGAGCTCAATTGTCTTCTGGAAAAAATGATACAGTAATGATGAAATTTAAGCAGGGGACTGGACCCACTGATTTAAAATCTTCCTTCCAGTTTTCTGTTACAAACACATGCATTATTAACAGAAAACAGTGCAGAACAACCAGTTCAGGAGTAACAAGCTCTTTTCTAGAACATTTTGTTACAAGATTTTAAAAGATTCTACATGGAAAAGAAGAGTGTCTTTATTTCCATTTGTGGAGGAATAAAATGAGGCATATGAAGATAAAATGTCTTTCTTTAGTCACACACCAGGTTTGTGGAAGACAGAATAAGGTTCTTTAATTCCTGTATAACTTCCTACTTCTGGAAATGAGTGTGAAAGGAGGGGTTTTTTTCTGTTAAAAGTAGCTATTTGTAAGCAACAAGCTTATAATTAGAAATGAATACACACCAAGGCAATTTTCCTTTTGGATATGGTTATAAAAGAGTAGGGCTGTTTCCTAGGGAACTGTGCATTTTTTGCATTTAGGTGTGGCTCTAGGTGTGAAACAGTGTTGTTTGTCAATCAATAAATTAAAAGAGCTGTGTGTTCCTCAATTTCCATAGGAAGATGTAGTCTTGCAGCTAGCTCACTTTCAGACTTGGGTTGTGTTTAGTGTGGTCTTGCCCATGCACAAACCAAGGAATTTTGTCTTGGCAGGTCTGGTACGGGGGTGTTTGCCCTGGAGACCCCCAGATGTCCTGGTATAAAGACAGCATGGGTGGGGCTCTGTGTAAACACAGCTTCAAGATAATCACAGACCATGATGACACTTACTTTGTCAACCTGACTTTGACTTTTTTTGCAGGATGAATTTGGATAATTCAAACAATCTGTTCTAATACAAATTTTTCAAAAGTTTGCTTAAGCATGCTAGACTGACAGTGAAGAAAGGAAATAGCAGTCACAAGATGAACAGAAGTTATTTACTCTGAATTTGTTGTGTAGATGTGCTGTCTATTCAGGCTAGCTGAAATGTAATTGCCTCTAATTCTGTTTCATCTCTGCTTTCGAAATTGTGTTCATTGCAATGGACATTTTCTTCATTTTCAGTGACAGACTTATATAAAACTATTTTGTTTACCCAAACCAATGGAACTTTGTAATAAATTACTTTATTACATTTTTAGAAAGAATATGCCAGAGAATTATTCAGGAGGCTATGTATGTATTAGATACTGCTTGTTGGCTCTCACACTTGATGGATTTACAGATTTAGAAAATAATGCTTTTTACCGAGTAAAAGAAAAATATTTACAAATACAACAAAACATTGATCTGCAGCCTGAGGATTTTGCATAGTCTTTACAGTTCTGGGACATGAAATATATAGTATGTATATTATTGACCTAGGAAGGTTGGATTAGATCATTAAAAATTCCTGTATTTTTAACTGCATTAATTCTTTGATATGAATAAACCAAACAAACTACTAATAAAGTAATTTCAATAATGTTCTTGCTTTATCCTTCAACAGTCTTATCTGGACAATTGCTGGATTTTCAGTTGCATTAATTATTCATTTATTGGGCTTTGTAACAGTGTTTACAAGGCACTCCATGCCATGGCACTTACACCAGGAAATTATTCATCCTGTGTTAGGGTTATGGAAGGTCCAGGCAAGGGACAGATTGTGGGACACAGAATGACTCACTGAGAGAAAATGGCCTGAGTCATTCTCTTTCTTTCACTGTTATATGACCTTTTCCAATGCCCATGGTCCTCTGGCTTCAGAGCATATAGGAGTAGTGTCAGGCAGGTATCATTGAGAAGTCTCTTCTATGGTGTTAGTACATTGTCTATCCCATCCTGGATGGACTGGAAAGAACTGAGCCTGTTGTAAAACACCATGGAATAGCAGTTAAAAAGAACAGTTCCTTGAAAATCTGAAAAATGTCTTTAATCCACAGTTCTCCTAGCCCATTACCCTCCCTATGATCTTAAATGTATTGCACTTTTGTGACATACCATCTAGATTTTGCATCCAGTTTTTTGCTTGTTTTCTTTTAATATTAGCTTAAATGTTTGATTGCATCTAAATTGCATCATATCTAATAATAATACACAGCACAAAGTCAGTAATTTTGTTTTCAAAATTTGATCAGAAATTTCAAATTCCATAGGGGATAATTTGTGGTAGAAATTCTCAGCCAAGATTAAAATGCATTTGAATGAAGAATAGAGACATTCAATCAATTATGTTCTTAAGGAATACACAAATATCTTGGATTTATATGCAAATGCTGTCACAACTCTGAGCCCTACTTATAAATATACAATGGCAATTGTGACTGTGAACATCTTGCATTTCACTCATATTCCCAAATGCAAAATCTCAGCACTCAGGAAAACTGTTATGAATTTATAACACTGCCTAAAAAACTTCAAGTCCGTGAACAAATAAATTGAGCTTCTGTTAAGAATCCATAATTTTGCCAAAGGATTTTTCTTGGAAAGTAGATTTTTATGCACTTTTGCCAGGTACTTTCAAGCAGAGAATGAGCCTTCTTATTTCTTTGACAGTAAAAATTTGTAGCCTTTCACTTGGTGTCACAGGCCCACCAAAACTCACAAATAATCTTTATGGGGCTATTTATTTTTCATTGTTGTACCTTGTAGTGATTTTCACTACATCCCACAGTCAGTCCCTGAGCAGCAGTGTTCCTGTATGAGTCCCAGGATGTAGGAGGACCCTAATACCAAGGGGCATCCCAAAAATAAACATCATAGTTTATACTGCTGGCTAGGTTACTATTTCATATTTATATGAACAGCTGTAAGACCAAACCTACCCAAACCCAGCAAGAGAGAGAAAAGAATCTTTTCATTCCTAAGTGCTATCTTTAGTCATAAATGTATTGGTAAGATTATGAGCGGCTTGTTGGATATCTGTGTCTGTCATATTTTGGCTAGATTGTTTGAAATCCAGAATTACAGCTGAATAGTCTTCCTCTGTGTTTGAGACAGCTCTTGGACTCCTTTTACATGAGGATAAAGGGTGTTTTAGGCTGCTTACTTGCCTGTATGATCCGGGGCTTTGTCAAGCTGTCTCAGGAAACACAGATCTTCTGTAAGCAGTAAAAAAGTGTGCTTTTCCCAGCAGCCTGGTGCTCATGATGACAGTAAAGCCATCTCTGTGCAGCAGTAGGATCATATGGAAGTGCCTGTTTCTCATCCTCGCCTCTGTCCCCCTGGTCATGAGGATCCATCAGCCATCAAGGTGTGGCTCTGCCCTCAGTTCTTCAAGAAGGTTGTGTTGAAGTCTGGCCAGCAGGTCTGGCTGCCCTGGGCACCAGAGTGTGCTCTGCTTCTGCTGCTCTGCCAAGTAACTCCCATATCATTGTGGGCTCATACTTATTTCTGTTGTTCCTTGTCTGCTGAGAAAAACTTAACAAAAGTGCCTCATATCTCATAAAACTGACATAACGGAGTAGTTAAGCAGGTTAGTCAACTCCCAGAGATCTTGTGTGACTAAAGAACTCCTTACAATTATTCCAGAAAAACTTCACAACACAGTGACAACAGTGAATTAAGATATCTGAAAACGATGGTACTGAGGGCAGTTTACTCCAGAAGATGAAATGAGAGTACGGTCTCTACCAGGAATCATTTCCAGGGGACTGTGAGTAGCACTGAGACCCAGGCAGGGAATGAGAAGCAAAACCACCCTTGGTAGGGATTAACCACCACAGGAAACCATGGCAGTGAATAAATGTTGCATCTCCATGACAGGGACTCAGGTATACGAAATAAGACATTTAAATTTGACATTTTGGTCATAGAAATGGTCAATATAAGTTAACGTGCTCTGAAACATTTGAGGAAATCTGAAGGAAGAGACAACACTTTTGTCTGGACTGGTTGTGCCTGTTCTGAGGACAGAAGTCACCACACAGCACCTCTGAGCAGAGACTGGGGCAAAATGCTGAGAGGACTCCAGGAGAAGACTGTGACAGACACCAGCAAGGAGGTGCAACAGAGGTAAGGGTCAGGTCAGGCAGTTTCTGCCAGAGCCACTGCTGGAATATTGTGGTTGTAGCCTATAAAAGTCACTGTTCTCTCTTGCTATTCACCTCACAAAATGAGGTAAAAAAAGAGCAGTAAGGGCCAGACATCGATTTTCCTGTCTCTGAAAATTGCCTCTGGTAGAGCAATTCTAGGGCTTTGCCTAGATGTCTAAAGACTGTCTGTCTGAAGTTAAGGGTTGAAATAGTTTTCAGCAACAGGATAAATAGAAAGAATAAATACAAAATCTCATTTGTGTGCACAAAGAGGACTATTATGTATTTTTGCACTCTTGAACTTTAAAAAATATTTTAAGTGTATTACTTTTATTTTTTTCAAGTAAGTTCATATATTTCATTCATATATTCATCCTTAACTTAATTGATGGGAAAATGTAAATTTTACATTAAAATAATGGGAAACTTTTAATGAGGAAACAGAATTTCTATTATTTTCATCAGATTTGAACTTAAACTTGTTATATTTTGATTAATATAATAATAAAAATCTTTGTTATTTGTTCAACTTTAACATCAAACAGAGTGTACAAAGGATGATAGGGCTATTTTACTTTTTTGAGACCATACTGCAGTCAAGAGCTATTTTCCTGAGAGTGAGTTTGTTTAATTCCACCATTTTTTCTATCACATCTAGGTACCTTTCAAAGTATTCTCCTGAGCAAATTTGTCAAACAGTGTTTCCCACAACTTTCAATTTTACTACATGCATTGGGTTTCTCAACAGCCTTCTGCAAATTTGTCTTGTTCTTCTGCAGTCTCTGGTTTATTCTACACAGATATATTGAAATTATTTTTCCCAATGAAACCCTTTTTTTTTTTTTTTTTTCATTCTCCCTACGCAGTTTTTTCTCTTAGTTTTGAGCAGATAAAGCAGGATGAGCAGAAAACATTTGGATCTGTTTGCTCACAATTTGCCATCTCAGAGCTTTAGCAGAATTAATTCACCTATGTCTTTTTTGGGTGAATTAACATCCCCTTAGCTATGCTTTCTCACTTGCACTGTAAATGGAGCTGTTTCATAATGCATAAATGATTCAATATTAACTGGTCCAGAAGCTGACTACAGTCTCAGTTCTCAGGACATAACTTTTGACAGAGCAAGTGTTGTTAGGCCTCACATTTGTAGAGATTGTGTTCCAGTGGGTTTGGGTACCCTCATTGCAAGGGGAGTTGGGCTGGATGATTTTTAAAGGTCCCTTCCTACCCAAGCTACTCCATGACTCAATGATAATAGTGATCCATCTGAAATTTCTACTGTTCTGGGCAGAAGAATCACATAAAATCACACTCCATCAGTTTCTGCTACTCAAGATCTAAACAGTGAAACTGCCTCCAGTATTCCAAAGGGCAAGCGGGTGATTCTGACTTTAGTGTTTGTTTTTTTTTTTTAAGTAGAATATAGTTTTAGGTATTCTCATCACCGAAAATGCTTTTCAACGTGCTCATCAAGGAAAGGAACACAAGGCCCCAGATGCTTCTTAGGACAATATTTGAGAGCATAATGTATCTCTCCTACACTGCCTGCTCTCAGTAGCTGATCTCAATAATAGAAACAGGAGATCTCAGTATCCCAATAACAGGAACAAGAATGCATGAAAATGCAAATGGTGCATATTTAAAACACTTAGCCACTACTCCTAATGCAGCCATTCCAATATGTGCTCAGATATGGAACATTATAACACCATTGACACATCCAGATGTATTTTATCTTGGCCTTGAAGGTGCTTTTCCTCACATCCCTGAACAACGATAATGCTTTGAGAGCTCCAAAGCTCAGCAAATAATGCAATTACCCAAGATTTTCTTTAATTCCCTGCCTTCCCAGACATGCCAGGCTGGGCATATGTCCATGTGTGAGAGGCTACCAGCCCCCAAGCAGCCATGAGGGTGATGGGTCTGAGGAGAGTGGCACAGACACTGGCTGATGTTCTCTGCTGTGAGACAATCTGCACAACAGTACTGAGCTGTGGCTCTTCAAACACAACCTCACATCCCCTGTTCCTGTTCCTCTGCAGAGATGTGAAGAATGGGTAGATACTTCTTTAAGAAGAGAAGTCAAGAACACCCGGATGAACTTCATTGAATACCTCAGAGGCCATGAAAGACAAACAATGAAGGTTATATAGATGCAAAACATTTCACCAAAATCAGTGGGATTCCAGTTAGTGCAGTGATCTGGGCCAGCAGCACACACTGCAAACTCAGCACCTTGCTTAGGTAATATTGTCATGGATTTGTTTGTGCTACCACAGTTTTTCAAAGCAGGTGATGAATGAAACTGTTCAGCAGGGCTCAAAAATGAACAAAAGAATGCCTAGCAAAAATATGAGGCACATTTTCACAGGATAACATGAACACTGCAATTTTAGTTGGGGAATGTCATTATCCAGAATTATTCAAAACAAAAATAACACCTCTAGTTTAGGAAGTCCCAAAGCTTCAGATTGCTCAAATCTGGATGCCCTCACTACTCCTACTTTTGCTATTCCTATGCTGATAGCTGTTCTTGGAGCAGGAGACTTGCTGAGATATATCTTTGGTTTAAGCCAATACAAATGTCCCAATGTATTTACATTTTCTTCTTTTCTTCTTCCTGCAATGTGCATAATAGGAGATGCAGAAAGCTATTCAAAGAATAAAAATAAAGTTCTGTTTTTCAAGACATTACCATCCAAGACCAGGTACAGGTGGAAAGAGGCAGATGATAGAAACAAAAAGGAATCAGTGGCACAACATCAGTCAACATGAGTGTCATTAAGATCATTGCAGCAGCAGTTTTACCACTGTAAGTTTGTCCCTGGCATTAGGGCAAGAAATGTTTTAACAGGAGGCTTGGAGAAGGACAATGAATCATTTTTACTGGTGTTGACAAAAGAGTCCTCCAGAGTGTGAAGATGAAAATACTCATTTTCTCTAATCTAGGAGTTACAGATTTCACTTTATGTTTTCATATTTTAAATTCCTGACCACTATTCCAATTACTTTCTATTACCAGTGTTCCATTACTCGAGATTATAAAAAAATCAAAGTAAATACCTTTTCCTCTGTATTACAATTGTGTATATTTAGAGGTCTGAAGGCCTTTCAAAGCCTTGCATGCTTTGGTGAATATTCTGTGGCATGTGGGCTCCAAAATAATTTGGTATGACAGCTTCTAGCCTGGGAACCAGGGAAAAAGGTGTGTGTCTAATAAAGAGTGCGACTTAATGCACTATTAAAATATACTTGAGAGTGTTGAAAACTAAAAAATCCCATGCAGCAGAAGAGGGAACAGGTGATATAATAGCCAAAACCACAGGAGGTGAGAAAGAAGAGTTGATGTGGCAAAGCCTTCACTGGACTCAGGGATTGCTCCTGTCCTTGTCCACTTTCTTTTCCAGAGTGGCTTGTGAGGAAATTTATGTCTCCCTTCCAGTCAGCCTTCTGTGTGTCAAATGGAGATTAGATTACTCCCTACCTAGAAGCCTCATCTAGGTACCTGCAGTGACCCACCACCTGTAGACAAAGCCCTGTTTTACTCTTGCTAATGTCTCCATGCTAGAGGGTAGCGGAGAAAGTGAGCAGTAGAGAACTACTTGGACTGTCTGGTTGGAGACAGTGGCCTGTGTACACTGTACATGGGCAAGCAGGACTCCTCTGTCACCTTCCTGGACTCAGGAAAGCTGAAGGAAGTGGGGAAAACAATTCAGACATACTCGAGGATCCCACTCCCACCCACAGCGGCAAAGGAGACTCAGCCAGGCTTTGCCGTACTTTCCATGTGTGCTCTCCGCATGCAGATTTCAAACCTCTGCTGCTTCCTCCCCAAGACCAGGGCAGGCTTAACTCTGTGCACAAAGTGTACTTCTGTTTCTGGTTCATCTTCCAAATGTCCTCATTAGGGGGATAAGAATCACCTCGTTCTAACCCGCTCTTTACAAAACTGAATCACTACTTTAGCTGGGTGTTACTCATACTGAAATCAAGTGTATGTCTTTTTAAAGGGAAAAAATGCATCAGTCCTAGCCACCTGCTGAGCTACCATATTTCATGCCTGGAGGATTCATCAAGCACCTGGTGATTTTTCAGAAAGGGAATGAAACCTATGTGTGTTTTCATCAATTTTGAGGGAAAAAATCCTAACCCCAAGCAGTTGAAATCTGAGTGCCAAGAAAAAAACAAAAAAAAAAGCCTCAAACCATGAGGGAGTTCTAAAAATCCATGGGGTTTCTTTAGATTCTGGTTTTAGACTCCTAAAGAAATTTTAGAGAAAAATTCCAAACATTTTTCCTCACTCTAAAGGTAAGAAATCCTAACTCATTTCACCTTCTTAGTAAATTCACACTTTTTGTTTGTGTAGCTAATGTTACTGTTTAATAGTATTAGTGTGAACTTCCAGGAAGCAGGCATACACTTACTTCATTCAGCAAGAAGAAAGAAACGGAATAAAACCCATCTTGCTTTACTTCATTCCTTCAATTTTACAGCCAGGATATTATGCAGCCTAGTGGTCTCTGAGCTGTAGTGAAATTCAGAGCTAAAACCCACCAGTTACACCCAGAGAGACTTTTGGAGCTGCTCTATCCCATTAAGCAGGATGCTTTAGCAGAGCTTCTCTTCACACCTGAAAGCTGTCCAAGCCTCCATGCTTCATCCTTCATGCTTCTGGAGCTGTCACTCACAGCTGGCAACAGATCCAACAGGGAGCCACATGTTTCACATTACATGGATAAAGCCTCTTGATATTTCCCCTATGTCCCACGAACATTTCTCACATGATTTATAGAGTCTGTTTTCTTTTTGTGTCTCATGATGAATGGCAGCAGTAATTGTGATCTGTGATCCCTTAAAGATGACAGGAATTTCTCAGTCCCACATCTTTCCAACGTATAGTTTTTAAATTTGAATTTATGTTGGCTGCCTGTTACAGATGAGAGTTTTGTATGCATGTAAAGATACTTTATGAGTAATATTTAAAAGTGTCTTGTAACTTCAGTGTTTCCCACAAGTTAAACATCAGATAAACTCCACCTTGTTAACTTGCTAACTCATCAGTAAATTAATGCCCATCCAGTAGTGGATAGGGTTTATCAATCATCTTTTCTTATGATTTATGGTTTTGAATGATGGAAAGGAGTAGTTTGATTTTGATGCCTTTCTATAAAGGCGATCCAAGCATTTTACATATTAATTAGGACAGGTAATTATTGAGAAAGGTGGAGTCACTCCTCTTCTAAAAGATTTCGAGTAATTAATGTCCACTGCACAATCCACCACACTTCTAGGTAGTGGGTCATCATTAGTAAGCCTCTCTGTTGAAGTTGTATATCTCATTTCTACTCTAAATGCATTTGCTACAGCACCCAGCTATTTAATTTCATTATGTTAATATGGGCAAGACTGGAAACCTCACAACCCTTTGTTCCCTTTTGCCCACTAAGGTATTTAGAGACAGGGCTTAGTCACTGTTTCTTTTCCCTGCTTGATAACCAAGGTTCTTAATTTGAATTCTAATGCAGCTCAAGGCCAAAAAGTTGAGGCAGCAGAAAGGGCTCTAAGCTGCAGGGAGTTATTTTCCCCTCAGGCCAAGGAAGGGGACAGGTCCATTGCATGTTGCCTAATGGTTGTGCAGGTCTATTAATTTCACAGGGAAGATCACTATTGCCGTGCTGTCCTCAGTTCTGAAGAGGATAGTATGGGTCACAAAATGGTAAATGCTTGGGATTCTAAAGGCACAGTGGTGCTATTGATTTTTCACATATTATGACAGTAAATGATAAGAAGGGTAAGAAATTATTTTACTGTGGTATAGTAATTCCAGTATTAAGGAAAAAGTTAACTGTCAGTGGTATTAACTTTCCCTTTTCCCTGATGTGCAAAGGAGTAACAAGAAACAGCAACTTAAGACTGAGGTCATCACACTCAACCTTGAAATTGGCTGTAATTTTCTAGCAATAAATTTCCAATTGTAGAGATTATATAGAGAAGTGATATGTTTTCCACTGCATTGGAATGCAGTGGAAATCAAAATGAGGTTAAGTTTCTTGAAAAGAACAAAGATTTCTTTAATTTGGCTTCTGGGAAAAAAATACATACACAGATTACATATAGAGGAAATGAGGTAAGATATTTAGAACAGCAACTTCTGGTGTCAGAATCAAGAAGTACAGATAAGTCTTTCCACTGCATTTACAATTTTTTAAGAAGAAGTCAGGAGCATTGTAAAGGGTGTGGTACTGTAAGCAACATCCAAGAAACAGTCCAGCAGTGTGGAGGAAGCACTATTTGGAGCTAGTAAGCTATCTATATTTTATTCTTAATTCATATTTCAGTGATGTTGGAGATACCTGTGTTACAAAAATTTGTTATGGCTTTAGTTCTTGTGATACCATAATCATAGTGCTTTAGTGCTTGTGATATTCATAAAGACTGAACTACTTTTTAAAGTCAAATACTGTAATTATTATTTACAATTTGTTTTCCTTGTTATTACTTTAGATGATATACTTAAATTCCTTTAATTGCTCAGTTACAAATTCATACATATTATTATGTTAAATTTTACATGAAAAAATAATGACTGTTTAAGGAAAATTACTGTATTCTTGACGCTTGTCATATACCTGACATTACTGGTACGTATTCTCAATTTTTTAAGGTTTTTTTTCTGCATTGGTTTCTTTTTCTCAATTACATCTTATGGCAGACACACAGTAAGAGTAGGCCTGATCTAGTATTTTTCCTTTCAAATAAATTAAATATAGAATGAAGAGTGCAGCAGTGCAGTTCTCTGTATTCAGAGATGATCCATGAAGGCAGTGCAGTCAGATTTTAATTGCTATTTAAGAAGAAAACAGAACAGTTGCACTGTTTCAGGAGTCTAATTCCAAGGCCTAATTAGTGGTCAGTTTGCCCAAGTGCCATTGAAATGCAATTTCACTTTTACAAATCCATTTTCCTCCTCAACTAATGTTAGAGGCATAGAAGTCTCCAGCCCTCCTTGCCTCTCAGTGACCCCTAAATAGCAATGTTCTGTGTGTAAGAAAAAACCAAAATTCTGTGTCTCAGTTCCCTAAATTTCATGTAAAGCTGTCTGAAAGCTTTTTAATTTATTTCTTTTCCCCCTCTTTGCTCAAAAGTGTACTATGGTAATAGCCTATGCCTGTTCTAGAAGTTTCACGTCAGTCAAAGTCTCTTTTGCTTCTTGAAAACCAGACATCCAGTCTTTGGCAGAATCATCTGTCTGCAAGGTACAACATTTACGGCAAGCTCTCAATTTTCAAAATACTATGCAGCTTTTTAGCCATAGCATATCCATTAAAATCAATTCCTGAACCAAAAACATGCTCTTATTTTCAGGAAATCTATCTCATTGAGTGATTATTCTGGATACACCAACCTGCTACTCTAATTCTGCTATTCGATGCATCAGAATCACATGTAAATGATAATGCACTCACTGAATATATTATTTTTCTGTCTCCTTTCTGTCAACACAAAGTGTTTCTTACTTAGTTTCATCTATGCCTTTTAAGACTGTCTCTAATATTTGATATTATTTTATTATGTGTTATAAATAAATTAAAACTATATGGTGGTAAAAATTGCACACATACACTCAGACATATGTATGTAAAAATGTGACCTGACCTAGAAACCGAAAGGCTAGCTCTCCCTTCTTGTCACTGCTTGAGGGCTTTGAGTGTTCAGTGCAACAGATGTTTGGAGAAACCTCGGTGTTTTGTGCCTGCTGTGCCAGCACTGAAATGTAACACATTGAAATGTCAGACCCTGCACCTAGAACAGAGAAACACTGGGTACAAGTGCAACGGGGAGAAGAGTGGCTGGTGAGCCCCTTGGAGAGGGGCCTGTGGGTGCTGGTGGGCAGCAGCTCACTGTGATCAGCAGTGAGTCGTGTCCAGCCAGGCAGGAGATGGGATTGTCCCTCTGTGCTCAGCACTGGTGCAACCTCACCTCAAGGAGCATGTGCAGCTCCATGCCACAATTTAATAAGGATGTGAAGGCAACTGAACACACATAAAGGAGGGCAACAGGGCAGGTGAAAGGGCTGCAAAGAATGGCCTGTGGGGAGCGGCTCAGGACTTGGGGCTTGTCTAGTTAGAGAAAAGGGCTCTGAGAGGCAACCTCATTGCTCTCCTGAGGAGGGGACTTGGAGAGGGAGGTGCTGAGCTCTTCTCCCTGGTATACAGTGGTGGGGTGTTTGGGAATGGTTCAAAGCTGCAGCAGAGGAGGTTCAGGATGGATGTTAAGAAGAATTTCTTTACCAAGAGGATGGTCAAATACCAGAGCAGGCTTTCTGGAGGTTGATACCCTAAACTTGGCAGTGTTTAAGAGGTATTTGGACAATGCCCTCAAAGCCTTAATGCTTTACTGTTTGGTCAGCCCTGAAGTATTCAGGCAGTAGGATTAGACGATTGGTGTAGGTCACTTCCAATTGAAATTTCTCCACTCCTCTCCTGTTGTCATGTAATCAGAGTGTGAGCTCTGCATCCTGCACTGTCCCTGTGGACATTTTTGTCTCTCTGTGACTCTCCTGTGAGACACTTTGCAGCACTCACCTGAGGCAAACCTTCCATAGGAGGAGGCATAGCCATAAAGGGTGTGACAGAAGCATCAGTGATGATCAGACAGACGTCTCAGCACAATATTTGCCAGGGACTGACTTACTTAAGTGAGACAATCCTATATCCTGAACTTGTATTGTCAAGGTCAGTATTTTTTTACTGCTCAGAAAATTCAAGCACCTCGATGCCATCGTCCTACCTTCCAAATCATGACACTAATTAAGAGAAATTCCATAACATGAGATCTGCTCCTGCCTTAGGGCATATGAGCTCTACGTCCTCCTCCCCTGCCCAGTGATGCTTTGTGCATGGTCTGCCACAATTTCCCCACATCCCTTCATCTGTGTTTCTTATTGTTCTTTCAAGGGCAGCACAGAGGAAACTGTAAATCATTTAATCTTCATCTCTCTCCTCCTCCTCTCCATACATCTTCCTTCACATGCCCTGGTGTGCAGATGAAAGTGAGGTGGGAATTTATAGGCTGGCTGTAAGAATGCCTCCCTTCACCTGCATCTACCCTGATATTCATTGGCCAAAGCCTGAAACTAAGAGGGCATTGAAAATGAAAATGCTGAAAGGAATAAATTTGCTTATTGTGTTTTGCCAGGCACAGGCTCAAAGCAAAATAAATGTACACTCCTGAAAGAACAATTGCTAAAATCAACACCAAGAATCTTATTGTCTTCAGTGAGCCCTCAGTAATGCCCTTTCTGCTTAAGGATCTGTTATAAAAATAAGATCTCTGCAAATGCATACAAATAAGGTACTTGCATTGTATTGACTTAAAGCTGTCTCAGAAATATTTCCTTTTGAATCTGAGTCCTGATTATAATTACGCTATGCTTTCACACTGCATTTATTTCTGGTATGGCATCATTGCCATGACAACCCCAAATTATGTCAATATATATGCATGTTTGAGCTAATTCTTTAATAACGAATAAAGAAGAGAAAAAAATGAATCAAGAACAGGGCCAGAGAGCACTGTCTATGCCATATACACAACAGAGCATTTGTTCAAACCTCAGAGCATTTTTCCCCAAATTTGCAGTAAAGGGCAAAAAAAAGTCTTTTTTTTTTTTTTTTTTTTTTTTTTTTAAATTCAGCCTTTCTTGTTTGATTTATCTGTAGTCCTGGAAGGAAGCTTGGCTGATGCCAGCTCTATTACAGCAGGTCTGGATTTCACTCATGGGGAACATAATTTTTCCTTTACACTGAGCAATCAAATTTGCTCAGTTTGTCTCCTGCAGCTAGACTTGACCAAGTGCCCTTGCTGCAGTGCCCTTGGTCAGGAGGAGGTACAGAAAGAAAAGGTCTGAACTCAGCATTTAGGGCTGTGCAGAAATCCAGGAGCTGTCACAAGGAGATGAGGAGACCCCTTTCACCATTTTGCTCATCTCCCTCCCCACCACCACCAAGGAGCTGCTTCTGTCCCCAGAGATGTCCACAATTCTCCATTGTAAACATCAAGACTGACAGAACTTCCTTACCTCTTTGTTCTGATTAGATGAGATGTTATTGACCATCAATGCTCTTAAGAGCACTCTGGAAAATAAATGTTATCACCATTCAACTCCTTGCAGGACCGGCTTTGAGAAGGGCTTTTTGTGCAAAACTGGATAAAACAGAAGTTTTAATCTTGGTTTTGGTTTCTGGGGGCTATATAGCAGTCTTGTAGACCTTTCTGACTCCTCACAAAACAGAGCAAAAACATATTTCATTATTATTATTATTAATAATAATGACAATAAATAATAGCAATTAATAATAATAATACAGTCAAAATATTATAGATTGCTTTTATTGCTCTGTGAAAATGAAAAAATTGACCTTTTCCTCAGTCTGATTTTGTAAAAGCCACCTTTATTTGCCTCAATGAAGTGACTAAACAGCAAGTTGGGGATGGTAACTGTACACTAAAGTGAGATGAAAAAATCAAATGTCAGATAAGAATTGCCTGAACAAAAGAATGTAAGACCATCTTTTAAGTCATGGAAAGAGTCAAAGTAAGGTTGCCAAGGAAACCTTAATATTGATTTTCCTATGTGTTTGGTTTGGGTTTTTTTTAATTATGATCTTAGCCTCCTCATTGTGTCGAAATCAATGGGAATTTTGAGTCCTACCAATTAGTCTGTGGGGTTTGTCTTCTTTTTTCTTTGTCTCTGTTCATTTGTCATATGACATAATAGAATGTGAGCATACTTTTCTGAACATCATTTATGCCATGTACAGGGAAAATTATAAGGTTAAAGTAAAAAAACCTCTCAACAATCGTTTCAGGAAAGAGAAGCTCATAAAAGACAGAAGCATGGCAGCCTTTCTCTATGGCTCTGAATAACACCCTTGCCAAGATAAACCCATATTGATTGGACTGATGGTAGATAGCTGGCTTCTTAGCACCATCTGCATGCTGTGGCAGTCTATGGTTCTAATTATTTGGGGTTGTTATTCAGGCTGATAAATTGTATGAAGGATTTTGTTTTCCATCAAGTCATTCTTCGTTCAGCACTGATAGCATCATAATTAAGTAGCAGTCACTGGCTCTGAATGTGGATAATTCATATGAATAATTTCTAATAAACAAAACAAGTAGAATGTATTAAAAACCATCCTTAAAACAGAATCTCTTGCTCTGTGTGCTGCATCCACTCCCTCTGACACATCCTAATCAGACAAAAAACAGAGAAGGTATTTGCAGGTTTCAGCTTTCCTGTTCTATAAGCTTTTTTAGGGAGTGTGAAACATATTAAGCTAAGATGCCTGCACTCTCTTAACAAAGAAGTTAAGTGCTCTAGGAACACATAGACAGAAGTTAACCAGAACAGAAGGAAACAGAAATGTGTCAGGGTCATAAACTAGGAGTACTTACTAAGTAATCAGTTTATGATGAACTGCATCATACACTGAAAATCAGAATTCACTTTATGATTAAGCATTTATTGCAAAAGGTATTAGGTTATTCAGTGCCAAATACACAGAGGACTATTAGTTCCATTCAGCCTCCAAGGGCACAACACAATAAATAACTGGGAAGTCCAGAACTGACCAGTTGCCATCTCCTAATCATGAAAGTACCAGGCATGAGGACTTTAAAGTTATAAAATACCTTCTACATGCATCATGTCACAATATTTCACTCAACTTTCAAGGGCCATTCAACAGTCCTTCCTTATGAGAAAAATATTGGTGTTTTCTGAAAACCTGAACAGCCATTATGACATGGTGTCAAAGGGTCTTGTTGGCCTATAGGATCTATGAACTCGAGAACTGGATGGTAACATTTTTCTGCAGGGGGGTTGTTTATTCAAAATTGCACTTTAAGAGCAATATATGCAAGATTGTCTTTTATGAAACTTATAGAAATAGTGGATTTACTGACTTTCAATCTTGAATACTTCTTGGCTTCAAAATCTATCCCTTACCAAGAGGAAGACAATATACATTTGAAGAATGTATAGCCTAGGTTCCTGTACCCTTTTAGTCTAAGTAAATGTAATGCATCTAAATTTTGCTCTGGCTATAAGTATTCAACTCAGTAGCACATATGCACAGGCTGTTTCTGGCCTTCTTTTGCTCTAGAAGGCAGTTCAGGGAAGTGAGTTGTATCCATATTTGTCATACTTACATTTATTCAGTTAATTCCACTGGAGAAAATGTTGTCTGTATTTAGCCTTTCTATTTAAATTTGATCAAACTGAATAATTCTGGATATTATGTGGTTATATGGGTTCATACTGTAAGGCTATTAAATATAATGTATTAGATTACTGAACAACTGCAGCAAACAGATTCGAAGCTTACCATTGTAAATTGTGTACAATTTCTTTTCTACATTGTACTAAATGAGAGCAGCTTATTTCTTTATGTATGTGTGAATCTCATGTTTCTGCTATTTTTGGACCTGATGTTTATCTTCTCCCCTGCCCTGACTGAAAAAAAAAAGAAAAAGACAAAAAAAAGAGGGAATGTAATTTCTTTCTTATTCATATCTCTTCCTCCACACAGGTAGTTTGGGACTTTAAACCACAGACTGTGTCATCAACTAACCTTTATCTCATTAAGCAGATTCTCAAAGGATTGTTTTGTTCTGCGGAACACATCCCATTTTCCACCTTCATTAGCAAAGTGCTAAATATTTTACTTTGTCACAAGACTGGAATGTATAAACAGATGCATATTGCTTTCTTCCTGACTGACTCTTCCAGACATGTTCTGGTAACCCTTAAGGAAAAGATGGATTTCATCCATTTGTTACTGATGATTGGCAGAGATGTAAGATAATAAGGAAAAGAGAAAATTAATTCTTTTAAAGCAAGAGCTTGTATGTATGTAAATATTGCATCTAGGGAGGGAAAAAAAGCAAACACAGTGACAGTTCACCATGACTGTAATAGTGGCAGAGGTCTGCAAGAGTTTGTCTGAATCATCATGCAGAAGGTTCCTCTTCTTCCTGTGGGATGTTCAACATACTCTATTGCACTGTGACACTTCCCTTCAGTACATAACATCTCCTGACAAATTTCATTACTGCAGGTAAACAGAAGTTTTGCCAGACTTATTTTACATATGAAATGAGGTAATGAATTAAAAGCCCCGTCATCTTCCATTTTTAAGTTAAGGGAAGCACTTCCATTTATTTTAATGGAATATAGATCAGCCTTCTTTTTTTTTTTAAACTGAAAGGGTTTTCCCTTCATTGAAAGACAAAATTACCGTATCTAGTGTGAGTAATGCCAAAGTCTGTGTCTGCTGGAAGGGATTCAATGTCTGACAAAGCATAGTACTTAACTGAAGGGTAGCTCTTTGCTGGCGGGTCTGGGCTGATGATCTGTTCCACCTCCCAGTTTACAGGCAGGACCCACCATCAGCTCCTGGTCAGGTGGCACTGGGAAAAGGGCAGCACTTAAAGGATGCAATTTCAAACAAGGAATGGTTGAGTATAATAAAATAATAAGAAAAATATCTTGTTTGCATTGTGCAATGGCCCTCCAAATGCCGTGACCTGAGAGAGAGCTAAAAGGATCTGGAAAATAAAGACAGCACTTATGCCTTTTAAATACTTTTTTTTAATACCCTGAGTTTCTTGTAGCCATATGTCCTGTAGATGCACATCACTCACATTGCACATCCAGCTCCACATTGCCCTGCATTTGCAATTACTGCCCAATACCCTCCATGGGCAAAATTCCTGGCACTTAGAACTGGCAGAAACAAGGTTTGATCCTTATCTGTCTCTTCTTGCTTAACTAGGAGGCTTCTTAAGCTTCTCCTGAACATCTGATAAACAGACGTAGTTTCTGCACTTGCAACACAAGCAGCCTATGTGTCTGTGAACAGCCTACCTGGACAAAGAGTGCTGGACATTATTACTCAATTGTGGGGCAGAAAGGCATCACTATGGGACTATGGGTCCCAAGCACAAACACAATTAACCCCAGAGGATGAAGGGAATGAGCAGTGTGAAGTAAATGTTTCCATTTATTCCTTTATTAAGCAAGCTCTTGGGAAATTCTTTTTGATTGCTCGAGGCTGCCACTTGATTCAAGGTAGCCCACTGAGCCTTTTACTATCAGGTTCATTTTAAAAAGCATTTTGCTTCAACAGTACTCCAAATCCTTTATTATCCATTTTTATTTAGCATTACAATGAAAAGATAAAGCTGATTGCACCTGTCCCATGCACTGCAGTGGGCTTGGCCTCGTGCATTTTAGTGGGCTCATTGTTCCAGCCTCCTGGGGTGGCCACAGCTCCACCAGCCAGGGGAGCAGGGGTCTGCAGCTTTTCTTTCTGTTTGCAGATTGATCTGCCTTGTTACCAAAAGCTGAGGCCATGGTTGTTGTGAAAAGGAGACATCATCACTCAGGAGATGGGTACCTAAGTACAAGCAAAATTTAGTACGTCTCAGATTACCCTCCTGACAGCAGGGGATTTGAAACATTTCTGCCTGAGAATTAAAAAAGCAGCAGGGCAGACTCTCCTCTGATAGTCATGTCACCTGTGACCCTCTGGATAAAATATGTTTCTACTGCAAGGAGAACCCACCCCACCGTCACATCATGTGCCCCCTTATTCTATCAGCTCCAAAGCAATGAAAGGAAAAAAAAACAAAAGAACCTTCAGTAAGTGTGTTTAATACATTGAATAACTTTTTGAAGAGTTGGTTTTGACAAGTTTTATCTTCAAATCCTGTATCTTTTTTGCTCCCCATTGATGGTCTGAAAATCTTCAAACCAAGAGATCTGGGGATTTCCTAGCTGCAGCCCAGGCATATTAAATGGGAAGCTGACCTTCTCAGGCTGCAGGGAAAGGAATCTCAGGTCTGTCTGCAATGGCCTTATGTGCGTGTCGCTGCACTACAGCCTGTAATGCAGCTCAGAGGAGGGGAGATCAGGTAAAATTTGTGAACAGGAAAATATCCTCTGTGAGTGCAGAAAGAATGCACGCAAATATGACACAGGCCGCACTGATTGCTGTGCTGGCAGTGTGCCAAATTTTCTTCGTCTCCTTTTTCCTTTAGAAATAAAAAGGCTGCTTTCATGACTACACGATTGTAATTTCTCAAAGCAATCACAAGAGGCTTGGTTTTTTGTTCCTGTATTTTCTGTTGCTGCTAATGCAGTTCCTTTTTTTCAGGTATGCTCTCATATATGCTTTGTAATGTTAGAAAAACATTTTCAAAAAGCTTTTTGATCAGAATCAAGTGAATGAGGTAACATCTTGCCATCATATTGCTCATTGTTTTCGGTTCATTGTGATTGGATCAAATTTTTGTAGCAAATCATAGTCTCAGTTCACCACATTTCGGCTTCATTTGCATGCATTCTCTGGGACTTTTCCTCTCAAAAGACTTAAAGGCAAAACTATTTTGGAAGTCTGAGGTAGATACACAGCTTTCAAACCAGAATTTTTTTCCATTAGTATCTTAATAGTTTATAGATATGACATACCAGGTAGGCCTTCATGTTAAACTTGTGCCTTTGTATCCATCAGAGGGTATTTTCTTCCCTTCTGTCCTTTGCCTTAGCTCATACCAGTCTCTTCACCTGCTGAATGATGTCAGTGTTTCAGTGCCATATACCCAGATCAGTATTTATCATCTCCAATTTGGTATCCCTCCTTTCCTTATAATATGACTGCTCCCATTTGACCATGACATCTCATTTAATTTTGTATATTCAATTTATCAAATGCCATTTCGAGTTTAATCACATTTTGTGCTCCAGTCTAATAAATTTTTTGTCTGCTCTTCGAAAACTAATTTTGAATATATTTTGCTTCAAAACATTGTGTGCTATACAACATCTTGCATGTAGTACTTTCGTATTTCTTCAGAAAATTCAATATAAAGCAATGTGCTTTAAAAGCCAGTCTCTTAAGTTCCCTTCAGCTGTGTCTCAGTGCGGATGCCTATTGAAATTGAATATGCAATATGAGCTAAAAGGCTAAACAAACATCTCATATTCCAGAACCAGATATTTTCCTACTGTGTTTTAGTAAGGAATAGAGGAGGAGAGTACAGTCCAGTGTTTCTGACTGTCTTGGGGGGGATGACACTACTGGGAACATAATAAGACCTGGTGACCTGTAGTAGGGGAATAGTTACTGCTCCTGTTGGCTTCTGTTCACACCGTTGGGGTCAGAGTCTCCTCACCTGTGAGCAGTACAGGAAAGAAAAACTAAAATTTCCTGGTCCAATCTGTAGTTTGCTGGCAGCACCTTAACACGTAAGCTAAACTATTCTTCTTATTTCTTCTGCTGTGTGAGTTGGAGTTCAGCTTTGGTTAATCTGGAGTAATTTTGGTCCTGCCTTTCACAGAAAACCATAATAGAGTTGTGGTTGCTCAGACACCTGGAGCCATCACCTGAAGTCATTCAGCTCTCCCTCTGCTCTGCCATACAGCCCTGAGGCCAGTCCCTGCTGCCATGCTTTGGGAAGAACTCAGTGTAGGTAGTTACACTTATTCAAGTAAGTCTAGCATTGGAGAGCTCCAAATATGTTCCACTTGAGATGCATACTAAGCTGCTTTTCCTAGAAACTTTGGACATCTGTTATTCTTGGTGGAAGGACCTAGGTTAGGTCCTTAATCCTTAATTAAGGTCCTTCCTTAATTAAGAATTAATTTTTTTCCAAAGATAGGTTTATAGGGAAAAAATGTACTAAAGATAAATTTCCATAATATTTTTAGGCAAAAGAGTTGGAACAAATTTTTTTTTTTATTATGGTGAAATTTCACCTGAGGTACAATGGAGAAGCAGAATTGAGAAGAGGAAAAATGAGTCTGAACAACAGGAAAATGTGATCTACCGAAGTGTGGAATAAACTGTCAGGAAAACATTAGTCTTGATATGTGCATTATGAAAATCAGATTTGACAAATAATCATTAGAACTACAGTGTGTAGATCAATCCTTCTCTGGCCTTTTGGGATGTGGCAAACCTCAGACCACGGGTAAGTTCTGGTTTCAATTCTCTTTTATTGCCTTCCTGAGTTTCTAACTTAACATGATGGATGTGGAGAGAGATGAATTTTGTTGCTGTTTGGTATTTTTTTTCAACTTCTTTCATTTTGTGAACACTTAATATTGAGGTGGGAAACAGTAATATTATTTTACGTTGACATGGTACTTTCTAAACAGAAGAATGTTGCAAGCTTTGAATAGCCATGCACCACAATTCCATCTCACCAAGATGCAGTAGCCTGGAGCACTGATGTGGGAAGCCATATACAAAGCTTTTCCTCTAATATTCTGCACAACAATAGGAAGTTGCTGCAGCCTGTGACAATATGACAGTTCAAAGCTGTTGTGGCAGCCTTGTGGGCAGGTGCCCTCAAAGTTTAAAAGGACACTTATGCATGAATGTCTTCAGTCTTTAAGATAAACACATTACTGTGATACATGCTAATCCATTTCTCTACTTTGCAACTCACTTCTCTATCTTATCATCTCATATATAATTTAATTGGTGTTGGTTTTTTTAACTTGATATTGAAAGACCAATATAGTCAATACATGACAACAAAAATCTTGCAGGAAGGTCTTATCCTTCCTCTACAATATTAGTCTTGTTAAAGGGATAGGGAAGCATCTGGATGAAATGGCCTTTCCCACAGGGCTTAAAAGCAATTATGACAAATGCCTATATATGTGTATTGGATTTTGTAAATACTTGTTCACACGGAAACATTTACTTAGGGTAAGACTTCAGTGGAAGAGCCCCATTAGAACCTTACCCAGCTGTGGGGTAGGGGTGGCAGTCGAGAGGGGGGAAAAGAGGAGTCTGAAAAGCCAAAGAAAACTCCAGGCACTTTCAGTATCGCCAAGATTGGGTAGGATAGATGCCCCCTCTAGTGGATTTAGCATTTTACTTTAGAAGAGAGAAAATCTGTCTTCTAAAGCCTTGGTGCAGGTACAACAGGAATGGTTGTGAAGGGGGAAAAGCATCTGAGAGACAGAAGTCATTCTTGGACATACCTGAGTAATACAGAAAGGGAAAACATGTTGTGAGTGAATCAAAAAACAAACCTCCAAGCCCCCAATCTATGTCTCTTCTGTCTTCTCTTGGCTGTTGTCCTGAAATGTTTCACAGCACATTGATTAAATAAATGGGAAACAACTGGGAAATACTTGGCCTGTTGCATGGTTAGAGACATTGCCAGAAGGCCTGAATGTAACTTCTTTGTTGTGCTGTTGAGGGAGCTGTTAATAAGTCACCTTTCCAGCAGTTTCCTCTCCTCTCTGGCTGAAAGGATAACTGCATTACGTAGCCTACTCCTGCCTCTGTAGAAATCCCATATTAGCCAGGTTCTCTCTGGTAATCTTACAATCAAAGGAAAGGATGGGGAATAGGAACCATCCTGCATAGATTTCCTCTCATGTGTTTGCTGGGGTGCTGGAGAACACGGAAGATTGTCACACATAGGCAGAGGCTAAGCTGGGCACTGAACAGGACAGTCTGTGGAGACCTTGCAGTCACAAACTTATCCTAGAGCTGTCCCAAAAGATGAGGAAGCAGCAGTCAAAGGTGAGAATAAAATTCTTTAGTTTTTAACTCATCCCCAAGTACTTGCCTTATCCTCAAGCTTCATCCTTGTCAGTCTTCATTAGTCTCCTCTCTCAGTCTTTGGATTCTCCTTGAGTCACCAAAGGACCTCACCTTTCCTTCCCCAGCTATTTCTGGCTTTCAGTCCCATTATTTTAACTATCACAGATCTGCTCTCTGACCCGTTCCTTCTTCCAGCAGCATACTTTCATGATGCCTTTATCCACTTTTAATATCCTCTTGTCAACTCCTAAGTTTCTTAACCAAAATCCAGTTATCAGTTTTTCTCTTCTCATTATTATATCCCACTTCTTCCTCCTTTTCCCCAGTGCCTAGGAAATCTCCATTTAAGTCTCCCGAACACCAGAAAACCAGAACCAGTTTTCTTACATTACACCACTTCTCCTATAGGTATTGATAAGTTCTCTGTTGCATATACCCCCTTTATACAAAATGTCTGAGGAGTTTAGAAACCAGCTCTAGGTTACATCAGCTGAGTAGATGCACATTGCAGGCTTTGAAAACTGCACAGTATGGCCAAATGTGAGTTGATACTGGCAGCACAAAGTGAAGCACTTAGCTGAACAAGGCACACCTACTTCAAACCACAAGTTGAGAGAATTTCAAAGCCAAGCACATCTGATGCATTTCTGTAGGTTTCAGGTAAGCTTCAATGACAGGCAGAAGCTTCAAAATTTCAGCTGCAGTAGTTGAAGGGTTGAAATATTCTATGTACTAGAAAATGTAGCAAAGAAGTGATGTGAAGAGTTGCATGCCTTGAAGTAGAATCCCTGAAGAGGAACCGCTATTCCAAGCTGCTTGATCTCGTAGGACAGGAAATATGAACACTTCTCCTGACATGTGTAAGTTTTTACTCTTAGTCATGCAATGTCACAGAAAGCATCATTCAAGTCACTTCCACTCCAACCAGTCTGGCAAATCTGTTTAGTGTGCTTTTGCCTAAAAATCCAGGCATTGAGACAGTCAGGCCACATGCTAGTTGATAGAATTCTGGCTTTTACTATGTTTAAAAAAAAAGGTAGAAAATGTTAGATGATAAATAGAACTTTTTAACACATGAAGAAGGTCACCTCTTAATCTAAAAATGTTTATTGTTCTGCTGGTTTACTGATATTGCAAATATCAGTAAATACATTTTTTTTGGCACTGTGTTTTTTTGATATTTTTGCTGTATTTAATCTGTCACACATACACATTACTTAAAAACACCAAATGCAATTTCAGGTTGAATGTAATTTTGATTGATTCCAGGTAATCAATCATTTCTGGGGTGGTATGTTTCACTTAGGAATAAGTTTATCACTCTAAGGCAGATGTTGAGGAGAAAGCGGTAAAGAGCGAGTCTGAAAACTAGACTGGTTTAAAGGCCAGCATTCCCCATTCTTCCCATCCCTCAGTAAGGGTAGGCAGGAAACAGGGCAAGGAATCAGCATATTGCTTTAGCATACAGCTGGAGAGGGCAGTGGCAGAGGCCTTTTGGCACCAAACATCTTTTCTAAGTTCTCTTCACAGCCACTTTGGCTCAGTAAGGGCCCCGTCTTCTGGCTCCAGATCCGTGATTTTGCCTGATTTCACTTCTTTTCTGCTTCCCTAGTCGCATGTGAACTTGCCAGCTCCAAGCAGCTACACTAATCAAAGACCATTTTCCTTGGGTATTAAACCAAAACTCACATTCTAAGATTATTAACTGTGTTATTTTTGAAAACTGTAGATCAGATCTTTTAGGCCATCTGTTAATCTTTTAAACTATGAGCTAAATTAAAGCATTTCTTTGGCTTTGAAGGACTCCACAATAATCATCCACTGTGAAGACTGAGCACTGTTTTCCCCTAAGCTGTCTCCCTGTGCAGAGGATGGGAAACATTGGGAACCAAAGACTGGTGCTTTCAGGAGCTGCCAAGCAGGAAGGGTCTGTAAGGTATTGTCCAGAAATGCCACGGGCAGCAGATCTGCAGTGATTATCTTAATGACAGCCTCTGTTATCCAATTATCCTTCAGCTCAAAGGGGAATTAATTCCTCAAATTTTTAAGGTTGCTCTCACAGGCAGAACAAAGCATGAATTATATCTGTCTGGACGCCCACACAATGAGCCACATCTCTCCAGACTCATGACAAAATATCATTTAGCTGCCAATTAGACAAAAATTTTTTATGTGGTTACTCTGATCCTCCTTGGGCAATCCTGTCAGAAGCCACTGGCTAACTCCTAAATAACCATGGATTCCAAAGGGCAAAGCTGAGACAGATCTCCCTCATGAGACCATTCCCCCTCACTGGGGCTCTAACAAGACTGAAGCCCTGCTATTCCCAACCTGGCTTGGCTCATGGGCTCAGGCTCACAGCTCTCAGGAGTTGTCACTCCTCTCCTGACTGTCTCAACAAGTGCCCTGCTAACCTGGATCATCCTGTGGCCTTTTTGTCAACCTGGTGCTTAATGCAGGGTCCATAAGGCAGATCCAAGCGAATCCAGCTCTTTGTAACTCTTTTCCAGATGTAGTTTGTGTTGTTTTTCCACATCAGCCAGGAGAAGATATTTCAACAAGTATTCTGCTCCCCTACTGCACTTCAGAAAACTGAATGCCAGGTAATGGGGAGGAGAGTGAAAAAAGGGAGATGTGTGAGTTTTGTTCATGGAATTAGGCTTCTGCAGAAGGACTAGAGTGAGTGGCTTTTAAGGAAAAGAAAATGTCTCTAGAGCTCACCTCACATCAAACTTTGCTTTTCTAAAACTGAATTTGCTCTCTCCTGAGGAATGCTTTTTTCCACACTAGATACCCAGTCATGCTTTGCCTTGACATGCATTGCTAGCAATGGCTTCCAAACACACTTTCTGAGGCATCAGAAAAAACCTTTTTCATGGCTATAGTAGAGCACTTATTCAATGGATTCACTTTAAATCCTCAAGAGAGCAGGCATCTGCTGCATGCTAAGAGCAGCATACAGATGCTGCAAATGAACAGAGAACAAGTCCCAGGGAAGACACTCAAAAAGAAACCTGTCACAGACTCGTGGGTATGGTTGTCACCGTGTCTTACCATCTTCAGGTAGAAGGTATTTCCTCCCTGGGCAATGAAAGGCTCAGAAACAGAAGTGGTCATACTGCTGATTCTCTTCTACATGTAGCTATAGATACATTCACAGTGTTTGTGTCAAATGAATCTGCAGTGGCAAGTAAGAATTTCAGATGCTGGCAGACAAAGTCTGTAAACAACTTGTCTAATAGATCACAGCTGAAATGCTGCTCTCCAGAGGTGCAGCCATGGTCACAATAAAGGATCTTTCCTCATGTAACCCTTTTGAGGAACCCTTTTCTTTCCAGAAATTTTTCTTTCTAGAAACTCAGTTTAGAGTTAAAAGAATGTTTCCTCCATTTTCCACAAGCAATCAGGGAATCTTTGCTGTCTCTCACCAGCACAGTGTAAACAGTTCTATCCCTATTTGTTCCCTGTTGCTCTCTATTGCTTGGGGAAGGTAGAGAGGTGCACAAATTTCTTTGGAATTCTTGAAATACTTCCCAAAATTCCATGAAAACAACATAATAGGAATGTCAGTCTTTTATTACTCTGTATATATATATATATGTAAAATAGATATAAAAGGACCTTTGAATTTCCACTCCAAAACCCATTGTTTTTCTTTTCCTTATTTAATAATAACGAGTTTCTATTCAGGACAGCTGTAGTTTGAAGCTTAGAAAATTCAGGATCTAGTTACATTTTACAAACAAAATATGTGGGGAAGGAAAAAACCAAAACAAAATACCACCTCCTCCAAAAAACCCAAACCCCAAATGACTTAAAGCTAAGGATGTTTTATAAATTGGGTTTTTTTCTGTTTCTCATAAAATATTCTGTAAATATAAAACTAATCTGATGTCTTCTGATGTATTTCTAGTTATCTGCCCAGCCATGGAGTTACTGTTGTCTGCACAGATGAAAATATTCTCTGCAGCTGCCTGTTTGTGCTTTGTTGGATGTACTATGTCTAAGGAAGAACCACAGTACCCAGGGTTAGAAAATGCAGGACAGTTATGTACTTTTTCCCTCTGATCAGTTTTGTTATCCTTTTCCAGGGAAAAAAAGTCCAGTCTCATGATTTGGCTAATTTGAGTTCACTTTGAATGGTTCAGTCTCTGACAACTGAGTCTCATCCTATTGCCAGTGTGCTGAGTGAAGAGCACCAAAAGCCAGGAGTCTTTTCCCTAAGGCATATAAATGACCCCCAAACATGAATGGGTTTCTCATGATTCCCTCAAGCTGCCATACCAGCAGCAGAAGAGGAACACCTTCCCACAGCCCTGTATACTTGCTTTGTCCAGCAAAGCCACATCTACTTTATGCCACAGAAGACTTGAGTGAAATTGCTTCCAAGCCCATGATGCGTATGCTTCATGGGTTAAGATGCTGAGAACCCCTAACCCCATTAGACTTCAGCATTTTGTGCAACCTGCCTCTAAGAGGGGCTGAGTTTCAGTGGTGTGAGTGGGGATGGCACTCTATATTCTTCACTCTGTGAAGAAAAACACTCCCTTGAGGGATTTAGTGGGATTTTCCGTTGTTAATAATGTGCCTTTTACATATGTTTCTGCTTTGGTACAAACTCCACAGAGCACAGCTCTGCTTTTTACATTTTTACAGAAAGAGTTTGGGCAATATCAACTTTCTTCCCATCACATACGTTTTTGTGAGTTTTTAATAAGGAACTTAGGCAAAACTCTTTCCTGTCAAAAATCTCACTTTGCCTAAATCAGCAGCTGAAATATAATATAACTTCTACAGCCTCATTGGGTGTTGCACCTCCTATCACCACGTCTGACATCTCCCACCTTCCACTTCCCCCCTCCCAGCCACATTATGTTCTCAGGAATGCTCCTTAGGACTTAGCTTTCATTAGTTGATGAAACCTGGGCAGTTACCTCCCTTTGAGCTTATTAGAAACACTGCTCCCAGAACTTCTGTTGCCTTAATGAGCTTCTCTAATAAGTAGCCTTGAGACTTTATTTTTCTGTCTGAACAACAAATTGAGTAAGATAATTTTGTTATTGAGCTTTTTGAGGAAAATCCCAGTAATTACTGACCCAGATTGTGGCCAGGATGGAAATTTGCTGATGACTAAAGCCCAGCATCTTGAGACCCTACAAAGAACAGTACGAAGAGAGGCCCTTTAACCTCTCCTGAACCACTGTGGGCACCATAATCTGAGTAGACTCCTCCTGGAGCTCACCAAATCTGCAGTTTGCTATATGCAGATTACTGCTGCTGAAACTGATGATGAAGCCTGAGCCCAAGTCCCCACTCCCTGAGGATCAGCTCTGCCCATCGAGAAGATACAAAGGCTTCCAACACTAGAATTTCACTGAACTCAAGGGGAATTTTTCATAAGTATACCTTTGCTTCTTTATGTCTGTGTGCATGCACATTAAGAATGTTGCATTTTTAGATTCATAATTAAATATTGAACATTGTGTTAAACTTATGGTTAAGTTAGATTTATGGTTAAATTACTGATAAGCTTATAGAAAATTCTGTTGAATCATTTTGCGAGTCAAGATTAGTCAATTGATTAAGTGCTGCTGTTATGGTGTGGATTGGATATTGTTATGATTTAGTGTTGCTGAATCCTTTAGACCTAAACTGTTGATCCAGTCTGAGACTAAGTTTGGCAGAGAGGTCTCTTCTGAACCTTGTGACTCAATGGGAGGGTCTCCCTTACTCTTTTCCTTCCTTACCCTTTTTGTGCCTTGTCTCCATATAAATCTTTGTAGACTCTTTTTAATCTGGTTTCTCCTTGTGTGCTTTATCTGCACAGTAAGCAATAGAGTGAACCTTGTCATTGAACTTCTTCAAATTTTTATTAAACCTGTTTTTGCTCATACCTCACCAGTGATTTTTTTTTTTAAGTGACCTAAACCACTCATTCACAGCATGTCGCCCCCAGACTCTCCTGTGCCCTCAAGGCTAAAGGAGAGCTCCGTAGGCTTGGGGATATGGACATGAATAGATGTACACAGGGGTTTGTAAATAGCTTCTCCTGGCTGGTCAGTAAGCATTGCCCTGTATGAAGCCAGCCCTGACATGCAAAGTCTTCTTTCAGTGAGAAAAACCCACAGTCTTCCCTTAGATCTCAGTCTTATTTTCATGATAAATTCTTGAACTGGGATAATCAACCCTCAAAGGAGTTCTCAAGGCAACAATTTTTCTTCAAAGATGTTTTGAGAAAGAGGAGAGCATGTGCTGTGCTTCTTCTCCTTCCTGATCATGGCACATAGTCACTTCTCTGTGACACTCCAGCTCTTTGGGCTGGTGTGAAGGAGAACTGAAGCTGTCTTTTCCTCCAACTCAGTGTGGGAATAGTTCAGCCCTGTGACCTCCTTAGTGATCAGTCTGGTCCCCACAAATTTCATCTATGTCTATTTATATGATCTGGTTTTCATTTGTATATGTCTTCTGTCTTTTGAAAATGCTGATTTGCCCATCCACACCATATGTGTCAGCATAATGCTGGCTTTCAGATAGATTATAATGTGTAATTTTCATCCCACAGAAGACTTCATTGATGGAAAACCCAGTCTAGGTTAATATACTCCTGCAGTATATTTTGTCTTCTCTGTTTCTCTGCAGTTCTGAGCAGCCTAATGTGACAATCTTCAGGTAAGAGGAGAAAATGCTCAGTACAGTTTTACTAGAACTTTTGGTTAATTTTGCTCCCTCTTCATCTCCTGTGAAAAGTGGTGATTGACTCTTCCCTGCCCTTACAGTCTCCACATCAGGAGAGGTGGAAGCAGAGCTTCCCTGCCTGCCCCCTCAAAGCCTTGATTCAGCATCCCCAGTATTCATTAGCACGGGACAAGTAACAGAAGTTCCTTGAAGGGACAGAAGAACTGGTAATTCAGTACATTTGGTAAATTTTGGACCTTGTAACGGATTTGCAGCTAAGGGCTGAAAGAACACCAAAAATGGTATGATTTTTCAAAGCTGGCAGCAACCTGAGTATACGGACTGTATTTGTGTCAGGCTGCATAAGCCCTGTCCAAGAAGATGACAACACCTTCAGTCCTGAGTTCTTATCTGCAAGCCAGCTATAACGTGACCTGTGAAGTTCTTTGGGTTTATTTTGGTTTCAAAACTGAGTGTGTTTTCACACAAGTAGCAACTGCTGCCATACTCATGTTATGTGACAGTTTTTCAGCTTTCTTTTCACTGGTAAGAAATAAGTCTTAGCCTTTCAAGGTAACAGATGCAAGTTTAAAACTAATGTAGCCAGAAGGTGAATACAATGTTCTATTATTTATATCCTCTTTGGGCTTATCAAACTGGATGATTACATCAGTGAGTTTCAGTTTATCCCCAACATTTTTTTCAATCTCTGAACATTTTTGTTCCATCCTCTTTATGTTGAACCCATGAATGCTGTATCAAAAATTACACCACTTTTGGAAATAATTTTATGGGATTATTTCATCCTTGCACACAGTCCATTCCATGGTTTAATAAAAATGCTGGCTTTGAAACATAAAGGAGAAATACTTACTTTAAAATACTTTGTTACTTTTCTGGAAACAGCTTTCTTTTACCCCCAGTGGGTGGTGCTTTGAGAAATGAGAGATTTACAGGGCTATTTAAGTTAGCAAAGTCTTCTTATCCTTTCCAATTATGCAGGCAGAAGAGGGACTTTTGTTGTCATTGTTATTCCTTTGGAGGAAAAAAAAAGAGGACACAGAAAATCAAGAGTAAACATCCAGATTCTCTGATTCCACATTTCAAGGAAATCAGCCTTGCTCCCTAGCAATTACCCTGAAAGTGACACAGTGACATTTTCCTTCTAGCATTTACAATCCTCCATTACTGTGTAATACATAAAGTGTGGGATTGGATTTGCATATAAAGCGTTCCAACAGGAAGCATGGCAGCTGCCATGCTGTCACATTTGCCTGTCTTTTGAAGCTATCTTTTCTTTTGAAGTCCTAATCATGGACTAAATATGGGAATATTCTGTCATGGCTATTGTCTAAATGTTCCAAGGCAAGCATGAATAAATGCATCTTCGGGACCAAACATCAATTCTTACACATTTTGTGATCTAAAGAAAGGAAGCCATAGCGGTCATTCCTGGGGTCTGCAGTGCATGGTTAAAAAACTAAGATTAAGCCTAAAATAAACAATTAAAATATTTTCTGTATCAATTTCTTACTCTTACATCAAATATAAAGTTTTAAAAGATACTGCCAAACTCTGTGAACATTTAAAAACTTAAAAACTGGAATGCAGCAAGAGTTGCATAAAAGAATTCTCTAGGATTTGGTGCAAAATCCAAATGACATCTAATTTTGAATGAAAAAAAGAGGATTAACACCATTTCCACTTCCAATTCTGCTTTCAAGTCAAATTACAACTAAAAATTTCATGAGCCTTAATGACAATTGCACTGCAAGAGTAGCTGCTCCCAATTTGGTGTTCTAAGGACTCCACTAAATTGTGTTGCTGTTTACAAACCCAAACCTCAGTAGTCATTTTCCTGGAGCTCCCTCATCTCTTCACGGAACAGAAATGTCACTAAGATAGCTAATCATTACACCAGTTCTTACACGTTTTTATACACAACACAAACACTCTGAGTTATTTTCCACATAGCTTCATGTAGGGTAGAAAAGCAGGAAGAGAGAAGAAAATGAGAGGATACTTATTGATGGTGTGTACACAACACCAACACTTTCTGCATTATTTTCTAGTCAACCACTGAAGGAGAAACATCTTTCCAACTCTTTATATCTAGACTTGCAGGAGCTGCTCATTCCTGCAGCTCGCTCTGCTATGCGCTCTCTCTGAGATTACCTCTATTACAACCCCTGCTGCCCACCCTTCCAATCTCATTTTAAAGTTGTCTAGCCCTGTCTCTGCCTAGTTACTCCAGTCTCCTTCCATTATCTGCAACTACATGACTTCTGCTGCCCCCTGAGCTGCTTGCCTAAAAGGCAAGCTAATGAAATACGTACCTTTTAAGGGTCAGCAAGCACTTTTTGTCATAATTAGGTAGTCTGTTTAATGGAGGTTGATGAATACATCTATACATTGAACAGTCCTTGGAAGGTTTTGTAGGCAAAGTACCTTCTTTCAACACAATGTTAATAAGTGGCACTTCTATCAGGCATTACCACATTTGCCCAGGCTACTCTACATGTCATAGTCAGTGAAAGTGGCGTTTGTTCTTAGATTTTTCATATTGTTCCTGCTTTCAACCTATTGTAAAAAAATCCCTATCATATTCTCTGTGTTTTGCATCTGTGTATTGATTGCTATTCTGTTATTTGACATTATCTACTATGTACTTACTGGCACTATGTGTCTGCAAGCAAACAACGACAGCATGCTTATCTAAAATTTTGCTTGCAATCTGGATTAATGAAAATTCTAGAATTGAAGCTCACTGAAAATTATTTTCAAGAATGCCTTTTATATCTTGGGTCCCTAATTTAGGACTATTGGCAATTAAATATCTATGGTATAGATCCCAGTGTGTTTGCTTGCCTAGTACTGACAGCTGTGTTGAGGTTGGACAGCTGATAAGTGAGACTGCTTTTCATCTGCTTCCACGTCAGCATCTCTAAGTTGCACGCCTTAGTCAGAAAATGCTGCTCTAGGAAAAACACAGGTACCTACAGGAGGATGGCTGAGCAAGCTAATAGGCATATGATGAACTGTTCTCTTGTTTCTCCTCCAGGAACTGCAGCAGTGGTGTTGCAGCTGCACCAGTAAAGTGAATAGAGGTAGAATGTGGGCGTGACAGCACTAACCTGCTGTCATCCATGTGAACTAATTACTACTGCAGTGCCTGAAATTCCTTTTTACATTTATGGAAAGAAGAGGGAGTAGTGAATGGTAGGAAACAGATAGGGAGAGAAGGCATGAAATATGACAATAAGGTAACTCATGACTATTAAATGTGCAAGGACAGCTGCAAGGTTTTCTTTTCTGTAAAGGCCTTAAGCACTTCTAAATAATAGACAAAAATATAATAAAATAATTTTTAGAAGAAGCATTAGAAACTTCACCTATCTCCCTGTAATATGCAGATATTTACACTGAATAATCTTCAGATTCTTTTTTGCAGATTTGTCAGTAGTTTTTAACAATTGATAGAAATGCACTGGAGTTCTGTCCTTTGAAGATAATCTGAAAATAAAAGTTGTATTTGTCATGTTGCCTTTTAAGTAGAAGAAATTACTCTTAGCTTCCTGAGTTCCTATCTATATTTTAGTGCCTTTGCTGCCACATCTGTGCTGTTTTGCAAAAATAATTTTAACAACAGCTGGACCCAAGATCTCACTGCAGTTGCCTGTTTTAGAGGAGATATCCCACTTTCTTCTCCTAGGGCTGCCAATACATGTTACCCAGTTGCCAGTGTCGGTTGCCAGAGTGCCAGTGATCAGGGTCAGGGAAAAAGCAAGCTTAATTTATTTTGAGTAGATATCTGAAAGAGAGTAGGAAACAGCCCATGTCCTTGAAGTGTAACTTCCTCACTATGAAGTGTGCAAAAAGCTTATACTGTTGTCACATGTGCCAACGTGTCCATTTCAGGCACTCAAAGCTAAATGAGCTGAGTCCCATCATGGTTGATTTTAACATGATTAACATAGCTCTGCTATTTTTAGCTGTCAACAGAGACCCAAGCGTTTTACCTTGAAATATTTTCCTTATGCCAAGATCAGGAAATGAACATTCTGCCAATGTTCAAAATTATTTTTGCTTCTGGGAAACTTGAGCATACAAGATGCTACCCAACTAGAATTGTTTTTTTTCTCTGTTTGGAGGTGCCCATGAAATCAGGAGCTGACTAGATTTGACACTAATTCTAGCACCTGAGACGTTCCTGCCTGTGAAGTCAAATTAGATGATGTTTATAATTCATCACTGTCTTCCTGAAGATGGAGTCATAAACATTTGAAGGTAGTCTTGGAAGTCACCAGGTATATATAACTAGAATAACAGGAGTGGAGAAATCAGGCTTCTGAAACCACTCAGCATTACTATCTTTATCTAAAACAAAAGCAAACTTTGAAGAAAATATTGAGTATTGAATACTTGAGATTCCAAGTACTTCTGGGCAAGAACTATGCTTTTTTACCATTACTATGACATTAGAAAATCATCATAAAAGTTATGGTTCTTTTATTGTGGTAGGCAGACAGGATCTAATGAGGGATCAGGGATTGTGTTTGACACCATTCAAATACATAAACAGAAGTGATTCACAGAGACTAAGCCGCCTGTCACTTCGTATATTTTAGGCATAATTCTGTTGAAATATAAGAATGCACCACAGAATTTTAAATATGATTAATTTAATAGGTTGCCTCGTGACATTTGTATGTTGTTTGGGAAGGTATTATCCCCCTGTTTTGGTGAGCTGGTCAGCCAGTCTTCCTACCCTAGAGTGCTACTTCTTATTGTGACCTTTGAAAATCTGCAATCAGGGCTGTAATTGGAGATGATCATTTGGCAGAGAACAAGAAGGGTACTGATAAAATGCTAGAGGATTTAAGGTCAAAGAGAATAACTAGCTTCTTCCAAAAGTGAAAAGAGAGGAAATGCGAGAATCTATAGGACAATTAATGATGCAATTAATAGACAGATACAAAGAGAATAGGGGTTGAATACTCAACATTAGCCATTAAACAATTACAAAACTGCTATAACTTTTGCTCAGATAAAAACTGTACTTGGTGACAGGAACATGACAATTTCCATTACATGTGAAAGGTCAGTAATAGGAACCAAGGGCCAAATTCCACAATACTCTATAACTATATTTATCATTGCCCTTTTTGTTCCTGCAGTACAAGTAAATTTTGCATAAATTTGTTCCATTACTCTAGGCCCCATTAGAATGACACACAGCTTTGGTAAGAGTAATAGAGGGGGATATTTAGATTTGATTGCCACCTTTTAGAGTCACTGCAAACTGCTAGGTATTCATTTAAGCTGAGAGAGGGTAAAAGCCATTTGTTTGCCTACTCAGTCCTGCACTCTGGGTTAGAAACAAAACCATTGTATTGGGGTTGAAAGACTCAGATTCAGAGAAGGCTTGCAGAGGGTTCTCCAGGAGATAACTTCACATTCAGCAATGTTTGCTATCCTTTGGAACAAACATAGAAAAAAACCTCCCAAGAAACCCCCATTTATTGATCACAACACTGAAATGAAAAATATTTTCAGAGAGGTTAAATTAGGGGATGAAATACATTATAAAACTGGGACCTGGTTTTACTTTCCCCAGGAATCTAATAAGCTAAGGCCGATACTGACGATAAATGTACTAGCACTGTCCCTTTCCCTGTTGTCAATTTGCTGTCATACTACTGCAGCCAAAGATCCAATTTAATGAGCTTATGGGAGAAAACTAACCCTTATCCTAATTTTTTATTTGGACATTCTCTGCCTCCCCCCATTCATTTCTGGATGTATTTCAAGTTTCTGACTCACTTTGTTATCTGTGGCACAGTAACTATCATGAGAACATCTTTTTGGGGCTTAATATCATCAGGAATGTTGATGTGACATTTGGGGTTTTTTTCAGACCATCCAATCTACTATGATTAATAGCCTTGCAACTGCCTTTATTCAGGATTTTTTTTTTTTTTTTTTTGCTTGGGTTTTTTTTTCAGTTAGCTTGTTTTTTTCTTTCAAATAGAAACTACTCCTTCAATTGATATAAGTGACATAGAAGTGTTTCAGCCTATCCTGATGCCTGGCGTTATTCCTGCTCAGGTGCAGTTCTTGTTGTTTCTCTTTGTTGAACTCCTTGAGGACTCACGTCTTTAGGAACATGTTCTAAAAATCAACAGACCCAGCGCCTTATGCAAAATGGGGTGTAGAAGTATCTCAAAAACTGCCTTTTTAGGAAAGCAAGTGGCTGCTGAAAAACAGTGAACATATTCCAGTTCATAAACTGGATACACTATCTCTAGAGAATCAGGGATCTTCAGAGGGAGGATATGGCCACCCAAGACTTGGGCCATAGGGAGGGTCTGGTGCTTCTGAGTCTGGAAGTAATAATGTCCTATAATGTCCTGCTAGAAACAGGCTGTGGTTGACTTGCCACCTGAAGCAGCTGCCAGAGGAGGTGAGCAGGTTTAGCTGCATCCGGGAGGATTAAGAGGACCCAAGAGAGGCAAGAGACTGAACCTGCATCACACCAAAGCAGGGATGGCCAGGAGCTGTAATGGTTCAGGAGTGGATGACAGAGATGGAGGAGGTTGGATACATGAGATTTGGAAAGAGAGGAAGGCTCCTACTCCATGTGCAGACTGGCAAGGATAGGTTCAGTGCCCTGGGAAGTTACAGAGGGAACAAACTCCATCATGAGGGGTTTGAGATTTGATCAAACTTGAACCAAGCATTTGCACTAGAAGAAGTAGCAGGTGAGAGTGGTTAGAGATTTTACTTTGAGAAGGGCAGAAACATTCACCTACTATCCTCATATATGTGATCTATGGGCCATCATAGATCAACCCAACACAACAAAATCTCTGGTCAGCAGAGGAGCAAGAGTTTGCATAGAAGAATTTTAGAGGAAACAGGCAGCAGTGATGTCTTACGCACTAAGCAGGCTAGGGGCTGTGTTTGTAGACTGTCCTGTTAGAATAAGGTATCTGTATTTTACTGAGGTGAATTTCATGCAGCTAGAATCCATTTAAACACCCAGTAGCACTGGTCACACCATGCTGTCCTTCAGATGCCTCATTCCCGTGTGTTGTCAAAGTAAGTGGTCATGCCTGTAGTGTGGGTTGTGCAGACACACTTTCTGAAAGGGGCTCTGGGCTTCTCCAACAAGCAAATGTCCTCAGAAGCAGAAGGCTATATGCTAAAGGTCATGTCCTGTCCTCTTTCTTGGCTCTCCAATGCACACCAGACAAATCTCACAAAACAACACAATGTATTTCTTGGATTTTTAGAGCTGAGGAATGTGACTTTGTTATCAGTGCAGCCACAAGCAGAATGTACAAAAGCCCTGGGAACATCTTGGAGAAATTAATTTATCAAGGGAATACTGAAGCCATAACAGCTCCCAAGAGAGTACCACTCAACATTAATGACTTTGAACTGTGACTAGCTGGTAGTGAAGATGGAGTTTAAGTTTTGCTTTTCCATCCAAAGTGCAAAGTCCTTTTAAACAAAATTGGTCTTCATATATGTCACAGGAGTATTTCCTTTAACTTACTTTTTTAAACTTTCCATTCTTTCTTGGAATGCTTCATGTTGTGATTGCAGTTTCTCTGTAACCATGTTAGCTCTGTTTACTTGAAACTGATGTGGAAAATTGTTCAGATGGTTTATCCCTTCCTGGCAAATACCTTTCACAGGATCATGCTAATTAAGAAAAACAGATAGATTCCTCTTCTACCGTATCTGGACCATATCCAGATTTCTGTGAAGTGACTGGAAAGATTCCCATCATTTTCCAGGACACCTGGACTCTTAAAAGAGCTGTAAGAAAGGTGGACCACTCTTGGACTTCTGCTGTTCTTATAGCAAATGCAGAGACAGATTTCTGTGAATGCTGAACATACTGTGCAGAGTCTGTGAGCCTCTTTGGGTCCATTGCTATTTATAATAGTTGTTGATTATACTCCATTTTTCTCCCTGAAGGTCCCAAAGGACATTGCAAACATCTGCTTGAACAGCAATCCCTAAATCAGTGACTGTTTCAATCCAGCTGCTACCAAACTGAGGCACACAACTGCTTATTGCTCAGAGGCAGGGAAAACAATGGCGCCTTTAATGCTGTCTCCTGTGCATTTTGAAAAATCTGCAATTTATTTTCCAGGATTTCATATATCAAATACTTCAGCTGGAAGAGCATTTCTTAAAATCAAGGTGTTCATAAATCATAGAAGAATGGCTGCTGTCTATCAAGAACCCAAAATAAAGCGCATACCCACGGGCAGCAAATTCATCACTGGTCATCTGTTCACCTGGGACATTCTAGTGAGAAAGAACTGATCCTGAAGTATGCACCCAGATGTACCTGCCTCTGCTTGTTGGGGTGGCCTTGTATCCACCACTAAAACTCTGATCTTTTACATTACTCAGGATTTTATCCAGTAATGCTTATATTCATCTTAGAGCCCTCGGTTGAGGCCTTGCTGTTAGAAAGCTCTCTTGTACTCTTTTCAAGTGTTCCAGTAACAAAAACCATCCCCCTGTAGCTGATGCATTGTCCCAATAATTTATTATACTGTCTCTTAGAAGGCACAGCTCATTCTTGCACTAAATTTGGTTAATGTCTTCTTTCAGCCATGAGTGCACTGAGCATGCAATTCTCAGACACCACATTTATGTGCATAAATCTGCTCCAATAATAAACTTTTGGTGTCTGGCTTGCTTTATCTAGGGAAGATATTATAAATCTGTTCTTTTCTGTTCTAATTTATAATGTGTTCTTGGAGTCCTGGTGTTAAATGAATTTAACGCTCTGAAAAAAAATCTTTCCTAGTTAATATGATTTTTCTAGATTAACTTGTGTCCATGACTAAATCTCCTTCCTTTCCTAATATTTGAACAGATTTATAGCAACTTTGCTATGTCTTTATAAGTAAACTGAAGAGTCAGGCCTTGGTCTCAAGCACATTGCATGACCATGTGTGCTGTTAAATATTTAGCACTTTCCATGGCATGAGTTTGGCTTGAGCAAATAGATTCCTCCCCCCCAAACAAATCAGTGAATATTGACATTTCAGAAATCTGAGGGTTGGCAGGAGTGGGATGCCCACAGTGCATGTTTGTTTTCAAAGTCCCTGAGATGCACTCAGTGAGGCCTCCCCAGCTGGCTGTGCGGTGTCGGCTGTGTGAGGACAGGCAATGCCTTGGTTTATTTTTCAGAGTATAAACACAACTTCTATGCAAGCCTAAGTAGGCATTATGGAAGAAGTCATTAGGAAGAAATTCTTTACCTGCAGGAGGTTGCCCAGAGAAGCCATGGATGGCCTGGAAGTGTGCAAGGCCAGGTTTTATGAGGCTTTGAGCAACCTGGTCTAGTGGAAATTGTCCTTGCCCATGGAGGGAAGGATTGGAACTAGAGTGATAATTAAGTTCCCTTCCAACACAAGCCCTTCTACGATTCTATGATTATGGCAAACAACAGATGTATATTGATAAAACTATTAGGTTTGTTCAGAAGGGAGGGGAAGCTCTTGATATCTTCAAGGGGCTGAGTACCTGCAGCCCATCCAGAATATCTGGTGAACACCTGGCTGGAGGTGTTGGATAGCTGGTAGGAAGCCGTAGATGCATAGATTATTTGTCCACTGAACGAGCAGTTGTCGTATGCCTAGAGGACAGATCCAGCTCCCTCCTTGTGTGCTCAGAGTGCTTCACACAACCCTGTGACTGGAGAATCCCAGCTGTGTGTGCAGTAGCCATAGGGATGCGTGTGACTCCTGCCATCTATAATGTGTGTTGACAGGATGAGTCAAAACACCCATTCTACTTCAGTGCTATGTTTTATATATAACAGCCTATCAGCTGTGTGCAGGAAACCTATCCACAGAGGTATGTTGGTGCTTCACCATTTTTAGAAACCAGACTCCCCCAGTTTCACAGGGAATAGAAATCTAAATGCCCTTGTAGTATGAGTAAAAAGGTATGGAGGGAAAGTGGCTAATATTTTAAAACTCTTCCAACTCTTTGTTCTTTCTCTCCTTATTTCTATTGCATTCTTATTGCATTACACACATTATTTTTTTCTGAATTTGAATGAGTATATACATTGTGTTACTGTTTTATAATATTATTGCTGTAGAGATTATTTTGGGAAGTAAAATTGCCCCCTACATACCATGATGAAAATATAGCAGATTTAGAATTCATCTGAGTCAGATTTAATTACTTGACAAGTTGTATGTTAAAAAAAAAGGTTATTTCATAAAAATTAAACATTGTGCTTATTCAATCATCTGTTGCAACCATCTGCTGCTGATACATTATTTTGATTTATCATCCTAATCCTGGCAGGACCCCATCCTGTCCCCAAGGAAGTCAACTGCAATTTTATTATTCCCTTCACTCAAAGCAGGTTAGAATCTTCATTCAACTTACTACCCAAGGTGAATTATAATGTAATCTTCTTTCACTACTCTGTGGTTATGAGTTTATAGTTTCTACAACAATAACATTGTCATATTGAAATTTTTCACAAGTTCTATGCAAACATAACATCTCTGTCTCAAACATTTTTGCAATTGCCTGTAGGTTAATCATATTTAAAATCCACAAGAAAATGTAGCGCTTAGTACAAATACTTTGAAGTGTACTGAGTTACAGCCACTGATCTCCTTAAGATGCTGCTTATTTGGCACATCAGCCACCAAGATTAATTAATGTTTCTTGATAAAGTATAGTTGGTTTACATTACATTCCGTTTCCCTGAAGTATATTACCTTTTCTATTCTTATATCAAATAAATCAACTACATGTGACAGAGTAATTGGAGTTTCTAGCTACTGCCTTAAGATCTTATCTCTTAATGTCTACATAAACTGCAATATTTTCCTTAAATCCTATTATTGCTGGCTGCACTCTAAAATTAGAATTTAAAACCTTGTGCTTTCAAGTGCAACCTGTCCGAACATTTCAGATAAGACACTTCAAGACTAGCCACTGATTTTCCTAATAAAACAGCAGCAGGATGTTTTCTATTTATATATTTTTAAAAACCCTCATTCATACGCATATACCCTGTTTCTATAAAAAGAAGGATTCTTTTTGAAACAAATGTGCTTAACTATCCTTTATATGTATGAAATACAGTCATGTTACAGACATACATACACACACCTCTGCCTGCACAGATGTGATAATTTGATGTCCATCAAATAAAAATAAAACATTTTTATTTTGACAGCTGTACATCATATTTTTCCATGAAGCACAAATATTTGGCATTTCCTGCCTTCTGAGACAGCTTTTTGAGGAAATAAAACACTTTTAATCACAAATATAGTTTCAGCCATGAGTTCTTAACAGCTAGAAGAGCTTGACCATTCCCAGAAATATTTATGGAAGTGACCAAAGTTAATAGTGAAGAGTAATACTGTTAACTCCCAGGCAAATTTCAAAGCACTGGGCCTAGATAAGATCAAAGAAAAATATATTAAAAAATGAACACATTGAAGCACTTCTATGCCCCTTAAGATACTAAAAATTACTCAGACTTCAGTATGTCATACCTTCCTACAGCTGGAAAAATGAAGTTGACAGCAGTGTATAAATAAATGGTTATTCAAGAAGTTGTTGTACAGTACACACAGACACTGGCTGTGGTTAATGCTCTGAAGTCTAAGGGTATGTGGCTAAAGTTGATGTGGTCTCAAGTAAAATTCTGTGTATCAACCCATGGGCAGATAACACTAATAATTGTCATTGAGTGGTTATGACCAAATTACAGATCTCATGTTGAATAACAGGAGCTGAATTCAGCAGGTTGTATATAGTATTTGTAAAATCCTTGGAAAGGAGGTATCCTACAACAAAGCAAATGCATCCCAGGTAGGAGAGGGAGAGTCATTATCTAACAGTGTGGTTTGGGGATCCCATGGAACCTGCTCAGTAACTGCATTTATCATGTTTAGCCAGACTTTCCATCTATGAAATCGTTATGATTTCTGAGTATGTTGATAAATCCAGACAAAGGTCACTAGGCAGAGGAAGGAACAACTTTTTCATTCTATACAAGTCTTTGATCCTATGTGGCCTCTATCTAGAAAAGAAATGAGAGGGTTTTTTATTTTTCCAAGCAAGCACTTTAAAATAAATTAGTCTATTGAAAAAAAAAAAACAAACCAACCAAAGCAAACCTACCTGTCCTCCCTACTTGGGATCCTGCTTCTCTCTACTGAATATAAAGAGAAGACTGATGATTAGAAGTCCTTGAACCCTAAAGCTGAGGTATCTACATCTTCACAGAGCATGAAAATAATATGTGACAATTGCATAGGTTGTTGGAGATGCTACTTGTTTAATTAGGTTGGAATTAGAGGTATTACTGGGGGATAATGTACTTTAAGTTCACTAATACAAAGATACCAATTTTGAGTCAGTGAGCTTCTATCCTGAAGTGTTCTGAAAACTGGGAATGCATACAAGGGTAGTTATGACTTCCTGCATTCCCCAGCTCTGCATTTTTCCCTGAGCACAAGTTTCTATCCCCTTGAAGCACAATTCTGACAACAGAGGAGAGGAAAGTGACTGAAAGAGCATGTGTTTGCCAGGATAAATCATGTCAGACCAATCTGATTGTCTTTGCAGTAACGTGGCTGGGCTCCTGAACAAGGATAAAGCAGGGATACCATTCACATCAGCTTTGGCAAGATTTCCAGAAACATCTTCCACAGTGTTCCAGTACTCATATCTGGACACCACAGCCAGGATAAGTGGGTAACTATGGATAAGAAACTGGATAGGCAAGATAATCAAAAGAAAAATAAATACTCACTGCAACAAAAGCTAGGGGGAAAAATAGTGGTTTTTTCTTCAGGTCTTCCTTTTTTTTTTTCTCCTACTGGGACATGACGGTGTGGCTGGAGCAGTATCTCTCTGAGGAGAGGCTTGGGGAGCTGGGCTTTCACAGCTTGGAGTTATGGATTTGGGGAGAACTTGACATCAGGCACCAGTGCCTATGTGGAGATCATCAAGGTTATGTAGCTGGGCTCATCACAGCCGTGCAGGGTGAACAAGGAAGAACAGCAGTAACTGCAGCAGGAGAGGCTCACCCTCAGTATAAGGAGAAACTTTTCCAATGAGAGGACAGTCAGGCAAAGGCACAGGTTTTTCAGCCTTTGTCCTTAGAGGTTTGCAAGCAGTGGTTGGAGATTTTCTGAGCATTTTGGACTGGCTCCAGAGCTGAACCTCCTGCCAGTAGGAGGTTGGGCCAGGGATCACATGAGGTGATCTGAGTTATCTGATGAGGTGCCTGAATTATCCTGTGATCCCATCATCTCCCACTGTCTGACATACACAGCAAGGCTAAAAGACTTTCTCTCTGACTTGGCATCATCATTCCACTCCTCCTCACTAACAAATGATGAAGAAAAATTAAGGGTAAAGGTGGGATTTTTTAAAGTAATTTCTTCTCCTTGTTGGTTCCCCAATCCATGTATCTTATTCCATAGCATTCCACCAAAATGCCAAAAAATATAGCAATGAAATGTATTTTGTGCTAATCACTTTTCTAGGAAGTCCCAAAACAAAAATTAATTGTTGTAATGGGGTTTTCTTACACATCCTGCCAGGTGCTGGTTATTTACCCTATGAAGCTGTGTTAATAAGAATACCTATAGAATATTAAGAATATTTTTTTATTCTTCTCCAGAAAATAATTATATGCATCGCTTCCAAACTGTTTGAGTAGCAACAAGTACACATAAAAGGCCTACCTGAATAAAATGTCTGATGAGCATGTTACCAAAGGCTGAGAAGTAGAGACAAGCAACTTATCCTTCTTCTAATATCTTTACTGAGAAGTTTTAAGCTTTTTTAAGATCTCTTTACTCTCTCTTTTAAAAGAGAAAAAACCCAAAACAACAACAAAAAAACCACAAAAACACAAAAACCCCACAAAAAACCACAAAACACAAAACCAAAAAAAACCACAAAAACCAACACACAAAAAAAACCAACCAACCAACCAAACAACAACCAACCAACCAAACAAACAAAAAACAAAACAAAAAAACCCAAACCTTCCCCCCAAAACAAAAGGAAAATCCTGTAGGGAAAACAGTCACTGGCTTGCTGCTTGCATAAAAAATGTAATTAGAATTTAGCAACTGTGAATGAAGAAGGACAGAAAGAATTGAAGCCTCAAATTGCTATTCAAATGTCAAAGAAGGCTGGGTGAATCTGAACTTTGGGCACATTAGGTAAATGAGACCTGGGGGTTGTTTAATCTAGGACAGTGGGAGCTATAATCACTTTTGTGTAAGTGGATGCAACTTCATTTCCATAAATGAAGCCAGAGCTGTACTCTTCCTAATCATCCTTTACATTACAGCCTATGTCAGATTAATGTGCTGCTTTTTGTTTCCTGTTTTCTCTGTGGTCTTTTACAAATACTTCACCTTTATGGGTGACATTCATTTCACCTAATTTTGGCTTTTCAGAGTTGGGCATCTGTCATAGACTTGGGCATCTGTCATAAAATGCCTTCTTTTTATAGACAACAGAGATTATAAATTGAGCAATTGGTTTTTTTCCTCCTGCAGCAGAATGTAACTCTGGGACTGTTGGGGAGTAGCAAGGACTCAAGCAAGCTGCTGTGGACCCTCCAGTCTGACCTCCTTCCACCAGACACTTTCACTATAGCTCCTGGCTGACCTGGCCTCACTGCCAGTTGTTCCCCATGCTGATTTTCCAATTCTCAACACAGAATCTGAGCACTAACAATTAATTTTTTTTCCAGCTTCTTCTGTCTCTCAGCCCACAGAAGATGTTTTAACAGCTTTCCCATCACCTTCCCAAATGGATTGTCCTGCCCCTAGTGCCCAAACTCCAGTTTTTCATTTCCAAAAGTGTTATCTTACTCCAGACAATTTTAGATATAGGTTTAGACTTCAAAACATCATGACAATTAGAACTTTTCACTTCAGCATAGAATCATAGAATTAAAAAATAGTTTGGGTTAGAAGAGACCTTTAAAGGTCACTTAGTCCAGCCTTCTGCCATGAGCACATCTTCGACTAGATCAGGTTATCCAGAGCCTTATCCAACCTTACCTTGACTATTTCCAGGGATGAGGCATCTTAACAACTGTCTTGGCAACTGTTCCAGGGTTCCACCACCCTCATTGTAAAAAATCTTCTCCTTTTATCCACTCTAAATCAGCCCTCCTTCAGTTTAATATCATTGCTCTTTGTCCTATTGCAACAGGCCCTGCTGACAGGTCTGTCCCCATCTTTCTTATATGTCCCCTTTAAATATATGTTATTCCTAATTTAATAGGAAAACACCACTGAAATACAGCAAAACTATCACAGAATAAATATTTATCAGGGCTGACCTGATCACTGATCCTTCAGATTTATCTCTCTTTCTCTGTATCAGATGTTAACAAAGGAGAAAAATTTAGGTCCTCCTTTCCCTGCTGAGAGCCTGAGATTCCACAACAGAAGGCAACAAAACACTGGGGACAATCTGTTGGAAGTAATTTATGGAGTCCCTCATGTAAAGAATGAAGTGGATGAAGCTTTTCCATGAACCACTTGGAAAAGTTTCCCAGTGGCAGGCTCTGTTCCTAAGGGTGGATTTCAACAACACGACATCTACAAGACAGAAAAAGCAAGCAACACAGGAGGCTGTTATTCTTTCCTTATGCAAATCCCAGAGGGAAGAGTCAGGGTAATGGTCTACCTGACCCCTGCTCATAAGCAAGGCATAGCTGTTGAGCCTGGTGGTAGCCAATGACACAGTACTCAGATGAAACTGAACTAGAGAAATGTACCAGCACGGCTGAAATCTGGGTTGGAAAAGACACAGAGCTGGTTCCTACCAGCCACTTCAAAGTTGAACCATTTTACCAAGATTAGTCAGAGCATGAGATACTGCAAGGCAGTCAAGTCACTGAAAATCACGGCATGTTTTTTCACTATCAGGCATTTAGTCAGGCTAAGTGGCACTGGCATGTCTCTGAGTTAAACACAATATTTTTCTCCTTGTGGTGTGAGGCAGTTGCACAGTGATGCAGTTATTAATGTCATAAACCTTTCTCTGAGTCAGAGCTTGCCTTTCTCTCCATGAGTGTGCAATAAGCAGCAATGTCAGACACCAGCTTGTTTGCACCCAAGGAACATTAGAGATGTGTGCTACATATATGTACCATCCCATGTCAAAGAGATATCCCTCTAAAGCTTTTTTTTTAATATTTTCAAGAATTTTTTTCTTTCATGTTGTTTCAATGATTTAAGATTTTAGAAGTATGAAAAATCAGATATATAAAATTAAATTTTTATAAACATTTTCCTGTAAAAGATATATCTATATCTAGTTATATATAAAAGCAGTATACCATTAGGCTATTACCCTTTGTGCATTGCAATTTGCTCCTTTTAAGTATACTTTCACAGTGATTGAAGTTAATGATTGAATCTTCTGCTTTAATTACATGTGTCAGAAGTAATTTATCAACAGAGAAGTAATTAATCTGTGCTTTAATAAGCAATAGCTCATATGATCTGTAAAGGAATTTTTAATCTGCTTTTCTGGCCCTTGGAATTCCCAAGGATATTTTAGAGGAGATTGAGTGAGAACCTTATTTTTTTAAGTTACTCATTACAAGTTGTCTTTTTGATGTAGCTTATTAAAAGTGGTAATAAATCAAGATGTTTGTGTAAAAGTCAGATATAGATACTTTTCCTCAAAACACACACAGACATACAAAGTGTTTTAAACTTCTGAATACCCATCAACTGAAAAAGATTTCAGCAGAGCAATTTTACCTGCAAAACAACAAACAATACTGTTTAGTGTTGTAGCAATTTTTATTTGTAGAAGTGAAATAAGAAAATCATCCCTTCAAATTTGAGATGACTATTCCAAGCTATAGGTTGGTCTGATTCATTAATAAGGTTAATGATAACATTGCATTGAAGACACAAGGCATCCACAGAAAGCCAATAAAATGACAAAGTTTAGCAGGATTACAGCTTTGTTTCACCAAAAACAAATAGGGCTTTTGGATTGTAAAAGACTAATAAATTAAGGGTTGCTATAACTCACATATGCCTTTAAAATAGAATGACATCCTGCTGGAAAATTCAATAGAGCTGGCTAATAAATAAGTGCAGTGAATATATCAGGGATAATTAGTGATGCTCTGCCAACAAGTAGATGCATTTCTTAGAACAGTGGCCTACTTGTTTGCTTAAATATTTCAGTGTCACCTTAAAACAAAACCTTAAATTTGGCTGAAGGAGTATTTTGACAAAGCATTTCTAACACTCAGCCAAACTATAGAACATTGTTTTTATATCACTTGTTTGCAAAAAGCACTTATAAAATATGCCTTCCTTTTGTCAAAATATGATATTGAAATTAAAAGGACACCTGCTGTATGGGCATATATGAAAGAAAGATGATGATGGAAAACATAATTTTAGAAATGCATACTTCAAATTTATGTAAACAATATTTAGAGTAAATCAGACAAAACAAATGCAGTTATTCTAATGTCCTCTTAATTGAGCATACTGAGATCTATACATAGTTTTTCATGGTGTAATAATAATTTTTTTTCTGAGTGGTTAGATGACAAACAAATTCATTTATAATTGCTTACATAACTACTAAACATTTCACGAAGTTTAACATTAACAGTCACACTGAGGGCTGGAAGTAATTCACTGTTTTTCATGCACTGGTCTCATCTTTTAAAAATGCCAGGCACCAGTCATAAGCAGACAATCCATGCAATTCAGAAGGCAAAGCACGATGAGCAGACAGCAAGTAGTCACTATTCCTCTAGAAGTGGAAAAAGTAGGAAATTAAAGGAAATATATCTGTGAATAAGAAAATCAAATGTAAAAGAATGACCAGATCCTCTCTCAGAGAAAACTACTGTGGGTGAGAAGGGGATAAAATCAGATTCCAGTGCAGAAGGTGCTGGGGTGCAAACCCAGGCTCAGCAGGGTGGTGAGTTCTGCTGAGAGAGCAGGGTTGACTGCTGTAGGATTTGTCCCATGCAGTCCAGCCTATCTTCATATTGTGGTGGATCATACCACATCGTCATGTCTCTTTATCAAAATATCACCTGATGCTCATAGCAGATGCTATTGTGACAAGCTCTCCTGCATAGTTTGCTGACTAAACATCCTTGTCATTTTATTACATGTTGCCATGTGTTGTAGCATGCATGGACTAGGCTGCTCCGTCATCACAGAGACTCTGACCAAGACTGAAGGGTCATGGAAAGCTCATTCACCACATGTAGGGTTTTTTATCGGGATTCAGAGATCCACAGCATGCTCAGTTTGGCTTCTAGAGCAAGATACTTCTTGGGAAAGGACAGGGGACAAGTTTTTTCGCTCTGAGGAATCTGACATTGGGGTTTTTCCTCTCTTCTCCTTTTGGCAGCCAGGCTGTGCCACACACAGCTGCCAAATTTTAGACTAAATAAGTTGTTTCTCATTTACCGTGTCTTCCACAATAAGGAGCTGAAGCTGTGTTTTGCACAGACACATCAGTCATTCTTGTTCCTTAAACACTGGGTCTGACTACCTTCAAAACATGAGATGGATGTCCAGAGGAAGCATGGTCTGTTAGAAACTTCAATTGGTTCCTTCATGATGTCAGGCAGTCTTTGTCTAGTCTGCCCTAGCCCTGTGTTTGTACACACCCTCACACAGATAAGAGGGCAGCGTTTGACTCTGGGTTTGAAGCTATATGAAAATATATATGCAAAGGCTGAATCTCTCAAATTCTTCCCAACATCCTCATTTACTCCAGGATTTTCCTTTTCTTGTCACACAGAAGCACTGAAATCCATGACTTCTTGAAGCATTGACAAATATCACCCCTTTCAAAACCATGCTGAAAGATGCAAGGATTTCAATGTCCTTGCCTTGAACAACCTTATCTTAGTCTAAAGACAATCCTGACCGGGGGGGTGCACCATACAATAGCCAAGTCTCTTTGAACCCAGATTTTCTTATGATCCTGTCAAGACCAGTTTTCCTAGCAGCTCTCAATATAATTTTCATGTGTATTGCTCTGCCATTTTAGCCTATTCTCCTCCAAGTTGTTTCACTAGGATTTTCAAAAACATGCGCAATATATTTGCCTTCAGGACCTTTTATTGTGCCTGGATGGGGTGGAAAAGTGAACTTCAGGACTCACCTATCATTTAAAAATTCTAGCCAAAAGAAATGGCAAAATAATGTGAATGGCACTGAAACTTTTTTCTGCTCAAGTTTACACATTTCTAATATTTAATGCTATTCTTCTGTAGTTTAGCTGGACATTTTAATGTGTTCACTGACTAAACTGGAAATTATTTAAATGTATGAAAAATGCTGCTGTTCAGCTTGGTGCCAGGTGGCAAAAGAGCTCTATTATTATGCTACTGATAATATGCTTCAGTTTTTCACACTTATGCACTGAAAAAGAAAGAATATTTAACATGACAAACAATATAAAACTTCACACATATTTAAGATTAAGCAAACAGTGCTTGGTTAAACTGTCTTTTCTCACTTACTGCCTATGACTTTAGTACCACAAGACTGCAAATTGCTGCTTTGGGAAAAGATGACAACTTGTACTGGCCAGACTTAGACATGATTAGCTCTTTGCCAGACTTTTTCACATCCTTAAGTTATAAACTTTAGTCCATTTTATGACACATTTTTCTTTTTACAGAAATATCATTTGAAGCTGTACAAAAATATATATGCAAACTGAACATCTTTCCAGAATCTTGTTGGTTTGTTTTCTTTATCTCTTTTTCTTTCTGCCATATTTTGATGGACTACACACCTTCAGCCATCCCTTCTTGCAGAAACTACCTGAGAATATTACTTACAGGAAAAATGTCTCCTATTTTAGACCATTAGGAATTTTAAAAAAGGCTGGAAGGAGGAAAGAGACTAGACTGTCACAACAGGGTAGGGATAATGAAAATGAAAAGAGAAGTACAAGACAAGGGGTGCTGGTATCATGAATGGAAAGAGAGATTAGGAAGAAATGAAATTAAAAAATTGTCTGGAAAATTGGATTTTAGTCATCAGTACAGCTACAAATAGGCTTTGGGGCAAGGGCAACTCAAGTGAATAAGTTAGATGGAAAAAGGGTAAAAGTGACATTTTCTGCTGTGGGAAGAAAGGAGGGAATAGGGCTAAGGAGAAGATTTACCGTGTTGAAAACAGGGAGGATAACTGAGAAAAGGCATAGACAAATAGCTGGAACTTGAGTAAGAATCCTGAGATGATGGAGGGATGAGAAAACACCTGGAACAGGGGGAAAATGTAGGGGTGCGATGGTGGGGAAGCTGGAGAGCAAAAGTGATGAGCTGGGAAGAAGTATGGAGGTGAAAAGAGCAATATACTGACAATGTCAGCCAAAAGAGGGGGAAGCAAGACTAGCTGACGAGGCAGCCATAGATACATGTCTAATTAATGCAAATTGCAGTCCTATCCCTTACACAGAGTGTATGTTCAGATATTCTTGACGTTGCTTTTTTTGATGCCAATGGTCTCACTTGTCTTTCTTTATTTTTTTCATGGTAGTTAAAGTTAATTAAAAATTTCACATAATTAATGAGAGAAAATAGATCCACAATTTACAAGACACAATGTTTTCTAAAAATAGAAAGAATATAAATAAAGACTATCTCTCTTGCCTAGATATTGTTCTGTAATTCAGAGCTGGTTGCTCTGGTAACTTCCAAAGATACTTTTTCCTCCTGAGCTGAGAAATGAGCTGACTTGTAAAGCCACACAGCCAAATAGTTCAAGCAGATGGTGAGTGACCTCAGAAAACAGGAAAAGAGAAAGGATTACCAAAATTGACCCATTTTAGGGCTACAGCATCTGTCTTCAAGGGAAACTTCTGAAGCACTTCTTTTATACAATCCACTTAACATTTTTCTTCCTAAGTCTGTTATTTAGGTCAGGGAAAAAAGGATCCTTCAATATCTTCTTGATATGGTCTCATCTCAAGCATCTGACACAATCATATGTATTGCAATTTCCCTGCACAGTACAAACAATGGTTGTTTCAACATTTGTGAGTTCTTTTTGTGAGAGGAGAGGAGAGGAGAGGAGAGGAGAGGAGAGGAGAGGAGAGGAGAGGAGAGGAGAGGAGAGGAGAGGAGAGGAGAGGAGAGGAGAGGAGAGGAGAGGAGAGGAGAGGAGAGGAGAGGAGAGGAGAGGAGAGGAGAGGAGAGGAGAGGAGAGGAGAGGAGAGGAGAGGAGAGGAGAGGAGAGGAGAGTTTAAATGTATTTCAAAGAAGATAGAAAACAAAATGATTCCTCATGTAGCTCCAGTGTGTTCATGAGAGACATATCAAGGAAGATAGATAATATGCAGCTCATTTAATTTTCATGTTAATGGACATTGCAATCCTATGAAAGATAAAGCCAAATTTATAAAATATATTTGTTCACTGTTAATGGAATTGGAAAATTACAAAAAAAAAACCCCACAATATTTGTATGGTACTTATTTACTAAACCTGAAGAAAATTAGAAAAGTATGCCCATTAAGCTTTAGAAGACTTCCATGTTTCCCTCATGATTTGGTATTTGGGATATTACAGTTAAGACTTCTTCCTACTAGAAGGATGAAGAAGTTAAAGGAATGAGAAACAGTAACAAGACGATATTCAGAATTAAAACTGATCTTTGGATAGGGCAATCACATCATGAAAACTGCAGAGTACTCTGATGGATAGGAAGTCAAAATATACCTGTGTTTGCATGCATGTTTATACACTTGCATATAAATACATACATATTTATAGCTACAACTAATCAGTTCATCCAAAGCCTTGTAATGTGCATGAACTTTTCAGTTTGCATAATCCAAAAATGTGTCCTTTGCCAAGGGTGAATTCTGTCTGCTGTCAGTCACCGGTCTTAGTGATTTCCCTTCTCTTTCTATTTTTTGCCTGTCTCCACAGACAGAGTTCAATCTGTGACTGCACACTACTACCCCATGACAGTTCTGTGTCCTTAACAGTCTCTTTCAGGGCTTTGGATTTTTCTCTTTTCTGTGTTTAAATTAAGTGTGAGCTTGAATGACTTATGATGGTCTACTCCAGACATCAGGCAGAATAAACTGGCAGTGTAGTTTCTTGGAATAACTTCTCTTCAAGAAGTCATTCTGACTTGTCTCCATCCCCAAAAGATCTAAGAGTCTTCCATCCTTGTGTTTAATGTAATCTAAATGTTGTAATGTCTCTAACAACAAGGCTGAAGAACATTTATATAGTTATAAAAAAAGGTCTAAATGTGGGATCTGATCTTATAGTCTTACTGCATTCTGAAAGAGAAAGACACAGACACTTTGCTTTCTCTGGGGAAGCATACCATAGAGTATTTGAGGATTGTATTGAGATCAATTTATTGTTTAGCATGCAAGGATCAGATACAGCTCCCAGAATTTACAGGGAGTTGGAACTTTCCCTGCACTCACCCCATGGAGACTGTCATCAGCTCATTGTATGCAAGGAGGATAGAGTCAGGGTAGGATTGATACATTCCAGTCTGGAAATTGATTGGTACAATTGCCAGTCTGGCAACTGATTTCATGTAATGTTGGGGGAAGTCAGAAATCTCACACTTTGTTAGGTCCTAGCTGTCCAATGGGCTGTTCCAGTCCTTAAGAAAGCCATGCTTAAAGCTTCACAAATACATCTCTTCTGCTTTCCATTTGGTCACCTGGAGAAAGGCTGAGTTTCTAAAGAAAATCCCTGTCCAGTGAGATACAGAAAAATGTTTTTCTCAAACTGAAAGCCATTTCTTCTTAAAAAACATATGAAGTAATCTTTTTGGTAACTCTGTGATTGTTGTGGACAAACTCCTTTTCTTTTTTTTTTTTTTTTTGGCAGGAAAATACTGATTCAGGTACAGAAGCACAGAGAAGCACTTTTCTATGTTCTTTTCCGTCTTACTAGTGAAGATATTATTTTCCAAAGCATGCAAGATATAGTAAAATTTATTCATCAAGAGATGAAGCATATTTCAAGCAGAGAAAGATTTTTTTGACATCACTGATCTCCACTGTACAGTGATTGGTAAATTGATATGAAGCTTATTTTAAAATAATCAGGAAGCAGTGTATCCAAATTATGGTCCTTCACAGGAAAATTAAGAAATGGTTTGCTAAAACTAATAGCATTATGCCATTTCAGATGCTGGCTTAATAACCAGAAAAAGTTATTTAAGAACTTTCAAAAGAATTCACAATAAGACAGAAGTTACTTAAGACCCTTTAAAAAGAACTCTTGGCAGTTTAAAAGTTCAACTAAAACCACAGATCTTTTTGTTAATTTCTCCAGTGTGCTGCAGGTAATTTTTGGCCTCCCAGCTTCTTGAAAAGAAGCTGCTCCTCTGGGAATATTCTTTTTCTTGTGGATTGGCATGTATTAGTTTTTTCAAGCACCAAGACAGGGTAAACATTAAAATTTAAATTACTCATTTTAGAAGAAGAGTTGAGGAAAATCATCCACAATCTGTGTTGTCAGGTAACCTACCAAAAAAGATAAAAACTTTTGACCCTCTTGTATGAGATTAATCCTGTATGAATGCTGTGTAATGGGAGAGAGACTAAGACCAGGTATTTGAAAGCAACAGCCTATTTTTCTTGCTGTGCACATGAAGTGATAAGAGTCACCATGCTAGTGATCTACTAATTGCAAATATCCTGCCCTGATCTAGCAGATTGATGAGATCTACTCAGCTCACCCCCATGCTCACACAATCTGCCAGTTTAACCCCTGGTAAGGTTGGTAGTTCAGAGAAGTTCCTCCCAGCAGGAGAGAGGGGCCATTTCCTCTGGGCTGCAAGGGTCTGAAATCAGACCTCAGGTGCGCACAGCTATGCCTCCTCAGCTGAGATTGCACCAGCCTTGCATACTGCACTGAGTCAATACAGGACTGACAGTTTCAGCATTTGGATGCAATTTTCCCACCTATTACTTTATACCACAGATTTAATGGTAGTGTTCCCTGTGATTAAGAAGTTGGTGTGATTCCTTTAAAATTCGTGTGGAAACAGTCTAATATGGACAACATGGAAGTATTAATGTTGCCACTCATGCTTATGAATACCAATTCAGGTGCATATATTTTCTCATGAGTGTTGTAACAGAGTTGTTACAAACCTCAGTGTAATTCAAAATCAATTAGAAAAAAATGAACAACTCTGCTTTTACCTCCTAAGGACTCCCAGCTCTCCCCATGTTCCAATGCAGTATACAATCAACAGAACAGTCCTTATACCACATTCTTCCTTCCTCCACAAAACAGTCATGTCTGAAAAAATGGAAGGGCAAGGAATGACTGTATTTTTTTACCATCTGACACATTATCCTTTGTCACTGAATTTACCCAAACTATATTTAGCCTGTCTCAACAGCCAGGTATCCATTTGGCTTAAAAGAGGGAAAAACATCAAACCAATATTAAACTGCTTTTAATCTTTGTCTTGAAACTGAACTAGAAATGAGATGATAGACTTCAGCTGAGTGACCTGCAGAAATCACATCAAAAAGGCAAAGCTATTACTTATCAAAAAAGGAGTACTTCTGTCCCCTCTACCTGACCACAAATACTATGAGTCTATTAGAGCTCTTAGCTGGGAGGGTGGTTTCTCAGTTTCTTTAATCTCTGGCACCATCCAAGATTTTGTATAAAAATTGCAGGCAGGAAAGATATTTCATGTGAACAACATTTTAGTGCTTTGATAGCATTTGGCCTCTAGGGAACACTGTGGAGTAAGATAATTGGAAATTATGGAGTATCTCCACTGAACCTCTTTTTGCAAAATGCTGTATCAGCAGGCAAGGGCAGAGCTTGCTGTCCCTCAGGCTGTTCCTGACTGTGAAACATGTCCTTGGGTTCGTGGGGAGGAAGCAGGGTGACAGAAGTTGGCTGGGATGCCTCCTACTGACAGCTCAGAGACATCCAGGCACTGAAGCCATCTGTGTGCTGTAAATCTGTACTTGACTGGTGTCCACATACTGCTCTGACTTTGAGGACATCTGGCATATCTGCAGGTAGAGTCCTTTGATAGAGCATGGAATAACAAAGACGTGCAGTCACAGACAGCTCGTTATATCCTTCTGGGCATGAGTGTCCCTCATAGTCATTCTGCCTTCTAAAATATACTTTTAAGTATGAACACCATAACTAGACACAGTACATCCACTGCCACAGAGACATACATCATATGCAAAGATGGCAGCTTATGGCCAACACCACATGTAAGAAAAAATCAGGTTCAAGACCATCCAAGGAACCTGAAACTGCAAAGCTCCATGCAACCTGGTGAGATGTATCCATGGGTGCTAAGGGAACTGACAGATGAAGTGGATAAGCCATCATCCATGTTTGAGAAGCCATGGATGTCCAGTGAAGTTCCCACTGACCAGTAAAAGGGATCACAAGCCTTTGAACCTGGTAGTTCTGTTTTTCAGTCTGGCTCACTGTTCACTAATCTAGGGTGCACTTGACTAGATGAAGTTGTCAAAGTGCCAGAAGCTGAAGTCAAGATAAACAACCTTTCCAGTTCTCCCTTCATCAATAAGCCAGTTGTCTCATTATAGGCAGCTATCACATTGGTTAGGCAGGATTTTCCTCTTGATTTTCCTCCATGCTGACTCTTCCCAATAAACTTTATGTCGATATGTCTGGAAACAGCTTCCAGTAGCTGTCAGCTCATGCCTGAAGCCTCCTGGAAAGCTTATGTACCATAATGTTTTCCTTCCAGCAATTTCATGCCAACAGGAAATTCTCTCTAACCAGTCCTGTTTGAAGGGCTTCCCTCCACCCTCACCCATACTATTGTACTAGGCTTTTCCATTATGGAGTGTTAACCCTTTCAGATCCTTTGCTTTCCATAGTCACCCCCTGACTGGGCTCTTCTCATCATTTTGTGCCATCTGAGATTTATGCATAATGCATATTTACTTCTTTATTCTTAATGGTAAAAATGCTTATTATCATGAGACTTTATCTTTAGCCTTGCACACCTTCACTAGAAGAAAATCTCCATTCAACTAAAAAAGTTTCATTTTTCATAAACTTCCATCTTTTGGCACTTTCCCATTAATATTTCTGAACATTTAATACCTGATTCATGATAATAAGCATTTTTAAAATCTTGCATTATGTCAATACAAACTCCAGTGAGTTTGCTATATTTGCTCAGGTTTTACTGACTAAAACTGAAAATGCAGCAAAAAATAGGTTAACAGTTTGCTCAATAAAACTTGTTTTCTGTAATTCCATGCTTGCTGACATGCCTTATATATAAGATGTAGTTTATTCAAAACCTTATCACATTTTTTCATTACTTCCATTACTTTGGCAGTAGCTCCAGCTAGCAAAGGAATCAGAGAATATTTCAGGCTTGTGACTGTGGATGTGAAAGAAATAGCATTGCCTACATCAGATGATTGCAATGGATTAAATCTGTTAGATTTAATTTCTCCCACAGCTAATGGTTCAGCTGCAATGGAAGCAATATCACGAGCCCTTGTATGGAAATGGACTGCACAGTAAGGATTGTGTCAAGTCAACTGAATCTATTAAATTATTATGAGTATTTAAGGCCATGGAGAACAAGAGACAACCTGAAATGGAAATTTGACATGAACTGCAGTTGAAACCTGAGTGTAGATGGAAACAGGAAAGATGACAAATGCTAATTCAGAAAATCTGGACACTGATCAATCTTGCTGTACCTATATACAGCTGTACCGGGTCTGGCTGATATGGATTATATTTTCCCCAAAGCAGCCCCCCATAGTGCTGTGCAGAAATTCATTGGTGGCTAGAAAGGTGTTGATAACACACCAAAGTTCTGGCTGCTGCTGAGCAGTGCTGGCACAGCATCAGAGGTGTCTCTACAACATCCCTCCTCACCAGCAGACTTGGGAGGATCAAGACCTTGGGAGGGGACATGGCTGGGAATGCTGACCAAAATGGACTGAAGGGATATTCTATATCATATGACATCTGCTCAGCAATAAAAGCAAGGAGAAAGGAGGAGGTGGGGGGATTCATTATTGTATTTGGCCCCTGGAACAACTCCTATGTGTACTGAAGCCCTAATTCCAGACAAGTGGCTGGACATCACATGCTGATAAGGAGTGGAGAATAAATCTTTTGTTTTCCTCTTCTTCTGCACACAGCCTTAGCTTTTGCTTTATTACATTGCCTTTATCTTGACCCATGAAGTGGTTTTTCATCTTATTTTCTCCCACACCATCTAGCTAAGGAGTGAGTGATAGACTAGTGTGGTGAGTACCTGGCATCCTCCAGCCTGGGTCAACCTACCACAACAGCCAAGAGGTCAATAAAGCAGAAGAGGGTAAATTCTTCTTAACATATTTTCCCTGCCTGTGAGTGGATCCCTTTCTTCCTCACCTCCAAACCAACACCTCCTCTGACCCAAGCATTCAAAAGCACAACAGATATAGCCCCAGAGGTGGGAGTAGTTATAGCACCTAGATCACCAGAAGACTAAAAGGGACATTCCTTTTAAGAATATCTGATGGCCTCTGGATCAGGAGCAGCCTACCAACCTCAAATGTGCAGTAATTTATTTGACCTAGTAAATACTTCCCTGCTGGGAATGACCATTTTATTAATTCTTCCTCACTATAGGGAGCTGCAGTATTTTTCTGTTGTTTACTTAAACCTCAGGCAGTTTATTAACATTCAGCTTTCTGGCATCTGAATTACTATAGCTTTTGAGTTTATTCACAAGATTTCATTTATGTCTCAAGTTTGCATTGGCTATAAAATTTGAAAAATTGAAAAATAAAAAATTGAAAACACACTCTGTTTTCTTGAAGAATATTATGCCAGCTAGATAGATGAACAGATTATTGATGGTGAATAATATTTCCCTCGAAAAGAACGGCAAGAGAGGAATGACTGTTTCTCACCATTCTCTAAATTTCTCCTAGCTTGCAGTCACAGCTGGCATATGTTTCTGATGATATTAGATACAATTCACATTTAACTGTCTCACCAGAAATGCTTCAAAGTGATCTGATTGTCTCAGAATGGTAGTTTACTCCTAGGTTACCCCAAGCAGGACTCTGAAATACTAACTCGAAGTTCACTGTAGTTTGGATCAAGGGTGTGGTCTGGAAGAAATTAGATTCATGTGGTGATCTCACAGAACATATATGTGTTCTTCTAGATGAAGCTAAACCAGAAGAGGATTCCACTGTGGTGCTCTGGCCAGTAGTGGGCTCTGAAGTCATAGGGCCAGACAAGATCCAGCTAGTCCAGGTGAAACTGCCTTGGAAGCGGAGACTTTGGGTCCTCAAATCTGTTTTCTTCTCCAAATGGTTGCCATTATGCTGCACTACTTTCTAGCCTCAGCTTGGCATTTGAGAACTTCCAGAATCCTAAAAAGCTTGAAGGAGTACTCTACTTGGAAGGGAGGGGAAGAAAAGTTTAAAACCAATGGGAATAGATTGCCTCCAGAGACTTATTCTAGTTTTGTCACTTAGGCATTGTCAGGCTCAGTTCTCTAATGGCTAACTCAAGTGTGAGAGGGCATGGAGCAATTCCCATCTCTCTATGACTGTGTGCTTTGATGACAGCCATCATTCATGTCACTGGGAGGCTTAGATGTGCCCTACCAGGCAGAAGGGTAGCAGCAGTGCACTCGTACACGCTGCCCTGTTTCTTTGACTGGGTGCACCACCACAGTGGGACACACATAGCCTTTAGACACACTGTCAGGAAGACACAGCCTCTTGAGGACATGTGTACATTTCCCACTGACACCAGCATATTAACATTTCACTACAGTCAGCTTGATGGGATACCCAAGTGCGAATGTGTTGTCAGTAGCGATTAACCACATTTTGCAAGTAGGTATTTGGCTTGTTGTTAAGTACCAGCAGCAGTTCCATGCCAGCCTACTGAAGGGATTCAAACACTGCTAATGTTACTGGTGCTGCTCTGATGTCAGTGAGAATAGGCAGCTCACCCTTAAATAAATTACACCCCCAAGGACTCCTTGAAGGCTTTCAGAGTGCAGTGCAATGTCTTAGCCCAATGTGATCTAACCATTGCTGTGGGATGTGTCACTCTGCCACAGACAGGACCAAGCTGCTGCAGACCTATCCCAGGGAATTATCTTCTCCTTGCAGAGGTTTGTGCTCTTCTCTGGACATTCCTGTTCAGTCTTAGTTGGCAACAGAAATAATGGTTGTTATATTGTCAACTGTAAGGTCAATATTCATAAGTGCTGGAAATTATACTGCTGTAAATCAGTCTAAAAGAGTGTCAGATGTGTTTTGATAGAAATTGCATGTTAGAGAAGTGAAATGGCAGGACTGAAGAAAAGGAATTGGGCCAAGTAAGATAAGGGGGCTGTTAGAGAAGATCAGGGTGTAAATCTTTGAATAAAGACTACCACATGTAGTCATAGAATTATATATGTCCCATCCAATCACTTGCTTATTAATAAAGAAATAGGTGATCTTTATCAAGATAGACCTTTCTCCCACCCAACTTTTCTTTATCTTCTCTTTCAAGGAACAACTTTCAATTATTTAATATACTCCATATATAATTCCTTCTTTACCTCAACTGACACTTTTTTTTTCAATAGTAATTTTCTAATATCCTTACAAAATACATACTGGCTAATGTCTGCATTCCAATGTAGTATTTTCCTTTACAGAAGAGAATAATAAAATTAATTTTTCTTCAAACTGTATCAAAACAGGAGTATCTGGTATAGGAAGTTTCCCTCTGAAGAGTTTGTTCAGAGCTAATATTTTATCCCACTCCATCAATAGCATCAAGTTAACAGAGACTGTGAGAGCTATTTGTATGTCTCTTCCTCATTGTACAGAATAATGAAAACAACAGAGAGCTCTGGATATCACATTAGACTGAAGAGTCAAATTCATATCTTCATCACAGCTTTGCCTTTTGTTCTCTGAGTGAGAACAAGAATCTTGAATCTTCTGAGTGAGAACAAGCATGCTCTGGAGTGGATAATTAAAATTTCAGAGCCACACGTGTGCACATTTGGATATGTCACTAAGAAACTCAGCTGTTGGCACATGGTACCCAGGGTTTCCAGCAATGTTTGTTTGTACTTTGAAAGGGAAAAAAAAATCCTATCTTCAGCACCTCACAACACGTATTTAGCTTAACTCAGCACCCCAGACCTGGCAGCACTGCATAATTGTTTTCTCCTGTGCACTTCTGTCCAATTCTGGTTGACAGAAAAAATGCAGTCCTGAGGAAAAAGCACCAAAAAGATCTGTGTCAATATTTTAGAGAATGCATAAATATTCCTTTCAACAGTGAGAGCTCATTACAAGGTTATTTTATGCACAGAGACAAAACAGATCTTAATCTATGAGCTTCATTTCCTATTCTAGATAATACAGACTATTTCACTCTTCAATGTAAACAGGAAAGCTTGACACTACACAGGTTTACAGTTTTTAATCAAGTAAAAATGGAAGGAATAAATCTTATTTCAGTATTATTACATTTGTTGCATAAATTATATTATACATAGTTAATTCTTGTTAATTAAAATTTTTAACTAAAATAGATGCCTGTGATTATGTTTAGCTGTACACTTTTAAGAAGGAAAGTTGTTAGTCCCTTACAAGTGTCTTTCCTAAGGATTTCCTGGCTTCAGAAGGCATTTTATCAATACCAAATGCAACACTGTACAGGAAATTTCCATACGAAGATTTCTTTGTTGATCTCCTTTATATTGGCAAGGGTAGCTTGTGGCTTTTATGCATACAGAATTTATTGACCTTATCAAGAATCATGACAAGTATAATTTTATGCTGTTGTACTAATGCATGTCTGAGAAGCTGGGTTTGCTAATTTTCCTGCAGGCATGTAAATTTAAACTCATGCAGTGGTTATGCTTCCAAATTTTTCCTACAAACAAACAAACAAAAAGACACAGCATATTTTATCTCCAGACTGTACAGGCACTTTTGGAATCCCAGGCTTCATTAGAGTTCCTCAAAGTCCAGGTGATTCTTTCATTTTACCTGTAAAGGTGCAGGTAAAGTTACAGATAAAGATTTGATCATCTCCCCTGACTTGACATCTTTCCCATAATGCTGTTAAATAAGCTTACTTTAATGTTTTAACCATGATATATGGGCAGAAGGGGATTAATCTTATGCTGTCTTTAAATTCCTTTTGACTTTCAGAAACTAGATGACCAAACAAAATCCGGGTCAGAAACTTCTTCCATGGCAGATGTGACCGAGGACATGGCAGAGGGGTTTGTCATTCCTTTAGTCTGGCAACTGCTTCATCAGGGAACACCAGAAACGTGGAGATGAACTGAGTTTGAGGTTGTGTCTGGGATATTTCCATGCATGAGATTGTTGTCTGAAGTCAGTTTGGATCACCTTTATTTTTATTTCTCATCACACCTAGTCAGCTCAAGTGGCCACAAATACAGTTTTCCAGGCAGCAGGTGATGAGTGTTATACTGCAATGTACCAGAGTGGGGAGAAATTGCTCTAAAATTTGCTTTGGAGTTGCCATGGAAACCATCTGCCTCCTATCATCTTGATTCAGTGTAGCTTTACAATACAGTTTTAGTTGCCAGATATCAATACGAGAAACTTCTCAGTGTCAAGAGAAGAACAGATGAGAAAGAAGAAAAGGTTTCTCTACCACCAGCATATAAATGATAACTGTTCCTGGGTGACTTAAAAGTTTAATTTCTGGTGTAAATCACCAGGCTTTGCCCTTGGATTAGACACACATCTATTTTTTGACCCATACTTTTAGCTCCAGCTCACGCAAAAATATTTGTAAGCTGGAAGCCTGGAAGGTCTTTTTTCTCTTTTTCTTTTCTCCAAGACAGCAAGGAACTTTCTGTTTCAAAACACAGTAAGTGTTCATTGCTTTAGAGTTTCACTTCTGCAAGTTTCTGCATGAATTTGGCGACTGAAGACAACAGGGCAATTTCCACAGTCCCTTCAGTTTCTCTACAGGACAAGTGGAAGGAAATGGAAATGGTCAATCAAAGGAAAGTCATCTCAGGCTCTTCCAATAAGCTACAGACTTGTTCTAGTTGAGGAGCTGGATCCTTTCAGAAGCACCTGTGCTAGGCAGAAGAAAGCAGGCTTTTAGGAATTCACCAGAAAAGCTGAGGACTGAAAAAGTCAGATTTCTTTTTAGATGGGAGTAAAAGAGAATGCAAAGCCAAAAGCTTGCGGGTGGTTAAAAAAACCCATTTATTCTGGAAGTCTGACCTTGATACCAGTAAATGTGTGAAATATTATCATGACCCCTAAAAGACAGGAGGAAATTTGACCTAGAATGAGATACACAAAGCTACAGGCACGCTTCTGAGCAGAGCCCTAGGGCTGCACTGCACCCTCAGAGAAGCACCAGTCCTGCAATGCCCACTTTCTAGGTGTCACATGCCACCTCCTAGGCACCACATGACGACCCCTCTTAGTTATAGTTATACTCATCAGCATAAGGAAATAGCCATTTAGTTCTTTTGCAGACCTGCCTGGCACATTCATAACACTTTGATCCAGAAGGGGAGAGTAATTCATGTGATGAATTTGTACTATGAAAAACATATCTCTATATCTCAACAGCAGTGAAAAAAACCCTGCCAGATTTAGACTTGTTGTTTATGTACTGGTCCAACAAATATTCAGAGCCTTTTTTTTTTCTCACACTTGAATGCCTGTATCTCCACATTGTAACTTGTCAGGGCATGAAGTGTTTAGTTCAGTGGCTGGCCAAAATGAAATACTACTACTATTCAAGATTCTAGCCTTTTATAAATAATACATTACTCCTTCTATTTTTAGTGGTAGCTAGGAATTTTAAACAATGACAATTGTACTAAACAAACAAGAGCTATTGTGCTAGACACTAGGGGATAAAAGGCACAGTGAGTCCTGCCATCTATGCTGCTGGAAGGTGCTAAGGTTAGGCAGAAAGAAACAGATAAATGTTGGACAGAAGGTGGGAAGATTTGCACGTATCAATTGCAACACAGAGTACAGATGTAATGTTCCATAGATGTCACAATGCTTTCCTCAAGGAAATCATGCTCCTTCACACTGGTGAGTTCCCTCTTTTGGTGGTACCGTTTGGCCTGTAGAATTCGGGAAATTCTAGAAGAAACTGCTTATTATCTCACAAAAGATGTAATTGTGATGCATTTTCATTCATTAGAAACATTCTGGCTTTCATCCCTGGTTCTATTCCACTCTCGTACACAAATTATTTTCATTTCCACAGTGTGAAAGTACAAAGTTGACTCCACACAAGGAAAGATGCAAGCGTTTTCCCAAGGTCATTTTTTGCTGCAAAACTGACAAAAGAAACAAAGAAATGCAAATGAGCAAGTATATACAGAAATGTCCCCTAAGGCTTCTGATCTCTTTTCCTGAAATCAAAGCAAAAAAGTTTTGCTGAAGGGGAAGGCTATTCTTGGCAACCCACAGCAGACAGCATGGCCTGAACTATAAATGCCCAGCTCTAGGAAAAATCAAGGACTCAAACATGTTATAATTTCTGTACAGCCTGCAGTGAAATCCAGAAGTGTGGTTCAGTTGTTGTGGGGACATAAACTTTATCCGAGCACCCAGACATTCTCTGAGTAACAGTAGAAGAGAAACCTTAGTTCTGCATGATCCATTAATGTGGACAGAACTAAGTACTCTGATGGAGTTTGTCTGGGACAACCACGCTCAGTTTGACCACCAGATATCACCTACCTCCATCACATTATTACATGGCTGTCAGGCAAACAGGACAATTCTGAATCCTTTCTTTTACAGCCCCAAATAGTGCATGCCAAAGGGCTACTTGGGTTTGTGTGATTGGGAAGGGAATGATTGTTGGTGCAGGTACCAAGGATTCATTCATTTTTCTGTATTTGGAACCATGCTGAGACATGGACTTAGTCCTGTCTGGACCAGAATGCACTGAAGTTAGTTCCTAACTCACATTAGTTAGTTTATTAGAGTTATATTCTTTTCCTGGAATGGTAATGGTTTTTAAAAACTGTTAAAGCAATAATTAAACAGTGGCAGCCCAAATGCAGGTGTTACAGCTGAGGAAGGCCACCTTTATGTTTCTTGCACTTTGTCTTGTAATACTGACATTTATTCAAGTGGGTTTGACTAAAGCTCACTTTCTACACAAAAGACTTTGAGTGATATGAAGCACTGTCACTTAAAAGCTCCTTTCATACCATTATATTAAATTAAACAAAGAAGAACTAGATTAGACTTTGGGGACCACCCTATCTAGTCTCCTGATTTTCTAATGAGAGTTTACATGAGCTGTTCTGTCTTAATATAAAATAGTGAAGAGATAGGCAAGTTCCAACAAAAAGACAACTCTAGAAATTTCTTTTTAAAAAGTAGTATCATTATACAAGAAAAAAATCTTAGTCACAATAATAATATGTTTGCAGTCATTATCACATATTTCCATGTACAGCACTCCTTTCATTGGTGCTATGGTCACGCTGCCACAGCCCCTCTGACTCACCACAGGTGGATGGTGTCAGTCTGTTGTGGCTGGAGAAGGTTCAGCATGCTGTCAGCATCCAGAGTCCTTCACCAGGAGGAGTGATAATGGTTTTTCTTTCCTCGCTCTAGGATCCAGGTGGGATAATTTTCATGATTGTTAGTTCACCTATACCCTTTCTTTTTCTTCACTGGTCTGCAATACCATGTTACATGTGAAATTACTGTATATGGTGCATTTTAGAAATCTCATTTCTTTCCACTCTTCACTATTCCTAAACACAGTGTTTTCTTCATTGATCTACATCTGCATTTCTTTAGGTAAGTATTGGTAAGAGACCCCATTGCACTAGAACCACAGGATCTGTAGTGCAAATACTGGACTCCAGCTCCTATAATTTCTTGTTTGCAAGCTTCAAACCCATTTTTCCAGGTCTCTGCTATCTGACAGACTGGAATTTCTCCACACCTGGTTATGTAGTCACAATCACAAACATTTCATTCTACGAGGAGTGTCTACTTGCTTCTACCATCTATATAAAAATATGGTTTCATTATGTACAGATAAGTAAAACAAGTTAGGCATGACTGGCCGATTATTAGAAAAATTGAAGTTGTGATTAAATGAAAACAAAACCACAGGCTGGTCAAAAAAATTTAAACAACCTTGCCAAATCAGTACACACGCTGTGACCTGTTACTAGTAATGGCAATACTATATTAGTAAGCCATGGGACTAGAGAAGAGAAAATCATGCTGTGACTTCAGGGTGGGTCTCTGAGCCTTTATTCATTAGGAATTTCAGATAATTCCTCTGTTGGCTACTTCAGCTGTTAATTCTTCAGCTGAAGAATTCTTCACTTCTTCAGGTTTTTTTCCATTGGTCCAATTGTTTGGGGTTTTTACTGTCATGGCATTGAACCTATGTACACATATAAACTGAATACCCAAATAACAGAAGTTTCTGAGGTGGGAAAAAATTAATCAATTGCCAATGAAAGAGTTACACTGGGAAAGAATTCTTCTGCAGGGGTTTTAATTTTAGAATAATTTCTTTCATATTAGGTTCCACTGAAAATATTATTAAAGTGAAAATGGAGTAATGGATCTTATAGAAAGATCTAGCGGGGAAATATAATTCAATTAAGGGCAAATTGGTTGGTCCAGTTTTGATGAACACAAGGACTTAATGTGATGAGCAAAGATCAGAGACTTAATTCAGTGCTTTTATTTGAGAACTAGAGAAAGGCTTCAAGCTACTTTACATGCAAGTCAATCCAATCTGCTTATGGAGAAATAAAAAAAAAGCTATCCCATTCTGTTCATTTCCCTGAAGGAATGGAAAGTGTTTAGTGTACATGTACATCTCAATCATAAGACATAGAGAATGGAAAATGTAGATAAGCAATTTATCTGGGTTTAGGTGGTTAGATATGTTAGTTTATGTGAGGTGGAAGAAGAGAGGATAAGTAGAAAAGGGTTCTTTTCTGCTTCCAAGCCTTTTAGCTGGAGGCATGAGAGCCCAGTCACTGTGGGCGTGTCAGGAGGAGCTATGAAGAGCAGCAGATCTATTGGGCCTAGGTAATGGCAATTTGTTCCTCAAGTGTTGTTCTACTACTGACTGATCATCAACTCAGGTTTCAGTGCTTTCTACTACCTGGCAAAAAAAAAAAAAAAGGTGGTATTCAAGCTGTACCAGCATAGCTGATAGAATTAGAATTAAACACAGAAGAACCCAAACACTTTCTATTATTAAAAAAAGAACAAAAAGAACCAAAGCAAAAAAAAAAACCCAATAAAAAACCAAACCAAACCAAAAAAACAAAATACAAACAAACAACAAAAAAAACTTCATAGTATATCTTTACCAGACTGCCTTAGGTCATGGTTATGTGAAGATTTAGGTTCCATAATGAAATATAAATGTACTCCAACAAGTGTTTCCTAATAGACAAGTTCTCCAGCAGTCTCCTCCTTATTTCAGTTTGTCCATTTGTCCAAATAAATGATCAGAACCTCAGGTTTTTTATCACTGACAGAGCAGGCTGTCCTGTCATCTTGTCAGATCACAGAATCATTTTATTGTCGCAATCCTAGAATAATTTGGATTGGAAGAGACCTCCAAGACCATTTAGTTCTAATCCCTTCTGCCATGGGCAAGGGCACCTTCCACTAGACCTAGTTGCTCAGGGCTCCATCCCAAATGGCCTTGAACACTTTCAGGGATGAAGCATCCACAGCTCTCTAGCCAGCCTGTTCCAGTGTCTTACCACCCTCACGGTCAGACAGGCTATCATTGGCAAGCCCATGCTGACTGTTCCCAGTATCTTCTTGTTCTGTCTGTGCCCAGCAATGCCTTCCAGGAGGTCTCACTCTGATTTTCCCACAGACTAAAGCAAGGCAGAATAACCTGTAGCTCCTGAGGGAGATCTGCTGGCCCATTCTGAATAGGAGTGCAATGTACATTTTCCTCTGGTCATTGGACACCCTTCTTCTACAGGTATGATTTTTAGGGATGATAGAGAGCAGACTTGCAAGGACTTTACTAGCTCTCTCAGCACCCTTGGATGCAGCCTGAATCAAATGAACCCATGCAGGTCAAGTCCTTGCAAGCATTCCCAGTCTTCATTTACTGCTGGTCATACCCCTCCTCCCTGAACCCCTTCACAGGAGAACTTGGATAAGCTAAGGGAAAGAAAACAATGAGTGCTTCAGATTTAAAATGATGGCTAAACATCTCATGTAAGGATGTTGTGTGTTTCACTCCTGATAGTTGTGAAAACACTCAGGAAGTCTTCAGTAAACACCATCTTTTCAAGACAATCAATTTTGCATGACGTTAGTTCGTGCATACAAATCATATAGATCTTTCACTGCCTAAACAGGAAGTCTGGCAGGAGAATAAATAATGAATTTGAAAGAAGCATTGCAAGGTGCAGGCACATGTGTCAATATAATCTATTTTCTTAGGCATGCATTTTTTAGCACAAGAAATCAGCATCAGAGAATCACAGAATGGTGGAAATTGAGAGGTGCCTCTGCAGATGATCCAGTCTAGTCATCCTGCTCAAACTAAGGTCACTTAGAGCAGGTTTCCCAGGGATAGGTCTAGCATTTTGGATGTGTCCAAAGATGGAGACTCCACACCTCTCTGGAAAACCTGTTCCATTCTTTGATCACTCAGAGAAAAATGAGGGTTTTTCTTGTATTTAAATTTTAAAAGATTGAACTATTCTTAGTCTCACCTGATGGGATTTCTGTTAGTTAATTTTAGTCTGTGAGAGGTGAATATTGATTAAGATTCATTTGACCTTTGATTGAATAAAATTAATCTTCTTTCAAAATCCACCTTTTCACCAATTATAGAATGACATAGACAGATAAGTTTAAATATATAAGACATGAATCTTACTAATGGTAAATTTTCTTGCATAGCACCACACAAAGTAAAAAAATAAAACAGAATAAAGATACAAACAAGCAAACAAATAAAACAAACCCCACAAAAACAATCTCTGGACTTCTCTGCTTTGAAAAGAATGATTTCTAGTAGCTAGGATGTAAAATACACAGCTATTCTGGTTTTCGTCTTTGCTTTGCCATGCTTTGCTTATCCTGTCTCCTAACAGAAACTATATTTATGGGATCCATTGTGCTACAGGAATACAATACCTTATCCCACTCCACCTGTAACCTCTCAACCTATTGGTTAACTTCAACTACTGTTAAACTGGGAAAGGCACCACATGAGAGCCCAGAGCTAACAAATCTTGTGAAAATCAACAGATGGTTAAAAATTATGAAAATGAGAGTGGAATTGAGTGCTTCTCTATTTTGAGAGTTGACATGACCTGACCTAAGTACCAGATGGCCAGTCAGTGCACTTGTAATTCCAACCTAGCTATAGAACCTGGGGGTTTTTTTGCCTTGAAAACAGAAAATATATAGGGAACACAGTAGCAAGGGAATGATTTGGGAGTAGGGGAAGCAAGAGATATATTGGGCATGAGATAATCTAGATAATATCATGGGAATTCAGGGAACACAGAGAACCTAGGGATGCTGCAGAGGGAGCAGGTGGGGGATGGATATAACATAATCTATGAGAAGTGAGTTTCAGTAGCTCTTACTCCACACAGTACCACATACAGTCAGGAACTGGAATGCAATTGGACAGAAAATGCCCTGATAGCCAGTTTCTGCCCTCACTTAAAAAGAGCTATAAAACTAGAATAACTCCCCTATTTGTTATTTTATTCCTAGTTATCACTGGATGACCCATCTGTTTATATTTTCTGATACACTGCATGGTGATGGCAAACTGAAATTTTCATCAAATGACAATATTTTGCATATACTTAGCAGCATCTAAGAAACCAAGAGCTTCACAATGTGATATCCTGACTTGTCAAATAAAAAACTACCATCTGACTAACATTTTAAGTGTCAGAGTTGCTTGGATGACACATTTACCAAGACACAAAATAACTTCAGCCATATGCTTTAGAATACCATAAAAGAGTAGAGAGAACTAAGCAGAAGCAGAAGCCTAATCCATGGCCCAGACTAAAATGATGGCTGCCTACATTTAGGCTCTGAAAAGTCTAACTAATCATTTTCTCAAATGAATCTGTTTTCAACAGAGCTGGCAAATCCAAACTACTCCAGATCCTCACATCTGCTAACCTACTGCAAGGAAAGCAATCTGATCAAGGATCAGAAACCTATATTGAGATAATTTGTTGGGTGTTGACACATGTAACCCAGGTATCAACCCCTTTGCTGTTCATCAGGAAAGAGAGAAAAGTCTTAGATCTTTTACTAGCCTGTGAACCATTAAGTGGGAGCACATCCAGTAAGAAGTACATAAACCAAATTCTGTTCCCTAAATGCCAAAAACTATCTGCTCCATACATCTCACAGAGTCAACTGGTCTGTGAGGGTGTTATGATAAAGAGCAAAAGCCTTGCTAGTTTCAAAGCAATGTCCACTTTTTTCCCTTTTTCTACTAAGTTACTCATTTCATTGTAGGAGATAATGGTGTTCCTAAGTCCCAATTTATCCTGTGTTTCCATGCTCACTACTCCCTGTCTTTCATAAGTGTGGAAACTGTTTCCAGGCATGTCCCAGGATTGAGGTGAAGCTGGCCAGTCTGTTGTTCCCAGGATAATCTTTCTTAGCTTTCTTGAATGTCAGAGTGGCATTTGCTTTCTGCTCATTCCAAAAATCCTCCTTTAATCACTACAATCTTTCAAAGGTAGTGGAGAGCAGCCTCACATCAGCCAGCTCCTACACCACTTTTGAGTGTAGCCCATCAGATTCCAATAACTTGAATATGTTGGATTTTGTTTCAATCTTCCCCAACTTAATTTCTTGCTTCAGACTTCCCCACTGATTTCAGGGGTCTGGGATTCCTGAAGGCAAATATTACCCATTAAGGCCAAAGCAAACAAGGTGTTGAGTGTCTTGGCATTTTCCATGTCCTGTGGCATCAGGTCTCCTGCCTCTTGCAGCATCAGGCTCACATTTTCCCTTATCTTCCTTTTGCTACTGAGAAACTTTTCTCATTGATCTTCACATCTCTTATACTTTAAATTCCAGGTCGGCTTGGGCTTTCCTAACCATCCACTCTTGAACAGTGTCTCTATATCCCTTTTGGGTCACCTCTACCTGCTTTCAAATTTTGTATACTTTCTTTTTTGTGTTTGAGTTTTGCCAAGAGGCCCCTGCTCGTGAGGGCAGAGCTGCTGCTGTCCTTGCTTGACTTTAAACACATTGGGATGGAGACACTGCATCCAGGTTTCCTAAGACAAGCCAGACTTGTCTAGCTTGATGCCCACTGTAACATCATTCCCCTCCACCTCTCTTCCTTCTGCTAGAGAAGGGCACAGGGATACAGTAATTCTTCCCTGAGCAAAAAACTGAGCCATAATTTCCTAGGCTTTTTGCAATCCAGTCATGTATGATAAGGTTTATTGAGCTCTTTGAAAAACAAATACATAAATCTCACCATGTACTTGTATAATACATAGGAAAATGTTCTGGTGGTTCAAGGTAAGTCAAATAGCATATTTTACAATGTTATTTCTGCAGATGTGCTTTTTCAGGCATTTGAGCAATAATATCCTGTACAGCATTCTTCAGATTTTTAAAAGATTGCAATTTTTCTTTTTGTTGTCATGTATTTAAATATCCTTAAATATCATAGACATGTTGCATCATATTACCAACATTTCACATTACTATTTAATAAGAAGCCAAAAGAGAAATGTCAGCTGGATGATTATACTTTCACTTTTCGCTGTACTAGTGAGGAACAATTACACTGCAACCCAATAGAAAAGAAGTACTATAATGTGGAGTTGAAAATACAAGGTGACAACCTAGGGAAAAAAACCTGTATTGCCTTTATGCAGATAGCACCATGGAAATTTCTACTTCTCTTAAAAAAATTAAATTAGATGTATCATAGATCTGAAAGAGAAAGTTAAATCGATAAGCAAAGTTGGAATTCAAACTGATGTGCTTCTGCTTTTCAGAGAATCAAAGTGAGTCTCATGGGTAGAGGGGGAAAAAAGAGACCAAGGAATAGGCTAGTAAGAATTAATTTTAAAAAGAAGCAAAAAATATGACTGAATGCTCTACAATCAGAAGGCAAAAAAGATAAGAATTGAGCAAATAAAGACATAATTTATTCACCTGTGGAAGAAGAGTTCCAGGGGAAGAAAAGATGCAAAGCAGGATGTTACTACAAATGTACATCTTGCCAGCTTTTAAAAGTAACAAGGCAACAGACTGTTCAGATAAATGCAAGTGCAAAGCATTAATACAGACTTGCAAGTGTGAAAGAAATATTTAAGATTAGTTTCTCCCTCTTTTATTTTTTTTTTCTTTTGTTCATTCTTTGGTTTTTCTTAAATATAGATCTACTTACATCTCTGGTTTATATAAGTGAGAGCTGCTTAAAGATGGGACTCTTCTGTGAAGTTTACAGACATTTCTGAGCACAATGATGATCATTCTCTGCCTGGGACTTTCCAGTGCTACTAACCACCTCCTTAGCTTTTGCTCAGAAAAAAAATGGTGTGCACTGCAGGAAAAAGTGATTTTTAGAGTGATTTCTGTCAGCACTGTGTGAATAAATGTCAGATACACTGCAGGTTTCCAGATTCAGACAGTGTATCTGAAGATTTAGGCACTTAAATTTAGGTGTCTCTACGAGCTGGAAATTTAACCTTTGATGGCAGCCAATGGAGATTTGGCTGGTGCAGATATGGACTCTGGAGAGCCGTTTGTCTCCTCTACAAGCAAACACCTACATTTGGACAAGTAAATAGCTCTCTACACTCCATTGGCTGACTTGACTAAATCTCCCTTGATTTTAATGGGAGCTTAAATGCCTGGCTCAGAGGTTAAAGGTGTTAATGAGAGTCTTTGCATTATAATTAGAGAGAGAGCAGCACTCATATGTGGCAGAACTGGAAAATCCTCAGTTGCTTTGATGGCTTTTCTAAAATAGTCTGGCATTGTGTCATGTATCTGTAGATGTCTGAACCTTTATCTAAATCCTACCCTTAAATCCAGAAGGCTCAGTACTCTGTAAAAAAAAATTATTTAAGAATTTCAAAAATAAATCAAAACCACACCTCCAATTCATTATGGCCACAACTAACAGACTTCTGGAGAAAGGGATAGGGGAAAGGGAAAATGAAATGTGAAAAAGATAGGCCTTTCTAGATCCAAAGTTATTATCAGTACTGGTAAGGCAAAATTATGCTTCTGGGTGGATTTTGGGGGAGAAAGGTATGTTGATTCTCCAGTTTCATCCATTTTTTATCAGGTAGTCTCAATCGACTACCTGATATGATGCTTTCAATACTACAAGATTCTAGTACCTGGCATAATTTTGTTGATTAGCCACAAGTTTGACTGACACATAGTTTGATTAGGGCTCAAGAAAATTATACTTTAAAGTTAGATACAAAAACCACACACAGTTCTAGTTCAGCCACAGAACACTTCAGAAGAGCTACTAAAGAAATTCAGAACAGTCCATTATTACCTTGCTGTAGTGCCTCCTTCCCTATTTGTTATGCAAAGACTGCAGTGAATTTCTTTCAAGTTACTCTGAGTCAACTGGAAGACTTTTTAAAAGCAATCTCTGCTTTAAAGAACCTTCAATAAATTGCTATAATTATTTTTCTAGCTGAAACAATTAGTCAATAATTGAATTTCTTTTTTTTGTTGTTGATGCCTTTCATAATTTCAATTATAAACTCGTAAGTGCATTGTTAGTTCTGGCAGCTCGTGATTTTTTTTTTTCCTGAAAGGGTTAGTGCTCCAGTAGGCACTGAATGTTAACTAGATGTGAGCAATTGAGAATGTTGATTTGTCAAGAAAGAGAATATATGAGTGTGGTGAGTTACAAACATTTATGAATAGAATGGTGTAGAAACATAAGTCTCTGAGTGTCAGTCTTCTTCTCCCTGGCCCATCACAAGCTAGGTGCTGTTTGTTCATCAGAAGACCTGTTGGTCATCAGGGCATTGTCACAGAGAGATAATGACCAGGCATGAGAATGAAATCTGATGATGGGATACCAGAGATGGTGACTCACGGTACATCACAGCTGTGGCATAGCTCTAGTCATGTCAAACTGAATACTGACAGATGAAATGTTATGTGAGGGAGGGGACTTCTTGGTATATCAAATTGAATTGCAACAAGTTGTTTTTGCTAACCAGAATATTTTCTTCTTTTCAGTTCAATTCATACCCTAAGAAGATTCAGATTATTTATATTATTTTTTGAGATATAGGATAGGTAGGTAGATGAAGCAACCATTCATCTGGGAGGCAAGTTTTCATTGACAGTAAAAACAAACCAAAAAAACATCCCTTTACACCCTGAATAAGCATTTTAAAGTCAGTCTTGCAACAGAACAGCAGTGATCCAGCAAATTATTTATTTATTTAAGGTTTTTGTTTTAATAAGAAGACAGTGAGTACGTGATCCAGCATGCACCAAAGGTCTGAAAGTCAGTATTGTGACAGAAGTATCTCTGTTCAGAAATAAATCTTTCTATTGTATTTTATGGTTTATTCCATAAGAGCCAATGCCAATAAATTAGTCCCTGAAAGGGTTTTCTTTCCCGGTTTCATGTGGCAAATCAGAATCAGAGATAACTGCAGAAATATTTTGCCTTCCTGATTGATGCTTCTGGATCTAAGGATACCCTGCTTCGAAATTTGGAGGAAATATTTTGGAAAAATCCCCATTAAACAGAATTTAATTGGAAGCTTAACTGTTATCATGAAAACTCAATTCAAACGGGATTTTACTGTGTCTTACTTTGTCTGTCTTCCAATTACTGAAGAACTCTCATAAATCAAGGAAAAGTTTTCACATCATTTTCAAGTAAGACAGAACAAGAATATACTTGGAAACAAAGGAAAAAAGATCTCCTGGTTCAGTAGATCCATAAGTTTCAAACCACTGGAGTAACCACTGAGAAGACATCAACATCCAAACTCAAATGGATAAGGTTCCTGACCTCCATGTTACTGAGCCATTGGCATACTTTATTTATTTCATCTTCATATCTCCTTATCCAGTCTAAGTAAGGCCAATGTCAATACTCAACTTAGCATAAAGTAAAATTTTAAGAGAAAAATTAGGTAAGTCAATTAAAAATGCTTAATTATTAAAGAAAAATTTGTTTCTCAGATAGCATAGGCAGACCTCTGTCTCCCAACATCCTTTCCACAACACAGTTTGCCATTTTCAAAACAAGTATTCAGCTCATGTCTCCAGTGGGTGAGGTACAGAGAAAGCAGCTCTCTCTGGTAGCCAACTCAAAAGATTCCAAAAGCATGACTCACTGGTTCCTCTTTCCAATTTTTAGGGGAAAAAAAAAAATTGCAACTTTTTTGGTTGCCTTTCCATATGTAAAAACCATTTTCCAACCCATGCTGCAAACATTTCCCTAGGTTGCTTGCTTGGTAGGGAGTCTCAGGAGGAACTGAGAAGTATCTGAAGAGCAAAAAATTACAGCAAAGTGGGCTGCAACTTCCTCATTACCTGCAAAAGAGGTTTTCACTGATTCTCTGCTGTTTACAAGGTATCCAAGAGAAAACAGGGCATAGCGGGACACCAGAGAGAGACTAGTTCAGAAGGCATCATCAGAAGGCATTGGAGGGAGGTGCCCACTGGTGCCTCCAGTAACTTCTGTCAGCCTCTGCCCCGACCCAAGGAAAAGAGCCTTGAGGGATCACAGAGGTAGTGCCTTGCAGAGTCGCACTGTGCCAATCGACACGGCTTGTTGGAGGGGCCATGCTTCTGATGTGAAGGCTATCCCTGTCAGCTCCACTTTGGCTGGTGCCTGCTCCTCCTTGGAACTTCCACTGCGTTGTGGAGAACAGGCATGGTGCCACCCAACAGATGGGCATGTGTGTAGGCATGGTGGAAACCTGGAATGTACAGAATCAGAGCCAGATTTCTCCTCCAAATAGGAAAAACGTGTAGAGCTTCTGCATGCTTCGTTGTCTAAAGTCATCTCTACTTTTAACGCTCCCAGATACTCTCTGGCATGATGAGGATGGCTCTTGGTCTCTAGTACAGAAAGGTAAATTATGCCTGAGAGTGAGGAAAGAGATTGTGAGGGATGTGTCTGTGCAACAAAATCGATCTCTACAAAATGTGGGGTTTTGAGAGGAAAATGAATGGGTTTAAAGTCCTGCCAGAGGATAAGTATATCTAGAGTGGATAAAAAGGTATATTCTGCACAGGTGGGAAACTTCTCAGTTATCTCTACATTTCATCCCTGTTGTTCTTGTACATTCCACTAGTCTCCTTCTTTCTATACAGTATGGCAGGAGGCTTGCTCCTATCAGATTGAATATGATATTAAACAGGATTTTGCTTCTCATGGCTCAGTAGCTGGAATCTAATTTATACAATGCACAGCAAAGAAAAAAATAATGTTATTTTCCAGAGATAACCCAATAAAATCTACACACCAGCTTTTTTTTCAATAAAAACAGCCATTGCAGGGCAGTTCATGTATTTGTTCCACTTTAAATATTTCACTTCGAAAGAAATATTTTCTAGGAAACTAATCTAAACTCTTCCCTTCTGTCCTTGGCCCTGCTTTCAATTTTTCCTCAGCAACTCAAAGTGATTTTCCTGTTCATTGCTTATTGCCATCAACCTTAGTTGTTTTACTGCTTCTCCTACTTCCTTATTTCAGTATCAGTATAACATAGCTGCTTCAAAAACATTCACAGTTCTACATGCCTGCTTTGTCTTCAGCTGGAATTCCCTTTTTTCTGTCTGTGCTTCAGAGCACACATCACCTCTTCATCAGAGAATCTCTGTGATTTGATTTCCTCTGCTTTACCCCTCTTCTTTATAACTGTCTAATCTAACGTCAGGTTCTCCTAGTGCTAAATCAGTTCTATCAGGCTGCTTTCAAGAGGTTTTGAAGAAACTGATATGAGTAAAAATTGCAAGAGAGGAAGTCAGGACTTCCAAATATTTAGATCCCAAATTGCTGTTTCATATAATTTTAAGGCAAAAGAGATGGAGCTTCTGCTTCTAATAGGAGAATCAAGACTCCATGATCCAGTTTTGATATTTGTTACTGAAAGTATGCTTTCAGCTTGGTCAGCTTATCTACATAAATGAGGGCAAAGCAAAGACACTTTCCTGTACTCCTTGATCAGCATTCCCAGCTCCCTGAACTGTTCAGTATCTAGAGCTGCTAAACAGTCTGAACATGATGAGAAAAACAAACAAAAAAAACCCCAAAAAAGACCACCAAACAAAACCCCCAAATGAACATACAAAAACACTAAACCAAACCAAAACCTCAAATAAACAAACAGAAACCTGGTTTTTAGAGGGTATTCATAGAAGATGTTAAAAATCCTAAACTGAGTAGCAGCAAGTGAGTCTAGGAGCAGCCAATTTCATGGCATTTCATCTGCCTGAACAACTAAATAAAATTTCTTCCATCATTTTTGTATTGAAAGAGTGACATCCAGGGGCCTTGAAAGTTGAGTTTCTTTCAACTGACTAATGGGCCCAATCGTACAGTCCCTCTGCTTCTGTCGTTTGAGCTGGCAGCTTCAAAATAGAAATGGCTGCACAGCTGCACATGACACACCAGTGGTGTCAAAAGACAAAGCCCTTTTCCCTCCTGCAGTGTATCCATGATAGAAACAATCTGGAATTTCCCTAAGGAAAGACCTGTGCTAGCTAACGCCAGGCGTAAGCATGAAGGTGCAAAGTACAATATAGAGAAGATTATGCCTTTAGTTGTGGAAGAGTTACTGCATGATGAGTTTGCATTTGAATATAATAACTGATCATGTCCAGTGTGAAAAATATTTTCTGTTAAAAAAAGCTTATGATTATAGACTATATAATGATTACTGATTATGTCACAGACAAAACAGACCCAATTTGAGGCAATTAATTTATTACCATCTAAAAAGAGGTTATTAGTCCAGACAGCAAACCTGCTTCAGCACAGGCTCCCTCTCTCCACGGGGCTACAGGTCATGCCAGAAGCCTGCTCCAGCATGGCATCCTCCATGGGAGGATATGGCAGGTGGATAAGTGCTCCACAGTTAACCCCCAAGGGTTAATTTCAAAACCTTTCCATGATTTTTTTTTTTATAAAATATAGACAACTAGAGCTTTATGTTCCTAAAATACTACATAGTACTACTAAAAAATCCTCATAAGTGTTTCTATGAGATATTTTAATTTTTTTTCTTTCCCTCCTTCTCTTAAGGTCATGTTGATGGGCTTATGCTGTACCATGGATGATCAAGTCATAAATGATTGAACATGATTCTTGAGACATTTTCTGCACTAAATGCAAGACCCTTTGAATGGGGCTATTCTTCATATGATGATTGTATGCTTCTCAGAATTTTTATTTACACTACAAGTGAAATTTCAAATTTTAAAAAGCTTTACAAACTTAGATATGGTCTTTTCTGGTTTTCTGTGTGGGGATCTCTATGGGAGATGAAATGGAGAGCAGATGGTTTTATAGACAACTCTTAAATTAATGTTTTCTACATGATAATCTGAAAATGCAGGAGACTGAGTTGGAAATCCATTTAACTCCTTTTCCTTTATTCCTTTCTCCATCTGTGAATTTTATTACTTGTGAGTGAACCAGTGGTAAATAGGAAATGGATGAAGCTGGTAGATCTGCATACTTGAGGAGAAATTTAACATCCCCAACCCAAGAAAACAAAAAATTGAAGTTTCACTATGCACAAGAAAAAAAAGCATAATAACAGACAAGAATGATACTAAAGAACAGGCAGAATTTTACCTAGAAAATCTGTCCACAAAATATGAAACCTGATAAAGTTATTTATTCTATTCAGAACGTGACAATAGGACAAAGAACTTTAGAAACCAGGACAGACTATACGGACAAGCGAAATGTAAAGTTGGCAAGTACGAAAAATCCCCCTAAACTACTTGTTCTTCAACAGTTGAATTAGAAATCTGTTGGGTTTGCCACTTGAGGAAAGAAAGCTGTATATCATTACAGGTAAATCACTGGAACACCTACTTAATACATCACAGTGACAGAAAAAAGCACATGATATGTAAGAATGCACACAAAAATGGGCTGAGGAGAGTAATGCAAAACTAATGCAATTATTTTCCTAGTTATACAACCCCAGCCACCATTTCCTGAGAAAAATTGGATAGAATTATAGAGGGCTTGAGAGAAAGGCATAATAATTAAGAACAGAGTAAAACACTTAAGAGGAGATTGAAAATATTGTAATTGTTTCCTTTAGAAAGGAGATTAATAAGAGATGAGAAATAACTATACTAAATAAAATAATGTGATAGAGAAGGTAGATAGAGAATTTCTGTTTCCTCTGTCTTGTGATGCAAGAATATGGAGGTATGCTAGCAAACCTGAAGGCTGGCAAAATGAAAACTGATAAAATCCATTCCCTACAAGAGATAATTAGGAGTGTGGAGTGAATGCATTGAAGGAAGTACAATTGAGGTCAAGGATTCTGCAAGGCTGAATGATGTTTGAATGGTTACATGAAATAATGCCAGAAAGAATATCAGAAAGAAGATAAAGCCTCAGTTTTCAGACCTAAACCCAGTGCTAACTTCTAGGAACAGGTAGAAGGCTCTCAGTACCAGGCTTCTTTATGTTTCATACAAACTGCATTTCTCACTGCTACTATTAGTAGGATTCCCACAGTACGACCAGTGGAATTTCGCACATCAGTCTATTTTACAGTGTTGTTCCAATTGCATTTTGGGTCTGTTCACAGTAACCTGATAGCATTGCAGATGGTGTTTTCTGTCTCCAAAAAACAATTCAGTCATCACTTCCATTTTCAAAAACCAAAGATGAGTCATTCCTCTCCCACAGGTAAATGTATTCGTATGAACATCAAGCTCTACAAACTTGTATGTATATCCTCACAGAAGGAAAAAGAAATTATAGCAGAGTCCTTCTCTGCATTGATAAAAGACAAGTTTCAGCCCACCCTTAACCACTCTCCAGTTCCGAAAGTGCTCTTCAAGCAAATATAATTCAGAGTACCCAAATGGGTACAGCAGTGACACACTGGACTGTGGTAAAGGCAGTATAAAAAGTACAGGTTGGTAAGTGAAGGAATGTGAAAAGTGTTCCTTGGAGAGAGCAGGAATGCAGTGGTCTGCCATAGTTCTTAGAAGTCCACAGAATCACAAGACGATTCAATAACTTCACTAAAGATGGAGCAAAATGTATCACCAAGTTTCTGGTGACACAAAGATGGGAAAAATTGCTGATACGCCAAAGAGAGAGACCTCAACAGGCTGGAGAAATGAGTGATCCTTCCCCTTTTATTCAGCACTGGGGAGGCTGAATCTGTAGAACTGGACTTTTTGGTACAAGAGAGACACTGATGTACTGGAGAGAGTCCAATGAAGGGCCTCTAAGATGATTAAGGAAGTGGAGCATCTGAAATATGGGGGAAGTCTGAGAGAGTCAGGAATGATCAGCCTGAAGAGGAGAACGCTTCAGGGGGATCTCGTCATTATGTGTCAGGGCCACCTGCCTTGGAGATACTCAAAGGCCATCTGGATATGGTCATGGGCAGTTGGCTCTAGGTGGCCTGCTTGTTCATGGGGGTCGGACCATGCGACCTCCAGAAGTCCCTCAACCATTCAGTGTTTCTGTGGCTTGTTAGTGGCTCATGTTCCATATTACTGCAGCAGACTTCCTGCTCTGGAGCAGGGCTGGCATTTGGCTGTGGTGCATGTCAGGGGAATCCCACTGGCCTGTTCCTCTAGGCTGTCCATGACCCTCTGGACCTCACGTAAATTGTCTTGCCCTCCCAGTTTGGTGATACCAGCAAACTTGATGAGAGTTCACTGTCTAAAAGAGATAACTGCATAGATTCCATTAGTATTAGCATGTTATCTGTCACTCACTGAGGATCTGTTGTGAATGAGGTGTCTCTCCACAGCATAAAACAGGACCTCTCAGACTCAGGTAAGAAATCTTAAACCTTGAGAGTCATCAGTTCGTCCTAAATAACAAATAAACACCATCTACATTCACCCAATAGAAAAAGGAAAGATCCTGAATTCACAGAATTAATCCCCACTCATAGAGAAATGGTTAGCCATTACTGTAGTTAAACCCCATACTTCTGCAGTTACAGCTAATTCTGGCATGGTCCTGCTCTGCTGGCCCCTGAGATTTCCTTGTTTTATTTGTCCAGCAATAGTTATCTCTCTCAAGTTTAGTACTACCATGTTTTAAAACCCATGCAGATTTCACAGCAGCAAGGATGACTGTCAAGCCAAAACCAGGGATAGGAAAACTCATATATCCCTTTCTGTTGTTTCAGCTGTCAGAAATGTGTGATGCGCTTCCAGCTCTGCCTTTGCCGGCTAATCTAGTCATTGAGTGCCCATAAGTATGTGTTTTGTGGGTGGCTTTTCCAAACTGGTGTTCCTGTGCATATTTTGCTCAGGTGAGGACAAACACACAGACTGTCTTCCCACACCAGTCTGTACCATCAAGCTGTATCTATACCATAACCTGCACGTGGAAGAGACGGAAAGGGCTGTGCCTGATGCTTGTATGTGAAAAACATTTTTAATAATCACATTGTACAGGACATGGAATGAAAGAAAGGACAAGACAAGCTGCATCATGGTACTTTGTGGGAAGTACAGTGGTGGATTTGGCATGTCACCCAAACAGCAAAAGGGGGTAGATGAAGAGCACCATCACTAGTCCCTCACACACCTCTCACATTCCCCACTGCCACTGCACCTGTGGCACACACAGGCTCTCCCTGGGTGGTGCATCAAGCACTGGATGATTTGACCACAAGTGGAGTGCTGTTTCAAAACACCTGGGCAATGAGAAATACAAAGAAAACCTATGTGCATGCACAGAAGGGCAAGCCAAATACCCAGATCCCAAATTCTAGTAAGGCAGGTTTTCTCTCATCTCCTGAAATATCACTATAAGTCACCAAAATGTGCCAGGAGGAGAAAAACCAGTGCTCATTACTAAAATCTTCTAAATGATTGTGTTGCTAACAGTCAGCACCAGTGATTCAAGATTGCCCACAGATTGATGATTTCATAGCATCATAGAGTTACAGAACGGAAGGGATGTTAAACACCATCTAGTTCCACACTGCTATGAGCAAGGACACCTTCTACTTGACCAGTTTGCTCAAAGCTGCCTCCAACCCGATTGGGATCCAACTATTTGCCTTGGGCTATTTGAGAAAAATCACATATTTTTTTTACCTAGCCAACACAGGAAGTCTCTGCCTTTCTGTAATGCTTTTCCTCAGGTTACAGATTCAACCCATGCAGGCAAAAATCACACTTATCAGAACACTGATCAGCCACAGTGTTTGAGGTCATCAGGTTAGGTCAAGGAGTTGGGGGGAAGTAGTGTATGCTGTTTGGCTGAACAGTATTTTGTCTTAACATGATATTACAGGAATTTTCTTTTTGATTCAGAGGGCTTCTGAGGCAGCTGAAATGCAATGGTGACTCTGTAAATAAAAGGCTGACTTGGTAACCAGCCTTGTATTTCTCACCAAACCACAAGAAGTTGCGGGAGAAACAGAAGAAAGCTGACAGTAAACTCAGAACTTTAAAGAAAAACTTAAAGGAGTTTTGAATGTCCTTTCCTGAAGACATTAAAGCTCATTGAAATTCCTGACGAACTCTACAGATGTTGTGGATAATCTGGACTAACACAGAGAGGTGTCTCCAGTTCTCCCTCTCATAGAGGCAGTGGCAGCACAGCACTATGGGCTATTGTGAGCTGTTTTTCACAGAAAAAGCCTGTACAGCTTCTTCATATCTATAAGGTTGCTCATACATTAAAATTTTGCAAATGTGTCAGATAAGAAAATTTTCACATTGATTCTCATCCAATTCTCTCTCTTTCATTTCCTTCTTCTTCCAAATTAAAACCTATATGATTGCTTATTTTTAAATCCCTTAGCATTGTTCCAGCTGGTGAGATTCTAGGACATTGGTGCAGTATGCCAACCTTTATTGCTAATACAGAACTAAACTAAGCCAATTTGTGTCCATGGCTCAACTGCTAACATCTGTGGTACTATTTTCTCACAAACTCATTTCATCCATTATGGTCAAACTCCCTTTCTTCAGCTGCAAGGGTGATAAATTTTAAAGTAGTAGCAGTTTCCTGAGAGCTGAGCTTATGAATTTCACCCCAACTTTATGAGAAAATACTGTGACATTTAATGTGAGAAGAAATATAAAGAAGTATCATTAATAGTTAGACTTAATAAGGTACTGTCTGCCCTGTAACACTCTTCACCATTGCTTAAGAACCTGTGAGGAAGTAAAGCATCCACTATTGTTTACTAAGGCTTTTAAAATAAGCTATTTTAAGGTTATTAATGTATTTCTGAGAGATACCAGTTATTTTTTATATTTATTTATAACTGTTTCATTAGTTTTCTAAACGTGAAGATAAGGCTTCTGACATAGTGGTGCAGACAATGACAGAGAATGTCTTTTAGATAGACTGATTTATTGAGATCTCTACATAGGATAGTACTCAGAAGGGAAATTGAATGTCTCAGACAGATGACTGCTTTCTGCCTGGTTGGTGATGGGACTCTATGAGGACCATTGCAGCAGCACCCTCCAAACTGTACTCAGGGGGATTTTTTTCATATCCAGATGGGCCATGGTCCTATACAACACTCACACAAGCAAGGCCCACTGACACTGATTTTCTTTAACTGTGCAAAAGCTTTTCCTATCTCCAGTAGGTAGAAAGCACTTTCCCATGTGACCATTCCTGCATCAGCAGAAGCAGATTCTACTGACCGTACAGGTGTCCTGTTTGTGTTCAGTTTGGTCAATTCTGCTGCAGGAATGGCCTCAGGACATCTTTGAGACTGCAGCACTGCCTGCCCACTGGTCTGTGCACAGCAGCAGCTGCCCAGGGGAGTCTGCAGGGTTGTGCAAACTCCCCTGGAGAGCAGCTGTCAAAACTGGTCAGATGCTTCATAGTGAAGCCAGTAGTTCAGCTGAGCACTTTGTCACACATTAGAGCACTGAACCAAACCAGTCCTGTCCTCATGGATGCTGGGGAGTTCCTGGAGTCCCTGGGGAACAAGTGACTGAAAGTGCACTGGGTGTGCACGCAGGCAAATCCCTGCTATCACTCAACTACTGTGCAAGATCCACCTTCAATTTTTTAATCAGGCTTACAAGTTAAATCCCATAACTCTTTCTACAATAGATATATTTGGTAACCAGAACTTCAGAATAAGGACTGAGATTCATATTTGAGTCTTTTGTCAGACAGAGCCTACTAAATTACTGATGCAAAAGAAAATCAAATAAATATTTCACTGTTTTAATGACAACGTAAAATGCCATTTATTTCCCTGCATAGTAAAGTACTGCTTCTTCCCCCTTCAATTTTATTTGCCTGGTTTCTTTTGTTCTGTAGTTCATGCATAATTTCACACCTGCAAAATTTCTGAAGAGCTAGATTTTGCTTATCAATTTAAACAATAAAGGCAGACAACTCGGAGAAACATGCAGACAGCCATTTCACAGGCTGAACTGAAGGCGCCTGGGCTGCTTATGCCAGGGGAGATTTTACTTTTTGCAGCCAGCTGAGAAGCCTTGCGCTCTTAATATAGTGTTAAAAGACTCAAAAAGCAAAGTTCAATTGTATAAAACCCCATGACACCTAAGAGGAAGAGTACAAAAAATGTAGTTCACTACGGAACACACACTGTGATCATGTTCTCTGATGAATAACATGCATTTTCAAGCAAATGGCTCTTCTTAGAAGCACTCCAAGTGCAAGTGGGATGTCTCCTCTAGCCAAGTCTGTGCACTCTACAGAGGTGGTGCACAGTCATGCATAGCATGGGCTAGATGCAAACCTTCCTGATCAAATCCTACCAAGAAGTTCTTCAGGTAGGCAGCCAAAAGACAGAGGAAGACAAGCTCTCCCTGTGTTTCATGACAGTGGCAAGTAGGTCCTGGGGGGCACTCAAGGATGCTGGTAGGACATAGAGAGTTGTCAGACTGGAGATGGAAAGGAGACAGATAACTAACAGAGAATGATCAAGACAGCCTTGCAATCTCTCTGAAGACTTAATACTACAGAGACAGAAAGTCAGATATGTGCTGTTACCTCTCTTATCAGAAATAAGGACTATGTTGCCAGAACAAGGCTTTGCTCCAGACTGAATACAGGGTGCATCTGTGTGTCTCACCTCTGGAAAATGGTATTGCTGCTGGTCCTAGGTGACAAGGGACCTGAAGAAGGAAAGTTACACTAGGAAGCAGGAAAAAAAGATGTTGCAAAAAGCAGTCATGCTTCCGGGGATTAGCTAACCTGACATTTGTCTAACAGCTTGTTGATATTATGCATTGTGTGCAAGACAGTTTCCAGCTGAGTATGTTTGATGCAGTGCTTGTTCTCCAAGGGCTTGTGCCATCTCAAAGAACTGCTTTTACTCCCCCAGATTCAGGGCTATTGCCAAAGGGTGTTAAATATCTAAGCAGCTTTGGACAGAAAAGTGCAGCCTTTGTGATACCTTTCTGTCTATCAATCTTGTAAAGCTGTCTAGACTGTCCCAGGAGAGGGGGTGGAAGTGCAAATCAGATATATGTGTAAATCTAGAAGTGTAAATCAGATTCTATAAGCATGCCTTTGCAACAGGGGATAGGGAAAAAAATTGCCCAAAGTTCTCAAGATGAAAACCCAAGGACACTCTTGAAGCTCTGGTAATAAATTAATCTTTCCTTCTCTGGAATTAAATGAATGGCCAAAATCTTCTAGGAGCTGTGCTCAATAGATCCACGTCTTCAATACAGTGCAGCTAATACTCTGCTGAAATGGGATCATGACACACAACAGCAGCAGAGCACACCTCATGGGGGTGGGTCACAGTGCTGCAAAATAATTTATGTGAGCAGAAGCAATGGCTGGTACCATGGAGGTAATTATGTTTATTATCTCTGAGCCCATGGTGACAGCAAATGTGCCCAGCAATAGCTATATCTCACCAACACAGTAGTCACCCACACAGCTAATGTAGTCATGGTCATTTTACGAATTACAACAAGGTAATATCTGTGGAAAGTTATTAAACCTGCTAATGTAACAGTGCCTGGTACATGGTTTTAATATCCACTATTTATTATTTTAGTTCTTTGCAATAAAAAGCCTGAAATATCATTTCCTTTCCAGAGTTTCTGGCTGTGCCTGGATTTACTCTAGTCCCACAGGGAAGGACAATTAAATGTTCCAGTTTTAATAGCTGACAGACCTGAGTTCTGTACCCTGTCTTGAGACAACAGACTTGTTGTATTTTTCATGTTCCTTTTGTTGTTTTGGTGTTTTTTTCAAAGATCCAGTGATACCTCGCAGTTAAGTTTATGCAGAAAATACCCAGCAGAACTACAGATGTGGATTATTGTGTTTTCTACATGGCCCTTCTAGAGAAATGAACTTAAACCTGCAGAGGCCCATGCTAGTGGCTTGCAACGAAACCTGTGATTTTTTGTGTAAGGCCTTTTCTACTGAGAGAGAAATAAGATATTGATGATAAACTCTTAGGTAAGGATTTTTATATAAAACGAAGACCAGACTCAGTGATATGGATTCTCTTGGGCAAGAACCAAAGAGGATGTCAAAGCATGTGCTGTCTTTGGGCTGTGTTCAAATCACCTGCTGCTGCAGCCACCCACCCAGCCAGGGCTGTTTCTCTACCTCCTGGCAATGAGCAAGCAATGAACAGGCAGGCAAAGGAATTGCAAAGTGCCCAGATATCATTCCACAGCAGAAAAATTCCCTGCTGGTCTACAGGAAAAGCTAGAGGGAAAAATGAATCGGTTCCCAAGGCACTAAAGCTTCTGACACCTCTTGCTATATGTTACCAAGTCAATTTGTATTCTGCACCTTATTTTGCTAAAGATAATTTGCCATTAGGCAAATCAACTCTTTGGACAAGACTTGATGAAATACTGTACTAAACTCTACAAATTGCATGCAAAGCCTTTGAGCCGATTTCCTCCTTGGCACTTCCCAACTTGCAATGCCATTCTGAAAGCAGCCAGTTCTGATGGGAATTCTGTTGCCTTTGTTTCCTCTTCACATACAGATACGGTTTGTTCCTCAGTGCTCTATTATCTGTGAGGGCTCTTGGTATATTACAACTATCTTTTTCACTGGTTGAAGTCATATCTATTTGAATCTTATTCTCTAGTTTTCTTATTTCACTTCCCCCAAGTAATTCCCTTGATCTCTTCTCAGTTCCTGGGTACGCCAAAAACCAAATCTTTGTATTTTCATGACTGTGGAAGTGAATTATCTAAGGCAAACATTCTTCATAGCAAATGTGCAAAACTGAAAAAAAAAATGGAGTTATGAGTCATGTTCAGCAAATAATCAGGAAGCAAACATTTAAATAAAAATAATGTATATATTCAATGGAAGTTGCTACAAAGAAATTGGAAGAAAATTCAGCTCAGCTAAATCAGGACCACATACAGAAAAGCAAAGCTAAATTATGAACAGCAGTTTTCTTTCTGAAATGGTAAATAAAGCTGCATTAAAAAATAATGAACCTGCACAAAAGATAAAAGGACATTTCACCATTTCACCATAAAGACAGCATTCTCTGTCTTTATGTCATCCTCCCCATTACTTTTCCTCAGTCTGATGACACTGTGGAAAAGTCTTTCTGTGGAACAGGCTTTTCCTCACTCACTGCCTACTTGTCCTTTTCACCTGCTTTCTTCCTTAACCTCTGCAGCAGGTGCTATTAAAATAGCTCGGAACAGTTCCAGTTAATTGGAGCTTTCTTTCCTCTTTTTTCAGAACTGGTTTATTTTTTCTGAGCCTATGCATAAATATTTTCTTTCCTACCACATTTCTTTTTCTATGACCATTTTCTTCCAAGTCCATTTCTTCATTTACACCATACCATCTACTGAGGCATATGGGGAGGGAGTAGGAATTCACAAGCATGCCTAAAGTGACTCATCTATTCATTCCAGAGTGAGATGCCACATTTTTCAAAATTGACTACACTGGAGCCTAATTAAGGAATTAAGTCCCTAACAGTACAGAGTGACACTGGAAACTGCAGCACACAAATTAAAGGAGAAATGCATTTTCATGGCATTAATTATTTACATAAGGGAAGAAAATGAGCAAGGTTTCTGCTATGAGTCAGGCAGAGAAGTTCTCATGGGGCAGTGAGCTGGGCAGTGAGCTGAGCTGTCTGCACTGTTTAACAACAAAAGTTGTAAAGAATAGCTTGCACTATTCATGCATGAATAGTAGAGAAATCCACCACTGCATTTTGCAGTGGTGTCTGAGAAGTAGTTATTTAATCAAAAAAATGCCATAGCATTAACCATTTATTAAAGAGGAAGGACAGTGGAGTGAGAAGTGGCTTTCAGGAGGAAGAGGTTTGGCTTTATCTCAGTGTTTATTTTAAATGATTGCTTTTGTACCCAGGAGGAGCTGCACAGCAGAGTGCTGCCTAGGAGCAGGTGAGCCTCTGCTCCTTCTGCACTGCTCCTGTTGGTGACTGGTTATTTTTAAGATTCAACAAGCATTTTCTCTTGCAGGCTTTGTTCTGCAAGGAAGCTGTGATGTCCTCGGGGACGGAGATGTAGATCAGTGCTGTCTGATGCTGCAAAGCCAGAACAGCCTTCGCATCACCTGTTCTAGAAAAGGCAAAGTGGCACCACAGCAACGCTTCAGCACAGGGATGTGTGGGTCAGAACCCATGACACAGTCTTCACCAGGAATGTCCTACGTACAGGAATACTATGGGAAAACCTCTAGTGTTTGGGGTTTTTTTTTAATGATTTGTAGACAATGAGTTTACTGATGAACTGGTCAAGCTTTTATAAAATATGCTAAAACTAAACATGCCATCCTTCTCTAACTACTATATAGTTGCCTCAAGAAAATGTAATTAAGACAGTATTGATTTACCACACACTTCCAGTGTCACAGATCAGTTATCCCACTGACATTTACACAAGCTCCTTTTGACCTGGAGCACACTGCAAATACTCAGTCAAGTAATAATCTGCATTACACTTGCTGGATGTACTAGAACCTACTAGACACAAGTAAAATTGATTGGGTCTTGATTTTCCAGAGTATCTGAGAAATTCATAGCTTTTTCTGAGACAGAGAAGAATTTTGCTTGATTCTAATACATACTAAATCTGAGCCTAAAGTGAAGAATAAGCCTTCTTTTTTCTACCAATAATCTTCTCTTTATTGCAAGAAACAATTTTCTTCCTCCCTTGGATGCTAGCACAGACATTAAGAAATAATTCTTTTCTCCTTATAAACTACACTCTTCAATGTTCAAATTAATTTTAAAGTCATGCTTATCGTAAAATTCAAGATTATTGTTATTACTATTATTGATGGGTTTTCAGCAGCAGATTTATATGCTGTTGAAAAATTATTTCATTATTTAAACAGAATCTCAGCATCACCTTGTAATAGATTTCTGAAGTTTTCTACTGGTGACAGCATAATTCTTCTTTTGCCCTTAGCAAGTCCTACCCAGCTTATACTACATCTCCTTCTATTTTCCATTTTTTCCTAGACTGCTGTTTCAGATGGTTTTGTACTGATTTCAATTTGAGCTCAGTTCTAGATTCTAACTTAGCTCTGATTTCATGCATGTCAGTAAGTTCTCTTACACTCCAGGAACCTCCCGGTCAGTTTCCTCTTGGCTGTGTTGTATTTCCAGCAGACAGAAGAGAGGAAGATATGGCTCTCACTCCAAACTTGACACTCTTGCCTCATTTGGCTACGTGTCTGTTGTTGGAGAATCGTAAAATCATAGAATATCCTCAAGGATAACTAAGCCCTGCACAGGATGACCCCAAGTGTCACACTATGTGCCTGAGAGCATTGTCCAAACACTTCTTGAATATTGTAAGGCTTGGTGGGTGATCACCTCCCTGAAAAGCCTGTTCCAGTGCCTAAACACCCTCTGGGTGAAGAACCTTTTCCTAATGTCCAACCTAAACCTCCCGAGACAGATTCAGACCATTCCCTCAGGTCCTATTGCTGGTCAAGAGAGAGAAGAAATCAGTGCCTTCCCCTCTGCTTCCTCTTGAAGAAGAGTATTTTCTCAACAGTTTTTAATGCTTCTGTGTGTTAGTGAGAGAGCTGGAGAAATTCCGAGTCCGTTTGGAGGAACACCTATTAAGGTCTTGGATATCTAGTACAAGACATCTCTTTGGAATTCTGATAACAAAGTGCCTATTAATTTAAATGAAAAATAAAAATAACTTCTCTAACACTCTGATGTTTTCAGACCTGAAAGAGCTGGAAGGATCAGAAACTGTATATGCATCTGGGACACAAAGGGAGGTGAAAAGTGAAGCTAAGCATTTTGTCATATTTCATTATCCAGGACAGCATTTCCCAAGGCAGGTACCTGAAAGGAAAGAAAGATTAAAGAAAGAAAGAAACATATAACATTCTATCCTAATGTAGCGGTGCATTTTATACCTTTTTATTTATTGTTAATATTAATTTGTTCTGTAATGGTTTCTCCCAAGTTCCCCCCTGTATTTCTCCCCATTTGGTTTCTCCTTGTCTTTGTTCTCCATAGCCTGTCACTCTCTGGGAAGCCTCTCCTCTCCTTCCAGAATGTTCGGAGAGGCTCGGTCCCAGATTGGAGCAGGCTGGGGAACCCCCACCCCTCGTTTCCCATTCGCTGTCTGTATGACATCCATATTTCCCTTATTGGCTTTCCCTCTTGTGTCCACCCCCTTCTCCCAACCCCATATAAGCTGTGGCCACGCCTCTGGCAGGGACACTCTCGAGAGAGGCTCAGAGAGAAGTGTGGCTCCCCTGCGAAGGGCAGGTGACAATAAAAACCATCTAGCCACAAAGTAGCCTCCTCGCTTCCTACCTTCGTCAAGCCTCACCGACATCTCTCGTGCAGCTCTGACCCACGGGGGGGGTGGTAGCCGGTCCGCCTGCTGCCACCAACCGAGTTTGGAAGTATCCCGAGCCAGGGCTAGCCGGGAACAGCTGGAAGCCACTTTCCAGCTGGGCTCGAGGGATATTTTCATCCTAATACTGAGAAGTTTTCATAGGTGTATTGGAACAAGGAATTAATATCAGTTACAAGCTGTATGACCTGCCCTGCAATGACTCAGGTGTTTAACCACAGGTGTCTCTCTTACCTGACTCACCACCAGGCCCCTCTCACTGCAGAGAGATCATCTAAGGCTTATAAACTCAGAGCTGAGCAGCCACATCCTGCCAGCCATGGGACATTGTGACAGGGAATTGCAGATTGCCAGTAACACAGTCAGGAGTTCTTTTGGGTGAGGAGCACTGCACTCATCTTCCCATAGCGCTGCAAAGTTCTCAACACCACCATTTTCATGAGCAGCATATTAATCTGTTGTTGGAACCCAGGACATCCCTCTGGGTGCCCTGGGTGATCTGAGACCCTGGCAAGGGTCCAGAGACAAACCATGAGAGTTTGATTAGGATAGTATTAATTTATCATCGGGTGTAGATGTAGAATTTTGGGGTTTAATGGAGTTTCAAGAAGGCAAGATGGAGGAATCTGGGCGCGTCCCTGTCCTTCTGCTTCTTCTTCTTGCCCTCCATCTTCTGCTGTGGTGGTGGCACTTTTGGATTGGATTAGAGTAGAAATACACTGTCTAACATAGGTGATAGGTATTGGTATTTATCTGTAAACATAGAACATGTAGTACATAGTATAAGAGATAGCGACCACCCAGGAGGCAGGCAGTTAGCCTTGGACAACAGTGTAGGTATCATCTACACTAGCTGAGAAGGAATGTTTAGGAACAAGAAAGAATAAACAACTTTGATAAAGAAACCGACGCATCCTGACTCCTTCTTCTGGAACGGGGCTTGGAAAAAAAGGACTTCATCCGCAATCTCGGAAGGCTATCAGCCCGGGATCCGAGAATCTGTCAGCTCCAGACAGACAACTGAGACAAAAGCAGTATTTGTTCTTTCATTTCCACCATAGGACAAGCAGTCTAGCTGGATTTGTGCAGTGTAGGATTATACTGATTTTTCTGAAAGCAATTACAATAAGGTGTATTACACAGGACATAGCAGCAAGATCAAAGAATGACTATTTGCAGAAATAACTATGGGAGGAAAAACGCAAATTATACAACACTATGTCTTTTCCATGGACTTAAAGAGATATCTTAAGGGACAAATAAAATAAATCATATCACAGCTCCGTTTCACTTGCTTGTTTAAATATTCGGATCATTGCATTACCATGTTAGGAATATTATTCCAACTTCTTTTAATATATTTCTGGCTCATATGCAAAGCTTTGTTGCATCATTTGTGAATGTACTCTAGTAAAAATAATCACATACCCTGATAGATGAATGACCTGTGATCTTCATCTGGTTAGCTAGCTTTTCCTTCAAGCAATGTGATGTTTTTATCTGGGAAATCAATTATAAACTCAACACCATGTAATTAGTTCAGCTATCTGAATACACTGCCATTTTATAGCATCTAAGAGCTCAATGTGGCATTGGTGAATATGGCCCAGGACCTTCAAAAGGTCTTCAGCCATGTAGAAGCTAGAAGGCAAACAAGGTGAGCTAGGGCTTTTGAAGAGCAGGAGAGATCTGTGTTTAGGAAGCTGAACCAAGATCCCTTGCAGGAAAACAGCGATATAACTTCCTTTCTCACATTTTTAAGAAAAGTCAGGAGCGCAGGCCATGGCTGAAGACCCTTCACCAGTTCATTCCAGCCCCACATAAAACAAGAAAAACTGTTTTAAAGAAGATCACAACCTGGACCTGTCAAGAGATACACCGGATGGTAACTCAGCCTCCTCTACCTCTTGGCTATTTTATTAAGTTGTATGACTTTGTACCTCCTTAACCTACTGAACAGGAAGAAATGTGAGAATTTTGAACATTTTTGATGCTATATTCTCTACCTAAAGACATACATTTATATCAGGCATACTTTATGTGTATGCCCTTTAAAAGATGCATGGTTCGCTCAAAAAGAAACAGGCCAATTAAATAATTATACTTCCCTTAGGCTTCACGTTGCTGCCAGTCACAAAAATACCCCAAATTTGAATAATCAGAGTTACACACAATATTTCAGATATGATCACATAAGTACCTTATGCAATGCTACTGATATCTCCCTGTATCTATCAGAAACACTTCTCTCTCTTTTTCACAGGACATTAGTGGGTATAATCATACACTTCTCAGTCAGTACCCTTCCATCTCTTTTTCTTCTACTGTCACTTCTAAATTACGAGTTTCCAGTTATTACAGGAATACCTGCAATTAATCCTGGCAGACATCACTTATCCTTTCATCCTACTTCTATTTTATGTGGTCTGGAGGCTGCTCTATTCTTCCCTTCTCTCATTTGGTTCTGGTGTTGGTAACAACTCTGTTTTGTGCCATCTACAGATGTAATTTCTTCTCCTCTGTGGTAAGGTCTTTAATGAAAATACTGAATCAAAGTGGTCCTTAACTTCAGTTTCTGTTCTACTTAGTCTGTGCATCTCACACATGCCCACATCTTAGGAGGCCAATAAAACAGAATTAAAGTATGTGATCTGCTCGTACATACTGGGTGTGCAGACCTACAAGAATAGCTTCTTTATTTGGTATATTTATCAATTTTCTCTGCCTCTATACTGAAATTAAGGAGGAATATTACATGTGAGGAAACTTAAACAGTCCTTTCTACTTAAAGCTGCTAATGAAAATGTCTCAGATTTCATCCTGCAAAGTCTGTGCCCCAGGTTCTCAGGTAGAGTCGACACACAACAGACTGGTTTTCTCATTAAGACGATGACAGCCTTCCAAGTCTTTCTTGTAAAACTGACCTTGGCCCATTGTTGGGTCTTTTTTATTGCCTTGGCACATACTTTTGGGGTTTTCTCCTAGGCATAGGGAAAGTGCTGTGAAAGATTACAGGAAACTTGTTTGTGCTGAGTCATTTCTGCAAAGATCTTCTTTTCTGATTTGTGTCCCTATAAAGACCACCTCTTTTCCCCTAGACCAGCTTTGATGTCCAGACTGCATATTAGCAGCAACGTTCCAGTGCATTACACTACCTCCAGATGCTGGTATGAATTTCAAATTCTCTTCATCCCGTTCTTCCCGCAACCTGCAGATCATCCTGGACTCTCTTCTTCCAGTGTCTCCCATACAAAAAACAGCCAGGCTTTTTCTTGAAAGCTCCATCTACCCAGCAACTTGTCTGGAACAATATCCATTGAGAATGGTATTCAAAGAGGGATAAAAAAGTATTACAAGACCTCTGGCTGGGACACTCCCAGATTCTTGCAACAAAGGTTTAGTGGCTTTCTGAGCTGACAACAGCATGCAGTTCAACTTGTTTGAAATCAGTCAATGAATTTATCCTCCATCAGCTCTTCTAATTGCTTCTATTTTAGTCTTTTAAATGTTTTGTTGGCACTGGAAGCCACAATTTGATTACACACTCTAAGAAAATGCTTTCTCTTGCATTACTTTTTTTTAATCTGCTGCCTGTAACCTCATTAAATGCCCTCTGTCATTATAGGGAACACAGAATAATCATTTTCCATCCCTTCTCAACATAGTATTTAGAGATTTTTATCATAGTCATGTCTTTTCAAACCTGAGCAATTCTTTCCCATATAATTTCTGGAATATATGCAATAGCTTTCATAATTGTTGTTGTGCTTGTCTGCACCGATTTTTATATCTGTTATATATTTCTGTCCTGGAATTACCTTTAATGTACATGGATGTTAAGCTGAAGGTACTTCTTACATTCCTTGCATTCATATAGTCACATAAAGGAACTTTATTGGAGAAACTGAGATCTCCAAATGTAGTATTATATTCATAAAAGAGTAACTCTCACAACTAATAAGTCTCTGATAATTGTCTTTATCAAAATTTCTTTGTTAACACACGTTGTTCTCAAATATATTGTGGACAGGAACTGACTCACACATACTGGAGTCATTAAAATTCCCATCTAAAAATCTTAGAATAATTTTCTGGAGTAATTTTCAAGACAGGAATAGGGAAATTATCCGTTTCCTCCCTAGAAAATGTTCACCAGGCTTAAAGCCAGCAAAAATCCCTGAAATTTCAGGACAGGTTAGACACGCCTTAGCTTTAGCTTTAGCCACATAAGAGCTAAGCACATCTAGAACAAAAATGTCAGAATCAACCCCCTGACAACATATAGAATTGATTGAAATTCCATTTTCTCCCAGTAACACATTCTGCAGAAAAATATTGCAACCACTTCTAGTTAATGGTCTTCTGCAAAAAATAGCAGAGCAGAATGAGTCATTTTCTCAGTTGGGGATATAGAAAAGATTAGAAAGTAATGAAAAAGTGGGCAACATGAGCTGCATTTATCAAGCTGATGATACTAGAGCATGCCAGCTTCCTTTGTTCCTGCACTGGTAGCAAGGAGCTGGTGCTGGGATTTCCCTGCAAAGTCACCTGTTCTCTCACTCTGTTCTCCAGGAAGGAAATCTGCTTCTGTTCTGTTGTTCTACAGAACCAAGAACTGAACAATCACCAAAACAAAATCAGCTGGTTTAGTATCACCCACACTGGATATTTTCTTTCCAACAATCTGTTAAATTTCTTGAGAAGCTCTGTCTCGAAATGCCAGAAGTTCAGTCAAGAACAAAAGCTTTAGTAAGGTTTTAGCATGGCCATGCCCATGAAAACCAAAGATTACATATCAAGGGACATACACAAAATGTATTCAAGCATCTAGCATTTTGTTATAACATATTTTACTGGTTTATTGTTTAAAAATACATTTGGACTTGGGCTAAAAGGTGAGGTTTGAGAAAAAAGTTCTTTTCCACAATACTTTCACTGACTCCTTGGAGTGTTTCCATTGAATTTGGTTTTACTATATTTAAATTCTGCTCTCCATAGGTAAGCCATAAACAGAAAGAAAGAAAATTTCAATGATGCTTCATGACTTTTAATAGACTTTTGCATGATTTATTGATGTAAATATATTTCAAATAACCCGTTGGACAATAAAGGGCAAATGAAGTATTTTTTCTTTAACAGACAACTTGGAAATGAACAGTATAAATAGAACATAGTCATCACCACTTTATTTTACGTCATTCCAATCTACTATCAATTTCTTTTCATATACAAACTGGTTTGTAATCTTGAATACCTAGAAAACTTGCATAATGAAACATGTTATTTACACTGTGTATGAGTCACAAATAATTACAAATAAAAAGAATATAAAATGATTAAAATGTATCATTACATGAAAAACAAGGAAGATATAGTAGATGCTCTGATTAACTATAAATACTTACATATTTGTACATACATTTCTAATCTGAAATTGCTAGATGATATATCTGATGACTTTGATCAGGAATACTAGTTCTTATGCTTGCACTACTGGAGAGGAAGCAATACTTTCAGACATAATGAGCCACTTAGGAAACATTTATGGAACTGCGTAGGATGAAATGTATTCATTTTAAAAAACAAAAATAAAATATTTGACATTGCAAAATATAAGCATTTTCACTCATGCCATTGAGATACATTGTATATTAAACCAATACTGTAAGATGGCGTTGCAAATAAATCATAACAGAGATATATAACATTTTAAAAATAAGCAACTCACATGGCATTTGCATCATAAAATAGCAGATGTACAGTATTATTTACATTGCAAACCGAAGAGAGAATAACCCCATGAAACTGCAGCAAACGAACTGTTGGGAACATTGATCACAGACCTGATTCATAAAATATGTAGGCATGTGTGTAGGATGTGTGTAAGAACTGCTCCTGGACGTGGGCTTTGTGAAGGCTTAGGACCACCACTGGTCAGTCCTGGTTCACAATAACATTCAAAGTTCCTACCACAAAGCCTTGATGGAAACTGAACCTTACCTGCCAAGGCCCAGCAGCATATTTGGGTATTGACCACTTAAGCAACCAATCTTTGAACAGCCTTTTTTTATTTTTTTAAATTAAAAATTCAAACACCTCCTGGCCCATGGCTGTATTACAGCTGCTCAGTAGAAAATTTATGTATGGAAACTGAGGTGGAACTCCTATGAGATGGCTGATCAGCTCTGACCACTGTACTTGGATGGTTTTAGTTCCACCTCTGGAACATGAAATTGGATAAATGAGCTCTGCCTCACAATTGCCCACATTTGTTTCTTTTTTTTCTTCCCTGCTTATTTTCCTATATTTCTAGAAAGTTTTTATGACACAAGAGAGTAGGTAGTACAAATCATGTACTCCTGCCAACATCTGAAATTCCGACTGCTGTAAATTTTATTTTTTCAGGATTTGCCATGCTGAACTGCATTGACCACGTGTCTGCACTAGCTGAGCAACATGTCAACATGTGTTGTACCTTTGTACATCAGCTCTACTGCATAAGGTGAGCCCACGAAACTTGAAAAGTTGGTCTGCCCCTTGCAATAAACCTAAAATATCCTTACAAAACTTCTCACCTGAGATACAGAATTTTTCTGCACATGTTTAGTGTGGCCCTTTTATCCAGGAATAAGAAATACAGTCTGGGTGGTATCTTGAGCAGCCAACAATGTAACTGAACCATTGCATTTCATACTCTGTTATTACAATGTTCAGAAGAACAAGCTCTGCCAATGACTCCCAATGAATTAGCTACCTTTGGAACTGCTAAAGCCTAGATGGATTTGGTGTCTGGATTGCATTTGCTATGTAATTCGTCACCAGGTAACTTTATTTTGCTTTGCAGATCTTTTGGCTTCAAAAGAAAGACAGTGAAGGAAGAAATAAATATTTTATGAGCAGCTGTTATGTATATCAGCAAGTTTTAATGAGGAAAAAACCCATATCACTTTTTTCACCATATACACAAAAAATTACTAATTTGTCCTAATATTCTGTCTTCTTTGATCACCTCTTCATTGACTTAGCTCTGAAATAGAGGCATCCTGGTCACAATCAGGATCAAAATATTTTTGAGAGACTTTTCTCTGGAGAAACATTTTTTTATGGATATTGTACTACTATTATGACAAGAATTAATTAAAGTGAGCTACCAACCAGAAGACGAGGTCAAATAAAGTGACAACTGTCCTGAAAAAAACTTGTATGATTTTTTTTTAGTCCAGATAATTTCTCCACTACAGTACACTTCCACATAAAACTGGAAGCAGAAATTAGAACAACTTCTATGAAGATGCCAGTGTCTATGGCAAAGGCCTCATCAAATATATCCATTATAATGACTCAAGAAACTGCAGAACTGAATAAGCAATGCAAGAACTTCAGAATTTCCTCAGCTGAACTTCAAAGGATTTTTGTTGTTTTGGTGATCACTAGAAACTCATAAATGAAATTTTGGATCTATTTATATTTATGAATCAGGTACTGTGCAAAGGTCATGCACTGAAATAGCTCATTACTTTTCCCTTTCAAATGCATTAATGGGGAATCAGTAGGATGGAGCCCACCACAAGTAAAGTAAAAGCATGAGAAAAGAGTATTTGTTGAATGGAAATGTTACTGTTAGTATTTAGACAAGGCAAAACTTTGCTTGGTCCTGTGAAGAACAAGAAAACCTGTATTTTGATTATAAACATTTATATGAATACTAGCCTAAAACTAGAGGCATTGAAATAGAAGATGTATAGTATATTGTATATTGCTTTTCTTATAGAGTGTACATTATGTTTCTAATATGGTGACAAACAAGTAAAATCTTTTAGGACAAACTAAAGGGACCTCATTGGAACAAACACCATTAATAGCAGGTCACAGAATGAAAGCAAGATGTCAAGTCACAACACAGTGCAGGCACGCTGTTAAAAGATAGTCTGGGGTATTTTGAGAAGGCTTTGTCCTTCAGCTACCTCTTAACAACATACCTGCATGAGCTTTGTAAAGTTTTTTCTTCTTGTTTGAGGCCTTCAGAGGCTTTGAAAAAAGAAGGATAAAAAAGGCAAACTGTCCTCAGTTACGCTTTGGAAGAATTGTATCACCAAAGCCTACTCAAAAGGAGGCAAAAAGATTAAATTAAAAAGTATCAATAGAAGTGGAACAGAACAAGACTGTTTTGTTTCCTCTAGAGAAGGCCCAGGCTATTGGCACTGTTTGCATTTGCTAGTGAATAGAAGTGGCTTATCAGGAGATTCAGGAAAGGCATTCACTGATCTCTCTAAGCCTGTAAGATTTACAAATAGCATCTGCTTTTCTATTTCCCAGCAACATACAGAGAAAAGACCCTTTGCTGTATGCAGGTCTGTGTAAACAGTTAGACACAAAATAGTAATTTTAAGACAAGAAGAATAAACTTTAGATTACAGTTTTTTTCAGAAGCTCATAGGATCAACAGCTACCAAGACATACATTCTGTTATAGGAAGAGCAGTACAAATGTTAAAGCTTTTAAGACCGTAGATAGTTCACTGCACACACAATTTTCCCATGGCCTACACATATGGCACATCAAGTTTTTACATAGACTTGTGTTCCCACGGAGGGATTAATACTGAATTCTGAATGTGTTATTACTGGTGCTGCAGCCTCGAATAACTTCTTCAATGCCACAGCACAGGCCTGGTTAGTACATACATCATGCACTTCAACTGCTCACAATCAAAGACACAAATGACAGAACCAAACTTTACTGGTTTGTTTTTGTTTGTTTGCGTTTTTCAAGTAGGCAAGTCTTTGGTTAGTAATAAATTCAGTTGGTTTGGGGAAGCAATCATAACTGAAATAGCAACTTTCAACCAGAGGTACTTACTGGAACTTCCAGACCACTAAGTCTACCAAACAAATCCCAATAAAAAAACCTGAAATGCAGCATGTGATAATTTGTATGGACTCTGCTTATGTTGGCAGGTGGATTCCTTTGCTGAACAGCTAGTTACAGGACAAGTAATCAGATGCAATTTTGCAATTAATCCCTTGATGTCAGTGTGGGAAGATCTTGGCTTGTATGCTTTCTGAGCTTTTCTGCTCATGCCATCTCACAGTAGAATTCTAAGCTGCCCCATCCCTTCCCAATAGATCACAGGCTGATGTTTTAAAATAATGTTCAGATTTACAGAGTACTAAAATTAATCTCTGAATCATTAAGTTGACAGAAATCTCCAAGGACACTGCCTTATCTCCCCTGTGTATTACTAAAATGGAACTACGGTCATTAATTACATTATCCTTTGTCTGTAAGAAATTTTATACAAACAGGTTCAGGTTCACAAACATCTCAGTGCTCTAAACCCTCATAGAGCTCTAGTATTCTTTAATGGCATCCAATATTATTTTAATGCTAAGCAACTATCATTGATAGTGCAAGGTTGTAATCTTATTAGTGCAGAATGCTTGTACAAGTCTCTTCAGATAAGCTTTATAAAACAACAACACAAACAGTATTACAGAACTACACAAAAAGCATTTGCACCCAGGGGACGAATATTTGTCCATTTCCACAGGAGTCCAGGCTTTGAGGTGGTCAATCTTCATATTTTAGGAGGAGCAAATAATTTTATCCAGCATCCAGAACAGAAAAGTTTGAAACAAGACAAGCAGCAGTTCTCAGCATTCATAAAGCTGAAATTAAAACTGCACTCTACTGAACAGTTCTGCCCCTTTGGTCTGCTCTCAGTAAATGACACACCAGCAATGGGTGGCTCATAACTCTTCCTAAAATTCCCACTCCCAGAACTGAGCATCATGAACTCGGGTGAAAATCCATCTTCCTACAATAATCCAAGTTATCTTCACATATGTCTGGCTCTGTTATTACAGATATTTGTGAACACCTTAGATAGGAATTAGCCCTCAGATTTTACTTTGGCAACACTGAAATTAAAGGGAAAAGTTGAAAGATAAAACTCTAAGGCATCAAAGTTAATGTCCTCTAGCATTACTTTCAGAGGAAATGAAGATGAGCCTGAATGAATCACCAGTTAAATCACCAATTTCAGCTGGTTCCTGGAAAAGCTGTTTAAACAAGTATCAGAAATTACTTTCCATTCACTTTCTTGAATTTCATGACTCCTGATTAGAAGAGAGAGCCAGAATCACAGTCGTAGACAACTGGATAATTGTTATCACATCTTCTAGGAGAGATATTGCACGCAAAGTTCAATTTGTTCTCAGAGGCTATGGGAAGAGACTGAACCATGACTCGGTAGGCCAAGCTGTGGATTTCATGCCAATAATATGAGCTTGTTTCGCAAAAGTTTCTCCTTATTACAATTTAATCCCACTGAAATATATAAATATAAACCAGTAGATTTTTTAGTAGCATTCAGTTCCTTCTCTAAGGTTGGCCATAGAGGCAGAGCAAAGTGGCAAAGAGAGTAAGGGGATTATTTGTGGCTGTGAAATAATTGGTTGGACTCTCCAGGATGGTGATCTGAGAAGCCCTTAATATTTATGTGTTGCAGCCATGAATTGCACAAACAGAATACACACAGCTTCTTAAAACACTATGGGATCCTGCAAAAAAGAACTTTAAAAGAATTTTAGTAAACTGGGAAAGGTTAAACTTTTATCAAGAAGGAATGTAGTCAGTCTAGCAGTAGAGCCCACCATATTCAGGAAAAACAAACAAACAAACAAACAAAGCAGTTACTGTTCTCTTAAAATACTTTGCTGGAAAATACTTGTGTCATTAATCTCTGGGCTTTAAAGAAACTGAAGTTTAGAAACTAAAGGGATGAAGCTGGCCATGTTCTTCATAAAAGGAAGGATGGATGCTAAAGTTGCATGATTTGGTTTAGAGTAATCCCAAGGGTAGTTGACAATATGCCTGTAATATCTCAAGCTAGCTATCAGACAACGTCCACATATTTTGTATTATTTATCCTTAACTATATTTCTACAAATTTAAGCAGTGATATCGAAGTATGCTGTGGAATGCATACATGAAGTGTAGGATGTGCAACGCAGATAACTGCTGGTGCTGCTTGTCCTGACATTTCTGTTCCACCACTGAACCTTAAGGCCCTGCTAATAATGGTACACACTGAGTGCCATATAAACGGCATTGATGCTAATTAAATCCCAAAATCAAGATTACTCTTGACCTCTTTTACTATGAGGACTTCTGCAAGAACAAAAATTTGCAAAAAGAACTCTAGTTTATAAGATATCCAGAAGACAATGAACATAAATACTTTACAAATATTTTTCACAGTGATTTGCTTCACTGACATAAGTCATTATTTATACCCTACACTTGTCAGTGCCTCAGATCTGAAATGCAGAGATTTTATAACAGGTGTGCAGAAAAGACACATACTACAGAAAGAATTTCTAAAGAAAGTGGTGAAGGTTATTCCTGAGCTATGCATAGGTCAGCTTGTGAATATGTAAGTAAAAGGAATTACTTAATTCATAGTAGAAACTGTGTGCAACTACTGTCATCCCTGTCTTCAGCTGAGACCCAGCCTGTACCTTGAAGAATTTTTCACCTTGACCAAACAGGCTAAGGTTCCCTATCTGAAGTGGATTGCTGTTCCTTCAGGGTCATACACAGTATGGTGGAACTGCCCTGCTGCAGAAAATAAGTAATTGAAGAAAAATGAAGAATAAAAAAGTGATTTGTTTTGTTTAGTTTGTTAAATCCAAGCAAGAAGCAATACAAACTTAAAAAATCATGGCATAGAAGAGAATTCTTTAAAATGCAAATGTTTGAGGCAATGGAAAATAATTACCCACTTTTTAGTAAAGATATGCTGAGGTTTGGAAATTTGCTTTCACTGTATCTCTGTTATTAGATTTGGGTTTTGGGAGTTTAGTTTTTATTTTTCAGTTGAATAAATTTAGCAATAAATTATCTCCTCCCTCCTGCGAAGAAGATGGAAATGTCAAGCCAAAAACTTTATTTTCAGTATTCAAATAATGGCTTTAACATGACTTTCAGTGCCTAACTTGAGATACTGAACTTTGAAGGGACTGTGGCCAAACTGATTCAGCTGATAAAACAGAAACCACAAGGTGGATTTAGAAGGTGAATAAATCAGAATTAAGACTAAATCTTGTCATTCTTCTTCTTTGTGATTGAATTTGTTTTTAATGTAATTTTATGGGTACCTTGCTTGCAGTTGAGCAGTTTTTTGTTGCTTTTTCTTCAGATGTTATGGTATTTTGATGTACCTTTACCTCTGTTACTGAATTCACCCTTCTCTGGCAAGCCCATAGTGTCTATTTTTAGCTCCATGAGCTACTAATCCAGTTTCTCTGACAACTGCAATTTGTTGGAAGAAATGACTAGTGTTACGTTGTCTCAGAGCTATGAGCCCGTTTGAGAAATCAGCTTCCTAGCTGACCTTTAAAGCAAGTGAGAATAATGTGCCTGCAATTCCACAGGGTTTGGATTTCATTATCACAGCAGTGTGTATGAGATGGGCTGGCCCTGCTGCACAACTCTGCCTCTCTGTTTTGTTTTCCTGCTAATTATAGAAACTGTTTACTGTAGATGGAAAATCTGCAAGTTTTCTCAGCTCTTGAGGACAATACTATTTCTAATCCTTTTCTCTGGAGAGTAACAGTTCACAGAGTGGAGGACTGCCATACTATTGATTCCTCTCAAGAGGAGCTTTCCCACGGACCATGACTGTGGTGAGAATCACCACAGATGTCCAAGGATCAGAATGGCAACTGCAAACAGAAGAGAGACGTATGGCAGCAGTGTAGCAGAGTGGCAGCCCTGGCTCTTCCCACTCCTCCCTGGTTCAGAGCCTGACACAAGTTCCTGTGGGAGAAACTGAGTATTCCGAGTGCATAACAACACAAGTAATATTGAGGTCAGGTTAGACAGAAGCTTTAGTAACTGTGATCATAGTGAGAGGATGTCCAGCCAGCACCTCAGTCTCTGCTCCCCTTTCTTTCCCAAGTGACTGCAGACACTGACCTACACACTGTTTCGAGAAAAAAAAATTGGTAAGGAAAACTGATCATTTCAATGTTAAAAAAAATATATACATTTCTGGAATGGATGGATGGATGGATGGATTTATTAAAAAGCTATTCCAAGAAGGAATCGAGCAGTAAATAACATGATAGTTTGGAGAGTTGGCTCTTGGTGAATACATCAGCTAATACACTAGTCCTATCTTAGAGCTGAAGTGGGGAGTTAGCAACAATCACAGACTGTTAGTTTTAAGTTGAAAGGAATGTTCTTATAACTAGAATAAACCCCCTAGCCAGACTTGTAAAATCTTAAATCTTAATTTTACAGTCACATCCCTTTGAATTGCTGGCTGAAGCCTGGCCCTTGCCCCAGTGTCTTTGTCTCCATATGTATTTGGTGTTCTACTCTTTACATCCTTTCATTCTTAACAGCAGTGGAATTCGTCTCTCCTACGGCAGAGCACCTAATCTGAACTAGTCCTCCCCCTCCACACAGGGGTCACTGGGGAGGAAAGAGAAGAGCACATCTAAGGCAGTGGTTTATCTCATCCCTAAGACTTTCTCCAGGGCAGCTAATCTTTGAAATGCCAGGATATCTGCACTGACTGTAGAGGGAACTGACCTGACTAGCTCAGACCAGACACAAGTTTTAGATACCTAAATGCAGATCAGCTGAATTTCACTCATATTTACAGCAACTCTCCATACTCTTGGTTCTCCAGAGGACCCCACTGCAACTTGGGTACAGTGAGACATAAGACTAATAAGGAATATTCTAATATCAAAGACATTAATGGCTGCAACTTAGTGAATTCCTAATTTTCCAGCAAGGCCATATAAATGACATGTATTAGGATGGGAATTTTGTCTAGAATGGGTTTTGTTTAGACTTCAGTAAAAGGCACAAGGGTATCCTGTCAGTAAGCACATTTAAAGCTTGGCTTTGAGATGCTCTGTACCTCATACTAAGCTCCAAACAACTGAGTTAAATTTCAGCCTTACTCAACATGATCTTTCTTACTAAGCTCTAAACAGCTGAGTTAAATTTCAGCCTTGCTCAACGTGATCTGCATGGCATTTCTGCAGAAGCTGCTGGGTAAAATACTACTTCCTTGGAAGTTTACTACAGACAACTCTTGGTTGCATGTGCATTTGAAAACTCCATATATAGGACTGTTCCTGAAGGAAGGGTGTGAACTGCAGATTATCTCATAGACTTTGTACCTTTTGATTATGATACAACACCATTCCAAGCTTTCTTGGAAATGACATTTACTTACAGAGCAAAGCAGTCTCCATTTTTTTAAAAGTGCTAACATTTATCGTTATATACTTTTTAAAAGACATTCTTACTACCACCTCCAAATTTACAGTCATCAAAGTACCTCAATTACCCTATTCCACATCTAGTGCTACATTCATTTTGAAACTCACAGAGGAATTCTTATTCCTACCTCCAAAAAAGTCAAATAATACAAAAAGCCGGACACTCTTTGCATTTTGCATTTAGACTTTCTAGTCTAATTTTACCTCCACAATTTTTCTCCCCACAATTTTTCTCTGTAAGTAGAGATTCAACTCTTACTTAAAAAACTCAAAAATCATGCATTTCTCATGGTATTCCACTAAAACTTTAAGGATTATAGACTCTAAAATTCAACCTTACACCCTCAGAGTTCATGACACTATGTGCAATACTTTCTTGCATTTTCTGTGAATAATCTCTGCGTCATCCAGCTTCCAAATAGATGAAAGCTAACATCAGCACCACATCTATGTACAGATGCCCTCTCCTACACACAGACTTCACTTTCTTCAGATACTTCTTATTTATACACTTGCAGGACCTAAAAGAATTTCCAGAAAGGAATATTTACACACTTAAACACTGACAAGAACATGGGACTTAATTTAGAGAGGGGATTTCTAACCCACATTTCCAAAACTTGTTTAGGCATTTAGAACCTCAGGACCATTCAGCAAAGTAAGATTAAACTTTTGGAAAGAGGCTGTGTTTAAGCAGAGAAAATGAGATTGAGACATACGCCCCTTAATTGACTTTAAAAATTTTACCTGCTTCCTCTTAGGAAATGCAAATAATCTGAACTGGAAAGCCATGCTTTCAATGTACACTTTCAGAAGGATTTCAATCAACCAGAAATGCCATAGAAACTTCTAAAACAAATACATCCTCCAGTACCTCCTTTTTCTTTTCCATATGATCTGTTCTGTCATGTAATGGCCCACATCTAAAAAAATCTCTTCTTGATGCTTATTTATTCCTAAGCTTGTTCTTTTGCAATAAGTTCAGAAACTCTGATATTGATTTAACAATATGTTCCAATCTCATTAGAGAAGGAAAAAATAATACCTTAGGGACATACTGGAAATAAATAATTGCCAAAATGGATTAAACAGTATTTACCCTCTGTGTGTATTAACCAGTTATAGCATCTGTTTACTGTTGTGTATAAAAAAGAAGTCATCCATTGTATATATCTTCCTGGTTTATTACTCTTATTTATTATTCCTGGGTATATTTTACATCTATTACCTGTACTTCTTCCTGTGTTTCGAGGATGAGAGACTAGTCTTACTCAGTGGGCAGTCTTTTAAAATACTGTTTACATCCAAAACTCTTTTCAAATTCTGGTCTATAGTTCTGATTTTGCTCTTCCTTATTTAAGTAAGTACCAACATATACTTTTAGAAAAATAACAAAAAACACCACCTCAAAAAATCAAATTATTCCATTACATGCTCTTCTTCTCTGAGGAAGAGGATGGAAGGACAAACAGTATGTCAGGGTGTTATTCTGCCATTTAATGTCCCACTGAAAAGCAGTTTGTTAAGGTGATAGGTGTTGTACAGTAACCTGCACAGAAAAGATTAGCATGGCTTTATTTATTGCTTCAAGAGCAGTCATTAGAGAGTATTGCTAAGGAATAATTACCTAGAAAACAAGTAGCTCAATGTGAGACCTTCTGCTAATGGAAGGTTATTTGGGGCCTACAAATTCACAAAAGCACAAAAAATGTGTATTAATGATAACCTGGCAAATATCTCTCTGTTTTTTAGAATCTATATATTTTATTACCATCTTGATTACTATCTTGATTAAGGTTTATGCAGGCATTCTGGCACACAGTTCAGGTGAACATGGCACACAGGTTTTGCATAACTGGGCTAAGGGCTCAAAGCTCAAAACCTTTTCTAAATCACACTCGTAATGGCATTCCAGAGTTGTGACTGGCAGTGCTGGTATCATTTGCAAAGAGTTCAGACACTAGGAGGGATTTGCAGAACTGCAGTAGCCCATGCTTGTGACAGTCACCATGGCTACAGTGGTAACATTTTATTTATCCTGGAATATGCTTATCTATCCCTCTGACACTTAGTTTGATTAAATTCATTTTGGCCAGTGCAAGATGCTGAAAAGAAGCACAACAGAAGATTCGAGACACAGCACTTGGGCTGAAAAGAATGTAATTCAGTGGGATCAGTCTCACTTATCTTGGCCATCTTGAAAAACAGATGTCTAGTCCAAGTTTGCCATCTGTGGTCACTGAGCAAGTTAAGCACACTCAAGGATTTAGGCAGCCTCATACTCTTTCTAAAGCAGAGGGGACAAGTGCCTGAAGTGCTTACCTGTCCACCAGTTTTCAAAAGAAACTTGATTTATGGAATGTCAGAGGGCCAGACAGCTGAAGGCGCTGCTGCAGCCAAGGTAATTGGCATGTCCCTCTTGATTCATGTTAATTCCACTGCCTCCTTACTAGCCAGGGAAGACTTGTTTCTCCGAAATCCTTTCTTTTTTTTTGTCCAAATTGAACCGCGTTCAGCCTCTCTCTGCCTTTAGAAACAAATCCCTGGAGCAAACAGCTGGTCTAACATCTGCCTCCACTGATCCTTTTGTTAAGGCTGCCAGCAAAGTTGCCACTTTGCACCACATGTTGTACTGGGCTCTCTAATGTGAACCCCAGCGCAGAGGGAAGCAGACTGAGATGCCTCATGCTGTTTTCAGAGGCCATTTTGTTGCTATAGTGACACAGTGACACTAACCTGGACCACAGATAACTGGGGGTCATCCTTTCTAACCACAGGAGCAAGTCTGCATCTGCAGAGGTGAATGATCTGTTGCCTGTTACTGAATTGGTGCATTCCTCAGTTTCACTGTTTCTCTTGCTTTCAAGCATGATTAACAGCCAAGCCACAAAAGATCAATCACGCATAGGAGGTTAAACACTTCACAGATTTTTGCTGTAAGCCTGCTCATGCATTGCAAATTAATAACATCGTTAAGGAGTAACTCCTATCTGCACAGATAAATTTGGTGCTTGTGGAAGCTAAAAACATGCCATGGGCTGTTAATACACTGACTTCACCCAAATCCACCAGTGATAACTTGCACTGTGGTCATTTCCTTCTCTAAGACTGTGAGAGCCTGATGTGTCACTGTAGCAGTTTTGTCTTTGCTGCAAGAAGGGCAAGATCAGCCCTTTAACCCCAGTTACTCTTTAGATATAAGCAGCCATGTCAACAATATATGCTAATTAGAACAACAACAGAAATTATTCCCTATGTCACATAACAGTGTGCTCAGGGAAGGAAAGTGAAGGTCTTTAGGAGAGCAGAACCCTGACGAAGAGCAGGACATAGCAGGCAAGATGATGGAATTATTAACAGTAGCAGAAACCAATCAACTCCTACTTGTTGAGTCTACTGCACACTCAGCATCTTCAAATCATCCATAGCCTCTTCTGTCACTGGCACCCTCAGTCCTGTACAGCATTATGAATAATGTATTACCTTGAGGGAAAGGAACCAACTGTCTCTGAGTTTGACAAGCTTTTTTAAGCTTCTTGTTTGGTTGCTAATTTAGGCACATTGCTATTTCCTATACTACACATGCACAATTTTGCAAAAGATCACCAGAATCCAGAAAGAAAGCCAGAAGCTCAGACTGCATTAGGACAGGGAACTAGCTCTCCTCAGTGAGCTCTGAGCACTCAGCAGAGGTGAGGTAGTAGCCTGAGACTAGAGGAGGAAAACTCAGAAGATGTCCTAAGTTTATAATGCTGCTGCTGGATTACAGACCCCTTGACAGGACCATCTGCATGAAGCATGCATATGTGACAGCTTGTGGCAGCTGAAGAATCAGAAAGCTGTCCAGCAATTCAACTTGCCCCAACAACCAATGCAGGTCTCAGACTCATTTGCAACTCAACACACCAGTTTTGTGTGCTATTTTTTTTCTCAGTCATTTTTAAATTGCCTGAGAGAAGGATCTATTCAGAGCAAGAAATATACAATGTGAAATTGGTTATCAGAGTTTACTTCTGAGGGCAGTGCTGATACTTTTAAAATGCAGGCAGCATGTCCTGGTTTTGCAGTGCTTGCTGTACACAGGCAAAAATGGAAAATGGATGTTAAATATGCCCAATCCTGCTGTTGGGCTTGGTAGGGAACACTGTGAGCACAGGAGGAAATAGCACTGTGAAATGGCATGTGCACACACATGAACTGCCATGGATTGTTAATGACTCAATCACAAGGATTTCTTCAAAACAGGCAATTCCCATACAAGATTTCCAAGTTTTTAAGAGCTTTGGTTTTCTGTTTGCAGAGGCATGTTTCCAGGCTTCAAAACAGACTCAGATCTGAAACTGTATGTGGGAATGAGCAGAGAAGCCAAAACCACAATCACAGTCAATAACTATTGGCTCTCCAGAATTAAAAATGAAATATCCTTTGGGATCCTGCAAGAAAACCACATTTTGATAGTCCTGGCTTAGTAAAAATTCTCCCATGCAGAGGTTTTTGTCTTTGAATGGCAAATTTTACCAGAGGGATACAGAACAAAATTTATCCACCACCCTACCACTTCATCATTATCTCCTTTTTGCTCTGAGTTCATGATCTCAATGAACTGCATCACAGAAAAGCCTGAGCTTCAAGAAGATGGAAAAATCTGACACAAGATCTGTAAAAAGTGTTCTGAGGAAATGACTGTGGACTGTCTTTACTTTGGACTCCTGATTTTTGTACAAGAAACCAGCCACAAAGAGACTGATGAACCAGCTGGGAGGGGTCTTCACATCACCTTCCCTTTGCCTTGTACATGCAATACAGAACAGATCTCCTCCCTCTCTCTTGAGAGAGGGTGGACTTGTTCTGCACAGAAACTCAAGACAGCAGATGTAGCAACTTGCAGCTATGTGAAGAAACACAAGAATGCAAATTCTTACCCAGAGGAACCAAAGATCATCTGTTTTATAGGAAGTAAAAAGTTGAAAGAAAATTCCAACTAGAGTATATGATTTCTGTAACCATTTCAGCCCCCCTAATCTCTCCACCTCATCATCTCAGCTACAAAATTGTGAGAACTTTTTTATTTATGAAGATAATGCCAGGAAAATGAGAACCTTTTCCCTATCACTAAAAGTAAGTGTTGTTGAAGACATGTTGAGTGTGACTACCATCTCACTGACATGACATCAATCTTGATAATAAGTTTCATTTAACTTTGTAAAGGTGTCCAACAAAATAAGCTTGCAATCTAATATAAAAGGCAGCAGATGCAACTATTAATTTAGAAAGTGCTGAGAATTTGTTTTACACGTTCCTCACACTGACATTGAAAAATGTTCCCAGAGAGCCTTTTTTTAATGATCTTTTTTTCATTAACATCCTTCATCGTAACACAAATAACACAATACTTAGCATCTGTGCTGCAGTTCTAAAATGTTACCTTTACATAGGCTTATGAAAAACAAAGACCATATATTTTTATACAGTCAGCGTGCTCTAATTCGCGGGGCTAGATGATTTATTTGCAAATGTTATAAATGTATTCATGGTGATACTGATACCAATTTTCAATTCTCACACAGATCTCTCTGGTTTTGAATTTCCTTATCCAACAAAAAGTCTCTGAGAGGATGAGGATGGTGATACAAACTAGTTTTGATTGCTTCTCCAATTTGCTAGTGAAACTAGCATTTATCCATCATTCACTATGAAAATGATCGCATTGATCAAGATCAGGTGCAGAATTAACCTAGACATTTCTTAGTGGCAACTGTAAGAGACAAGTTATTGAAATACAAGCTTTTGGTCTAAACCCCTACATTTGTACTCTTCACATAGGACTGTGGGTGGTGAGAAGAGAAAAAAAAGCTTGGCCAGATAGGTTGGGACTCTGACATCTGTATCTATTGAACAATGAAGATGTGCCAGGAAAGTCAGACTGAAATCTAAATCTACTAATGGCTATTTGAAAAAAATTCACTCTAGGGAACAAAGTAATGACATCAGAACTATGGATTTATTAGCTGGGAAGTCGCATTCCTTTTTCAGTGGTGAAAGATGAACTTTGATCCATCTATGATTCTTACACATCTCACTGGTGTTCCCAGGGTAAAAAAATGCATGCTACATCCTGTGTATTTGCAAACTAATGGCTATAGACTAAAACTTGTTATCCTGTGCAGGAAATTCTCAGATCTGTAGTTTGGATGGAAATTCTACAACCTCAAGCTTAAACAGTTTTTGTAAGTCATTTTTCAGATACGCCACAGAACTCCATATGTTGTTTATCAGGGTAGATAAAAAATAACTTCTCTAATCCCAAGAATGCTCTAATACCAATGGAAGAAATCTTTAACATCAGTATCCCACTAGAAAGTGAAGGAATCTGCATTAAAATAGGTTTCTGGGCTAATTCCCATGCATGTACCCTCCTGAGGAAAAGCTCACCCCCGTACAATAAGTTCAGAGGTTCTCTGTATGCTGAAGTCTGTAAAGGTTCAAGACAGTCCTTTCTCATCCAGAAAGGCTTTCTGGAAAGGAAGCCTGAAACATATTCAGCACAGGCTAGCAGTGCCATGCTGACTCAGGGGCTGCTGGTCAAAGGGGAGAAATAGAGAACTGTCATTCCCTTCACAGAAAGATCCAGCTGGATAATCTTGAAATGTGGTGAAAATTATTAACTTATTTTCAAGAGGTGCCTCATGTTATGACTACTAAATGCATAAGCAAACTCCTTTCTGTTCTGGATTAGAGAAATTAAGAGTTCCTCATGCCTCCTAGTTGCTGCTGAGTCTTATCTTTGATTAAAGTGATTAAAGGCCCACGTACAGCTAAGCCACTTTGGAATCATGGCACAGATTTTAACTAACAATCTGCAAGCTCAGAACAACATCACACACCCCAGTATGATCCAAAGGCAGCACATTCACACAGGAAAAATGACCACCATTACTTTTGAGAAAGAAATAAACAATGCCTGAAAATGTGCCAGATACACATCCTGCTTCAATTGGATTAACTGAAGACAATAATACTATATTAATTTTCAACAGCAAAGAATTGGTCTTTTTATATTTTTTTAATTGTCTTGGACTAACAAAAATCTTGAAATGCCATTTGCATTAAACCTGGAAAAGTACTGCCTTTCCCTTTTTGTTTTTTTTGATCTTAACTAGATAAAGTAGGGGGCCTTCAGCCAATGCAACAATAGAGGAAGTTTCCAAATGAGCAATCATTGTTAACAGAATGGATTTTCAACAATCAATCTGGACTAGGAGCACAAGTCCTATTAAATATGGAAATCCAACATCCAGAGAGCTTCCAGTGTCTGCTGGAATTCCTCAGAGTAAGTTTTCACAGGACCAAATTTTTAGAGAAGTTCTGGGCTTCTACCAGAAATCAGTTTGACTGATAATTTAGAGGGAAAACAAGTTCCATTGAAAAAAACTTTTCTTTTTGTCCACACATTGATTTTCTGTACTTTGTTTACATTTGTCCTGGAAGGACTGGACATACAACACTGTAGGACAAATACTGAACATTATTTTACATAAGAAGTCAGCGCTCATCTAAAGCTTTAGCATAAAAACCAGATAAAGTGATTTATCAAAGTGGGGTTTTTATTATGTAAATATTGATTTTTTTTTTGTTGCCAAAAAAGTCAAGAGCCTTCTTCCCACCTGTGTAACAATAAGGTTTGATAGGCAGAATGTATGAAATATACAGTAACTTCTGAAAAGCTATCTAAGCTCACTCAGCTTACAGTATGTGGAATGTAATTATCCAGAAAGTGAAATATGTATAAAAATAGGTAAAATTCCTACAATATTTGTATTGAGTCATAATTCCTCCTGCCAGGAAGGTTACAATAGCTCTACAGTATATGTATGAAATGCTTGTTCATAAAGTTAAAAAACATCATTACCTTACTGAAGAACACATTAAATATAGGAATGCATAATCAGAACTGACTCTCAATTCTGCTTAGCTGGTGCAAATCTACAGAGAACCATCATCCTTTCTGCACAAAACAAGACCAACCTCTAATCTGAGAGTTGGGGTTTTGTTTTGTTGTTTTGTTTGCCATAGAGGGGCCAGACTGAAGTTTATGAAAGAAATTCCTCTGGAAGTGGAAGTACATTGTTTAATATTTTTTTCCCTGTCTCCACTTTGTTTACTGACAGCAGTTACCCACCTTTTAAAATGATTATTGCCTGACATTACATGGAGCTTTTTACTGCCTGTCCAGAAGAAGGCAGTGAAACACAAAGAACCTCCAACTCCCCGGTCATGACCCAGTTCTGGGCTTGTGCTTTTGTGACGAGTCTTTGATCTGCAGCAGGCCTCATAGGCTGGTCTCCCGGAGGAACATGGTGCCGATGTTGTAAGACACCTTTCTCACTCTGGCAGAGGTGATGGAAGGTTTTGGCGGCTTCTGACCACTTCTGACCTCCAGGAAGTAACAGATCCCAGGAATTTCCTTTGGAAAGTTTTCTGGAAGCTCTTCACGGGAACGAGGGATAAAAATAAAATTTTCTTCCTTTTTCAAGAGCCTGGAGAAAAACAAAGCAGAGGGATATAAAGCACTGTAAAACACATTCCAGAAATGCCTGTTTGGAAGAGGTGGATCCTACGTGCAACCGAGTAAAAATGAGTTTACACTATTACATAACATTTAAAGAAATTCTAAGTCAAGATCCTCAGCTGATATATATGAACTTATCATCATTAACTTCAAGGAGCTCTGTTGACTGAGATCAGCTGAAGGGATGGCTAAAAAAACCCATTCTCTGAAAATCAGTGTCAGCATTCAGAAAGTAATGTACCAGAAAAAGAACCAAATTCATAATGATAGTTGTCCAGAACATATCATTTGGCTTAATTAAAACATTTTATTGGGTAGAAATTAACATTTCAGAGTGACAGCTACCACCAGGTTTCCCACTGGAAGGCAGGTATGAAGGTGGCAGTGCTTGGGAGCTCTCACAGATAAAAGCAGGGAAGTCAGTTTGTGCCCTTCTTACACTCAGTAGGTACTATTTTTCATAAATTGGGTTCAAATACAGCAAATCCTACTTCAACAGCAGAATTAAATCTGACACTACTCATCAACAGTACCCATGGGCTCAATCTAGGCTATTTGGTGGTCAAAAAGGGATCCAAGTTCCCTGGATCCATGAAGTCATCTCCTGGCATGCCTGCTCAGCTGGTACAACACCACAGACCCAACTTCTGCCATTTGCCATCTTAGCCATGGTGGAGAAATCTCTGTCTGGTTAGACCCGAAAATTTAGGGCATCTTTATCAAGTATCTTCCCTAGAACTAGCTGGACTTTAAAAATAAAGGAAGTAACTCTACATTTTCTTGTTGTTTCCAGTTAATAAAGTAAATTCAGTTAGTGGAACTCAATCCCTTACAGCATTAAAAAGAGCAGGTTTTTTGAGACAATGAGCAAATTCTGAGCACAGTTGGATATACAAAAGCATTCTTCCTCTTTTCCCTCCAATGATATTTATTCTTTCTCTCTATCAGTTTGAAGCTCAAAAACATAACTGGGAAGAACTTTATAAGTTTCCATGGAATTTTGTAATAGGTAGATTATTTAATGTCTGTAAAGTTGATTTCTGGAAAGCAAATGAATGAACAAATGAATCCTGTTGCCAGGAGGATTTAGCAGGATTATCAGTGTATGGAATGGCACTTCCTTTACTGAGTATTTTTCATGAGTTTTGCATGAGACAGTCTGTGTGAGCTTCTTGACAAATAAAGGCATTTTCTTTCCAGCTTTTAAATAATCACTTGGTTATAAACCCAACAAAGCTTTTGTCTTTGAACTTCTGCGGAGAACTTTATTTAGTGTGTGGTTTGAAGGTCTGGATTGTCAATTTTATGATCAAAATACTGTAATTTTTTCTAAACTGCATGAATGTTTGTGAAGGTCTCTACAGAGAAGCCTCTCTCTTTTCATCTCTGCAATATTTGCAGTAAATATTTTGTATGTCCAAACTACAGGCTTAATATACTGAAATAACTCTTCACAGCTTCCCAAGTTAGATTCCTGCATGAGACAGCTGAAATCTTAGAACTTTCTGAGCTAAATCAGTAAGCTTTCACTGTAGCCACTCCTCCCCAAACTGACTATTCACTATGGAGCATCTGGCCTTCCTAAAAATCAGTGGTTTCCTCATCAGAGTCTAACATCATGTAATTTTAATGACAGTTACACAAATCCAAAACTGTAAAATATATTTATATTCTTTGACTCAGGTCAGGGCTAGAACTAAGATTAGTTGATATTTTACACTACTTCCTCATAGAAGAAAAAAGTACAAGATATTAATTATTCATCTTATTTTCATTTGGTTTGTGAATTGTAACTTAATTACAATTAAATGCTCCAGGGCTGATAGCCAATTAGTCTTTTGAAGACTCCTCCACTGCTGTGGCTTGTGATAGACTCCACATCCCTGTATTAGATGTACTGCTTGAATCAGCCTCTGACCCTCAGATATTGTCCAGCTGACCTTCACTGGGATAACATTTCAGCTCTCAAGAAAGGATGGCGGGGAAAACCCTTGTTCCCAAGTGTTAAAGGAAGTTACTTATGATTGCATTCTATCCAACTTACTTTACACTTCTAAGGGGAAAAAGAAAGTAAAAAAATATATATTACTTATAGGATAATACTATTAAAAAGATTTTCATCATGATGAAAATGACCTCTTGTTAGCTTTCTCCTAAAGAACAGGTTCTTCAAATCCTTTAAATAATATGTTGGTCCTGACATTTGGCTTCCCAGTCTGAGAATGAGATCATAATTCAGAAATTGCCTCTGATTTCTTACATATTTGTGTATATACTAAAGAAACAAGTTATCTGCAAATTCTCAGTGCATATCAGTGAGGATATTTTTCTGCAAAATCTTCCCTCTTACTTTTAGGCCACTTGTGATGTTAAAAAGAAATCAATAGCTGTTGATGGCCATGGCCATTTCTAAGTTTATTGAATTCCTTTTTATAGGTACAAAGAACCCCAAAAGATCCTTGTGCAAAGCAGGTGAATGAATAGAGCACATCCTTAGGGCTGTGCGCTGAGCCGCGCTGTGGTGGGCTGACCTTGGCTGGACACCAGCTGCTGACCAAGCAGCTCATCCCATGCAATCCATTTTTTGCACTTCCTCCCTGGTTCAGGAGAAGATCCATAAAATCTTCTGCTCTGGAACATTTCCTGGGTAGTGGTACCCAGTTCTGGTTGGTTGCCTCACCTCATGGTCCATTCTCAGGGCACTCCTTTGTGAACAAGTCAGACTGCCAGTTGTGAAAGCCTGAATGAACAATCTACCCTGAGAGCACAATCTTATCCTTCATCGTCAGGAAATTCTGTTGCAGCTTAAACTGTATAAAAAGTGTTCCCAGATTGTCCCATATTCAGAGAGCTTAAGCTGAAGTTACACAACCTCCACAGTTCAGGAATATTCATATAACAACTAGTCTGAAAATATCCCAAAGCATTTAACTTAGCTGTATTTTCTGAATCACTTCTGTGAATTTCCCTTCGGGGCACTATTGCAAAGGATATTTTTATAGTAGGTTTTTCACAGGTTCAAAATTCTGGGTTCCACTCAAGTAGTTAGATACACAATTTACAATTCAGAGCTCAAATTGTGAGGCTCAGGATACTCAGGCATTCCTATAAATTGCCTGGAATTAGGTCTGCCCTCAGCTTGTCTTCTTCACTGATGTTTCAGGGGAAGAAGAATTTCTGAAACATTGATTTGCAGTTGATTAAACTTGATGCCTTCTCCTCCTAATATGAAATTTTCCAAAGCTTTTAAAATTCTTGTTCTGTCCCTTCCTTGGTGGGAATGTTCTTGCTCTCAGACAAAAAGAGATAGTGTCTGAGAATTATCCTATTATTTTTTTTTTCTTTTCAGTTCCTTAATTTAAGAAAAAAATTCAGGAGGTCTGTATGTGAATGAAAATTGGGATCATACTTAGAGGGAACCTTGAAGAAACTTTTAAAAGCTGCAGCTCTTTCTGCACACAGATGAAATGATACAGTAATTATATTTCAAACAATCTTGGCACAAAACAGTCACATCTTAATCAGAGTTTCTATATTCAGAAAACCATACAATCACTGAATATGCTGAGTTGGAAGGGACCCATCATGAATATCAAGTCCAGTTCCTGGCCCTGCACAGGACCATCCCCAGGAGTCACACCAAGTGCCTGAGCACACTGTCCAAACACTTAAACTCTGTCAGGCTGGTGCTGGGACCACTTCACTGGGGAGCCTGTTCCAGTGCCCAAACACCCTGTGGGTGAAGAACCTTTTCCTGATATCCAACCTAAACCTCTACCAACTCAGCTTCATGCCTTTTTCTTGACTCCTGTCACAGGTCACAAGACTGAAGATATCAGTGCCTGCCCCTCTGCTTCCCCTCATGAAGAGGCTGCAGACTGCAGTGAGGTCTCTTCTCAGTCTCCTCCAGGTGGAACAAATTAAGTGACCTCAGCCACTTCTCATACGGCTTCCCCTCCAGACCCTTCACCATCCTTTGGACATTCTCCAATAGTTTAATGTCTTTCTTATACTGTGGCACCCAGAACTGCCCCCAGCACTGGAGGTGAGGCTGCCCCAGCTCAGAGCAGAGCAGGACAATCCCCTCCCTTGCCCAGCTGGCCATGCTGTGCCTGATGTCCCCAGGGCAGGGCTGGTCCTCCTGGCTGCCAGGGCACTGCTGGCTCATGGTCAACTTGCCACAGACCAGGGCCCCCAGGTCCCTTTCCACAGTGCTGCTCTGCAGCATCTCATTCCCCAGTCTATACATACACCCAGGGCTGCCTGGTCCCATGTGGAAAATCTGGCATCTGCCCTTACTAAACTTCATATGGTTCATACAGGCCAGTCCTCTAATTTGAAGTAAGAGGGCTCCCATTTGAACTAACAGCGACTTGCAGAACTATTTGTTGCAAAGCCCTCTATACTGAGTGCATGTTTCCCATGATGATTCTTAACTCCCTCCATGCCCAGTTTTTCCCTTCGCCTCTCAAAGATGTCAGACTTTTGTACTTTTCAGTGGATTGCTGGATCAGAGCACAAAAGTACCCACTCAGAACTAACTTCAATATGAACTTATAAGAAAATTGGTCTGTACAGACCAAAATTGAACAAAAATTCTAAGAGAAATATAATGATCAACAGCAAAGGAGACTATGCGCTTCATTCCTAAACATAGTATGCACCAAATAAAGCCCATTGGCCAGGTCAAACTTCCATAAATGCTACCTTTCACAGGGAGAGATATCAACAAAAGAAAAAGGTTCTTTCTGCCCTAACTCTAAAAGTACTGTAAAACCTTTAGCTAACCTTGTTCACATCACCCCATTAATTGGTATAATTAGGAGAATCTAATTTTAATGGCTTTCCAAACAGCCTGTGAGAAGACTGTCTCCTGTTGGACTGTTGCTACCTTCTTCTGTGGCAACAAATGTTGCTTGCTTCACCAACTGGGCATCTCCTTGATAATATAAACCAGCTCATTTGTTTCCATATGAATACAGATAATAAATTATTACCACACTCATTTGAAATTTTAGAAGGCTGCTCTTAAAATATTCTGTATATACATATGAATTTGTTACTGTAATGCTAAAAATCAGTGCACTTGGTTCTAAACTTCAGCAGGTTTGAATTTCTCCCTCAGTTTCTGTGCACACTATAAACAAAGGAGACTGGAAAAAAACCCTGACTACATCTCTACCTAATTAATTGCACATTGCATTTATTACTTTTTAAACTATGGAAATTTGTGTATTGGTGTTTCTCCTTCATACAGGTCAGCTGTGGTAGGGTTATGAAAGGACCAGTCATTATTTTTAATGGAATATATTGCATACCACATGCAGCTCAGCATGGTGAGTGTCAATCTCTGACCTTTAATACTTTCTCACCCACCTAAGCAAAAAGAACACTCAGTTTCTTCTCTCTGTTGGGACATCAGAGGCTCAGTGCACAGGTTTGCTACTAAGCAGTAGTAATAAGGAGATTAGTGAAAAGCCTAATTTAATTTAAAATACCTGTAAAGAGAGAAATATAGAAATACTTCTTAATTACCTAAAACTTCTTCCAGAAAACTTTCTGTGAAAGAACTATTAAAAACCTAAATTGGTTTTAATCAATTTTAAAGACTGAGAAGAAATTTATGCAGGTGAACACACAATGACCTCACCCAGCTCAATAAGGAGGCACACCTGGGCTGCCCTCTCTCCCAAATCAAAATAAAGATGCGGGATACAGGCTGTTCATCTTTTCCTAAGCTCAGGTCCCAGATGCATTGCCGAGCATGTGATAATGGAAAGTATCTGTACCCAGCACGGAGTGCCAGAAGCACATTCTCCACAAGACAAATACATGCTTCAAAAGACTAGAGGTAGAAAGAAGAGGGATAAAAAGAACTCATTCTTAAATAGGAGTTAGTTGACAAATAGGAACAACTACATTTACCTGCTTTTGATAACTGCTTAGAAATCCCAAAGCATGACATTGCAACACTACTAGGAAAACAAGACAAATGTGGGTATATTATATTGATATCTCATAAAAATCATTATTAAAGGCTGAAATAAAAAACTAAAAAATATTCAATTTCTCTCCTGTGCTGAAGAGTCTCATAAATCTTACTGTGCTTCCTTCCTGACTATGAAAAATAGGGTAATTCTATTCAATTCGGCATAATGTAGATGAATTAAATAAACTTCTCTTCCTATTCTTTCCTGTCCATATGTTTAAACAGGGATGGGATGCTCTGGGATTCTCAACTTCCTCTCCAATTTCCACATTTTTCACTGGAAGTTTTACCAGTGCTATTCCAGTGATTTAATTTCACAATGCTCAGTGATTCAAAGCAAATGGGGCTCTGTGATCCTTGTGTCCAAAGACTTGTCTGAGTCAAGAGAACAGGATATTTCAAAGAGAATTGGTGTTTCAGATTCAAAAAATGCAAAGTCCACCTTTGTAGAAGGTATTGTTTCACACATAGCAGAGCTCTCTGTCCAGGCAGGTGTAACTGGAGCAAGGCTGCCCCAGGCTCACTCCTGCTGCTAAGTAATAAACATCACACCTTGTACTTATCATTTTAGACTCTGATTCTTACTTAGGCAGATTACATGCTTGAAGGGAAGTGTCTGCAATGAATAATAAGTATTCTGAAGTGTGATTATTATTTGAATGCTGATGACACTTTATGATGCATAATCTTTACTGTAAAATGAAAGCTGGTAAGTATTGGGCATGATTCAAGGACCTGCATACTTTGTAAAACTTGTATCACAACTTCCATCAGGGGCCATAGTAGACACAAAAACATGATGATAAATTCCAGTAGTTTCATACAATTGAAAATTCTCTTGTTTTCATACTTACCACAAAAATCTACTTTGAAAAACACGGGTTCTTTGATAATAGAAATATTAACAGCAGTATTAACTAAGTGTACTATAGCACAGTATGAACAAACAGAAGCATTTAATAGAATACAAAGTCAAATACAAATACATTTCAGTTTGCAATGAATCATTTTATTTATACACAATAAATATATACTCATACAAATTATATTTAAGTAAAGCTTTATATGGATGCATCAGATCACTACTTTTTGATTTGGACATCACCAGGATTATGTTAAATCTCACAGATTACTTTCAGAAACTCTGAATAATTCTGCCCCTTTGAGTATTTTGTAATTGCAGTCTCTTCTGGCTACCGTGTCAACAGTGTCATTTCTTGACTTCTTCCCTGTTTGTTTTCAAGCTTTCAACTATGCCAGAAGGTATGGTTTGAAATCAGCTTTTCAAGTCACCCCATGCACATTCATTTTATCTTTTCGCATCATTTCCCAAGCCTGAAATAGAAAATTGTTTTCTAGCCTGATCATCACTACTTGTAGCCACTCATCTTGAATGATAACTGCATCTCATTCAAACATATATTTTCTTGCCATTTCTACTTCCTTTACCTGAAACCATGCATCTAGCTATGTATTACTTCCACTGCAAGTTCTCTGAATCAAGCCCTGAATTTGTTCAGCACATTAACAGTATGTTGTTTACTCAGTACAATAATGCAGATAAAAAATATCAATAATTCTGTATTTTGTTGTGTATTGTCTTGCAATTTTATGTTACAGCATTACTACATAATCAGTCACTTTTCTACCTTCTTCCCTTTTTGAAACAACAGCCTACTTGATAATTTTCTGCAAGGTAAGTACGGACATGAAGGTCATATTAGGTGAAAGTTCAGCCATCTTGAAAAAGTGGTCCTATTTATACTGGATTTCTAGGATCAAAGGGGAAAAAACCTGTAGACCCATCTTTTATACAACCTGAGAGATATGCTGGGTGAGAAGATCCACTCATGTTTTGGTACCTGGGCCTTAGTAAGAACGCCCTTCAAGGTGACTCACATTTCACCTGCCATGGGACAATACGCCCAGTGGCAGCCATGCAGAGATGAGACACAGGTAAAGAGAAGCCACCCTCTCTGTGCCACAATGTACTAGGAGTCAGAGAAAGGGTAGCATGAACCCACAGATTTCTAACAAGCTCCATACACAGGCCCTCAAACTAACTTTCAGAACAGTCCTTTTATCAGCATGGTGATGAAAAGAAAATCAGTCACAGAACCATAGAATAAATGGAAAAGCGCTTTTAGTCCAACCCACGTGCAATGAACAGCAACATCTTCAGCTAGATCAGTTTGTTCAACAATGACCACAAATCTGTGTCTCACAGAGGACGTGCCGTATCACTCACGGCCAAATTCAACACAAGCAGCACTGTGCACTGGTATGTGGGAAGTGGCTCTCACCACAAGTCCCACAGATACTCTCTAGTTATATTTCCATAAACTGTCTAGCTCACCAGTTTCTGCTCTCAGGGACACAAACATGAGCAAGCAAAACCATAGCCCCAAGTGAAATCACTCCCCTGAACTACATTTGTGAAGCGCTAAGATCTCCCTTTTGAAAAAAGTATGGACTACACTTTCAGAATATCTTGAAGACTATCTCAGGTTGGAGAACAGCACTTTATAAGAACTGATCCTGTTCAAGAAAAGTCCAGCTCCCTTGGTCACCTTCTGCCAGACCACAAACCACACACCAAAGGCCCTGCTACTCTGTAATTTTTCTAACTGGAGCACAAATGGTAAACAAAACTATGGTGACTATTCAAACAAGGTTTTAGAAGGTTCCTCCTATCCCACAGTGGATGACCAAGAGACAAGGGCTATAGAATGCTCTGTATGATACCAAGTTCCAAACAGAAATTTCAATTTTATTGAATTTATTTTTATTTAAATGAAAATGTTTTCTGTAAACAATAATAGATTGGATTTGGATAGATTTGAAGAGTAATAGATTGTCTTTCTCTTGCATGTTACCAGACAACTGTATAAATCTATTTCTGTTCACTCTATGATGCAAAGCTTATTCAGTTATTCTACCTCCTGTTCAATTTGCTACACTTGCTTCATTCTCAAAATACGATCTCAAGTGAATGGACTCTTCAGAAGAAAGTCCCTTTATGCACTAGTTTAATTACTTTTAACTTTAATTTCTGACTGTTTCATATTTTAGCATAGCAGACACTTCAATGCTTGGTCGAAGAAATCCCATTTAAAATTTTTATTTACATAGATAGCTATGGGGGAAAAGAATTGAGATTTACAGTTCTGAATAGGAAAAAAAAAAGATAGAAAAGCAATATTGTTTGAGCAACTGTGTACAGATTTACCACACAGTCTCAAAACCTTACTTCAGAAAATTACTTCAGATACAGAACACTGGAAGATTGAGATATCCTGCCAAAAAAACCCTGAGTGCATCAGCTGTAATCTAAGCAGTAGAAATTCTAATAGTCAAACTGTCAAATTTGAACAATAAGGAACACCTTTTTTTATTTAGGAGCTGTTCCTCATAACCAGATTTAATCAAGCCTTCTCTCCATTTGCATAATTTCTTCAAGACACTAGGGATAATGCTTTGCCATTTTCAATCTTTTTTCCTATGTTATGAGAATGCTTCTATCAAGTGTGTCTTTACAGAGCTAAGTAAGAAATCTTGCCTTCAAGAAAGCATTAAATCTCTTTGTAAGCTTGGCCTTACTGGCAAAATTAGACTTCCTTCTGAGACAATGGGAGTATGCTTCTTTCATGAACTGTGTTCAGTGGGTGGAACCCAAATCCTCCGACAAAAGCTGTAAAAGTGCACAAAACTACGTTGCTTTGGGAGATATCTCCCACTTCTTCTGTTACATATTATTTTAGGCAGCAATGGCTGGCTTTTCTGCTGTGCCTCCTTGCCTCCAATGCCCGACCTCTGTGCTCATTCTGATACAAACCTGCAAACAAAAGACAGACATCCCCAAGGCATACCTCTTTCCAGCTGTCCTGATGCCCTACCAACTTTCTGCTGAATTTCATGTGCTGAGGACAGAGCATGTTACAGGATGGAACTGAAAACAGGCTGAAATAAAAGGAAAAACAGGAAAGGGCTAGGAGGACTTACTGGTATGTGGTGGGGCTGACGTTGATGCGGCGTGGGTGACTTCCTGACTCGAACTTGCTTGCGAGGGTGACGTTGTTCCCAAAGAGGCAATAGCGCGGCATTCTCACACCAACCACGCCGGCCAGCACCGAACCTGAGTGGATGCCTATCCTCATCTGGAAAGAAAGCATCAGATCCACGTCAGGCTGCCTCTCTTGTGCTACCAGTGGTATACATCATTAGCACTCATTTACAAGAAACCCTTTCAAGTAAAGAATAAACCAAAGAAGAAAGAGTGAAGTGGAAGAAAACAGGCTCTTCCATTCCTCTAGCTTAAATCAAATGCAGTTAAAAGAAAGAAGAACAAAAAGATTATTATCTTTTCACTAAGACTATTTTCTTCTGTGCACATTTGCTGGAGACAGAAATCATGAACAGAATAGGATGGGATCATCCAGAGTTACTGCAATATCAGCCTTCTAATTACACAAATAAATACATTACAGAGGTTATTTTTGCCACCACTTCTAACACAGGCTTTAAAGTGATACCCAATTTTTCTCAAACTGGCAGGAAGAATAGTTAAGTGGAGTGAATGACTAACTTACTTTTATCTCCTTCATATTTTTCTTCCAAACTCTTCAAGGTCTAAAGTCTCACTTTCTCAGACAGAGAGTTATTGCAGTTGTGAGAGTGCTGAAGACTGAAGCACCAATGTTAGGAAGATTTAAACGCCACTGTCCATTACCAGTGAAAAAAAGGACTCCTGCAGTCATGAATTGGGTAAACAGCCCTTCTCCATATAGGTGAGGTCGGTACCTGCCCTCAGTGAAAGACTATGAGCAGGAAGTTTTGCTCACACAACAGCGAGCATACTGTCAGCTTTCAATAAATAATAAACAACCTATTTACAATGTTTTGTTCTTGTGAGATGGGAGGTGAATTAGTCATTTTGTACACAATTTTAGGAACAGAGCTAATGAAACCTATTTGTTCCATTGCTACTCTGCACATTTATTTAAAAATCACAAAATAACTGTGTGCTGTGACCTCTTCCACAGTACATTCAATCACATGTAAAGGCCAGATTGAAACTGTAAAGAAAAAGTATTAGCATTGCTTTCCTCTAAAACACAGGGATAAGAGTACACATTAGAGAGGATGGAAAATATGACAGCAAAAAATGTACTAAGAAAATAAAATTTGCTTTTGCAATATATGCAGTGAATGCTGAAGTTATTGTTGGTTGTTTTGTTACTTTCATTCTTTTCTTTTCATTGCTTCCTTTTACATGGCCACATAGCTTTTCTATCACTCAGTGCTTCAGTGACAGATGTGAGGGCTCTTCTATACTACCTTAAGAGCTTTTTAAAAAACATGTGCTCCTACAATAAAAGAAGGTAGCTATATTTTCCCAAACACAGGTTAAACTACATAGAGAGTGTCAAAATCTGAAGTTTTCATTGGGTGGAAGAAAGTTGATGTAGGCTTTCTCATTAACCTTAGAGATAAAGCACATGAAGAATGGCTTACAATAAAGCTCCACATCTGCTTTATTATATAGTTCTCTACAAGAAAAGAGCCTGCAAACACTGATGCTCTTTCCATGAAGAGTGTGCCTTACTATACCAAGAATAACCATTACATTGGTCCTGTAGTACTCTTTAGAGAACTATGTTTACTTAAAAGTGTCTTTTCAACATTTTACTTCATTTGCAGATACGTTGTTCTAGTCTTTTCCTCACGGAGTTGAAACCTGTTGTGTGAACAGCTTAAGGCTCTTTTTTACAAAGGAAAAATCTGCGTAATCAAATTTTTACAAGAAGGCACTTATTGGGGCACATCAACCTTTCACATTACCTTTGCAATAAAGAAAATCTGCCTAGACTATATAACTTAAAACAATAATAACAACAGTTACACAAATATAGTTATAGTTTCCAAGCTATATTGTACATCTTATCAGTGCTTTCTCAGAACAGTCACCATTAAATATTAATAATAGCACAGAAAGCAAAAATTAGGTGACAACACTAGGATGCATTTTTTGTCTATCATAACTCTGTTTACTCCTTTTAATATATGTGTAGTACAAATTATACATTTATTAATGGTCCTAAATGGAGCACTTTTAATAAAATGCATGCTCTCCATCTGTACCAACTGCTCCTTCGTACGTCCTTAATTATTTGGCTGAACATAAAAGGGAAGTATGTAGCTGAACCTGAAAGTTCAGAGGCATAATGCACACAAATGAAAAGATGGGTCTTTGGAAACTACCACAAAGAGAATACAGCTGTGAAAAAACCAACCACTAAATACCATTCCTCCAATAGTTAAGGAACAGTGAAGAGATGGACAAAAGCCAAAGACATTTCTAAAGCCTGATACTGGAAGGCACAACGCGAAAAGAAACATGAACTGATGAAAGAAAAATACTGAGAGACCTGTGAGAGATCTTTTGGATAAAGAGGGACAACTTGAACTGAGTGCAATGGAAAATGAGAAAAAAAGATTTAAAGATTTGATCTTTGCAAGAGCTGTGGTAATAGTGAAGTGGAGAAAAGCTGATGAGTCAGAGGTGTAAAAGAAAAGCAGCCTGCATTGATCAATGTAATGTGAGAGGAAAGACATGGCTATGTGCAAAGCAAAAGAAGCTTCCAAAACTTGTACAGAGAAAGCAGCAGTATTTGGATATTTCTTGCTGGATAAGGCACAAAGAGCAGAAATGTCTAATATCTGAGTAACAGGAAGGATAGTGATTTTGTTTAATAGTAATAAAGAAGATTTATAAAGAAAGATGAGGAGCACAGGTCATCATCTAACGGGGAAATGTGCCAGAAGTGGTATCAATGAGAGCTGATAGTCCAGACTGGACTGCAAGAGGAAAGCCAAGAACAAACAGGAACAAAGATGAGCAACACACAAATATTTGTACTTTTTTTGAACTGAGCATTCTGTTACTCAATTTTTCTGATGTCCCAAATCTTAGAAAAATTCTATGTTACTTCTTTACACCTCCTCATTGTCAAAGCATGATTTTCCTTTCTAGTATCTAGAAGAGCTAGGGTTTCTACTTCGTTTAGTTTTGTTTCTTTTTTATCTGCTGTGCAATTCAATTATTTGCAATAGCCTGAACGCCTTCTTAGGCACCATACTGAAAACTGCACTCTTACATCAAAATAAAGCCTATTCCAACTGAGATGAGAGTAAATGCAACACTGAAAATTCATAACCCATCTACAATTGACTTTATGGGGAAGAGGCAAAAATATTTTAATAACACTAAACAAATGCAGTGGCATGCCTGAAGTAAATTTCATCATTGCTAATTTGTTTCTTAACAGCTTTTTCTGTTAATCAGTACTCCCACTATAATAAAAAAAAAAAAGCCCAGTCATTTTCATTATGGTCAAAGTTCTTGAGTTTTTTCTCTTTTGAAACTTTGTTGAAAAATGTACTCTCCTACCTCTTTCCTTATTTCTCCACATAAAAAGGCAAAAATTAAAATGCAAGTGGAAAGACAGTCTGAGAAGTAGCACTTGTCTACTCAAGAATGTTTTTTAAAACCTCCTCAAATCTAAACTTTTTGACCAATATACGTTTGCATATTGATAAGCAATAGAATACATTAACCTTATTTCCCTTCAATCAAAACTTAGACATTGCATTACAAGATTTAAAAATAATTCCTTTATTAATTAGACCACAGGAAAATGGTTCAAGCTGTAATGACTCCTGAAAGGAAAATTAAGTGGGTTTTAAATTATTCCTCAGGCTTCTTATGTACATGGTGCTGTGCAAAAATATTTGCAGTCCTTTTCTGAAGTACATGTATTCTTATGTACCATGTACATAAGAAGCTTGAGGAATAATTTAAAACCCACTTAATTTTCCTTTCAGGAATCATTACAGCTTGAACCATTTTCCTGTGGTCTAATTAATAAAGGAATTATTGAAATAAATTGAAAGGCAAAGTAGGAAGAAGAAGAGTCTGTGGCTATCTTTGTCTTCCAGTAAAGAGTAGTTGATACTAAAACATGCAAGCAGACTTTCCAATTCACACTAAAGATAACCATGTAACTTGCCTTCTGATAAGCACAGGACAAAAAAACATGCTCATTTCCAAAGTTCTCTCTCTGCAACCAACAATTTTTAGTTCAGGGATTTCCTGAGCCAAAAGAAATTCTTTTTGTAGAGAAAAGGTGTTTGATGTTCACAATGTTCTAATATGAACTACGATAACATTTCAGCATGCATTCTTTCTTCCTACCACACACATGGAAAGAAGGACCTTAATAAACTGTTCTCACACACTGAAAAACACACTCCCATTCTAGAAAGAGAAGTCTCAGATTGCCTCACAGGTTAACTGTATCCAGAAGGACACAAAATCCATTTTCTCAGAACTGTCTGCCTTACACAGACACAGATGAAGGAGAGAGGGCAAGCTTGGAAGTAGGTGACACAGTTTGGAAAGCAACCACGGGCAGAAGTGATCCCCCACACAGCCAACCTGGAGCTTTTCAAGCCTCAGTAATGTGACTGACTGACAGCTGCTCAAGACTTTGTGCTGAGCTGAGCAGAGCTCAGCTGGCACACGGCAGTGGCTGCATGAAAATAATTCCAAGCACACGGTTGGCCCAAGACAGAAAAGCAACTAAATACAACAAGAAGCATTATGATATTTTGGTATCAGCTTCAACAATGTACATTGGTATCTGTATAGAAACATTTCTTAGACAAAAGTACTTCTCACTTTCTGACCTAACATACTGATTGATACTCTGTGTTTCAGTATGGATCTTCTCCCTTCTGTCCTTGCAGTATCCTTCAGAGAGGAAAAGGTCACCTCTTGCAGGGTGTCTTAGCTATTAGCCCATGATGTACAGCCAGATTCTTTCAAACAGAATCTGCCAAATACTGTGTTTTCTGCTGTAATATTTTCTAGCAGCTTCTACAACAGTGCTATCTCTAAATCTCAACATATGCCTTACACAGGGACATTTACTTGTAAAATGTCTTAATGTAAAATAGACTCTCCAGAGCTCATCGGTCTGAAATCAGGGCCACACACTGGTGAGTCAGTGTGCCTTTCCGCTCCTTCAGAGGACTGCAAGTTGATAGGGCTGACAGCTATGTCCTGGCATATGCTTTAGTGTGTGGGTTATCTGTATTCTTAGATAGATTTATAAATAGTGCCTTTCTGGAAAGGGACATATGACAGTACAGCTCACTACAGAATTGTTGCCAAGGAACAGACCTGCTCAGAGGAAAATTTAGATCACTTGAATTTCACAAGGTGTTCCATAGGACTAAATTACAGGATATATTTCCTCCCTATTTGAACATCATTTGGAGAAGTAAATACTTAACTTTTTTTCAAATCATAATTTCCTAGATTTTCACTCAAAGAATTATTCAACCCATCTGAAGCAAAATATACAGCAAATTGCACAAGGACAATGAGAAATAAACTAATAAAGAGTGAATGCCTTGGGATCAATAAATCCATTTTAAAAAATTATTGGGTAAAGTAATCATGTAGTTTGTGCAAAAGATACAAAATTAAATTATATCCAATGTGATGCACATTGCATATGTACATCCCTGGGCTATGATCTTGGCACACAGTCATCTTCTACTGAATGTGGAAAAAGGAGCTATGAAGCATTTCTACATAAAGAAGCCCCAGACTTTAAGGATGAAATTATTTTTCTCCTTCCCTTGAAGTTCTTCCACTATGATCTAAGCTAGCCCTGCTTTGAATAGTGGATCAGTTGGATCAGTTAACCTCCAGAGATTCCTTGCAGCTTCCTTTATTTCACAACTCTGTATTTCATAACCTGTGTTGAAAAATTATACACCTGCAAGTCTAGTCTCCATCAGCAGTATGAGGTAGAATTAGATGAAGTAAAAACAAAGACTCGGACTAGTTTTGGGAGCTCATTAGTTCTAGCATCAAAAGAAAATTTACACTGGGGCAAGTTATTTTTGAGCCGCATGGGATCATGTGAATTCATGATGGCACTGCTCAGTGTCTAGGTTAGAAAAGGATTTGGGTCATCTTTGAGGAAACTTCTGACCTGAAATTATTTACTGGAGGGGGTTGTGAGTGGAGAGGTGGGTGTTAAATGATGTAAATGAGAATTTTTAGAGCTGCTAAACAGAAAAATAAAACCTATATCCTTCCCCTAAGGTACCCAAGAAGAAACATTAAAGTTAATGTGCTTCTTCATGAGCTGCTTCTCACTCACCAATAAAACATTGCATTTCATTGCTGATGGGGCATTTAATCAAAACCACTTTTTATTGTTTTCTTTAAATAGTAATTTCCACTGTAGGAATTTAATTACTATGTGAACCTGTGTGTTCAGGCACTTTAAAAAGAGCTAATCACTCACACAAGCCCACATAGCAGTGGAGGATTTTTCCCAGCCTCCCCTCCACTGACACCCAGAAAAGAAAAAACTCATCAGAAAGTTCTCTTTGATCCCTAGTGTAGGAGGACATCTTTGTCTCACAGTGCCATCATATGACATATACTGAATGGATTGGGTGATACTTTAATGAGGATAAATGACACATGCTCAAAATATTTAAGGGAACAAAAAAACTGTATGCAAAAAAAAAAAAAGTTTGACCTAAGCATTTTAACCTCAAGAATCAACCTTTGATTGTTTGCTAATTTATTAATTTAGGGCAAATTTCACCTACTTGCAACCACTTAGAAGTTAGCCAGCTCATTTTTCTAGACTCCTGCTAAACACAGGAGGTAAATAACCTCAGGGATGCAATTCTTCACATGCTAAAATTGGCACACAGGAGAGGCTGAATCAGTCACTTCTGAAACTGTCTAACTCTCCTGGTGGAACAGAGAGGGACATTTAATGGTAACTTTAACCTGGACACCTCATAAACAGCTAAAGAAAGGTGAGATGAATCCAGTTCTCAGCCTCACAAAGTTGACACACTTTTACCTTTCCTTAAAATAATCTACACTCTTGTTCATAAATCATCAAAAATACTGGTGTTGATGGATAGGACCCATCAGAAGATCATTCTATTTGTAGAACTGCAGAAATTTCTTCAGATGTTTTAATGTAATGGTCTTTGAATCTAGCCTGCAATCTTTGAAACTGTAAAATGAAATGACCTTTCAGTGGCAGAGCCATGCTTCATCTTTTGACAACAGTACATGTTCTTATACATAGATGAAAGTCAGATTGATCTACTTCGGGAAGAGCTTGGAACCAATCAGCAAGGATCATAGCAGCTTTTAAATGGAACCACAGATCTATAACAATCTTACATCTTAACTTCTAGAAGCAACCTTATCTAGCCTCTAGTAATGATGTATCAGAGCCTTCCCAACAGCTTCCACAGTATTAATGAAACCTAAACTGTTGCCAATGTCATTTAAACCTCTACCACCACAAGGTATGTTACTACTTTTTGCACGAAGAGGAGATACATTTTAAGTGTGTAGTTTCCACTGGATGCCCCAGCTTCCTGAAATCAGCACCAAGGCAGACATCATCAAGATAAAAAATTATTAAGCTCCCTGCTCCACAGGGACACTGTAGGCATGACAAAAAGAAAAAAAAAAAAAAAACAAACCACCCACCACTAACCAAAAAAATAACCACCAGTGGGTCAGGTTTTGAAAATGTACCTATTCTTAAGCTGGGAAAAGCAGAGAGACTACTTCCTTCAGCACTTCTCAGTCTAACAAACAATACAGCCAATTAAACTTTTCAAGAAATGATTGGAGGTGGCACTTATTGCTACAGTCTAGTTGACAAGGTGGTGATCAGCTAAAGGTTGGTTGGACTCAACAATCCAAGAAGTCTTTCCCAACATAAATGATTCTGCTTGATTCTGTGACTCTGTGATACAGACAAATAACTGAAACAAATCAATATATGGCCTCTTTTGAAACAATTAATCAAGGAAATGACCACATGAAAGAAGGGCTAAGAAAATCCCAAGGTGTGTATAAAGAATGCATAGAATTGCAGGCTGTAATAGCTAAAATATAGTTTGCTTCCTTGTAAAGAAACTTAAGGTACTGCTACCATCATAGCGACTTGAATACTAAATGTGCAACATAACTCCTTCTCATGCTCAAATAAAGGATAAATTAGCCTGTAAAGAAAAGAAAGTTTCCATATGACAGCTGGGACATACAGATATTTTATACCTTATAGGTTCCAATGTTTGAACAGCTCAATGTATTAGATAATCCTTACGCACCTCACCCTAAAATGATAAAGCTGCTGTGTTCCTTTGCTTGATAACCAGTTTGATTTTAAGAACTGCAATTTCTATAGAATGAACACAAGACAGTGTAAGATGATGACAATGGTTTTTGCAAAATTTGCCCAACTGTTATGCCTGGAGCAAGTCTCCATAGCTGCCAGTGGCGATTGTATACAAAGGGAAATGAGGCTCTGTGACTGCATGGATCCCATAAACAAAAGACTAAAAGATTTCACCTTGGCTATAATTGGGAAGGGGTTTATTAATACTCCTTACTGGCCTTTGTACTTCACCATCACAAAGCTGCAGAGCTTTGCAGGGAAAGTGAATTTCCTCCCCAGTGAGTTCAAAATACACATTCACAAAAAATAATTTTTATGAAGTCTTTCAGACTTCAAAATCTGACAAATCCAGACAGTTGTGAATAACTACTTCATACAACAAAGGGAATTAGCACAAAGAGAAAGGCAGCTGGTTTGCACTGAACTGAGGATTTTAGCAAATTATCTAAGCACTTAGTGAGTCTCCTGATTCCTGTATAGACAGCACTTCAGCAAGTCAATCAAACTTTCTTGACACCAAAAACCAAATAATAACAAAAGTAGGATCAGAACTCAGAGTGTTCTGTACAGCTCTGTTACCCTCACTGAAAATCTCGGTTAAAAAAAAAGGAAATTTGTAAATAAAATGGTTAATGAAATGAATGAAAAATCACTCTGCAACTCACACAAAATGTAACATTTTCTATTCTAAGATTTAAGGTGGAAATCTACAAGCAATATCTGATTGCTTGCACCATGAGTAGAAATGGGATACTACTTCACCTTTTGTTTAAAGTGCTTCAGAGAAAATTCTTAACTGCACTACAATTTTAAGAAGACGATTCAGGATAAATTTGAATGTTCTGGTTTTCACGGCTAGAAAGATTCTGATCTTATTTTCAGAAAATTAGCAAATGAAGGCCTGATGATGTCAAGAATAAATCCAAACAGAGACTAATTGCTCTCAGATGAAGGTGAATCACTTACGGGAAGGAAGGATTTCAATGTTCAGTCTAATGACTTTCCTTCATTTCATTCAATGATCTCTCCCACTGTGTCTCACACTCATCCCTCTCAGAGACACACTGACAAAGAATAAAGCATGGCAACACATACAGTTGGTTTTGGCTTGTAAATTCTGTAAAAAATAGCAATTTTAGTGCATATATTATAATAGTTCCTTTTATGTAGGTTATGCACTTAGCAATTGCAAAAATTCAAATGTTAATATACTAAGCAGAGATTGCCTTTGCCCATCTTCACCAGCTTGTACCAACTAATTTCTATTTCTATAGCCCACGAACATAGAGACAAAAATTTAAGCATACTTACACTATTATTTGTGTGAGTAAGACCAGAAAAGAAAGCCAGAGACTTTAATTCTCAGTTATCCTTGCATGTTCTTTTGCAAATGAAAAACCAACCTAGTTTGGGAGGCAGAAGATGATTGTATGGCATATCTATAACTTCCTTGTCTGTCACTGCTCTCCAGCCAACCTTTAATGACACTAACTGGGTGCATTTGGCTGCTGAGGGGCACAGATTCCCAGCCCTGATTTTGCTTATCCAGCATTCTCATTGCTTGCTTCTTTCCTGCTGTTGTTCCTATCTGATTATGCTTTATTTGAAACCTTTCCAGTCAAATTCTTCAACCAAGAAGTGGGTGAAGAATCTCTCTTGGTGCAACCTTTGCTGACAAGTCCTTTAGGTCTTAGTCCTATTCTTTACTCTTCTCCTCCCAAATCCATGCATGATGTGTTTTCATGAAAAGAATCTCTTTATTTTCTGGTGCCTTGTTCTTTATCAGTGTGTCTGTGAGGGGAAAATGAGTGTGAAGATTAAATCATGACAATTTGATAATTTTTACTTGTATTTAACTTGAGTTGAACTTTGTGGATAAATGAAATAAAGTAGATGAAATCTCACCCATAGTTGAGTGTAATAAATAAAATTCAGCATAACTTATTTTTATTTATTGTGTTTGTTAATGATCTGCAATAACAATAACAATGCAAGTCAACAGATCCCACAAACTGAATGCATCTAGAAATACACTCTGAACTAAAAATACACAATTCAAGAGAGAAAGCTGGGAAATTCTCAGTGAAGACCAAAATGAACTTGAGATAGCATGCAATCTTGCCACATGAAAGACATAATCTGGGGTTATGAACATCATCTGATAGTTATAGTTCCTTCCTACAGAATTCTAGCCAACCTCACCAAGCCTATAAAGTTAAAACCTAGGTACTGTCAACAGGTGTGATTTCTGAAAAGATCAAGAATCTCTTCAGAAAGGATTTGATTAGAGGGAAACTAAAAATCTGTAAATACTTACAAGCTTGGCTAATTATTACTCAATAGGGGAAGCGTGATAATCATCTACAAGTATGTGCAAGACATTAATATCAAAGAGGGACACAACTAGAAATAATATAATTTAAATGAAGACATAGGTGAATATCCAGCTTATCTAGGCCTAAATAGACTGTACTGTAGTGACAGGTTCCTGAGGTAAACGTGCTAAATTACATCATTTCATTATGGCACGACTGAAACACTGGAAAACACATTGTGGGTATGTTGACAGGAAGATGGACAGGATGCATTAACATGTGTGTCTTTTTAAACTCTAACATCATACTGCATTGAAGGACAACTAATTAAAAAGTGGTGTTACATTTGAGGGTTTAAAATGACTGCTGCAAAGTCTGTTTTCCTGTCAGCCTTAAGAACAGATGGAGTGGTAGAAATATCTTTTAATGCCCTGAAACCACTTAAGGAAACAGAATTTTGAATTTCAGTTCAAAGAGAAATTTAATGCACCTTGGTCCACATTGTCTTTAGAATTGCACTAGAAGTAAAAAAATTAAGACAGCAGCTGTGTTGAACCAATTTTACTTATGCTATAAACTCAGATATTTAACTTCCTTTATGTAATAATCACATGATGATCAATGTCAACAACATACTTAGCAGTATCAGGCACACACCATGAATAGCAGAGCAATGTAAGCATGACAGAAAACATAAATTTTTAGGCAGTCATCATTTCATGATGGGCTATCAGTTCTGTTAATACACTGCAATCATACCTAGTCATGTTATTTTGGCATTGCTCTGTTCCTCGTCACAGACGATCACAGCTAACTTCCTGTGGATAACTATCTAAACAAACTCTTTCACAGGAAATACTTTGGCAGTTATACATTCAGCCTCTGTGAGAATGACAGAAAGAATCACCTCACTAAAGGGCAGCAACCTCCAAATTACAACATAGTTACACTCTACGTGGTTTTGAAGCACATGCCCCAACTGCCCCTATTTACTCTACACTGCTTCACTTTACAAAATGGTTTGTTCTGCATGAACTAGAACCCTATTACAGGAAATTAAAGCTGTAGCTCATCTTAAGATGTACACCAAAGTTAAGACAAACTGTCATAGGCATATCAGGATGTAAATCAACATTCGATCTTTTAGAGACATGGAAGCACTTAGTATGGTAGAGGCCTTTAGTACGAGGAACAAAATCACTCCAAGTAAAAATCTCAAAATACAGTAAGTATAGATGCAATGGCCTCAGCACAAACTCCATCAACCCACCAATCCTCTTCTGTTGCACTGATCTACTTGAAAAGCTGGTACACTTTTTGTGTCATGAGTGACCGGGGCAACAGCAGAACTAAATACGTTACATTGGCCTTTCAAATCTGTGATCATGAATTTAAAAATTTAGGTGCTAAAATTCTAATCAATGACTGACGTTCTATAACAGTAAATACATTACCAAGTAAAAAAGTTATGGTTCTATTAGAAATGTTCAGCACTGAAATGTAAAATGAAAACAAGGCTATCTGTAATTAGAGTGGTAAGGCTCGTGAAATTAAGAGATTCACTTACATAAAAATGTTGTAGATAATCCTTGAATGAAATTAGGCAAAACATATTAAAGATTTCTCATTGCAAAAGTGTTTTAATCCCAGAAGCTTCCCACTTTAAGGGTTTGGCTTCATATACTTCAAAGCTGCAGCACGTTAAATTCCAATTACTTCATAAAAGGTAGGCAGTGTGTGTACAAAAGATACTTGCAACAAAAGACTGCATTACGGTGTGTCTCAAAGCTCATTATAAAGCAGCTACTACAGTGGACTGTGTCTGATAAATCACCACAATTTTTCTTCATTTAGTGTTACTTAGAAATTGATCTTGGTTTGTAAGCAAATTCAGAGAAACCTAATTTACTTCTAGTAATCCCCATGGGAAAGATGAATAATGTTCAGACTACACATTCCACAGACACTATTCCCTATTGTAGAATTGTGGGAAGAGTAATGAAAACTCTTTTTGTTTTCTCTGAAATAAATTAATTATTTTCTATAGAAATAAATAAAAGCTTTCTTCAAATCAGAAACCATCCAAATTCATGCAGCTGAATTTAATATACAAATTTGAGCAAACAGAAGCAGATCTTCTCCTTTAAAGTGTGCATTTTATTAATGTCTGTCTAAATCATAGAACAGTGTATCTCAACAGGCATGCAGATTTTTTTACAAATTATGCTTATGTGTGAAGAACCTGCTAACAAGGAAGCAGACTTTCACATTAATCACGAAGAAATGTTGCCAAGCAAACACAAGTTCTTGGTATCTCTAATTTCTGCCACACTGAGAAAGGCTGTTTTTAAATTTGAAATACCTTTAAAGCTATTACTTGCACTGTACATTTCAGTGAGGCACACAGACTCCAAGCTGTGTTAAGAAAAGCTTATTCAGATCTAACGCATTATCTGAGCCATAGAAACACAGCACTGCTGCTGAGTCTGTCCAAGGAGGACTGTCCTGACACAAACCATGGCAGTGCAGTGCTCAACACCCATAAAACATTGTCAGGGCATGACAAATGAAGCATAATAGCTTTCCAGCCTTCCTTCCAACTTCTAACCAGCTCTGAGTCTTCTGAGTTAAGAATATATCGCCTTCTGCTGAGTTCCATGTTGTGTGATGCCCTCACTAGATTGTTATGGCTGCTTGAACTAACTGAAACAAACCTGAGCAGGTAACTCTGATATTTGCCTGTACCTTAGTTACAGCTTATTTCTGGTCACCTTTCTTTGCAGCAGATTTTTCAAAGCCCTGCATTGAGAGGATTTCTCAAATGTTCACAGGACTGAAGGGAGGCTTTGCTGTAACCTTCAGGCACTAACTGATGGCAGCTTACTTGACTGCAGCTCCTCTTCCCTTGGTCTGCCCTCCTGGCTGTAAGTATAAGGCGACAATAAGCCTGACCTCTAACTCCACAGTAAGAGTCCCTTTTTCCCTCTGCATATCCTTGACTTTATTTAAATGAAGTAATTCATTACACAATTAGCATACAACAAATTGTTAAATATTTTTCATAAGAATGGACTAAGTTCTGCTCAGCCTGGAGACATCTGGAAACCAAAAATAATTTCTAAAAGTAACAGTTTTGAAAATGTGCCATTTCTGCAGAGGTCACAAGTGGTGCTTCTGACATCACCTCAGTGCAGTCCTAGAGAGTTTAAAACAGAAGGTAGCATCAAAGCACATGATTCAGCTCACTGCTTTTTCCACCCAGTTAGCCCTGTGCTGACACCCACAGCTGACAGCACGCTGCAGCAGATCTGGATTACACAGAGAGCAGTGTTCAAACCTTGTTAGTGAACTCTCACCGACTCAAGAGATGCCTGGAAAAGGATTTGAGTCAAAGTGTAGGACTGCAAAGGGCAATGCAAACTGGTGAGTGGACAGCAAGCTGTGGGATGCTTAGGATGCCTGGGTTTAAGGAGAATGGCAATTGGGAAGGGAAGAGGGACCTGTGGCAGCTCAGACTGTGACACAAGACAAAACACAGGCCTTCTTCCAGGCATTCATGGCAAGGACAATACCTGTTTATCCATACTAAGCCACAGTGATCTTAAATGCTGTTGGTACCAAATCCTAAAGGCCTTAACCAATATGTCTGAGCATAACCACATGGAGCAAAAGAGAATCCCACTTACAGAAAATTACTTAAAAGCAAAACTCAAGAAAAACAAAAGGACGGGGAGAAGAGGAGTATGGAGCAAGGGGATAAGTTTTGGTATGCTAAGCTCATAGTGAAACATGGCAGCAACAGAAAAATATACACATCTGGTTTTAATGCACTAGTAAGAATTCCAGATGTGTCACAGTGTCCATGGAAAAACTATAATTCCTCTAATCGTACTGAATTATAGATGTATCAACTTCTGCTAATCCAAACTAATGAGAGAACACAAGTCACGCTGTCATTTTGGAACCTTGTCCAACTAAACTGTCAATATGCTCAGAAAGAAGTTTCATCTGGATTATCTGGTTTTCCTCACTCCCCTTAAACACTGGCTGCTCTTAGTAACTTTTTGTCTTACCAGAAATCCTAATCTATTAAAAAAATAAACCATAAAAACTAATGCATATTACAGTAAAGCTTGGTTTAATATGAGCAAAATATTTCATCAAAAAGAAATGGAGAAAGAAACCTCAGGTGGCTCTTCTTACAGAACTGTTAAAACTAGCAACAAGCATGAAATACACCTACCTCACACTTCTAAGTGAAGGGAAGTGGAGCCCTACACTTCCACTATCCAGGATGCAATGCTTAGCCTCACTGAAAACCAGAGTGGAAACTCTGAAGACAGTTCAAGAAGAACTGCAACAGTTTGCAGTTTGTAGAGTGTAGCTCCCTAAGTTTGTGAAGACGTTACTGGAGAGACAGTTCTACTATGGGAACAGCCTTTCTCCATTCTGCAAAAGGTACATTTGCAAACAACCACACTGATTCTGAATGGCTGTTCATTTCTTTTTAGTTATCAACAGTCAGGCCAAAAACTTATTCAATGTGTTCACAAGGGAACAGATCTTAGCAAAATTAATCTCATCTCCCGTAAACAATAGCCTCCATGTGTGAACAAGAGTAGGCTTTATTATTCAGCTATTTGCCATTCATTCTCATGCCTCAAAAGCTTTTCTTCTGTCCACAGAGAGAGAACATCACATAATTTAGGTAACCAATACACACAATGTAACAAATGGCAAACATCAAGGAAGAGCTCATGAAAAACAAAAAGGCTGAAAATTCTTTGGCAAATTCTCAAAAGTAATGAAAGCTCTGAGAACAGAAGAAGGATATTAGTAGTATCCTCAATATTTTTATGACTAGCAATTTCATAAGCTTCCTATGAGTGTGTTGAGGAGGAAATGGCAATGCATAAACAAACCATGAGAACATGGTCTAGTGGTGGACTTGGCAGTGCTGGGGTAATAGTTGGACTTGACGATCTTTAAAGTCTTTCCCAATGTAAACAATTCCATGATTCTATGATTCTATTCTATAAAAATCTGTAGGGTAACCACACTGAAATAGATACCATGATCTCAGTCATAGCAGACAGAATTTTTGTTACTTTTGTTATCTGAGCTATCCTAGCTATTAAATATGTCATTCCTTCAGAAAAAGGAGTTGACATTTAGCTGCAGAGATCTGTGACTAGGAACAGGCAGTAAATTAGATAAGAATGTAAGAACAACTGTACTGAATCAGACCAAAAGTCCATCTAGTCCAGTACTGTAGCCTTGGAAGCAGACATAACAGCCCAGTATGCAATGGATGGTACCCTGGAGACAAATGGGCTTAAATGAAGGATTCACTGAAGCCTTTGAAGATTGTTTTCTAGTTATGATAGAGAAAAGGAGTGCCAAACAGGATGCAATCATGCTTTGTTCTCATTGAAGTTTAAGTGAGACTGTAAATTTGAACATCAAATAGCTTCCTAAGAGATGTGAAATTTTGTGATAAACAGAAATAAACCCCCTAAGCTTGAACTCCATGTCATCTTTAATTTTTACCTTTGGAAAAGCCATTATTCAGATTAAAAGGAGACTGATATTTTGAAGTTAGAAATAATGAAACTGTCTTCATCCTACGAAAATGCCTTGTTCATGCTAAAATTATCATGTATTGAAATTAAATTAATTAGTGTTTCAGAGTTTATATAGGAAAAGGGTCACTAATTTTCATGTTGTCTTGGTGAATTTAAGTTAAGAATAACCACCACAAGCAAATTCTTGAAGACAAATAGACTTGCACCATAGAGAAGAAACTGTTCAGTCTTTTTATATTTCTATCCCTTTCAGTATCTATGAACCGATGGGCAGAAATGACAGTTTCTCCTCAGAAAATCCAAATCTGAACAAAGGTAGCTAAATGCAAAAGATTTTCCACTCAAATAAAAGGACTTGAGTTCAGCTCCCAAACCACTCATGTGTACAAATGTGTAGCTAGCTAAATCAGGTTTGAAATTATCTGTAAACACTGGACCATATTTGATTAAATAAATATGCATTTTGGTCAAAAAGACATCTGAATAATGAAGCTACCCTCTGAGTTCAAGCAACCAGTGTGCTGTGGGATGATCACATTTTTAAAACATTATATGGAAGGTGCAGTAACCAAGATAGCCTATACAACCAGGTCTGTAAACTGGGCAAGATAAAAAAACATACACAGATGCAAACTGAAATAGCAAATAAATAAAAGATCTGATTCCTATAACCCTGGACTATAAATACAACTTTTTGAGTATACTATCTACTTTAAAGGTTGGGGTGTGTAGTAGTTTTCACTCTCCTACTTGAAATGCCCCCCAGATGCCTGATTTTCAGACCAGAAAGCTCAATAATTTTCTTACTATCATAACACTTTGAGATCACAGCACTTATTAAAAAAAAAAAAACACACAGAAGAACTTATTGGAATAACAAGGAGACATATGCATCATTTCATATTATATATTTGTTGTCACAGTGAAGAAAAAGAAAAGACTTCTTCAAGTTAAGGTTTTGTAACAGTCTGCTTCTTTTAAGTAAATCATACTGATGCTCCCAAAGGAAACAATAACTAGTTCTGCAAACTGTTTTTTGTGGCTACAGAGTGGGCGCCGCTATGCAGAAATGATTGTAGTAAAGCAGTAACAACAGCAGTTAGTCCCTTTCCCAAGGAATTGTATGGCAGTTAAAACATCTCCCTATTTTTAGGATTCTTTTTCTTCTGGTAAAGGTTTTTACTAATTTTTTCATCCATTTTTTAAAATGCAGCATAAATGGACCTACTACAAAGTGAGTTGTCACAGAAAGAAAAACAGGTATTCTACAGAGAGATGACAGAAAAGACACTTTCAGAAAGGCACATAGGGATTTAATTACTCACTTCCCATTAAAATTTTTGTAAGAGGTGTCACTACTTCTACAGGGAAGTGAAAATACATGCTGTTGTAAAGAACATGTTACGTCTCCCAGATGAACATCAAATTTTAACAGTGTAAACCTATCATCACAGTACCTGGGCCAGCATAACAAAAGAGTTCAGTATAGTCTGGATCTGCATGGCTGGGAAGCAGCCTTGCTGAAAGGGATGTGGGGGTCCAGCTGGCAGGGTCAGCAGTGCACTGCTGCAGCAACAAAGGCACACTGGATCCTGGGCTGCATCTGCAGGGGCATCACTGGCAGAGATGGAGACATCCCCATCCCACTCTGCTCAGCCTTTGTCAGGCTGCAGCACAGCACCATGCCCAGTGCTGGCCCCACTGATGCCTTAAGTTTTAACTTTCATGTTTTTCAGAGTCTGTGCTGCCTAGGGGTGTAGTTCTGAGCCTCACATTAAGGGCTGGTAAGCTCTCTTCACAGAGCATGGAGACAAAACAAATCCTTTTCTGATGAAGACCAAGGACAACTTTCAGGCCTGAAAGCACAAACAAGGGTGGACTGAAGGGAGGAACAAGAAGGATGGGACCTCACAACCTGAAGATGTAAATGGACAATTAAACCCCAATATGCAAATGGTTCAAAACTTACATAAGTGTAGGACCTGGTGATTGGTTGTCCGTTTTGTGACCATTAGTCCACCTTGGGTGTAGCCCTGGTCAGGCTCTTGTCCTGCCCAAGGTGTACCCTAAAGGCCTTTCAATAAACACCTACTTTATTCCCTAGCTCTGTCCAGTCTCTGTCTCAGGTCAGCCTTCCTAAGGCATCACCACTGTTCAGGAAAGACACAGACAAACCAAAGCAAAAACACGAAGTTGATCATGAGGCTGGAGAATCTGCCCTGTGAGGGAAGTTGAGCCTTTTCTCCCACAGAAGAGACACCTAAGGGAGGAAACTCATCACAGTATTGCTGTACTTAAAGGGCAGACTTAAAATCTCAGAGGACACATGGACATGACAAGGGGTGACAGGTACAACTTGCACCAGGAGAGGTTTTATCTCAGCGTAAGAAATTTTTTTTACAGTGAGAATAATCTATCACTGGAACAACATCCCTAGGGATGTGGTGAAGTCCCCATCAGTGGAGGTGTTGAAGCTGTCATTGGATCGGGTGCTCAATAATGTCATCTGGGCACAAAAAGTTAGACTAGCTGACCTTCTGAAATACTTTCCAAACTTAAAGGTTGTTCTGTGATTTTGTGATTTTTGATAACTTTGTTCTAATCAGTTTTTGGCATTTTAGATATTAAAAATAATGGTGAAAGCTTTAACCAGTATTAGAATATTTAGCTAAACGTCAAGAATTATCTTATTCATCTAGGAAAACTATATCTCAGCAAGAAATTACCCAGCACTTTCTGCTTTATGGCATGGAGATTTTGCAGGAGGGTAAAATGAGGTCTCAGAAATACATCTCTTCCCATCTTCCTTCTCAGGGTTGATTCTTTTCCTGGAATGAAGTCCCAAAGCTAGACAAAAATCAGTTCTTCCTTCGGGATAATGATCACTTTGACCCCTCCAAGTTCTGCCAGGTGGAGAAATCCTTGTATATTCTGATCGACTTTTTCTTATATCACTTTCCCCTTTCTTTTTATTGATGCAATCAAATAGGTAACATGGTAGGACTGAACATCCTCAGAGATTATTTGTGCCTTATTTTCCCTCCTCTATGAAAATCTAAAGTTTTTGCCTCTCCTCTCTTTTTAAAATGCTAAAGGAAAACCAAAATCCAATATAAATATGGAAATTGTTTTGCTAAAAAAAAAAATGTTCAAATTATTCAACATAAAGTCTCTGAAGAGGATTATTTGCTATGAATTACTTTTACCCTAGTTTAGATTTAAAGGAGGTATTTGAACAGAAAAGGCTGTTGCAAATCCCTCGGAAATATTGGCATTTTTTCCAAAATACTCTATGTCTCATATGAAAGGAAGCTGAAATACCATGAAACATTTAGTTTATGGATTTATTTATGACAGGAAATGCATTCTTCCTTAGGGAACTAAACTATTCTGAAACTGTTGAACAATATTGCTGAACTTGTCAGCTTCAAACAGAAGGCCAAGTATAATCCTCCAGCATCCACCCCCTATCTGAACTGTTCATTCAAATATAGCACAGTGTAATGACTCACTGTTTAGCTCAGAATAATGACAACAGTTATGCCATAGAGTTTTTTAACTGGTGCTTAAAACTGCAGACTATGACTTTTCTTCTCTGAACTGTGCATGTTGGAGAGAATGGGGGAAGCCAAGCAGCAAACTGCCACTAACAAATGTACTTTCTTCTTATTAAGCTTGCAGAGCAGATGCTGGCAGCTGCTCCTAAAAATGCTGTAACTGTGGATGCCACAGTATTGAGCCAGATCTGCATAAAGGTTAACATTTCTACATGATTACCCAGTGGGGCTGAGAAAGACACTGATCTCCATGTGGCAACCCACAGGCAGCTCCTCTGGGACTCAGTGCAAGGCTCTGCTTGTAATCCAGGGTCAGGAAAGAGAAGGAGAACGGAAGTGCTCTTCCTTGCAACATGAAAAAACTTTGCATCTTTCTACCAGTGAGGATAATCCTCCCAGAAAAATTACATTAAAGGGACAAGAGAACTAATAGGTCATGGAGAGGGGAACAATGCCCTTCAAATGTGTAATGGAAGTCATATAGTATAAAACACTGCAGGCAGCTCAGCTCTATTTTTTCTGCTATTTGTATTTCCAGTTGCACCAACTACTCGTGCAGTAGCAGATAAGAGAGAGAGGAGGAGTAGATGGGACGAAGCTCTTTCTTGAATCTTTTTCTCCTGGCTGCATCTGGATGAAAGAAGGAGCTATGTTAGCACAGTCACCTAGCTCACGGATGCCCAAGCTGCATTATCCAGGAGGAAGTGTTACTTTTGCACACTGTAAGGCTGCTGCAGGTATAATACCATCTCCTTCTTCTAGGAGAGGTTCAGACCAAAGGATGAAGTAGATTTGCCCTATTCACTGCTGAAATGTACAGTTTATGGTACACTGTGACTCCAGATAAAGTAAACCATTTGGATTAGGTGACTAAAGTGTTGGGACCCTTGGAAGAGAGAAAGAAATTGGGTATCAGTGATTGAATGGTAGTTCCAAAGAAACATATTGTCCAGTTCAGAAAAGGCAATGTACATAACTGAGATGACAACAGTAAATAAATATCACCAGCACTGGACAGAACAGGCTTTTCAAGTAGGCAAACCACAGAGCAGGAGCTGACAGCTCAGTTACTGAAGGGAGAGGCAGACACTGTAGCAATGCAGCACAGGCCAGCAGCTGCCTGACAGCATGTCAGCAGCTGGAAACACAGACACTGAGGTAGCAACCACCTCTACAGCTTCAAAGGGCATGGCATTTTCCTCTCTGCACCTCCCTCTGAGGCCTCTGGGATCACCTGTGCCTATTAACAAAGCCAGGTAGCAATTCAAGCCCAGCATTTTCTGGTCATGCTTACTGTATAAAAGCCAATCAAGCACTATTTTTATGCGTAGTCTGTGCCGTTTCTCAGGGTATTACTGCTTATCTTCTGTGAGTCCTTGCAGGTTTGTGTATTCTGATGTCACTACTTTTTTCAATTTTTTGTGTAACGTTTTTCATCTCTTCCCCATCTCAGGAGATAAGAAAAAATATTATTGTAGTATAGTGGAAACCTGATTTTTTGATTTTTATATGACAAGAAACATACCAATGGAATAAGAGAACATACATTTAGGACTTAGGAGAAGTAAAATTTCAGCACTCAGCTAGCCTGGATTCCCTAGCCTAATTCTTTAAATATTCATTAATTACTTCAAATTTTATGTCTCTATTATATATAAACATATAACATCATTGTACATGCTGCAATTCTAACTTTAGATTTTTGTCTATTCTTCTCTTCATAAAGATGCAACAATATCAACCTTTTGCAATGCTGTATACACCACAGATTTAATGATTTTTTCACCTGGTGGGTTGTGTTTCTATTGTTATTATTGCTTACTTTTGTCTGAATAAAGAATCAATGTAAAATAATAACAGAAAATTTCAGCTTCAGCATGGGAGTCCTCCACTGACTGTAACAGTCAAAGCCAGAATGTGAAGTTCTGGCAGCTGCAAAAAATGTCCCAAGCCCAGGGGCAAAACTGTATCGTAGGATTATCTTCCATCCTAGATAAATGAGAATGCAGAGGTCTATTTCTTCATAAGAACACAAGTTCAATGCTTTATTCTCTTTAAAGTTCTGGGGTTTCTCCCACGTCATTGTTCCAAGTAACTGTTGGTATTTATTACTCTGAAGTGAGTTTTGATCAGTGATTTAACAAAATCTGGTAGATACGCCCAATAATTTCTTTTTTATTATAAAGAAAAAGTGTTTTCAATGGAAAATTCCCAACCCATTCTACTACTAGCCAGACATCTGGAGCATTAGTTGGAGGCGTTTGTGTCTGGAATGACTGCTGAACCGTGAGAGATGTCACACCATGACCTTAAAGCTAACCCCACAACCCAGCTGCATATCCTGTGGCCCCTGCAGGGATCTAAACCTTGAAATCTTGCTGGTTTTCCCTCTGCATGTACTTATAGCATCTAGAGAAGGAAATGAAAGCTTCTGCTCACTGTGAGGCACCAGGACCAAGTTACAAGCTAGGTGCAGCCATCACAGCAAGGTTCAGTCTCCCTTAAGGAACGGGAAGTATGACTGAATTACAGAGGCAGTTCCATATGCAGCTAGATTTACATACTGTGAGTCAAAGAGCTGTGAACATGTAGTAATCACTGTGAACTGATCAACTGTGGGAAAGTTCACCAGGGGCCCTGGGTAACTTATCCTGGTTTCTACAAGTATGCTTTATCTCTGCCACAGGGACAAGAAAGATGGAATGGCGCTTGTGCTTCCTACTCGCCAGAGACGAAATGTCAGAGAACACATGGCATGCGAGGAGAATGGCCAGGTCTAATGACAAAACCTCTTCTCGGCTGATCCTCACGTTATTACTTAGCTCCTTGCTTGTCTTTTAGGTCTCTCTCTCCCAGCAGTAATTAAAAAAAAATCTTCATAGCTTTCTAGATTACACTGGGTTGCCAATCTCAGTATCATGCCTCTGCTTGGGCAGGCAGATCCTTATGTTGTGCAGAATCAAGTCCTCGTAGCTTTGAAAATCTACCTTTAGCATCTACTGCAGACTTCACCCAAGAACTGAAATGTGTACCATCTGAAAGAACGACCAGCCCTTTGGGAAACTTCCCTCTTTTGGCAGACTAAGTGCCAGTCTAATTTTTCAGACCAGATTCTTATACAAAGCTGCTGCTGTGCACCCACTAGTCATATAAACCCCACTTTGCCTTGTTACTGCATGTTACACATGCAGTAACACTGTCCTACAGTGGGTATAACATACCACTGTATTTGACTAAGTCCCTTCAAAAGAAAAGAAGTTGCAAATAATGGGTGTGGTTTGGGTTTTTTAAAGATTATTATTAAAATCACACAAAAGGAACCAGTTGAGTGGAAATGACTGGAGGGCTGAGGAAAGTGAATTTTCCCTTAGAGCAGTCTAAAAAAACCTTGCAATTTCCCACATTGCTGGGGAATGTGCTTCAATCAGCTCCTCTCGTTTTGCATTTCCAGAAGCACCAGGCCAAACTGAGGAAGTGCAGTCATGAACTATCCCACGTCCAGGGAATCATCACCAGTGCTGACTTGGCCTCACCATCTCCCAAGCATGCTGTCAAGAAAAGGTACCAGGCTTCCCTGACATGCAGCTCTGCATGTTCCCCAAAGCTGTCGTGATGCTCTAAGGCTGGTAAACCTGTGAAACTGTGAGCTCTTCGAAGTCTCTTAATGCAAAGGTTTCTTTTGTGGAACTGTTTCTGACTTTTTCTTTCAACACAAGGACATTTCTAATTTCGAGTTCTGCAAGCTGAAGTAGGATATTATATACCTTCTAGAGTCTGATGTAGACATTAGGTACAAGGCAAAGTTGCTAGGAGACCACAGATGGAGCAAGGAGCATTGCAGTAACGCAGCAGCTTTTCACACAGGGCTGATGAGAATGCCTGCATCAGCAGTCAGCCCTTCACAACTTAAACCAAACCAGACCACCTTTTGCTGCTTACGTAAAGATGTACCTTTGGATAGAACCACTAAATTGCTATAAAACCAGCACACCACAACCTGAAAAATAAGCAAGGCAAGAAACACTGAAAGGATTACACAGACAACACTTGCTACTTTCTCTCATTGTTTTTGGGAATGGCCCCTTCACTTAAAAAATAAAAATCCCATTTATACAAACAAATGTTGGCACTTCCTAATTGTGTCCTGGACCTAAGTCGCATATCACTGAAATACAAAGGGGAATACTTAATGAACCAGCAGATGATGCTATGCACTCTAAAATTCATTGCTCATTTCCACGTTATTTAGAAAAGTATTTCATTCACTGTGGCCATAAGCCATTACAATCCACAGAGCCCTTTTGACTCTTCTGTGCCCTTACGCATGAGTCATGCTAGTTAAAATTTACCACTTGGCAAGCAGAGATTAGAGGTTTATCAAGCTGAGGCTTTCATTGTTTCAGTCATCATGATCACAGGTATTCAAATAGATAACATAAACCAAAACTAATGCAGCTGCAAGTTTAGGTCATACATCTTAGACATGCTAAACTAATGGTTCTACCCATAAGGCTTTATTTGTCACCTATACATGAAGTATAGAAAGTCTGGATCATATTTAAAATTCAAATGGAAAAGCTGTGACTGAACAAAGTTGTGAATCTCTGTTTCAGTTCAGCTCCTTCCAGAGGGATCATCCATCCTGAGAGGTCATTAACCTGTCCACTGCTGAGGTGGGACTTACCTGACAAATATTAATTCATATATTTCATTATAAAGTAGATACTGCAAGAATGTCAGATGAATACAGACTAAATTTCCTCTCTTCATTTAAGAGGAAGCTACAGTAGAAATTTAGCCATAGCTGTTCACATTGTCAGTATTTGAAATTAGATGATAATGTCTACACTGTTTGAGTGCAGTCTACAAACCCAATAATAAAATAGCTTTGGCAATGCATATCTGAAGGTTAGAAGCTTCAAGTGTGCCAAGTACTCTGTCTTGATAATAAAGAAACAACTGAGCCGAGTACCCAATGATGTGCCATGCAAATGCAAGGTCCCACCTACCTCACCTGGGAATAAATTAATCAAATTGAAGCCAGTATCAGCTAGAAATTTTCTGCACTACTCTGTTTAGAGCATTTCACAAACTAGTTATTAGAAAGTGAGCAAAAAGAAAAGTGATGGTATGTATTTGCTTCAGTTTCGGATTACAGTGTTTACAGGTCTAATTCTCATGTTATGGTAACACAAATAATTTCAAATATACATGATATTTTTCTGCTGTGGCAGAACATTTTGAAACATGTTTTGAATTGCTGTGATAAGGCTCAAACTTTATGTTTTAGACAAGAACACCTGCACACAATTAATCTAAATAATTGTAGTTAATTTCAGCGGTTCCACGTAAATAATTTACTTTTCCTCTGTGAGTTCCCAGTTCTTATCTCTTCATGCCCTATTACATAAACCTTCATACACCACAAAAATAAGCAGATAATTTTCTCTTGGGAAATCTCATTAGTGGAAACTAGGTATGTTCTGTCACAGCAGCCCTTTTGAAAAAATAAAAAGCTGAAAAGGAGGTCTTTCTCTTTCTTTGGGATATACACCACACATTGATTAATTAGGTAAGATTTGAAGCATGATAAAAAATTATCCAACTAATAATATTCTCCAGGAATTCCATATCTGCATTGCAACCTTTCACTGAAGGTCAATACCCTGGAGAATTCTTCTTACAGTATTATTTCTAGCTATTAAAATTAATGTAATTCCACTTTATCTAAAAAAAATGTAGTAAAATACAAAGCACTTCCTAAACTCAAGTAACACTCACTGAAATGTAGGAGGCGATTTTAAATCAATATTTTCACAGTAAAGTCATAAAGCACTTCATATAATTAGTTGTACAGAATATAAATCAAAAGAGTGCTTCCAAAGTAAAATTCTATGCTGAAAGGATAAAAATGTATATCAAATTCCACATGCCATGTCTGCAGCAAAAGTCCCTCTACTGTACTAAGGCCTTAGCTCATTCTAAGGTAATGGAATTTTGCCTCTAGTAGAACTGAGTTTAAAAAAAATCACAGAGGGACATGAAGCCTTCTCTATCACTCACAGGGGAATGATCAGCTCATTTTCTGTTACAAATATTTCTTTCTAAGAAGGCAGGCTGTGTTACAACATTGATGATAGGATTTGTGGGTGCTGCTGTAATACAGCTCGTTCTCTCTTTCTGCAAAATAACACTTTCTCATTACCCCTCAAGTCCCAGGCTGTTCACACAGGTATAGGGAGTGCTGGCACAGAGTCTCCATCCTGCTCGTGCCTTTGTGCTGCCTCTGGCTCTGCTGGAAGTGCCGAATGCCTGAGCGTGTGTCAGCTGCACACCGTGGTGCTCTCATCAGCGTGCTATGAGCTCTGACTCAGAGCAGGGAGCAGCATCTGGATATAAACCAGACCTGCTTCATACACCTGGCCACCATCCTGAGGTCCATCACTGCTCACTGCCCACACTGGCATTGCTCTAAGGGGCAGATTTTTCATAAAGCCTACATGGGTGTACAAACAAGTGATTTTTGTGATCAATCCAATGAATACCTTCATACAATAACTGTGTACCTAAATAACAAGCCTCATTTGATCATCTGCACCTAATAGGTGAAAATCTTATCCTAAATTCCTGTTTATGTGATATGGTATTTTTTAAATGTATTCATTTACTTTCTCATCACAATTTTTTGGGGCTTCAAGTGTCGCTTAATAAGATATCCACTGCTATCACAGGGATGAACATTTCAAGAACTGCAAAAAGTAAACCCTTGCATTCTGGTGAATTCAGCCTTGAGATGACAACAAAATATATCCATCAAAGTAATTTAGAAAATACATATATTCCATAAACCTTCACATAGGGCAACCTAAAAGTCAGGTCACATATTTAGGAGCACCATCCAAGTGCTTAAACACGTACAGGCTTGGGGCCATGACCACTTTCCTGAGGACCTTGTTTGAGTGCTTGACCGCATCTTCCTTATATCCAATCTGAACTTCCCCTGATGCTGTTTTAAGACATTTTTATGCACATGGAACATTTGTTAATGGGAATCTGTGGCACAACGGGCCCCTTCGTGTCTTTTTTTAAGTGAAAAACTGCCAACTAACAAAAATAGGGATCACTCTAGCCAATTTAACATTGTCTGGAAGGCAAAAGTCATGCCAACTGAATTTAGAAATAATGAGCATGTTTTTAACTGTGATGACCATTGACACAGCCACTAGGAAAAACTATGCATTTCTTGCCATTTGTAGAAGGACTCATGTGACAGAGTGTAGACACTCACAGCAGACATCCACATTTAGTTTAAGTCCATAGATTTCCCTTACAAACTACTGAAAAAACACACATTTTTAGGGCATGATTCATCTCATCCTAGAGTAGATATCTAAACTAGGACAAACTTCTCCAAAAGTCCTTATTGCAATGGTTTATAGGGTAAATATATCCACATGAGAGGAAATCCTATCTTAATAAACTCTAAAACACATCAGATTATGCCTCTATAAAAGATAAGCTTTAATTTTAAGCACAACTTCCAGGTTAGGTACAAAGGTAACAACACTCTACAATATCACCATCCCCCCTGCCCTGAAATCTATTACGCCTAAAATTGAAAGCAGAACAATTAAGAAATGATGATGAGCTTCTCAGTACCTCTACTTGCAGTTTAAGTATGATTAACTGATTTTTTTATTCTGAATTCTAAAGGAGATTTATTAGCACTTTTCAAAAATATTTGCTTATTCCCAGCATTTTATTCTATACAGATTTCCTCTGCAATGTCTTTATAGTCTTTCTTTTACAGGTTTTCTTAAGCAGACAGTGAAAATAAGAGGAATTTTCTGAAAAATAATGAAAACAGTCACAAAAAGTGAGTCTCAGAGTAAAACATACCTTCAAAATTTCCCTACAATTGAAGCAATGACTCAAAAGAAAGCGAAAATATGAAGAGGCTCTAGAAGAGCTCTCCCAGCACGTACCAGTGTAGTTAGCACATACTAATTGGCTATAGTTATTGGAAAAACAAATACAATTAATCAAAAAACACATATATTAGTAGGATTAAATTAATATCTGTTTGAAACAGTCTTACATCAAAACTGAAAATGCTACGTCTTCTGGTATCTTCAGTCTTCTAATGCCTATTCTGTGTTCAGGGAATATTCACATGAAGCTTTAAAAGAATTTTCTTCAAGATCCATAGTCCAACGCATTTTTTCAGAATGGTATTCTTTTCAGTATGTTGGTATAGGACCAAAACAAGCAGAACAGCAGAGGAACTTGAAAATGTTAAAAAAGGACATCTGTTTTTTCCCCTCCTGGTACCTCCTGCACCAAAGTAGGAAACGGAAACGGCATAAGGAAGCACATTAACAGTGGGAAAGAGCAGCTAGTCTACAGATTCTTCTTATATGCAGGTTTACACCGATTTGGCAAAGAGGCACGTGGCCCATCAGAGCTGCAAATGTAAATTCTCTAGCAATAAACAGATTTCTACTGACAGAACACAATGAAATCAATCTGGTCCATGTATCACTGACTAGCTGAGAATAAAGAGCAAAGGGGTTACCTTAATAGGGCTTCCATCTGGAGTGAGAACCTCTTCTGAAAGCTCCATCATCTTCAGTGCCATCAGGGCAATGGCTTTGGCATGACTAAGGCTTTTCTTATGGAGCCCTGCTGCAACACAGTACGCATCACCTATTGTTTCCACCTGCAGCAATCAGACAAACCGAGTGTTACTGCGTGATAAGGAGAGGGGAACCCTGCCATTAGGGTTGCAATCAAATAGAGTTGTTTAAAACGTGTGAGCAAAACATCCATAAATAAGCAATTAGACAAAAGAGCATAATTACCTGAGTCTGCAAACAGGTGCAGTCAAAACCCCACACTCAACAGCACAGTGGTTTATCACCATTATAACCAAAGAAGATTGTCTAGAACAGTGTATGGTATCAGCTGAGATATGACAACATTCTCCCACAGCAGTAACACAGAAAATTGCGTTTTCCTTAATGAGAAGTTGCTTGCAGCTTCATTTCATACTATCCTGGCTGAGTTTGCTGCTAGGTAAGAATAGTGCTGCATAATTATAATTTGTAATTAGTATTTGATATGCTAGGAAATTATATCAGGAAGAGAATTAGAAAAAGCAAAACATCAACATAAAAAACAGTAAAGACTATCTAACTTCTCATTAGTGGGTAGCTCTTCCTGGTATAATTTACGAATATTGCTACAGACTTTTGACTGCACCTTTGTCCCTTATTTTCAAATAAGAATTGATGTCTCTCTCTACTATGCAGGCTATCTAACTCTGCATTCCCTACCCGCAGGCATGAAGTTCAGCAGACTGAGCCCTCTGGTCTCTCCAGGCAGGCCTTACTGCTCTCTTATCCTGATATGCTTTAAAAAGAGCTGGCCCCCAGGAGGAAGTGGGAGCAAAATGAATTGCCAAAACCCTCTGGCTCTGGGTAAAGGCAGTCTGAGAAACACTGCAGCCCTCAAGGTCTGCAGCTTTATTTGCAGCATTGTGTTTTGCAGACACACATTTGCTCATGCATCTATAACATTCTCGCACAAAATCCATTTACACGAGCCCAAACAGACCTCAAGGATTAGTTTAGGTTTTGTGACATAACTAATCTGGCTTTCACCCTGCACACAACACTACAGGAATGCCAGAAAATGCTTCAGCAAAGACTGAAGGGTGAGAAGAAAGCAAGTACTGAGAAAGGAGTTACTCAGAGAATAGATATAGCTGATTTTCTTTCTGCAGAGAATCTACTAAGCAATAGGCCTGGATCTTCTCAGATTAATTTCCAGTCTTGATAAATTGCAAATAGTATCTCAATACAAATAGTACCTGAAAAAGTAATCATTACATGTAAAGGTATCCAGAGCATGAACCTAGAACAGAAGTATGAGCAAATACTTCCCACCACCAAACTTAATCTGCTGCAAGCCACCTTAACCTTTCTGGCTGATTGTGTGGGAGGATGTAAATATAGATAAGAAGCTGAGGGTTTCTCATGAGCTGAGACAGCCATTAGAGCTCCTTCAACACCTTTGAGAGCTCCTAATAGCGCTTGTACACTCCTGTGTGCCTGCCTGTTTTAGCCAAACTGTATCTCAGGATGTCTGTCCACAAGAAGCAGACACTACCAATGCCCTGCAGTTTAGGAGTTTGTTTCTCCAAAGACAAATGAATGGGCAAGAATATTGCAATAGCTGATGAAATATGAAGAAACTGGGCAAAAGCTAGAACAGTGAGAAGTATCAGAAGTTAAAAAGACAGTCTGGAAGAAATAGATTTTTAAAAATGCTCCCAATTGGAAGGAAGCATTAGCAGAAATCCACTGTCATTCTTCAAAATCATGAATAAACATCAGTAAGAATAGACTCAGAGAGGTTACTACAGAAAGAGCTGAGTCTATCATGTCAAATACAAAAATTAAATACATTCTGCTCCTTGTTGAATGACCTAATTTCAGAGTTACTTTTCCACTAAAGTTGGATGCATAGATGTGGGATCATATACTGTTCCTGCAGTGTTCAGACAAAACTACTTATTTTGTTAGCTTCTTCCACCTTGGAAATTTCCATAGCTGTAATTCAACAGCTAAATTCCACATACTGAATGTACTGTACTACCAGAAAAATGGGACTGAAGCTACCTCATCATAATCTTTATATAAAAATAAAAAATTATAATAATGTTATTACTCTTTAAAGTGCTTGTTCCTATGGAGTTCATCTGACAGCAATGCTGGAGAACCAAGGGAAGGACTACGACTGCTTAGACTGACCTGATAGTTTAAACTGGATGAGATGAGTATTGACAGGCCTGTCTAATGATTTACCATTCTGCAATCCTGTTTTCAGTCGCATTACTAGGATTTTCCCCAGCTAAGCATTTAAGCTGAAATTTTCATTATCAATACCTCCACCAAACTTTAACCTTGGTTCCATCCTTTTTCAAAATCAGATTTGACAAATCTTCCAAAAGTTCCAAGAGCTCTTGTAATTCAGATTCTTCACGGCATTTTCATTTGGTCCACTTTATGGAGTCATAAAATCATGGAATAGTTTTGGTTGGGACATTTCAAGACTATCTAGTTTCAGCTCCCCAGCCATAGACAGAGATACCTTACACTAGACCAGGCTGCACAAAGCCCCATCCAGCCTGGGCTTGAATGCTTCCAGTGATGGGGCATCCACAGCTTCTCTGGGCAACCTGTTTCAGTGTCTCACACCTTCATTGCAAAGAATTCCTTCCTTATATCAAATACAGTCACTTTTGGTTCATCACCAATGACCAGTGTTGTCCTGTAACAGCAGGCCTTTGTAAAATATCTCTCTCCATCTTTCTTATAAGTCCCATTTATATATCAAAGGTCACAACAAGATCTTTTCTTTTCTAGGCAGAACAACCCAACTCTCTCAGCCTGTCTTCACAGGAGAGGTGCTCCAGCCCTCTGGTCATTTTTGTGGCCCTCCTCTGGACTTGCTCCAAGACATTCATGTCCTTTTTGTGCTTAGGACACCAGAGCTGCATGCAGCACTGCAGGTGGGGTCTCACCAGAGCAGAGCAGGAATCACCTGCCTTGACCTGTGGGCCATGTTTTTTTGGATCCATCCCAGGGTATGGTTGGCTGTCTGGGCTGCAAGTACAGATTGCTGGCTCATGTCTAATTTTTCACCTACCAATATTCCCAAGACCTTCTTCAGAGGGATGGCCTCAATCCACTCATCCACCAGTCTGTAATAATAGTGGGGTGGGGATTGCCCCGACTCAGATGCAGAACCTTCACTTGGCCTCACTGAACTTCACAAGGGTATATGAGGACATTAAAATAGAGAACGCAACTAGAGTGATACATCACACTTCAGAATTTCAGGCTGGGGCCCTGAGTGAGTCAGATGCACACAGGGAAGAAGGGAATTTCTCTTGTCTCAGGTGAGGAGTAGCGATTGGACTAGATATACAAAGCACTGCTTACAGCTTGCTCCACAGTATCCTCTGGTTAGATCCTGAAACTGTGTGCACCAGAGAGCAGCCTACTCCATAAATATTCAATGTCAATAAGATTAAAAGAAAAGGAAGGAACTACTCAAAGTGTTCAAAAATTGCTGCACTCAGATCTATTTGATACTATTCAAGATGATGATATACAGCAATGAAGCTCCAGAGGAAATCTACTGTGTGATAAACTAGATTCTGAGTTTTTGACTTTGTAATGTGACTTTTAAGATGCATTAGTAGTAGTATATTCGATTTTTATATCCTTCCTAGATACATATGCAGGAAAAGATATTTTGCTTTCGATCTTGTAATACTGGAATGCCTTGTCCTGCTTCTTTAAAATAGTTAAATATATTTTGTTCTGAATATTAAAGCCGTTTTTGCATATGACTGGCAGTTCACCATCAATAAGACTTAGTGTATTTTTTTTCTAATTAAATTATAGTTTTTCACTGCTCCTAATAGTTCTAGCTACTCACTGATTGCCTGGCCTACTGTTACCAGCTTTTCATCCCTTTTCACTGATTTACACTTACCATAGCCAGCTTCACCACAGTTTTCATTAATTGGGAGTTAACACACAGCACCATAGAGGAGAATTGAACTTGAACTTCAAAATTAGACCAAACTCTAAAAACTGTGTAATAGAATTTTTATTCTTAACTAACAAATGAAGAATCCAGGAAATACTGTAGCTACTTAGACTGCTATACAAAAGCCTCCTCTAAAGCCTTCCATCACTGGAACTTCTGTTCTGTTCTTCTCAAGTCACTGGAACTGTCCAAATGTTTTCCAGTCAGGCCCTCAACAAATCCCATATTAAAGTTAATAATTAGTTGAAGTGGTTGTGTGTACTCTACAGTTCAGGAAAACTTTCTAGACAGTTATCCCAATACTGATGAACACTGAAGAAAGATAATGCATGACACTTGCAGCAGGAAGCAAATATCTTCTGGTTTTGAGAAGTCATTTTCTATATACTCAGCTTCTGTTAGTCCTCAGTAGGTACTGTGTGAACAGTAATTTTTACAGAAGGTGAACCCTATAGTAATTTTCTTACAGTCACTTCTCCTTAATTCATAACCATTTGAGATGGAATATGATTTGCAGATCAATTTGGTAGCACAGAAGTCAGAAGGTAATTTCTCCAATTCTAAAGTGCTCAGAGCACAGAGATTAATAACCTGATCCCTGGGCTGTTCCAACAGGTTTCTTCCAACTATCAGTAGCTGTACTTTGTCTTGTCTTTCATTATTAAACTGATAAACTGGAAGGTTTAGCCAAATTATGTTCCATGGATATAAGTCAGGGTGTTGTTTCAGTGACAGTTTTTAAGGGAAAATGTGGTGCATTGAAGTAACATCCCTGCTTTGTATCCTTCATCCCGAACTCATGAATATGCACCAGTCATTAAGTTTCTGAACTTCTAGAAGTAATGAAGGAACTGAAGGGTCACACTTCATTCCACAGAATGACATACATGGGGCAGAGATACCATTTTGAAGTGAAACCTGAAATGGCAGGCTAAAGAGTTCTCATCTAAAATACTCAGGAAATCAACCCATCTAATGAGTCCTACTTTGAACCTTTTTCAAAGCACAGCTCGGAATTAAACATAAAATTTCAGGGGTCACCCTTTGGCAATTCTAATCTGAAATTCCTACAGCAATCAGAAATACTAAATACATTGAAAGAAGTAGCTGGAGGGAGAACTGGCTCTAGTTTTAGTCCTGTCTCTCTCAGCAGGTTTCCTGTGAAAACCTAATATATAATTTGTATTAGAACTATTACAATGGAGTACTCACTACTATTTTTTTTCATGTAAGAGACATAAATAGGTCTGAGTGCAGTTTGTGTGTTTTTAATGGGTTAAATTATACTCATATGAATAAGGCTTCTTCATTTGCAATCAAAATTAAATACATACCAAAAATGGGTGTGAAAATCAGAAGTTGCTGGTTTTTTTCAGGAATTCAGGAAGTGCTTCAAAAGCATGTCTTTTGTAGATCCTTCACCTTCCTCTGAAGAGTACTTGTGTACTATTTTCATCTCAAAAATACTCACAGGGCTGCATATGTATTTATTATCTCACTCATAAGGGCTATAATACTTAGTATCCATTTAACCTAAAATAATTTATGTCACTGTCCCTTATAGCCTGTTCAACGGTGTTTTTTTAAAAATAAATTGGAAACAAAAAGGGACACTGCCTTCCAGTTTAGGATAAAGAACTATAGGATACTCCTGGTACACACAGATGACCAGAATATGACCAGAATATAGGATTACTTGGGAAAGCAAATATGTAAGAATTGCATACCAAATGTTTGTTTAAGGTTTCTCTTCCTCGAGAAAAGGGTCATGTTCGAGGAAAAATATATCATGCTGCTTAAATTTTTTGTGTGTTTCCCACTGACATATATAGGTAATCTATATAAGTGTGTTATACACAAAAAGTTGAGATAGAATAACCAGTCTTATTTTTCAGCCATGTCTTGATTCCTTACCCTTCTTTTTATAGAGTAACAGATGTTTCTTCCAACTGAATTGAGTTTCCATATGCATCAAATCCTGCTTGTGGTCTCCCCTCTTTCTGCTATTTTAATCACCAGAAATATTTATTTCTGCTTAAGTAAGTATGTGTTCATAATCACTGTAATTTTAAGTTGGCAAGGAAACTTGGAATATTAAACAATTTCTCTATGCTCCACACCCTGTTTGCAGACACAGTGTACAAAGTGTATATGCTATATTTAGATCATTACTAAATTGTTTCTTATCACATATGAGTAATCTGCCAATAGCCTGAAACTATCCTACTGCTGGAAGATACTCTATAAAACTTTGTTTTATAAAACTGAAATAATAACAAACAGCAGTTGCAATTATATCAGTTCCCTCTTAAAGAGCTTGAAAGTGATGGTAATGGTTTAGATAATTGCAGTTTAATGCTCTCCTGTTCATCTCTTAACTACTCTCTCTGAGAAAACTAACTTTTCTAGTTTGTTTGTGGGTCATTTTTTTTACCAGCACTGAGAAGCATTATTCTCCATCTTAACCTGCCTCTCCTTTTGCCTGTTGCCTATGCATGTTTACCTTCTCCTACCAAAATACAGACACAGGGTTCTTAGTGCATTAAATGTGTACTGAGCAGTTAACACTTTTCAAAATACAGCATGTTAAAAAAAAATCTAGAATCTTAAAATATATCTGTCTTTTATAGCAAAATCTGTGGAGTGTTTTTCCTGATAATAACATTTTTTGCACCTGCATCAACCTACAGCTGATACCAAACTGGGGTGACGGGTCAATTGTCAATTTGCTCTCGGGCTGGGCTGCCATCCTGAGTGACATGTAGAGGCAGGAAGAATTGGAAGCTTATGAAATTCAGTAAAGCCATGTGCAAAGTCCCGTCCCTGGGAAAGAATTTCTCTGGAACTGATACAGCCAACTTCCTGAAGAGCGGCGCTTTGAGAGAGACCCTGGGGGTCTTGTTGGGCAGTAAATGTCAGATGGGCCAGCAATGAGTCCTGGGAACAAAGACAGGCAATGACAGTCTGCATGTATGAACAGAGACCAGGGAAGTGCCAATCACCCCCTTCTCAGCACTTGTTAGACTCAGATACCACATCCGCTTTGGGGGTCCTCAGTGCAAGACAGAGATTGGTAAACTGGATCTCACTAGAAGCAAGCAAGATGGTGGGGGCTGGAGCACACGGTAAAAAGGGCTGGGAGAGCTGAGCTTGTCCAGAGATGGTTTCATGGCACTTGAGGGGATAGAAGTGGGCTCTCCACAACAGTGGAGGGTGAGAGAGCAAGAGACAAAAAAACATCATCAGCATCCTTATGGATTAGGAAACAGGGAAACCTGTGAAACTTACTGACAACAAGGTCTTACTTAGATAAAAAAGAAGCTTTTTAAAGCAATCAAGCATCTGCAGACAGTGAAGATTTTCATAGATGCTTCAGCAAACTCAGGGATAAGGAACATAATCTTTTTTATTTTAGGGGGTAAATCTCAAAATGAAAATGCTAGAAAGAAGCTTGCTCTATGCGCCTGACATTTCATAAGTAGTTCACAAGACATCTAGTACTTCTTCAAGCAGCCACATTCAGTGCTATCAAGCACAGAGCATTATAATGCACTATTTTGCCAGATTCTAAGGTAATCCAAGCTTTAACTATATGGTATACCCTGTTCCCAAATACAGATATTAATTATGTTACTACCTGTTTCAATGGGATTGAGCAATGACGAGGTGTTTTGACAACAATCATCACATTCATTTGTATAATTTACAGAAAGTCAAGGTTTGAATTAATCACCGAAGTGTTCTAAGGGACTCTATTGAGAGACAACAGAATATCTGTGCCCAGTGGTGATGGGAGTTACTCCAGTGGCACCATAACAAAAATCAAGGGAAGTAGGAAGAAATAACTTTGGTAGATGCTGATTGTGTTAGAGAAATTAAAATGCAGTAAAAATTCCTTTTGTCCAGTTAAAATACACTCTATGCACTAACCATAACATGGCATCCAACTATAACATTATTAAATAACTATAAAACACATGAAAAGTAGATGACACTAGCAGGGAAGAAGCAATATTTCAGCTGCAGCTGCATCTTACAGATTGCAAGCTGCTAAAATGCAGCAGCTGTAAACTACACAGGTGAGATTCAGTTCACCTAACCAGAAATATGTCTAATATAGCAATTTGAATATGAGTTATTCACTCTCATTTTTCTTCATAATCAACGAACTGAATGGGAATTCTTGCAGTCATCTGACCTGTGCTAAGAACCTCCTTCAGAAAAAAACAAATCTCACACTTAAAAAAATTCATTCCTACCTTATAAAATCAAACTTTCCTCTTTTCACTGTGAGGATAAGTCTAAATTATTACTCTATGCTAAAAGTAGAATATTTTCACCTCTATCTCAGAACTGTAGAAAACAAAGAATTAACAAGGCTATGTGAAGAGGCAGAAGGACAGATTGAACCTGGAAGGTCGCAGAGGCAGGTCAATTTAAAAAGAAGGACACAGCAAGTTCTGCAAAATCAAATAGTCCTTTAGGAAAGCTGATCTCTAGATTGTCAGATGAACCAGTGGAAAAACTTTCTACACTCCATAGATCAGTTTCCTTTCCAGTCTTCAAGATTAATCCAGAACCGCATTTATTGGAGGTATGAACCTTAAGTGATTCTTATGATGACCTTAACAACAAAATCAATGCCTTCTAGCATATTAATTTGGATTTGAAGACCTGGATTTCGTTTCTTAATGAGCAAAGTCAAAGTAAGTTCTATATGTACTCCTCAGCCTAGACTTACCAGAGCACATCTTAGCTTCCTGCACACCCAACCTGCATTTCCATGTAGCATATGAATATTAAAGGAGATGGTTTTGTAAGTTTCATCCCAGCATGAGGCCAAAATTCAGGATGTGACTGGTCATGGCGCTGGAAATTATCAGGAACTACAATAAAGTCCTATTCTTTCACAAAATATTCATTAGCCTGTTTATCCATATTTCATTCCAATCTCCAAGATCAAACTACACAGTACTTCAAAACTATGTATTTCTTTTATGAAAGCTGAAATGTCTTCCCTCCAAAGGAATACAGTGAAATTTAGCCTTAAGATGAAATTCTTGCAAGTATAACTATAAAGGAAACCTTTGAAGTTATTAGTATCTCCCAAAGGACTTTTCTTTCATCTGTTTTCTGCCCCAAGTTGTACAGCAGGAGAATAAGGAAAAGGATGTGGTGTATGTGGTATATGGCAGCGTGGTGCTTCAGATTTATCATTTGGGCTTCATTATTCCTGTCCATGACTTCCAGTCCAGCAGCAAACAGGACAGTTTTTTAACTGGTGTGGGACAATGGGATTTCTCCATTTTAGTTTTATGTCAGCAATCTCAGCACTCATCACAGGAACAATTTATTTGATATCCATATTCTACCTCAAGATGTCATTGACATCTCCCATATTTCCTTCTACTCAAATCATTCTCAGAGTATCTCTGCAGATCAGTAATAACCTTACAATGTTCTCATTCATGATGGAACTCACATTATCAAGCATCAGTCACACAAATATGAAGCTTCAATTCAATCTACTCATCTATACCCTTTCTATAGTAACTGAAGAAAAAAATGAATTTTCAAGGCATGACGTATTCCATCCTGTATTCTGTAAACCCCTTTTTATTCCATTTAGTACAGCAAGATGCAAACATATGTATCTTTGCCTAATTGCCTGCATCCGTGCCCAGACTGTCATTTGATATGCAAGACCCCTCCCATGTTGTCATCAGCATGCTTTTCTAGGCATTGCCTGAAAAACAGCTTTATGTGGGCCACAGGCTTAGTTTGTGAAACTCTCAGAAGACTCTAGGGGAGCTCTGTGCCTTTGAAAGTGCACCACAGTGGGCATGTTCCTGCTCCCACCAAGTACCCCAAGCCAGGAAAAGGACTGCATGAGTGGGCTTACTGCTTGTGCTACGATACCATTTGTCAGCACAACAGCAAGAACCTGTTTAGCTCAAAAAGTCCTGGATCTTGCCATGCATGTTTTGGCATGCAGGTCAAGGAATGTTATTAATCACTGAGTGGAGGGAGAGCAGATTTGAGGTATTTTGGGCAGCTTATGGTACAAAGATTTGAACAAGTCATTTAATCTAAAACACAGATTCTAAGGAAAGAAATAACAAATAAACATGCTGCAGGGAAAGCAGAGAAGGTTATTTCCCTGAGACATTAAAAAGTGTGCGTGCTCTTTCTCTGGACGTGGTGTAAGTGCAGTTCAGAAAAGCCTCTCTGAGCTTGGCCTAGGTATTCGTGATCCTGAGATAGGTCTAGATCCACATTTCAGTCTACACTGCAAAGAGTGAACACTGTCCTTTTTCAAATTAAACACCACCCGTTTGGTGTTTTACTGTTGTGTGAATACAAATTGAGGCCTAATTCTGTTTACATTTTGAAGTTTTCTCTAAACCTTTTCTACTGCAAAGATTTGTCAGCAAAGCTTTGAAACAGTTGAATTTTGCAACACTGTTGAAGCTTAACAATATTTGTCAGCAGTAAGGCACTATTTATAGATTTCCAAATATCTGGTATATTATAAAAAACTTTCTGCTTTGGAAAGGATTATAAAGTTTTCAAGATAGGATCTGAGAATGCACTTGTTTTCAAAGAATGTCCTTCAGTTTCTACTTAGTGTTTCACTCTCTTAGCTTCTGTCTCCAATGTTTTCAAAATCAACTCCTAGGCAGTGAAATCTTGTGCCCAAGTTTCAAGGTAACTTTGCAACACTTCCATGACATGACATTCTGCTTTTGGAATATTTCAGGAAAACTCCTCCCATGTGAGAAGGGATGGATTACAGGCGCCCACCTGTGAAGTTCAGAACTCTGTTCTTCTAGTAAAGCTCACTTTTAAAAGAAGCGACTTCCTATAAAACCAAGCTACTTTCCCAGGAGCCTAATTAAGAAGAAATTGCTCTTACCAGGCCTGAGGGCATCTTATTTTAGTGACTTTAATGATGTTACATACTAGCAAGTTCAGGAGCATTTTGCAGGAAAAGCTGTATTGGAATTCTTTCCACAGCACCTACTTAGCAGTCTTAAGCACAGATCTTTCAGTATGCAATATATGGAGGAACTCTTTCATCTGCACTGTAATTCAAAGTGCTACTTCCTTTACAGAAGAAAAGAGAAATAGTACTTGCCATGTAGAATTACTACCGAGTATCTTAAAAGAGTAGGTTTTTTCAGTAGTTAAAAGAGTCATGCCAGAAGACTTGCAGTCTACATGACATCAGCATCAGGTTTGCACACAACAGCCATGGAATAAAAAATTCATAGTGTATAAATGATTTCTCTCTTCTTTAGGAAAATATGAAATTGCAAAAATCAGACCAATTATCTCTGATAAACAGAAGACTTCCTGACTGGCATTCTGCCTTACTGCAATGTCAAAGTGCAGAACTATTTAACAAAATAAGAAAATATTAAAATAATCGTGTATGACCTAAGACACACACTTCAGTTTAATGTGACTGTCCTTTTCCCGATGTAAGTGTGGTCTTAAATTGCTATAGGTATGCCCAATATTTAAACTATTAAATCAGAACATCTTCCTCAAGGTTATACAAGCTTTAATTTATGTGTCCTGAAATTCATATGTTATCTAGTTTCTATTAACTTACTTAAGTATCCTCCATGTTCACTTTAATAATTTAATAAATTAAGGTACAGTTATGAATGCTATTTGCATGAAAGAAAATGTTGCATCTTGGTACATGAAAGTCCAGCCAGAGTGCTTAAAAATGAGAAGAGCCAATGCAGATGGAAAGTGAAATTAGATTCCTCCAGTCCCTCAGAGATACTAAAATTTAGAAGGTGGAAAAACTGGACATAATAAAACAAAGGACATAGCATCAGGGAGACCTGTGTGCTGCAAGAGGGAATGCCCTTAGTCATGGCTCCTGTCTGGCCACAGTATGTGGAGTTGCTCCTTAATTTGCATCAGGGAGGACAACCTTCTTGGGCCTATTCCAGTTAAAGGTCAGCTTATAGCCAGGCTTCATGTACAAACTGAGGACTTGGAAAGTGCTCCCAGGACCTGTAAGCTGGACATAGACTCCAAGGCTCTCATGCAACTTGAGAGAAATGGGCCAGGGCAGTTACAAACAAATGTGTGCATTCCAGATGAGAGAAAAGTGAAAGGAGAGAGACAAAAAAAAAAAAAACACAAAAACAAAACCAAAAAAAGACAAGTAGTTATAAACAGAAACAGAAGTCCTAGGCTCTTTAGAGGATTCCTGGGTGATGTATTGCAGGAGAACATGAACAGATGTTTTAGTGCTTTGTGCAGGGTTGTATGTTTATAAAGTAAAGAATAACTCTTCTGGAGCCTGAGTGTCTGTTTACTTCATTTGCAGATCTCCCTGAATACAGAAAGTGTAAATCGTCCACAAGGCTGGAGGAAAATATATGCTTAAAGTAATGGGAAATCCTAAAATACTCTTGAGTTCTTGGGTGGTGTTGCACCAGATCTGCAGGAAAAAATCTGTGGAACATTTTGTTTCTTTTTTTTCCTTAGTGTTTTGGGGTTTTTTCCCTCTTAACTTTACCCAAGAACACTTCTGAGTTCCCCAACAAGACAGCTGCCCCAGCTTTGCTCTAACTTCATACTGGAGTGAGACATGCCAATGTGCCAGCAAGCCCAATTACGGGCAAAGACTCCAAGGAGCAGAAAGTGTCACAGCTGGCTCAAAGACAGGAGAAAGAAGGGTCAGAAGCCCTCTGTGGTGGGAGGAGCAGTGTGCTGAAGGCAGGTCTTCCAGGCTGGGTGTCACTGCAGAGAGAGCAAGCCTCTGGGCAATGGAATTTTTTTTTCTATTTCCCATGTTACATATTCAAAACTCACTGACTTTTAAGCTATCAGGAAGAAGCAACATCTAGTGCACTGGTAATCCTCAGAACTGCACCATTCAATTTTTTAAAAAATATCTTGGAACATTTTATGTGCATAGTATTGCTCAAGTAAGAGTATCGTTATCATTTTACATATCTTAATTGCATTTCCTGCATTTTGCAAATGCCTAAGCTGAAGTTTAGAGTTTCAAAACTTCTCAAAATGGCCATGTATTTGCACGGAACTCAAAAGGTTAAAACTGGATGGAAAGATGGCAAAAATAGTGGCCATATAGATTTTACTTGAAAACTTGGAGACTATGTTTTTTAACTTATGAAACAAAGCATGGAAAACTTCAGAATAGTCTGAAGCTCATGACCCTGCTTATTGAAGTATTCTTTAGTCATTATAGTACTGATAGTAAGGTTGAGAACATGTATTTGAGTACAGGATGTATTAGTTCTCAAGAGGGAAAAGTCATGGCACTGAGAATGTACTGGTATTTTCTGTAAAATGAATACAGATTTCTGCAACTTAAACTACCAGTACAGAAATGTAATGTGGTATTCATAGAAAATGGGAGTTTAAAATTATGTTCCTAAAAGCATTATATTACAACCTAAATATAAACAACATTTTTCAAAACTGATGAGTATCAGTCTCAAATGATTGCAGGACAATCCAGATGTCCTATCATTTTTTAGTCTTGGATCTTTACAACGAGCAAACATTAAGACTGTATACAGTGTTGGGCATAATAAAATAAAATAAAATAAAATAAAATAAAATAAAAATCTAACATACTAAATGTATCATATTGCCAGGAATAAAAGCCCAAGGAAGCTGTGTGTGGTACCACTCAGAGAGAGTGGCAGTTTAGTCAAATAATGAAACCAAAAAGAACACAGGAATTCACGTAACAAAGTTGTGGATTCTGACTGTTAAATGAACGTATGTAATTATACTGTCTTATATGAATTCTCAATAAACTTTCAATTAAAACCTTTATGATGAGAAAAGAAATTCTGGCAGCTGACCACAGTTCATTTTCAAAAAACATTTAGGACTCTCTACTTAGACAAGGAAAGTGGGACTTAGCACTTCACAGAAAGTGAAGTATAGTGTCAGGGAAAATCTGCAATGTCCTCAAGGACAAATTCTGCCCTGTTTAGAGAAAGGACAAAGAAACTAACATCTACAAGATCAGGCCTGGTTCTGCTCTGTTTGGCTTGACATTACCAAGCCAACATATAAAACCATGTATCCAAAAATATGTGCACAATAAATGCTACCTTTACACAATAGTTGAAGGGTGCAAGATGGAAATGTTTCAGAAAGGAAACTGAGGAGGAAAGAGCTGAGAAAGCAGGCCTACAAAGGCAAAAGGACTCAACAAGAAACAAATATCTTAAATAAGCCAATATCAAATATGTGTTACATGAAGGAGAAACAGAAGCTGTGGGAATCTTAAGCAGGGAAGATTTCAGACTGCAGGGTTAAGTTTTAAATGCCAGAACACATGGCTGCAGCATATCTAAATGGCTTATTTGATAAAGAGATGGTTTAACTGAATTCTCATTTCCCAGTACTTGGCTGATAAACAACAGGAACTCAAATGCAGAGAAAAACAGGTCAAAACAGTCAGGCCGACAAGTACATATTTTACCCAAAGCCACAGCTTTCAAAATTTACAGAGTTATCTCTCCCATGACTTCTGCTCCTGGAGTCCATGCTTCTACTTGCATGTCCACAAACACCAGCTTGCCAAGCATCTGCAGCTACACTGATCTGAAACACTTTCCCTGCTTGACTTTTCCTCTCCCTCCTCAACTCCAAGCCAAGTATAATTGGCTCTGATAGTCAGCAGCACCAGTTTCCAAATGCATCACCAGGTCTCAGTTCTTTCACCTCCTTGTTCTTCTGTGATTATCATGAACATGTCCCTTCTAATCTTTTCACCAAGGCTGTACGTCAGCAGATTCCTTCCCAGGTTTCAGTCTCTAATAAAACACAGATTCTTCTAGAACTGTCACCCAGGCTCATAACACCGTGCATCTCAATTACGGCAATGTTCTCCCTCAGCCTGGACAAATGTAATCTGTCATCGTTGCTATCCATTCCAAATGCTGCTGTGAAATTCGTTTTCTGAGCCCATCATCTGTCTGTGTCATTCCTACCTGTGCCTCCATCCATTGGGTAAGCTTTCCCTACCTCATCAGTTATAGCTTCTTACTTTGATTTCCAAGAAATTTCAAAGTCTAACTCATCACCATTCAGCTCTCTCCAAGCATTTTCAGTCTGTATACAAGAGCTCATTTTCCTCACCCTCTATGTCTGACTAGTTAAATGTGAGGATCTTCGTTCTTTCTGTGCCATATTTCTTTATAAACATCCCTGGATGGATAGCATGAGACAAACTAAAATATCAGGTTCATTGCCGGATTAGAAGCAGTGAGGTTCTGAATACAAAATTCTGTAACTGTAAAGCTGGGTAAATAATTTACAGCATGGATTTTATTTATTGCATTTTACTTAATTTCCTGTTTACAAAATGGTGAATTTGGTATTCAGATACACCCACCAAATAATCTTTGCAAATTATTCTTGCCATGCTGCTTAAAAACATGCAAATTTAAAAATTGATGTATTTAGGTCACATGATAAATTTCTCTAGCCTAGTTACATGAGTATATATTTGAGGTGGGCTGGGTAAAAAATGTGGTAATTAAGTATCTAAAATTCACTACCTGATAATAACTTCTAAACTCATAATTGTTGTGGTGGTGATCATTCCTAGCAATAAAATTTGCTTCCAGAATATCACCAGAAACAAATGAAAAAGATATAAACACACAAGATTTTTCATTTTAAAATTCAAATGTTTCTTTCAAAAGGATTGCTATTTTATTTTAAACCTGATTCTGTAGTGAAACAAAAAAGGGGTCATTGCTTGAGTTTTTTCATTCTGTAGTGTTAAAGTGAATCATTTTTACTTAACCCCTCAGAAATTTTTTTAGACTTCTGGTTAAAAAAAAAAATAAAAAGCACTGAGAGGGGAGAAAAAAGGTACATAGAGCTGCAAAACAGCCAAAGTGCACACTGCCTTGCTCATGAGCGAGCGGTGATAGGAATCAAGGGACACGTAGGCAGGGTCCAGGGATGGGGGGAGTAGGGAGATAAGGAAAATCCAGGATGAAAGGATGTGAGAGGGAACTGCCTTTATTATGGCAGATGCAGCAGAGAAAGGGTGTTAGAGCTGTAAGCCATTCTTCCATGGAAAAACAGGTTTTATTCATACCTTTGCTCACAGAATTACATAGGAGTATCGACATGGAAGTGCTTTCCTTTTTAAAAAAGGAAAGAAATCTCATCTTGCCTATCTCAATAGCTATGACCTTATTTCACTGGTCAGGACAGTCTTTTCATAAAATAACATCTTTCTAGCCACAGTAGCCCAAAGCTAAGTGAAAGGCAGAAAGCTATGGTCTAAGTGATATAATATTCATGACCTAAGCATAAATATTCCTTCTTAGTGTTCTCACAGGACTCAACCAACCTTCTTTAGAATAGAAGTTAGATCATAGAGTTTGGCATACTTTATATCGTCTTCCCATACAACCACAACTTTCAACAAAGGATATTCTGAATGCTTCAAAACAGCTGAAATTAATCACCTGGGAGCACAGTGAGTACACCCATGTGAACACACAGCATGTGAAGCAGGGTCACTAGGTATCCCTCCTGACTCGGGGTTAGAAGTTCCTCTTGAAGCTGCGTCATAAACCAGTGCAGCAACATTAGACTAACACAATCTGAGATCACACTTGCCATCTTCTCTGACAGTATCACCGTAACAATTTTCAAATGAGACTGGTACCTTCCACTGCCTTCATGTCCCCAGATGGCCTGTGGCTTCTGAGCATTAAAAAAAAACCCCTCTAAACCAGGATCCCAAAACTTCTTTACAGTGTGCTTGTTTACTTTGGTAAACTGCCCTACCAACCTTTAGCTATACCATTTTCAGTTCTATCTGTAGTACATGCTGTAACTTTTCAGCCATGATTATTATTTAGGTGGGTAGTAATTATTTTTCAGTTCCTTTTAAAATACATTAAAGGCTAGAAATGAAAGGAGCAGGACACTTGTGAGACCTTTTTCTCTAAAGCCTAACAACAAATACTATACGAAATAGTTTGGAAACTGTTAGTTTGCAAACCTCAGGCATATAATAAAGTCAATATATAATTTTACAACCACATCTCTTTTCTCTAGTGCATTAACATATAAAAAGAAACTCGCTCTATTTCTTCTATCACAAAATTAAAGGCATTCCATCTACAAAATGGTCTGTAGGTTTCACAGAATAATTACACTGCTAATATCTTCAGTCCATTTATTAAATTCTACCTCCTCTGTTTTTTCTCTCAAACACACACTGGACACCGAATCCATTTAAGAGACGTGAAGATGAGTTCTCTAATGTCACCAACATGTGTGACATTTCCTTTGGAGCACAGCACAATAGTGCCATGTCCCATTCATTAATTTACTATGCACAGACATCTGCTGTCCTCTTCCTGTTTTTCAGTGGAAGTTGAAGTTTCTTATAATACCTTTTTTTAGCGAATGCTCTGCTCCTTATGGAAAATTTTAGTTCTTTCAAGGGAAAGATAAATGCCTAAAACCTAAACCACTCAAGTTGAAAATGAGTGCCTTCCAGGAGCTGCAGCTTGGGTAAGGACTCATCACTGTGCACTTCTTCGTCATTAGGATGTGTCATCTAAAGGAAACCAGGCTATCATACAGGAGATGTATATTTCTATACGAAAATGGGAATATAAGGCCTTTATTCCCATGGGAGTACCATGATGACAGTTACATATTGAAGCATTTGCGTTTCAACGGTCATATTTCAGACCTGGGGTTTTTTGCACATAAAACAAAAATATTGCCTTCATATTTTTCTAAGGAAGGTCTGCAATTTAGGAAGAAAGATAGTGGGACTTTTTCTGCCTTTGTTTCAGTTACCTTTTGCTAGGCTAAGACTTGAGCTATTACCTTGTAGATGTCAAGGAATCCACACTGGTGGTCGAAGCGCGTGTAGAGCTCGTTGAGCATGCTGATGACCTGCATGGGCGTGCACTGAGCACAGATGGCAGTGAAGCCAACAATGTCCGAGAAGAGCATGGTGACATCATCAAACTTCCTGGCCTGAACCTGCTGCCCCTGCCACAACTGTTGGGCCACCTCTTCAGGGAAAATAGAAATAAGGAGATCTACAGTCTTCTTTTTCTCTTCTTCCAGGGCTTGGTGTGTACATTCTAGCGTTGCCTTCAGCTTATCCATCCGTTTTTTCAAGCCATCCTGCGCCTTTGCTTGCTCCCCAACCAATATGACATCACGAGTAGCATCATGGATAGGTATGTCTGAAAGATGGAGACCTCGGCCCATCAGCTCATCCAGCTTGTCCACACAGGGGGAACCCAGGAACAATATCGAGTTTGATTCTGGCACATGAATCATTTGTCCTTTAATTTCCATCACCTGTAAAATTAAAAAAAACCCCAAGTTTAGACAAGGGGAAAAAATCAGCTTATAGATGTGGATCCTCATGTTACTTTCTCCATCTTTTCAGCTAAAACAATTAACTGTAGCTTTTTATACAGAAGCCTCTTGCACTCACCTACTCAAGTAATGAGACTCACTGTCTGCTCACCAAACTGAGTCAGGAAATAACCTAAACTGACACCAAAGTATTCCCAAATCAGATGTTGGATTTTATTTGTACCCAATTAAATAAGAAAGCAATAACACATATTCTCAGAGTGCCATCTAAATAATGCTCCTGGAGTGTACCTGGCCTTACAAGCAAATGTCACAGTTGTTCTTTATCTGTTACTTAGCTATAAATTACCAAAAAAAAAAGTAAAGAGAAATTGCAACTGTCTGAAAGCAGGTTAGTGAAATTAAGTGCCTTCTGCTCTTTTTCAGCAAAATATCTAATACAAGTCAATTGTGGGACTTTATAGAGGAATCAAATAAAAATAGATGTGAAAAACAGCTCTATAAAAGAACAAATAGCATGGAAATATCATATTAGTCCTCCTGTTTCCTGTTTTCCTGTTTTTTACGTGCAGCTAATTTGAAGGCTGACACTCAGAATCTGCAGATTTCTTGGTAATAGAGATTCATCCAATTTGTATTTGTGGAATAGCAGAAGGTACAGTAGGGAAGGAGCAACAGGTGGTTCATCACACTGGTTTATAGCTTTTGAATTTGCCTGTTAAATGGCTAGATGTTTTGAGTGCCGTCCAAGGGTTGATATCACTGAGGCCCTGGATTGTTATCTCCTGCTCCATGATGGCAGTTGAGCACAAAACTACCAGACTGAAATGGACACTGAAAACTAAACTGAATCAGACAAACTGGATCTCTTTGTAAATACAGCTTGCCATAGCTTCTGTCATGAAAAACAACCCCATTAATATTTCCATTCCAGGACTTCACAAAGACCAGAACAACACTGTGCTAGGTGATTTAAAATATTCAGAGATCTTACCCACATGATCTCATAGTCAATACAGGCACAACACACAAAACTTGTGCATCTAAGCAGTGTTAGGCACCTTAATGCCTTATATCTGTGTTTTCTATTCCACACAATCTCTTGAAATGAAAAGGCTCCTCCAGTCACCATTTCTTTCATCATGTAGGCATTGTAGGCATTGTGACTTGCTGTCACATGATTCACTTACCATTTAATCCTCCTTCCATCCATAATCCTACCAAGCAAAATAGAAAAACCTCCATCAGGGAATCCAGAGGTGTCTGTAATAATGATGTGATTTAAGTGTCCAGTGGCCTGAAAGCTCGTGCTGAGGTGACACATAATCCTACATGGTACTTCCATGTTTGGGGAGACTTTAGGAAGCTCCTCTATTATTTTTTTTTTACATCAGGTGATATGCTGTCATTGCAGACTCTATGTCAAAATGGGAATTGAGCCTATCCTGTCCCTATGGCCCTCTGCCTTCTCTGCTAACAACCTAAGATGCAGCTTCTGGTGTCAGCCAGGGAACTCAGCAAGTGGAAATAAATGCAAGTCATTAAAATTGCCAAACTTTCTAATTTATGTTCCTGCACACCTACTAATATTTACATTTCTAAGCCCTGCTTCCTCAGCTTCACTCTGGGACATTCATCTCTGTGAGAAAGCTAGTCAGCTACCTACACGAGCTGATTTAATGCTCCATGGCTAAGAGTTCTTTTTCTACTTTTAAAACATGGCTCCCTGGGAAATGGGTTGCTTTCCTCATGCCTCATGCTTTCAAAAGGGCACAAGCAAAATTGTTTGAACTCCGAAGTACAAGTTACCAAATACAAAATACATGGTACAGCATTTCTGAATTCCCTTCCTATTTTGTTCCCCTGTGCCGAAGAGTTTTCTGTTTGTAGAATTTTGCCCTTGTGCAAAATAAAAGTATCTCATATTATCACTTGCTTCTCCCATCTCCAGGTGAAAACAGGGTGTTTTCAGCTCAAGAGGAGGGAATGTGACCAGAGACCCTGGCTGAGCCAGCCTGGCCTGGGGTTGAACTTTTTGTCAGCAAGGCAAGGCACCTGGCTTGGAGCTGTGTTTCTCCTGTTAACCTGCTGTGAGACTAGAAGAAAATTAATGCATCCCCCTGTGCTCCCACTTCGCCTCTGTCAATTTGAGGTGTTAAACTCTTTGATGTGATCTCAGTCTGTGTTAATATATTGTGCCAACCTTCCCGGGTGGACTTTTCTCAGGAAAACACCGACTGAGTAAATAATGTACTAAACAGGCACTCTGGAGTCCTCTGCTCTGCTTCTGGGTAACCCCAAGCAAATTATCAACCCTGACTTTTTATTTGGTCTTTCAGCACAGCAGGAACAATGCTACTGACCATCCTGTAACACACTTTGAGACTTATGTGTGAAAAGCAATAAAAAGCAGACAATCCTGTAAAATGCCTAACTAATAATAACCAAGTGAGCTGACACATTGCTTCAACAAGGTTGAGTGTTTCCAGAGCATTTTTAGAAACTTTTGCAAAGATATTCTCCCTACATAACTGATTAGCTTCCTAAAACTGCCAAAGGGTCAGTGATATTTCAGCTTTATCCCCTGAATATTATTATCACTTGTTCTGCTTAACAGGAATTGTGGATATTTCCTATCACTTCTTTCATGTTACATTAGTGATTCTCTCGTCCTGCTCTCTCGATGACTGATGGTTGTTTCAGAAAATGGCCTGCCAGTCTCTTCAAGTTGCCAAATCAGGGAACAGGACAGCAGACACAAAAACTGTCCCAGCTTTCCTGGGGAGAAACATGCAGGTCTTGTAAAGAACAACAGTAGAGAAGAGTTAAGACTGCATCATTCCTCTCAGTTTTTGCAAAGCCCTTTCCTTTCCTATGAAGTCTCAGAGATGATTCAGACACTTTCTAGCAGACTTCAGTCTGCAGCTGTGATCCAGCATCTCTATCCCTTTTCTTTGATTTTTTTTGCTTCTTACGTTCTTCTTTGTATCTTAAAATATAGCTGATGTTATAGGATATCAGGTTTGCCTGAAGCTTGCCATAGTAAGTCACGCTTCTGGGCACCTCCCCAAAGCTGGACAGCTTTACACCTGGACCATAAGCCTACAGGCAATCAGGATGGCATCATCCATCTTTCTTGTAAGCAGGGAAAGATGGGAACATTTCTGTCATCATTTGTATTTCATTACTGCTACAGTTCATTGCCTTCTTGTCTCTTTAATTATACTCTCACTGAATAAAATGAGAATAATTTTACCATTTTCAGAGGACATTCTCCTGATTTACAGTGGTGTAAGAGAATATTTTGGAAAGAGCAATTATATATCATATTTTACAGTCTTATGTTGCTGTGAAATGACAGTGCAGCCTAAGTAGCTCTAGGATGAAAAACAACAAACCTTTCACTGAATTTTACTTCCACCGCAAACCCACTGCAAAGAAAGGGAGTAAACAGTTCTTGATTCTAAGGAACTCTTTCAGCCTCTCTCGCCAAGGACCCAGCTCAGAAATACTGACAGATTCTCAAGCTGCTTTTTGAGAACATGGAGAGTCTCCTACCGAAGAGTGCACCACCAGCTACTGCATTAGGTACACAATACCCAACCCCCTGCACACCCTCTGCATACTCAGGATGCGAGGCACCCTAGGACCAAAAAGCTTATGAATCAAATGCCAAATCCACTGGCTAATCTTTAAGGAAAATCACAGGTCACTGGTTGCACTGAGTGAGGATACTACTCCACACAAAGATGTGTGTTTTGAAATAGTGAGAAGGTGTGCACATCTCAAAAAGATTAAGGAAATCCGGGATGGTATCCTTGAGAAATAACTGGGGGGTTAAAAAGGATTTTCTTTCTAGTTGTCCAGACCTTTTCTGTAGCCTCTGCCACCCACAAATTTCAATGGAGAAGCTCCTTTGATTTTGATCAGTGCATAAACCCTCCCAAGTGTGATTATAGTCTTCTTCTTTTTTTAGTTTTATTTACAGGGATTAGGTTAGAAACTTTCAGTGCTAGGCCACACTTTCATACACAGCAGCACATGTATGCTTGATTTCATACAGTGAACAAATTCAGTAAGAGAAAACAAAGCTGCTTCCTTATCTAATAGTTACTTAGAGGATGGAAATATTGAGGCAAAATCAGCTTGAACCTGAATACCATCACCATAATCACTTCAAGGCACAAAGAGAATAGGGTGACTTTCAGAAAGGAGGTCCAGCTGCTATCCTAAATATTGAAACAACTGGACTTCCCTGAATGTCCTATAGGATTCATGGCAATGTCTCAGGATCATTTACAGCAAGGTATTTCATAATATTTGTGCAGTTAGAGGCTTAGGGGATTTTGTGAAAACTGGACAAGGCAACAGTACACTTGCAGAAAAAAATGTAATTACTTTCTTGCTATGTTTCCATGACACATCTAGAAGGGCTGAAAGTATGACAAACAACACTGGAATTAAAAAAAAAAACATCTTCAGTTGGAAAAATGGGCTAAAGTTGGAATTCAAAACAAGGGCAATAAATATGTTTAGACAGAAATAATCAAATGCAAAAAGTACAGGCAGGCTAGCTGTTCCTAAGAGGATGGCGCAGAGTGCACAGAATGGAACAAATGAATGTAAGCCAACATATCATGTTGTCATTTAGAAAGAAAACACTATACAGGACTATGTAAACAGAAATACAGTTTGCAAAACACAGGAAGTAATCTTTATGCTGTGACCACCAATTTTCACACCCCAGAAGGGCAAATCTGTTGTTTTTTAAGTATTACAAAGAGGTGGATCGATTGGAAGTCTGGTGAAAAGCAATGAAGGCAATGAAAGGTCTAAAAAATATGACCTACAAAAAAATTTGAAAACATTCGATGGTTTACCCCAAAGAAGAGAAATCTAAGGGTGGGAATATGAAACTCTTCAAAAATACTTGGTGTCAGTGCAAAGAGATCAAACTCTAACACAAATCCAGTGGCAAAAGCTTTGCAGAAAAGGCCATGGTGATCCTGGTGGACCCAAATTGAACATGATCCAGCAATAAACACCTGCATCAAAGGCTAGAAGTACTGTGGGCTCTGTTAGGAGGAGTGTTGCAGCTGGTGGAGAGAGGTGATCCTTCCCCCCTGCTAAGAACTGGTGAGGCCACACCTGGAGTACTGTGTCCAGTTCTGGGATCCATAGTACAGGAGACACATGGACATGCTGGAGAGCATCCAGCAAAGGTCAGCAACGATGATAGGAACCTGGGACATCTTCCCTATGTAGAAAGGCTGAGAGAGCTGGGACTGTTTAACCTGGAGATGAGAAGGCTTTTATCCAGGTACAGAAGTACCTGAAAGGATCAGGGATGACAGAGCAAGACTCTTTCCAGTGGTGCCCAGAGACAAGACCAGAGGCCACAGACAAACTACCCAAAGAAGGCTCCCTCTGAACATCAGAGAACACTTTTTTATATTGAGTGACCAAGCACTGCTACAGGCCTACAGAGATTGTGGAGTTTCCATCCTTCGAGGTACTCAAAAGCCACATGGATGTGGTCCTGGGAAACTGGCTCTAGATGACTCAGCTTGAGCAGAGGGTTGAACCAGATGACCTCCAGAGGTTTCTTCCAACCTCAGTGTATGAAATGAACAAAAAGTAAAAGGCTCAAATTGGAAAAAATTAGTTTAATATGGGATATTCTTGTATTCATAGGGAGAATGGGAATGGAAACATCATTGGTGAGGAGTTGGATTATGCATTAATGGAGATTTGTGAAACATGTCAAGGGTGATCAGCCTGGAAACCAGAGGAATGAAACAGTGACTTAACAGAAGTCTAGGTGGAAAAAGGAAGGAGAGATAGTAGGGTATAATTTTTCATTCAAACAAAAACTACACAAGTTATTTCTGGGATAATTAATGTAGTGTCTGTCAGTGTGTTTATTGCTTCAGAGTTTACAACTCTTTGTACAGGCAACAACAGAAACAGGTGCTTCTGGAATAAAAGTTGTGTTGATCTATGTGAAACATCTAAGTCACGGTCAAATGAGCCGTGTCCCATGTGTAGAAATACTTACATTTCTCTGTTGTGAGGGGAGCACAAAGCTTGGACATACATACCTGTACTGGTCAGTTAAGTCTACCTTCTATCAGAATAAACTAAATTCATAGGAGTGAATGTACTGCTGTGCATTGAAAAATACCTAAATGCCAATATGTTAAGTACATTAGGGGAAATATGAGTTCTCTATTGGCCTTTCAGATTTCTACTTTAAATGCTCCAAACCTCAATTCAATAAAATGAAGACTTGGTATGCCTGTAAAATTACTGCATCTCTGTGGCTGGCTGACCACCAGATAAGCAGAGTGTGACTCTGACCCTTAAGACAGAAAAAGGAACAGCTATTAAAACCTCTCCAATACTCTTCTCTGCTTGTAGAGTGGGGTAAGTCAGAGCCACAGCCAGCAGAACTAGCTGTGGAGAAAGATTCATGAAAATAAGAAAAAATCATATTCTAATAAAACCTTGCTATTTTATCTGTAAAATTTGCTATTTTATCTGTAGACAAAAATAAAAAAAAAATACCCTCTTCCGTTACATCCTTGTTTTATTGGGAAAAAAAAAACCCTAGGAGAAATACATATCATGTATTTCTCAAAAATGAAAAATTACTTTTCAATTGATGCCTGACACAATTGAATAAACTAGACTAGATTTGCTCAGCACAAATCAGGATGTGCTTGGGTTCTTGTGAAATTGTAACTCTCAGCATTTGCTTACAAGTTTGTATTTCCAGCTCACTGCATTGTCAAAAGAATATTATTCCACACAGCAGCAAAGTGACTGTTAAAAATTTATCATTATTTATAGCAAACCCTGTAGTGTTTCATAACATGCAACAGTCTTCAGACCAAAGTGACCAAATGTAACATTTTCTGTATGCCGTAGATACCTCACAAACACAGACAGCAGCAAAAATATTGTGCCTTTAGAAAATCCAAAATTTTGGTGGGAATTCACTCATTTTCTATAATGTAAAAGAGAGAATGATAATGAAAGAAAAGGTGATAATGAGAGAAACATTAATATCCTTCGGTTGTAAACTTGGACCTCTAAAATAATTTCTTGGTATCAAAAGAATAAGTGTGGCAGATTAAAAGCAAACAAATTAGGGTTAGACAGGATCTGTGCCACAAGAAGCATAGGCATGCATGACATATCAAAAACATGAATCCACCTGTAAGGACATGTGAAAGGGGGAAAGGGGAAGAGGTAAAGAAGGTGACTCTAACCTTAAGACATTAGCCTGCCAAACAGACTAGACAAACAAAAGGCAACAGTGGATTCCACCTGAAAAAGGTCATGATGATTTACCATTTATCTTTTCTTGCTTCAAGACACAGAAATTGCTTTTAAGAAGGTACTCCTGACTGCTACTTGGATAAGTCTGAGATAAATCTAGCCTTGTGAAATAAGAGCAATGGGAAAAGGATTCCTTCAAAGGAACATCTATCTTCACAAGACAGCAAAGAGTCAGAATTCAACCCTATGTCCTCCTTGGTCAGATTCCCTTACAGATGCTTTCAAGCAGAGGAGTGGCTGAACTCAGCACAGCAGACAGGTAGAACATGGCATGGGCAACACCAGACAGTTGCTAAAACAAAAAGAAACTTACCAGTGCTTCCAAGAGAATTTCAAAATCCCCTTGAACATCAACACACCAAGAACACCAAGAACAGATGTAATTTTTTTCCTTGAATAATTACCTTCATATACTTAAACACGACCTGTGTGAGTCTCAAAGGCACCACTGGCCTGACAGTCCCTGTCCAGCCTCCCAGGACACCCCTGGCCCTGCCCGGAGTCCTGGACCCCATGTCAGTCCCTTGGGCTGTCAGTCCTGCCTCAGCCATGCTCTCACAGCCCTGCCCTGCCTGGCCCAGCCACAGGCCTGAGACCCAGCCCCATATGAGTCTTTCCCCATGCCCAGCCCCAGGGAGATGCCAGTGCTGGTGCCAGGCTACCCCACATTCCCAGTCTGGTGCCTGGGACAGGTCCTGGCTGCCAGTGCTGCCCCTCCACCCTGCAGATTCTCACAGCTCCCAGCACTCACAGGGCCCTGGCGCCTGCAGTAATGTAACAGCATCCAGAAAACATTTTACCTAAACACCTATCAATCAATGAGCATCTGGACAATGGTCTTGGCCATATGGTTTAGTTTTAGGTAGTCCTGTGAGAAGCTGGGAATAGGACTTGATGAACCTTATGGGTCCCTTTCAACTCAAGATATTCTATGATTTTATGGTTTTCATTTTACTGCAAAATCTATTTCATCCCCTAAGATTGCTTTCAGGTTGCACACACCTTTATTAGCATGCTAGAGTTTTACCTATCAACAATACATGTCTCTGCTACTTCATTAAAAGCCAGGATACCCTGTGCAGATATTCAGCTGCCCATCTTACTCCAACAACACAGAGTTACAACTGTGCAGTATCAGTGTTAAAAAAGTCTGCTTTGGTCAGGAGCAGAGGAGTGGCAACTATTTTTGGAGACATGCTCATTTGTTTAGAATCATAGAATCATAAAACGGCTTAGGTTGGAAGGGGCAGTAAAGATCATCAAGTTCCAAATCCCACCCCACCCCACCCCCCCCTCCCAGGCAGGCACATCTTCCTCTAGACCATCTTATTCAGGGCCCCATCCAGCCTGGCCTTGGAGAATTCCAGGCATGGGGCACCCACAGGCACTCTGGGCAACAAGCTCAAGATCTGTGAACTGTGAACGTGGTGGTAGCAGCAATAAACATGCTCCAAGCCACACACTTGCATTAATTTTTCATTTCAAAGCAAAATGCATTTTTGCACTTATGATCCCACCAGAGTTTAATTACAATAGATCAATCAAAGTATAAGGGAAATTTCCCATATTTAATATTCTCTCTCTATGAAAGACAAATGAAAGAATTACATTTCCAGTTAATGTTTTTTAAACATCTGGTTAAAAAATAAATACTATATATATTTACATAATCAAATCTCTAATTTTCTCATGCCTGTGAAAACCTTTATAACTGACAAATATTATGTGTCAGTTTGTTAAGGACAGATAATTTTTATCTATTTCTGTCAATATCAACCAAGCATTATGGAGGAATGTGTCAGTACACTGAAGGGAGTGGAGATGTTGCCATTTTCCACATTGTTGTTACTTTTTGGATTAGTTCCTACTGTCTTCAGCCCAAGATTTGTGCAGGTGCATGAATCAGTCCTTCACCTAATTCTTCCACTAGCAGAGTTCACCTCCTAACAAGAGCTTCTCCTTTGAATGTGATCTGTCCCAGCTGCCTGAGATGACCTACCAGCAGAAAGTACTCTTACTTATGTGATATTTCTTGCTAAGTACTTTTCTGTCTCAGATTCAGGCTCACTTGTTTCTTTGTGGAAATTGTTTTTTATCAAAAAGCAGTGAAATGGTTGAATAAGGGTATATGTTTATTCATGAAAACAGTAGGCAAGGAGCAGTAGAAACAGCTTTCCCCTTTGATCTGTGAGAACAGATATATATAGCAACCATTAGGAGACATGACATTTCACCACCAACCTAGGTATCTTAAAATTCCTGTGATTAAAAGATCTCTTAGCCCATGCACTAGCTAGCTTGCAGAATTTTTCACCTTTACGACTTAGAGAATCTGACTCTTTCCCTAATTCATCTTAAGTATATAAATCTGCTCGAAATTCCTGCCAGCACCAAACCAAGGAAACTGATGAGAATTGGAGTCCTCTGTTGGTATTTTTACTTTGCTTTGATTTTTATTACCCCACATATCAAGTACTTTTGCAGCTTTGATAAAAGACTCTATCATTAGAATTTGATATTGGGATTAATCAATTCTGCTCTCTTGGTGCAGTATAAATTTTCAGAACATGAGGAGAAGAAATTTCTTCTATTCCCAGTCCAATCATTCTTAAGTTAGATATAATAAGAAAGACCCATTCTATTTCTCACTGAAGTCACTGTAAATATATCAAGCTGATTTTAGTGAGGACAGCACCAGGCCTTTAAAATTATATTTCTCTATATTTCTTAAAAAGGTTGAATTTCTTTTAGTGTGTTCAACATAATCCACCACATCACTAGGAGACCTTTCATCCATAACCTGCTGTAAGTAGCATACTTGAGAGGTACCAGTAAAAGACAGTCTTCATGTGGAGTGTCTTACACGCTGCGTTAACGAATTTGAGAAGAATGCATTGGCCTGATTTAGTAGTCTCAGGTTAAGGGTGTCATTTTCCACAAAGTACTTCTTTTACAACCCACCAAGAAATGAAAAGCAAATGAAGACATTAAAATGCCTTTAACTTAACTATAAATAGAACATAGTGTGAGAGGGAACAGTCAGATGCAGTGAATATTCACATTTCTGTGCACATTAAATTATCTGTTTAGCTTCCATTTTCTTTACTGCACCTAACTGATTTTTCCTTGATATGGTAATAAAGAAAATTAAAAAAAAATGTTGAAGGTGATATTTTAAAACCAAAAGATGGTCAGCCTCTACTGCCTTGACTTTTCTAGTACAAATTGAAGAAAGCAGTTAAGCAAGTTGTTTCAATGACATAGGCTGACAAGAAATAAGATGTTCCAGGGTCTTAGCTGCTCCCCACTGCTGGATGGGGGCCATCAAAGCCTGGAGGCAGCATGGTGGGATGAGGCAAGTGTGAGTATGGATGGAAACGGGAGACCCAGCCTTCACAGTGAAGAAGGACAACAGAAGTGATCAGTCTAAAAATATTGAGAAATGCTGCCTCACAAAGCACCCCACTCAGCTTGCAGATTCCTGTCCTTGGATACCTCAGAAGTGCTTTGCACAGCTTCTTAGGACTGTCTATGGGTAGGCAGATCACAAGCCAGCCAGTCCCAGGAGTGGCAGGACTGCCCTAGCAGTGCTCTGCCTGAGCTGAAGCACCCTGCTGAGGAGCAGAAAATATTTACTCAAGGCACAGCACGATGCTAACACAGCCACCTTGCTTTTGGAACGTGGCCAGCTTACCCAGGACAGGCTGAGAGGCTGAGTGGAGCTAATGAAAAGCTGTCCGTACACACATCCACAGGACCAACTCTAACCAATCCATAACCAACGCAAATACTGACCTGCAGCCCATCTGGAGATGTGATTTCCCTAAAGAGTAGAGCATTTCATGAGCCTCGGCATTTTCAGCATTCTGACTCCTGCAATTCTTTTGACTATTAAAGCCTTTAAGCCTAAAATCTGTATTTCAAAAGTCAGTTTTAAGATCTAGAAATTTCACTTCAGGTATTTACTCACTTTGGAAGTGTCAGAAAGAGGAGAAAAGGCAGGGAATTCAAGAGTGGATAAGCCCAGGAAAATCAGCAGGAAAGGTTTTAAGATTTGGTTATACTTATCATTATCCTACTCTGATTTGATTAGTAATAAATTAAACTAATTTCCCCAAGTCAAGTCTGGTTTGGCCGTAGCAGTAATTGGTGAGTGATCTCTCCCCATCCTTATCTTGACCCACAACTTTCTCTCACCTGTGCAGCTGAGGAGGGGAGCCCTGCCTGAGGTCTCCCATGAAAACGGCCCCATGAGAAGAGGTAAAAATAAAACATTCTCTTTGTGGAAATTAGTCTACCTTATTTTCTTCAGGTTTTACCTGTAAATCTGCAGCCTTTCCGGCTAAAACTTTGGGCTAAGTTTTATCAAGCATCTGTAATACATGTGTTTTCAGTAGCTGTTCTGCATTTTTGTTTATTTGGGTTTACATGGCCTGTCTGTGACTCATGTACCTCATTTACATGTGCAGGCTCTCACAGATGGTCTCTTCCTTCAGCACAAGTCAGGATCTACCTGGATTCAACAAGCAGTAAGAACTGGTGTGAGACCTACTCACACCCAGCTGTGTGTTACCTTAAAATTATTTTGCACTGAAACCAGATCTTGCTAGAGTGCTGTAATATCCTATAATGTGTAGATTTTTCCTATATGTTTACACTGGAAATCCTCTGTTCTTTGAACATTAGTGGTTTATCTTTCCTAGTACTCAAATTAACACAAATGCAAAATCAAGGAATCTTTCTCTAGTTTTCAAATATAACTTGCAATATTTGGCTAGACATGGTATCCTCCAGAATGCTTAATTTTTGTAATTGCATTATTTTTCACAATATTTTACTAAAGTATTAAGACTATAAAGAAAAATTAAAGGAATATTAAATGTTATTGCATTATCAGGCTGATGATTCCATGAAATAAAACACTGATTGATGTACTAAGAATACAGAATATCAGACTTCTTAAGTGTGATCATATGATTTATTTATAAAGTTCAAATAAGTTAAACTAATTCCCTCAAATACTATATTCTTGCACAATATTCAATAATACTAATAATAACTTTTTAAGAAGACAGTAAAATTTAGCAGTCCTTAATCATACTGCAACAGTCCTTTGATTTAAATCAATGGCATTATTCACAGATCAGTTGATTTCTTAAAAATAAGAAACTAGTCTTATATCTGTCGAAGAAATAAGAGAAAATTATGATAATTACCCAGCTTCGGGTAAGAAGAAATGACACAGAAATGCAGACTGATGATTGCCTATTTCTGTGTTAAGACACAAATTTTCTCAGATAGTATGAGATCTTTTGTTTAGGCAAATTTTCCAATTGCTTTCAAAACTCATGGCTCTCCAGAAGGGATGCTCTTGAGCTATAGGAATGAAAAGGCCTACTCTGAAGTCATTTGGAATTAATGGAGAGGCTGTTTTGGAGAGCAACACGCTCTAGAACACAGGGTCACAAATAAGTGGAAAATCCTTCCTTTCTCAAATGATCAAAATACGTTCACCTTTTATTGCAGGGCACAAAACATTCTAGGTCATATCTACCAATACATGCAAGTATATGTTGCATCAGTGGAAATAAATGGAAAGTCTGGCACAAACAACTCTCTGATGACATTTGTGATTTGTCAGTCATAGCTAAACAGTGTAACTAGCCATTTTCTCCAATTTCTTCCCACACATGTTTGTGAAGGGAAATAACACCCTTTGCTCAACAGGCAAGAAAATAAGATATTGTTTATCAAAAGTCATTATGATGTATTAGTGACTTGTGAAAAGATGGAAGAATGAAACTTCTTTCTTTCCTTTCTGCTTTGGTTGATGGCCTCTCAGTCAATTGAAAACACCACTGTATTTCATACACAATAACCCAACTGAAGTATGCTAAATGATCACAGATTACCAAGGCATTTCAATTGCTTTTAAGCCCCCAGAGTAAAAATCCTGACACAGTGAAATAAATGGATAAACAGCCAACTTAACTATGTAGAGATCTCCACTGCAGCTTTTTCCTGTGCTTTGAAATTATATACTATTTGGACATGGATGACCATATATATAAAATACATTCTCTGCTGATTGTAAAGGTTCACAACATCTTAATGTTCGTATTTTGCAAAAGCAGTTAACGATTGAAGTCAGGAGAAAAATGAAATCAAAGCTCATTCTGTAAAAGCTTTCCAGAGATCAGCTTCCATATGCTATCTTGCTCACTTCAAAATCACCAGATGCCTAAATTCTGCAAAGATCAATCAAATCTCAGAATTTCATCTGTGTAAATCAACAACATCAGGAAAACTGTCTTGGTTTCACACAAGAAATTGCAACAACATCGCTGTCTCACAGTGCCTTAAGATTTAATCTGTTATATCAGGACATTCTCATTATAGAACTTAAAATTTCTGATTTGTATTAAAATCAGATCACACAAAAAATAAAAAATTTTGGAGAAGTAAGATTGTTCCAAATATTTTAGTTTGTAACTGAATAAATCTTCCAGAAATAACCCTAACAGTGAAATTAATCAGTGAAACAACCTGCAAATTACTTCTTCTGGAGTGAGACTTCAAACTGGCAATGTATCTGAGAAATGGATTTTAAACATTACTGTTTTTCATAGTTGGTGACAGTTTCATATTCAAAGCTGTTGTAGCCACACAGTTATAACAATGCTGACTTTAGCAAACTCCTCAGTCACCCTCGAAAATAGTCCTTCCCTAAGGTAAGATTGGGAGGATGCATTCTTAACAGCTACAGAAGACACTGACAGTAGCTGGTCAAAAACACCCTAGCGAAATATTTTTTTGCATCAGGAAGTGATATTTCAAGGCAAGACATATTTCACAGGTATACATTACTTAAGCCAAAGGATAAAACAAAATATGTATCCATGTGGACTCAAATTCAAAACTCTTCAATCCTACAATGAGTAAATAAAGTGATAAAATATAAAAGTTATGGTTTTATTTAAACAGGTACTTTCAATCAAAAAAGGTGATAAGGTTGCATAACTTGAAGGAATATCTCTTACTATAAACAGATTAAGAAAATTATATTTTCAGATATATCAATACTATCAGATTGAAGTTAGGTTTGGGTTATAAATATTTTAATTATATTTTACTTAGTGATATTTGGGATAATAAGAATAGAAAAATCTCTGTCCTGATGCAACCCAGCAGATGTCTAAAAATACATTTCAGATGAATTCTGGGCATACCTTTCCACTGAATATCCTTAATCAAACCTAGCTGGCATTCTGCTAACAGAGACTGATTTCTTTGCTTAGGCTATATAATGCCAAAGTGATTTCCCCCTCTTTGTCTTCATTTTGACTTCTGTGCACCTTCCCAGGTAATGTCAGACCACATTTTTCTTAGTTAGAGCAGCAAACGCTACATGCTGTGTTTTCTCACACTGATGCTGCTGTGCTATTACTCTCATTAAACAACCAATTCCATGAACAGTCTGTATTTGGCAAACACTATCAGCTTCACACATTTACTGATTAGCCAGGCTCAATTCCTTACACAGAAGTAATGATTTACCTATGCTTATTCATACATCAACCTTGGAATAGAATGTGTTCTTTTCAAAAGGAGGTTAATAATGTACTTTTTACTGGCACTGTGATAACACTACAATTACAGCACTACATTTGCTGTGTTAGTCTAATCTACGGTCCTTCTATTCTCCTGCCCTCTGCCTGCTGTTGACCAACACCAGTCAGTCCAGACTGAATCACCAGGGCTGCTGATGTACTTTCTGCTCAGGAGACACATTTGCTCTTAGGGGGGTTTTCTAAGTGGTTTGGGGGGTTTGTTTGGTTTTGCTGTTGTGCTGTGGGGCTTTTTTCCCCTGAGAGCTATCTTAAAGAATTCTAAGCAGCTGCTGCTTGAGGTGAGGAGGAAGAGATCAGGATTCCAAACTGACCCAGCTAGAAGGCTCAATATCCCCACATGGGATGCTAATGGCAAAGTCCCCTGGGGAGCTCAGAGTTAGCAAAAGCAGAACTTCTCTCCCATTTAAGCAGCTTTGCTGTGATCAGTTCTAGGCTTTGTTTCAACACAGCTAATTTTTGGTGTTCTGTTATCTGTTTTTTACTTAGCCACTAATTCCTTTCTCTTTCTTATAAAAACAGATGGAAAACTCTTTGATGGGATGACTGTCATTAGTCTGTGTTTACAGTGGGAGTAAAAAGTTTTAATGACTCCAGAGAATCTGGCTTCATCTCTTTGGTTACTGAATTTTCCAGGTGATCTGAGGCCAATTTCCAAGGATCTCTCTCATTATATTTACTGGTAATCAACAACAATCTGCTATTTGTATCATCTGGCAAAAACATCTTTAATCTGGAAAGGGAGCTTGCTTTTCTAAAACAGTTCAGACATCATACTTGTCTCTAGCATACTTTGGTTCTGGTTCTCCTTCTTCCGTATCATCTGAAATAAATGGTAGCATTTAAACCTAATAAAATAAGACTAAGAACTAAGTAAGAGTACCAGGCTATTTACTGTCATCTCTTAACAATTGATGTCAACATTAATATTTTTTTTCTCTTCTTTATTCCTTCTCCCTAGAAAATTCTGACTTTTTTCATAAATGTTGGCTAGTGATTTCAGGAAACATCATGTTCTCATTTTCAGTAGTATAAATGTAAAATAATTCCCACTGCAGTAATCCAGCTTATTCCAAATGTGCAGCAATATTATAAAGCAGTACTTGATTTACAGCTGCTTCCACAAATTGACAGTTTACTGGAATCAGACTTGATGCTTTTTCATTTCTTCATGCAAAAGCCAAAACGAACAGCTTTTTTTTTATAGGTTTCAATTTGATTTTCCTTAGTCATTCTTATGTTAAGTAGTTCAATAAATATACATATATTTGAGAACTCCGACATTTTACAGGTTTCTGCTACTCCTTTCTAATTCCAAACACAGAACATAAAAAGTCCTTTAATTGGATGGATCAGAAATTAAAACATACAAGATCTGTTGAATCTATTGTATGTCTATCCAGAGATTCTGTTTTGATTTACTCTAAGTCGCATTTGTCTCTAAAAGAATATAAGCTTTTTAAAGAAAAGTGGGTATGTGTACTGGGAAAAAAAAGAAAACAATCAAACCACAAACAAGCAAATGAACAAAGTCAGGAAATTATCAAAATTCTCAAAAGCACCTGCTTCTGCCAACCAAGATTGGAATTTTTAAGAGAAATAAAATTATGGAATGAAAAATATCTTTCAAATACTTCACATTCAGCACCCACCATCACACCTGCATGTCTTAGTTCTCATATCCACTTTTTTTTTTTAACACTGCCAACACAGTTGAGACACAAGACTACCCACAGTGTTGTGTCCCTTTAGTGGACTCAGGCTGCCTCAAAGCTATAACTTTTTTATGATGGATAAGTTTGTGATGCAGCGTTACATTATTACAGAAAACTACTCTGGATGTCTATTTCATGCTTACATTTTTTGTAGTATCTCATTTAACTAGTTAAATGTTCATAATTAATGTATATGAAAGCAAACAGTAGAAATGAAGCTCGCTTCATCCTTCCTCTACCTTCACTCACTCATAAGGAGGTGCAAAGACAGCCTTATTGATTTATAAAAAAGACGAAAAACTTAGCAGAACAGATTACTATGGTAAATATATTGAGAGTAAATATTTTTGTGTTTCAAAATCTATAAACTGCAATGTAATTTGGGGTCAGTAACATTCATTTTCAGCAGGTACGAGTGTTTGTTTTATTGTGTTTTGCGTAGAAGAGGAGTAGGTTCTACAAAGGAAAGAGCAATATTGTCTTTAAAAGAAATCAAAGTAAAAAATTATTCAATACAGCAGAAGTTTCATCCTCATACAGCTAGGAGTCATTCCTTTCAATCTTGAATGATTCAAGACTATATTTAATTTGTTTTCCTTATCCTGCAGCATAATTCCTCCTTTTCTGGAACCCATGCAACATCAAGTGTAAACAGATACACTACTAAAATGTAGTTTCTGACGCACATGTACAACCACATAACAAATCTAAACTTGGCTTGATCATCTTTTCTTGCCATGTCTTTGCGTATCTTCCTAAAGCAGCCTCGGTAATTACTGACATCACGTGGAACAATTATGGACATTGAATCAAAACAAAAGGCAGCAGATTGCAATAATTTTAGATGGTAATGAATCTAACATTAGATTATCAGAACCCTAACAAGAACCAAGGTGGTTTGAAATGGCATGCTCAAATCAGAATTCAATTTTGTATTCCTTTTGTAAAGGTGAGTAATTTAAGCTTCCTGAATGTGTTATAATCTCTAAATGACATGGTGTAATGGCTCTTGCCTCACAAACAACATATCAGACAGGACATACATACTAATTTCTGTTGCATGAATTCTTGTAACACCTACACAGGTGAAAAACAGATAGTTAAAATACATATACATATATTTATAAATCTGCCAGAATTTATAGTGCCAAGCACATAAGTTAATGACCCCTTTAGCTATTCTGTATATCAGAAGTTATAAGAACAAAATTATCTTTTTCCCTCTGTTATTGTTTGAACATATTCCAGATTTCTAAGCACAATGTAAGCATGGTTCCTGCTGGTTTGGAAAAACTGCAGCAAAAATAAATATGTCAAAGGCCATATAAAAATCCATGCCAAAGAAGTCTTGGTTTTAAAATGTAATAACTGAGATTGCCTGAGAGCTTGCAGATTATCAAAGCAACCACTCAAAACTGTTTTTTACACGAAGTTAAACAATATAAGGCTCCTTCTAAGATTTTGTATTAAGGCTCTCCCATCTGTCTGGAAAAGACCCTCTCCTTCCCTGTTTTCTTATAGCTATATTAGAGAACATTTTTTATCTCATCTATAACTTTTTCAAGCTAAAATCCCATTCTCAATGAAGCTAGGAGCATATGAATTTTGTCCGATTTTGTTGTTACCTTCATAGTCTTCTCTTTCATTAACTGTGAATTGACTAATATTCAAATTATGTGTTTTCTGATATTCTATCCACAGCACCTTGTGGGTGCTATAAATAGTAAGTAGCACCTTGTGCACTTCCTACTTTAGAATCCAACCCTTCAAACAGTTACAATTCTGTCAGCAACTTCTAGGACAGTGGAACAACAAAAAATGAGCAATGGGTAGTGATACATGTCACTTTGTTGCTATTTTTAAATCTCAGGATGAAAGATTAAAAGCCCCAGCCAAATAAAAACTCAATTTTTTTTGCAAGATACTGTATATTTCATATTAGTTAGACCCCATGATATATTCCATCTGTTTCCATACGGAAAAAGAAATCAATACTGGGAAAGTCTTATTGATAGCACCAATTATATAGTACATTGCCTGACTAACAAGAAGCATGGATCCAACTGAGATAAATCCTTCTCTCACTTATACTGATCTCTACAAAAATAAGCCCATTGAGTCAATGCAGTTAGACCAGATTTGCAGTACTGTGACTGAAAGCAGAACTCTTTGCTGTCTTGGATGAGTGAAAGAGGATTTGGCAGGAGAAAAGAAACAATCATGAAGCAAATTCCAACTCTCTTCTTACTAAAGAACTCTCCCTTGACTTCAATAGAAATAGGATCAAGCCAGCATTCAAGCTTGATGAAACTGCTCTTTTTTTAAATCTAGCAATTATTGTCATGTTGTCAAGGAAAAAAAACCCAGCTATTAAAAGATTATAAATGTTCAAAGGATAATTATAAAATACAGTCTCTGGAGCCATAGAAAAGAAATAGTTATATTTATTTAAACTAAGTCTCTTTAAAAAATGTCTTATGAAGAAAAAGAGCTGCTAAAAGGAGAAAAAAACCCTTTTCTGTTGGATACTAATATTGTTGATATTTTTCCTCTTGACCAAACTCTGCAGGTAAATTTGTACTTAGCAGATATAATAAAAAAAAAAAAGAAGAAATTATATCATTACTGTTAGCCAACCATGTCCAATTTCACACTAGTTGTCATCCAGCAGCAAGTGTGTGCCTCTTAAATTAAAGAAATGAAGTTAATTTGGCATACCCTCCAGCATGCCTTTTTGTCATAGGACAATGCTGAAGCCATCTATTCCATTAGTCAAGAAGTTTGAAAATCCAGAGACTGTGGCCCTTGTAGCTCAAACTGAATAGCCAAATTAAGGAGCTAAAATGCGTGACAACATGGAGAAAGTCTTCCAGTAGCCTGTCATTTGCAGACCAGAATTCATGAAGGGAGCTACATTAAAGCGTATATTCTGATTTTATTGTAAACTCCCTTAGTTTTTTTGTTGTTACTGATTTACAGAATTGAACCAGGAGGCTGCTTTTCACCAACATACATTTTCCCTCCTTTCTTCCAAATGTGCAGCTTAGAAGTGAGCTACACAAAGTCATTATCTCTGTTATCTCAATCATTACTGCTGGCTATCCAGAAGGAACCAAGAGCCAGCCCCCCTAAAAAAAGGATTTAGACAACTTAAACAGCACTGCAGCAGCCTTTCTGCACAAGTCCTAAAAAGGCTTCACACAGCAGCCTGGGACACACGGGTTGCCCGAGCATCTCCCTGCTGACCCTAAACAAGCTGTAGGGTCCTGTCCCCATGCCCAGAGGTGCCCCAGTGGGGTCTGCAGCAGCCAGGCTCCTGCTTGATTCTCTTTCCAGGTCAGGCCTGTGATTTTAGTCCTCTCCAGCAGGTAAGAGCAGGTGAGGGCTGGCAGAGCCCACTTTGCTATCTGCTGGCATGCGCTGCCAGCCCGCTCCCATGAGAGACTCGCTGGCACTGCTCCCGTGCGGGCTGAGGCTGCTTTCCAGGGGCACGGGATACAAGACAACAGAGGGACATTTGGGCCATTGCATGGTTTAGGCAATGATACTCTGTTTCTGAATTCGCTAATGAACCAGTTATCAGGATCCTGGGTGTGAGGTAAATAAAACAAACTAAATAAATGTGCCTCTTCCCAGCTGATGCATCTAATTCTTCATATGATTCAGTCTGAACGATTCCCAAGTATGTCACTATTTTTCTCCTTGTGAGTCCCACCTAATTGTGAAATGAATTTCCTCAGAGCTAATCGGGACAATTCATCAAACTGGACTGCTAAAAACCAAAATTAAAAACCTTGGGTAACTGTGTTTTTATGGTACATTTAACAAATGTATTCTACTTTTCTCCTCCAGAAGAAATCTGATATTTCTACAGAAAACAATAACCTCTGCTACTCATATCAAGCCTAAATGGCTTTGTAATGGCATTATTGCGAAAATATATTTTTTAAATGTCACCATCATTAGGATTTGCTCTGAAAGTGAAGTATACTGCAAATAAGTGTCTCATTCCAGTTGCTCTTCACAGAAAATGAAACATGCCAGGCGGACAGTTTCCAAACATGCAGCAATATTTGATTCTGTCATTAATAACTAAGATTGACTAGGAATTTAAGCTTATCATTTGCTACTCATAACAAAAATTGTATTATCTTTTTGGCAGGAAATAATTTAAATGTGTCTCTGATCTGTCCAGTTGAGGAAAGAGTCAATATACCTCCCTTCTGTACCAAATATATATTTTTAGAAGAAATAGCATTATTTGTGGTCAAATCCTTGATACTTGGTATATTTGTGCCAATTAATGTCTTTTTAGAGAACCATTTCAAGCATACTCCAACCTTCAAGAATGCACTTAAATCCTTAAATCTAACTGGTCTACTGATGGGTAGTAGTACTTGACTACAATCAATACTAGACTGAGGGAAAGCCAACTGAAGCTAATGAATGGATGTTCTACTCTTAGAAAACACATTTAAAGATCCGGCATGTTTGAAAAATTTCTAAAAAGCTCAGTATCTTATCACAGAATCATAGAATCATTAAGTTTGGAATAGACCTCTAAGATCATGAAGTCCAATTGGTTGAATTATGAAACAGATGTCATAGAAACGGAACATACATAGTCTAATTTTAAAGGAATAGTAATGTTACTATATCAAAACACAGATTTATACTGGAATAAATACTTTCTTAAAGCATTAAATTGCTAACAACCAGAAAAAAAAAGACAACAAAAGATGTAGATGAGATTAAGACTATTGCACTAGAACTGTGCTGCTATACAGAAGTAAGACTTCTTAAACTTACAGCTTAGTAAATCTAAAAAAACTATAGGAGAACTTTCCTTAAAAAAAACCCCAAACCACAAAAAACCAAAACAACACAAAAGAAAACCAGCTACTGTCCACTAATAGTGAATGAAAAAGGACATTTCCATAGTCATGACTATGACAAATCCCTGCTAACTACTCATTCAAATGCATGGTGAACTGTCATCATCACGAGGTGTTATTTTATGATACAATCATGTGCCTTACCATTTCACAGTGGAGCACCACTGCTTTCGGCATTGCTAATTGTATGAATTTGGGGGTTATACACAAATAATTTCTACATCTAATAAGCATGGTGCAACAAAGCATTAAATGTGGGTATTAAATTTACTGGCAGACACATTTGCATGAATAGCATTTGACGTGTTCTGTGGTATTGCTCTTGGTTTCCTACCGCTGCTCCCAAAGAGCACAGGTCTCCCACACTTCCACCAGCCCTACGAGACCTTTTCACGTGCTGTAGGGCATCTCAGTCACACCAAATTAATTCAGAGTAGAAAACTGAATTGAGCCCCGGCTACCGGTTTTCTTGTGCACTGCCTGGGGAGATGTGTGTGCCTCAAGAAGATAACTGAAAAGCCTGTCTGTTTAGCAGACAGACAGACGGTCTACAACAGAAATAGAACAGTGGTAAATCTGAGATTTAGGATTTTTCCTATTTGCAAATACTCCAACGAGTTGTTTTCAGGATTCAAAACTATCTACTCAAAGGTTTTCTTTAAAGATCAGGGTTCATTTGAACTAACTAGCTGCAACTTTCAAATTCACCTTGGAGGCTGCACAGAAAAGACTGAATAGTTTATGTAGGTCATAGCATGATAATTATGACTGAAACACTTAATTGTTTCAGTAAAATTGTAGATTCAGATGCTACTTATCTATTATAGTGTTATAATTCAGATAGAGATCTCAATTCAGAAGCAAAGCCTGGCAGAGCAGGCTTAGAGAGCAGACTGCTCTCTAGGAGTTTCCCTTCTGAACTGCACATTCTAAAGGGCAGCCAGCCCACAGGACCAGATCCACAGTCAAACCCACAGAAATACAAGTCATGTCAGTGCCGAGTACTCAACAGTTTCTGTTTTGCCCTCCGGGTCTCTTGCTAGCACTCAACAATGCTTGCTTGTGTAGATGTCGTCAGCTCTCGTGACTGTCTAATTCTAATCCAGTGTTTATATAAAGTAAAATTCGTGAATAATTTTGGGAGCTAATTTTGTGTAGGCTAATCTGTCTAACATGCCCTTTCTGACATGCAGTTTAGGCCTCTTGCGTTATGCCAGTTCAAATTTACGCCAACTTGCTAGCATATGTATCTAAAGCTAAACTTGGAAATCAGCTATGAAATTGTCATGACCCCTGCTCCTCCTTGCCTAGAAACTCAAGCAGTCATCTTGCAAACAGTAAATGAATGCAGCACACTCCTGACAGGCTGAATGTCACTTTACCCAGGTTTAAATGTCCATGAAGCTGAGATGTGCCACAGCAAAGGATCAGACCCTGAGTCATTTCTGTTTCTCAAATAACCACACTGCCAGCTGCCACTAGCAGGTGCTGCTTATCTATCACAAATACGTAACTGCTTCAGAAAACATTACATTTCTGTGATCACGGATTTCTATTTGTTTTACAATGTAAGACTACACACAGGATTTTCAAAACCATCCAAAGTGTTCTGGAGTCATATTAAGTATCAGTTTGGTCTTTACTCTAAACAGCTACTGAAAATGCTGTTGCATTGTCACTGCACTTAAGGTTCAGTCTTACCTCAAGTATCAATTTGTCATGCCATGTTACGTGGTTGCAAATAATAAACTGAGTTGGTATTATGTCTTCAAAGCCAGCTAGCTCTGCAATTCCTGGATTTCAATGAAATCCATTATAAAACTGGTATTCAACATTTAATATGTCAGCCCTTTAGCAAGGCATTAAGTTGAGACACAGCAGAGTATTTTTCCAGCCCACATACAGGTATATTTTTCAGTAATCACACTCTAAGTTTTAAAAAAACTATTTACAGAACACAAGTTATAGTCCATCATCAGTCTCACATGCTTGGTTTTTTGCATGCTTGTGAAGTCTCAGACTTAAACCAAGACAGTGTCACCATGCATTTCACTAAAGCAGAGTGAATATAAAATGCTAATGGCATTTTGTGTACACTTTTGTATCCATTTCATTAGTTTGCTTCAGAGGTCATTAAGAATCTCCCGCTTGATTTTGCCCAGTTCCTTGTGGGAGACAATCCCATGACATAGCTAATTCTCCTAAATGTATGAATTGCCATTTTTGAAGCAGTGGGAATTTTTTTGAGCCCGTGATGCACAGTTTCACCTGCTGCCGCCCTACAGGAGAGCCAGGCAGGCTTAGACATGATAAGGCTTCTTGCCACCATCATACCAACAGCAAGGTAGGTCCAGATGGTAGGCAGCTTTCCAAATCACTCAGGTGAGTTTCTTTAACCTCTCACACTTCTGTTTGTGGAAGGAGCAATGAATTTACAGATCTACCACACCAGCACATGGTGTAGAACACACAAAAATCTCTACTAAGGAGACTAAGGACATTTTCATGGAGCTAAGATGATGCTTTTATCATAATTTTCTTCATACATAGGATGCTAAGAAGCTCTGATTAAAGAGGAATAGTCTGAGAAAGATGCCAGAAGAGCTGGTACTGGAAAAAACCAGGTGTAATCACCACACAGTCACAGCCACCAGCCTGAGAAGGTACTGAGCTCTTAAGACATCAATGTTTAGCTGAGTTCAAGAAGACATTGCATTGTTTTCTTCCTGTTTTCCTAGCAGCTCAGTCAGCTAAAAAGCTTCATGTTTGACCATGTGAACTGTAGGCGAGCAGAACATTTGCTCAGTCCTAACCAGTCCATTCATAATGAAATTACTGAAATAGAACTATTTCACACCTTGATACATATACAAGAATGCAAATAGGATGATTTTTCTGAAGTATTTAATTCCGAAGAATGGAATCCTATTGAAAGAAATATTCAGCAAAAGGTGAGAGCATGTACAACATTTAGAAAGCTTGTGGTAAAGTTTTTTCATAAGATGATAGAAAGGAAATACATCTGTTGGATAGGATGGTATTCTGTCATTTCAGAAGCAGGGTAAGGGAAGCAATGGAGAACACAGAATTACCAGTTTTTCAGAGGAGGTATGTTAAGATGATGATATTGAAAGGAATTGCATTTGATTTTTCCTCAATTATCTAAAAAAAAAAAGAAAAAAACCTCACAGCAATATGGAGATGGTGAAACTTAAGAGTTAACAACTATAAAGTCAGCAGCCAGAAGGGCTGGAGGGGACCTGTAATATAGACATTAAAGGTACTGAGCTTTTTAAGTTTAATGATCCTGTCATAATGAATGAGAAAGACGACATTCAATGAAAGAAGAGAGTTAAAAGCAGGATAGGGAATATTCTTTTTAATTAACACTGAAAAATAACCTTGTTCAAATATTGGAAAGACTTATCCAAGCAAAGGATCTTGTAATCACTAGAAAACATTTAGTCCTTTATATGGATAATAAAACATCCCAAGTTAATCCATAAAAGACTGCCTTCACACCTCACACTAGACAGAAAGTCAGAAAAAATTCCCCACCTAATAAGTTAGTGTGCATTCCTCCTTTTAACTGCCTCCAGTTATATTCTGCCAGTCACTGAGAGAGACATCATCCTGGATTAAATCAGCCAGTCATATGGTACAGACAAATGATTCAGAAATACACATCTTGCTGTTCTTCAGACCATTATATTCTCCTGAAAAATGGTAATGCAAGCTGAAAATACAAATGCCTGGTAATCTTTATGTCTCAGTAACTCAGACATCTTCAGGCATCTTCCCGATAGAAGAGATTTAAGGCAACTTTGGTGTTACCCTCATTGGAAGGGGAAGAATCCCAGGAACCTCAGAGTGGTTCAGGACTGCCAGGAATCTAGATCTCACGACTACAGAGACTTGTGTGATAGCTGTATAATTCAAAGGGGCCCAAAGGACCCACCTCAAGCTAGGCACCCCATAACATTACTTAGCATCAGACAACAGATTTATTGCATCTGGGTCTTGGCTATTTCCTAAAATCCACAATCCCACAGGAAAAGAGCAATAGAGATGGAGTTATCACCTTTGGCCTCTGTTTATTCGCCTTCTTTTCTCTTCAGTATCATCTTCTAACCCGTTTCCTATTCCAGACAGACACAAAGCTCAGAAGCCCTGACAAAGCCACCACTGGCTCAGGTGTGCAGCTCACTAGTATCTTCAGGGAATTAAGGCATCTCAGTGAATACATTACATATATATGACACATGCATACCTATGATGTTTTGGTTCTTTTGGGAGGTAGAGGGTGGGGCTGGGGGCTTGAATGAAGAATTTTAAGTATAAATGTTCACAGGTAATCAAGCTGCCTGCCAACATACAATGACCTGTGTCCTTACACTGCGGGGAAAGTGTTTTTCTTGTAAACCTCACTTAAGCAGACGGCAAAGACCATCATCTATTTTATTAATTACACCTGTAATAAACTGCTGGATGTCAAAAGTCAAAACCAATTAATCATTTCAAATGCATTACCCTTCACATGCTGAGAAGGTTAAAAAACAGTGACTAAAAGCTGCTCTGTCTCCATCATAAGCAATATTACAAGCCTATTTTACTACTAAAGGTGACAAACACTTCCCATTAACAGATCTCATTTTCTATTGCTCATAAATTTGTCATATTTGAACCATTCAGGCCAAAATTTTCTTTTTCCAGTATCTCCCTCAGGTTGTCATGACAGTAGATAACTTGCACCAAAATGGTTTGGGCCATTAAAAAAACCCCATCAAACAAACAGAAAAGTCCTCATGGTTAAAGCAAATCAGTCCTAATATATTAGAAAATAATAGCCTTACATTGGTGATTTCCAGTACTTTTGTGCATAAGAGCATGAATTTGAAATTTACCATCTGTATCAGGCATGTGGTTCTGCCATTCTTTCAACTCATCCAACTTAACAGATGCAGACACCCTTTAAAAATCTGTTTGTCAGACAGCTGGTAGCACATTTCCTCAGATATACGGCCTGTGTTGCTATTGTCTGGACAGACAATTTCAGACTTGAGATACTATGTGCATGCTGGGAGAAAGCAAAGGAACTGAGTGTGAAGTGATGGCTTAGCATATACTACAATAACCCACCTTTCTGGAAAAACAACAAAAAAAGAAAGGCAAAATGCAAACAAAATGTTTTATCAGAATCTTTATAAGATAAAATAGATAAGATAGATATATTGATATAGATTGAGACAGAAACAGAGCTAGATGTATAAATAAGATAAGATCTACCTTTTCCCAAGAATGTATTTTCAGGCATATTTCTCACATTTTGGGAGCATAGCTATCTTGTATTTGCTCATCAGCAAAGTTACTGAGCTACTTTTCTTACTTATATTTTTGGTAGTTAAGAATGCAAAGCTCTAGCTTTCAAATTTCTACCATATCACAAAAAAACCCCACTCGGACTTGAGCAATTTATTGACAACCTTTATAAGCAAAAACCCCCAAGACTTACTAGCAGTATAAAGTTAAAAACCGAGAACTATCAAGCATATTACTGAAGATGCAGTAAGGACCTATGTGACTTTCAAGCTTCTACCCCAAATTTGCAAAGAAATTAGGTTAATAGACTTTGTTTACAGCAAAGATCCTGCTGAAAATACAAAATAAATTACAATCTTTAAGAATTTTGGAAACTCTCTAGTATTTCTGGAGAAGATTTTCCCTATGCTCACTTCTGAATCATGGAAATAATAAAAAATATCAGACTTCCACTGATTGCATAAATAAAGAAGATCTTGCCAGATATAACAAATAAATGAAAAAAGTATCTCTAAATTGGGGTAAATACAGGAAAGGTGAATTTTCCATGCAAGAAACCAAAGTACCCTGTAGTAATTCCCAGGGCTATAGCATATTTGTATTTAACAAGCTATAGGTAGACAAAACTGGCATGTTGCTGGAGGAATATTCATAAAATGCATACAAAGTCACAGAAACATTAGATTGGGAACCAAGTCAGGTATAGGAGTGGCTACAGTACAAATACACCATGAAGAAACCATGAAGAAAGCAGCTGTCATCTACTATAACCTGTGCTGCAGGGCATGCTTTACTTCACAGTAATTCTAAGTCATCACACTCTGCAAAAGCTGTCCAAGCTACTTTACATTTCCCAGAGTATGCAGGTGAAATGTTAGGTTGGCACAGTGCACACCCTATAAATAACACCAGTGCCCTTATGGAAACATTCTCATGATTCTTAACATCTTGTAGCTGATCCATGTACCTTTTTACATGGCCTCTAACGTAACAGAAATATGAGTGCAACACTCACAAACATGAAGCCATTTACCCAAATTGTAATAAAGCCTTTGAAGCACTTTGAAAGTCAAGAGCATGGCCATCTTCTGGAGGATGCCATTTGCATTAGAGATGTCAGGTGCTGCAGGCAGAGAGCAATTATGAAATTAAGTTCTACAGAGGTGAAGAAATATGGGCAAAGCAACAAAAAGAGTGAACAAGAACTGAAAGTTCATGCATATTGCTATTTAATTAAGAACATCTATGAATAAATATGTTACTGAAAATGTTCTGTAGAAAAAAAAAATACCAAAAAGGTTAATTTAGCTTTGTTATAAAAGCAGTGTGGATGGGATGTCATGATGCCACCTTTTCTTCTGAAGGCAAAGATGACAGAGGGCAATGTAAGGCACACAGAGAGGTATTTAGCTGTGTCACCATAGGAACTGTTTTGCAGGAGTGTGTAGGAGCAAAAGAGCTTGAGTGATGGAAGCATTTAGTGATGGGGAAAAAAAACCAACCAACCAGTAACAAAAACCCGAAATGTAAAATCAGCTACAATGTACTGTGGCTGGAAAACAGCTGAATCTGTATGGCGCCTGAGTAAATCAAGATTAGAATAGAAGCTTGGTTCAATTCAATGCAAAGACACTGCAGATGCAGAGTGAAATATGCAGTAATCACAGAAGGGAATTTTAAAGCAATCCAGAGAACTATACAATGAGAAAAAAATACATATCTTCCACACATGGCAGTTGAAGCAAGCTGTGTTTCCTTGGAAACACCAAAACAAAAGTTATGTGACTTTCAGTCAGCAGTATTTCCTGAGACAGAATTAGGACCTGCATTAAAAGTTTGATCTTAGTATTACATACATTTTATGTAAACCAGATTAACTGCTCTGAAATGAGTAGAATAATTCTGGTGCAAAATCAGGTACTTGTTTTTCAAATATGGAGTTAGTTTTATTCACATAGATTTGTTTTAATTATTATTGTAAAATGGGTCTACTACAATCCTTAAATTTTGTCAATAATTGTGACACAAATCCAATGTGGGATTTTCAGCACACATTCACAGCACGTTAAATCAAATATTTTTTGGTTCTGAGCCACCCTGAATGTCATAGGTGTAAAATGGCAGGGCAGAATGTTTAAGCTAATTCTTCTTAATAGAAAGCCCTCTGTATGGAATGTGGCTTTCAAAAAACACAGCAGCCAGAGAACCAGCATTATTGTCACACACTTAAAATAAAGCTCCAAGACATGCAAACTCATGCAGTGAGCATCAGCTTTCCATACATGCCACCTCAAACCTCTGAGCTTTCAACAGGCTTACTGGGTTGGGATAGAAGAACATTATAAGCTAAGCTATGATTAAGATGAAGGGGAGAAAGAACACAACCATTCCCACTGATCTCGTATGTCACCTGTGAGTCTTTTACATTAATGAAATCTTCCTCTGCCTAGGGCATGGTCATCTATATTGTGCATCTTGTAAGAAGCCATCAGGACCTAGATTACTGTGCCTTAGGAGTATTTTTAACATTCTGCACAGCAAACACACACAAGATAACAACAAATACATTTAAATAGGAAGAGAATGGCTCCAACCATCAGGAGAGTAACGTACTGGGACATTCTTGCAAGTAGGACAACTGGTGAAAAAATAAAATCTCAACGATTTAAAATGGTACTTGTTCATTTTATGAGAAATCCAGTTGCAATCATGGGAATTTGGAGCCTTTAATATGCAGTTACTGGGATTATAATGAAAAAGAGTCAACACAATAAAAATTTTGTTCTACAGTCAGAAGAACTGAAAAAAAAAAAACAAGAAGAATTGTTACAGAGGATAAAATGCAAAATAAAAATACCTAGAATATTGAAAAAGGAGTAAATTACAGATTGGTGTATTAGGAAGATGAGACAAAGGTATTAAAACAGTTGAATATAGCTAGAACAATGAAGAAATGAGCTGAACATGGCTACAATCCTTTAGATAGTTTACTTACTCACCTAATAGCTGTGAGCAATTAATTTATTCTTCCAAATTATGTCCTTGTTAATTACAAATGGGACCAATGCCCATTTTACTAGACAGGGCTGATCTGAAGCATAGCCAATGTCTCTAATGTGTCCCATCAGTCTCTAATTTGCTACAGAGTGACTCTAAACCAAAACTCTAGATTTGCAAAGGAAGTATTATTTTCTATGTACTTTTAAAACAGCTGGTTTGATTTTTTTTCTGAAAAAGAGAAATACAGTGACATTACCAAACATTAAATATAATTTAAGTCATAAAGATTTCCATAGAAAGATTGCTCTGTGTTTTACCTCCTAGGAGGGAAGTAAAACACTACATTAACTGATATCATTAAAAGAAAAGTAGTACTCTAAAAATGTGAAGGGATAAGGAGGAAAACAGACTTTTAAAGATGTTTTCAAGGCTGTAAAGTCCCTTAGATGAGGGCATGAGGGAGTCATATAAAAACCAGATTCAAATGCAGGTGCATGTGTGGTGAAATGAAATCAGAATAGGTGCGTTCAGCAGAGCAGCAATACCCTCATGGTCTTCCCCAGGGAGAGCCACCCCACTGACCACCCAGAAATACTGCTTCCTGACCCAGCAGCCTAGAAACACCTTGTGTGCCTATTATTTACAAATTTCGTGGTGTGCCTATTATTTATAAATTTTGTTATGTTGATGTAAATTCTGAAGAACAAAGTCCATGAATTGTACATTCCTTGATTCTGGTTGAGATGTGATTTTATCAGCTAACTTTATTTTTTAACACTTTAGTGTGCCTAGGAAACTAATATAATTAGATTGGTACTTTGTTGTGCTATATAAGAGAAAAAAAAAGATGATCCTGCCTCAAACAGTATAAAGTCCATATTAAGTTGGAGGTTTTTTCCTCTGTCAGTTATGAAGGTCAGTCTTTTATCTAAAATTCCATTTCTTCCTTTGTACTCTGTCTGAAACGGATCAAGCTTCATGCAACCATTATTTATCATTCATAAATATTCTTTATTTAATTAAAGCAATTCAAACTGAACAAAGAACTAAAGGACAGATTTTGGTTGCAGCTCTGCATACTTGTCTTGTTAATAGCTATAAAGCAGAACTTTTGTGTGTGTCTCTAAGACTCAACTTCACTGTGAAAAGAACACAGACATACATGAGGAGGAGTACATGGGGGCCACATCCCAACAGGTCCCTTTCCATAAATCCTGGAAGGAACTAGAATTAGCCCAGACTCTTTGCATCCTCAATGTAAACTGAAATTTAAGCCACCTTAACCCAAAACCAAAAAAGTATTTCTGTTTCCTTGTCTCCTTCATGCCCATCAAAAGATACAATATTCTAGGAAAATTACAAGATCCAGTCTAAACGTGGGTTATGGTAATAGTTCTACACTGCAGAAGTGGTTAACCTAAAAAGCAGCATATCTAGACAGTGGATTACAAGCTAAACTGTAAAAGGGGCAAAACCAAACAACACACACATGTGCCACTCCTCCCAGCAGAGCAAGAACACGGCATGGCACACTGACTGCTATGCTCACCACGAGTTCGGATGCTGTTCCTGCTTCTGAAGGCTTGCCCTTGCAACAAACCTCCAAGTGCAAAATACAGAGGCCATTTTTGCTTTGGTTTCAAAAGACAGTCAACACAACTTTAGAACAGTTTCATTGAGATTTCTATTGCCTTTTCTCGTCACAGATTCAGCTCTAAAGACTCTGAAGACCTGCCACTGCTACCTTGACTGTCCAGAATGTGTCCTGTATTGCCGTATCTTCCTTAGGCTGAAGCACTTCCCTATCTGTTACTGCTTTACACTTGTGCTTCCTAGCATTCTAGCATTGTCTTACAACAGCTTTTTTCCTGATACTCGTTTGCCATTAAATCTCCCCTATCTAAAAAAAAAAAAAAACCAAAACTTACTGGGTTTAATATGGTATAATTTTCTTAGATATTCTTAAGGGCTTTAAATTGGAAGAGCTTTCTGCTGTCCATGCAGATGGATTCAGCTCGTCTTTGTTGACTGGATCTGAGAACAAACTATAAATGGTTTGGACTGTGAAAATGATATTAGGACTGCTGGTTGGCCTTGTATCAACACATAGCATGGCTTATCATGTGATGTTGTATTTAGCCAACAGTTTCATACCAAAATGAAGAAAACATTTTGTTCTTATTGGATATTTGAAATGGCCAAACACATCAACTTTCTCAAATCCCAGTATCATATTTATTAGTATAGCTTATCTCCCCTGTGAAAGAGTCCATTAATAAAAAAAAAATATTTAGACAGTCACATCATAACTGAAAAAACCCACAGAAAATGTCAAATGTTATAACCACACTCTAGTCATCAAGTTATATGAGAAAAATTTAGATCTTTTAAAATATTTTTCTCTGTTCCTTTCTCCCTTCCTACTTCCAGCATTGATGACTTTTTTTTAGTTAAAGAGACAGTGAAACTTCTAAGTTACATAGTACATGGAGGTGGTTTGCGGCAGACCAGCCTCTTTACAGACATAAGGATTAGAAAGGAAAACTATTTCACACTTAAACAACTCATCACACCTGCTGTCTTACAGAACGGGGAGCCTGGGTGCTGAGCCAGGCTCGGCCAGTAAATCTGTCTGATTTACACAGAATGCTGTACAGACTTTGAACACTTAATTTAACAAGAAAATCACACACTTAGTGGACTATATATGATTCAAGAGATCTATATCCTCAAAAATAAGAGAGAAGAAGATTTTAAAATGCTAATTAAAAGCTATGTAGTAAAAGCACTAGGGGAATTTCCCAGCCAGTAACAGTAGCATCACAAACCAGTGATGCCAAGTAAGTAATACGAGCAGTTCAAGGGCAATTCTACCTCTCATGGGTGCTTCCTCCAATGCCAACTGTCCTGAACAAAAATCTAAATTACTGAGAGGTAATATTATCTTTAATCTAAGTAGACTTTTAATGCAGTGCATATTGAATTCCTTTCCATGTCCTATATGAATAGGAAATAAATAAGGTTTTATTTGGCAAGATGGAGGAAGGAACTTCTTCATTTGACACTGGTAGGCAAACTCTTCAAAACAAAATTTTTGCAAATGACAGGACACAGGTACACTACACACTGTTGCAATGTGAACTCCTAAAATCTATGTTCACTTTTCATTTCTCAGTGTTTTTTCCCAATACGAGAATATGTAAAGAATGATATATATGGCCTCACTACTGTCTTTCCATCTACTGCCAGGGTATCTACAGAAAGTGCACTGTGTTACAATCTACATGTTGTGATCAACTTAAGCCCATGGTATAAAAAAGGATTACACATATTATGCTTTTCTGAATGCAAGCATGGATACATGCCATATTTTAAATCAACTGAGATATAATTTTAAATATTATATTATTAATAAATTCAGAAGTAAGAAAATTCTGAATTTTTAAATATCAACAGCGGTATAGTCAAATTATGTGCTGGTGATTTTACTCATGTGTTCCTATTTACTTAGAAGAAATCTTTACATAGAAGATTAAAACTCTTCAATAAAAAATAAAAAAAATCAAGCAAACTGGTACTCTTAAAAGTAAGTACATTGGTGGATTGTCAAGTGCATTAAACTGTATAAGTAAAAAGATATTTCTTCATCTCTTCTTTTCAGACTCCAGTGCCAAGCAGATAAGAAAGGCTGCCATAGAACTGTTCATCCTCTCTTAAACAAAATGCAAGGTAACAGAAAATCAGACTTTCTGAATTACAATTTGATTTTAGTTGCACACCTTGGTGGTCTGTAATTCCAACAAAAGGGTATTTTAAGGAATATATTTTTGTCTGTTTTCACCTTAGCTAAAATCCTGCCTGCCTCTTTTATAGTAATCAGCACAAATCCTGTTGAATTTAGTGGAGACAGGACATTTCTTCCAACAAAGATCAGCACTTTTAAGCATTTGTGCACCAAGCTCTTGTGCAGGTGCGGTGTCAAGTACAAGACTCTCTCTGGCTGTCTCAGCTTGTTGTTTGCATGTGTAAGAACTCATTTGTTTCCTACAGCTTTTTAGCTTTTTCCAAATCCCTACATCTTGCAAAAATATATCTGTAATAAACTTATTAACAGTAAATGGGTCCCAGTAACTAGGGCACTCAGGTAAACTTTTCAAGATGTTTCTGACCCCAGTTTAAAACAAACCTTCCACTCCTGCTCCTCTGGGAGAGGTTATTTTAAATCTAGATCACTTTCATGAACAAGAACAGAGAGTTATATTATTAGATTCTTCCCACAGATCTGCAGTAGCAGAATGACAAATACCCTTTACTGATATATTTCTTCAAAAGCAATAAACCTACAAATTAAATTAATTTCTCAGTCTTAATTCTGCTAAAGGGAAGATGGGTTTACTCATGACCTTTATAATCTCCTGTGGGATATCAGTCCTTTTCAGCAGAATGCCTTATTTCTGTTAATTTTCTCTAACTCAAGTGGGAAAGAACCAGGCAGCCTTTAGGTAGATTACTACATACAAATACAAATGCTTGAAGAATTACACAGGAAAAAATCTGTTAAGCTTAAACACTCCAGGTTTGGTTTGATTTTTGTTTTGGTTTTTTTTTTTGTGATTCACACATCACTTCTTTCAAAGTAAGCCACATGCTTTTTAATCTATGCAGGGATCAAAAACTATCTCTTTTTTTCTAATTATCAAACACTGATCATCTGTACAATTTTCACTTCAGCAGACACAGTTCAGGAACACATGCAGATACTCTAAAAATGTTAATAACTCTTCAGCCTGTTAGAAAGTGGAATCTGTTTTTCCTTCGCGTGCAATCCTCCTGCTTCCCCCGTCATGTGCGAAAGCTCTGCTTGAACAGCAACCACCAACACTGCCCGCACAAGCCACCGGATAAGGCAATTAACAGGGGGCAACTTAAGGCCATCTCTGATCTGGCAACTAGCTATTTCTGTCATAAATTTGAATATTGCATAGCTGGGAAAAGTGTTGCAAAAAAGTCTCCTTTCAGGAGAGGACCCTCAGTAGGAAAACACTCTTGCATCTGCTGAAAGAAGGCTCCTGAGTATCAGCTTCTGTGAAGACTGTTCAAGGGGATAAACATTTGCAGTGGTGTTGCCATTAATTTGGATGACCGACTGGCACAACTGTTTCCAAATTCCAGGGCTATCACAGCTAAAGCACTGAAGCTTCTCACCAGGCAAGGACCTGGAAACCCTGAAGAACCTCAGCTGTGCTTTGTTCAAGGAGAAGCATATTGCTCATGTAAGCCTTGCCCAAGAGAGGGGACAAGGATTCCCTCTGCTTCAAACTGCTCATGAAACAGATAAGCTGAAGGGAATTACAAAGAGATTAGAAGGTAGTCCAATGGAGAGGTCCATGTCCCAGAATACTTTTTCAAAAACATTCAGTCTTCACAGCAAGTGAAGAGCCAGGGTCCTGGTTTAGAGAGCTGGCCATGCAAAGTGGAGAGTATGAAAATGAGTGAAAAGGTGAGAGAAGAAGGCAGATGTGCTCTTGCATATAGTCAGCTCATTTAACTACTCATTGATTCAGTTAATTTGCAACATAATTTTAAAACACCTTTACTCCTCATCACAGCTCTTTTGAGACAGTGTTTTCTGTCTGCCAATACAGAATTCGACTGATCTGCAACAAGACAGGGACGGGCTGAATGGAACAAAAGGATATCTGTAACAATTTCAAAAAGCAACAGCAGTTCTGCAAGACTCAGGCATGCAGCAGCAGTCCTCACTCAGCTGAGATGCAGAAGAAGCCTGAGGTATGAAATGGAGCTTCCAGCTGAGAAAGAAGAGCTCACCCAGATCTACAACATCCCTTCCTTGATGGAATCAGCCTGGAGGCAGACACACTTCTGTAAGACCATTAGCTCTTAGCCAGCCCCTCAGACCCTGGGAGAAATCTGGACAACTTCCATGCCCGAGGACACTCATGAGGTTGCTTTCCTGGTGATACTGATTCAGCTCTGACCCGCTGTTGGGGAAAGCTGCAGCACTGCTCGGCCAACAACCCCTGGCATCAGCACGGCTCGGGCATCACGTCACACTGCCAGGCATGACTTGGCTCCTCAGTCACTGGCCACATGGCACCAGTGTAGGGGTGGACAGAGCTCACCCATGAATTCCAGCAAAATACTAGAGTATATTTTAGAGTTCTTTGTGTGCCCACCACGCTCCTGGACAGCCCTGCCAATGGCTGGAGTTCAGCATGCCAAAGCAATGGGAACATCCTTCAAAGTTTCACCCCACAAGACTATTCCCACAGAGGTGCCTTCTTTGAGTGAAGATTCAATGCCAAGAGCTTTGCTGATAGGATATTTCATAGAGAACATTTTTATCTGTGCCACAAAAAAGCCAACAGATGAAACTTTTCATTTCATCTCAAGCACCTCACCCAGGTGTTGCTTACCTTAGCAGGTTGCATGTTAATTCCTTGTATATTATGAATCTGCAAAATAACGCCTACATTAAGGTATATTAAGATTCATTATAACAAATATTTCAATTCAAACATCTCAAAACAGTATCTTGGATCTGCCCTATTTTCTTAGATATTCCTTGGTTAAATTCTACTTGATTTCACATATAACTTATGTCCTTACCTAGTAATCACTCAGAGCAGCATTTGACAACTTCACTGTAAGATCTCTTAGTGAAAGGAGCTTTGGATTTAGCCTACAAAAGCCATTTGTAGCTTAAAACAAATCCAGAAATAAACATTTGGGTGGGTGATCAATCAGTTCTTTCACCTCATATTTTATAGGGCTGTGCTTTGGCATAGGTGCAAAACAACATGTTAGTCACTTCTGATTATTAATTGATGATTTTTTGGACATTTCCCATAATTAATGCTACAATCTCTATTTTTACAGTGGCTATAGAAAGAAGTCTTAAAATGTCAATCAAATTAACACATTCAAAAATATGAAGCTTATACAACATTTTAAGTCACAAAGTGTTGAATGGTAAACTCTTTTTTTAGACAAAAAGGCTTTTTTTCTAAAAAAGAAAATAGGAGGATTATTTATGATTGCATCTCTCTTAAACAAAAAAAATCAGCAATACAGTACTGATGACATTAACGACTCCTATTTAGAAACAAAAGTCTAATTCCCAGAACATGCCATATGGACCGCTTCTGTTACCAAAAGTTTCATACTCAAGGCATTTGTAGGAGCAGTCACCAAATGTATTTTCTGCACTCCATCACGATCACTGACAGTTCTGGGTTGGAAGGGGCCCTAAAGATTATCTAATTCCACGTAGCCACATTCACTAGACCCACTTGCTCAGAACCCCATTGAACCCAGTCTTGAATACTTCTAGGTATCCACAGCTTCCCTGGGAAACCTGTGCCCCACCACCCTCACAGGAATGAACATCTATTCTAAACCTACCCTCTTCCATTTCAAAGCCATTCCCCCTTGTCCTATCTCTAAACGCCCGTGGAAAAAGTCCCTCTCCAGCTCTTTCATAACCCCCTTTAGGTACTGGAAGGCTGATATAAGGTCTCCCCTGAGCCTTTTCTGCTACAGGCTGAACATCCCCAGCTCTCTCAGTGTCAAATGAGACTTTATTTTCTTCTACTTACTCAAAATAAATACCTTCATCCAAAGTAATCCTGTTGAAACTGGGCTGATGATAACTAGTAAGGCAAATCAAGATGTAATAACTTAGTTACCCTGAGCAAAGGTACCAGGTTTTTGTCCTACAGTAGCAGCACAATACACTTAGTTTAGAATTGTAATTTGATTTCAGTTATCAGTTAGGGGTCAGGATGTCCTGACCACAGCCACTGGTACTTCTCTTTGGTTTTTTATGATGTCATTTTTATATTCTTTGTTTTTACACACCTGCACACCTGACTACACCATTACTCACAGAATGCATTGGTAACATTCTACTAAAAAAATGTGTAATTTCTGGACAGTGCAAACACCGGGTTGCTAGGATGGTTCTTCAAGTACTGCTAGTCCAGTGCGGGATCCTGGTGTGCTCAACACATTCAGTGAGCCCCAGTATAATTATATGACACCATGGGAAAAAAACAGAATTGGAGCAGTAAGTCAGTTATTTTTAAATACTGTTTATGTATTTGTTAGTGTTATTCCCATGTCCTTGGAATTCTCTGTGGAGTTCCCCATCACCCAAAATGGTTCCAAAAGCCTTTCAGGACACTCTGATGCTGCTGAACATAGCTAGGAAACCTCTCAGATGTTTCTGCATTTTTGGCTGACAGAAAATATTCTCTGTTATTTTATGCTCCTATTCCCAGGAACAAATGCCAGAAACTGAATGTTCAAGACACAGAACAGAAGTTATCTAATAACTGAATTTGAAGCCTTCCTTAGCAAAGAGGAAATAGACTGAATCAGCAGTCCTTTGAGATGAATGAGAAAATTTGATGCCCTTTTAATGATACGTTCCATGCTTCTTTCACATGAAAATTAAACAACACTGCTTGTCTGCACAGCATTCACATCACTGCTGTAGACAATATTTTTATATCAATTTTTCCTTTAAAATTAAAGACTAAATAGAATTCAATGAAGCTGAAAAATTTAAGTTCCTTCAATATGAAGTATCTCCTTTAACACCTGCCAAGCATTGGTATTTTTCCCCTTGGGTCTCAGTGGAGCTGGAATTAACGCAGCCTCATCTGTTCTTTTCTTGGTAGTTCTCCTTTACTGGCAGTAAGAGAACTCTGAGAATACAGGAGCTCTTCAATACTTTTGCCTGACTTCTACCAGGTGCAGTGTCCATGCAGGCAGAATGTACTTTCACAGGGGAGTCATCCAGAAGTGCACAGTAAAGGACTCTGAGCCAGAGCAAGCAGAGCCAAAACAATCCCCAGGCTCTGTTAATCCATTCAAACATTCCCTCTGCTGGGTGCCTTTAAGGTAACCAAGCAGAAAATACCAACAGTTTTATCAAAAAAATGGTAACAATTCTTTTAAGTTAAGCATTTAAAATTTAATTAATTTAGCATTCACTGGAAAGTGTTACACTAATACAAGAAATCAGCCTGTGCTCTATTGTATGAGATCAGTTTTCATATCACCCCTTTCCAGGCAAGGTTGTCCTGATAAGGAGAAGCTACTTGAAAATTGAATTAATACACCACTCCTTCTGGGCAGGTAGGATCAAAAGGAGAATTCAATCTGCAAAGACCCTTAGCATCAGTGGAAGGAGGGAACAAAACTGCGTCCCCTGATCCACACCTCGTGCCCATCCTGCAGCCCACACCTCACAATCACTGAACTCCCCTGCTCCAACAGAGCCAAAACAGCACCATGTGCCGTGGTGCTGGGAGGTGAGGGCCTACCACATCACACACAGAACAAAAAAGAAGTCTGCCCCATTTCACTTTCCTCCTCTAGCCATTGGGCATGACTTCACTTCTGGTTTGGGACAGGCGTATCTGCCCATCAACAGCCATGAATGAGGACTTCAAAGCTATCTCACTTTGAATATCTTTGCCCATTAAAATACCCGCTTAAGAAATTGATTTATTAGTAGACTGTTTGCAAATTTGGGGCCATTCTTCAAAGTCTTCCAAACACATCACAGGCCAAATATTTTTATGCTCTAAGCTTTTCTTTTATGAATTTTCAGAGGCAGTTATCTTTGCAATCTGTCAATGTATGCCATCTTTTTTTTAAATACTTCAGTATATTATCTGTACTGTCTCAAGCAGGATCCTTTTGACCTGCATTTTCATCAGAACAGACATTTTTAAAGCTACGAGTTCAACATTTGAGGAGGGAAGTACAAGACTGAAGTACTGAGACATGACATGATCAGATCCTACCAACTCCAGTGCTGACAGCAATCCACTAAAGCCACTCCACTGAAAATATTCCTACAAAGATGCTGTCAGATAGATACAGAAAATAATAGCTGAAATTGGTTTTATGAAGATCACACAATAACTTCATAACAGCCCCTTCTAAGCAAGGGAAAAAAGTATTAAATCTCTAAAGTGTGAAAGAAAAAGAAAGGTAATGTGAAAATGAAAATGAAATAGGTTTTTATTCCTGTTATGGTTGCATAAATGCTGCTCTTCCAGTGAGCCCACAGCAGAATGAGAATCATTACAGAAATAAAGCTGCTCACCAGTGTGAACAAGAAGATCAATTTCTGTTCTTGGAAGAAAGAAAAAGAGTAAACCCTAATATATATAAAACTCACAAGGCAGACAGAAACTACATTGATCAAATGTTGAAAATAATATTTCAATATGTCTTCATGTAGGACTAAGTTTTAAAATGTTTACATATTTCTGAGGTGTTGAAGTACCAAATGTTTATTATTTGTTCATAATCTGCAAAGAGGAAAAGTTTTATTCCTTTTTTAAGAGGAAAATTATGTGTTAGGAATATCTTGCATGCCTGTCCCATGTCTGTGGAAAAGGAACATTTAATTTTTTTCTCAGATACTCAGTCTAAGTCCTCACTTATAAAAGCCAAAGGTTAGTGACAGGAGCAAATAATATAAATATTATTTTACAGGGTAAGTAATTTCACTCTCATGACAATATGAGGGAGATACTATTTAAAAAAACCTGGTTTTTTAAAAGGAAATATATCTTAGATATTCTAGCTGGAGAGAATGTGAATATATATGGTTATAAAAGGCATATTCAAAAAAATGAATGAAACAATCTACAAAATTTGGGGAATCTTCACAACAGCACATTACAAATCTCTACTTTTTTTTTTCTTTGTAATTGCTTAGCACAGGCAGAAGAACCTGGGCTCATTCCTGTGTTCCCTCTAAGCAGTACCTTTGTGGTTTATGTAACTTCTACACCTAATATATCGCTTAGTGAGATAACTTCTACCTTAGCATGCCCTAAAAACCCTCAAGTGGCAAAGGAATATTTCCAGAGTAGCAAATCCAGTTTTCCAGCCACTGGGTCTGCCTGGCTGGGCTGTATACTTGAGCTGTGACTCTGTCCTCAACACTGTAAAGAATTGCAAAGGAAAGGCTCATCCTTTCTGAGTGAGTACTCTGGCCTCCTCGACCATTTCATCATTGCAAAACACATGCTGAAACAATGATTAGCTCTACTGGCATGAGCCACCAGCCTGACTATAGGTGATCTGCTGTTACTGACACTGTCAGTCTCTTGGAAGGCCCTGGAGTAAAGCAGGATGAATATCACACATCCTTAGCAAGAGTAAAAGGCAGAAAAACGTTTCCTAGTCAAACTTTAAACCAATACTGCTCAGAGATAGCAGAAACACTGCACCTGGCTAGGTATTAGCAAATCAGCACCTGCTCTGGAGTCCTGCCTTTTGCAAATCACTGTTATTTCATTCTTTCATACTACTCCTAATTATTCCTAATGCAAAATCAGCTAAGTGTTATTTCATAGTAGTATTCCCCTTGATTAGAGTTTTATGACCTACAGAATCTACAATGTCTGATTCACCTACATTTCCAGAATAGAAACAGCTCAAATGCAGGTACAAGTCTCAGACAAAGTGATTTTCTGTTAACTGCCTATTCCATCTGGGTCCATGGCCCAGCAAAACATCAGTGAAATTTTTGTTTCATAGAGAGTCTCAAAACTTCAGAGATTTGCTTCTGTGGAAATAAAACATGAAAAATTCACGACAAGATGCGTGCCCAGTGAGCATGAATAAATTAACATATTTAGAGTCTAACCATGCTGTCAACTACGATTTAAATTCAAAAGACTAGACATTTATGAGACATGATTGGAGGAAACAAGCTAAGTAGTTGAAAACTGATTCAAAAACTACTAGGCTACACTCAAAACCAAACAAGAAGGGAGTCCCATGGTCCCAATTTGAGGTTTGAAAACAAAATTTAAGGTGGAAGGAAAAAGTGATAAGTTTCCTCTTTTGTGTGGGCTCTTTGGTCATGCAGGACAGTTCTGCAAGTGACCTGGGGTAACTCCGGCTTGCCTTCAGGCACAGAGCATGTTCCAGGAGTAGGATTAGCAGGAGGTTTGGCAGTTGCTGGGTAGAAGTGGCCTTACAAGTGAAAGACGGCAACACAAGTAGTTCCAGCTCTTGCATTCACTGCCCCTCAGAGCAATAAACCCAGCGTTTCTGCTCAGAGGCACACCCAGGTGTTCTCACAGGCTCTGACTTCCCGCCCATGCACTTGAGAGAGCTCCTGCACAAAGCCCACTCAATCCACACGGAGACACTCCAGCTGTTCCCCTTCCTTTTAAGTTCATTCAGCCTCTGCAAAGAGACACATCAATAAGACTGACTCCATGCATTGTCAAGCTGGAGGTGCCAGCACAGGAAGGAGTAAGGCAAAGAGTGACTGAATGTTTTTGTTTTAATTCAACCACCCCAAGGAAAAGGGCTTTTTACTGACATCACACCTATTCAGATTAGGTGCCATGAAAAGCACAGTCATTTAAGAACTCAGATAAGCAAATGAGGAAAAGCATGAAAATGTATTGTGAATAACCACCACTTAATTTTAGTCAGTGGAACAAAAAGGTAGGAAAAAATGCATCCCTGAAAATCAAACTGAGGTGTGTCTAAGTGTTCCCATATTATAATGTAAAAATTAATGAAATGAATTTTGTTCCAGTTATGACACAGAGTAGTTTAGAAACCCATTCAGAAGTTCTGCAGCAAATAGAGAAGTGTGGACCTTTTCACATCCGACCAGCTTACTTATCAAAACATTATACAAATCATAAGAGGGAAGAGTTTATCATGGAGTCATATTGTTTTAACAGCCACTTCACTTGACAAAACAATTTCCAAACAGCTTTTTTGTTTTTCAGCTAATGTAAATGAGAAGGAAATATTTTAACTTTAGATTGCTACACCTTTTCAGTCTTATCACTGAAAACACTTTCAAAATGGCATTTTCATTGGCCTGTCTTGAAGTCGAAATACTAACAATTCTGGGTCCGTTTCACAATGTTATTTAAGTCCTCCAATGCACAACTGTTTGTGAGATAAGAAAGTCATGTCATCTATTGTTTCTCATAACCCACCACAATCTCTAGAAGCAGTCAAGCCAGCCAATCCAATTCATCTTGAAAACCATCGAAGTCCATACACATTTTGACAAGCAAATGGGTGGGATATTAGCATTAGCAGAAACAGAAGACACAAATTTGATTCCAAGAGCCCCATAAGCCTGCAAAGCAACGGGAGCTTAGTGTCAAAAGTTGACTGACTGTGAATAAATCAGCTCTAGGAAAAAATCAGAATTCCTACATCGTAAGTGACAGATGTCCCTTATGCCGGAATGACTTTCAGGCCATTTCATTTTAATTTTATTAGGAGAGAACAAAAAACAGTTACAGAGGAAAAGCAGAACACAAGATTGTGTACAGTGGGTTTTAAATTAATCTGCTAGTGTCATGACCGCTTGTTTCACTCAGTTTGTCCAGACTAAAAATGCAGAAGAAGGAGATAAAGAATTAACTGTCAGTATAAAAAGGGGAACAGCATACTTCCACCACTTAAAAAGCATTACTTTCTTACAGTTTCCAATGATCAACAAAGACACTTGGGAAAACACACTGGGAAAGTGCTTTGCTGAAGCAAGGGGCAAGCAGGCTTCTTTGCCAGTTGTTTTACTCCATACTCAATGTCCACACCCGGCTGAAAGTTGCCAGAGGGGTCTCACATTCACAGTTGCTAATAAACAGTAGACCTTATGTCAACAGGATGCCACAGAAGCAGACAGTATGAATTTCCCCTGGTTCAAAAGGTGCGAGAGAAAATTATGGAGGCTTGGTCCTGAGGGGGCTATCCCGTGCCACATCCTGGATACCACTGCAAGAGGACGTGGTGCTTTCATCTCCTGAGAGCTAAAAGCCAGGAGAGTGTTTCACAGAGGAGAACGTTGCAGGCTTAAACTTTGTCTTACCTGTTTCATAAAGGATTGTCTGTTGGTCACTGTGAGAGTCAGCATGCTGGTCTGGATGGTCTTTTTGTCATTGAATCACTGAATATGCTGAGTTGGAAGGGACCCACAAGGATCATCAAAGTCCAACTCCTGCACAGGACAGTCCTCAGAATCACACTGTGTGCTCTCAGAGCGTTGTACAAGTACCTCTTGGACTCTGTGAGGCTGGGGGACCACTTCTCTGGGGAGCCTGTTCCAGTGGCCAAACACCCACTGGGTGAAGAACCTTCTCTCAATATCTAACCTGAACCTCCCCTGGCATAGCTTCAAGCCATTCATAAATCTGAATTATATGTGGCATTTGGAATTTCTTCCAATATAAAAATTTCAGAGGGTCATTTTTGTCAAACCCAGTGTTTGATATTTTAAATGTTGTATTATAATTTTTAAGGTAAACTTTTTCCTTAATTAAAGTATCTTGTGTCTAAAGTTACTGAAAAAAAATTAATTCATATATATAAATAAAAGCAATTTTTTTGCCAAAACACATTTTGCTGAACTGTTAACTGGGAAGTTATGATTTTAATAAAATATTCAAAGCAAATACATTCCATCAGAAAAAAACTCTGGACACCCCCAGTAATGCAGTTTTAGGTGCCAGCTTTATTCTTAGACAATTTCTAAAGCACTCAGAGGCCTAAGTCAAAGCCCAGTGAGTATTCTTACAAAAACTAAACTATTTAAAATGTGGAAAAGGGCTGTTAGTCTGAGTTGAAGAGCAGCAATACAAGGAAAATACAGCTGCACAGCATATGGCAGGGAACCTGACACCCAGTTTCAGAAATGTGAGCCCACGAGCTGGTGGGCACCAAAAGTGCTGCCAGAGCTCATCCTATCCATGCATGCACCGAGAGGGCTGGGTCTGGATCGAGGTCTCAGGGACAGAGGGTCCCTGGAAGGGCAGCCCCATCTCCTGTCAATCTGCCCAGCACTGATGGCTCACGAGGGGCACGTGAGGAGAACGCGCCAGAAGAGTGAAAGCAGGAGAGTCATGCCTTGTGTTCCCATTCAGCTAAAAATTGAAGCAGCTCCAGCCACCTCACTGTACTGTCAAGGAGACAAGTATTTATATCATGTGACAGATGGCCTTGTTTATTAGTACAGTCTGAAAATGACTGCGCTCAGGATGTACCTGTTGGGAGCTTCCAGCCCCTGTCTGGTCAGGAGATGGTGGGGGGACACCAACCTGCCCTGCATGCACAACTCACTGCTGTGTTATCAGCTCCCTCACTTGCCAGCACCTTCACCTCAGTGCATGGGCTTGACATGGATTTCAGAACACTCTATCACACGAGTTCAGACTCAGCCCTCTTAATTTAATTTCTTATCCCATAGGTGACTCCACTAACATTCAATGAACATCTGTGGAGTACAGTTGCATTAACCACGTGTGAAGTCATAAGAGCAATCTCAAATGGTTAATTGGCACAACAAATTTATTTTTTATTGTTGCAATAAATAATTGCTCCCACAGAGAGGTATAGAATGAGTTTCGTTAGAGAGGTTAAACAGCAAACATTGTGACCTTGTTATTTTGGGACAGTATCCAAAATTTGAAAAATCTGACTGAGTGCTAGTGAAGGTCTCTGGTTAAACACATAAAAAAAAAAAAAACCATTGGAGTGAAATGTGAAAAACAACAGAATATTTGTATAAGAAGTAGAGCAACAGGGCCCTTTCAAGATCTAGGTAGTACTATGGCATAAGAAAAAACCCAATAACAAGCATTTAGCTGCATGGGAAAACAGGAAACATGGTGTTGGAAATCATGTTTAAAGCTAGGTGTCCATGTTCTTCATGTGGGGAGGTCTTTTTTTTTCATTTGGTCCCTAGAACAATGGGATCCTGTAAATGCTCTGAGCTCCGAGGAACAGCTGGTGACATACCAAATTAACAAAACTTTGTTAATTAATGCATGAGGCTGTGCTTCTGCAAAGGTGCACATAAAGCTCTGCAGCAAGACCTCACAGGCCTTGTAACACAATTTTAGGATAGCATTATTTATCCAATGATTCAAATACCAGTAAACAGAAACACAAATGAGCATTTAAATAAACTGGACAAGCACTACACACTCTGAAAGCCAGGATAGGTGGGTTTTTTATTTTTTTAAATTTTGCTTCTAGATGTTTAGTTAGGGAAAGATCATGAATTGTGACTTACTTTCATCTGAACACAGAGCTGGTGTCAGGACTAAATGAAAACTGTTTTCTTATTCTGTCTTTCTCACTGCCAGTCTGAAAAAAATATATGATTTATGCATTGAAATAAAAAAAAATATCTTTTGAAGAGAGGCTGGAATGTCCTCTGTTCATTGCAAAGCCTCTGATTTTTTTTTTTTTTTTAATGCAGTAAGACATCTGAACAGCTTCAACACCGCAGCAGAGTTGTCTGGGTCACATGTCTACAGCTGCCATTTAAGGTAACCAAGCCTGAAAAGTGTCAGTTATTGCAGAGTCAGATTTTTTTAAAAAAAAAAAAAAGATAAATAGCTCTAAGTGGGATGCAATTCCACTATGAACTGAATAGAGGTGTGTGGCAGAGAAATAGAGGAATGCCTACATCAGTTACCAGCAACTTTTAAGCAGAGTCATGCTTACAGCCACTGATCTACCTGCCTAATATTCAACTTCCAAACAAGTTGGCAAATCAAAAAGAATTCCAAAATGAGCTAAATGAGTGACATGAGCTATGGGAAAATAATACAGCATGCAGTTCCCAAGGCTCAGTCTACTTTTTTTATCTATAAAGGACTTGAGCATGACATAAACTGTATTGCTATGTCCCTCCTCTCAAAATCTATGTAAGCAAGTCAACCACAGCTTATGAATCTGTGCAATTTATTAAAAAAAGGGAATATCTAGAAAAATGCATCATATGCTGAACTTATTTTTAACTATGCACATGCAAAAAAAAATTTTGAAATGCTTATCAAATGGGTGAGTCAGAAGAATATACCTCTTCAGATAAACTGATGTTCTCCAATTAATTCCCGTGCCTGCAGCACAACAGCTCCCCTGCACCTCACCATCACCCTTTTGCCTCACCTTACTCTTCAAGATACAATTTTTCTCTTAACTGCTAGCAGGCAAAGATTTCCTTTGCTGCCATTCCCTTCCACCTGCTTCTCTGGTGCTAATACTGCCTAATCTAAAATCCTGCCTTCCAGCAAGCCCCTCTCCTACCACTTCTCCTGAGAGCAAGCCACAAGCATATGAAACCTGTCCAGGTAAGAGAATATTTTGTGTGTTTAACTGAAGTAGGGAAAAAGGCTTTGAAAGCCTCCTTCCCTCACGTACACCTTCTTCCTCTTTGGAGTGATTTAAAGCACATTCATGAAGAGCAGAAGACAGTCAAAGGGCCGTGACTCTGTCCTGGGAGAGGGGAAGGTTTCTGAGAGAGATAGGTGCATTCTGCATGAAGGATCAGGAAACCAGACTCTTTCAAAGGAGAAACAAGTGCATCATAAGGTAGCTCAGAGCCAACACCTCCACCCCTTTCACACCTCCTTTCCTTCTTGTAATAAAAGGCTAGGGTGACACTGAGGACAGACTCTGAAGAATAAACTTCCTTTTAGTTTTAAGGTTGAATTACATCAACTAATACAAAATGAAAAGTGCTAGTTTGTTTCTCCTGGGGGAACGTGTTGTTTTCAGAGGAAAATGCACCAGACATATGCTTTTTGGTGCCAAAGTATAGTGCCAAAGAGGAGCTGGAAATATTGCTGCTGTAAGAAGTAACTATATTTTGAATCATCATGGAATAATAGAACCATAGAATGGTTTGATTTGGAAGGGACCTTAAAGATCATCCAGTTCTACTTAGGGCAGCAGTATTTCCAAGGCACCCAAACACAGTCTATCAAGCCTTTAAGCAAGTTTTAATATTAGCATTAAGTACAAGTACTTTGGTGCATAAAATCTGGAACCCTACTTCACATCAAAAAACTTTCCTGTAGTTCAAGGATAGGCATTGAGACAAATTCCATCCAAGCACTGGAGAACTCCACACTGAAGACATGTTCTTAGCTTACTCAGCTGAATGCACTGAACTCAACATAGGGCTCACTGGTTAAGGCAGCCCTCTCCTAAAACATTGAGGAAAGAGGTGGTTCAGGAGGACAAGTGCCTATTTGAATGACTGGAACACAACAAAACTGGCGTGAGTGACACTCGGTACCACTTACAGCTCTGGTTTTCTTGAGTTTAGAGTGAGAGGCACGAAGAAACCTACAGGAAAGCAACATTCCAAAACAGGGAAATAAGATACAGTAAGGTGCCAATGAGAAACTTGCAGTGAGAATCTTTCAGAATAAATACTTCAAGCTAGTCCCTAGTAAATGCCTTAAAAGCTATTCTTATCATAATATAGCTGGAGTGAAATTAAGGATTAGATACAGGTATTTCGTAAAATTCTTCACCCTTTTATTCAAGTTGTACTATTCAACCCCACCATGCAGAATTTTCTGAATGGAGATGTCATGATATGCTACAACTTCACAGGTAAATCTTATAAATAATCTAGGAAAATATTCACTTGGCTGGTGAATATCACTTAGCCCCTGTTTGCAAGGCATGAGTGGGCTTTCCAGAGTACACAGAACTTGAACTGCTTTTCTCTGAGCAAAAAATCCTCTCCCACAACACACTTTCAAATTAATATTCTTACCTTATCTTTACTTTCAGAATCAGAATCCTCAAGTTTGGTCCGAATGACAAAGGGTGTAGATAACCTCAGGAGAACCCTTTCAAATGTGGCACTGATTTTAGGAGAGACTATGTCAAAGCAGTCTTGGAATTTCAGGGTTTTATGAGTGTCACATCTGAGTTGCTTCCTAAGACCTTCTCCAAGCTGGAGAACCAGCATGTTTGGATCAAACATCAGGTGAAAGGGGAAAGCTCTGCAGAAGGTGCTGATACTAATCCTCAGGTCTAAGGGGGACTGGGAAGTTCCAGGTGGAAGTGCTTTTGTGGTATTTGCATTTTCACGTTCTTTGATAAGGAAAGTCAAACAACTGCAGTTACCTGGGTTTGTCCCCTCTGAACACAACTTATCATTTGTGACCTGTTCTACTTCTACTTCCAAGCGGTAAATCTTCTTTGCTGCTGCTTTTATCATTCCTGTCATTGCAAATGCCACAATCTGATGTGGGTGAAAATAATGAAGCATGAGATTGCCTTCAGGGAGTTCTTTGCATAGGAAAGAAGGAGATTCCAGGGTGGCCTGTCTTCCAAATGAAGTTCTAATATGCTCCAGCAAAGCATCAAAGCCATTGAAGAAGTCTTGAAGGGTCCCACCTACAGCTCGAAGAACTCTTTCGTTCTCATCAAAGCAGATATTGAAGAATTCCTCCCCAAACTTTTCTTGCATTTCCTCAAACTTCAGACCTAAAGGACAATGAGACACTGATATCAACAACATAGTACTGTTACTGTGTCACATTTTCCCTTTTTTCCTTTATTTTCCCAGTATTTTTCTAAAGCAGTGAGAGCAGCTTTTTCACTAGATACTTATCCATAGGTTTCTGTGGTGATTTGGAATAACCCTTGAAGCCATTTTTTAAAGTCCTCATTCTTTCAGCTTGCTGCCTTAGCCAGTTATTAGTGAGTCTGCTTCCTTTTTCCCACTGGCAGCCAGTGTCCATTAAAATTTCCCAGACCTTTGCATGTCACATCCAGGCCACTGTGTGAAGGCATTTCACACAGCAATGGGCTGCATCCCTTCCACTGCTGACCTGGCTACAAATGAGGCTTCCACTCTTGCAGCCCCTCTGTTCACTCCCTCTGTAAAGCATCCAGCTCTCCCCAGCTGCTTTAAGATACTGGGACTCAAAGTCAGTTGTTTGTCATTCCATCCACAATGTAAAACCCTGCAGTCAGATTATACTTTTAAATAGCTGGCGAAGGGGGATTGTGAGTTTTGCAGGGGTTTTTTAGCCAAAATACTTTTCTCGTTATAGGCTTGGGCACTGCCACAAGATACAAAAAATAATTACTTCTTTTTTGTTGCCTGCAAAGGAGAGCAAAGCCTTTTCATTTTAAGCTTCTAGCTACACTCACCCATCTTTAAAAAACCCTGCCTCTTAAGAGCAGTCTACACAGCTAGTAGATGGGACAGCTCTGTGATATCTCACAATGTCTCCTCAAGTTTCTATCACAAAAATTCAAAAGGTTTTGATTTACAGAGGTGATAAGGCTGGCATTGCTGAAGGGATGAAAAAATACCAGTAATGGAAATTTGTATCAAATCGTGTTCCATTTTGTTATTTAGAGTTTTAAGGATAACCTACAAAAAATTTTTTTTGAGATGGTTACTGAGCATTTTCCTCTGTCTTATTTCAAGGAAGATACACTCTATTGTTTCAACTCTACTTTGATATAATCCCCATATCATAGTAGAGCTATAAAATTTATCAGATGTTTGTCTTTTTTAAGATGTAACAGAATAAAAAGAAGCATTAATCAGCTCTATGTGAATTACAAATATCCAGAGTTTCCAAAAGAAATTAACATAGGAAATAACAACATAGTTTCTTCACTGCATTGAAATCATATAGAATTACATGTCAGTCAACTAGTCAAACACCTTAACATTTATCTTGAATTTGAACAAAAATGAAGGTCAGTTATTTCTTTCCTGAGGGCACAACAGGCCCTTTATTTTAATGTGTATTCAGCAGGCTTTATAACATTGGTAATATCCCAGCGGATCACTGAACTTCTCATTGTTTAGACTGCTTCTAGGCTTTTAATTTGGGTAAAATGGAGTGGTTAGTAACTTTTATACCCGAGGCATAACAGGGGACAGAAGTCATGTTGTTTGCAGACAATAACCTTTAATAATCTCAAGGCAGGCATAGTTAACACAATCAATATTCACAAGGGATTTCAGTGTTCCCCAGCTTTACAGTCTGCAATTACATATGATTAATAGCTAATTAAAATGCATAAAATTACATATATAAATATGACAACATAAGAACATGACAAAGCATATTTTATAAAAGAAGTAATAGCAGTAATTTGGGAAAGGTCATTCAAATGCCATTACTCATAAAGAAATTTGGTCACTAAACTAGGTTATTACAAAAATATTCCCAGGATCTTTTATGACCACAGATGGTCAGCTCTGCAGCTAAGCCAAAAGAAAGTACCTCTGGTACACAATGCCCCCTAATATCCTGACTCAGAAGACTCTGTGCCAATTCCTGACTCATTACCATTACGTCTGCATAACATGGTATTGTAATATCTTACCAAAAAATACTCACTATAACCCAAAAAGAATTAAATTCTAACCCATACCAATAACACCATAACTGGATGTTAATGGCAAATAGCTAAGAAATCGTCATATTCATATGTATGCACAGATATTCATACTTTTAAATCTCACTGTTCTGTATAGAGAAGTGTGAGCAACTTTAGAAGTCTGTGTGTAAAAATGAGCAGTCTAGCAGGGGCACCCAAGGCTGTAAGATTGCAGAGGGGAACAGGACAGCACCAGAAACCCCTGGGCTGTTCATACAAATGGCCAAATACATCCCACAAAGCTGCCCAAAAGACAGCACAGGTGAACTGCCTTTCAAGTGTATTATACAAATACAGTGAAGCAGCTGCCCTGGCACCACTGACTGCAAATGAGGTTTGCAGAACTGATCACTCCCGGACTCTGCTGCTACGTATGTGAGCCTCACCTCATTATCATTACTGGGAACTCTATCTCAGTACTTGGCCTGAGGTTTTGCTGATTGTCTTAGACTGGTCTTGTTGTCTACCCTGGCCATTCAGTCTGGATGAAACATACTGATGTCACACTGAGACACGAAATGAGCACGCACCACATGCTCATTCACCCAAGGCAAAAAAGAGACTTTATTTACAGTTTTCCAGAATTTATAGATCCTCTAAAGTGAGAGTGGATTGGAGGATGACATCCCTCCCTTAAACCACACTGGTCAGGTGAACAGTCTGTCAATTTTCTCCTCCTCCAAGAAGGAATATGCAAAACACATAGCGTTTTGGTAAAAAATGTGGGAACTCTTGACTCCAAGAATGTAAACATCAGAAGGCTTCGAAAACCAGGGCAACATACTGACCCCAAGCAACATGAATTATACCATGAAATTCAGGTAAATGACCTGGCTTGAGGACATGCTACTACTTTTAAAAACATTTGAGCTTTGAATTTAGTTAAACACAGTGCCAGCAGAAAATCAGATCACCTCTAATAGAAAAATGGATATGACCAAACTCAACCAAACTGCTGGTCTGTGTTAGTCATGAATTTTCTCTACAATAACAGACACTATGATATATTAAGAAAATGAATCCAAGTCAAGCAACCTTCAAAACCAAAAATCATAATGCTCCTATCATGAAGTTTATATTTATTTAATAAATTCCTATACACAAATGCAGACAGACTAAATTTTTCTGTATTTCTCTGCAAAGCTATTGGCTTCAGTGATGTCTTTGTGTACAGTTGCACAAAATATTCGATATGTATTTTTACTGAATTATTCCTGCCTCTCTTGTTGAAACAAATGATAAACAGATGCTCACCTAGCACTAATTCTGTATACACTTCAGCATAACCATTTCACTTGCCAGCATATAAATGATCCTAATCTTTTGCATATCTTCTGTGGATTTTCTCCCTACCCATATTTCTACACCTAGCTGTTGTGGTTTAAGCCCAGCTGGCAAGTAAACACCACACAGCCACCTGCTCAGACCCCCACCCTGGTGAAACGGGGAGGGGAATCAAAAGTAAAACTTGTAGGTTGAGATAAGAACAGTTTAATAATTGAAACAAAAGGAAAATATACTAATGATGATAATAGTAAATAGCAATAGTGATGATAAGAGACAAAAATAAAAACCCACATGGTAACACTAGTGACGCCCAGTGCAATTGCTCACCACCAGTGCCAGTCCCTGTCCTCACCGCTCCCCCAGTTTATATACTAAAAGTGTGGAATGTCCCTTTGGCCAGTTTGGGTCTCAGCTGTGCTCCCTCCCAGCTTTCTTGTGCCCCTCCTCATTGGCAAAGCATGAGACACAAAAAAAGTCCTTGGCTTAGGATAAACACTACTTAGCAACAACCAAAACATCAGTATGTTATCAACATTATTCTCATACTGAATCCAAAACACAGCAATGTACCAGCTACTGAGGAGAAATTAACTCTATCCCAGATAAATCCAGGACAATAGCAGACTGGGAGATAGTTTTATTAAAAGTAGAAAAACCTCTATGCTAAAAAAAACAATCCCAGAACTCATTGCCTCTATAGTGGATACCTTATTACATTTGGAGACTTCCATAGGCTAGTTATTATATTTAAGTATTACATTAGGTATGATTTCCAATTTCAACATATATGGTACTTCCTGATTGTTTTTCTTTTATGCTGAGAAAAGATAAAATCAAAATAATCTTCTTATAACCTTCAGATTATGCATCTACATAAAAAGTCCAATCTTTTCAAACTCATCTCACATTCAACTAGTGAACAATTATTCAATTGTTTCTCTGTTTGATTTTGCAGAGGAATAATTCTAATTGAATATAGCATTGAAAATGTGAGTCGACTTCTGTTCATCAATACAGATAACTTGCTATTCCATTCTGAAAAGCCAGCATTTCATTCTTTCTTTTTCACTGCGGATCTCTAAGCAAAATTTTCATTCAACTTCCCATAAAAAAAAACCAGTATTTGATACCTGTATGAGGGCCCAGCACTTCCAAATGCACAGGCCACTGCACTCCCTTATCACCTCATGTATGACCGCAACACAGCTTCCTAATAAGCACTGGCTTGCAACTGTTACGGAGGAAAAGGTCTTCCTTGGTTTCACCAGGACACTCCACTAAGTGGTAGTAATACCAAATAAACCAAAACCTGTCCCAGCACCCTCTGCTGCTCCTCAACTGAACTAACTTGTTATTTTGAGCTTCTGCTCTTTACAAACCTTCTACTAATATAGTGAATGATGTTCTAAGAATTCATTAGTCTCAATTTGTTTTCCTCCTGGAGAGGGATCTATTGTGTTCCTATTACTTTATGTCAGGAGGACAAACCACATCTTAACTTTAATGTTTTTTTCTTAGTAGTTTCTTTTTGTTGATTTTCCTTACAATGTCATTTCTACATATTCTTATATTTCCTTATATTGGAAATTGAGGCAAAGCAACCACAGAATGAAAATACTGCTATAGACCTCCACTAAAAAGCACTTTTGGATCCATGAAAAATTATTATTCTTTGAAAATGTGTCTCAAAGACACTAAGAGAAGGCATCCTATATTTACTAGCCAGATCCAAAATTACCAAAGTCTTTAGGAACAGGTTCAAAGTACAAATTAAGTATTTCACTGAACTGGAGCAGAAATAGATGACTTCATCCTGTAATAACATGCTAGCAAAAGGTCTTCGCTTTCTTTTCAGCAGTTAATGTAAACTGAAAACACACTACAAAATGTCAGGGAATTAATACAATATTTTTAAGTATTTTGTACATTACGAAGTCGAGAAATTAGGTAAGAATCTGTTCCCATAAAGAAAATTGCAAATCATAGGCCCTTGAGAAACAATCAGAAGATTAAAAAATCTGACATGATTTTAAAAATCAATGTGATTCATTAACTGGTACAGCGTGCAGAAGCAGTTAGAAGCCATCCAGTTTTTCCTAAAAGTAAATAATGAAGACAATGGCTGCAGAGTGGCCAGCATCTGACTCATTTGGCATCGAAAAATACCTTTCTTTTTTCTCAGATACCATTCAGAATCTGTAAATATCAAAACTTTAACGGGCTGGAACAATTAAATATGCAATTCCAGACCTCATACTGTGAACAGAAGCAGAATTTGTCACCTTTAGTTATAGCAAGTATCTCTTAAATGTTTTTGGATTATCAAACTTTTGGCATCAGTAACACCTTTTCCTTAAACAGATCTGTGGACAGAAAGACAGGTGGCAGTTCAGAATTCCAAAGAATGATTTCAGATGGTAGGGAAAGCAACGTCTAGTCTCTGAATAAAAAATGTTTTCTTGTGTACAGACTAATGCTGAAGGTACATAAGATGAATCATTTGGCTTGTGAGCCTAGTACCAGTATCTAATTACTATATAAGTGACTTTGACTTTACTGCATTATGATTGTGAATTTATATCATCCTGGGAATCCAGATAGCATTTTTATATTACCTTTTTGGTGGCTTTTATATAAATACAGTAACATCATTTTGTGCCTTTACATACGGTTGTGACACAACTGAAAATTTTTTACAACGCTTCTCTTACAGTGACAAGCAGTCCCTGCATATCTTTCAAGATTTCACAGAATATAAATGAGAACTACTGTTACAAAGAATTCCTGACACTTGCTCACCACCAATGCCAGTGAACTACGGTTACAAAGAATTCTTGACACTTGTTCACCTATAATATTTCTTTTATCCACTTTTAATGAGGTGGTTTCTTTCCTTGTCCTCTGACCAGTGATAGAAACATCATTGTAATTACTGCCTCTTGATGAAGAGCTGATCACCAGTTCTCAACATAAACATAAAAGATTCTGCTCAAAACTGTTGACACAGGAAGCTCACATGAGATTAAGAACAGGCAGCGGAAGAGGGTTTTGCCCCCATATAGTGCTCTCATTAGCAGCCAATTCAGCAAGCAAAGCCAAGCTATGTCAACCAAGACTATCATGATTTTATGTCCCCCACCACAACCTGGGAAGCTCACTTCTTATATTTGAGCAGGGCTTATTAAATGAAAACTTCAGCCATTAGATTGGTAGTTCCTATAAATTAGGCAGACCTGGTTTGTTTCACGGTTTAGATATTAAATGGTAATAAGGATTTTTTTTTCGGTTTTTATTAGAATAAATATATATGTCTTTGAATTGACATAGGGAGCAGAACTGCACTTCCTGAAAGGAGTAAAATTGCAATGAAATCTAAAAACTCTTCCCATGAAGTGCAAAATCATCTCTCACAACTCCTCACATATATAAAGAGCTCAACTCATCTGACTAAATATAGAAATCTAATGCTCCTTGAGTCTTCTAGAAGGCATCCAAGACATCTACAAAAGAACCAACACATAGTTACTGTATCTGCCAAGATGAGGGACATGAGGGAGACCTACACATTTTTGAAGGTTTGACAGAGGCCACAGGATACCTCACAGCACCTCAGATAATGACAAACACCTACATTTAGTCAGTGAATCATGGCCAGAATATGTTCTTTATAAATAGACTTCTACAAGATGCTATTGAACATCATCATTTCAAACTACTCATTATCTGCTAGTAGTTCATCTGCTTTCTAACAATAAATAGCTCTGATTTGAGAAGAGTGGGATGTCTAAGGCCATTTGGTATAAACGTTCGTCCTTTTCTAATTGAGATGTACTCATCTCAGTTTCGAAATCACATGAATTACGTGCTTTTTGTTTAGATTACTTTTGTGTTGCCAGTGCACTGTAACATCTGCTAAATAACAGGAGCCCTGTGTGTATAGCTTAGACCCTCCAGGATAAAGTATTATTAGAATCCATTAGTATTGCCAATCCTCTGGGCCATGTAACATTTCCTTTTACGCCATTTGTAAACCAACAACTTTAATTATAAATCAGGCCATGTATCCTAAATTAGTTGCATCCTAATGACTATTCGCAGCTCTTAGTGCAAAGGGAAGTGATAGAAATTTATATACTTTCAATATCTAAGCATTTACAGTTCTCAGACACCTCCCAAGCAGCCAGTGTACCAAACCTTTGTTTACCTTTTCCAAACACTACACCTGGTCTAATCTCACGGTAGGCTAAGCTCTGTCCTGGCACCTCCTTTTCAATTATTTCCTGCTTCTTCAAATACAGTATTTCTCAGTAGTCATTTAACAGTTATCAGAATGATCCCAAATTTATTCCTCTTTAACAACAGAGTATCATGGAAGCATAGAATAATCTGAGTTGGAACAGATCCTAGAGGATCATCAAAATCCAACTACTGGCCCTGTACAGGACATCCCTAAGAATCACACCATGTGCCTGAGAATATTGTCCAAGCACTTCTTGAATTCTGTCAGGCTGGTGCTGTGACCAATTCTTCCACGTGCTCAGCAGTGGAGCAATAGAAATTGAACACCATTCACCTCGGTGAAGCTCTCAGCCACTCTCTGGGTGAAGAACCTTTTCCTAACATCCAGCCCAAACCTGCCCTAAAAGAGCTTCATGCCATTGCCTCATATAAGAGCTAAGATTTTCTTAGTTTCATAAAGGAAACACAGATCTTTAACTTTGACAAATGTACAGAGAACAAATGACTTTTATAGAATTATGCCCTTTGTACTAAATGAAGGATCAGCCCTGCAAGATATATTTAGGCATGAAATGATTTGCCCTATATAAAGCAGCCTGCAGCACATGTTCTCTTTGGTAGTGACAAGCAAATGTCACCCAGAGCAAGAACTCTCTAAAACCTTAAACTAACAATGGATTCCACCTCCTCCTTGGTATCTTGGGGGGGCTGAAGCCAGAAGCATGATTTATCTCCCTGACAGGACAGGGCTCTGGGCCAGGATTCCATACAACTTATCACCAGGGTATTAGGGAATCCCTAGGGAATTGCCACTGCACCATATCATCCTCCAAACAGAAGATGTCCAGACAGATAGACAGACAAGCAAATTCCTCACACCACTCTCTGAAGCAAAATCAAAAGAAAGAGCACTATTATCCCGTAAGTTACAAATGAGTAATAGGACAAATTCTCTCAATACACTTGAGTCCACATGCAGAGCTGACTTAGCCATTGATATGTGCTGTGCATTTTTTAAGGAAAATGAGGTAATTGTAAAATTTTAGGAGCCGAATTTTCATGAAACGAAAAATAATTCTGTTGTATAAATTATTTGTTTGAATTTTAAAAACAGAGGAGAATTTTTTTTCTTACTTCAAGCAATGGAAAGTCAGGTAGGTAAAATTACTTCTCCAGGTCTTTCTGCTGAAACAATGATCTGATACAAGTGCATTTGTAACTTCAGACTGTGTGACCAAGTGTTATTTATACAGTGTATGTAACACAGTGCTGGAAAACATGTAATTTAGCTATTGCAGTGTAAAATACATAAATGGGCTTTCAAAGACAACACTTCTCCCATGCCGTTAGAGACTGGGTATGAACAGCTCCTGCTGCTTTGCAGATTTTACACAACAGCTCTTTTTAAATGACTTTATGAATTTAGGTTACTTTGCATTAGTTTTACTGTCAAAGTGAGGACAGATTACAGAGTTCCTCAGCAAGATGCAAAGAGGCTCCAAAAGAAACACCGATGCCATTTAAAAGAAAGATAACTGCCTTAACAAAGATTCCTTTCTTTTTCTTCCCTGTGAATGACTGAAGAGTGAAAAATAGTTCATGATCACAAAAGCTATATTAATTGTTTGCAGTGTCTGAAAAGAGTGGTTGGAGGAGGTCAGGTGAAGGTTGTAAAATTTTTATCTGTGTTTTATCAATTTTTATCTTGTGCATTTGGGGTGTGAGAAATATCACGTGATATATTTGAAGTACTGAGTGGGGTTCAAAAAGGAAAATCAGGCATTTTTCCACTGCTTTGTAAAGCTCAGTAGCACAGACCCTCTTTGAATATCTGCCAAAAACATAAACAGGAGATAGGTCATGATGGCTTTATGTGATGGAATAAATTCCTTACAATAGCAGTTATAAAACAACAGAAAAGGTTTTCATCGGTAATTTCCTGTTGCCAAAGTTTTAATTTGCAGGTACATGAAGGTCTTCTGCTTTATTCTGGCAGCATTTAAGTAAAAATGCACACTGTAATCTTACCTGAAATCAAATTATTTTAAATCATGAGGACAAAAGCAGTCCCAAACGAGATTTGCTGTCATTGCTCAAAATGCTGAATGTACAAAGGGTATGAAAACGTCTTTACTTCAAGAAGGTTGAAATCTGAATAGCACTGACATATGGTTTTAAGGATTAAAAAAATCCTGTTATCTCCATTATACAGATGGGAAATTGAGGCACAGAAAGAATAAAAACTTGCCCAAGGTCAAACAAGAAATCTCTTCAGATACAAGTTTTCTCTCTAACATACCTCAGTATAAGTTTACTGTCACCTAAGAAAGAAATGTGGTAGTAATCCACATAACATACTTCATCACAGATATCTTTCTCTTATCATTATTTCTAAAAAAAGTTCAAATCAACACTGTCAGTCTCCTCTGAACACGGTTTAGTGGTGGACTTGGCAGTGCTGCATTAACAATTGGACTTGATGATCTTAAAGGTCTTTTTCAACATAAAGGATTCTCTGTTTCTATATGCTTATAAAGGACAATGTAAAAGTATGCATGCACCAATTAATGAAAGCAGAGTCCATCAGGAAGCCGTCTGGACAATTTTTGAAAGGATCGAAAGTCAAACTAAATACTCCAGCCTCAGAAGCTGTCATTGCAAAGGAAAACTGCATGATTGATCTGGTACCATACTCAGTTCACAGCATTTGAACATGATGGACATAGGTTCCTTTAGTTACAGTGGTTTAAAGCAGGGAGACTTCTACTGATGTCTAGACTTGCAGCAGAGCAACTCAGCAAGGAGACAAGGAGAATCGGGTCCTTGAGCTGCAGGAAGATGGTGACACACTTTAGTGCTGACTTGACAAGAGGAAAATTGCAGTATTCATACATGATAAATCACATGCATCGAGCTGAGTGAACAGCTTGCAGTCAGCACTTCCCTGGGAGCAGTGTAAGCTCCACGACCACAGTGTGAAGCATCTGCTCACAGTCTTCCAAGCTTACCAATGATCTCAGCATTTGCACTCTTCTGATGAATAAGGAATGCCAAATGACTATTTTAGAGGTGGTTGGAAGATTGGAAGACATGAATCGTGTTGGCAGTACCTAAGGTCAGAGAGCAGAAAGATGCTTCCAAGCATCTTTAAGGAAACATTTTCTTCCAGCCCTAGACAGCAAGTGCCTCTTACTGCTCATATAAATAAACTAAGACCCAGATTTGGTTCAACAGTTTCTCTAACCTTCATCACAGTCAGATTCATGCTTGCCTCCTGCCTCAGCAATGCCAGTTGCTCTAGGTACACCTAGATGTAACCCCAGTGGTTACATCTCTCTTTCAGAGAGGCAGCTCTTACCAGTCCTTACTCAACAAGAAAAATATGTGAGAATTAAATACACAGCCTCTATTAATTATTTACCTGTTGTGATAGGAGCTACAATTAAAATAAAGAAGTTGGGTTTACTGCTCATTCCCTTATGTTCTTATCCCAGACAGGGAGAATGATTGCTTTAAAATTTTCTGGTTTTTGCTCATACTGAAGGGGGGTTTATTGCTAAGAATTCATTTTTTAAGAGGTGAAATTGCCCAAGAAAAAGTCTCTGGAACCTAATTTTCAACAAAGCCCTCTTTTATAGTTCCCCAAGATAGTAGTGCTTAGATGTTACCACTGAAGAAACCGGTTGCCCATTACTCAGTCATGCTGAGGCACTAGGATTAACATATTTCTTTGAAAGCACTATGAAGGTGAAAAATTATTCATAACTGTTTCTTAGAACACATACTTTGCATCATGGTGAAACAAGTACTGAATGTCTAGTCTGGCTTTTTGTAATATTAACATGCACCTGATAACATGAAAAGTCTCTGCTTTGCATGAGTCCTGCCGTATCACTCATAGCATTTGTTTTAGAGAGCTAGCATGCAAATATTTTAAAATTAAATAAAAAGGTAACTAACACTGGACACATTTAGAATTTAATTTGTTCTGAATTCTCTCCATGACCACACATGCAAAATACAAAATGCCATCTCTTTCTAGCAGCAGTTAAAGGCCTGCAGAAGACCCCTGACAGCACCTAGCATTTTACAAAATAAGGCAATGGATAGCAAACAAAAAAAATAGGCATTTTAAACGTCGGTGAAACACAGTCATCTCTAAACTAGATCCTGTTTGCCGTTTCACAGAGCACACCAAGTCTGTTTAACAGTTGCAGCAGAAAAGACAGATACACAATGAATATCCTCCAAAAGTATTTTAAGTCAGCAGGATCCAACAGTAAAGACCAGAACATGAGCAGACTATCACCTCACCATATTCCCCTGACATGGAAAGTTAAAACTTATCTTCTGTTATTGTACACAGTCAGATTTCAGTGTTGTGCATCTTGCCGAAGAAAATCTAAGTTTCCAGAATGTTTCATGTCTCAGGTACACCCTGTTGTTGTTTCTCGCAGGCCCTCTATCCACCAGGCCCACAGATGATAAAAGTATCTGTTGTTCTGCAGAACACCTATAAAAACACTAGAGATAATTCCAAGGCCTGCACAGAAGCAAGCCCACTTGCCAAAAGCCTTTGAAACTTCTCAAATCACTGGGTATTGCACAATACATATTCACTACCTTCACTGAAAATTAAGTCTGGATTGTCTTAAAGGCTCAAAATGTATGTAGAAAAGGAGACAAATGTAGTAACAGTGCACTGGTATGCTGCTGCCCATGTCCTAAATTTCTGTGGCTGGAGCAAAAATTTCTGGTTTCATTGTTGGCATTAGGATGGTCAATAAACTTTCCTTCCAAATAAAGGAAACAAATTCCCTTGGAAAAACACATACCAAGTACATTAGCTGTACACTGGAGAATTCCTGAGACATCCTCAGTTTCTTCATTGCCAGAGCAGTCTGTATAGGAGCATCTGTTTGATATATTGTGAAAATTCTTCTCTGCATCTCTGTAACTACACGAAAAAAAAAAAGTTATAACAACTCCTTATACAAATGCAAAGTCAACAAACGTTTTTCAGAAGTGGTGGCAAAGGATTAAGACCTCCCAATGATGGGCAATTTCAAGTTTCAGCTGGACAGAGTGCTGAGCCATCTTGTCTAGACCATGCTTCTGTCAAGAAAGGTTGGACCAGATAAGCTTTGAGGTCCCTTCCCAATCTGATATTCTATGACTGAAAAAGATTTGCTATTCTCTTTTTATAAGAAATATTAGAGTTCATTAAGCAGTTGTCGTCTGATGGGATTATACAGAAGCAGGACTGAACAGCAGTTTGCCATTTACATCCAGATTACATATTGCTATTCCAAAGTGTCTCTAAGAATTTGAGAGGAAAAATTAAAAATTAAATTTAAAAGCTTATCATGTAAGGCTGTGAATTGGAAAGCACAGAGCAAAACATTACCATGCACCTTTCGCCACCTCACATTAACACTTACCCAATAACTTGATGCTCAAAATACTGCAGTGTCTTTTGAAGAGTCTGCCGAATGGTCTGAGGCTATGGAAAAATAATTTTAAAAATTGTGAGATTAGGGAATTGTAGCACAGTTCAATTAACAGATCTTTTAACACACTATTTTTCTCCACTTTTACTCCTCTTTATCTTCTACCAGCCATATGCCCATCGCAACAACAGATATGAAATATTATTATTCATTCCTTGTATCTTACTTTACCATTTAAATAGGAAGAATTTTACAATGTGTCATAATTAATACTGCTTATAAGGCTAGTTGCACATAACAAAGGAGCCACTTCACTCTCAAAAACAGCTCTCAAAAACTATCACTCACCAACTATCTCACTAATTTAAAATAATTAATTTGAAATAGTCTGCAAGAAAATGCCATTATTTTCTGATGAAAGTATCACCAGGAAAAGGCATTGAGTTTTTAAACTCTATATGCTCCCTAGAGCATTTTCTAATAACGAATATTATGAAGATGCAATTTATTTTGGCTTATTTTCCTGACAAGCTATAGCTCTTGAGTCATCTTTCAGATTACCAGGAAAATCAAGTTCATCAAAATCATGACATGCTTCAAGCATTTCTATGCTATTTCACTTTAATAGGTGTTCACCGAACTACATATGTGCATAATTGTCTTTATTTTTACCGCTACTACAGTGTTCACAAAAATACTTCTGTATATAAATGTTGATTTTCTTACTATTACTGCTGCTGAGGCTATTATTATTTTGAATGAATTCATGAGAGATCTTTGGGCAAATAAAGGACATGTGATATTCGTGTAATTTTCTCTTTTGAATTTTCTAAGTCACTTATGGCAAAATGTTATTCCCCCAAAATTACTGGTTTGTATCAAATCTGAGGTTCTTCACCTGTCTATTTTGACCTGGTGCCAGAAGTCAGAGATACACAAATGAGATTTATAAGCTTTTCCTCTGTATCAAAAGCACACATGGACATTTTGATCCCACTCACACCGACATACACTGAAATTTTAGAGATGTTTGGTCTTTTCCTGCCTTTTGGAATAGACATCTAATTGTTTTAGAAAGTAATAGTCAAAACGTTCCTAATTAGAGGAATTTCATTCTAAAAAACAATCACCTTTGAAAGTCTTAATTTTTTCTTACCGACCTACAGATTCAGCAGTTCAAGAGCTGAGCTTTCTACTTGCTTGAACTCTTGCTCATGAGTTTGCAGAAGGAGTCATCAGTACTGATGACAGCAGGAAGAAAAAAACTGTATACCAGGCTACACTAGGTTTGTACTACTGTAAAAAACCTGTTTTCTAATACCAAAGTATAAGAAAGCATCTACACTTTTGAATTAAAAAATTAAATTAATTAAATTAAATTGTAAAAAATTAAAATTGAAATGCATGCACTCAACAAGATCATAAGGGGGCCTACAGGAAAGATGGGAAAAAAACTTTTTAGCAGGGCCTGTTGCAGTATGACAAGGGCAAAGGTTTAAAACTAGAAGAGGACAGAATTAGACTAGATATAAGAAAGATTTTTTTATAGCAAGGGCGGTGAAACACTGGAACAGGTTGTCCAGAGAAGTGTTAGGTGACCCATTCCTGGAAACATTCAAGGTCAAGTTGGATGGTGGTCTGGGCAACCTAATTTAGCTGAAGATGCCCCTGCTCATTCCAGGGAGGGTGGACTAGAGGGCTTTTAAAGGTCCCTTCCAACCCAAACTATTCTATGATCCTATGGACAAAAAATAAGCTCAAACCTTGAAAGAGGTTTTTCCTGTTAACTCTGTATCAGATAATCACTTTACTTCTCTGTGGGAGCTAAGTTACCTGTGCCAAAAGGCTTTAAAAGTTGCAGGTTCTCTTGTAAAACACAATGGAAGCACCATATGACTGAAATCATCACATATCAAAAAAACATCCCCTTCTCAGTGGTACAGCAGGTGTTGAAGTCCTTAGGCCTAATGGGCTACAAATACATTTAATGGCATGTTCTCACAGAGACTCAGAAGATTTCTTGTGCTCAGCAGGCAGAAAAATCCTCTCTTTACATATGGAAGAGATGTATTTTCTCACACCAGCAACAAAGCAAAGCAGTGCCATTTCCCTTCTCCATACAGTGTTTCCCTCAGCCCCACTCCCTACACACTTCAGCAACTTCAGCAACTCCTCTGAAATGAAATAGGGAATAATAGAAATGTTTGATTGCTAAATTAAATCTCCATTCTGGTTGTCCCAAAGTGCTTTTACAGCAAGCATGTGGAATGCAGCAATGCTTGGTATCACAACAAGAAGGAAAACAGCTTTTTGTCTTCTCAAGAAGTTTTGCCTCTTAGAACATCTGAGCAATCATTCACAGATTGTCTTTGTCCTTCTCATGCCTGACACGCATACTGCACTCCTTAACCAGGGAAAAATCACTTTGACTACCTCAAGATTTGACAATACAACCAATCTCCTAGTCCTGAGCTTATTTCTTTGGTAAACATCCTTTCTGCAGTGCTGAATGGGAAAAAAAAAATTCCATGTCAACTTTCTCTCCTGAAAGCTAAATCAGCCGCCTAGATGTTGTCAGACAATTCTAAACAACGCCATGAACTCACAGCCCTTTTCACTGGCAGCTCCTATCAAATCTTAGAAATTAAGTACAGGCAAAAATAGGATTTACTATTAAAACACGGGTCATAAACAGAGCTCGATATAATGTGCTCAGAGCCAGATGAAAACTGATCCAAGGAGTCACGAAGTCTTTCTTCATCTCTGACAAGAAGTATTGTGGCATGTTGCTGTGCATCGTTAAATAGCCGCTATGCTCACCTTCTCAGTTTGCTGTATTTCATCATTGGTGAATGTCATTTTGCTACAGATGTAATTCTGTAACCAGGGCCATGTCTAAACAAAACAGTGAGAAGAGATATGACACCTGTTTACAGCTGCCTACAAGGGCAGTGTGGTGCACTGCTTCTTCCACTACTGATAATGCATTGCCCATGAGACAGAGAATGAGCAGGAAAACATTTCCACCTCTTTTCTGTATCCAGCAACAAGACTGGATGGAGGCAAAATAGCTAAACCTTCTCCTAGCATCATGGCACATATGACGTCTCCCAGAAGCAGAGTTCTACCACCCAAGGAGGTAAAAGACAGCCTTTAACCACACCCCTCCTCCTCTGTAATGCCATTTAGGTGCTCAGTGCCACTTATTTACTGAGGAAATTGTAAAGCTTCATGGCTACTTAAAATTACAGGATTTAATGTAAATGTAAGCCAGTGACTATTATTTAAACAAATAAATAATTGCAAACAATTCCTTTTGATTACGATGATTGACTAATATTTGTATGTATCACAATAGGAATAGTCACGTCAGTTCATGTGCCTAAGGACAAATCAAAGTAAACCAAATTATTGTTATTCCTAACTGTAAATTAATCCAAGGATTGCCATACCAGATCACATCCAAACTCCATGTGGAATGACGATCTATAAGGTATATGGGAACACTGGAGATACTCAGACTGATCTCTTGCATGGCAGAGAATAGAGGACTTCCTAAAATAACTATGAATTCAGACATCAGGCCATGGCTAACCCTAATGTGTTAGAATAATTTGTAAAAAATGACTGATCAATGAGTCATATAGGTTTGAAAAAACCTCTGGAGGTCTTCTAGGCCAACATCCTAGTCAAAGTAATTTGACTTAAAACTGGTTGCTCAGGTCATTCTTCAGACAAGTTTTGAGTGTCTCCAAGGATGAGTTCCACAGCCTCTCTGGGCAACCTGTGCCAGCATCTGAACACCCTCCTGACATCTCATTTCTTCCCATAATTCTGATTTTAAACCCCCATCTTTCAGGTTTTTCACCTCTCATCCTTCTTCCACGCTGTACCCCCATGGAAAGCCTGGTTCCATCTTCCCTCACTCTCTGCTCTCACCCTCTGCTCAGTTTATCTGTAGACTGCATCCTTCTGCTCACCCTTTTCTTGAGATAATGAACCCCCTTCCCCAATAAGCATCATTTAAAGCCCCCTTCACAAGGTTGAGCAGCCAATTAGAGATGACCTCAGCTCACTTTGTCAGATTCTTGCTCAGCAGTCCTTGCTCCTCAGAGCATACCCCATGTCCATGGAGATCACAGCTCTGCCAGCAACACCACCAACACTGCTACAGACCACCTACCACATGTGCCTGCACCAACCAGAGCCTTCCCCTCTCTACCAGCAGGACTGAGGAGACCCTAGCTGGGCACCCACACCCTTCTCCCTTGCACCCAAAGCTGTATGGTCACTCCTGACATACTCAAGGTCTCCCCTGGCTGCATCAGTGGTGCCCACACGGATGAGCAGCAGTGGTCACAGTCCAGGAGGCAAACAAGCTTTGGCAGCCTCTTTGCAATGCTTATGTGCAAGCTCTTGGCAAGCAGCAAACCTCCTGCGCCAGCATGGCGGGCTGGCACGTGAGGGCTCCTGTCTCCTCGGGAGGGAGCTTCCGATACCTACCACCCTCCTCTTCTGGAAGCATCTAAGAGTTAAGGCTCTTCTGGATCTGCTGCCTCATCCGAAGAGAGGGAGGTCGTCTCTCCCACCTCTTCACAGGGCATTTTACCTTCTGTGTACCTGATTCATCAGGTGGAACAGGGGCTTTAGTTATGCTGTCAGCAGTAACCAACCTCCAGCCTCCTCCATCGTGAAAGTTTCCACCCTTGACTCTCAAAGCTTATCTCTACTTTTCTGTCCTTCCTTTCGACATGGAGCTCAGGTTCTTGGCTCTGCAGGGCCTCTGGAAAGATCTGTTCATCCTCCCTAATATGTACAACCTGCTCACGATCTGCTCTTCCCCCTGGCACCTCATTGCTCTCTGACCAGAGCACCCAGCTTTTGGCACCACCGGGCAGCAATCCTGGCGCTGGCAGCCCTGCCACCACAGCCACTGTCACTCCCCCAGCCACCACTGTTTACAAGAAGCATTCCTAGAGAAATGTGCCCTTCCTACTAGACCTCATCCTGCTCTCCAGTAGTGCAAAGCTGGTTTGACTCAAGAAGATAGAGGAGTAATAATTCCTCGAAACTCCTTTTACGACTAACTGGAGAAAATTTTTATGAAGGTCTTTGTCTAAATGAACTTGAAACATTCCTGGTTTTTAAACTCACACCACTTGTTTTGAAAAAGAATTCTAGTTTCAACTGTGGGGATTTTTTCTTTTGCTGAGTTCAGTTTTCTCTTCTTGCAGCTTCACTGCCTCAACTTTCAAGGCAAAGGGGAAAGAACTTCCACTTGAACTGCATCTCTTCTTACAAATGTCTTTCCTAAGGCAATCAAACATAAACTTTGCAATCTTCTCAGAGGATAGAGATTTTTAGCCTATTCTCTAGCTATTTTCTGTTGCCTCCGAAATGTCTTTCATTTGATTGCAACACCTTTGGAAATAAATGGTAGAGCTCATCTGCCCAACTGCTGGCATCCACAGTGATTCATTTCATCCTCTGGTTGGCATCTAATACGTGCTTGAGGACTCAATCTTTATAAATACCCACTTCATTCTTTTGTCTAGAAGAGACATTGAGTGATTGCTATAGACTTCGACATCTTAAAATGTTTAAGTAAGGACAGACAAACCCCACACTGAGGTGACAAAACTGCACACAGTATCCCAGATGACTCAGCCTAAATTTACATAAATGCAGTTTCAAATTCTCCATGCCATTCCTTTTGCATCCTAAGATGGAATCAGGGAAGAAAGGGGCTATATAGAATGCTGCCAAGAGAGCGGCCAGGTACACAAACAGTTCCTCCTTAACCCTAACAAAGTTTCGAAGATTGTTCCTTGGAAAAGCTAAGTGGCTCCTAGCTGAGCTTCAGAAGGGTTTCAGCAGTCATGCTGTTAAAAACTTGAGTGCTTTGAATTTTAAACGTGAAAGTTGAACCACTGAAGAGCATAACAGGCTCTGCTAGAAACCACTTTGCTTCTATCAGAATTTCTTCAAGTACGTCCATTGGGTCAGGGGGCTCCCCCACATTGTTGTGCCCTGGGGAGTTGCAAAGTCCTTCCCAGAGGAATCCACACCCCTGCATGCAGGAGAGCCTGTGGACCTCAGCCAAATCAGCACTGTGACACTGGAAGTTTTAAACGCCTCAAATTTCAAGTGCTCAATCACAACTCAGCAGATGTGTATGATTTTAATTACCAAATTCACTGCTGGTGATCATTCATTAATGAAAGACATTTCTTTTTTCATATTTCAAAACCAATTTTAGTGAAGTCTTTGTGCTTAGGTGATTGCAGATCTCTAAGCACACACAAGCAGGTGTGCATCTGTCCCATCCGAAAGAAGATAAATGGCAAAACAGTCATTTTCAGTCTGGGTATTTTTAATATTTACCCCATGATTATTTAAGCAGTGAAAAACTGTTCCGTCCCTGTCCTTCTGGTCAGCAAAATATTGAATTAAAGAGGTTGTAAACAAAGAATCAAGGCTCCAGCTGAAGACAAACATTTATCAACGCTCCCAAGTGCCAGGAGTGGAGAGATAAGCATTGAAATTGCTGCGGCTAGGGAAAAGCAGAACTGAAAAAGAAAAGGAAGGCTCCTTTGGCACCCAGGAATGTTCTGATGATGCAGAAAGGAGGAAGACTCCCAAGCAGGTCTGCACAGTCCTTCCCTGTCCCATTCACAGCTGAAGAATGGAATGAAAGGGAACAGACAGAAATCAGAAATGGTGAAACAGAGTCACAGCATAAGCAATCATCTGAATTTTTTTTTAAAAATAATCTTTAGGGGTTTAATAGTGCTTTTGATAATATAATCAGGAAAAAAATAGAGGTTTGCCATCTAGATTCTGAATGTTTTAAGGTGCACTTATTTTTTAACTGCTTCTATTTGAGCAGCTTCCCAATTCCATATGTTTATATTTTAGATAAAAGCAGACCCCGCTTGCAGACTTCCATGACTAGCAGCAGATTTGGTATCAAGAGAGGAAGATGCATAATCCCCAGGAGTGGACTGTCTGGGGATCCAGGGCAGGGTGACTGACAGCTGGAGGCAAAACAAGCTGCCTGCAACAGCTCACGATGATCCAGACGGGACCGTGCGAGGGTGCAGCGCCCGAGCTCAGTGCGACTGGCAGATAAACCTGAGACCATTCTGCTCCTCAGTTCATACAAACTGGGGTCCTCTTCACAGAGAAATACTTGTGCACATCAGAGAATTGCCTTAATTTAATAAATAACATTGAGATTAAGAATTTTACCCAATACCATTTCATGGCAACAATGCAAACACTGTGAAGAAATAAAGCAGAGCTAAATAATGATTAGAAATTATAAGTTCTGCATCCCCAGCTGCCTTTCAGTTAGAAGAATCACAGACATTACGGATGGAAATTGCCTATTAGATCATCTAGCCTAACTCTTTGACAGTGAATGATAAATATCTCAGGGTGCTATCCCTTGTAAACCAGCTGTGTGATCACTTTGCTAATCTCTGAATTTCAGCCTTGTCTGGAATGGACAGAAGGATTATTCTGTGCTGCAGAGAGAACAAGTTCAGTAGGTAAGAATATAATAGATGATCTATTGCTAATGCTACTTGTTCATTTTTTAATGCAACTGATATCTGCTGTATAAAATCATCTGTGCTACTCCAGCAGACTGATAGGAAACGAAAAGCTTTATATGTCAGTCCTTTTCAAGGATTTTTTTCTGCTGAGATAGAAGAACCAATTTCCCCAGTGTAACTGGACCTAATTTCATATGCAGCTCTGCATAAGTATTTATCCCTTGAACCTATGGACAAACCACAGATGTTTTTCATCTTCATTCTGAAACTTAGTCTGAGAGTTGGCAAACAGACGTGTAGAAGGAATCTGGATACAAGACAGAATAATTTCTTTTACTCAAAGCACTTCATAGCAGCCTTTAACATTAGCACAAGAGGCAGAAGGCAAGAGAATGCCTTCCTCTGTATTAACATTATGCATTTGATCAGAGTACAACCAACTGCTGTGAGCTGGTAACTGGCTCTGCTCAAAGAGTTTCAAATGAAGGACGTTCACGCTCGTTTTGATGCAGCCACAAGGGCTCACTGCTTTCACAGGGGCATATATTAATGATCATGACATTCTCGTCTCCCTTATGTCTTTCTCTATTTGCACCTGCACACTCTGACCAGGGGAGAGGCAGAGAAGTGCAAAGCAATTTAGATCAATTTTGTGGGACTACCACTAGCGCTGCCACGCTCTCCTCTGTCAGCCAGGGGGTCAGATGTGCCCGTGGGCAAGCCTTTTCCCCAGCAGGGATAGGCTCACTGCTTCCAGGCAGCAAACATGTCTGCAACATATGAATGTTTCCGAGACACGTTTTCTCCAAGCACTGTAGGGAAGTTAAGATTCAGCCTGGAACTGCACAAACATTAAGAAAGCAAATATTACTATGATTGGTCTAAGCATTAGATGTCAAATGCTTAAACTCATACTCAATAAAATTTCATCAAGGTCAATACAATGCTGCAAGTTCTTGGGTGCAGATAATTATTTTAGTATTTTATTCAGATGAAGCTGAATTTCCTTTGCATTAGACATTGAACTACTGAACAAGACAAACAACTAAAACCCACTGCAATGCTCATATTGATGACATTTTCCTGAATGTTCCTGTTTAAGACATCACAGCTCTATTTTAGGCTATGAAATAACAGATTGATTGACTACAGACTGCTTGTGTGACCTTCTGTATAACTGACTTTTGTCTATGTTAAATTGAAAGATACTCGGCAAAAGTCTGGTTTTATTATACTTTCCAAAAAGAAAAGCCATTCTGTTTGCCTGTGGAAACCAGAAATTAGAAGTTTCTCATAGAATGTGCCTCTCTTCACCATTTTCATGCTTCACACCCACATTCTTGAGGAGGATGTTACTCACGTAAAGCTCATCCAGCCTGGACTACTAAGCGAATAAGCTCATCACAGCACTGATACGGGTATCATTTGACATTACCTTATTTCATTCACAAAGACAGGCAGAAGTCATTTCTACAACATCAGGCTTAGCTATATGCAACACGCTAATGTAAGTCATTAGGAGCTCGGAATACTTGTACAAATTTTTCCCAAAATCTTATGCAAAAATCAATTTTTTATCTCTCCTGCTAGTGGCAGCAACTTGTTAAGGGAGTAGAAGTAACAAGCTAGTAAAAGGAGTAGTATTCATGGACAGTGAGTGGTAGAGGTTTATGATGGAGCCACGTTTGAGATAAGCTGCTACACTGCAACTTCTCTGCCAAAACCCCACCTCCGCTCACTGGAGGATTCACTTGCAATTAAGCAATTTGAAGTTACAGTAGTTCTGTGACATAAGTCATAGCCTACACACTAACATAAGTGACTGCCTTTACATTCACTTTTCTTCCACTGGCAGGAAAGGGCTGTATTCAAAAAGACAGTTCTTAAATTCAAACTATTTGGCGGCAGCCAGTAGCAGCTTCCTAAATAACACAGGAAAAAAGTGCTCTTACTTTAATGTGTTTTGAACTGGGCCTTTAAAGAATAGCAGAAATAATTCTAAATGAACAGGAAAGTGTAACAGAAGTGATTTTTACTTAACAGGTTCATAAGCGATGCGTTACATTGGCCTTTCAGAAAATAAAATCAAATGGAAGTGTTAGTCAGTTTAATGCTGTCTTATGCTGTAATTTGTGTTTCAGAAAGATCAGTGCAGTGCATGGGGGTACACAGTCTCCTCTGAATGCATGCCCAGTCACTCTCATCTCCTTTAGGGATAGCCTATGCCTCTTAGATGGGAGCAGAGTATTTGACTTTTCAAATCAGTGACAAATTATGTTTTTCTGATTTTGATTCTATTTTCAGCCTGGTATTGGATACAAGTCAAGATAGAACTGGAGCAAATGTGAAAATTGCTGCAAGGAACTAGAATTCAGTAACATACTAAACTGCACTTTTAAAGAATCAAGCTACATCAACTGGTGCCAGAATACTATTCCCCTATAGCAGAGCTCTTAAGGGCAGAAAATATTATTTTGATAGTGAATAGCATATAGTATCATGTTCTCTACTTATAATTACTCAAAACTTATGTCTTTGTGGGTGTAAAATTCATCCTTTAAAATGGAACCCAATGACAAAGCTGGAATCAAAAGGAGAATGTTTCATTAAATTTGCTTATGGATGTGCATATAATTACCGAGTTATTTCTTAAAAACAAAGTCATAAATCAATGTCCCTATTAAGTGCCCAACATTTTATTATTTATCTGCAATAAACTGAACCCAGCCTGGTGACAAGGGCAACTGTTTGTTTTGAGAGCAGCTGGATCTGGCTCCAGATTCCTCTGATCAGAGTGCATAACCAAAGACCATTCGACAGCGGTTCAGATGAAGGAGGACAGAGGGACATCTGTGTTCTGTCAGGAACATGATTTAGGAACATGTTAGAATGGATAGGAGCTGCCTTCACAATTACTCAGCCTTGTGGGAACATCACAGGGATCAAAGGCTGAGAGAGGGCAGAGACAGTCATGGGGCAATATGCAGGGAGAACTGTTGCCAGGATCTTGTGAGCCGACGGAGCCACAAGAGCTGTGTGCAAAGCCTGGGCTTTATTTGCCCTGGGCAGCTAAGTTTGGTCCCACCAACCATCACCTTCACACTCAGGTGCTGAGCACAGCTCCCCAACCCCACGGCTGCAGCACTGGGCTGTGCCTCCACCCTCCTGATGTCAGGGCACTTGACTACACAGCAAGCTGGTACTGGGGGAGGCAGCAGGGCAGCAACTTGATGAGATGTTCAGTACATGCACAGTCAGTATGCTGTAACACAAGAGCTGCCTCTCCTTGCATTGCTGCTGCTCTGCCTCCCTGCCCAGTGCACCCTGCTTCCTCAGAATAGCTTACTCACAAATGCCAGTGGTGGGATGTGGAATGGAGGTCTCATCACCACATGTTTTTCCCCAAAATACACAGCTGTTTTGGTGGGAGGTGAGCCATCCTTCTAGGTCTGGCGCTCAAAAAAGAGAGGGTTTGCAGTGAGCACATTCCAGACAAACAGTAGCAATCCTTCACCATCCAGGCGTGTATGGAAACATTTACAAACCCACAGGAACATAAAATGAACCTGTGCTGATTGAGAATCAGGTCCCTACATCCTCTAGTATAACTACTGCAGGAAAAACCTCCAACAATCAATATAAGAGAAAAGGTGGAATATCATGCCTGCTGGAAGGTGCTAGAAGTTGTTGTCCAAGAGCAAGGAGAATGGGGTGGATTCAATGCTGGAACACAGCAAGGTTCACTTTTTGATATTTTCCCACAGTTCCACAAAAAGTAGTGTTTGTGCAAAGTCATACTCAGCTAAAACTGAGACCAAGATTACAAGTGATAAAAAATGCAGTAACTTATTTTCGCTATGTTTTAGTGTAATTTATCTCGAATACTTCATTGCTGCATTTTATTCTACCGAATCTCGTACAATTGACAGTACAGCTGTACTAACTCGTGAATGAATTGCACAGGAGATACATTTCATATACATTTTTGGACTACCACTCCTAAGACACAGCCTGTTTGCACAGACTTCTTGCTGTTCTGCCCCATGGACACCCCTCTTGGGTACCCAAAGCTCTTTTGCCCCTTGGATGCTCCTTCCTGCTCTGTTCAAGGCTCTCTACTTGCCCACAGCAGCTTTCAGTAGCTCCTGCTACCACTGAGAACTCTCTGCATGGTACAATAGTATTAAATACACACACAGAATTTCTCTTCAGTGAAAACACAAAACAATATTTCACTGAGTAATTCAATTCTAGTCATTGCTGAAGGAAAGCACAAAAAACTATGGCTCAGCATAAACATAAGGAACCTGTAGCATCCTTCAACTTTAAAAGTTGGGATGAGGACAAATAACTGCTGCATTCATGTCTGAAGAGACAACATTAAACCTTGCAGGCTAGATATATAGTATGTACATCTGTATGTACATAAATATATTTATATACTTAACAGAGACCCCTATCTATAGCATTATGGAATGAAGATCTATCTACATGTATAAAAAAGTATTAGAGCTTTTTGTTTAGAAAGAACATCTGTTAGTGCTCTTTTCAGACTTGCCTTCTAATTTAACAAACAACATAAATGAATCCTATTAAATGAATTTTATAGGCAAAGTGGGTTTTTTTTAAACTTCTAATTAAAGTTATTCCTGATTTATATCAGTAGATGTGAAAAAATAATCAGATCCAAAGTGTTAGACATATGACAACTTGACTTGTTGCATGATGGCATTTATTCAGTATCACAGAACTCAGTAAGAAAGCACCAAAATAACAAAGCATCTCAACAGTGGTTCCTCTGAGTGAAAAATGAAAAGGCAGGGGACCTGGTTCTTTTCTTAAACCAAGACTAGGACAACAAGGCTTCTTCAACTTAATGACATTAATTTATGCCAAAATGTGTAAGATGGGAATGAAGCTGTAGTTGCCAAGATAAAAAGGGAAATTTTAAGTAATGTGCATCACATTAAAATTTTTAAATAACCTATATTTTTGGCAACAAGGGTTGCTATAATTACCTCCCAGGGAAGCCATGAAAGCTGTTGTTTGGGACATCAGAACCAAGTGAGATGAAAATTTTGCATTCTTAAACAAAATTTCTCTGTGAGCAGGGAAGAAAGACGACTTGGATCTATGAGAGTTTTATTCATGTCTTATTTCAAGGAATGTGCTTATTTTGAAAACAGATTCAACAACTTACCTGTAAAACTGTAATTGTCTTTTATAGCAACACAATACAGGAGTTAGCAGTCAAAGCTTAGAAAACACAAATACTAAGGTTATCTCAAAATACTGCACTGAACTACTTCTGAATACTTCAAATATTTGGGGTAACATATGCTCTAATTATACCATTGCATTACTACCAAATTAAATAGCTTCTCCTTTTTTTAATATACTAAAACAAGACAGGTCACCTGAAATATCATCTATTAATATCCACATTACAAGACCAGATTCCCAGTGGAGAGGGAAAAAATCAATGGGAAAGAAAAGTCTTAACTGCAACTGGATGACTATTAGCTATTAAATGCACTAAAACTTCTCCCATTAAACAGCTTGTCTACTCCTGTGCAGCACTTAAAACTCCAAACAGAAAAGAGTATATTAAAACCAATGCAAACTGAGAGTTGATCGTGATGAGACTCATGAAGAATTTCCAGAGCTGCCTAATAATATGAAAAAAGATGATCTGATGCCACAATAGCAGATACAGTTGTCCTGCAGATAAAGACTACTTGTTGCCATTAATGTTTTATGCTTTAATACATTAAATTATCTCAGGGACCAAACAAATAATTCAGTTGCAGCTGAAACTTTAGGAGGAAATTTTATCAATGGTCACAGACTTATAGCACAATCATAACAAACAGGCTAGAGAAAAACCTTCTTTTTTACACTAATCAATGAGAACTCCTGAGACACTGATTTCAGTCTTAGAAAATTATACTAGCATATGTTACGGGCTCTACCTGAATTCACTCCTGATGTTAACAGCATACAGATAATGGGTCCCTGGCTCTCAGCTACAGGTGCAGCTATCCAGACAATCATTAAGTCGTGGATTTCAAGGTCTGCTTTAAAGAAACTGATCTGTCAGGTATGTCTGCGCATCCAGGAGGCACAGGGAAATCTGTTGCTGAAATATTTCCGAACGCATGGCCGGAACTTTGCTTTACCCTACTGAGTACAGAGAAGCACTACGAATGTAAGTTCACATGCCCTCATTGTTCAGGAACAATGTGCACGCTATGCATCATACAGATGTAACTTTCTACATATTAAAAAAAAAAAAAAAAAAAACAAAAAAAACAACAACAACAAAAACGTTGCTAGTACCAGTGATAAGCACTTTATGACTTTCTTTTCATTCAGAAAGGGACTCGGCAGAAATGATAAACCCAGCCAAAGCGGCAGCTGCGCCTAAGCGTGACTCCCGACCCGATTTCCAGCACCGGGCTGCCGGGAGCTGTACTCCCGCAGGTTTGCCGGGCTGGCAGCCGGCAGCCGGAGCGGGCACGGAGAGGCAGCGGGTTCCAGCGACCCCGCGGAACCGCCCGGGAGGGGGGCGCGGGCACCGCCGCCTCTCTCCCGCCAGGGACCCGACGCGGCGGGGCAGCCGCGGGGCTGCGCGGGGCGCGGCGGGGGCGGGGGCCGGGCGCGGGGCACTCACCGCGGGGGCCGTCAGGCGGCGGATGCTCTCGCCCAGAGAGTCCAGGTTGACCCGCCGGCGGCGCGGAACGCGGCGAGCCCCGGCGCTGGCCGCGGCGGCGGCGGCGGCGAAGGGGGTGTCGGCGGGGCCGGGGGGGCTGCGGCTGCCGTTCCAGCAAAGGCGGGACAGGGGACACTCGCCCTCCTCCTCGGGGCTCGTCTCCGGGCAGTCCGAGCCCAGCGAGCTGAAGGACTCTGACGAGATCTTGCGGCGGGACATGGTGCCGCGGGCTGGGCGCGGGGCGGCGGCGGGCTCAGCGCGGGGCGGCGGGCAGCCGCGGCGGGCAGCGCCGAGCTGGGCGGGCGCGGGGGCGGCCGCCTCGCATGGCCGCGGGTGCCCCTGGGCGGGCGGGAGGCAGCGGCGGAGCCGCCGCGCCGGGGCCGGCGCAGACCGCGGCGCTGCCCCGCTCCGCGGCTCTCCGCGCCGGGCCGGGAGCGCGGGTGCCGCGCCGCGCCGCGCCGGGAGCCTTTAAAGCGGCGGCGGCGGCAACCGCGGTGGCTGCTGCCCTCCTCTGCCTCGGCCGCCCGCCCCGCTCTCCCCTCCCCCGGCTCCCTCGCTGCTCCGCGGGGATCACGTGTTGTTTGGAGCCCTTTCCCCCTCCTCCGCCTCCTCCCGCCTCCCCCGCCCCGCTCGCCGCCTGTCGCGCCCGGCCCCGCTCGCCGCGGCCCCGCCGGCCCCGCTGCCCCGCGGCGCGGAGATGCCCCCGGCGGGGCGGGCCCAGGGCAGGGCCGGCGCGCAGCCCCCGCCGGCTGCCGGGAGGATGCCGAGGGAGCTCCGCTCTGCGCCCGGCGCTTTGGAGCTGGACTAAGGGGAGGGAATGGGGAGGTGGCCCGGTACCCCCGCACGGCTCCGCGGGGCCCGGCGGTGCCGGCGCGGAGACTGGGGACGATCCCGGGGCCCTCCCGTGGCTGCCGCCCCGGCCCCGCCGCCGCCTCTGGTCCCGCGGCGGTGCTGGACAGCTCCCTGGCAGCTCCAGCGGCCGGGAAAGCCGGAACGCGCTCCCTGCCAGCCCTCCCCGCCAGCGAACTTTTGAAATGGCATTAGAGAAGCTGAAGCTTAAGAAATAAATAATTTTAAAAACTGAGGGGACAGGATGCCGGCTATCAGCTTTCAGAAGCAAAAGTTGTCTTCGTGCAAGCACTGCTCCAGTTAACACTGTAGGTCATGTCCATAACAGCAAAGAAACTAAATTTCTTCCCATGCTACAGCCCTGGCAAGGGGAGAAAGGACTGGGCTAGAGGACCGACCTAAAGTAGAGGAGCTTCGATCCCGGATGGCACACAAGGTGTCTCCTTCCCGACTTTCCCTACCCTTGCTGTCAGTTTAAAGACACCTTTAGAGATTCATTCCAATAGTGATAACCCCATGTAGTTCTCTTGAGCAAAAATGCTTCAAGGAAATGTGATTTCAGCTGAAGTGGTTCGTCCTACCATCAATGAAGACAGCTTGTCATTACTTTCCCTTTGTTCAAACAAAACTTATTCTAAAAGGCAATGATTTTAGGATAGTTTTTACTCTACCTTTTCACAGTATTATGACATGTTTTACAACCTTATCCTTTTAAATGTCTGAATGCAACCTAAACAAGGACTGAAGGAACTAGGGAGATTTCCACAGGTATGAAGGAGCTTTTGAGCATGGCCCCAAGCAGCACAAGCCAGTGACTGCTCTTGGAGCGGGCACAGGTCTATGGCTGAGCATGCTGCTTTTAACTGGGGCACAACAACCTTTGCTTTCAATGTATCATCCTTGTTTCCCTTGACGTGCGTAGTGTCCTTTTTTTTGTCTTTTTTATTTTCCTTTTTTTTTTTAATAGAAATAGATACAGAGTCTGATGATTGAAGCCTGTGACTTGAAAGGATTTGTAGTAAAGCCAGAGTGTTCCATACTACCTTCTCTTGCCATAGGAAGTATTACACTTGGGATGCACAGACTTTCTTTTTGCAGTCCTGGTGGTGCCCTCAGCAGTCCTAGGACATGAATCAGATATGACTTCACATGCAAGTAACTCACACATAAACCTTCAGATCTGTTGTCCTCCTCTGTGTTTCCTCCTCTAGTGATTAACAAGACATCAGTATCTGAGTGTAAGGAAGTGAAAGAGTCACTGCCTTTTTTCTTCTTCCCTCTGAAGAAATCCTCATTTTCACAGATTCTTTGAGACCTGGCGCACAAGCCCATGGCCCGCAGGCCAAGCTCCCACCATTGAGGGGACTCAGGAACTAAGGGGTCTGGAAGGTGCCCTTTTGTGCTAAACATCATCCCTAGCACAGTGTACTCTGTGTTAAAATGTTAACATTCTCCACATGCTCCAGTTTCCATTAAATTTACTTCCTTCTCATAGGCCATTTCATACAGTCCTCAGTGAAGCGAACTACCACTGGTTTCCTGGCTTATGCAGTGACAGTGACAACTGGGTAAGAGCCACATAGTTTAGCACAAAAGATGCAAATACATATTTATAAGTTCTAAACCGCTAAAATACCAAAGTGTCAACTGGTTCCATGTGCAGCACTTCAGCTGTAGGGTAAGCCACTTGCTTGGAGGCATTTTGCATTTTATTCAGCACTAAGAAAAAGGGTTTCAACATGACAAAAGTCACGCCTTTTAGTTCTTCAGTTTCCTCTTTTTCTTGAAGTTTAAAGTAGCACTTCCCCATGCAACTTATTAGTAGCATTTGAAAGTGCTTCTGAGTTACCCTTGCAGCTTTAAAAATTACTTTCCTCATGCTCCTCATGGCCATATTCCTTTTATGTCCATAATACAGTGATCCTGAAGTGGAAAGGAAAATTCTCTGCCTCAGTGACTATTCTTGAGATCAGGACATCATAACCAAATGTACTTGTGTACCAAATCAACTCTTTTCAAGAATGTGAAAAACATTTTCCTTCAACATCTAGAGAATGAAGTTCACAACTCAGAAAAAATACCATTAGGTTCTTCAAGTATTCTTTTCTTCAGATGAAGCAGAGCTTTGGGTAAACCCAGACACAGTGTTGGCTAGTTTGATTAGATACAACCTTTAAAGCTTGTGAAAGTAAGCCTCATACCTGCCCAATCCAGTTACTAAAGATATCAGTAGTCTGCATACTGCAACTGTTTGGGACTCATGATATGAAGTGCACAGAACTGATAGAGGAACCAGCTGGAAAACTACCAAACACCATCATAAGTCGTCTCGAGCTAAATGGAAATGGACAGTAGAAGATCCAAGATGATGCAGATGATGGAGGTGAGTCTAGTGAGCAAACAAGTCATTCAGTCCCCAATTAATTATTCTCATTTTCTTTCTCTTGATCCAGACACAAGCTTGGCAAAAGCTAAATACCACAAGGGTTGCTTCATCTGGCAGTCAAATGCCTTTGAGAGCCCATAGACACAGACATTTACAGCATATAAGAGAACAAATATTCTTCTTTTATACATGTCTTATCAGACCCAAGTTGTAGTTAGCACATTATTGGATGAATAGCAGAATGTCTATAAAATGAATAAGGTTCACTAAAAGAATCCCAATGCAACTTTGCTCATACTACAACAGAGTGCAATGTATGTGTCCCACATATATTGCAGACACTTCAGAAAAAAATTGAGTACTTTTGATTTTTTTACAATTTCTAATGCATAATCACTCTTCTCATTAGACAGCTGGTTAAACATGATCCAGGGTGTGCCCAGGTGGCCAAGAGGGCCGATGGCATCCTGGCCTGGATCAGCCATGGTGTGGCCAGCAGGAGCAGGGCAGTGACCGTCCCCCTGTGCTGGGCACTGCTGAGGCCACACCTCAGATCCTGTGTTCAGTTCTGGGCCCCTCACTGCAAGAAAGACATTGAGGGGCTGGAGCGTGTCCAGAGAAGGGCAACAGAGCTGGGGAAGGGTCTGGGGCACAAGTGCTGTGAGGAGCAGCTGAGGGAGCTGGGGGTGTTTAGCCTGGAGAAAAGGAGGCTCAGGGGGGACCTTACTGCTCCCTACAACTCCCTGAAAGGAGGGTGCAGCCAGATGAAGGTCAATCTCTCCTCCCAGGTAACGAGTGACAGGACAAGAGGACATAGCCTAAAGCTGTCCCAGGAGAGATCCAGGCTGAACATCAGAAAGAATTTTTTTCACAAAAAGGGTGGTTAAGTGTTGGATTGGACTGCCCAGGGAGGTGACAGATTAGCACTGTGGTTTAGTTGGCAAGATTATGATCAGTCAAAGATTGGACTTAATGACCTTAGAGGTGTTTTCCAACCTACTTGACTCTGCGATTGTCCACGATTCTAAGAAAAATATGAAAATCACAAGTGTTTTCTCATTTTTTATCTATTATCATATTTTTGTCTTAGTGCTAATGAGCAAAATTCACAAAACTGAGTTCAGTCCTGACAGAAAATACATGGTTTTAATTTCCGTTATTTACAGTGTGCTAATAATTGGTAATTATTCATTATTTTTATTTATTTGCTATTAACTATGCATTTCTCATCAGACATTATATGCCATTATATTATTTATATTCACAAATGCTGTTTTTCTGCAGCTCACACAGCCTTGGAAGATTAAAATAACAAAAACAACTTCATCGTAGTGCATTGCATTGTCCTATCTGCCTTTGTTGAGAAAATGTTGGTTGCAAAGCTGCTAAAAGAAAGTATTTAAACTAATCCCTATTAGGCATTAGTTGCATTTATCACATCTATCACACATATAGTTCATATCATTTCACCTATTACTTTATATGGCTTTTTATAATAATCATTTTTATAGTACTGGTGAACCTATAAGTACTTAATTTTCCTTTAATAGAAAAGATTGTTGTCACGGGATCAATGTCTCCCCACAGAGAAAGTAAACATCTGTTTTGCAAAGCATTTCTAAAACAGCAGGAGACCGTTATCCTGTGACAACATTGTGTTGCAATTACTTTATTGCAGTCAGGCAAAATGAATGATGTGTAGCGAATTTATTCTTTTTTCACCTTCTGCCAAACCTTCCTGTTCTTTATCCAATGGCTTCCATCTGGAGTAGTGCCTGGAAGGATGGCTGGGGCGTTCTGCCATTCATCATTAATGATCTGTTGAATTACAGCTGGCTTAAAGAACAAATCAATTCTATATTTCAACTACACAGATATATAGTTTATGTGCAATGTGCAGGAAATTCACATTGGTCTAAGTTGTTGCTCTAGTCATCAGGTTATGTTCAAGTCCAACATATTACCAAAGCAGTAATGAATCTGTTTTACACTGCAAAATGAGATATTGTGTGATGAGAGCAGAAGAATCTGTGTCTTAATGCTCATAAAATACCTTTAATCTGTGACCATCAGCACATTATTAGGACTTCTTTCTCGTGGGTAAGAAAAGCAAACAAAGCACTGGTGACATATCACAAGACTCACACCAGCTAGCAGATCAATAGCAGAATCAGGAATTGCTTGTTGCCTATTCTTAACTTCAAGACAACTTTATTCAGGATCAATTGGCTGGAAACATGAATGGACAGCATCAGATCCATTTGTAAATTCAGGGATTTCACTATACTGACTTGCCGAAATAGGATCAAAACTAGATGTCAGGGCTGTGGAAAGAGCTAAGGTATATCAACATCATCAATATTTCACATATAAAAAAAAAAGTGAAGAAAATCACTGGTGGCGTTATAAAAATAAGAATGCACAAATAACTGCTTTGACTCAGATGAGTAAGTCAAACTGAGATTGCAAATCTCAGGGAGAAGTGATGGCATACAATTTTAACTAATTGTCTCGAATGAACACTCAGCTGGCTAAACATTCAGACCTTAAAAATTATAAACTGCAAAATAAAAACTGTAGCACAGCACTCAAAATCTCCTATTTCCTCTCCACTTGCAGAGAGGCAGATTTACTATATTCAGCACTGGTTGAGATAAACTGAACCTTTTCTTGATCAATGTTTCTTCTGTGTCCTGAACATTTTACCCTGAGGACACCAGGTTACAGGGGCAGCATAGGTTCTGCCTCAGAGTTCACCTATAAACCCCATCCAAATTCATTTAAAACACGAAAGCAGGAAGATGCTGATTAGCATCTTTTATAGTCTAGAGCTACCTAACCCCAGCACTCTTTCAGCTTTGTCAACCACTGTTTATATAACAGCTCCCTACAGAAAGCCAGTTTGTTTCCACTCTTGCAAACATATTTATCCCAGACATACTTCCTGCTATAAGCAGTTTTTTTGTAAGGATATCAATGTTATCAGCAAGTCTAATCCAAAGAAAATACAATGATACATGCATATGAAATTAAACCCAATTTGCTTTCAAGCATCCTCTGTATCATAGCAGGAGTTCAAATAGAAGTGTTTTCCAGACTTCCGAAGAAACTCCTTCCACTCTTCATACAACGTGAGGATCCAAAATGGAAAGAGCTTTAAGAGCTTCTTCTGCTCCAGACAGAGGGTGAGTTAAACTAGGACTCTCAAATTTCCTGAGCTATCTGCTAGGACTGCCTTTTCTCCTGCGGTGAGGCAGAGTTGATGCCCATGAGGCAAGGTGCCCCTCATGTCTCTCCTAGCCCTCTGGCTTGCCTGTAGAAATTCCCTTTGGTAGTGGCTCACACAGCACACTCTAGGCAGCCCTTTGGTTCCCAGGAGCACCAGGAAAGCATGTAGCAGCTCTGGAAGCAGAAGCAAGGAGCTAACAGGCAAGTCCTGGAAAATCAGGGTAATCACAAAGTACTGACCAGGTTTGACTGGGTTTGAACCTGATCTGTTGGAGCACTTTTCTAGGCAAGCAGAGCTGCACAACATCTGGGAGGCAACGAGCCTGCAGCAGAGCTTGTGTACGGAGGGCTTTCTCCACCAGCTCACCAGGACCTGGCTGGGGGCAGGACAGTGGGTTCTACCAAAGGAGGCCAAGCCAGCGTGTGTGGCACAGTGTCATACTGCAGCTCCTTTTGTCTTGTCTGAGCAAGCTGCTCCTTTCCACGAACACTGCACACTTTTGTTACTTCACAAACTGACACTTTCCACCAGGTATTTTCCAATTTAAAAGTTCCAAAATGTAAATTATTGCCACCAATGTGGCAATACCACCTTACCAACTGGTCTAAGATTAATTCACACTGACATCTTGTCTGATTAGATTACCTTTTTCTATTTTATCTTAATGACAGGAAATCCCACTGTATTTTACCCAGACTTGTTGAAAATTGAAATTTTGTATCATATAAGGACTGGGAAGAGTTTCTCTTGGAAATTTCTTTGAATTCTTTTAATTGTCCTAAAGACTTGCTTCCATGAAAGCCAAAAAGGAATAAAGAGGTTTTACTTTTATATAGTTTCAGCAACAGGAGAGGAAGAGAAAGAACTTGCTTATACCTATAGATGCAGATTATAAGAAACCATTAAGAATAGTGCCTGAGCAAATGAAAAATTATCTACCATATCTACCTACAGGATATTATTCATGAACACTGAGTCAGCCAAAATGCTATACAAATGAAAGACCCTATTGAACATTCAGATAAAATCTACTGTAATAAAATCTACTCTATTTCTCCAAGAGGCAGCAAATGATCTTGTTGTGAAAGCAACTTCTTCAAGCAGTAAAATATAATGTACGTGGCTGCTTACAATGAATGTCTCAGCCTCTTCCATCACATGTATCTTCAACATGAACTTCAGTCTGTCACTGCCTAGTAGTGTTATGTAGCAGTTTTATGTACTTAAGAGTTTTCAGAACCCTTTCCAGATGTTCAGCTATCTAACCTGCTGATGTTTGTGGATACTTGTGTTAAAATATTCCTAATATTATAGAGAAATATTAAAAAGCATTGCAAAATATGGTGACTTCAGTTTTAGCACCAGATCAGAAACCACTTTTCTGTTTCTTCCATTCTTCTCTTGTACCTTTAGTCCTTGAAAACTTAATTGATCATTTAACCTCATTCTTCACTTTCACTTGGCTCCTTAAAACAAGGCTGCAGGCAAATATAAAGGTAAATTATTTTCCTGTCAAATTAGTTCCTGTCACTTTGTTTTGGTGAAGGAACACTACTTTCAAATATGAGTGCTTCTGCTACTCAGCACTGTCACTCTTGCTGATGCTATTCAGCGTCAGGATACCATAATTTCCTATTCCACAGTTTCTTGTGCTCTTTGCAGAACAGGCAGTCGGTTCCCAGAGGAATGTTTCTGTGCAGAGGTTAGTGTGAATACTAATAGGGAAGCTGTGCACTAAGAGTTATTAAATAAATGTGTTTTGTAATGGTGACATAACTAGAAACAAATATATATTTATCTATATGTGTCATTTCAGATTCAGAATATGAGTTGGAACCTTTTTAAAATGTTCTGTTGAGGGGGAGTGGAAGGAGATGAGCAAACAAAAGATGGAAAATATAGGAAACAAAGAGCAATCCTTTTCTCTATGGAAGACTCTTAATGGATTCTCTATCTGTCTTTCATATCAACATATTTTATGCAAAATAAAAAGGTAGGCTACTGTAAGGGAATCATACACCTTGGAGAAGGGGGGAGGGTTGGGAGGGGTTGCAATATGCTTGCCATAACATGACTATTTCACTTTTGCAGCACGTTTCATTCCAAACTTCTCAAGGTGATTTGCAAGCAGTTACAGAGCAAATATATGCAATGTGAATAAGCTCGAACAAAGAATGGTTTCAGTGGAGAGTTGAGAGTAGTGTGGGCCAAATCCTATTGTTTTCATCCCTGCTGATATAGGCTAAGGTGCTCAGCACCTTGTAGAAATCCTCAGGACTTCTTTGATTCCAGCTCTGGATGAATCAACCTCAAAATCTTTTACAAGGAAAAAAATCCACAAGCAAGGTACATACTGACATAATGGGAACTTGGCTGCTTGTAGCAATGCAGAAATTGATTCTATTTACCAACATTTGCTGCTAGTGAAGTAATGTTTAAAAAAGCTTTTCAGATAGATAAACAAATATGCAAAGTATTTTTACAGAAAAGTACCATTAAAATCCTGAAAGAGTTGAATATTTTGCTATTGAGACCAAGAAGTAAACAATATTTTTGGAATATTTCTTCTAAAAAGACAAAGTAAATCTTAGCTCTCACTGCAGGGGTGCAACCAAGTGCCTGGGTTTGTAAAGAGAGTGAGTGGTGTAGTTCAGGTCATCAGTACAGTTTTCTATACAATCAGTTTTTCACTTCATTCCTCAGTAAAAAGATTCAGCTAAAGATAAAGCACAGATGCTTCTGCAAAGCAATGAGAATTTGATTCCAGAGAGGTGGAAGTGCTAATACAGTTGGTTCAAACTATTTTGAGTACTAATCTGTGCACAATACAAAGTTTCTGCAAAGTATCTTGTCTGGTTTTTAGCATGAAGTAAAATGTACTCCTGCTGTATAATCTCAAACTGATGGCATGGTTTTCCCCTCATGCACATGGTTTGTCTTCAAGTGTGATATTTTCCATCCCCTGACAACATGACTCAACATGAACAAGGTGTCAAAAATGTTAAAGAGCAATTGCTTTGTTGGTTGGACACAAAGGCAACACAAAGCAAATGCGTTGCACCGGAAAGAAGCAGGTTAACATTCAAACATCCTTACTACCTCAAATGCTAAAAACTTCCCTGGATTTTAAGAAGAATCTTGAACTCCTTGCAGGTGAAAACTAAGAAGAAGTGCATGGCATTAGAGTGCTACCCCATTCAGTTCATCATAAAGCAGAAATTAATTTTTACTTACTACAAAAGCATTCAAATGACTTAATGCAGACAAGATTTGAAAATGAAAGAGAAAAATGTGAAGTCACATTAAAAATTAGAGAGATATGAAAAAGAAACACTGAATTTATTTCCACTGGTATTAAAATCAAGAATCTGAAAATTAATATAACTAGTAAGTTCCTAAATAAACAACTTCTTAGGGGAAGTCTGAGAATAAGTAACAAAAGCACTGTGCTACTGTCTGTGGTAGCTTCTTCATTGTCCACAGCTGCCAGTAATTCCTAAATATTTTATGTTTCAAAATTATTTGCTCTCTTCTCCTTCCCCTCTTCTCCTGTCCTGTTCTGATCACTGTTATTTATATTAAAAAATACAGCCCATTAAATATTAAAAACAGTAATGTTTTGGTTCAAGCAGATTTATATAAGTGTACAGATCTATATAAAACGAGCAAAAACTCCTATTAGTAAGGTAAGTATACCTTAGTAAGGTAAGTGTACCTGTTACAATCAAGCAGAGCAATTTCATCATAACCTGAACACTTGAGACATAGCTGGGAAGAGAAGGATTTTCAGGGTAATTGGATTTTAAATAGTGTGAAAGGTCTTCTGAGGAGTGTCTGTACTGAGCGAAGTCTCATTTCTGGTAGAACAGAAATATAAGTGTGAGAGACAGGCAGAGAGGCAGATTTGATGTTTCAAGGGACAAGTTAGAAACTGATAGGTAAAGTACTCATATATACTTTATCAAATGGAAAGTTCTGCCTATTTAAACTTGTCAATCTTGAGTCAATTTCTCTTTTCCTATTTGGATTTTTTTCAAAGATACCTGTTCTGTCTTTCCATGAAACAAGAAGCCACTCCAAGGAAATCGCTATTTCCTGTGGATAGCCCATTATCTTCTATGAGCCTAACCAGAAGCTGAGTATCCGTTAATAGGTCCACATTAAAAAAATTTTGCAATGTAAAATTAGTTTTGCTAGCAAATTCTGGAACAGGCATGGGTTTGCTGTAAACTTCAACCAACTTTGCAACTCTTCCTTAATTTTCTTTGACTTAAAAGAGAAGCTATAAAGGGCTGCAACATTTGTATTCTTAATTTCTTCTTCTGAAATACTTTGGGTTCTTTTACTTTGGGTTGATGAGAGAGTAACATGCATAATGTGTGCACATGACTCTGCATCGAAGACAACACAAATAATAGAGTTTCATTATTTTAGAGGACTGGAATTTATGAAGTTTGAGTGCTTTTTTTCCCAGCTAAGAAAACAAAGACGACTAAAAGGAAGAAAATCAGGCACTACTGGGAACAACTGAACCATAACCATGAAAGAAACAGAATTTTTTAAAGATGAGGTGATAAATCTCTTTATGCTAGGTTTTGCATATTTTTTTTAGAAATGAGAAAAGCAACAAGCCACTATACTTGCAAGAAAAAAATCAGAAGCAGAAATAGTCATCATCCATCCTGGAGAAGTGGGTGAAGTTAGTGGAGAGAGAAGATCCCAATCCAAAAATGTCAGGGGCACCTCTACTTACCTTGGCATCACAACCCAAAGCTGGGAATGCAGTTTGGAGCCAGGACTTGGTGGGACAAGTAGAGCTGTCCCTGCTTTCATTGGGGTCCTGGGATGCAAGCCCACCAATGCCAGCCCCAGCACCCATCACCATCCAGCCACCACTCCCACCCCTGCAGGTGCTGCAAACCCTGAGTGTCCTGCTAGAATGTCCTGCACACTGCCAGGCTCACTGCAGTCAGCTCAAAAAAGGGGAAAGGACGAAATGTACCCAAACTACAGCAACTGTAAAAATACATGAGTGAAATATGATCTTCAGGAACTGACATTGTCTAGGAAACACACTGAGCAGCTCTTCCCTGGAATATGTTTGTCTGAATGCAGCATATTTGGTGTAATATTCTGGTTCTGCAATGTCCAGGTTCTGAACGGCTTAAGCTTTTATTTTACAACGGGTATTTCCATCCCTCTGACTGGGAAGATAACCAGATAACCTTGAAACCTGACCAGCACAGGAGTTCTGAGAGTTATGAACTCTCTCACTTCCCATTACTCCTATTAGCATACTACCTTAAAAGTCTTAATAAGATTTTAAGGAATAGTATTAATTATTTCATTGAACACAATTTCAGGAAACAAGAAAGGACTAGAAACTGCTGCAGGGAAAAGGAAGAGACATAGAAAGACAACAGAGAGAAAAGGGAAACAGAAAATGAAGATATGAAAGGCAGAGACAAAAGGAGCAGAAAAAGAGCAATCCTTGATGTGATTATATTGCTCCAAAACTACCTATTACTATAACATTAGTGACTGAGCCAAGAATAAAATAAAATCTAAAGATCCACTAATTCATTTGGCCAAAAACAAAAACCTGCAATATTTTACCCTTCAGCTAGTGCCTTCACCGCTCTTTACAGTCAATGCACAGAAATAGGCACTTGTGGGGTGGGGGGGTGATCATTTCATCCTAAAATAGATGGCTACAAATAGGTCAAGTGAATCACTTCTTGAAAATACCTACTTCTCTCAATTGACTCTGAAAGGAACCTAGGGTGACTTACACTCATACCAGAGATAGCTGTAATTGTATGAGATGATCCTACTCCCCAGGCACAATGCAAAAACAAGATGCTTCACTTTATCTTTACATGCATCCTTCATAAAGACAGTGGAAGTTCCTCTGTAAACTTTTATTGCAGCTCACAGATTGGATTTTTGTTCCCTCCACCAAATCGATTTTAATAAGGACGTTTATTAGGTAATACAAAATTATATTTTTTGCAGTAACATACTAAATTAGAACCCAAAAAAGTTAGTATAATACCTCCAAAAATATTAAATAACATTAAAAATATAACTACCCAATCCTGCACACATAATGAGTTTAATACAGGCACTACAAACACATGCGGAATTTTTGTGATTGATATTGAGAGGGGATAAGATTTGGGAACTTAACAGATATAGAGGTATTTCCTATTTGACAGAAACCCTACCTACAAGTCAAATATATTTTAGGGCCAGAGGTGCTGCACTGCTGTTTCATATCCACTGTCATCTTCCTGGCTGCAGAGCTGCTGGAGTAAGACTCACGCACAGAGAGTCATGGGAAAGTCATAATGGTGGGTGACCTTGACAAGTGGTCCCTACCAGGGACGTCACATCTTTAGTGTTGGGCCATACCAAAGGGATCTGTCTTTTGCAGGATTCAGGTGATGGCAGCCCATTGACTCCAACCCCCAGGGCACAGATATCTCACCTTTCCCCAAGTGTCAGCTGCAGGCAAACTCTCTGTAAGAGTAGATTGCTCTTGTACAATGACAGCATGAAGAACAAATCAAGGCCATTATATCTGGGTCAAAGGGAAGTCAGATTGTAGGATTATGGTAAAAAATATTCTGCCAATGTTTGTTGGTATTTTAGACAAAAGTTAATTTTTTACTTCATAAATTCCTGCAACAATGGCAGAATTTTCATTTGTCCTTGTCAGCTGAGATTTCCAGTCAGAACAGGAGGTACAGTTCACGTGTGCCAAAACCATGTGGGGTTCTCCCAGATTATATGTTTTAGTCTCAAAGGAGTACTCATGTGTAAAATGGTAACTCCTGGGGCAGAAAACTGCTCCAAAATTCAAATGATAGCATGCTTATAGATATTTGTGCCTGGCAGAGACCTGACAGACCTTAATCCTATGGAAAATGTGGATACTGTGATGTATGATGGCCTTTCTGGTTGGCAGTTTCTCTCAGTGTTGAATTGCACACCCCCATCTGGCACAGCAAAAATTGCCATCATCTGTTTGTCTCTGGGTGAGTGTCCCTTGCCTTTGTGACTGACGGCGCAGAATAACAACAATGAAACAAACACCTAAAACAGATTGATCTGGCTTTTGCCTGCAGCACTTAGAAAACCAGCAGAGAGCTGCGAGCTCAAGCAGCAGCACAGTGAATCACAGTGAAGCTCCCTGCCACTGAGGAGAGGCGTTGGTTTTTTCCCCCTTTGTGCTTGGCTGCTTTTTGCACAGCAGCTTTCACCTGTATATGGGTTTTTGTCATGAAACTACTGAAAAAAAATCCTAACAGTGACCAACAGAAATCAGCAAACTATACTGGCAATGGGCTAAGAAGGGCAAATGTAAATACCGAGGGAGACATTAATAGTGAGGGAGACACCATGCAGCTCACAACCATGTATTAGGCTGATGTCATGCTTTTGAGAAAGAGGATGCCAGGTGAAAGCAGATGTCCTCTGCATGCAGTACATCCAACTGAGTGTGAAAAGTCCCCAGGTAACCTTTAACAATTCACTGCCTTGCTATAAACATCTGAAACACTCTTTGACAGGGTATGAGACCAGTGAAAAGTGGTCACAGCCCCACCACTGGGTCAGCCCTGCTGGCCAATGCACTTGGGCTGCCATTCATTACAATCATTCTGTTTTCACTCTGTGCTGGGGGAATTCTTCTTCCCTGGTGAAAAATGATGAAATATTCTCCCTACCGTGGTTTTCCCTTCTCACTGTTCCTTTTTTCTTCCTCTAGTCTTCATAGCTGGTTCCTCTGTACTCATTTCTTGTCCCTCTTGTGCTGGTGCACAGTATTGGGCACTACAATATAAAAAAGCTATTAGGGGGTATACAAAGGATGATAAAAGGTTTGGAAGGGAAGCCTTATGGGGAGCTGTTGGGTTCCTTTAGTTTGCTCAGCCTGGAGAAGAGGAAACTGAGGAGAGACCTCATTGCAGTCTGCAACTTCCTCATGAGGGGAAGAGGAGGGGCAGGCACTGATCTCTTCTCTGTGGTGACCAGTGACAGGACCAGAGAGAATGGCCTGAAGCTGTGTCAGGGGAGGTTTAGGTTCAGTATTAGGAGAAGGTTTTTCACTCAGAGAGTGTTTAGGCACTGGAACAGGCTCCCCAGGGAAGTGGTCTCAGCACCAAGCCTGACAGAGTTCAAGAAGCATTTGGAAAATACTCTCAGGCACCTGGTATGACTCTTGGGGTTGTCCTGTGCAGGGCCAGGAGTTGGACATGGTGATCCTGATGGATCCCTTCCAACTCACTGTGTTCTATGATTCCATAATTCTATGATTCTGTCCTCTCTTCCCACCTCAATTCCCCTTGCACTGAGATGCTACTGCTGCTGCTTGCCCAAAATCTTGCCATTGCTCCCCTACCTCCTGCCATCACCTCAGGCTCTTCCCATCTGCTTGCAGGGCAGAGAGGCTGGTGAGGGGAACAAAGGAGGGCTCTGCCTGCCAAGAGCTGCAGGGAGGGTGGAAAGACTATTACCACCAGAACTACTGACCATCTTGGTTAAACAAACACTGACAGTAACATTCTGCTACTAATAGCTTTAGCAAAGATCCCTCCAGAAGGCCTTCACATGGAAAACATATTTTGTGAGTGCAGGCACCCAAGCCCCAGCGTTCACCTCTCACTCCGATTTTCCTTTTATGGACTCCACAACCATGGACTAGTCTCCAGAATGACACTTTTTTCTGTCTCTTGGGTGTTTTAATGCCCCAAGAGACAGAAAAAATGTGCTGTTATTTGGCTTCTTTGCTGACACATTAACAAAACATGGATGATATCAAGGGGGAAATTCTTTATCTGCTGTAGGAGAAGTTCCAAATGGTGCACAAGGCTGTGCCTGGCATGAACTCTGGTATCAGTGAGGAAAATGCTCTGCAGCTAATCCTCTCAGCAGTAGCATTTTATAAAGCAAATGTTGAGTCAGGAGGTGGTTGGAGAGAGGAGCAAAGAAGGCACAGACCATAGTGGGGGTGTGACAAAGGATTACCTGATCACACAGACAGGCTGGCTCTGGGTCTTCAAGCTAATTAATGAGAATACATTAGAAGACAAATACTATGGATTTCAAAGTGGAGATATCTACCAACTGCTAGCCACATATGACCAAAGTATTGTTAATTTGAGCACTAAGGAAGAAAATCTCCTGAACTGGAATCTTCCATCTAGAAACCTGCCTGAGACCTTTGCTTGGCATAGCAATAGCATTTTTTATTCCAATTTTCATGGAAGATGCCATAGAAGCTGTTGTCCAGAGAAGCTGTGGATACCCTATCCTTGGAAGTGTCTAAAGGCCTTCAAGAAACCTGCTCTTTTGGAAGGTGGCCCCACCCATGGCAGGGGGGTTGGAACTGAATAATCTTTTAATTCCTTCTAATCCAAACCATTTCATGGTTCTATGATGTTATGATATGCTATTGCAGTGTCTGTGTGAGGCTGTGAACTTCCTTGGGCCTCCCTGTGACATCTGAACCCCATGGCCAATATTAGACAGCCAGTAAGTAAGGCTGATCCCCTCCTCACTGCAGGCCTTCCCTGCTCTCCTGATGAGCAGAATGATCAGCACAGCTTGACTGATTTTATCTGGGATGGACAGAGAGGGTTTGAAAAGGGGTGACTCCTTCCTGCAACTCCAGTAGAGGAAGCCTGCTACTGTGGGGAATCTTCTGTGAGTGAGACCTGGCTTGGCCTAAATGCACAAACTCTCCAACTACAGCTGGAGAGGTTTGCATGTAACCTCATTCTGAAAACGTAATGCTAATATCATAAAAAGTCTTGTCTTCCCAAGCTGCTGCTTTTCCTCTTGATTTCCCAGTGTTTGTTCACACTTTGAATGCATAAAGGTACCTGAAAACAGAATACATAAACCATTTTCAAATTAATCTCCAACCTCCAGTTAGCTTTAACTTACACTTGAATAACTGATCAATCCTATCCAACTTTACAGTTTAAAAAAGTCCTCATTCCTAATTCATGTCATTGCAACTTATGATGTTCTCCATAAGAAATTTAATGCTTCTAAATGTGAATAGAAAAATGGCCTTTCCAGAAAAATCCAAGTGTATTTGTTAAGAATCACTCTTACTACATTCTTAAAAATGGTTACATGTCTCACCTTAAAATCATTTCTATCCTCTTCAGAAAATTAAACATTTGTACACTAATAAAAATCAATGTAACAAGAATGATGGAGACTGTTGAAGAGGAACACATAAGATTTACTGGACTCTGTCTCCACCTCAGCTGAAGCAAAGTAACCTTGGAACCCCCCTGTTGGAACCAGTGGGGTTGACAGGTATGACTGGGCTGCTTCTATAGCCCACAGGCTTCACCTGACTGTGGCTGCACACATTTTGCAAGCAAGGGACAGTGAGCAGTATCAGACTTTTCTCTGCTAGCCTCACACTCTGTTGTTCATCTCCTGCAGCTAAGAGCAGGAGATGCTGAAGAAACTCTCAGGAGACACATTGCTCACAGTCAGTGGGTGAAGGGCTGTGAGCCAAACCAGCATCCTTAAAGAAATGTAGGATCCAATATCTAGATCAGGCTTTGGGTTTGCAGCCAGTAATTCACCTGCCTGCTCCTGGCACACGGCTTAGAGGAATTCCTGCAAACTCAAGGGTAGATAGCCATGCATGACTTGATCCAGGTTCTTCTCAAGTCAGTCTATGTTGGATTTCTCACAGACACAAAGGGAAACTCAAGCTGCAGTAGCTGCAGTTAAGTGGTTCCATAAACTGGGAGTATTTTCAGAACCCCACTCAATATTTTTACAATTCTTCACACTTTTACACACATACAGACATATATATGCAGCCACTATCCATTTCAGAGAATTTAATAGTGGCTTTTTGTCTTGGGTACTGGCAAGGTAATGATTATAATAACATAGGAGTACCAATATAATTATAGTACAAAAAGTACAGATCTCTGTAAGCTTTTTTTGTCAAACTTTCCTACAACCCTATATATTTTATTTGTGTTACATGTGAACTTAATTAGTAATCAGAATGATAGGTCTCTCTTTTCAGTTCTAGACCTCTGATACAAAATATTTTAATATTCTTCTTTTCCTTCTTTGCAGCATGCTAAATGAAGCATTGAAAATTCAAGTTTATACTTGATAGCTCTTTCTTTAAAATATCCAGAGAAGGCTGTAATTATTTAAATTTTAATTTATAAGTATTTAAACTATTCAGAAATAAAAGAATTCAACCCTAATTAATCATATTTTGACTAATAGAATACTTTAAAAGATGATTTTTGTTATCTGGATTTAAACAGATTTAGTGGTAAATTGGGGTAAGGGAATGGTTTCCTGTAAGGATGAAGTTTAAGGAGAACAAGCAGCTGAGGAAAGGGAAAACGTAATGCCTTGCAGTCATCCATAAGCCTTGTGTTAGCCAGATGCACAACAAGGTGGGCTCAGCCCACGAGAGGCAGGGCATCTGTCACAAAACCTGCAGGTCATTCCCATGCAAACCCAGAAATGAAGGACCACAATTAATAATAGTGCCAGTGTGCCTTGACCCAATGTGAGCGGCTGCTCATAGGCTGGAAATCACAGTGTGCTCATGCCTAAATTAGGGTAAAAATATGTTCTAATATTTTAAACTTTTGCCATTCTCCTTCCTTAGTCATCATGCTGGAATGAGGTGACAGAGCTCACAGCAGCTAAGCAACTCACTTGGACTACTCATTTGTTCAGCGAGGAAGATTAGGACTCTTTTAAGTGTAATTTTAAACAGCTTACTCTCCTGCATCACCAAGCCATGGCTGGTCAGAGAGTTGTGACCTGGTGCTGGGTGCCATGACCACGGGCTGTTGCACCATACTTGTGTGGAGAGTGGGTAGACCCCATGGTTGCAGCAAGGTGAGAAATGTCTAGCTCTAGTTAAGCACCAAAAGAGGCTGTCTAGGGAGACACCAGGGTCTCCATCAGGGAAGATTTTTAAGAGTAGGCTGCCAGTCCAAAAGCCAGGCAAGATTTTAGTCACAGCAAGACACACTCACTGGGGCAGGAGGCTGAGGATGAATTCTTAACTTTCCTTAGAGCGGTATTTTTTTCTGAATATGTCACAGTGCTGCTGCTGCAAAGAAAATATGAGTGGTATTGCATTGGGTCTTACACTTTGGCCCCAACAACCCCTTGCAGCACTACAGGCTGGGGACAGAGTGCCTGGACAAGGGTCAGGCAGAAAGGGACCTGGGGGTGCTGCTTGATAGATGACTGAACATGAGCCAGCTGTGCCCAGGTGGCCAAGAAGGCAAATGGCATCCTAGCCTGGATCAGTAATGGTGTGGCCAGCAGGACCAGCAAAGTTATTCTTGCCCTCAACTCAGCACTGGTGAGGCCACACCTTGAGTATTGTGTCCAGTTCTGGGTCTCTCAATTTAGGAAGGATGTTGAGATTCTTGAACGCATACAGAGAAGGGCAACAAGGCTAGTGAAGGGTATGGAACACAAGCCCTGTGAAAAATGGCTGAGAGATCTGGGGCTGCTTGGCCTGGAAAAAAAGGAGGCAATGGAAAGACCTCATCACTCTCTACAGCCGCTGAAAAGGAGGGTGTGGCGAGGTAGGGATTAGTCTCTTCTCCAAGGCAACTAGCAACAGGATGAGAAGACATAGTCTTATGCTGCCCCAGGGGAGGTTTAGGCTGGACATTAGGAAAAAATTCACAGAAAAAGTGATTGGGTATTGAAATAGGCTGCCCAGGGAGGTGATGGAATCACCATCCCTGGAGGTGTTTAAGAAAAGCCTGGATATGGCACTCAGTGCCATGGCTACAGTGGTATTAGGTCATAGGTTGAACTTGACAATCTCAAAGGTCTTTTCCAGCCTAGTTAATTCTGTGATTCTGTGATTCTGCATTCTTCACTCAGAAATATCCCATACAATTGCTTAGAGCTCTTCAGGCCCTCAAGGGAACATGAACAGAAGACCATCCTTGTGAAATGATAACAAGGGCTGCTACAAAAAAAAAAGAATTGCTACCATGCCTGTATCAAATAATGACTTCTGCACAAAAAGGCCATTTTCTGTACAAAAAGGCCATGTTTCAGTTTGATGCTCCAAGAGGCCAAAAAATACCTTAGGAAAAGAGTTTGAATATATTGCCTTCGCCTCAGGAGCTCGGTGAACTACTGCTGCAGAAATCCCTGATCCTACCAATTATGTAGGCTGGATAAAGACTATGATTCTCTTCAGTACACCTCTAACTCAAACCGCTCCATGAAGGTTTGATCAAAGTTTGATGAAAATCAAGTCACACAAGAAACTTATTAGTGAATGTTTCTGGTGGCTCCACGGTGAAAAATACCCTCAGGAGTATTTGCAGTTAAGTTTGTATAGACCTTGGTTATGCTCACGAGCAAGGAAGAAGACTGTGTGCAGTGTGAGAAAGGATAGTGAGGGATTTGGGGGAAGCTGTAGGCGTGTCAGCCCTCCAAACTACCAGCCATGGAGATGACTGTTATGGGACACAATCTCATTTCTCTCAGATCTTTGCTTCCCGCTGGACAACCCCACACCCACCTTTCTCACATTTACTAAGTTAACACATTAAGATCAGTCTTCATGACTGGATTCCTGTGATATGCAAATTGCCTTGTTTTTTCCTTTTCTTTGAAAGACATTCAGTCTGCTCCTTAGGGCAGTTGTGTTGAAACAATTCATCCCTAATAACCTCCAGCCATCTAGCTGGTCTCCTCCTGCCTTCCCTTGGAAAGCAGAGGCATTGCCACCCTCCTAATTGTAAGATTTACATTTCCCAGGCGCTATCCTTACTTCAGCATTAACATTGCTCACTGAAAACGCACCTTGCATGCAGGCACAGCCATCACCAGTGATTCCCCAAGGCAAACTTCCCTCTGTCAGGCCAGTGAAAGCCCAATTGTTTGCATGAGAAACAATGTGAAAGACTAAGCAGTCTGTCCTGGTGAAATTTGTCCTTTGCTGTTCTTGTCCTCATATGGTTAAACATCTGATAAAAATAAATTGTATTGCTGCTGAAGCTGACAAATGATAAATAGTCATTTCCCCAGTGTTTGTCACCATGGTATTTTGTGAGAATTAATGGAAATTCTCCATTGGCTTAAGTGTTGCAGTTTCTCTTATGGAGTCTGAGGAGCCATTGGTCAACTTGTTTTCAGAAAAGAAAAGTTCTTTTTAAAGAAACTCACAAAAGAAAAACTGAAGGCAAATAAAAGGAGCCCATTAATCACTGATTGCAAGTCATCATTGTTTTTAAGTCCAGTTTGGCATTTCTGATTACAGTCTTCTAACATTATCTGTGATTTTGTGGAACTCTTAACTTTGGGGAAAGGGGGACAAAAGGAGGAGAGGCTATCAGTAATTTATTTACCAAAATGGTGCTTTTTGGTTTTACCAATATGAATTTCTTTTAAGAAGAAAATCTTCACTATCTTTACACTACTAAGGGTGAGGCACAGGAACAAGTTGCCCAGAAAACTTGTGAATGCCCTATCCCTGGGAATGCTTAAGGCCAGGTTGGATGGGGCTCTGATCAATCTGGTCTAGTGTCCTCACCCATGAAAGAGGAGTTGGAACTAGATGATCTTTAAGGTCCCTTCCAACCCAAATAATTCTATGATTCCATGAATTATATTCAAACTGATGTGTGGTGTGGGTATGATGGAATTTCTTTATGTTCTCTTCACTCTCCATGTCCTCCTTTCCTCCAGGAGAAGGAAAATGTTTTGGAAATATCCATATTTTGTAGATGGCATTTTAAAATGAAAAATTTCATGTTTCCAGGAGTGTGGAAGTAACTGAGCACTTGTTGAGATTCAATGCTAAGGAAGAAAAAACAAAACCTAAAACTTTTTATAGTCTTTTCTTTCCCAAACACCCTTGCATTTCAGGGCCTTTGGTATCTAAAATACACAGGAAGTTTGGGATGTAATCATCTGAATACCACATAACTGATCTAACTCTTTTTTATTGTCTGAGATTAGCACCAGACTTCTTCCTTCATGAATTGTGAGAAACAGCTGCACTGAGAATCAGCTTTCTGAAGACAGACATTATGGAATGTTCAACCACAGATGTTATGGGATGTTTTGTCTTGTATATAGACATATCCCTTGAAACCAGGGTGGATACAAGTTATCATTCCCTTTCCCTCATCTGAGTGCCCTGTGTACAAAGTTTAGTGAGTTGCATATTCTCGTTTGTTCTCTGGCCCCAGAGTATTTAAGTTCTGACATAAACTGGAACAGTTTCAACAAAACAGATGAGAAAAATCCATCCTCAGTCCTGACATGTCTTCAAGATGTAGTTGACCTTCACTGCAAATGTGTTCTGGCTCAAACAGAAAGGAGACTTGATCCCAGACTTCCTCACTCAAAGCTATCACTATACTTGTCATGTTAGGGCATTCCATTTTTAAAAGATATATGACTGAGTTGACTTTCTAAATTTTATTTCCATGACTCCAAAGCATCATGGGACTTGAACTAGGACTGGAAGAATGTGAGTCCTGGTCTTTGCACCATGGAGCTCTCAGTTTATATTGCATTATCACACATTTACTGGGTTACTGGGTAAATAATAAGTACCTAATTACTGGGTAAATTGTACAAACCCAACTTAGTTCAAAAAATGTATAGTTTATGACTCCTCTCTATGTTAATGATCTGACTATTTAGCAACAAAGCCATCCTCACTTTCATGCTCCAAGGTTTTGTTCCAATTAGGCTGCAGTGCCTTCTTACAGAAAGGTACACATCTGCAGGGAAAGTAATTTCCACAACTGAGCTTCTGGTTTGCTAGTTAGAGCAGGTATCTCATGGTTACTATAGTATTTCTGAAAGCGGCATGAAAATAAGTGTAGGGCTAGAAGATGCATCAGAAAGTACATTTAAACCTGGAATATCTTCCAGTGACTGAATGGCTGTTCATATTATTCAGGCTGGGAAGCAACATTTTCATTTTCTAGTGTCTATAGCCCATTTATCATTTTCAGTTGGCACTTCACCATAAATCTAAAGAGCATCAAAAGCTAAAGGGAGAATATGAGAAAAGATATACAACTTCAGTCTGCTTTATAGCAATAAGAGGGTATTTTAAATTCATTTTTTCCTTCTGTATTTTGATTTTACACCTTGTCATACATTAAGTGAAGTAGTTCAACCACAAGGAACTGATCTTGGCCTTTATTGTTACACAGATCACACATAAAAGGTGCAAGAATTGATAACCCAGTAGAAGTGCAGCTTGTAGCTACTCACAGAGGGGCTGAAAAAGTTCTCTGTCAGTTATTTGTTCTTCCTTTCCTATTTCATAAATTTTCAGCCCAGTTATACCAATAAGTACTTCAGAAAGTAGTATGCTAATTAAGGGAGCTCTTCCTTCCCTCTGCTGTCTATTGAATACAACACATGTTCCCAGTAATTTGAACATATCATCCCTTACCAGCACAGCATGAGTCAAGGAATGTGATTTCTCTTTCCTTAGGGACCAGTAAGATTCCCCAAACTGAGCAGAATGACAGTCAGACTGATAACACCTACTCTATTCCACCTGTTTTAAATGATTTCCGACTCAAGTACTATTCTCAATGGGGGAAGGAATCATACACTGATTAATTCAGTGCTAGAGCTTCCACAATTACTTTTAAAATTTTCTCCAACTCTAACGCTTGGCATAACAGGAACAGTCAAACTCTTGTATGCTGTGACTTCACATATTGTTGTTTTTAATTCATCTACTTTAGACACAGTCAGTTGGTTTTCCCAGGGCTTTGTCATCACACACACCAGAGGCAGGCAAATGTCCTTGGGGCAGGTACCCAGGACTCCAACACAAGAGGACTAACTCCAGGATGTGGTGTGCACCAAGGCAGTGCAAATAAGGATAAACCAGAGCTTACCTCATTTCCAGCACCTGGTGTGACGTGGAACAAGAAGAGATCAGTGTTGCCTCACTGTCTGTATAGGGTGTTTGATGCTGTGCAATTACCTGTGTGTAAGTTTTCTCTGGCAACAGTCACTGTGAGAACAGGTTGAAACTGAAATCATTCTCTAACATGCATCACCCTATCTTGGCAAAAAGGCACATCTCTTTCCCACCTGACACAAAAATAACTGGTCACAAAAGGGATAAATATAAATGTCCTGTTGGTGATGTCAGTAGGTTTCTCAAACTCAGTTGATGAATCTTTATGTTTCTCACAGTGACCTTCAGTTTTGCAAGCATAAATTAACACAAGAGGAATCCAGAGAGGTCTGGAATCCAAATTTCCCCATATTATTCAGTTTACTTGTCTAGATAGATAGATAGATAGATAGATAGATAGATATTAACCTTAAAGAAAGTAAGCCATTCCAGAAGGTTTCTTCATACCAATATATTATTTGGATAGCTCTCTTTACAACAGCTTTCATTTTCTTATGTGCCAATGACAGGTCTCAGCCCTTCAAGTTCTAGCCTGGTGCCTGAAGCTTTTGTCATGGTTATCCTTTAGACTGTAGCTCTAAAATGCAGCTCTCCAACTGCACATATCATCTCTGTACACATATTGCTGTGCATAATCCTATCCTACACATAGGATTCCATTCATAAAAGGTGCATTTTCATTTTTGGAAACAGGTGTATTAATCAAATTCCAATTTTTAGAAATAAAAATATCCTTCAATATGAAAATTAGATTCCACATTTTCGGGCCTAATAAGTTACATGTTTTCCTATGTCAGTCAATGTCCACACATCTCTCTCAGGGGTTATCTTTTTCCTAATGTTCCAGATCTTTCTTCCTTCCACTTGAAATTGAGTTCAATTTTATTTTGCTTTCCAGGGTAGGAATATCCTCATCACAGCCTAAAGGGAGATAAAAGGGAGATGCTTAAAAATGCCTGTTGCACTGTATAATTGCTCACTTGAAAATCTTTGGTAATCTAACACTTAAAGTTTGAGGCTTCTGTTTCACAATTTCTTCATAATGTTAAATGAAGTTGTAAGTCTTAACAGAGAAAGGAGAGAGAGGCAATCCAATTCATTACCAAGTGGAAGTGTTGATTCTGTAGGTGGCACTATGAACCAATGCTTCCACACAGCATTGGTTGCAGTGCCACACCAGGAGCCACTCCTCACAGGAGATGCATAGTCGAGGTCCTGACAACTTCGTGGGTGTCAACAGCCTCAAAGCACTTGCTGCAAGAAAAAAGTCTTTTACACCAGTGGGTTGTCCAAAGAGCATCAGTCGATATCCACTGCCAGACATCCAAGGGAATCCAAGTCTCTTGTTCATCATCTATTGGATGACCACGACCTCACATTTTTCTCAGAGCTACATCTGACAAGATGAAAACATAGCTCATACCACTTCCGTTCACTTTTTACATTGTGCAGATACTAACAAAGGAAGATTTATAAATATGCAGATATAGAAATAACATTAGGTAGTACAGAAAATAAATTTATCTGGCACCTTCTGGTCTTTTTGCTATATCTGGAGTAGAGCTTTAGAGTATACTCTATTTCCTTGGAGACAATCAAGAACTGAGATTTTGCAGAATACAAGATTTCCAATTTCTTTGAGAGTACTGCTTTTATAATCTCTGTGTCAAGGAGAGATCTATAGGGAACATCAGAGATTACTACGGCAACTGTCTGAAATAGTTCTGGAAGTTGACTTGGGAAAAAAAAAAGACAGGAAAGCCTGTGCAGTATGAAAAAGCTGAGATTGCTGGGGAGCATCACCCATTCTTATGCTGCTTACTTTTCTGTGTGGTTTTTCTGAATTGATTATTAATTTATTTATTATTTAACAGCTTGTTAATGGATGGCGCTGAAGCATGAGAAAATGATGCCTGTGTGGTAAAAGGAACTTATATTTTGTAGGGATTTTGAAGCAAAGTCATATATGTATAGCAAATTAACCTGGCATATACAAAACAAGCAGGTATTTGGTGACCAAGCTTGCCAACAGGAAGGTACAAGGGCATCATTTCGCCAGATCTTGCCTTTTGCAGAATGAAAGTTAGTTTTCATGTGCAAATCAAGGATGTTACAGCAGTCAGTCCTGTTACAGGTAAATAAAGAAAAAAAAAATGTTGTTCCAAACACAGCCTCAGCTGCTTTTGGCATATGTTTACTAAAGGAGGATTAAAGGTAGACTTAGGAAAAGTCAGAAATATAGTCACACTTATTTCACTGAAAACTGTCACAAAGATTAAAAATTGAAAACTGCTGTCATTCCTCCTCAGAAAGACAAAGCTTTAAAGAAAGGGACATGCCAGCCAGTCTCGAAGGACTGGTTTGAGCTAGCTGCTTAAAACACACTAGACTTCTTACACAGAGCTCTGAAGTTACCAAAACTGAGGAATTTTCTGAATTCTTGGCATTTTACATGGTAGTATTTTCAGGGGATGTTGTGTGTTCTCAGTGGAGTGCCTCACACAGAGGAAAATCCCTAGAAAATGGCAGGAGTAGTGCTTGCACCTGTCTGTGACCAGCAGATAAAAGTGAATGAACTTTGGAGACTGACCATTTAAGAGACCATACATAATTGGGGGGTGGGGGGAAGCCTTGGTTCAGCATATAATTTGCTAAGATTTGGATCTTCACTAGCTATTCACTATCTGGCTGTTCTGGTAGGGAAACAAGTCACTTGATGAGGGTATCCAATAAATGGTAAATGAGCAGGAGAGAAGAGCTGAACTTTTGCAGAAATGAGGTTATTTCCATAGTGGAAACAGTTAAGGAGGGAGGAGATGGACTGCAGGAGACAGGTTGAGGAAGAAGCCATCTGCAGAAGTGCACTGTATTCCCAGAGGACTCATGAAGGAGGGAAATGAGGCACTGAATTGCGTACAGGTGTTCTATGGCTGAGCCACAATCTGTACAACTCTGAGTTAAAATCAAGACTGGTTTTTTGAAAGAGGCCACAAAGCTTGGGCACAGTTTACTCTTATGCGTCTGTCCCTGAAGACTAAATTGTAAATTCAGACTGCTTGTGGTAGAATTTCTTGGAAAAAATTGTATTTAAAGGTTTGGCAACCCGAAGACACAGCTTCAGTAGAGGTGGTCTGGGGCTGCTGGGCTCCAAACCTTCATCTCATGAGAAGGAGAGAAGCAAAGACCTTGTTGTGCTTGTTTGAAAGCAAAACCAGTGAAGGACTCCAGGTCAGAAACACAATTTAATAAGATGAAAAGAAAATTAAGTAAAATAAAATAAAAGTAATAGTACAAAAAAAAACCTGACAGAGTCAGAATACAACCTGACACCCTGCTAGGGTGGTAGCAGCAGTCCAGATGAGATGGTCTTGTCAAAGCAGTGATTCCTGTAGAAAGGTCTGGCAGCTCTTGTCTCCTCTGGGAGGCCAGTGGATAAAAGCTGCCTGTGCTGTCCCAAACCCTGGATTTATCCAGGTGGGAATGCTTGGCTCCTCCCCCTGGGCGGAGCATCTCACAATGGGCTGATCTCATTCTATGAGTCATGCAGTGGGTCCTTGATGGCCCATTAAACAGAGATAACTCCCGGAGGGAGTTATCTATGAGTCATGTGGTAAGGCATTGTTAGGCTCGTTAACAGAAGATAAGGGAAACACTGCCCCACCTTGGCTCCAACAGCTTATGGGGATAGAATACAAACCTTGGGCACAATTTTACATTGTAACCTAGGACACTTATTCTGGACAGAGAAGCCAAAAGGAGCAAACAAACCACAATCCATTCAAATGAGGAAAAACTAAAGGGAATACAGATCCAGCCTGCTGTAATCCAAATGCAGCAGCTGAGGAAGATTTCCCCAGGAACGATTTTTTTAATGACCAAAAACTGAATGTTTCTAAAGAATCTGAGCTTTATCTTAGAAGTTTTGTGAAGCAATCCATAGAACCCATTACTTCTGAGTCACTTTTAGCCAGCTGATCATCTGTGGTGTGTGCCAATGGATTTTTGGACTGTGTGATGGACTGTTCAGGTCATGTGAAGCTAAATATGCTCTGCATCACACAAGGGGAAGGAGAAGAGTGAATAGTGACTTATGCAAACAAAAAAACCAAATATTCTTCAAGAATAGATTTTCTTACTTTCATATAATATACAAAGGACATATGCAGATACGTTCTTTTAAAGTATGCCGCAGCAATTTCTTATATTTCATGGGAAATTATAAAGACCTAACAGCTGGAACCTACATTTCTTCATCTGCAGAAATACAAAAAAACCACACACAATTCTTGATGTGTTCAATGCAATTTTAGATTAAATAAAAACACAACAACTTCCACTCTAGGCCAGATCAAAGGTCCTTCTGGTCCCCCTAACTTGACAGAAATAGCAATAGGTGTTCAACAGCCTTTATACACTCTTCTGACCTTCAGTAGGAGCTGAAGAATTTCTCTTCTGGATGACAAGTGATAACAGAAGTTCTGTCTTTGGTTTTAATGAGAATTTTTAACTAAATGCTTTCATTTTGGAGAAAGAAAAACAATGCTGAAAGCAAATATCTCTTTAGTTGGAATTATTTTTACTTTTATTTAGCTCTGCCCCTGGGTGCACTTAGGAAGTTATCAGGAGTGAAAAGCCTGAAGAGACAGACCATAAATGGCACCTGGATATTCCAGAATTACAAGACACATGAAATAAAACATGGAATTTTCTGTTATGATTTTCTGTTAGAAGCATTCTTATAAATGTTCTATGTCAGTGACTGTTTTGTTTTCATATTCTGGAGATTGTTAAATGTCCAGTTGTACTGCTTGGAAAGTAAAGGCAATGCTCAAGAATATCTAAAATTTCCCTTCCAAAGAGGAAAATAGCACAAAACTTGCAGAAACTAAATAGATTTTACTTCAAGTAAGTCAAATCCTTATAAGCAATCCCATTTACAATAGACACATTTTCACCCGGGTTTGGTAACCAGCCCCAGTGCCCATTCACAGTTGTAGATAAACATAGGCTGCTTTTAACTAATTAATTCAATGCAGACTTATTTTAGCTTCTCATTGAGAAGACCTTGGCTGAGTCAGAAATGTGTACAACACTAAGAAATGCGTCTACAAGAGAGGCAGGGAACCAGTGTTTTGTGTCTTGATATTAACTGCCTAGATTAAAAAAAAAACAATCACAGAACTGGAAAAGGAAGGCAATCAAACGTTGCCCAGCACACAAAGGAAAGACCTTCTGATTGAACTTCTCTTAATACAAAAAATTTGCACCCAAAGCTGATACCTGCTGTATTTACATCCTGGGATCTAGGAATCTAGTCTGCATTCTCTTTGTTTCTTTTTTTCCTGAAATACAGTTCAGCCTCCTGAATTCCAGAGCTCTGTTACATTACACAATCAAATTATAAAATTACGCTATTTTAAGCAAAAGGCACTCAACACAAATGGTTCATTTTTCAGGGTTTGCTGTGAGCTGACTCAGCATTCTATCCAAAGGTGTTTATGAGACATGCCAGTGTGCACAGTATTATACTTCAATGTATGAATGCTTACATTCTGTGTGCTGTTGGCCATTATTTATTCAATCATTATTCAATCAATTCAATCAATTCCATTTTCCCATTTGGAGCAGTTGCCTGTCTCTCAACAAAAAGATCAAAGAAGACACTTCAAATCCAAGATCAAAGTATGGCCCAAATTTTGTACATTTACAGCATTGAACTACCTTCTCCCAAGAGTTACGCTGATGCTTACAAGAGAAGAATTTTGTGTTGAGTTTGCAACTATACCATTAATCAGTAAGGATTTATTATCACTAATAGTTGTATTAAGTGAGAAAATGCTTACTATTTGGGGGAATTTAATATTGTTAATGAAATGTTCTCCATTTAAAAAGAAAATGTTCTTTAAGAAAGCATAATTGGCACTCATTGCCTGCACATCTCAGGTTCTTCAATACAACATTCTTTGGAGTGTGATAAGGTGGAGAACTTGATTCCAGCTGTATGAAAGGGCTTAAATAGCACCTCTGGCCACCCAACTAAGGATTTCAAACCTGGACTAGCTTCTTGAGATTGAAATGTTAGGGTCTGTTCTGAAACAAATTTAAGTTTTTTGCCTTTCTACCATTGTACCTATGGGAGCCTGAGATGCATCTTCTGAAATAGACTTCTGTTCCCAAGTTGTTACCTTTCTGCTGGGTACACAACACTGCCCCATTACTTGTTTTTACACTGAAGGTGGTAGAAAAGGCTGGTGATCAGAGCAATCATCCAGGGAGGGGGAGACACAAATTTCGGCCCTCCACAAGCTGGATGAATCCCCTCTTCTCAAGGGAATACTCAAACCCCTGGGATAGCACCAGGGCTCCCACAAAATCACTTTTCACTCCTCTTGATGGCTCTGTCCTTCCTGTTGTGAAGGTAAATTTGAAGAATCAGAAAGCAAATGAACAAAGAGGATCCTCTGTAGCCCACTAATAAAAGTAGAGAACACAGAGAGAAACCTGGATTTCAAGGTCTGATTCTTCAGGGTTTTATCTGGCTTTACCTTAAACTACAGCAATTGAAATTCAAAATGAAGTGTTGGGAACAGTCAAACATCAAGCTCTGTATCTAGAGCAAGAGATGCAGTGTCCATGGTTTTTGAAACACCAGGGACAAGGGTCACAATGGACAAGCTTGAGAGATGTGATGTCTCACTGGGGATGGCAGGAGCAGCTCAAAGAAGCAGGCAGCAGCTGGCAGCTCAGATCATTCCTGTTTACAGAAATTGTTGCTGGAATAATTTGCTCAACTCAAGGATCTGACAAAAAAAAACCCTGAGATTTTTTTTTTAATATTAAATTAAAATTATTTGAGGACTGTGGAAAACACCTCACAAGGCTTAAAGCATTCACTGTGGTTGCTGTATCAAAGAGGAGGTTGGAGAGTGACCTGACTGCAGAGATGTTCAGTACCACATTCCTTCTTCATCTTGCAGAGAAAAAAATTAGTTGCAGCAGCTAGAAACTGAAGTCAGATGTATTTAAATTAGAAATATGGCATGCAATTATAATAACAAAGATGGTTAGCAAATAGAACACATGACCATGGAAAATGGTATGTTCTCTCCCCCTTTGTAGTGTCACGTGGAGGCTGGATGGCTTTTTTGAACATTATGTGTGGCAAAAAACAAGTCCTACTGTGATCAAACACAAACTGCTGGGTGCAAAGCAGAATGTTGAATCCTGTGGTTTGCAGAAGGTTGGATGATATATCAGCAGCACTTATTGAACAGCACCTCCTGCTAAGTATGTATGTTGTTAAATGTATGTAAGGAGATTATCTCCAATTTCCTTCTGAGCTAAGAGCACACAGCACTGTGCCTTGCTGCTGTGGTCAGGCTTTCTCCATAGGAAAATCAGGGTGCTGTTGTGCTCACCCATCCCTTCCCCTGGCAAGGAGGTGGGGTGCAGCCCAAGCAAATGCCAGGACCCAGCAGTGTGCAAGTTTAAACTACAAATGTCCATGCAATTTGCAGGAGGAGATCTCGGGAGCTCCAGCCCTGTTTATTTTCGTGTTTAATTTTACCTCTTTGAAACAAGAAAAGGGAAACCAAGCAGGTTCCTACAGAGGGAGCAAGGGGTCCTGTGGAATATTAATTTCTACATTTTCTTGGTCAGCTTTCATGTGGAAATGTTCTTTTTGTGGGGAGTGTCACAGTAAATCTGTCTGGATACCTGTTGCCTAGTCAGAGTAGATGGGCTGACAACAGGTACTAGCAGGAAGAAGTGGTGCCCAAAACACGTAACATGGCATGGTGGCTGCACTCCTCCCCAATCCCAGTCCTCTTTCTTGATAAAAGCTGTGCTGTCACAAATGATGCCCATAGCTCTTGGGGTTGAGGAGAAGAAAGGGCTGTGCAGGCCCAAGGTTTTATCACAGTGACTCTGGCGACCCAGAGCCCATCTGCCCCTAATCAGAAGGACATAGACAATCCATCCTTGTAGGCACCTCTGGGACAGGTTGTCATGCAGCTAGACCCTGGAACAAGTATTTCAAAACCATTGCACATCTTCACAGTGACATCAAAACTGGAGACTGAAAAAAAAAACAGGAAAAGAAGATCCCACCTGGGTGTCTTCACAGCAAGAGCAGGACAAAGGAGCCAGCTGAGGAGATGGTTAGCCATGGCTGTCATGTACAAAATGTAAGTTCTCCTTTGAGTATTCATAACATTATCTTTGTTCCCTATGAACTAAAAGCAATTAGTACATGCAGCAGTTGTTAAAATATAATAGACATAATCCATATGGGATATGCTGGCTTCTACCAGCAGTTCTGCTGCTTCTTAGCAAGCAGGAAGAAATAACTCATCATTATAATATTTACACCCTATTTTACAGTCTGTCTTAATGCAGGCTCCCAGAACCATAAAAAATCCTCAGGCTCTCAAGACTAAACTTCATATCATTGCTCTAATTTGCCTTGTTGAGAAATATAATGATGTGTCAACACACTAAAAAAATGTAATGCCTGCATTGCATAAAAGAGAGCTACTTAATGTCACTATCCACAGGGTTTTATGCGTAGTTTGAAGAGACAACTTTGCACTCATGTTGGCAGCTGGTAGTTAAAGTTACATACATGTTTGGTCTCAGGGGCACAATTTCATCCCACGCTGTACTAGATTAATGCAGGTAATACAGACAAAGAATATGATGGAAATAATCTACAGCACATACAGTCAGTTTGCAAGAAAGGAATGTATTTTTTCCTCCTTGCTGAGGAAAGAAACTAACAAAACGAGCTGATGTTAGTCTTATCCTGTGCAGGCTGTGCCTTGCCAGGGGACTGTGCTGTGGTGGCTGCAGTGTCACCTTCTACCAGGAGCACACAAGGAGGATGGGAAGCTGTCAGCCAGCTGGGAGTCTCTAGGGGAGCACGGCCCACTGCCCTTCAGCGCACACTCAGGGCTTCATCTCGGGCAGGGAAGGGGTACCAGCCACTTCTCATATTTTGCAGGTAAAAACAACTGAAAGTAGGTCACCAAGTAAATGAGAACAACTTATGGTAAGGCTCAAGTAGCAGCTACAGTACAGGCTGCCCACAGTCTCAGTTAGGTCAGGCTCAAGGCAATGAGCTATGGAATCAAAAGCACCTTTTCAGTGGGAAAAGAGGAATAGCAATCATTGCATCTAAATTTTTATAGATCCTTGAACTTTCAGGTTATGGTATTCTCCTAAGTGGGTCATGCAAAGAGAATTTGATATGTTTATACCCATCAATCTATAGTGAAACCAAGTGATCCTACTTGTAGAAATCTCTTGCTGGATCTGAAGATACCAGTTTGAGTCTGCACAGGAGAAGGAAACCACTCTAGTGAAGTCTTGCCCAGTCTCACAGGTTTCTGTGCTCTACATTACATGTGCCTCACAACAACTGAAAATATGGTCACTGATGTCACAGAATCACAGAATTTCTAGGTTGGAAGAGACCTTCAAGATCATCGAGTCCAACCCATGCCCTAACACCTCAACTATGTCAAGATGTGGCGTGCCACTGACCATACACACTGCCTGTGAGTGCAGCCATAACTGGCATGGACATTTTCTCACTGGAACTGGGCAGCCAGTTCTGGGCCAACCCTGTCCTGGGGGGCATCAGGCACAGCATCACCAGCTGGACAAGGGAGGGGATTGTCCCCTCTGCTCTGCACTGGGGCAGCCTCATCTCCAGTGCTGGGGGTGGTTCTGGGTGCCACAGTATAAAAAAGACATTGAACTACTGGAGAGTGTCCAAAGGAGGGCAACAAGGATGATGAAGAGCCTTGAGGGGGAGCCTTATGAGGAGCTGCTGAGGTCACTTTGTCAGTTCAGCCTGGGGAAGGGGAGACTGAGGAGAGACCTCATTGAAGTCTGCAATTTCCTTGTGAGGGGAAGAGGAGGGGCAGGTACAGATCTCTTCACTTTCATGACCAGTGACAGGACCTGAGGGAAAGGCCTAAAACTGTGTCAAGGAAGGTGTAGATTAGACATCAAGAAAAGGTTCTCCACCCAGAGGGTGGTTGGGAACCGGAACAGACTCCCCAGGGAAGTGGTCTCAGCACCAAGGCTGACAGAGTTCAAGGAACACTTGGACAGCACTCTCAGGCACACAGTGTGAGATGGGTGGTCCTGTGCAGAGCCAGAAATTGCTCTCGGGGATACTGATGGGTCCTGTCCAGCTCAGCATGTTCTGTGATTCTGTGAACTCAGAGAGGAATGTTTCACATTTCCTGCTCCCAGTGGTCCTGCAGTTCATGGGGGCTGACAGCTGCCAAGCCCTCTCACAACAGGCTTTCTTCCAGAATGTCACCAGATGAGTCACAGCTGTAATTCTGCCTGCTCTGCCATTTCTGACTTGCACAGGTAAGAGCACAGCTGCCTGTAGGTCTATAGACTTGCTCCTAGCCAACACTTTCCAACTGATCTTCTGAGAGGGAAATATTATTCAGGAGGTTTATTAATCATGCTGCAGCAGGATAGGAGGGAGCTTTTATCCACAGGCAAAGACAGACCTCCTCACCAACTCAGATAGGTCCCAGATACAGTTAGCTAAAATTTCCTGGTTCCAACATATGCTGAAATTATCATGGTTGATAGGTTACAGTTGTCATCTAATCTATCCTGGATTTTAGTAGTGAGGTTTTTCTTTGAAGAGTTCAACCAGTCCACTGTGCTGGAGAAATTAACATGCCTGAGGTAAGCAGGCAGCAGCCCTTTGGTTCTTAATAAGTAACAGCAAAGCTCTCCCGGAATAATTTCATTTCCTTAAAATGTCCTTTGTCAATACTATTCCCCTGCCTTTCTATCCTGTAATCAATCAAATTGGCCACCTGCCCTTGATGAGTGCTCTGTCCTTGGCTCAGGTGGTGAGGCTCAATGCTTTTCCTGCGTCCCTCACACCAAAGTGCATTCAAAAGTCAAATAGGCAACCCCCCTCTTGACTGTGCTTTGTGACACCTCCCATTTACTGATTTGACTCTCACGCAAAGTGAACCAAGCCATGTACTTGCATAAGCTCATGGAAGTTTGACTACAGTTAAAACTGTTCTCCAATGCGTGATCCATGGCTGTGGAAGTTTGCTACAATATGCTATTGCCCTGCCTTGCAGGAGCTGTATCCATTTCTGTGTCTAGGGTTTTTTTTCCCATTCTAATGGCTAAGACTATTTTTTGCCCTGGTGATAAACACCCTGTAAATAGGAAATAGAAGCATTTGCTCTCTTGAGATCAGAAAGAGAGGTCATATCAACTTGACAGATTCTAACAAATGGCCTCAGAAAAGGTGCTAGCTGGAAATTAGTTTCCATTTCTATTGACCAGGGTGAATTTCAAAGTGCTAAACTCTTCATAGCAGCCTCCATACACTTACCCATAGTATGAGCCATTCAGTCTCCTGAGTATTGATTTTTTCACCCTGAAATACTTCTGCTCTGCACACACACGTTATCCAGCAACTGTTCCATGCAAAGAGTTTTTATTCTTACTTACAAACATCGAATTTCATAATAAGTTATAGAAATATTTAAATCCGAAGGAAGAACTTTGTATAACTGCAAATGTCTCCCTTGACATTTTTCCCTGTTTTCAGATTTCTTTTTCCTCCTTGCTCTTTCTAAGACAAGAGTTTCACATCTGGGCCTCAGCAAGTTTGTGAGCTGTGCTAGTACAATAAAGAATATTTTTTTCTCGAACTGTAGCAGGCAAGAAAGAAAATACTGTCAAGAGCTACAGACTCCCCAAGGAGGTTTAAGTACCACTGTGGGTAACTTTGCCTGAAGAAATGTATTGAGAAGCAAAGGCAATGCCTAAATAACATTTTATTTGTTCATTGCTCATTGGAATAACATCAGCATAAACATCCTTCTTACGTGAGCCTTTTTCTCCCTTCTGAGAGATGGAGGGGGGTGTGGGAGAGGCAGGAGGGAGCACTGTGTTGCTTTACACTGTGCAACATTCAGGCACACCACGGGACCCTTCCCTCTCAGCACAGGATGTAGCAAAAAATATCACTATAATTATCATAGGGGAGTGAATAAGAGAGAGCTGCTTCAGCCAGATCTTGAAAATGTGCATCCCCCACAATGGGCTTGTGGGAATCTCACAGCACAAACAGCTCAAATAGCACTTGTCAGTCCTGGTGAGAGTGAGCCACGTGGAGTCTTTTCCTGAAGAGATTGCTGGGACTGAGCATGCAGCAAGAGAGCATTTTCTAGGCACAGAGCTGGGCTGCCACAGCATGCCTGATGCTTATGTTCACCAAAGGCTTTACAGGTTGACATAAGAAGCAAATGGATTTGGAATAATTTCCCCTGTCTCTGAACCCAGCATGTTTGTCTACGTCCCTGAATTTTCACATCCCTTTTTCCATCAAATCCAATGGCATACAGCATCTCTTTGTTCCTAGCGAGGTTGCTACCATGTAGGGGACAAAACCTTATATATCTGCACTTGTTCTTCACTGCTTCTAGCTGCAGCAGTCATCTCCCACTCTTGCCTTTTCAATTCTTCTCATCCTAGATGCAAAAGGAATCCAATCCTGCAAGACAGCAAAAGTGTCCCTAAAGGATTTGAGTGCTTCCATTGGTCATCCAGGTGACCTAGACAGATATTTTTTATATTTATTAAACAGAAAAAGCCACTTAGTGTCATTCAGGTGTGAGGATTCTCTTTGCTACTTGTTCAAATTACATGTTCAAACAAGAACTTTCTCTCATATAGCCAGATTTTTACTATTTCACCTTGTAAAGAAGTCGTAATCCTTTGTTACAATGGCTGGTCTGCTACCTTACATTTTGCTCAATTATAAGAAAAAACAACCTTCAGTACACCTCAAAGAGGAAAAGGCATGGCACAGACTCCTGCTCAGAGTAGTCACTTTATTGCAGTATGCATTTGACTCTGGAATAAAGGGCATGTTCTGGACAAAATGTGAGGGATCAATAATTTGCCAAAGATTCTTTTCAGAAAAGAGGCTGCTTTTGTTTTGTGTAAATTATCATCATCATCTTTCAGCGTAATAATAATTATGAGATCAATAATGCCACAGAAGCCAGCAATGGGTAATGTTCATACTGCAGTCTGTTAAATGCTCTTAAGGTACATTCACACCAATGCTGCAGTCCAGATCAAGAATGCACACTGCAGCCACACACTTTCTCTGCACATCATAAAGTGTGTCTCAGGGGATACAAACTGGAACCTAGGTAAAGGTTACCTAGAGAGCCATGCCTGTCCCTCCCCACCATTGTCAGCACTGAAAGGACCAACACTGATGCAACACTGGTGTCCATAAATGTCATTAGCCTGCTGAGAGGAGCAAGGACCTGGGACCACAATTGCGTTTCTGTCTCACAGTTACTGGAATCAAAGTGTACTCCAGTAAGCATAGGGAGGGATAGGGCTATCCTTTGTCCTTGACATGGCCACAGTAGGGAAAAGTCTTTAAAGCTACTAACCTTTCCAAAGTGCTGTGTCTGTATTAGAAGAGACAAATCCCACCTTCTTTCTCTGTCCTTGGATTGCAGGAACAGACTCACTCACATATAGACATCTAGAACTAGACCAGATAATTTCTGTCTTTCATGGCCAGGCGTGTGCAAAGACCAGAGGACAACTTGACTTTAGGAGTCAGACATACCTACAAAAAACACGTTCCTCTGGAAAAGGCACAGGGTCTGATGGGCAGGGACAACCTCAGCCATGGAACCAGTGCAGCTGGAGGTGCTCAGGGCCCATGAAAGCCTGGGGCATCACAGGATGGATAAAACCTGTCACTCAGGTGCTGTCTAGCGTGGGGTAGGAGGTACCCTGACTGCAGGCCAGCAGTAACCAGGTGAGCAGGAGGCTTCTGGCAGGAACAGGCTTCAAGACAATGCAGAGAATTTCTATTGAGTAGAAAGGGCAGATTGATTCAGAAGTCTTGAAAAGCGTGTGTTTCCTGGTGAATGTAAGCTAGCACTGAAGCTGTGAGCTGGGCTCTGTCTGCCTCAAGTCATTAAATGAAATAGGCTTGATTTTAAAAAACAGCAGTGTAGTTCAGCAGAAACCTTGGGATGCTGGGCAGGATGGCTCTTTGTGTTACTTTGAACCTCTCAGTCAGACAGAGGTGCGTCCTAGAAAAACTCCCTTATTGTTCTGTATTGCTTAAGATGACATGTTTAAATAGTAGAAAATGGATTTAATTTAAAAAAAGCTGTGAGCATCTGCTACAAATCCTCCCAGCAATGCAGCTCCACTCAGAAATGGCAAATTTACCCCTCGATGTACTGGAGCAATTTTTTCCACTTTCCAATTATTTCCCTTTCAGATGCGTCACTGCTGGTCTCTGCTGACCTGTCCCTCTGCAGATGGCACCCACAAGGTGTCTCAGGCTTCCCTCCCAAATGAAGGACCATGCTGTAACAGTCTGGGGCAGCTGAAAGGGCTAGGGGGCATGGGGACAGGGCAGAGCATCTCTGCTGCCATGGAGAGCTGTGACACAGGTGAATGTATCAGACAGCCACTTTTTCTTCACCTAGTGCAAAAGGCTGTCACATACTTGTCTCAAGGTCACTGGTGCCACACTCCACCTGATGCTTCTCATCAGAACAGAGAGCTGAGGAATTCTGCTGTGATTAATAACCTTATCTATCCCCTTGAGCTTTTTTTTTTTCCCCTCCATTTTTAATTCTATGTTCTGCTTACCAGCTGCTCTTGCTCATTAAAAAAACAAACCCTCTCTAGTTCTCATTAGCACCATATGTCTGCTGGTTATTTGAGAAATGAACGCAAAATATATTTAAAGGATTAGTCAAACCATGACAGGCAAAAGGATTGAAAGGCAAAAGGCTAAGGAGATGCTGTTAGACTCTGTCTTCTTGCTGCTACTCTTGCTGTCCCCAGCTAAACCCAATACAACATCCCACCACAATCCTCCCTCCCTGCTCCACTAGTGCCTCCACAGCCTCAATGAAATTACAGCCCTGTCTCTGGCTCTCATTTAATCCCCAGCAGAGGTTTTTTCTCCTCACTCCTTCTTCAGGGAAGTTACCAGTGACCCAAAACTGGCTTTCCAATGGGAGCCAAGAACTAGTGTTCATTGGAGACAGTTGTTTCTAAAACACTTGCAAAATTTCTTAGGACTGGTCTGAAGCATTCAGAAACCTGTGCAGCACAAAACACAGCTGGCTGCTGTTCTCTGCCTCCCCCCTGACAACCCTCAGCATGTGCTGTCTGAAGCACTCCTCTTCTGAAATCTCTCTATCATTCCACAACCAAACACATTTATTTAATTTAAACTGTGAACACAGATAATAATTTTTCTTTGAGACGTAATAAGGCAAAAAGTCTAACCTATATCTCACTCTCCAAGAGCTTCTGTCATGCAACAAATCCTGTTCCAGTGTTTATAAATTCAGTCTGCATCCTGATACCCTGATTGGTAAAGAAGAATATAAACTGCCGAGAATTTGGCTTGTCTTAACGCCTCTGCACTTTTTCTGAGAGCATGACATCTCATCTGATGTGCATTACCTCCAGCTACACACGATCCCTTGGCAAAATGAACGTGTCCAGATTTCTTAGACAATCTATTACCATCAGACCCAGAAGCAACAGAGCTGCTGAGTGACGTTTTTACATCACTGGCATTGAAATTCATTGTTTAATGCAGACCTGCAAACAGCTGTGCTGACAGGAATGAAAATCTATATGTTCACCTATAGATTCATAGAAAAATTTTCCTATGACAAACTGTATATTTCCTCTGGAAATTTAATCTGTGATATGAACAGCATTACCAATGAGGATCCTTTGGTTTTTTGTTTATTGTTTTTCCATAGGAAAAAAATAGCGAGCGATTAATAACACAAGAAGAGACTTCCTGCCCAGAGGATACAGGGAACAGTAATGGCTCTAACTGGATCTTCTGCAACAGAAAATCTTGTTTAGAGTAATAACAAAAACTTGCAGTTTCTTCTAAGAGGCTGAGCCCATGCTGGAGGTGGGTTATTTTCATTTTTCTCTAAAGCACACCTGGAAAAAGCTGAAGCATATGAGTCACTAAAGATAATGCATGAAAATGTTGAAAAGGAAGGAAAAAATCCAATTCTTCTGATCACTCAGACAGCGTGCTGCACAGAGGACTTCTTACAATCCATTACAGGAAATTTATGTGGTAGATGGATGGTAATAGTTTAGGGGACTGGACAAAAGCAGTATGGTGGAAATAGCTTGCAGTGGGTGCTGCATGATTAATACAATGTTCAGACTGGCCATGGGGGAAATTATAATATCTGGGTTTAATGGTTTATAGCATCAAATCTTCCTAAGGTTCACATAAAAATATTTAATAGCTGGCTTGATTGATGTGAGGGAAAACTCCAAGTGCAATTTAATTATATTCAAAATATTTCAGACCATGTATTTAATTTCTTAGATGTATGATTTTTTTCTTTATTGTTCCTACTAGTCTCAGCAAGGGTTCATTAACCCTTCCTCAACCCAAGGGTGGAGACCTCTGACTTCTGCAGCTGACAGTGGGTGCCAGACCCATGCAAATACACAGCTGCACCAGGGCCAGGTTTGCTTGGAGGGGGTCCAGGGTGCAAGAAGCACCTCAAGACTGTGCTGCACATGCAATCACCCACCCCTGCTCCTGACTTCCTACTGATCCTGGGGCTCTCTGTGCATCCTGGGGAGCCAAACCCACTTGAACATAAGGCTCAGCAGTCTGAAACCCAGCATCACCCATGGCTCCAGTAGAGCTCTGTGGGTGCTCTGGGCTAACTGAGAATTTCATCATGGGCAGAAAGGCCTTGTATACTTTACCTTATTACTCCTCTTGATAAAAGGATTGTTGCTTGCAAGAGGGAAAGCAACACTACACAGTGATGGTTATTAGGTTTTTAAAAATAAGTGTATTGGGGGATTGAATTTTAGAGATTGTAATATGATCTGTTTTAGGAAAACTGGTAGTTTGAAGAATGCGTTGAATAACTGCAGCATCAAGAACAGTAGTAGTAAACTTATGGCTCTCAGTATCAAGATATCTGCCTGCATTCTGTTGCTCTCAAAAGTGCATCTGTTGGTTCCTCCATGGACAAAATGTGATGCAAAAGAGAGTCCATTTTCAGGTTTTTGTTTCTCAAATCAGAGTCTCAGGCCCAGATTCTCAAGAGTGTCTAAGTATGACTAACTGTTCTGGATCACAGGGGACAAGGAGTCTGTGTTTTTGTATAGTTGAGACTCAACATTTTATGACTAGTCTAAATTTCTGAGCAGTTGTCAATTAACCGTCATCTTCCTTCCCTTCCCTTCTCTTCCCTTCCCTTCCCTTCCCATACAGAGCTTTTGACACAACTATTTTATTCACCCTGGGGAATAAAAACCTGCACTATAGTGCATTTCCAGACACTCACGTTTTACAGAAATGTTTCCTTTACCCATCTTTGAAAAATGAAGGGCACTTGGGATGAATTTGGCAATGAAAGGCGCTGAGTGTACCAAAACAGTATAAATCTGATATTAGAACAAAGATTAAATACCGCTATTACCATGTGTCAACAGATTTACAGGAGTTTGTAAATTAAGCTGGTGTAGTTGTAATTATGGAAGGAACTGTTCTTTTTAAAATGCTCTTTCAAATTGACAGGAACCCTATCAAAAATAATATTTTTGAATACAAATAATGCATCTTCCAGGGGTTTCTGTGCTCAGAGGTGGTTTGGGGTCTTTTTTAAAAAGCTGCCCACTACTCAGGAGGCAAGGGTGAAGACTTAGTGTGGATTTCTGCTGAGATTCTTGCACAATTGCAAGCATCCAGGCAAGACTGAAAGATGCTGTTATGATTCCATTTGTAGGACACTGATGGAAAGAGGGCATTAGCATGTGAAACCATTCCTTCACAATGTAAACGAAGAGCAGAGTGTCTCTTGATATCCATACTAATAGACCAGTTCAGCATAACACTGGCAGTTTATTTTCTGAACTGGCTAAACACCAAAAATATTTTTTTATTATTTTTTTTAAAAAACAGACAAAAATAGCTTTTCTTGAGAGAAAGCCAGACCACTTCAAAAGGGTTTGTTCATTATGGTCCTTCAAATTTTACTATTTCTTTCTTATACTAAAATTATTGCATTTATCTTATTAGTGTGAAAATTAGGGCAAGCACCAAATCAGTGTCTGCATGCACAGATGCATGTTTTTGCACAGTTTATTTAATCCCTTACCTGGATTTAGTATTGCAGGGGAACCTGTGGCATAAAGCTGAAACTAGTTCATTCTACTAGGGTACAGGCTAATGCTGGGGTGAATCTGAGAATGCAAATGTAAGGTCTCAGAGTCTCCTGTGTCACTCCTGTAAATCCCTGATGACCTTCCTGGCAATGCACAGGCAAGGACGTGCCTTGTCTTTATGCAGCAGAGATCTCAGCACAGAGAGTCTCTGGGTCAGGGACAGCAGCTGATTGATTTCAGCCTACCTCTGATTAGGCTGCCCTATTTTCTGCATCTTCCACTCAAACCACTCCTTGGTATTTGTTGTAAAAGGCTTACTTGGCACACAATGGTTAATTTTCAAGGAAAATGGCACCTCTGGCAGCAAATCATCCCTCTGAAAAACTGACTAGTCTATCTATTGACACCTTAGTGGAACTAATTTAATTTAATACGTAGATTTTGCATTTCTGTAGGTCCCATAGGTGTCAAGCTCAGTGCAGTGACAGGCAGCACACCCAACCAGCCTTTTTGCATGTGCCTCTGCTTGGTGCATGTGTCTAAACTGGGGACTTCCAACACGACAATTGATGACTGCAGCAAGATGAAATGAGAGCCCACTCCTTCTGCTCACTGATCCAGAGGGTTTAAGTCCGTTTTGGAACAGCAGGTTCTCCCAACTCACCAGAGATGTCACAGCTATGACAGGATATTTTTATTCTCCTCCTCAAGCCCGGCAATCTGTGTTCAGCCAGAGTCTTCCAGAGAGGTATCCTGCTGATGTTGGGAGTCCTCCAGAGGTGGAGACCCTGCTCTTTCCCTGTCTGCCTGCTCTAATAGCTATTCATGTCAAGTTCGTATCTGCACCTTCTCTTTTCCTACTCAAATTTTCCATCTTGAGCATCCAGCTACTGTAACTCATCATGCCTTCCTCTGCTCTGAGCTTAACGAGCCATTCACTAACTGGTATTTTCTTCCTATCAAGGTTTTCCAGGTCACATTCAAACAATGTTTCAGTTTCCAGCATTCTGAACATCCCAAAACCTTTGAAGCTCCCATATTTCAGCATTTCTTCTCTGCAGGAGAAATAGCTCAGCAAGTCACAGCACATTCCTCCTTTTGTTTTTTCTTTTTTTTTTCTTTTGGTGCATTCTGTGTTTTCAGGAGTCTTTCCGCATCCCTTATAAAGCTCATGCTTTAGGCTGCAGCATGCCCCTCCCTGAAAGCACCTTCAGAGACTAAAAGGATAGCAGAAGATCCTGGCTCAGATGACTACCACCCTCATAGTGAAGAATTTCTTCCTAACATCTAATCTAAACTTACGCTCTTTCATTTTAAATCCATTGCTAATTGTCTTCTCACTACATGCCCTTGTAAAAAGTTCCTTTTCAGCTTTCTTGTAAGATTTTGCTATATTTGTGCAGTTAAGTTCTTTGAGCCAAATATTTAACTTAAAACAAGATAAGCACAATTGTTTTCTAAGATAAACTAAAGTCTGAGCTGTTAAAGGACACATATTCCTACATGCTATTACAATCCCTGGATGGGATAATGTCTGATAGAGCACCAGGAAAAGAGGAACAGGGCTGTGAAACACAGAGTATTAACAAATGTTTTGATTGTTCCACATCTTCATCTCTGATAGGGGGCTATGCCTTGATATCTGATCTATGGCAGGGATTTTCCTGCTGGCCTCGGTGTGCAGGGAAGTCTGGGCAGAGCAGATCACAGAAAATGTGAAGAGCAAAGGTGAAGAGCAACAGCCCTGCAGTAGGACAGGAGAGGGGCTGCCTCTCCAGCTCTCAGAGCACTAGAGTGGTTCAGCAGCCAGAGGTGTCCAGAGGAGCAGGAGAGGGGCTGGGACATGGTTGTACACCAGTGGAGAACAACAGCAGACACCAAGTGTTAATGCAGATCTCTCCTACTATCAGTTTTCCTGGAATGTCCAGAAGAGAAGATGGATTCTCATTAAAGAGTGAAAGAGGTGGGAAGTGAAGAGCACCCCATGTACCAATGGGTGACAGGTAAGTGACAGTGCAGAGCTGGGCATAGAGCACAGTCTATAAAATCCTTTCCTAGTGCTATCAGGCCCCATCACATCCAAATCATACATTTCCATACCATTTGCATTCCTTCAACTTTTTACCTCCAGCCCCATCTTACAGGCCTATTTCACATCAGCATCCTTCTGCAGAAGAGCTCTGTATTGATAGGCAGCAATAGCAATCTGCAGGACGTCATCCCTGATCAGAACCACCTGCTGAACATACATACACTGTAGTAGTACACAATATAATATAAAATACTGAGGAGAAACTGCTGCAGCCCTTCCCTAGGTATTGTCCAACGGGTGAGCCCAGCAAGATCTGCTTGCAGGGGTCATGTACCTTGTACCTTGGCAGTGCCTGTGATAGCACGTGACTCATGCTATCAGCTAAAACAAAGCAAACCACTTCAAGACAGGGCAGGGATTTTGAAGAGCACTGTTTGCACACTGTGTTTGCACATCCTCTTTCATGGTCCCCCAGCCCCAGATGGAAGCCCAACAGAGAGGAATCTCACTCTGAGCTGGGAAGTTAGATGTTTGCTGCTTTTCTTCTGTCCATTTAGACAGCCAGCGTTTGCACACTGACAAGGCAGCTCACAGGTCACAGCTGTGCTCTGTAGTCAGAGCCACTGCTGACAAATGAATCAGGTCACAAGGGGACAGCTATTGTCATCCAGGATCCAGTGCTCCTCTCCTCAAAATGCCACTTCGTGGGGGTGAAAGCAGAGCCAAGATGTCACAGAGATGCTCCTGCAGGTGAGGTAGGTTTTCAGGAGGTTTCTTGCTCTTCCCAGCAACTCATTCTCCTCCTTCCCTGCAACAGCATGCAGAAGGAGACCTCTGCCTTTGGAGGCCTTTTGCTTTTGCTGTACCTCAGCGAGTTCAGATGAATCTTATGACCTTAGTGCTCCACACGGTGACTAATGGCTGGACTGCTGTCTATGTTGGCACACAGCCATCATCTGCATGATTCAGGGCTCCAAGAGACAGAGAAAAGAGGGTGCAGGGTGAGTGAGCACATGCATGGCATATCTCAAACTCCAGTCATGGGTAAATGACTCCTTTCCTGCGAGTGCCTAAAGGATTGGGAACACACCAACCAGTACTACTTCTGAAGATCGCCTGAAGGTGATTCTCAGGGTCCTCAAGAGAAAAATGCTGTAGGAAAGCACTTGGTACCCTCTTAATGACTAACAGAAAGACCTCATGGAAAGAGCTCTACTTTTCTACAGTAGAAGTCCAGAAAAAGTGTCCAGGCTTTAAAGCATCCCCAAAGCTCTAACCCAAACTGGTCATTGGCTCTCTTAGCAAAGAGACACTTGATGCCGAATCAAAATTTGGTCATAAAAGCAAATTTTATGTATGAAGTAAAGACCAGAGGCATGCAAATGCCAATGTCTCCCTTTCAAGTTTTAGAGCTACCTGCTAAGATAAAGCTATTAATCAGGTAAGCTGCAATTCAGGTCTCATCCTTTGGCTGAACAAAGTTCTTTGTGGTTAATGTTGTTACAAAGGAAAATATATATTCTTAGCACTCTGGAAGTTCTTGATATGTTAGGTGCCCCCCAGTGTATCCAGGGTCTTTTAGGAAGCTGACAAGTGCTGCAGGCAATGACTAGTCTGTTTTGTCATAGGGACAGTGAACTTCCCTTCTAAGATGGATCAAGACTTTCCCTTGTTGTTCCACTCTTTTCACATCTGAATGATCTGACTAGGACTCCTCACCAGATCTGGAATGTCTCTGCAGTCCTATGTCTTGGGAGAGCTGGTGACATCTCCAGTCAGATGAAATTAAGTGTCATCCAGCTTTGGCCATTTGGATCAGCCAAAGGATGAGACCTGACTTGCAGCTTACCTGATTAATAGCTTTATCTTCATAGGTAGCTCTAAAACTTGAAAAGGAGACATTGACATTTGCACTCCTCTGGTCTTCAGTAAGGATTTAACTTCTGCTTGTGGAGTTTTGTGATGTATTTTCCTTTCTCTCACAATCCCAGGAGGTGGCATGCACTTGCAGTAATGCTGGAGAAGCACTTTCTTTCTGCTGAGCTCTCTGTTCCTTGTTTAATTGGGGTATGTATCCTACTTGACTGTGGCTCCTCTTATTTAATGGTCTCTAGCAGAAATTGGGAGAAAGGTTCATAAAAACAGGTCTCAGAGACCCACTTTTCATCAGACATACCACAAAGTCATCAAAGTCCATGGCTGTGGCCTGCATTAGCCTGCATCCAGAGGTGATGCTGTCAGGCAGTGCCATTCCTAGCTGGTGCACCCATCCCAGCACAGCAGAGAGCCTGGCTCTCCATGTCACCACCAGTTTGTGATGAAATCAAGGACACAGCTTCCAGGGCAAATGGAAACAGGACACTTGTCCTGTTGTTATATGAAATACGTTCTAATTAAATTACATCATTGTATTACTGTTCTTTATTCATCTCATGAAGCTTAATCCCTCAAAGGATGATTATAATGCAGCATGCATGCTATAAATATCTATGCAAAAAGACCACAGGTCTCCTTGGGAAGAGGAGTTTAAACTGCAATTGCCTATTGTCTCCTGGTTATCCTGCAGCTTTTATGCCAGAATTTCTTCCACTGATTTTTTGGTCATTATTAAAGACATTGCCTCACTACCCACCATTGCCTGTCCATGTTTTTCCTGTATTGATTGACTCTAGGGTACTTGAAATCAGGGTGGTTTCCCACAGTGGGAATACACATAACACATCTAACAGTGCTACCTGCAGCCACTTTCTGATACCTGCAGCTCAGAGCATGCACCCAGATTAGCTGCTTCTTACTAAAGCCCAGTACAAAGGAGCAGAACCAGAGCAGCAGGGAGCTCATTGGAAGGGACAAACACTATTTCAGAGGCTCACACTGCTCCAGAGTATGGATCAGGCTCAACCTACCCCAATTGGGCTCCTACTCCAATACAACCTCTGGTCTCACCTACTGAGGTCCAGCCCAGGTGGTGAAGGAGCTTTTCTCCTGCTGCAACAGCTCACAAACATTCAGTCAGTCCCACCACAGGAGTCCTCATCCTCATTGTTCAGTGACTGCTCTTTGCCATTCCTCCTTCCATGCAACACAGGGCTTGGGATCTTGCCTCAGGGGACAGTTTCCCTTCACCCTACCTGATGTTGTGTAGTGGGTTCAGCTCCTCCTTCACCTGGAGGTTCAACAGTTTGACTGGAACTTAACCCTGACAAAGATGTGTAGATCATCCCTGTAGCATTCCCAACCAGCTCCTAGGATACTCTGGCCTTGCCAGAGCAAATCTGTATCAACTGCCAACCTGCCTGGGACATCCTGACATTAGGCTATCTTGAACTACAGTTTGAATTAATTGATTTTTAAAAAAACCCAAAGTTTCAGGAAGTAACTCTTATTCTTGGAGGTAAGTATGGGGACATGAAACAATAGGTCATCTCACAGCTGTTTCTCAATCTGTTTTAGCTTCAAGATAGTATCTGTGCCCCTCTCAAGCTCATTACTCCTAAGAAGAGTCCTCATGAGCTGGGTGTCACCCCCAGGATGAAGGAGGATATCTCTAACAAGAGCTGCTCACCCCTCTCCTCTCCCCATGCTAGGAGCATGAAAGGGACAGCCCTTCTCCCTCCCTGTCTGCTCTGCCCCAAGGAAAGCGTGCAGGAGCGTCAGTGAACCAGGGAGGGATTTTGCTCCATGGAAGCAGACAGTCCCCAGAGCAGCTTCCATTCCTCGGGTCTCTACCAGCCAGTCCTGCTTCAGCCCAGCTGGAAAGGCACTGAGTTCACTCAGAAGGATCTAATGAGAGCTGACAACTGCTCTGTGCTCCCACATGAAGTGGAGATTATGCAGTCTGAGAGTTTTTGTCTGGCTCTTGATACCCACCTGGCTCCTGGCTGTGGACAAGGCCATCTGCTTTGCAGAGGGGCTGTGTGCACAGGGACCCCCCAGTGTCTGGGGGCTGTCACCAAGCCATCAGTTGCCATTAATACCCATTGATCACCCACAGCCAGCAGCCCTGAATCAGCTCCTTGGAAGATTTTTCTTTCTCTGTCTGGAATGTATAACCTAACTCCAAGCTGAAAGAACTGCATTTTACTCTTTAAACATGGAACAAACAGGGTTAGGTTTTTGCTAAACATCAGATCTGTTTCCATTACAGAAGCAGAAGGACACTGTCACTGATGGACTATAAATTACAAGTGTCCATATTCACTCAGGTAAGTTCCACCTGAGGGCACTGCAGTTCATATATCTGTCATTCATAGTAAATAATTCTAGCAAGCAAATTCAGCCCAACACCTGCTTCTGTTTAATTTTAAGTTTTGAAAGTGACAAAACTATTCATGCACCTGCATTAAACTTATGTTCAGTTGCTTAAATGAAATGCAGTAGCATTGTATATTTAAACTTCAAAAAAATAACTTTATACAGTATTAATTAGATGAATCATTATAGTTTTTCTGGATTTTATTTCAACTTGCTCTGCTCAGTTCTTGAAGACACTAAAAGAAGAGGCAGGGTTAAACACAGATCTTTAAGAAGTCATCTTCCTAGTGAATTCGCAGAATCATTAAGGTTGGAAAAGATCTCCAAGATCATCAAGTCCAACCTTTGACCAAACACCATTATCCAAATAACCACAGCACTAAATGCCATGTCTAGTCATTTCTTGAACACTCCCAAGGTTGGTGACTCCACCACCTCCCTGGGTAGCCTGTTCCAGTGTCTGACCACCCTTTGGAAAAAATTCTTCCTGAGGTTCAACCTGAACATCCCTTGGTACAACTTGAGGACATTTCCTTTTGTCCTGTCCCTGGTTGCCTGGGAGAAATGACTGATCCCTCCTTGGCTATAACCTCCTTTCAGAGAGCAATGAGGTCCCTCCTGAGTCTCCTTTTCTCCAAGCTAAAGGAAGTCTTCAGCCATGACCTAGGAAAGTGAATGGGGTCCTAAACTGCTAAGAGAAGTGGGGTGAAACTGCTCAAGAGGAAACAGACTGTTAGGGGGAAATCCTTCTGCCTAGAGAATCCCTATTACAAGCTGGTAGTCCCAGCTACTAAGGAGAACATTTAAAACTCATCATGAAGAACACTTGAAAATGCACATATGAAAGCAATATAGGCCTGGGGAAGAGATCATCAGCATAATTATTGTTTCTGTTCTCATGGGTTTGGCACTCACCAGCATGCTTTGGGAATGCAATTAAGGTCTTCCCCACCTATAGTTTGCAAAGCTCTGTCAGGTTTCTCTAGAGCTTTTTAAAACTGAACTTGCAGGGAAATGGGATTCCAGAAAAATGTCTGAATGCTGCAAAGCAATTCTGCTGTGTGGGATTTAAACTTATTTTGCCCCATGTGAGAAACTTGACTGGGTGACAACTGTGCCATTCTTTTTGTCAGCATAAAAAATGGTTAGACTATTCACTGTGTATTTTCCAGGTCTGTGAAAGCTTTTGGGGATTATGCTGGAGGAAAGATTTAGTTATGTTTCTATGGAAACCATAACACTTATATAAAAGCCTGCTTAACAAGCAAGAGTGTGACACTGTACCTCATTCAAGGTGAGCCACCTCTGAGATAACTCATTGATAAACTTCCAGCTGGGTTTTAAAGTCTGGGAGGACACCAGTGGATTTCTTACACCTCTAATAGGAGTGAGACTCAGCAGGTACTGCTGGATAACTACTTAGCACCGTAACATGGGTGCTATAATCTCACATGGAAAGTTGCAGTCATTTGGTTGGACTTGAATGCAAATTTTTCATCAGGTTTTTTATACAGCAATGATTCCTAAGTTTATGTCTTTCTTACTTATCCCCTACTTCAGAGATGTGCAACTTCACTACTCCAACATGACCCAGAGGAGAAACTCAGTTATGTTTTTCCCATAGAACACTGATATGTTCCCAGAAATTTGTTTGAAAAAACCTGGACATAGAAGTGATATTTTCTTCATTTAGGTACTACTTTTTCTGAGATGAAAGTCTCCTTTAAAATTAGAAAAATTTTGTCCCCTGGACACTGCTCTTCCCAGCAAGCACACAGAAGTTGCTGTCACAGTGAAGAACAAACATTGTAGCTAGCAGGAGACAGAATTTATTATTGTCTTTTCTCCTCAGAAAAGAACATGCTCAAATCAACCTTTAGAATCTATTTCATGTTTTCAATTGATAGCACTTCTAGCCATGTTGTGGATTCTATAGCAATAAACTAGAATTACTAAAGGTGGTCTTATTTGATAAGTGGCAAAAGCTGAGACAGAGAGTTGCTTTCAAAATTACTTCTGGTTATCTCACCATTAAAAGTTCACTGACATAGGAAAAATTGCTGGCGCAAGGATTGAAGGACGTTCTAGAGACAACATCAGATTGGGGAATTAATTTTTTAATCTACCTCTACTACTTGCAAAAGTGAAATTGGTTAAAATATTTTTGAATGCATGAAGAGAGTCCTTTAGGATAAGATTGGCCCTTTCTGGATTTCAGTGAAGTCAGTTATGTAAAGTTTCGTCCATGGACTTCTAAGTCATTCATGGACAGCTGCAGAATGCTTCCCTGAAATGACTCACACAGTAACCTGACTTCTCATACTGTCCTGCTCCCTCTGAAAATGTTCTTTTTCACAAACCAAGTTAATAAACTTCTGCACATGCTCTTGTAACACTGTCACTTTTTTCCTTTTCTACGCAGCACTAAAGAGGTCATTGGTGCCCATTTTTCTGGTTTACGTTCATTAAGAAATGCACCAAACTACCACTACCCCATTGCTACTGTTGAACTAGTTTTGAGTGATCAAAAAGAAATCTCTGTTGGAGATTTCAAAAAAAGCCTCTCTGTTGGAGAGGCCCAGCTGCTAGTGGAGCCAAATGTCACCCAGCTAGGTGGCCTGTTGCCAAAGCCACCAAGCCTTAGCAAGCAGTACAGAGTCAATATGTGTTGTAAGGGCTTATGAGGCAACTGATGTCTACTAAGTTTTGCTCCAGTAGAACGTGGAAGGCTCAGGAAACACTCACCAAATGCAAAGGTCTGTAGGAGAGATTCTACATTATCTGTCCAAGAGCAATATGTTTTCTATATATCTGGTGTTGCTGCCTTGCTGCTAATCATGTTTATGCATTGCCAGACAGCTCATTTGTTTCCCCCAGCTTTCACTGAGCCAGCTACTCCTTCTTCCTGCCAGGACAACAGCTTCTAACATAACTTGCTGGATCCTGGACTGCCTTGGATAGGCTCCCTTTCTGCGGAGATGAAGACAGAGCAGGCAGGTACAAACCATAAAACAACAACTCCTCAGACAAAACGTAAGTGTTCAAGATACCACAGATATTCAGTCCTGTGGGACAAAGGCATGCCCACAGGCTCAGTGCTGTGGGGGAGCATGGAAAATTCATCCTTCATGAAACACTTCTCCATAGTCCTGATGTTTTTCTTTTCACGACCCATAGATTAATGTTCTCTGCTCCTCACATTCTGTAACAACTTTCCAAATAATGATACCCAGAAAATTCAAAACCAGATGTTTTTAGTTGTTTCTTCATTGGCAGTCACACTAGTTAATTAGTTTGGGTTTTATGGGGTTGAAAAACTTGCTAACTATGACAGGTTGAGCATGAGCTGCATGGTGCACTCATCATGTACAGTGTTATCAATGATACGTAGCTAAAAAATCTTCAGGTGTTTCCTCTGCACCTCACAAAAACGAACAACTTAAGCTTCAGAGCACTTTTGATAGATGGAATATCTATTTTCCTTGTGCTACAGGAACAATATGGCCATAAGATCTAGGATTTCTACAGTCATCTTTCTCAGAGGCAGGCTTAAAGCTTGGTTCACTCGAGCACCACTAACAGCAGGTCTGGTCTTGGTGTGATTCAGTCTTATTCAATAGAATTGGCTTTTAAAATCACTTCGAAAAAGCTCCAGGCCTGCTGCTTCTGCCAGTCTCCCTGGGAGCTGTGCCACATATGCATGGATTAGTGGAAAACTCCTCCTTGCCTTCCCCAAGCCTACTCATGCTCCAGATCCAAAATTGCCACATTATCAATAGATTAAGGGACAATTCTTTCTTGGTCCTCGTGTTGCCACTAGTCCCACCAACATTCCACAGGAACTGTGTGCTAGTTCTTTGGCAACACATTCCTGACTCTTGGATGTGCCAGAGACACACCTTCACTTTTTTAAGTCAAGCAGATGTAGCTACTCACAGATTCCAGCTATGCACATTTTCAGCCACACCAGCTCCAGCACACTTAGATGATGGTTTCATAGCTTCATTTCTGTTATACAAGTGATTCATCCTCTCTGAGTGAAATAAATGCCTGAGACGTACTTTCTAGTTTGTGTACAACCCATGTTTTGCAAGTGGACCATCAGAGGGGACCCAGCTGGTCCATCGATATTCAGATGATAATAAAATAGCCAATTGATTTTTAAGTTGCTGATAAGTACATGAGTAAGTATGTGAGGAGGAGATGGTATTCTGTTTTCCAAACATTTTTTAGAACAGCTCTCATTTGGAGTGTCTATTCACACTCTGTTAAGAAGCTGTGTTACACCTGGCACAACAGGAAAGCATAGAAGTTCGGTTTTGTTGGCACTGTGAATAATTCTTCCCACAGTAAAACCTCCAAATTTAACTGAATCATGAACTACAAGTTCTCCATCATCTACATTTACAAGTGCAGGCACATATATAAGAAAACAGGTACTTCTTGAACAAGTCACTCAAAAGAAATGCCATTCCTTCTTTCAAGCACTTCAGCTCAGTGGCATTGGTCATTCCAAAAATTAACTCTCTTAGAAAACTTCTCTGTATGGAGATGATGAACAACCTGACCTTTTGTCCCACACATAACTGGCTGCACACACAACTCAGTACATCTTTCAGAAAACCACAACTTACTCACATGCTAAAACAAATGTCCTGTTGCAAGATTTGCTGGTGACTCTGATCACACAGTGTTATAAATAAAACTTGGTGGCTTTTGCTTGTCCTAGGTGCTCTGGTAGAAGGTGACCAGTAGTTGGCCCTCTAAAGCTTCTGTGAAATGCATGGAGCCGCCTCTGCCTCAGCAAGGGGATTCCCCAGGCTTTGGAAAATGATGCAGATGTCACCATGATTCCTGCTCACTTTCAACAAATTAAGCCTGTTTTGCTTAGATCAGTGCAGCTATTTTTATTTTATGTCCTCAAATATTGCCTCACTAATTATACTGGATGTCAGTTTGCAAGCTGAAATTATTCCTGTCTCACTGAAAAATGAAAGCCAAACAACTAGATGCAAACTAAAATGTGTCCTCTTGTGGGGCTTGAAAATAGTCATTTTGGAAGTTAAGATTCAGTGTGGACTGCTAACTCCAGTTAACTGTGATAGCACCAGAATTTAGCTTAGTTTAGTTTGGTTCACCTTGTTAAAAAAATTGCAATTTTGGGGTTGTTTGTTTTTGTTGGGGTTTTTTGGGGTGGAGGGGAGTTTGTTTTGCTTTTGTTTTGGCTAATTGCTAGAGCTGAGGGATTTATATGTTTATAGAGAGCTGAATATATGATAAATAAGGATTTTTTGAGAAACTCCCAAATTGAGATGGAAGCTACAAAATGGTTCCTTGAAGCTAATAATCAGTATTTCAAGTGATGATGGGGCTGGTTTTAAAAAATAAGCATTTCTTTAATAAAGTATTTGCACACTTAAAGTGTCTGCAATCAAGAGGAGGACAGAAAGCAGTGAAATGATCATTTAGAAATACCAAGTGTTAAGACATAAGCCAAATCTGAGATTAAAAAAATCAGAACTATGAAAATTTGCAGCAGAAGGTCTGGCTGGAAAATTTCATAATAATTTGTTTTTAATAAAATCATTCAAATGCAGGAATTTTTCTGAGATTCTTCTTGCACTACAGAAGCTTTGCTGAAGTGCTTCAGTGGAAGAAAATGCAGTTATTATTCAAGTACTTTTTGAGATAAGGAACAGTAAGAAAAATTTGTATGCCTGAAGAGCCAGAGTGGTGATGGCCAATATTTATGTGCTAAGGAGAGGATGTGAACTGGCAGAAGGAACCTCTACCATCAGCTCTGTGCAGCTCTGTGTGGTCCCAGACACAACATCCTCACAGCCCAACCCCAGCAGTCACCTGGAGAGTGCCAACATCATGCCCTTAGCTTTTTTCAAGCACACAAAGATGCATAATGCATTGCTTGGAGGGAATAGCAACAGCTACACTTCCTCAAAGGTGCTCAGAGAGGCAGCAAGTCTTCTCAAACTCTTGCCAGAGAGGCTTGGTGGCTTGATAGAGCATGATAATGATCTCCAAACATTCTTTTTCCCTGAACTGAGAGTACATTCTTCACATCCAGCATATCAGGACAAGGTAATAACTCCCAGCGTACCCAGCAAACTGCAGCATAAAAAATGGATGAATGACACAGAGTTTATTTTTAGTTTGGATTCTCCCCCATTCTATTTAAAGCGTGAAGCCCAGAGGCAGCAAACAAAATCCAAGCCCCATTAAAATGTTTTGCACTAGCAGCCAGGTGAGCCAGCAGAGCACACTGCAAAGCAGCAGCAGGGGAGGCCTGGGGAGCTACAACCCACCCAGGTGGTTCAGTGCCACACAGATGAATGCACAGTGTAAACACACTTTCTAGCTGTGTTTCCTAAGGCAGGAGCTCAGGCAGGAGCTAACAGATTGCTCGCAAAAAGCATGTACAAATCTTGAGGCAATACAAGCTAGGAGTGGGCAATGACAGCAAACCTTTGGTGCTTCTCATGAGCCCACCCAAACTTCTGTTCCACTGCATTTGTCTCTCATTACTCAATCTGGCTTTGGTCAGAAACTTCAAATAGTCTCAAATACCCCCCATTTTTCCCTGTTTGTCATGTCAGTTCAAATATAACTTCAAATAAGGGGAAAATGGGCAGACCAAACCTCAAAAAAACTTGCCAGTCAAAGAGAAAGAAAGCTGAGAAATCTGCCAGCTCTGAGCAACTGCTACAGATTGAGCATTTTCACAGCACCATACCAGCAGTACATGATGCAGTGATTTGGCTGTGCTAATGTAGCAGTAGCTGTAAAAGACATCATCATCTAAGGCATTGGTCAGAACAGCAGGAGTGCAAGCAGTCAAAACATCACGGGCATGTCCCAGGACAAAGCTAGAGCAAAGCTTTACTGATACTTCACTTGCTGTGGGATACAGGATGTGTAGGCAGTGATGAAGGTGGAGCAAGTGCTCATTTGCAGCAGAAGAACTTCACATTGTTGAGTGCTGTGTCGTCCTGAAGGCCCTGTGGGGGTTCTACCCTGGTCTGGAGACCACATATCTTGCAGCTGTTGGTCCACGGGCCAAAGCTGCCCCATGACAGTCCATCACCCACCAGCACAGCTTCGTCTGAGCATCTGAACTGGATGTTGTTGGCTGCTGTGTCATCACCTGCTCTTTGGGACTCCTCTGTTCTCAGTGAAAAGGAGATCAGGTACCCTCCAGGGCAAACTTGGAAGCTGGTCCAGGAACCCCACCTGACAAAAAGCAGATAGAAAAATGTCTAGGCTCCGTTAACTGCTGGGAAATTCTTCTTCTCCTCATCCTGCTGCTCTGAAGCTTAATAATTCTTTGACACAGCATCCTGATGCTTTTGGGCGCTTGTTACTTTCTCCTTTTGTTTTCCTTGCCTTCCAAAGATGTACTTTTCTCTTCATTGATATCTCATCAGAAAGACACCAGGAAGGCTGATATTGGATTGTTATGGTTCTGGTGGAAGCTCCCAGGGCAGCCTGAACACATGTTTTATGAGGCATCCCTGGCATGTGACAGGTGCACACCAGCCAACCAGGAGAGCAGCCAGAGGTGCAGTAATGCTCCCTGCAGCATGGCCAGGGCTTGGACCAGGCGGTTCCTAAATGTATGGTTAGAAACCCTTCCAAAGAAAGACTCTAACCCTGGGACCATGCTTCAGGTGTTCACAGTGCTCTGCAGAAAATCCAAGGGCAAACAAAAAGTGGTGAAGTGAGGTAACCGTGTTTAATAAACCTCAAAATTAATTAAAAACAACCCCCAACCACTTGTTTTAATTCACTACACTACAGCACTATGTATACAGCAAGTCAGAGAGAAGAGACCCCTGCAAATGGGTGTTTTGTGAACTGGTGCATGACAAACAGGAGAGAAACCACAGTGTCACTTACTCTCCCACCAAGGACTCAATGGTTATTGAGTCATCCTGACAATGCAGGCGTATGCCATTCAGGGCAGTGTCATCTCTTCCAAACTGGTCAGGCTCCACCTGCAATGGAAGTCACACGGGACAGAGGTAAAGGCAAGGGGCAAAGGACTCAGGAAAAGTCCTTTACATGCCTGTCTTAGTCCCTCCTCCTCTCTGTAATGGGAGAGAGAAAATGTCTTGGGAAGCACATCGGAAAAGGTGACTGTCACTGAAAAACCACCTTGTAACATATTCTTTGTGTTTTCTAACTATTTCTGACCCAAGAGGCAAGGCAGAGTCTCAGGAGAGACACTGGTGGTAGATGCCTCTCTCCCTGAATCCAGATTTTCCCACCCACTTGACTTCTCCCAGCAACATCAGCCACATGCAGACTTTTCTGGTGTAGCTACAGTGGCAACATTTGCCAGAAGACTCATAGTTTTATGTACAGGGTATCATACTCAAGAAGAGGAAAACTGCAGAAAATCCTTAGGGACAGGAGCTGGTAGGGAACAGAGAGGATTTTACCTTCAGTGCAAATCCATTGGCATAGCCATGATGGCAAAACTGCCGGCTGCCCCACTTGCCCCAGTGGCCCCCGTTGGGCACGGTGAGGACAGAGGTAAACTCACGCACCCCTGTGCCTGGGGGGCACAGGAGGAGCAGGATGAGTGCAGCTGGCATGAGGAACTTCATCTCTCCTGCTCTGCATCTGCTGAAACAGAGCTGGAGTATGGGCTGGGGAATTTATACCCTTCCAAGGCTGCTTGCCTTTCCCTACCATGCCATTGACAAACACCACTGGAACAATAGTTTCCACCCAGGCAGTGACACAGCCCTTGCTGACCTGCTCACAGTGCCCATGAGGAGATCCTCTGGGAGTTCAGCAGCTGACACGCAGCAGATACTGTGGCCATAGGTGTACCCACCATGACTGAAGGGCTATAGGAACACCTACGTGCTCCTTTCTGTGCTCGTGGTAGAAACTTAATATCGATTTCTGCTCCTGGCTATGCAGATACTTGGCCAAGGGAATGTTTGCCTTCTGAGAGTAACTGCCATAACCATTTTACCTATTGCTATTTGTCAGGGAAGGTCAAACTGGATGAAGAAACATAAGGGACCTGGTCTGGGACAAAGAATAAGTAAACCCAAGCCTTGTGTCTCTCAATACCTTCTGTTGAATAGGATTCGTGGGAATCTCAACAAATTAGGTAATTTATGGTTTTAAAATATCCTTCTTTTCAACAGCTTTTTTTATCTCAGTAATGCTTTGTTTTTGTAGCAAGCTTAACCAAAGTCAGATATGCTGGCATGCCCGCAGTGATTCTCAAGGCTGTGTCATTGGGGACAATTTGAAAGGCAATGTTTCTGGAAAGGTGATAGTGAGCTTGAAGGGCACAGTCTTTGAGGATGAAACCATGCAGAGAGATGTGAATTTCAAACCCTGGAGCTGAGATTCTCTTAACACAGAGTTAACCAATTCTTTGGAGGGCTCTTGGTTGGTCTTGCAGCATCTGGCAGAAACTTTCTCTCAGTTCAATAGGCAAAGAAGAGAGAATAAATTTTAGAGAAGTATCTTGATCCTCAGGATGTTAAAACAAGATGAGGTGCCAAACCTTGAACTAACAGAAGAAAAAGAATTTCCCTCTTCTAGGTTTCTCTTCTAATTCCTGTTCTGCTCTGTCTGTTCCTGTCTCACTAAAAGGCGATGTTGCTTTTCCCACTCTTGACTCTGCATTCCCCTTATGCTTGTCAGTGGTCTGTACAATATATGGTGGCAATATATGCAAATTAAGATAATGGAAAGCTGGATGATCCTTTTAGTGAAAGGTACTAAAAGAGCACAGCACATGATGACAGCACAACTCATTTACCTTTTTAAACAAGAACTTTTGTTTTACACCTCCAAAGGGATGTCAAAATCCAAAGGAGATGTGTTTTCTCCCACAAGGACTGTGCAATCACATCTGGTAAACCAGGTGTGTTTGCTCAGGCAGGGTCACACAGTGGTAGCCAAGGACATTCAGACCTGCCCTTGGGAGCAACTGGCTGGAAAGAAGCAGAAGGAGTCAGAAAGAAATGGCTGGGACCTGGTTAAGGCTGCAAAAGGAGCAGGATTCCCCCATTCATTTCTCCTTTGCTGGCCCAAAACCATCACCCTTGGTCACTTCACCTCTAGCAGCAGTGATGCAGGTCCACAACCTGGCAAGACCCATCTTCGGCCTCAGACTGCTCAAATCATAAGATTCCTGCCTTTTTCCATCCCCAGAGGAGGATCCTGGGGCTCAGCAAGCCCACAGTGTGCAGGACTGCTGTGGGACGTGGCAAGAGGTAAGGCCACCCTCAGGGATTTGGCCATGAGAAATGACTCCCATCCACACTTCTCAAGTCCAGGAGAAAACTCAAGCCCAAGAGGAGAACTATTAGCCCAGGACCTGGGAAGTATCATTTTCCCATTTATAACCAAACAGCTGGTAACCTGGGCTGCCAAATGTCAGAGGCCTTGGACTTGATTTTACAGTGCATCGCTTAGACAGCATTTCATATGTGCAGAGCAGACTCTGATTTTGCTACCACGTAACAGTGCCAATTTTGCTTGGATGCCTCAAGTTTCCAAGGATCAGCTTACACAGGTGAGATCCAGATCTCTTAGCGACACACCAACCCTCTTTTCTTGCTCCCTCTCCTGTATTTTAATATCCTTGAAAATGTCAGAAGAGTTTTAAAGAAAATTAGAAAACTGATGAATTTGATTAATGAAACATGTCTAAAATTGTGATGATACAGGGTATTTCATCCTTTCATTATTCATCTAGTTTAATACAATTATTTTTGCAGGCAGAGGAGCATAAAAATTTTGCCACTACTTTTCAGCTTTTATAAAAACTTCTGGTTTTCTCATAAATAGATTAATACAATATTAATCAGTATATTGATTTTATAAAATTATGATTGTGATGTTTGACATATTCACAATCTATATGGAACATGGAAAAAATTGTCTACAACATACAAAAAATATACCATATAAAATTTGTTTATTTTATGATGTTATTGAAAAAATTATGTATTAGCTGTATTATGTATTATGTTCTTGAAAATTCATTAAATTTCTGATTTTTACATCTGAAAATACTGCACAGCAATACAAACTTGGTTTGGCAGTGTTGTGTTGTCTTTCTCATATTTTCAATTTCTCATACTCATGTAAACCTTCTGCTGCCCAAAGGATGGAGATCATTTGAGATGCTGGACCCACAGTGCGAGCTGTGGGAAGAGTTGAAGGCAGCAAAGTGCCCAGGAACTCCAAACAGGAGGGGAAGTAAACAGCATTCCCTAAAAGAGAAGTCAATAAACATAGAGTGATGGTTTTGACTGAGTGACTGTGTGCTTCTGCATGCTCTAGGCCATTTTACACTCCTCCCACACTGTCACCAAGACACTGGTTGCCACCCATCAGCTCTCAGTAGCCACATTTCTCAGCAGCTCTAATGCCAAACCTGACCATTACAACTGGGAATAAATCCGTTGTAAATCACACAGCCTGGCTCTGCCAAACCTTCCTCACCTGCAGCTTGGGATAAGACACTCCACATATAACTGCATCCTGCAAAAGACACAAAAGACACATCTCATGGAAATGGTAAGTCAGCAAAGCCAGAAATCACACCTAGTGCCAAAAACAATGTGGAAGGGCAATAAAGAATCCATTCTATTCTATGAAAATATGAATAAGCAAAGGGTTGCATTATTTAGAAAGAAGAGGTGAGATTCTGAATGAACACAGACATCTACAGTGCAGATGTCTCCATCTGAAATAATTGTACCTCCTTAATAAATAAATAACAAATAAATAAAAAATAAATAATAAATAAATAATGGGCTCCCTTCATAGCCACTGAGAGAGAGTGCATGATGGCAATAGAGAGGAGCAGATATCTTCACATGAACCTCTCCCTAAAATCATGTGTTCATCACTGCTGATTACAGGGAGGCATGATCCCATCTGAACTGGTCTTATAACCTCACACTCTGTTTAGGCTTTTTCAGGCCAAAAACAGTAGTGCTGAATAACAATTAGTTTTCAGTAATATGGGCAAATATTTAAGAGAAAATGAGTAATCAAATTATGTGCTATCTGGTCCTCATTTTCTCATTTGCTAAATTGACTCAGATTAATAGAAAATTGAATGGCAGGAAAAAAATAAGTGAGAGACATCAGAAATGAGACAAGAGCTGGGATTTTCTAGATGCATGAGCAGAGAGAGAAGCTTTAAAGCAAATAACATATGTACAGTCATTTCTCAGATGTAAGAGGAGATAATTTCAGATTAGTGATGGCATGTAAAGAGCACCTACATGTAGAGGTAGTGCTCCCCTTGTTGTGAAGTTATTTTCAGGTGGTTTTGCACTTGCACACAACCTCCAGCTTTCATATAAAACTTTACCTTGAAAATTTAGACAGTTATCTTATCTACTAGGCTGAGAATACATTATTGTTTTTAACACAGCAATTACAATCTTTACAGTTTCTCTCATTTTTTATTTCTGTGTAATTAACAGAACTAATTTCCTTCATCTATGAGTCTGTATGTCTTCTTTCTATTGCCTTATTCTTTATTTGCTTGTTTCAATTTTTGTTTACAATTACTAGTAATATTTCAACACTTCCTTGTGAAAGCCTAATTGCCCTGCTGTGGAATTTCTTCATTTCTTTCAGTTTCCAATTCCTGTTCAGGACCCAGCATGCCAAAACTACTTTCTTCTTTTCTTTCTTTTTTCTTTTCTTTTCTTTTCTTTTCTTTCCTTTCCTTTCCTTTCCTTTTCTCTTTTCTTTTCTTTTCTTTCCTTTTCTTTCCTTTTCTTTTCTTTTTTCTTTTCTTTTCTTTTCTTTTTTTTTCTTTTTTTTTCTTTTTTTTTTTTTCTTTTCCTTTCTTTTTTTTTTTTCTTTTCTTTTCCTTTTCTTTTCTTTTCTTTCTTCCTTCCTTCCTTCCTTCCTTCCTTCCTTCCTTCCTTCCTTCCTTCCTTCCTTCCTTCCTTCCTTCCTTCCTTCCTTCCTTCCTTCCTTCCTTCTTCTTCCTTCCTTCCTTCCTTCCTTCCTTCCTTCCTTCCTTCCTTCCTTCCTTCCTTCCTTCCTTCCTTCCTTCCTTCCTTCCTTCCTTCCTTCCTTCCCTTCTTTCCTTCTTTCTACTAAATTAATTTCAGCATTACCTGCCACACAAGAACAGAAACCACATAAAAGGCCCACTTGTCATTGAAATCTCATTGTGATTTCCACTTGCATACGACGGCCAGCAAGCAAATCAAATATCCTTAGAACCTGCTGATCAGAAAGAAAGCAGAGACATGGCCAGTATCAAAGAATTGCTTTTCCTACATCTCAAGGTTTTTTACATCTTTTGCACTGTAAACATTCACTTCTTTTTCTCATAGCTGTGTTATGGGTCCAGAATTAGCAGGAAAGGAGTTCACAAATAAAGACTGGAAAATAGTAGCTAAAAATAGGGTATCTGCTCAGCAGGATTGCACAACAGCAGCCGGGGACTGTCTGGCTGCATTCCAGTGTTGCTGGAAAGAGGTGGAGGGAAGCTGTGAAGGGACCTGGGGCTGCAGATAAAAAGCCAGAGCAGACAACTCATCCATTTTCTGCCCTGGGTACGGACACCACTAGGCAAGAAGAGAAACTGAGGCATTGTCTCATTTGGTACTGATAGTTGACTCTTTCTGAAGGTCTAATACTGCACACAGTTATCTCATCATTTCTGCTGATCTCTTCTGGACTATACTCTGTTGGTCAAATGCTGTTTTGAACAGCATTTCAACAGAGATCTTATCACTGCAGCATGATATAGTTTAAAGGTGGAAGTTTTCTAATTGTTAATTTAGTTAAAATACCCAGGATTTTAGCAAGGGTGGTACTTGAACCTCTTCCTGTAGAGCTGCTGCCTCACCAGTCACTCCCCCTCAACTCTCTAAAAGTGGCTATTCTCATGTTAGCACAATACTTTACACCTGTGCTTACTTTGAATTCTATCCCCAGTCTTCTAGTGTCTTCATTTCCAAGGCTGATGACATCTATAAATTTAATAAGCAAACTCTCTACTCTACTGTGCAATAAAAGAAATAAAAATATCAAGTAATTTTAGACATAGAATTGTCTCCTGTGGGACATGGCTTGATATGTGTTTTTACAGTCAAATCAGGCTTCCAATATTTTTTACCATTGATTCAAATTGCTAATTAACAAAAAAAAACCCCACAAAATAATGGAGAGGCAGACCCTCCTGCAGTGCAGTTTTACTGGCAGCCAGAGACCAAATGCCAATTTACACCCACTGCAAATCTTCAGCTAAAGATCACTTCATACATGAAAACTTTAGCAATTTTTTCTGAAAATTCCTTGGGAAAAGTTCTCAGGAAACCTACCCTTAGCCACGGCCAGAGCTGTTCCATCCCCTTGAAACTGAGGCTCAAGAATGCCAAGACAAAAAAACAGATTAAGCTCTACTGAGGGTTGGAGAAGAGAAGAGAAGAGAAGAGAAGAGAAGAGAAGGGAAGGGAAGGGAAGGGAAGGGAAGGGGAAGGGAAGGGAAGGGAAGGGAAGGGAAGGGAAGGGAAGGGAAGGGAAGGGAAGGGAAGGGAAGGGAAGGGAAGGGAAGGGAAGGGAAGGGGAAGGGAAGGGAAGGGAAGGAAGGGAAGGGAAGGGAAGGGAAGGGAAGGGAAGGGAAGGGAAGGGAAGGGAAGGGAAGGGAAGGGAAGGGAAGGGAAGAAGGGAAGGGAAGGGAAAGGGAAGGGAAGGAAAGGGAAGGGAAGGGAAGAGAAGAGAAGAGAAGAGAAAAGAGAGAAAGAAAGAGAGAAAGAGAGAAAGAGAGAAAGAGAGAAAGAGAGAAAAAAAGAAAGAGAGAAAGAAAGAGAAAGAAAGAAAGAAAGAAAGAAAGAAAGAAAGAAAGAAAGAAAGAAAGAAAGAAAGAAAGAAAGAAAGAAAGAAAAGAAAGAAAGAAAGAAAGATAAAAGCTCTGAAAATAAAGTTGAATATTTGTAGATTATTTTGATAAGTATCAGATTATTCAAAGTTCCCTTTATTTTTTAGATAAAGGACTTTATTAGCAGATCCTGAACACAGGTGAAGGGGAGGATGAAAAGAGAGGGCATGTCTTTGGCATCAAAATGTCTGAGAATGTTTAATATATGTAAACATCTTTTTCCTATATCAATTTTTTTTGTCTCCTAAGGCAATTCAGGTGTTGGTTGAAAATACTTCAGCCATCACTCTGAGCTGCATGCTCATAAACAGAGCAGATTACACATGGAAGAGAGTCCATATTCCTCCAGGAAATCCATACATGGAATTACAACCCCCTTCCAGTCCAGAACAAGGTAGAACAAAATGATGGTCATTGGGAACTACCATGTGCAATTCCTGCTGGCCACTGCAGTCTGAATATTTTCACTTTGAGAAAAGACTCAAGCAAGAGTCTTTTCTCTCCCTCAAGAACTCTTTACAGGCAGTCGTGCTGATCCAGGGAATTTACTGTGAAACAGACCCTGATGTCTATAGTTAGCTACCCACCTCTGGAACTCATGCTGCAAAGCCTTTAAGCACAGCAGTAATGTCCTGGATTTCATTTATATTTCAAAAGTTCACCAAGTGTTAGAGAGCTTTGATGCACTTGATCTTGCAGCACCTTAAAAGCGCAGGTCTTCAATTATCAGCCTTTAAATCAAGATCCCCAAGCCCTGACCACTGACCAGTGAAGTGATGGCTTGGGAGGCAGCCCTGGTCCTGCCACAGCTTCAGCAGCTTTGCTGATGGGTTGCTCTGGGATCTCTGTCAGGAACAGATGAATATGGGGCAAACATTGGTTAGACACAGATTAACCCAAGATATCCTGTACCTGGGAGTAGTTTGGAGTGGAAACATGAAGGAAACATAGCCCTGCTGAGTTATGAATAGGTATTTCTGCTGTGGTTTTGAGCCTGCAGTATGCTTGACTTCAACTCCTGCAAACACACTGATCCAGACCTACATCCCTCACCTCACCTCTGTCATAGCCGTCAGGAGCAAGCATTGGTCACCACCTACAAACAATGGTAGCTGTTCAGGGCATGATCCATGTATTATTTACACTCTGTTAAAACCCTGATCTAGAAAGGTCCAGTTTACTTGGTGAGTTTCCACAGTGTTCTTCACTGAGGTATCCAAGGACTCCACAAACAGTAGTTTCCCTTGTGAAACAAGGGAGTGACATTTCTCCATGCAATAGTCCAGGCAACAAGGTGCACAGAGTAAAGACAGAATCACCCATTCACTCTGAGTGCCAGATTTCCTTGACTATATTTCAAAGTTTTGAGTATTAAATAGGATATAATAATTCAAGGCAAAAATACAACTGAAAGAAAACAAAGAAAACATTCTGAAGTTGAAACCATAGTGCCTCATTGCAAACTCAGACGACAATCAATGATAAGGAATTCATTAATGTATAAGTGAAATAATCTACCTTGAACCACCAAGGGAGTCATGACAGAGATTCCCAAGGCAGCATTCACCATCCAGACACAGGTTTAGGTCTGCAGGCCCTGTCTTGATGACCTGTGATCCTAGACTGACCATACCTAGACCCTGACTCCCTCCACCTGATCCTGGTGCCAAGATCCAGACCCCTTTGCAACATTTTGTGCTTTGTCCCTTGCCCAAAAGCCTTGGAAAGGAAAAGAGGAACCATTATCCCAGCATCACTAAAATTGTAGCACTAAATGGGCATGTGTGCCACATGCCACTATCAATTAATGCAATTGCTGCCAAGGCTCATCTACACAGGTGAAATTTTTTTGTTGTTGCATTTAATGTTCATGCCAATTAAAGATATCAAACTCATGTGGAGAGGGAATTCATATGGTGGATATATTGCCAGAATTCACATTAATCCAAAAACACCTGTTGCTGAAGTTTTGATGTTTTACAATACTGCAAAAGTCTCTTTCTAAGAAAGGCCTGAACCCAAAGTTGAGCAGACAAGTACACAGCACAAGAAGTTTCACCACAAGCCTTTCCAGTGTGGCAAAGCTACAACCCACTGAAAATCACTGGAAAGGAACTTGATCAGGACAGCTGTTATTCTTCCCCTCCACAATTTCCTCTGAATCCTCTACTGCTTCTGAAAGACTTAAATGATTTATACATATATATAATTTTTTTTTCAGAAGCCTTTTACCCTCATCCCTACCCACTATAAATTGCACTGAACCCATGCTGGTTTGAATCACTCTCCTCTTAGCTGACCCAATGGGCACAAGGTTCCTGATCCTCTCCAGAGTCACCTCAGGGCAGAGGTAAGCCCCACACTCATGGGAGCTGTCAGTCTCTGAATAGACTTGAAATTTCCGTGGCAGCATCCATGAAAATCACCTGCCCTGAGAACTTCTCACAGAGAGGATGGGTGCACGTAATGACAACTCATCTTTATACATGTTTGTAAATGTATATGCATGTATCAAGAAAGGGTTAAATTCTTTAGCAAGTTTAATATTGTTTGGTCCCCACCAAAGACTGCCAGCTGCAGCTGGTCTGTACAGGGTCTTGCCTACAAGCAGGTCTCCTACAGGAATCTCGTGTAACTCTTTCTCTTTGCTGCCATAGGCAGTTTTCCAGACAGCCCTGAGAACTACTTCTCTTGGAAGACTCACCGTGGCCATGCTGGGCTCTGCTTCATTATCTCACTGCTCTAAAGAGTCTGCCTGTATGCACTTGCCAGTCATGCTGGGTTTGGCATGTCCTTGAAACCCTGATCCTGCTGGGTCCATCTCTTCCCTCAGTGTTCATCCCTTATAACATACGAGACAGGGGAGAGACCCTCACGTGGAGCACGAGGGCTGAGGGAACACCTGAGTGCTTGCACGGCGGTCCCTGCCGCCTTGAGGCAGGACCTCAGGAACAGCAAAGGGAGACAAGAAAGCAGACAGCTTCTTTTTATTCTTTCTATGACATTGCCTGGAGGTCAAAGCCCTTTCTCAGTGGTTCTCTTCACTACTTCATGTCTGTGCGGGCTGCACCCGAAACAGCAGGTCTGGGTGTCCCTGGCTGCTACTGTGTCACCCTGCCTGAGCAAACACACCTGGCCCTTCAGCTCCTCTCTTGGGTCCTTGCTTGGTTTGTTACTCCAGGGGAAAAGAGTGCCTTGATGAAAAAGCTCCCTTTCCTAGATATTTGCTATGCTATGGTCCCCTCTGTTTTGTACTCAGATAAAACTCCTGTCCTTTTGGCGTGGGCCTTCTTATCCCAGTCCTGCTGCCTTTGGTCCCTTCAGAAACTATTTTTCTCACAACACTTTGCTGAGTCCATCTTGTCCTCAGTATTAAATTAATTACACAAAAATACTAAATCAAACAAATAATTGCTTACTCATGATATACTAATTAATGAGTTTCCAGTGTACCTTTTAGAGTGGTTAATTTTCTAAGCAGTTTTTAAAAGGAGCTACATCCTTCAAGCAATGCACACTGTGGCATCAGTAGAATTTGAATTTGCAAAATTCATGACACAAACCTCCAACATCAGAGTGGGGATCACTACTGTAGAAGTAAGCCACTATTTTAGTATATGGGTTTTTTTCTGCTTCCCTCAAGCCATAGCCTTATCACTGTTCCACAAAACTTTCCAGAAGAACTTCTGCATTGAGTCGGGCACTGCAACCACAAATGGAAAATTTCTGCACAAATGTATATAGACTGCAGAGGCTACAAGCTACTGAAATCAGTCTTAGAGAAGCCACAGGAGGAAATCTCAACAGGCATTGCTAGCCAGGCTGTGCACAGCAATAATGCATGTAACTCCTTCTAGAAGATAATTTTAGCATCATGCTGAGTCCAGATACCTCACAGTTCCTTTTAAGAACTGAAATTTACTTCAGATGGAAACATAGAAAAGTTTTGTTTTGTTTTTTAAAAAAGGTAATGTGTTCAATGTGGCATCTATCAGGTTTTATTTAGTATGCACACAAAGACTTGGGCTGTGCATGCAACAAGCAGAAAAAATATGAGAAAAGCAAGGAAGAGAAATATACTCTACAAATAAACAAATAAAACCCCTTGCTCTTAATGTACCTTTCAGCAGCATCATTCTTCTGTCCCACGGCAGGGTTAAGGTGAGGTTAGGTTTAGGGCTGGGACCCCAAGGTCCTCAGGGCTGAAGGTCCCCCTGCATCTTGCTCGGTAGAAGAGTTTGAGAGATAAAACACTATGTTCTAGATATGTTCATCCTTGGATGTCTGGAGAGAAAATGGAATGAATATCTGTAAAGATCTGAACTTTTTCATAGTGGTGAATAATTAGAAGCAATATTAGAAAGGAAAGTTTGAAACTAAGAAACTATTCACCCTCAACAAGCCTTAAGTGTCAGGCAAAGCTAAAAAATTCAGCCATTGCATGTTCTCCATCAAAGTTAGATGTACTTCTGTGCTGGCAAGAGGTAGAAACAATTTTAGCAGGGAAAACATGCTATCCCAAGGACTTCTTATTTCCTTCAGGGAAGGAAAATGCAGCTATGCACTGCTTGCAGGGAAACTATGCTTGCCTTGCTTCCAAGGCATTGCCTGTGTGCAACGCTCCAGGTTTTGCAACCACAGAAGCATTCCTAGGCAGAAGGTTTTGTTCACCAAGTACTGAATCTTCTGTTCATTTGGGGTTATCCCACGATTCACCCCTCTCTTCAGAACTGCTGGAAGCCCCCACAGGGCTCCCCATTAGGGCTGCCAGGCAGTGGAATGAGCAGAGGGAAGCTGCTGATGGAAAACACTGCTCTCATGCTGCCCACGCTTCCAGAACAGTGACAGCCCAGTGTCAGTGTCACTCCAGTGTCACTGAAGACCTGCTCAGCTCTGTGTCAAGGAGCAATGGCTGTGCTGTCACCAGGCCAGAGCTCACACATACCAGGTCCCACACCCAGGGCCTTGGTCTCCTCTTCCGCTCTTGCTTGCAGGGAGCAAGAGCACAAAGCATATTTTTGTCATTCCTGTTCCTAAGGAGGAGACTCTTGGGGAAGAAGGGGAAATCTCCATTATCACTTCAATGGATGCATTGGATTTGTACTACAGGTAAAAGCTTTCTTTGCTGCCAGTAGTATTTCAAATTTTATGCCAGCTACCCGCATGTCATTAACTCCCTCTGAAAACCCTCCTTGATTCTAGAACATGACTTTTCACTGTACCATCACCTGCAGTGACTGCAGCAGTTCACAGTTCCTAGGCTACGTGCCAAAAAATTTCATCTCTAGATTTGCCCCAGAATGTCCAGATTTTCAGTAATGTTATGCAGCTGGAATCTGGGTTTCTTGCCTTTCTTGAAAATTTATGGACATTTCTCAAGAAAATCTTTCACAAACATAGGTCAAATCATTAAGACATGAACCTTGTTAACCTCCCATATAAATGCCCTAGAGATCAGCCTCTGTTTCCCTCATCTTTACCTGTTCCTCCAAGTAAGATTGCACTTGGTCTTTGAACTCTACAAATGGTATCTGCACACTTCACTAGAGTAACACTTGCTTTGGGGAATTTCCTCAATGCTTTGGTCATTTTGGGTCACTTCTTCACCCACAGTCAGGCATAGAAGAGCAATAACCATGAGTTTCTTGAAATTCAGGTCCAATCAGCTTGACCATAGTAGCTTCCCCAGTGAGGCTGATGCCTTTTTTTATTTTAACTGTATGCCTACATGAAATGCAGTTACAAAAATTAAAATACAAATAACAACAACAAAAAATTTGAAAAAATACCACCACCATTTTCTCTCCAAACTGGGGCAAGTCACTGTGGAAAAACACTCTGTTAACAGCATGAGTCTCTTCTGTGGCCATATCTGCACAATTTTATCTTGTAATTAGACCTTGGCTCTGGCCAGTGAGAGATCTATTAGCTAAAAGTACCTCAGACAAAAGGAAGCCTTAGTGCATAAATTAATGCAAATCAAGCCTGGGCTCTTCCCTCCTGTGATGCTGGAAGCTGTTTTGTTCTCTGTGTTGCTGCAAGAAAAGAACGCTCTGCTGTAGCCTGGGGACACCAAGCTGATGAGAGGGGAGAAGAGGGCAAGGCAGAAGACAAGATCCAGGACCTCAGCTTTAAAGCCTGGATGAGAAAGAAGTATTCAGAAAACAGTCAACTTTGTGTATTGGTGTTGAAACCAGACCAACCATGGTGTGTCCACTGGAGTGTCACCTGGAGGAAATGCAGAGGAGGAAATGCTAGCCACTGAAAATGCCTTCTTAGACACGTCAGGAAATGAACGTGCCTTGACAAAACAAATTGGGGATGGCTCAAATCTCCTTAGCAGCATAGCAAAGTTCAGCAACAAGACCCCAAGAAGTCCCAAGTGGAATACACTCCACCTCTGCAGAGGAGAGCAGTGTTGATGAGTCTCAGCTGCTGTAAAGACTTTGGCTGCTACTGATGCATTGGAGATCTGCTGTCCCTGCTCCACCACATCAGGTTTTCATTGCTGCACCAGGGGGACTCAGTCTGGAGAGGTTTTCTGGTCCCACCAGAAAACTGTTGCAAAAAAGTGAACATATTCCAAAGCATACAGTGGATGGAAGTCCTGTTCCCTAAATAATTCATTTAAATATGTAGTCCATGCCTGGTAATAGCAGACAAGCTCAAATGGGATTGGTTTTTTAGGCTTGGGCTTTTTCAAGAGAGAGAGTTTATTCAAGCAAACCTCTGTTTCTACTCTCCTTTTTCCCTGTTTGACCCACAAATGTCCTTTGACCCCATCCCTTCATTTAAAAAGAGCTGGTGCCAGTCTGAGAGGGTGTTTCCTAACCACAACCCAAGCTAGATCTGTGCCAGCGCTCAGGCAGGCTCACTTGGGCTCACCCAGCTCCATGAACAATGCTGTAGCTGGAGGAAAGTGCCAAGTATCCCAGAAAATTGGCTCCATGGTATTCCTTTCATGTCAGTACTTAGGCAGGATTTATTTCTTTGTTTGTTTTCTTCAATGGTGCTTGGGGGATATTTACCCTTTGCTAGGCTCACATTGCTGGTCAGGAAAAAGACTCCCCAGGCAGCAGGAATTTGATGTCCCACAGTTTCTTATCTGCAACTCTAGTCCAGCTTGTATTAATAAAGGTTGAAGATTATTTAGGACTCCCAGTCTGCTGGGCCAGCTGCAGAGGGGATGGGAAATTCAGGATGGACTTACACTCACAGTAAAACATAATACATGCAATAATATGTGATTTAACAAATATTTTCATATACTTAATCTAATAAACACAGCATATACTCTAATGTATATGTGGGCCTGGTTACTTACATTCTCCTTTAACAGTTTGTGTAAACAGGTCCCAGCTGTTCGACTGCTTTTGCTGGTATTGTCGATGTTTTCCCAATTTTATCCTGGAAATACAGAGAAAATAAACACTTTGTAATTATGTTTTTGGCAGCAGCCTTCACCCTTTTACTGGTGTGAAGCTCCCCTAGACTCCTGTCACCTGACATTTCACATTCCCCTCTCTGAGGCACCAACGGAGGCTTGGGTGCCTGGGAGCACAGCGCTGCAGGGGCAGAGGCAAGCAGCTGAGCAAGGCCCCAGGGAAAGCTCTTCCCAGCAAGCTCACAGGCAACTGACATGATCCTGCATGGCTGAGGGGGAGTATTGGCATCCCCCTGCCACCCCTGCCCATTCACTCTCACCTCCAGCAACCAATACCTCAGCCGAGTGCCCGTGGCTGCAGAGTCCCTGTGGTGCACACTGAGCCGTGCCCATGAGAGCTGTGCTGCTCCCCATCAGGCTTGGTGCCTCATTCCCATTCCCACTTGGGTGCCCACCAGCCCCAGGAGAAGCTACGTGCCCAGTGAGTCTCTGGAGGAGAGAGCAGCTCCTGGGGGCTCTGCCACAGCTCAGCTGTGAAGGTCAGGATGGGCTCTTGGCTTGCAGAATTAGTCATATGATTAGAGCAAACAGGTCTGGAAAGATGTTCAGGTCTTTTGGTGCAATCCTACTCCAAAACAATCACTACACACTAGGCACCACTGATGCATTTCTGCTCAAACTTTCCCAAAATTCCTCCAGTGATAATCTCGCAACCTCCCTAGGCTTAATTATTGTTACTATGGGTACTCCTTGGCCAATCCTAGCCTGATGTAGTACTGATCCATTATTCTTTGTCTCAGGCAGACATCCAGGCCATTCCCTTCCACTTTACAGCAGTATTCTGGACTGTTGCAGGCTCTCATCCTGTGCCTCTCCTGCAGCAGCTGTGCACTGTTTGCAGTGCATGGGCACTTGTTAACCTCCCTGCAGACCCCAGGTGACTGCACTCCTACTGTGATACAGTTTCTAAGTCCTTGGACCAATGCCTACCTCTCCAACCTACTCCCTACATCTTCCCCTCTGAACAGGGGTTCCTGTATAGCCACCAGCCTCCCCCCTTGGCCCCTTAGAGTTGCCGCCCAGTCTGGCTCTACATGGCATGGAGGGAGCCCAGTGAGGAAGAAGACAGAAAAGCCTCAGGCAGACTTTCTCCCCTGAGCTCCCTGCGTTGTCCTTCCCATATCCTCGCAGAGCAGCACTGGCTGCAGACCCCTGACTGAACTGCTGTTCCCAAGGATCCCTCTCCCCTGTCCCCCCACAGCTCAGTTGCAGGGTCCCACCTCTCATGCTCGTTATGCACAGATCAGGTTTTCCAGTCTCCTGACCATTTTTGTTGCCTTCTGTTGGACTCTATCCAACCAGGCCATATCCTGCTGGAAGTTCAGTGCCCTCAGCCAAGCAGAGCAGCCCTGCTGGGGGCTCAGACTTGCTGAGAAGAAAACTCAATCCGTTTGTCTCATAGGCTGTAATTTGGTTCATATTTCTCAGCATGGAGATGACCTGACACTGCTGACTCATCCATTACCTTTGATCCTTTATGACCCCCAGAGCCTTCTCTGCAGGGTGATGTCAATGCAGGTATTTTTCTTCATGCAGCTGCTTATTTCTGCAGAAGGTGGGAGCTCATCCTTGTCCCTAGAAGAGAATTGCATCCTATTTTTCTCAAACTATTTCTCCAATTTGACAAGACCATTTGTCAAGCTCAAGCTGTGTCTTCCAAAGTACTTGCAGCCTATTCCTGCTTGCTGTGGTCTGCAAAGTTAATAAGCCTGTTATTTATTTTAGAGACCACCATTAATAATGACCTGGCCTGGCATTTCCCTGCTAGTGAATTTCTTCCCAGAGGCCACCCTGTTCATTCTTCATGAAGCTTTTCTGTGGAAATTGGATTTAGTCAGGCAAGAGATAAGAAGAAGCAAAGCTAAACTCAGATTATTGCTCATTTCCCATCTGAGGGGGAAAAAAGTATCACGTAATGCATGTCATCTCCTTCATTTAGCAGTCAGAGCCAGTAGCAAGTTACAAATGTCTGTCCCTACGCTGTGGGTGTGTCACACAGCCACCAAATCAAGACCACCTCCTATGTGCCAGTGTGTCCCATGGAGCTGAAAGATGGAAGAGGACAGGGCATGTAGTGGCTGGGGCAAAGATTATCAGTGAGCCTGGGGGAGGCTGCCAAAGCAGGACACTGCTGAAGGCAGGGCAAAAGGCAAAAGCCGTGGGACCATAAACAGAGCCATAAAAAGAGAAAAGCTCTCTGGCTGCACCTTTGCTTGGCCGACTGAGGATGTAACTTGCAAGCAGTCTGTCTGTATCTCCTATCAACTCAAAAGAGTTTCCCAACTCTCGCAGGTCCTCAGCAATCACGGCCAGTTTCCTGTCTCACTGCTGCACTGAGCAGGGGCTCTCCCCACCCTGACAGCTGCTCCCAGTGACACAGGAGCAGATGGCAGCAGTGATCACAGAGGCTCTGCTACCCTGCGTTGCTGCAGTACAAATTCTCTCTTTTCCGAAGCCAGAGCTACCCAGTGACTGCTCTTTCCATAGGCTCAGGATGAACTGCTGACGTGCAGACCCTCTACAGACGCCTGCTGCTGGCTCTGCTCCTCTGTGTGCTCAGGAAAATGGAGCTCAGCAGCACAGCCCCTGTCCCTGCTTGCCCATGGAGGCCTCCGGGCTAACAAAGGGATTGTTCCTCCTTGGGTACACTAAGGGATTTGCAATGACAGTAAAGAACCTCTCTCCTTTTCCATGATCTACCTCCTGCCCTAGTACTTTCAATATCCTGTCTCACAAGGAGAATTCATTCGTGATTGAGGTATTTTTCTTATGAGGTGTTCTGGGTTTTTTTTTTCTTCCCGTCTGTTTGCAACCAGCAAATGGACCCTTGGAGTATAGCAGCTACAAGAATATCTGAAACTTGGGTTTTAGCCTGGAGGGATGTTATTAAAGAAGAATTTTGAGACTTTGAAGACAAGAGTAATGGGGATTTAACTATTCAAATGTCCAAAGTTCCCAGACAACACGGAAGATACCAGACGGAAATGCAAAGGAAGAGCTCAAAAGGATAAATCTGTGTGGTTTAGGAAAGAGAAGGGATGAGATAATGTCTAGAAATTGATTAAAGTAGAGAAGTGACTGTGTAAACTGGGAGGAAGAGCATAAATCAGGCAAGAAATGTGTTCAGAATTAACTCAGAGGACAAGTCCAGAGAAGAATTTTGCTGTCACTGTTATGGCAGTAACACTGCCATATATCTAGTTTTACACCACTTCAGTCCCAAACTACATCTCAGCAGACATGGCTTTTTCACAGAACCTGAGTGCCCTGCTCAAAGGAAAGACAACTTAAAAGAAAGATAAAGATTCTGAAGGTCATATGCAGTCAAGTTTTGAAGACTATTTTCTCCACAAAAAATTCTTTTGTCAATTTTGTTTATTTTCACTCTTCAAAGTGAGCAAGAGCTGGCAGCAGTACATCATGCCAGGATAGCTATGGCTTTGCTTGGAATGAAATACAAACAAAACTTTGCCAGTGATAAAGTTCCCAGGGCTCACCACCTGGAAGGAACTTCTTGGAAGATTTCATAAACTAAGAGAAGCACTTAATTCTCAGTTAATTTTAATTCAATTTTGTACCAAACCCCCTCCCCATCCTCTCTTCAGATCTTCAGAAAAACTCTCCTAGTAATCTCTCCAGGCTGGCTGTGGGGCACCATCAGGGCTGCAGGATATCTCCCTATATCTCAAGGCTGAGATAATGCTGTAGGTCTCTGCTTCCAGGTCCTCAGGAGTTCTCAGAGTAGCTCCTGGCTCTCTATTCCTCTTGCTCACTGAAAAACCAGGGATACAGACCCTGCACAGGGTCCTTCTCCATCCTTCCTACCCAAAGGCAGTCTTCAAAGGAAGTCCATGGTTTGTAGACTGACAGCAGGAGCAGCCTGAAGGTCGTGGTGCTGGAAGCACAGGACCAGGAAATGCAGGTAGTTAGCTTTTACTTGGGGAAGGGTACAGGAAAATTGTCAATGTTATACCATAAGTTAAAGGAGGCTGCAGGAGACAGTGAGTGCTAATATTGTGGACAGACGGAAAAAATACAAGTAACATATCTGGTGGTAGATTGCATTTGAAAACATGGCAGACAAAAGGACTTTGAGGAACAAAGGGCAAAGGGAATAAAGATTTTTAATGTTTCTTCACATCAAAGATTCAGGACCTATCAGAAAATCCCTAGAGCCAGCTGATATTATAAAAGATCACAGCAGATATGGCCATTTTTAAATTATTTATTTGCTCAGCACTCATAGTGGAAGAAACTTTGTGTTCAAATGGCTCCAGCCATTCTCAGGGGTTAGGACTCTTAAGAAAGACTAGGTAGAAATAAAAATTACTTCAGAGGAGAGACTTAAAAAGTCACAGAGTGAATAGAAATGAATTACTAAGGTTGATAATAAGTACTCAGGAGATCTATGTCTCTAAACTGGAAGAGCTAAGATCATAGCAGTGATGGATGTGTCATTTAAAATTACTGGAAAGTTAAACAGGGGCAAACATGAGGTCATCTTTAAAATTTGCTCCATAGGTGATGGGAGTAACTACATGCCTCTTATTCCAGCTTAGATACTACAGTGGGGTCTGCCAATCTGTGCTGCATCTATGTGCTGTTGCAAAGTCTTTACTGGGAAACTGCAGGAGTGGCTTCTGTGAGAAGATGCCAGCAGCTACACCTGTTTCAGAGCCAGTGCCAGCCAGCCCCAGGACATATTCACCAAAGCTGAGCTCATCAGTGATGCTGGTGGCACCTCTCTAAAACATATTTTTAAAAGGGTAAAAATCCTGCACAGCAGCTGGAGAGAGAAGTACGAATATGTGAGAGAAACAGCCCTGCTGACACTGAGGTTAGTGCAGAGGAGGGGCAGGATGTGCTCCAGACACGAGCCGAGATTCCCCTGCAGCCCCTGGTGCAGGCCCTGGTGCAGGCCCTGGTGCAGCCGATGGTGCAGCACCTGTGCACCTGCAACCCACGGAGAACCACAGGGGAGCAGAGACCTTTTGAGCCTCTGCATCTGTTTTTAAACTGACATGACAGAGACAGGAATACAACATTTCAAAGGGTGACTGATGCCCTTGGCAGCACTGAAGAATTCTTGATACTAGGTCTTTTATCAAAGAACTATCTTTAGTTTGTAGATGTGGGAACAATTTCACTGGTTTTATCTCCAATGACATTACAAAGGCTATTGCAAGAATGTTTTCAGCCCACACACAATTTAAAGTGGCTGTTTCTCACCACCATCTAAGAAGGTTTATGTTGCTAGAGAAGGTCAGCTGAGAGCACAGCTCCTGGAGAGCCCCACTATCTTATAAATGGGCAGTAGAAGACAAAATACCTTCTGCCCCAGGGAAAGAGGGGTTCACCTAACCTGCACTTAGGTATCTACAATGGAAATGTGTGCATACAATGTCAATAAGGCTAGTGCAAGCACTTCATTCTTTAATCTTGGTGTTTTGGCTGTGTGACTATTTTTGATTATTTTGAGCACCTGCTCTGTTTTCAAATATTTTGTTTTCATTGTAACTCTCTGTTCTTTTTTGTCAGAGGGTGGAGGACTTAAGTTGTCCAAAAAACCCCCAGATATTTCCTTTTGGTTTATATGTTTGCAAAATTACAGAACTGATCTTTGCTCTGTGCTGGCCATCATGTCTTCACTTGCTGAGTCTAACACTATCCTGCCTTCCAATAGTTTGATTAAAAGAAGAAAGGACATGTTACGTATGACCCTAGGAAGAGCTGCCATAGCTTACCAGCAGAGAAATTGCCAGACTCACTGAGTTCAAACCCCAGCTTTCCAAAGTTACATAATTAAAAATCCACCCATCCTAAGCTTGTAAGCTGGTACTTTTCCTGCCTGACTAGAAACCTGCAGGTTAACTGAAAAAGAAGCAGTGGGTGAAGAGCAAGAGCTTCCCCAGATTATAAAATGTTAATTAGCAGGGATGTTGATAAAATATTAATTAGCAGGGATGTTAGAGGCATCACTGGATGCTCAGGGAAGTTCAGTGTATCAGCAGGTCTACCCAAAAGTACTCATTGGCTCTGAACTCCAGCAGCACAAATTCAGCTGCTGATACTGATCCCATCATTTCCCTTTCAGTCCATTCCTTACTACTACAGCTGGGAAAGTTTTCTGCAGGGAAAGGGGTGAGAGAAGAGAGGAGGAAAATTTCTTTGACCCATGAAGATTCATCACTCTGGAAGAGTTAAAAATTAATGAGAGACAGGAGAGGGAAATATAAAGCTGAGATTAGTTCCTTGTTTGTTTTCTTGCTCCCCACCGTGAAGTTATAGAAATGCATCCAGTGTTCTCTTTCTCCCACAGGCAGTTAATTACTTGTGTGAATAGTTTTCAGTGCTTCCTGCTGGAATATCCCAGAACCCCTGGCCCAGTGTCACTGTCTGCCACCTCCTCCCCACATAGCCAAAAGGAACAATAAAAGATCAGCTTAGCAGGGTCTTTTTGCAATCAGGATCTCCCTTCTGCCACCTGCAGTGGCCGGACTGTTGGGGCTGGAGCTCAGTTTGTTAGACTGAGAGGAAACAGAAGAAGATGTGTGAAAGTGTAAGACAGAGAAAATAAGAGGGACTGTCAATAAAGAGGGACTCAAACAGAGAAAGGTTCAGCTCTGTGACTATAACTACAAACTGTGAAACATCTCTATTTTTTTGGCATCAGTCATCTTGGGGTTTCCTTCTCCACCTAGTTCCTCTTCACTGCTTTCTTTAGATTCCTGTACAGCTGTAGGTATCTCTGACACTGCTCAACCCTAACTTACCACATATCCCAAAAGCCTTACCATGCAGCCAGCATGGTTCATGGAGAGGGCTGATAATATCACTTATTCACAGATCTTCACTGGACAGAGAACCTGGCAACAGCCCATTGCTCTTGCTTGTGGTTGCAGCCACTCTTATGAAGAAATCCAGTCAACACCTTAAGCTTAGAAAATGCTATGCCACCAGGAGTGGCAAAATATCCATGAGCTATCCATTCTCCTAAGCAGGACCCTGCTCACACAGCCCTTCATTTGTGTTGTTTTCTTTCTGACATGTTCCTGCTGCCCAGAGATCCAATAACACAGTAAGGCATCTTTGTCTTCGTTGGCTCCTCTTGGGTGCTGTGGGTCCCTGAGGACCTTCACAACTCCACACAAGGGGTAACATCAACTTTCAGCTGAAAGCAATACTTCCCCCTTCACCTGCACTAGGTGGCTCTTACAGAAGCAAGCCATTCCATTCTTCAGTAATTGAAGCCTGGAGTAACTTTTCCTCCCTATTTTGGCTGTGCTTATAGTGCTGGTATATACTGATACATATAGATAGAGATACATACACATATATGTTATACTGCTAATATATGCTGATATTCTGGTAGTACAGACCTCACAGGACAACTCTCCCTGGTGACATCATCACTGACTCTTCAACGGAATGGAAGCAGCTCATCCTACTCTGAAAATACTCGCAGGATACCCTTGAATATTGCTGTCAGCAGAGGTTTCCTCTCTGGCTAGACACATTGGAGGAACAAGGAATGAAACAGGGAGTCACATCTGAGAAAGACACCACAGCAGAAGTAGGGTCTGATTCTGCTGGACACTCCCACCCTCTCTGGATGCTCACACCTCCTACAGACACTCCTGGGCAGCTGGGAGCCTCACAGCTCCATGGGATGATGCAACCACAGGAAGTTTTGCTCCCACTCCCCTGTCCCCAGCACAAGATGCCAGTAAACTGAAGTGGGTTCAGCAAGGGCCACACCAGGTGGGTGGCAGCTGGAGCACTCCTTTTGAGAGGTGGGGTTGATGCACTTTGTCACCTGCACTTGATGCTTGTCCCACAGCAAAATGCAACAGCTTCCAGTGCAGGCACTTTCCTCAGCTTCAGTGAGATGGTGAGGAGAAAAGGAAGGCAAGAAAGAAACGAGTGAGGACTTCCACAGGGTGAAGGACCCTGGGACTGCTCCATCTCAAGAGGTTTCTTCCTTCCAGTCCATCACTTCTCCTCCCACCTCTCTCTCTCTTGAACACTCGCCTTGCAGCCAGGACCCTCCTCCAAACAACCATCTTGAGGAATGTCCCCAGCCCTGCCCCCCTTTCGAAACTTCCTTTGCATCCCCAGGTTTTCAGAGCCCAGCCCGTGCACACCCAGAGGCCTCCCCAGCGCGGGCGGGCAGTCAGCAGGAGCAGTACATAGCAACAGCGAGCACTCCCCGGGAGCTTTGCTGACACTCCCCAAGGATTCCCACCCACCCTGCCGGCCAATAAATTCCCCTGTGCCAGCACCTCCATGCGGCAAGGAGGCACCGAGCAGGTTCCCCGCCATGCAGCTGCTCATCCCGGCCATCCTCTGCCTGCTGGGCTCCTGCTGCCTCCGGGGCACAGCGGCACGGCGGTACGAGTCCGTCCTCATGGTGCCAAATGGAGGGCCCTGGGGCTCCTGGGGGCACAAGCAATTCTGCCCCAGCGGCTACGCAAAGGGATTTGAGTTGAAGGTAAGCTTTGACTTCTTCTTCGGGGGGGAACGAAGCCTGCTGTGAGTCGATGTTATTTTGTTCTGATCGTAGCGGGGCTGGCCACAGCACTTTGCTCCATCACAGCAATTTGTATTGTATCTGCATCATGCAGGCTTCTCAGCAAGAAATTTCTAGTGCAGAGTATCTCTCCAGGCTCCCTGCCAGTAAGTGATTTCTTAGCAGAGGGGTCTCTTGGGTAAGAAAATTCCTGGGGTTGGTACATCGGAGCCTGTTCCCAGGGGCAAGTCCCCCCTGCCAGCATCCCAGCTCTGGATATCACAGCACATGGTGACAGGGTGGGATGGCCTGGGACAGCAGCCACCAAGCATTCCTGTTTCCAGAGTGCCTGCTCCACCATTTGGAGAAAAACAGAGGTGGACAACAGCAAAATGGGCTTCCTCAGAAATGTCATGGAGCTGCCTCACAGCCCTGCTCAGCTGCAGTAATGTTCTTGCTCTGTTCCCAAAGCCTCCTGCCATCCCTCCTCACCATGACCTCTTTCAAAAGGGTGACCTCTCCCTTTTACTTTGCCTCTTCTCAGGTCCAGCCCTTCCAGGGATTTTGGCTGTTTGGTGATGACACGGCTCTGAACGGTGTGCGCCTGCTCTGCACGGACGGCACAGTCATCGAGTCCTCCGTGGGCTGGTGAGCAGCCTTCCCTTTCTCATCCTCCTGCAGGGCAGCAGGTCCTGGCAAGCTTGAAGGGAAACCAGTGCAATGGTTTCTCCATAGGCAGCCACACTCTCTGTGAAGGTGGCTCAACATCCCACTTGAGGAGGTGGGTGAGTTCCCCTTGGCCACAAAGTGTGAAGGTTTCAGGGTAAAGGTCTGGTGCCAGGAAAAAGAGCAATGCTTTGGAAAATGAAGGAAAGATCAGAAATTACAGATCTTAAGGCTATAATTTCTCCTTTTCCTCAAATTCTTACTTTGGAAAGTACATTAAGTAACAGGAACATAGCAAGCAGCTGAAACTGCCAAGGGGTTCTGCAGGAAGAGGGCAGACTGGAGCTGGTGGTGGCTGGGCATCCAGGAGAGTGAAACAGTGCAACAGCTGCTAGAAACCCACTGCCCCCATGTACATCCCTTGCCCCAGGACTGCCAGGCCCCAGGCAGGTTGTGACGTAGATTGCAGCACAGCAGGGGCTGGACAAGCCTTGGTAAGTTGTTTTTGCCTCTGGCAGTTGGGGGAACTGGACGAAGGCCCAGCTGTGCTCCAGCAACAAGCTGGTGTCGTTCTCGCTGCGCGTGGAGCGGCGGCAGTACCTGCGTGACAACGTGGCCGCCAACAACGTGAGGTTCGCCTGCTCCAACGGGACCCTGCTGGAGGGCCGGGGACTTTCGGGGGGTCACTTCGGCCCGTGGAGCAGCAACTGCACCTCTGGGGCCATCTGTGGGCTCCAAACAAAGGTGGAGAAACCCCAGGGAAACTGGGATGACACGGCTCTCAATGACATGAGGGTCTTCTGCTGTGAGTAAGCCTGACTCCCCACCCCATGCCAGCATCTACAAAGCTGCACAGCATTAAACCTTGAATCTGTCCTTGCAATAAGAGCAGTGTACAGTTTTTTCTGTCTTATTTTGCTAAGGGTAGCCAGACCCCATGGCTACAGCACTTTGTAAGAAAGGTCTTTGCATTTATGGTGATTAAGCTTTGTAACAAATTTATAACCTACAAAATTCCTGTGAGGAGCACAGGGGATTCCCACACTTGTTGGTAAGGCAGGAGGTGGGACTATAAGGGCTGAACAATCAAGTAGAAGAGGGATCATCTGCCCTGGAAGAAACTGGTGTTTCAAAGGAGAGGAAGGGGAACTCTGAGCATTATACTGGAAACTGTATTTCCTTTATAATGCTTAGGATTTGCAGGGATCACTATTAGACATCCATCCACCTATCCATCCATCCATCCACAAATAAGTTCAAATGCACCATACAGTGGTCCCAGCTCCACGCCTCTCCTCCCAGCCTTCTCAGCACAGCACCTCAACATCTCCAGGTGCCCCATGCAAAAGAGTCATCCCAAGGATTTTTGTTTCAAAGCCTGCAGTAATTCACATGTATTGCAGTCAGAAATGTACCTCTGCATAGGTATTTTTCCTGAGCCCACCACCACCTCCTTCAGCATCCAAACCTCCTGCTCATCTCTTCCCTGGAGTTCATATTTTATTTTCCTGGGGCTGTAGGCAATACCTTGAGTGTGAGGACTGCAGCCATAACAAGGATGGGGCAGGGATTAGCCACAAACCCAGGGTTCACAGGGCATTATGCAGGAACAGGCTGGTTGGAGAGCACTATGGTGCACATGTGCAGGAAGGACTCAAGGAGGAAAGGAACAAACAGCAAGGATCAAGAGAGATCCAGAGAGAATTTCAAAGGTTTCAACAAAGACTTTCCTCAGTCCCAGGAGTGCACAGAGGAGGCAGAAATCTGAGAAAGACATAGGAGGGAAGGAGAATATCCTCAACTCTGTAAAGTTCATAGACTTTTCCCATAATCATGTAGTTGAAATTTGTTTGCTACAGTATTCTCTCTGATAAGTAAGTCTTGCTTAGGAGACTGTGAATGGTCCTCAGTACCACCTGTGAGCTGAGACTTTCTGTGCACACATCTGAACACACCGACAATGTTATCTTTGCTTAGTCCCTGCTGGGATTCCAGATGTTCCAGAGGTTTCTGAAGCATTAACTCTACCATTGTGTGCCCTTATGCATCCAAAGGGACTGCTTGCCACTTGGCATGCAGCCAGGAAAAGCCTTACAACAGGTAAACTTACAAGCATATTTAACCCTTTCTGCCAAGATTTTTAAAACAGGTTTGAAAGTCCAAGAAGTTATATTTTTATTGCCAGTTTGTTTGGTTTCCACATGCCTTTCTTATTCCATACCTATACTGGTAAGCCCCACAGAGCCACCTATTATCTCAGGAGAGTACCAGATTTAAAATCAAAAGAGAAACACTGAATACATGGTCTGGCAACAAGGTCACACATCTGCATGGATGATTTCCAATTTTAAGAGATAAAAGCACTCTGGAGGCAGCTCAATTTTTGTTACAAGTATCTCTCTCTACAATTAGATATAATAGGAAAATGCATAACTCAGCTTTTCTTCTGGAAAAAAAGGTTCCCCTAGGGCACTTTGAAGAGCACTGAGACAAAAAGATGGGATTCTTGTCATGAATATCTCAAGGGTTTTTATGTTATCTTTGTATTATTATATCACTTTCATATTACCCATTATTCATTCACTTAAGCAAGTGCTGTACACAGCACTTTACATGGCATTAAACATGAAAGAGTTTCTGTCAACAGGGAGGCTCCTGCAAGAAAACTAGTCTTGAAAGTCATTTCATGGTCTTCCCACTCAGGTCTTAGCCCTCCTCATCATAACAGAAACATTTGATTGGGCTGAATCCAAATGCCATGGCATTTTTGAATAATAAATATCCCAGTTTCCAGGCAGAGGATATCTAACAGTGAAATGCTGGAAGAGATCCCTGTCCATTACTCCTTCAAATTCATTATTTAACTAATACCAGATTTTCTACTGTGTATGTCACTTCTCCACAGCAGTGAACATCAGGGTTTGTCACAGTCCACCACAAAGTGGCAAGGCTCATGTCAAGGACTCACTTCCTGTGCACTCACACCAGCATGTGACCACTCTTCTCTCAGGAAAACCAGAATGGAATACCAGATGGAATTCCAAGGCTCTTCAAAATTCATCTTGCTTCTTGTGCAGTTACTCACCCTGATGCACCAGCAAGAGGTGCTTGAGATGTTTAATCTTACATCCCTCACTACATACACATTTTGCCTTTAGGCATCTGGGGTGAAAAACAGCCAGCAACATCCACTTTTCCTCCATGCACTGGGCAGAACATCACAGTGCTCAAAATTGTGTGTAAGGAAATTCACAGCCACACTTCCTCAAAAGACACAGGTGATGTGCAGCAACAGCTGTTAATGAAGTAACACCAGTTATTCACACAGGGATGGGTTTGAGCATCTGCAGGGTGGGGACTAGCAATGAAATATCAGCCAGGCCTCACCTCATACACATTTTGTTGGATATGGGGAGGGATGGTGGTCTTGTTCTACCCAAAATAACAGCTTTCCTCCTCAGAAAGTCCTAGTTACTTGTCCAGTATGGACTCATTCAGCTAGAGAAGTGCTAATGGAGTTTCACTGCAATAAAGAAGGGCATCAGGTGATTTCCTCAAGCTAAAATATTTGGTAAGGAAGCAGGTAGTAAAGGCAATTCAATGATGTAGTTTAGACTCCAGTGAGTGTAATACAAACCATGAGGGTCTCTCCACAGCTTAGACATGCCCCCAACAGGAGCATTCCTATGATGGTACTGGCATGTTGTCCCTAAGCAGAGAGATGATAGCCCCTGTTCTATCGGAGGGGCTCTGTCTCACTTCTACTGTATGTTCTGGTGACAGATTTCATACACAAAAACCACAGTAATGGACCAGGGCTCCTGTGGCATTTGGCATTGTGCACCCAGGGAACAGAAAGAAGGTCCACGCTCTAACCTTTGCTGCAACTCGAGCACACACATTAGCAGGCATCCTCTTCACGTGCTGAGGTGACGATGCACTTCTTAGAAGCAACAGTCCTGTCCCCCATGTGTCACAACACCTGTGACACCCTTCCTGGACTGAGAAAATAAACATGAATAATGAAATAGAGCAGGATGAAAAACACCTTTGGAAATCTTCCTGGTGCTTCTCCCAAGAGCACTCAAGGAAGACACAGAATGTTTGGATCTTCCCAATTCTCATTCCAAGGTTTTGTTCCTCTGGTGCATTAGCAGCCTTTGGACATTACTGTCACAGGACACAGCTGAAATAACAAATACTAAACCTGGGAAACTGCAGTATTAAAAGCTTTGAAAAATGTTCATGTCAGACATCAGGAACTCACCTCTAGGCACTGAGCATTTCAAACTACCTCTAAAACAGAGGTCAGCCCCAAAAGTCTTGGGAAGCTTGTTTCCTCCCTAAAAGCAGCAAGGATTGGACTCCACTCTGAACTGCACTCTGAGATGTTTCAGCCTAGAAGATCTCTGGGGCTTATCAGCATTCTCATCCTCTGAGACCACCAGATTGCCTTCAAAAAAACTGCAAAGTTTGAACTTGGCTCCACATTGAGCAAATGTCCCCAAAGTTCAGAACTCTTCCAAGCCAGCTTATTTCCTCTAGAACATCTTTAATGAAGTACTTATTTATATTTTCCTTGAAGCAGAAATACTGTGTCTGATTTTATCTCTTATTTTTTATTTTAGTAGATTTGGTTTTGCTTCCACAAGTGTGTCTTTGACCTGTAATAAAATCTGTACTGAAGTAATGGCTAATTCTGAACAAGTAACAATTCCAGTAAATCCAAGGAAGGGTACAAACAACTACATCCCTCTGACCTTTCTGTGCCCCTTTTCAGAAACAAACATGTACTTTGAGCAAAAGAACAAAATTTCTTGTGCTGTGGTTCTGCAGGGCCATAGCAGAGTGCTGCCTATACCCACATAATTAGAAGGAAGGTTAATGAATTGCTAAAGCACATGTTTCCAGGGGATAATTCAGATAGAAGGCATGTTTAGGTAGCCTAACAGTTTATTAAATGAGATTATAATGGACACTTTGCTCTTTGGCAAGTGTCATTTCAAGAAAAATTGATGTAACTCTTTACCTCTGGGAAGTCCATTAGTAAAAGAAGGGCTGTAATCTCTGCTGATGCAAACCAGTGTCAGCTGTCATTTCTTTGGTATGAGTATTTTCCCCTTTTTTCTTTTTCATCCCTTGATATTTTATATCTTCTGATTTTCTGGTAAAAATAGCATTCAGCCTCAGCCATGATTTCACATACACAATTTCTAACACTTACTACTGTATTGGAGATTTCCTTCTCCTGCTCAGCTTCACCACAGTGTTTGCAGGGACATTTCCGTGGAGAGCAGCCCTCTTCCTTCTGCAGGATTCAGCAGCTGACGTAGGAATAACCAGTCTGCTGCGTAGCTTCCCAGTGCTCTGTGCCTAGGAAAGAGGAGTGGGGACACCACACCACCCACACCACTTTGCCAGTACCTACAGCAGTTCCCTTGGATGACCATGAAGAAGCTGAACCCCTGCCAAGGTCTGAAGGTGACCTCGCTGAAGAGGAGGAACATACACATGTCCAGAGAGGCTGTACCCTCACTGGTGTGCATGGGGACCAGCTCCAGCACTGCTGCCCTTTACAGCCACCTGGACCTTTCACAACCATTTCAGTAACACACTTTACCCAGAATATTTTAGTAAAGGAAGTTGGAGTTTTTCTGCCTAAGCTATGTTGTCTATGCAGCTGATTTTTCAGGTGAGATTTCTTCCTAATCTTTGAAGGGATAAGGACATCTTTTGAGAGCTTCCCAATGGTGAATCACCAACCTGAAATGGTGATACTGTGGGGGGAGTATCTTAATAGTAGGAAAAAAATCACCTCTCATTCTTTTTCTCTCTAGAATTATTTTCAACTATATTTAAAAAAAAATAGAAAATTGATTCTATGAAGAAAGCAGACAGTACCATTTGCTGTTCTCATGGTGCTTTCAAGTCTCACATTTAGTTTTACAAGAACAAGACACCAAGGAGGTGCAATAACTTCATCGTCTTGCTAATATCTGTGTCTTGGTTGCAGTTGTACTACATCTACCAAAGTCTCATTATGCAGGTATTTTTTGCCATTTCATCACAATGGCCTGTCAAAAAGCAACTATTGTCTAAGCACCCAATTGCCCTTCCTCTCTAAATATTGCTTGTCTGCCTATACAGCTCTTTATCTAAATGCATTTCTGTCATCTGTAGCAAGGTAATAGGCCTAAAAAGTACTTAGTGTCATCTTGTGTCTTCCACGTTTTAAACTTAAACTGATGCCTCTATTACAGATCTTTCTTGCAGATCCTTGTAGCAGTTTCAGATACCATGTCCCAGTGACTGCAACAGGGAGAAAGAGCATAAAACCTTCCCAATGTTACTGTAAATTTCTTGGGCTGAAAAGTCATAAAATCGCAGAATATCAGGTTGGAAAGGGACCTCAAGGATCATCTGGTTCAACCTTTCTTGGCAAAATCATGATGTAGACAAGATGACCCAGCACCCTGTCCAACTTAAAGTCTGCAGTTGGGCAGGGACCATTTGTCCTGTTATCCATAAATGTCAGTTTTCCCCAGCTTCTTTCATCAGTTTGGGCCTCATTTGCTTTGGGCTTTAAGCTGTGCGGGCTGAGCATAATATTATGTACATAGGGTGTCTACTGTAAGAGGAGGTGACCCTGCAACAAAGGGTTTGCCTCCTTCCCCAAGGCTTTTCATGCAAACTTAGATAATGCCAAGAGGAAGAAATGTTGTGTCTCAGGAGAACCTGCCTTTCACTAAGGAATCTGCATCATTTTATACTCCTGGATAATTTTTTAAATAAAATTAGGCAACGTCTTGAAGGTTGAACATTAAGTTGATGGAAATTTCAATAACTGAGTTGGAAATCCCTCAAAAAATACAAGATTTATAATGGTAGAGAGAGACAAAGACCACAAAATTGGCTACAGAGCAGCCATTACAGAGTCATATGTCTCCAGCATTAATTTTCATACAAAGTGAGTAATATAGTTTTAGTCAGGCCCAACAGCTACAAAAACCTGAGTCATTCCTTTGCACAGGAAGAATAAATTTTGTTAGGGGTCAAATTGTGCTGAGGTTCCTCAATAGAAAACCGTAATTAATAAATAAGCACAAGTCCTTGTTAGGTGATGTTGTCCTGAACAGCACAGAAAAAGTGAGTCAAGAGCCCTTGGACTCTTTTCCCTATTGTCCTTGGACTTGCCAGGAAATCTATATTGCTGAGCTGTAGCCCATGTGTCAGGCAAGCCATACCAGTGTGGTTAAAAGGCTGGTAGAAAGGTCATCTCCAGCTCCTTGGGTTGGATATGTTTCAGTCATTTCTTTCTGTATCCTCAACTTTAGCATCTAAAGAAACTTCTTTTAGTACAGTTTCACAAAGAATGATTGACCAAATAATTGGCCAAATTAAGGTTTTTTAAAAGAAAATCAGGTTTAATTTTCTTTCAGAAAATCGCATTAAAGGAAGCTAGAGCAAATCCCCTGCCAGGGAAAAGCAGACTTTGTTGTACCTAACCACACTGTTAAAATCACTAATTAATGGAGAAAATGTATTTCAGAGGCACTAGGATCTGTAGGTCCAGATTAATTAGGATAAACTTTAATTATTCAGTGGAAATACATGCCACCTTTGAAACCAAAATCATCAAAAGTGGGTGCTTGCTAGCTCAGCAACTATCCCAAACACATTTCCTTTTGCTTGTACTAAGGCAGCAAGTAGACTTAATGCAATTCCAATTTTCTCTGCAAGGCCTAAAGCCACCCCAGTTAGGCAGATTGATTCCCAGAAGCACACCCAGAAGAGGAGAGAGGACTTTGCAGAATATTTCTCCCCCACATTAGAAAAGCTGACTCAGACCTCTTGAAAACTCTTTTGTCTCTCCTAATCTTCATATTGATTGGGGTGAAAATAAGAGGGAAAGTATTTGCTCACAGCTATTTCTCTCAATTGCTCTTCCAATGTTTTGTTTTCCTTGTTATTTTCAAAAGCCATTTTTGTACTTTCTCCAAGCACCCTCAGCAACCTCTCCCAGCATATTTTCAGGGCCATCAGAGCTCCTCCTTCATCCCCTCTGATCAATATTGCCAGCACACCTAGAGCAGCTTCCCCTTTTGTGCCTTGTCTCTGTTTTGGGATTAGCTTCTCTTCAGGTTGGCAGGACCTCCTAGCAGAGAAGAAATATCACCACCAGTGCCATTAATCAAGGCTCTGCCACAGGTAGGAGCAGACATTAGCAGACTACAGGCAGTCAGGAAAACAAGGTTATTTCATTAGCAAATTTCAGATAAAAGCTGGACATCAGTCAACTGGATAACTCAAATTCTTCTGGCTTCCAAATTACAGAGTAAAACAGCATCATTTTCAAGTCTGGGTCCAGCAGCGCCACGGGAAGTGCATGACAATGGAATATGTACCTGGAAGTGGTCATTTCCTCTATGTGGCTCTGCCTGTACCACCACATAAATCAGAAATTTCTCCCTTAAATCTTCCTGTTTCTTGCTTCACTTTCTTGGCAGGTAAAGCAGTTTCCTCTGAATTTTCTAGTCATTTTCTCTTCAGCTCTGAGTCAGTAGGTGCTGGAGCTGGGGATGGTGGAAGCATCCGTCACTGGAAACCCCACTGGAAGCATTTTCCCCTCAGCCTAATTCCATGCTTGAGCTCAAACATGCCATGGAGCAGAGTCATTATGAAAGTCATGCCAGTGAGGTGTGTTGTAAAATTGAGACCCCACATAGGAACTTTGTAATTAAGGAATAAACAGAAGCAATGAGTCATAACATTTGGTGCTGAGGGAGTTTTAGGAAAGCATGTTTTTGGTAACTCATGGAAATAAAGGCACGACTTTTACACAATTTTTTTTTCTTTTCTTGTTAGCAATCATAGGAAGCAGGACACTGATTTTTCAGTTACAGGCAGTCAGGTATCTCATACACAGATGCTGACAGCTGGACTTCGTCACTCCTTCTCCAGATGCTGACACTTGGACTTCACAGCTCTCACAAACAGCACAGGAAGATTACAAAGAAGGAATGGTTTGGGGAAAGGATTTAGTACAAAGATAGGACAGGAATGCTGGGCAGGCACAGGGTTCAACAGGCATTGAGCCATTTCTACCCCTCTTTCTCATTGCCTCATGCTTCTCACCCATTTACCCTAGTCCCTTCCCCTAAACTTCCCATAATAAATTTTACATAATCCCACAAACCTCTTCTGAAACCCTGTAATAAGCTTCACATAGACCCAAAATCCCTCCCAAATTCTGAACACGCTTGCAATAATCATTTTTGCCCTCTTTATCAGTGACAAAGCTGAGGCTGATGCCATCAAGGCTGTGCCTGAGTAGGGTTTTTACTGGTCTATTTATCAGCAACTAAAGTTTTTTTGTATTAACTGGATTGTAGTTGGCTTGAGTTCCAATTGTCTCTGTCTCACCAAAGGAGGGAATCTAATTTCTAGGCATAAAGCTTTTGATACAACTTTTTTGAAAAGTTTTTACGTACATGTCAACATGTCTCAAGATCAAATCTGAAAGACTTGAAAATACAAAAAAATCATCTTGAATATAAGTATCCAAAATCACAGCTGTAGCATAACAGGAAAATATATATTTTTGTACCTCAGTTTCCCATCTCTAAATAAAAGGCTGAGAATCTTTCCCAGGATTTATGATGTATTTGGGACAGAAACTGCTCTTGTTCTGTATAATCACAATATTTCTTGTCTCATCCTCTTGGACACCCAAGTAGTAATAGTGTATTATTTTCTCTGTTCTTCAAATAACTTTTGTTTCAGCAAAGAAATAGCTATTAGACAATAAACTCATCATGCTAACAGAAAACTGTTAGAGGTCTGAAATTGATACTACCAGGAATGAGCAAAGTCAGAAATACCACTGCATATCATTCCCAAAGTCTTCAGCCATTCCACCAGAATAAAATTATTAAAAAAAAACCCAAACAAACAAACAAACAAAAAAAACTAAACAGAAGGATATTGAAAACTTCTTTTGCTGTAATTGCAATCATAGTGGCAGTCAAGGCTCCAAAACAACCACATAATCTTCTCAAGCTTAGGGAAATATCTGTGCTACTCTTTGCTTGGGGAACTTTGGAGGACAGATGCCACATTGTGGGCTGTTTAATCTGGAGCCAGGGACTCTTCTCAGCCCCTCAAGCAATAGTTTAAAAAAAATAGAGACCCTTTTGCAAATATAAGCTGTCATGAATCCATAACCAAACTCTTGACCTTTACAGCTGTATGCTACTTTTACTAAATTTTCTATTTCCTGATGCTCCTGCAGTACATCCAGAAACATGAGCCAGATCCTCCAAAGATATATATCCTATCTGAAATAACAAGTTCACTGTCAGCATAAGAGTCCAGAGCTCAACACCAGCAACTGCTCTTCTTTGCTGTGCTCAGCATGGGTACAGAGACCAGAGCTATCGTGCCCCTGGGATTTCTGATGACTTGACTGGAAGTGCCATATTATCCACAATGGTGTGAAGCAAGAGATCTCACCTGTTTAAGGGCCTGTACCAGGGAAAGCAAAAAACCAAACCAAACCAAACCAAAACCCAAAACCCAACAACCAAACAGAACCTAAAAACAAACAAACAAACAAACAAACACAAAAAAACCCGCACAAAACCAAAAAAACAACCCCCAAAACAAAAACCAAACACACCTCTACAAACAAACAAAAACCCCACCCAAACACCTGAAATCATTAAATAAAATTGTTCATGAAAGTCAGTAAAAATTAAACACAGGGGCTTATCCAGTCAGAGGGAGAGACTACTGATGTGACCTAAGGGAATACATACCACCATTTGTGCAAGAAGAACTTGAGAACTGGAACCCAGCAGAACATAACTGGCATGTTTAACTTGACCTAATTGGGGAAAGGAAAAAAATATCATATTCTTTTCATTAAGGTCAGGGAAATAAGGAGAAGAGGCATCTGACTGCTTCTGAGTGCTTCTGACCAATATACATCCTTCATTATTTTCTATCACCTCTTCTTCTTTACCATCTTCTTTTTATGTGAAAGGCAGCAAAACTACACTTCAGAAGCATCATGTGTTTCTACAAGGCCTCATCTCATCTTGAGCAAAATATTTTTAAGAACTCCTGCATCTTGACTGTGGATTTGAATACAAATTCAAAGTAATTCCCATTCTGCCAAAATAACCTCCTTGCTGTTCCTCACATTTTCAGGATTGTGCTAAAGCTATAAAAAGCATACATCCTAAACCTAACACTCACATGACATTTAACAGCATCATACTGATTATCTGAATTGCAGTGTTATATGAGACCAAGGATGTGAATTGAATAGTGGAATGCACCAACATTTCCAGGGTTTCATTATCCTCGTAGGTTGAATATGGAAGTATCATACGAGTTACAGAATCATGAAAATTCCAAATATATCATACCTATTGCTTTCTCTGTAGGCCATTCAAACAAAAAACAGTCTCAAGGAATTTTCAAAATCTTTTTTGGTTTTTTTTTCTTACCCATATACTTCAACCATTAGATGTTTGAAGTATATTTGCTTTTTTCCCACCTCCAAGGTATGGGTTAGAAGAGTGCAGGTCCCTGGGTCCTCTTTAGTCTGTTTTTAGAAAAACAGTTTTCTTCTGCAATTCCTCTGAGGCATTGCCCAATTCCTTTGACTTCTGAAATATAACTACTGGTTGATATGAAAACTTACCCTCATTTTTTGGAGGCTGGCCTCAGCTAAGATCCTGAGGATTTTAACATCTAGACAGATGAGCATTCATTTCTCCCTGCATACCCCATCCCTCATTAGAACATTAAAATATATTACCAACCATCTAACATTCAATTTGTGAAACGTATTGAACTTTCCCACCTTTAATTAGGCACAATTTGGCTAATATCTTAGAGCAAGAAAATTCAATACTGTTCTGATGGCTGTTGCAAGACTCACTGGAGAAAAGTTACATTCTAAAGGATATAACTCCTATATAGCAGTAAAAAAAAAAAGCAATACTTTTCTACATAAAAACACAGGCTACAATCCACCCTTCTTGGATTTGAGTTTCTCCAAAGCAGGTGTGTCTGTGTGAGGCAGGTGTCTGAGTTCCCATCACAGCCCATGGAGAGCCAGGCAGGGCAGGACACGGCTTGGAGTCTACTGACTCATCCCAAGAACTCCCACACCGAGGAGACTGAATCACTCTCTCAACTCTGCTCACTATAGTGACTGAAACAGGAGTTTAGACATCCTCCCTATACTGCTGAGAATACTGAGATGTATTCTACTCCTTGCATCTCACTGCTGAGTAGCAAAAAAACCTACACTTTTTGAAACATTTCTTAGTGTAACTGCAGAAGTAAATTCCAAACAAATTCTGACACATTACAGAATTGAAGGCTGAGGATTACCTGCCAGCATGGGTAACACTGCCTTTGGTGGCTTCTCAGAGGACAAAAGGTAAATTGTTCAATGTAAAAACTGAATTCAAGAGAGATAAGGGGTCTTGCTTGAAATACATCTACAGTTCCACAGCCGCGTATCAGGTTCTCTTCCAGAGGATACTGATGGACATTTGAAAGATATTTCTTTCCCCATATGGACAAGGTATCAGACAGGTCTATCATTTAGCGGGGAACAAACAGAGGCAACCACTGAAGTACTCAGAACTTCATTACCTCTTGCTGATGCCTGTCTTGGAAAGAATACAGAAACAGTGTCAGCACTTTCTCCTCTCAAGAAGGCTTGTCCCAACAGAAGGAAGAGGTGCAGACATGGAATCACAGGTCATTATTTTTAATTCCCACGGGCCATTTTTCTGTGATACTACAAAACTTGCCAAAGGTGACAAGAAAATGCTGCAGGACTCGTGCCTGCCTATGGCAGTTATTAAACATAAACAGAATGTCATATGTGAGACTTACCTTTTTTCCCCCCAGCAGTGGGAGAGCACAGTGGAAAGAAGAAAAAGAAAATTTTCATAAAAGCTCAGAGCTATTGGAATATATCCTTTTCAAAACAGCTGTGGATTATTTGATTATAGGAAGAAAGCACACAGACGGCTTTCAGAATCTGAACATTTTGCTTCCTGCAGCAATGTGTTCTATCTACTTTAGGGAATTTGGGACTAAAAAAGAAGCTTCACGGCCACTGGAGGGTGCAAAATTACCCAGCAGAAAGAGCAGGTTTTGTGCACTTCAAAACAACCTTTCTGCTGCACAAACTCCCAAGAGAAAAGTGAAAATTATACTCTCTTTCTTGGCAGTAAAGCTCTATCTGAAAGAAATTTTTCAAAGATGAATTTTATTTAGACTGCATAATGACAGAAAACTCAAAGTAGAAATACTGAAAGCTTTGCTTAGATGGAAAGGTAACTTTTAAAGGAAGTGTGAAGATTTTCATGAAGAGAACATAAGAAAATGTATTCTCTTTGAAAGTTTGCTTGCTTCTTTTTCACTCCCCCCACAAAAAGTCCTTGAGAACAGAAACAAAGCTATGGGATATAGGTCTAGGCAATTTTACACATACCATATTTAAATATGTCTGTAAATATTTATTAATGGTATTTTCACATCTCCCCCAAATATTCTACAGCATCCAGATAGTTTCGTGTTGATTTTTTAGACACTGACACACATATAAGTTACTGAATATTTTTTTCTGCCTCTTCTTTCCTTACTGCTGACAACTATTTTCCTCTTTGAAAATTTAATTGTGCTTAGAGTTTGGCCAAAATTATTCTGTTTTATAAAGTTAAAAGCCAAAATTACTTCATATCTCTTTTGCACCATCAGTTATTTGAAAATCTTCCTAACTCAGCAATGATGCCATGGTATCATTGCCCTCCTCTTAGTGTAGGTGTTAAAGTTTGTCTTTCATAGCCTAAAAGTCAGTAGATCCACTTCACATTTTAGTCCTTCTGATCTGGTCCCTACACATTCCTGTTATGCCCTTACATAGCTCTCTAATAATTCTTTCTCTAATTTTGAGTGGATTATCATCCCTTCCATCAAACATTGCCCTGTGCTGCCCACATCTGCCCAGCAGGGAGTGCACACTGTTAAGTGGAACCCCGCCCCAGCTCTAATCTTCCTCATTAGCAGAATGGAAATGAAAAGTATGAACGTTCCTCTGCTCTGGGTGGGTTTTTGTTAACTCCTAATGGCATGCATGGCCTAATTATGTGACTGGGAAACAGCCAGCAGAACAGCTGATATGGTCTGCAGCAAGCTGATAGTAATACAATATTTGTAAATTCTAAATCATAACGTATTTGTGGTATTTGAGAAACAGTTTCAAAATGCCAACACTAATACTATTCCCTTTATAAGGAGTAGAAAAAATTATCAAACAGAGACCTATGATAGTATGATTTTGTTAACAGCTCTCAGTCTTCACTGCAGGCTGCAGGTACCCAACTTTTCTAAGCCAACCAAACATTCTGAAGGTCAAACACTATGAATATTTGCTAGCTTCCAACTTCAAGACCCACTTGTTCAAGTCAAAAGGATTCTTTCCCAGCTCCAAACTCTCTCTACACATCTTTATATTCTTTGTATATTTGTTTTAAATGATAATCCATCAGGAAGACACCCTTTGTACAGATCAACTCCCTCTTTATGACAACTTGTCTCATTGGCCATTCATGGCTGCTAGAGTGAAATACAGTCAACCTCTGGCTAATACAAGCAAAAAGCAGGGAGTAGGCCTTCAAATACAGGGATCTGCACCACCATGGCCACCAGCATGGCAAAAACATTTTGCCCAGAACTGTGACTACTCACTACATTTACCACAAAAGAGAACTCTCCAGCTTCAAATGGTGAAAATGAATCAGTGGGAAAGTCAGACTTCCATATCTCCAAACAAAATAAAACTCTGAATTAATTCATTTCTTTAATCAAAGAATTGAAAGGAATCGAAATTTTCTGCTAGGCATGCTGTCAAACTGACAAAGTGACTCAGCGAGCAGAATAATTGGTCTGTAATGTGATTATATTTGGGGATTCAGGTTGGGATTTAGACATGCTGTTTAAGACTAAACTGAAATAACTGATTTACTGACAACAAAGTTGTCAGGCCTGCAGTTTTAAAAGGTCCTGCTGTCAGTCATTAAACAAGTGGGAACTCAGTGCAAAAAATAATTGGCTGCTGTGTCACCTTGCTGGGGCTTCATTAGTAAATATCCTTAATAGGCTGATCCAGATGTGAAACACGGTTCCTGAGAAGGTGAGAGTGATAGTTTTTAGATTATTCCCCAAGATCTGTACTCTTGCACAACAGACTCCTTTCAGGGGAGGGAGATGATCAATAAGCACACAGCCCAACTCCAATAAATAGACCCTCTCTCCAAGACCCCAGCCATTAGGAAGGGAGCAGCACAGGTCTCCAAGAACTCCCCAGGATCAGGCAGTACCAATCTACTTAGCTAAGAGTCAGTCACATACAGAGGAGTTAAGCACAATACCACACAGGAGAAGCACTATTGTTGGCACCCTGAAAGATATACTGCAGTGTTACAGGGGAAAACAAAACACAGCAAAACAAAAAACAAATACATGCAATGAAAACTGCGTAGCCAGAAATCTTCTGTGAAGCTAAAACACATCAACCAGAAGTTGCACAAAGATGTCTGCATAAACCAAGTAATGCATATGGGATAATTTAAGAAAATGAAACATCGCAACATTATTGCCCAAATAATGCAGACACATGAAACACCACAGGACCAGTAGCACCAGAACTGAGGAATCATATGATGATAAAAACCAGAGCAGAGCAGAGGGGCAGAATCACCTCCCTTGCCCTGCTGGCTACGCTGGTTTGGATGTATCCCAGGATACAATTGGCTTTCTGGGATGTGAGCACACAGTGACATATCACATCCAGCTTCTCCTCCACCAGCACCACCACATCCTTCTTGGCCAGGCTGCTTTCCGTGACTTCTTTTCCCAGTCTGTTCTCATCTATGGGATTGCCCTGACCCAGAAGTAGCACTTGGACCTGTTAAACCTCCTGAGATTCTCCTGGGCCCACTTCTAAAGCTTGTCCAGCCCCCCAGGATGGCATCCCATCCTTCTGTTGTGCCAACTACACCACCCAGTTCACAACCTCTTGTGAGTCCTCACAATCCTCTTGCATGTCCTCACTTCCCAACACTAAAAAACAATCCAAGCTTTCTAGTAGCGCTGTTTTGTTAGCCAGGGACTCACTGACCTTTTTTAAGTTAATTATTTAATATGCCAGAATTATATTACTGTTCTCAACTGTACATATCAAATGTATCCCTGTTTGATTTGTGTAAAAAATACACTAAGGAAGACAACCACACAGTTTAACTGCAAGACTCCACTTGTTTTTCATTAGTGGAAATGAAGACAACGAAATCATCACAGACAGCAGTTCCCATCAAGATTTAATTTGGAAGCTTTGCACAGAAGCTAAAAATAAAAAGACTGTGCACTCATAAATCATTTAAAACTGTGTTCATGGACAAAGAACACTTCAAGAATGATGTGTTCAACTGAAGCGGATGGGATCCCAGGGATGCAAAAGGAGCTGGAATCTGAGAGGATTTTCTAGGTGCCCTAAGCAATCCAAATCCCAGGTGCTGGGTTGGGGCAGGGCATGTGCAAAGGCTTGTGAGGAAATTCACTTGGTCCAAAGAGACAGTACGTTCACAGCTGCCAGGGGGAAGCTGTGTTTGTCAAAACCTTTAGACACACAAAGTTCATGTTTGTAAGGAGCTCTGAAGATCAAGGTTCTGCGGACTAAGATTTCCTTGGAGGATGCTATTCTTTTTTTTTTTCAGTTTAAAACAAAGTTTTATAAAGGTTTTTTTTATTTGATAGGAAGTATAAAATACTATTTATCCAGTCTTGCAGACAGCTATATACAGAGACAAGAACTACTCACACAGAGGTCAGACGAATTCCATATGATCTCTTTCTGTTCTAATATTGGCCAAAGTATTTTTGGTCCAAAGAGAAAATAATTAAAAAGCTTTCCACTGAAGACTACACTTCAAAAAAGTGGGGAGCTGGTGAACAGGAACATCTCGAGAAGCCATGTGTTGTTTGTAAAAAGCAATAATAGCCAAATTCTCTTTTCACTCTGCCTTCTAAAGCCTATCAAGTTGTTTAGGACTTTTAAAATCCTAAATCTGTGTTTTCATTACAGATAGTATTTTCCTCAGAGTTTTCAGGAATGGCCAGTAGCATATACTTTTAAATTTAACCAACCTGACTGTAAATCACTGCAAGAACTCATGGCACATAATTTCAACCACCTCTCAAAACTCCTGCTGAGTGATGACCCTGTCACTATCCGCCAGTAACAAAGGGCACAGCTTGCATAGTGCTGTGAATTGGATATGTGGCCAAAACAATGCTGACAGGACACTGAAGTTTCACATTTTGCTGAGCAGTGTTTTCACAACATCAAGGCCTCTCCTGTTTCTCCCTCTGCCCCCTCAATGCTGTGGGTGTGCAAGAGGTTGGGAAGAGACCCAGCCAAGAAGATGACCTGAATGAGAATGGTATCACAGCAATGTCTGATTTTCAGCCCACTTTTTCCTATGCAAAACCAGAATATAACCATACGAGTTCATTTCCATCTCACCTTTTACAGATGATACTAGTTTCTGACTCTACCAAAGCAACCCTTCCTGTTGCATTTGGTACTTCAAATGCCCACAGCAGCCACATCTATAGACAGGATTAAGAGGATCAGAAATTGCAGCAAGTCCATCAGCAACAGTCCAAGTGACAGCAGGGAAACAGTTTAGCCAGTGAACATAAATACTGCAGGGTATGGATGTGGCACCAAATGCTAGTTGCTGCAATACAGCATTGCTGCCTAATTTTGCAGATGACTCAAGAGGGTGTAAAAAATAATTTAAAAGCAGAAGTAGAATTCAAAATTATCTCATCAAAATGACAATAAAAAAGGTCTATAAAAAGGAAATTAAATCAATAATGGTAACAGCAAGAACACAGACTTGGGTGTAATTTGCTATAATAGGAAACTGTTGACTTGAGAGCAGGAGAGGATCTGAAGATTGCAGATAGTCATGGGCTTCACTGTGTCATAGTCTCCTGAAATAGGCAAACTGCACTGGGGGTGTGTGTATGTGTCTGTGAACAGGAGGATATTCCACCAAGAATGGCAGCAACCCCCTCATATCAGACACAATGATAAAAACTCTCTGAGATATCATATCCACTCTAGAGACTTCCATCACATCCCATCTTAATGAACCAGTGAGATTCTAGAGCACAAAAGTATGAGGAGAAGAATAGAAAAAACCTACAGGAAAACATTGGAAGGAAAATGCACATTTGAAGCTGAAAACAAGAATTCGGAGACAGCCTAAGTGCAGTCCCCAGATAAGCAAAAGCAGCCTCCAAAGAATGAAATAATGTTTCACACAAGACAATAAATACTGAACTTGAATCCAATGTTTCATGATGAAAAACAGACCTAGGAATGCCAATGCCACAAATGTACCTGAATTTCTCTTTGGGTCAGCTAGATAAAATTATCTCCTGTCCTCCTCTCATTCTATGGATGTCACAAACCACTTATGAAAGGTTTAAGGTTTACTTAATACATTTTATAAATCAAGTATTAGCAGATGAAGTACATGAACAAATAAAGTTGTAATTTCTTTTGCATACTTAAAACTACCTTCTCCTCATGATAAGGGACATACTCTGACATGTTTAATGGTGTACAGCCCAGTGTAACTCTAGTGAAATCCCACGAAGTCTGAGCACTTGTTCCCTAAATGTAATCAGTACATATCCTAACACATACCATTACACAAAGACCTGGATTGCTGGTCTATAGCTAACAGTAGCCATACCAGGCTTTGCAGCTTTTCCACTAGGTAACCTGAGCAAACCTCACTGTCAGCCATGGGAAAGGGTGATTCAGCCAAAGACCCAGTATTGCAGTACAGACTGGTCAGTCTTAGTGGCTAGGAGGCCGAACAGGCCATTGCTAGCAAGTACTTAGTAAGTCTTAGCAAGTATTGCTAAGATGAGTTACCTAATGAAAGAGCAGCCTGGATAAGATAATGAAATCTAAGTCCTACAAGAGCAGCCAGGAAAGAAGAACGAAGGACTGAAAGATCATGTCACCATTTCTGATTCAATTTGCCTATGTTAACACTGAACTAAAAGCCTACATACCCAGTTCCAGCTGGAGATGCCACTATCCATAGAGCCATTATGACTGTTAGTTGTTGTCTTCCATCTCACTGGCCTCCTGAACTGTGGTCAAACATTCTGAGTTGTTCTACACTTAAAAGGGAGAATATTGGAAGAGCTGGAAGAGCTGTAATGCTTTCAAACAACTACAAAGCCCTTGAAAGCACTTGAAACTGGTTATAAAAACCACCTAGAGATATAGGAGATCACTCGGTATTTCCAAACAAAGCCCTGCAACCTGTGACAACAGGCAAGGGGACACTGCACAGTAGCAACTGTGTATTTATGCCCCATTAAATATCTATCAGCTATTAGCTGCTCATATCTTGTCTTACAATGCTGTCCCAAAACATTTTCACATAAAATATCAGAACCAAATAAGATCTTAAAATCACAGCAGAAAGAGCTGGGAAAGACTTGGAAAAGTCATCTTGCCTGGTCTCAAAACCAAACTGTATCTTTCTCATTCCAGATTGGCAGATGGCCAATAGTTGTGCATCAGTGGCCAGAAATCAGAAACCAGAAAATCTTGAATTAAAATATTACCTTAAAGACAGTGGTCCATAAAGAATACCTTCAATTTTATTCTAAAATGTTAATTGTGCTTGGGGTTTTTTGATAAATTTGTTTTTACTGCATGTATATGCTAGGGTACTTGCTTTACAAAAGCTAAAAAAAATTTAAAATATTGAATTGCTGCATTTTCAGCTCTAATACAGAACTTAAAGTCAGCTCATCAGAGCAATTTCAGGCTGCCAGCTGCCCTCAGACCATATGTACAAAGGCACATGCAGCTTGAGAACTGAGGACTGAACTTTTTACAACTACCCCACACATCAAGAGCTCAGACTCTGCTTTCTCTAATGTTACCAATCTGAGAGATGTGCCTCTGTGAATAGTGCTTAGGTAACACCCAGAAGGCCAGGGAGGGTAAAGATGCTTGTACTCTAGTGTCTAGTCCTAGTTTACCTAGGATATTAAAGATCTTGTTTACAAAACAGCTACACTTAAAGCCGGAGTATAGCAGCCTGTGTTTCCATGACTTTTCACCTTTAGTCTAGTTGGAATTAGAAAAACATACTTTAATGATAAAATGACAAATGCAGAAAACAGGAAATGCTGAAGAAATTTCAACCGAAGAAAGAACTCTCAAGGGAACCATCAAAATTTCTCTTCTTCCATGAGATTTCAAGAGATTGGTGAACTGCCATGAGAATAGTTATTAATTTTAACACGTTATTTTCCTTTCAGAAGAGTAGCAGCACATACTACACAATCTTCTTGTAACACAGGGCAAGACATAGATATAATCTAATACCTGCTAAATCACACACATAGATTCACTTGATGAAAGAAGATCCTTTTCCTCCCTGGTCACACAAGAATACATAGAAGCACATTTATAACAATATGAGAAATCAAGCTTCCAGTCCCTGTTTTCCCTAAAGACACCTGAACTTATATTTTCTACCTCCTAGTGCCAAAGAACTTAGTTATTGGGTATTCTTCCAGATGGAAGAGGTCTTTTTAAAATATTTTAGTATTTATAAGAGGAAGGACTGAAGTCTAAGCATACCATGCCTTCCACAAGTGCCCTAACAAGCTGCATTGACTGTCACAGCCTCATGAATATTTAAGAGATATTTATGAGGAGGAGCAGCTTAACCTGATGATATGCATGTCTGGTCTGTGACCAATTACCAAATACTATTCTCAGTGCATGTGGTAAACAAAGCCTCTCGTTCTGAAAACCTCTAACAGGGTGAGAAACATTTTCCTGTATCACTAGCTTGAGTTACTCTTATCCCATATTTCAGAGTCTTTTCCAAACAATACCAGTAGTTTTGTGGTTTTGCTGAAACCAGAATAATAAAATATGAACAGACCATGAGTCAGAGGACTTTTCTACATACAAGTTGGATATTCTTTGTGGAACATAGCACTTCCCTTGAGGAACACAAATTCTGAGAGAAGTGATGTCAGAAGAATTGCATTTCCAGCACAGCACTGGATAAAGACTTTTCCATGGCCTTAAAAGACAGTCACCTCTGCTGCTTCCAGCCATCATCCCAAGGGGCAGATGAGACTGGAGGCTACATATGCTTTCAGAGAAAACAATTTTTAGTCATACTTTATACCACCAAAGACTGCACTTTAGCTAAATTTGGTTCAGCATTACCACATTCTAAGCAACTACTAGCAGCTACTATTTCACATCCTGTTTGCTATGCAATCTTTCCTGTAGCCTAAGGAAAATCAAAACTTACTGTCCCTTTTATCCATGGCTTGCTAGTGAACACAGTGTAAATCAGACATTAGATCACTACAACCATCATCAAAGCTTACTTTTAAGTTATTTCTCTTGCAGTGGCACCCATTGACTAAGGTCCTGCAGAAAGCAATTCACAACACAGCAGATTTCTGTCTCTACCAGACTTATTTGCCAAAATGTGGCAGTGGGGGAGGAACAGGGAAAGCACTAGATCTTCAGCAAAGCTGCAAAAGACCACCAAGGGACTAGAAATGAACACTTTTTCAACCCTGTAATATTCAGTGAACCATTTCTTCATCTGAGCAGTTCACAATAATTAACAGAGCTATACAGAGAAACAGTTTAGCAGGAAAAGAACAGGAAGCACATTGAGAGACTTACACACAAAGCCTTAACCTCTCCTATGCCAAGGGTTTTCCACCTTCCACTGTTTGCAGCCTTTCCCTGGAACACTGCAGCCTTCTGTTTACAAGTCTGCACCCTTCTTTTCCCTTGTGCTGCTGCAATGTTTCTATCCATGTCCTTCTGTTCTTGCATCCTGTTCTCCTTTTTCTCCCAGCTCCCTACCTGCAAAGTCCAAGCCTGCTATGTCACGGTTTCCACAGGAAGTGGTGGACACTGATACAGGAATGATCCTTTCCCCACCTCACACTTCCCTACCCTCATTTCATATCTTTTACACAAAAGAAAAAATAAAATGGTGGAAAGTGGTCCTTGAAATAGCATGCAGGCATTTCCTAGTGACATCCATGCTTAACAATCTATTAACATGCAACTCTTGCCTCTGGTCAGAGCACACCTCAAACAGCTCTAATAGCATCACAAGCAGGAAAAACAAGCAGGGATTTTGAGCTTCTCTTGATGAAAACTCTAAGGGCAAAGTATAATGACCTTATCATAAGGTCATAATGACCTTAACCGCCTGTGACACCAGAGGGGACACCCAGGGGAGGAGAGTCACCTGGGGAGATCCCTCTGACCATTTTCTTCTTTGCTGGCCATCAAAGAGCATTTTCCCTTGAGATTCTTCTTTTACTATTACCAAAAGTAACTCTTACTATTAAAGCTGTCATTTGCAAGCAGCTATGGACTGTCTCGTTATCCTTTGTGTTGGAAAAACACTACTTCATATTGAAAGAGAGTACAAAAGAATTGCATTCATTCTTGTGCAGGGGGGCAACAGCAAGTTTATCAATCACATCCTTTGTGAATGTTTATGTTACTGCAATGACCTAAATTTAAAGACCACAATGACACAAAATCAGAAGACTATTTTCTGTACAATTTCCTTCTGGAGCAATGTATTTGTATTAATAAAAATGTTCTTAAAATGTACACCATTTTTGAGGAAAGTTCACCATGATAATTAAGCACTGGCTTAATACAATATAAAAAAATATCAGTTGTCTCAAAGATTATAAAAACTCCAAAAGCAAAAATTACATTTTTAAGAACTCAAATGGCCATGAGGATTTTATCCTTTTGGCTGCTCAGCTGAAAAAGGAAAAACTAAACTCACTGTACAAATCTGGTTTTCCAGGCTTACAGGTACATGTGATCCAGTGTCCGAAACAGAAACAGATCATCAGTAATTAAACAATAGCCTATATTTTAAAATATATTAGCCACACATAACACATTGGTGTTATTCTTAACATCTGAAGTATCCTTTAGTGTAATTCATGGCTTATATAGTCCTTGACTCCAGGTTGTTCTCATTCTTTCTTTTTGGTGAAGTCATATGGTTTCCACCACTGTGCAAACTGCAACACCTTTTTCCGCTGCTCCTCAAAGTTCTGTCTGATTCCTTTTCTCCAGAGCCGTGGTTCCAAGTCCAGCATGCCACCAATAATTTCCTTTGCAAGCAAAAGTAAGATAGATAATGATAAATGCAAAATTATCATATTACTTAACAGAATATCACAGAATAAAGAAATATGTATTTTCAAATTATGAGATTTCAAATTATTTTCTTCAAGTGCTAATTAAAACTTGAAATTCTGAAAAATATACCAATTTAAACATAGAACTGCAGTTGTTAGATAGTTGCCTCAGCAAAATTCTTGTAAGCACAGCACACTGATGTACTGCTTGAATATCCTAACACTGCAAGCCTGTTAATGCGTTAGTGCATTTGTGATTAAGGTGATTTCAGAGAAAGAAAGCTGCCCACTTTGCTGTTTCTAGTGTTGTATTTCTCCCCAGTCACTCTTCACGTTTTTGCAACACTGACTCTTTCAAAAAACGTTTTCTGTGACATAATAAAGGAAGAATTTATGACAGCTCTCCTGTATACACAGTTTACACTATACATACCATGAGTAGCAATTTAACCACACAAGTTATCTGTGAATTTGTATGTGTATGCACACTAATCTATACTAACATCAGTGCACCTATGTATCAATAGTATGGCCATGAAAATTCTTAAGTAGATGCAAGTATCTTCTATCTATAAGATTATATACCTAAAATGTCAAATATCAACAGTTCAGATCAAATGAAAAGAAACACAAATTTAGAATCACAATCTCAGTATCAGCTAGTGAAAAAATCAACTACTCCTTCATTCAATAAGCCAAGTTACAATGAGTCATCAAGAAAAGACAGATAAACTGAGATAGGGTACATCAAAGTAACTGTTCTGGCAACATCTTGGTTTAATTACTTATATTTTCCAAAACAGAGTATAATTAGTAAATTAATCTTTTACATAACAATACCTTTCCAAAGTAATGAGGGAAATTGTGTTGATCTTCAATCACATGAGCAAATCCTCCCTGAAGGCCGAAGTCCACAGAAAAGTACGGCAACCCTTTAGGAACCTACACATGCAAAACCACATTTTCAGATGTTTAACACTGTTGGCATTTAGTCAACCTCCCCACAGCAGAATGAATTTGAGCATGGTTTTGCAGTTGATAGTATCACATTTTATTTTAAACTACCTCTCAAACCAACTACATGTAAGATAAAATTACAACAGAGAAAGAGTAAAGCAATAGTAAAGCAGGTAAGGGAAAATAACAACATACAGCAATTGGACAAAAAGATACTAAAGAAAAGATGACTGGGAAGGCAGAACTTCCAGAGACCACAGCTGGAATAGCAGGTAAGAGATGGGGACCCCAGGCAGCACTGTGCACAGCAGACAAATGCCTCCCTGACTCCACGTCTCTGAATAACGTAACTTTAAAATTTTAGGACAACCACAAGCAAGCTGCATTTATTCAAGATAAGATGTTGACTGGTAATAGGAAATAGTTACCCAGTGAAAAACCTGCCCTTAGAGGGAAGGGGAGACAACTTTTTGGACAACAGATTACCAGGAACCCCCTCTATGTGAATGGACAGGTATTATCCTTAACTTGCCAAATCAGACAATTTAATAATTCTGTCAGTCTGCAGAGGAGATGCTGGATATCTGCCACAACAAAGACCTTTCAGTCTAACAGAAGTGGATCCATTTATTGCTACAGAACTGCAAGGAATTTGTGCTGTTTCACTGCAACAAGTTATTTTTCACTCCTTTAATTGCTGAGGATGTTTCTGTACTGGTAAGATTCACAAAGCCTCCAATTCATAAGCATTTCCTTTGCTACAGTCCAAATAACCATAAAACTTTCAGGAGGCATGTTTTATGTATCACTTGAAATACTGACTCTAAAAATAATTAAGATTAAATACAGGGGAGCAATGTAGCATAGCAAGAAACATTTAACACTTTAAATGGACTTTAAAAAAATCATTAAATAAGGAAAAATGGGTTGGCAGGTGACACCTTAAAGAAAAGGTCAGCTTTGTCTTATTTCTCACAATTTCTGCACACAATCCACCAACTGGGTGATGTCTCAGCCATGTCTGACCTCCCAGCCAGGTACCACCATCTCCCAGTACAACTCTCCAAATTCCCAAACCTCAACTCAGTCTATAAGCCATACCCTCCCATCTTGGTGAAGTCTACAAACATTTCTTACCCTACAATAATGTTAAAATCACAAAACTGTGTAACAATTTATGTTCAGATACATTGTATTAATGTAAAAAACGGTCCTGACTTAATCTGAAAACTGGCCTACCTTCAATAAATATGTAATAGTCACAAAAATGTATGCCTATATAACATGCATCTTCCACCTCAATATTAAAATGATGGAAAATCTTTGAACCAAACAGATCCAGCACTATTCCTTTAAGATTTGTTTATATAAAGATGTTTCATCTCAGTATCCAGGAGACAGAGAAGGTACTGTTCCCTTGTTTACAAAAAAAAAAGATTCATAATGCTATTTATATTTTCACTTCATAAACTTAGCAACACAAACTGCTTTGGTTTGTGCTTAGGTTAATGAAAAAGACACATCATATTTGTTCCAGGAAAGTAATTTGCAAATCTTTGATCTACCTTAATTCTTAAAGTTAATCAAGAAAATTATGCCAGTATATGTCCTCAAAGTGTCAGCTTTGTTCTCAACTAATGCTGGCAGCTTAGTCCACCACTTGTTAAAATAAATGGGAATCTTTTCCCTAATGTCAGTTAAGAGAGCAGACTGGTAATTCTCCTCATACCTATGCCATCTTCTGATGCACTTATCTAATTAAGTTCCCTTTCTTCTCTCTTTGAAACAGTTAATAATGGAAAAATGTTAGAAGAATTTGATGACAAATTCAGGATACAAAACATTTAATTACTTACAGATTTCCGAATATCTTTTGAAGAAAGATCAATTAACTTCTTGTTCATGGACCACTCTTCATCAGACTCCATTATAGCTTTCTGTAAAATGATTTTATCTAAAGGTGAAAATAGTCCATCATAGAGCAAATGAAGAACTAACTGTAGTGAGGTACATTGTAGTAGTGCAAGTAAGAATTACTTCTTAACAAAGTAACTTTATTTTTAGTAACCTTTCTTACTTCCACAATACTTTATAAAGACATCATATAGTATCTTCAGACCCACCCAATTCAGTTCCTCAGTTTCCTTTTTTTTTGAGTTTTGCTTGGCACAAGTTTCAAATAAAAGGCCACACTCCCTTTTTACTCACCCCATAAAAAATCTCTTATGAATTTATTACACTAAATTAGCCTTCTTTCTCTTTTAAACATTAAGAGAAAAATCCAGCTTAGAAGGATGATTGCCCTTAAAAACCCAAAGCTGACTCCGTATTCCCCATAGTATGGAATTGGGTATATTGTAGGGTAAGTACCTTTTAATTTTCATTTGCTGTGCATTTTAATGGTAGATACTTCCAAAATAAATGACATTGCATTAAATCTTGTTCCTTCTCTTTCCTTGTGTATTCAAAGAAAACACAAGTTTTACCAGCACCTGAAGCATATCAGTAAGATCTAAGATGGTTTCAAATGTGGTGAGAGTTACTGTATTGTTGTTCATCAGACTGCTGCCCCACATCATCAAAACCTAATCACATTATTTCCAGAAAGCATAAATAGTATTTAAAAAATCAAATAAAATAATTTACTTATAAAAGGCAAATAATGAGTCAGTTGCTGAAAGCTGTAAGGACTCAGTTCCAGGCAAAAGCCTCAATGCACCTGTTCTTAAAAGGTCAGGGGAAAGCAGAAAAGCTATAGAAGAAATATCTATCATGCTGTATAATGTTCATCAGATGCCTAAGACACATGTAGAATTTGGGCTTACTGAAATAAATGGGGATGAAACAATAACTACGTTAGTATTTCTTAAAATAGGTAACAGTACTTTCTCAGTACTTGCCAAGGCACAAGTATCATGTTTTAAGTTTACACTACAGGACTCAAGTAAGAAGTACTGCAATCCTCAAAGCACTTCAAGAGACCACAATTCTCTCATATTCTTCTAGTATTTTCAAACTTGGGACAAATGTTCAGTGGAAAACAATTCAGTTTTTCAAGTAGCGAGTGGAAGAGCTGTTTCACACCGCTGATTTTAAGATCAAGGAATATTAGCAAAGAATGGATCCAGAATAAGGACCAAAGAATACATTTTTTCAAAAACAGCACTTGACTACCAAAAATGTTTTCCAGAAATAGATGAATTATGCTATATACATTGAAATTACTTCAGAAAAAACATTTTCATGTACCTTGAAGTAGATTGGAGCCATATCTCCTACTTCCTTTGGAAGAGGAATGCATTCATATACCATATGATACCGCTTCTTCATACTCATGTTTGTTTCTAGGAACACACAGTCCAAGTCTTTAGCTTCAAACATTTTCACCAATGCATTTCGGAACATCTGTTTAAAGAAAATAAAAATGTGTTATTTTTAAAAATCTAACTTTGCAGATATAATGTACTACTTCACTAGCATAGTATATTTGTAATAAATTAACAATAAAATGGAGAACAGTAGCAATCATACTAGGAAAATTCCGCATTATTTAATAATTTAATATTAACTATATTTCCTATGATAAAAACATAGGAAGTCTAGGAAATTATTTTGAAATACACAATATAATAAACACTACAAACTTAGTTTTCATAAATACCACATACTTTTACAGCTGAAATTGAAACTATTTTGAACTTCTTAACTGTAGTGCTCCATGAAACAACATGGCTTTAACAGTAGGTCCCAAGCTTGTAATTTCTAAGAAGGTAATGACCTGGCTCTTACTGACAATAGTTACAATTACCCTTTTACTACTGCTTCCAATTATATAGTTTAACAAAAAAAAAATTAAAAAGGAAAGTATTTTCACTAGGCATGCTTGATCTTTAAGTAAAATATTAATAATTGCTTCAAAAAATAAAGCCACCATCTTCAATGTATGGAAGCAAACCAAATGCAATATGCAATACATGTGGCCTCAAACTACATTTGTGAGTTCCTTGTCAGAGGAATGAGGTGCTGCACCTAATTCAAAGTGTATTTCAGCTAATTCTGATAGCTCCAGTGTCCAGGTCCTGCACACACCCAAGAGGCCCTGCAGCCTCCTCTACCTGCTGGGGCTCTGGCTGCCCAGGTAGGTGAGAAACTCTGACGTGCTACAGTTGTGAACTGGATCAGATCCAGCAGAAGGAGACGGGGTACTAAAGAGTGGTGAGAAGATGTTAAAATGCTGAACAAATTATCAAGAACAAGGGATGATCTCTGCGAGTCATTCAAACTCCTTTTCAAGTGCACAAAAGATCTAACTTTCTGATAGGGTGAATGTTTCTGAAAGTTTCTCAAGATCTTGAAAAATGCTTTTTAAAAATAAAGATTTTTGTCTTGCACATGCTTCTACACCATTTCCATAGTGTAAGCCAAGAAATCACTGAAACTGTAGGAGCCTCATAGACCAAGATACCATAGCCCTAAGACTCACATAATTCATAGGTAGTCCTTTTTGCACTGATATTTTTTCCCAGTTAGTAATGCTCAGAAGTACAAACAGCACCATTAAAAGGCTAATCCCATCTAAAGGTTTAAGATTTCTTATCTCAATGTAAATGGAGAGCTGATGAATCAAACACATCATCAACATCAGCAAGTACTGAAATAAAATAGAAGGAAAACAAATCACTACCAGGTTTTCAATGCAACAGGACTACAAATTGAGCTCTCCATCCTTTTGCCGTCTTGCTCAGTATGAATCAAACTGAAAGTCAAAGAAACATGGCCAAACACCTATCTAAACTAGGCATTTACACTCTTCAAAGCAGGCCCTTGTGCCCTGAATTTCTCCTCACTAATGAGCTGTGCTACCATCATTCCCCTAAAGCAACTGCTGAATTCCAGCCAGAAGACACTGCCCAGTGTTCCATGACTGATATGGGACTCTACAGCACAGAGTGACAGGCTACTCTGGATTAACAACTTTTGGTCTTCTCCTTGTCGCTCCAGCCACCAGACCTCTACTTCTGAAACACACTGAAGCAAGCAATGTGGTGAGATACCAAAGCTGAGAAAGACTATCACTTACAGCTGCTACCCAGCAGTATTAACTGAAATACAAATTCACCAGAAAGCCTAGAATATCAGCAGATGTTAGCTAATTTTCCCTAGTTGCATTTTCCTGTTTTTAAATGCATTGGACTTTTCCTCCAAATTCTGAGCAGGCCAAAGCAGCAAGATTAATTAGCACTTAAAAGGAGAAAACCATCCATAAGGGAAAATAAAAACGCTTGGCTTATGACTGGATGCACACAACATCAAAACATGCAACAGTTCAGTCAACACAGAATGTGTAAAGATTTATATCTTTTCATATAAAAAATATTCCATGCCTATTTGCTTTGGAAAGTGAGCACATCAATGTGTAAACTACACAGTATGTTAAATTCAAGAGCTTGAAGGCATACAGTATAAAGGAACTCTTTTTGCTTTACTCCAATATATCCTAAAAAAAAACCAAACCAGCAAAAACAGTTAGCTAAAACACATACTTTTTCCCTTCAACAGTAATAAAAAATATGTCTCTAGTATCAGAAAGTTAGTGTAATCATTGACTGTCTGCTTATACCCTAGCTAAAGCTTTCCAGAGTCCTTCTTCTGTAATACATAGAAGTCGGCAAAAAAAAAAAGTCAGGTATCCATCACTTTCCAAAATATTTCACTGCAAAGAAATATCTGAGCTGTCTATGAATATATTCACAGGATCAAAGGATAATGGTTTTAGCAACTACTAGTTAGCTACTAGTTAGCAACTACTAGCCTTTTCTAGCAAGTAAAAGACTAGTGTTGAAGACAGAGACTGCATCTGCTTTTCTTTATCTTTTCCTTATCCTATATTCTTTCTAACACAATTTAAAAAATCATAATTGTTTAGTTAAGAGCTATGGGTAAACAGAAGATCTAGGATAAACATATTTATCACTTTTCTGCATGCTCTTTTGTTCCTCCTGATCCTACATGTTGCACTTATTTGTTTCTTATCCAACTTTCTTAGTCATTTCTGTCATATGCAAGAGAACTCTTTTTCTTCCTGGTTGGAAGGGAGTATAATTTACTATATGAAACAACATCAGACATGAGACTCAATGTGAGGGGCAAATTTGAAAAGTCAGAGAATCCATCTGCCAGACTTGAGGCAAGAGGAATGTTATTTAAATTATTACAAACTAATAAATTATGCTGGTTTTAAATCTCAGCAACTACAACAATGAAACCTTTCTCTAGCCTGATATAGTCTCCAATATTTCAGTGTAAGAGGTTGCAAATTGTTTTCCCTTGTAATAATCCTGACAGCAGGGATTGGGGATTGACACAATCAAACTCTTTAGACAGAAGCTTGTTACATCCCTCCCTTGATTTTCCATCTCCAAAGAAAATAGGACTCAAAATCTTCAAAATGTCTTCATAAGAGAGTTGGAAACCTATCATGCAACAACTCATAATTCTTTTCAAAAAAGGTAGAGTATTGGATTCCAACAGGGATCTCATTGATTTTATGAGTAAGACAGTTCTCTTTTAACTGATATCCACCCAAAAACAGATTAAAAAACTGAAGATATATAGACAACACATTGGTATTTCATTTTAAGTAATCTGACTGCTTTGACAATTCTTTTCCTTGGCACTCCCAAGAAAATCCTATGAACCAGTTATTCTATTTGCTCTAAGGGATCAGCTGTACCTACTTCATTTCCAATAGACATTCCTCTAACATGGTTTCAAAGATCTCCAAGGATGCATGCTCTGCAGCATTCCAGGAAATTTCTTCTAGTGCTTATAAATTGAAAATTTGCTTCAGTATTTACCCTGCCTCTCTTTCCTGTTAATATTTGACCACTAATTTTCATCCTCAATGTGAGAATGTTCTGCCCCTTAGTGGAATCAGAATAGAGCTGCCAGACTGCAAATTATGAAAACATGTACTTATGATAAGGATATTATTATCCACAACAAAATTACTTTACAAAAGTGTTAGAATAGGAGACAGTTTCTCAGCAGACCTGGACTTCTTCCCAGATGTCTTCATCCAAAAGAGTGGCTGCAGTATGGTGCTGCAGAGGGGCTATCAGGCAGTGACCTTCAGTAAGGGACTGGCTGCTTGGTAGAGACAAGTACACCTAGGAAAAGCAAACAAAATCTCAAGTGCCCAGTTTTCCAGTATTAAAAACCTTCTCATTGCTGAGGCTAAGAAATTCATCATTTGCTAAATTCAAACCAACAGAAGCCATTAGCTACTAATTACAGCAAGGTATTTGCAATTTTAGTGCTCTTTAAAAGGGCCCATTATCTACCAGTAGCTCAAATGAACCAGTAGCATCCAGAGAGCAGTTCCACCACCAAGGCAGTAATATCAGCCTTATAAACCAACTGGTCTCACACCTGTTATGAAATCATACTGTTTAGTGCATTCCAGTATTTTTTAATATAGATACATAGCTGTATGCATTTTTAATAATATGTATATACATACACACACACACACACATATATATATGTATTTGTGCATATATGTGTATATATATGTGTGTGTTTGTGTGTGTGTGTGTATATGTATTTTTTTTTAAAAAATGCATGCTCTATGTCATGATTTAACCTGACAGGCAGCTAGACATCACACTTCACAGATCATCTAGATATCATCTAGACATCACAGTTCACTCACTCCCTGTTCCCAGTGGGACAGGGGGAGAGAATCCAGAAAAAAAGTAGAATTTGTGGGTTGAGATAAAGATAGTTCAACAAGACAGGAAATTAAATAACAATGATGATAACAACAACAACAATATACAAACCAAGTGATGCACAATGCAACTGCTCACCACCCACCAACTGTTGCCCAGCCACTTCCCAAGCACTGGCCCCTGGCCAACTTCCCCCTGAGTTTATCCACTGAGCATGTCATATGGTCTGGAATATCCCTTAGGTCAGTTAGGGTCAGCTCAACTCCCAGTGCCCCTCCCACCTTCTCACTCGTGGGGGAGTATGAGTAGCCAAAGAGTCCCTGAGCACTACTTAGCAACAACTAAAAACATCAGTGTCTTATTAACAGTATACTCATCCTAAATCCAAAACACAGCACTGTATCAGCTATTGGGAAGAAAACTAACTAACCCAGCCAAAACCAGGATACCCTGAATATTTATCTATCTATTAGATAGATAAACACAGATATACACAGATATATATACACATATATATATACACATATATACACATAGATATGCATCTATATTAATTTTTTATATATATATATACAATCTCTAAAAAAAGGAATGCAATGTACCTTAAAATATATCTATGCACCTAATTCTTTTACCTATGAAGAGTTTCAGATCAAATGAAAACATCAATAATAAATGAAAACTGTAGAGAAAAAAATTATAAAAAAGGCTATATTGAAGCATTTCATATCTCATAAATCCAAATATTTATGCAACTTTTAAAAGCATTAACAGAAGAAGAAAGGTTTCCAAGTCAAACTTCTGTTTCAAAGGATTTTAAGCTTATAAATGGAATTATCCACCTAATTATCTTTGATATCGAGACACAGCTCTACCAGTTCAAATTTCCTCCAGCGGTGTAATTCAGTCTTCCACAAATCCACCTACAGTCTAATCTCTGCACTGAGATCTTTCATTATTACTCCTGTCTTCTACAAACGTGACATCAAAGATTAGCTTTAAAATTCATGACAGTTTTCTATCTTTTTCCTCCTCACCCTTGATGAAGTTGTGGAATCAACTGAAAGAGCAAGGAAAATAAGATGCAGAACAATAAATCCTTCCATAGAAGCAATTTCATTCCTAATTTTAAACACTCTAACATCATTTCCTTTTTATTTCTACATTTGTGTTAAATTGCTATTTTCTTACCTTGGTGCCAATTGCAATAATAAGATGTTTAGAAAGTTCACTGCTATCAAAGCAGTAGGGGCACTTTTCCATGCATGCAGCGAGTTGCTGGTGCTCACGGATTGCTTTTCTTCTTTGTACTTCCTCCTCTTCCCCACTGCGTGCTCTCTTGGCTGCTTTGGAAACAAACATGTCATCCAGAGTGTAGTACTCTCTGTCAGTTTTTTCCATGAGCTGAAAAGATATGCAGAAAAATTGCACATATTTATAAAATAGCAAGAAAAAATACTTAGCTCTTTGTAGTACCCTTCCTTGAGAAAATCATGAAGTATATAAACAGTAGCATTTCTTCCTTTCATATGGCATCTGCTGCAGACGGAATCATCAGGTACCTCTCCTGAGAACAGTCATACACAATCTTAGCACAGATATTAAAATACAGATATGTGACAGCAGTGACAAGAGTATATTACTATATTCCATTTCAAATTAAGGGCTAGGTATTTCAGTATTATCTTGACATAACTTCAGCTATCTTTAAATAGATGCACAATTTTATATATCATTTATATCATATATTTTATCCTCTCCATTCTCCTCCTCCTCTCCTTTTACAACTACCATTAAATCATCTTTTGTGAAATATCTAGACCACTACTCTGCACTTCACATTCTGTGAAAATATGCCAACAGTTATTCTTACCAAGTGAACAGGACTAAGCCATTTTGGGAAGAAAACAGTCTTTGCCTTCAATAGTAAGTCTTTCTAAGTGCACCTGTTGCACACCACAACAAATCTTAATATATTTCAGGATACTGACTAGGGTAACCCTAGCAAAGGACTAATGTTAACTGAAGGCATTTGGAAGGCTATCACAACTGAAGCACAGTCTCCAAACATCCCAGGCAGAGTTTCTGTAGATAATTATATATATCTACACACACACACACACATATATATATATATATATAAAGAGGACAGATATATATATATATATTTTTTTTTAGAGTATGTAAGTAACTTTCCCCCAAAAAGACAGCAGCTCTTGCTTTTCCCAAATACTGCAGTTCTCTAACACAGATCAATACCTTATTTTAAATATGCTCAGTACTTTCCGTACCAAACAACTGAGGAAGAGCCTCCTTAATATTACTTTATTCAGCTATAATACACTTAACTGCTTATGTGCATTTCCTACTGGAAGCCACTGCAGACTAAAATCAACAGTTCAAGAGTTCAACTACATTCTTCTTCCTCTGTCTTACTATAATGCTATAATTCTACACTTAACAGAAAAAGGAGATTCCTGAGATTTAGAAAAAAATATCTAGTGGTTTGGGTGTCTAAAATTAAGACTCTCTTCTTCTGTCATATAAGCATTAAAAAGGTAAAGTTAGACCTGAAGCAAAAGCATTACTTAGAGAATAGCAGCATTTTGTTATTACTAAACATAATGTTTGGGGGTTTCTTTCAAATAAAAATTCTGCCATGAGAATGGAAATACACAGGAAACATGACAGTTGGCAGAGTAGAAAGGAAAAGGAAAGGAAGAGTGGAACTCACAACACTTTGGCTATCAGGAGTATCATACATAGCATAGAATACCATTATTACTTTGCTCTACTTGCACTTAGAAGTAGTCATGGAAATTCCTGGTTTGTCACACACAACCTCTTTTAAATAATAGTACTTTTTAAAATACTCAACAGAATCCCTTGTGATAGAATAAATATTCATCTTATTAAACAGCCTGGAAGATGCCTCTCTTCAAGATGGATAAAGTGCTGTATACAACACGATACCTGGGATCCAAACCAAAATTCTTACATACAAAGTAGCAAACTTTTATAAGGTAGGTGCTGTCTAAAACCCAGATTTTGTTTCTTCTGGTACAGTCATGACCAACAAATCATAGAACCATACAATGGTTTAGGTTGAAAGAAACTTTAAAGATCACCTTCCTCTAAGCCAAGCTGCTCAGGGCCCCATTCAGCCTGGTCTTGGACACTCCAGGGATGGGGATTTCTCTGGGCAACCTGTCCCAGTGCCCGATTTCCCTCAAAGCAAGGAATTTATTCCAAATAACGAAACTAAATCTACCCTCTTTCTGTTTGGGGCCATTAGCCCTTGTTCTATCTGCCTGTGTGAAAAGTTGCCCTCCCTCTCTTTTCTAATTCCACTTTAGGTACTGGAAGGTGTTACAAGGTGTCCTTGGAGCCTTCTCTTCTCCAGGCTGAACAACCCCAACTCTCTCAGCCTGTCTTCATAGGAGAGGTGCTCCATCCCTCCTTTATAACATTTATACTTCTATTTGTACAATAGGGTGCCCAGTGAGTTCTGCCAATTGCATTATTTGGCTATAACTAAATCTCTCAAAAAGAAGTTAAAAGGGGAATTGAAAGAACAAGACGAAATTATTCTCTAAAATGCCAGAAGGAAAGCAAGTAATCATTTAAAAACCGATTTCTTTCATACATATATTCTTCCATACAAAAGACAGAGCTAGCACACATCCAAAGAAGGAACTATGCTGATGTATTAGAGCTGCTGGAAAGCTGCTGTTCTGCATCATGGGTGCAGCATCACCACTGCTAAACTTGAAAGCCAATGCATTTTAGAAGTGGTGTATTTAGTTCCCTCGCCATGACTGGTATTGCTTGGTATCACCCTTGCTGCTCAGGTTCTGCACAGAGATCAGAAAGAAGCAGGAAGTAATTTTGATCTGTAAGTTTAAAGTTGGGACATCCTACAATACATCATTGAATTACCTAAAGCTAACAAAGGAAATACAGAATCTATAAGGGCAATACACCTGAAGTCCTTGTTTCTACCAGATGCTGACCAAAGGCCAGAGCTGTGATAAACTGACATGTTTATAAGACAGATCAGCTCTGCAGTCCCCAGTCTTCTTTTTCCTACCTCACTTTTCTTTATTCTCAGCTTATCTGCCACATTCTTCCTTCATATACACCCTCTTTTTTTCCAGCATTCCCTTCTCTTTTGGCAAGCACTGATTAACCAGAGGACACAAAGGCAGCTTTAGGACTCTTAGCACTAGGAAAAATGGCATGGCCTCCCACATCTCATAGCATAATTGTGCAACTATGTCATTTCTACCATCCATCTGATCTTCCACAACCAGGACGCAGTTTTTGTTTAACCAACAGAGAAGAATCACAATTGTGCTTGCCCTGGCCAAGAGAGGCCTGTAACATATAAACATTTAAACAGCAGTCAGGGAAAGCATCCAAACTTCTCTCAGGGGCCCTCTGGACTTTCATTTGGACAGCTCAAATACAGTGCAAATGTGGCTAAAACCCAAGGAAAGGAGTGAGATCTCTAAGCATTCAGCACAGGGTTTAGAAACAAATCAGCATCTGACTATGCATAAATTAGAATGATTTGAGAGAGAGAAAAATTACAGTGTTGTATTTTCTGATTAAATCCTTATCATGATAATTACCATGAATAACATGAATATATTACATGGATTATTTCATTTTATAACATTCTGTTTACTAAATAATTGAAGCACTTTTTAATTTGTTACATTAATGAAGCCATCAGGCACCATGGCATGGGGCTACTTCCTAAAGTAACTCTTGCAAATCTGTGCAAGGTACACTCCAGGGTCAGCCTCATTTTTCTGCCAACCTATGTTCAGGCCACTGGAACCATATCTCATAGCTTGATTTTAAACCAATTCTGTTTTTCTTATTCCACGGTAAAACCCCTGGAGTCTTATACACTGCTGGCTTCCTACACATTCCACCTCAAGCGTGCTGCACGTTGTGTCTCTCATTTCTCCCTCTGCTGCTATTACTTGCTTTTCGGGTGGCCCCTTCGAATAAAAAGCCCTGCTAAAGAATTTAGTATCATTGTGATACTGAAAGGAAACCTTAAGAGACAGAACTCCTAATGATCGAGATTATACTTGTATAATACCTCACGTATACTTTTTTTCCCCTCTTCAAATTTCCTTTGAAATTTGAGGATGAAATGGGAAATTCTATTAAACACAATTAGCAGAGGAACAAAAGATACCTGCATGGTTCCAGTGTGGGTTATTTTCAGCTTTTTTGTACTGTTTCTTTTCTGCTTATTTTCTTGCTCCAATTTGTATGCAACTATTGAACTTCTGCTTTTCCTGTTTCCTTGCTAACGCAATCACAGCTAGAGTTACTTCCATGTAAGCTAATAAAAGTGCATCTGCTTGAAAAATTTGTGGAAAAAAAGAAGTCTATAGATTGTATAAAATGTATCAGTTTGGGTTTAAATTGTCATGGCAACACTGACGTCTTTAAATGACAGAGTTAATATTTGTGGAATGTTGTATCATAATATATTTTAGGAAGCTGCAAAGAAGAATAACCTATTATTTTAGAATACAAACCTGAGTGACATAAGAATGCATCTCATCACATTTAAATTTATTCAGCATTTAGCACCTATTCTGAACAACAAAATCACCTCAGAAAAGTTTTTCTGATCTCAAATAGTATTTGCTTAAAACAAAGACAGAATTTTATCATGTAAACCTTATTACAATTCCAGTCTCCCTGTGAACACAGACATTTGAATTTGTAGGTTTAATTTATCATATAATTCAGTGAAGAGGCTGAATTATCACACCAAAATAAAGAATATTTCAAACACGTAGTATCAACGGATTTTAAGATGTCAGTGCATAGAGTACTTTTAAGGCCTGTGTCACTGACAAGAAAAGATTACCCACCATGTCAGTGAGCAAGGTAGTTCAGGATTACCTTTGAGCAGCAGAAGTCAAGTAAAAAACAGATGACAGAGGACTGCTCAATGGCTAGGGACCAACCTCCTTTTTGTTTCTTCTATTTGAAATGAAAACTGTAGATTTTGCCATAAGAAGTTATTAGGACAGATAAACTTTATATAAAAGTCAATGGCATAAAATGTAAACCAAACAAAAATACCTTCAGCCATAGAATTCTACTATTAAAACTCTGATTATCATTTCACTTTACAGTTATTCCTGGTCATAATTTTAATGTCTAAGAAAGACTGTCCTGCTCAAGTCTTCATTTGCAGCATATCTTGTAATTTTAGCATAATTCTGGAAGAATCCTAAATGCTTATGCAGTTAATTTAGTATGGGCTACATCTACACACAGTTCCTACTGTTCCCAGGTTTTCTTCCCTAGTTCAGCTGTCACTGCTGTTGGTTTGCTTCCACATGCAGAAACAACTTTAACTTTGTGTCCACACAATATACACAGAAGGATGTTTAGTGCATTGAATTGAGATGTAGCAGAACAAGGTGTTGGAAATTATTTCTCTTGGGTTTTCGCAATAATTTTTTACAGCAAACCAAGCACATGATCTTTAAGTAAATGTAAAAAGCAACAGGGCACCAGAGCTTTGCTGGCTTTATCATGTCTATTAAATATTGTGCTAAAATTGCTTCACCATGTGAAGAAGAAGGAAAAGGTTCATTACATAATAGTAGCAGCAGAAGGAACATTTTGCATTTTTCACTTTAGCTTCTAAGGTCTTTCAATACTATTATTTTGGTTTATGATGATGGAAATCATGGAAAATGTGCAAAAATGTGGACAGGTAGATTTGCACAGCAAGTAAAAACGATAAGGCTGAAAGTAATTTTCCATTTTACAGAAGCAAGGAAAGGCAACATGCAAATTTCCTTTTTGCAAACCTATAATACCAGAATACCTCTTGGCTAAATCCATAAAGGAAGGTCAGCATTACTAATAAATCATTTTATTTTTCACTGCTGAATTCCTCTTAAGAATTATTGCCTATATTTTAAAGTAAGATTAGTTTCTGGCCAAAATTAAAATGTCCTGATGAACAACCCAAACTAAGTGTTCTCTCCTTCTTTAAGTAAAATATAAAAAGGAAAAAAAAATGCTTTAGTAGAATTAATACATACAAATAACAAGGTAATTTCTCTTGAGGTAGTGCTCTAGGAATCAGTCTCTAAACACCCACAAGCATCTATTGACATAAGTGAAAGGATTACATAAGTCTTAACAGCATGAATTTGGAAAAATTGAACCACTTACAACAGTCAGGGGCTGAAAAAACTACAGACAGGGTACTTAAAGCTATCAGTAGTGAAAATTTAAGACTTCACACATATTTTGTACTCCAGAAATGTCAGAAAAAAACAGTTTTCAAATGTTTTATTGACTTTTTTGTATCCTAAAGTCATGCTTCTACAACAGTAAGAACCAAAACCACTTTCAAAGGTGGAGAAAATAAAAAGTAGAAATAGTAATTTAAATGGATGTTTTTTTCCTTGAGACATAACAGTGAAACATGAACAAATCAAACTCTAGTCCTGCTTTTTTCCATATATCAAAAAGATTCGTGTTGGGTTTTAAAGAAGTTTTTTCACCACTGTAAATTAAAGATTTGGGCCTTTTTCATGGTATTCATAAATTTGACATAATAGCATGCATGCAATGGCTGTGGGAAAGACAGCATTTCAAACTGCTGAGATAAGCAACACCCACATCAGCCACCCTCAGGGGCCAAAGGGCAACAGGGGGTAAAAGCCTCAAGCACAGAAGTGCTGTCTTAGAACGACTACAAAAGTAAGAATGGCCAAGAGGGCAATGATAAGTCAGAATATAAATTTAAAACAAAGACTCAACAGGTAAACAAATAGCAAGGAGACAGCAAAATCCCTCCATCTCATCTTGTTGACCTCTTGAGAAAAGGAGAGGTGGGAAAAAGATTTAATAAGTACAAGTATGGCTTGAACTGCAAGATGTTTAATCTGTCAATCTGAGTGGGAGTCTGGCAGGAGATAACATACAGACTTTCACTTGCCAATGGGGTTAGACAGAGGTTTCATGAAGACAGACTTTGGGGCTACGTACTGATATTTCTTCCAAGTTGTATTTAAGGAAATAAATCCTTTCGTGAATTATACCCTTCTATTTCTACATCCCCATCTCTCTCTACAAAACTGCAATTATGTTATTATCTTCAATAACAAATAGCCTGTATTTCATTTGAAATATCATTAAAGCACTAAATATCAGGAGAGTAACACTGATCTAGAGCAGAGCATTCAGCTGTGTAAAAGCCAGAAAACATGCTGGTCTGTTCTTCTCACTCTGTTCCCATTTGTGAGAGCAGCACCTATTCCCTCCATCCTCAAGAGCCATGGGGCTGGAAGTTTCTTCGGGGCACAGTCTGGAAAAGTGATAGAAGCCCTGGGAAAATCCATGAAGGAAATAATAGTGCCTCAGTCAATTCACGGTGATTAGATGAATTAAATTATTGAACAGAATTTAAGGGACAGGATCTCCCTTCTCCCATCCTAGGTAGAGTATCATTTGTAGACTTGCAGTAGTTTCCTCCCACCACTCTTCTGCAATACGACAGATTAATTTTTGTAGATAATTTTTTCATTTCTCAAATGAAGGCAGAAAGTGAAAGTAATTTGTATGTGTCAAATTTATGTACTATGTTATCAAACTAAAACAGGCAAAAGAGGTTTCTTTGCTAAACTTCCTGCTGGAATAAAACACCTTGCTGAAACCACTGAGGAGGAGAGATGCAAGAATTTTGAAGACTAACTTGCTGAGCCCCAGATCATAATGCAGATACCCCATGCAGTATAGGCTTATAAAGTGCATAAAAAATCATCTAGAATATCTGAGATCACACCCAAATTTTTCAGACTGCTGTCAACACTCCAGTGGTAACACTGATCTTGTGCTGTGAATAAGAACGCGTTCTACAGACATGAAAAGACATGGAAACCTCAGGGAGGCCTAGGAGCCAGTTTCTTAATCTAAGATCAAGAAACAACCCCCATCTGGGGAAGACCATCACATTTTGTGGTGACAGGATCTGAGAATCACCTGCACAGAAACTACCAAAAGCATTTTAGATCTTAACAGAGGAGAACAATTGGGATCTGAGATGCTTCTTTTTATAAAAGCTGAATAAAAGTACCTCTAAAACCTAAATGTGACATTGCATAGGACTGAAGGACTACAGCACCATGAATTAAAATATGGACATTGTAATGGCTTTGACAAAATATCTACTATGAGCACACGCTCCAATACACTTAGCCAGTACATAAATAGTATGACTCAATCTTAAAAGGTTAGTCAAGAAACTTGTTCTCATAAAATCGTGTGATGTAGTACATCTTTGTGTAGTAACAAAAAAAGAAACACATTACATAGCATCTGATCCAAAGCTCGCTGAAGTTAGTAGGAATTCAGAACCTTCCAAAACTATAATGAAGTATTTGCATATGCTAGGAAACACAATACTTTCTTGTAACATTATTAATAAATTCTATCCTTCAAAAAACCTAAACAAAAACAAGAAAACAAAACAAAACAAAACAACCAAAAAAAAAAAAAAAAAAAAAACCCAAAAAAGGAAAAAGGCCTTTAGAATGAAACAGTTGCTTTCTCACCCAGTATGACCATTTTCTGTTGCAAAATCAATCTCCAGCAATAGCTAAAATGTATGGGGGAAAGCTCATAGAACTGACCCTTCTGCTATACATTTGCAGATCTCAGCATTTACTGTAGAAATCCTGAGCCAAAACTTATCTAGATATCCCTATTTCATATTTAACAATGAAACAGTATTTCACTAAGTTCACTAAGATCTTTTTTTGCTCCCACTCACAATTAAGGCCTCCACTGCATTTCATGCTCTACAACACAAGTTCCACAATTAATTACCTTCTTCACTGTAAAAAATTCTCAAACCTTCATGTTAAACTCTGTTCTGTGGCCACTTCCCATACGGGAAACAAAAATAGTTGTATTCTATTAAACTTTTATGCTAATTGTTCTAGCCTAGCAGCTGCCTTCCCCTACCCATCCACCCACTCCCCCTAAGCCGAAGAATTTTTGTTTACTTAGGTTATCTTCAAATGGCTACCACTCTGTGCCCCTGATTACACAGCTTTAACAGCTTGGCCAGCATTCAAGATATGGCTTTAAAATGTTCCTAAATTCTTCCTTTTCATAACCTCCAAAATTCTGATTCTCCTTTTAATCTCACCAGCATTGAGACGATGTTTGCAGACTCACAATGACTCTCAAATCAAGCATCAACAGCCTCTTGTATATGTACAGTCATGGCCTCACTCAGCTTCAAGATTACCAACATTTTCCTTTCATTAACTCTGTCTTTCATCTGAATTTATTGCCTCAATACCTATGATGGGATCTCTTCCATTTTATTTGAGAGTTCTATAGCATAATCTCCTGTGCCTGAACTAGACATTTTAATTCCTTTAATACCCATAACACCTTTCAGACAGCATTTAAAATAGGATGGGCGACTCACATCACTAAAATAGGTACATCTCTCCAGTAACTCTCTAAAGTGGATCTTAAGAATCAGCTCAGATGTTGCACAATGTTAGAAAAATCCCCGCTTTGTAGTTGGAAATTCTACAATTTACAATGACCCCTATTTTTGACAGTCCTGCATAATTATGTAACCATAAACAATTCTCATCTTCCTCCAGGCCTTCCCTTTACTCAAGCCTTATGTTCTCCCTGATATTTCTAATAATAACATGCTTAATTAAAAAGTTCCACACACAACATCTTACCTTTGATGCCATACGCATGAACAGGGAGTTTTGATCCTCTGCTGTTCTCATCTTCTCATTTTTGACCAAATCCTTCAGGTTCATACTATCATCATCCTGAAAATACCTTACTCTCTCTTTATCTACATGAGTAGGCATCTGGAAGCAAGCACAATAAAAATAAATATTAATCTAATGAGAAAGATCAGCTATAAAATTCAGATCCTAACAATTCCAACAAGTTTAAAGAATCATGAATCAAGCAGATCTGAAACAATTGCGCTAACAGCTCCATTTTATCTAAGGAGAAAAACATCTTTCCCTTCCTTCAATTGCATCACTATGTCTAAATAAAAATATAGCCTCTTCCCAAAGTCACTATATCCTTAACATCCTTAAGGTATCAGAGCTACAACATCACCACTTGGGAAAGACAGACAGTATTTCACTGATACAGTTAATTAGCTCATAAAATTGAAATATTCTAAAAAGTAATTTTCAATATTGACAACTCTAAAGCTTTTGTAAAGTCACAGACATTACTGAAACACAGTAATCACAGACAGTACTGAAAACTTGTGCAAATATGGTACCTCTGGGAAATGTTACCATCTTAGACAGAGTGCACAAGAGAACAGAGATGTCCCTTAGGATAGGACTAAACTAAATTCTGAAGGAGTACAGAGAATGGTCATTAACATAAAGCAGGATAGCATTTTCCAAAATGGAAACAACAGGACAATGACAACAAATTCCTCACCCTCTTGTGTCTTTCAGTTCTCCATAGCAGTGCTGCAAATCGATCTGTCCTACTAATCAAGAATGCTTGCTAGAATTATGAGGTAGGGGCACCACCTCTTAATAAGATCAAAGTGCTACTATATTTACTATTGGAAGCAATTATCCTAAGAATAAAACACTGCTCCAGCTTCCAAGTTTCTTATTATTCCCCAAAGCACTTTGTTACAAAAATTACGTCATAATTATTATTATCATCAGTAGCCATATTTTTTATTAGAACTAAAGTGAAATTAGCCCTTGAGACCTGAGTATCTCAGCAAAATCTTTCTTAATTCAGAAATATGCAGTTCTGCTAATCTTCATTATTTACATAACTTTATGTAATATAAACTAAGAGACCGTGATAACTTTTCCTTGAACGTGCATTTAAATAAGCCCTAAAGTGATCCCTTGGGAAATGCAATCTGAAAATAAACTAAATATATGCTTAATAAATATGTACTCTAATACTTAATTACTATCATCTTCCAAAAGGAACGTTTTAATTCCCTATTGACATTCTGATAAGATACTCATTAATTATGGCATCATAAAAGTAAAACTACAAATCATTTAAGAATTCCAGTTCAATACTCAGATTTGTAAAACGTACCATCTGCTGCTTTCTTCGTCCTCCTTTTGGCTCCAGTGGCTCCGTTGGTCCCATCACAGGCCATGCCCTTCCACTTCCATCTGTTCTGACAAGGACCACTTGTTCATCTTCTTGACGGCTTGAAGCCTGTGTCAGGTTTTAAGACATATTTTAAAACAGATGGTACAGACAAGCAAAAAGAAATACCTAATCCACATTAAATAAATGTTTTAAATCCTGAACATTAAGTAACAGATTCTTTACATTTTGTGTGCTTTGTATAATTCACAGTAGACAGTTTCACCTTAGTGAGGTATTCTTTTCACATTCAAAAAGAAAAAAAGTATTAAAAAAACATTCAATTAGTTAAATGCAGAGCTTTTCTTTCCAAAATAATCAGGTTTGTATTCTTGGTTTTTTTTGCATAAAGCTTTATCTCCAGAAGACACACAATGCTTCTGGAAGAGTTAAAGAGATGATATTGTACTAATATACACCACCATCATTATAATGCTGTATTCCTGAAAACCAACTGTAAAGCTACAGCCTATTACCACTTCTTTTGTGGACTGGGAGTGTGGAGAATGACCACCCTCACCTCAGTCCCCCAAAAAGTTACAGAACCCATCTTCATGGAAAGTCCTTTATAGGGCCCCCAATTCATAGGGGTGTTCTCAAACTCAAATAAAGACATATTATCTATATACACAACAGAAGGGGCAAAAAAGGCAGAAATTCTTCACCAAAAAGAATTTCACTTTCTAAAATACTAAGAATAATAAAAAAAAAAAATTAAAAGCCTGTGAACTTCCTGATTATACTCCAAAGATATTTAGGTAAATCAGTTGATTAAATTAGAGCACATAATGGGGTCACTACTTAATCAGATGATATTAGGACAGCCTTTGTCAAATCTTATAAACAACTTCATTAATCTCCATTTCAACCTATTTTCTACCAAACTGCTTTCCACCTGCCATCGTTGCCTAAGGAAAGCTTGTCCCAGAAACCCAAATAAAGTCTAGAAAACCTGTAGATACTGAAGTATACTCAACAGCTTAATTGCATTTTTCCAAGGAAAGTCATATGAAGGTAGATGTTATAGACCAATAAGCTGCCTGGGTAAGCCAGACTTCTCTCTTCTGTAACACCAAAGACAAATCTCATTTTGCAAAGCAAACCAAGATGTCCAGCACCACTTTGGCTCCAATAAGAATACTGACATTTTCAGAGAATACAACAGGATTTATTTCCAGCACCAGCCCAGATACATGTTATCTTTGTGTAACCTCTACCTCACATGTTACTTTTTCACAAGGTAAGGGCTTTGGTCCCTATTGGGAGAGGAAGAAGAGGTGGTTCATCCCAATAGAGAAAAAGGCTGTGTGCATTCACCCCACACAGGTCATGTGATAAAAGGTCATAGGTGACTGAGACACAAACAGCCAGACTGGGAGGGACTATGTTTTCAAGTCATCACTATGCCATAAAACCTTATTCACAGCAGAGACAGAAAGCAAAGATGAAGTCAACACTAATAAGAATGTATCACAGAAAACTTCTCAAATGCCACAATTCCTTTAAAACTTGGGTAATCTTACAAGTTTGGAAGTTGAACACATAACCATAGATATTGCAGTGAAAACTCAAAAATCCAGAGCACTGCTAATTAGTCTGAAATGATACAGACCTTTGCAGAGGAAAAAAACCCCACCTTGTTCTAAGCTCACCATACCCACATGGCCAAGTAGGGATACAAAGCTCTCCCAAGAGGATTAGTCAAATCCACACAGCAGACCCTTTACAGTTTTCAGTGAATAATCTACCAAGTAACCACTTTTGAAAGGTCCTGTTTATGTGAAATCCTCAGCCAGGAGCATCTTCCCAATCATTCAGCTCCTTTTACCCACTGCCCATATAGAGTCTCCAAAAGGATGCTAACTTCAGGTCTCTCCTTCCCCACACCTTTGTGTTACTGAGATAAGAAAAAGGATGAACTTTTCCATTTCCAGTCTTTAAACTTTACCTCACTGTATACATGACTTTTAAAAAATACAAATCACAAACCAAGAGTCATTACAACAGCAGTGCTTCAACAACTGCAAAGAACAGTAAATACCAACTTCTTATATCAACTTACAAACATTTAGTTCCTTTTAAAAGGAACATCCATCCCAAAATTTGTTTTCACTAAAATTCTTAATACAGACATTTCAAAAAGGATGTCATTGATGTGCAGGCTGTTATTTTCCCAAAAGTTAATGGAATTCACAAGGTGTTCTATGTGTCAGACTTTCTTTGCTTTTGAAGAAGGGCTTAAAATGTTAGATCCAAGCAACATTTGCACATTCTTTTTTCTTCCCATTTCTGCCTGCTTACACATTAACATACAAGCAGAAGATCATTTTCTGGATCTGAACCATGGAACAAGTTAGGACAGGGACAGGGAATGGAGAGGGGAGCAATAGATATAATACATACTGAATTCTTTGAGTCAGAACGCTACAGCTGGCAAGGTTTGGTCTGCTTTATGAGGGTTTGAGGGTTATTCTCCCTAATTTCCAAGAGTCCTGAGTCCTGACACAAAGCATGTAATACTGACTATAATGTATTTAGATTGAATATTCCAAAGGGGAAAAAAAAAGGCAAAAAATTATAGTAATTTTTAGCTTTAGAATACAAAGTACAAAAAAATAGAAGTCATCCTTCAAAGGGAGATTAAAGGAAGCAGATAAAAGTATAAAATAATTATGGACAGTATGAAGACTAATGTGAAGTCATGTGAGAGGCTAACAGCAAATGCATACTAGGAACCAAAATGAATCCAATGGATGCATGCCAAACACGATTATTCAGAAGATTAAAGATGTTACTAGAGGTAAAGACATCCTTCAGAACTCAAATCTCTGTCTAAATAGAACTGACTTAAAAATATAGCATAACAGAAAGTTTATTAATGCAAAAAATTGATTTTTAGGAGAATCTTACTAACAATAATTAGTAAAACTATTTTGAAACACATCAGAAGCAAAAAACTTTCTGGTAGAAAAAGATGCTAAAGCGGTTACAGCATTATCAGAAGGTGACATTCGAATACTATATTAATTAATTGTATTCTATTAAGAAACATTTTTGAAAGGAAAAAAATAAAAAAAACCTAGAGCAAACTTTAGAAATCATCTTTAAACTGCAATATCAGTAAAAAAAGGTTTTTAAGTAAGCTGCCATGAAATAATGATTTTCACTAGAGCTTCCAAAAAAGAATTCCAGTATATAACGTCCACATCCTTCAGCAAACTCTATATCCCTTAAACAGGTCTCAGTACAAAAATAATGGAAAGCAGCCAATATAATAAAAAGCTTTAAAATGTGCCAAAGGCTTATCCTGGGAATTCTGGGGCAATGTATCTAACATTTGTAATGGACAAGTTCACACAAGTATAATAAAAACCAGACTTCCTCTACACTTGAACAATTACACCATACTGAGAACAAACCTTTGCAGGAAAAATCCACAACTCACAGAAGTAATAGACTTTTTCAAAGGAGTGTGGATATCAATCTAACTGCAAGAGTTACTTAAAGTTCTCTTTTTATCTATTGGTATTTTCTTTACACTTGCATTTCCATGATAGTATGACATGGTATATGGTAACACAATGTGGTCATTGTGATATAACAAATACTCATTAAAAATTATGATCAGATAAATAATATTTCTATTAAGTACAACATAAGCTTAAAAGTATGTATTAAAGTACTTTTAATATATCTATTGTTAAATGTTAAAATTGAAGCTGGAGAAGAGGCTCAGTCACTATCCCTGAATCGTGTGATGATTGCTAAACAAACAATATCATTTACAGTCTGAAATGAATAAAAATAGTGTCTATTTCCAGAATTAGAGAGGAATTGTTTGTTGCCATTAATTAAGGAACATGAATTTTTACTTCAGGCCAATTAAATATGCAAAGTACACAGTTGTTCTCACCAAATGTACGAACTGCTATATAGCAATTAACACTCAACTGAACAAAACAAGCAGACAAGTCTGGTTTTGAAAGATAAAAGCTTTAAATTAAATACATAAATAAATAAGATACAGATCTGAAAAAGATTTTTGACTCTCCAGGGATTATCCCTGTTCCATAATCCAGCAGGAGGAACTGGAAATCCTCTGCCACACCAAGTGCACACCTTAATTTGAGGAACAGACCCTGGTACAGGTGAACAAATGGAATAATCAGGCCAAGCATCTGAGATAAAATCCATTTAATTAGAACTGTTTTTCAATCCTAACAGCCAAAGAGAATAAAATACATTTTAATAGTGTGTGTATTGTGGGGTAGGGAACAACAAAAGCTAAAAAAACTCCTTTTTTAAATTACTGAGCCAACAAAAAGTTGGATGCTGCATGATTTGAAAGCTTTCTGCAAACATTTATTGAGAGCTACATTCAAGTGGTACAAGCACAGTGTAATGAAGGAATAACAAAGGAAGAGTCTTCAGCAAGGAACAAGCCTCTACAACCAAATGCTAGCTTTGTCAAATTAGATGCTGCCATTAAGTATGCCACCTGTTTCCTTTCCCCTACAGTCTTTGGCAAACGGAAATGCTTTGAATATTGCCTTATTCCTCTATTGGAAAAGTCTGCCCTTATGTTATAGTATCAGTAAGTGTCTTAAAGACATCTAGCACTTCTCAGAGTGCTGGACTCAGCTATTTCTTCTATCCACTGTCTCCTGTTCTCTTCCATTGCTCCTTCTCCTCCCATTCCAGTTACCCTTCTGCTAGGCTCTCAGGTTGCATTCACACATAATCACCAGTTATCAGAAGGACGAGTAAATCCTGTGTAAAAAGAGCATCTGCCTACTTCAGTGCTGGCTGTTCCTAAGGGTGCCATGTCTCATATTCAGGAGTCATTTCATTCCCAACCTGGAGTTCACAAGTAACAGGTTTCAAAGCATCTAAGCTCCCCTTCAGGTCTAACATTTGTTGTGAAGCCTGGCACTGTAACCTTCAGCCTATAAAAAACAGTAGGTTAACCATTCTCCATAGCAAGACTGAGGTGTGCATCTCACAGGAAGATGAAATTAAAATGGTCAGAGGTTTATAACAGCAATCCACTGAATACATGTTGGATCTTTGATTTGGCTTTCTTAAAGCAGAAAAAAGATAAGAGAATTAGCAGCATGAGGAAGGAAAGCAAAAGCAAACTTCTAAAAACTAGGTTAAAAATTTAGTATTTCAAGAAAGACTTCATAAATATATTAATGAGTCATTATTACACATTCAAAAGGTGCCAACACAGTAATGGGATTTTTAAAAGGTTTTACAAGACCAGAAAGTTGGACTGCCATAATTAGGCCCTTGTGTTTAACAGTGAAGAGAGCATTAGAAAATCTAAGGCAGGCTGCAACACAGAAGTGAATTATTCTACAGAATAGCATCTGTATCAGGTAGTGCTTGGTTTGTGTGTAAAGCACGAGACTAAAAAAACCCCAAAACTCCACGGAAAAGGATTAGGTCTCTAGCCTTTCTTTCTGCCAATAAGTGTGTGACACTGGTTAATAACACAATATGTAAAAAACTTCATTTTTTTAATTTGTTTTTATTGATGTAAAGTCAGTTAACCCTTAAAATTCAGCAATTCTTTGTTCTTATATTACAAAATGGTTATTTTGGCTGAACTGTTTATTACTCAGAATAAACAGTTTATTAATCCTTAATTATCTCCTCTTTACAATGAATGTCTCTGATCAGCCCTGCATGCAGCGCTGACTTTCAGTACTTATTTTCTGGGAGCATCTTTAAGATACAGTGATCAGAATATCATCTCTTGAGCAGAATAGCCACACACACAAATCTAAAGTCAAATTCAGTAAGAGTCATACTGTCAGCCTGTGGAACTAGTAACATATAACTTACAGCAGCTTGTAATCTGTCCAGCGATGCACTAGAAATGGGGAAAACTAAAGCAATTCAGTCTAACTTTAAAACAATACTGGAAGCCACATAGCATTGAAAATACAACTCTTAAAAAAGCTCCAAATATTCAGTTTGATACTCTAAATTGTTAGTCACACTTCGAAATGGTTAGTCACTTAGACACATCAATGAGCCACTGTAGGTATGTAAGAAAACTTGTAAAAACTGTAATGACTAGATGGCTTGTTTTTACAGCAAGAACAGATGACAGAGAACACATATACTCAGACCATAAAAAAAGATAAGTATTGCAGCATGTTGGTTCTTAAGTCCACAGATTTCTATTTCCTCTTATCAACTGATTTAACACAGCGAAAGGGTAAATAGAGCAGTGAAAATATGTAATTTAACATGCTGTTGGGAAAAAAACAGAGCCAGAAAAAACGGCACCATCAGTTACAAGTGCTGCATGGCATTTGGATATGGTTTTTGTCTCTGGTGTTAAAGCACACTTGGAAGGTTTTGTATTTTCAGTTTGAACTCTCAGAAATTTAAGCCATTCTGCCCTTTTATACTTTTTTACATGTACTGAAATTGTAAGATATTTTACATTATTTAGTTACTGATACAATTTCTCCAACATGTTTTAATTGCAAAAGCCAATTTCCTATAAATTACATTCAGGAAGATAAAGCACTTTGTTTTAGTATGTCTTTGTGTTAAATAATTGTGAAATCCTCTTTTACTGACATCAACAAGAATGTTCAGGAAATATACTAATCAATAACAGCATACACCTATTATTTTTTAAAAGTATGCATTAATGATATGAAAGCTGTTCTGTAGAAGTATACCCCCTTCATTATTCCGTGTTACATCTAGAGCTAGTCAAGTCTGTACGGAAAACACAAACTTTTGCTCAAGAAGGAATGGCAGAGCCATCTTGCAAGACAAGATTCAAGTGTGATGGAACAGCAGGAATCAGGAATTATGATGAGCTGAAAACATCTGAGAGTAAACAGTCCATGAGCCATCTGTTGCTGTATCTCCCCGCCATCTGAAGTTCCAAATAAAATCTCAGATTTTTACTGTGCATTTAGTGAGGATCATTAATCCCTAGCCTTCTAGTTTTTAAACAAGTGTCTCAGCTATACTTTGCGGCAAAACAATTTTAAAGAATTTTTAAGGGATTCTTTATATATGGTAAGTCTATAAGCATTCCCACAGCTGTATTTAGGTTCTGCATTGGTTAAGTCAGAATGAAAGTTATAAAAACATATTACAGGTAAATTTTGACAACCAAGTATTTTCATTGCAGAAAAATATCTGTTTATAGTCTCAATCAACAAACCTAAAATTAAACATCCTGGCACACCTGCAATTTTGAATGTTAATTTTCAGGGTGATTTGGCTTTTGCTTTCTTTGGTTTGTTTAGCACTGGCTTGGTTTCTTTTTAAATAAAAAATCCCCACACATCAGAAGCCTTAATTATTTTCTTTCTTTATTTCATTTCCTACTCTGAAGTACTAATCACTATCTAAATTTTATGTGTATACACACATATACACAAACACACATGTACACACCACCTTACTTTGAGATAACTGTCTCTTTCTTCAAGGAGTCACTGTCATTTTTAAGCTATTTGTGAACAGATCAATCTTGAAAACATATGAAAAATAAATATACATTCTTGTTTTCCCCATTATCATTACTGGAACCAATAGAACATTATTTCAGGTTTGTTCCACAACTGATTCCTCTCAGCTACTTACTCCTAATGTCACATGGTTTACTTGTGTCAGGATAGTTAACTGCACAGCAAATCATTTCTCTGGGTAAAGATCCAGCATGTTCCATCCTGTCTCTCCTAATGCAGAACTATATTCAGTGGGATGCAATGGATGCGATTTTATAGAATCGGAGAATATTAAGAGTTTGGAAGGGACCTTCAAGATCATCTAGTCCCAACTCCCTTCATAGGCAGGACTTCCCTCTAGACCAAATTGGCTTTGAACACTGCCAGGACTGGGGCATCCACAACCTCCCTGAGCAACTTGTTCCAGTGTCTTACCACTCTCATAGTAAAAAAATATTCTTCCTAATATCTATTCTTCCTAATATCTAACCTAAATTTCAGCTCTTGCAGTTCACATCCATTACTCTTTGTCCTATCACTACAGCTCCTAACAAAGAGTCCCTCTCTGGCTTCCCTGTAGGCCCCCTTCTGACAAGTAGGATTTGAAATTTAAGCCAAGCTGTTTTATTCAGTTTCTTTTCTAAAATCCAGCATCAGTTCTTCAAAAAGAATTTTAAAAATATGATTTATATTGAGCTAGTTTCCCCAGAATTCTCCCTCAGTCTGGAGTCTAATGAATCTCAGGAATCCAAACTAAACATCAGACCTTCAACACATCAAAATTTGTGTTTAGATAGGAGGTGTTGGAGACATAATCAACCTTATTATTTATACTCAGAAAATAATAAAATAAAAATAGCAGAAGCACTTGAAGTACATGGAGCTCTTAATATTATGAAGGTTTTCACTAAAAACTGAGCCCCACTTATGCCATAAAACTCACTAAATTAACTTTTCCCTGCATCATAAATCTTTTCCACCTGAGATGCACAAGCAATGGCCTCGAGTCTGTTACTCTTACAGATGCAACAGGCAGCCTAGGAAAGGTTTTCTCCTTTAAAGCAGCATCGTGTCAGCCATTGTAAAGTGAAATGCTGTGTCTGCCAAAATTCAAGTCTTACTCTACAGATATCTTCTATGCACAAGAGGCTTCACAGAAGCACTGAATACTCTTCAGTAGAAAAACACTCATACTAGACTGAAGGCTGAAGGACTTGCACAGAAGATTCAGTTATTCAAATGAAGATTTTATGTGATTAAATAATTCATATTTTCCCTACATATTCTCAAATGCATAGCAGAAAAGCCTATAGCTGTTTCTCTTTTTCAGAACTCTCTTCTTTTAAGTAATCAGTGACACTACACTCTACCATGTTATTCTGTTTAAAGTACCACCTTCCAGCTTTCATTCAATTTTGTATTGATTTTGTCTTTCAAATGCAATTCATCATTATTGAAAACTGTCTCTAGCACTTGCTCAGCAGAGACTACTTTCGGTTTCCTGCATACTAATTATGTTCTATGGAATACAGAAAAAAGCTTAGGGTTGAGAAGCTTTTCTTCTAAGCCATACTTCATTTGGGTTTGAAAACAGTTTTAAAAGATGCATACTCGTATACTATATTCATCCACTACCATGTTGTTAGACTAGATGTTCATAAATTCCTTCCAAATGATGTATTCTGCCCCTTCCTCATTTAAATTTTTACCTTCCAATTTTTGTAGTAGCAAATCCCACTGCAAATTATGTGCTTCAAAGGATTGCTAATGTTTCAGATATGGTTTGTTAAAAAAAATACTGAATAAAAGTATAAATTGCATCAGTTGTGACTGGTACTGACAATGGCAGAGGTGACATCCTCATAACCAATGTAATAAAATCTAGAGTTGTGTAGCACTGTCAGAACAGGAATACAAACGGTATTTAAGGGGTGAACTATGAACACATGGAAGTTCTTTTCTAACTGCTGAATTGTTCACAACTTTTTGCTGTTTCCTTACATTCAATAGGTATCATTTTCATCACCTATCCCAACTCAGAAACCCTATGATACAGCAGCCTTCTCTTTACACAGTTTCACTTGGACTCAAAGTGCAGCCTTGCTTTCTCAAAATGCCAATGACAAATTAGACAATAAGCATCTAAAATAAGCACCATTTAATTCTATTCCAAGTGAAATCGGAAGTTTTTTGATTTCCATAGACCATGAAGGTCGCCTCCTGCTCAAACTTAAAGACAAATGCACAATCTAAATGTGTCCCAAGCATTTAAGTGCAATACTCATTAAGACCCCAAATTCCATTACCAGATAATTTAACTGTAATCATACTAAAATTAATAGAGTTACATACTTAAGGCAGCCTGCAGTGAACAACAGAGGGTTTCTACACAAGCTGAGACTTGGTGAAATATATCAGCTGAGAAACACATTTTTAAACTCCAAACATCAGTTTTTGAAAACTGTACTTCACAACCACATTTTTGAGACTGCTCGGGCTAGAATTCTTGTCTAAGTCTAAAAAATTACAAAGCTAGTCACTAAGTCACACTGTAAAAGCTATATTTGCCTCTACTCTCAATTACAGATAAATAAAATTATATAAAATTAAAATGGGATTTAAACTAGCACTTCACGATCCCTTCAGTCTGTAGTTTCTTGATCACTTTAAGGCAGAATAAACCAGCACCTCCATCAAAAGAATTGATCCTGTCCTCTGTACAAACTCCAGCCATTCATACACCCCCTTACGCAAGCATAAGTCTTCACTCAGTCACACAGGGAACAGAATTGGGAAATTGATTCATGTCCAATTAATTAGGAAAAAAAACTTCCTACGGAGATGCATTCAAAATTGCTTCCTGGTTTATCTCCCTAGCTCTCCCAACAGAAATTGAAATAAGGCTAAGCCACACTTCAGGACCTCCCAGCATGACATTGACCGTGCTGCTCCGCAGAAGCAAAGACAGAACTGCCTGAAACAAAGTGCTTCATGTTTGTTACTGGTAATGAAGACAAAGCTATCAAACTTTGGGATCAGTAGGATAGCCATTTGGAAAACCATTTCTGTGGAAACAGCTTCAGGTACCTCACTTGCAATACACCTGGCTGAAGTGGCTGAGGCTGGTGCTTGGGTGTGGTCAATACCACAGAAAGGCTGAGTCATGCAGAGTCAAACGCACCTGCACTAATCAGCCTCCCTTGGGTTATGGGATAGGCTGCTGAAACACACAATGTGACACAGCTGGCCCTTGATACACAGCAGTGCCAAACACATCCTGCTTGTGTCCCAGTAGTCAAAACCAATGCAAAGCTGAAAAATCAGTAAGAGCACCCTGGCATCACAAAGACAGGGCCTAGGGCAGAGCAGCTGTAAGCTCTGCTGGACTTCTGGCACTCAAACACCACGTAATACAGACTAGAAGAAGCCAGGAAAGAGGCACAGGCAAGGTGTATTCATAAATACTTACATTTGATTGAAGAATATGGTTGAAGACCAGGCCTGACCAAAATGGTTATCCATAACTCAGTACCTAAGGAATAGGTGTCCACCAGCATTTCTGAGGCCCACCCACAACACAGATTTTAAAATCTGAATGGATTTTTTCCATATATGAAAAACATGCCAAAGAACTACACTGCAATGAAGCAGAGTCTACCTATACAGATTACTTTTTTAATTTTAAATTCTTGTGAATTCATGGTGTGAGACTTAAATACTATCATCACAAGGTGGTCAACAGAGACCACACATTATAATTCAGTTTAGTTTGTCTTTTAAAGACTGGACAAATACTAGTTTATGTATTGAGGTCTAACATGAAGCCTTTTTGGACAAAAAAAAAGTCAGTGGCCTTTCAAACTCAACTCACTAGCAGCTGAATTTTCACTGCAGAACTGGGGTAAAATTGAACAAGAATATTAGTTTTTGCCTGAAAGTTTCCTCTCCATCATGACTACAGAGCTCATAACTTATATCAGTGTTGGTATAGAAGAAGCTTTCTTACATTTCTTTAATACCACCCTTCAAAAGGAACAACATTTGAAGTGCCAGCTTCTTCAGAGACAGCAGTCAGCTCATATCAGTTTCATTTTTAATGGAAAATATATATCCTTGGTGAGGAAATATGATAAGTAAAAAAACCCCATTGAATATGCTAAAGTACCATGGAGAAAGTTTTGTTTACCAACAAAAAGTACAATTCAATTTGGACACTCACTCACCTGAAGTCACACTTTTTAATGTTCCTAAGTACATCGGATGTTCTCTAATTCAGCTGCTGCCTGTATCATACAATTGTGTTAGTGCAAAGAAAAGAAAAATATTTTTCCACTTACCTCTCTGGCAGCCTTTGCTGGAATCTGTCCTTGAGTCTCTCTCAACTTGCGAGCATTGTCAAGTTCTGCTTGAAGTTGTGAAGCTAAATCCTTCAAAGAACGTGAAAGTACTCCATTAGTTCAACTATCTTAAACTTTTAGGAGATTTCTATATCACAATGAACTATTCACTTCATGTTTTGTGTTTCGATATAACATTTGAAACTCGAATGACACAAAAAACTAAAGAAAACATGTCAATATAATGCACACAACTTTTTATAGGATATAACATGAAAAAAAAGTTCAGAATAGAGGCATCTGAAGTATAGGAACAAGTATTGCCTTAAAAAGACCAGAAGATGTATTCTTAAACATTATAAGTTCTACTAATAAATGGTTTGCATAACTAAGCATAGATATTACTTTATGTATAGGAATCTAAATAAGGAAGCCTGAACTCATCATACCCCTTTTTTTTTGTACACACACACATACACACCCTCACACACATAAATCAGCTCTACGGGTCTAGGGAAATATCTCTCAGAAATTTTGCTACAAAGTTTCACATCTCTCTACACTCCATGTCCAACTTCTGCACTTCAGACCTTATTTTGTCAATGTACAAGAGGTAGAAAATAAGAACTGTTTACAGTCTTGTACAAATTGGTTTTGATGCTCCCGCTCCCTTATCCATCTATTAACTAAATACAAGTATTTACTTAGCCAATTAACTAAATACAAGTATTTCAGAATATCCTGGATTGCTAGGAATTGCCATCCTATCAACCTATAAAGAATAGAACCATTTATACTCTAATCCCTCTGTCAGTTTCATTGATTGGACTCCAAAGAACATGCCCATACTTGCCCCCCAAAATTAAGCCATTTGATCAACACCAGGCAGCAAATCAGTAACGAAAGTAGATTCAGAATTCATTTGGGCCACATGGGGGACAACCTGGAGCTCCAGCCACCACGACATGCTGTTGTACAACCATCTGTTCTGGTATGTGGGGATGAACCTGCTTAAACAAGCTGCATTTTCAATTTGATTAGAGAAAAACCATGAAAAATATTTAAAATGCCATAAGGCTATTATATATATTATATTACCTATTTTATTATTTAAAATGTTGTTGTTTGGTTTTTTGGGTTCTTTCAAATAGGTTGATTCAGAGTCCATATATAGAAAACTGTATATATAAAAATAATAATAAAATTGTAGTACTGGTTTCTGCCACATGATTTGGGTCAAAACAAAACAAAATGATAGAATATTAAATGAATTACACCCTCCCCACAGAATACATGTATATTTTTCATCAAATCACTTGCACTCAGTTCCTATCAGGTTGAAAAGAAAAAGGCCAGATTAGTGCTCAAGGGTTTTTTTTAGGCAATGCTACTGAAACTGAGCAGTATCAGAAAAAAAAAGTTTACAAAATTTTGCAGCTTTCCATCAGTCTCTGGAAAACCTTCCCCTCCCCAGTACTTATGCAACTTGTGTATAGATAGCTTACACTACACCAGTCCTTCACAAACCTATCATATAATTACTTTCATAAACATACTTTTCCTCACTAGTGAATGTTTTTTAGTATTAACTAAGAAAACGAGAGATTAACATATGGACACATCTATTTAAATCATTAACACTATATCTTAGTAGGAAATACATTGCTTGAAGTTACTTTTCATTCATCTTTGATGCTAATAACATTTAAAATGGACAGGATTTCTAGATAAGGTACTGCTGTTCAAATGTTTAAAGCTACATACCCACATCTATGTCTAAAGTCTGTGGAAAAAGAATTCATAACATAAAATTGGCTTGAAAATAAAATATTTCTTTTCTCCTTAAAAATTTTGAATTATCTGATAGGGGCTTTAACAAGGATCAATGCCATGTCCTAGTCCAGCAATAATGACAAAACACACTTAAGCTTTTAACAAATCAAAGAATAAATAGCTCTTGAGAAATAGTAATTTACCACTTGGAGACATAACATGTTTTATATATTATTATAAATAAATATTTATTTATTATTCCTTAAAGATACAGATTTTGTTGCAAGTATTATGTCACAAGAGGCAAACTAAACAGGTGCAGTAAAAATTAATCTTAAAAAATAAATACAAAAGCCCACAGTGATAGCATTTACTTGTAAAAAATATGAAAATAGTTCCTTAAGAGCAGCTATTCAGAGCCAAGCCTTGAAAAACACAGCTTAATTACTAACGGACTCTGACCTTGTTATAACTGAAACTTCCAGACAGTACTACTAAAGAGAATTAACTCATTATAGCCATGTTTAATGTAATAAATAAAATACATAAACTTCCAAATTCAGCGTTGCACAAGACTGAAATTCTTGTTCCTTCAGGTAGCTGGCTGAAACAAGCCCCATTAAATGTGCAGCTGTTTCTCCCAGCTCCACAGACCAACCTCAACCAGGGCAGGACCACAAAGCATTCCACAGCTGTTCTCAGTGCAGAGCTGGCTGCAATGGCATATGCTATTCCTTTCAGTTTTACAATTTCCATTTCATAATTAATAAGCCTGCTGATACAGCAGAGCTATGGAACACAAGCACCTGCTTGTGACAAAGCTGATGAAATAAGTAAAGCTCCAGACACTGTTTACCTTGTAACAAAGACAGGGAGCTTTGTACTTTTCACCTACTCCCTTTTTTATAAAAAGACAATAAATACTATAAAAAGGGCAGAGAACAACTGATTTTAGATATGCTGCTTATCCTAAAAAGCCCAGGGTCCTGAATCCTCTACTCTAGTCTATGAACTATTGTGTTTAAAGCAGAAATTATTGTAAAAGCAGTATCTTCAAATCCTACCAAATTTTGCAAGTCTTTATTTGCTTGAATCAATACCCTTAAAAAAAAAACCCAAACAATTAAATCTCTGTGAGCTTTGAAGGAAAATTGCAGTAAATTATGATCGTTTTTCACAACCATTACCGTGTCTCCCATGAGTTCTGCTTTCACAATCCTCGCCCCCAGTCTGTTCATCTCCTCTTCACTAAGGACCCGAGGCGGCTCATCATTTGATGATCTGTAAAACACCAGATGCACTAAAGCCACAGAAAAACAGTGCAGTATTCACCTGTGCAAATAAGTATGATAAGCCTAGTACACTTGTACACATGCTTCTATTGGCAAAAAAACTGAAAACGACATATTATAAAAATGTATTTGCAGACAGAAATTGCCAAGGACTCTGAAACCAAAGAGCTTGAATCAAAACTTTAAGAGGTTTGTTTCCTCTTGCTTTTGAGATAAATGAAAAGCACTATCTATGAACATTTTCCCAGCATGAAAAAACAGTCAAGAGTCAGTAGCAGGTATACGCAGGAAAAAAACAAGGGAAAGAAAACCAGAAAGAGTTATTTTTACCTACTCTAATTCTCTTTCTGGCTTTGGCCATGTTTTTACTTCTCAGCTTCTCAGCTGTTAACTAAATACAAGTATTTCAGCTTCTGCAAAATCACCCATTTCTGAGTTATTCTGTTTGTCAAATGGCCTTCCACTTCTAGAAGATTACTTATTTTCCCATACTTATCTGCTCACAGTACAATCTTTGCATCTGAATGTGTTATGGCTGATACCGTAGTTGCCATGGAAAATTAACTGGTACCATTTTAAAAGTATGAAGTCCCCCTAGAGAAGCCACAGCAGGTAATAGAGAGCATTGTACCTTAATGTTAATACTAAAAACCTAGCATATGAATTTTTATTATATTTATTAAATAAGGACTCCAAGAAATATTGCAAAGAGGCATCAAGTAAGTTTGGTTCTTGTTCTATGACCCTAGGAAAGACTAAAACCAATTTACTCTAAAAGTAAAATATCTAACACAAAAGATACGTAAGAGTACAGTTACGATATTGGTTCCTGCTGTTAGAGAGAGAATTCACTCACTAACTGATAGGGTTAAACCCTGTAGGATTTGAAGAAATCTTTGAAGATGATGTCCTCTTTAAGCACCAGATCTCCCCAGCCCTGAGAAAATTACCAAAGTTACTTTTCTTCATTTTCAAGATGCCCAACCCCCCCAAACTCAGCAGAATTTACTTTACCTTCACCAGAAGCAAAACATTGAAAGGTTATGTTCCCACTTTTCCTTAAGCTGTATCTTTCAAAGCAAGGCAGACTACTTCAGAAAGGGAACAAAAGGTGTTTATTAATTCATGTATGCTTTTTTTAAGTGGTGCTAGTGCTTGAATCATTGTCTGAACTTTTTGAGACTTGAGACATTGTTTTGATTTGCTTTTTATTTTGTCAAATTAAACTCTGAAGCATTCACATTATTAAGTGTGACTTCCAGCAAACATTAGCTGATGGACTTTTCCATTAAGTGGATATCCCTTGGACATCCAATCAGCACTTTTAATTAACCTGTGTCATAACTGTCCAAAACACTTTGATTTATAGGCTGAAGAAACTTCCTCTCTGCTTTAGAAAAGACAAAATTTAAAAGCCATATTTTCAGCATGAGAGATGAGGAACTGAACTGGCAACACCTATTAACTCAAGCCTTCACCTCAAAGATTTACTTTCTGTGATTGACAACATTACCAAAAGAGTGCATGTATTACAAGTCTTGAAACTTAAGAAGAAAAAGAAAGCAGCAGCTTATAAATTACTCTCAACAGGTATCTACTGCATATATCCAAACCTGAAATGTTCCAAAAGCCAGAATTTTCTACAAAATACAATACAAAAAAAAAAAAAAAAAAACCACAAAAAAAACAAAACAAAACCACAACACAAAAAACCAAACTAAACCAAATCTTCTGACTGAAGGAAACAGGAAGACCAGTTATCCACTGTTTCAAAACACACAGACTCTCAGGAGTTAAGAAGGCATCTTAGAAGAACTTGGAAATATGTCATTAAGCAGAGGCTACATGGCTTTGCAGGCTTAAGTAACCCCCACTTTACTAATGAGTCAGCTTAGTAATTGCATTGGCTAAGAAATATGATTAAAATATCAAAGAAGATACACAATTGGGTTTAACATCACCAGAACGGAAAAACACATGCAAAAGAAAATACCAGCTGAACAGTTTCTACATCTAGTTTTCTTCTATGAGGAAAAGAATTATCTTTCTTATCATAATAATTGAATTCTTTGAACTTGAGCAAGTAACTACTTCCGTACAAAATCTCATTTCCCAAATTTGCAGCTTTGTCCAGTTACAATTACCACTGCACTTCGTAAATGTGGCAGTTCAAAAAAAGTTACTGTTTCTGTACCTGCAACAAAAAAAAGTGAATCACCATTATTTCACAAAAAAAAAAAAAAAAGACTGAAAAGAGTAGCTGCTTCTTTGAAGAAAACAATACTGAGGCCATGGTATCACTAACTTCTTCTCAATGATTACATGTTCTACTATGGCTGGCTGGATGGGAGGGATTTATTTTTCTTTCCACAGCAATGTGGTGGTGCATTTTCCTCCACACTGTACCTAGCCCTCCCTTTCCCAAGCCATTCTGCAATCCCAGGAATTCCTGTTACGCTTTGGCCTTTGTGGATCAATGAAGTATCCCTTGACTGTAGCAGGAACTCTTGCTAGGCTAAGGTGGGAGCACACTGTGTGCACCAGAACTCCTGGTGCCTGCCACAGTGGGGAACAAAGGCAGAAATACTCAGTCAGGCCCTGGCAGCTTCTGATCATTACTCACATGAACCACAGCCTGAGTGGAACAGTACCATTGCTACTGGAATTTTCAAAGTTCCAGTGACTGAGCCGGACAGTGGCCAGGATGTAAATTAACTGATGACTGCAGCCCAGCATGCTGTGACCCCACAGACAGCCGTGCCATGTGATGCCCTCTGTGCTCTCCTGGACCACAGTGTGCCAGCATCGCACTGAGTGGAACACCGCTCAGAACTCACCAACTCCCCAGTTAGCAAATACAGCACCATCATAGAAAGCTGAAAAGGGGACTTGGGCTGAAACTCTCCACTCCTTGAGGCTCAACTCCTGCTTGTTGATAAATTCCAATACATTTGAAGTACTTCATGAACTCAAGAGTAACTCCTAACAGGCATTTTTTATATATTCACATATATATTTCTATATATACTACTATCCCTATATCTTTTTGTCCATGTCCATGCACGTGTGAATTAAGATACCTTACAGCAAGTAGAGTATGAATGTTGCAGTCTCAGATCTATAATTGTCACTGCTGTGATTATAGTAAATCCTATTGACTCACTATATAAATGTTAAATTAGTCAATAATTAAGTACTGCTAAAATCTTGTGATTCACCTTAAAACTGTAAATATGTTCAGATTGCTGCTATATGTAAAAATTTCACCTCTGGTGAACTGATACTTTTACATCATACTAAGATCACCTTTTGCTGATATCTTGGACAGGGGTTCTACAAGTGATCCTAATTAATTACAGATGTAATCCTTGGCACGTAAACTGTTGATAAGATCTGAGACGTGATTGGACCTAGCCACACCTAAGCTCCATCAGGAGTCTAGGAAGCAAGGGTCTGCTCAGAACTTTGTGACTCAATGGAAGGGTCCTCTAACCCTTTTGTGTCTTCAGACTCTGTGTAAAACATTCTAAATCAATTTTAACTCAGTTTTCCTTTATGTGTTTCATTCGTGTAGTAAATAATAGAGTGAAACCTACCACTAAACTTTGTTAAGTCTCATTTTTATGACTTTTATAGATTTATATTAAAATTATATTATTTTTGTTAATACCTTAGATGGTGACTGTTCGAGCAACCCTAAACCACTCATTAGTTAGTGACCAGCAGCCCCTCTGGTGCTGTGCTTTGGATTTCTCTGGAGACAGTGCTGATAACACAGCAGTGTTCTGGCTGCTGCTCACACAGCCTCAAGGCTTTCTCTGGTTCTCACTGTGCACCCCCAGCAAGCTCCAGGCTGGAGTGAGCAGAGGCTTTGGGATGGGTCACAGCCAGGACAGCCAAACTGGCCAATTATGCCACATAATGTTACGCCCACAAAAAATGTCTGGAGAGAGCAGTCTTTCCAAAGTCACTGCTGCTTGTAAACTGGTTGAGTATCAGCCTGCTCGTGGGAGGTGGTGAGGGACTGACTGCCCTTGTATCACATGTTGTTGTACCCTTCCCTCACTTGTTAAATTGCCTTTATCCAATAATGAGTTTTTCTCCCTTCTGCTCTTCTGGTTTCCCTCTGCAGGAGTGAGAATGAGCAAGCAGCTGGGATGTGCTTAGCTGCTTGCTGGGGTCAACACACCACACACACAAAGCAACAACCAGCTCCACACCTTCTGCCCCATCCCCATCCCCATCCCCATCCCCACCCCACAAAGGCAGGCAGGAAACAACTGTGGATGGTGCAGACCTTGTACCTGAACAGTCATGAATACCCAGGACTCAGCAGGTGAGGAAGTCTCACAGGCTTCACTTCAGACACACCACGGATCATTCTAACCAGAAGTTTACAAAGTGCATTTAACTGGTAAACACCAGGCACTTCAGTGCAGTAACTAATGGGGCAATATGTAGGAGAAGAAAAAGGATCATTAAATTTGAATGTCTAATTTCTCATACATCCCAGGTTTAATTCTACCAGATCATTTTTTCAGATTAACTAAAACAACTAAAAAAAATAAACGTCTCATTTTCCAGCAAAATAGCACCCAGACAAACAATAAAATAATAAAACAAGACATGACAAACACTTATGAATGGGACATAATGTGTTCAAACTAGTCTTGCCAGAATGTGGAATTACTCCTGCCATGACTTGTACTCAAACTCATGCTTTAAAAAAAGAAACAGATGAAGTGAACATCATGCAAATAATTTATATTTTTGCTACCAATGAAAATTCAAATTTCATTGGCTTCTAACAAAGTATAGCAAGTAAAATCTGGAAAAAATACTGAACATACAAAATAAAAATAACTGCGTAGACTAAGATGCCTGTTTCTGGTTAGTCATGCAGTACTCATTAATGTACATTTTTTCTTTGGAAGTACGCTATGAGGTATATAAGTACTACATATAGGAATAATTATAAATAAAATAATTACTTCATAACCCTGCTATAAGAAGCTTTTTCTGCAAGTAACTGAAATAAATATACAAGAAAGAAGGAATTATATTTGATCATATTTCATTAAATACTTTTTGCAAAAAAATTGTATCATTTTTACATACTCCAACCAAGAATATTTACTTGTTCAGCTTTCCCAAGCAATTAAATAAAGTAACTCTGACTCTAAAATACTTCTGTACATGTCTACAAATTATTGGAAATATCTGAAAGAAAGGACTCATAGTAACAACCACACTAGTTAAATCACTGGAAGAATCAGCAAGCTGCTGCTACTGGAGAACACGAGGCCTTGAGCAGAGCAAAAAGTCAGTTCTTTACAACTTACTTGTCTGACCACCTCTCCTTACTGTTGTCTCTAACAAAAGCAAGTCATGTAAAATTAAATTCCTGTTGCCGATCAAGTTTGTGTTTCCTTCCCCACTTCTATTAATGCTTCCTCTTGAACACAGAAAATGCACTTTCTAGTAAGTACTTTCTATTATTTTTCATATGCTACTACTTTAGCATATGAGCTCATCTCACAAGTGGCAAACTTATCCCTGCTGTATTAATTATTTCAGTTTTTAGTCAGCATTTTCTAATGTTTCAAGAATATATTTTATAAATTCAATGAATGGTAAGACATTTTGCAGGTTTTTTTGCCTAAGAGGCCAATTTTACTGCAGTGTGAACTAACATTAGAAAGAAGCAGAAAATAACCTATCATTAGCAATTCTCAAATGTGCTGAGGAGACAGATCAGGTAGGGGATGTTCACTTCTGCTTAACTTACTTCTTCTAGCTGCCCTTAGCTGGAGGCTAAGACTCCTCCTCAAACTAAAAAGATCTGATATAATCAGTGCTTATACTGTCAAAAAAGAGATAGAGCTTTTTTTATATCTTGCCATGAAAAATACAGCAAATAAAAAGCAAGTAAATATGTTCATAAAATACCTAGAGGATGATGTTTTATTGTCAGATAAAATCTGCTCCTTCTCAGGGGTATCACTTGCATGCTCCTGTCGTGACTTCTCTTCTTCATCACTTGGAGCTCTTTTCCAACTTTTGCCATCAGTTTTTTCCCTAGTACCTGATGATTTTTGATCAGATTTTAATTTCTCACTGCTATCTTCTCTGTGTGTTTTGGTCCACAGTGCAGTATCCTCACCAGGTTTCTGGAAACGGCTGCTCAAAGAGCTCTGAGCTGAGTCCTCCTTAGAAGAGGACTGCTTTAACTTGGAGTCTTTGGGTGCACTGTAAGACGTTAAATCATCTTCAGAGGGTTTCAAAAATTTGTGTTTCAAGTCGCTTAGAGATGAACTCTTTTCCGGATTTCGTCTTTCACTGGAGTATTTTTCTGCTTTGGAGCTATAGCCCCTGAATACTGAGTCCACACTACTGCGCCCACATTCCTGGTCTGCTCTTGACACATCTCTTTTGTAACCCTTGTCTTCCTGCGCCCACCCCTTGCCGTACTTCTCCCTGGAATAGCCCCCAAACGTGTGTCTGTTCCTATCATCTTCATCTCGTGTCGCCTTTTCAATATGCTGTTCTTTCTTGTCTTTCTTCTCTTTCTCACTTTCTGAATAGTCAGTCTTCCTCCATCTTCCACTTCTATGATAATTTTCCTTTTTGGATGCAGCTTTTTCAGCTTCTTCTAATCGTGACTGAAATATCTCCACTGACTAAAAGAAAGAACAAAAAAGTCATACCACTTTTAAGGCCATGAGGTATTGTGTAAGTATTTTAAATTTGCTGTAAGATCGCTTATATTAAAAACATTTAATAAGAAAAATATATAAAAGGCTGGATAGCTTTAAACCCTTCATCGCTTGAGAGAAGTTTCAGAGGCTGGTTTTTCCTGCTTCTTTTCACGTGTTACTTTACACATTAAGTACTTGTGCCTTTATATAAAAGTAATCTTTTCCAAGCATCTACTAGCATGAAGAAAATTTAACTGAAGATCCTTACCCCGTATCTCTCAGCTACAATTTCCTCAAAATTTCGCTTCTCTTTCTCAGCCTGTTCCTTCATCCTTTGGTATGATTTTCGCAACCAACTTAGTCCAGCATCCTCTACCACTGTAACTAAAGTAGAAAACAATGAGAGGTTGCAGTTTTGCATCTCAAGTAATTATTCCTTATGCTGTATGTGACAATACAGCAGTTTTACCTAAACTTATTGTAAAAACTGAAGGAGTGCAAAAGAAAAACAGAATTAATATACAAATACAATTACATATTTTCATAAGTTAATGCTGGTTATACCTCAGCAATACCACTCATTTAATTTAAGCTTCTCCAGTTTATCACAAGCAGTTTCCAAGACTGTAGTAGGATATAAGAAGTTGTGGAGTTTCTTTATGACATTAAAGAACCTTCCTGCTGTTCCCACATTCTATGTCCATTCTTGGGCATACCCCTTACACACAAACAAGTGAATTCCCTTTCTCAGAAATGAAATGAGTAGCCCTCTGCTTCCCATGTGAGAAGCTAGCAGTGGTCTTAACATTCTGAACACAAACTCACTGATGCCTGTCAACTCTTACAGATCTCTGATCTCTGTGACTCCTAAAAGTGGGTATGAGGCTAATGGTTTCTGGGACTGACTATCCACAGGGAAAGGCTCTCAAAAAGCACAGGCCCCACTCTTCTCTGTTGACAGAATACAACGACCACTCTCACCACATAATAAATGTTTCATGACATTATGACAAAAGGTTTTTATTACTGTGTTTGCTGGAAATGAGCAGGATAACCCCGAGGTAAGGAAAAAAGTGAAAAGGCTACAGAACTATTTTTCACAAACTGCATCTGTAATGTACTTCATTTTGATGTGACTCAGACTTCTGTGGGTGAATACTTTAGAACTGTAATTTGTGCAATGGAACGAAAGGAACCAAATGAGTTGACAACAATTTATCTTGTCTTGGTTAAATCATGCTTTTCTTTAATTAGTTCAAAATGGAGAATTTCTGTAAGGATATTGAATGTCAAACCACTCAAGATTAAAACCCAGTGAAGAGAAATTCTGCAAAACAACATACTATGATACTAACCCAATATTCTCAATGGAATTTTCATCCAAAATTTACTTTATTACATACATTATTAATAATATATATATATTACTCATAATCCTATACTCATACTCCTACATTAGGAGTAATTTGTTAGCAACAAAGAGTACAGAAATTGGAGACAGAAATTTAAGATTATTACTACAAGTTGCTCTTTACCTTTCTTAACTGAAGCTTCTTCATCCTTCTCTGGTGGCAAACCTGTACCACCATCTTTCCAATAGGGATTGAGTTCTCTCTCAGAGAGCATGGCCTAAAACAGAAATAATTTTAACATGTGCATAGCATATGGTTTGTATTTTATAGAATATCTGATAAATTTTGACACTTTTGTGTGTGAAGTCTGTGTTATATTCACCACCAGCACTTTCATGGTCTAAGGATTTGTTGTACACATGTTTTGGGTACCAAGGAAAAAGCAGACACTCTGGTGTAGAAAACACAGGAGTATAAACCTGCATGGACAGCAAGTAGTTGTGTGGGAGAGTCTATAAAAATCACTCTTTTCTAAGATTAAGAATACATATAAATTGTCATTAACCATATTATACCATAATATATAACCATATAATACCATAGTACATGCTGGCATTCTGGTGATTTAAGATGTCCACATTAAGTGGTCCTCCAACAGCTCTGAAATAATGTTCAGGAAAAAAATCGCGGAGAAAAAAAATTTAAAATATTAATCCCTTGTCAAAAGACAATAACCAAGGCACTGCATACTATACAAGAACAGTGATCCAGGTCAGTCTGGTTCCCAAGCACAATACAGCTAACTGAGAAACCTAATGGCAAGAGCAAGCCTGCTGTGAGATGTGAGGACAAAGAAATATTAATCAGTGGTCCATCATTATGTTTTCAGATCAGACTACATAGCATTTAACAAGGTAAATGAACAAATGAAGGAGCTATCAACTGTATATAAAAAGAGTTAATTCAATGACAGCAACCCTTTCTCCAGCCAGATCCTGAGTCAGCCAACAACTGAGACATGAAAGGCACAACTGCTCTGAGTTCTTTCTTTAGGAAAGAACAAGCCTCAGTACCCTACACTTTAATACAGTAACTTAAGTAAGATTTTACCACACTAAACAATGGTGCTCCTTTCACATACAATGGAGAAGGCCAGACCAACAGTCTGTCATTGTTACTAACAGAACTTAGTGCTAACAAAAGTAGCTTTCTCCTTACCTAGAAGATAGTTAGAAGGCTTTTCGCCACAAGCCTGATGTATGAAGCCTTCCCTCCAAATAGACCAATTTAATTAAAATCATTATCACATCAGGCATTAGTTTTAATAACAATAAAGACTTACATATTTGAATCAATTAATTACTTTATTCATTACACAAAATTTAGTAAAAGGCAGAAAAAAATTAAGATATTAATTCCTCCTACCTGCTCAAGTTCTTGAGCTTTCTGTCGTTCCAATACTTTTTCTTTGTGTCTTTCACCTTTGACAGCTGCTACTGACGTTGTTTTCAATGACATGAAGTTTAAATTCATCCATTCTTCTCTCTTTAAACACAAAGAATCAGTGTTCATAATTCCAACAAAAACATGGCTTATGTGCCAAACCAAAGCAATGCAACTACTGACGAGTGCTGCTGATAATAAACAGTATAGGTTCTACAAACACATATTAAATACTTCAATGAAAAGCAAATATGATTTTAAGAACCTTAATCTTCCAATTTTTTAATACTTAAACAAAATTCATGTCTCCCTGTAATACTAAATACATATCTGCAATGGCATTTAAGACATTAGTAAACATGCAGATTGTACAGACTGCAAATTATTAGCATAAACAAATACTGTACATCTAATTTAGCTAATTCTAATCTCATGATCTCTTACATCTCTTCCAGTGTATACAAAATCTGCAGTCAGTATCTGAGCATAGATCATAACTCAGATATCCAGGCACTAACTGCACCCTCAAACTTAACAGTTATACATCTAAATTCTGTGAACTGTACCCACGGTAACAGCTAGAAAACTGTATTTACAAAACCTACGCCAGACCAACGAGATTTTAAAATAAGGACTAGACTAAAAAAAAAGCAGCATATTAAAAGCCTAGATATATCTACTACTTTTATAAAGGTAAAACCTGAAGCCTCAAAAGCCAGCAATGACATACACATTGTAACCAATTATTCTACAAACGCAAGTATTTAGAGCAATTCTACAATTTTAGTATAGCAACCAAAATGACCAGATTACATCTATTTTGAAACATGTCCTTGCAGAAGAATCCTCTGTCTTCAACAGAGTTCAAGTCTGAGTTGTCAATCTGAACAGATGCCATATGTCACTTTGTTTCTCTTATTTAAAAATTATGTTAGGCGACACGCCAGAGAATTTCACAGGTGAAACACAACATTCCATTTCTCAGATCTCCTCCAAGAAAGAGAAGGAACTGAAAAATTATCTATCTTCAAGAGATTCAGTAATATCTGTGTCCACATCAGCAAGTAATGCACACCAACAAACATGGATGTGCATGGAACCTCTGGAAGCCATCTGGTCCAAACCCCACTCAAGCAAGGTCATCTAGGGCCAGTTGCCGATTTATTCAATTGTAGGACAGCCACCAAAATTATGAAGAAAAAGTAACATGTCTAGTCAAGACCTTTAAGATGATATCTTCAAGAAAATCAAACTAACTTGTAAAAGCCTCAAAACCTGGAATTGGTGCTGGGCAACACTGAGAGTAGTGCCTTGTTAAACGCTAAGAACTATTAGGTAGAGAAGTCTTCCAATCAATGAAAAGTAGTATTTAAACAGCTAAATAAAGACATTTGTCTGTCAAATAGGTTTTGCTCAACACTCTGCAAAAGAGCTCCCAAGAAACCTAAGCACGTTGCACAAGCTGAATTTATCTCTGGAGAAGCTGTGAGCTGCCCACCTGCAGGGAAGGTTCTTTCGCAGCATCTGGTTGCTTGTTGACTTTCCAAGCCTCTTCTGTGTCATCTGACTGTGACACATTTGACTCAACCCATTCAACTGAAGAATCCTAAAAAGAGAGTTTAATGTAAAGAAAAAAAACAATACCTTAACTCACTACTTGATAACATGCAATACTTAGCAATTATATTGATAATCAAAATAAATGCTGATTAGCATTACTAATATAATACTGCTTAATATTTTAAAAATACTGATAATAAATATATTTTAGTATTTAAAAATACTGATAATAAATACTTCTATTGATATTCCCACAGAAGATTGTTCCATCGTGATCAAAACATTTCACTTCATGAGCACATCACAGTATGCAACACTAGCTCACACTGGCAGTTTATTTGCATAATTCTGCTAAAATGAAAAGAGTCAGAATAAAAACAAAATCAAAACCAACTGGGTTTTTGACATAACAAAAACAAAGTTTTAAAAAATCTAAATGCATTACTAAGTATGTTTCACATTTAAAAAGTTAGATCAGTTACACAGCACAATATAAAGAATGGTACATGCTATTGCCTGCTATTTTTGTATCCAGCTTCCTACACTTGCATTTGCAAACAGTGTACTGAAAATTTTCACTTGAATCCAATAGGACTGCATTGAACATAGTTTCTTTGCTATTTACATGAACCTGTCTTAGGAGTAAAAGACTTTGGATGGAAGTTACAGCCAAGACTGTGGTGCATCCTAGGAGTCCCTGTGGTGATCTGAAGGGTTTTGCTGACTCCCATGGAGAATGTGGGACATTTGTGCCTTTGGTTACTTCCCACACTGATATTATAATGTATTTCTGGTACTAACCCCTGAAAAACAAGTCTCATTATAATGGACGTTCCTTCACTCCATAAAAGCGACTCTGCAAATTAAAACTAACAGTGCCACGTGACTTGCATCAAAAATGCTGGGAAGATGTTTTCCACAATACAGCCAGAAGGCAGCACCCAGATTTCAAATGCAGTCTCTGCACTGTTTTGCCATAGTGCCCTTCCATGTGAAGGCATGTCCTTAGATTCAAATGTACAGGTCCTTCAGACCCACATACAACTCCCATGTTCTTGGGAGTGTCCATGGTTGAACATCTGTGGAAAAAGGCAGAGGTAATCCATGCTTAAAACCAAAGTCAAGTATTTGCAATTTTAGACACATCTTTCTATCATATACTACAGACTACAGAGTATCTATGAAATTTTCCTCTCTATATCAGAATGAGGGATTTGTTTTTCATTTTCTCTCTGCATAAAAACTATAAATCCCTTATTTCCTAATGAGTGAATTTAATATTATAAAATTCACAAGCATTCATGTAATAGCTTATTTGAAAATGATTAAATACTCAGTACATTAAAACTGACAAATTTTGCCGCAATTTTTCCCAACAGAAAATGATAAGAATGAGCCATAATTTTACTAACCAAGCATAACCACAGGGACTAAAATGCTTCAAGTTTTAAGACTGTAATTTGAATTATTTTAAAATTTCATACTTACTGAAGAACTATCAAGTAAGTCATCCTTCTTTTCAGATTTCTGTTTCTTACTTTTCTTCTTTTCTTTCTTAGCTTTTTTGGAATGTTTATCCTTTTTCTTTTTTTTCTGCATAGAGTGTTCCTACAAGCAAATGTAAATGAGATTCAGTAAACCAAATAACCCATATTAAAAAAAAAAAATCAAAACCTACTTACCAAACCGCACTGGAGAAAGGTAAAACACACATAAATCCCTTTTATTTTTACTACCCGCTCTCTCTCTTCTCTGGGGGGAGAGATGGGCTGGGGTGGTAGGGGCAGGGAGGGTATACCTCACATCCATAATTAATTTTTCTTCCCCTTCTCACTATCTTTTTCATTGGAACTAAGGCACTACAACTAAACAGATAATATCTACTACACTTTGGTCAAACCAATTTCTTCAAGTATCACTACATTATCAATACACATCTTTCCACTGTTGAAATATCTGCACATTAAAAGGATGTGATATTCACAGGCTCCATTACGGCTTCTCCTGTGAATGACCACAAATGAGACTGCTATGAAGCCCTGAATCCTCCAGATTTCTCCCCATGGGTCTATCATTGTCTGATAGCACTTGTTTTTCTGCATTTGTTAGAAATTAAAGCTGGAATTGGATGACAGAATTTTTTCCTCTTAGCAAATAAAAGGTAATTTCTACTTTAAAAAAAAGTTAATATCAAAGCATAAATAAATCAGAAATTGGGATGTGTTTAAAGATCATCTTAAAGCCCCCAAAGTCTTCTGTTCATACATTCTGTAAAGGTAATAATCCAATTCAATTATTTACAATTTCATCACCTTTTCCAGTGGTTCCACACGTTCATTCACATCAGCAGGCATTGATGTACTTTCACCTCGCAGATCCTTCAGCAGCTTGCAACTCTCCTTCTTGTCGTAACTAGTTTTGGCCTAAGATGAACAGAGAAGAAAAATAACCAGGTGGAGCACAGCAGCATTTCCTTACAGACACACTTCTGACACTGACACAACCACACACAATGGTGAGAACTGCATTTCAGGCTTCAGAATGTTCCTCCCTTTCTAGTTATGGAGATAAAACTAGAAATATTTTCACTACTTCTGAAAAAATAACCATCACTGGAAACAATTTCAATTCCTAAAATGGATTTTTATAAGCCACATCAATAAAATAATTATTTTTTCAGCCTCTGAAGTTCATTCTGTTATGTTCAGCATATACATGACTTTCAGAAGCAAGTTTACTTAAGTATAACTTGTCTTTAGGAAATTCTTTATCCCATATACCATACGCCATGTATCACCATACCCTGATTAAACAAGAAGAAAGTTATTTTATATTATTACAACCTTAATTTTGTGTTAGATAAGTCTTGCAAATTTTAATGTGCATTTGGGTTTTTATTTATTTGAGGGGTTTCTTTTGAAGCAACTAAAATCAAAACAAAAATTAAAGGTAGAGTTTGGAATTCTTATCCTTAAACACCAACTTTTACCAGAAAGTGTTGTCAAACATAAGCCAAGAGAACACATATAAGTTTAAGAAAGATCAATATTTAAAACAAATAAAACAGCCTGTGCACTGCACAAGGCAGTAATCTCCCTGCCACAGGGTAATTTCTCTTTTTTTGATATAGCCAAGAAGGAAATCTTCAGCTTTTGTCCTGACAGAAAACAATGCCTGCAGGAAGATAACCAATACACTCTAAGGGTTCAAAGAACAGAAATACATGCTAAAAAATAAGATTAAAAGGGTTTTTTTTTTTAAAAGTGCTAACTCACAAGATGGGACTGCTGTTGTGTTTTTGAACACTGGCATTAGCATACTGAAAGTGGCACAACACAGTGAACTCAAAAAAAAAAAAGCCCACTACATAGCTGTTCCCAATCAAAACACGCTTTTAAACCTTCCTTGTCTACTTTCTTAGCAGCTCCATATATGATAAACTTCTAATACACTTAAATGGAAGCAAAGCAAGGCTGCTACCCAGACTTCTTGATTTTAAACAAAGTAATATTGTAAAACAAACAAAAAATAGTATAAATCAACTTGAATAAAGAGGCCAAGACTGAGACTTCCATCTCTAGAATGAAGCTGACAGTCTACAAAAGTGAATGCTACCTCTTAAAATTCAAAGGGCGGGCATAAAGAATGAGTTAAGACCATATTCAGACATCTATTCCAACATCAGAACATTTTCTAGTTTATAAGTAAACAAAGTAACAAAAGAATGAACAGGACTACAATTCAGTGAGAGAGAAATAGCTATTAAGTACAACATAGCATCACTAAAACCACCCAGGACTCAAAAAAATGCAGGTATGTTTCCTGCAATTTCTCCATGATACAGAGAGGTAACCCTGGCCACCCTAAGACATCTGGGACACCACCTTTGAAAATTCATGCCAAAATAAATCAGATTGATATATTCTCTTCTAGTCCATATAGACAATGATGGCCCTTTTTTCTTAAAAATATGCTTATCTGACTAAACCAAAGTAATTAAACATGCCACATTTTTGACGAGCGAAGGATAATAACCTCAGCTTTGTAACTCACAAAATGTCTACAAGCCATAGACTCCAAACTTAGGCTTATAACTGGACATAGATGAAACAGTGGAGATAAAGGGAACTTGAATACAGTTCTAGATGGAAAAAATAACAACAAAATTTGACTCCAAGCTTGTTTGCTCCCCAAGCAAACACAAAATAAGTTGCCAAGATGTAGACTGAAAAAAGGGGCAAGCTTTTCTTCATATTTCATTTCACTTTTGGTTGAGAAAGAACTGCAGCTGGAGTGAACAGTCCCTTCCACCCCTTTTGCAGTTCTCAGACCCATAAATCTATAAATGCTACAAATAAAGGCCACTCAAGATCAGCCTGTCAACATGTCTTCATTGTAGATGGTCTCTGCTTGTCATGGAAGATTTAGCCTCTTGGCATTTCATACAATAACAAGTATATTTTAAATAACATTACTATTTTCTTTATGCTACCAAAGTTACAAATAAAGATTGCATAAAATGAGGTAATGTTATAAGGCACAAACTGAGCTTTTATATTTTTATTAGATCTAAAAATAAACAGAAGAAGGCAGGTATTTAAGTAATTGAGATACATCATTCTAATGAAAGAGGTGGATCATCATTTTGGCTGAAGCACACAAATACTCTTTTAGAACACAGATTGACTAGAAATCATCATCAGACTACAGACTGCTGTCCTGAATACTAAATGAAACAGGAATGGGCAAGATGAATGTGTAGTGGCAGATTGACCACTAGGCTGTTAAAAACAGAAAGACAAACAAAAGCATCAGATGGAAGTTTTTGTCTCCTACACAAGGATACAAAATACAGAAGATTCTTAACAATATATCTATGCAATAAAAAGGAAAAAAAAAAAAAACAGAATGCTGCCTAGAGATCTAAAAATATGAAAGAAGTTATAATTTCACCTAAATTATCATTTTAACACAAGACTAGAAAGTTAGCAGCAATACCCTCTAAATCTTTCTATCTCTAAAATCTAGCTCCTGCAAATTATAATATTTAATTTTTATTGTTCATGATGCTTTCCCCTCACACACACACAATTACTTCAAGTGGAAGTGAGGCGGAAAATCTGCCTACACGACTTTATTAGCTTCAAAATTTACCTTTATATTCTACTTTTCTTTTCAAAAGCTGCAGGGCATACTAGCACGTTATAAAATGTAAAAAAAGAAAGAAAAACTAATTAATTCTCCTGTCAGACTTACCATTCTATGTGAGGACCAACTCTAATAGTTTCACATCTGTCAACCCACAGGAGCCCAAGCATTTAATTTGAATTAAGGTTCATTAATACTTATGATATCACAGGAATATCCAATAATTTATACCTTCTCCTTTACAAATGAGGTACAAGCTATCAAAGAAGGACAAGCATCATGCTACACTACACACTTCTGCAACACCCTAATATGCTCATGGTCTCCTTTGCAACAGAAACAAGGTGAAGTCTAAGGCTGGCAAGGCACTCTGCAAGGTCTGTTGTGAAGTGCTGTAAAAACAGTAATTATTCTACAGTACAATGTCAGCAATGTTTGCCATGGCCGAAAAGAGACAAATTTTACAGTCTTTACCACAAGTAGGCAAAAGGGGGTTGAATTTCACAGATCCATCTGAATGTGGGAGGAAACCAAGTTCAAGGAAAGTGCTTTCTGGTTTCCATCAAGCAGGTCATCAAGGCCAGCCAGCCCACCCAGTAGCTGACAACATGATCTACTAAATGAAGAATAAAATTTGCTCCAAAGCAGCCTGTAATACACTGCAGATGCAAAACCCAAAAGCTATAAAAATTACATCATGCCACACCAGGAAGAAGCAGAAAAGATCAAAGACACTACCAACAGCCAGCACAATAAATGTTGTCACACAATAAATGGAGCTTGATACACAGCAGTCCCTCAAGGCTGTCCAGAAGGGGTGGAGGGATGACACCTAAAAATTCCCTCCCCAGCTCACAGAAACCCTGACCAACACTCTTTTCTGACCTCAATTCTATTTACTGTTTCAGCTCCCATGCAGGCCAGGGAAAGTTTTCCATACCACTACTAAGACCTTCTCAGCAACAGTGTCCTGTTAGGAGAAGTTCAAAAAATCTAACATCTAGCCAGTCCTTCAGACACCAACATAAGGTATTCAAAATATCTACAATGAGCTTTTCCTTCTAATTTCAGGATCATCTCCCATGCTATCATACAACCCCCTCCACTGTTTTAACTGTTTTGATAATCAACTATCAGAAAGGTTGCTGTGGCACGTATTACCCTCCCAGTTTCCATGACCCCAAAGCTCAGGGACAGAGAGCCCTGGTTACATGAGCGCTTACCTCCAGGGAACTTAAACTTACCCTTCTTTGCAGTTCTGATCTTTTATACCAATTCTCTGTTTAAATAACACACTATTTTTTGTGAATGCTTAGATTATTTTTCTAGTCTCAATATTCCAATTATTGCTACATCCACAAAGATTTCCCAAGGAGGACAGCAGTGGAAACACAAGAATGAGCTTAGTTTCCAGCCCAATTTGGCAACTTGCAACTGAATCAGAGCGCTGCCTGCACCACCACCTCCTCCAGACACAGCTTTGCCAACTGGAAATGTCACCACTCCTGTCACTTTCACCTGCCAAAAGGCAAAGAAAAAAGGTCACTGAAGCAACTATCACTTCAATCATCTAAGCTTCTTGTGATCAATAATCAAAAGTCAGATGTGATTTAAAGAGCAGACTGCAGAAGATGTCAGCCTTCAGTCAGAACCATCTGGGAGGCAGCAGCAGCTCTGCTGGTACACGTGCAGACACAACAGACAACTAGAAGCTATTGATGCTAGGAAACCATAAACAGGTATTTCGTGTTAATGTAGGACCTCTCCACTGCCGTGGCAAAGCAAGCTCCAGAGGGAAGGCCTTACAGAATATAGCAATGAAGACATCTGTCTTCATCACTGACCTTCCAATTGACAGGTCTGTTCAAAGATGTTGCCAAAAAATGCATAGAGGTGCTGTGACAAAAATCTGAAAATCCTTTGTCAAAAGGCAGTATTCACTTCTCAGTACCATTACCCTTCTAATATCACAGATTTAAGTGCTGAAGTGCTTCTTTCCTTCAGCAGATAGAGTTAGTGATGTAACACTTCATGAAGGACTTAAAAGGGAAAGAACAAAAAAGAGGTGCTTACTATTACAGCATAGAAGCAATTATAACTCCTAACAGAGGTTTTGCTACTAATTTCTGCCTAAGGAGAGATTTCTGTAATTTTCCACTGGAAACTGCAATGTAAAATACTGCCAAGCAGTCCATCACCTCAGCAAATACTGTTCACTGCAAAAAGCCAATTGTCAGGCTTTTAGGAGGAAATACCTGATTGTACTTCACTAGCAAAACCTGGTGATTTCACAGCTTCTTTAGAGTCGTAATACTGTGAACTCAGTGATACTATTATACATGATCTGTTGTTTGCTTTTCTTTTGTTGTTTTTCAAAGTTGTATTTTCAAAGAAAATAAAAAATGTAAGCCAAAAATTAAAGGGAGAAGTCTAATCAAAAGCATCAAACAAGATGTTTCCAAAAATAATGGCTTGCAAATGTCAAATCAATTTTTTCAGAAATGTAAGTTTCAGAAATATAAATAAGTAAAACTAAACACATAATTTCTTGTCTGCACAATGAACTTGTTTTATAGTATCAATTTATTTTCATTGCTTCAGTAATATATGTTATTTGACTGAGGTCTTACTTAAATACACTTAACTTCCAATCTGTCAGTAATTCTTAAAAATTGAAAGGCAGGATTTTCTGCACAAGGAATGGTCAAATCACATCACCCTCTGGGGCCAAAGAGTGAAAGATTCAGGGTCCATGGAAAAAAAACCAAGTAACAGAAGAGCAACCCTAAAATATAAAAATACCATATGATAGAGCAGATGCATGAATAATCTAAAATTTGAAGTCTTGATAAGAAGTGTTTATGTCTAGGAAAAATACACATCTCTGCACTTACACAGCATCCATCAGATTATTTTCTTGCTGTAAACTTGTAAACCAAAATAGCAGTGTCATGAACTGTCGAGCTCATCAAAACAAGATGCTATTTCTGAAGCTTTATAACAATTTGCATGTCAACATTTAATTATTTGATTACTGATCATTATCATAAACATTATCAGCTGCTGGGCTTTATCAGTGCGGTTTGGAAGACAGACTACACAAATAGAAGAATACGCTTCCAAGATTTAAAAGCAAAATTTCAATCAATGAATTGTGTGGCATTTTGGCTCATCAAAACAAGTGCAAGCTCACAATTTCATAACAATAATCTCCTTAAGGTGAGTTGGCTGAACATCTCATCTTTCCAGAAACAGATCTGCTAAAGTACAGTTATTTCTGCAAATTTCTCAGATTACCAGAACCAAAGACAACACAGCTTTCCAACTGTCCTTCCCAAAGGAAAGGGCTTCCAGGATTACAATCACCAAATAACTGTCTTGACTATGTTAGCCAGCTGTGATAAATTCCTGCTAGTCTCTTGCTGCGTTTCTAAGGAAGACAATCAAAACACATTGGGAAAAAGTCTTGCAATAGTTTTCTCTTAGTTCTGTTCATAGAATCATAGCATACACTCAGTTGGAAGGGACCCACACGGATCATTGAGTCCAACTCCTGGCCCTGCACAGGATGACCCCAAGAGTTACACCATGTGCTTGAGTGTGTTGTCCATTTCTTGAACTCTGTGACCACTTCCCTGCGGAGCCTGTTCCAGTGCCCAACCACCCTCTGGGTGAAGAACCTTTTCCTAATACCCAACCTAAACCTTCCCTGACACAGCTTCAGGCCATTCCTGTCACTGGTCACCACAGAGAAGAGATCAGTGCCTGCCCCTCCTCTTCCCCTCACAAGGAAGCTGCAGACCATGGTGAGATCTCCCCTGTCTCCTCTTCTCTATACTGAACCAGCCAAGTGATCTCAGTCAGTCCTCGTACGCCTGCAACCTCTGAGCCCTTCACTGTATTTGTGGCCCTCCTTTGGACACTAACTGTTTAATGCCTTTCTTATGTTGTGGCACCCAAAGCTGCCCCCAGCACTCGAGGTGAGGCCACCCCAGTGCAGAGCAGAGCAAGACAATCCCCTCCCTCGACTGCCCAGCTGTTCCACTGCAGCAGGCAGTCCAGCCATAATCAAAGTAAAACAGAGAAAGTCAATACACTTAGGCCATTAATCTGTTCTCACACAGGCAGCAACAAGTCTATTTCTGAAAAGCAGACAGCAGAGTATTGACATGGCAATTATGACATCCTCACACTTTCACATTATAAAATGCTAAATTGACTTTTCACAGAAATAACAGAGTAGCTACAGGAGAAGTCTTAAAAATGTTGCCCTTTTACATAGCTAGATTAAGTTATTGGGTCCATAAATGGGAAGAGGAAACATGAAAACAGTTTAAAAAAAAAAAGTTTCATTCCCAAATTTCTTTATCAGCTAAATTAGCAATAAAGGAATCTCTACAGCTTCCTTTGGCCCACATGGACTTGTACAGGATAAAATACTTATGATACACGTTTGCTAGCACATTCTAAAACTTTGGTATAGAAAAGGGGGAAGGGGGGAAACTCCCAACCCTTAATATGGCCTCTCCTTACTTCAACTTTTCGTTCTTACTGCAAGGAAAAGAAACAGTTCAAGGGCATTCCTAAGATGATGAACACAGCAATTCCACAAGCAACAGCAAAGAAAACCATTTGAGCATTAATGTATCTTTCAATATTACCCAGTGCACCCAAGAGAACCTTTGAAAATCAGAGAATCTGGCTTAGCTTTAGGTTGCTTGAAGTGAAAACATAACGGTGTAGAAATATAACAGAGAGTCTATACTGTGACTTTCAGTAAGAAGTTGAAAAGCCACATTGGGGAAGTTTCTCATCAGCCATATGGGGATCAAGCATCTCTAATGGTTAACTTCAGTAGAAAACAACACCATTGTGTCCTACACTCCACGAAAAACAGACTTGAAGAATCATAGCAGCTAGTATTTCACAAATTATACTCCATTCTGCTTCTCTGCATTGGATTTCTCAGTGCTCTGACATTCTCAGAACGATACTAAGCTAGTATCCCAACTAAAAAATGTCCAGCAATGCCCAGGGAAGCTGAAGTGTATACAGGCTTAAGTTCAAAGTGAGCTATCTCTAAAATATTCCTGTATCCTCCAGCAATTTGAGGTTCAACAACTTTTCAATCAATGGCTTTCAACATTTATTTTAGATTTTAGGCTACTCTTGTCCAGATGGAAGTGCAGTGCCGGTGTTTGCAACATGCTGTGTAACCCTGCAACTTCTCTGTGCATCATCTGAAAGTTCACTTCTTTTGTCTGCTTTAAGCTGGCTATCAGTAAAATCCCTAATACAACCTAGTTCTTAACCCGAGAGAACCAACAGATAGCACTTCTCTATTTCCTTCTCCATATCATTTAACAGTTTTACAGAACTCTCTTGTTTTAACTTTATTTTCAGCCAATCTTTCCTTGTCTCAAAATCTCTAAAGCCCTTGGACAGTCTGCACCAAGATCATCTCTGCAGCTTCCTTCCCACCTTCTCCAAGGTTGTTTGGTTTTTCTTGGGATGCTGGGACCAGGACTGCATAAGCTATTTGATATTATACAGAAATGGGTAATATGTCTGTGCAACCATTTCCTTTGTTCGTCATCCTGCTCACAGTAATTCTAACACTTGATCAGCTTTTGTCTGAGCAACGATGTAGCATCTTTATAGAGCTATTTACTCCCCAGTTGTTAGTTTTGAATGGTAAAAGCCAACTCTGAGCCCATTGCTATACAAAGAAAATCAGTTTGCCTCCAGAAAATTAGGGTTGTGCACCGGGTTTTCTTTAGGATCACACAGATATTGCAAATGCATTTTTAAGATATTCATGTAGGAATAATTGGTATTCATGGCATTTTAAAATTATGCTGAACAATACAGTGATGGTCTGTTTCTTGTTCAAGTCAAGGAAAATTACAAAATTAAATAAAGATCCTACATACATACCTTTTCATACATTACAGCTTAGCAATAAGAAAATATATCAGATTCGGTTTCATTCTAAAAACTCCAAACCACTTTCTCTAATATTCTTCAGTAAGGCTGATGAGCAGAATTTAAACCTACAACTGAGAGTTAGGACCTATGAAGCTACGGTATCATCAAAGAACTCTTGAGATAGGATATTATCCTAACAGTGTAGCCCCTGTGCTGAAGTGCAGCAACTCTTTGAGACATATCCTAACAGTGGAGTGAGAAGCCTAGGCCCCCTGCTCAAGATACCAAACTTTCTAGCAACTACTGGAACTCTGCCAAAGACAACCTCTGCCCCAGGCAAAAGGCTGTGAACTGGGGCTGCCCCTTTGCACAGCAGAAAGACCTTTGGGGCCAGCCAGGACAGCAGCTCAGAGACACTGCAGGAGCCAAGGACTCAGCAGGAGGACCCCAGACCATGGCACACTTAGACTGCAAGAGTATAAAAGCTCAGGGATTTGGTTGTTCAATGTTCCTTCTTGAAGGCACCCAGCTGAGCTGGTTTTGTGCTTTGCACAATGATTAAATTGTTCTAAGGATCCAAATGTCTCTGACTCTGCAATGGAAAACCTGGGGTGAAACAGGTAAGGGAAGCTTGTCTGCCTGAGTGTGAGTGCTGTGTGTAGGGAGTCAAGCAGAGCACACACTGGCTCACTGGAGCTGCCCTCTGCAAAGGGGCCTCAGTGCCAGCAGTGCCAGCCTCGGGTGGTGGGAGCACATCCCGGGTGGGGGACTGTGCCTCCTGAATGGCCAGACAGGAGAGTTTCTTTAAAACCATCCCTGGAGTTTTTCAGGACATGACTGAACAGAGGACTAAATAATCTCACCAAGGCTCCCTTTCCCACAAGGGGTTGAACCAAGTGATCTTTCAAGGTCTTTCCAGCCAGGGCTGTTCTAGGATTCTAAGCCAGTGGCATTGGCCCGGGCAGCTTGCTATACAAGTGGCACCAGCTGAGAAGGAAAGGTAAAGTAGGATAATAGTGCTCTACATAAGCTTTGCTTGCTGTTAAGTTTACTTTCTGAACATCCAAGAGGTTGAACTGAGCAAAGGAGCACTCTTAAACACATACAGCAGTTCAAGTAAAGCAACAGACATTTTAACAACATCAACAGGGTAGTGTGATCCACTTTTACTAAGTTACACGAATTTCCCTTCAACTGCTTGCCAAAAGTGGGGAAATCACTGAAGGGAACTTTTACTGCCAAGAAATGGTTCCACAACTGTACAAGGGAGATGCCCACACAATATATCACATGAAATTCTCTCTCTTCCTGCTCTGCCTTGAGAAAAAGCATCATTGTTGTGTAAGCATCAGCTATTCAGCCCATTTTCCCACTACTTTTTTTCTGACAATATCTTTGTCCAAAAAGATTTGGGTGCTGCTTACCCTGGCCTTCCTTTTGTCAAAAGCCCATCATCACAACCTCATTCTCTTTCCATACTCTTTCTCTTACACTTCTCTTGTTATCCCCTCCCTTAAAGCTCAAAACAAGCCACGTCACTTAAGTGATGTGCCATTTGTGATTTCAGCATTCACTCTACCTACAAGTCACAACAAGAATCACCACAAATACCAAAAGCAGCATATAGGCAGGTTTTGAACAAAATGCACCAGGATTAGCAAGGGTCTCCAAGACACAGCAGCTCAATCAAAGCCCCTGTGAGTGGGAGCCTCCTAATTCTTGTCTTTCAGTACAGCAACATATCACCAGGCAAGTAACTGATCCTACGAAATCAGGCTCCCACTTCTTAACACACGCACACAACTTCAAGTTATTACCACTCCATGACCAGAATGTTGCAATGGAGGGATACAGGCTCTATAGCAAAAACAGGCCACAAGACAAGGAGAAGGAGCAGCCTTTTATGTCTCACTTAAGGAAAGGCTGAGAGCTGGGCCTGTTCAGCCTAGAGAAGGCCGGGGAGGGAGGGTGGAGCCATCTTATCAATGTATAAAAGAACCTGAAGAGAGAACGTAAAAAAGACCGACTCCGGCTCTTTCCAAAGGTGTAAACACAGAAATACATAATACGTGAAACACCAAGAGGATCAATACTACAAGTGACAAAACGCACGAAATCAGGTGGGTGTCACTGAGAAATTCCAGGCTGCGTCCTGCCACTGTCGGTGCCGCAGCCGGGCCCCCCTCGGCACGGAAGGGGCTCTCCCCACGGCGCCCCTCCTCCGGCTGCCGCGGCCAGGGCAGCCTTCAGGAGCGCACCGACCCCGCGCAGCACCCAGCGCCAAGGCTGGGGCACGGGGGGGATGCTGAGCGGCCTCGGGGCAAGACTGGGCCGGGCCGGTCACCCCACCTGCGCCAGCAGCACCTCCCGCTCCCGCTGCTCCCGGCTCCGCTCCCTCTCCAGCCCGGACGCACTCCGCCGGAAGGCGCGCAGCGGCCGTACGGCAGCCCCGCCGCGACACTGTCGTGAACAGCAGCCCGGGCAAGGGCGGGGCGGGGCGGGGCGGGGCGGCTGCGGCTCCGCCCGGCGGGGCTGCGGGGCACGGCGGGGCACGGCGGGGACGGCGGGGACAGCGGCACATGGGGGCACGGTGGGGATCTTCCCGGAGCCGGGCTCTGGTGCCGGGTCCCTCAGCCGCTGTGCTCTCGTCCGTCGCGACGCGCTCGGCTCATGACAGGGTTCTAGAATCAGAATACCCCGAGTTGGAAGGGACACTCACAAGGATCATCGAGTCCAACTCCTGCATGGGACCATCCTCAAGAGTCACATCGTGTGCCTGAAAGCATTGCCCAAGTGCTTCTTGAACTCTGTCAGGATCGATGCTGTGACCACTGCTCCCTGGGGGAGCATGTTCAGTGCCCAGCCACCCTCTGGGTGAAGAACCTTTCCTCAATATCCAACTTAAACTTCCCCTGACTGAGCTGCTCGCCAGTTTCCTCGGGTCCTGTCACTGGTCACCAAGAGAAGAGATCAGTGCCTGCCCCTCCTCCTCCCCTCTCAAGGAAGCTGCAGTCCGTGATGAGGTCTCCCCTTCAGTCTCCTCCAGGCTGAACACATCTACTGACCTCAGCCACTGCTCATACGGCTTCTCCAGTCGCTTCACCATCTTCGTTGCCCTCCTTTAGACACTCTCCCCAGTTTAATGTCTTTCTTATACTGTGGCACCCAAAGCTGCCCCTAGTGGTGGAAGTGAGGCCGTCCCAGCTCAGAGCAGAGCAGGACAATCCCATCCCTTGCCCGGCTGGCCATGCTGTGCCTGATGTCCCCAGGGCAGGGTTGGCCCTCCTGGCTGCCAGGGCACTGCTGGCTCATGGTCAACTTGCCACAGACCAGGACCCCCAGGTTCCTTTCCATGGCGCTGCTTTCCAGCATTTAATTCCCCAGGCTGTCCCTACATCAAGGTTTGCTCCATCCCACACACCCAAGTGAGTTCCCCACGCCTTGCTCAGAGCTCACCAGCCCCACAGGTGGAGGTCACAACAAATACCATGTCATGCCACAGCAGCTTATTGGAACCCCAGGCTGCTTGACCAACAGGACCACACAGTCCTGCAAGGGGCATTAAGGAAACTTCCCTGCCCAACCATCCAGAAGCCTCTCCAACAGTCACACTCATACCACCTGAGCTGGCCCTAGTAGTTACACACTCCCCAGTAAAACGAGGTTTCCTTACCCACTCGACCCCAGGTTTCCCATAGCAATGTCTCTGACTTCTCAATCCTTAAAACAGTTTAATCACCGTACCACAACAAAATAACAATTTGAGCTGGGTGCCTTCAAGGAGGGACCCTAAATGAAGAAACCTCAGGGCTCTTATACCCTCACAAGCACAATCCAAGCAGAGTCATGTCTGAAACCCTTGGCTCCTTCCATGTCCCTGAGTGTCCAGACACCTGGCTGGCACCACATGTCCCTCTATCCTTTGGCAGTTTCAGTCTCTTGCCTCAGGCTCAGGCTTCTCCCCAGAGCTCAGCCTGCAGCTGCACACGGAGCACTAAATGTAATCCTCAGCAATGGGGATACCCTCAACAACGGGGATACTGACATCTAGGCTCATCCCTCCTGCCGGGCTGAAATTCCCTTACACAGACTCTGGCCTCTTTGTTCAGACCAGCATTAATGAGAGCAAACAAGGGAATGTGGCCCAAAAGATGCTCACAGGTTCTAGTGCCATGCAGTGCCCAGTGCTCCCCATTGCTGTGAACACCTCCAGGTGATCTTCCAGACACTTTCTTGCCCATTTGCGGCCAGTTCAGTGCATCCATGCTAGACTGTGACCTCTGTAACATCAGGGTGCCAGCTGCTCAGAATGTACCTGGGTGAGCAGAGGGAAATTCAAAAATAGGCATGTTCAAGCACTTGAAAGTTGCAGTTGGCCAACAGTATTTGACAGGGCTTCTATGCCTCTGGTGAAGCAAATGTTTATCTGGGACATAATTTCTTTGGGATGGGATCAGAGCATTATTAATGTGTCTGACACCAAATGTGTCCACAGCTGCCAAGTAATAACATTTTTAGGCCAAGGTCTGAGTGTAGAGCTTGGGTAATTTGTTAGCTATTTGCATGGGACAGTATGTTTTCAAAGTGATAACTGTAATTTAATCATCATCTCCATGGTGGTATTAAATGTGTAAATTGAATTTGCATATTTGTTCGATTTATGCTGACAGTTAACAGCATCTCAAGAAAAACCTGCTGTAGATCACCACTAGGTGTAGAATGATAACTGATAGACTTTCATAGGCACCATTTGGAAAAGCAGCATGTGAACCCTCTTCAGGGAGCCATTTACAGAGCAAACAGATGGATACAGAAGATGTTCCAGCAGGATTGACTAATGCTACTTTCAGTCCTTGGCTGTATGCAGCAAAGTACACTGCTTGAGAGAGAAGGAGCAAGAAAAGAGCATGTTTGCCCCATTAAGGAAAGCCTCTTCTCTGATTGTGATGTGCTCTTCTCACAAACAAATTGGTTTCTTTCCATCCCAGTGCTACCACTTGTTCCATGCAGCCAGCAGAGTATCTCAAGTGGATGCTCTCTAACTCACTCAGCACACAGCCAGGCATATGGGCTTAATAGGTTTGTATTAAATCTAAACAGAAAATTGATAGTCCATGAGCTGAGCCAACTACTTGTGACTGAATCAGTTTAGGAAGTATTTGAAAAGAGAACAGAAAGTCTGGAAACTGTGGCATAGCTTGAATAGTGACAGATGTGGACAATTTGAGAGTGAGAACAGGGAATGTGTTTTCTACAGGAGAAAGTTACAGACAAAGAAGAGGATTCAAAGCACAGGATGAGCTCTTGCAGTGTTAGGTGCTGTTCTTCATACCTATAACCCTCCATGTCATTAATAGGGTGGTTGTGTAAATTTTAATTTAAAACCATTTTCTAATACTCCTGATTTTAGGAAAGAAACTATGACACAAATACACTCTAGAATCTCAAAAACTGATGAACATAAAAACCTAGAAAGTAATTTCTGAGAACTGCCCTTAATTTTGAAGTCAGCAGTTAGGGAAATGGTGACATAATTTAGCTTCATTTCCTCTCCTTGTTCAAGAAAAGTATTTTCTCAAAGGAAGCAAGTAAAAATTAAAGTTTAGCCTTATTTCTTTCAAGATATTAGCATGTCTGAGACCTCCTCACATGTTCAGTGAGCCTAGAGAACTACTTCTTGGTATACCAGTTTTAATGGTCAGCTGGGCACCTCTGTTCAGTTATCTCATTCTCTGTGCCAAAATTAAACAGGCTAAATAAAACAGTAATGCCTTGGAGGTACTGATTTTTGATTAACTCCTTCAGGGAGTAACTGACCTTTCCTAGTGAAGTATTATTTTCCATTTAACTGCACATTTTACACTTGCGCTGAAAGAAACTGGTGACTCTCCAACTGACCTGTGTTATAAACCTCCATGCTTCCAACTTTCACTACTTGCCTTCAACTCTCAGTCTGATGTTTTATTTTTATTTCAAAAAGGTTAAAAAAAAATCCTCTCCACTCAGTGTGATCCTGTGCAGTTTTCTTTAAATAAGAGGCAAGGTTTCACTAAGGGAAAAGAGGTTCTTTTTTCCTGAGAATACAAAATCTTTTTCCACCATGATGCTGGAGAGAATTTCTTACCTCAGTTTTAAGAAGGACATTATTAAGTCCTTATACTAAAGAAAAATAATATCCAGAAAGATGCTGGTAAGAGGACAGAAAGGGAACACACCCCAGTCAAAATGTACTTAGCTTTAATTTTCACTCTGTTAATTTTTAAAACCACCTGGTTTTCAGTTGCCATTGGTACTATCAAGCAGTCCTTTACATTCAGTTCTGAGGGATTATTTAGACTCAAATAGGAGTTTTCATTGCCCTGTCTCAGAAATAAAAATGTCACTCCTTGGAGAAATTGCAGCAGAAAAAACCCCAAACAAACAAAGAATGATGCAATTACAGGGAAAAGCATATTTCTTTCATAGAAATTTCATTATGTTTACTCAGGAGAAAATTAAAGCAACTGTGTCTAAATTCAGTGCCATGAAATGATAGAACACCTCACCCAAAAATCAATGCAGCAGCAATGCCCGGGTTATTAGTTGCTCTCGCCTGAATAGTGCTATGAGTGCCTCAATTGTGCAGTGAGCACCTGAAGTGAAAAACCAGACGATTTTCTACTGTCCATCAAGAAGACTGCTCCTGGCAGCAACAAAAGAGCCCCAGTGACATTGAGGCTCCTGACAGCCTCGCTTGGAAAGGAGAGCTCAGCTTGCAATGAGAACAAATGAGGAGGCTGTGGTGGATCGAACAATGATTCACCCATTGTTCCATATTCAATAGCAAATTGCAAGTTGTCTGCCCCGAGCAACAGTTACTTTGTTAATTTCCTCAGCTTCTTTGAAAAGAGATGATAATTTCGGCCCTAGTTCAGCAGACCAGGGGGATGGGGTTTAGAAACATCCATTTTCCTTCTCCCCACCCAAGTTTCATAACTGTAATAAAGTGAATCCTTCATCTGGGAAATTCTCTAGTGATGTCTTGGCAGTTCTGGGTAAGTGGTTGGACTTGGTGATCTTAGATTAGAGGTCTTGTCCAACTTAAATTATTTTATTTTACAAATAAATGTTTTGTGAGGTAGCTGTTACACATTTGAAATAACTCATTCAGTTCATTTCTTGGGAAGCTTTTACATGCTTTGTTTGTTTGGCTTTTTTTCTTTTGAGAAGTTGAAAACATTTTTATCAGACAGGAAACTCACAGCAAGGGTAACACTCATCCTCTCCGTGATGTGCTGAGACTAGTAACACACCTTTGGGGAGAAATTACTACATCTTCTGGTGCCTGCTCATCTTGGAGAGGTCCAGAGCTGCACATGTCAGGGAGCTTCAAATCAGCTGCTTTGAAAGTGAGACACAAATACTGACTCAAGATCACCTGGCTGGGGCAGGGAATTAAAGACCTGGGGCTTTAATTTATCAGTTCCTATCCATCAGACCAGTGCAATAGTAACTAAAATACTCCTAGACAGAGTTTCAACATTGCAGTGCAATGGGTTGGTTTTGTTTTTAAGTGAGATTAAAGCATATTTTTTGTTCTTAAAGGTAGGCCAGCTCCAGAGGCCACATCCTAGCGCAGTCCCATGGAGTTGCATTAGCCCATTTGTTGCAAGAGCAGCAATACCTTAAACTGATATTGGAGACACTGTAGAGAGTAACCACAGCCTTTGGCTGCTCCTGAGACCTTGGGGCTGCCTTTGTCCTTTTCTCCTGCAGTGCTGTAGCTCAGTCCAATGCAGGCTTACATGGGCAGCACACAGCAAACTGAAGGGAGCTGCAGTAACCATCCCAGCTGCACTGCACACGTGGAGTATTGCAGAAGAGTCTCCTCCTTTCATTACAATATAGAGAGTAAAAAAAAGTTTGGAGTCTGTTTTTTTCTTATGAAAAGGTGAACACTTGTGGGAAAAGATTGTTGAGACCGGTGAGGTCTTGCTCCATGGAAAGGGCTCCAAGGCACCACAGCACTGTGACAATAATTGTACAGAGAATTTGACTGCCACAAAGAGTGTTCATAATTGTCTCTTTCAGCAGCAACTTGAACAATTTACTCCTCTCCAATTTTCACCTCACAATTCCTGAAATTGCTTTTCATTTTCCTTTGTGTTATACTACTGTGTTTAGAGGGAAGGGCAATTTCATATCCAATTCTTGTCTTAGCCCTTGACCCAGAAATAGCTGTAAATGCTGAGTAATATGCCTGACATCCCAAGTCACTGTCTTTGTCACTGTTCTTGACAGGAAATCCTCTGACAAGCCCGACACTACCAGCTTGTCTTGCCACTCACCTCATTTTGAAGCACAAAGGCCCCTCCAGGCCCCTCTTGGTGCTAACACACAGGCTACACTAAGCAAGTGCATCTCCAAGCATATGCCACTGTGCTGGAAAAGAGACCCTAAGTGGGAGGACACTGGATTTCCTTTAGTGTGCTTTTTGGGCTCTTCCGTCCTAGAAGTTTCAGAATGGGAGAGACCATAGTATGTCCCATAGTCAAGTTCCATTTAATGTTTCCCCATGATGTGGTTTCAAGCACTCACCCTGCCTCTCAGAAGCATCTTAGGGAGCTGCTGACACAGGAAAGATATAAACACATCCCTGCGGGGTGTCCTGCCAAGATGGTAGATTCAGAAAGGGATTGGTCAGTTGGGAATAATGTCTTATTATGAAGTCTTTACACCTTGTAAAGCCAAGTGCTTTTTATACAAAGATGGGCAAGAAGTGATTTTTGACCTTATGTTTCCTCCTGCCTGTTCTCCCAGGGGACTTCTTGGCATGCCAGTAGTCTGTACAAATCAATTGACTCAACTGAGAGGATTATTTGGAAAGAACAAAGGTGAAGCAAGAACTCTGGCCATCCTAACCAACCTCCTACCAGGGATCTTGGAGAGATAAATCTAGCTGTAGCCTGCAAGCTGCCTCCATGTCTTTCAGGTTTTGTAACAGAAATGAGAGAGAATGGGAACATCATCAGAGACTGCACAATTGTGTTTATTTAATCTGTGAGATATCAACAGAAAGAAAGAGATTAATCTCAGTGATTCCTCTAATTTAAAACGTACAGATAAGCTACATCTCCATAATCAGCACTTCTTCATTCAAAGGAATTGGTGCAAATGTTTTTTACTCCAGAACACCTTCTAATCCTAATCCTTGTCACATACAGCCTGAGACCCAAGAAAGACTGAGACCCAAGAAAAATTCATGATAATTAAACTTTTTTTTTCTTTTTTAATGTATTCTTGATACTCAACAGCTGGGCCAGAGAAAATATATCCTCTCATTGTGGTGGCTTTTGAGAGGCATTGATGAATTCTAAATAAAACACCCTCTGAATCTTCCTCAGGATATGGGATGAAGAGGGAGGAAAGTGAGATATGAAGTGAGTACATGCAGCAGAAATCATTACAATGGCAATGAAAACAAAAATAGGAAGCATTCCTCAAAGAAACCAAGCTCTCTTGAAGAGCATAACCCCTTAACAAAAGGGTCATGAAGAAACTGCTAGGGACTGGTTCTTATATTAAATTAAAACCAGCATCAAACTAGTTACCAGATGAGTTACTCACTAAAGGGCTTTAAGTCAAAATTTCCCAGCCTGAGATGCCTATAAGAGGCCCAGAGATAAATAACCTGAAGAGAGGATTTGAATGGGAAATACAAAGTGTTAGGTTTTTCAAGGACTCAAGCATGTCATTACTTATGAATCAAGGAGTTATTTCTGTATTGGTAATTTAGGAAATCTAATGTGGGTGAGAATTCAGAGGCTATGAGACCAGAGAGGAAATACGCACATAAAGAAAGTTGAAAAGATGGATGGCACACACAAACAAGTCCTCAGAAAGGGATGTTGTGCACAAAAAATTGATTTGCAAAGGAAGAAAGTGGCGGGGGGAAACCAGCAGATTTGTGTTTATAGATTTAGAGAGGACAGGAGAATGTGTAAAGACTATGTACTGTGCAAATCACTTGTGGAAACTAAACAAGAGGCAAGCAAAAAAAAAAGAATGAACAACCTCTTCTCTGTTTCTTATCCTTGCCATCTTTAGCTAGAAGAATAAGGCAGTGTGAAAAGCTGGGGAGCTTTGAAATTGGAACTGAAGGCAGGATTTGCCTTCTAATAGCAGGAACGTGGGATTCATTGTAATTGTTCTAACAGAGCTTCAGATATTGCCAGATTGTAACTTGAATTTTTGCCAGAGAGAGCTGCAGCATACTGTAAAGGACTCTGCCTCCCTAAGATGAGTGCTTTAGCAGTTCCCTGGTTGCAATTTTATGCTTTGAATTCATCCAAGTGTATGAGGAGCCTAACATTAGGGACTGATGTGTGTTTGAGCAGTTGAATGTGATGAGAAACATGCTGCTTCATCTTCTGCTCTGCACAAGGCATCAAAGATGAACTATCTGAGGAGACAGGGTGGCTCAGCAACACACTATGAGCTACTTTTATTCTTAGTAATTTCTAAACTCTCTCTAGGCCCTGGAATCACAGTTTCAGTTTTGATCTAGAGTCAGAGTAAGACATCACATGAAGAAGCACAAAATAATTTATAAAAATATATATTTCACAATTATTTATTCTACTGTCTTGTGCTTTGGTTCAATAGACTTGTCCTTTTAATTAAATTTCAGTAGGAATATAAGACAAAGGCATAGCTAAGAATAAATACATCTATATCGTTAATTGTCATTGAAGATTGGTTTTCTTTTGGTTTCTTTCAGATAAAGGGTGTTAGTTTTTTGTAAAAAAGTAAGCTTGTCATCATGTTAAAGTAATAAAATGGAGCATTTCTGCATTGCAGTGAGAAAATTAATTACTTATATTGCACTGACATACCTCTCCACCTTATTTGCTTGTGAATTGGAAATTTCCTGCCACTTTCATAAATCAAACAAAAATGTACTGCTGTCATTGGGGTTGTTGTTTTCTAATGGTAAAGCATAGGCATAGGCTGCTTAAGGGGTAGAGAAAAGTTTCATGTCAGAACACTCCCTCTGTGTCCCTGATCCAATTTAAACAAGGATACCTTTAAAATAGCTTAAAATACTGACAAAGTTTTTGAGAATTTTACAGTATTTGCACACCAGTGGTGGCTTGCTGCAAGAGCAGGAATGTGGCAGGAATACTGTACAAAATTATGTCAGCCAGATAAAAACAATCTCAGGTCCAGGTTGACCTGAGCTGTAGACTTCAACACAAGTGTCTTTTACAGTTCAGTGAGGTGGCTTGGTTGAGAAATTCGTGGATGAGAGCACCAACAGGCACAGGAACAAGCTGTCTGCACTCAACAAGCATCTCTGTAGCAAATATCTGTTAGGAGGCAGGTGAGAGAAGGAAAATGTTTCATTTGCAGCCACTTGAGGTGTTAGGGATGGTCTTTGAAAAAGTTTAGACAAAGCAATGCAATTCTGATTCTGCCCCAAGAGGACATATTCTAGTTAAGGCAGAGCAAGTTATTTGCATAATAAATTAGGGTCTAAATGCTGATGTTGTCAGTATAATCACTTCATATAAAGCACATCAACACACCTAAAAGAGATTTGTAATAATGAGTGAAGTGTCTTTCCCTCTTTTCTCCACAATAAATTATAGAAAACCATAGTGACACACAGGAAGTGATAATGACAAGAAATCCTTAGTTGTAGCAACACGAAGAATACACAAAATAAAGCACACTGGAGACAACAGCTATTAATCTTCTTTAGTATTCCTAGGCAAATCTTTATCATTTTTACTTTGCAAGTGGAAAGTGTTTCTGTGATATTTACAGGTGTAACAGAACTGGAATTCTGAAATGTGCTGGTTTGAAAGCAAAACCAGTGAAAGACTCCAAGTCAGAAACACAATTTAATAAGAGGAAAAGAAATAAAAGAAAGTAAAATAAAAGTAATAGTAAAAAAAAACCACTGACAGAGTCAGAATACAACCTGACACCCTGTTAGGGTGGTAGCGGCAGTCCAGATGAGATGGTCTTGTCGAAGCAGTGATCCTGTAGAAAGGTCTGGTAGCTCTTGTCTCCTCTGGGAGTCCAGTGGATAAAAGCTGCTTGTGCTGTCCCAAACCCTGGATTTATCCAGGTGGGAATGCTTGGCTCCTCCCCCTGGGCAGAGCATCTCCCAATGAGCTGATCTCATTCTATGAGTCATGCAGTGGGTCCTTGATGGCCCATTAAACAGAGATAACTCCCGGAGGGAGTTATCTATGAGTCATGTGGCAAGGCATTGTTAGGCTCGTTAACAGAAGATAAGGGAAACACTGCCCCACCCTGGCTCCAACGGCTCATGGGGATAGAATACAAACCTTGGGCACAATTTTACATTGTAACCTAGGACATAATCCACCCCTTATTCTATCACCATCTACATCATACATTCTCACAGATACATACATATATACACAGATCGAAACCTTACACACTAATTCTAGTTCTCACTTAAAATTAGGTCTCCTTGTGGTACACAACGGGTCTCTCCATCTTTTTGCATTACCCACCAAGTATAACCAGGTCCTTGAGCAAAAACAATCCCACGGATGGGTCTGCCTTTGCCTGAGGTGGGATTAATCCAAACAGTCTTTCCTAAAATCCCTTTCATGTGTACCACAGGGACTTTATCTCCATCCACTGTGTGCAAGGGTTCAGACTGGGCAGGACCAGCTCGATTGATGGAGCCTCGGGTGTTGACCATCCAGGTGGCTTTGGCTAAGTTTATGTCCCAATTCTTGAAGGTCCCTCCGCCAAGTGCCTTCAGGGTAGTCTTTAATAGTCCATTGCACCGTTCAACTTTCCCGGCGGCTGGTGCATGATAAGGGATGTGGTATATCCATTCAATACCATGTTCTTTGGCCCAGGTGTTTATAAGGCCATTCTTAAAATGTGTCCCGTTGTCGGACTCGATTCTGTCTGGGGTGCCGTGTCTCCACAGGACTTGCTTTTCAAGGCCCAGGATGGTATTCCGGGCAGTAGCGTGAGGCACCGGGTAGGTCTCCAGCCATCCTGTGGTTGCTTCTACCATGGTCAGCACGTAGCGCTTGCCTTGGCGGGTCTGGGGAAGGGTGATGTAGTCAATTTGCCAGGCTTCTTCATACCTGTACTTCAACCATCGTCCACCGTACCACAGAGGCTTCACCCGCTTGGCCTGTTTGATTGCAGCGCAGGTCTCACAGTCATGGATGACTTGTGAGATGCTGTCCATAGTAAGGTCCACCCCTCGGTCACGGGCCCATCGGTATGTTGCATCTCTTCCCTGATGACCAGAGGCATCATGGGCCCAACGAGCTAGGAATAATTCTCCCTTGTGCTGCCAGTCTAGATCCACCTGTGATACTTTCACCTTGGCAGCTTTGTCTACCTGCTCATTGTTGCGATGCTCCTCATTAGCCCGACTCTTGGGTATGTGTGCATCTACGTGTCGAACTTTCACGGTCAGCTTCTCTACTCGGGTAGCAATGTCCTGCCAAATCTCAGCAGCCCAGATGGGTTTCCCTCTGCGCTGCCAGTTGGCCTTTTTCCAGCGATTCAGCCATCCCCACAGGGCATTAGCTACCATCCATGAGTCGGTGTAGAGATAGAGCCTCGGCCACTTCTCTCGTTCAGCAATATCCAAAGCCAGCTGGACAGCTTTAAGCTCTGCCATCTGACTCGATCCACCGTGTCCCTCAGTAGCTTGGGCAACTCGTCGTGTGGGGCTCCATACTGCAGCTTTCCATTTCCGGTCAGCGCCTATAATTCGGCAGGAACCATCAGTGAAGAGGGCGTATCGTCTCTCAGTCTCTGGTAGCTCGTTATATGGTGGGGCCTCCTCGGCACGTGTCACTTGCTCCTCTTCTTCTTCAGAGGATAATCCAAAAGTCTCACCTTCAGGCCAGTTCGTTATAACTTCCAGAATCCCAGGGCGATTTGGGTTTCCAATACGGGCGCGCTGTGTAATGAGAGCAATCCATTTGCTCCAAGTAGTGTCGGTTGCATGATGCGTGGAAGGAACCTTTCCCTTGAACATCCACCCCAGCACTGGCAGTCGGGGTGCCAGAAGCAGCTGTGTTTCAGTGCCAATTACTTCTGAGGCAGCTTGAACTCCTTCATAGGCAGCCAAGATTTCCTTCTCCGTGGGAGTGTAGTTGGCTTCGGACCCTCTGTAGCTTCGACTCCAGAATCCCAGTGGTCGACCCCGAGTCTCACCAGGCACTTTCTGCCAAAGGCTCCAGGACAGGCCATTGTTCCCGGCTGCTGAGTAAAGCACATTCTTCACATCTGGTCCTGTCCTCACTGGGCCAAGGGCTACCGCATGAGCAATCTCCTGTTTGATCTGGGCAAAGGCTTGCTGCTGTTCAGGGCCCCAGTGGAAATCATTCTTCTTGTGGGTAACCAGGTAGAGAGGACTCACAATCTGGCTATACTCAGGGATGTGCATTCTCCAAAAGCCTATGGCACCTAGGAAAGCTTGTGTTTCCTTCTTGGTTGGTGGAGACATTGCAGTGATCTTGTTGATTACTTCTGTGGGTATCTGGCGACGACCATCTTGCCACTTGACTCCCAGGAACTGGATTTCTCGAGCTGGCCCCTTAACCTTACTTCGCTTAATGGCAAAACCACCTTTCAGTAGAATCTGGATAATCTTCTCTCCTTTCTTGAAGACTTCTCCTTCTGTGTTCCCCCATATAATAATGTCATCAATATACTGGAGATGTTCAGGAGCCTCGCCTTTTTCCAGTGCAGACTGGATCAGTCCATGGCAGATTGTGGGACTGTGCTTCCACCCCTGGGGCAGTCGGTTCCAGGTATACTGCACACCCCTCCAGGTGAAAGCAAACTGAGGCCTGCACTCTGCTGCCAAAGGAATGGAGAAGAAGGCATTGGCAATGTCGATGGTTGCGTACCACTTTGCTGCTTTGGACTCTAGCTCGTACTGAAGCTCTAACATGTCTGGTACAGCAGCGCTCAGTGGTGGCGTGACTTCATTCAGACCACGATAATCCACAGTCAGTCTCCATTCTCCACTGGACTTACGCACTGGCCATATAGGGCTGTTGAAAGGTGAACGAGCCTTGCTGACCACCCCTTGGCTCTCCAGTTTACGAATCATCTCATGGATAGGAATCACAGAGTCTCTGTTGGTGCGGTATTGCCGTACTTGTTGTTCTTCAACTCTCAGCAGTCCCACAGCAGAGGGGTCATCTGAGAGACCTGGCAAGGTATTCAGTTGTCTGATGTCCTCTTTCTCCACAGCAGCTATCCCAAAAGCCCAACGATATCCTTTTGGGTCTTTGAAATACCCATTTCTGAGATAGTCTATGCCAAGGATGCATGGGGCCTCTGGGCCAGTCACAATGGGGTGTTTTTGCCACCCGTTCCCAGTTAAACTCACTTCAGCCTCCACTACAGTCAGCTGCTGGGACCCTCCTGTCACTCCAGAAATAGAGACAGATTCTGTTCCTACGTACCTTGATGGCATCAGGGTACATTGAGAGCCAGTGTCAACCAAAGCTGTATACTTTTGTGGGTCAGATGTGCCAGGCCATCGGATCCACACAGTCCAATAGATCCGATTGTCCCTTTCCTCTACCTGGCTAGAGGCAGGGCCCCCCTATTCCTGGTCATGGTACACGCTACTCTCTTCCTGTAAATGTGTTCCTGAGGTTCCTTTGAGAGGATCAGTCATATCATCATTCCTATCCCGTCTGGAGTTTTGTGCTCGAGAGACTGGAGCAGCATTGACTCTAGATGAACTTCTTGTGGTAGGGGTCTCTCTTTTCAGTTCACGTACCCGGGCTGCTAAGGAGGAGGTGGGTTTTCCATCCCACTTCCTCATGTCTTCTCCATGCTCCCGAAGAAAAAACCAGAGGTTACTTCGTGGAGTGTATGTTCTCTCCCTGGCTGGGGGACGCCTGCTCCTAATGGCAGAGACTCTTGTTGGTTCTGGTGAGACGTGGTAAATTTCTTCCTTAAGTTCTTTTTTCAGTTTCTGATGGCCCTCTTCAATCAAGCTTCGGACTTGCTCAGCCAGCCTTGTTTCCACGGATGAGACATGGGTACGAAATGGGGCGGTGACAGTGTCTTCATAAATTCTTAGTTTATTGACCAAGACTCCCACCCTGTCCTCGCCTGCCCTCCATTGCAGCGTTGCCAGGTAACGGGAATACATCTCTGGTCCAAGCCGTGCGAATCTCAACCACATCTGCGACGTGCACTGGACTTCATCTGGGCTTTTAGGAAATCTCTCGTCCTCTGAGAAAATGATCTCCAGCATAGCCAATTCCCTCAGGCATCGGATACCTTGTTCTATTGTGCTCCACTTTCCTTGATGCACCTGGAGATCTTCTTTACAAAGGTATCTGTCCTTCACACTTGTTAGCAGTCGTCGCCAGAGGCTGAGAGTTTCTTGGGTTCTCCCGATCCCCTGGTCAATGACCACATCCCGGGACAGCGATCCCAGTTGCCTGGCCTCACTTCCATCCAGAATGGTGTCATTGGCTGCAGCATCCCAGATACGGAGCAGCCAAGTCAGGACGGATTCATTTGTCTGGCGGGTGAATTCCCTCCGCAGGTCACGCAGCTCACCCAAGGACAGAGAGCGAGTGATGATCTCTGGCTCTGTCTCTTCTGCTGGGTGCGAAGTTCCTGCTGCATCCTCATCAGTCACTATGCGGACTGATTTGCTCTTTGCTTTCTTCTTCTGAACAGGAGCAACTGCTACCGATTTAGGCTGTTCCAGTTCAGTGATGGTTTGTGTGGAAATGCTGGCATTTTTGGCTTCTTTCTCCTCTGTGGCAGTCTGCGTGGACGTGGGCACTGTTGCCTTGATTTCGGTTCTTTTCTCCTCTGTGACAGTCTGTGTAGATGCGGACACTGTTGCCTTGATTTCGGTTCCTTTCTCCTCTGTGGCAGTCTGCGTAGATGCGGACATTGTTGCCATGCTTTTGGCTTCTATTTCTTCTGTGGCAGTCTGTGTAGACTCGGACACTGTTGCCTGGCTTTTGGCTTCTGTTCCCTCTGTGACAGTCTGCGTAGACTCGGACACTGTTGCCTGGCTTTTGGTTCCTTTCTCCTCTGTGACAATCTGTGTAGACACGAAGGCTGTTGCTGTGCATTTGGTTCTTTTCTCTTCTGCTTCAAGAAAACGTTGCACTTTAAGCATGGTGCAGGCTGTGCAGAGAAGAGAAAGCAGTACTAACAACAAAATTATGCTGTCCTTGGTATCCAGAGAGAACTCAATATTTTCAAAAACTGCTGTATCAGGCCTAAAAGACGGGAAAAAATTATTCTTTACCCCTCCCCACTGCGGCTGGGTGAGATTGTTGAGACCCCAAACAAAACATCCTAGACCAGGACAAGACAACAAAATTGAGTACCTATTCCGAATTGTGCTCATTGCCTCGGAGGTTATCATGCAATAGACATAATAGACCAATAAAGCAATTTTAGTGCAATACCCTGGTTTACACCAGAATATTAAGATCTGCAGATACTGTCCCATGTGCGGAAAGATATAGAGAGCTAGGTACAAGACAGATGTGAACATGCTGAGCATCATGGTGAAAAGGTGTCTTTTTTCCCAATACAAAATTGTAATTCTGACTTTTCTCAGTACCTCGAGCCCCACGTTGGGCGCCAAAAATATGTGCTGGTTTGAAAGCAAAACCAGTGAAAGACTCCAAGTCAGAAACACAATTTAATAAGAGGAAAAGAAATAAAAGAAAGTAAAATAAAAGTAATAGTAAAAAAAAAAACCAGAGTCAGACAGACTCTGACAGATTCTGACAGAGTCAGAATACAACCTGACACCCTGTTAGGGTGGTAGCGGCAGTCCAGATGAGATGGTCTTGTCGAAGCAGTGATCCTGTAGAAAGGTCTGGTAGCTCTTGTCTCCTCTGGGAGTCCAGTGGATAAAAAGCTGCCTGTGCTGTCCCAAACCCTGGATTTATCCAGGTGGGAATGCTTGGCTCCTCGCCCTGGGCAGAGCATCTTCCAATGAGCTGATCTCATTCTATGAGTCATGCAGTGGGTCCTTGATGGCCCATTAAACAGAGATAACTCCCGGAGGAAGTTATCTATGAGTCATGTGGCAAGGCATTGTTAGGCTCGTTAACAGAAGATAAGGAAAAACACTGCCCCACCCTGGCTCCAATGGCTCATGGGGATAGAATACAAACCTTGGGCACAATTTTACATTGTAACCTAGGACAGAAACTAAAAGGGTCTTTTTAGATTCTGGTAAACATGAACATTTTGCAATGTATGGAAAATGTTATCACTCTAAATCTCTCATAATTTTAAGTGTTTGGGAAGGCTCCCCAGCCACGCAGTACTGTCAGGGGAATAGTTTGCAAAACTCAGAACATTTGCTGTATGCGGTGACAGCAGCATGACATTTATTTCGGGCACATGGTTCCCCAAACGTGCTCACTGACATTCATTTTATACAGAGAATGCCTGACGTGTATTTGTACTTACATGAATTAGAAGTTTCATATTCATAATGCTTCTGTGAGAGGAAGAAGATTTCTAATCCTGGTATGAGAACAGGAAGCAGCTGCAGAAACAACATGTGATGAAATGACCATAATCCCCATTCCCTATCCCTCTGTGTCACTGCAAGGAGGAGTTAGAGCATCAGAAATAAAATTAAGACTGGAAAGAAGGAAAGGGTGGGGGAACATCTTTTTAAGATTTAGTTTTATTTCTCCTTTTTCTGCTCTGGCCCATGATGGTAATTGGCAAGTGATCTCTCCCCAGTGATATCCCAACCCACGAGCCTTTCATTGAATTTTCTCTCTCCTCTCCAGCTGAGGAAGGGCATGATTGAGTGACTTCGGTGGGCACTACAGAGTAAGAGTTCATCTTTTGCTCACTGTGCCAAGGCCAGTCCTTCAAGCTCTCCTAAGAGAAGCTGTGGTCCCCATTCAGCTTTTTGTGGCTCTCATTCAGCAAAGCAATGCAATCAGCATGTTGTCCCTTGCCATCTGCTGTCCTACACCTCTCCCTGCTACGCTTAAGTTGAGCACTTCCAGAGAAATCCAGCCTTTCTGAGGTCTGGAGGAGTTTTTGTCACAGGCTTGGCTGCACAAGGACATCAGTGTGAAGAACTTCTATAAAGTTAAAAGAAGTCCTCCATGTTTTGCAGGTTTCATTTTTTGCCTGCCCTGGAACAATAAATCACCTCATCATGTCCTTTGCTTTAAGCCCAGGGATGCTCCGAAGCCCCTGTTTTGTCAGGGCAGGACAGTGCAACACATGGTACAGGTCTGCCCAGTGCAGGGTCAGGGCATCTGGCCTGGGGTGGCTTGGTGGTCTCTGGAATGGGAGGCTGGGAACAAGGGGGACAGTGACCCCCAAAACAGCCATCTCTGGTCACACCACCAGATGTTTGCCTGTATGTACCCAGAGCTAAACCAAGGGTCATATTTGGGCCAGAGTAGAAATTCCCACCTCCCTATTCCTGAGTGCAACAAGGCGCTTTGCTGATGACTGGGACATCAGGGAGGACTGCCAGTGGAGAGGCATTGGTATTCACAGCACAGGTCATGCTTACATGGAGCTTTGCTTTCCCTTTATCTTCTAGACTGCAAATGAATAACCATTTAAGCACATTTGTTATTTCAAAGAGGCCAAAAAGGGAACATAATTATCATGAAAAGCAGTGCACAAAGAAACCCGTAACATTTAAACCTAACTGTTGACCTCAGTTTCATCTCATTACCACTTCCAGGAGGTAAAAAGGGGCATGTGAGTACTGCAGAGGGCAGCTGTGGTGGAACATAATTCTGTGTTGTAAATCTCTGCAATACATTTTATTAACATCTACCTGCCCTCCTCCCTTGTCATTTTCTCCTTCACCACTTGATTCCTCTTTGAGCATCTGAAGAGACTCTCTGCCTTTAACCAAAGAAATATTTCATAACATTTCCAGGCCTCAGAGGATGTCAGGGTACTTTTAACTTTTCTACTGTCTTTGAAGAGATGGCTTGCTGCTGGGACCATCCTCTGGCTCACAGCCCTCAGAAATGCCAAGAAAAGCCTCTTTGGTAAGGAATTAGGTATTGCATGTTGAACTCAGTCTGCCTGTCCAAGCAGTGTTGTCCAAGCTGGTGTTTCCCATGCCAGAACCTCCTTCCAGAACCAGGACCCACTTGAACTCACCACCATTAGGCTGCCTAGGACAGGCCAAGTGACACTTTCTGCTCTGAGCCAGCATGAAATGGATCAAAAAAGCTGCTGTGACTCAGCTAAAAGGAATACCTTGCAGAAAGACTGATGGCATCCAAAAGACTGACAATAAAATCTGACTCTTCTCTCAGACATCCCAGGTGCTTCACTGCAGAGCTGGTGAGAGGGAATCTGACCTATTCATACATATGGCAGTCAATAAATGATCTTAATCAGCCTGGAAGGCAAGAAATGACACTAGACACTATCTAATGCTGCCTCTGCCAGAGAAACAGAGGGAAAGCAGGAAAGCTCTACAGGAGCCACAGGGTCTGCAAAAAATAGATCAGTATTACATAAAGTCCACATTCAATTATTCAGGCTTTGTCTACTTGATGCATTTGAGCCCCAGGTTAGAACAGTGCTTAACCTTGTGTCCAGTCAGAACCAGCAATGAATTTGGAGGCAGCACCTCTGAGCTATCCTCAGTCAGAACAAGCGTACATTGAGTAATCGAGCACAACTGCACTCCTGATTCCTAATTTGTCACACAAGGTCATGATATGGCAGCACTTCAGAAGGACTTTCAAGCAGTTAATTGCTCCTTGCAGGAACATCATATATTCTTAAAGAAAACGCAGCTACAGGCAATGTACAAACCCAACAGCAGCTGCTGTGTGCTCAGCAGGAGTCCAGGCACCAGCAAACACAGGGCCATGCAGACACAGAGCTTCAGAGATGTGCCCTCCTATTTTATTCTACATGAATGCAATCCACATAATCAGAAGTAACAGGGAGCCCAGTTTAGTGAGTTAGTCAAAGCACAGACACTCGGCAGAGGCTGTCCCTGCCCTTTCTCACAGTGACAACACCGGTATCGTGTAGCACTGCACCCTGGAGCTGTTCAGGCTAGCTCTGGTCCCACAGTCCAGCTGGGAAAGGGGTGAGTTCCTGCACCCAAACACTGTGTCCCAGTACTTAAGCCAGCTCAGGCCTTGATGCCAGACATGTTTTCCAGCTATGTGGTATTCATGCAAATCAGGCCCTGAACATGCTCAAGAGGGCTCATTGCTACAGACATGCTTGTCCAAATGAAAGAAAAGTTGTCCAAATGAAAGAAAATTTGTCCAAACAAAAGAAATCAGGCCAAGGCTGCTGCTACGTGGACACCATGTGCAGCTGAGAAATGAGACCTTCTTTCCCCAGGGCTCTTTGGAAGCAGACTGCAAGGAAAGCACTGGCCAGGTGACTTGTGGTGACAGCCCGCTCTTCTCTTACTGCTCTCCCTCCCCTCGGATTTTCTTCATTACAAGATGGAAGCCTAGGAGATACAGTGACTGTGAGCAGGCTGCCAGCACAGCAGCCTTTAATCTGCACATGGGAGGTAGGCAGGTGTAGGCCAAGCTGTCCTCAAGCTGTCCTCAAAGTCCCCACATGATTTAGGATGGGCACTTTGGTTTATGTGCCATTATTTACAGCAGCACGACCTGCTTATACCATAGATCTTACTACACCTACAGGTGATCAATCAGTCTAACAGGCAATGACAGCACAGCTTAGCAGCACTGCTTTCCAGAGGCACCAATAGCCATTCACCCTACAAAAGTCAGCCCATTATTTTACTTCCAGAAATGCATTCCAGGTGTCACGCTCCTTTGGTAGCACAAGAGTTGTATCAAATAAACTGCACTAGTCCTTGTAGGCCCCAGCCAAAAGGGCTGCTCTGAGTCAGCCAGCCCAGCATCAGTTCCCCTCTACTCCAGTCCTTTGCTCTTCTGAAGTGCATTAAATAAAACTTGCTCCTCTGCCAACATGTAGGGGTTGAAAATACCCAGCAGAAAACTTGCACCAAAATTGCCTTCACTTTAATATTATTCCCTCTTTTCCCCCTGGGGGATCTCAGGGTCATCCCACCCCCACAAGTCCTGGTGTTACAGGCACAGAGATGCACAGTCGTAGGAATGCAGGTGCGTAGCAGAGCTGGTCCGGCTGTTCCATCTTGCCTGGAACTCACACCTCACAGGAGCTTTCACACAATACTATAATGAAGAGCTACAGAAATCTGGGGATGGACAGCATGAATTGTGGGTATTTTAGAGTCAAGGAAGAGAAAAATGTCTGTGGTATCCCCAAAAACTTTCCAGTTCCCTTTGAGGAAAACATTATTACCACAACCAAGAGAGTAAATTCCAAACTGAAAGAGATCTGTCACCCTGCATGGACACCAAAACAGTCACAACCAAACTTGAGGCAACAGTTTGACTCTTCAGCTTAACTGCTTCATATGCCATTCACTCCCTCCACCCTGATCCACAATTTTACACAGCAAACAGCTCTGCCTGTCCTGCCGAGAGCTCCATTCCAATTAGCTGTGGACTGCCGGGAAAGCACTGCAGCTACATCAATATAAAATGGTGTAAGAGAAGGGAGAACCAGGCCATTTGTCTTTAAATGCACAACACTGGCCTTAGTGACTTGCATGGGCAGTATTTTCTCACTTAATCCTCTTCACTGTAATTCAGAGAAGTAAAGCAAACACTCTGCAGAGGTAGTAGCTGAGTTTGGCCATTATTTTGTTAACATATGCACACAGTGCTAGCTACTGTTATTAACTCAATATACAATCTTTATTCTGTTATTTTAAAAGAGGCAATAGCTGCAGCCTGAATTAAAAATACCTTTCACGAAATACCTTTCACCATAAAAAACAAAGAAAACTCTACAGATAGTAAAGGAAGCATCACAGGCTACAACTTTTCTAGAATCACACACCAGTTTCCCTGATCATAGTAACTCTTTTGAACCCTCACACAATCCAGGGATCTGCACACCGCTTCCAGTTCCCCTTCACAGAACACATGGTAATAGCGGTGGAAAACAGGGCTGAGTTCTTGTGATTCTTTGGAGCCACCTGGAACCAACACTGTATCAACACTTTCCTCTTTCTTTTTAGTACCACCTTTCAGGTGCCAGGGAACCAGCAAATCTTGAGAGTGAAAGGAGGTTCTGTTAGTGTGAACAGGTAGTCTGAAGTCTGCTAGTGGCTTGGCACCACAGCTTTCATCCTTCAAGTCCTTAGGGAGTTGGTCAGACCATGCTGAGTCTTGGCTGCTATTATCAGGCCCTTGGTCACTAAGTGGTCTCTGGGCTGTGCCAGTATTCATTTCCTTGTCCTTGTTTTTACTATCATTTTTTTCCTTAAGGTATTTAGACTTCTGGTTTTTGTATTCTTGTTCCATTGCCCAGACATAAATGAGTGCTGTTCCACCAGGTCTTAGAAGCCGAGCTAGCTCCCGGAGAGTAGCCAGTCTCCGCTCCTGGAAAGGAAAAGCAAAAGTGTGAAGCTAGTACATAAACAAGAAGTCAAGAGAATGAAATGCCAGCAATTGCTCCTTACCCAAGATACAATAAAACTTGAAAAGAAGGTGGTATTTACTATTTACTTTCATTCATAATATAGCCCATGACTGTGTGCAAGCCAAGAGATTTTCCTAAAGACAATTTCATCACGACATCATTGATGTAAAGCACTAGAAAAGGCTGTCCAGGGCAGTGGTAGATTAACCATCCCTGGAGGTATTTAAAGGACCTGTAGATGTGGCACTCAGGGACATGGTTTAGTGGTGAACCTGGCAATGCTGGGTTAACGGCAGGACTTGATGATGTTAAAGGTCTTTTCCAGCCTCAATGATTCTACTATTCTTTCTATTTGAAAATAGTTCTGCGCTGAGCAGGATTTCTTGGACATATCAGACCACCTGGAAAAGACAGACTTTTTATACAGACAGACTTTAAATGCTGAAAAGATTCAGTATTTAAAGTCCCAGATTCAAATCTACCATACCAGATGATGCACAGCCTAAGTTTGCAGCTGAAGGGGTCTGACTTAAAACTTAAACACAGGTCCTCTGACCACATGAACAAAGATATGTCAGCCTTCTCCAAAACAGAGTTCCTTCTACATTTTTTTACTGGATTTGGAGACATTCACTGCATTTCTGGTATGCAAAGATAATGCATGGGGCCCCTCTAAGATGGTCTAGAAACTTGTTACCATGGCACAGTTTCTGCCAGGATAACCATACCCAGCTCAGAGATACAGAAGACTGGTGAGTAGTCTCCTTTTTGTTTGGAGATGGACAACCAATGCACAGATTGAAAAAAGCAAAATCACAAGATCTGCCCAAGAGCCCAAGATCTGAGCCAGGAAACAATACATCTCTTGACTCCCAAAGCAGAGCCCCCTTCTCCAGTGCCATTAATTACAAGCACACGAAAATGAAACTCAAACATAGGACCAAAGCTTCAGGGGGAGCAAGGGCATCTGAGAAGCAGAAGGAGAATGTGAACAGAAAGTCTAAGCAGCAGCAGTAGCACAACAGCTTAACTCTGCTCTGACAACTGCTTATACCAAATGCAAATCTTGGATTTCTTCCTATGTTTTTCTTGCCTTTGCTTGTACTGCTGCATTAGCAGCTCTGCACAGCAATCCAACAGTACAGTGAGGCAGAGAGAGGGGTGACTTACTGCTGTTGAGAAGTGGTGGATTACAGCAATAGAGATGCAGGCGTCACAAGAACCACTGCGGATTGGCACTGACAGGGCATCACAGACAAATGCCTGGAAATGTTTTTCTCCACAAATATCCACCAGGTTTTTGCTGCGATCACAGCCAACCTAGAACAGAAAATGTTTCATTAAGCTTTTCATGAGAGGATAATTACAAAACTGGAATATGATTTTCATTTGATGCTTACAGTAATAGAGTCATCACAGTCTCCTACTGAGGGAACACAGTTTAAAATCAAAACAACAGCAAGTGTCAGAAAATGGTCTTAAGAGGAGTATATAGTTACCACATAGACATGAAAAGAAAACAACCTTAATGCTGACTTAAAACAGTGATGAAAGACTGGATATTAGACAGCTCATTATAGCACCCCAATTTTTTACCAGCTTAAGATGGACCAGGTTTCAACCTAACTTTTCTTTGAAATTTATTCAAGGTGTCTTGAAATGAACACGAGAGGTGACCTAACCTCACTATTTTCTTTTCATTTCAACTGCCATTTGTAACTCGACAACATTTGAAGTACCCAAACACTGAACTTACAGAAGCTGATCTACAAGAGTAAGCAACTATCCAGTGACTTTGGTGGCATCACTAAAGTATGGCATACAGCTTCACTCATCACCCAGGTTTTGTCACTTTAGTGTGACTAAGTGCTCAGATATCTTTCTCTTACCCCTCAGTATCAATCCACAAAAAAATTTAAGCTTAATATAATTTTCCAAGGTTCTGTACAGTCTATTGAAGTAACCCCTAGGACCATTTCAGAATATGTAATAAAACATTAATATTTTTCCCCTTTTAAACCCAGCGGTCAGGCCGCTACACCTGTCCAGTGTCCACATCAAAGGCAGTAAGATAAAACTTACCATCTTTGAAAAATCAGCATCTAGAAGTGTTTTTTGCATGTTTGCATAAAAACAATAAATCTAAATTGATCAAGACACCTTCTGAAAGAAATAGTGAGGCATGCGCCACCCTTGTTTTCATGTCTGCCATGCACACTGAATACTCAAACCAAAGGCCTGCTACCAGGTTGTTTATCAAACTTTGCATATATGCGAATAATACATTTATTTGTTTTCAATGACCAGCAACAAGCAGATAGCAGCAAACAGGTTCAGAATCCTAAATAATTACTGTTGACAGTGTTTATTGCATTTGACCGAAAGAATACTATATAGTCTTTGATGCAAGAAGAATAGCAAACAACTTGCCCCCTTAATCAACCCAGAAGAGACAACAGTACCACTAAAATTAAAAACCTCTTTTGCAATGATTAATGAAAATATATTTATTTTCCATCATAGTTTTTCATTTTATCTGTTCAAATCTTTTTATCTTTCAGCCTACTACCACAGTTTTGAAGAAAATCTGAATTCTCTTCCAGTCTTATTTCCTGAAAGCCTACCAGTGAGCTGCCTGCTACTCAGGTCCCTGATTTTTGATCCGAAGTAAACAAAACAGTTGTGAAAATGCCAACCTGACAATACAAGATAATCCTCCACAAAAACTATGAATATGTTCAAATTATCCTGCCAATTAGCAATAAACAGACCTGAAAAGATCAATCCTAACCTTGCTTTCTTCACACTCATTCCTTGGTCTCTCGCATTTACTAAAGCTCTGAGTGAATTGTGTTGTTTATGAATATAAAATGGAAACCCTTGTTTACTTGAATGCAAACAAATCCCCATCATTTTACACTGGCAGCCAACTGAAGTGTCTTTAAATTACTCTGACAACCTGCATGTTAGTGATTGCACACCTCATTACCAGTATCTTTAACTACTTCTGCAATTAAGACATTGGCTTGTAGTACTTAATAATAAAACTCAAAGGACCAAATTCACTGCTGGCAGCAGGAGGAAGAAGGATACTCGCAGCTTCCACTGACGGCAAGCTTTCCCAGAAAGAATTCCTCTGGACCTCTACATCTAGAGTGAAAATGGGCTGGATAATGGAACACAATCCCCCGTTCCCAAAATGACCTTGCAAAGGACTACAATGCATGTTGATGAAATCCAGTGAACTAAGAATGAGAACAAAGGCATGACTGCCAGATTGCAAAGTCCTCATTTGCATCTAAATTATACCAAATATTATGAAGTCAGGTTTACTTGTATTGACATACTTTCTAAAGCAAATGTACATCCAAAGCAAAAAGATGCTGTTTCACAGTGAAAATGGAGACATTGAAACAGAACTCTTTGAACACACAACTGCTCTAAAATAGGTATATTAGGGTAAAACTTTACGTGGTTTTAAATGTAAACATGACAATAGCAGCTTTGCATATATGCATAAATGGTGAACACAGGGGGTCACCATAGATGCCTGGTGCTGAAGCTAGGAAAATTTAGCATCCTTACTAGAATTATCTCAAGGTGATATTTCAAAATAATTATAATCACCACATTCCTGCATTTCTTAACTTACAAGAGACATGTATTCATTAAAAACCAAAATACACTCATTTCAGTCCCTTAGAAAACAATAAGGTAGCAAAAAGCAGGTAAGTTTAGCGGTGCAAAGTGGTACAGAACTGTAGTGGTACAGAAAACATTTACTGCAAGGGGCAGAGATCCCAAACTCAACTTTTCCCAATTCCATTACTAACTGATTTTTAAATTCTAAAGCATGCAGAAGCTTTGATGTGATGAAACTTCATCTACAGAAGAGTTCAAAGGACTGTTTTAACTGAGAACAGTTTTTTCTCTCTTTAATTAAATATCTAATCAAAACATTTTAAAAAATCTCAAAATATATCTGGGAAGCTTTAATTTTTGCCAGTTCATATCTCTATTTTCAATGCTCAGGACAGGATATTTATTGTCTTTGCTGGCATCTCTTCTAGAAGAGTGGAGAAAGGCAGATGAATTACTATTAATCCAGCATCCAAACCCAAAAGAATCTAGTACATGTCTTGGTGAGTCAAGTTGTATGTGTATGTTTTTAGGCTTACTATTTCTTATTATCTATGATTATTCTCAATAATTTCTTATACCTCAGCTTTCCAAATCAAATTCCTTGCTCAAACCCCACAATTTCTCATATGTATCTCAAATAGCATGGCTAATTATTCAGCTGAGTTTACCTCAGCATGTCCACCTCTCAGCAAGTTGCTCCACAGCCTTCAATATTCCCACAGAAGAGGCTGGCTTCTCAGTGGTTTGGTATCAATCATTAGGGGGCAAAAAACACTAATAACTAACTTGCTTTCTAATGATGCTACAAATCTGCAAAAGATAAACCCTCTTGCATGCTGAAAAAAGATAGGTAAAGACAGATCGAGGTTACCCACCACTGTGTGTTTTCTTCTAACATTATCTCATTATAACTAACTCAGCCTGGTAGACTTAGTTCATTTGAGTACCTGGGAACCTGATTTATTCAGCACATTACAAAGCAATGAACAAAACGACATCTAATTGTGAAATCCAGCCACCGAATGGAATTATGTTGCTCTCCAGAGAAACACCTCAGCTATAACTAACAGCATGAGAAGCTCGAGAAACCAAATTACATTCCAGCAAACAATTCATCTGAGTCAGGCTTTCAGCATTCCTTTCATGTAGTGTTTTGGTTTTCCACTGCATGTAGCCAGGGTATCTCTGAAAGCAAAGTGCTATGCCTAAGACCTGGAGTTCATTTCTCAGTGACAAAGCAACAGAACCAAGTTGAGCAATTCAGCTTTCATTCCAATTTTGTGCTGCTCTTGACCAGTTCCTTCTGAGCTCTCTTCCCAGATCTCTCACCCATTTAATGACTCTTACTCACTGAGAGAAAAGGACAGGAAAGGTTCATCCGTCTCGCTCTTCAATGGCTAAGATATGGTGAACTTACTCCAGAAATACCTTAACTAATTGGTTTTGTCCCTCCTGCTTTTACCCCCTACTAAGAAGTCCTTGGGAGAGGAATCTATTCCCAATCTGTACAAACCCAGTGTAACTAAACCCACTCAACTTTATGCAACCATACCACAGTAAATATTCACTCTGTCTCCTCCCCACACCCTGGAAAAATCAAATCTTTATCTAGTTCTAGTAGATCTCAGTTTGGCACAGTAATGCAGAAAACAGAGGTGCGCATCTCAGAGCAAAAGTGGGTCTTGCAAGGTCTTGTGAAATATAAACTGTGTTACCAATTACCTCTGAAAGACACACTCAACAGAAATAGGAATGCCTGTATCAAAGCAAATCATTTTGGCTCCTCTATTGCCGTATTTTTTTCCTATCATCAGTACTCAGTCCATTACAGTAATTTCTTCATACAAAAAGAAAACATATCTACCCTACGGCATTTTCAGTTATTTGCCACTGAATTTCCCACCAATTTACCCGTTCAATTAAAAATGTAAACCATAAATTTGAAAGACTTCAATGACTTTTCATTCACACTGTAGCCCTGTGAGGATTCTGAACATTCTTGCAGAGACTTACACATCACCACACCTACCTGAACACTGGAAACAAGGAGACAAAGCTCAAGTGCATAGAAATTAATCAGATCATTGCAGTAACATCAATGAAACCCTTGTGGTAATCAGGGGAATGGCTAAGGCTAAAACACATTGTTCCATAAAAATAAAAGATCTGCTTACACATATGAATATTAAACTTGAAAGCAGCTAAATAAAATCTGTTAAAATAATTCCACCAAATGAGATTGGGTGGGGAGAGAATTGTGGAAAAACAACACTAAAACCATGTCTATTTTTTGCATTCATTTAAACAATAATAAGGTGGGCGAGACAGAAAAAGTAATCTGAAACCTCTGTTAAATTCAACCTTTCTCCAGCCTTTGTGCTAGCTCCATCAGACATGGATTCCATCTCCAGCTGAAACATCCTTAATCTGAATTTGTTTGTCATGAAACTGCTGCTCTCTCACCGGGTCAGAATAATGTAGCCATTAGAGCACTGTCACTTTTGCTGTGCGTAGATGGACTCGTGCATTTCATTGTCAAGTGAAGGATATGCAAGTAGATAAGGCTGCATGTAATCATCCAGAGAAACTGAAGCAACTACAATAGCACACACCACAGTGGAGATGTTTTCAGACAGTACCTGAAGATTAAAACCATCAAGAGAGCTACCTTAGCTGTGATCTACCATTAGCACTGCTACTTAAAGCATAAAAGTGCACAGTAACCTGTAAAGCATATTGCTTGCCTTCAGGAAATGCTTACATCAGGTTTTCAGTACTGAGTCAAAACATCCCAAGCCACAGAGCTGTGACAACAGTGTTTTACCCAATCCCTACACAACTCCTAATTTCACAGCATGGCTTTATTGCTTTTTTCCCAACAGGACCTGGGCTAAGAGCTCCATTACACTGTGCACAAAAAGGAGACGTGGAATTTACTAAGTTTATGCCTGGATTTCATGCCTCCAACTAAAGAGGAGTAAATGAGGGAGAAAACTGATGTCCTGCATCAAGAGAGCACTCCCTTTATCCCAACAATGCACCTGATACATAAAACATTCTGTAATCCTTCACCCTCAGCTCCATTACTAAACCATGGTAGATGAAATTAACAGCACTTGAGATACCTTATCAAAAGTTTAAAAACACCAGTAAACACAATACACATAGGGTTTTCTTTAATCAAACTTTGGCTGCTACAGAAAAATAAATCTGGTAGAAAGAAGGAGTCAAACCCATCCCCCTGAAGTTCTGAGCTGACCTGTAGATGAAATCAACCAAATGCAATATCTAGAGTCTATCTCCATCTAAGAACCACTACTTGCCACCAGTAGAAAATAAAATGTCAAGGGTGGCCAACTGAATGAAGCAATACCCAGATTCTATTTTTCAACTGCTTCTTTAATAGTTTCCTCCCTTTCACTGTTTTCTTCCTGGTTTTTATTTCTCCTGCAGACAAGCATGAAATTCGGTAACTCCTAAAGTAACAGAGGACAGGAGCTGGCTTTCCTTTGACTGTTAACTGTGTGCTACAGAAAACAGACTGGTGCTGGCAATTTATGAACACAGTATCTAGCATTAATTTCACTTCGAAAGTCTACCACAAACTACAACTGCAATTTACCAAATCCATTCTAGGACCAGTTGACCTTCATGTTACCCTGATAAATGTTTCTCCTCTCTAGTTAGGCTTGCTGATTTTTCTTACAGGAGTCAGGACTGAAAGACTAGAAGAATGAAATGCACTGAAATTAATAATTAGGCTACAGCAGTCAGGCATAAAGATGCCTATTTATTAAATGGTTGATGTTGTTCTAGCCCATAAGAACAGTAAGGGAGATAATTTACTAGCACAAACAGCATTGTAAATAACTTCTCCTTTTTAGCTGAATATAAATAACATGACAGAAACTCCTGAAACAAACAGCTCCAAGTTTTATTAACAATAATGAATGCTTTGCCCTACATAGAAGTTTCAAGTCTGATGGATTTGAGAGTGTTTCATAGGACAAACATGTGAAAGAATCAGACAATCCTGGAACAGGAGAGAGCAGATACCATAACGGACACTTCTCTGAGATTTCTTTTGGGTTAAAACAATGGCAAGTTTGACTCTTTTTTTTATTCCCTCCAAAAAGGTCTTTTAAATATTTGCAATGAAAGCTACCTCTTGGTTCATATTTGTACATACTTCATTTCTCCCTGACAGGAAGGGAGAGAAGTAAAACTGGACTAAGTACAGGCTGTGAGATAGTGAAGGAGAGAAAATGAGCAAGAATTATGTCAGAACTGTCTAAAAGTGAAGAAAAGGGAGTGAAAGGCCAGAAATCTGTACCAAAGTTGAGATCTCCCTGTGAATTTTATGTTGGCATATTTACTGGGCCTGTGCACAGAGCCAGAGGTGCAACAGCCAAACATGACAATGAGATGTGACATGACATTCACAAATGAGATGTGTCACCAGGCCACAGGGAACTGAAGAGGTCATGAAAAATAGCATTGCCCATGGAGATTTCACCCACCCACCAAACAAATGAAAATTTTGTTGGAAGCATTCAAATTGCCCAACCATTTAATAAATTTATTCAACAACAATGACAAAAAAGGCTAAACCATCCATTACTACTTTTCAATCCGCTGCACCCATTACTATTTTTCTTAACGTATTTTTAATTACAAAGCAGAAGTGGCTTTGGAAAAAAAGAAAAAGGTAATGCACATAATGAATACATGTGGAAACTTAAGACAATTGGTAATTGATCTTGGATCAGGAAATAGTTTTCTGTTCTTGGCATTCTTCCAATGCCAACCTGAACCTCCAGCATGCTACAAGTGCATGACAGAATAAACACCAGAACCAGCAAAAACAAATGACAGTAGCTACTACTTACCATGTACAAATCCTCATTGATGCCAAGGTACTTCCCATTACCGCAACCAATATCAGCCACTATTGACCCTGCTGGCAGGGACCTGAGAAACTCCACAATTCGGGGCCATGGGCTATGCCTGGTACTGCTGAAGTGTGTGGCAATCTCTTCATACACCTTGTGTACATATTCTTGCTCCAGCTTTGTGGCCTCCATCTCATTCTGGGGAAATGAAGGTTGCACCAGTCTCTGCTGTCCTTTCTGGCTGTCACAGGCAGATGGGTAAACTAGATACAGCAACAGATATTAATATTACTAAATATTCATTTTTAAGCAACTCCTCATTGATTAAGCATTTTTAGTAAAATTAAATTAAAAGTGAAATATTAAAATGCAAAAAATGCTTCATTCCTCCTTTACCTTTTAAAAACTGAAATGCAGATCAAACTACAGAAGTGTTTGATGACCTGAAAATAAGTAACCGGCCCACTTGTGCCAGAGGCTGTTAGCAGTGATCATTAATCTGCTATGTTAATGATGTTTATGCTCTCAAAACTGAGATAGTGCCCCCAATGCCAAAGACCATGACATCATTACAATTCAGCCTCTGAAATTCTGTAGTAAGGGCATAAATGGACTTCAGTTCTATGTAATCATTGAGCCACCTGTCTATTATTATCTCTGCTGCCCTAAGGCACATTACATGGCTCTGTCACTGCAGATATGACTGCTTCTCCTTCTCTAATGTACCTATTTTCTCAAAATTACAGGCCCTCCCCAAAAAAAATCAAAACTGAGGAAAAAACTTAAACAATAGTAGTTCTTTCTATTTTGTTACATTATTAAGCACTTGAAATGCCAATGCCAACACAAGACTCCAAATTAATTGCCTGGCTCTGGAGCAAGCCAAATGCCTTCCTGTATAGAGAAACTCCAGCAACCACTTGAATGCAACCAATTCAAGCCATATAGTATGCTATGAACCATCCAGGAATAGCCATGACAACTGCCAAAACTATCCAAAGGAATCAAATTATTTGCTCAAAACAAAAAAAAAGCTACCTATTGGTGATAAATACCAACTTTGACTTGAAGGCTGCCTCAAGACACTTACTGCAATTGCAAGGGCTTCTCCTCACTTTCCTGAATGTAAATGATGTCCTTGTTTCCCTTCGATTTAATGTTAAATCTCCAACATCAGCAGTGATTGTTCTAACTTTGTGCCCGAGTTCTGATGCTTGAATAACATCATATTTTCTGGGTGTGATCCTAAAATAAAGTAACACAAAAGAATAATTCAATTTGCATCAGAGAAAAACCCAATCCGTCTTTGTAAGAAGGCAATCCTTACACTCTGAGAGAAATGGGATTACAACATCCTATTTAACATACCTCTGCCTCTCAGTTTTCAGCTTATTCAATTTAAGAGAGAAAAAAGATGACACATAAACTAATGACATGAATTAAAGTGTTGGTTAATTGCATGTAATTACATTTCCCTTCCCTTCCTCCATTTTCTTCCATAAAGTTTGATTGTTTATTTGTCTAGTACTTCTATATTTATATTTTCTTAATATGTTTATTTTCGTTCTGGTTTTGGCTGGGATAGAGTTAATTTTCTTCTAAGCATCTGTGCTAACAGCAGCAGTGCTGTGTTTTGGATTTTGTACTAGAATAATGTTGATAACACACTTACGTTTTAGCTGTTGCTGAGTAGTGCTTACTCTAAGTGAGGACTTTTCAGTTGCTCATGTTCTACCAGTGAGGAGGGACATGAGAAGCTGGGAGGCAGCATGGCCAGAACAGCTGACCCAAACTGGCCAGAGGGATATTCCAGACCACAGAGCACCCTGCTCAGTATATGAATTGGGCGTGGGCTGGGCATCAGGCAGTGGGTGGTAATGCATCACTTGTCTCTCTTGGGTTTTGCTCCTCTCTCTCACTTCTTTTCATTACTCTTACAAGGACTTTGCAATGTCAAAAATGAAATGCTGCACACCCTCTTGCTTGCCACAGAGTGGTTTTTCTATTGCAGTGCCAAGAACAGAGTTTTGCCAGGCTATCCAACCAAATATGAAACACATCACTAATGAACTACATCAGAAAAGTCAGAATTTTACTTACACCCATGAGTCAAAAAGAGAATACATCTTTCGACCTCCTTGATGACGCTGCATAGCTTATTTCTAAACCATGTGTTTCTCTTTCACAGAGAACTGAACAAAAACACTTTTCCTGTGCACTTTGTTAATGGGGTCAAAATGAAGTCTCTAATTCCTTGGCATTCAAGCATACACAATGAAAACATGTCCAGATTAATTTCAAAACTGGCTCTTGTGCTCTTGTAATTTGACTTCTGAGGTGTAGATAAAAGGCATCACAAATGTTTTTACATATATTTTGACATAATGTATGCAAGTGAGTTAGTTACAATTTCTTGCTGGATGATTTTAATTTTGATTACAATATGATGTTCCAGCGGCATGATGCAAAGCTTACTCCAGTTGAGAATCTTGACCCACTACTGCTTTTAAAAACATATAGAAAAACTGTATTTAGGAAAGGTGGACAAGAACTGGCACAGGAACCACTTGTACAGAGTAGAAAGTTCTGGGATCTTAATTTTCAATGTAGTTTATTCATTGGCTCTCAAAAGACAACCATCACTTGAAGGAACAAGGGAGTTAAGTAATACTCTCATTCCACGTTTTAATACACAGATACACTATTCCAACTTCACTGGCTGCTGGCCAGTACTGCAAGTGGCCAGCATGCATCCTTTTGCCTGCTGGAAGTGTGGCTGCCCAGAGCTGGCTTGGAAGGGTGAGCCCTCCTTCCCCTGGGAGCTGTGTTTAAATGGAAGCTGTCCCAGTCACCCTTGTTCCAGTTCCAGCCCCAGATGCATCCCAGCTCTGTCTGTGCACGGCCACTACCTTGACCCTGGGCTGATGTTCCAACCTGGCCTCAGCACAGCCCAAGGAGCTGCCTGATGCCTGGGGTTGGGGACTGCCCACCAGCTTTCCTGGCCAGCAGCATCACTGACACGGAAACTGCACTGTGCTCTCAGGGCTGTAACCTTTCCAAGAGACAACTGACAGTATCTGACAGGACAGCATAAGAAGCTTACAATGCTGGTATCCGTATTCAGTCCTGTATGTCAAACAACAAGGGAGTTCACTGCCCTGGACTTCCATAATGATGCACATCAGAAATAGCAAGTGCTTTTTACAGCTGTTTAATTTAATGAGGGAACATACAGGTGGTATAAGAGCTGTATAAAATTAACAATGTCAAGGTTATCAGGGAGTTCATATTCATCCTGTTTTCATAATACATATTAACCAACAAAATTAAAAGGCAGAAAAATTTCTGACAATAAAAGGATTTGGTGTTTAATTTACACAGAATGTAGTTAGTGTCTCAAATTGACTGCTGAACCAGTGATGGCTTAGGTCAAATAAAGGAAGAAATGCTTACTGTGGGCTTTTCTGTCCAATACAGGGTTGCCATACGCTCCTGAAATGTATTACTGTCACACTCAGAGCTCACCAAGGTTTTAGCCTTTTGGCCAATTTCAGCACTCCAATTGTAAGTATCTCCCAGTGGTGCACAATTTAAAAAGCTTGTATTTAAATTCTACAATAAGCAAAGCCCCAAGACGTATTTCAAGAAATCTCTTTGCGGCATCCCAAAACTGCTCAATGCAGTCTTACCAGCAGCTAAAGTGTCCCTAAAGCAGCTGCTAACAGCTTAGGAAGACTCCCCTCTGCCACCCTCAGGCTCTCACTGCAGATGAAGTCAATCTCTTAAACTAGCCCCTCTCTCAAACCTTTGGCATATGTGGTCCAATGGGAAAAGTTGTGGGCTGAAAAGAGAGAAAGGGAATGGTGACACTAATTGCTCTACAATCCTTTGCCAGCTCAGAGTCATTGGGAACTTTCACAAGTTATGAGATATGAGTGTGATTTCTGACTGAAACTTCACTTGTGACAGCAGCAGGAACTACACCTCAGGGACTGGCAATTAGCTTACTAAAGTCCCAAGTTTTTCAATTTAACCTATGCAACATCTGAGCAGCAGAGTGAATTTGGGTATTAATTATAAAACTTAATTTCTTTCAGGCAATTTTAAACACAGAATGTCATTTAAAAAGTAAGCAAACAACATTCATTATTCCTCTATTATCAGCAATGTAGGGACTCTTACACGTACCCATGTGTCCACAGGTATCTGGATTCTCCAGTCATCACCAATAAACTGCATCGGGGCAACATAATTGCCACAGTATGGCCATCAGGGTGTTTGAAATCCATCACAATCTAAAAAGAAACAAAATCAGTCACCATGAATGAGTATGACTTATAGAGCTTCATATACAAGCCAGGTATGGTCAAGTCCTAGCTTTGTTTATCTCTAATGCGTTCAGCTGAATATTGCCATGGAACAGCTACATATTTCCTAGGGCTGCAAAAGTCTCCAAGTCTCCTGTCCTAAAGCTCCCTCCCTTTCAGCACTATGTTCCAAACTCAGGCACAAATATATAGAGATAATTAAAATTACATACCAATTACTTTCCACAATAAAAATTTTTTAAGAACAAAAGTAGCACTGTTCAATCTCTGTGTGTACCTGTGAGGCAGGAAAGGACTGCCATCTCTCAACTAAGGGCAGCTGCATGAGAGGAAGAGAGGGCTCATTTGCTGTATCTCAAGCATTTGAAAGCTGTGTACCTGGACTAAGGCCATCAGCTACTGCCTTTTTGTGATGTCTACGCATAGAGACAAGTTCCTCCACAGGGTTATTCAGCCTAGTGTAAAATGTAGAGCTAAATGATGTGGAATGACCCTATGCCCTCTGGAACTGCCTATCCATTCACAGTGAATGATCTGAGACAATTAGCTCAGTAGATACATAACATTCAGATAAGCAGTATTAGGTGAGAGAAATAATTTCTAACCTGCCCATATTCTTGGAGATTTGAAGCACAACAAGCACATTCCAAGATCCTGACTAACATGCCAACTACCAGACCATCCTTTTATCATCTGCCATCTGGCTTCCAGCCACAGCAATATACTGAGGTAACACTTCCAGCTTTATTCCAATTTCGCAGCCCAGATGGCAGTGGTACATTTTGCTTCTGCTTGGGCTAGGAATGTTATCCTTTTACATTTCCCAAATGAGAGAAACTCTTGCTGTGGAAAATAAGGAGCAGGTGATTTAAGCAAGCCAAATGACTTACAGAAGACTTACTGAAAAAGAAAAGTGGTCAAAACCTATTCAAGTCAGCAGTTCCTGGTACACTGGAGAATTAGCACCATGAAAATGCTGCCATCTGATTTGTAACCTACTAAGTATGCAATTTAAAAGCAGACTTACTCCAGTATGCCAGATTGAAACAAATTAGGCAGTTCTTCTGCGTACAGACGCGTTTAACAAAGAAAAAACAGTGGTGCAACAATCAGTCATTCAGCACAAAAACCCAGCATGACAGAGACTGAATAAGCAAGACTCTTAAACACTACAAATTGCCACTTACAACAATTACTATTTAATGCTGTGCACACTGAAGCAAAGCACAATGGCATTTACATTTTTAGGAAAAAAATTATTTATGCTGTACTACCACTCAGATAGAATGACACAGCTTCTCCTGTTGGGCTATCTAAATTTATGGCAAAATGTGACAAGGGTTACAAACAGTGGGGTTGAAAGGGGTGGAGAGATATTGGGGAAGAGTAATAAAGCATAACTACAAGCTCTGATTAACGATCATGGAATTTTTCAACAAAAATTTCAACACAAACAGATGAATGGCAGCCACTGGCTACTGTGTTCCTTCCCTTGGACTTTGCAATTTCTTCTAAGAAACCTCAAAGAGGCAAGGGGTGAAGGAGGAGAAAATACAGTAGGCTTTACAAATCTGATGGGGATGCTGTCCTGTAAAGCACAAATAGCCGCAAGTCTCTGTAAAAAGATGCAGCTATGTGGCAAGGCAAATACATCAGAAGATAACTAATCAGGACCAGCAAGTAAGGAAAGCAAAAGCATGAAAAGAAATGGGGAGAGAACTGGTAGGATGAAATGGGTGATAGGATGCCTCAGTCTGTCTTTTGCCTCTCTGACTCACCGCTGCTGGGAACAGGTGTGAGGGGACAAGATAGAGTTCGGGTTCTTCAGCAGTATGGCATAATAAACCAAACACAAGAATGTCCAGATTCCCTTCTGGAAGGAATCTTGTTACCCCACTGGTCCTCTTTCTGAGTCAGTAGTAAATACAAAGCTCTTGCAGATGATATTAAAGAACTGCACTTTATCTATGAATCAATGAGGAGACCCCTAATGTGTCCCCTGCATTTCCAGTTCCCACCTCCCACCAGGGACCAAAAGAGGACCTTTTTCCCTTTCCCTTCCACATGCCAGGCTAATGACTCTATACAAGTAATGGGAAATTCCTTTATAGTACTATATATAATAGATACTTTATATATACTGTATACTTTATATACTATATAAATACTTTATATACTTTGTAGAGATACTTACAGTATCTCCAGCTCCCTGCCTTCTCTGCTGTTTTACCTTATTCATCTCCAACTCCTTTTTTCCCCACCATCTGTGCAGCCTCAGAGTCTCTGTACAGGAGATGCTCCTCAAACCCTGTCCTGTAAACAACTGTGCATCCAAAACCAGCAGAGGTTCAGAGTGCTCTATAGGCAGGTGACACATTGGGAATGGGAGGCCACAGAACTCTCCCTGGCAGCTGGATTTTCAGGCAGCAGTGGCAGGAAAATAGAGAAGAGCACGTTCTCCTGGCTGAATTTCAACCACACTAACCCAACAAGAAATACATGAAATAAAATTTCTGATGTTGCAGAATTTGAGGCTGAAAAGCAAGAATTTTTCTTGGTAACATCTAACCCTCACTAGAACAGAACTCCCGCTCTGTTCCTGCTCCCTACCTTTCTGGGAAGGGAAAGCTTCTGTACTATAATCTCACTTTGTGCAGCTGCTCCCCACCTAACTGATTTTCATCCTTATGAGAAGCAGTGATAATTTGAGAAGGAAAATATAAATAAAAGATTAATTTACCTGTAAATGGGCAACGACATCAAGTAATTAGCAGTAATTAAAAGAGTCAAAAATCCAAATCAAAACCTGACTTTTGCTTATGAAGCAGACTGAGGTCCTCAGCTGGAATATATTAAGGTTTTGCACTGATCTATTAGCAACAAATTTGACATTGCAATTGAGACAGAGAATAAAATTTAAGGAACATCTGAAGAAAATTATTTTAATTCCTATGCTTAATTCCTTTACCTAGATTAATTGCACCTGAATGCTTAAAAAACCAAGCAGGAGTAGTTCTTCTCTCCTTTGTTTACAGCACAGTAAAGAACATTCAACTCAGAAGGATTTCTGAAGAACTCTGTTCTTATCTCTGGCAAGCCTGTTACTGACTGAAGTAGATAACATTCCCACACTCCTCTACGTGTCTTTATGCTGGCAGAGCATTCTCAATTGTCACTGTCAAGCACACACGCACACAGAAGATTAACGCATTTGGTCCTCTTTTTAATTTACTAAGGACTTACAATCAATAAAGCAACTTTGCCACTGCTGGATCAATCTGCTTCATGACAGCTTTGCTCTACAGGAGCTATTTCCAATTACTATTTTTGTTTTTACCTATTTTCTTTTTTCTCTTAGATGGCAGAGTCAATAAAGATCAAATTTCCAGCTAGCTCATGGTGCATCATCCAAGGATTACAATCAAAACATAAAAACAGTAGGTGCTATATAATTTTACCATTTTTCCTTCTACTGTGGAAAATGCGTGTCTCTGAATATAGCAAAAAAAAATCTTAAAAGAAACAAACAGCTAATATATACTTGTGGTTTTAAATAACTTGTCATGATGCCAAGTTATTTAAGAGAGAGTGTTCATGACAAGAGAACACATGAAGCAATAAACAGCTTTCAAGGATGGCTACACATCAAAGCAGAGACACCCACATCGCGAACACTGTTCCTCTGGCATAAAATACGGCAAAGTGCAAAAATCAGAAAATAATCCAACATAAGAAGGGAATAAAGTATCATTTCCTTAAAACCTCAGGGTGCAAAAGCCTGCACCACCTTTCAGTGCAGTGGTACTGTACTTCATGAAAGAGTAGGAGGATGAAGGAGAATAACTGGTCTATCAAACAACTAAAGATTCAAAGGCAAAACAGAAATAATGCAACAGAGCTATAAGGACAATGTCAATAAGAAATTCACAGCTACAGTGGGGATTGACAATTATTTTTCTAAGCTTTGTCTCTGATGCAATTTGTATTTGATGTTAATAGACTACCTTAGACGAAACACACTCTGAAGCTAAAAAAAGTACAATGTGGAATGCTTCTCAAGTCTGACATTATTTACTGAATTTTCAGAGAGCCAAGACAGCTTATCAGCCTACATAACAGTTTCCCACAAGTAAAACAAATGAAAAAGAATGTCTTCTTCAAAGACAGCTGAGAGGTTTAAAGCCCACACATGGAGCTTGAACAACACAGTAGGGGTCTATGTAAAGACAAGAGCCTGCTGGCTCACACAGGACCAAGGCAATTAATTTGTAACATACAGCACCCTTCACTGCAAAGACCATGCTAAATTCCAAAATTCAGGATTCACAAAATGAAGAATTTTAAAAGGAAAACAATGAGGATTATCTTCCCTGAATAATCCACATCATAGCAAATTTACCTTATGTAATATATGCAGATATTTACATTGTGTATCATGCTCTCTGGCCATACTTCAGAAAACAAGTGCAGCACTGAGAATCTTGATGATGAACTATTTCAGTACTGCCTTTCTCAAAAATCTCTCAACACATGTGCAGGCCTCCCCCATACCAGATCTATACCAAAGCATACCATCTCTTGCTAAGCCTGTTTATCCACTTAGGCACTATGGTGATGTTATACTCAGATGCTTAATATACTCCCTAGGCTTTCTTCAAAAATTGTATTCAATTTTCCATCCATGCAACATGTTACTATCTTCCTGAATTCTCTGTGTCATTTTAAGTATCTATGCATTTCTTTCTCTTCATCAAAGTCTAGCATATGAGTGTTTAAAAAGTATTTCAATATATGAACAGCACTTCATTCTTTTATATCTGAGGTCTCACCTTGTTATGATTTTCTTGATAAGCCCACGGAGTTGAGTGCATCCACCAAACAGCACACCAGTATCTCTCCTAGTTATTCTGTATGCCATTGACTCCATGATACAAATTCCCTTATTGTCTGGCCTCTGTCTAAAAGATTCAGGTAGTGCACAAGAAGAGAAAAACTCTTGCAATTTTCAAGCTAACCACAGTTAGATGGAGGAGCTTCTAATCTGCTGCAATCCCAGCTAGCTGGAATATACACCACTCTCCATTTGTACAGGGATTCATCTCTGGAGATTCACCAACTCCAAGTTATTAGAAATTATCAGTCACCTCACTAAGCTAGATGCCAGCTCCTTTTGATGTCCAGAGAGATGGCTGCTCTGCCCAGCCTTGGCAGCGTTTGGGACACTGGTGGAGTTTCTGGCACCGTCCCACCAACTTCTGACTGCTGCTGTTCTCACTCCAAGATCACTCACAGCTGCTACAAATTTTTATGCTTCACTCACGTCTTCTCAAGCTGACTCCTTGTTTCAAAAGCCTTTAAATATGTCCATTCCTACTGCCTCTGAAAGTATCAAGTTTCATTTTTATGTCAGCACATTACCTGTGGTCTTTGCATCTTCCCAAATCATTACCTGTGTTAAAACTCAAGGTTGAATATTAGACTTTTATATACAAGTCTTTCAATCCCTACAGTAAAAGGTAATAGTTGCATTACCACTGCTTCTCTCTCTCTCTCCCCCAATAGGTATAGATCTCTCCTTTCTGGAAAATGCTATCTAACCAGAGCATAAAACCTTGATGTCCTTTTATAAATCCAGAGACAAAGACTCTGTCAAGTTCTCAACAAGACACAATTTACTCATTCTCACTTACATTTCATCTTCATCCTTTAATAAATTGCCTCCCTAGCTCTTAGCTTAAACTCTTTTTATACACAGAAAACAATGTGTATAATGCTGTTAGTCTTCATTTAATTTCTTTTCCTGACTTAGCCTCCTTTGTAGTACTTTCCATTCTTTCAGTCATGCATCTTTCCTCACATCCATGGGTGCCTCTACACTGACATACAGGGAACTGCACCCAACTATACCAGGGCAGAATGTGCTGGAAATGCACCAAATCATTCATTGCCTTTTCCAAAGAAAAGGAAATTTCTAAGGCTTTGCATCACTGGCTTTCTATGGAGTATAGTTCAATGGAAGAGCACAGGAGGACTCCTACACATCCTGACCCTCATGGCCTCCAGAGGACTCAGTCTGTTAAGATGTAAATTCCAGATACCATAAGAAAGCAGTTTTGTGTCTTCAGTTACATCTCCTCAGACTTGCACTTAATGTATTACTCCTGAAAGCAAATAATCCTTATTTACATGTCAAATACTGCACCCAATGTCCATCAAGAAACCACTGAACAAGTCCTTACAATATAGACACAACTGTTCTGTAATAAGCACAAATTTACATGCAAGTATTTATAAGATATTTAGAGGATCTCAAATGTGGTAGGACATAGTCTTTGTGATGCTGTGGCATATGTGTGGTGTATCTGTAATTTCCACACATTTACAAAAGTTCTCAAGAGATTTTCAATATCTATGTAGAAAGGGAAACACTTCAGTATTCCAAAAGCACATTGTACCTTTCTAAACCATTGATTGTTTACAAATATCTGTGGAAATACACACAATTGTCATGTTACTGAGGTTGCATGTAAGCAGGACTTCCTTCAGCTGTAATTTTATGTCCATTCCATGCTACCTGTACATTTATCCTGTCATCAACGATTACAGGCTTTAATTGCAAGTTTTCTACAGCAGAAGCAGTGTGAGGAACAGTGAATAAGGCCTCCATGCAATATAACCAATAATTGATACAGCAAAAGCCAGGCTTTGGCTGAATAACATGGCCAAACATGGAATAAAACAGCTAAGAGTAATTTGCAGGAAAGAGGACCTGAAATACTTACATTCAAAGTGTAGACTCATACCAAGTACCAGTGTGGCACAGACCCCACTAGCTGTTGTAAAATAGCCCAAGTCCTTGGAAGTTCAGTGTGTTTCAAGGCATGGGTAAAACATGTTGCATGTTCATAAGCCTACAGAGTGGAAAACCATCTTTCTTCACTCTCTACAAACACTGGGATTGTTCATCAAACCTTATTCTCCTCTGCAGGTCTCAGCTTTCTGCTTGCAGTGCTGTAGTACAGAAATTCAGGCTAACTTTAAGTCTAGGTTGGAAATAGGCAAATCAGTTCAAGTTTAAGATCTACATTTGGCCTTAGATTTTAAAACAACCCATTAGGGAACTGAAACGTATGAAATTAAACAAGAGATGTCTAACTCAGCATGAGCTGAATTTCCCCATAGGCTGGACTGACTCAGTCCCCACTGATTACAGAGCTCAGGCATGCAGTGCACAGGTACACACCTACTCATAAACACTAACATTTCAGTGTCTTAATCCTGGACTAAATACCATTGACAACAAGTTATTAAATAAGGCATCTAAGTATGGATTCAGCAGGTGCTTCAACTCTGTTTAAAACAGTTCTGCTTAATTAAAACCTCTTCCTGCACTATTATCATCAGTAAAATCTTGGCCCCTACATACTGAGAAAGCAGTATGAAAACAGTGTGGTGCTGAATACCTTTAATTCAAAGGGATGAAATGATGAATTTATGCACTTATTGTTTGAAACAAAGGTCAGCTAGTCCTTCTCATACCTGCACCTAACAGCTGTCCCAGAGATCATTACAATGAAAGACAACTGCCAGGATATAAGACATGCAAACAGTGCCTTCCCAAACTAATTCTTGCATTATATCCCATAACGGCTGACAAGACATGGGTTTTAATTTATTGCTATAGAAACTACCATATGGCCTGTTTCTTAATCCTCTACATCTTCACTGTAAAAGGGAAATCTACTGAGGAACAAAGATCTGGGCATGAATTTAAAGAAAGTGCTTACATACATTAAGAAACCTCATTCCTTAGCAGTCAAAAGTATATAACCCTCAAATCCCCCCCAAAAGAAAACCAAAAAAACCCAAATAACCCAAATAAAACCCAAAGAACTAATGAAAGCCAATGAACACCATCTTCTTAGTTAATGATGCCTCCTGTGGCCATAAAGTATAATTCAAAACACTGCATGACACAAAGACACGTCTTTAAAATCATTTGAAGAAAACTTTTTTATCAATTACTCAATTGCTATGCTTCACCCCACAGAGGTCCCACACATCTGACATATACATGTTACTTCAAAGCAAGGGAAACAACCATAAAGGAAAAATACATTCTAAAATTTGGATAGGCAGTATTCCAATACTGCAGATTTTCATCATAAGCAATGTCATCTCTTTCTTCTGTCACTCCTTCCATCTGCTTCATTAGCACAATGACTGTCTTCTCATAATGAAGCCAAAGTTATACAAAAGGGCTGCAACCAGGGCCTCAATATATGGCCCTGAATTTACAACTGACTGTGTGAATGCACACAGCAGAGATGCAGGCAGTAACAGGAAGGGCACGAGGAACAAGAACACCTCCCAAGGAACTGTGAAGTGTTTTCTGCCTTCTGCTGCACCATCAACCTTGGTTTCCTCCAACCATTCCTCTGCTGCCCCAGCAAACAGAGCAGAGTTTTCCCTCCACTGCCTCTGGGCAGCACCAACAGGCTGCCTGCCTACTTGCTTCTCTGCTAAGGCACAGCTCCCTCACTGACAGAATCTTTCTGTCAAGTGTATCAGCATCACAGGCCTGACAGCTCCAGCACACTTTAACTGCTCTAAATTGCCAGCTCCTCAGCAAAAGTTCAACTCTACTGCAACAAGAGCTCTGTGGAGAAACTCCTCCCAAAACACAGCTGGTAAGAAAAACAGAAACAGAACATTACAGCATGCAAAATACCCAGATTTGTAAAGACAGTATAAATGCAGACAGACTTCAAACCACATGTGCTACACTTACTGCTATTACAAAGTCCTGTCCAAAGCCAAGAGACACTATACACCACAGCAGGAGCTTAACAAGTTAAACTTGTTTCTTTGCTTATAAGCTACTTGTAATTATTGATTATTATTATTATTGACTGACTAGGCATTTCTACATGAAATTTGCCACAGTCTTAAAATAGGCTCCTATGACAATAGAGATGACATCAACAGCTAATGAAATTAGACTTCCTTATTGAATTCCAAAACTGAAGTACTGTTGAAATGCAGCTAAAGATAACAACTTTTTAATGCTCCAGTTCAGCCTGTTTGCTTTTAATTGGTAGCAGACACTGGGATTCCATTTCATGCAGCAAGTACTGACCTTCTAAAAATAACATGAGGAATTTAAGTAACTTCCACTGATAAAACCTCTTGACAAAATAAAGAATTCTTTTAAAAATTAAAAGATTAATAACTATTAAAAAACAACACAGAGGTTTCTATTAAAAAATTGAATTATATTTCAAGAATGACAAGTCAAATCCTGATTCAAAAACAATTTCCACATTAAAAATACCAATTGAAATGTAAATTCAAATGCTCTGTTAGTTTTCCTACAATCATAGAATGGCTTGGTTTGGAAGTGACCTTCAAGAACATCTAGTTCTAAACCCCCTGCCAGGGGCAGGGACACATTCCACTGAACCAGCTTGAAGAACTATCCAGCGTGGCCTTGAATCCTTCCATGATGGGTTCAATCCTTCTCATGGGGCATTCACAACTTCCAGTGTCTCACCACACTCACAGTAAAGAATTTCTTCCTAATATCTAATCTAAATCTACCCTCTTTCAGTATCAAACCATTACTCCATTTTGCCACTATCATTTTCCCTGATAAGGAATCCCTGTCCAACTTTTCTGTAGGCCCCTTTTAAGTTCTGGAAAACTCCCCAGAGTCCTCTCTTCTTTAGGTTGAGCAATCCCAACTTTCTCACCCTGTCTTCACAGCAGAAGCTCCAGCTCTCTTACCAGTTTCAGGATCCTCCTCCAGACTCTCCCCAAAAGGTCATTGTCCTGCTTATGTTGGCAGCCCCAGAGCTGGATGCAGCACTACAGGAAGGGTCTCATGACAGCAGAGTAGAGGAGAATCCCCTCCCTCAACCTGTTGACCATACTGCTTTTGATGGTCTCCTATCTGATGCTTCTTTTCTTCTATTACAATAACTATGTTTTTTCGCTGGAATAAATAGAAATTTCATATTTAAACAGTTATCTCATCACCACAAAAAAATGGTTCATAGTGAAGGATACATGGGAGACATGAAGTGCAAAAGAGAAAAAAAAGAAAAGGTTTTAATTTAAAATGAGTGGTACTGTATACCATAATACAAATGTTTTTTCCAAGATTGTTACTTATCTACATTTTTCCTACCACATGAAAACCAATTAGAAATATGTAGCAAAAGCTATGGAATAGAAAAACACCTTTTAGAGAGTATATTTGCTTCTACTGAAAAATTCAGTATCTGTATTTCTGTATTTGTGTGTCACGGTAGCGCCTTAACAGCCAGACGTCTGAGAATTGAAAATGAAATGGTGCTGCCTCAGCATACAAAATAAGCACACTACAGAAACAGCAAATAGCCTGGAGACAACAGGTCCTGTTAAAAAAGAATCAAGTTGATAAAGGAATTAAGCAGAAGTTTTCCTTCATTATTTAGCAGTTATGACCCCAATCAGAAAATCATAAGCCCTAGTGTAGACTGCAAACATTTCAGAAAGTATTTCAGTCACAGTAGGAATTTTCCAGCAATCACAAAAAATAAATGGAACCAGATGACATTTTTTATAGTGTCTCTATATATTTTTCTATGTGATATTGAGTGGATTTCTTTTTAAAATTCTTCCTTATTGCAGTTTCTTCTATGTCTCTTTCCACATTCACTTTGGACACACTGCCCAGAGGAGTTCAGGAGACAAAGAGAACATTCTTCCCACAACCCCTTCTCAACATGAAACACCTCAAACAAAACACAGGTTGCTAAAAAGAACAACCAACTGACTGTGAAGAAAGCAAAGTGGTAAGAACCAGGAGGAGTCGCAGCTCTGCCTTCCCCCTCAGCAGCCAAAATAATGGACCATGAACAGGAAACAAAATTACTACAGAAAATGGAGTAAGGCAAATTCCTACCCTAACAGACACAGGAAAAATAGCTCAGCATGTCACAGCACATTCTGCAGATCAGAGATCCCACAGCAATCAAACCACAGGGTGCCTTCCTTCCTCAACACTGAAGTAGGAGCTACTAGGCTTTACATAGTGGGGAACAGCTTTATGGAAAGCCATGGGGGATGGTAAGTTTCTTCCTTCTGTGGAGAGGAAGGCAGGCTGGTATAAATCCAACAGAGTGGGGGACAGGAGACCAACCTTTGCAGAGCTATTTACCTGGTATTGGCCCACTGGTAGTAAATGCCCAGCCTCAGACAGAGGCAGCTGGAAGCTGTAATGTCTCACCAATATGAAAGGGGAGCAAAAAAAGCATATTTTTACATACAAAACTTTGAAATATGGCTCTGTCATAGCTTAGCTTTGGTTTTCTTCCTCCCAAGTAGCTGAGAAGATATTAGAGAAAGCTTCTAGAGAAATAATGCTACTAAACCATTGTTCTGGGGGCAATTCTGACCGAATGCTCTTCTTGTACCATCTCAACACAAATTGATATTGATTAGGAGAGTCTACAGTGCTTGGGAAACAAACGCTTGTCTGCATTAATTGCAGAGCGGGTGTCTTGCTCTTGTTACCCTTGGCTAAAACAGGAGTTAGCCTATCAAAAACCAAGGAGGTTTTTTTTACTGCAAGACATGTTCCCTCCAAACAGTTTACATGAAAGCTGGGCTTTCAGGATCCTTTCAAAGGTTAAAATAACTCATCAGGTGGAAAGATCAGCAGGACATGTTGGTATCTGTGAATCCTGTATGCAAATGGGAAAGAGACATCCAGCACAGAAATAAATACTCAGAACAGAATGTTTCCCAAAAGAGGCAGTTAGACTGCTGTAAGTATTCCCATGAAGGGGCTGCAGGCTTTGTTGCTTATCTCAGATGGCATATTTCAATGTTCAATTACATTAAAAGGCAGTTCTCCCTTGATTTTGGTGGTTCCTGTATCTCATCCAAGCTCAATGACAGTCCATCATGGTATGACATGGACAGAAAGAAATACACAGGACATATCTGTAAAGAGCAAATGCAAACACGAAAGACAGATTTATGAAGCCTGATGAATTTAACTTCATGTTAAATTTAACTGTGGTGTTCAGCACAGCTTTCACACGGAGCAGCTCTTCATTAGTTTTCAAAATTTAAATACCACTTTAAATGGAACAAACCAACTAAACTTGGCATACAATTACAAATAAAGTCCATTTGGATTTCCAGCTAAAACCACTGCAAGTTGCTATTCTCCAGGAATCAATGACTGTGAGACATGTTTCTCGAGTTGCACCTGTCTTACAGATTGGAAAAGCACATTACTGACCTTTAGGAATCCCACCTCATCTGAACAAACGTCTAAACTCAGCATTTTGTTGTAGTGATTAAAATTAGTATCTTCCATTTGGGCTCAGAGACAATTTGATTCTGCCAATACAATCTCTTTCAATAGTGATGATGATTACTACAATTTCACCCACTACCATCATCCTGCCAGCATAGACAGAGAGAAAAACCTTTGGTATAGCCACTACCATAGTAATTCTTTAAATAGGTAAGCCTTCCCTTACAAGAAAATTAAGGCAATATATATGTAAGCAGCAAATTAAACTGAATTAGCAACTAACCAAGATAAGCAGAATAAGAGCTGGACCACACAGCAATATCCAGTGCCTGCCTATCTTATTAAAGGTCATGCAAGACACAAAACATCTGCTAACTGTCAAAGGCTAGGTACAGTCTAGACTTTCAAAAGGCTTCTCATTAAATCTCTCAGCTATTACAGAAACAGCCACTGCTATATCAGCTACAGGTTTCTGTTTGTTAGCCAAGACAGATTGAAAATAGATCAACAGATAAGCAGCGAAAGTGCCAGAGAAAGAGTCAATCATCAGACTGAGAGATGAATAGAAGCAGAATACCTCATTCTATCAGGTCTAGAATGACCATACTTAAAGGTTGTTCAAAAGGTCTGGTGAAGCTTTTCTTTGAAACATTGCTCTGCTTTCAAGGCTTAGGAGAGTCACAGGTTTTCTTTATAGATCAAAGCACTTAAGATCCACAGGCTAAGAAATGATGAATGTGTTCAGATGAACAGAAGCTAGGCAGAGATCAAGGATGATCCATACATGGTTCCCCTTCTTTAACCTTGAGTCACAAATCTGGCTGACATCTCTCAGGCTTTCCTTCCTCAGACATAAAGTCAGGCCTAGACAGAGCATAACAGCAGTTCTCAGTGTTTGTACCAACCTTTTGCCAGCCCAAGGCATAGGAAGCAGAGTAAGGCAAGGAAAAGAAGAGCTAAAGAGAAGAGAATGACAAGCCTGGGGCTTCATCTTAGGAAAATGGGACACAGCAACATATATCAGGATATTGTGCCAACACAACAGCCCTTTGAGCAAACTATGACTGTGCTTTGCTCTCTGGCAGGGTGCAGTGGGTATCCCAGGGCAGTCTTGGACACAGCAGGGCAGCGATGTCGAGGAGGGACTGCAGGGTGTTGGTAAGTTTAGACTGGGAGTAAGATCTTCAGCCAGGAAGAGGAAATTCTATGGCCTGAATACATTCATAGCACTACTTAGCTCATAATAGAAATATTACCTCTGTATTTCTAAAGTTTTAATGAATCAAGGCTTACACAGCAACATATAAACCGACAAATTAGGAAAAGTGGAAAAACAGAAATCTCAATATTGATCAAGCTCCTGCTGCAAACCTGCAAAGAGAAATTTGACATAGGCTTTAAAATTAGGATTCTTTTGAGACAACTGCAAACTTGGCCAGGCTTCTGAGCTGAAATACTGTAAAACTGCATATCTTTAGAGACACCAAATGGAGGCATTGAAAATAACACCTAACTGAAATAAAACCAAAATTCTCAACAGAAAGGACTGATGCCTATCTTGCGGTACTTTGTTCAAATTCATGGACGCAGAACATGATTTGCCATTAAATTTAATAAAAGATTGTTCACCTAAATTTACCATATTGCCTTGTCTTTTCTAGTATAACAATTTCTGAATAAAAGAAAGTTGCATTCAATAACAGAGCTTTGAAACTGATATTCATTACTATTTTCAGTGTATTGGCTCCTATGAAGACAGAGTGAATGTGGTGATCTATAAAATGCAATTACAAGCCCACAGGACATTCTAGAAGTCTCATTTTATTCTGCAGTTTCCCAGGAGATGGCAAAGAAATGGGCTAACTACAGGAATGATTAGCCTGAGACCCCCACTTTTCCTGAAGTATTACAGAACAAGACAAATCACCTCTCACTGCTTTGCCCTCTAACTATTCAGTGGTTTTTATAAGCTAGGCAGAAGTGCAAAGCAATAATGAGATTTTCCTCCTTCAAAACAAGTTCAATCCATCTTGTAAACTCCTCAAAACACTATGGATTGCACTAACCAGGGCAACCACTTGGCCACTCTGTGCCTCTTGATAAAGCTGTTTCATGAGACTAAGATAGGAAAGAGGATCTCACACCTACATTTCCACCTCATTTCACACAGGCCTAAGAACCTGGGTCGCTGTAGATTATCTGATGCAAGATAAATGCAGTGTTGTGAAGAATCATGCCTTTATTTCTCAAAATTATTTGTTTATATTTAAAATGAACATACATGCCAATAACAATTCCTTTTTCAACATAAATCAGGTTTGCAGAAACAAATTAAACTTCCAATGATTCCTCTAACAAAACAGTACAGAGTGCTTTGTTACTGGATGAACTCATTCCTCACTGAGGAAAAGATGATCCTCAGTAAGGTGAGGATCTTTCCACAGCTTTTTGCAAAACAGAACACTTCTTATCATGCTTTCACAGTATTTAGCTCTCTTAGAGTGAGTCTAATGCAGACACCTACCCTTCACTACCATATTAATTTTATTCAGAATGTGCTAATCAGGGGGCAGCCATGAAATACACTCTTGGAGTTTACTATATTTAATTAACTTTGATAGAATTTTATTTAGTGGTTGCAAGGTACCACTGAAAATGGCAGCAACATGCAGCACAGTTGGAGGCACATTGCTAGTGGGGTGCCCTTGGGATTGATACAAGGCCTAGCACTGTTTAACAAACTTTGTTAGTGACCTGGATGACTGGGCAGAGCACACATTCAGCACATCTGCAGATAAAATAAAACTAGGACAAGTGGATGACACCAGATGGTTGTGCCACCATTCAGAAGGATTGGGACAGGCTGGACAACTGCTGCCAACAGGAACCTCATGAAGTTCTACAAACGTAAGTGCAAAGTCCTGCACCTGGTCAGGAATAATCCCATGTATCTCTACACACTGGCAGCTGATGAGCTAGAAAGCAGCTTTGCCAAAAATGACCTTGAGGTCCTGGTGACAAGAAGCTGAACATGAGGCACAAATGTACTCTTGGAGAAAAAAAGGCCAACAGTGTCCTGTGTTACACTAGGAAGAGCATTCAGCTGGTAAAGGGAGGTGATCCTTCCTCAGTTATCAGCCTTGGTGAGGGAGTATCTCTTGTATTCTTGTCCAGTGGTATTGTATTCAGACCCACTGGTACGGGACTGGGCTTCCCACTTCAAGAATGCCATGGACTTACTGGATCAAGTCCAGGACAGGGCCATGAAGATTATTAAGGAATATTTTTACATAAGGGGATGCTGAGAGAGTTGAGACTGATCAGCCTGGACAAGAGATGGCTCAGGGTCAGGTAAGATGGCTCTTATTAATCTGTATAAATAACTGATGGGAAGGAATGAAGAAGAAGGAGCCAGATTCTTCCCAACAATGTCCATCAACAGAACAAGAAACAATGGACACAATTAAAACCCCATGACATTCCATCAGAACACAAAAAACAGTTTGGATTTTTACTGTGACAGAGGTCAAATACTGCAAAAGATTGCCTGCAGAGGTTCTGGAGTCTCCATCTGCATACATATTCAAAACACAACCGGACACAGTCTTAGACAACCTACTTTTGCTGACCCTACTTAAGCAGGAGCTTTGGCTACATGACCTTAAGAGATTCCCTCCAACCTAAACAGTTCTCCGGACCTGTGAAGATGATATGAGAACTTTGAGAACCTGTGGTGGTAATTAAGTGATCAGGCTAGGAGGGTGTTTGTTTTAAGTCCTCTGTTCTGTCAGACTTCTTTTTCATAAGCCAAAGCATTTATTGTAGTTATTAATTATCACAATCTGCCCAACTCAGATCCTGGAGGGACAAGCATATAAGCAATTGAAAGAAATGCTCTTTCCATTACTCAGTATAATGAGGCATTCTACCTCCTTTTTTTTCTTCTGAAGTGTCTGCCAATTTCCAAAATAGAATTCAGAACCAGCTGGGTTGCAAGGTTATTTCTTTATGGAACTTTTTATGTAAGTGTGTGCATTTACTGTTGAGGAGAACAAAGAAAGGACAAGACATATGGCTTTATGCATGTTTTCCACCACATTGCAGCCTAATGTATTCAGGTAGGAAAAAAAGTCATCCTACAGAGAGAAAAGTAAAGAGAAGAAGAAAAAGACACCAAAGGCTGACACTGTATGCGTAAGTCCAATTATTTATTAACAGAGTGCATAAATTTTGCCTGTGGTAAGATTTAATGGGAATAGAGAAGAGGGCTTCACTCCTAAAATAGGTAACTCATGTATTACTGCAACTGATATTTTCACTTTAAAATCAGATGAAGAGCTAGGTGCACAAAACCACAAAGAAATCATAAAGAATGGTAAAAGTACTAGAAAGAAAAACCACAAATAATGCAGCATTTTATGGGCCACGGGCTTGTTTTACTACATCTGTGCTTTGATTGCCTGCACCTGAAAAGTGTATTTATGGCCCATTAGGAAAAGGCACTGAAATTTGTGAGATACCAAACAGGCTGTAATCCAATGCCTCCACCTGAAATATCTAGAAATGGTCCAAGTCTGGCTGTGTGCCTGGTTGAAATGTAAACATTCCAACCTTTTACAACTTCAAAACACTCCAGGCAGTCCACTTCCCAGAAAGATTTGTATTTTTCATGTGATTAAAATCACTGTGCTTTTGGCCATCTCTGACACCATCACAAAGGTATGCTGTAATACAAAAACCTAGAAATGCACCACTTATGGTGTTACATCGATGAAGTAACAGAGCATCTGTGCCAAAGTCAGCCTTTTCATTGAAATGGAAAGGATAAGAAAGCCCAGGGCTGCAGTACTGAGGCAGAATATGTGAAACTAAAGCATGAAAAAAGATGAAGGAAGGTCACTGGAGACCTGGATGCCAAGATTTAAAAATCTTTGACATCACTGGCAAATCTTCCAGTGACAACACTGTATTGCAGTTCCTTATTTAACTAGCATAGCACACTGCCTTTCATACTTGATATTAAGTTCATACAAATGTGGACAGACACCATGGAAAATCAAATTAACAATATAAAAATGGAACTTCTCAGTAAAACATCAACCATATCCAGACATTAAGTTTACCTCAGCTCCCAAACTGAGAGAGATTATTTCATCTTCAAAAGCAGAATGTGTATCAATATGAGGGGGAATTCCTGTTTTAAAAAAAACAACAAAAAAGTCAATATATTAATAACAACAACAACAGTAATAGAGTGCTATCTCCATCAGAAAGCTCTTTTTCTGTGGCTGTCATATGGAAAACTGGGATGTATCGTTGAACAAACAAAACTTAACATAAAAAAGGGAATTGTCTTCCCTAAGAATTCGGGCCAATTGTCTTATTTACACACCCAGATTAGATGGACATAATTAACCTAAATGTCTTGTATAATCAGTAGAAATACCTAGAACAGTTCAGGCTACTCCAAGGCCTCACTCACTCCTGGATGACTCCAAATGCTCTCCCTGCTGCAGGGAGCAGCTCAAGCACTTTACTCTCCTTGTAGGCAGTTTAGTCCTTAGCACCAACAGTTAAGGTACATATGGCAATTTTGGGCTTTAGTTCATCCACAATCTTCCTCACTCCCTTCACAGAGGAGTAATCTCAAACCCCTCTATTTCCTAAGCAAATGACTGCAATAAGGGTTTCAGCTTCAGCACTAGGACCTACTACCTCTGAAGCAGGCACTGTTAGGATCAAGTCCTGCCTCTGCTTTGCACTTCCTAGGTGACACACATCACTGCTAAGCTAACCCCTGGGTAATACACCTGTCAGTGTGTGTATGAGTACACGCACATAACTGAGAATTGCCAAAAGGACAGTCATTTTTTAGGGTTTGTTTAGATTTCTCTTTCATATCTGCTAATTGGAAAGAAACTGCCAGTCCCTGCAGCTTGTGTCACACATTTTAACGCCAAGTGCTAGAACAGCAGTGTGCATGTCACAGCAAGATCTCACCACATGGTGGGGAACAGCAGACAGCTTGGGAGAACTGCAGCTGCACCTTCCTCTGATCCACTGCAGGCCGAGGCAGACAGAGTCATTCCTATACTGTCCAAACTGAAACAGTTAAAAATTCTACCCAAGCTCATTTTGGGCTCTGTGGAGAATTCCTGAGTTGAAAACAGTTTTTTCTAAAGTGTCGGTCAGCTCTGTGAAGCACCCTTATTATACAGCAGATTTTACATCCAGATGTAAATATTCTGAGTTCCATTAGCTTCAGTGAAAACAATACAAGTGTTTTATGAGACCAACATTGAATCTGACAGAAAATCAGTGAGATTTGAAAACCAAGGACAGATAGATACCTGTTTGTTACGGCTCATAACTTTGCCTCGGTACAAAGCACTGAGGCTCTGCTTTAAGAGGCACACTGGAGTCTGTGCAATTCACTGTGCAGCAGGAGAACACTGACAGATCCACACACTGTCACCAACAGTTCAACCAAGACCACACTGACCTACCCACCTCGTTTAATGCGTCTTATGTGTGGCCCCTTCAGCTCAGATACTCATAGCTATAACTCACTTCCTACAATTTCAAGTATAATTTCCAGCGAAAAAAATGGCTCAGAACCAAGATGCAGACAGTATTAATCTGACTGCACTCTGTGTTCAATCGTATCTTAATGGTTTGCACTTAAGAAAGGGTATTTTGCTTTGGGCTTGGGTTTTTGTTTCATTTTTTAAAAAAACTTGCTTCCATTCTTGATAGAAATCTGCAAGTCCAACTAATCTCCTCAGATGTCCCAGCCAGAAGTACACAACTGTATCAACTTAACAGATTGTCAGATACACAAATAAATAGGATGAGCTTTTCAGACCCTTGTTCAGCAGACACTGTCATAGCTGTCAGACATTAATTCTGAGAGTAAAGCCATTGTTCTTTCTTCCTAAGGACAAATGAGATTCTCACCCTGGAAAGCAAGCCAGATACTTAACCTTGATGACTAAGCTTAGCAAAAAGTACAGCACGTGATTTATTCCCTAGAAGTGTGATTAGCAGCTTATTTTTTCTTCAGAAGCCTCCAGTTTGGGAAAAATTACAAAAATACAGTAATTCCTTATTTCTAAGAAAAGGGAACACTGCTTGCATCATACTGAAGACTCCATATATCAAATGCACTAACATTATATCATATGTACTAACAGCAAGAGCCATTTCCTGGAGACTGTATGCACATTGCAGCAAGCAATACAAGTTTGGAGTAAAAAAATGCACTTAACTAGAAGACCAAATATGACTATTTATTCCTGTATCTTTTTATAGTTAGTTTTCAAATCATGGCCTTGGATTTAAACACCATCATTTTCCATAACAGTGGTATCAAAAACTGCACTTCAGAACCTAAGTTCCCATGTGCAGAAACCAGTATTGAGACTTCAGTTTTGATTCAAAGCACCTCTGGTCACAGAGGAAATATACTTAGCAAGTGTAAAAATCCTGTAGGTTAAATCCTGTCCCTACACCATTCCACCATAGCTGTAGATGCTACATTCTCCTACTTTTTAGTGAAGTTGTACTGGCTTGGCTAGGATGTAGTTTGTTTGTTCCACTGTATGGTGCTATGCTTTGGATTTGTGATGAAAACAGCGTAGATAATACACAGATGTTTTACCTCTTTCTGAGCAGTGCTTACACAGCATCAAGGTCTTTTATGGGTCTCATGTTTCCCTGCTAGCAAGTCAGCTAGGGGTGCACAAGAAGCTTGGAGGGGACACAGCTGGGACAACTGACCAAAAGAATATTCCATATGATCATATGAGATCATGATCAGTAACAACACTAAGGGTGAAGTTTACCAGGGATATCATTACTCAGGGACTGGCTAAGCACTGACTGGCCAGTAGCCAAGTGGGTTTTTTTTGCATCACTTGTCTTCTTTTGTTTGCTTTTTTTCCTAACTTACTAAACTGTCTTGATCTCAACCCATGAGTATCCTCACTTTTATGTTCCAACTCTCTCCTTGGCCTCTGTGAGGGGAGTGAGTGAGCAGCATCATGGTGCTTAGTTACCTACCAGGGTTAAACCACTATATAAAATAAAGAGCTCAAAATTTTTGAGGGACAAATAAACTTACCTTGTCCAGGTTCATACTGATTTACAGTCAGTTGATCAGGTTTATGTTTGATATATCCCTGCTTTAAGCACTTCTCCAAGAATGGGTTGCAGATTTCAGGAAGACCTAGTTATAGAAAAAGAACTGTAAACAAGACAGGACAGCTTTTTACAATAAGTATAACTAGGAAAATACACAGAAGTAGCTTCATATACATGCAAATCCATCATTAATGATGATGACTCTACATCTGCTGCTAACACACACATAGAATTAGGGGCTTAATCTTCGAGTCCAATGTGTTTTCGAGATCTCAAATTTAAAAAGGCCATTCTTCTAAGGCCTCTGCATTCAGAAGCAGATTACTCCTTAAAAATGCAAACCGTAGTATCTCCACATAAATAAAACCACATCAAATCAGAGACAAAGTTTTCACCAATTATAATAAAGTTGCAGTCAAGAAGCAAAACTATTATGCAGAGAGTCAGTTGTGCAGAGAGCTCTCTAAAAAAATTATTCCCTGGAATAAATGTTACTGAATTAGATTAAATATCACCAAAAAATCTGCTGAAGTTAAGCTGGTCTTGAAACAGGAATGGAAGATATAATCCTCCACCGAAGCTTTGGTTTGCTATTTTACCTGAGGATTTGACTGAAAAATTCTGCTGAAGGTAATACCAACAAACATTTTATTACACTCACTTCCATGAATCTACTGATTTTTATTTTTGTTTTCTCCCAAGAAGTGTTTATACTTTTCTCTCACACATAAAATAGTCTGTGAGACTAGAAAACAATTCACGTATCAATCCTCTTACAATGATACAGCTTCATAGTTAAAATCTTAATATAACCAGAATCCTTCTGATGCATGCTACATCCACCTCAGCACACATGCATCAACTTAAACACCTTCAAGTTTTACAGGAATTTAACTCTCCTATTTTACTATTTTTAAATCTAAGTCTATAAGATGACTCACTTGCTTTGCTCTGACTCACAGCTTTCAACTCCAAATATGAGTTATTGAAACCTTTATAAAATTGCTTTCAGAGCAAAGGAAATTTTATTTCAGTGTGCATCAAGCAAGCTTCAAGCTGGTTGAGATAAATATATACAGCAACATACGTCACATCCCCCAAATAAATTAATATGCAATTTGTAACACGTAATTGTTTTATGGAACAAAAAGCTAAAAAGGAATGACAATTGCAATCCCAAAAGCCTTACTTGACCAGACCTCAACGAAGGGTAGCAACCTCTGGCTCCAAGTGACTGGACAACAAGCTTAAATCATTAACAACAATTTGGAATTATTCTCAAAATTCAAAAGCACTTTTGTGTGTGCTTAAAATACAGCAAAGCCTCTCTTTTAACTGGACTCTCACAACCATAACTCGGCAAGGTTTAAAAGCTTTACATAATGGTTCAAACACCAGTGCAAAATAAGTACAGTTGAATAGGGAAGTTCTCACCTCCAGGTAATGGTTTGTCTTTATCTACGTTATTGTTATCATAGCGAAACTCATATCCAAAATGCTTTACTCTTCTGTGCTTTAAAGTCTTCTGGGCTGTAAAAACACGTAACTTTAAAGTAAGATTAGACTGCATAAGACTACATGAAATATTGCCAGCAAATTTACTGTTTCAGTATTCCATCCCACCTGTTAAGCCTAAACATTCTTTAATTAGCAGTTAAAACGGTGTATGTGACCCTTGTTCTTCACACACACACTTCTGCTTATTATCTTCTGTAATTCATCAAGCATCACATTCACTGCTGTTTTGAGTCAAAGGGATGCTGGTTTGTATATGTAGGAAGCAGGGAATACCAATTTTTTTTGAGGCAAGCTTAATGCATCTTTTTCTTGCCCTGATTTTTGAATTTACACCTACAGATACATCAAGATCCATCATGTGCATTAATCACCAAGCTACACATTAGCAAAGGTCAATATAACCTCCTGCATTGCTCCACGGAACAAATTTACACAGGAACTCTGAAGTGATTTCCAAGAATTCATTTACTGAAGGATTTAACTCCACAAGCTTAAGTGAAAGTATGAAAGCATCCTCACTAAGTTATTTTTTTACATAAAAGAAGACATGGCTCTCCAGTTGGACATGAAATTACAAACAGTGTTGTGCTTGGTACAAGACACATAAAAAAGACTTTAATTGTCTCTGGATGCAGGTTTGTTATTCAAGTAAATTCATTCTAGAACATCAATTCAGATCACTTGCCCCAAGGAGCTAATCGCTTGCAATATAAGACCCAATTTCTAAAACACTAAAAAAAAACCAGAATCATTTCTGACAATACATTTACCCAGATGTAGACTTCCTGTAACCTGAAACTGCAGGAAAAAACAGCGTAAAAGCATAGAATGTCTGGATTCTAATTGTTGTACCCACCATTCTGTGTATCTTCATCTCCTTTCCAGTCAATACTTTCCAACATCCTCCTCTCTTCCTCTGGAGAAATAATCTTTTCAATTACCATTAAGCCTGGAGGCAAGCTTGTAGGAACAGCATTTTGCAAGGAAACTGAGGTATATGAAAAAAAGAGAATTTTGTCAATCTTCAGAGAAAATAAAACCTGTGTTCCCTATGGGGATATAATTACTTTGTATGAGAATATAGTACAGCTGCAGGAATGATAATGATACAATGGAGTCCTCATTGTAGTCTTACTTGGAGAATGGATGATCCCTTTTTGTCACAACAAAACAGGGTAAGGTCTGCGTTTTGCATCATTCAAGCACCTTCTAAAAATTTTACTGCATAAGACGAACAAGACTTTACACTATTCAAACACAAAACCCCTTGTGGTTTTCCTGTAAAAATAATGGTAAACAGAATTTCCCAATCACTTCAAGGTTCTACCTGAATTTCACTTTAGTTTTGTAGAATTTTAATGATTTACCATATCAGCAGATTGCTTCCACAGACAGAGAGTACTCTGTAGTCAAACATGTACAAATCTGGAGTAAGAACAATACCTAGGTGAATGTGAAACATCACTGATGTTGGGACATTCAGTTTGCTATCCTAAGAGCTCAAGAAAAGCTATTTGCTGGCAGAATGTACAGACCAACACCAGGAACCCTTCTTGCTAGGCACTATGAAAGCTCACAGAAAGAGCAACAGTTCTTGTAGTAAATAGTTAATAATCAGCCAAAAAAAAACTACTGGGGAGAAGGAGGGGAAGAAAAGACAGCAATTTCATTGTGCATATTTTTCTTCTTGGAGCTGAGATAGAGATTGCTAGACTAGGGTCACACAAGAAATCCAATGAACTGTCTAGAAATTCTCTAGGCTCCTTAATTGCACAACCTTCATGTGCAGCATTGAATGGTCAGGAAATTACTCAAATCTTTTTTCCCCTTTTGCTTTCAAGTAATAGAGTTGAAATTAGAGTATCCTAACCTCGAATACAAAGAGAGCAAAGATTATTTTATGTCCTGAATCTCAGATTCTAGCTTTCATTCTCTGTGTCTACAAAAACTAGTGTGCTTTTACCTATACTTACAACCCAGGAAATAAAAGCAAAGGGGAGCAGTATGCAGGAAGCTGGATATATAGAAAAGCAGAAAAACTGTACCTTTTTCCACAAAATTAATATATAGAACAATGTTTTGGCCACAGTCTTCCAGTGTTACTTCCTTTCCATTAAGGGCATTAAAGACTTTCTTGGCTTCTTCTGTTGTCCTGTATTTCACAAATGAATATGGTTTATTTGGTGGCATTAAGAGTGTTTCCATTGCTCCATATTCTTCTAGTATCCTGAGCAACTGCTGCCTACTCATTCCATTACCAAGACCAGCATTGGCAATAACCAGGCTCTAATTGAAAAAGAATTTAAAAACAAAACAAAACAAAAGAATTATTGTTGGTTCATTTAAAACTAACATTTTATCAAGAGAACAGCACTATAGAGAAAAACTAAACCCATGTGCACTCTTTTATGTATTCTGCACACGACATTTACATTTCCATGAACTTGTTATACAAGGCTAAGGCAACCTTTGCTTGCCCTGCACAGAGTCTGGCTGAAAGCTTTGCAACCTCTATCAGAAACACTCCAAAGTGAATGCACACTTTGAAATGGCATGTGTGCATCAAGTGTACTGCAAGTAAACTGGCACTGGCACACATAATTTTGGAGGTTTCTGAAACAGCTGGGGAAAGTGTTCAACTATTTCAAATGACAGCATTTCACTTCTCTGAAAAAAAACAGAAAATGAGGTTTAGAACTGAAGAGGAGAGTAATTAAAAATAATAATAATTATACACTGAGCACTGCTGTGATTATGTCTATTGTGAAGGCTCTGTTAATATCTGTTCCAAGCTCTGCATCGGGCTGTCCACTATGGATCATATTTTTCAATGTTTACCTCATTATTAATTACTATTATTTTCTAGAATGTTATTGATGGAGAGACCCACATTTGTGAAAGACAAGCAGAGGTTCAAAGCACTCCTTTCACTTAATCTACAAAGACCCCACTACACAACTGCTGCAGCACATACAGCAACTGATGACATAATTTAGAGACAGTCAGACTCTTGCATAAAGCCTGAAAGTATTTTTTATGTTCCTGACACAAGTTTACAACTAGCACTATGATTTTGTTTCATATATCACTTATTCAAATGTTCTGGCACCAAAAAGGACCCTGCCGGACCCCAAAATTACTCTTTGGATAGATTAGATGGATAATTTGGTACCTGGGACAGTTTCAAGGGGAACAAGTCCCAAATTACAGACTCATTTCCAGGTAACACTAGAAAAACACAGTCTTTGCTCTAAAGAGTATAAACAAGACTGCTGAGTCATTAACATCTGTCCATGTGGTGTGAAATCTGAGCAAAAATTAAACCAAATTTTATTACAAAAATGTAAAAAGATCTAACTTGTTAATAATGGTTCCATATTTGAATGGGAAGAATTTGCAGGATCAGGATGAACAAGCATAAGGTAAATAATACTGCTCTATAGTGTTTCAAGCCATCTGTATTTCTTCATAAATGAGAGAGGGAAATTAGAAACTCTAACTTCCCTTTCTGTCTGCAAGTTCCTGTCACTTTTTGCTGCATCAGTATCTGTGAGGTCATTCTCTGATCTGCTGTAATTCTACTGTGGCAGAACACTACAAATCAAAACTCTAAGTAGCTTTCTGCTAGGTCTCTTTTCTGCAAGGAAGGAGAAAGCTGTCCCCATTTAAACAGCTACAAGTCAGCCAACCAGTTCAATTCCCACAGAATGACAGCCTTAATTTGTTTAGAGGAAAAAGCCAAAATGGAAAGGATTTTCAAGACAGACGATTTAATAGGGAGCTTATATGAGACAAATTACACTTGGCAGAGAACTATAGAGGATAAAAAGGTACAAAAGTTAAGCCTGAGGAAAAAAAATAAAGAAACCACAGAGAAAGAGAAGAAAAGTTTATCTACTTCAGTAACATTTACAATGTTTCCTCATCAACCCAAGTAACTACTGTTTCAGGTTAAAAAAACCTTATCCAAAGGCCATCAAAGCCTCTCCATAGACATCAAACTGCTGAAGGACAGTTCTGCTTTGAAATCAAAGAAGCAGAAAAACCCCTCAAGCTCGGGAAGTGCATTTTTAAGAACTGCATTTTACACAAGACACATGTGAGAAGAAAACACAGATAAGCAGCATTGTAACACCACCATCAAAATCATAACTTCCAGTCACCTGCGTGGCAAGGGCGACACACTTTATGCCTTCATGTCTCATCAATGTATGCTGAGCTCTGACCTGCTTCCTCAATACCTTCTTCTTCATTTTCTGGACTTTCAAATTATCTTCATTGGTTTTAGCTTCCATACTAGTGTTCTGGAAAGCAGAAATAACAAAATATAGTGAGTGTCCTGCTTGAAATGATCTCTTCAAAAAATAAAGCTTTAAAAGATTGCTATGATGCTTGATTTCATTTTCCCATTTTTCTCTTCCTCTTCACTCCTTTATTCACATTCACAGTATCACTACATCCATTTCTGGGTTTTAACCTGTCTGCTCCTCCTGTCTTCATACAGTAATTTCAGCTAATTTCCTTCTCTCTATAGTCTCTCCAGAGCAGAACATGAGAAAAAAATTGTATGTGGAACTGCCATGAGATTTGTATTGTATCAGCTTCTCAGTTATTCTCATGCCTCAGCAAATGCTTGAGTTGGAGATGAAATGCTTAGCTCCTTTTACCTAACTGCAACCAAGTGTGACCTTTGGCCAAACTTGCCTTTCTAGAGAGCAGAAAAAAAGTGTGCCATACTTAGATGTCCTAGGGCAAGCAACTAGGATGCTGCACACATCATTTACCACATCTCCCAAACTTAATGCAAATCCCATTCCTGTTGTGAGAAGAAACAGAAAACTGTGTACATATATATATCTATATGAATTACTGAGTTTTATGGCAACACAAGATTTACCAACCAGTGAGTACTAAAAGGTCACTGGCATTCTCCAGGTTTTGCTGCATCTTTTGCCACTTTTGGTCTAACACTCTATTGAGATCATACAGTACTTTCCCACATTTCTCTGAGCCTACATTCTTTTGCTTCCTTTTTCCTACTTCCTTCAAATCCCAGGGAGGAGTCCAGATCTCATGTAAGATTATGACAAAGCTCCCAGATGTCAACTGATGCAGCTTGACTTTATCTCTCCCTATAATATAACTCCTTACTTGTATCTTAGAGGTATCTTCTCTTCTTTGCCAAAAATCCTCCCAACAGTATAGCTGGACAATCCAACTGCAGTTGTCTGTCCTATTCCATTCTTTTATCATCATCAACCTGACAACAATCCTTCCATCTTCTCTTCCTGTCAAAAAATGGCTTTGTTTCAGTTATTTTTAAGAAAAAAACAAAACAAAACGAGGCCAATTACCCCTACATGTAATCATTTAACTCTGTCACCTACCCCAATAGTCACTCATCCACCTGTATGCCTTCTGGCTTGCATGACTGCGGAGCTGTTTCCCAATACCTAAACTGCAGACACAATCATGATAATATGGCAATGTACCACAAAAAATGGTAAAGGTAAAAAAACCCCTCATATTAGTGTTTGCTGAAACTTTGTGTTGAATGACTTAGCAAAAATTTTGTTTTAAACAAGCACTGATATGCTAGTAAAATTGTTATAAAATATTGAGGTGTTGCACAGGAACTGTAAGTATGTATTCCCTGTGATTGCTGCAGCATTACCATCATCAACCTGCACAACTTAACTGCAGTGTACAAGAAAAATCTTTAAAGATAATCAGAATGACAAAAGCACTCTGTGGAAATAAAAGATTCTAATCCTCCAAAAAGAAGCAGGATAAATGCTGTCAAAGAAGACTCAGTCTTTTTCCCTTCCTTTCCACTTACTAGTTTATCCTCGTATTATTCCTCTTCCATTCTCAAACACAATTTTACAGTGGTCTTAAATGAATTGAAACCCTTGTCCAACAACAATTTCAAGCAAATGTACCAAGTTACTGGCATAGTGAGCATCAACAATTCTCTCCTGATATGGTTTCAGACGCCTCCCTGTCAGGTTTGAGGTGGCACATGCAAGGCCGTAACAGTTTCAACCCGGACTTCCTGGCATTATTCAAGTTTTTACACATATCTGACCACATAAAGATCACATTTATATCTGAGCCAGACCAAAAAAAAAAAAAAAAAACAACCCCAAATCAAAAAACACTTAATAAATTATTATCCTACCACCATTAGACTCTTGACATTTCCTAGACCTCTTAGAGAGAATTCAAGCACAATCATGCTCACACGCAATGGAGGCAAAATGCATGAGACAAAAATCTTACAAGTAATAAAAATGAAACAGGGCAGAATATCAGAAAAAGGAGAAAACTACTAAAATAATTACTTCACATGACTTCAGAAATGAAGTGTAGAGGCTAAAAAGATCAATGGGTTACAGAATCAATCTTGATCTCTGCAAAATTAGTTTTATTACAGATATGTTAGGAACTGCCATTTCCCTTTAAAGCAACAGTGCTCATTAAGGGCTTTTTGCCTACTTTATACTCTGATTTTTTCCCTTCCCTTCTTCAAACTCTTGGTATCTTCTTAAATAATAATTTTCCCTTCCTGGTGGCACACTTGCAAATAGGCCACAGTTCATTCTTCGAAAACAACCTTCTTCCTTCTAAAGACAAATAGCTCAAAACAGTTCAAAATAAGATTCTTCACTTAATCAACAAACACACAGAGAACAACGGTCCTCTTAACCTTCATTATTTAAATAATGATCAAAAAAATCCCAAACTAGCTTAAACCAAAAAATAAAAAAGCACAGTGAGAGACACACACAAAAAACAAAACTAAAAAACCAACACCCAAAAGCGTAAGATAATTAGAAGCCAAGGTAACTGAGAGAGGAAAAATAGAAGTCTCATGAAAAGAAGCACAAAAGGTTTTTATTAAGTAAATTCTCCTAAGACCATCTAATGGTCTTAGGACCACTAAAAAACCCTTACCAAGATTCAGCTGGTTTGCACACTCCTTCAGCAAGCCTACTATGAACAAGCTGTGCAATTATAAGATTTCAAAGAATCACAAAATCTTTTAGGTTAAAAAAGACCTGTAAGGTTGAGTTCAACTGTTAATCCAGAACTGCCAAGTCCACCACTAAACCCTATTATCCTAAGCATCACCATCTACACAACTGGCATACAAAGGCTTGGCCTGCCCCAGTTTATCTGCCACACACAGGTGAACAAAGGCCCATATCTTTACAGCCTACACATGTGCAGGTTCCTCTGCAGAGAGTGTCAGGCAGTCCCAAACTACTTCATGGAAGTAGTGACATGTCCTTGACTTGGTGAGTTTACAGAAAGAGAGAAAAAATACAGGACAGGTTAATACTTTGGAATCAGGCAAATTCAATTCAGATGGAAAAGCATGGAGGCTATGCACATCACCCATACCAGTCAGACCACTGTCATGCAGCCTGCAGAACACATGACTTCAAACTGAAAGCATCAGGCCTCTCCCATAACATCTACACCTCTACATACTGGAAGACTTCATCTGATCTCTGGGGAAAACAGTTCTGAGTTTAGTCAGGCCTTTAGTCAGGTCCTCACAAATGCCCACATTCTCCAGGCAAAAGCAAAGAAGTCATGCCATAGTATTTGTCAAACTAGCACAGAAACTGCAGCTGGAAGACTGCTTTTTATCCTTTCATAACCCCTGAACTAAACTACTGAACAAGGGACAGCTGAGGTGTGATTCAGCTGTCTAAACAGTATGCAACACTGGCAGAGATGACCTGTCCCACAACACTCAGCCTTTCATCTGCTGCTCAAGAAGCTGAAAATCTTCCTAATGTGCTGTGTCATGCTTGCCAGCATCACCCTGGTGCCTCCAGCTCCTGAAGGCATTTATACCTGCACAACTGAGACAGCAGAATATTCCCTTGGTCTCTCTCTGAAGCAGGTCTAAACTCTCTGTCTTACCTGTTGTATCATTACCAGTGGCTAAATTCAGCAGGCACAGAAACCAAGTCTGCCCTGATTTCTGAATAAAGGAATCACACTCAACAGTATAGAAGTAGGAAACTTCATTTGCTAGGCTCTCACGCCTCCCTTAGAAAGGCCACTCTGACTACAGAAGAAAAAAGGTTAACCCACAGTTGCATTCATTACTGTTACTACACAGTAAAGTTTTACAATAAGTATTTTTAAAAAGCAGCTCCTGAAAATACATACTGAAAACCTTCTCCCCTCGCAATACGAGCTAAAGTTACAGCACGTCACAAAACCGGCTGGAAGTTACTACAAAGGTTAATGTAAAGCTTTAATGCAATACACGAAGCTTATTTTGTAGAAGCCTTATTCGCTGTAGAAGCCACTTCTGAAAACGAAAGTACCTGGTGGCCTGGCAGAGCTGAGCGGCGACTGTCGGCAGAGGGAGCGCCACGATCAGGGATAAGCTGGGCTCTTTCTCAGTTTTGGCTTGGTTTTGTGCCGCAGACACGCCACAACAAACGTGTAAGGGCACAGTATTCACACAGACATCTAGGGGAAAAATATATATATATATTCAGGAGGCCAGAGGGTGCGATTTAAGAGCTCCAGCACTGGCCAAACGTGCCTGAAAGGCGCCGGCACATCCAGGCACCAGCACGTCCCCGCGGCTGTCCCATCCCACCTCGGCTGGGGACAGCCAGCATGAGCCTCCCACCGACAGCCCGCAAACCCCCGGGCTCTGGGCACTCGCTGCGAACAGCAACGATAACAGGAACAACCAAAGGAACACGTCTTAGAATCACAGAACTTAAAGGGTTTGAATAGACCTTAAAGATCAACCAGTCCCAAATCCCGTGGTTTCTCAAAGCCTTGAACGCTGCCAGGATTGGGACATCGACAACCTCCTGGGCAACTTGTTCCAGGGCTTCACCACCCTCACAGCGGTGTCCCTTCTGCTCTGCCCTGACTGCACACGGGAGACGCTGTAAAAGCTGCGAGGCAGACGTAGGCACTGACGTGGCCCTCTCCCCCTTACACCACCTCGTCCTGACGGGGACAGAGACAGAGCGGGATCCGCGGTCAGGCCGCCGCGGGCTCTGCTCCCCGCACAGGGCGGCACGGCGGGGACGGGAGGGGAACCGGCGGCAGAGACCGCCTGCGCTACCGCCGCCCCAGCGGCTCCCCGTCCCCGGCCAGAGCCGGGAGAGGCCCGGGCGCTGCAGTCCCGGCCCGGCGGGCGCGTTACCTGCAGGAAGCGGCCATGTCGGGGCGGGCACCCAGCACCGGCACCGCCCCCGCCGCGCCGTCATGGCACCGCCCCGCCCCGCTGCCCGCGGAGTGGCGGCGTCTGCGGGGGAATGGGCGGGTGGGAACGTCTGCCGCTTTATTACGGGTCAGGGAAGCCAAGCTTTGAGATGCAACAAGACCAAGTGCCGGGTTCTGCTCTTGGGTTACAACGACCCCAGGCAGCACTACGGGCTGGGGGCAGAGTGGCTGGGAAGGATCTGGGGGTGCTGGTCAGCAGCAGCTGAACATGAGCCAGCTGTGCCCAGGTGGCCAAGAAGGCCGATGGCATCCTGGCCTGGATCAGCCATGGTGTGGCCAGCAGGAGCAGGGCAGTGACCGTCCCCCTGTCCTGGGCACTGCTGAGGCCACACCTCAGATCCTGTGCTCAGTTCTGGGCCCCTCACTGCAAGAAAGACATTGAGGGGCTGGAGCGTGTCCAGAGAAGGGCAACGGAGCTGGGGAAGGGTCTGGAGCACAAGTGCTGTGAGGAGCAGCTGAGGGAGCTGGGGGTGTTTAGCCTGGAGCAAAGGAGGCTCAGGGGGACCTTACTGCTCCCTACAACTCCCTGAAAGGAGGGTGCAGCCAGGTAGGGGTCGGCCTCTTCTGCCAGGTAACAAGTGACAGGGACAAGAGGACGTAGTCTTAAGTTGCAGGAGGTTCAGGTTGGACATTAGAAGGCATTTCTTCATGGAAAGGGTGATTAGACTTTGTAATAGACTGCCCAGGGAGGTGGTAAAGTCACTGTGCCTGGAGATGTTTAGGAAAAGACAGGATGTGGCACTTAATGCCATGGCCTGTTTGACGTGGTGGTGTTGGGTCAAAGGTTGGATTGATGATCTCCGAAGGTCTCTTCCAACCTAACTGGCTCTCTGATTCTCTGGGAGCAGCCAGTTCTGTGAGCCAAGATTTCCCAATGACCAGGCCAGAGTTCTCCCGTGGCACGCAGCTGTGTCCTGGGGAGAGGGATGTCCATGCCAGGTGGATCCAAGGCAGTCAGTGTGGCAAGGGGAATGGGGTGAGCAGCCCCCTACAACCACCTTCCATGGACACACACTTTGTGTCACTGTGCACCTCCTGTTCCTGCTCACTCCATGCTTCCTATTGCCAGCAGGCCCTCCCCACGCCACCTTTTCTCCAAGCAGAGCCAGCTCTTTGCCATCCTCCTCTCTATCCACAGGGTATCCCTCTGAGTCCTCACAGAATGAGTGCAATGCTTTAACCCTATATGCAGAGGGACACCATCCCACAGCCCCACACCTGCCTCCATTCCTTCACTGGAGCCTCCTCCAACACAGGGGATCCAAAACCACATGGGGGAAGCCACATCTACACTGCAAGTTAAAGACAGCTTCCACCAGGCCAGGATGGATTAAAGACAGCATCACAGCTTCCTGCAGGCTCAGGCACTCACCAGAAGAGACCATCCCCCGGACAAGCCACCATCACAGCCAGCACCAATCACGTTGCCTTTGGCTCGCCACAGCACCAGAGACAGAGGAAGATAAAAGCATGCCAGACCAGATAAGGCCAGGTGAAGACCGAGCCTCTGGTTGTACATAAATATTCCACTGCACCACTCTTGACCTGGCCAGCAACACCCCTAAGGCTGTGGAGTGAACCCACACTAGTGAGAAGCCTGCCTTACTGAAGGGAAGCATCTCCACACCTCACTGACTCCCTGTGGAGAAAGTGGTCCCTTAAAGCAGAGATACAGTGTGTAAGGCTTTGCTTCATTTTTCTTATTCATAGGCTAACCAAACTTCATACTATTCCCCTAGACATAACCGTTCTCCCTTCTTTATCCAAAATGCTGGAATTTGGGATTGCCTACTTTTTACCTGACAAATTCTCACTGCATCTTATTACCTAAAGCCTAACACCTTTTTTCTCTCTCTCTATTTAAGTACCAAGCTGATTTTTATTTTTCCTCCCTCAGCTTCCCGTGGGTATGTAACCTTTCTCAGGTTATGTATAGGATTCCCGAGCAGGTACTACTTAAGGTGACTGATGAGCCTGTAAACCCATAAACTCAAGCCAGCTCCTCAGGTTTTTCCCAGATGGAGAAATCTGGAGAAATCTACCCATGGCTGTGCTTACCCAGAAGAAAACAACAAAAAATCCAACCAGCCAGGAAATGACAACAAAAAAAATCCTTTCCCTTGGAATGTATACCATGCCCTATGCCAGGGACACAGCTATTCCATGTACAGAAGGTACAAGTGCACTAAGCATGTGAGGCTGACAGGGCATATCCATCAGCCTGTAATATTTGGAAGGTAGGAAGTACTTGATCAGAAGGGTGGTTCCACTTCTTTTCCTCCATCATAGTCTATGCTATTAAGTCACCCTCTGTCCTTTACCCACACAGTGGATAACAAAGTGTTGTGATAGTACAGATCTTCTGCCTAAGTTTTCTTATTTTTAAAGTATGAATATTTGCTACCTACCTAGTAAGAGCATAGCACAGAGCTTATTAACCTTTGTGAACACTAAGCCTTAGCATCATCTGCTCTTCTTGTGAGCTAGAATGAATGGAGAAAGAACAACCAGGCTGCATCAACAGCTGCTGTCTCTATTAAAATATTCTCCAAGGCTCTCAGCCCTGGAAACCACCCAACCCTGAAAGCTACTGAAAGGATGATCCTAATGATACCAGTTTGTAATTCATTACCAATTTGTTCTGACAAGTGGAAAATACCTGCCCAAAGGTTGTTTCTCTTAAGTGTCCACATTCTGGATTCTGTGCACTCTCCATTCTACATGCATGTCCATATGTGTTCTTTTGGGGAGAACAAACTCACTGTGAATTTGTTTTTCAAGTATCTCTGTATGATTAGAATCATTGGTCAAGAATTTTTCATGCATATTGCAATAACATTTCATCTGATAATGAGTAAAGATTTTTCTTCTATAAACAACATTCTCACATAGGAAATTTCCACCATTTAAAAAGAAAACAGTTAAAGGCTGGTTAGGGATTTAATACAAGCTTATTTCAAACCAGAACTGTTATGCCTCTCATGATTTAAGCCCAGAAGCACTGTGCATTCTCCTCCCATGCTAGACAAGATGGGTACAGGCTCATCCTACAGATACCACAGTGCTTACTGACAAGTAAAAATACATCTCCATTGTGCTGGTTTGAAAGCCAAAACAGTGAAAGACTCCAAGTCAGAAACACAATTTAATACGAGGAAAAGAAAAGAAATAAAAGAAAGTAAAATAAAATAAAAGTAATTATACAAAAAAAAAAAAAAAAAAAAAAAACAAAAAAAAAAACAAAAACACTGACAGAGTCAGAATACAACCTGACACCCTGTTAGGGTGGTAGTAGCAATCCAGATGAGATGGTCTTGTCAAAGCAGTGATCCTGTAGAAATGTCTGGCAGCTCTTGTTTCCTCTGGGAGGCCAGTGGATAAAAGCTGCCTGTGCTGTCCCAAACCCTGGATTTATCCAGGTGGGAATGCTTGGCTCCCCTCCCTGGGCGGAGCATCTCCCAATGGGCTGATCTCATTCTATGAGTCATGCAGTGGGTCCTTGATGGCCCATTAAACAGAGATAACTCCCGGAGGAAGTTATCTATGAGTCATGTGGCAAGGCATTGTTAGGCTCGTTAACAGAAGATAAGGAAAACACTGCCCCACCTTGGCTCCAAGGGCTCATGGGGATAGAATACATACCTTGGGCACAATTTTACATTGTAACCTAGGACACCATTAACAACATTTTCACTGACTATCCCACAAAAGAGTTTGCTGAAGTGGGGATTGAAATACATTTACCTTTGATGTTAATATATTCTCTGATTTTAACTGTTTTTGCAGAAAACTCTCTAGTTCTTTTTAAAAAATCCCTTTTATATAATTTTAATATTTTTGTTTTAAATGTCAGCAAATATTCTAATTTATTAAGTCTTAACAGTTTTCTTAAGAAAAAAAAGGTTAATATCAGAAAATCTTGGCTCTGGCTCTATTTTTTTTAATTGATAATGAGGAAAGATGTCTTCTAAAGCAGAATATCGTGCTCCCATTTAGTCACAGGTGAAAAATAAAATCCTACTGACTTTTCTGAGGAACAGGTTACACTATTTGCTATGCTGTTCGCTATTTTATCTTGGCCACACTCCCAGGGAGAATCAAGGCATTTGTCAGTCCCTGGGAATCAACCTCATGGGATAACAAGTAAACACTTCTATTTCCTTCAACAAACGAGGTTACTGGTCTGTAGGTGGAAAGACAATCTTACTCCCTTTTATAGCAAGGCAAGCCAAACCATGCTTTAGCCTAATGTGATCACACTGGATTTCCATTAATTTCAAACCCAATTAAAAGGGAATCGAAAGAAGATAGGATTTGCTGTATCAAATCTCTTGGTATAAGAAACTGCAGTTTAAGAATCATGACAAATAGGATATATTTCAGGACAGCAATTTGTTACAGAAATAAGAAGAAACCTCTTAGCACAAAATCCAGCTCAAAATCACCCATGACTACTCCTGTAGAGAAGTACTGTAATAAAGGATAAGACAAGATGAATTGTTTTAGGATAGCATTCATGTAATGGTTCAGTATTTGGACAAATATGCGTTGACCTAAATTCAAAATGTGCAACTGCTGCTGCTTGCGATAATAAAACTCTCCATAACAAACCTCTGCAATGCCAAGGGCTTATATTTTTCAGGAAGAAGGCAAGGCTGGCTCTGTGCTGCATGTCATTTTTATTCTGTGTTTGTGCTGTTCAATGCTAGATTTCATATTTCTTTCTAAAAAAGTAAAAGTCAGAAAAAAACCAACTTTTAGAAGTTTTTTAGCAATTACATAAGACTGAAGGAGACATGAGAAGTCTGGGTCCTGTTAAAATCAGTGGCATTTTCAAATGCTGGTGATCAAAATGCTTATATTCTCAAGAGACTTAAAATGTCAAGTAGTATCAGTATGCTTTCTGATTTCTAAGCTGTAGCCTACATTCTGTTCATACCTCCAAACTTTTTCAAGCTTTTTTTCCACAAACATAAGATTTTAGAGTACTTTTTTTCCTTTTCCTTTAATAAAAAAGCTGCACTTTTCCTGAAATCTCAAGACTCAGCGTACTGGAACTTTAAAAATACACTAAATATCATAAATCTCACAGTAAAACTGCAATATTTGGAAACACTGCGTTTCTGGCACAAATACATGATTATTGGCAGGTTCACTTCCACTGTTACCAGGTGTGATCCTCTTGTGGAGCAAGCTTCTTTAGCATGATGACACAGCTTTTTCTGAGCAGAGAGATTCTAGTTCTCTACTGGGACAGCTACAGATCTCGTTATCTACAGAACCAAACTGGTCGGTGAATGTTTAGGATTGGATGGGGGTTAGCTAAACTGAGCACTTCTGCTATGCCATGAGATTGCACTAAGGAAGTTCGAGACTGTTTATTAGAGGCAAGGAGGAACAGCTTTAGCTTCTGTTGTCAGACACACTGCAAAAGCATGCCTACACTGCTGGGTGACCATTAATATTGCACTTTAACTGGGAGCACAATCTGTAAACCCCAATAAACAGAAAATCTTTGATCCTCTTCTGGTGAATCATCAGTAAATTCCTGTGAACTTTCAGGCATAAGACAGAAATTACTGTAATTATGATGGGCATGCTACAAGTCCAAAGATACTTCATTATACATAGTGCCAGTGCAGAGAATCAGCTCTTGAGACGTTCCTGCAACATGTGGACACAGATGTCAAAAAACATCTTGATGTCAAAAACATAATTTCTTGATTTTTTAAGGAAGACTCCAAGAGATATAAATTCCCTAGACACAACTACTGGAAAGCATAGTATTTGAAGTTAATTCAAAAATTCCCAGTGAAGCTCCTACCAGCTTTTTCTGTTCACAGAAAACCTCTCAGTGAATGGTCCTCAGCCTTCCAAGTCCCACATGCACCAATACTAAGCAAACCATACACTGCATGAAATTGTTTTGTCCTCAGTTTTCATTTTCTCTTGGCATAAACAATCTTGGTAACTTTGGGCTTTAAATCTTTCCAATGTCATGCAACCTTTAAAGAAAAGATGATAATTCTCTGCTGAACAGGAATTGTTGCTTTCACTGCCACTGTGACTCTTTCTCTGCAGTTCAGGCAAAGTTTAGGTGAGCTCTTTTTGCCAGTCTAGTACACTCTCTGGGGTGTCAGAAAAGTAATATGGAGTACTGAAAGAACCATACAAAATATTGATTTCCCTCTAAATCACTAAACCCATCAACACGTGGTGTAGTTTAGCCTTGAAGGCAATGTTGTTAGAAAGAGTCTCACAAAATATTTGTTTTCTCTGATACAAAGAATGAAAATTGTCATCCCTTCAAAGTCTGCATATACCTTACATTATTTTCTGGCTCTTTATGCCTGTTTTACATTAAACAAATAGGAAATATATATATATATATTTTTAAATACTATTTGAACTACAGTATACTCTTCTGGCCCTACAGTCAAAATCTTACAGTAACCTGGGAAAACTCAGTTCTGTCACAAGAAATTAAGATTTGGTAGTCATTCAGGAAGTGACCTTGCACAAGGATCCTCCCTGATATCTACACTAGGCAGGCAGTCCACTTTCCTGCATGTCCTTGGGAACCATCATTTCTCACAGTTATAACTTCAGGGCATAAATGTATCATAAGGACAATCATGGAATATCAGGCTCTGATTCTGTCTACTTGAGCAATCAATACATTTTTAAGGACGCAGTGCTTGCAGTTCAGACACAATCTGTGAAGTTAATTTTTAAAGACATAGTACTGTTTACATAAGAGAACTAAATGTTACTTTTCCCTGTGAGTTCCTTGGTGCCCCCACTGACTGGAGAGAATATTGCAATGCATTCCTTGTGTTGCCATTTGATTATATAAACTGTATTAAGAAAATAGTGAACCTTAATAGTTGACATTAGTAGTAGTCATGCTAAGGCTTGGTAGGCCGCATTTAACCTACAGATGAACTATCATAGTAGATTTTGTAATGTAAGCAGTGTAGTTAAGAAATAATCACATATCTTAAGGAGTGTATCCAGTTATCTAAGGAATGTACCTTTTGGCAGAAGCTTAAATGTCAAAGAGATTAGGGTACCAGGTATTGAAAATTAAGTAAGAATCTGTTGTGATGAAGAAATCATGTAAAGAAACATATAAAAACCCTGTAAATTTTCTGTGAGATGGGGCTCTGTCTTTGGACATTAGTCCACAGGCTCCCGGGCCCTCAATAAAGCACCGCATAAACGACTTCGGTTGTTTGTGTCTTCTTCGGATCGGGCAACAGTATTCTGGCGACCGCGGCAGGACTCCGGAGGTGGCTGGGGCGGTTCACGCTCTGATCTACTCCACGCCGGCACCGAGTGATTCTCGGGGAGTCATCGGTTCGTGCCCGACCCCTGCGCCTGGCGGACGACTGCGAAAGGTAAGCCCGAAGGTGCTTTATTTTCTGATTTTGGTTTGGGTGCCTGCCCGGTAAGACGAGGCGGCGATCCTCGCAGGGTTGGGCTAAAGACGTCTGGTTGGTTTGGGTAAGCCTAGGCGCCGGCTGTCAGACGCGGCGAAAGCTGCGCAGGTCCGGCACTTGCCCCTCGCGGCGTCGAGAAGTGGCAAGTTGGATTGGTCTGGTATTTATTTGGTATTTATTTATTTTGTTGTGTGAGTATGAGTATATGGTATGTGTGAGGCCCCGGGGTATGATTGATTCTGTTAAATTGTCAATATTGATTGTGGTTATTATTGTTTTGTACGTTGCTGCATATTGGTTGCGATCGGTTGTCGAGTTGTTGTATAGTTGTAAGTGAAGCCGGCTCAAAATGCCACTCAAAGCACTTAAGTCTATGGTTCAGTTCTCTAAGGGTATACCCGGGAATACTCCGTTAGGATGCTTGTTGAAGAGGTGGAAAAGTGAAGGGTTTTACCAAGAAATGAGTAAAGACAAGATGATCGATTATTGTAATCATTGGTGGCCAGAATATGAGCGAGAAGGGCCGTCATGGCCAGAAAATGGTACTGTGGATTATGATACGCTGAATTCACTGATGCAGTATTTAAAGGAAAATGAAAAATGGGATGAGATACAGTATCTAGACTTGTTTTTCTTACTGCGCCGTAAAAAGGAGTGGCAGACTGAATGTGGAATAATGGTATTGGAGATGAAAGAATCTGGGTGCGGGGGTTGTAAAGAGAAATCTAAATGTGTTCAGTGCTTAGCCTTAACCTCTCGACCAGAAGAGGATTTGTCATTTGTGGTGTCACCTGGTGCGCCTTCCGCTTTACCCTCTCCTGCCGTCTCAACCCCTCCTGCTGTCTCACCCCTCCCCGCTGTCTCACCCCATTCCTCTTTGTATCCACCGTTGCCGGAGAGCAGTGCAGATGAGGACGAGGAGGAGGAGGAGGAGGCGGAAAACATAACAGTAGTACCGGGGAATGCTAAAAAGGTTGTTGTGCGTTCCCCAACCCCTTCCCCTGCTTTTCCCCAAAATCGGCGAAGTACCCCGCTCGCGGCACGAACTAGACATGGACGTAAGAATCATGAGGAACCCCGGCTTATTGCCCCTCTAAGGGAAGCTATGGGACCCCACGGAGAGAAGGTGCTTGTGAAAGTACCTTTCTCCCCGGGAGATCTGGTAATTTGGAAACAATCAGCAGGTAGTTACCGTGAAAATCCTGAAAGAGTGGCACGGGTGGTTAAAATGATTATTAAAACCCAGAATCCAGACTGGAATGACATGCAGGTTTTGTTAGATACCTTAATGGATTCCACTGAAAGGGAGATGGTGTTACGGGCAATGAAAGAGCGTGCTCGAGAAATGATTAGACTACATTTAGTCGGAAGAACTGTGAGTGACTTAGTACCGAGTGATGATCCAGGATGGGATCCGAACAGGGGTGAAGGAAGGGAATCTATTAGGGAATATCAGGAGTTGTTGGTAGAAGGAATTAGGACTGGAATGCCTAAAACACTAAATTGGTCAAAATTGTATTCAGTTAGACAAGATAAGAATGAATCACCTTCGGCGTTTCTGGAGCGACTTAAGGAAACTGCCAGACGTTTCACTGATTTGGAAATTGACAGTGAAGCAGGAAAATTGCAGCTTGCTCTAATCTTTTTAGGTCAGACACAGGAAGATATACGTAAGAAACTGCAGAAATTAGAGGGACATGATACTCGAGACTTGGACAAAATGCTGGAAATAGCTTGGAAAGTTTATAATAATAGAGAAAAAGAAGCTAACAAAAGGCAACAAGCGAGCCTTTTGGCAGTGTTGCAACAAACAAATGCTAGCAGAGGGAGGGGTAGAGGTGGTTTTGGGCGAGGGCGAGGGCAAGGAAGAGCAGGGTTTCAGAATATGGGAACAGGAGGAAGAGGGATGGTTTCCCCAGGACTTCAACAAGGAGGACTTGCCTCTAATCAGTGTGCTTTTTGCCGACAAATAGGACATTGGAAAAATGAGTGCCCCGTGAAAGCTGGGTTAGGGGGAGCACCTGGGCTGGCCATGAATAATTCAGGGGGTTACCCAATGAACCCAGAAGGGGTCGCCCAAGCATTGGTGTTGGACAACTATCAGAATCAAAGCTGACTAGAAAAGGATTTAAAGGTGAGAATAGATGTCGGAGGACAAGAACAAGAATTCACTGTGGACACCGGAGCAACATATTCTGTTTTAAATAAGCGATTAGGGCCAATTAGTGACACTATTATTCAAGTGGTAGGGGCCACAGGACAGTTAGAAGAAAGACCTTTCTTACAGCCATTAAATCTAAAATTAGGGAGAAAAGAGTGGGATCACCAATTTTTGTACATGCCAAATTGTCCAAATCCATTGATGGGCCGAGATTTATTATCATTACTAAATGTGAAAATAATTTTTGAAAATGGAAGAGTTAAATTGGAATTCCCTGAGGAGGAGATTGCTAAATTATTCACTATAAAGGAAGTTGATCCCTCCCCTATTCCCATCGAAGTGGATCAAGCTGTAGTACCTTGGGTATGGGAAACGGGAAACCCTGGAAAAAGCAAGGCTGCCCAGCCAGTAGTAGTAGAATTAAAAGAAGGAGCTCAGCCAGTCAGAATAAAACAATACCCAATTAAATTAGAAGCCAAGAAGGGTGTTGCTCCTTTGATAACTCAGTTCTTGGCACAAGGGATTCTGCAGGAATGTGAATCAGAATTTAACACTCCTATCTTTCCAGTTAAGAAACCAAATGGTAAGTATCGGTTAGTGCAGGATCTAAGGGCAGTTAATAATATTGTCAAAGACATTCACCCTGTGGTTGCCAATCCATATACCCTGTTAACATCTGTGTCAGAAAAATTTAAATGGTTCTCTGTCATTGATTTGAAAGATGCTTTCTTCTGCATCCCTCTGGCATCTGAAAGTAGAAAATATTTTGCATTTGAATGGGAAAATCCTGACACTGGAAGGAAGAGACAGCTCACCTGGTCCCGGCTGCCTCAAGGTTTTAAAAACAGTCCTACGATATTCGGAAATCAATTGGCAAAGGAATTAGAAGAGTGGAAGACTGCTGAGGTAAGAGAATCACCTTTCTCTTATGTCATCCTCCAGTATGTAGATGATATTTTTCTAGCAACAGAAGAAAAGGAAACGTGTCTGAAATTGACTATTGCATTGTTGAATATGTTGGGTCTGGCTGGTTACCGGGTGTCAAAAGAAAAAGCACAGTTAATAAAAGAGAGTGTGATTTATCTGGGATGCGAAATCATGCAAGGACAAAGGAGGCTGGGAGTCAATCGAATAGAAGCAATATGTGCCATACCCCTTCCAAGAAATCATCAAGAACTTAGGTCCTTTTTGGGAATGGTAGGATGGTGCAGACTGTGGATTTTGAATTTTGGACTCTTAGCTAAACCCTTGTATGAGGCCCTGAAGGAACCACAGTTACACTGGGATCGACAAAGGAAAAGGGCCTTTGAGGGCTTAAAACAGGCCTTGAAGGAGGCCCCTGCATTAGGCCTCCCAGATCTGAACAAGGATTTCCAGTTATATGTGAATGAAAGGCAAAAATTAGCACTCGGAGTGCTGACTCAGAGACTCGGATCCTGGAAACGCCCAGTGGGGTATTTTTCGAAACAACTGGATCCAGTCAATGCTGGATGGCCGTCATGCTTGCGGGCAGTTACGGCCACAGTGATCCTCATCCAGGAGGCCAGGAAATTGACTTTGGGGAGGAAGATAGAGGTATTTGTGCCTCACATGGTACTGGCAGTTTTGGAACAAAAGGGGGGTCACTGGCTTTCGTCCAGCAGGATGCTACAATACCAGGCAATCCTGAGAGAACAGGACGATGTGGAACTGAAAATGACTAATCACGTTAACCCAGCAGAATTTCTCCGCAGTGAGCAAGAAGAAGGAAAATTGGCACACGATTGCATGGAAGTGATTGAACAGGTACATGCTAGCAGAATCGATTTAAAAGATACCCCAATGGAAAACCCAGACTGGGAATTGTTTACTGATGGATCCAGTTTTGTGGAAAATGGAACCAGGTATGCGGGGTACGCTGTAACAACAGTAAAAACAGTAATAGAGGCAAAAGCCTTGACTCCCGGAACCTCAGCCCAACGAGCAGAAATTATTGCATTAACCAGGGCTTTGGAATTAAGTGTGGGGAAAAAGGTAAACATATGGACTGACTCTAAGTATGCTTTTGGAGTTGTACATATTCATGGAGCTTTGTGGAAAGAACGAGGGTTATTGAACTCTCAAGGGGTTACTATCAAAAATAAAACTGAGATTCTTGCTCTACTGAATGCGGTTCACCAACCTGAGAAAGTAGCAGTGATGCATGTTAGAGGACATCAGAAGGAAGATGGAAAAATCTACGAAGGAAACCGGATGGCAGACTGGACAGCTCGGGAGGTAGCTAGAGAAGTATGGACTCAAATGGCCTTGATACCAGTTAAGGTGAGCCCAGTAACTCCACATTTATTACAGGAACCAAAGTATTCTCCAGACGATGAAAAACTGGCATCTCTGCTGCTAGCCCAAAAGAATGCAACCGGATGGTATGTAACCGGAATGGGACAAGTTGTAGTACCTGCCAGGATCATGAAGGCAATTCTGGAGACAGAACATAATAAATGCCATTGGGGAGCAGAAGCATTGGTGAAATTTCTAAAAAGGGAAGTAGTTTCTAACCAGATGTTAACATTGGCAAAACGGGTGAATGCCATGTGTCCAACTTGTTTGAAGAATAACCCAATAGTTAGGAAACAGATCCAGCTAGGAAAATTACAAGTGGGACCAGAACCAGGAAATTACTGGCAAATAGATTTTTCAGAATTACCGAAAGCACAGAACTATAAATATCTTTTAGTGTATGTGTGCACTTTTTCAGGCTGGCCTGAAGCTTTCCCTTGCCGAACAAATCAAGCAAAAGAGGTAGTCAAAACACTGTTGAGAGAAATCATTCCTAGATTTGGGGTGCCGTTGGGATTGTCATCAGATAGAGGCCCACACTTTGTAGCAGGAATAGTACAGGAGGTGGCTAGGATGCTAGACATATCTTGGGATTTACACACTCCGTGGCGACCTCAATCAAGTGGCCAGGTAGAGCGGATGAATCAAACAATTAAAGGACAAGTTAAGAAAATTTGCCAAGAGGCAAAAATACAGTGGCCACAGGCATTGCCATTAGCATTGCTCAGAATCAGAATCAAACCCAGAGAGCGGTTGGGAGTTAGCCCATATGAAATCCTATATGGGAAACCATACCATGCCAATGTGTTAAAAGGGGATTTGCATGTGCAAGGTGATCAGACAATATTCAGTTATGTCATGACATTAAATAGAATTCTTAATGCCTTAAGGGGAGCTCTGCAGTGGAACCGGCCTATGCCACTGGAAAATCCAGTACATGACATCCAACCAGGAGACCGAGTGTATGTGAAGAATTGGTCCGCCCACCCCTTGAAAGAAACATGGGACAGCCCACGCCAAGTGATCCTGACAACCTACACGGCGGTAAAGGTCGAAGGGATCGACTCATGGATCCATTACACTCGGGTCAAGAAAGTTCCTGTACAATGGGAGACTCAGCTAATCTCTCCAACGCGGATGATTTTTCGCGAAAAATAGCATTTTTGATTGTATTGTTACTGGTACTAACGAAACCAATTCTTGTTAACAGTTCTGTTGTAGTTGCAGTTACCGAACCAGTGGTTGGTGTTATGGAAGGAATGGATGTAAACCTGACCTGTTTTATAACGAATAACCAGAAAGCTGAAGTCCAGAATGTGCAGGCAACCTAGAAGAAAGGTGCCGATTACCCAGAAGCAAACATTACCACAGTTTGGGATAAAGATGCACAAAGAGGTAATACTACATTACAACTGAAGCGAGTCAGGCAAGAAGATATGGAAAGATACATGTGCATTGTAAAATCCCGAAAAGGCTTTGATTACAAGCAAATTAAATTGAGAATAGTGCCCTGGAAATTGAGGAAGAATGCTCCATCCCAGGAATCCGTAGAAATAGAAACCCCTTGGACTGTACAAGATATGTGGGATAGACTTCCTTTGAAGGTGAATTGTTCATTTGTGTTAAAACAAGAGTGTAATCAGACATTGCAAGTCAAATGGTGGAAAGAAAACAACCGAAAGTCATGGGTTAGAATAGACCAAGGAATTAGCTGGTGAGAAAAATCTGGGAAAGGTATAGGATGGTTAAATATTAGTAACCCCAAATTTGGCTCTACTGAGGGAAAATACTTATGTTTAGTGATATGCGAAATCGATGCTGACTATAGAATAAGAATAGTAGAAGCTGGACAAGGAACCAGGCCTACTCACCTAGTAGCCTCAACAGAAAAGAAGCATAGAGAGCTAAGAGATACAGGAGTAGCTGTACATCGAAGTCACGAACAAGAGAATTTAGTTGTAGGGTTGATTAGAGATTTTGGGATAGTGCAAAATGTATCTCGAATTACAGCATGCTTGCCATTTCCACAAGCGGCAGGAGAACCAATTCCATGGGGAATAATTCCCATTCCATTACCACCCGAAACGGTAGAGAACACTTCTACTGTATGTCAAATAGAAAGAAAAGAGAAGGAAATAACAACTACTAAAAAGGAATTTTCCCCCAGATGGAGATATTCATCAATTTAGGACTGCAATAAAAACGGGGGCAAATATGTACCAAAATTTTCATATGGAAGGTCAGGTAACTATGGGTGGTGTTATGACGCTCAAATAAAAGAAATTAAAACAAAACAGCCTTACCAAGAAATTAAGTGTCAAAATATAAGCCAGCAACATGTAATTTGGGATGATTAGAAAACAGTGTGGGGTCCGAGCTTATTAGAACATTACAGTTATATTAGAGCAGTGAACTAGTGTATACAATGGACAAGAAGTCAAAATAAAACGGGTCCATTAGGAGTCTATAAGACAGACACTTCTACAAGAGAAATTAAAGAAACTAGAGAAATTTGGAACTGCACTAAAGTTATTACATGTGACACCCCAGAGAGTCAAATTAGTCTAGCTCCTCTCAGAGTGTTACTCAAGTGGGGATGTGAATGCAAGAAAATCAATCATACAATTCAAGGACAAGTAGTTGCACTTAGCAGGAGCAATGGAATTCAAAGAGCTGTAGGCTGTAAAGAAACTACAATCAGAAGTCCAGGAAATTTAGTTTGAGTAATAGGACATAGACAATAGACCACACATATTCCTATAGATGGACCGGTAACACAAATCACTCTAGGAGTCCCCACCCTTTGTCCTCTATGGAAACAATCAAAGTTGAAATCTAACCGGAAGAAGAGAGAAGTAGACGCATTCACTGAGTTAGAAAACGAATGGCACGAGCCTGATAGTGGAGTTAAATTTGGGTGGGCCTTAGAATCACTATTCGCACCTATAGCCACCTATAGGAACAGAGACATGCTGTACAAATTACTAAGGCAGACTGAGAGATTAGCAGCAGCCACTAAGAAAAGATTCAAAGACATGAATTTGCAATTGCAAGCCACATCCCGAATGACCTTGCAGAATAGGATGGCATTAGATATGCTCTTGCTAAAAGAGCATGGTGTGTGTCAGTATCTAAAAACGAAAGTTGACCATTGCTGTATCCATATTCCAAACATGACTATCGAAGTGGAAAAAGATATCTTTCAATTAGCAAAAGTTGAATCCAAAACAAGAGATATTGAAAAAGAAGCACAACATGATTAGATTGGAGAAATTTTTGAGTCTTTAGGACTTCAGGTTTCTAGATGGGTTTCGTCTGTAATACAGTACATTCTGTTGATTGTAATTTTATTATTAATTGTTTGGTTAGCATATAAGTGTGTTTTAGGAGTTATTGACAAAGAAACAAGACGCACCAGAAGAGTGGTAAAAGCCTTGACAAGAACCAACGAGATGCACCTGTCTCACCTGCCTCCTCCGAAGTATGAAGTTGCTACGGGGCAGGAAAATCCAGCATTTGAAAGATCCGATGACAACTGAGAAGTTGAGCATCCTTGCAGAAGACTGAAGAATGCTCAAAAGGGGGGAATTGTTGCCATTTGATTATATAAACTGTATTAAGAAAATAGTGAACCTTAATAGTTGACATTAGTAGTAGTCATGCTAAGGCTTGGTAGGCCGCATTTAACCTACAGATGAACTATCATAGTAGATTTTGTAATGTAAGCAGTGTAGTTAAGAAATAATCACATATCTTAAGGAGTGTATCCAGTTATCTAAGGAATGTACCTTTTGGCAGAAGCTTAAATGTCAAAGAGATTAGGGTACCAGGTATTGAAAATTAAGTAAGAATCTGTTGTGATGAAGAAATCATGTAAAGAAACATATAAAAACCCTGTAAATTTTCTGTGAGATGGGGCTCTGTCTTTGGACATTAGTCCACAGGCTCCCGGGCCCTCAATAAAGCACCGCATAAACGACTTCGGTTGTTTGTGTCTTCTTCGGATCGGGCAACACTTGGACTGGAACTCCATTCTTTCATTCCTTTCAGGCATCATCTCAGGAGAACTCGTGCAACACGTTTGCTTTCTTTATAAGAAGAATAGCTGTTCAACCATAAATTAAAATTTTCTAAACAAAAACATGGTTAGATGCTTGGGTCACCCCATTTGCTGCTCTTGTAATCTAGTTTTTGTTACTTCTCTGGATCTATGTGCATACTTGACATATCTGGAAAACAGGAATTGTAATCTTTTAAACTGAAGAGGCAAAAGGAAAAAAAAAAAGATGCATCCAAACTTAGTGCTCTCTTTTTTTTACAAACACCACTTGTCTGTGAGTCAGTTTGCTGATCTGTATGACATTTACATAAATATTTACCCAAATCACCAGGGGTTGTGAATCTTCATGAATCATTGTTGGTGAAACACTTTGTAATCTTTGCATGAAGAGTAGCACATGTATTCAGAGTATGGATCTAATTAAAGGCAGAAGATAAATGAAAAAAAAAAAAAAGATGACAAAAATATCACTTTTTTTTTCCTTTTAAATTGATTTAAAATTTTTATCTTATAAATGCAAATCTTTCTTTTTCACACAAACATAATATGGTTGGTACACATATTGGTGATGATTAGGACACAGTTTCAGCATATTTGAGTTTCTTCACTTTTATTAAGAGAAAAAAGCAGGTATTGCTAGCATACAGTATTTGAAATTCATGTCAATGTCAATTTATTTTACTCTTTCTATGTAGAAATATCCACCAGAATGATTTAACTTAAAATATTATAACATTAAATGCTCTTAATTCATATGTAGACCAAGCCTTTTCTGGCAAAATTCTTTGCTTCAAGAAATGGGTAAACTAAATGAGCATACTGGCTGCTTCACTTAGCTGTCATCTCTCTAAAGGCTCTGTGAGTAAGCCTGACACACTTCATCTCTCATGTCACCATCATCTACATGCTTCTGTTAGTGTCTCCCATGTTAAGCTTTATGGCATCTTCAGTCAAAGAAATACAAGTGAGGTGAAGTGTGGGACTGGAAATGAACAAAATAACTAGGAGATTGATTTAAAAAATTATCCTGATGCTTGTGTGCACACAGCCCTAGTTCCTAATATCAGTGCATATAATTCAGCACTGCAGGACAGTCTGTATTTGATGCTTGTCCTAAGCCAGGCACAAAGAATTGCCAGCTGACAAGAATCCCCTCAAAAGGGGCAAGTGAGGAAATTTGAGAACAACCTAAGAAGCTTGTCATTTATGGAGAGAGTATCTTATCTGATTCTGAGTGAAAACTAGAGGGATTGATAACCTGAACTACAGATTTTGAAAATTGAGATAAGAAAGTGCCTTATGTAAATAGAGAGGGTTTTCCTATTCTTTCCTTATCCTTTCTTACTACAACTTCTAAGATTATTCCAGCAGTACTAGGATTGTTAGGTAAAATACAGTCTTTCTCTTGTCGATTTTAAGTCAAAGAATACAAGTGTAGCTAAAGTATTTCTGCCACCTCTGTATTGTCACAAAATGAAAAATGTTATTTGTTAAAAAGGAAACAAAATAATACTATAAAACCATTAGCTAAAATATAACTTCTTATGGTGAATTTAATAATGCTTGGGTGGCACATTGTCTGAGAGAAGTGCTGGGTGGTGTCAAAATAGTTACATTCTTCACAAGGACACAGCACATGTCCTTGTTATCAATTTTGTCTTTATCAGTAATTTCTGTAACAGCAAGAGCTTCTATCCAAAATAATAAGGGACTTGAGCTTTTGATTTTTCACCAATATCTGAGCAAGGTATGTTGTTATCTGGTTTTTCTGCTGCTTCTGTCACCTTCTTTCCAATGCTAAATTAATCATGCAGGTGACCTTGCTGGTTTTTATTAAGCACAGCAGGCTATATGAGCTATTGCTGGAAAAGTGTGACATTGCTCAACTAGTGGGGTCCTACATCTATTTTTTTCTAATATAGTTTCACTGCCACTTCTAAGTACAGGCTATATTTCTGCTGTCATGCACAGTTTCTTTCCTTTGCCATAAATTAAAAATAATCATGCTGTTAAAAAGAAAGTACAGCATAATAAGGTATTCTGTAACTGCTTATAAACAAAAGAGCTTTTTATAAAATGCTGGATTGCGTCAACTTTCCATGAAACAATGATGCTGAACATAGGAATCATATAACCTGGGCAGCTTCCATATCAACATAGATTGAATGTGTACATCAAACTGAAATTTGACAATAAAGGTCTCAAAAAAATTCAAGCAAATCTGAAATGGCAGCGCATGACTACGGTACAGCTACAGTACAGTACCACTGCATGATTCCAGAGAATGGGCAGGAGACCATCTGGAAACTCCAGACATATTGGTCTGATCCCCTAAATTTGCCACAACAGTAAGGAAATAGTCAATAAGACTTTCTATCTCACATTTTGAATTCCTTAATATTTGTGAACAAGAGCATGTCATTTGGGAAAGTAAGGCTACTTCTGTAGCAAGGATCTAGCTTTTTATGCTCATGATTCATCTTGCATAATTATGAATGAATTGTCTTACAAATCTCTGTTCCTAGATTTATTTTGGGAAGCATAACCAAACTCTGCTCCTGAAGCCCCTGAAAAGTCCCCCAATTTAGAGTTTATTCTGTTCAGACATCTGCAGATCTGCAGTGGATCCTCTGGCCTAGTGTTAGAGAAGTTTCTGACAGGCACAGGACCTAAGAGCAAGGATCTGATGTGTTGGGGGCGAACATCGTTGTGATATAGTAATTAGAAACACTGCTGTAATGCAGGAGACAGAGCTACTTTTCTAGTTGCATTGATGCATGGAATTAAGCTTGAAAGATTATTTCAGTGTGCAAAGCATGATGCAAATAAGAGGTGAGGTGGTAAAGCTGTAGTCTGATACCAACCATTGAGTTGTTCCATGGAGGGGGGGACCTCACTTGCCGATGGAGCACACAGCTGCAGTGGAGGCTGCTGGGGCCTCCTCTGTCCCTGACACTCGATCAGCTCTGCAGGACAAGGCACCTGCCAGCCAGGTGCCTCAGGCATGCTGATGGCAGCTGGAAGAGAGACTACGTAGCTCTAGCTAGGAGGAGAATTAAATACCAGCCTGCTTGGCTGTAAGACATGAACAGTGTTTCCTAGTTGTTAAGTGTTTAACACAGCAACCCAAGTGTTTTCACCATACTTCATGAATGTGACAGTTGATTATGGGATCAATTGACTGAAAAGGGAGATTCAGAAGAAATTAAACCATGTCCCTGAAACAGGCATGCAGAAAGCTATTTTCAAATGAGACATAGAGAACACTTAGAAAAATAGGTTAGTTAGCATTTTCAAAGGATTTGTGAAAACAGGAGACTATTGGCCAATGTTGGGATGCCAGTGTGGCTTGACAGGCTGTTTACAGCTTCAAAGGAACATCTGGACACATGCATGCAGCAGTAAGGATGAATGAAACACAGACCACTTGCCTACTGGCAGTAGATACTGCACTGGACAACTTTAAATGATTTTGTGGATGCTGCAGACAACAGTTGTTATTCTCCTAGAGGGGGGAGCTATATAAATAGAACGACATGCCTATGATCCCGATTAGCTGACTTTAAACTTTGAAGATCAAAAGCCTTCAGGATATACTGCTGGGGAAGAAAGGATACTGATCTCCTTGACAGGTCGGAGGGATGGGATATGCAGGAAGGATACTGGCTCGCTAATTACTACCCCAGCTAGCCGGGACCTTAACACCTTGGAGATGTTTCCCGCTTTCCTGTAGGACCGTAACCGTAACACCGTGGCTGGACTCCCCTGAAGCGCAGGCAGGTATCGCCTTTCCTTGCCAAGCGCGGGGAGAACGAGGTGGGGGGAAGGTTCCGAAGTCCAGGGATGAGAGGCGCATCCTGCGCTGGGGGCCGGGGACCGCCGGCGGGCAGTGCGCAGGGAGCGCCCCGGCGCTCCCCGGCCCCTTCCCCTCCCTGCGGGGCGGGTTCGGGCCCCGCCGCAGCCTCCCCCCGCGTTCGCCGGTAGGCGGCACCGCCGCCCGCCTTCCTCCTCCTCCTCCTCACCTTCGCCGGGCGCCGCGCCGGGTGACCCAGATCGCGTCGGCGGCGGCAGCTCGGTGTCCCTCCCGGCTCGGAAGGACGGCTCGGGACGGCGGCTGCGCTGCGCTGCGCCGCGGGGATGGAGCGGCGCGGAGCGGTGAGTGCGCGGCGGCGGCGGGCCCCGGCGGCGGCCCCGCGGGTCGCTTAGCGACGGGAGGCGGCTCCGGGCATCGCATCGCAGCTCCCTGCACCGCTTCCCTCCCCCGTTCACTGCCCGGCGGTGGGAGAGAAGTTTTGCCCCTCTGAATGCGGGACGCTTTATGGGAAGACCCTGCGGCGTAAGGAAATTTGGAGGCTCTGAGTGGTTTGCGCATTTGTAGTTGATTTTTTAATTTTTTAAATTTAATTTTTATTTTTTCTAACGGCTCCATCCTTTATAAATGTAGAGGAGGAGGCCGGCACTGGGCGGCCGCCAGGCGCACGGCTCTGCGGCTCCGCAGTGGGCTCTGCGCCCTGCCCTGCCCCGCAGCCCGCCCGGCGCGGGGCCGCTGGCCTGGCTTGTCCCGCCGCACCTGCCCTGGGCTCTGTGCACCTCAGTTACACCAACGTGTGCAGATAATAATGATGACTTCTTTTTTCCGTGGCACTCTCTTCTTTCCCGCCTCCCCTTCATCCCCCCCACTTGGTCATTGTGTATTGAAGTTACACTTGCTCCGAGTTTATTCCAGGATTGATGTCTTTGATGTTTCCCTTTGTCCTCACCGTTTCTGCTTTTCTTACAATTTCCTTTAAAATGGCTAAAAGAGGGTAGCGAAAGTGTGTGTCAGAATGGGGGCGATGAGGGAGAGGGAAGAACAACACCTTTGTCCCAATTCAGTCAACTCAACAGTCAGATCACAACAAGCTGGGTTTTTTGTGACAAAGGCATTTGAAACAAAGAAGCCATTTTAGAAACTGAAAGAAATTTATTTTGTGGCTTGCATGCTTTAGTAAATCCAGGTTTTCCTTCTTCTCTCTTCTGCTGCCCCCCTGCTCCTCCTCCTGCATTCCCCGTTATTCTAATTTATCCTAAAATGAAACAGAATAGAAAAAATAGCATCTCTAAAATCCTGCATCATCCCTGTACTCTACAATAAGCTTACTGATTGCCTTCTGTTCCAATCATTTTATTGCACATTTTTAAAGAATGTTATTTTTTAGGCTGATGAATAGTTGAATCAGTTGAGTGTGATAAGAACATCTCATCTCCCCAGGAACAGAACAGCAAAAGCCTCATTATGTTTAGTAATTTGGTAGGTGTTGCATACTTATATCTCTTTAGCAAAGTGCAGGTTCAGATGAGACTGATTCTTAGGAGAGCCTGCTTTTCTCCGACTGTCTTAAAAAATGTGGGCCACTGTGCTGCCAAACTGAACAGGTGGAGTTACATCTAGAAATACCCATTGACTTGTTCAGTTCTCATAATCTGTGTATCATTTTAAGAAATATTTCAACTAAAACTAATGCAAAACTACATTGCTGCAGCAAATGACTTATCAAGGCTAATAGAAGCTTGGAGACAAGAGGCCTATGATTTTTCAAGAGTGAAATCATGTGACAGCATCAGATGCTGTATGTATCACTCTAAACAGAAAATGGGCAGAAGATGATTCCAGGAAAGCAGCAAACAATGGAAAAATTGTGTGATGGAATGCATTTGTTAACTTTCCTACTGGCTCACTGATACACAGTAAAACATGTTCTGCTGGTGTAAAAACCTGCTATGGCTGAGCACATAACCAAAGTGTCTATGAACCCGTAGCTAGCTCAAGTTTTGAGGCAGGGCTTTATTAACCATCAGCATCACATTACCTTCACTGACATGTTTGAACCCAAGAATTTCCTGTGCTCAAACATCTTCCTGTTGCTCTTGACAGGGAATTGCAGCCCCCTGAGCTAAGCTATACTTAAGTGGTTAACTTCAAGGCTGTTGCATTAAGTGACTATTTTGTTATCTATCATCTTCCCTGCACAAACAGACTTGCTGCTGGCTGCAGGGAAAATGTTGTTGCACAAATGCTGGCATTTGTAGGGCTCCAGACTGCTGCTAGTATTTAAATAATCTTTTATTTTAAAGCTAAGCTGTGATCAGCTATAAACCAATTTTTATGTTCAGTTGTACAGTCTGGGCATTATAAGTATACAGAACCAGGCAAGCTTTATTTTTCCCAAGAGGTCATTTGAAGTGTTAGCAGAAAATTGCAAGAAGAACAAGCTTGGGTTGCCTGGAGATCAAATCTTGTTGGATTTAATGCCCTCTGGCTCATAAGACTACATTTTAATTTTTTTTTATGAACATCTGCTCAGCTTTCTTGATTGGAAAGCTTCTTTCATTTGACATTCCTTTTAAATCCCTTGCTTGGTAATGCAGGGCAAAGGACTGCATGAAATAAGTTACTCTTTGAATACAAGCTTTGGGAAGGAGACCTGAAAAGTAAACTCTAGAGCAGAGCTTACTGGAATACTGAGAAGGAAACTAGGTGGTGAGATTCTAAACAATAAAGAAGGATAAAGTAAGGAAAAATAAAATGAAAGATGAGACGGATGTAAAAAGATGTGGAGTATGTTTGTGGTCATGCAGGACTGTGGCTATGGTTCAGGCTTAGCATCCTCAGCATTCATCCAACATGATACAGGCTCAGCCACCTAACTGAGCTCGAGTGCTGAGCTGTCCTGTACTGCAGGATTTGCCAAGCCTGAGCTGGAGGTGGAAATTTTGCTTGTTCCTGCCAGGCAGTGGAAAGGGAATTATGACAGCAGAATCTGTGGGAGCAGCTTCCCGAGTCACTACTTAGTGGTACAAGGGACTGCATGAGCACTCCTTTTCAAGGCAAAGCAAGCATTGTGGTGGCAAACTGACCTGATGTTGCCTTGAGACACATTATGGATATGTTTACACTAGTGATTTGGCTTACATCCGGCTTAAGTATCTGACACATCCTCCAAAGGCCTTCTCCAGTTGCCTTGCAGTGGTTCAGGTCTCAGAGCAGTCTGGCTGCAAGAGATCTGAACTCTCCCATTGAAACTAAACCAGCACTTCTGCTTAGGGAGTGTTCCCTTTCAATTGCTGAGCCTTTCATGAAAGATATTGGTTTCTTTAAAGTACCTCCCAGCTGTAGTCTAGTGAGCAGTTCTCATTCGCTTTAGCATAAAACCAATGAAGAGCCCCACACCACCTTCATCAGCTTCAAGTGTTTCTGGCAGTTTGTTCTGGAGCACAGCATCTTACTCCTCTGCAAAATGTGAGCAAACACTTCTCAGCTTTCTGTTACAGCTAAGAGGCCCTTCAAGAAGATAGTTTCTAGCCCTCCCAGTAGTAAAAGTACCTGAGTGAAGTGGAGCAATTTGGCATAGTGTTTTTATCTCATCCTAATTTGTCTGCAGATCTGCAGGCTGTATCTGTATCTAGTTCAGACAGATACAGCCACAGACAGCAAAAGGAGCCTGGGGAACAGGAGAAATATAGGAGCTAGAAAGACTGGAATTGAAAGCAATTGACAATTTAAGCAGGTGAAATTGCAATTTGTTAGAGCAAAGCTAGGAGGTGCAGTAGTGGTCCTCAGGACTGTGTCTATAGGGAACTGTGTAACTGTGAGCTCTTCCCTCTCTGGTAGGAAATTACATCACAGGCATTTTTAGTCTAAATATAGATGTCTTCACTAATGTTTTTCAAGCAAATTTCCCGACTTTTGTTCTTCACCTTTCTTTGTGGACTAGTCTTGGAGCACTTGAGAAAAAATAGGTGAAAATGTTTTGGGGGGACACCAACTGCAACCTGGTTTTCAGTCCAGGGACCTGGTTGGAGCTACTCCAGCATCTGTATAGGGTGTTTTGTTTAAAAACAAACTTCCTTTCCCCATCCTATGCAGTTTCAATTTCAAGCACTTGGCAGCAGCATTTCTGTTGGTCTGTGCTCGGCACTGATGTAGCTGTAGCTTCTGTAGTAGCTATGTATTTTGCTTTTTCAGGGAAGGATACTCAGCTAAATTAAGGGACAAGACCGAACCCAAAAGAATTAGCTATACAAAGTCCTGTCTCTGCAGCTCTCTGTATCATCCTTCTAACTTGGCCATGGTTAACCAATGTTTTCTGATGCTGCATAAGAAGGAAAGGCAGTTTCTGCAAAGGAGACTTGTTTAGGGCTGTGTACAACTGGCTGTCAATTTCACAGACATAGAAGTTATTCCTCTCTCTCTCTCTCTCTACATACATGTATATATACCATCTGGCATTTAAGCCCCTATTGTATGCCTGTGTTCATGCCCGCGTCTGCCAAAAGTGAACCAGTAAGTTTCCTAGGACCCCAAAATTGATACTATTTTACTTGCTCAACTGAGCAAGGGCCTTTGTGGCTAGTTACAGATTGCACTAATGATTGAAAGAGGTTTTCTAATTATTTTTATTACTTTTTTTTTTGTAGCCTTATTAATATATTTGAAAAATAGAATTACATCCCTACCTTTCATTATCTTCCAGGATGACTTGGATGTTGAGACTCGTTCATGGCATAGCAGCAATTTGTTATTACGCTGGTAATACTTGCACAGTCATGTTGTGTGCAAGAAAAATTGGGCCCCTTAGTACAAAGCTGTCCTGTGGTCATGGAAACTATAGTCCTCTTCTGGTAGGCAGTTATAAGAGCAAGTCTCTTATTCCCTCTCCCACTCTGCTCTCACAAAGCCATATCCATATCAACATTGGCTTGGATGTGTGCCATCAAACAGGTTGTTCCTCTGAAACACTAAAATCAATGTGGGGTTTGTTAATTTTGGGCTTGCTAGGCCTTCATGCTGTCAGTGTTAAAGCAGCCTGAGGAGAACAGATGGGTTGAAGGAGGAAGAGAGGAGTTCTTGCTGAACTGAGTGAGGAAGGGAAAGAAATGGTGGTGCTCCCAGAAGATGACATGGAAAACAGGACATACCATAAGCACAAATCAGGAAAAGGCCATACAGCCTACTCCCCAGTTTCTCAAACAGGACTACAACAGTGTCTCCAATGGTCTGAGATAGTCATGTTCTTCTTTGAACCTCATTTGTCCTCACCAACATGTGCTATTTTGTACCGTTATTATTGCACGGATACGATCAGTTCATACTGCTAAATTATTATGGGTGTATCTGCTGCAAGGGTTCTAGAAACTCATTTAATGTAATCCCTTTTAGTTTTTCTATCACTTTACACTTACAAGGTTAAGAGTAAGACTATAAGAAATAAAAGTATGCCCACTTTTCTAAGTGGGAAGAGACACTGAAGGAAGATTTTCAATGTTGCAGTGTTTTAAGAATAAATGCTTTATAGCAATCTTGTCAATCATACTGTCCTGGTCTGTATTCCTCTTGGCTCCACTTTGTTCCTCTTCCCCCGTCGTAAGTTTTCAATGGTCTTCATGTTTCTTCTTTCTCTTTTCTTCCCACGTGGTCTTCTCCCCTCTTTCCGGTTATATATCAAATCTTTGCCAGCATCCTTTTCTGTCTGAGAGTGGGCACCCAAAAGAAAGTAACGGTCTGGTTGAACCAAGCAGGAAGTGGCAGACAGAAGAGCACCACAGCACCTTGCACTTCCCTTACCACTCACTTTTTTTTTTCTTGCTTGGTTGAGAAAATACATTTTCTACCACATAAAAATGGTTCCTATGCCATGCTTGAAAGGGTGTTTCGTAAGTCTTCCTTAGCAGCTGGTATAAGTTCATTGACCTTTGAACCATTCTTTCCATCTTTACCTTTTGCAGATCTTCATTGCCTTTTCCTCTTATTTTGTCGTGTCAGTGTGATGTTTGTGTTGATTTAGCCCTCATTTTTATGAATGTCCCTGGCTCCAAAGTCCTTCATAGCTTTCTTTCTCTACTGCTCATAGAAGAAGTGTTTGACTTTGATGCTACTTGGAGGTATCTTAAGCTACAGAAAGGTGAAGGGAGTCTTAGCGTGGTCACTTTTACAGTTGTGCAAAGCTCTTGTTAATAGAAATAAAAATTTGGTAAGATACTTAACAACTCTTCCAAGTTGAGTGGATACTGGCTGGTACATAGGCCTGTCTAGACAACAGATTTGGATAGATGCCCTGGAGTGGGGGTTTTTTTGTTGTTTTTTGTTTGTTTGTTTGTTGGGGTTGTGTGTGTGTGTGTGTGTGTGTGTGTGTGTGTTGCCATTCAAATTTTTTCCCTAAAGAAGGGCTTAAACCTGGTTCAACCAGAAAATGGAGTTTACAATACATATTAAAGAAACTTTAGAGAAGTTTCTAGTTTCTGTGATAAAACAGATGATTTCTTCCACTTCTCCTCACTTCAGACACTGGTAAAAACAGAGTGATCTACCCTGCACGTGTCCTTCTGGGCAGCAAATGCATAACCAGGGCTTCCAACAAGGTCATGTACTTGGAGTTGTCCTGATTTCCTACCTCCTGGGCTGCAGAACATCTCACTGAGCAGCAACCAGGAGATTAAATTGTAGGCCATGAAGTTTGCAAAATAACTGCAGTGGAATTTTAGATCCTCCTGTCTGCTTAATAAGTTTGTTCCTCTTTTATTGTGGTCCACCTGCAGGCTGCAGGACCTCAGGCAGCAAACGGCCTGCACAACACTTACTATAGGATGCTTATGGTTTCACAAGTGTGGTGCTTTATGACATCATCTAACTGGCTGACTGCATGGGAGGTCATTATTCTTGAATCCTGTCTTGGTAAAATTGCAGAAGGAAACACAGAACCTCTCATGGATCCTACTTACTTCTACTCTTACATGTCTGTCTCTCAGAGCTCTGTGGAAAAGTTGCCACTTCCATGCCAAAGTAATCTGGTGAAATGATGGGAAAATTGTAACACACAGAACAATTTTTTGTTAGATCAGTATGAATTGTGTCTGATCTTCACTAAATTCCTGTGTAAATAAATTGATTTATGCTCCTCTAGCTCAAAAGCTGAGTTTGGCTTTTGTCCTGACACCTCTGGTATCCTTCTCTTTTTTAGAGGGGAAGGGTCAGTTAAACTAGATCTCAGTCCTTAGTTTTACATGCTTTCAGACTGATACTTGGTGTGAGTATGGCTGAGTTAACTCTGCTTGGTCTAAGAAAGTATAACAGATGTTGGAAAGGTGAGGGAATGGATAGAACAAGAATCTCTGGTGTGAATCTATTGGCATTGCAGATCTGTATGTAACCTGTTGATAGCATGATGTTTCTTCCCCACAAACTACTATTTGTTAGGAATTGATTGGGCTTTAAAGCAAGTCTAGACTTCAGTTAATTTTGGTGGCAAGGGAATATTTCACCTTTACATTTTAACTTGTACCCTCCATTCATCTCTAGGCAATGGAGTGGAAACCAAAAAGGGAGGGAGGGGCAAAAGCACATTAGTCATTCACTTTTAGAAATAGTATTTTGGGGTTTTTTTCCATGAAACTTCTGCAGTAATTAGTCTGGGAGGTAGCCAGGAAGCCTCTTTGGATTTTATGCATCTAGCCTTGTAGGATTTATTCTAAACTTGAAGGATTTTTTCTAAAAAGTGTGATGTTTTATTTAGAACACACTTCCTTGCAATACAAGCTGTAGTACAGTGTGTCTGGCAACAAAGCAAGTGGGCCAGAAACATTCCACTGCAACCCATGTAGACACATATGAGCCACCCAGATGAAGCTGCTGTTCTCCTGGGTGAACTCGTTAGTGGTAAAGTGAAAATTCGTGAGAAGTGACTAAAAATTAAGCATTTTTATAATGTACGAAGGAGGGGGGCGGAGGAAGTTGCTATACTTTGAAGACGGTTTTCAAGCATGAGAACTACATTTTTAGCTGATATGTCATTTACTCAATGCTCTTCTGGATAAAATACACTTTCTTCAATATGTAAAGTGAGCTTGTTAAGGATGGACACACTAGAGACAGAGACAAGACTTAGATACTTTAATTCCTGTTGAATTTAGGCATCTGATTACATTTCTAGAAATTTATGGTATTCTGGGTTGTGGAGAGCTTCCTCTATTTTTACCTTTATTTTCCTTTATTTTATTTTAAGAAATAGACTTATTATTAGAAATAGAATTACTAGTACCCAGCAAAGTCTTCACCAGTCACCTGAAGTGACTTCATATAGTTTTGTCCTTTCTTTCCATTTTTCAACATTGTAATAGAGCAGAGCTAATAGAAATTGAAAAAAGTAGATTATTGTCACAGTTCTGCATGCAAAGTGCATCTGGATGCATGAACATTTCCTTTGTTGGATTTCTGGGATTTAGTTTGCTTTGAACAGTCAGGTAGAGAACCCCAGCCTTTTTCTTTTAAAGGGCAGAGATCTACAATGAAAGGTGGAGATGCTTCTACCATGCCGAGTTCTGGTTTGATGTTACCTTCATCAAACTTCAGGTTGTCACTGAGCCAAAATCTGCCAAAATCTGAGGAATTACAGCATGTAGACTGAATTGAGTGGTGTTAGAGGTAACTTGCCATGTGAGATTTGACAAGTTCTCTTGAACCCAAATACAATCCTACATGACTGTCTCTTAGGAGAATTGTAAGACCCTCTTGATCCTTCCTTATATTCGTAATGCTTTGAAAAGGCTGTAATGGACTGAAATGCTAAGTTAGAACTACAAAATTAGAGGCTTTCAAAGCACTCTTCTGCAGCTTGAGAGAAGCTGGGGGTTTTGTGCCCTCTGCCTCCCCAACTCTGCTGTGATTTTTAACCTTTTGTTTCAGGGCTCTTTTTCTTTTTATTGCGTAATTGTGTGGTATGTGCTTATGCTCATAGGACTAAAGTTCTGTTAAATTTTACCTCATATCTAGCCTTGCCCTCACTCTCCTAGTGAAATACAAGAATGTAAAATGTCTGTGTGTGATGGAGATTAGAAGTGGAAAAAATCTTATTACCTGTGACAGTGTGACTGAAGTCAAGTCCTGCTTATTAGGGTCATCAGTCAAGTATGACATTTTGTTCCAAGATTTTCCTCTAAAGAATGCTTGATGTTGAGTACAGCCTCATCTTGGGCACATAGAAATGAAAATAACCTTCTGAGGTTGTGCTGAGATGTGCTGAGATGGGAAACTGAGCTCACACAAAACAGGCATCCACTTTTGATCTCTAAGGTGTCTCCTGCCAGTGGCTGCATCCATTGGAGTCCGTCAAAGCCACTTCTGAGCCAACAGAAAACATTTGAACTGCATGGAACAGGTGACCTGTTCTTGAGACCTCTTCTGGCAATAGAGCTGTTTCCCAGGATGTCCTCTGAGTTGGAGAGGTCTGAGCAGTGTTGTTGCTATAACATTCGAATACCTCTAAATTATTATGCGGTTTTTTAAATTAAGATACTCAGGTTTTACTAGTTTGTTTAATACACTTGAAGTGATTTTTACACCACCTTTGGGCATGAATGCAAGATGGAAGATGCAAGTAGGTATGTGTCTATTCCATGGGATAGCTAGATAAAAAATACTTGCCTAGAATTAGAATGGCTTATCAAACTGAGGTCCTAGAGTTGTTGGGGTTTTATTTGTATTTGGGGTTTGTGTATGTTGTGTGTGTGTGTCATTGGCATGGCCTTTGTAGACTCTCATTCTTGAACTGTAGGACCATAATATGACTTGTTTATGGTCAAATTTCATGGTGGAGGCTTTTGATGGGAGTGATGGGGAGAGATGAGAGAGGGAATGACTTTGTTCCATCCTAAAGCTAAGCTTGTTTCTTGGGGAACATTGCAAAGTATACTGAGAGGTGGGTGGCACTTAAACTGATAAAATAGCAGGCACTTGGGCACCCTGTCAGTAGTATCTCTATAACACTATAGTATTAAGAGTATTTGGGTATAATGCAGGATATCTGAGATCACCCCATGAGAGTGACTGTGGGGGAAGCAGAGAATCAAAGGCTGGAAGGGACCTCAGAGTATCTCTGGCCCAACCTCCTGCCCACAGCAGGGTCAGCTTTGAGGTCAGGCTTCTCAGGGCTTCATTTGTTTGGGACTTGGAACCTCAAAAGTGTCTTTGAGCAACCTGCGCCATTACCTGACTGTCCTCTTGGGAACAGACTTTGCCCTGTATCCAGGCTGAACCTCTCCTATTTAAGTTTTTGCCTGTTGTTTTTCCGCTTCCTGTCTTGTGCTGCTGTAAAGACTCCATCTCTTGAATTTTCAATGACATCCCCATAGGCAGTGGAGGTGCTGTTATGTCCCTGCCTGGAGCTGAACAGCCTCAGCCCAGTGGCCCCTCATGCCAGTGGCCTGTGCTTAACTCCCTTACATTTGTTAGTGTCTTTGGTGTATTGCTGGGGCCCCAAACTAGGCAGTGGCTAAATATGGCCCAGAGTGCTGAGTAGAGAAAGATAATCTCTTCCCTCAATCTGCTTACTGGCTCTGCTTGTGTTCATGTAGCCCAGAGTGCTGTTGTCTGCCTCCTGCTGGCTTCCAGCCAACTTGTTATCCTCCAGTACCTCAAGGGACATTTCATAATGTGTGTCCTCTATTCTTCCCCTTTCCAATTCTAGTTATCTCAGATAGATGTTTGAGCTACAGAAGCCCTAACATTCCCATCAGCAAAAAAAAAGAGGAATATACGGTAGCAAAATACTTTCGGTGACATAAGACTCAAGCCTATTGTCCCTCAGAAATAAATAAATGTAGGCTTTTGAGGTGAATGAGGAGTAGATGCCAACCCAGGATACCCCTGGAAAGAAAAGCGGCAACCTGAAATCAACATCATGGTGATGGCATTCAGAAGAACGTACTTAAAACATACTTTAAACTGCAACAACTAAACTTAAAAATAAATTACTTGATTTGGGTTTTTTTGGTGGGTTTGGTTTTTTTTTTTGGTAATCTAATGATCCACATAAACAAAGTATTATATCCAGCCTGCTCACATTAATGTTTCTGATTTATTTTTTTTCTTCAGCACACCTACTCTTGCTTTATAATTGGAATATACATTTAAAAGTGTTTGCAATATACCAGGTTGCAAATATCCATTAACTTGCAAAACAAAGATTGTGGAGGGAACTACCTTGGGTTTATATTTTACTCTGATAGTATGGTGATTTATATTAAATAGCACAGCTTTTCCCTGAAGCTGTATCTGCAGCTTTATTGAAGACAAACAAAGCAAACCCTCAGCTTTAGATAAAGAGGTGACGTTTAAGGCTTACTCTTGATTTCTTTAAGCCTCCAGCAACTGTTAACCTTTCAGATTGATGTATGTTTTGCTATACAACTAAAAAGATCATAAAGTCACAAGAAATTCGAATAGTTGATGTTTATTTAAGGAAAGCTTCATTTATATTTTGAGACAGATCTTGCAATAGTTTTGCTGTTGTCTGTGGTTATAGTAGTACTGCTTCTCTTCCAAGAAAAGCTGTGGTTAGTTTTAAGAGGGGAAGCTGCTGTCTAGTTTAAAATAAACTGGAGGAAACAATTGGCAATGAATGGGTAGGTGGGTGTGTTGTTGGAGGGAGTAGGAAGCTGCTTTATGGAAGTGATGTGGTATGGGATAAAATCCTGCAAGATGAGAACATGAGCATGTGGGAAACCCAAACTTCATCCTCACCCCATCATTCTCAATATAGAGCCTTAGAACAGGAATGAATCTCTTCATGTCAAAGAGCAAATTTCAAACATTGAGTCTAGAGGCTTTCTGTAGTTGTAGGTTCAAGCTACTTCTAGGGAGATAGTGGAAGATTGCTAACAAAGTCAAATCTATTTGTCTTTAGACTTACATCAGCTGCATGACTTAAAATCAGGAAAAGCTGAAAAACTGACTACAGAAGAAGAGAAGTATCTTGAGGGTACCTTAGTGAGAAAATGTGTGTATAGCATAAAGCTGGAACATTTTCTTAAGCCATAAAAAACCTTGCAGCTACAAGTTCACATGAATGAAACCATGTGAAAGCACAAACTCAGGCTCTGAGCAGTGCGTAGGTGCTGTGGCCCACTGACTGCTCCTCAGTACCTGCTGGCTCTGGGTGTCCTGCTGTCTTCAGAATTTTGTATTTCAAAAATACAAAAAAGTCTCTCCAAATCCATAACTGCTGTCAGCTTCTCAACTGAATTGTATAGTTGTTGTGCCCTTTCTTTCAACAAATTCATAAACATTTATTTACAAGATTATCACTTGTAGATGAGAATCGTTTTCTCATGTGTCTTTTTTTTCTACAAGTGGACCTTGAAAGCCTTCCTGATCTGCAGACATCCAACTTGCTGAGGAAGGTCTTTCCTAAAGAAAATAGGAGGCTGGAAGTCAAGTCCTTCTCCATAAATAAAATGAGTATGTGACTTCTTTGAGTTTTTTTCTAAGCATGCCTAATGGCAAGGGAGATTTTTGTAAATTCTGAATTGTTGATAGAATGTATCATCCTAAACTAGGGCTGTTCTTCCTGTTCACTGAGATGCTGTAACAACCTCATTGGAAGTAAAGTTTCACTTATTAGAAATCTATTACATTTTGAGATAAGAAGAGATTGTCAGAAATTAGGTCTTCTGGCTCTACAGGCTTATGAATAGTTGAACTTAGCTGTAAATTGTGGAAATAATCTTTTTTCAGAGTTTAAATACTGTTTTCTTCACAGAAAATCTTTACTGAACTCCTCTAGAGGATCACTTATGGAGGTACAGAGAATGCTGCCCCCCAGTCCTACTTATTTAAAGATGACTGTAAATTCTCTCCTGATTTTAAAGCTTCTCAGTTTATCCTGGATGTAAATAGCCTAATGCTATCTGTATGTGTGTGTTCACAGAAGTGAACTGTTTCAAGAACCACAGGGCATAATGTTGATTTATATCCCTGTACGTAGCAGATGACAGCATTTAGAAAGGCTGTCTGCCATACACAAAAATGAAACTTTTTACCTTACAAACCAAGAGAGCAAGATTCCCTGTACTTTTGTTTGAGCTGGAAGTCTTACCTCTAGATCTTAAAGCCCTCTTGTTAATAGAGTCAGGTGGATTGCTTTTGTGCCTCTGTGGAGTAAACTGCTTTTGAGGCCATGGCCTTTCCATGGACCCAGTTATTAGCTGGGCCTGTACTGTAGGGAACTGGCTGTTGAACTTGCAGGGTGAACTCTTTCTCTCCACACTGAAGGGTTTTGATATTGACTTCTATGGCATCAGGTCTTCAGCTGTCAAGATTTTTTTCTCTAGACTTCCCCACACACATATTATTTAAAAGGGAGAGAGCAAGGAAAATTTATTCTTGTAATTTCAAGTGTGGGCTTTTGAAGAGATCCAAAATAGGCACTTTTAACCACTTGTCATGCTTGTTGTGTCACTTACTTTTTTTTTTTTTTCAATCAACTATCTTCCTTTCAGTTTAGCTTTCTGCATAGAAGACAAGGGTCTCTGAACAGCTATAGTGATGCTCGAATTTTTAATGAACATTGAAAATAGATTTATAATTTATAATTGGCTGGAGCTGGTAACTATTCTTGAAGAGATAGTATCTTGAAGCTCCTGCCATGCCATGCTTGTATGACCCATTTCTGAAGCTGGGGCAAGTGGAATTTCTCTTCACTTTAAAGCAATAATAGCAAAGCAGCATAGTTTTCAGCAAAGACCTTGCTTAGAATCAAGAAGGAGCTGACCTCAGAGGCTGAGACTAGCATGCACTTTTAGGGAGGATTGATTTGACAGCTTCTGGCACTTCTGGTGTGTTCCTTACACTGATGCCCCTATGGGTCAAATTTTGTGGTGGAGCTTCCTTTGTTCAAGTTGATGTTAAAATGCTGAGACTCAGCTGTGAGAATCTTTCACAAACTATATCTTTTAAACAGTAAATTATTAGACTGGAGAAAGGGAACAGGTTACATTCCCTCCAGTTTTTGCCTATCTCCTGTGCTCGCTGCCGTAGAAGACCTATCAAAAGCTGTAGCAGGAAGTGTTTGGAGCCTGCCTCTTGTGTTCATTAATGAACCAAAGTTAGCATCTCTCTGCCCTTGCAAGCAGGTGTCACTGCAGCCAGCACCAATTACAGCTGTATTCAGGGGACAGCAACATGATTCAGCCAGTCAAAAACAATATAAGTGTTTCACAGTTCAGGGATTATATATTTTTAGCAAGCTGTATGTGATATAATCCAACAAGATAGCTGCATTTTTCTGAACTTAAATGCTTGTTCTGTTCCTGTCAGCAGGCAATAGCACAATATAAAACTTGCAAGTTATGAAGAGTATAAGAGCATGGTAGGGCAAGGAGATTTTTATCCCATCATTGCTGATAGGTTGCACAGAAGAAAATAGGTTTGAAGTTCTTTAGATTTCTAAATTTGTGACAAAAGAGGTCAGATTTCTTAAGGCCTTCAGTACTTTTCAGCATGCAGTGCTAAGGAAAAATGAGCTCTTAAATGATTTCTTAACAACAGAACTTTCATTCAGGCCTTTGTGTGTTGTTTGCACCAATACAGAGCTTGAAACCATGATCTTGTTCCCTCTAAGTGTTGGATTAAGTTGTCCCAGTAGCAGACCTATGTAGCAGTGTCCTGTTTTCTGGCAGCAAGTAAAAATGTTTTACTGCCTTTACAGAGCATAAAATACAGTAATTTGAGAAGTCTGCATCTTTTAGTCAAGTATCACTTGTATATGAATACTTAATTTTAGAAACTTAAAGAGGTGGTGAGTAGGGAGAGTCTACAGGACACAGGCAGTGTTATATTTATGAAGTTTCTTCATGAATTCTTCCTGTTCTCTGCTGGAACTATCTGGTAATCATAATGAACATTAACCATAGGACACAAGATCACAGAACCTATGGGCAGCCTGGTCAACTGTATTTTAGGAACTCTGAATTCAAGAAGTGTTTGGGCAATGCTCTCAGTCACATGGTGTGACTCTTGGGGTGTCCTGCACAGGACCAGGAGTTGGACCCGATGATCCTTGTTGGTCCCTTCCAATTCAGCATATTTTATTATTCTATGATATGTATTATGCAAATTATGATGAAGAGAGGACTTCTAACAGCAGAGCGAACTGAGTGTCTTTTGAAGCTGCTGCTTGGAATTGTTGTGAACCAGACAGGTGTTTGAGGAACACAAGTAGCATTTGAAAATGTCTAGATACTTCTTCAAGCTTTCTCACTTATTTCTGTAGTCTCATTCAAGTTTTTTACTTTTTTGAAAAAAGACGTGGCATAGTCTGGTCAAAGTATGTGCTTAAGCTGAAGTGTGAACACCTTATGATTTTTCATTTTGTTTTTATTGACATAAGATTTTTCCTTAATATATTTCCCTTGTATTTCCATAGATGTGTGTTTCAAGAGCAATTAAAAACACCCGAAGTATTTCTTTTTTTCTATCTGTAAAAAAGTCTCAATTCTATTTCTACAGCACTAATACCACCTGTGAAGAAGAGGTCACCAGTGATCGATATATTACGGCTCTAGCAGCACAAACCAAACCATCACCATGAAACACTTCCTGAGGTAACTGTTCTGTATTTTCTCAAAAGTGTTTAATTATTCTAATTACTTTTATGCTGCAGTGAGCTAAGTGATTTAACTATTACAAGTATTACAGAAGGTGTAAACTAGTTTATACTAGACTGCTTTCTGTTCACCTAGATTGCACTATTTAATTAAAGCTATTTTAATTTAAATTTTCTTTTGCTGTTCTTTATAGAAGCAAAGAATGTGGGAACTGTCTTGTGGGATTGAAGCACTGATGTATCAAATCAGTAGTGCCTGATATGTCAGGGGAAAAGAGAAGAAATAGTAACAAAGAACAGTGCTTGAAAAATGTCGGGTTTTTTCCTTCCTGCTCTTGTCCACTGTCTGGATTTTTGGCATGTTGTTTGTGAAAGCAGAGATACTTGCTGAAGATGTGCAAGTGTTTTTGAAGCTGATCATGCTCAATTTGCAGGAGAAATGTCAATTGCTTGCTCCTACATATGACTTGCAGTTGTTCCTCTATAAACCAAGTATAGAATGGGTGACTCGCAGACAACAGATGTAAGTGCAGAAAGCCCGTATTATAATTGTTCTGTAGTCGGTGGAGGGAGTTGAGCCCTTCTCAAAACTAATACAGATCAAGAACTCAATTTGTGTATAAACCAAAGAAATCATATTCTGTCTGTATGGGAGGAACCTTTTCAAGAGGATTAAAACATATGCTTCTGTATAGAGCATCTGTCACTATATTTTTCTCCCTTTTTAGACTGTTTATAGCATAGAATTTTACACACTGTGAGTATCAGCATCATTACCTCTAGGCTGATCATCTGCAATGATTTTGCTGCCAAGACAGACTTAGCTTAGGCATTTCTGTGGAGTGTTTGGGCCAATTTCCTCATGCATCTTGAACCAGCTGCAAAAGGGCTCTGTAAGCAGGACATAGACAGACCAAAAGTATAAAGCAACTATTTGTTTGCTAACATCCACAAAACAATTAAGGCTGAATTGAGCCTTAATTTAAAGATTAGTGTGCTCCTTAGTGGTACCTGATAGGCACCAGCCAGGAGGGAAAGAATTGACCCATGCAGCTCTGTGGCCCAGGTCCTGGGTGATCCCAAGGCTTCCACCAATCCCATTTGGTCCAGTGTCCTGAAAGTTCACGACTAGCCTGACTAACATCCCTGTACTGCTTTTTCCCTTCACTATTTTGTAACACCTCATGTCAGAGCCTTTGTTCTGGAATCCTGCTCTCAACAGTCCTGCCTCTATAATTTTTACCTTTTTTCTCAATACAGATTTGTTCAGCAGCCTGACCCAAGGTCACAGATTGATGCCATATGGGATTTGGTTAATGAGTCCTTCATAGAGTGGACTCTACCATCCTGTGAAAGGGGTGGGAGCCTCTGGCTGGGATTATAGAGGATGTTACACTTGCCCCCATAATGGTCTAGTATTTTGTGAACATAATTTTGCTGCCTCCTGAGAAGCTGAGGAGAAGCTGACAACTTTTAAGCTGCCAGCTCTCTTCCTATTTAACTATCTGTTCTGCTCACCTTTGCTCTCCTGGTCCGTTGATAATTTTTCCATGTTACAGAAAGAGTGCTGTTTTGAATATGTGGGTTCCTGAGGCTGTAATGGAGAAACTACTTTTCACTTGTCTTCATGTTATTTCTGAAGTCAGTGAATCCTAAAAGATTTGAAAAGTTTTGGTGATGCTAGATTCTCTTAAATAGATAAGGTAGATTTTCTGAAGAACAGTTGTCTAAACAGGACAGTCTAGGACTTTGTTATGGAAAGTCCAGTATTCCAAATGTTGAAAAGAAAGTTGGATTAAGGGATGGAGGGCAGAGAGTACAGACTACTAAAAATATGAACACAGTGTTGAAATAGGAAAGCTATTTCTATTTACTTATATTATTTCTATTTCTTATATTATGTTAATCCTTTGACATGAACTGACAAGAGTATTATCTTCCACATATTTTGTAAATATAGAATAAACCAGAGAGATTAGGAAGCAAAAATTTTCCAAGGAAAGCACTTACTGAGGATAATAAGTTCTGCTCTCTGTGTAGCAGCCTGCAGTTGCAGGTTTGTGTGATGGGGAATAAGGCAGTGAAGTGTGTAACTGCAGGGACATACATGTGCAAGGCAAGGATATTAAGCCTTCCAGCTTGGAAATTGGTTGGAAAATAAGTTAATATATATTGTGTCTCCATGTTTGTCACCAATAGCTGCACCACCTAGGAGCTTAAATCATCTTTAACTGTTTGTGAAGATCAAATTCAGGGCTGAAATGTGGAATTCTGATGGCAGGGACTGCTCAGTGGCACCATGTTTTTCTTGTTGCACAGTGTGGAACAGATACCAGAATAGCTGATGCCGATGGCATAGATTATCTCTGTGTTTAAAACCAATGACTTAAGTCTGCACAAACTGCAAGTCATTTTGTTGATTGCAGTGTAGAAAATGCCATAAAACAGATGTCGAGAGGAACAGGGCTTTCATCTCTGAAGTTATGATAACCTTGACTTTGCTTTTTAAGTAGTGACAATACTTTACCTGTAGCAACTTCATGCAGCAGATACTCACCTGCTGACCCAAGGAGGACTTCAAAAAGTGGATTTCAAATCCAGCTTGTTGTAAGTGTTTAGTGAGGTTGAAAGACAGCTCTAGAAATCAAATCTTATCCCATTGCTCAGAGCAGGGTCAGCTGTAGCAGGGCTGCATCCAGACACATTTTGAGCATCTCTAAGGATGGAAATTCTGCAGCCTTCCTGAAAAACTTGTTCCATTTCTTTAGAATCATAGAATTCCTTAGGTTGCAAAAGACTTTTAAGATCATTCAGTCCAAGCATTAACTCAGCTGCTGTGTCAAGTCAAGTGTACCACTAAACCATGATACCTGAAAGCCACATCTATGTTCCCTTTAAATATCTCTAGGGATGGTGATTTCACCATCTCTCTGTACAGCCTATTCCAATGCTTGACAATTATTTTTGTGAAGAAATTTTCAATGATTTTTAATCTAAACCTTCCCTGGCACAAATTGAAGCTATATGCTCGTGTTGGGAAAAAAGAATGACCCCAACCTTGCTACACCTTCCTTTCAGGCAGTTGTAGAGAGCAGTAAGGTCCCCCCTGAGCCTCCTTTTCTCCAGGCTAAACACCCCCAGCTCCCTCAGCTGCTCCTCACAGCACTTGTGCTCCAGACCCTTCCCCAGCTCCGTTGCCCTTCTCTGGACACGCTCCAGCCCCTCAATGTCTTTCTTGCAGTGAGGGGCCCAGAACTGAACACAGGATCTGAGGTGTGGCCTCAGCAGTGCCCAGGACAGGGGGACGGTCACTGCCCTGCTCCTGCTGGCCACACCATGGCTGATCCAGGCCAGGATGCCATCAGCCTTCTTGGCCACCTGGGCACAGCTGGCTCATGTTCAGCTGCTGTCATCCAGCACCCCCAGATCCTTTTCCACCATGCAGCTTCCCAGGCACTGCCTCCAGCCTGTAGTGCTGCCTGGGGTTGCTGTGACCCAGGGGCAGGACCTGGCACTTGGCCTTGCTGAACCTCTTGCAATTTGCCCTGGCCCTTTGATCCAGCATGTCCAGATCCCTCTGCAAGGCCTTCCTGCCCTTCAGCAGATCAACACTCCCAACCAACTTGGTTGAAGAAAGAGTCTGTTTATTAAACAGTCCAGTAGTTTGAGTAACCCTGAACCCCTAAATCCCTAAATTTACTCTTATGCTCATATTTCCAATTCAAGGCCATGTCCAAAGGAAAATAGTTGGTCTTTTCTTTTTCAGCTTGCTCTGATATGAATTATTTCTGACATCTGAAATATTGCTTATGAAAAAATAAAACTGTTTCTCAGTTAAATACTTAATCTTTCAGGGCTTTCTCTTTTTGTTGTAAAAGGGTTCTGAGAAGTCTGTCAGCAACACTTCTACTTAGACTGTAATTTATCTTAAACATCTGAAATAATAACAACTTGGAGAACCAACTGTAGTAGACAGGTTTTTTTCAGTAAATCCTACAAATCTGACATCTTCCCTTGCTGTACTGCAAAGCAACCTGTAAACTCTAGCTGACTTTAAGTGTACTGGAGCCATCAGATAAAATGAAAATCAAATCAGCAAACAGCAAGAGCAGTGAATGTTTGGAAAGCTGCTGTTAAAAACTATCCTTATGTCTTCCCTAGTTGCCACAGTGAGTTGCTCCCATGTCTAAATGGGGAGATAAGGTGGATTTCAGTTGTCAAGTCTGCAAAGGCACAGAATGAAAGCAATTTCTTGTGTTTTAAAGGAGGTAATAGCAGGTCTGTCTATGGCAGAAATGATGATTGGTACCTCACTTCTTGGTTGACCTTGTATACACACTGTAAATTATGCAGATAAACCAAAGATAGTCAAGTTAATGAGCTCCTAACAGGGTTGTATCACTTGCTTACTCACCCATTTGGACAGCTTATCAGCCATGACTAGTGTGTCCTTGACTTCTCAAGCCATAATTAGAATTCTCAGAAAGGAAGTACTGATGTATAATGCACTCTTTTCTGAGATGAGTATGTCCTTCAGGAAAAATAGTTGTGTAAAAATCTTCAATAGCCATAGAATCTGAAATGACACAAAGGAAAAAAAGTTATGTGTAAGTATGCACAGTGGCTTTTATTTCATTCTTTTAAAGTATTGGGTTGGGGGGTAGAGTTTTTTGGTTTGGTTTAGGGTTAGGTTTTGTGTTTGTTTTGTGTTTGGAGTTTTTTGGTAGCGCTGGGTATTTTGGCTTTTTTGTTGTTGTTGTTGTTGTTGTTTTGTGGGGGGATTTTTGTGTTGTTTGTTTGTTTTCCAGGGGTTTGCTTGCTTTTGCCCCAGTTTTAAGTCCAGTAACTAGCACTGAGTATCTAGATGAAGCTTTCATTTTACCCAGAGTACCTATGTTTGTTACTAGCTCTGAAAAGGTTCTGAAATTACTGAGGGAGGGAATAAGCACCTTCTATTTTATTAGTTTCAGAATGTCACACAGTAATTTATCTCTACTTCCCTTCAAGAAGACATACATCTTGCAATTTAGGTGAACAGATTACACAGGAACGAGCTTCACAGAAATATTAGCCAAATTTGGAAAATTTTGCACAATTTGCTTCTGACAGTTTATCATGGAGAAGGCTGTGCTTATCTCCTAGAACCAGTCACCTTTAAATAAAAAGCCAGTTTTCATGAAAATGTGAGGTCATACTGTCATTGGAGAGAGGTGTAAATTCTAAAAGCCATCACATTTACTGTTTTAATCACACTGTCCCAACATCAGCTGGGCTAGTCAAGGGCAAACCTGGAAAGCCCTTGTTGAAAGCCACTTACATCCTTCCCTTTACAGTGTTGGGCTGTGAAACAATATGCTCAATGTTCTCTGCTGCTTGCTGCCACGTGCTTTCTTTTCCCAGGCGGAGCAGCACATGCTGTGGAAAATAGAAGTACTGTCTCTGCTGCATCAGTACTCTTACTTTGTGCTGGCTTTGGCTCTAAATTTCTCCTCATCTTGCAAGGATCTGAGCAATTGTAGAAACCCCTTTCTTTGTCTTCTTTGTCAGGGAAGAGAGCTTTCCAGGATCTCTTCTGAGCCCATTATTGCTGATGGAGATTGGTTGCTTGATTGGTTTTGCAATGCAGCATCCTTGGCAAGGGAACTGAATATTGATTTGACATCTTATTATGCAGGTTTTTTCTTTGTTTTACATAGTGTTCATAATGAACTGTTTTAATGCATGTATAAACACAAATATGCAAGTCTACACAGCTGCTTGGAATACAGGAGGGGAAAGGAACTTGGATGGAAATAGGAAAGAGTAGAGTGTGAGTCCCTGAGGAGCACCTTCATTTCTGTAATACTTCTGTTCTTCAATCTCACCTCAGGATCTGAAATAATGCTGTACATGACCACATAAAGTATCTTCTGTGCTGAGAAACCTGCAGAGCCAAGCAGGTGGGGAAAAAACCCACAAAACAAAGAAGAATAACAAACTGAAGGAAAAAAAAAACCACAGAGGAGACTGAGTGGAGAGGAGGTTTGGAATTTAACTCTAAAACAAACCAAAAATTAATGCCACTGTGCCACAGTCAAAGCACCTGGCTGTGCTTTTGGGGGGCTCCTGTTCATGATACACTGTGTTTTGCTTTACAGTGCATAGGGCCTAACATAAAACTTGCCTGGCATAATCACTAGTGTGCTTTTATTACAGGATTTCTGCAAGCAAGAATTCCCTTTTATAAACAGCTTGTGATACTTTTTATGTCTCTCATGTTACAAATGGAAGGTTTCAACTGTTGTAAGCTTGAGATGGATGAGTGGTAGGAAACTGAAGGTACCCACAAAGGCTTTCTTCTATAAGCTGCCTAGTCAAAATTAGTGTGTGCTTGGTTTATTAGTAATAGCTGCTAATCATATTTTAGTGAATCATAGAAGTGTGTGTTTGTGTGCTGTAGTGTCATGTTTTCAGTAGATTCATTTTTATTAATCTTTGTGCAAAACCACAGCCAAAGCAGAACTTTAGTGGAGAAAGTGGTTGCAATTATGTGGTCACAGCTCTATCCCATTTGGAGTTTTTCCATCAATTTGCAGATCTGTCATTGAGCCTAAGGCAAAAATATGTAATTCAAATGCACCTGATACTTTCCGTCCTTTAGGTCCCCAGAACTTACCCACAACACACAGTATTCAATTATCCACAATATAGTACTCAAAACATTTTTTAATGGAATGGATTGTTGTCTTTCAGCATTGGAGGCAACTAAGTGTAGGCATGAACTTTCTTAAAGGACGTGTTTTTTACAGGAGCTATCTTGCTCATTAGAAGGAAATCTTACATGGACTGTTAACATGAAATTAAGTGAGCCTTTCCTCTCATTTTTCCATATAAATGAGCTCTCTGTATTTTTTTGTGTTAAAAGAGACCTAACATTTGGAAACAAAACAGACCAAAAGAAAGCAACTCTGATTTCTGCTACAAATATATTATGAAAATTCAGGACTTTGTTTTGCCATACTCCACCTTCCAGTTTGGTGTTTACCTGTGCTTTTAGCCTGACTACAGAGCTGAGTTGTGCTGATGAAACTAAGGAATGGCTATAGGTTATATTTGAATTCTTCTTGGTCTGACAGGAGGTTTGGAACAAGATGATCCTTAAGATCCCTTCCAGCCCAAATCATTCTGTGTTGATTAATCTACTTCTGACTGTTGGAAACTTAAAGAATGGCTGCTTGATAATGACCTTCCCTCGTGGTACCTGGTGTTGTTAATACTGAAGGTGCTAACCTGCCGTGAAGCACAAATTTAACTCCTCACAGTAGTGTGTTCTGGCATGTCTTGAATCAGGGATGAGGGAGTACCCAAAGGCTTTGATGTCACACCTGAAACTTCTTTCTTGTTTAAAACTTGGTTCCATCATGGGACTGATTCCTCATTCTTTAGGTGTCAATTTGTATCTAAAATAGAGGCTTCCTGTTGAATAAAACCAAGGACGTTTGCCTGCATGCAGGCATTTGGGAGTACTAAGTGAATTAACTAAAAGTCTGAAGATAAAGTGGATACTTTTAAAGCATTTTAAATACTTGTGTGGATGTTTTCCATTTAGACATAAAATGTCTTTAGTTCCCATAGCTTAATCCCCCTTCAAAGATGATTAAGCTGAAGCCAACATAAAGCAGATTAAACTCCTGTGTGGACATTAACACGCGTTAATTCATCTTCCCTTCCTTCAACATCCTTCTACACCATGCCCTTCAGGAAGTTTTTAGGAACTGATGGAGCTCTTCAAGCTTTACATACATTCATATACATATTTATAACTGACTTGAGTATCTGAAATTCAGTGTTTTAAAATAATCGCTGCAGTCTATTGAAAAGGATAATAGAGTCTCCTAAGCAATAACTGTCCTTTGAAAGCATCAACAGCAGAAAATAATGGGCTAATGATTAATATGCATACACACAGGCTTAGAACATAATGGACAAAATTACTTGTGAATATTTATTGGCAAGCTAGCATATCAAAGTTGTATTGATGTTTTCATATAATATAATCACGGAATATGATCACAGAAAAGTTGAGATTAGAAGACACCTGTAGATGTCATTTAGTCCATCCCCCTGTTCTAGTAGAACCACCTGTAGCCAAGGACCATGCCCAAATGGCAACGTTCCTACTGCTAGTTCTTTGCAATCTGTCTTTTATGAGATGTGTTTCTGAACCCAGGGACTGTGAGTGGATCCAGGTGTACCCCAGGACATTGATAGATAGTTGGGTAATGTGGCAAGATCTGTGCCATCATAGCCATAGAAACAATAAATTATTTCCAAATAGGTTGTTTCCCATTAAAATATGGGTTTGGGGTGTGTTATGTAATTGTGGTAGCAATATGTGGGCTTTGGTATCAGCTGTAATGCTAACCAAATTTAAAATAGAGTGTTTCTTATGTATGCAGCCTTTTCCAGGCTTTTTTAGGATCCCAGTTGAGCCCAGGAGAGACCTTAGCAGGCCTCCAGTTCAACCTTCCTCTCACAGCAGGGTTAGCACTGAGGCCAGACTGGGCTGCTCAGGGCTCCTTCCAGTCAAGGATTAAAAAACTGAGGAAAGAGTCTGCACAGCATCTCAGGGCAACCTGTGCCACTACCTGATTGTCCTTGAGGGGAAAAATTGTCGCCTTGCAAGGCTGATTGTCTTGTGTTTCAGCTTAGGGCTGTTGTCCCTTGTTTACTGGCCCTGCAGGACTGTGAAGAGCCCAGCTCTCTCTCCTTCAGGATCTTCCCACAGGCACTGGGGGTTGCTGTTAGATCTCCCTGAATCTTTACTTCAGGTGGAACAAACCCAGCTCTCCCAGCCTCCCTTCACAGGGTTTGTGCTCCAACCCTACCATCTTCACTGAAATACATCCAGTTTGTCAAAGTCTGTCTTCTGTTGCTGGGGCTCAAAACTAGTTGCAGTAGCTACATAAGGGCTTTCTTGGCTTACTGTCAGTTCTGTACTTTGAGAAATTGTGCAGCATTAGTGCTGTGTAACAGCTGGTCTTGGGAAGAACTGGCAGTCCTCAGGACAGGTTCTTACACAACTTTTTTCCTGAAAGAGGAGAAACTTTGATTGCCTTAATTTTCTCACTTAGGGACATGACATGACATGACATGACATGAATGCTGTCAGGATGTCAAGTTTGTCAGGATAACCAAGCACTCTGCTTGGAGCAGGTGGTTGCTGAGGCAAAACTAAGCCAGGGTGTAATGTCTTCGTGGATTCTCAGCATCCATTATGTCAGGGTGAGCTGTACTCCCATGTAGTCCTGTTTCCCCAAAGCATTAGTAGGAACTATACTACCTTTTCTGTGAAGAGCACAAAGAGTTTTCTATAAGTACTCCTTTGAAAACTCTGGAGTTTACTTATTCTGTGCTTCTAGTTTTGGTGCTTTGTGTATAGGTTGTTTTGTTGGCTAATACTAAAAAGCGTGATTTAACATTTACCAGCAAAAATGTTTGTAATGTGATTGCTGCTTTTGCTCTAAAGGTGCTCTTTAGGCCATGGGAGTTTGGGGTGAAGAAGTACTTCCTGTTTGGGTGGTGACCATGTTGAAACAAACTCTGCTCCAGACTCTTATTTTCAGGCTTCTTCTTTTGCCAGGATGTTTGTCCAGGTATGCCTGTACTTCTACTGCAAATGCTTGTGGCGCTGCCTGAAATTCGTGGTCAGGAAACTAACAGGTCAATGTGAATTGCAAAGGATCTGTTACAATACCAAACCTGGAGCTGCCAGAACTATGAAAATAGGTAACTGCAATATACTTAGTCCTGCATGCCTTTGTAGCTTTCTGCATGTGCTAAAAATTGTATGATACTGTTATTAGAAATAAGTTATTAAATTGATCCAATGTAAACATGCTTGTTTGACACGATGCTTTCAAATACTGTTCCCTTACAGAGGCATCCCTGAAAGGTTCAAAAAGTAAGGTGAGTGAAAAATCTCATTATTCACCTTTTCTATTGTGTCCCATGCTGTTGGTTTGTTTAGTCTGCTGTTTGCTCACCCCCCAAAATCACTTTAAAGTTTGATATGATTATACATGAAAGCCATTTTCCACCGAGGAGGGTCTTGTGTCTGCAATAGCAGTTGATCTTGCAAAGTTGGGTAGAGTGTCCTATGTTCCAAGGACAGGTCCATTGTGGCAATGATGGAATCAAGGGAACAACTTGCCATGGTGGAGATGATGAGAGTGAAGTGTTGTAATTTGGGGGTTCTTGGCTTGATTCCTCATCCTGTCTTAGAATATCTGCAATCTGCAGTCAGTCACTTGCAAATTTAGAAAAAAGAAGTCAGTTTTTTTTGTCTGGAAAGCAACTTTCCCAACATTGTTCCCTCTTTTCCTTTTTAATACATTGATGGAGAAAAGCCTCTTTCACTTCATCCTTTTGTGGCAGTGTAGCAGTGGTTGTGCTAACCTAAGTTCTTCCCTAAGGCAATTGTGTGTATGTTAAATAACATCCTTCAGCCTTTAAATTCTCTGTCACAAGAGTCAATGATATTGAAAAGCTTACCTGAGCATTAGCAAAAGTGGTGTCATGTAGCTCTTAGTTCAGCATAGTAGTTCCAAATGTATTTCTAGCACAAACAGAAAGGCAGAATCTTATTTAAAAGCTTGCATTTAAGCAATTGTGCAGTCTTGAGACAATGCAGGAGAAATTTCAGTCTCTTAAGTTTTCAGATGGCATGTTGGTTTTTGAATACTGAACCCTCAGGGGCATTTCTACAAATAGCAATTATGTGAAAGAAGAGAAAGAATGTTTTGCAGTGTTACTGCAACATGTTGGGTGAAGGAATGTCAAATGAAGGCTAGAAATTCCAGTGTAATTAGGTGGATGGTCTGAAGCTGCTTCTTGATCTTCACTGAGGCCTTTGATCATCTACACTGACAGCTGCCACAGAAATGCAATAAAGAGACTACAAGGGCGAAGGGACTCGAGTTCTTACAGGGGAAGTGCTCTGAAACGAGTCAGTAGGGTTGAAGTTTGGAAAGATATGTACATGTTTTGAGTTGGGTCTTCTGAGCTCTTAATGCAGCAGCTTTGGGGTATCAAAGTTACCACTGTTAACTGCTGTTGAGTAATAGCTTCTGTAGGAATTAATATGTGTTTGAAACTTCTTTTTAGCGGCTGCAAACATCAGTAAATGTTCACCCTGATGCTATTGAAAAAACAATAGATGACATCATGGAGCTGAAAAGGATTAATCCAGATATAAATCCACAGTAAGTTCATAGTTTTCTTACAGAGCAAGTGGGAATTACTGATTTCTTCAGTGCCTGGGTCCATGGAGAACTGCTTCTCCATAGTTTTTGCGGCTTATTTGAAGATATTCTATCTTTCAGCATAAAACTCTAATTTAAACGTTGCTGTAAAAAAACTGATGTGAAAATGAATAATCTTTTATGGTGATTTAACAGGCAAATCCTGAGTCTTTTATCTGTCTTAGTATATTGTTGATGCATGGATTTATGGGGGTCACTTCTCCAGGGATAAAATATTCCATACCAGGGGTTCTGGCAGGGACACTGATGGCTTCTTAGAAAGGCTGTATATGGCCCTTTCAGTAGGGAAGAAATCATCCTGTTTCAGCTGATACAGACTGGTTTGCATTTTAAAACTGCCTTTAATTATCCAAACAGAAATTTTAATGATATAACTGATATTTAATGATATAACTGATACTTAATGATATAAATGATACTGTAAGAAGAGATTGATGACCAATTATTAAATTTACAAGTGTGTATTTCAAGAGTAGGTGATGATAACATTTTTGTGGTTGCCTTACCTTTCAGTTCCTAGGTTAAGGCACAAGATGTCTAGGTCAGGAATCAGTGGGAGGAAAGCTGAGAGCTGTATTATTCAGGTGATCAGTCTGAGGTTCACTTCTCAAGCTTTAAGTTAGTATACCTAATGAAAAAATGGGCATCCATAAATTGATAGCTGCTTTTCTTTAAGTGGTCAGCAGCATCAACAGGTAAGGTCTTGCTGCAACAACAAAACTCAAAAGCTAAGTTGGAAAATTACATTTTTTTTGTCTCATTACAGAGATCTTCCGCCCAGCCCACCCCCCAGTAAAAAGGCCAGTAACTGGCTAGTCTTAAAATGAGGTTTCACTGATCATAAAGGAAATAGAACACACGGCATCTCTCTAATTTGAGAGACAACTCTTGTGATGGTGTCCACAGTCCCAAGAATTGAAAAAATGGTGACCCAACCATTAAAGAAAGGAAGAAAATAAGAGAAACAAAACCCCTCATTCTCATAGGTGAGAAGCCCTGTGGATTTTTTCTGGAAGTGAGCACAGAGCTTTTCCAGGGGTGTCTCTTGACCTTACCCACGTGCTCTTCAAAGGGAGGGCGAACAAAGACCAGCTGCTTCACACAGATGTGAGGCCTTTCTGAGAGGCTGCCATCTGAGGAGGGCATCACAGCACTGGTACTCTTGTGTTGCACAGGATAGTGATTGCTGAAATTCAGAAATAAAAACGCAGCAATGGCAAAAATAGTGACAAATGAGGAAAAACTGCAGGATATAAATGTGCACAGCTCAGAGGCTGGCCTGCAGACATCAGTAACTGCAATGTTTAGCAGTCAGGGTGATCCAAGTACTCACTTCTCAGTGTTGGACTCTTGGGTAACTGGGTAGAATGATTTCAGGAGAAAGCAAGAAATCAATGAATATTTTGTATAACACCAGAGATCACCTTCTGATTCCCCTCATGGCATGCCTTTGGCCTCTGGAGAAATATTGTCCTTCAGAAGAGATAGAGAGCAGACATGCAAATGACTTCTCCTTGCTTGAAATCAGGACCCTGAACATTAGGTTACATTTTTAGTGATCTGGTCTTTCTAGTACATGAAGAGACCCTACAAGAGAGCTCGAGAGCATGTAGTGACAGGACAAGAGGGAATGGATTCAAATTGAAAGAGATTAGGTTTAGATTAGATTTTAGGAAGAAATTCTTCACAGTGAGGGTGATGAGGCACTGGAACAGGTTGCCCAGAAAAGTTGTGGATGTCCCATCCTTGGAAGTGTTCAAGGCCAGGTTGAGTGGGGCTCTGAACAACCTGATCTAGTGGAAGGTGTCCTTGCCCATGGCAGTGGGGTTAGGACTAGACAAACTTTGAGGTCCCTTCCAACCCAAACCATTCTGTGATTCTATGATAATATTTTTTTTAAAAATACCACACAGAGGGGAAAAAAAACCTCCAAACAACCCAAACAAAAAATCACCTGAATTATCTTTTTTTAATCCAGTTGGTGTTCATATCCTTAGCACAGGACAAATGCTTAATTGTTTTTAGACTAGAATGCTTGCATTCAATATTTTACTGCATTTGAGTCTCTCATCCCCTTTCCCCCTTGCACCCCCTCCCATTTGGTAAAATATCTTCTTAAAACAGTGAAGAATGGTGGCCTGAAATGTGCAAGATGATGTCACATACATAGATACATGCTCTGCCACTAAATTGGTCCTTATTTTAAATTAATCATATTTTTCCTAATCTTTAGACATCTGCATTGAATTTTTAAATGTAGCCTGTTACTTTATACTAATGTTTTGAGGAGAAATTTGAGCAAAAGGAGGTCAGCTGCTTCTTTAGACACAATTAAGGAAAATCCAATGCCTTGCCTTCTCTTGAACATAAAAAACCTGTATGCAAACTGTCTTGTTTAGAGGTTCTGGCCTTGTGTTGAATAGCAGAGACTTGAAATTTCCTGGGGTAAGGACAAGGGGACATGTGTCATACTGTATGTGTTTCTGCCAGTCTGTATGCAGTCATTTTGCTTAATGCAGCATCTTTGCAGAGCTGAACTAGCATCTCAGGGGGGCTTGCACTGGCTGTTCCCGAGGGCTGTGGGCTGCTGTGATCTAAAGAGAAGGCATCCCACAGTAATTTTCCTTTATCAGTGCCTCTCAGATAAGTGTATTTAGCAATAGGAGCAAGTGGGTTGAATAACTTGGTGGTGACATGTGCAGTCTACACTAACTGTGGAAGCAGACGCAGAATCACAGAAAGGCTTGGGTTGGGAGGGAACTTAACAGTCATCTAGCTCCCCTGCTCCAGTTTTGGACTTGCCTCCATCTGGTGGAGCACCTGGAGCTGAGTAGAGTGGGAGTCCAAGCCCAGGTACATTGCTCCTGTGCTCTGAGAACAGCCAGCACCAGGATGACAAGGAGGAGGTGTGGGACATCAGCACCTCACCCACATCCTGTGTTTGGCAAGAACAACAAAGCATAACTGAAAAGGAAAGGGGAGAATCTAATTCAAACCCCATCCCCTCACCCAAATAACATTGCATGGAGTTTTTGACTGCCTTTACATAAAGTGCAAAAATGGTTTACTTTGATTGTGTTGTGCATCTTGGATCTTAAAAACATGTATTTTTTTATTATAAAATTACTCTGCTTTGCCACAGCCTGTGTTCTGCTGCTCTAAACTATTCTGAGGCTATAAAGAAGTTAAAAACATTATGTCTGTGATTTAGTGATACTCTACAGCAATTCACAGTCTGTCAGGCTTTTCAGCTTTCTTTGAAATGCAGCCTTTCTGTAAAGTTGGAGGCTATAGCTAGTGAAGCATGTTAAAAAAAATTAAAAATAAAACAGCGAAGAATGGAAAATACTGTGGAGGTTTTCCTGTCTGAAAGGGTTATAGCCTCAAATGGGGTAAAATTGCAGCATGAGAAATGGACCAATGCTGACATCTCTGATTCTGTAGATTAGCCATGGAGTCATTTAGGTTAGAAAAGGTTTAGAATTCTGAAGTCCAACAGTTAACCCAGCACCTCCAAATTCACCGCTAATCCATTTCCCTAAGTGCCACATCTATGCATCTTTTAGATACCACCAGGGATGGTGACTCTAATACTTTCCTGCAGCCTGTTTCAGGGCTTGACAACATTTTTGGTGAAGGAAATTCTTCCTAATATCCAATTTAAACTTTTTCTGGGACAACTTGGGGCCATTCCCTCTTGTCCCATCACTTGTTACCTGGGAGAAGAGACTGACCCCCACCTGGCTACACTCTCAGGCAGTTGTAGAGAGCAGTAAGGTCCCCTCTGAGTCTCCTTTTCTCCAGGATAAACACCCCCAGCTCCTCCAGCTGCTCCTCACAGCACTTGTGCTCCAGACCCTTCCCCAGCTCTGCTGCCCTTCACTGGAAACTCCTCAATGTCTTTCTTGTAGTGGGGGGCCCAGTGCTTTGCCTTGCTGAATTCATACAATTAGCCTTGGTCTATGGATCCATCCAGCCCAGATCCCTCTGCAGAGCCTTCCTGCCCTCTAGCAGATCAACACTCCCATCCAACATGGTATCAGCTGCAAACTGACTGAGGATGCACTTCATCCTCTCATCCAGATCATTGATAAAGATATTAAACAGAACTGGTCCCAAACTGATCCCTGGGGAATGCCACGAGTGACCAGCCCCCAGCTGGATGTAACTCCATTCCCCACCACTCTCTGGGCTTGGCCATCCAGACAGTTTTTTACCCAGTGAACAGTGCAACCACTCACGAGCAGCCAGCTCCAGTAGAATGCTGAGGAAAACATTGTCAAAGGCCATAGTAAAGTTCAGGTAGAAAGCTTCCACATCCTTTCTCTCATCTTAGGCAGGTCACCTTGCCATAGAGGTCAGTTTAGACAAGCAGGACCTGCCTCAAAAGATAAGCTGTGAAAATCCTTCAGTTCAGAAAATTTAAGAGTATTACAGAATAAACAAAATGTTTCAGTGTATCAAACATGACAGGCAAGGAACCTGTGCAGCTTAATATCAGTGCAGCTGCGTTCTACAGAGGAATAAGGGTGCACACTTAGCTTGGCCTCCAAATTCATACCAGGTGTTCAAATAATTTTAGACACTACTAAATATTAAAGGACTTATTCCCCTGTATAAGCAAGATTCCCATGTATAAGCAAGTATTTCTATGAGCATGGCAGTTGCATACTGCATGACTTCCATTTTGTATTATAAAATCTTAATGTAAAGCTGTTGTTTGGTGCAGAGTTTTCTGGTGGGGTTTTTTTAAGTTTGGGTTTTTTTAAGTTTAGGGTTTTTTGAGGGTTTTTTTCAATTCTTTCATGTGTGTTTGGTTTTTTTGATGATGCATCAGAAAATGTAAAAAGGAAACACAAAAATCTGCATTATAATGAAAAGAAAACCATTATGATGATTCTTAACATGAGACAAAAGCCAAATCTGCCTGGAGGCAGATCTTTGAAACTATTTTACTTCAGGCTTTTGGCTTCTTTATGCTAACTTTAGTGGCACAGAAGCAAAACAATTATTTTTGGCTTTTTGCTGAGTTTTCTTTCCCCCCTCAGCCTCTTTCAAGTTTACATCTCTGATCTCAGGGAATTGTATGAGAAGCTGTCATTGGAAGGAGGAGAAAAATTCAGTAATGTACTTGTTACAGGCATTCAATGCTGCTGTGTATAGTTATAATGGGATTTCAACGTGAAAAATCACCGTTCATGGTTTTAAAAAAATCCCAAGTATTATCATCTAAGGAAGGCACTAAATGAGATTATGCCTTTCACAATGCCTTGTTTAATGTAATATTGATCTCTTGGAAATTTTCCTGTTAACTGAAGCGTTAGACTATCAGTTCATGAGTATTAGTTGTGTGTGTACATGGTAGCACTGTTTCATGGCTATACGTAATTGAGTTGCAATATTTTGTTTCCCCCCGCCCTCAGGTTGGGAGTATCTCTTCAGGCATGCCTGCTACAGATTGTGGGGTACAGAAATCTCATTGCAGAGGTTGAGAAGCTGCGCCGAGAGCCGTACGATTCAGAGAATCCACAACATGAGGAAATGCTGCTGAAGGTAGGTGCTGAGGAGGTACTTAGAGGGTGTCCTTTATTCATGTCAGCTCCCAAGCCTGCTTCACAAACCTCTCTGAAACATCACCTGCCTCCATCGTGTACCTGTTTTAAGATAAGACTGCACAGCATTGTAATCTGGTCTGGGTGTAACACCTGCCAAGCAAGCAGCTTGTTCCCTGGTTGATAAATGCGTTTCCCTTGGCTGGGCTATATCTAGGCATTGGGTAATGCAGGTCGTAGAGCATAGAGCTGTTATCTGCAGTGAGCTCTGGAAAAGTAGCTTTATGTCCTACTTCAGTACACCTTTCTCCAACACAAGAAGGGTATTTTTCTTTATTAACCAAATTAAAAATTTATTTCTTCAACTTCTTGTATTTTTTGAGGGCAATGTCAGTGTGCACCAATGGCAAACATCTATTACTGGGAAGAATGAGAGTTGATGACTTACATGTTTATAGTTACCAAATGTATTTTTAAGTGAAAAAAAAAAAATGAAACTGTTCTTTTAGATAATACATGCAGAGTCATGAAAACCATATCAATTGGGTTTTACTTCCTTCATGCTTTCAGGAAAGCCTTGCACTGGAGCAGATAATAAAAGCATTTTTTCTATCTTGAAACCGTAAGCAGAGGAAGAGCTAGAGAGTTCTTAGAAAGAAATTGAGGAAAGAATAAATGTTCTGTAAAACAGTCTAATAGCAAGCAATGGTCCTGGTCATGGTTTTAACTGTAGCTATTGCAAGATGCTTCAGAGAAATGCCAAGAAACATAGAATAAGTTATATTGAGTTTATTGGCTACAAGCAAAATGCCTTCTTAGAGGATTTTTCTTATAAAAACATACTACCTGTTTGGTTGTGGGGGTCTTTCTTTTTCAATTTAAGACAAAAATACTGAAAACTTTAACAGCAGATGATGATGAAGATGTCTTCCATGCTTTTCTTGCAGTGCAAGGCTTGGCACAAGTTACAGTGAGAGCTTCTGGAAATTTTATTATAGTTACTTGGTCTTCCAAAAATCCCAGTGGGCATATTATACCAGCACTGTCAGATGCAAGTAACTACTTCTAAAAATGCCTCAGATGGTCAGGGTTCCTGTTGGTGTCTGGGAAGCTGCCTTTAAGGTTTGCCCGCTGCTGGGAGGTAGGGAATGATCCAAATCCAGAGCTGCCCTGAAGGAATGTTCTAATAGTCAGATAGACTTGGCAGATGGACTCCTCCTGTTCAAGTCCTGCCCTTGTGCAGCCAAATGCACAAATTTATGGGAGTAAAGTGAGTTTTAGCTCAAAGGACACACAGATTTACCCATTAAGGAAGCCTGTGTCTTGCAGGTGAGAGATCCAGGAGGCAGCCTACAATGTTGGTCCCTGAAAATACCAGGCACCTCACTACAAATTAAAGAGGGCCTTTGGCTCCAGGAAAGAGTCCTTAAACACCCTGGGCATCTATATTGCCCAGAGAGCAAGTAGGGTCTGGGGATGGGGTCATAGGTGAGAAGGACCAAGGAGCTGGCTGTAGTCTCTCCCCACCATCCAGCCTGTGAGGGCAAGGTCATGTCAGCATCATGTCAGCAATGATGCGTAGTCATGTAAGTGCTTTAAAGATATAGCTGCATGAGCATAAAAGCAGAATGGAAACTGAGCATTTGTCTGAGGAGAGATTAAACTGCACTTTATGCAACATTATGCAAACTCATTATGTTGAAAAAAGCATCAGTTTCACCTAAGTATTAGCACTTGTTTACAGCAGATGTTTTACTTCTGTAAATGTCAAATGGAAATATGTCCAAGGATTTAATTCATTTTACAATCCTCAGTGTGGAAAAATAGGCTGGTTGGTTTTCATTCCTTCTAGATACTCTGCTAAGTGATCTCTGCAATGGGTAATTCAGGTTCCTAATGGCTATAATTTATTCATGTTTACCAGGAGAACACTTTATGAATGAGAGAAAGATTACCTTAATGTGATTGGACTAATGATTAATACTGTATTTACTGTTGATGGATGAACATTGTTTTAAACAATGATGCTTTATGCAGTCATTACAAAGTTAAATCATTAAAGTTTTAACCTTCCCAGGGCACTTAATTTTAAATGCAGTTAGAATTGCTAAAATTAAAACAATTTCGGTTTTTTATTTGGGAAATGTGCATACAGCTCTTTCCCTTGGGTAGACTTCGTCTAAGTGATTTTCTTGAGGGTCTACACTCCAGCTCATGATTGGTGATTAATACACTTCCTTAATTCTAAATTCTGATTTCTTATGGAAATCAGAAATCTGATTTCTTATGGAAACTTCAGGAAGGGTGAGTTTGTGATATGGCACATAAGGTGTGCATAAAGGTACGTCTTTGTCATATGTCAATTTAGGCTGCTTTTAGGTGCATAGCAGCATGATATTTAGGCACTAAAGTTGCTGGACCAGTGCAGTTAAATGGATTTATTCCAGCTGATGATCTGGCTAGTTAAATCACTTCAGACATTACTTTATGTGAGATCAATGAATGATTCTTCCCTTAGTTAAATATGATGGTGCACATGCTATCCTTGTATAGATGTTTGGGGTTTTTTTATGTCCTCCAATTTGTTTTTCAACACTATGGTAGCCAAGTCAACTCCCTTGATTTATAACCTTTCCAGAGACTTGCAAAAGATGCCGGAGAAAAGATTGCTGCAGAGCCTCAGGGACTCAAAGCTGCTCTGCTGCTTTGTCAGTGATTTACAACCAAATTCCAGCCCGTTCCTGTCTCTGTGCTTATGGAGGCAGACACCACCTCAATACTCAAAGCATGAGCAAAACAAGTCTTTGTGTGAGATGTTAGAGCAGCTGTGATAAGGTCAGAAAGGCGTTGTAGGGCTGAAATGTCTGCAATACTTCAGAGCAGTTTGGGATGTCCCCCACACAGACACACATCCAGAGGAACTTCATTTGATTTTGTGTTTGGGTTGCTGGGATGGCAATGCAGTGATGTTACTGCCGTCATCTGTTCAGTGATCAGAACTTAGCTTGGTTTAAAAAAAGAAAAAAAGCTGTACTGTGTGGAAACTTATTTTTGTTTTACCTGTAATCTTCCTAGTTGTGGAAATGCTTGAAGCCGAATTCACCACTGAAAGCTCGGATTTCGAAGCAATGGTGCGAAATTGGTTTCCAGGGTGACGATCCTAAAACAGATTTCAGAGGAATGGGTCTCCTGGGCTTATATAACTTGGTGTAAGTATGTCCCTCTGCAGATGGATTTACGTGCGTCTGAAGTCATGAAAAGCAGCATTACTTGCAGATTTTAGCAAATCTGTGGGAATAATTTAGAAAAGTGCTAGGGACCTCATATTAAGCAAATGAAAAAATTTATTTGCTAGCCTAATTTTTGGAGTGTTTCTTTTCTCAAAGGGGTCTCCTTTCCTTCAGTATTCCTAATTCAACCTTGTAATACCAGTAGCTAAGCCCTTTCTTTTAGTTTCTCTGTGACACAGTAAGTTAGCACTCCCTTTGTTCCAGAAAGAAAGTGTAAAGTATATTTTCACCAGTATCTAGATCTCCTTAAACAAAATGCTCTGGGAGTATGTAGGTGGGAGGGTTATGTTACTGCTCAGCTGCTTTCTTCAGGAATTTCATCCTGAATTCTTAAGCAAAACATTTGATATGCAGCCACCAATGGCAGACTTAGGCAGTTTGACTACTACTTCAATTCCTGTCGATACTCAAAATTTAGCAGTGAGTTTACATCACTTTTTCCTTCCATCTCATGCACACCAGGTGTTAATGCCATAGCTGTGCTTTATAATTTGGGAGTTGACTAATGCCTGTTATTTTCTTCAGCCCTTGTGTTTGCTGCATGCAGTTACATAACTTGGAAATATTTGGCAAAATAACTTCTCCTTTCGAGGCAAAAAATAAGTATTTTCTGCTTTTACAGATTGAAAGACATAAATCAGCCCCTGTCCGTATGTTGTTCCCTAGTAAATCTCAGTAGAGGATCTGGACTCTTGACTGTGGCTTTGAACTTCCATTTGAAATTAATCCCTACCATGTATTTAATTTCCTAGTCTTCTGTGATGACTCTTATCTTGCTTAATGAATCTGCCAGATCAAGAAGCCTGAACTGCTTTCCCTTGAGCTCAGCACCCGACATGCTCTAGTCATAAACAACTGATTTTCTGTAGGGTGGGTAGAAAGGAGAATCTGGTAATGTACATTCACTAAACTCACACAGGAGTGCACTTGTAGTTGGAGGCTGCTTTAATCTTCCAGTTTGGGGGTCTGAGTGGCAGTTTAATGAGTTTAAATGCACGTCAGATGCTACTCATACTGTCTAACACATGAACTGACCTTTAAAGAGTTGTGTATGGACAGTTTAGTATGACTTCAGATGCTTTTTTGTTTGTTTTTTAGCAATTCACCTTAAATATATATGTCTGCAGGTATTTTGCTGAATGGGACACTGAGATAGCTCAGCAAGTTCTCACTGATTCTCTTCACCCTAAATACAGGTAATGCTTGAGACCAGAGAGAGCACTCTGCTGGCTCTGTTTGAGGAAAAGGGCTGGGTTTTTTCTCTTTGTTGGGCATAGCCTTGGGTTTTGCCACGTGCTGTCTGTTTTAAAGTACTGATCCTGAAAGTCGATCAGGTGCAAGAGGCAAACTTGTATTCTGAATCTTGGAAATAGTTAAATTTAGTGTTAATTGTTTTCACTTCTGATTTCAAATGATTTTTGTATTTTTATTTACCTTTCTTTTAATTTGTTTGTGTTTTTTTCGTAATAAAGGGAAGTCACTAAGAAGGAACTAAGGTATTTTTTTTTCTTTTTTCTAAGTTTTCTGAGACACTACATGTAAATAAAGATAAGTCTATAATTTGGTGTATTATAAACTTAAAGTCTTTGTTGCAGCACCAAGAGATCCATAATCCTTTCTTTAGCGTTGACCCAAACTGTGGGATGGAACACTGGATATATATGAACATGCTTATGTATCAAAAATGAAATCCACCTTGCTTGATGTAGTTAAAATGACTGACTTGATAATCATAAGTAGTCTAGGCCAAATATTTGTTAGCAGAGCTGAAAAGCCCCTTTATTTATAGTCACACACTCTGTCTGCCTTGACTAATGATGGTTCCAATCTGGCTGCTCCATTGTCCTGACTGTTGAGACATCAGATACCTTCAAGTGTCACACACTGTATTGTAGGTAGTTTGTCAGTAAGAGACTCCATGATTATTGGGGGAGTAGAAGCCTCTTAGCTAGTTACATAGAAATCAGTTGCCTTAAAAGACATTTTTCTTCTGCCAGTAATGTTAGATATCCACAAAGCTGGTTCACACCTAAATCCTGAAGCTTCTGATCTCCTCGGGGTTTTTTGGAGTTTTTTTTGTCGAGTTCCTAATGGTAATTCTGTGACTAAAAGCCCTTGGAACATATTAGTGTTCTCTGTTTGCATGTTTGATTACCAAGGGCAGTCTTGGAGTGCTGTGTGAGCATGTGCAGTTTCTATGCCTTGACAGAGCATTCAGTAGAAGATAGATGCTGCAGGTCGTGCCCGTGGTGATCTTCCTGATGTGGTTACTTAGCAGCTGTGCTGTTTTCTGATGGGATTGGTGATCAATGGATTTTCTGTCTCAGCTGAACTGTTTCACTTGCCCACATCCTATGTGTGCCACCTTTATTATTCAGTTCTTACCTGGGGTTTTCTAAGTGGTGTTATGCCACAGCCTACAAAGATGGTTCAGATTTTAAAGGATGAGCAAAGAATGGTGTACTCCTGTATGCAAAGCTGTTTAGGAGCTGAAGTTTTATCCTCATGCATGCCACCCAGTAACCCTCAGGTCATGATGGGTATGAACCTTTTAGCAGGTTAAGTACTTAATGACAACAATTTTTTTATGCTATATTTACATGAAGCTCAGGGAATCATTTTTAGTGTAATATATACTTATTGAAGTTCAAGAGTAGTCAAGTACTAGCTGTCTATTATTTGGGACCTAAAGCTTGAAAACTCTGATTTGCCTTACTAAGGCAAAACTCCCACAGCCATGTCAAGATTGTAGGCCCCTGGTTAGGGTCAGTTCTGTGCCTTCCTTTAGCTGGTTATAAATGCAGGCAATGATTTCTGCTAAACTTGCTCATTTCAGTAGACTCAAACCTGGCTGACTGGTTGGATCACATAGCTCTTTTAAATCATTGAAGAGCTGAAATTTAGTTTAAAATCAATCTGTTCCCTAACTAATTTTATTTTAAGGGAGGCGTCTTCTGTGTCCTTGAAAAGCACTGCATTATTGTGCCAAATAATTGGAAACACTGTTCCTTATCTTTGACTGTTGAGTAATTTCTAATTTGGCTGGTCATAAAAACTTACTGTCAGAGGAGTATTTTCATGTTTGCTGCCTCAGGTGAATCATGCCTCCAGTGACGAGTATCACATATCTTTCTGAAAACACAGAAAAGCTAAAACCATCTTTGATTAGTTAAATGCAATTTCAACTTCTTGAACAGCTCAAACTTAACTGAAGTGGATCACCTTTGTGGTCAATTCAGAATACAATGGTCTTTTGCTGAGAGCATTGACATAGGTGCATTTTTAATGGTGAGATGAGTTTGTTGGCAATGCTCTAAACCAGTTACCCATTTCAAGTCTGTTTATATCAATCCATTCAGTCACAAGCACTGTTAAATGGGATTAGCCATGTAAAAGAAGGTAAAATACCATGTTCAGTCTATGTCATAACATCAGAGAAGTTGAAGAAAATATTTGTCAGTTAGTAATTCTTAGTAAATTAAATTAGTAAATTAATTAGTAAATTAATTCTTAGTTAATTAGTAAAAAGTAAAATCCAATATCTGGATTTTAATTCTTTTTTCTTCCGCAGCCAACTTAGCAAAGCTGAATGGGAGAAGAAAAAGTTTGATAAAGCAATTGGGTAAGTTTAAAGACCTTCTTTAATTTGCTACAAACCCAGCAGGTAACAATGATGCTGTATATTTGAGGGAGAAAAGGTGTTTCATAGTTACTTTTTAAAGGAAACTTCTGTGAGCCTATGTACATCTGCTGTCTTGACCGCACATTGGTTTTGATCAAAAATTACAGGAGAAACAGCTCAAGTTACAGTCAGAAAAAAATAACCCAAAAATTTTGTAGCAAGGAAAAAATTTCTCTGTGTGCTATATATAGTGTGGTGATTAATATCTGTTTAATTCTTCTTAACACATGACATGATCAAGTGTCACTTCTTGCTGTCAAAGCCAGGTTTAGAACTGCTTTTAAGAAAATATAATAGCAAAGAAATAGTACTGAGGGCTTTTTCTTCTTTAACAGTGGGTTGGTATAACTGCATTATTCATGAGAATGGAACGGGATGTTCCTTCTGAATGTATCTAAAATCTCTAATACAAGATTTTACAGCTCATATTTAATTTTTCTGTGAAACTTGCCATTAGGCCTCATGCTGAAGTTAACTTCTGGACTTCTGGTTTTTTTCCTCCTGAAATGCAAAAAAAGATTAAAGGAAAAGAAAATATTTCAGTTTGCTTGATAGAGGTAGTTGAAAAAATACCCAAGACAGTCTAGAGAAGACAGCTGTCTTTAGCTGAGAAAAAAATCCAGTCACTGAATATCCAAATATGTTTGCTTTTATCACTAAGTGTCCACGTGAGTCTTTATGTGCTTTCTTGGGAAATAGTCACTGCTAGAAATGTCAAGTTCTTTATGCACTAGCCTCACAAATTAACTTCCAATTTCTGAGTTTTATTGTGCTTAAATACACTTCACTTGTTGGTATCTCTCAGCAGGACAGAGTTTGCTTAATGAGTCTCATTTACTTGTGTCTGTTTCCAGCATGCTCTGATTTAAGGGTTTGCCTGTTTTCTGGCCTTTGTCTCTAGTTCTCTTTCAGGAAGAAATTAGAGGTGGCTTGACCGGATCTTTTTCACAAGCTTTTTAGCCATGTGAATGTCTTTATAGGACAGGTTGTTGAAACCTGCTGTTCCTAACTATGGGTAATGAGTTCCAGTGGGAGCTCCAGCAGTTAAAAATAACAAATGATGGGTCACCCTGCAGCCATGGCCACCGTGTGGAGTCCTTGCCCTGTTTCAGAGGCAAGTGCAGGAGTACAGGGACGTCTGTGCTTGCTCTTATTTTGCAGGAATTAATCAGTACTGTTCCACTGAAAAGGCTGGCACAGTGATGAAACTCCTGTTTTTACTGTGACCGTGTATTTCCCAAGGGAAATGCTGTACAAAGCATGCAAGATAAATGTTTTCCTTGCTTTCCACCCCCCACACATCTTGGAAACTCACAAAGGAGAGAATTAATACATCTCAATAACACATGAAATCTGCAATGTCAGGGTCATCGGTGTTTCATAAAATGTGCTGAAAGAAGGTGAACTCTCAACAAAAGTCACTGTTTTTCCTTACAGCTACTCTTTTGCTATTGTGGGCATTAACATAACAGACCTTGCATACAACCTGCTCGTGAGTGGGGCTCTGAAGACCCATTTCTACAATGTTGCTCCAGAAGCACCAACGCTCACTCACTTTCAGCAGACGTTCTGTAAGTGCTGGGTGTGACTGTGGGGCAAGGGGTGGAAATGCATAATTGGTATACTGCTAGTATAATAACTGCCTATAGTTTTAAAAAAATAAGGTTTTCTGACACAGCACAGAGACTGTGCTCTCCTGTCTAGGATGACTGGATTAAGCTCTTAAGCTGTGATGGAGGCCACTACCAAACCAAGGTGTAAAACAAATACAAACAAAAAAATGCACTAAGCACCTTAACAAGTGACCTTCTTGGTTTTTAAACAATAAGAAGAAAGCAAATGTGCTTTAAGGAGGGTCTGAATATTGTTTCCCCTTAAATCCAACTGTCATATGATACTTGCATCTACATTCTAGTGGTACTCCCCACCCTTCAACAGAATTGCAGCTCCACCACCAAAATAATGCTTTGACAGCTCTTTCCCGTGTATTTGAGCATCCCTTCTATAGCAAAGGCCCACTGTTCATCTTTGTACAGTGGAAGTAAAAACTGCTAATATTTTTCAATGTGTAGGCAAGGAACTGTTAATAAGCACCTGCAGCATCTTTCCCTGGTTTTATGTTTCAATTTGTGAATCCCTATGTCAAGATGACTAGTGACTTGTGTTTATTGTGCGAAATTCTGCCCATGTGTGTAATATTCATCCAATTTTGGGATTGTCAGAGTAGCTTTATTCTTGTTCCTGCCCAGTGTCATGAGGTGTCAGATCTCAGTGACCAGGATTCTCTGTGCAGATCATAATTATTAATTCCAGGCTACTTTCCAATTTTATATGTCACCTTTACAGGCTGTATTCATCTCTTCTTCCTTCTTATTATTTTGTAGGCTACTTAATGCATGAATTCCACAAATTCTGGATTGATGAGGATCCACTGGACATAATGGAATTCAATCGCGTCAGAGAGAAATTTTACAAGCGAATCTTGAGGCAGCTCCAGAACCCAGAGATGGCTCTGTGTCCTCATTTTGCTGCATCAGAAAGTTTAATCAATATGTAGTTGCTCAGTTGACTTTATTTGGAGGCACTGTCTCACTCTTGGTTTAGATCACTGTTAGACCATCACTAGCATACTGAATGACCATGGCAATCGTGTGCATGTTTTTGGCGCAGTGTTCATCTATTTTTGTCACATGATCCCCTTACGCTTCTCTTGTTGGGGATTTTTCATTTTAAATGGGTGCTCATATTGCCTCATTATGCAGTGTTACCTTCTGAATTGATGTCCAGATATCAGAATTTTTCTATTTTTTTAGACTTTCCTCATAATTCAGCATTGACAATTGAATTGTATTTCTCTAGCAGTGTTTTTGTATATGTGGAATAAGTAGCTGGATCTTGTATTGTGAAAGCTTTTTAACTTCTCGGTATGTTTTAAGATAACTGCTGGCATTTCAAGCAAAATACATGTTTGGACCTCATCTAGAAGATAATGTAATTTAATCTAATGCAGACAAACACATTAAAGTCCAATTTTCTCCATGCAACCATTATATGCTTAATGCAAAATTAATGAGGCTTATGAGATACAAGTTTCAGTGAGAACAGTTTATGCAGAATTACGATCAAATGCATGAATACCAAATGGTCTGGTGATGCTAACAGAGTGAACTGTGAACACATTCACAACTAACAGATACTGGTGGGGCCAAAAATTGTAACATCAGGCTGTTGTCACCAACACCACCATGCTGAAGCATGGTCTAGATTCTTGCACATTCCTTTGGGTATACAGAGGTCAGTGTTTTGTGTCACATGTTGGAAGGCAACATGGTTTGGTCACGTGGTGCTTGGTGAATTCAGGGGAGCAAAAATATGTATCTTATATTTGAACTACTGAAAATATTACTTTGGTTGTTAATTCAGTTCCTAAGAGCTGGGAGAAATAACTGATTAGAAGGTTCAGAACAAAACTGCTTGTGTTTCCCAGACTACTTATTAAAAAAAATTAAATATGGCAAACTGCCTTTTTTCTAAAACCATAAATGAATAAAAGTGTTTGACACTAAGATTGTGTAGTATACTGAACAACATCTACCATGGCATTTCATACCCATGGTATTTTTTACCTTCTAAGCAATCAATTTTAGTATTATATGTTTGTGTAAATCACTTGCATATGGAGATTAAATTGAGTAGTGTCCAACTACTTGTGAATTATATGAATAAATTATACATCATTCTAAATTGAAGCACTGTGGGTTTTATTTTTTAAATATGCAGTAATACAGAGGAAAAATGTTTCACTTAATGGATCAGGTCAAATGGGTTGTAACAGCTCTGTGGTATTCCCAAGGCTGACGTGTGATCACAACTTCTTCAGATAAGGGGCTTTATATCATTTTAGTTACTGCTTGGGCCGTCACTTTATTTAACAAAAATAAAAATAAAGAAATGGGAGTAATAGGAAACTCCCTGGGTTTAAGCTGTCTCATTTTTTACTAAAATGTAAGTTGGGAGTCAGGACTTCTCTACATGGCTGGAGACTTGCACTCATGGAGTTAATCAGCAGAATTTTATGGGTGTTGCAATAATTAGTCTTCTCCAATGAATTTGGGAATTCGGAACTGGAAATATTAAGATTTGCATATTTTGCATGAGAATCCAAGGAATAAAAACTATGCATGTTTAACTTAATACCACTGATTTTGGAAAGTGATTATTTATGGCCATTAGGTCTCAAGGACTTCTTTGTGTGACTCTTGAAGCTTCTGAAATAGGTTTCTAGTAACAGTTTTCATTGTTTCAAAATTTAGGCTCCCTCTTTCTTTCCTTGCCCCACTTTGACTTAAATATCTTCTGCAATTTATTAGGGTACACTGGTTTCCTTTTAATACTCTGCAGTGGAGTTCATGATGTTGTGGGAGAGGGAGGGAAGGTTCCTGCTACCTTCTTACTGCTCTGATCCTCTCAGATATGCCTTGTCTCAAGGTGTTAACTTCAAACAAAATCAGAAAATGTCATCTGGCTCTGTGTCAGATTGTATCACTATAATCTAACTGGTTTGGGTGATTATTTTTCTTGTCTTGCAGGAAGATAGATTTAATGAAGCTAAGTGTGAAATCCCTTCTCCTGTGGAGTCCTTGCATGCTGGTACCTTCAAATCTTATCATCCTGCCCACTTGTGCTTCAGCTTTGTCCTGTGGCATGCTTGTTCCCAAAATCTGTCAAACCTGGGGCAGAGGATATCCCTGGTGGGTGCCTAAAACTGGCTGGGCACTGCTGAGAGAGGATGCCTGTTGGGAACTGCCTTCCTTCTTCCCCAAGAATGAGTTCTTACCATGATGCAAACCTAAGAATTTTTTTTAAAAGTTAGAATTTACGCTATCACTAGTACAGATAAAAACTGACCTGTGAGCAATGGGATGCTGCTTTCCCTAGGGAGGAGAAAATGAAAGAAATGGGGGGAAAAGGTTTTTAAAAGTTGTTTCAATAAAGAAGAATCAATATTTATACTCACTGCAGGGTACAGAATTTGGTTTAAGTAAGTAAAGAGAAGGTTTAGGTTGGATCTTTTGAAAAACTTTCCACAGCTTCATGGTTGTTGCATTTCACCAGCCATCTCTCTCTGAGGTTCATACCTGGGGATGAACCATCATGTGCATCTTGGGGAGTGCTTCCTGCCCAGGCTGTAAAGTAAGGGGTCACCTTATTTCTTAACAGGTAATTTTTCCCAGGCAAATAATTTACACTGGCAATGCCACACAGCCCGAGTGTCATTTTAAAAAGGCACAGCCATGTTGTAAGCCTAAGCTGCTACTTTATTGTATAAAATTCAAGACAGCATGCTGAAGCTATGCAGAATATGCATTGCCTAGAATATGTATTGCTTTGGGTCTGCAGATGAGAATATAATTGATGAAAGTATAATATTCGGAGATTGAATGTGTTAAAATGCAGAAATGTTTACCTTGATCTGTTTAAAGACAGAGGGAAAAAATGTAGTATAGGAGTTCTTTAATTCTATATGCATCCTTTTATAATAGTGTCTATATTGCTCCCTGTTACAGATTCAGGCACTTCCCATAGCACAGCATTTTCTTATCCCAGCTAAGGTGTATTTAAATTGTTACCAGGGCTCCTTCAACAACATAGGTGGATGCTGACTTGTCTTCACTAACCTTGGTGTTTGGCCAGCATCTGTGGAGCTGGGGCTGTGAGAGCCAACAGGATCTGTGCCTGGGCGGTTGGTCACAGCCAGGGAGAGGAGAAAAAGTGTTTCTCCAGCTTCCTGACACTTTTTGGCTTGTAGCTTTTGATTTTTTTCTTTGAGGCAAGGAGAAATATTTTTCCTGCACTTCTAATTGGCTCTTTTGGAAGGTAGTTTTTCAAATGCTGGTGCTGGTGGTATTTGTATGTACTATTTTTAGAAGCAAACAAGGTCTACCTTATCTATGTGATTTGTCTTGGACAATTGTATCTCCTGACTGTTTCCTGGACCAGCACTGAAGCTCGATTGAAAAATTTACTGTCTTGTAGAGGGTAAAGGAGATTAATTTATTGTCTTTTTTAATGAAAGAGCAATCTTTAAAAGCACCTGTGCCCACTGTGATCCCTATGGGGCATAGACAGCTGAAAATGACTTAGCAGGCTGAAACACTTGGCTGCAAGCAGGGCATTTTCAGCATGTACCCAGCTGAAATAAGTGCTGTTAGGTGGAACAGGATGTATGTGAACAGAGTGCTGATGCTCAGGCTAATGAACCCAGATCTGCCTCTACTGGCCCAGAGAATCACTGGTAGCATCATAACACATTGGCTTCCGTTATGAGGGATCATCATTTATTTCTTAATATTTTTCTTAATAAAGAATCTTCATTTCTTTTTTCCTGCCCTTCATAGATTGTGGTCAGCTTTTAACATGTCATTTACTGACCTGTCCCTTTTTTGTCAGAATGTGACCAGAGATTTTTGACCCTTCCACAGGACTGGCCAGCATCGCAGGGTTGTCCCCTAGTGCAGGATTGCAGATTGTAGTCATTCCTGCCCGAGCTCTAGAGGAAACCTCAATCCACAGCTCCACCACTTGGATGGATCTGACTGAGGCAGGAATCAGTTACAGCCTGAAATAGTAACTGGAGTGCAATTCTATAACTGTTAAGTTCATGTCTTTGGCAAGTGCTCTTGGGGAAACAGGGAAACTCTGTATACACTTTGGGAAATATGAGAACTCCGATTATACTTTGTTCTGTCCCCCAGCTGGCTCTTAACAAGCGTGACATCATCAACATATGACCATTTTGGCATCATAGGAAGACTCCTCTGGAACTGTGATTTTCAGAGAATTGTTCTACTTTGAGTCTTGTTAACTACCTTGATTTCTACCTTTCACTCCTCACTTGGAACTTGGTCCAATGGGAGCTCAAATTTTGTGCTAATGAATCCTCTAGGCTACACTGAGACAAACAGTAGGGTTCCCCTCTGTACTCTTGCATCTGCAGCATGGTGCAGCTAAAAAGCACATAAAGTCTTAAAATAGATGTTTTGCAGAAAACAATCCTGAAACAGATAAGGAAATGAATTATTCATTGTTTTGTTTGCAGCAGTGCAGATTTTCTGTAAGACTTGCCAAAGATTAGACAGGACTCTTCCTACCGGATCCTGTAGGAATAGCAGGATAGGTTTTGTGCTTTTCCCTGTGAGCAGTGCACATAGAAATCAGGTCATTACTTATTCTAGTAAAGGAAACTGTTCTACTCTATATAGAACTATAATTAGAAAAGAGATTTAGCTCTAAAACCTCCAAGCAAGAACTGGGTACAGCCGCTTAACTCCAAAGGAGCTGTGAGGAAGGGCAGAGGGCTGGGTACTGGGCCTGGACTCTGCCATGCTGAAGGACTGTCAAAATTGTAAGTGGTGTATTCCCCAAAGAGCTTACAGCTTGGAATGAAAGAGGGTAGCAGGATGGGGAAGCACGAGGCAAACTCACACCAGCACAGCTGGCAGCTCAGCAAAGCAGAGCAGCACAAGAAGAGCTGGAAAAAAGAGACATGAGGTTGCCTGTTTTATGTTTACACGCTGTTTCGCCCAATTGAAAGGGTACCAAGGAAGACACATGCAGGTGACTGTGAAAAACCTGTGAAAGACAACAGGACATGGCACTGTGACACTGGGAATGAGGACACACATAGGAGACCCCAGTTTGAGCACTGCATCAAACTCTGGGGTCTTCAACACAGGCAGGGCACGGACCTGTTGGAGCATGTTCATAGGAAGGACACCAGGATGATTGATTAAAGGGAGCTCCTCTCCTATGAAGAAAGGCTGAGAGAATTGGAATTGTTCTGCCTGGAAAAGAGTAGCCTTGGGGTGACCTAATTGCAGCTGTTCAGAACCTGAAGGGGGTCTACAGGTTGGAGAGGTTATTTACAAGAGCATGTAGTGACAGGACAAGGGGGAATGGCTTCCCACTAAAAGAGGGAAGGTTTAGATTAAATATTAGGAATAAATCCTTTACTGAGAGGGTAGTGAGACGCTGGAGCAGGTTGCTCCAAGAATTTGTGGATTCCCCATCTCTGGAAGTGTTTAACAGCAGGTTGGATGTAGCTCTGAACAACCTGGTCTAATGAAAGGTGTCTCTCTCCATGGCAAGCAATTAGAACCAGATGCACTTTAGGGTCCTTTCCAGTCCAGGCCATTCTGTTATCCTGTGATCCCTGGTGCCTACCACATGGATGAGAAGAAAGTCTGTGATTCTCAAAAGAGACTAGTCAGGAAGTATCAATAAGATATAGATCTAGCCTAGATGTTAAGCCCTGAGGGGAGGCTAAGGGCAAAGTGGGGCCCTTGGTCATGGTCCAGAGACAAGACAGGATTGTTCTCCAAAGTCAGAAAGTGTTTCTTGGCACATCAGCCTATGAAACCTGCCTGCTCACCCCTGAGAATCTGCATCTGCTTGATGTGCTGGATGGAGAAACACCAAAGGGGTAGGATGCAGAAGGATGCAGTTTGCTATCTCTTTGATAGGGGAATTTGTGATGCTGACTTGGCTCTGGATTGTCTCACATGTTCCTTTAAACTGTTATGATTAGCTGTCATTTGCCTCTTCACTCTCAGTTTCCCATTCTACGTTCTCAGTTTGCCATTCCTATTCAACATTGGCTGGTTGGTTTGAATTTAAGCACACACCTCGAATTTAAGCCAACTGGCACACACTTTGCCTCCAGTTTCCATGCCTCTGGCCCCACTGGCCCTCCTCACACATTTGTCAGCAAGCCATTTTGCAGAGGATGTGAGTGTCACTTCTCCATAGTTCTGAGGCCAAAAAAGACCAGAAAAAGAACAGTGAGAGCAGAGGTCTGAGCAGGCTGCTCTGAAATGTCCTGCTGAGCCTCCTCCTCCTCCTGCCATGCCCTGGCCCAGCTTGCAGGCCACTGTGACACCAGGGGTAGAAAAACTCCTCTGAGCTTGGCTGTCTCAAGGCTGCTGTCTCCAACTGCTTTGTGCCTTTCCTGAGGGCTGTAGGAAAGGAACATGAGCATGTGGCTGCATGGACAACCCAGGGCTTCTCTAGCTCAGCTGCTCACAGTGCATGTGGTTGTTCTGCACCTCAAGCACCCTCAGCCTCCCACCAGGCTCTCTCCAGGGAGAACCAGCTTCTTCTGTCTAGCAGAATAGAACAGGGGCTTTGGGGTTGTTTTTTGTCCATGCCTGAGACAGGCTTCATTTAGTGTAAGTCATGCCTGTCTGCTGTGAAACTCAGCAAATTTACACTGGTTCCAAATCTGACTGGAAGAAATGAATCTAGTAACAGCAAGGACCAGGGATCCTGAGCCCTGGCAAGAAGTTATAATCCCAGCACAGTATTCTCCTTCATTTGCTGGATAGAAAAGACAGGTCTGAGGGAGAAGTGAACATCAGCTATCTAGCTGTAACCAAACATCAGTAAAAATAAAATAAACCCCTTAACACCAATGTAATATTAAGAATCAGACGCTCTTTATTTGGCTGGAGGTGTGAGGAAATGTCTCCTCTGAAATACCATGCATGCTCAGTACAGGAAAGCTTCTGTTTATATACTGTATTTCACAAACATATCCACTGAGTGTCCCAGAATAAACATACACATATGATAGTCATTTCTCTGAAATCATTGACATATTTTCTCTCCTTCTACACCTGTTCTTCTGTGCTGGGGGTCTCTTTGGTGGTCTCTGGTGGCCAGCCCAAAGTCACACGTGAATGATTGGTGAAGTAGTAAAAGTTGGCAGAACTGGAGCTGATTGCTTTCCAGTTCTCCTTCTTACACAATGGGCATTGTGCAGTTCCACAGGCCAGTGGGTTTTGAAGAATAAGCATTGTGTTAGCTCTCCAGGTGTAGATGATTTTTCATCTGGCAACACAGAGAGTGGGTCAGAAAGCCTTCCTTGATGGCTGATGTGAGTGCCCTTGTACTAATGGGTAGGCTAAGAATTCATATCCTTAGAGACCATTTAAAAAGCTTGCCAGTGATTTTCTCCTTGTGTGAAATATTAGTGCTTTTGGAGCTGTAAACTAATTTCTAAATCCAGTAGAGATCCAAAAGATACAGGGAAATGGTGGGAACCTGCATTTTGGAGCTGTCTGAACTGCAAATCAGAGATACTGGCACTTCATTTTGCATGTATAGGTGCAAGTTAAGAATAGAAAATAGAGTATTAAACATCACTGTCTAGAAACAGTATCTTTTGTGATTCTCTTCAATTTATTATGGATGTCTATAATCACTGCCTATGAGTCTTATACACAATAGTGATTAACTTCTATGTCACAGTTTTATTCCATTATTTTTAAGCACAGCAATGACAGCTCCTAGACATCTGAGTGATGAGAATTAGAAACTCTCTTCCCCAAAGAGAGAGAATTGCCTTTTGAGTAGATCATTGTGGGAGGCAATGCTGCCTATGTCATTTGGGTTAGGTCATCTGTGGTGCTACTGAAAATTTAATCAATATAACCCTAATATCAAGTGCTAAACTTCAGAGAGGGATATAAGCACAAGTGAAAGCCTTCATCAGACCATGTACCTATCTAGGAAAAAGGTAAGCCTGAAATACCCATTGCAGTTGGGGACTGCAGAGTGATGAATTACCTGCACTAGCAGTGGGACTTCTACATTGGTCTTGCACTGTGCCAGGATTTAATTCCAGGACACCTTAGCCCACTGCTGCTCTTGGGATCAAGGCAGTTGCAGTATTTTTGTTTTCTGTAAATTTAAATTTTTTTCTGTAAATTAAATTTTCTGTAACAAATACTGCAATGGGGAAAATATTGTGGTTTAGAGAGAGAAAATTTTTTGTTAACAAGCCCCCATAATATCAGTGCATCTCAGCAGACTGCTGTCATATGACTGAGTTCCAATAACCATGCTCCAGCAAGGACAAGTAATTCTTTGCCCATCATAAGGAATTCAGTTCCATAAAATCCCTGTACCTGGACCAAAAACACCTATTTGTCACATTTGAAGAAAAGGAGGTGCAATGCAAAATAATGTAGGTTTCAAGACAAGGAGGATACCCTCTGGGAATGAAATATCTTGGTTTATACTTGGCAAATACAAATTTTGGATATGATCTCATTGTCTCAGTGCTGTAGCAGCCACTTCTCTGACATGGCTGAATTTTGTGGTTTTCTGTTTATATATATACACTGAGCATGGAACACAGTGTCTCATCTTGCTGAAGCTATCACATCACCATCATCCTGCAACACTTGAAATCTGACCTTTAAGCAACATCTGTGCCAATTTTGGCTGAGGTAGATTTATTTTCTTCATAGTAGCTACTACAGGGCTGTGGTTTGGACCTGTGCTGGAAACAGGGTTGATAATACAGAGATATTTTTGTAATTGCTGAGAAGGGCTTACACCAAGCCAGCAGTGAGTAGGCTGGGGGTGCACAAGGAGCTGGAAGGGGACAGAATGGGGACCAACAAGGTATTCCAGACCCTATGGAATCATAATCAGCATATAAAGCTGGGAGAAGCAGGAAATAAAGATGCTTGAAATAATGATATTTGTCTTCCCAAATAAGCAGTAAATGTAAGGGATACTTTCTCTGGAGATGGATAAACACTTACTTGCCCATGGGAAGTGGTGAATTAATTCCTCATTTTGTTTTGTTTGTATGCGAGGCTTTTGCTTTTCTTATTAGGCCATCTTTATCTCAGCCCATGACTTTTCTTGCTTTTACCCTTCTGATTCCCTCTTCCATCCCGCTGTTGGGGGGCGAAGGAGTGGCTGGGGGTGCTGAGTTGCCATCTGGGGCTATACCACAATGCAGAAAGTCAGATACCCCTGGCAGAGGGGGCAGCTTCCTCTGTTTAATGCCTGGCACTTTTTCTAGTTTCTAATGAGTTAACCATCATACCATTGACACCTTTGGGTTTTGCCTCCTTGCCTATTTTTTCACCTGCATTCTTATCTCCTCAAAACCAAAGTCTCACTCCCCCTTCAAAACTCTTCTTCTTGCAAGGCCCCCACAACCTAAGTCTTCACCACTCCTGTCTGACTATACAATGAATTTGAACTAATAAGAGAAAACAAAACCAAAACCACAAAAGACCACTTCAAAGGCATAAGCACCAACATTTTTATGAACAACCTCACATTATGGTGGGTGAAGGGCCATTATGATGGTGAAAGGTCTAGAAGGGAAGGCGTATGAAGAGCTGCAAGGGTCGCTTGGTTTGTTCAGCCTGGAGAAGCAGAGACTGAGGGGAGACCTCATTGAAGTCTGCAGCTTCTTTGGGAGGGGAAGAGAAGGGGTAGGCACTGATCTATGTGGTGACCAGTGACAGGACCAGAGGGAATGGCCTGAAGATGTGTCAGGGGAGATTTAAGTTGGACATTAGTAACAGGTTCTTCACCCAGAGGATGGTTGGGCACTGGAACAGTCTCCCCAGGGAGGTTGTCACAATGCCAAGCCCGACAGAGTTCAAGAAGGACTTGTAAAATGCTCTGAGGCGCATGGTGTGATTCTTGGGGTCGTCCTGTGTGAGTGCTCCTGTTTTAAGGTTACTAGAATTTGATCTTACCTTTGCTAATTCCTCCCTTGAAAACCCCGCCCCTACAACACCCTATATAACCTCACAACCCTGCCCCTTCTCCTCCTTTTCATCTTCACCCCCTCCCTGGCCCGGGGTGGGAGGAAATAAATTGATTTCTGGAGCTTAACAAAACAGAGACTTCTCTGGTCTGTTTCCCTGCCTGCAACTGTAACCTCCCTGGACACGATGATCCCTCTTGCCACACGACGCAACAGTCGCGTGCAGGGACAGAAGTTGGACTTTGGTGATCTTTGTGGATCCCTTCGAACTCAGATGATTCTATTATTAATTGCCTTCCAGTTGATCTGTCTGCGTTATAACCAAGGACCGTTCTGGGGTAAAAGCCCAGAGACAAGAGATTTCTCTTCTTGTTCCCAAAAGCAACCAGAGGTTGCGGACAACCCTCTTTTCCCCGTGCCAGGGTCCCTCCCAACCCCGGCGCTGCCACCGCTTCCCGCCGGGCAGAGCCTTCCCGGCAGCCGCGGAGGGTGAAGCGCCGCCGCTTCAGCACCCCGGACAGCGCCGGGCCGGCGCAGCTCCCAGCGCGGCTGACTGCGTGCCCTGGGCCTCCGGGGCAAAACTTATAACCCTCTCCGCCAGCTCCTGGTAATTCCCGCGTTACAGCCCTTTGCTGCCATTGAATGCTGGAAAAATAGCAGTGGGGATGCTTGGTAAGTATCTCCATGAAAGCCCTGTTAATCAAATTAGGTAAATTATCCTTGAGTTTCTGACGGAATTCAGAGCTTGGCAGTTGTGTTGAGGCCATGCCCTTCAGGGCTTTGGATCTGTACTGGGTGATTTTTCGCTCAGTTTGCCTGTCAGAGTTCACAGAGCGGCTGGACAATGCTCTTGGCCATGTGGTTGAGTTTTACATATTGCTGCGAGGAGCAGAGTGTTGGACTCGATGATCCTGACGGGTTGCCTTCCAACTTGAGATAAGTTATGATTCTATTTATACCTGAATAGGAGTTGGCTGTTGTGAACTCCCTCACCTTGGGGATAGTCTGCCAAGGATCCTGTACTTCAGACCTGAGAGATCCCAAAGAGACAAGAGCAGCCTGGAGGAAATAAAATCAGTGCAGCATTTGTCTTCCCTGACGCAAGCATGTTCCATGCTTTGAAACGCTGCTCTGAGTCACCTAAACACTTCCTAAATTCCATCAGGGCAAGTGCAGATAGGCCTATTCAAATGCTTCTTGTTTGTTCCTGTATGAAAATTACTCAACTTTCTATTAGCATTTCTCTCCATTGTAAAAAATGTCCTCCTCTTCATTGAGCCAGGCTGGGAAAGCTGAGACCTCTTAAACCCTGAAAGAAGCCTTTGATATTTGCTTTCATAGGAACACCCCAAGAGGTAGTATCCCTCTCCAAGCTAAGACAGTTGTTATAAAGTATTTCTGATGGATTTTTGAACCCATTCCCCGGGACCACTGGCAGCAGCATCTCTTGATATTGGTAGCCCCACACCTCTCAACACCGTAGCACAGTAATCAACTACACCACCCATTATTTAGGCTAAGAAAATTGCTCTTAAATCTCCATTGCTAACATCCAAACCCATTACTTTGTGTGCAAGGAAAAGAGTTTTTTGCTTTCTTCTTTGCTGCTATGTTGTATATATTTTAAGGCTGTTAACAATCTTCTTTTGTCTTATTTGGCCCATCCTCTTTCCCAGTGAGGTACCTGGTGCCTGGTGTCTGCTGCTGGGGCTGGTCACATTAGTAACCTGATGACAGGTGAAACAAGATGCAGCAACTCTTTAAAATACCTACTGAGATTTAGCAGTCTGTGGGGTAAGCTTCCTATGAAGCCAGCAAGCCTATCCTCATATTTGCCAGGATTTGATGTCTTTTTTTTTCCTTCTGCAGATTTGTCTAAACATTTTTAAACATATCTGTTCTGTTTTCTTTCAAAACATCTTGTACTTTTGAGTTTTACATTTCAGTTTTGCTTTGTGAAATGCCCCTCTTCATTTTATATGTCGTTATTATGTTTGCTATTTATTTGATGGAATGAGAAACTGCAAATAGCCAGTCTTTTTGCCCTTATTTGCTGTTACTCATGTCTTTTCTTCAGTTACCTTGGTTTTTTCAAGGGAAAAGGATCTATGTCTACTTAGTTTCTTCTCAAGTCAAAGCTGTTACAATGCTTTTTATGATTTTATTGCTCTCTTCAATTTTTCCAACCCTGACCATGGAGCTGATGTGTTCAAGGAAATCTCTGCAGTAATTCCTAGGTTTTTCCTGTATGCCGGTGTCTGCTGAGATCATTATTTTGTGTGTTGGAATGTTCTTTCTCCCTCCTTCACATTTGTCAACTTTTATCTACCATTTTATCACTTATGATTTGGCATTCAGATGTCTTTCTGCAACTCCTCATCTATGACATTTATACCACCAGAAAATTTTGCATTCCTTCTGCTTTTCCTGTAAATATGTTAAACAATGCAGTCTCTTGTGGACCTTCTTTTATTATGCAGTTTCACTGTTCACTGCCACTCTCTTTCCATCTTTCATCCAGTTAAAGGGAGAACTCCCCTTTCTCTTCCACCACAGTTTGTGATTTTTAAAACTTATTGATTGGCTCACTTTTACTGTTTCAGAATTGTAATAGATACCAAGAGCAAGATTTCCCTTTAAAGAAGCCTTGCCAACTTTTCCACTTAGATTCATAGAACCGTAGAATTGTTTAGACTGGAAAAGGCCTTTAAAATCATCAGCTCCAACCATTAGCCCAGCACCACCAAGTCCACCACTAAACCATGTCCCTGAGTGCCACATCTACACATCTTTTAAATACCTCCAGACATGCTGATTCCACCACTTCCCTGGGCAGCTTGTTCCAATGCTTGATAACCCAAGGCAATTATGTGCCTTTGGATTCTGTCTGGTTTTCTGTGGTTTGGCTTTTTGGTTTGTTTGGTTTTTTTTGTTTGTTTGTTTGTTTGTTTGTTTTTTAATGTGGAAATGGAGTTTCCTGGTCTGTAACTGCCCAGCTGTCCTCTGCAGTCCTGTTAAAAACTGATACTTCATCTGCCACCTCCCATTTCTCTGGTACCAGTCTGATGTGAGCAATAAGTTACACTCCACAGTAACTTGGCAGGCAATTTCATATCCGAGCTCCTTTAAAATCACCAGGTGAACATCATCTGGTCCTGCTGATATATCACCATTCATGCTATTGGCTTCTGGCCCATCAGTTGAGACCATTACTCATCACCTGCAGATAAAAGTTCTAGCATGGAGACTCTCCTAATCCCTTTCACAGTGAGCACTGCTGCAGGTAATTAATATACCTTTCCTATACCAAACATAATTTCTGAGCACTCCTGCTCTGTATCTATCGTCTGCAAACCCTGCAGTCTCCTGGCAGGTTGCCTGCTTCTGATGTATTTTATTTTTAGCTTTTAATGCATCTGCCCTGGTGTTAATCAACAGTTTTCTTGCCCTCCTTTTATTTAACTTTTCTGAGTTCTTTTCAGTTTTGCCAATGTAGATACATTTTCTATGTTTTGAGCACTAGTGTTTTATTCATAACTCCTCCCTGTGCTTTGCTGATTTTTCTTTCAGCCTTCCTAGTCCCATAAGGAAGTTTCCCTCATGCACATTGTGGTCGTTGTCACACATCATTTTACAAAGGTAACATTTGATCCTGATCCTGTCTTCTGTTAGTGGCTGCACGGCTTCTCCTTCTGTGACATCTGACTGCCCAAGGAGAAATAATTTATGTTGCTGAAAAATGTAGTAGGAATTAGAGTCCAGTTTGACATTTTCCCAATTTGTGGAGGCGGTGTGAAGCTGGAGTTTTCTATGGCCACAGTGCTTTCTGCCTTACAACCTCCCTGGTGTCTTATTCTGGTTGACACTTTAGACCTACTTGTACTTTTCCTATTTTTGAAATGTCAGGCTAGAGGGTGATTATATTTTTTTAACAGTGAGTTTATTTTGATGAAGATTTTTTTAATGTATGTTATGTATGCACCTTCTTTACTGATATTGTCATCTTTGTCTTTCTGATATTTGCATTAATTCCATGTCCTATGGTCTTTTTCTCTTTCTGGCTAAATGGGCCTTTATTTGTTGAAATTGCTGATTGTTTTGTTTCCCATCTGAATTTTGTTGACTTTCACTCTGTTCTGTATAGGGGATTCAGTATGGTATGATTTTAAATCTAGAAGCTGAGCACTACACATTTGTAGCTGGCTGTTTATGCAGACAATCTTTCTCCAGTCCTAAAAGGGAGTTTTCAGTAATTTCAGTGCCCAGGTGAATGCAGCCTCAGAAGAGAGAAGAGCCAAAACTCACAACCTAGGCTGCAAAGGGAGTGCAACTCTGGGACAACGGGTATAAGTTCCCACTTATTAATCTTACAGGAGATTTTATTTAGCTTCATTATGACATGGAATTGACTGTATCTGATGAGACAGTTTCAGTTTACCAGTTTTCTTGATACACAAATGAAAATGCAGCTGAAGTACTCAGAGGTATCATTAAGTAGAGAAGTATCCTAGACTGAAAAAAGAAAAAAACAACCAAGACTTAGTGTTTTCAATGCTTATCTTCTGACTTCACTTAGATTCAAACCACTAAAAAAAAAAAAAAAAAAGACTAGATTTAAAATTCTACTGGGGTTGTAAAAATAAATTTGTTACAAAAGAAGTCTAATAAACTCAGCTAATTGTTATTATTTATTTTGTTCCAAACCAAATAAGTTTTAGAACCTTGCAATTCAAAAGCATAGTTTGAAATACAGCTATAGATTTAAAGTATGAGGCTTACTAATTCCACATCATAGCTTCATTAAAGTGTTAATTAATATTGCTTACAGTGAAGTTCTCTTATTGAAAATTGTATTGAAGTGAAAGATCTAAAGCTACTTCTGGCGTATCTCTTCCAGGGGATGCTAAAACAGAACTTTGTGGAGGGCAGATCAGAACCACAGAGAGGAGGATCCTTGTGTGATATAACCAGGCCCAGCTCCACTGGAGCACACTGGGGAAATGGCTTGCAGCAAGCAGAAGCAGATCCTGCCTAACATGGTAACAAGGCTCGGGTCAATCCTACTGGAACTGGCAGTCACCAGTGAAACTGTGCTGCAAGTATTAAAAAATTATGTCCCTGCTTTTAGCTATGCCAAGAGATGTCTGTGAACAAGCTGAACAGCAAAAGGGTTGAATACAATAGGGGAAAGAGGTACATGCAAAATCCATTCTAGATTATTTATTGCTCAATGTGTCCCGTAGTTTTGATTAAGGAATTGAGTCACTCCCACTTGATATTTTGGGTTATGCATCTGGGTCAGGTTGTCACAGTGATGTGCAAGCCCACATACATGCCATGTGCATATAAAAATATGCAGATTTCTATGAGCACAAGGTAGGATCTTCTCCAGGAGCCCTCCTCCCAAGGCACATATCCATGAGGGATTAAGTCCCTCCTTAGCAACTTAGATACCTGGATAACCATGAATATCCTGGCCCCATCAATTTGATCTTCAGGTCACCTGAGCCATACTTGCTCCAGGCCTTCATACACATGCAGGGACAGCAGGGTGGAGCAGACATGAACAGGGCATGACATTATTCTGGTGGACTGTATACATCTCTGGCCATAAGGCTGAGACAAAACCCACTGCCTGCTTCCCAAGAGGGCAGAGTTGAAACGCAAGGAAAACAGTCATTTGGAAGAGAGACACAGCTCTGACTGCTCCTCTGGGCACACCAATAGGCATAAAAGCAAAGCCAGAAGATTAGGGCACATCCAGGCACATATAAAAACCTTCCTGGGCCGTGCCATGCAAGCTATAGTAGAAGGAAGCATGAGTCTACATTTTCCTAACAACTGCTGCCAAAACCAAATTATTACTCATCTTCCCCATCCACCCACTACAGCCAAGAACTGGCAAGTGCAAGTGGAATACAGCACAAAGGGTGGGATAAGATGCATCTCTGTTTGTTCCATATATGAATTTGCTTCTTTCATATATGAAAGTGCTTCTTTGCACTCCCTCACAGATCAGCCCAGTGTGAGTAGAGATTGGCATTAGCTGATAAGCATAGCAGAGCCTGCTTGAAAATGCTGTTGTCTCTCTGCAGAAGCTGACAGCTGAACTGTTAAGCTGGGAGGTCAGAGTTGATTGGCTTGAGCAGCAGCTGTACGTGGCCCTGAGAAACGTGCCAAAGGCTTTTCCAGCTCAGACCCATGAGATGTTAATCCGTGGGCAAACCCAGCACACAGGGGGCAAACCAGCTCAGCTGTGCAGGTGAAGAGTGATTTAGGAGCCCCTGCAATGGCAACCCTGGGAGTCAGCACCTGTCAGTCTTTTTGATCCTTTCTAGCTCACTGCACCAGCAAAATATAGATTATGATTTTGCCAAGTTCTTCTTGAGTTGCAAGGGCATCTATTGCCTCTGGCATGCTTCCAAATGCAGTTGTATAAATAGAACTGTGCTGGACTTGCTACATAGCGAGGAAGTTATTTATGCTTCACATTTTTGTTGGCATGACCCAGAGAAAGATTCTGTGCATACACAGGAATGCTGCCTTGATAAGGCTGAGAACTCCAGGTTTTGCATTTTCTTCTTCTTTTTCTTTGTCATCTGCTGAACATGTACACAGAACTTATACATTTCACGTTATATATCCCCATCTGCTGAACACAGAGATTACACAGTGTGCCATTTTTTTTCCCCACAGAAAACTGAATTTTGAGGAAATCTTTGCAAACAAAAAAATGTCACTGAGAAAATATTTGTGATCAATATACTTAGGAATGCAGCACGTGCAGTTCCTTGACGTCAACCTCTTCTTTTTCCCATACTCTCCTCTCTCTCATTGCATGACAGTTTCCTGACTTGCAACCTGGAGGTACCACATGAGAGTGGTTGGTTATGCCACATGGGATGGAGAACCTGCCTGACCTGGAGCCTGGGCGATAAAGGAGAAGGGGGCACAGGTCACACAGCCTACAGCAGCCTTGACACATCATTCAAAGGTGAAATGGACACAGTTGGTTTCCATACATGACATTTGCCTTTGACAAATTTTATTTTTCCTCGCTAAAAACAATTTTCTTGAAAAAAAGTAGAGAAACTGGTTTCAGCTGGAAGCACACTGGATTGATAAAAGCATTCTGGTAAACCCCACTAAACAATTTTCTAATGGTTAGCCAAAGTTTCAAATCTTGGTGCTTAAATTTGTTCTAGGTCCGTATCCAGGCCCGTAAACTAGTGGTCTGATTTTTCCCAAAAGCATGTTGAACATCCCATGTCTTGAGTTTCTCTGGAGTGAGGTGCTAAGAGCTTAGCAATTCCAAATTACCAGGCCTAGAGTCAAGCTTCTGAAATATGAATATCTAGAATTAGGTAGCTATGGTCTGATCCAAAACCCATTAAAGTGAGTGGAGAGACTGCTGCTGGACTTTTGGTTCTGTGTGGGGCTAATTCATCTATGCTTAGGTGTCAGAGTGAAAATTACCTCGTTTGGGTCAGGTCAGTCCTGAGCAACCACTGTTTTGCTTGTGTTGTGAGCAGTTCTTGCTGCACAGAGTCCTTTAACAAAGGAGGTAGGATGGCAGAGGGAATTGGGCAGTATAGTGTCACCTGGACAATCCTCCTCATGTGCAGGAATTGTGCTGCACTGGCGTCCTGGGCACGCTGTGTAAAACTTCTCGTTGGTCAAATGCTGACATACAAATGCATACAAGGGGCCAAGCAGCTGGAAAACAGCTCTGCAGAGGATTCACTGTGGGCACCAGGCTGACCATGAGCCAAAAATGGGTCCTTGCAGCAGAAGCCAAACAGCCTCCTGGGCTGCATCAGGCAAAACATTGCCAGTAGACTGAGGGAGGTGATCCTTCTTTTCTGCTCAGCACTGGAGGCACATCTGGAATGCTGTGTCCAGACCCGGACTTTCCAGTACAAGAGAGACATGCAGAGACTCTAACAAAGGATCATGAAGATGAGGAAGCATCTGACATATGAAAAAAGGCTAAAGGAGCTGGGACTGCTCAGCCTGGACAAGGCTTAGAGGGGTATTCTTAGTGTATGTAAACACCTGATGGGTGGGAATGAACAAGACAGAGCCAGACCCTTCTCAGTGGTGCCCAACAACAAGACAAGAGGAGATGGGAACTAACTCAAAGGTAAGAAACATATTTAAACATAAGAAAGCCCTTTTTTACCAGGAGGACAGTCAAGCACTGGTACACTTCACCCAGGGAGGCTGGAGGGGCTAGAGCAGCTACTTACACAAAAGCATTGTTTTAATGAAAATTTTGCCTAAAATAATTTGATAAACTAAAAACAAATCACTGTTAGCTCAGAAGAACTTTGATGTTCCTTATCTCCTTTATGCTGCAAAGGGATGAAAAATCATGACAACATGCATCTCCACAAAGCCATCTCTCATCCAGGGATTCTTTGGTGGGCAAGAAGGTAATGGAGAGAGTTTGAGCCTTAAGGGTCACACCAAACACCTACATTAAGGTCCCTCAAACTAGGAAATTTCATATTTATATATCTGTATTTGGTTGAAGTTCTTTGACATTAATGTACCTGTACACCTATAAAATGCTGGCTCTTCACAGCATCTGGTACTAAATGTTGACTTGTCTTTTTCCTCAGTTTCAGGCAAATTACCTAGGCAAGTAATTTATCTCATTCAAAATCTGCTTGAAAACTAGAAATGGCTGAAAAGAGAACCACTTAAGCTGGTATTCTCACTTTTAGAAAGTTGTTCAAGGTGATTTATTTTAATCATATTGTCAAAGTGAGATGCATGATGAGTACTGAACACAACCCAGTCATGGGCACTCACAGCCCAGAAAGCCAAAGGTGTCCTGGGCTGCATCCAAAGCAGCGTGGGCAGCAGGGCCAGGGAGGGGATTCTGCCCCTCTGCTCTGCTCTGCTGAGACCCCACCTGCAGTGCTGCACCCAGATCTGGGCTCCCAGCACAGGGAGGACAGGGACCTGTTGGAGAAAGTCCAGAGCAGGCCACAAAGATGATCAGCAACCTGGAGCACCTCTCCTATGAAGACAGGCTGAGAGAGCTGTTTAACCTGGAGAAGAGAAGGCTTTGGGACCCCCTTCTAGAGCCCTCCAGTACCTAAAGGGGTCTGCAGGAGAGCTGGAGAGGAACATTTTACAAGGGCATGTAATGATAGGACAAGGGGGATGGATCTAAAGTGAAAGAATGGTCTAGTGGAAGGTGTCCCTGTCCTTGGCAGGGGGAGTTGGTCCCTTGCAAACCAAACCATACTGTGATTCTTCCTACCTGAAAACTGCTAGGATCACTTTGAACTGTTTCTGAACCACTGCTGGTTCAGACAGTGAAGCCCACACCTCTGGTTTTTCCGTTGCTAGACTGAGATGAGCCCAAAAATGTCAATTCACTCATGGTATTGCTCTTTTCTGGAAGTTACAGCCAGTGAAAGATTCCTGTCTTTCATACTGAATTATCAAGTATTCACAGTATTTAAAAATAGATTTTCCATGTCCTTCTCCAGCCATTGCTTGCATGTCTCAGCCAAGCCTAAGAACACAAACAGATCAAGTTCAATACTGATAAAAGAGCAGCACCTGGTGCAAGCACCTGGTGGGCTGCAGAGGAAGGCTGTGTCCACTGCCAACAGAAGTTAATTTCAAGGTCTCAGCATTTTTTTCAGAAAATTTGCTGTCCCTAGAAGTGGTGGAGGCAAGTTTGCTCATTTGCAGCCAGGAATAAACAAGAGGCGACTTTTTTTTGCACTGCAGTGGGGATTCCTTTACTGGGAGAACAAAAGGCACAAACTGCAAGACTGCAAACCCAGATGGACAGCTCAAATGACACGGGGCAAGGGCTCATTTATTAGCAAACTCTGAGCAACACAAACCCTTAATAAGTGGTACTACCAAAATATTTGCTCTTTCCTTAAAGCCCAGACCCAAACCCCACCTCACTATCAAAGACCTGGGTTGCCCAGCACAGCCCTGCAATGTTGCCTGCTCCTTCCAGGCTCCTGGATAGATAGGAAGGGATAGAGACGTGTATCAGCAGCATGGCACTTACTTAACTGTCCTTCTACAGGAAGCTGTGCTTTGTAGAAGATCCTGATTCTCTGAAGCCATTAAAATGACAGATGGGGAATTCCTAGGAGGAGTTTGATTACAGATTTCACAAGCCCAGGAACTGTGGGCTCTTCAAGCTGGCTTGAGATTTTTTAGCAGGCGACGACACCATCACAGCAACCCTGACACAGTCACGCCTCAGCCTCCGGAGGCTGGGCACAGCTGTGCCACGCTGGACCCAGAGGGAATTCTGCTCTGGGCAAGGCTCACGGCAGGGCTGGGGTGCCAGCAGGAACCTACGCCTACAACTGGCCAGGCTCACCCCTCCAGGCACTGCTCCAAAAATGGCTCAGCCGAAAAGAGAACTGTGGGAATCCCTGCCCGAAATTGAGCTTCAGAAAACACCATTATTGACAATGTCCTGGTGAAGTCCGTGTCCACAGGCACCAAGTGTGCAAGACTCTCTGGACAGAAAAGTCACCAGAGCAGGTCATATATGTGGTTACATGCCTGTTATGCTGAAGGGTTTCCATTCTGCAGCACTTTGAAAAAAATACAAATTAAAATGTAAGTAGGAAGAACAAGCAAACAACCCCACTTTCATATCACACTGTACCACAGCTATTATGAGCTCAGGTCAGGAGAGGGATAAAGAATCTCCAAAAAATGGTTTTATGTGGTCTTTATTTAAACAAAATGTGCAAGTGAAAGCAGAGGTTTCACATTCCTTTTTTCTAAGCAAGTTTATGCCTTTTACATTGGATAATACAGGCTCTTACGTTACACATTGCAGTTACACACCCTCCAGAACCCAACACTGATGTCAAACAAGCTGGCATGGTGGGCTGGGAGTACAGCACTCACAGAAACTACCACAGGAGACAGCCACATCAAACTGTTCCCAAACATCTTATATTTTACAGCTGGATCACTGCAGAGTGAAAGAATTACACCATCACAGACCCATTACAAACATTAGCTCAGGCAACAGATAGGAGAGAGTAAAAAATAAAGGTTCACGACATCCTCAGTTGACTGAAAGCTAATTGCTGTGGCATGCTGTGGGTGTTACAGATGTCTGTGGAGGCACACATTGAAATCACCTCCAGAGTTCCTGAGAGTCTTTCAATCCTGATAAGACTTCACAAGGAGCCACATGAGGATCACAGTAATCAGGACAATCATGAAGTTGAGGCAAATTTCTCGTGTGGAACGTTCCATTTTTGGGGAGTAATGAGGAGAGAGCAGAGGTCAGCAGGCAGAGCAAAGGGAAAACTCCGGTGACTTGCTTGGATTGTCCTTGAGCTTAACCTTCAGGTCACAGGATCTTTAAAAAAAAAAAAAAAAGAGAAAAACATGTAAAGGGCAGCTGCATGAAGGTGACAGATTCAGTAGAGCTTTTTATGTTGGTCTAAATAAATGTTGTTTCAATGGCAAGGAGTCAGTAAGCGCTGGGGTGCTAAGAAGTGAAAGCCATCTTTGGCAGCTTATCACCTTCTTTGATTTACAGCGTTTGACAAGGACGCTGCCAGTGTCACCCCAAAATACAGCACACAGGGGTGAGCAGTCTGTGGAAATCAATCCTGCTTTCTGCAAGCATTTTCAAATACATAATGCCCCAAGTGCCATTCAGCACTTTCAACAAGTAAATATTGTAAACACACTACTAAGAGTTTTTAAATTCCTCTATTTGTTGGTCTATTGTTTTTAAGAAACTAAGCGCAAACTACATTTTATAGAGAAAGACTAAGAAATCTGAATAATTTGTTACTACTAAAAGTACAAGGACAATCTAAGGTTAGATATTTTCATTTCTGAAGAACCTCACATATTTTGTGAGTCATTTCCATAGATGAAATAGTATTTTCTCAAGAAACTTCTGCCTTTCCTAAAATTTCAAGGAAAAATTGAATTGAAAAATGCTAAAAATCTCATATTTCAAAAATCCTATTCAAGTTGTACTCAAAAACTTTTCTGTTGGTTATTGTTTTTATTTACTTTATGACAGCAATTTTTTAATTTTATATGATTTTGGAGTTTGTGCAGAGAAAAGGGAATACTTTATCATTAATATCATGCACTAATCTCTGCATACCATATAAATAAAATAAGAACCCTTTAACAAATGAAGCATTAAGTCTAGACAAAGAATTTCAGCTACACAACCAGATTAGGCTGTAACACCTCTGGTGCAAATGAGAAGTCTTGGGACCATACCTGCATGAAGACAGAGCATTTCAATTGAAATTACTTTAGTCTGCAGATTAAATATTAAAAGCCTAGTGCATGCAGTTAACAAATTCCTACATTTTCAGGTTGTTTTGCCAGCCTCCTATGTCATTGCACACAAGAAAATCTGACCTAATAAGTAAGCCAGTTCTTTTACCTTGAGGAGGTAAATGGAGCCCAGTGGTTCTGCCTCTGGACTTTGGGTCACTGCAGATAACTTTTCCCTCCAGGCTTCTGCCTATCTCCCACTCGGTCTGGATGCTCTGTCCCTGCGTGGGAACTAAAGTAGCCTGAGGGTGGAGACCAACAAGTGCGTTGGCAATCCAGGTGCTGACATCACCCCCCTCAAATATTTTTAAAGGGCTAAGCTGGGCTGCAAATGTGGTTAAGTCTGTTTATGCAGTGAGCTCTGTGGGCTGATTTGTTTTCTTTTGCCATGGTGCAGTACTAACAGCAGAGCTGTGTGCATCCTTTGGGAGTCAGCTGGATCTGATAGAGAATTTCATACAATCATAGAATAGTTTTGGTTGGAAGGAACCTTAAAAATTATCTAGTTCCAACTCCCCTGCTGTGGACGGGGACACCTTCCACCAGACCAGGTTGCTCAGAGCCCCATCCAACCTGACCTTGAACACTTCTGGGAAATGGGGCACCCAGCTTCTCTAGGCAACTAGTTCCATTGTTTCACCATCCTCACAGTGAAGAATTTCTTCCTGATATCTAATCTGAATCTACTCTTTGAGCTGGAAGCCATTCCCCCATATTCTGTCACTACATTCTTTCCTTTGGCCTGTTGGTGTCTTCCCCAGTGTGAAGAAAGGGAAAGAAAGAGCCACTTGAAGAGTTCTGTGTGCAGAGCTAAGGATCTCAAGACCATTTCCAGGAGCCTGTCTACATATTTACCTTTTTGAGTACAGTACAGCTGTTGCTGTTCTACATACCTATAGTCTACACAGCTTCTTGAATTCATATACATTTAAAAGAAAGTGAATAAGAGCAAAATATACTTTTCATTTCAATACAAATAAGTGAAACAGGATCATTTCCTGGATAGAAAAGTTTGGGACTAGTTTGTGCTGAAAAGTACAAAGCATTTCTTTAAAAAACTGCTGACATTCTTGCATGCACTTCCCCCATTGAATTTCAGTGCTGGTGTGAATGTTTTATCTATCTGACCATACAGAGAAGTATTTCTGCCACCATTCAGTGTTTCACCCCAGAAGACACTGCATGGTGGCCTAGAGAGCTGTAACCCCCCAAAGATAATTCCCTTATCTTTGCTCAAGGCAGTTCTAGAATTTGCTGTAAACATGAACAAGAAGTGGCTATTTGCTCCCTTTGAATTAACACAGCAGAGCGAGCTGGAATGAACCTGGAGCAGACATTGCCATGGGTTTCCCCCTGCTTGGAAAATACAAGTATTTCCACTGAAGTCAGGGGGAGTCACTTCTGCAAACTGGTACTGCCAGAGGAGTGGGGGGATCCGGCTTGAGTGTAAGTGTGTAAGACTATCCACAATACTGACCTTATTCTCACTGCCAAACACCTTGTGATACACAGCATGCATATAATTTATTGATTCTGATGCCTTTTTTATATTTATATTCAGGCATGCTGGGACATACTTTAGCTCAGAGTATCTGAGCTTGTTTGTCACCTTCCCCCTCCCTGAGCTCCCAGGTCTCTCTCTTTGCACCACCACTGGAACTCACATCACGGGACGATGGCCCGGTGAGCAAAGCCAGCTGGCTGGAAACCTATCCCATGGAAAACACAACAAAACAAATAGCTGCGGGTAACCAGGGGGGTGGAGGGGAGTGTTGCTTGGGTTTTGCTGGATGACCTCCCTAAACAGGCTTCCCACAGGATCAGTGGAGGTAGGAGGGGGTTTGGAACAGTAGAAGGCTTCCTTTTCATTGGCTTGACTGCTTTGCCACTGCCCTCCTACACAACGAGGCAGCACGTTCAAAAAAGCCAGTGTGCTGCGTGGGAGCTTTGTGCTAAAGTGCACACATCAAACAGCAAAGGCTTTAACCCATGCCTCATTCAGGAATTACATGCCTAAGTAGGTTTGCAGGGTCCTGTTATGATGCTTGCTCTGCAGAGCCATCCTTTTCGGGAAAACTTGGGCAAACATCCCACACTTACAGGGATTTGGGAAATCCAGGTTGAAAATGCTTATTTTAGCCAGAGGGAAGCAAGATTGTGACTACCATGAGCCTATCCTCTTTCCTCCCTTGGTATGTTCTGAATCTGTGCATTTCTCATGCTGTACCTCATCTACTTCACCTTGAATCACATAAATCTTCACCAGAAAAATGGTGAAACATTAGAATGCCATTCATCCTAATTATTAAATGTTACACAGCACTGCCCAAATATTCCCCTTGGACTATGGAAACCTTGGGATTTATTTAACTCTCTGCTAACAGAAAACTCAAAAGTGTATTTTTTAACCTAGAACCCATCAGCTCTGGTCCCCAGGCTCTGGTTCCCTGCACTCCCACACTGACAGAGAGCTCCTTCCTCCTCTGTTCTACTGCATTTCCTTCTTCTTTAATGTCCTGCATGACAGCTAGAAAATTTCCCTTCTTCAAAGCAGGGAAAGAGCGCTATAAATGTGATTAATCACATCACACACAATACACACAATGAACAGCCTAGCTCACCTCTATAGGCACAGATGTTTCTCTCATTTTTTGTGCTGAGGCTCTTGCAGTAGACCATGGATGAGCATATAGGATCACAAGTGTTCATTGTTGAATGAGAACAAAGCTCATCTAACCAACACACTGACTGGTAGGGAAATCTGGGGAAAGCATGTAGAAACACAGCTAATATAACATGATCTTTGCCTAAATATCCTCAAATGTCTGGGATTCAGTCTACTGGGATTGCTAGATAGGAACTACAAACAGGCTGGTTTTATGGCTCCCTCTTGCTCATTCCATGAATAATTCTAGATCAGGCAACTTGTTCATAGTTGAGCTTTACCTATACATTACATATGTACACACACACACACAGACTCGTGAAAAAAAAAAAAAAAGGGCTTAGCACTGACCAGGAGGTCCAATAAACACCCCTGAGCTGTGGAATGTGCCTGGATGCTAACAGTGAATCCAACCAGAGTCTGAACGTCTGACTTCAACTCACCACAGATTAGAGTCTGAAGTTGCCAGAGGCTGCAAATTCTGCCCCCTCCATCCCAAAAAAATCCCACTTATTCCTGCTCTTTATGAACTAAAAGCATAAGGGCTTTAAAGGCTGTTTAAGAAGTCAGTTTATTTTTCCAAGGGATTCAGTACTGATTAGGAAAGCAGAAAGGAGAGGAAGAGAATGAATGTAGTGATTTTACTTTAAATGCTAATCCAGAGGTTTAGATAGACTGTTGAATATTTTTCTCATTGTCCCTTTTTCTTCTTTTTTCTGACAGATCTGGATGTTCTCAGCTTTCATGTGGCCATGCCAAAGCTCCATTTTCATGCCTTGCATACGCAAACTTAAGGCTCCAGTCTATATTTAAAGTTGCTGTGACTATCTCACGTTCTTCCCAGCCTACTAATCAAGTACCATATAATCTTCCAAAGCCATTCTTAAACAATTAGAGGATATTGTGTTCATTTTTGCTCTCAGCATTACCTTTCTTACCCAATGCAGTGTATGTATGTGGGCCATGAGTCACACAGGTGTATACAACTATTCCCAGCATGATTCGTTCTCTGGCAGAGCTCATGTCTTTTTATAATATTTTCTTCTTTAAATATTTTTATTAGGTTTGGGGTGTTGTTTCATTCATTTTAGACTTCAGAAAATACTCTTTTTATTTCTCTACAATATTTTCAACTGGAAAAATGTTGCAATACTGTGAGACAAACTACAACCCTCTGTGGCAATGTACTCATGCCAATAAAAGACCATGTGCAACCCTGAACACAGAGGGAAAAGAAGAAAACTTGAAATTACTTCTAAAGCACCACAAATTAGAGGTAAGATAAGAAAGATAAAGCAAAAGAGGCCTTAATTTTAATCTTTCATAGCTGGCTGTCTCAAAAAAATTTAAATGTCAGGTCAGGAGTGAAGAAAACATAAATTCACCTTCAACAGCAGTGACACAGTCACTCCAGGGACAATCAAGCAGTGAATAGCATCAGGAAATTAAATATCACAGGTGGAATTGTGCAAACACGCTGTTGAAAGTTAGACAAAAATGGGTGCATTTTACATCTTGGCTCCTATATTCTTATATCCCACTTGTTCTGAATGGAGTCAAACTCTGGGACATAGCCCTTGTCTTTCACAGGTCTTTACAGAAAACCATTAAAAGCCAACTTCCCTCCATGATGCTAAATGTCAGGCTTTGAAGTTATTGAGTTTCTCCAGGAAGATAACTAAAGGCTAGTAGGGAATTCATGGCTATGTACTGGGATATGCTATCACTGAGCTTCCTTGTCTAGACAGTACTGATGGAAGCTATGGAGAGGGTTTTGAGCTTAAATGCTTTTAAAGCTAATTTCAGCAATCAGGATCAAGGTCGCAGACATGTGGATTACTGAGGCCATACTTTACCGTACCACCTTAAAATGTGCTGCCAGGCAGAGCTGCTGTTTGGGCAGACAGAGTAGGCAGGAGCACATTAAATCCCTGGGAATATGAACCCCTGCATTGGCAACATATTCAGAAGCACAGTAATTGTGACCTTTGCCACATCTGTCTTCCAATTAATGCCATTTGGTTTATGCTTGAACCAGCAGACTTCTGTCCAAAAGCATAAGATGTTAGCAGAGCAGATAAAAAATCTAGTCAGCACTGATTCAAAGGAAAAACAATCTGCAGACTAGTAAGGAAACACATGAGAGGGATTGATGGCAGAAGATGCAGTGGAGGAAGAACACATTCAAATCAGAAAAAAAATCAATCTCTTTAAAAGCAATTTCTGAGTGGTGCAGGAAATTTCTACAGGTGGTGGAGGAGAGACTGGTGCAGCAGGGTCAGAGGCACAGACAAAGAAGTGCAGATTTCTGTACTCAGGACGTGGTGTTCTGTTACAGTGAGGAAACGGTGATGAAGTACACACAGACAGTTCTTGGTCATCAGAAGGCTCCTTTATTTCCCTTCGTGGCCTCTTTTATAACATGGTTCGCAGAAGAGGCTGTGATTGGTCCGAGAAGGACTCATTCTCCTCCCCTTTCATAAACACCAGGTGACAGAGAGATTGTTTTGGGAATTTTGTGTGAGAAGAGAGAAGCTCCCATAATGTTTACAAAATAACAAAGACATTCTTATGAGAATGCCAATTTGTTCCCATGGGAATCAGCATGCAATAACTAGCAGTAGAATTCCAAAGCCCAAAAAAATACAGAGCCACAGTGTTCAGTACTTTTGCATCAAGAATTATTGATGCCCTTGTAGCTATCAGCATGTCACAGACTCCTGCAAAGGGTTCAGCTATCCCAGAACAGGTATGAACACAGAGCAGCAAGGGTGGCTGTGAACCTACAACCTGTTGGTTGCGTCCTGGTAAATGGGCACGTAGGCAAAGACAGGGTGCTTATCCCTGAAAAAAACAGGGGCAGCTTTTTAAGTAACTGTAAAGTAACTTCTGAGTAGGAGTTTGGCCACGAGTTTCCACTGATGTCAGTCAGGTTCTCCCCTTACTCTAGCATAGAGTGAGGCATCTGTGCACTGACAGCCTGGTTTGATCTCTTCCATGGAAAGAAGTGAGTCTTCAACAAACTATGTCCTGGCACCACGAAGAAATACAATTTTTATCTCCGTGAACAACAATATGAGCACTACTGGTATGTGACAAGCTTTCAATTTAACCCATACAGCTGTTGTGTGAATTCTCGCATCTCTGAAGTCACTTGCAAGGCAGCCCGTAACCCCTCCCTGAGAAGGAGGTTTGCCTTTAGTTACTAAATATCCACCAGCTGTTGTGCCAACACACCCTGGTACTTCCAGCCAACAGTGCTTGTGTGGTTTTGCAGGGCTGTGGGCTGATGAACCTGCCTTTGAAGGCTCCCAGCCCAGCTCTGCTGCAGCACACAAACCGCAGGGCTGCCCTTACCCCGGGGTGCTGCGCGCTCCCCCCGCCTCTGCCATATCCAGCACGGAGCAGCAAACACGGATGCCATGGAGCACACGCTGCATTTCAAGAAAGCAGCACCACTGCTCCTCAGACAGACAACATGCTGCCCAAATCCTCATGACACAGCCGTGGCAGCCACAGGGATGTGTGAAACACCCCTGGCTGGCTGTAAGAGTACAAAGAGGGGTGTGCTCCAGAGGGGGATGGGGGCTGTCCCGGAGGATTGGCACTGCTGAAGGAGAATGCGGCGGGAGCAGCCTGTGCATGCAGAATCAGAAAGGAGTGGACGGGACCACTCTCTGTGCGCCTGGGAAACAAATCTTTTGACAGCCCCACCTGAGTCCAAAAGACAGTCCCACCTGAATCCAACAAGGAAAACCCCTGGAATTCTAGCTAAACCTTGGCCAAACTGGGTTGTCAAATACCACTCCAAGAAGCAAGAAATTCTGGGTATGCCGTACTTGTTAGTACAAGCTTTCATTCCCTCCCATTCTCACTGTTTTACAAACACCAACAGCAAACTCTGACAGAACAGTGCACTTGTTTCAATGAGGAGAAAAAAAAAAAAACCTAACCAAAAAGCACCATGTTGGGACTTCATTCTCAGCCAGGAGATCATCAGGAAGTAACTACCAGCAGTAGGCATTTTTTATAGTCCAGCATCTACAGTAAGAAGACAGAGAGCCCATTCCTGAGAACATGGAACAGAACTGTCCCTCCCTAGGGACATTCAGAGAAGCATGTGAACAGAACCAGCAAGCTGAAGCCTTAGCCTAGAACCTGCCTGGGGGGCAAAAAAGGAAAAAAGAAAACCAAACCAAACCCACAAGCAAACAAACAAACAAAAACCCACCCAAAGAACCCCCAAACTCCACCAAGAAAAAAAAAATAGAAAGCAACTGCCCTGTTCTTGGAGTTATGGAGCTCAGAGGTACATAGCAAGCCACACACTTTCATCCAGAAATCAAGAAAAAGAAGCACGGGATCTGCAAAAGAGAATGTGTGGGAGGAGCTCTGGGTCCAGCTCAGGACTGGTAGAGAGAAAACCACACTAATCTGGGTATCTGTATTAGAACCAGGAATATTGTTGAATTTAAACAATAAAAGCTTATCTCTATAAATGCTTCACAGCATGAGCCCTGGAAAAGCACAGTTTAGCATGAATTAGATGCTGGGTTTTACAGTGCTCTGAGTTTCTGGATGCTGTAGACAAGAACCCTCAGACAATGACTGGAACGAGGGAAGTCAACAGGCCTGGAAGACCAAACGCTTCTGCAAGATTTAGGTGTCCTCTAGAAATACAAATGAGTGTGGTGAATAGATAAAGTGTCACTTAAAAGGACCTAAAATATCCCTTCTGGCCCACCACTACCTCAAATACCCCTTGCAGAGATGTTGATGCTCACATTTCAGTATTACCCAGTGAGACAAATCCAAAGCCAGTATTATTTAGCAAGAAAAGCTCATGAAAGATCTCATCCTTCTGTCACTGTATTCCAGAGGAATCTTGCTATGGGTTTTAGCATATGGGGCTGAGATGAAACCAAAGTACTGGGTTGCATTGCTTTGTGTTCATTATGAAAAACAGAGGTAATAAGGGCTGGATTGACTTGGTGGGGGGAAGGCAAGAGCAGATTCTCTCTCAGCACAGATTCACCCTTCATTTTTGAGTTATTTATACATAGCCAAAGAGGGTCAAGAGGTCTCTAATGACTCTAATCACAGCAGTCATTGACCCTGTGTGAGTGGGATGAAATCTAATATAAAGCTTGACTCAAGACATTGCAGACCAGAGTTTTGTAACAACAAATGAAAATAAATTGTTATTTTTTCTCAGAGCAATGTACTTTTATGGAATAAATGAGAAGAAGTAAAACACAGCTACTGTCAATAATGCAGTAACACCTTCCCTGTCCAGGACACAGACACTTGCTCCAGGCTATGAAATGCACCTGAAAAAACTTTTAAGACTCAGGATTTAATCCAGAAAAGAAGTTTGAACAGCCAAACTAGTGGAACAGTCCAAAACAGCACCCTCAGCCTGGACCCCACCTGTGCTTCTTCTTTCCTCTTACGTAGTCAAAATCCACATCTGTTAAAATTAGCCATTTGGAGATCCCAGTCTGTTTTTCTGGACATACAATTCTGGGTCTTGGAAAGACAAGTGTTAAGAGTGAACAATAACTTTTAACAGGACTACTGACCAGTCATGTATTGGGAGCAAAGTCTTTTAACACTAGACAGCTGCATCACTAAGGTTAAGCTTCCTCCGTTGTTTGTGATAGATGTTCTTTGCCCTCTTCTTGTCTTAGTGATCGCAGTTTGTGCATCACTGATGAATAGTTAAATCCACTTTTTGCTTTCTACAAAATCAATTCACACATCTCTGCATGAGCAGATGGAGGCTTCATTACCTGAGGGTGTACAACTACAGAGAGAAGTAAGTGAGCAGCATACAGACACCTACACTTACACCCACAGACTTAAGTGTAATGTGGCTAAGGGGCAAATAGGAGATCCACTCCCTGCCCAGCTATCGTACCTTTCCTTCCCTTCCTCTATTAATACATTATCTTTCATTCCCTGCCCCAGAATAGGAAATGGCTTGGGCTTGTTTCACCCTCTCAGGGCTTGATTAGGAAACTGCTAATATCAAACCTATGCACTACCAAACCAGCTGTCAGCATGGCTCTCTTTGGATCAGGTCATGAACATAATCCTGCAGCAGTGAAGCTGACCTGCCAGTGTGCACTCAGTGTTTATGGTAGCTGGAGCCGGGCACACCACTTCCCTTCACCCTTGAGTGTGCTCCTCAGTGCTGCCCCTTTTGCACATTGCAAACACTTCATAGGTGGTTACAAGGTGCTCTGTTTGAAAGTGCTGTGTTGAAAGCTTTGGCTCAATGCACCTCTGGCATCTGCCCCTCTGAAGTATCTTCCAGTTCTTCTTTATTGGAAGATGTGTTATCTGCCATCTTCCAGACCTCTCTGCATCACAGGATAAACTTTCCAGAGAGGTGATCTGGCTAAACTGTGGACAAGAATGAATTCCTACCCATTGTAGAACACAAACCAGTGTGTGCCCAGGTGGTCAAGAGGGCCGATGGCATCCTGGCCTGGATCAGCCATGGTGTGGCCAGCAGGAGCAGGGCAGTGACCGTCCCCCTGTCCTGGACACTGCTGAGGCCACACCTCAGATCCTGTGCTCAGTTCTGGGCCCCTCACTGCAAGAAAGACATTGAGGGGCTGGAGCGTGTCCAGAGAAGGGCAACGGAGCTGGGGAAGGGTCTGGAGCACAAGTGCTGTGAGGAGCAGCTGAGGGAGCTAGGGATGTTTAACCTGGAGAAAAGGAGGCTCAGGGGGTACCTTGTCACTGTCTACAGCTGCCTTAAGGGAGGCTGTAGCCAGGTGGGGGTTGGCCTCTTCTGCCAGGTAACAAGCAACAGAACAAGAAGAAATGACCTCAAGTTGCACTGGGGAGGTTTAGATTTTATCAGGAAAAAATTCTTCACTGAAAGGATTACCAAGCAGGAACAGGCTGCCCAGGAAAGTGGTGGAGTTGTGATCCCTGAAGGTGTTTGAAAATGTGTAGATAAGTCACCAGGGGTTGGAGTGACATGGTTAATGGTGAACACAGCAGTGCAGGGTTAACAGTTGGACTCAGTGACTTTAGAGGTCTTTTCCAACCTAAATGATTCTATGACTGTAATTCTTCCCTGCAAGAGAGGGCCAGGGGTGCACATCAGTGCACTCTTTGACTTGATTTGATAATATTAACAAGATCAGTACTTTGCCCATAAGACCTAAGCAACCATCTGACACCTAATAGACTGCTCAGGCTGGATGACAATGACACTGACCTGTGTCAACCCTGGATAATAGAAGTATCTCTTAATCCAGCGGGAACAGCCAGGGAACCACACTCTGATCCTCTGCAGAGCTCCTATGGGGCTTGTTATGCTTTTGGAGAGAAGCAGCAATCTGTGCCAGGTCAGACAAGAAACTCGTTATTCCAGGAAACATTAGAGGGATGTTGCTTCATTAGCTTGAGCTAAAGTTCAGTTTTTCCACCCTGGCACACTGACACGGGTTGAAGTTGTTGATGATTACCTGGACAATAAGGGCATGAAAACCTTGCTAGCCTGTGTTGTTTTCTATGTGCAATCCTCCTTGTAATAAGAAGTTATTGGTTCTGTGCCAATTATTTTCTGAGGTTTACCAGCACATGGCTTAGGTATGACCGGCCTGAGAGGACGGAAGGTGCTGGGGAAATGTCAGCCAAGGAGTAATGGAGAGTGTGTGGTACAGAAGGGGGGCAGGATGCACAGGATACCCTGAGCCAAGGAACCTGCTGGCTCCCCACCCCCAGAGGCACGATTGCATGCCTTTGCCTGCTTCCTGCCCCCCAAGCCATTTGACTTGGAAGAAAAAGAGGGTCTTGCCCCATGAGTGCTCTCAAGAAATACAGTCTGTTAAACTTGGTTGGAGGGAGAAGTGGCCAAGCAGCGCCCCATTCAAATTCAGGGAAACTGGCGACAGACAAGTCACAGTGACTTAGAAAATGCTGTTGGGTCCCAAGTACTTCCAGTGAGGTTGGCAGGACTCAGAGACCATGTCCAGATAGAACAGGGCTAAATACAGCTGGAGAAAGATGTAGGGCACAGAGCTTTCTGCATCCAGCAATAAATACTTTTGAGCATGGTTGACCCCTCCACCAGTTTTCACTTGGTCAGCAGTGGTACCCAGAATGGGACTTTCTGTGATTAATATCCAAGGCTGGTGCTTCTGGCTTTACTGCACTAACCAGGCATAACAGGGATGGTTTAGAAATGTCAGGGAAATACATCTTAATTTGGGCAAAAACTGCAAATAAAAGCACGACTGTATAAATAACTGGGTTTTACCAACTAACCTTAAAATCCCTTCTTCAGGAGAAATTCAGACAATTACAGATTTAAAAATGCAGTAGGCAAGAGCACAAAAAGCCCATCCCAGTTTCATTAATAAGAAATTGTTTCTGAAATCAGGTTATGTGGGCTGTTTTCCTTCCCTCACAACAGTTCTCTGTTCTTGAATCCATAACCACTCAGGCCTAGATTATCTTAACTGTTCAAGCTACGAATTTCATAAACACCTTTGGTACTTCAGCAGGTTGATGCCTGTAAAATAACCATAACCTCAGCAGGAAATATTGCTGATCACACCTACAAATCCAACCTTGGATTTGGGTTACAATCTCATTAGTGCATGTCTTGTCCAAAACACATCACAGAAGACATGCAGGAGGTGATGAGTTTTCTGACTGACCTTCTGAGTGCACAACAGGGACAGAAATTGCAGCCATCTGTCTGCAGCAGTCCCAGGGCCCCGAGGGACTTCGTGACGTACTTGGTACCCACCAAGCCCTGTCCCCATGGAGGAAGGAAATTTGTTCTTCTGAAATCAGACCCAGTGCCCACCAGCTCTGCATGTCTGTCACATTCACTGCTCTGTGTTTTGTATTCCCTTTCTGTTGTGTTTTATTCAGAAGTTTCAGATTCCCATGGCAGGTTATCAGGTTGCACATGACATAGCAAGTGAGGAAAAAGGCGTGTTGTATTATTTGATCTCGATCCCACCAGGTTTGCCATAAACCCAAAAGTATTCCCTGTAGGAGGCAAGCCCTTTTACTGAACAATGCACAGCTTGCCACACTTCACACATGGCTGGGTGCAAATACTTACTTACTGAAAATTTAGCTAAGCTCCAGCCTGAAAAAAAAAGTGACAGTATTCACCTACCCATAAATTTGTCAGGACTGTGTCTCTGCTGCTCCTTGTCTTTTCAGCAAAGTGTCCAGGCACACAGGAGGAGTGGAGGGCTCTGCTCCCCTCTAAAACCCCAGAGATTCCCCCCTTTGCCATGCAGATGGCCCCACCTCTGTGCTTCCCATAGTCCCAAAGGCACCATTTGTCCACTCAGGACCCACAGGCTGAGCCCCACAGAAGCACATGACCAAGCACAGCTTCTGCAGCGTATTACTGGGACAGTCTGGATACAATCATCCCATCTCAGGTGGGAAGAGAGCTATGGGCAGGGCAGCTGGGCCATACTTCCCCCTCTCAGGGCAAATAATGGCCCTGGTTTGCTTTATTCAACAGCACAGGCACAGCTGTGCAGGACTAACTCTGTGCTAGACTGGTCAGCCTCAGCATAGCCTGACCTGCCCTCCCTCCTGTCCTTTGCGCAGCTCTCCAAGCCTCTGCACCTTGTTGGACCTTCATTTGAGTTCTTTTGGTCTGAGATTAAAAACAAAGTGTTAATCTGAGCCTGGGAGAGGAGCAGCAGCTCCGGGACTCCTGACAAAGGGGATCCATGCTATTAACAGTGTCACAAGGGAACAGCTGTCCCACTTACAGTCTATGAAATATTTCTGAAATAAACTTCTGGAATGTGATAAGAAGGTCTGATAGGATGTCACCTCCTGGAATTAACGAAGCACTAGAAGTACTGTAAGGTCACAGTTCTGCAGCAAAGAGCAGCTCTGAAGGAAATCCACCACCCTCCTTTGCTGCTCGGATTTGTAGGATGTAGGCACACAATCAAGAGGCCCCAGATGCCAAGGGCCACTCAGGCACAGGATTAGCCATGACCACATGTGCAGAATGAGGTACCAAACCCAAGCAGGTCTCACGACTCAGAAGGAAAGGCACAGGCTTGTCTTCTCTGAGGAATTAATTAGACACTTGACTGCCCCTGGCTTCTTGTACATCCATGTAGGCTACAAGAACATTCTCTCCCTAAGCTGAACTGTGGATCTGTTTGATATCCACTTCCCAGGGGAGGAAGAGACAGGATTGGCAGCTGGGACAGGTGGAGCAGCCCAAGGTGGAGCACAGCTCAGCTGCTGCTCCCACGCTGTGAACGCAACACCCCAACGCAGGAGGCTCTTCAGGAATCCCAGTGTCATTGCAGTGCCCTCTGGAAGCAGCATGCAAACAGGACCCAGGGGAATTGCCCAGTACCCATGGAGCCTATGCCATGATCTCAGGGTGTTGTAAAAGTCAAAGCCAAGACAGCAATTTCAGAAAGCCAAACTATGGGAATCTTACGGCATTTTCCTGCTTACATTCTAGGTACACCAATCAATGCATATCAGAGGAGGTAAATTGTGAGTAGCTACCCTCTTAATTTCAGGTGTTTCTAAAGCATGGTGTGCTATACAGGTGGGAATTGCTGATAGGAGGCACAGGAACATCCCAGGTTCTGCCAGAGAAAGATAATGCAAGCAGAGTGGCTGCCCCTAATTTCTCACCAGCCTTTCAGCCTAGCTAGCACATTATAACCTAGCTTGGTGACAGGGAGGCAGTAAGAGGAGGCAGGTCCATGTGCTTCAACAGCTTTTACCTGACTCATGCTGCATAATTTCGCCATTCTGCACAATCCCAGCTACCAGAAAATGTCAGAAGTATTAAATAAGCTGCACTGGGGTTTGTATGCACCTTTTTCCGTTAGTAACATTCCCTGAAAACTTATGGTAAAGACTTATTTTAACACTTTTTTATTATTATTATTTTGCTAAAAAACGTTTGAGATAAGAAAGCCTGGGGAAAATCGCTGACACTTTGAGTGAGATTTTAAAATGCCTCTTCTCCCATCTCCCTCTTGGTAGGACTGGGGAGGAATTATTCACAGTTTATTTCTCACTATCTTTCCTGAGAACAGCTCCACTGAGGTGATGAATTTACATAAATTCATCTGTTCTGTAAATACTGTACTATTTCTTAGTTTTCCTATAATATGTTTCTGGACAAATATCTTAGTTTTCCTATAATGTGTTCCTGAAGAAAATTTCAGTAGAGAAGGAGTTAATGTTTACTGCAAATTGTAGCAGCAGGGAGCGCAGGGAGAAACAGCACAGCTGGCAAAATAACCTCCCTCTAGGGCCTGATTTAAGCCCCAGGAAATCCAGAGAGACTCTGTCATGTTCTTAGTTCAAGCAATATTTATTCTGTCTATCTCTTGGACCTTTCACACTCTTGTGAAAATTAGATGAACCTGCAGGACAAGCTACTGCAAAAAAACTGAAAATATTTTCAGGTCTACTTATTTCATTTGGACAAAAGATTCTTTGAAAAAGTGTTGGATGTTTCACTCAAGAGACAGAGAGGAGAGCCAGAAAATATTACCTATACAGAAAAAAAAAAGGTTGAGGTTTTTCCTATTCAAACCATGATTTGTTTACTTTATAAACAGCAAATACTTTTCTTTCAATTTCAAGACCAAGCTATAGTCTTTCCATTTGAAAAAGGGCATACTGGAAAGCTGTTTGCTGTAAGTAGTTCATGGACAATGAAACTATTGCATTGAATCTTTTTTTATTCCTGGATAAACCCAGAGGAGAGAACTGGGTGGGAGGAAAAAAGATGAGAAAGACATATGCAGAAAGCCAGCATGATTTTCTTTTTTCTCACCTGTCTGTATGATGAAGACTTAGGTGCACACAGCCAAAGCAGAACTTCAGCCAGACAAGGCCAATCTTTCTGAGATGCCCCAGCAGTCAGTGGAGAGAAAGGCCAAACTCAGCATCTCTGGAGACCCTTCTATGGGATGTCAGCCAGGGCAGGCTACTCTGGACAGCTGGGTGGTGCTGGGGCAGATGTCTGCCTTGCTCCCAACCACCCCTTGTGGGGAGGGTCTGACCTGCAGCCCCCCAGGAATGGGGATGAGCCTTCCTGAGCCAACCTCATGAGAGCCAACCTCGTGGTGCCAAGCCTTTCACTGGAGCACAAGGATCCCTGCCTGTCCAGCAGTTTCAAGAAAGAGTTGTGCTGCAGTTCAGCTCTACACAGGACTGGGACAGCTTTGGTGGTATCTGCAGAGGCCAGAAAACCCAAGAAGAAATTCCTGACACTGCTGAAGGACTGGGGCAACTTTTCCTTAATACAGCTTGAGTTCTCCAACTTTCACAGGCCACCTGCTTCAGTCTCAGGTGGAGATGAATGGAGAAAAAGCAGCTGTGTAGATATGTATGAGCATGAGACATTTACATTTCTTTCTACCATAGTCCACAGAAGATAACTTAATTTGCTGTTCTTGGAGATGGAGAAGAACCAGAAAGAATATTTTCATAACTAACCCCATTAAGGATGCCAAAACAACCCTCATCTGTTATAAGCATTTTATTCCAATACAAACCTGTTTCCTGAGAACAGAAAGAACACAGCCATGGCACAAGATGCTCTCAGCAAGGAGGAAAGAGTATCTAGGTATGAAGTCTGTAGTTCACCACTAACCCCTATATTGTGACTGAAATAAATTGGCTTAAAAATTGCAATCTAAACCCAGCTGAAATCAATCTCATCTGTCAAAGCTATACATTTGAAAATATTTGTATTGTTCATGTCCTTTATGTGTTGTAAATATCTTCTGTAACAATCTAGGAAAGTTGGGGGTTTTTAAAGACTATTTCAAAAATTATTTTTTCGAAAAGAGAAGTATCAACCACAAATTCCCTGCTCTTGCTCTAGGTAGCAAGATTTCCCTGTTGGTACTATGAATTTTTATGATTGGGAATATGGGTCTTTTACCAGACCTTTGGAGCTTATCATTCCTATGAGGAGATAATCTGAAGGCCTTGGTGTTTATGGACGGGCAAAGGACAGATTCCGATGGTTTATAGAGGGCTGAAAGCTAATCTTCATAGACACTGAATTTCAAGCAGAGTTTGCCTCTTCAATTAGTCCTTGCTGCAGCAGCATCTGAAGTATTCTTTACAGCTCAGGTTCTGTATCCACACCAGCCCTGTTCCAAGGCCTGGCAGGTTTCCTGGGACAAGTTGTGTGGTCTCCAACAAGCAAGGCACAATGTACAGCCAGAGCCTGCTGTTGACAACGTGGCCAAGGCAACATCATGCCACTGCTGCTGTGGGTCTTGGGCTCCAAAGCTCCCCCCACAGCTATCCCTGAAATGTGTATCCATCCCTGCCACAGGACACCTGTCAGCTCTTGCTTCAAAATCTCATTAAGGAATGGCTGGGCATTATCTAATCCCAGCAGGACTTGTTTGGATGAATTATTTCTACAGTGAGAATCCTGCAGTATAATGTTTCAGCTAAAGTTTGGTGCTCTTATTCTTCCAGGCGTGCAAATCAAGAGAACACATGGAGAAGGATTAGGAGGACTGGATAACTCTTCACTGAGAGCACTGGTTAAATAATCCACCGCCACCTTCAGCCCTTGTCTGACTACTAAGAGGCAATCCCAAAATGGACACAGCTGATGAAATCAAAGTAAACAACAAAACCACAAAAACCCTGTAAGTGTTCTCAGCCTGAAAAAATACCTCTTCACATACAAGCAAAGTGTTCTAAGACATGTGAGTAAGTGCCTTAGTTAGACTGGTGGAAGGAATGTGGGCATGCAGTTAACTTGCTGGGTGCTTGCAGCCCAGCTGACACCACAGGAGGGGACCTTGAATTCAGCAGCCTCCTGAGAGCCACATTCCAATTTGTAACTGAAGGGAGCCAGGATAGGGAAGGATAAACTCACCAGTGCCACTGGCTCTTATATCCCAACCTCTTTTTTGCCTAGTGACACAAAAGTGACAATATAATAAATGTACAACTCAGGGGGTGGGAGGTGTCCATTCCCTCCACCCCAGACTGGCTGGGTGCCAAGCTCCCTGCAGGCAAGGAGCCAATCTGAAGCATCCCAAAAAGTGCTTAAGTGCATGTTTGGCTGTTTGTGAGTCAGCTGCTGATTTGAGAATAGCTCTTCTCACTCAGAGTTGAGTGCACTTGAGGAGCTTTGCTGAATCAGGCCACAGTCAAATTGTTACGCAGGCGTGTTATATACAAATGGTGATGCCTTTAATGAAAAACTGTATCTAGTCTTGTTCCAGCCATTTGAGATTTTGCCACTAGAGCCTTTCTGTAGTCCAAGAAATATCATAAAAATGCCAATACAGCTGAAGTGTAACCAGTTTCAGCCTTTTAGAAGCTTTCCATTCCATTAGCCAGAAGCCATGTGTTCAGGTAGTACATGAAATGGTAATGATGGGTACATAACCCTTGCTCTGTGTGCAGCAGGGTGATACCATGTACCACGGCCCACAGAGACCAAGGAAGAGACCATGGCACAGTGTTCCTGCAGTCTGGTCCCACATATTCAGCCAAGCCAGGCTAGGGACACTTTGCACCTCAGCTACTGTCCCCATTTTCCCCAAACTCAAGTCCCTATCATCCCATGAGCCTTCAATTCTACATTTTACAGCACTGGGTGAAAAATATCCCCCAAAAGCTCTACTGAGAGAAGCAAACCTGGTCTTCCCTAGGCTGAGGGAACTGACTCCAGGTCTTTAATTTCCCATGTGAATGCTGCAGTCCTTTCTCATTACACTCCAGGCAAGCAGCTGTCACAACAGTCACCAGTGCCACCACCGAATTTATGAGGACCCTGTTCCTGGAGGTGTGGAGACACAGGTGCAGAAACCAATATATGGGCTCCAAGAGAACCAGGTGGCACGCCTGGAGACCTCTGAGTGAGATGTGATGCCAACCCATGCTCCCTGTTCAGACTCTGGAGCCAAACATTGGAGCACGATGAGCGTGTGCAACATGCAGGAACATAGTGTTGCTTGGCTTGAATCATTTGAAGGGGTACATTGGATCTGGGGAAATTCAGTTCTGTCTCAGTCCCTTTTCAGATCCCAATCATCATTACCACAGCTAGCCTGACAGGACTAATTTTGGGATCACTGGCCATCTTCTCACAGGTCTTCAATGTCATTCTTTGCTCAGTCTCATCCTGGTGGTGCTTCAGTAAAGGAAGGTGTTGCCCTTTGGAGCACTGTTTTACCTGTTGTAGAGGATGTCAGAAGTCAGCCAAAGTGAGGGCAAAGTACTCCATAAAGACATATAGAGAAAAGGCTCCAAGGAATCCTCAACAAGCCTCAAAAGTCCTGCAGCCAGGCTGGCCTTGCCAGAAGCAGGAGGTTGAACTTACTATCAAAAAGTTATGATAATGGTTTCTAATTGATTTAGCCCCTGCTGGTTGTTGCTAATCTGGTTCTTTTGATTCTATTTTGCATTTGGTTTTTTGAGGTTCTTTTAATTGCTGTGATGTCTTCTTCAGTACTGTGTTTTTAACACCCCAGTTACAGAAGTGCACGTCCTTGCAGAGGGAGTATTGGTTGGGTTGCTCCATATCAGTACAGTGTAGCCAAAACAGAGGCCTGACACCCATAAAAGAGAAATGCACTGGTCAGGATAGCATCAGTAATAACTTGCCTTCAACCTGGACACTAAAATAGGGCAATTACCAATTTTGTAACATTGTGATGGAGTCAGTAGGCACAATTTTTCAAAAGCATGTGAGCAAGGTAATCATCAAAGGGGCAAAGCTGTAGTTGCACATTGGAGGTATCCCAGTAAAAAAGGTTTCCAGAGAGAGGACAAGAGCAGGGGCATAGAAATAGATGAGATAAGAACTGTTGGCAAGACAACAGAAAATAGCACAAGTGGCATCAGGAACAGAGGAGACCTTCTACCCCTGTTTGGAGAGGGCCAGTAGCACGAAAATGTAAGGCATCAACAAGGAAAATCAGAGAAGGAGACTGCCTGTGCTCCGAGTTCTCTTTCTGATGAACTCTCAGGAGCTCGGTGATTATGAATGACTGAGACTTTAGCCAGCAGTGCAAACTGTTATCTCTGTGGTATCATACACTCACAGTTAATTTATCTCTGTCAGGGACTAAGACTTTTGTCTATGTAGTGGCAGTGCTTAATATGGTGCAAGAAATATCCATTTGCACGTGTGTTGCTAATGAAGAAATTTAGCGGACTATTTCATTTTAGAGTTAAGTTGGTATGATTTGACAGTCTTCCAAATACTGCCACCCATGGTCTTGAGCAGCCTGGAAAATATAATGAAAGATATATTCAGTTACATAGGCAGGACACACCCAAGCTGTAGCTGTATCTTGTGTCAGCTAATATGTAAGTAAAATTTTATTCCCACATTAAGAGCTGCAGTATAGCCAAGGGCTACTTATGAACTTAACAGTGATATTGTTGCTGCCCTTTGAATTAGGACCATGAAACTTGAACATTTGCTTGAAAGGTGAAACACAAATTGCTGGGTTAGGAGGTCATTTCCAGGTCAGTCTTGATGGCTCTGCACCTCAGGACTCCTATTTTCAAGAGCTTCTAACTACTGTATATGCACATATGATTTTCAGTTCAAGTGGCATATTCCTGTTTGCTGATATCCTTCTTCATGCTTCAAGGGGGACTTCAGAGACATTGTAAAATCATTATGAATCACAAGACTTGACACATTTATACCAACTGAAAACTGAAGTTCTTAAAGATTTGACTTGGATTTTGATTCATAATGGGATCCCAAACATGTCAGAAGTTTGAATCTGTTTCAACAAGGACAAAGAATTAAATCAGTCCACTGACTCAGTTGCAGTATCAGGGAAAGGGCTCAGACTTACAATTAAGAGATCCCTCTTTCATTTCAGGCTCAGCTAAGTCACAGTCTTTTCTGTTAAGAGCTCACTGACCATTCTCAGCCTTTCAGGTTTATCTGAAAATGTCCTTTTGGTGTAATTCTTCCCATTTTGTCTGCAATCAAGCATGGATTTTTTTTCACGATCAGTATGAACTCAATGCTGATTAAGATGTTCTGGTCTTGGTTCCTCCACCAAGGTGGCTGTAACAACTGCAGCCCATCTGCCTTTGTAATGAAAAGGATGAAGAGGAACGTGATTTGGAAAAGATGCTGTGCCTATTTACAAGGCCAGCTCAAGCTATAATTAGGCAGTGCTCAACTGGATGTGAAGGAGGTCCCTGAACTGTAATGTAATACTTGTGTGGAACAGAGTAGAAACAAATTTGTAAAGCCAAGCCCAAAGACTGGATAAGATATGGAATAAAACTGAGCAGATGAAAATGGGGGTAGGGGGGGAAATGCAGGAATAAAATCTACACTGGATTTTCCACCCACATTTTACACCAACCCTTCTTTTCAGCCAACAAATTAACTCCCTCCATATCTAAATATTTCCATCTCAGAAAGAAGGAGAGGCAAGAGGGAAGAACATTTGGCAAGTTGGAACTATTTTTTTAATCTCATTAACTATTTAGCTTTACCTCAGGATCTGTAAATAAAAAGCATCCCTCAACTGTACTGCTGTCTTGTATCTACCAGACCTTCTGGGGGCTATTGGACCTCCCCTGCCAGGGAGAAGTCTCCAACTACTGATAGCATATGGAGCAAAACCACATTTGATAAAAATGGGGATGAACCAAAAGTACAGGTATTTGAAGGCTAAATGAACCCACAGAATCACAGAATATTCTAAGCAAGAAGGGACCCAGAAGGGCCATCAGGTCCAGCTCTGAAGTGGAAGACCCATAGGGACCCATAGGGAGATGGAACCCACATCCTAGGTGCTATTAGCACCATGCTTGACCAACCCCATCTGTTTTATCTTGCTGATTCAACATACTCTGAATTTCTGACCTCATATTGATTTCTGATTTTAGTAGAGATGGTGTTTATAAGAACCAATTGTAACTTGACCTACTTACGCTTTCCAGGTCTAAGAATAGCATGTTTGGGCTGCTGCCTGCCAGGACTGGCAGCTGTGTCTCAGATCACTATCAAACATACTTGAAAGGGTGTTTTCCACTTAAGGAGATCGACAAGATGCCTTTTGCTTTTTTTGGGTTTCACTTATTGATGCGGGGAAAAAATACTAATTTCGAAGTGTTTTTGACCTAAAATCAGCCTTGCAAGAAGCCACCCTCCCTGTCCCTGCAGCAGCACTCAGCAGCACTCAGCCCACCTCTTTGTGGTGCTCAGGACTCTGCTGCCCTGGTTCACTGCAGGCTGCACCAGGCCCTAATTTTACACCTGTCTTTCCATTATCCTGTTCTGGGTTTTCCACTTCATTTTAACATTTTTTTTTCCCCAAGATCAAATACACTCATGGGCTTCTGGTAACAGCCAAGTATCTTTGATTTTTTTTTCTCCTTTTATTTCTAATTTTAATTTTTTCCTACTTTTAGGATTATAGAGCACCCTCTAGGTAAGAGCTGTCAGATTTCTCTCCCTGAGGAACATTGGTGTTTTACAGAAATGAAATCAAAAAATAATTAATTGTAAGTATTAGGAGTTGTGGGCAAGGTAGAGAGGGTGTGGAATAAGGCTTGAATTTTTATTTTAAAGAAAGCAAAGGAGGAACCTCCACTCCCTCTTCACTGAAGGTGGTGAAGTCCATGCAAATCCCTGGGTGCATTTCCCAGGGAGTCTGAGGGAGGCCAAAAAGCAGCAGCAGGCATGTCCCTGCCTCTGTGCCCTGCTGTGCCAGGCAGGCTGCAGTGCTGCCCTGGTTGTGCCATGGCTGCAGCACCCAGGCTGTGGGGCTGGCTGGACTCTTGCCAAATTGCCCAGCCCCAGCATGCCCTCCCCATGGGCACCTCGACTCTCCCTGCCCACCACAGGGCCAGCTCTGCACGGGCAGCTGAGCAGGAATGGCAGCAGCCAGGGCTGCTGGAGACTGATCCCAGGGCAGATTTATCACTGGGGCTCACAAGGCACAGACAGCCCGTGTGGCAGTGCAAAGCTGCAGCATTCGAGGCAGGGACACCAGCCCCAGCAAGGCCAGGCACCAGGGCTGCAGGCAGGAGCAGGCAGCAGCTCCCCCAGGGACACAGCATCAGTGACCAGAACCACTGCCAGGGTCCACCTTTGGTGCTTTATGGGACTAATATGGGGGAGTGCTAATTACACTGCACATTCCTCCCCACTGAGAGCAGCTGACAGGTCTTGGGGACAAAGTAGGTGCTTCAGCGCTGCGGCTGGAGACACAAATGGTTCCTTGCCCAGGGAGCACTGGGGACTGGCACAAGGGAAATGGTAGAGGAGGCCCCATGGGGTCTTTGTTGCATGGACACCCACACTCCCAGCCTGAGAAATATGCCTTGTGGTGCTCTAGACCAGAGCCCAGAGACCCCAGTGCCAAGGTGAGTGGTGAGGGCCAAGCTGAGTGAAGGGAAAGGTGTCTGTCATGCCCTGGGCAGCCCTGTGTGGGAGAGAAGAGCTATTGTCCCTGCACAGCCTGGGAAGACCCTCTTCCCCTGCTCTCTCTGTCCCCAGCTGCAGCATCACCACTTCCCACAGGTTTGCCTGTGAGATAATAATTTGTCCTTTTCAAGCAGAGGACAAAGCAGAATACTCACTGGGCCCCCAGCTAACTGGATCATGTTTTGATGACTGTTGGGCAGCTTTCCACCATGGAGTGTGGCTGTGAGGCATCTTCTCCCCTGCAGTCCCTGAGATGCACACCAAGCCCTTTCCTTTCTGGCCACCCAAACTTCTACTCTACCATGTAAATTTAACCATTTACACTAAGTGCCTAACAGGAAGTTAGAGTCAGCCTCTCCATTCATCAAACCTTCAGAGACTGAGGATAGGATTTATCCAACTCCATGCACAGATCTCCTGAAGGCAGGAGCTGGAGGATGGGTCTCCACCACCTTTTTTCCCCCCTTGCTTCAGCTGCTGTTTGTGGAGACTATGGCTGGCCAAGGACATGCCATGGTAGGGCATGGCCAAAAACCGATCCTGGCTGAGAGGTGGAAACTTGGAAGATTTAGGACTTATAGGCCTTTGAGACAATGGCAAGAAAGACAGACTGTATTTAAAATATGAAGGGCTTCTCAGTGGAATATGATATTTATTAATGTGATGCTTATTTGCATTAAAATCAGTGGTATTTATTAATACTTGTCATTCATAATGGACATGTTTTGTAGAGACATGTTTTGATCCATCTTTCTTTGTCACCTGATAGCTGCTACTAACTGCCATAGCTTTGTGATTTGCTGCTTTAGAATATCATAGATCACTTGAGTCACACAATTGTCATCTTTCCAACTGAGCACTGTAGATTTTATGAACACAAATACCCTTATCACCTAGGAAATTACATTTAGATGAGTTCAAAATTTTAAATACTGCCTCTAATTTATAGTCTATTACTATATTGGTAATAGACTATAAATGTACCACGTATTTGGTAAATAAATGTGCTTGACAACACCTAAAACGTAATTTCAGTAAGTGCCATCCCAGCACTGTTATCATCATGTTTTATTACAGTGGTAGTGTTCCAAGATCAGACCCCACCCAGGATGCAGCAAGCAGTTAAGTAATAATAATAATGATAATAATAATAATAATAATAATAATAATAATAATAATAATAATAATAATAATAATAATATCCCTGTCTTAAAGCACTTATGTCTATACTCAACAGTATAAAAAGAGAGAGCCAAACATACAGGTTTTCTTTGCATTTACTGCAAATAAATGCATGAGGAAGAACAAGTTATCTAAAAATGTTACTGGAGGAAAAATTTTTTCTACTGACACAATCAAATATAATGTGCTTAATTCAAATAACCCAGCAGAGAAAATGTCTGCACTCAAATACCTGCAATATTGTGTGACTCATTTGCTGTGTACTGATGATAATATTCTCCATGCTGCTTTTGTTTGGCTTCATTTACCCAGTGCTCATCCTCAGGACAGCCAGGAAGCAGCACCAGAGCAATCACCACCCTGGTGCTGTGATGCACAAGGAAACCAAGGCTGTGGACTGGAGCTTGGTCTGAACTGCCTGGGTAGTTGCTTCTTTTCATCCAAGGAATTGAACAAAATTGCCAAGTGTTTCTACTAGGAAGAAAGGCTAAGAGGTATGTTATTTTCCAAGTACGTAAAGCAATTTTCCCCTTGAGTACACAGTAAGAAACCACCAGGAACATATATTGTCTCTGGCTTTGACTCCTTCCACCCAAAGTTTCATGCTTTGTTTCTTTTTTTTTCTTGTAGTTGCACAGAAAGCAGTTCTCTGGTTGCCTACAGAGCTGAACCCTGATGGTTTCCCTCTGTCTCTCACAAATACACAGCAGCTACCACACCTTTCCTTCTTACTGAGATTTTTCAATCAGAGCATTAGGAAACAACCTGGAGCTCAGGGTCCAAACTCCTCATTTTGTCATATAATCATAGAATGATTTGGGTTGTATGGAACCTTTAAAGATCTAGTCCAGCCCCTGGCCATGGGCAAGGACATCTTTCACTAAATCAGGTTGGTCAAAGCCTAGTCCAATGTGACTTTGAATTCTTCCTATAATGGGACATCCATAACTTCTCCCAGGAACCAGTTCCAGTGTGTCACCATCCTCATCACTTTGCCCACATGCAATAGTTTTCCATTATGTCTAATCAAGGGGACATTCAGTCTTCCCTTGCTCCCCAAAATGAAGGCAGCTGCTGTGGCCAGAAGCTTCTGCATGCTCATATGACCACTCAACCCTGAGCACACTAAGGATTTGTTAATTCTACTTCTGTTTGATGGTGTTTTGGATGCATGAAGTCAAAATTTAAAGAACAGAGGCAAACACACGGAACGGCAAACATCCAATCCTCAAGTAAGACATCAGCCTCCCAGAGCAGAATGTGTGTGGGACCAAAAAAACTTTACACATTGACTTTACTACTTCTGCCACATCCATTTTGACCTGGCTGGAAGCTACTTTGGCTCCAGAATGAAACAGATCCATGACAGGGTGAGGGTATGGATAATGTGGACATTAAGCTTTTGATAGGCACTTCATAGCGTGGTAACCAGAGAATTATCTCACAGGCTGCATACCTGTGTCCCCCCTGCAGTGACAGTGACCCTGAGCTAGCAAAAATTTTGAAAGGAAGGAGATCTGCACTGAGATCTGAATCTAAGCTACCAATTTGCGCTTTGCTTTGAGCTTTTTACTTCAAAAAGGGAGATGAAGCCTTTAAAATAAAAACCCTTGCTCTGTTTCTTCTTCTTTTTTTTTTTTTTTAATTAGCAAGTAACACGGAGCTCAGTGAATGAAACTAACATTGGAAATGAAGAAAATGCTTCATAAAACATTATGCCAATTGTTTTAATGGGAAAGCATGCTTGCTTGGACCCCGTTTTGCCTGCTCTACAGCAAAATGATTTTATACAGCAAAATGATCTGTTTTTAACCAGACAAACTGCTCTTGTTTCTGGAGGACTTTCTGCACACTTTCTGCAGAAAAGACATGGATGCATGCAATTGTCAATGTTGATTAAAACTCATTTACAGCCTCAAAATCTGCACCATGATGTGCAGCCACTCAGCTGAGCCACAGACTCACAGCCCCTCCTCTGCCAGAGCTTGATGATATTGAGAGTGGCAGCAGCTTCTTGCAGAAGTGCTGAAGTTGTGTTAATGCTCTTCCCTGGTTTTAATTTAACCAGGCTCTCTCTCACAACAAGATGACAAATAAGAGCCCCGGGATGTGCCTGGACATGTAGTGAGTTCATAGTAGTGGTGCTGGTCTAAGAACTTGTCTCTTAGGTGATAAGGGCCTCTGGAGCAAATTTCCACATGCCAAAGGATTGCCATGAGTGTGCATGAGGTGCACAGTGAATAGGAAGACAGCTGACCTTCCTCATACTTGTCCACATGGGAAAGGTGATTTTTATTTGGGAATACATTGATGACAGGGAGTGTTGTTTTGAAGCAGCTTATCTGCCTAGGACAACAGATAGGCAACCTGCCATGTGAGACAAAATTGTCCAAGAGCTCTCATGCTCTACCTAAAGGAAAGGCTTCCATAACATCTCCATACAGGATTTTCATGTGAGAAACAAAAGCCTGCTCAAGAAGCGTGCATCTCACCGTGCCCCAATATGATGCTTTTGTGACCTCCTCTTCTGCAGTAGTAATTTCAATGGTACACATTTCTTGTAGAAGGAAGATAAGATACCTGCAAAGTGGCAAATGATTGTGCTTCCATCTATCTACCTTCTTGAGCTGAAAAAATGTAAGAAACTTCCAATTTCCTGACTACACAATAGACATGTTGCTAGAAGAGCTGGATCTTGATTTTCAGATCATCAATCCAAGTCTTTCCTCTTGCAGGATTTTCCTTGAAGAAATGATCCAAGCCAGTTAAACCAATGTACAATTGGATGTGGAGCTTGGCTTTCTTTTTCCTCTCGTTCTTGTTTCAGGACATCAAAGCTCAAGGATGTGCCATTACTGTGAATTCTTGCACAAATAGGGAAGGCTCAGGTCCCTGAATGTTGTCACTACCCTGACTACTTTGTGAAGAGCCTGTGGAAGTTTTAAGTGGAGAAACAGTGTTGGGTTACTACTTCCAGGTTCAAATATTTAAGTATGATGAGCCACATTCCCCCAAGTCCAAACAAAGTTTTTTTTAAATAGCAAAGGTGTTCTCTTGACTTGGGCTGTTGTTATTCCTTTGGATCATATTTCCTCTGCAAGCACAAGGGCGAGAAATTAACTTTTCGCAAAGAGCAAGACCCTCATCTCAGATCTTCAGAACCCACGTCTAAAAGCTCCCAAGGTGAATAAAAACATCACAGGCATTGTGCTAAATAAACCTGTCTCCAAATGCTGCCTTGTTTTCCAAGTGCATGGACTTAGTACCTGGACTTCTCTTCTCTTTTCTTCAGCACTTTTTTGTTTCACGTACAGAGGGGGAAATAGTGTTTTAGAGGGTAGCATTCTTGCAAGTAGGTCCAGAGTCTCTTTTTCCTCTTTGAAACGCCTTAGATTATGAGATATTTTCAAGTTTAAAAACTGCTAGGGAAGGAAATTTCTTCAGAAGTGTCCTTTGAGTCAGAGATAAAAGTGATGCCCAGCAGGTATAGGCTAGCAGTAGTCAAAGAAAGTATGAACTCCCAGCAGAAGCTATGAAATTCACTCCCTCTAGTTCTGCTACTGTATAAGACTACATCATTCTTGATTTCTAACCTTTTCTTTTCTGCTAAACTTCCATGTTTAGCAGTGGTCTTTTGATACATCAGTAAGCATTTAAGATCTTCTGCCTTGGTAAATCTGAGAGTTTGTGGAAGTTCACTGGTAGTCTCTGGAATTATACATTTGGATGCAATGCTGTGAATGCAGGAAATGTTGAGATCCTTTTGCAAAGGGAAAAAGATTTACCAGGAAAGGTGGGGTAAGAGTATCCAGACGTAACAAGAGAGATGCTGGTGATGAGAGGAGTGCTTCTGAGAAACCTGCTTTTATCTCCTGGAAATCTGTTTTACCATTTCAGCCCATATTCCTCATGTGCCCTCATCTCATGCCACACATGTTTAATTTAAACCTGAGACAGGCCAAGGACAGAAACACAAACTCTGTGTCCATGACTCTCTCATGCTGTCCCCAGCTTCCCCAAGAAAGCCAAATATACAGAGGAGAGTGATACAGAGACACCTGTTCTGGCAGAGCAAATTAAAATGTTGGATTCATTGGTGCTACATCATAAAATCAATGTTGCACATTAAAGGGTCCTTTAATGGACGTCAGGGAGGAAATTACATTCTTATCTGGCTAGATAAATTAACTTCTGGATAATAATATTTAAATATTAGAATTCCTAATCCATTTCTAACTCCCAGCTCTTTAGGACTGCTGAGGAACAAACCCCTTGTAAGCTGTTTCTAAGTCCGGAAACATTTACAAAAGGAGCTGCTATAACACCTGGAAAACTTGAGTTTGCGAGATCAAATTACTATTCACAGCCAATTACCAGAGCTGTGACACACTGAGCCTCCTAGCTCAGCTCCTGGGGTCTCAGCTATCAGTACAGTTGCTCAGACCACGGCAGTTTCATTGTGTTATTTGAGAACCTGTAATAAAATACCTTGTTTCCATGCTTTCTAAGTTACCTGTACTCCATGCATCGCCTCTGTGGCAGTATTGCAGGCAGAAACCAAATAAGCCTGTGCTGACTCCTGCCTACCCAAACAGCAACCAACACCCCTATATGCAAAATGCCTCAAATACACCTCTTCCAAGTTAACTAAACGTTGCTGATGTTCTCTGATAAATAAAAGCCCTGTAAACTGTTCCCAGTGGTACAGTAGTGAGCAAAGAGAAGTGTATCTGAAGGCAACTCCTTTACACTGAAGTTTTATATGAAGACTATGCTGAAGCTTCATCATAAATAATTAAATACCTTTCTAAACTATTAATGCAGCTTGTTGATGGCTTCTGTTTTTCTTATGGCATTTTAAAGTTGTTGACTGTAGGCAAGTATAGATCTTTGTGATGAAAAAAAAGCTTTGAAAATATTAAAACACCTTTGCAGTTGAAAGGCTTTCTCCAGACAGGGACTTAAAACTGAAGTGTGCTGTCTGCAAGGCAGCACTCCTAAGGATGAAGATCTAAAAATCAAAACAGAGCTCAGTAAAGTCACTGCAAACAAATCTATTTAGTGTTTGACCAGCTAATGTCAGCCACTTACAAAACACAGAAGTTTCACAGCATAAGGCCACCATCAAAAATATGCTGGGCTAGACAGAAATTGTTTGAAGCAGTAATTGACATTATTTCCAAACTAACCAACACCAAAAGTGATTATTCAAGGCACTCCAGTGCTGAGAAATCGGGTATGAGACTGCAGTACCTCACTTTTCCTTGCAGTTCCCCTCCATTTAGAAAGAGCTTATGGATTTCAAGGCAGATGGTATCTAACAGATGAGTACTATCCCAGTTTCTGGAGCCTACCATGATGTTGCAAATTATCAGAACAGCATTTTTGAAATTGGAGAAATGTGACAGAGGTTTTCCAATTATTCTTCTGTTCAGAAAGGTTTGAGGTTTCTAATCAGCTGATGAAGGGTTGCATAGAGAAGCCTGGAGTATTCCAGTCTCAACCTCCACCAAGCAGAGGGCACAAATGCCACAGCTCTGGTGCCAGATTTATAAAACATCCGTGTCTAAGCTCACTCTGCTAAGAATGATCCCACTCGGCCAGGAGAAATTTTTGCTGCGAGCCACATGCCCTCTTCTCCAAACAGCCCCAAGCTGATCCACAGCTAATATTTCTGTGCACTCTGGTGATGATGACAGTCCATTAAGGGCAAGTGTCCCAGCGGATTGCATTAGTGATTTCATGTTAAAATAAGAAGGTTTACATGAAAGGAAAGAGGGAAAACTAAGCTCAGAATCAAAAAAGATATTCTGCTAGCTTGTAAGTGGAGTCCCAGATGTGGAAAAGCGCTCCACTTCATTCCAGCCCCACATCCTTGCCTTTCTGTTACCACAGTAAAATAACCAATTTCAAAATGCCAACATTAAATCACCTCCTGTTAGTGCAGTAAACCTGCAGATGGGCACTGCTGACCTGTCCTGCAGAACACAGGGAGCTCCTGTTAGTGCTGTTATCTGCTGAGATGGGATTGCTCGTAGCTGCAAGGCATTGCAATGCTGGAGCCCATCTGCTCTGATGTTTATGTTAAATGGGTTGTTCATGTAAATACCAATGTAAATGGGCAAACTCATTATTTCCTCCTAGGGAGGTGCTCTATCTGTTTCAGTTAGAAGGGGCTGCTTCTGTTGACTCCTGCAGCCTGCCTGCAGATCTGTCATTGCAACATGATCTCTAATCAATTAGGTCACTTCAAAACAAAATGAGAATATTGAGTGTCACCGGCAGATAGTGAAGATCTGTACCAAGTACATAAAGTCCCTGTATATTTTTGAGGAATATGAATGAAAATAATAATAAGAAAAAAATGAAATGTTGCTTGACTTAGGATGAAAAGTCATGTTCTGCTTCAGCCGGATGGGAATAGCAGAGCAAGAAGCAGTGGCATCAAAGGGGATATTCTTCTGCAGCCTCATCTGCATCACTGAGATTCCCAAAAGCCTCCACTCACAAACAGTACCTAAGGAAAATAATTGAAGTCTTGAGTACTTTGCAGTTCAATCCAGTTACCATGAATAATGCACAACTTCTTCCCCACATCATATAGCACCAATATTTTCTGGTATCATGTTGGGGCACAGACATTTTTCTGAGTGTCTGCTCCATCTTCCAGAAAGGGCACTTTAAAAACTACCAAAAGGCTTTCAAATTGCTTTTGTATAGAACTATTGGTCTGAGTTCTTATCTTGGCAATTTAGCATCAAGATGTCACTGCCTGATCAAAGTGCTGGAATTCACACTATTTTTCTTTGCTTAAAGAATCAAAATGATTAACTAGGTTATTAGAATAAAAACTTAACAGTGTATGCATTCACAACATTTTGCTCCCACTAATTAATTTCTTATCAAATACCCTTCCAGAGGATCAGCTTACTACTGAGATAGAGATCATGGCACACAGAAGCTTAATTGGATGGGAAGTAGTCCCAGAAGGACACAAGTCCACTGCATCTTGATGCTGTGCTGGATCAAAGGCTGCCAGGGGCTGGGCAGAACTGGAACCCCGTGAATGTGGCTGCAAACACAGTTGCAAGGCTTTACTGGCAGCAGAGCCCTCATTGCAAGCACCAGGGCACTGGAACACAGGAGAGAGAGTGTGTCCTTCATCATGAAAAGGCTCTTTAGCCAGCTTTGCATCCCTGCAGGAGGCAGGCTCACATCTCAGCAACAGGAGGGTCAGGTGTTCCACAGCACTGTGCTGGGGCTGGGATGCTGGCACACCTCAGGAGTGCCTCTGCAGGGCACATCCCCAAGGCTGGCTGCCAGAGCTCTGGCTTGGGTCACTCAGAATTGCCATCACTCCTCGGAGTCCACATGTCTGTGCAGCCTTCAGCAGCAGAGGGGGAAGGCAGGGAGACCTGGGGTGGGCACCATGCCCATGGCCCTCCCTCCTGGGGCCACAGGGCCATTCAGATCCTCATGCCCCCTGCCAGGCCATGCTGCCAGCAGCCACTGCTAGGGACATGTCCATTGTAGATCGAGACTGACCTTGCTGTGGCTGATGGCAGAAAGGGAAGACTGACGTATTCGAGTTCTTTTTAGCCAGCTTTAGTCGATTAAACCAGGAATGTGGCCAAAATTAATCCAACAACAACATCCATATGACAATTCCTTACTGAGAGAAGTTAGATTGGCAGTTGTCATCTGCTTTCTCTTCCCTGCTTTAGGGGAAAAGTGTGAAGGATTTGGTCACAGGTCAGCACCTGTCCTGCAATGACTTTAAGGCCTGTCTTGTTTTCAATACATGGTCAATACCTCATGGACACAAACCTTTCAGTGTTGTCTGGAGGATGTGGGGCACAATCCTCAGAACAGTTCTTCTGTGAGGCTAAAGGTCAATCCAGTAATGAGTAATTCAACATGCAGCTTCTCCAAATTATAATCAAAATTGAATATTGGATCATTTAAATGAAATTAATCCATCACTTCTGCTAACTGAATTGTGGTTAAATGACCTGGGGCAAATTGAAGTAGTCCCTGTGGAAAACTTCTTAGCACTAGAAGCAAATTAAAAAGAAAAATGCAGGTCTTCTTTAAAACAATCTTAATTCAGTTCGTTATGAATCTGTCTCCAAGTTCTGCCAGCAGCCTGATGATGCTGCTAAAAGACAGTTGTACTCTGCTGCAGAAAGACAGGGGAGCAGTTCTTCAGTTCTCCTTGTTCAATACTGAGATGAAAGGCCCTTTTCTTTACAAAAAAGTTACTAGCTCTCAGTAGACCATAGTCCTCCTGTTGGAGTCTTAAGGTTAACAACCTGGGTTGGACATTCATCTTTTGAAATGCCTTTCATGCTTGGATAAATCATTTCTTTCCCTCAATGCAGTACCATTTTTCCCAGCAGCCATTCAAAAATGAATGAAAAATCTGTGAAGGAATTGCAAACAAAAGAGAGCAGACACCTCAAACTTACAAGGAGTTTTGAAAAGACCTACAGAAAACCCAGATGACTGTGTGATACAACATTACATATTTTATTAGCAGCAGTTGTAGTAGTTCACTGGAGCCTCTGAAGCATCTCCCTTACTCCTCTGAGTGACTCATTTCTCCCTTATCCCAAACACTGCAGCCCATCACAGTGGAAAATACTGACTTTGCAGAGCAGCATTAAGGGATGAAAAGCACGCACTCTGAAAATTCCCATGCTGTCCTTAAACAAAAATAGACCTTGCTGAAAGAAAGCAGGGCCCAGGCATGTGCACAGACTTGACATTTGAGAGATTGTCATCACACCAGCACTAATGAAGTCTGCACTAATGCTCATCACTTGTTGTTCCTGGGTGAAACATGTGCTTCCTGATACATGAAACATGTGATTCCTGATATCCAAGTGATTTGTTGCAGAAATCACACAGCAGAGGGTAGCAAACAACATTATAAAAGGAATCTGGAAGCATGAGTGGGGTGGGCCTTGCACATTTAACCTTGCTCCTGAAAAGGTGTCACAACAGGATCATAGTGCACATGAAGATGTGGAGGAATTACTGGATCCTTCCCTACTGACTTTGCTTGTGATAACCAAAGGTGCAGCTAACTTCTGCCAGAGTCTTCTCTGGGTGAAATATTGAAAATAAAGTAAGGGCTGGCAAATTGTGGCTGAACTTCCCCAGGCAAAGTCAGGGAAGACAAGCACAGAGCAGCACAGAACAGCAGCTCATCCTGGAAGGCAGATCCACAAAGTCCCAGCCTTTAAGAAGGGAGGTGTAGGTGTAGGGACACAAGCTGTGTCCCACCACCTGCATGCAGGGCCAGTCATTGGGTCTTGAATATATTCATTTCCTTGCTGACTCCTGGATCTTGCTGTTCTGATCATCCAAGTCAGCAGCCTCTGAGACCAAACCCAGCCAAGGGCTGCTCCAGGTGAACAGCATGGATAAGGCTGCACTGGTCTGGGCTCCCACAGCCCTCTGCAGCCCCCAGCACCCTCCTGGGAGGCTCAGACAGAACATCCTATTGCTTGCCAGGGCCTGGGAGATGCATCCTCAGTTCCATGAGATGAGACCATTCTGCTGGTTGACTATGACTCACCCTTCATGCTTCTTCAGACTCTGCAGCTAAGGAACCCCCAAAAGGATAACCAGCATCTCAGAGATTTCCCCTGGGCCCAGGGAGGATGAGGGCTGAGCATCACGGCAGGGGAGGCAGCTGCCAGCTGTGAGCACAGCTGACAGCTCCACACCACTCCAGGAGACCAGAGCCTGAGCCCCAGGCAAGGTCCATGATGATCCACAGTCTCTCAGAACAACCTGCTGTTACTGCAAGCCTGTGTGTGAGGCAGCCAGCCTGACAGGATTTCTTTTGTTCCCACTGGTTTTGCCTGTCTGCTGAGAAATGTTTTCATGGCAAGAAATGCTAAGAAATATATTCATATAAAGGAAAACAGGAAGGGGGAAAACAAATGCAAGGATTAAGTTAAACACAGTGTTTTCATGGTGCTTCTCAGGACCTTCTTCACATCAGCTGCCATGAAGATGGGGATGTTTTCCTCTTTGCAGAAGCAAGACATCAGCTGTGGCTGAACCTGCAGTTTTGGCTTAGGGGCCAGAAAACAGGCTCTTCTATTTACTGGTGCAAACACATCCATCAAGTTGTGCCAGTGACCTGGCTCTGCAGAACGTGTCTCATACAGAGTTTTGCATCCAAAATTGAAGCATCCTAGACTTACATAGCAACCCTGTACTCAGTGTCTGGTTAAGATCCTCATCAGAGTGAGGGCTGAGATAACTCCAGATCCTTCCACGTGTTCCTCACACCCTGCTGCAAATCCTTCCTGGGAATTCGTGTTTCCCAAAGTGGGGTCCAGAAAGTGAGGCTGGACCCAGGTTTCACTGCAGTTAAAATGATTTGGAATCCACCACCTTCACTCTGTCCTTGTGAGCACAGAGTGATGCTGCCCATGGCAGCTCTATTGCTGCAGTAAACGTTTGCAGAGACCTTTGGCAAATGATGCTCCACTGGAAACCTGAGAAAGTCACTGCAGCTGCAGTGCATCCCAGACAAAGGCTGAACTCCTACACGTCCTTCCTGCTGCCCCAGGGGAAACCCCACAGCAGCTCCTGGAAGAGTTAGGGAAAGGCAAGAGGTGCCCAGCCCCCTGCCCTGTCTCCTGGTGTTCCTGTGCAGAGAGCAACAGCTCTCAACAACAACTCGCTTCCCGCCTCCCTTAGACTGAGGAAAACAAGCAGGATAAGAGCAAAATCTCTCTGACAGAGCACAGCGTGTGTCGCTGCCCATGAGCTGAGGTGGCATCTCCCGTCTGCACCCACGAAACCCACAGGCAGTCCTCAGGCCCTGTTCAGCTAGCACAGACATTTCCATGTCAGCACAAGCAGACAAACGCCATAGGAAGGAAGGAAGCGCATCTTTGTGCACACTGGTTCCTGTTCCACTACATTCATAACCTTAATATCACATTAACACAGCAAGCGCATTGATGCTGTAATTGTGTTCCAGCTGCCTGAATGCTCCTCTTAATTTAGTCATGCTACTTTAGCTTTGTTGTGAGTTACAAATCATTCTTGCTCTCAAGAAGCAAATCAATTTACAGATGTTGCAAGAGATAGGATTACCCAGCAGGTTGTCTTTTTTAAACACATGCAATGTATATACTTTATTAAATGAAATCAATTTCTCTAGAGAAGTCCAATAGGCACTTACACTGATGGCAGAGGGAGACAAATTCCAAAGGTTTTTGAGCTTCAAGGAGCATCACAGTCTCCTTGCAAATGACTTGAAGGAATTCTGCCACAAACAATACAACAAAGCAAGAACACAAGCTGTATCCTGTACCTGTGCAGGTTTTTAAATACTCATTGATTTTTCAAGGACACAGATATTATGTATATACATATATTATTATCAGACCATGAAGCATTGGCTTGTTTGAGATTGGTGGCATCTCTTTTACTCTGAGCAAGGTTTCTCAGTCAGTTTAAATTTTGCCATGGTTTTGATAGGGAAGGGTCACCCAATAGTTTGAGGCTAAAATTTAAAACATCCCTACTTTGTTACAATGATCTGTATGGATGGGTTATCCAGTTTACTAAAAAATAACAACTGGTTAAAGCAAAACCAATTTTTTCTGTTCTGGCAAGCAGCCATACTCTTGTGCAGCCTTTGTCTGCTACATTTACCCCATTTCCAATCATCCCCTTGGTCATACATTTACTGAATAACATGGTTGCGCTGGGGAAGCTGCACTTTTGCCTTACGATTGCTGTTCCTAATTAAAATAATTAGAGACAGTGTCAACAGATGGTGCTGAAGAGCAGCAACATCGCCCTGGACTGCTGTATGATCAAAAATATTCCAGAGAGCTGCAACCACTGTCACCAACTGCTGATTACATAAACTTCCACTGATGGGTACTTCTGGAGATATTGCACTGTTTCCAGGCATCAGTACATAATAAACTTTGGTATTTCTATGAAAACGTCGTAGCATCTCAAATAAACATCAACATTTCATTTTGTACAATAATAATACATCTCTGTAATTTTTTTAAGCCATCCTCTTTGATGCTTTTTTGGAAGTTGTCTGTAACGCAGTCTCAATTCATGTTGTCTGCTCCTTTGGAGTACTCTGAAGACTGTGGTACTATGATTTATGGGATGAAACACACATTTCACCTGTAGTGCCAGTGATCTTTCTGCCTTGTTGCACAAGCTCTGCTCCTGATACTGACACAGGGAGACAGGCTGGAGATGAGCTGGTGAAAAAAAGTTTATTTTGAATAGGGTGATGTCATGGGCCAGAGTTCAATGACACTGACCCCAGGCCATACATTTAAGATGAAAATATCACAACTGTTCCCAGCTGGCACCTCAGCAAAAATACATCAGTCTTGAAGGGCATGGAAACCTGCTTTTGGAGGCTGTCTGCTCTCAGAGAGCTCTGAGAACTGTAACTTCCTCCACATTTTATTTATCCAAGAGCCAGTTCATGAAAATAAAATCAATCCTCCTACTTCCAGACAGGATGAATTCAGTATCTCTTTAAGAATTTAATATCAAGATTTTAAAGAAATGGTGCAACATTACTAAAACCTATACCTTTTTCTGTTTTGGCTGGGATAGAGTTAATTTTCTTCCTAGTAGCTGGCACAGTGCTGTGCTTTTTCCTTGCAAGTAATCAGATGCAATATGTTGACCTGTGTTGTACAAGAAATCAGATTTTTCCTTCTGGCTCTTTTCTGTAAAATCTATAACTTTCATTCTTGAATGCTCCTACAAAAGAGAAAAATTAAATTGTATCAGGAGAGAAGGATGCACATTTTAGATACCACTGCACACAAAATCTTGTTGAACCAGCCATGGGCTTCCCATAGCTGCTAAGAAAATCTCTCTGTGCCTCTTTCATCTCTCACATAAATTGTAAAAGTTTCAGTTTGTATAGCCCCTTACAACAAGACACCATAAGAATGAGACATTGCACTTGGTTGGGATCTCTAGGTTTTGGCATGACTCCACCCAAACAAGCAAACGCAATAAATAAATATTGGGATGTCCAAGGGAGAGGCGAATTGCTCCTTCCAATGACTGCAGAGAGAGCTTGAGAAGGTGAGGTTCCAATACCTTGGATGTGGTTTGATGAATCTATGTTTAGGTGTAGCTTCAAGTTAAACATTAAATCTGCAACATCACAGCTCATTGGATTCTCATCAGGTATAACACTGAAATTGCCAGGAGGCTGTATTTTGGTGAAAGATCAAACCAGTCGCAGGATCCTTCACTCTGCATTTTTAGGAATCTCTGCTTGCTCAAAATTGTTCATGATTGATCACAGAGCATGTGTAGTTTCTCTCTGTCAAACATCCTAAATTGATTGAAATAGATAGTTCCAAGACAAGCAAATATATAAGACAATGAAATATCCCACAATAAATAGTATGAATGAATGGTGCTGACAAGAACTGATGTGCTTGTTCCAGACATCAAATCTTCCAGAACTATGTGCGACCTAGAAAAGGTCAAAAACCTTAAAATAGCTGATGTCCACAAGCCCGTCCTCTCCCTCAAGCTCTAGAGATGTTAGGACTCAATTAGTGACACACTAATTTCTTACTTCCCAACACACCGTGACATTTTGATGACAGATAACTTTTGCTGCTTTGTAACCAAACCTTGGAGGAAGGATGGATGTCACACACTTTTATTTGGATTCTTGTGTTTAATGCAAGTGACAGACAGACTTTTTTTTTTTCTCTCCAAGCTTATTCCAATATTCCAGAAAGATTTATGTTAAAGACTCACCCAGGCACCTTGTCTCAGAGGTACCAGAGGATCTGGCATATGTGATTTGTTAACCAAATATTTGTTTCCCCATGAGCAATATGTGTGTCACTTGTGCTCTGAAGCAATGCATCTTTCTTCAACAGTCTGCACCCACTTCCTTCTGATTCACGGGACAGACAGCAAGGATGACTGATACATCTGGCCCCCTCCCACACAAAGCAGGTTTGAGGGATCATCAGCCTGTGCTGAGGACTCTTCAAGGTCTGGCTTCAGGTACCTCATGTGCCCAGAGCTTGGACCACACCATGGTGCTGGTTTGTGATGCAGAGCCCTTCTGCAAGTCAGCTTTGCATCCACTCCACCCAGACAGCCATTCCATGGGGATGCAGTAGAAATTTAAGGTGATGAAAGGCAGGACACTAGGTGTGCATAACCAACAGCATGTGGCTGGCCACCATACCAGGCTGCCAAAGGAGGTCCCTGCATCCAGCAGGATCACAAGATAAGTGGGAGCCATCATGAGGCTGGCAAGAGCACAGGGTCATTGACAGAAGGATTGACAAAATAATATCAACCTTGTCCTCACTGAGAACTTGAAATCCAGAACTTGCCACCTTCTTAGCGGCATTAGCACACATGAACCTGAGCTACCCCACAATATACCAGGAAATCTTTTGCAAGGCATAAAATCACAGCATAAGAAATTAAATCACAGTCTGTATCTGTGGAACAGAATTTTAAAGTTTTCAACTCAGAATATAAGTGTCAAATCACTAAGGTGTCCCAGCGTCCGTGCTGGGGAATCTGAGCTGCCCCACACTGCTCCCCTCTCGTTGCAGCTTAGCAGAAGTCCTGTCTGGCCCAATTTGTTTGAATCAGATTCCAACCTCCTAATACAGCCAGATTTTAAAAGCCTTGGAAGAAAAAAATCCAAGCTGTGCCTAGAATCTCATCCATCTTTTACACAATTTTTGTTTCAATGGTCTATCTGTTGAGAAGATGAGCTACTGCCTGAGCACTCACACCAGCCCTGTGTTTTGAAGACTGGCCAAAGCCTGAGTCAATACACACTTCCATGTACTTTCAGATAAAATCTGCGTTATGTTTACACTGATCATATACCACATAATTTTAGAAAACAAAATAAATACCATCCCCTCTCAAAGGGAGCATTCTACATGGGAGAGGACCCGAATGCTTTCCATAAAACATCAGCAACCTGTTCACCCTTCTGTGCATGAAGAACACAGTGAAAGAACAGTGACTGTTGCTGTAGTATCTGTTGAACTTTTGTTTTCCTATTGCTAAATAACAATCAGGTAAGATTTTTCCAGAAAATTTTGCTTGAATAACCTACACCAGAACACAAACCCAGTCTGTGTCATTTGACTACCAGTATCTTTAGAAAATGTTGTATTTCCTTCTAAAGCAAAGCTTGGCCAGTAAAAGGATTATTTAGTTGGCAAAATTAATGAAAACAATTTTGAGCAATAAAGAAATCCTAGCTCAAAAAATAAGCAAACCAAGACCAACTCTCCAGCTGCTGAATACTTTATTCTTTTTTTACTTCATATACCTGAGCTATGAAGGCTTGTACAAAATATAAAATAAAATCCCAGTACGGTTTTACAGATCTTAAAACTGCAGCCTTGTCTTTTTTAAACATTTATTGTAAATATAAAGGTAGGAAAATTGCCCGAGTATCTACTGAAAGCACCTAACCTTTTGGATATTATATCATTATTGTTGCCATGAGAGTTGGCTTAGATGATTCAATTTTTTGAAGAAACGCCAATTTTATTACAACTCTTTCAACAGAAATGTGTCCTGTTTCAGGGAGAAATTCACTGAGAAGTGAACTTCCATTCAAACCTTTTTGCTTTCTCATCCAGAAAAAAAAGCACACCTTCAGTTCTACTGAAGAGAGGAAGAGCCTGCCTTTGCCTCCCCCACAGCTAACAGGAATGCACCAAACAAAAGGCCACAGAGAGAAGGAAGAGGAATTTAAAAACACATATTTAAAATTCCCATAGTAGCAAAATTAAAAATAAAATACACGTAGCAGCCCCAGTGGTGACAGGGAGTGCAGTAATATGAAGAGACGAACATTTGGGTGGAATGCAGGCAGCAAATCCTTCCGTAGAGGAATGAAGTCCACTGGCACCTAGAAGGTGTGTGAATGTACTATGGCTTGCAGAACCAGGTCCTGTGAGAAGTTGTGCAGCTTTTGCAAGATGCTGTCTGAGGGCACCCTGCACCAAGGAGTAGAAACCATGAAGCCCTCAGACAGCATTGTGCAGATTTAGGTCCCTAATGCAATATAAAACATACTTGCTCCCCATGATGTGACCTGGGAGCCTGCTTCGGCTTAGGGTTTTTCCCCAAGCATTTGTTGTTAAGTTAATTAAGCACTTAAAAATAACAGTCTCTCACTTTCCAGAGACTCCACATAAATACTAATCTGTCTTCGTCTAAAGGCCGGATTTTCTGTAAGGGCAAATCAATACAGTTTCACTGATTGAGGATCTGGCCTTAAAAGTCTATCAAGTGCATAAAACCCAGCACAGTATGACATGTGCCTTGGCAGTAGGACAGTTCTCAGGATTAATATTCGAGGGAAATTTGGCAATTAAAAAAAAAGCTCTGGTTTGAAGTGCTGCCATTTCTTTAATCAGTGCTGACCACCACAGTTTCTCCTCGTGTGAACTGCACGGTTACGGCCGGGGTCTCGCTGTCGCTCTCCTCGAGCTTTAGCGCGGTGTTGTCCAGGCCGGCGCTGCTGGGCTGCGGCAGGGACGTGCCTTCTGCCGTCCGAGTGGGAGTGGAGATGTACAAGATGAAGCCCACCAGGATGATAACAAAGGACACGATGTAAAGACCTGAAAACTGGCAGAGGAGAGAAAGAGATGCGTTAAGCTGTGCCTGATGTAAGAACGTGCCAAAGCTGCCTTGTTTCAAGAATGTGAAAGCTACCCTTCCTCGTAAAAAATATTTTAATGAAGATTATCACCATGAGCTGGATTCAGGTCTGAAAATCAAAATTCAACAGCTCTATTTACTTAAAGACTCAGGCCCATGGCTGGTTTTCTCTGCATCTCATTCCCAAGACTGTTGGACAGGGAGTTTCCTCAGGTCTACATACAAGAATCTTAACAGAGAGAACAAATGGGTGTAAACCCAGTCATACTGAATGAAAGTTGTTTACACACATGAATACTGAAACACTCTACCCTTAAGAGAATTTCCATCTAGCACGTGCAAGCATTTCAGGTTCTGGCAAGAGATGAATCTCTGTGCTATTGCAAGTCACCAGAGCAGCTGGTTCTCTGCACAGATCTCTTACCCATCTGTAGGGCTAGATGAGTGTTATTGCTGGATCAAAACCAGTTTGCTCTCTACACCCAACAGGTTCTTGAGGGGACAGAGGCTCAGGCTCCTTTTACAAGAGCCCTTTTACACAGCTGGCATTTTGCAAGCTGTGAAGCAAATACAAATTGCAGAGGTATATCAGGCACTCTATTGTTCACTTGCCTGTTAAAATTCCAGTAATTGCCAAGATTCATCCACCTTGATAGAAAGACAAATACTTACTTCATAACACCAGATTCAATAATACCAAGTGTTGAAGTTATCCACAGCCAGGAACACTTCTCAGCAGGTTAATTAAAATCCTCCATATTCCCTTTGTCAAACCACACTGATTAAACACTAGGAGGAATGACACAGCATATCCTACATACCTCTGTCAATATCCTCTAACTTCCTTAGCTTCCTTAGACATGCTTGAAAAATATGTTTTAGTTTATCAGGATGAAATGAATGGTAGGACCTAGACAGTGGTCTCTCATCCAAAAAAGACTGAGGCATCTAAAATTAAGGCATTGCAATTCCTAGCTGGCAGTCACTTGGCTTGGAAACTCTTGGATGGCAGCACACAAAAGGAAAAGCAGACCTAAACACAGTGGCCTTGTGTTAAGTGCCCTCTCTCCTCACCTTGTTGGCTGTTTGCCTGGAGGAGCTTGAACTCCAGCGTTTGCTCCACACAGGAGGAAGCATCAAGCTCTGAACTATCCCAACAGAGGCAGCAGGATCACCCATGGTCATACCTCTCACTGACCTATTCCCAGCAAATGGGCAGAGCCTGGGGATGTATCAAATCACCTGCACAAATTCTCCAGCCTAAAGCCCTGAGTGAACATATGCCTGTGTGCAAGTATCTGAGGCTGGGCAGTCACAGGAACTGCAGACCCCTCTCGCAGTGCGGTGCGCACAAGGCTGGAGGTCAATTCCTCCAGGAGTGGGTACAGCCACCAAGGCAGGGTGCCAGAGCTGTTGTGGTGCAGCTGTGACTCAAGGTCTGCCTGTATTTTTGCATTTATTGGCACAGGTGAACATTACCCATGCTGCTCCATCAGGCCTACACTCTTTTCTTTTCCTTTTGAGAACTCAGTGGGTTTTCCTGGGTTTGTTTGTTCTTTCTTTCTTTTTTTTTAATTTCAAATATTGCAACAACTTTATTGCTTCAGACACTGATTTCAGTCATACTTTGTGCAGCTGATATCCTCATTCCCACCGCTGAGCCTAGAGGACTTGAAATGTTACTGGAGTACTGTACCTCCATCTAGTGTCTGTTTGTGCAGTATACTCCCTTCTACAGCAGTTAATATAACTAATGCATGTGAAGATCTTTCTCAATACCTCTTGAGGGATTACAGGCATCTATATAATGAGTTCATTAGGAAGCACAGCAAGGATTCATTATGGAGTAAAACAAAAAAAATAAAAAAGGGTTCAAAACAGGCATGAAAAATTCACATTTCATTTAAAACAGACATGGCTGGGGCTGAAAAGTTAAGTGCATTAGCAAAAAACTGTGCACAAGTCAAAACTTTATCAATTCCTGGGCCTGGTCTCTGCTGTAGCCACTGATTGTGGTCCTTCTGTTTGTTTGTTTGAGGGCAGGCTCAGACCATGGCAATTCAGAGCTCTCCATGGCTCTTGGCACTCTACCACCCAGCCAAGCCTCCAGCAGCTTGTTGTGAAATACCACATGATAATGGGGAATACAGAGCAATTGCCTGTGTTTTTGCTTATAGATTCCTGTGTCCAGAGTGCTTTTTAATGCAGCAAACATCCTACTTGCTTTCTTTGCCCCATAGGTAAAGCAACTATATAGTTAACTTGGCAATAAGGTTTTCTACTGCTGAGAGCCATGTCAAAATTAGGCTATCTCAGTTCATGGTTATCTCAGATAATACATGAGATGATAACTTATCTCGGATCCTCTGATTACTAAAGATGTGGCACTAGTATTGCTCCCCTTTTTGCTACTTTGTTGTTTCTAACCCCAGATGCAAGTTCCTATTTCAATAAATATCTGAAGTTCTCTTGACACAATCCCAAAGTATCACCTGTTTCCTTTTGGTACCAGAATACCTTGCTGTTAGCAATTATGAGATGGCCTGCTCCCAGGAAAACCTCTTCCCAAAATAAGCTAAAAACTTGAAAAATAAAAATTTAATATATCCCTTCCAAATCTCTTCTTCCTCTTCACAATTATGAATATAAATTTATAATCACTTCTTGAGTTAAGCTATCTGGGTGAAAAAATCCACATTTGGAAGTGACTTAGAAAGGATTTAATTGTTAGACCACAAGCATCACTTGCTTCCTGCATTCATTATTAATGGATGTTTTGTAGTTTGGAGCAAAGTTTGGAACCCAAAACAGGGAGGAAAGCTGAGCCAAGAGACTCTTGAAAAGAAAAATCTAGCTGCTGTTCAGACCCTACCATTACCAGATTCTGCACTTGCCTTCATTTTCAGAAAACAAATCTGACCTAAAAGCTTCTGGCTGAAGAGAAAGCAACCACATGGAATAATACAAATTAAGTTCCTAAGCAAAGTTCACAAGCTTCTCACTCAGCCCTTCCAGTCACCGAGTGGCTGACTCAATTACTCCAATTACTTTAATGAGCTAGGTTCTCACAAGTGATTCTGGATGAAAAGTAGAGAGTTGAATGAAATCCTTTTAGCACTGTCATTTAGCTTGAGTAGACACTGCCAAAAATATTTTAGAGCACAATAAAAGTAACTGCCCTTTGGAGAGCGTACAGAATAATACATTTATCTGTATTTTTTCAGATCCTTTAGTCTCTCCTTAGCAGCAGCCCTTAGAGAGCTTGGTTCTCATCCCAAAATGTGGGTAATGAACAGATTAAACTTCTGAAAGAAAATATTATTTTCTGAAAATCAAACTGGTCCTCCTTCAGACATCAAATGCCTTTCAGGACAGGGAGATTCAAACCCTCTCCTTGGACACTTGGAGTAATGAACCAGATCTAGCATACAGTTCCACAAAGGGCTTTCAGTGAAAACTCTGTTATTGGAACACCTCAGGAAATTATTTGCTATCTCTTAAGATTAACTTATTCCTTCAAGTGTGAAATGGTTTGAAAATGGCTCTCTGGCTAATGGTGCAAGGTTCTGTCATTAACTAACACTCCTGACTCCTGCTGACTGACACCTGACAACAATGAATGATAGAAGCTGCAGAAATGTGCAGGTGCCAATGGCTGTTCCAGGGCTTTTAAGAACATTATGCTTTATTTATAATTTTGGAGTAGAAATGTAACTGAAAGAATGTGAAAGTGAAGGAATGAATGTACTCACGTTGTAGAAAAACAGGAAAAGCCCAAAGAAGAGGCTGTAGAGATCTGAAGTCAGAATCCCCAGGTTGACGGAGGTTGCACTGGAAACTTTCATCACAACTGGCATGAAGCTGTACAGCGCAAACATGCACAGTGCAAAGATTATGAACAGTAGTGCTGCAAAACAAGGTGACAAGTTACTCTTCAGGCACAGAACTATAATTTTATAGAGCATTGATATTCTTCAGATGCTTTAAAACTATGCATTCTTCTCTCCTAAAAGATATGGGAATGTACGTGTAAGAGAAGCATGGAAGATCACCTTGTACTGCAAGAATGACTGTATCTATACAAGAAAGTTCTCGTTCCTTCTTACATAACATAAGAGCTGACTGAAGAAATTTAGAGCCACACTTTTTGACAACGTTTAGTTCTGTTCATGTCAAAATGTGCCAATTTTCCCTGTACTTCATTTAGGAAAGACAACAGAAAAACGTTCTTGTGATGTTTCAACAACAAACACATCAGTAATCAAACAGGTTTCATTTTTAATTATTTCAAGTTATAAGTAAAATGCAAAACCTGTTTTAATGTTCAATCCTGCAGACCCTCTCTCTTTGCTGAGCTGCAAAGTTTGAAGAAAATAAACTTGTGAAATATAATATTAATGCTGCTTGTTATTCAGAGAAAGTAATAAAGTCTAAATGATTATAATTTTCCAGTGTTCTGTAACATGCACATTATTTTGTCATACACATACCAATTTTCCAGTTCCACTGAATTCTCATTATCTCCCTATGTTCCATAATGGCTCTAGAGTTAGAGAAAAGATATAATATAGTAAAAAAAGAAAAAAAAATCATACTCAAATAGAGAATTTAATTACTAAGTATATAAGAAACATTTTGATTTATAAGAAACATTTTGATTTATAAGCCATTCTCTTTTTTTTGTTTCAAATTTTACTGAATGGCACTAGCTCAAACATCTAACAAGCACAAAAAATGACACGAAAATTAAAGTGTCTTAAAGTCAAGAGCACTGTTATTTAATTCTTATGCCTTCTTCACAGAAGAAGGTGTTTTCAGTGATTCATTTCTATTTGATATACCATTTGAAGAAATTATTTACTATAATGATGAGAAATAAGGACTATATAATTCGTTAGACAGATTTAAATTCATCTGGTCTGTTACTCAAATGTGGTTTTTTGTAAGAGTATACATGGCTTCATTTTAAACTTGAGTGTACTATGGAATATCTCCTGCTAACAATTATTTCCTAATGTTTTCCACAGAGAAAATCCATTAAGTAATACATTCCTATAAACAGTCCTCAGCATACTGAGTCCCCTCACAAACATCAACAAAATCAAAAATACAGCCAAGTATCCCATGTGTTCAACTGCAGGAGTTCAGCTTAAGGACTGCTGTAATAAGAGTACATAGTGCACATAAAAAGGCTATAGAACAGATGCTGATCAGCAACAAAAATCAATTCAAGTGGAAGGACTCCCATATAGGCCAAATACAGATGTAACAAAGAATTTAATAACATCATTTCAGGGTATACAAGCAATCATTTGTAGTATAGTCTTAATTAGTTTTAAAATAAATATTAGATCCTTACAGCTGTAGACCGCTGATAATAGTCCCAAACAAGCCCACCATTCCTAGAAACTCCACTCTGCTCAGATTTTTCACAATGTATTCCTCACTCACATTAGAAATGGCATACAAAGAAGAACCAAGAAGCACTAAGACATCTCCAATCACCACGTCACTACCTGTACAGAAATATTAATCCACAATAAGGGTAATGCCACAAACACTTTTTAACTTTCCTTAAAAAAGCAAGCAAATTTATCTTGAACATCTCTATTCTCTTAGCTCATTCCAGGGGAAGGGGGAAGGAAACCCTTCCTGTGTGTGCAGAAGAGTGTCTGAGCACAGACTCTGCTGCCTGCTCACCTCACCCTGCACAGTGTGGAGTGAGCTAAACCCAGCATTTACATGTCATCCCAGCCAAGACACTGCTGCATGATCTGGTCCAATCCTACTTCTGCTGACCTCAGGCACTGGAGGGAATTGAGAAAATTCCCAGTTAGAGATGCTCTCTGTATTTTGAGAATATTGTCCCCACTTTTGCAGTAAGGCCTGATTCAAAGCTTGCCAATCAGTCTATTGATTTTGGAGGGACCTGGACTCAGGTTTATGACATGTCCTAAGTGGGCACTGCAGATGGTTGGTACCGCTTGTCCTGCTGCAGTGCATTTATACTGCAAATGGGACTCCCTGTGCTACAATCAAACATCATTAAATGTCTCTGTGCATCAGCTAAATAGCAAGAGGATCACTGCTGTTTAAATCCTTTGATTGGTTTAAAATTTCCTTCCCTAAGCAATCACTGAGACATTCTATCTAAAATATGAGGGTAAGCAGCAGTAAGGATCCCCAGGTCAGCAAATAAAGCACAACTGCCTAATGTCTCAGGGAAATATTCTTCTCCCTCCAGGACACTTGTACCACATAGCAGTAAAGCTAAACTTCAGTTTGTCTTATGTCTTGCCTACAGTAAGGCCCCAAAATAACACCACACAGTCTGATCTCTATGTTGCTTGATGAAGGTAATGCCCTGAAATTTACCTTTTGTTATATCCTCTGGCTCTGAAAATTCAAAATTCTTATTCAAAATAAGATTGCTATGATATGGGTTGATTTAGGCATCTGTCACAGAGGAGACAAGACCTGCCCTTATCTGCACCCAGCTGGTTCCTGGCCCCATAGCCCAGACTCCCTCGCAGAGGTCCCAGGAATCCTGGCATCCTGCCCCAGCTCCTCTTGCACTCCCATAATAAGCCCCTGCTTTCCAGGCTGTGACCGTGGGGACACATGGACCACTTCTGTTGGGTCTGCCAAAGAGAACTCTGAGAAGTCAGCTGCCGTGAGCAACTTTTTATGTGGTACTTGCACCCAGAGAAAATCGCAAATCAGAGAAGTCTGGCTGCCAGTAGGTTGATACTGTATAAACAAGGTTTGCAGGGAGCGGCAGCTTCTTCTGTTAAACCATCTCACATGACAGTCAAAGTGAACAAGCTTTCAGGAATGAGACTTTCCATCACATTGTCTAATGAAAGCAGTTCATTGTCTAATGAACAATTTAAACTTAACACAAGTGGGTTTTTTTTTTAAGGTGGAAGCAATATCCAAACATACAAGCAAAGAAATTCCACAGCTCCCCATAAAATCAACATCTCCTCTTCCTGGACAAGAAATAAAAACAGCAACATGTTCTCTTTTAAAACAGAACAGTATCTGCTACTATTTCTGCTTTACAAGTTCCTGTCCACAGCAAGAACCATCTCTCTGCTCTTCCCCCCACAATAAAGGACTCCTTACCTTCACCCTCCTGCCTCCCTGCCAAAATGTCTGCACCCACCATTGTTCCCACACCCAGCAAACAGATGGCAACAGCAAGAAAATGTATCAGCCTGTATCTTGCTCGGAGAATGAACCACGACAAAGCCATCAGCACAGGAATCCCAAAACAGTCCAGGAGCTGTGTGTACAGAAAAATTGTTTGAGTTAGAAATCCACCCCAAATCTGGACTGCAACATCCTGAAAGCAAATGCACAGGATCTTACTTCCAATTATCAGATGTTAAGTAAACCTGCAGAGCAGCCCCAGTAGATTTGTTCAAGAGAAAGGTGAGACCCACATTTCACCATTAAAAGCATTTTGCAAGTGAAAGAGGAACAGGAACATGAGTCCACTTTCTCTTGGTAGGAAAGCACTGATTTAGAAACTCTTCTCATGATGGATCTAATCAATTTTTGAAGCTTCACAAATGAATGCTAGGATGTTGCTCTGAAACAGCATTGCTCCCCAGGGCTCCACGTAAAAAATACGGAACTATTGATGGGTACAAGTAATCTGATTTTATATTGACATGACTGTGACAAGGACCTGACCCTGCAGCTTTGGGGTTGATGCTCTGACTTATCTTTCCTTCCTTTATTTTTTCTCTACATGTTTCTATGTATCTTTGCTTTTATGTTAGACCCACTCATAGAATCACAGAACTGCTTGGATTGGAAGAGACCTTAAAGTTCATCAAGTTCCAACCCTCCTGCTGTGGGCAGAGACACCTTCCACTCAACCACTCCAACCTGGCCTTGGACACTTCCAAGAATCTTCTACCTATTCTCCTTAAGTACAGGAAGCATGAAGCGTTAGCTGTGTACTTAATACAGAAAAATATACACTGCTGTATATGTGCTAATCATAATGGGCTTAACATTTAATTCAATGAAATAGATTTTGTTTCTGAATTTGTCAAAGGAAAGAAAAGGTGAGACCTGTATTTTCTGTGTATTTTCTGTGTATTTTCTGTGTATTTTCTGACCTGTCTCAGTAGTGTGCCACAGAACTATATAAGGGAACAGCCTATGGCAGAACATATAGTCAACTTCTCAAAGATTCCTCAGAAATTACTCTCAAATGTCAGCCCTTAAAACTTGGCCTCTTAAAGCCCCAACAAAATATGTCCAGATCAGTAGGACTGGGGCATAATCCCTGCAGTCAAGACAAGAGCCCTTAGTTCTTAATATTCATTTCCAGACTCTGCCTGCTTCAGTGCACCACTGCAGTTGACTTCTGTGCTGTGCCATTGTCCCCAGGGGCTTCAACCAAATTTGTTAACATTTTGATGATAAGCCTGGTTTTGCTTGTTCATAACTATACATAGTAAAGTCTTACAAGCATAGTGCTAAGAGCAGCTATTAAAGATTAAATCCCAACAGCGCCTCTAATCCTTCCATCTATTTGTCTTTGCTCCTCGGATTGCCTCCAGCTTGTCCAGTTTGTAAAGCCTATCAAGTGTACAAGTACTTCTTCAGGCTGTACTATGAGACATCACAACTACCTGAGTCCCCGTATGTGATACCAAGTATTTCAATACAATTTTACACCACAGAAAACATCACACTGACTTTCTATCTTGTCACAGGTCTTGTTCTCTATCTTACCTTTAGTCTAGACTGAAGAAAACATATTTCCTTCAAATTCTACTGTTTTGACTAGTATCAAACAACAAGAAATACTACAAACATTAGAAAGCAAAATTTTTACCCCTCTGGTGGTAGATATCTCTTCTACTAATAAGTACGCTTTCACTTCCCATTAAGTGAGATGTTAGCATGTAGCCTTCCAACCTCCCAGCAGTTTTCCAACCCAAAGAGAAAGAGTAGAAACCTTTTAAAAAACATCATTAGGATGTAAGGGAGTAGTACATAATGAGACAGAAGCTCTTTCAGTAATGCCAGATGGGGAATTGCTGCATCCAGACCAAGAACACGCTGTAGAACCACAGCACCACAGTTAGAGGACTTGGAGCCAGGACACGCAGGCACCAAATTACACTCTGGTAATCTGTTCCAGGAGACAATTACCCTCAATTACAGGCAGATGAAATCAGATTTCCAGCTACTGGACGTTACCTTCCTTCATCTAGTACATAACTGAGCTCTTCTGTACAGGATCAAGATCAAAGAGGTGCAAAGCAGATGTAATATCACGATGAATTGTGTCAATGGAACCAATTAAAAGAATAAAGTTTCTTTATTGAAGTTTTATAACATTTACAGCAGTGCTGTGGTACTGACTACTACTTCCAGTAGTCTCTTCAAACTCTCATCTTATTCAATTCTAGTCTGTATTTTTAACAACAAGGGAAAAAACAGATAACCTGGTGATTTGATTTACAAATGTTTTGACTCAAGCCATGCTTTGGCCACACTGTTTATAGGATGTTTTTAAAGCAGGGTAAATAATTAAAAGATGTTTTAATATATGGTTAATAAATTACCATAGACAGTTGGAGGTCATTGGTTTGCTTATAATTGCCAGCTTCAGACAGCTTTGTAAGCAAGAAAGCTCAACTGGTTATCCTGCTCATTCCCCACAAGACTCCCTCAGGGCAGCCTCCAGTTGAGCCCCAGGGGCTCATCCTATATTTTCTGCTATTGAGGCTAGCACTCTTCCATCAGCTGACAATCTGTCAATAATTACCTGAAAAACGTTTCTATCTGAATTATCTACAGAGTGAATGTTAAATGTGCCCAATAACATGTTAAAAACATCAAACCACAGCTATATTGCTTGGTTTTTTGCAATAAATCACAGAATTGTTATCACAGAATATCCTGAGTTGGAAGGGACCTATCAGGATCTTTAAGTCCAATTCCTGGCCATGCACAGCACACCCCAATAGTCATGCCATGTGCCTTTTGATCAAATACTTCTTGAACTCTGTCGGGCTTGGTGCTGTGACCACTTCACGGGGGAGCCTGTTCCAGTGCCCAAACACCCTCTGGGTGAAGAACATTTTCTTGAATATCCAACCTGAACCTCTCCCGACTCAGATTTGTGCCATAATAGGTGGTCAAACCACAGCAGAGTCAAGTCCTGCCACACGAAAAAAGGACATTGGCAGCAAGGAGTATCCTGGCACTGCCTCAGCCACAAACAGCTCATTTGTGGACCGAAGTATTCTTCTGTATTTACCAAGAAATGACAGCTGCCATCACCTTAAAAATTTCCAAACCCCCCCTGTAAAATGCTATTTGGTATTTGATATCTAAAGGGAAACCAGTTCTGCCTCTGTGTGTGTATGTGAGAAAATACATGGAAGTTCCTTGCTGAGCTGAAAAAAACTTACCTTTGAAGCTACTTTTCATTGTGGTGAGCTGAAGCTCCAGCCAGACAGCATTTTAACAATGATTACACTGCATTTGGGAAGGTGCCATAAACCCCTGTGTTGTTTTTATGGTCCCTGAGCATCCACTGACAGCCAGTATTGCAGACAGGCCATCAGGCTGGGTGCTCTGAACCACAGGTACTGATGTAGCTGCAAAACTGCTTGCCAAAAACAAAAAGAAAATGCCTTGCACTAGAGCAAATCACAGGCTTTTGTTGTGTTGGGTTTTTTCCCTGAATCTCATTTCCCACAATGGTAAGACACTGGTGACTTCAAAAAATGTGCAAGAAACCCCAGGGCAACAGGCAACTGCAACAAAATTACAATTACTGAACTGACACAAAGCAGCATCAGTCACAAGGTTGCCAGAAGGGAAAAAGGCTCAGAAAATGCTTCAGTTTTTGTCAACTGGACAGGACAATCTACTATTGTAGATTCTTAATTTTTAAGAAAGAAATCATGAGAATAGCTTTACTACTTCTGAGAACTTGGATCAAAGTCCTGGCTTGTTCAGCTGTGAAGTATGAGGTCAAACAGTGTCTCACTTACCAGCTTAACTTGATCTTGAGACTGAAACAAGTCACTCTTAAAACTTTGATTTCTTGGGCATTATTTGTAAGGAGATTAAAGACCTAATGAGTCATAACACATAAGTATGAAGTGGAAATGTGACAAAACAACCCAAGAGACACAACCAGTCTTCACTAGTGCAAAGAAAAGTTACTGCAATTCTCTAAAAGGAGCACAGACTGCAGGAGTTTATTGCTTTACAGGTAATTCTCTTAAACATTAACCCCTATTACTTTGCCTTTGTAAAACACTGACACCTAAATACTCCTTTCCAACTAACAGCCAAGTCTTCATGTTACTTTTTTTTTTTAATTCAGGTAAGTGGGGCCATGACCCCAGCCACAGATCCCCACCACTGGTAACAGCAGGAATGAACTGGCACGACCTGGACACATTCCCTACTTGCTCATGCACCATCCTCCCCGTGTTCCCACAGCAGCTGTGAAGTCTCACAGTGAGTTAACTTGGGCCTGACACAGCTCACCAACAGTACAGCCAAAGGCAGGGTTACTCCCGCTTTGCTCAGTGTTCTGAATCAGTTTGTTCAAGAAAACTGGCCCTGCAAGCTCAGGAGATTGCAGCTGGAGGCAGGAGGAAAGCACTGACTTTTCCAGCAGCTTTTGTCCATGTAGGGTGACACAGAAACCCAAGCTTTAGCCCTTCTGTTTATAGAGCTTTTTCAGAACACAAGATTTATCCTAGTGCAGCAATGCAGCATCAAGCACTTCAATAGAAGACAAGAGGATGTCTTCTATTACTTTATTTGTGCTGACCTTCTTCTTTCCACCTCTTCCAGAGAGGGCCCTGAACTGCCACATCCAAAAGGCACAAGGCTGGTCCCTCACTGCATGGGCAGCAACACCAGCTGACATTCAGTCCTCACAGGTGGGGTTCCATCTCACAACGCCTCCCGCATCTTCTAGGACTAGGCAAGAGATCCACCTCACTGTCATCAGCAAGAACCTGCACTGAGTGATAGTTATCTAGTCATAAATCTTTACCTTGTGTCAGGAGAAAAAACTGAGTGGCTGTCAGCAAACTCTTAGAAGTGCTTTTATCAAAATAATTAGGGTTCAACTCAAGAGCTGGCACAGGGTAATACCAGCCAATCTTCTCTGCTTCCTAGAAAGGTTATTCATGATACAGGATGCTCTTCCCTGTACTGCAGAGAGAAAATAGATACTGGAAGGTTCTTTCCAGGCTTAAATAGCTTCCATGTCTGTCCTATGAATCTCATTTTAGAAACCACTCCAAAACTGCAATAAAACCAACAGTTCAAAAAGAGACATCAGTCCTTACCTGCACACTTGTGAGGGTTGTATATTGGTAGGCTTTTACCATCACATAATTGGCTTCAACATCAACCAGTGCCAAAAAAATATACTTCCACCACCTCTGTTTCAAAATCTGCCAAAGACTGTCACTGCCTGTTTTAGAAGAAAGCAACAATCAATATGTATTTCTTTCCAACCAAACGTTGCACAGGAATTTAGCTTTTTAGATGCATAAATAACACCAAGGTTGACTTTGCCTGCCTCTGCTTAAGATACAATAACAGGAAACACAGCCTGGGAGGAGACGATGCAAATGGTGAAAAGCACAGAAACTCTTCCACATGAAGAAAAACACAGAAGACTAGAGTTGTCTAAAGATTAAATTAATAAGAATAGGAGGAATACTAAATATCCTCTGGTAACAAAGTGTGTTACAACAAAGTTTATTTTCCCTAACAGAACAGAAGACATCAAACCAAAGAGCACAAAACTCTAAACAGATATGACATTCTATCATATTAAAAGCACATTTAACCTGTGAAGTTAATTTCCATGTGTTGCTATAGAGCAGGAGCTTTAAGAACTAGGATGACTATTGAGGTCTTTATTTTCACATTCTGAACGGAAAATGTAGAAAGAAAAAAAAAGATGAACCAGAATCTCCCATCCCATATTTGACATACCAGTCCTAAATGCCAGGATTGTTGTATAAACTAGAAGCAGAAAAATATAGTTGATGAAACTTTGCAACATTGGAGTTTTCATTTGGTATTTTTCTGCCAGGTACTGACTTGTAACAGCAGTCCCACAGATAAACATGGAGACCATCTGGCCCAGAATTATAGTTTTCCAAATATGCCTGCGAACATAAAAAACAAAACAGAAAGTTTAGAATTAAACATTCAAGTTTCTAAAAAAATATTTGCTAGTTTTACTGGGGAAAGGCCATTTTTTTAGATGGACACTATTCTTTTTCTACTCCCTACCAATGTTGTCCTGATCTACAAATAAGCAGGGTTTTGTGTACACATAAGGTCTAGTCTGACCTCAGGACAGCCACGTGAGAAGTGAGGCCAGTTCAAACCATCAGCCATGGAGACTGCAATTACTTGCAAGGATCTTCAAACAAGTCACCTGGGCAGCCTCTACCCAATAGCAGGTCCTATCCTTATTAAGCAGGTTTTGAGTTAAATCCTTTGTGCTCCACTGAATTCCATCTCAACTTTTGTCAACAAAGATCTACAACATGGAATTAGATAAAGCACAACTACCTTCAGGCTTGTCTGAGACCTGAGTTTTAGCAAGCTCAGACCTTAAGATGAGAAGTGCTAAATTAACACAAAAGTATTAATGATAAAACCAACGGACATCTCAGTTTGGAAGGATCTTGAAAGATCATCTGATCCAACCTTTCATGGAGGGAGCCTCGATAAGACTATTTAGTACCCTGTCCAGTTGCATCTTGCAAACCTCCAGTGATGGGGACTCCACAACATCCCTGCAGAGGCTGTTTCAGTGATTGTTTGTTTTCACCTTAAAATAAATCTTCCTTATAATAAAAGTTATTATAATTAATACTAATTGTGGATTTTTTCAGTTCTATTACATCACGTTCTGCTGCAACTGAGGATGGAGTTAAGAATGTATTTTGGGTAAGAACCTGTTTGCATTTACAGCTCTTCTTAAGTCCCACCCACAGCCAGCAGGGAAAACAAGAAAAAAAAAAAGCTCATGCTCTTTTAGTAGCAATTCTTCACCTAATGTAATATGAATATTCCAGATGCTCCTAGATAAACAGGAGCATGTAACTCAGTGTCTTTTTTTCTTCAGCTTGCTCTTTCGCCTGCCAGTGGAACTATGCAGATTTGTACCACCCCAGTCTCTGCACATGCACAATATACAGTGACAGGAGCTCAGCCCTGAGCTGTCTGTACAGGTCCGCTAAATTCACATTTAATCTGTTTACTCTGAAGACTACTGATGACAATTTAACTGTCTGCACAATCAGTTAATTTGTTTCCACTCAAATTAATCGAGCAAGGGAAGAAAGGACCCCATTAGGATCCTGCACCGTCCCTCTGCCCACATCTCTCCATGCTGACTTCTGGCAGGACACCCATATGTCAGGCATAGCACCTGAGAGTAACACTGGCTGTTTTCCCCAGGTGGGTGACTTCAACACAGTAAATACCAGCTCACCCTGCTGTGCTGTGCAATCCAGCTGCCAGGCAATGAGAAGGCTGAACAGTGCTAAACCCAACTACAATCACACAATCAATCCCTCCTTTTGTAAGGGAGGCATCTTCCTTGCACACACTCTAATCACCTGCATGAATCCTGTTTTCAATTCAGCCTGACACCAAGCTCTTCTGACTTTGAAAATGCTGCTGGGCACATTTTTCTCTCCAAGTCCATTCTGATGAGCCAGCAAATCTCTACAAAGTCCAGCCATGCTGTACTTTCTAAGAGATTTGAACCCCATGCTTTACTACAGCTTGCCTTGCCAATCCCAGGAACGGTGCACATTCACACTCTATTATATATCATGTGACAATCTTGTAAGGTACTATCCAGTCTCATCTGAGTAACTCTTACTGGTGTGTGAAAGAAAAATATTCTCATTTCTAAACAGATTTCTAAAATACATATGGGTGGTTCATTAAAAATAGCAGGAGAAAAATTTGAAGCTACCTCACTTCTGGTATATTTTAACTGATTTCTTTTCAATTTCTTTATATTCTGGTCAATGGTCTGATTGTGCTATTTAGTGAACAAATCAGACACATTATGTCTCATTCTAGCTGATGCAGAAATATCTTTTTATAAAGAATTTAATCAGTAGCCATTAGAACAAATGTGATGTAGGTTAGCTAAAATTTCAAGCAGGCAGGGATGAGGATTCCAGCTTGCCCTTTGCTGGCCCTGTGAACTCTGGCTTCTTTGCAGCAGGTAAAATGACAGAAGACCCACTGAAATTCAAAGGAAGACACACCGTGGTGAACAGCATACAAAAATGTGGTTTTAAGCATTTAAAAAAAATGTACACTTTTTATTATTCAAATAAAGATTCTTGCCCCAAATTAGCAGAAAAGTTTTTCTTCTTCACCATCAGCACGCGAAGAACACAGCAAGTGTTTAGCAGATTATTAGACTAAACTCACCCTGCACTTGGACTAGCTGGGAGGAGAATGTGGAGGTAGGGATCAGACATGAATAGCAGCATGACTGGGCAAAACTGCTACAATTTTACTGGAGCAAAGCACAAAATGAACTGTGTTCGTCAATGTGCTACCAGGAGAGGTTAAAGCTGTCTTGGCTGGCAGAAGCCCTGATCTGGACACAAACTCTCCTTCACCCACCTCCTGGGTGTTGCCACAGAGAAGGGCAGAAGTACAGGCAATACCACCCCACAAGCTTGTTTAAGGAGGGTCATTAAACATGGACTTCTGTGTGGTAGGGTTTTAAACATTTTTGTCTAGGATATGAATTGCAAGGGGCATCCTTGTTCCTCCTGAGCTACAGCACCCTCTCTACAGCAAAGGCAGGCCTGGACTCCACTTGCAGCATTCTGGCTAACTGGATAGCAACCATGTTCCAGTGAGAGGGTAAAATGGGGAAAACCTGCTGCCACTCAAATTTGTTAACAATTGAGTTGCTTCAGCCATCATTTACTTAAGACAGGACAGACCCACCTGCCCTCTTGCAGTGGTATAACTCCACTAAGTTGATCCTCAGCTTTTCCAATAACCAAATTTCCCCAGTTTAAAGTACCTAAGGAATTATCTCCTTGCATTTCTGCATTTGGGAAGAGAGGCAGGTCCAGAATCTCCAGAACTGTTTGCATTGTGGTTACTGCCCTAGCAATCATTGCTATTTAGTTAATATATGTCTTGGCAGTGCTATAGCGTTTACTTCTACCATAACAAAGGCATCTGACAAAGCAAGCAGGCTTCATCACACCTCATGTCCTTCTCTGTTTTTGTCTATTTTAACTCAGGGGGTTTTACTCTTGCCTGAACAGATTCAAAATGTTAACATCAAAAAACACACAGAAAGACTTAGTCCACCAAGAGTGGAAGGCTGCCCTCAAAAAATGTCTTCTGTGAATCCCAAAATGCTCCATACCTGGCAGCTTTCTTAACTGTGTAACAGCCTCTTGCCCTGACTGCTCCCCAGTGCCAGCTGGAAGCCTCAGCAGGAAGCAGCAATGGTTTCCCCTCACACCATTTGCCAAAGCGTCAAAACTAATTTCTTCAAACTGAGAAGATATCACCATGCTCCTGGTATGACGCATTGGGCTCATAGCTTATCTTAAAAAATATGTTTGATCCTCTGTAAAGCTTGAGGGCAAACTTTAAATCCTACTGTTTTTATTTTGCATGGCAATTTCTTCTGAGAAAAACACTTCAAAGACACGAGTTTCTATTCATTTTGGTATTGATATGAGCATCGATGACAGTGACTTTCTTATTAATAATTGATTGGTTTTTGAAATACATTAATTATTAACTTTTCCATGCCAGAACTTAATCCTCTCTGGTTTTTTTGGGTATTTTTTTAATGCATTGGAAAGGACTAATTCACTTTGGAGCCTCAGATGAGGCAAGGTAAGTGGTCTGAAAAGGCCTTTACTTTTATAGTTGAGGGGGGAGGGGTTATTGTTGGCTTTTAATGCTTGGTAGCAAACTACTAAGTAATTACTCCTCCCCTCCTTTTAGCCACCCTATCTTAGCTAGCTGTATCTATGGCTTTGAGCAAAACTTATGTAATTTTGGGACTTTTTAGAGCATGAAAGTTTGCCACAAATCGGTCTAAAGTGAACACTGAACAACATGCAGCTCTCAACAACACGAGAAACTCAGGCTGGCTTTCCTTAGCTCCATGTGAAATGCAGAATAAAAAAATACACCAAGGCACTAAAATACAATCAGAGTCTATATAAGAGGAAGTTAAAGAAAATTTAATAAGACCACAGTTAACAATTTTACTGGCAATTAGTTTACTACATCCTATAATTTTAATGTGCATTTATAACTTAAAATAAATACAGCTTTTCAAGTATTCATTTTATTTATGCCACCAATTTATGATTATAATCATAATCATAATGCCCACTAATACTGACATGGCAAAGTCTGGCAACACTGTACACATAGGGAGTTTACTTGCACTTAGCTTTAACTACTGAACCCTTCCTAAACAGGGGGCAAAGTGACCTTTTAATTTCAACAATCCCACTTTTTCATGCTAGTGGTTAAGGGAAAATGCAGGTTCAGATTGAACCCATATTACAACATAATTAGTAATTAACTAAGAACAACAAAATATATTTTTAAGAACTAACACCATCAGAAGTTAGCTTTTCCATGTTCTGCTTTGAAACTGATGTCAATTCAATTTGCAAAATGTAAGAAACAGAAAAGCAGCAGAAATATATTTTCTAATGGTTCTACTAAAAAAAAAAAAATCTAAAAACCCACAAAAACCCCCCCCACAACCAGCCTAGTTTATTACATACAACTATTAAACCTTCCTATGACTCAGAAAGGCCTCTAACAAAACTGAAGTGGCTGAGCCTGCTGTCACCTGGAAGAAAAAGGAAGAAGAAAAAAATATCAATTCAGTATCTCAGACAACACTTCATAAAATTCAGTGAAAGCTTTTGATTTTCTTTCAAGTGCCATCCACAGACTCAGGGTAGGCCTTTGGCAAAACTAATGGCATAGGTCAGGTTACTGAACAACTCAACAAGTTTCTGTCTTGCCTTTTGGGTCTCTCCAAAAGAAGTGAAGTGAAAAGAGAAAAACTTATAACCAAAAGAGAAGATGAGGCTTTGTCCACTTGAATAAGGCTCTCCTTGGCCAGCACACACCATGACATAGTCCAGCAGCCAGACTACAGCTCACGAGTACGAGGCTGGCAGGAAAGCCAGCACCTCCTTGGCTGACAAATCTGATGCAATAACTATTAATGATCAAATTTATGGCTAAAAAAAAAAGCCTTTTTAACAGGGACTGTTTTTCCCCCCAGAAGGAAAGTGAAGCTGTAAGTGGATGGCCCAGAAGTCTGAGAATGTAGTCCTGCTCTTCTGGAAGGTAGTGTTTCTTAAGTACCAGCTTGTCTGCACAGCGTGGCAGATTTTTCTCCCACAAGGTTTTCATGCTTAACTAGTGCTCATATTTCAAGAGATACCTGAAGAGGTCTCTATCCTTAGCTGATTCACGGAAGGAGGAAATGGGGATATTGGTCTTTCCGGACTCACACCTCATTTCAGTTACTTTGCTCTGTTACCTTTGCTGGTAATAGACCTGTCCTGTCCCATGACCTGTCCTTCATAACGATGCTGATCGAAGACTACAAAACAGATAAAGCGCAGGGAAAAAATGGAAAACAGAAGAACAAAAAAAGGCGAATGCGTTTGTTTATGTGTGAGAGCACAGTCCTACTTCAACAGAGTCAAAACGTCTCTCAACACTTTCACGCCCAGAGGAGTAGATCCTGAGCGCTCTCGCCCAGCAGCATCCGCAGGCTGCAGAGCAGCGGCGCTCCCGGTGCAGCCCCGGCATCAGAGCGCCGCTCCCGGGGCAGCAGCCAGAGCTCCCCCGGCCTCCCCTGTGCCGGCCCGGCCGAAGGCTCCGGGCTCTGCTCAGCCCCGCGCCCCCCCGGCCGTAACCCCGGGCCCGCACCGCGACTGCCGCTCCGGCCCAGGCACCCCGCGGCTGCTCCCGGCGGCACGGAGCGGCCTCCGCATCCCGACCGCGCTGCCCGCCGGAGCGCCGAGAGTTGCGAGGACGCTTCCCCTCTCCTCCCTTCCTTTCCCCGCTCCGCCGGGCGCCCGGAAACCGGCGGGCGGGGAGGCCGGCGCCGCGCGGCTCCACGTGGAGGCCGGGCACTCACCAGGTGCAGAGCTTGGCCCCGAGCAGCGCCAGCAGCCGGCGCGGAGCGGCGGCGGCGGCGGCCTCAGGAGATGGCTCGGCCCCAGCAGCAGCAGGAGCAGCAGCCGCGGGCGGCGGGGCCCCGGCAGCGGCGGCCGCCTCCTCCATGGCGCGGCGCTGCCCCGGCCCCGCGCCCAACGGGCCGGGAGCGATGGAGGGCGGGCGCTGCGGAGGCGGCACCCGGCGGAAGGAAGGGATGAGCAGCAGCACCGGGACAGCGGCACACTGCTCCCCGGGCAGCGGCCGAGCTGGGCTTTGTGCCCGCCGAGGGGCCGCCCCCGGGAGGGGCACGGCCCGTGCTGGAGCGGGGGCCCGGAGCTCTCCTGGTGTCGCTTCCCCTGGGCGCGCTCCAGCCCTGCGGTTTCCTTCAAACGCTGGCTGTAGGTGGGGCAAGTCAAGGGCTTTGGCGACGCCAACGCCAAGTTGGCGTTCTCGCCCTGCCGCGGGGCTCCCCGGCAGCAGCCCAGGCTGGTGCCCTGGTGAGGTGAGGCAGTTCAGGCGCATCTGCCAGCTAGAGGAATAAGTTACTGTTTTCAAGTTTAACTTCTCGCAGCTTTCTGCGCAGCCTCGACTTGTAACGTTTCACTTAGAAACGTTAGAACTACAACTCCCACTGCTTTGCTGCTTCTTTCCCACGCCTCTGGATTTTTCACACCCTGTTTGTCTTCATTCACATCTCAGGGCAACCTGGAGAACTGGGTAACATTCTGCATACTTTAGTGGGTTTTTAACAGTACTTCTAGTGATGCTCTGTATGTGTCACAGATGATGGAACTGAACCGCCGAGCTGTCTACAGGAAAAGCAATCTTCTGCGCTCATTGGGGCAAGTGCTTATCACTGTCCTGGCTGTGCCAACAGAAAGGATTTTCTGCCACAAGACATTGTTGTTCTCTACCCTCAGCTGTTCCCCGCAGAGCACCACAATTTAATCTTCCTCTCCCCAACACCATAACATCTTTTTTCAGACGTGTTTTTCTCTGTCATGGTTCTCTCATTAAATTGTGTTTATTTCCCTATGCTACTACTCAAATTAATTCTCGTAGGATTAGATTTAGGAGAGTCAAAGAGGCATTTACTGTGCCATTTTCAGGTTATTTTTATAATTCCATGAACCTGTCATTAATGAAGGTGAATTTTGGTCTCCCCCATGGGCTCAGGCCCAAATAACCACTAAGGTATTGGCTACGTGGGAGAGGACCCCAAATACCCTCTTTGTGATGGTGTAATGTTAAAGTCCATTATAAAAGAAAAGCTGTATAATTACATGTTTTGAAAGCATTAATAAATATACTTCTATATTTATAATATACCTACCCATTTCTTTATTATACTGAGATTTTATTTATTTTTCCTTCACTTGTGTAACAGAATAGTTTGTTGGTATTTTAATTTTGAATTCCTAATGCAATAAATATCCTGCTGTGACTCCTGCAAGAAATCAATCTGTCAAGATTAGTCTCAGTGTTATGATAGTTATGAATCAGGTCATGCTGGTCCTGATTCTTCACAACCTAAACTAAGAAAAAGTTTAAAAGAAGCAGACTTATCAGACCCTGTGTATTTAGTCATACCTGAGTGATGTGATACTATTACCTTCACATTTAATTTCATTCATCCTATGTCTGCAATCTGCTGCCAGTTTTCCAGAGATGAGGAATCATGTCTTTGGTGCTCTTTGTCTCCATTTAAGCTCAGCTCTTGGAATTCCTTGCTACAGGTAGGCTGCAGCAGCCTCACACCAGAAAGACACTGCCAGGCCAGAGCTTTACCCTGGAGCTGCTCAGCTGCAGAAAGATTGCAATGCCAGAGGGGTATCTAGGAACTCTAAAAATATGAAACAAAATAAAGAGTTTGAACAGGCTGGGGTCCCTTTTTAATTTAAACAACAACAAACAACAAAAAAACCCAGCAACAACTGTAAAAAGTGCCCTCTGTTAGACTTTGGGGACTAAGTTCATTGCCAAGTATAATAAACTTTGTTATCACAGGAAATTTTTTATGGCTTGTGGACAACATGGCCATGAATGCAGAGATGTCTAAACATGACTTTGTGTTCAGCTACTCCAGCTTCAGGCTGCTGCTTTACTACAATTCAGGGTCCATCCCACGTGTGAATGTGGCTGTATGTTTGTGGACCTTTGTTGGCCCCGAGTTTGCCTCATGCCAGAGGCACACACAGCACAAATAGCTGCAGTGTGTGCCAGCCAGGCTGACCGGCCCTGCAGACGCCTTCATTCAGCCCAGAACCGATATCACCCCTATCCCGTGTCACCCCACCCGTGGAACATGGCCATGTGTGCCTTTAAGGCTGTGCATCCTCTTTCAGAGACAGAAACTCTCTTCCTGGTGCTCTACAAAAGTGACTTGTTTCACTGTAATATAGTTTGCTGGGTCTTTTCCAGGATGAGTGAAATTCCTGGGAATTACTCTAGTTTATCTGCAGGCAGGATGTATTTGGAAGCTTAATGGGTCCCTAGACTAAGTAGTAGGTATGTACCTCCTTTTTGACTAAGAATTTTTAGCAATAAATTTATTGAATTCTTTAAAAATTAATTATTCATATTCAAAAGTTGTGCCTAAAGTATCAAACTGTTTTGAAGCATGACTGAAAGGAGCTAAGAATCCAAATATTTCTTACAGTAGGATATCTTCTAGAATGGGTGATGGATAACTCAAAAGTACCAGCATAGCTTTTTTTTCTGCCTTTAAAAAAAAAAAAAACCAAAAAAAAAACCAAAAAAAAAAAAAACCACCAAACTTTTGAGATGAAGACAAATAAAAGAATTAGCACAGCCATAACAAATCAGTTGAAGACACAGCTCTGGTATCCTCATTTGCTTTCAACTGCTTTTTGTTACACAGTTTCATTCCAGTGTATCCTATCAGGTTGTTCCTCCTGCTGAGAAAATCATAAGTTTGAAAAGGTGATAAAAGTAGATAACAATGATAACAAGTAAAGGGCAAAGCCATTGTTCAGGTAGACACTTTGTTGTACATTACTGTAACAAATCTATATTTTTTGCATCTGTGTCAGCTGAAGGAAAGACAAAAACTCTTACATGAATTGAAGTCAAAATCTGGAACTGCAGAAGTGATTCCTTCTAAAATGCTGAGCAAGCATAATGTCAGGGGTTTTTTGATTGAAACTGTATGTGCCACTAGAGGTCCTTCATGGTCAGATTATGTCTTCCTCCACAACGTTTTAGGACGGTTTTTTCTATTCTTTTATCCATAGTATATATGAGAATTATATTTTCTAAAGATATTTATGAGATTTATAATTTCTAAAGATATTTATTTTGTTTAATGTATTAAATTCTTAGTGTAATAGAGTGATTTTATTGTGATTAAGCCTTTTCTGGGAAGATACCAATACGATTTTTCAGATAGCATTTTTTCAGTAAAAGGTCTTGTTTTATTATGAAATAATAAGTGTTATTTATTTTCATTTCAATAACTTCATGTTTTCAAATTTCCAATTTTTCATTGTCTTACACCATGCCTTAAAAAATAACCACTCTTCTCTTAGAAAAATAAAGGAAGGAAACAAATATCAAACTAATGAGTGAAATTAAGATAAACAACTGGAATAATAAAACAAGTTGTAAGGTAATTTTTCTCTGCTGTGTCATTATTTTCTTACTTCTCCTAGTTAGAAGTTGGTTTAAAATGTGTGAACACTCTTTGGAAGAACTGTGCAGCCTGGGGACTGACATTAAATTTATCACTACAGAACACAATGTAATTTCTTGGGAAACTAGTAACAAAGATTCATAGCTCATTAGTTGGAAATGCTTAGGAACTAAGGCAAAGAAATACGTGCTGTTCCTGGGATGGTCATGAGCTGGAAAGGTCTGACAGTTGCACAAAGGGCAAATGGAATCACAGAATGCATCAGCTGAAATCAAGACAGAGATGTGTTACACAGTACAAAGCCCAGGGGGCACTTTTAATGAAAGGTAGGGTATGTGCTGGTTACTTGTATTCGAGACAAATATGAAGAAAGATGCAAAAAGATCTGTGGGACACCGTAGGTTCATTGCAAAGGCCCTGATAGCCAAAAGATTCCTTATTATCATTATTATTTAAAAAAAAAATCTGCAGATGAAGGATTCTAATATTCTCTAAAATTCTCTAAAACAATATAATCTGAGAAACATCAGAGTAAGATATTCAGTGGAAAAATACACCTTATGTCTGCACTGCCATATCCTGGTGTGCAGGGGTGGTTTTGCTGTCTCTACCAAGAAGGAAATATGAAGAAAGATATGTTTTCACATTGTAGTGTCAAAGAAGATTATCTACTAAGCAAAAGCAACTGAATGAGGAGGGGTGAGAGTTTCAATATGTGGTGAGGTTTATTGATGACAAAATATCAAGAATGGAGTTTAGGTACTTGATTGCCACTGAAAATCACCAGAGCCAACAGAAGTGGTAAGGCAGATGCATTTTGAAGGCAATCAGTACAAGGTCACACAAGTCTATGTAATTCTGATCTCACATACCATCCTCATTTCCCACTCACCTGAAATGTGATCCCCTGCTTGGAACTGTACCCAGACAAAAAAAAAAAAAGAAAAAAAAAAAAAAAAAAAAAAAAAAAAAAAAAAAAAAAAAAAAAGAAGAAGAAGAAGTGGGGTTTTGTTGCAAATTTAGTGTTTCCAAGGCCTACATAAATCAATGTGGGTCTTACTTTCAGTAATAGCTAGCAAAATCTCAAACGACTCTGGTTTTGCATCCAGTCCAAACAGAGCTCCCTCAAATCTTTAACCTTCCAGCACTGACACAACATCTATAATACTGAAAGAGATAGTGGGACAGCTGGAGATTACAACTTCAAACCATGAGCTCAGTCTCAGAAAGGCAGACATAATAAAGCCCAAGGACCATCAAAATTTAAGCCTATTTAGCACATGCTGAAGGCTTTTTTTAAATCAAAACTCTCTGTCCCTGAAATAAAAGAAAATGTTCTTCAGCCCTCTGACAGATTTCTTTCTCTTAAAAGAATTGCGCTCTCACAGTGGTTCCATGGAATAGCATCTACTACATCTGACTGTATCTGCAGGATCCAGTAGGTCCTCTATAACAAGCATCTTCTGCTCTTTGGACTATACAGAATAGTTAGGGATTTTAGTCATAAAAAGAAAATCACAAACAAAATAGTCTTTTTACTACATTGACCCCATTTTTTTTAAATCAGAATACCCTATGACACTGCATTCAGCCTTGCTATTACATGAAAAATAAAATCTGTGTAAATTTAATTGGAAAACTTGCCACTCTGAGATCTTTCTTGATTAAGATGGTGTTTACTTGCACAGTTTACTTGCAAGTAAACAGTAAACTTGCAAGTTTACTTGCTTGTCTGTGATGGGATATTGTTAGAGTAACTGAGACTAAACTTGGAGTAGTGAAGGCCAGAATCCACAGTTCCCTGAAGAATGCCAGGCTTTGCATTGTGTGGTGCATCTTTACATCTTAACACTCACCTGCAGACTAGGGCTGAGAAGAGACTAACTAGGCCCTGACTAAAACATGTTTAAGGGTAGGATAGTATTTTACAGGCAGGTGAGACCCCTGTTTCCACTCCCCACCTAACAGAAGAGTTGGGACAATCTTTCCATGATTGTTTTTACATCGTACTGGCACTGGTATTTTTCCTTCACACCTTAGTGAAAAAGTTGTAGGTAACATGATCTAAGGCAGCATTGTGATGATCCACCACAAACAAAACATGGATTCCAGGCAGAAAAAATTCTTTCAACTAGTTTAATTTGAAAAGAGTTTAGCCAGACATGCAGCAGTTCATCCAAATGGATTTGCACTGTTGTAGACTTGGGCTACATCAATGCAATATTATTAAGAAAGGGACCCTAGGATATATCAAAAGATATTCACAGAACTGCAGAATAGCTTGAGTTGAAAGAGATCTCTGGAGGCTATCTAGCCCAAAGCTCCACTTAAAGCAGGGTCATCTTGAGCAGGTTGTTCAGGATCCTGGCCTGTTAAGCTTGAATATCTCCAAGGCTGAAGATTTCACAATTCTTTGTGTTCTTGTTCCAGGGTCTAAGTATCCTCACAATACAATAGACAATCAATCAATCAATTCTTTTGTCTACTCAGAAATTCTCTTGTCTCAAATCGTGATTGTCAGCCATTCTCCTTATGCTGTCTGCCATCAGGAAGGTGAAGACTACAAAAAGATCCCCCTTTTCATCTCCAGCTTCCCTGAGCTTCACCTTAGCTCTCATATGCTGCAGACCCCTGACCACCTCCACTGCTGGACACCTTCCTAAATGACATTGTCATTCTTGTACTGGAGAGACCAAACCTGAACACAGCAATGAAGGTGATCATGCAGAGTGATTTCAGCAGTTTTAATATTTATTGTTTCAGAAACACGGATTCTGCCAGGTCCCTTCTGATGACTTACATTCTCTTACTGATCTATTGATTCTTCATTACTTTTGTGTTCATATTTACTTTGAAAGAAGTGTTACTTATTCCTAGGATAGACTTTGTTCTTGAAATAAAAACATGCCTTCTGACATTTTAAATCATACTTGGAGGAAAAGCATCCTGTAGAAGCATCAACTTCAGTGTGGAACTAAGACCAATTTTTTTTTCTTCCTTTCTGTTTTTGGCAATTCAACAAAGCACAAGTAATACCAGACATTTGAACGGTGTAAAATAAAACTATTCTACATATAAAAAGATACTGTAGAGAAGAGATACTATATAAATAATGCAGAAGTAAACAGCTTTATTTCTTTTTTCCTAAAATTCCTACATATCCAAAAGCCATTTCATTGAAATTTCTAGCTTGAAGAAATTTTAGTTAAATAATAAGCTCATGTCTTGTATCAATTTCTTCTCAGAAACATAATTATATTTTTTTCAATAACAATTTTTTCAGTATTAAGTATTTAAAGTTGGGGGGGGAAGAGTTGAATATCTCTGTTCTTTTACTCATGTTGGAGTTTAGGAGTTTGTATTTTTATTCTGAACAGTTCCTAAACATTTTCTTTAAGCAAGGAGAGAGAGGCGAAGGTTTTGCAAAAGTAGAATAAAAACTAAGGAGGTTAGGTGTCAACGAGACCTGTGGAGCTGCATTCCACTCTCTGTTTTAATCTTGGCAAGGCATTCCACTAATGAGTACATGATGCAAGCTGCACCTTGACTGTAGCATTACTTTAGTTGAACTTTCACCTTGTGGGAAGATGTTGGAAGACATTTTGAACCTATGGTTTAATATACATTCCAAGGGAAATTGTTTTGTTGTTCTCAAAAATTAACACAAAATAAGCAAGGTTAACCATGTCTGTTTGCTTGTTTGTTTGTTTGTTTGTTTGTTTGTTTTCAATAAGACTGTAAGTAAATATTGATCTTTGAGACACTTGCAGAGCTTAGTTGCCAGGTTAGGAAAATATCAAGTACCCACTTAGCTTTCCTAAACATTTTTCACCAAGAAGAGTAACCAGATCATTTTAGTCATTCTTATTCCTATTATGATTCCATCATAGGACTTAGATATTTTAGGACTAAGATTGATGACAGAATTCTCTTTATCTGATAGTCTTAATATATAAGCAACCTTAGTAAATTCAGTGTTATGTTGAAATGTAAGTTAATGAGAGGAATTATTCTTTTGGGGGGGGAGGTTTAAAAATATATGCACTTATCTGAAAGCTTAGCTGTTTTATGATAAAGTGTGCTCTGTGTTTCAGATTTTTATATCCTAACAGATTTTTATATCTTAACAATGTAAGGTAGTCGTAAGTTTGCAAATCGTAGCATTGACTAGCATTTTATTTGACAACTTTTTCTTACCTGGTCTTCAGTCCTAGAAGCTACAAGTTAGGCCTTTCCACAGCAAATATACAGGCAAAGAGTGTGTGTTCAAGACTGAACAACCATGGTGTAACAGGGTGTTCTGACTGTTGCTTTTTCATGCTGTCTGGGTATGATAAATGAAATACCCCATGCCAGAAAACTTGCATTACATCTGTGAAAGAAAAAGAAGAATGGCTAGATTGATTTACAGGAATCACTTGCACAACTTTATTACTAAGTCACTATTTTATGAAAACTGTAATTTTTGTTGTGTGCCCTGTTTCTTTTGTTTACATTTCTTTTGTGGGGGATCTCTATTTGGCACACACATTTTTCATGTCTCCCCCTCCCCAGCAACCCCTGATCCATCAATCTCTCTTAGTCCACCACTACCACTCAGCCCACTTATACCACGAACCCCCTTGTCAGCACTGCCCAGCCCTCCAAACCAGTGATATCAGCCACAACTTCAACAGACACATTAAATGTCTCAGGTTGCAGTGACCACTTCCAAGACACCTTCTGATTCTATAACCAGTATGTACAAATCAATGGTTGTTCAATTCTCTCAGCATGCTAAGGAGGGAACTCCTCCACTGCATTATCTCCATTGCATTAACAGTGAGCTAAAGACTTTTCCCAATAGCTCTGATTATTTTTGCATTATGAAAAGGCCATTGTGTTTTGTAGTGCTGTAAATAGTACAATATCTTGGACAATGCACACTTAAGAAAAAGAACTTCCTAAATCTGTAGTCAAATATGCACTTACTTGTGTTTTGGCCCATCTGGAACTGTCACACCTTTTCCCGTTTCCTTACAAGTCAGTCAGAACTTAACCAAAAGAAAGAACAAGGCATTCTGCTATTTGGAAATCACAAGCCAGATTCTGATTTGAGTTAGAGTGGAACAAATTCAGGGTGGCAGCCAAGACTGTACATATACATCTGAACTCCAGCTTTGATCTAGCCACGCTCTATTTTCCTTGTGTAGAAAAATAACCCAAATCAAAGGACCAGGTGGCTGAGCTTGCCAGCTGGCTTTGGCTGGTTGTAACTAGTAGATGAAGGCAAACACCACCACCCCCCCCAAACTGTCTCTACAATTGTTTGACATAAATGCATCTATTTGAATGAAATACAACCCCCTGAATGTTTAAAAAGACTAATGGGGCTTAATAAATATTGACCAAGGTAAGTAGATTTTATCTTCAGGTCTGGCTTGAAGAGAGCTGGTGACTGATCTGTAATGCCAAGAGACCTGTGCGTGTTTAGCACCTCCCAGGAAAAAAGTGACAGGCTGAACATGTTTAGCCTGTGTTCCCTCTTAAAAGCAGCTGTGTAATTGTCTTCTAAATTATTTGATAATCTTGTACAGACATCTGCATGAAATAACATTCATTACAGTGTTTCTGTTGGGGCAGTGAACATGATATTGTCATTTCCAAAGACATGACAGAGGAGAGAGTAGGAAACACATCTTAATCACAGCAACTGCAATTTATTCCCAGAAAAAGTGTTTTTTATAAAAATGATCCCGCTATAAACCTGTCTCTGGGTATGATCCTGAAGATCAGCGAGAATCTCCTCAGCACAAAAGGTTTTTTTCCTTTGGCTTCAGCAAAAAACCTTTGTCAAATCATTTGGGTTTTTTTCCCATCTTAAAACGCCCTTGGTGCATGCAGACACATCTCTGGCATAGCACATCATGGGCATAGCATGCCATTACAACTTCTTACCAAGTTTAATTACTGCTAATGCAGCCACATAAACCTGTAGCGGCGCGTTTTCTAGTTTCTTACTTATTGTTAATAATCATTTTTCTATAATGGTTCTTCCCAAGTTCCCCCTGTACTTCTCCCCATTTAGTACAATCTCCTGCCTGGGAAATTCCCTTCGTTCCCCTCTGTTGCAATATGTTGTCAATCATCTGTTAGTCTCCTCCCAGTGCCTGCCCTCCTCCGGGAAGCCCCCCCCTCATTCCAGAGGCTTTGGAGGGGCTCGGTCCCGGATTGGAGCAGGCTGGGGTGCCCCACCCCTCGTTTCCTATTTGCTGGCTGTGTGCCCTCCCCGTTTCCCTGATTGGTTTTCCCTCTTGTGTCCACCCCCTTCCCCTAGTCCCTGATAAGAGTGAGCCTCCCCCTGCTCGCTCTCTTCCTCTCAGCCTCTGCCTCGGGCTGGGGCTTCGCTCAGGGCCCAGGCCCCTGGGCCTGGGCCTGGCTCTGGCCTTGGCCCTCTTAGCTCTCTCTCTCTCCTGGGACACGTGAGTGCCTGCACCATGGGGTGCATGTGACAATAAACTCCATCTTGCCACGAAGCCTCCTTCTTCTTACCTTCGTCGAGCCTCACTAACAGCTCTCGTGCATCTTCTGAACTACTAAGGAGGTAGTGGCCGGTCTGCTAGCCACTGCCCAACCAGACTTGAAACAATTCCCTGCCAGGGCAGCCGGGATTCGCTGGAACACCATCTCCAGCGTACCAGGGAATTATTTCAATTGGCGCTCCAATGTGGGGCAGAAGTACCACGAGAAGAGGTTGCGTAGGCTGTCTCCGCGTGGAAGTCTGTGAACGCCAGAACCCGCGGGAGAAGGCTCCACCTGCATTGGATTTATCCTCGCAGTGTAGCGAAGCCGAAGACAGCTACGTGCCTGCCAGGCTCCTGGCAGGAGAGGAGAGTAGCTCTTGCACCCAAAGAGTTCTCCTCCGACGAAAGGAAACCACCACACTCAGTTTTATTTTTGTTTTACAAGCCTGCACCAGGAGGAGGCTTGAGCGAAGGAGCTCGCCTCCGTGGGGAGCTGGAGAAGTCAGTTGGTGAGCCCAGGACTGGTAAATCCCACGGCTGCACGCTTTCGCAGCGGCAGCGAGGCGGGCAGAGACCGCGCGGGCGCACGGGAGCGGGAGAGCCGGCGCCGCGGCGCCGGCCGAGTGGGTTTCATACGCAGCGGAGCGGGCAGGAGTCGGGGAAGCCCCCCTCTTCCCCCTCTGCAGCGGCGGCGGTCGCGCGGCAGCGGCTGTTTCGTTTCGCCCGCGCTCTGCAGCGGCGTGGAGCGGCGTCACCGCGAGACCACGTGCTTTCGGCGGCGCAGCTCCGCTCGCGGCTAGCACGGCGTCCGTCTCCCCTCCTCCCCCCCGCGCGGCGGTTTTGGTTTCGGCGGCTCTGCGGCGGCAGCCCCGCTCGCGCCCCCTCTCCCCCCCCCGCCCGCGCGGCGGCAGCACGCTCGGCTGCCGCGTGACCGCGGCGACACGTGGTCTCGCCGGCGGCGGTGCACGCGCCCCCCCCCCCACTGCCTCCAGCGGCAGCGCAGCCGAGACGAACCCAGATCCTACGAGAGCTCCTGACTTCCAATGCTCAAGGCTTTTTAGCCAATCGGGAGGCTTTTTAGAAGCCAAAGGAATGCATTCCGCCCTAGGAGGTTGCCTTTTTGCCCTCCAGGGTTTGTTAACTGTGTGCGGCAGTTTTTAGGTTTTTTTTCTTCTTTTTTTCTTGTTTGATTTAAGTTGTGCATTTTTTTTTTTTTCTTTTCGAGTGTGTGTGTGTGTGGATTGAAAATGGGTGCAAATTTCTCCACACAGAAGAAGGAAGTCTTTAATTCAGCCAAAGAAAGTGGAGAAAGAGCAGAGAGGACAATCTGCCTCAGTTACCCCAGACCCCATTCCCGTTCCCTCTCTCCCTCGAAGGGGCATTCTCCGGGGAAAAGCAGAGAAAACTTGCCTTGCTAGCCCTGGCTCCCCGCGGGTGCCCGACCCCAGCCTGAACAGTCATGGCCAGACTGTTCAGGTGTGCTTGTGTTTGCCCCGGCTAGGCAGCTCAAGCCATTTTTCCCATCCCCTTCTACCCCAGTTCCTAAACCCCGAGTTAAGTTTTCTTCCCAAAACAAAGAGAGTGCACAGAATGGCAGTTGTGGCTGTGCATCTCCTTCTCCCTCTCCTTCCCCCAAGGCAAGACATGGCAGCTACTGCATGGTGCAGCCGTCCACGTGTTCAGTGTCCCCCTCCCCCACTCCTTCTTCTCCCCACAATCCCTTTTCTTCCCTCCCACATTCCAACCCCTCCCTTCCCTTAACCCCTCCCACATCCCGGGGCTCAAGAGCTCCACCCCTTGTTCATACTCCTCCCCTAACTCCTCCCCACTCCCGCTCCACCCACAACCTGACCCCACCTCCCATGATGTCACCCCGGGAGGCCACACCCCCTCCTGTGCCAGAGCCACCTCGGGCGTCTGGTTCCCACAGTCCTACTTCCAGTTCCCATGCTTGGGATACCGGGGGGGTGGGGCCGGGACCCCAAGGCCCAGGCCAAGATGACTTTCCTACCCTTGCTCCAGAACTCCTGGGACGAGTTTGTCCTCCCCTTACCCCTTTGCCCTGTTTTCTAATTATGTTGTAGTTTTTTGTTTTATTTAGTTCAGGTCAAACCCACTCAGCGATGGCCCCACTGACAGCAGCCAGACTTCTATTCCTGCTGCTGCTCTCCAGCCTGCAGTCTCCGACCGTGGCGTGGACAGTGCCAACATCCATGCCACAAACAGCAAACTTGTCGGAGACATCCATACCACTATCTGCAAAGTTGTCAGAGACATCAAGAACGGGCTGTCCTCAGGCATCCGACTGGCTGGATGGACTTTTTGAAGACTGGGGGCTACCTGAGTGGGCTGGATCCATCATTTGTTTAGTTCTGATTGTTTTGCTAGTGCTTTTTTGTGTTTCTGTTGCTGCTTGTCTTACCTGCTGCTATGTCAAAAAGTTTATTTTACATGCCAGCACATTCCCCCAAGTATTCCAAGCTGAGTGTGCCACAGATCCTCCACTTAAAGATGAAGACATCTGCGAAGATGAGCCCTTCCCCGAAGAAGACTTTGAACAAGACTGTGACCAGGACTTTGAGCTGTGGCCACCGACTAGCTGTTTATAGTTTAAGTTACCATCTTTTTGTAAAAAGAAAGGGGGAGATGTAGCGGCGCGTTTTCTAGTTTCTTACTTATTGTTAATAATCATTTTTCTATAATGGTTCTTCCCAAGTTCCCCCTGTACTTCTCCCCATTTAGTACAATCTCCTGCCTGGGAAATTCCCTTCGTTCCCCTCTGTTGCAATATGTTGTCAATCATCTGTTAATCTCCTCCCAGTGCCTGCCCTCCTCCGGGAAGCCCCCCCCTCATTCCAGAGGCTTTGGAGGGGCTCGGTCCCGGATTGGAGCAGGCTGGGGTGCCCCACCCCTCGTTTCCTATTTGCTGGCTGTGTGCCCTCCCCGTTTCCCTGATTGGTTTTCCCTCTTGTGTCCACCCCCTTCCCCTAGTCCCTGATAAGAGTGAGCCTCCCCCTGCTCGCTCTCTCTTCCTCTCAGCCTCTGCCTCGGGCTGGGGCTTCGCTCAGGGCCCAGGCCCCTGGGCCTGGGCCTGGCTCTGGCCTTGGCCCTCTTAGCTCTCTCTCTCTCCTGGGACACGTGAGTGCCTGCACCATGGGGTGCATGTGACAATAAACTCCATCTTGCCACGAAGCCTCCTTCTTCTTACCTTCGTCGAGCCTCACTAACAGCTCTCGTGCATCTTCTGAACTACTAAGGAGGTAGTGGCCGGTCTGCTAGCCACTGCCCAACCAGACTTGAAACAATTCCCTGCCAGGGCAGCCGGGATTCGCTGGAACACCATCTCCAGCAGGCACAGGGAATTATTTCATAAACCTAAGTGTGATCCACATAACACAATGGGCTAAAGACAAGGTGTTTCAAGTCAAGGTGTAGATTTGGAAGGTAAGAGTTTTTCTGTAATTTTGTGTTAAAATAATAGAATTGTAGGATGGTTGAGGTTGGAAAAGGCCTGTAAGATCATAGAGGACAACTGTTAACCTGACACCACTGTGTCTGCCACTAAACCACGTCCCCAAGTGCTACAGCCACACGTTTTTTGAACACTTCCAGAGATAGTGATTGCACCACTTCCCTGGGCAGCCCAATACAATGCCTGACCACCCTTTCAAGGAAGAAATTCTCCATAATATCCGGTATAAGCCTCTCTTGGTTCAACTTCATACCATTTCCTCTTGTCCTATCACTTGTTACCTGGCAGAGGAGGCCGACCCCCACCTGGCTGCACCCTCCCTTCAGGCAGTTGTAGACAGTGACAAGGTACCCCCTGAGCCTCCTTTTCTCCAGGCTAAACACCCCCAGCTCCCTCAGCTGCTCCTCACAGCACTTGTGCTCCAGACCCTTCCCCAGCTCCGTTGCCCTTCTCTGGACACGCTCCAGCCCCTCAATGTCTTTCTTGCAGTGAGGGGCCCAGAACTGAACACAGGATCTGAGGTGTGGCCTCAGCAGTGCCCAGGACAGGGAGACGGTCACTGCCCTGGTCCTGCTGGCCACACCATGGCTGATCCAGGCCAGGATGCCATTAGCAGCCAGGAAGCGCTTGTTTGCACAGCCCTGGCCCAGCTCCATGAGGTGTTCCCGGATTTCCAGGCCGCGCCCCCCCGGCACAGCCCGAGCGCGGCCGCGGGCGGAGGGCGCCCCCTGGCGGTGACACGGCGCCTCCACGGGCCGCAGGGACAACAACCGCAAAGGCCCCTCCCTCACAGTCTGAGGGAAATCCTCGCTCCTACCAAGCAAGAAAGGCAATACACACGGCAACTTCAGCGTTAATTAAGGCATTCAAAGCTTTTTTTTTGTCCTCAGCCCTTAATAATGATAGACCTTGGGCTGCGCTGTCCCCTGAATTTAAGGACCACGAGTGTGGGAGCAGCGACCTTCCATTTGTGGACACTGAAATTGCGAGGGACCGCTCTAGCAGGGAAATGCTCACAGGTCCGTGGGGCCTGATGAGATTCACACCAGAGGTCTGAAGGAGCCTGCAGATATTATGGCAGGACCCCTCTTGATCACCTACCAAAGGTCTTTGGAGTCGGGTGAGGTCCCTCCCTACTGGCTGCGTGTTAGTCCCACCTAGAAAAATGTACGTGAGGGAAGACTCAGAAAATACAGACCTGGTAGTCTAACCTCAGTTCCTGTAAAAAACGTGGAGAAGATTATACTGGGTACTATTAAAAGCCATTTAAAGAAGAATTTATAGATAGCATGGGTTCACAAAGGGAAATTCTTGTTTGAGTAATTTGGTATCCTTCTGTGATAGGGTCACCTCCCTAGTGGATAAAGGGAAAGAGTGGATGTAGTTTTCCTGAATTTTAGTACAGCACCCTTCTGGACAAGCTGCCCGGCTGTGGGATGAGTGGGTTCATGGTGTGCAGGGTGAAGATCTGACTGAAGGGCAGAGCTCAAAGTGTTCTAGTGAATGGGGCTACATCTGGCTGGCCACGGGTCGCCAGCATTTCTCCTTCAGGGCTCAATTCTAGAGTGAGCTCTGTTCAATATATTTGTTAATCATCTGGATGCAGGAGGTGAATACACCATTAGAAGTTTGCTGATAATACCAAACTGGGAGGTGCTGCTGACTCTCTTTGAGGGACAGGAAGCCCTGCAAAGGAATCAAGATAGTTTGTAGCATTGGGCTTAAAGCTGATTATTATACTGTATTCCAGATTGGCATAGCCTTATCTTGAGTGCTATGTGCAGTTCTGGGCCCCACAATTTAAGAAGGATGTGAAGGTCCTTGAATGGGCTTGTCTGTTTGGGAGAAAAGGAGGCTCAGTAGCAATTTCATCTCTCTCCACAGCTTCCTGAGGAGGCGAAGTAGAGATGGAGGTGTTGAGCTCTTCTCCCTGGTATCCAGTGGCAGGTTGTGTGGGAATGTGTTCAAAGCTTACCAGGAGGGGTTGAGACTGAATGTTGGGAAATATGCCTTCACCAAAAAGGTTGGTCTAATAATGGAGAAGTCTTCCTGGAGAAGTGGTTAGTGCTATCAGGTATTTGGATAATGCCGCTAAAAACATGCTTTTATCTTTTGGTCAGCCCTGAAGTGGTCAGATATTTGGTGGATGACCACTGTAGGTTCCTTCCAACAAAAATAGTCCTATTCTATTCTATTTTATTCTAAAGCTATAACAATTACTGGGGCAATGCGGAAAGGCAAGTGTTCTTCTATTAAAAAGCTCTTTCTACAGTTCTGGGTAAATATTAACTATTGCTTTGGTAATGTTTGATTTTTAAAGAGTAAAGAGCAGTTTCCTCTGTGTATATATCACACTTATTTGGCACATCAGACCACAGCATATGTTTTGAGGAAGAAAAAGTGATTGCTTTCCTTGATTGCTTATCCAGGAAAATCTTTAACATTCATTGTCATACTCTAAATGTTAAGATGTGAGTTCTGCCAAATCAATAATAGACCCAGAAGGCACACATGGAAACATTACAAATACACAGATGTTACACCATTGTTTTATGGCATAGGTATGTTTCAGGAGCTGTGAGAATGTTGGACATACTCCAGAGATTTTTCTTTAATTTCTCAGGTTAGTTAAATTTCTAAATTCTGTCTCTGCACTTCCACAGTGTAAATAAAATCTGTGAACTGAAGCTTCAGCACTTTTCTGCTGCAAGTCATTCACAGTGACCTTTTGTTGGTGGATTTAATGGCTATTGCCCATGCAATACAGACAAATGCTCATCTGAATAGAGGCTCGGGTGCATCCACTTCAGCATTAGTGTGGTGTACTTCATGCAGAACCACTCATCTGCAAGTGCAGGAGCTTTTTTCTGTGTTGTGAGAGAAACCTTTTGGCTTGAGGATTGCTGAAGCTGGTAGTCCAACAGAGGCAAGGCTGCTGCAGCTCCCTGTTCCCAAATGCAGTAAGTACTGGGGTGGGATATTGCTTGTATTCCCAATAGTCCCACAGAGTGTGTGTGCACATACATATACACAGCTGATCACACAACCAGAGGCACAAACACCCTAATCCCACCCTCTCTTTGGCAGTTAAAGGGTTTTTTTTTTTTAATTCTGATTTTTTTTTAAATATACGGCCATGGAATGAGTACAAGTCAGGCATTCTGTCCAGTTACTGACCCTGGACCCTTGGCTTTCGACTTTACTTTGCATAACCCCACACAAACCAACCCCTACATACGTGCACTATGGTTCTTCCCAGTCCCTGGCTCCTCCTGTCTCCCCCTGGCTCACACTCAGAGACATAAACCTGCAGATGGGTCTCAGGTTGAGCACTGACCTCATAGCCTCTCCAGTGACTGTTTTGGGCCTCTTGGTCCCCCCAGCAGCCAACTGTCAGGCCACTCTGGTCTCCCTGGTATCCAGCCTAGACCTATGGCTTCTCCATTTTAGGGCTTCCAAGACCCTTGTCCTTCTCACCAACTAATCCAACTTGATATTTTCAGGTGTGCACATACTGATATACATCCTTTCACAGCACACAGTCTTCTTCAAAAAAGCAGCATGCCCTCTTGACACAAATTTATTTCATCCGCATTTGTTCAGATCACACCTTTCAGGTGGGCTTTACAAAGATCACTAGAACAGGAGTTGCCTTTTTCTTACAGCATCTAGTAGTGGTTTCTTTCCTTGTCACTTTGTATTTCTTACACTTTTCAATTGCTGCAGTTTTGGATTCCTCCCCAGACTGTAGTCCCCTTCAGTGTAGTACCTGCTTCTGCAGAGATGACTTCATGGACTGCAGTCATCTCAAGATGTTTCTGCACCTATGTCTTCTTGTGTGTCATCACTTGTACCCTCACAAATCTCCCAGCAGCCGCTCCTCTTTATTAAATGTGTTTCACAGAGATGCTGCATGCTTCCGTAATTGGTTTAGGTTTTGGCATGTGGTGGGTTGGTGGTATCTGTTGCCAAGCCAGCTGGAACCAGCTGTGACTGAAGGGCAGACCTTCTACACCTTCTGTAGCCCTACTGCTACCAAAACTCTGCCAGCTATGCAGTGTAGCATTTTCTTTCATTTTGAGGCAACTCACGATCTTTCGAGTTAGGAGCTGTGTTTAGGCAGAAGCATTCTCAGCCTCATCTCAGGTTTCCCCAGCCTTTCACTGCCCTCCAGTGGATAGTGCTGCTTGTCAGCTCTGTTTGCCGTGGCATATAAAACAGCTTTAAGGTGTTACATTTCCTTCCACACCACATCCTTAAGCAAATAAAAAAAGAGCAGCATGCATGTGAGTGGCAGTGTTCCAGGCTTGAGCATTGAGAATCCCTAAAGGTCTTTGATGTTTCCTGCAAAATCAGAGAGCTTTTCTTTTGAACCCAGACACATTCTGGGGCATAAGAACTAAAGGAGTGAGAGCAAAGATGCTCAAATGATATTTGAGAGATTCCAGAGAGGTATTAGGGTGAGGATTTGACATGTTGATAATAGTTTTTCTTTTCATTCCTGGTGTCAGAAGGTCTGCTGAGTTCTGTTTCAATTCGTAGTGTGTTTTACCTGAGATGAAGAGCAGGACTTCACTGATGGAAGACTTGTCTGTATTTCTTTCTAAAGAACTGTCTAGTCTAGGGTACAGGCATATTCCTGACAGTAACATTAAATGATTCAGAAGGCATAGCAGAAGTGAAAACCTCTTGGGAGGATGGTCAAGAGCTAGTTCTTAACTGGACTGCAAACAAACCCTCAAGAAAAGCACCCTTCTTCCCTCTGCATACCTGTCCCCTCTCCTGTTCTCCCGTTACCCCACACCATGCACTGCACTCTGACCCTTCAGTGAGGCAATGGCCAGTGCAGATACTGGGATCAGTGTGTAGTGGTTCCTCCATCAGCAGCAGTCCCTTTAGGGTCATGCTGGTGGGCCCTGCTCAGGCATGGGTTTTGCTATATCCCTGGTCATTTTTTCCTTCTCTGCTGGTGCTTTCTGCCCTTTCTAAAAGAGATGTTTCAGAGGGGCTACAAACCCATCTGGTGGCTCAGAGCCACCAAGAAGCTTGGCTGATGTGCTCAGCTGTGGCCTGCAGTGGGTCAGGAGGAGACTGGCTGTGTCCAGTGTAGCTGTGACCTTCCCACAGAAGCTCATCCCTATAGCCCCTTCCCCAACATGCTGATTATGTTCAGTAGACAGATATATGACATTTTACAAATTATATGACTTCCCTGTGCCATAGGAGAGATGATGCAATGAATCAGAGCAGTTGGGCAGGCTGGCATTGTGGCTTCACTGACAACACCCTCGTTCTGCAGGAGACATGGTGCAATCCTAAAAGGAGCATGGGTGGGTCAGTGTGCTTGTTCATGCCATATTCTGGCATCCTAGCAAAAGGACATGGGTGGGTCTTGGGTTTCCCTCACTCTTTTCAGCTACCTGAACTCAGAGGCTACAGAAATAGTCCTGCATCCTGGAGCAGAGTCATAGGGCTTCCCTCCTCAGAGTCATTTTTCAGTCCCCTCCAGTTACCCCAGTACCCTTCCATGTCCTTATATATAGGGTTGGTTAGACAGTACCTCATTGATGATTACACTGCTTGTTTTCTGATTTGTTGTTGTTTTCCAGTTCTTGCTTCAGTTACTTCTGAATATTTTTCTATTTCTTCATGACCACTGCCACAGATTGGCTATCCATCTCCTTGAGCACACTAAAGCCATCCCTGACCAGGGATGGAGCCCAGGCAAAGGCCGCAGCCATTACTGTCCTTCAGCACAAGCATACGGACCAGTAACTTATTTACATAGGTCCAGCTCCTTTTGTCTTCTTTCTTCTCTATTTTTTCATTCTCATTCCTCCTAGGTCTGATTTGATCTTTCCCTCCCCTGTCTTTGATCCTTCTCCTAAACATCCTATAGTAAGTCTTGTGCAACCCTAAAATGCTCTTTCCAACTTCCTGCAGCGAGTCCTGTGGTCCTGTAGGCAGTAATTTTCTCTGAGTCTATAAAGGCTTTGATGGGGAGTGTCTTCAATTGACTCAGCTGGGGGTGTCACCCCCAACCCATGGCGCTGGTGGCTCCCCTGTTCCAGCCCTTGGAACAATCCTGCCAGGAGCTCGTTCTGCTCTGGTGTGGTTACTGGGGTTCCATTGTGTCTCTGCTCCTTTGTGTTCATAGGAATGAGCCTTCAGTCACATAACCTAATCTTTACCTAGTCCATAAATGCTGTACTCACTTAGGTTCACTTCTTGAAGTTCTTTGGGGTGAAAAGTCCTTGATTAGCTCTGTGACAGTAGTCTTTTAATTCTAACCCCTTCTGATGATTGCCCCAACTGTGAAAATTTTGTCCACTAATTTCTGCTAATTCCTTTCTACAAACTTCTTCTTTGTTCTAAATATCCTCGTGTGATGCATGCTTTTTGAGCAGAGACACAATCTCTTAAGTTTATAAGAAATTTTATTCACTTTTAAAAGGCTTTAAATTCCCATGGACAGAGGGAAGGCTTCCTGTCCTAGAGACACTCAATTCTACCTCCAGAGTAAACAAGGTGAGGCTTCAACTGGAAGAATGGGGATGGTGTTCTGGGAGAAAGACCATGGGGCCTATTTCCAGTTGGAAAACCTAAGACAAGCCTTTACACCAGAAGTAGGAGTGCAGGGCAGCTATCACTGTTTCTTGAATAAAAGCTGCCTCTGATCTACACCAGGCATCCCATGATCACGAGGAGATGAGGTGTGATACACAGTTTGCCTGAGCGGATGGGTAAGTGAGTAATGATGATTCCTGATCTGCAAACACATCCCACACAGATCAGAGCTTCAGCCCCACCAGTCCCATACTGGTAATCCCAGAGGAACAGGTCACTCTTTCTGACTGGTTGAAGTTCTGGGTCTATGGATTGCAGTTTAGCTTCCGTGCATTGCAGTTCTTGTGCTTCAGCTCCTACATGGTATCAGATGACCCAGTGTGGTGTTGCTCCCAAAGGACTATCACTTTAACAATTTAATACCTTTCATATTAAATCATTGATTTAAGGTGGCAATGGCCCTGCTAATCACACGACCTGAGGCCAAGCATCTTTGACTTCCTCCATCCCAGAGGCAAATTAATCATTCCCACTAGAGTTTCTATAACCCTCCAGCCCTCCATCCAAGTAATGTACAAGAGCAGAAACATTACCTGTGCTACTAGCTCCTACTGGATTCATCAGTTCAAACTTGGCAGATGTTATCACAGCTTATTTGTCTGGGCAATTCTTCCAGATAGGCTAACAGCAGAACTTGCCATACAGGGAAGTTCTTTGTTTAATATTTTCCAGCACTGCAGGGGGACTTGTTTGCCTGTCTTGAATTATCTCAGCAATTACATTTATGAAGGCAATTAAAAATAATGCACCTTTTAAGAAATTATCAGAGATTGCATCTGACCAAAAGTGGGACTCCGTGAAAAACAGCTGACCATGACAGTGGGCCATGACTTGTTGGATTCCTTCAGAAATGCAGTACTAACAGAAGAAAGTACCTCTTTGATCAATGTGCCCAAGGGGTTCATGGCACAAATCTCAGACAAAGAGCATTCTTTGCATTGGAAGTTTATATTGTTTCACACACCAGCATTTCCCAAACAGAAAGGAAATGTAGGAGACAGACTTTATCAGAGCAAAAGATGCATAGAATCTTAGAAGGAACCATTCCAAGCGACAGATAGAAGAGTGAGACACAAGAACAAATAATTCACTTGTTTAATGTCGTAGAATAAATTTCCATTTGAGGTTTGGTTCTTAATCTCACCTAAAGACAACCTAACCCTGCCTAAAGACAGGTTTTCGGTTATCTCTGAAATGTCAATGAGCACGAATTCACTTCAGTATTTTAGTGGAGCAGGTTACATATTCCTGTATTTTCCTGACGCTTTACTAAGTTAGATGTGCTTCTGTAACTGCAACTGTCTAAGATGCCATCTTAGATGTCTAAAAGGGCAAGATTTTCAGAGCTAGATACCTTCTGTTGCATCCTGCTCATGGATGTTTGGGAGGGAAATACACTTCTTGTACTACATCTTATCTAGGCACAGCAAAGATCAAGATGTGAGTCATTACTTTGAGTATAATATAATACTCTTAACATTTTAAGGGAGGAGATAGTTGGCCAAGAGGGGTGAGACAATTATGGTCCTGTAGTTCAGGTACACACTATTAACCAGTATGGAACACAAAGGGCTTAAGAGTTGATGAGATGTGAGGAAAAGTATAAAAATATATAATGGTTATAAATATGTTATGTATAAAAGGAAATATTATATATATATTATAGCTATATAAATATTTGTTGTGTAAATTCCTAGTCCTTGATTTTTAATACTCTGTTAAGTTAGGAATTTTTTTTTCCCCAGGCTTGTCTTTGAGATTATGTTGTAGGCACTTCCGGAAGATCAGGTCTGTACAGTTGGGAGGTGTTTTCCTTGTCCCAGATGGGTGTTTCTCTTCTTCACTGAAACTGCCTCCATGAGTTCATTCAGCTGTGGAATAGTTTCACTTGCATCATCTCCACAGAGCCATTTTAATGCCTCACAAAGGGGACCTGTGTGTAGATATTTATTTATTTAGACATTTATTTTTCCTTAAGTCCATTCATGGATTCTGATCACTCAGTTGGTCAAGTTGGTTTTTCCTGAGGTTTGTACAATGTTTTTCTATGCACATCTTTATCTCAACAACATAAGGAACACCCTTATCAAACAAGGACATCTTCTATGAGGTTGTCATTTAAGAAATGTCCTTCCCACCATCATGTGAAACCTAGCTGGCTTGATGACATCTTAGAGGACGGAAAGTCACTGCTCATTAGTAGGGAGTATCCCACCTCCAGTACTACTCTATCAAAAGAAAAGATCTTCCAGCAAAAAAATCAGTATTTTGCATCTATTGAAACTTTCTCTGTGAAAAAATGAACAGCTGTATCAGCCCCCAGACTAATAGTCTAGGCAATCAAAACAGGCATGGATGTCATCTTGCTTCCAGACTGGCCCGTCAGTTCACTTAGATCCTTGTGTGGCAGCAGAAGGCATAGTTTCTCAGTCACAGGCTATCTGGGGCTAAAAATCAATTGTTTTCATCTGTGTTTCACTAAATTTCTATGTAAGCACATGAGCACATTCTTCAGGACTGTTGTGATCTATGTAGTCACCTACCCAGTTACCAGTGTTGGAGAAAAGTCCATGCTGGGTCAAAAATGTAACAAGAAACTAGGAATTTTTAGATTGAAACATCTTGGATTTGCAGCTTAGTGCAATCATAATGGTGATAATGGAGAAGATTTGGAAGTTTGGGGTTGTTTGGCTCTTTTATTATTTCCCAGAATTTAGTTTTGATTCACCCTCCCTGGGAAGAGCAGATTGAGGCTGCTAATGCACAAGTGGTAAAAACTATCTGAGAGAAAGTCAGGTTTGTGTTGCTGCTGTAACCACTCTGATCTAACCATCCCAGCTCCTCAAAACAGCAGTTTCTGATTGCTTCTTCTGGCTGCTGGTCTGAGATCTTTGTGAGAACTGCATGCTCTGCACTTGCCAGTAAATGAACAAAAACTGAATGACCTGGATGTAAAATTCACCCACCATGTTCACTTCAAAACAGACAATACAAATGCAGGTTCTTTAGGTAGCATTTATCTTATGACACTCAAAAGATCACAAATGAAGATATTACTTTTTGCTTTAGATATGTGTATACCACAGCCTTTCTACAATGACAAGCTTAGCTAGACAGACCAGACTGTGGAAGCCTGATAATATTTGGAGACATATTTAGCTCAACTGTAAATGCCCTAGGCAAATTGACTTTGCTCACCTGTTAGGAATGAAATGAGCTGTGTAACTCATTAGTTCTTCCAGCCCAGATGCACAAAAGACAGCAATCTGCTGTGCATCTGATCTGGGTATTATACAGTGAACAAAGTCCACCTGAAATTTTTCAGTATTCACATTTGGCAAGTATCAGAGCTACTGATATCATGTATCTTAACCCCTGTTTCATATGGGAATACTTTTCATATATATTTCCACTTTTTTCAGAACACTTAGGAATGATTCCCAGGAATCACCAGTAATCATGTCCCATGACGAACTGCAAGAAATTTACTGAATTCAGCCTTATGAGGGTTCATTTACCATTATCATTATTAACACAGTTTTATTTTAATTGCTACTTAAAGGAGCAACTAGTCAAGTACAAGCTATGTTCAGTTTTAAGAACTGGTGAAAGTACAAGGGAGAAATGTACAGGAGTCAGAAGGGAGCACACTCAGCGATACAAGCAAACACAGAATCCCTGTGTCCCAGGGACTGACTGAACAGCATGAAAGGTCCTGGAGAGAAGAGATTCTTGGAGCAGGTGGTATCTTGCAGCTTCAGCTCAGCATGCATAGCAAGATAAATTCCTCTGGCAGCTAGCTCCTGGCTGTGCCTTTTACAACTTCTGGACTGCCAGGCCACATCTTAGCTGGAAAGTTCTGGGATCATCTGGATCTGTTCCCCAGGGCCAGCCACCCAATCATATCCCAGACAAACTCATTTTGGAACTGGGAGACATCATCTCCTGAGCAATGCGTGCAACCCCTCTTTTGACTTCGCCATGCCCTTGGTCTCACTCATCCACTCTGGAGCTGCAAGATCTACCCAAGCCTACGAGGGAAATCTGCCTGTCTCACAGTGGTGACCAAGTAACACATTACAGTAACAATACCAGACTCAGGCAATGACAATACTCATCACAGCCCCGAAGACTTACAGAAGAAATGGGGTTTCAGATATGCCTCTACCCAGCCACAGGCACTTTGGGGTTTAGCTGCACTTGTGTCCAACATGGACAGAGGAAAACAGGCTGTGTGGAAAAAAAAATGTCACCCATCTCCTCTCCCTGTCCTTTTCACTGTCAAAGTGCCTATTCATATCAGTATCCACTTGCTGCTGACCTTTTGCCAGCAACAACCTACTTCCCAGCTGTCCCAGCCTACTCAGCTGGGTTTTCAGGCTCACTGCCTATGGCTCCCTCACCCCAGCCCAAACTACAGAAGAAACTGATGCAATTCTGTTTACCAGAAGTCCAGTGATTTCCATTTTTTGGCTCTAATGCCCTTACCAACCATCTGAGGACTGTTAGTGTTTGTTATCCCATGTGGTTCTGAGACTTAAAAGAAATCTGAGGAATCTATTGCTCAGCAGGTTTATCATAACATGATAGTCAGCTGAAGATCCCAGGAGGGCAAAGAAATTTCTCTGAAGAGCGAATCTCTTCTGACACAATTCTTCTATTACTTTGGGTAAAGGCACTTTCACCAAGGCCAAATATATGCAGTGTGTTCCACTGGGAAATGAAGAGTGTATGTCCCTGTCATTTCCAGTATTATGTCTTTTCTCTTGGCAGTTTGTATGATTCTCTGGGGATATCTAGATTGCTAACTCTCCTGTTCTCTTCTGCCACTTTCCCAGCATATCATTACAACCTAGCACTCGTTGCTCTTATCTGTTGGCCTGCCCAGTTCCCACCCCACCGGACACCTCCCTTTCCAGGTCCGTGCCCCTTTTTCACCTGCCGATCTGGTTCCTCCACGCCTCCCCCAGTATTTCCTTTCTGCTCCCAATTTCTTTGCAAAAGTGATGCTTTAACCGTCTCTCTCCCACGGTTTTCCATGCCGGCCTGGCGCCCTGCCCCAGCATCCCCCTTCTCCCGTCCCAACCCTACACTTGTTGCCCGCGGGGGGATGTGGACGCCGGGCACGGGCTGTAGCCCCAGGGCGGCGTTCCCTGGGCGCTCGGCGCGGCGGAGGAGGGCCCGTCTGGCCGCGCACATGACGGCACGGAGGGAGGGCGGCCCCGGCGGGCGGCTCGGCCGCGCCACCGCCCAGCGGGCGGCAGAGGCGGCCCCGGCGCGCACCGGCGGCGGCGGCGGCAGGGCCGGGGCAGCGGGAGCAGCGGGAGCAGCCGGGGCAGCGGGGCCGCGGAGCCACGGCCGGAGCGGGGCAGCGCGGTGCTGAAGGGACAGCGCCCGCCCCGCCCCGCCCCGCCCGGGCAGCCGGCGGAGACCACGGCGCGGAGCCCCGGGAGCGGGGCGGGGGTACCCGGCTCCCGGCCCCCGCCCGGAGCGGCGGGCGCGGGGGCTCCGCGCTGCCCCCGCGGCAGCGGCGCCCCGGGCCCCGGGCAGCGCCCGCCGCCGCCCGCCCGCCGCGCCGATGCCGGGCGTGGGGGCGATCGGGGCGCGGTGCAGGCACCGGCCGCGCAGGAGCCCCAGGAAAAGCCCCAAGGCGGAGCCGGGCCAGGCCGGGGCCGCCATGGACGCGGCGATCTGGATCTACCAGTTCCGGCTGATCGTGCTGGGAGACTCCACCGTGGGCAAGTCCTGCCTCTTGCACCGCTTCACCGAGGGCCGCTTCCCGGGGCCGCTGCACTCCGACCCCACGGTGGGGGTGGACTTCTTCTCCCGGCTGGTGGAGATCGAGCCCGGCAAGAGGGTCAAGCTGCAGCTCTGGGACACGGCGGGGCAGGAGCGATTCAGGTACAGGACCTGGGATTTTACCCACACCTCCTCCCGCCCGCTCCCCAAACCTGCCGACCTCCGGGCACACCCTGCTGTCCTCCTGGCTCTGTACCCTCCTCATCCGACACATCTCCAGCCCCAAAGACTTTGCCTTGCCCCCTAGCACATTTCCCTGCACACATTTGGTTGCTGTGCCCCAAAGAGTCCTCCACCCCATTGCCTGCCAATGGTCCTAGCTGTGTGGCCCACCATCCTTCTTGCCCCACTGCCCTCAAGTTCCTTCCCAGGAGTTTCCTTCCCCACTCTTTTCCTTCAGACACACCAGGGAACAGCTACCCTTCTCCTCCCAGCTTTCACTATCGGTAACAAGTGGCCTTGTCCTGTTTCTTCTTCCCTCCTTCATCTTTCCCTGAAGTCCTGGACCTAACATAGCAATCCCTCCTCCACGTTTTTTTCTTTCTTTGCTGCAAGAGGCCTCTGCCTAACTCTGCATTTCTTACTTTGTCATCACCTCCAAACTCATCTTCCCCTGCAGTATTTCGCTCTGCCATTAACTCTCCCGTGCAATCTGGGGACCAGGCCACCTCCCAGCTCTTCCTCCTTCCAGCACAGCAACATTGTCTGCAACAGTGCAGCCGTGGCAGTATGAAAGCCACTGGGCAGCCAGCTACAGTCCCTTACTAGTGTTTTATCTGCCTTCTGCACCTGCTGTGCACCGATTGTTGCCAGAAGTCTTCCATTTATAATGTAGCTAAACCAGCTCAAATGCATCACTGAGTATTAAATACTCTGCTTTCTCCCCTCTGTTACAAACAGTAGCAAAACTACCCTCTTTTCCTTCCCCAGAAAAGTCTCAGTCGTTTCCTGGTTTACGAGTTGATACTGTCACTCACTCACTCTTGTGTCTCTGTTATACCTGTAGCGCTTGCCATTTCAGGCAAGTTGTGCATGGATTTTAGTTTGGACTTGGGATTCAATAGGTATGAATTCAGGGCACAGGCAAACATATAGGCCATCCCCATGTACCTGACCCACACACCTGTTGTTACTGGAATGCTAGCAGGAGGATTGAAATGGGCACCTTCACTGGCCAGAATCAATTCCTCTGTACTCCCTGTCTTCTGTTGCAACAGTTGTGCAGATTCCCACACTCAGCTCAAGAGGTGGGATTGCACTGTTTTACTGGGGGACAACAGCTTCTTTTTTTTTATAATAAGCATTAGAGTGAAACAACAAACAACTTTCCTGACAACTTCAGATGTATTTTTGCAGGTAGACTTCTGAAGGGTTAGCAAAGAAATTAACAGTGTTAATGAAAAACTCTTAGCATTTTTCCCCCTTTTTGTGCATTCCAGACAGAATGTAGAATACTTGTAAATAAGTGACTAAGAGTGTATATCTTTATTTTGAATTTGCTGACAAATAGCCAGGATGGCCAATGACAAGACACTCGACTGAAAGAAATGCAAATGCACAGAACCTTACATACATTTAAAATCAAATGATGGCAATCCTTTAACCCGGGAATGTTCAGGGAATATATACTGATGAGTCATGCAGTCAGCTGCTCTTAAATTGTTTTTTCTAATACTCAGAAGGTACAACCTGAAGAAAATAGTTTTAAATATTTGCATTTGTTTTTCTGCTAAGAGTTTCTTGTCAGCTGGTGTACTAAATATCATAGTGTTTATTGTATAGTCTGTTTTACGTTTAGTCAAATAAATGATGAATATTTTACAATGTTACACCACAGGTTACAATGTTGCATTCTGTTCTCTGCTAATGGAGAACACTACAGATCACAAGCCAAGATGATCATAGGGAAGAGCTAAGTACTCCAAGAAGTTATTTAATACTGGGGAACACCAAGCAATTTGCAGTTCTGATTTCCAGTTCTGCTCTGGCTCACTTACATTGGGATTTTAGAGGAGGTAAAACCTGTCTCTAAAGCTCTCTGGGGAGTTCCCTGCATGCAGGGCAAACTACTGGCTGCATAATAACACCCTTCTTTTGGTCCCAGGGTGTCATTTGGTCCCTGGGAATGTCATTGGGGACATTCCCAGGCGAAAAGGAAGGTGTGACACCCCTGCCATCAGACTCTTTTGGAAGATGTCATGTACTTCCTTGGAGGAATTATTTGGGAAAAATTTTTACATGTCTCTAGTTCATTGATGATTTTGTAATTGAACTGGATTTCATGCATTGACTGAGAAATCATCTTTAACATGCCTTGAAATAGCAGCTCTTGAATATATTTATTTTGACATCAGTCAGGCATCACCAAGCAGAATCTCCCATTGTCTGAGGTGCCACATGGACAATAACAACATAATCAGTAACAACACCTTTAACATCTTACTAGAATAAGAACCTAAAGACTTGCTTAGTGTAGACTCAGGTCTTTAATGCAGATTAAAGTAAATGAAGGTCACATCTTCAGTTTCTTTCTATCTTCAGATCAGTCATTTAGAGCAATCTGCTACTTTGTCTGTGTTTTACATCATCTACTTTGCTATGGTTTTTGTTTGTTTAATTTTCCCATATTTAAATCCAATAGTATATTTAAATCATGAAACCTCCAATGCTATAAAATTCTTGGTAGTGGTGCTAAGACTGAGAGTTTACCCATACATTTCAGTATGGGTAAAGTATTGTGGAGATACTTCCATTAACCCACTTTTTAGTTGACCAGGATATTAGATACATTCTGATTCTAGTACATCTTCAAAATAAAACACTATCCTATTCTTTTTCAGTGAGCAGTATGTCTTTTCAAAATTAATACTACTACAATATAGTCTTTAGTCATAGTATAAACGTAACTCTTCAAAATTAGATAAAGCTTTTATGAAAGTTTGGTTCATCTGGTAAAGACCAGTAAGATCATAATGAAAAAGTAACACTGTGACTGACTTTAAAGCCTCCCTAAAGCCATAGTCTGATGTGATTATACAAAGAATCATAGAATCATAGAATATCCTGAATTGGAATGGACCCACACGGATCATCTAAGTCCAACTCCTGGCCCTGCACAGGATGACCCCAAGAATCACACCATGTGACAAAGAACATTGTCCAAATATACTTCTTTAACTCTGTCAGGCTAGTGCTGGGACCACTTCCTTGGGCAGCCTTCCCAAACGCTCTCTGGGTGAAGAACCTTTTCTTAATATCCAACCTAAACCTCCCCTGACACAGCTTCAGGCCATTCCCTCTGATCCTGCCACTGATCACCACAGAGAAGAGCCTGCCCCTCCTCTTCCCCTCACAAGGAAATTGCAGACTTCAATGAGGTCTCTCTTCAGTCTCTGCTTCTCCAGGCTGAACATACCAAGTGACATCAGTCACTCCTCATATGGTTTCCCATCAAAGCCCTTCTCCATCTTTGTTGCCCTCCTCTGGACACTCTCCCCAGTTTAATGTCTTTCTTATACTGTGGCACCCAGAACTGCCCCCAGCACTGGAGGTGAGGCTGCCCCAGCTCAGAGCAGAGCAGGACAATCCCCTCCCTTGCCCAGCTGGCCATGCTGTGCCTGATGTCCCCAGGACAGGGCTGGCCCTCCTGGCTACCAGGGCACTGCTGGCTCATGAAGTGTAAGAAGATTTTAAAAAACCACATAACATTATATTGTATGTATCGATGTTTCTTTAAAAAAAATTGTATTGCTTTTTTTCCTTGAGTTGCTGTTATACAAATCTTTTTTTCTTTGTAATGAGAAAACTAGTTTCAAATTATACATATCAGAAGTACAGAAAAAATTACTGCTGTCTCTCCAAAATATTCACCCAGTTTTTGTGATGTACAGTACAAAGTTACAGGATACTTTTTAGTCATCTCCATTAAAAGCAATACATACACATAATTCAATATAATGGCTTAGATCATCAGCTACTGTAATTTAGCACATCTCTGCAGAAGGGACTTGCAAGAGATGGGGTACTGACTGCTGTGTATGAGCATCCAAAAACACACAGAGGGCTGTGTTTCACTACTCCAGTTCATAGGTACATGATATAACACCTTTTTATACAGAAATACTTGGCAGATGATACGTTGCATTTTTAATACTACCCTGCTTTCTTTCCTAGCTAATGCATTTTTTTGTTTTCAAGGTTTGGGGTGAGGGCAGGGTTGTTTGGGTTTTTTGTTTTGTTTTGTTTTAAATGAAAGTAGGTTGTATTAGCTTTCACTTCTCCATATCAAATCCCATTTTTGTCATCCACATTTACTAGAACTACCTGAATTATTTTTCTGCCTTCATTTGTGTTTGCAGACACTCTAGAGGAAAAAGAAATAGTTAAGAAAACCAGAAACAGATCCCTATGGCACCTGTATTTAATACTTCACAAAATGTGACACCCCTCACTTAAGGTCTTAAACAATTTTGTGAGACAGTGTGCCATTTTTCATATCTAGGCCTTTTGAATTAATCTGAGGTTAAGATCCTGTTGTCTTCACATTCAGAGAGACACTGCATGGACTCTATTTCTGGGAATGTAGAAAAGATCTTTCTAAGCATTAGGAGAAACAGTCCCCCCCTCTTATCTAAATAAAACCATTTCAAATGCTGTTTGCTGTGGCTAAATGAATTTAGATATGCCAAGAAATCTAAGTCTTCTTTATCTGTGCACTTACCTATCTGTAATAGGACTATTGCTGCTAATCATACTTCTGTTCAAATTGTTATCAAAAAACTCTATGAAATGTGATGAACTAGGAACTGGAGTGACCTACTGTTATACAAAGTTGTGCTATTGTGTGCAGTTCATCCTGCTTCCTAAAGTTTTGAGGTTTTGGCATCAGCATCCTCTTCATAATCATGAGATAAAATTGAATTAATTCTTAGCTTAGGTTATGATTTCAAATAATAACTGTTTAGAGATTGTGCTTCTCATTTCATTTGGAGGATACTTATATATACACTAGTTATATATTTATGGTAGCAACAAGTGCTTGTGTACATTCCTTGGCAGGCTGTCACTTCCTTTAAAATGTCTCTTCTCACCTTCTCCATTCTCTCCTACTGCTCATGATTAGAGACTTAAAATAGTTGTTTAGTTCCTGCATCTTTCACTCTCTCTCTCTACATTCTAAATTTTTTTCCTAGTTCTAGAGCATATTAAATCTTTTTTCAACCAGAAGAAGAGTTTCCTACTTCCAAAATTCCTTCCAGTGAATGCTCTGGATCTCAGAGGGCTCAAAAGTAGAAAATAACTCTTGCCAGCCTTCATAGCAAAAAATTGTGAATGTATAAAATATAAAGGGCTTTTGAACCTCTGTGTGAGAGAGATGCTGGAGGTAGATGTGTCCCTTGTCTGTAATAACTGTGTGTTTGCCCTGCTCACTAAAATCTTTTGGACAGTTTTGTTCAGGGAGTTTCCTTTCTCTGCCTGCTACCTGTTGACTTCTGCAAGCACAAAGAGTTATGATTATGTATATAAACATTCTTTTAAAGAATGTTTCTGTAAGGAATGCAAAAGGATATGCTTGAACATTGGCAAGTTTGGGCTCCAGGTTTCTTGGCATATGTGTACATATTTCAGTCTGAAATAATTGATCAGAACAAAGTGAAGTGCTTGTTTATGTGAAGCTGAAAGATTCAGATTTTACACTAAAAGTATATATCTTTCCTTCTGTGAACATGTCCCACAGTTTGCTAATAAAGACCACTTTACAGAACAATTCAGCATTCAATATTTTCCATAGAGGTGTTTGGTTCAGGAATGCTTAGAAAGTGAATTTTGAATGTAGGAAAAAAATAGTAGTCTAGTAGATCAATTAATAAATTTCAATCGGCTTTAAAAAAGAAAAGTTATTTAATAAAACTTATAAAAGATAAAAACACACAGCCATATAGAAAAGTAATCACTTATGAATAAAGTGAAAATGCATTTTAATTTTTCTCTTTTTTTCCCTTCATAGATCAATAACACGCTCTTATTATCGCAATTCTGTGGGTGGCCTACTGGTATTTGACATCACAAATCGACGATCTTTTGAACACGTGAAGGACTGGCTGGAAGAAGCAAAAATGCACGTGCAGCCCTTTCAGATTGTGTTCCTGTTAGTAGGACACAAGTGTGACTTAGTGTCACAGCGCGAGGTTACAAGAGAAGAAGCTGAAAAACTGTCATCTGACTGTGGTATGAAATATATAGAAACTTCAGCAAAAGATGCCACAAATGTTGAAGAGTCCTTTACAATTCTTACACGAGACATCTATGAACTCGTAAAAAATGGAGAAATCTCAATACAAGATGGATGGGAAGGTGTCAAGAGCGGCTTTGTTCCAAATGTTGTGCATTCATCAGAAGAAGCTGTAAAGCCCAGGAGACAGTGCATCTGCTGAGTTTGTAGCATGCCAAAGAGCCCATGGGGTGTTTAGAAGATGATGCCAATCTAAATGACAGAAAAATAATTTTGAAACAATATTAGATCATGGCATAGCTGAATCATAGAATGGTAATTTGGTTTTGTATCCTTCTGTCTAGGCTATAATCCATAACACTTCAAGTGCTTTTTTTCTTTACAGAGTACAATAATTTTGTGTGGTCTTCAGGAAAAGAAATTATATATTGTTAAAGGGAAAACTAATTCTATAGCAAGACACTGAGAAAGTGCAATAATCATCATGACAACATCCTCGGTTGGGCTTTGTATTTTGAATACTGTTTAAAATCAAGTCTTGTTAGATAAGAATCAGATGAGCTCATTACTTTTGTTCATCCTGCCTTAGCTTTAGACAAGAAAATATTATACTTTTTTAATGTGATTCTTTACTCAAGTGCAGGGTTGCTAATGACCATTAAAGTTTAGAATGCTGAAAGATAACTCTAAGGAAAGCAAACTGAGAGATTGCTCTAATAACGAACATTTTTGCTATGACAATGGATACAAGCCTTACTAAAGAAAAAGAATGTTTTAGAAAAGATGATTTATTTGTATACAAAAATGAGGAATAGAAACAATGGAATTTATTATTAAATATTTTCTGAATTGCCAGTGAAACTAAACATAACATCACATATGATCCAGCTGTTATTTGACTTGTATACAAAACAGCTTCCCAACCACTGGAGTTACATTTCAGCGGCCAGATCCTTAGCTGGGTAATTATCATTGTCACACTGATGCCTATGGAATTACAGTAATTTACACAAACAAATTCCATATTAGCTTTAAAAAATAAACCTACTTCTAACTAGAAGTAAAAGAGGTTAAAAAGTGCTGCAACCCATGGGAACCCAGGCCTTACATTTGAATAGGGCAAGGACGGTTTTATTCTTAGCCAGCAAATGTTAAACTGTTGTTTAAAAATGGAAGATTTTAAACTAAAACCATTACAAATAGAGCATTTGGAGAGGGAAGAATTTCTAAAATAATGCTCATCTACAGAGAGCAACGTTAGAGAACTCCTATTCTAAGAAAGAAACTCAAAATAGCTTTTAGTAATGACAACAATAGGAGAAATCTGTGATCATGTAGCATTTTACTTGGAGTCATCTTCCTGCTCCTCTGAATATAACATACACTAGCTTTATGCAAACTAGGTCTAGCACGTAAATACCAAATAAATCTATTTCTATTTTATTGTAGTAGTATAAATGATGACTTGATCTCCAGAGTTAATAAACATCTACAGTTTATCTGGCATACTCATAACCACCAAACATCAAGCCAGTTATCTTCACGTGAAAGTGTGTTATGTACAAGTCTCCTTTTTCAAGATCAGGCAACAAGTCTATCTAATCTAGTTTTCTTCTTCAACAAGCATATGATTGGTTTTCTCTCAGGTTACTTTTACATTCTCTTACAATCCATTTTCAAATAGTTTGTAGTATGGGGACAGGTTGTTTGGTTCCAGTTACTTTATACATTTAGGGCAACTAAAATCATTGACTTAAAAGGGAACTAAAAGTTTAAGTTTTTCTAAAGCTTGAGTCTTACTTGCACTGAGGCACAGTTACACTATCATGGAAGGATACAGAGGCCTTAATATAAACAGGAATCAGCCTTAATTCATTACCAAATAGAACAGTTAATTCTAGTCTCAGCATGCCACAGAGTAATTGCTGTGAGCCTGGTTCTCTATTAAACTACATGTATTGAGACCAAATCAGCTTTGTTTGGAGGGTATTTTAAGCCCTTTTTACAAAGTAAACATGACTACAGATGCCAAAAGGTCGTGAAGAATCAGGCAGTGTCAAATGCACTGATTCCCATATATGAGGCTTATGTTGTGCATCTCAGAAGAGCTTTTTGATGTTTAATTAATTTATTTAATTAAATAAATCATTGACTGAGGAGTCAACAGACCCAAAGTCTACCACTGGTTCACTGTGTATTTCTGAGCAAGGCGTTTGCAGATTTTGTGCTTCACCTTCTGTATCTCAAATATGGAGATGATTGTTCTTCCTCTAATTCACAAAGACTGCTGAAACCAAATCAGTCTGTATGACCTTCAGTCCTGGACTCTGTCCTCTGTGTGCTACCTGGTTTTGAGTGTTTAGCACCATGGGATATGGATACTGGTTTCTTCTGACATACCCAAATAATAATAATTAAAAAAAAAATTAAAACAGGCTTATAAGTGCCAGATATTGCTGTGAATCTACATTTCATTGCATATTTCATTATTTTTAGATTAAAATATTGTATCTTAATTTTTTCTTCCTGAATACTCTGGAGCCAATGAGCTTTCCATTCTGTATTAAAAAATAGGTTGTACTGTGGGGAAAAGGGCTGGGAGTGGACGGGAGGTATGCACAGAGAAATAAACAATCATCAGAACAGAGCCTTAATCTCTGTTGTCAATGTTGTACCTGTGGTGTCACATTTATTACACTGGGAATAGAGTTTTTAACCAGATTCAATTGTGTAAGGAACTAGTATTGGCAATGCAACTAGAAGAGACGTTCACTACATTTTAAAGTACTGTGCACATGGTTGTCTTATTTGTAATTCCTAAAAATGTAGGTTAACATGTACTTTCAAACATTGTCTGTCTTTATGATATATTAAACCACTACTATATCTTCTCACTACATACTTGCAGTTGATAGAAATGTCTGATAAATTGATAATTTGTCAAAATGCATTATTTTCTTTTCAGATGCTTTGCAACATGATATGTAAGTAACAGCTTGAATAGGCTATAGAATGGGTTATAGTTCACTGCATGCGTATTCTTTTTCCCCCCAAGGACACATGAATATTGACAACAGAATTAAAATCCCAGAAATTACAGAAATTAGATAAATCTTACTTGGTAGCCAAATTAAAAAATAGAAAATATTTAATAAGAAAACACAAACTTTGCAAATTAAGATTTGGTCAGTCTCAGTTAGGAAATGGAAAATGTTGAAAAACCTTGACAGAGGTTTTATTTGGATTCATAGGCCTGGAAAATGAATGGATAAAAAGTATCCATTCTGTATAAAAGTATTTAAAATGTTTTAACTTTCATTGCTTTTAAGTCTGATAAAAAAGAGTAAATATCTTCCTCTACTCATTAAAATACTTTACATGTGAATTCTTAAAATATTTTGGCTTGCTCATAATTGTATTTGTCCCATGTAAGAAGCAGAAACTAGCCTCATACCTTAGGAATCCACCAAGGAAAATATTTAGAGGTGGAAAATACTAATTTTTTTTTCATTTATGCCTTCAGTATGGAATAGACTCACTGATCTAACCTCAAACTGGTGACTGTCCTGTGCTCACAGAAAATGATGCAGGCTTGACTGAGCCCCCAGGCACACTGTGCTGCCCTGTGCTGAGGTCCATTCTACCTCAGAGGAACAGCTACTGGCACCCAAGCCTCTGGCTGAAAGCGAGGGTGGGTGGATCCCCATGATCACAGATATTTTAGTCTCAGCATTTCAGCTCCCTTAGGGAGTACATGCTTCATTGCCCTCTTTTTACATAATTAACATCCAGGAAGAGTGCTTTTTTCCCTCACTGAAGACCCTGGCACAATGGGAGCTCCTCCAAGTCTCCACCTTTTCTTTTTACACAGAGCTGGCACAGCAATCTCTGCAACCCTTATTCAGTCTTTAAGAAAAAGAGAGAAGGCTGAGGGTTTATTCTCTACATGGGCATGGAACCTTACTACAAACATGGTGGACTGTTTAAGAAATCATTAAATAGCAAAAGCTTGTGTTGCTCATTTCTCAGAGTCTAGAGACTATTTTTCAAATAAATGAATAAAATTAAAATTCTAAAAGAGGAATCACCCATCACCCACCAAGGATATTGGGAGTAGCAGGTTCTTTATGGAAGGGTAGGTAAATCTTCATTTAAACTCAAACTGAGGAATTCAAACTCCCAATCCCAAGCTGCTAGAGTGAATCACTGTCTTCGAAAGTATTTAATTTGTTCACTTCTCAGAGAAAGTAACATTTTAGGCTGGGCCTGAGTTATGCAGGGATGGATTCTCAGTGTGTAACCAGCAGAGATGACTGCTCCCTGGGAGCAGTGCTGGGAGCCAGCTGACCCCCAGCAGCCTCACAGGCTACAAGGGCAGCTCAGACAGATTAACTGCTCACAGGCTGCCAAAGGCTCACCTTGCAGCTGAAGAGCTTCTACAGAAAGGTAACAGTAGAAGTAGCAAACCTGAAATCTGTGCATTGTAAATAAAAGCAATGTCTAGGTAAAGAAACTGGCATTTCAGCTATAGTTCAATTACTGCCATTCCTCACTGCCGCAGCTTCAAATCTGTGCAACCTATGCAAACTGAGTTTTCCTGCTCCATGAAAATTGTGGAAGGATTAACCGAGCCTTCTGTAGCAATAAAGTCAGTCATCAGAGAGAGGGCTGCACAAGATAAGAGTGAAAGATAATTTCTTCCATCCCTGCACAGTCCTAGGAGAGAAGTGAGACTAACCACTGCCAGAGCCCTTAAGACCCTGTAGAAATATTCATCACTGTAGTGGGACTTTTGGGATGAACAAAAGCTCCAAGGACCTGGAGTTGGCACAGAGGTGCAGGATGGATTGGGCATAACTCTGTGCTGGCACTATGTCTACACTGCGTAGTATCTACATTGCAGAAAGGCAAATGTCTACATTGCAGGCTTTTTCCCCTTTCACCTTCTCCCCCATGTGGTTTCTTTACAGGAAGGGACTGTCAGAAGACATATCTGTCACCAAAGTGTGACAGTGAGCAGGGCAATAGTTGAAAATTTTAGTGGTAGTTGCTAAGTATTAAGGTACTAAAACTGAGGGGAGGAATTGTGGAAAATATTCCAGTCATAATCTTAGTAATAAAAACCTTTCAGGGCTGGCACTGCTGTGCAGAACTTTTGAGAATTATCCATTTTGGTTAAGTTTTCAATGCCAAGGAAATAGTTCAGCTATTTAGTAATAATTTATATTAGTCTGTCATTTAAAAACAATTACTGCATATTATTAAGGGAGAAAAGTCTTCTCTGTGCAGGTCATTTTAGTAATTTTGCTGACATTCAGCTTGTGTTGTATGTTTTAAAAGAACAAGCTATGCCAGGACATAACTTTAAAATACACAAGTCTCAAATCCCATTAATCAGACCATAGAAATGCACAGTTCATTTTACTGGGATTTTTCTCAGCTCAATTCTCTGTGGAAAAGGGTCTAATTCTCAGAGAAGGTTTTAAAACAAAAGAGAGGCAAAGCTTACTGAGCACCGAAAAAGAGATGCATATGTGAACAAGTGTCAGAAAACTAGAACGTGTTTTTTCTTGTGGTATCCTCTTTCACTCTACCATGCTTCACAGCCGAACCGTAGCTCCCTGAGTCCATAGTGAATGGAACAGTAAATTTCTAGCTGTCCAAAAAACACTGGGAGATCAAATGTAATTCCCCACAGCAGTTCTCTGCAGCTCTGTGCTTGGGTGAGGAACAATGGCCACATTCTGCCTAACACATGCCATGTGCTTCTCTGTGTCCCACAAGGAATTTGGCCTCAACAAAACCCCTCCCGCAGGTTCTGCCTGCAAACAGTCACTCTGCACCACCCCACACCATCCTCAGTGACACTCAGGATAAAAAGTGTAAGGTTTTCCCGCAGGGAAACTATGAGGGAATAATCAAAAAATACATCAGAGAAAAACAAACATCAGGGAGAGAGGTTATTAAGCTAAAGGACAATGTTGGCATGAGAACAAAGGGGTCATACTGAGATGCACAGCATAGGTGGTTCTGGTGACGCTAAGATAGCAAAGCCTTGGGCCGCTTTAAGTGAAAGTAACAGTAATCTTTACTGCCACATGCAGGCAATTTCTCTAGAATGCCATTGTTATTAACCGAAAAGGTGATGTGAAGCCCAGACACTAAACACCAGAAGTGCTTGCTTACTTGTTGAAATGGAAACAAACACAGAAGAAGTTTGGTCACTGACAGTGCTTCTTTTTTCAGCTACAGGTAGATATCTGAGTGTTCTTGCCCTTTTAAAAGGATTGTCTTTGGTGGCTCACGGCCCATTTTGTGCTTGAGGTCATTGTGATGGACCACAGCAGTGATAAACAAGAACTTCCCACTAAAAGAAAAACTTAATGTAAAAAACTACTGAATATAACTAGTTTGATGGGAAAAGGGTTTAAAATGGACTAACATTTTATGTTTTTTCCATTCATGGACTAAGTGAAGATTAGAAGAAACTATGTTCATCTTATTGGTTCATCTTATTGGTTTCAGGGCATTAGAACAGATCATAGAAACACATATTTCTCTCTGATGCAATTCTTTCAAAGCCTGGAATCGGTTCACTCCAAGACATCTAGAACATTATGACGGTATTAATTTCACTGATCATCCAAATCTTAATGAGCTGTTCCTTGCAAATCACTTTGAAGCAGAGCACATGTCTGGGATTGTCATTCCCTCTGCCTTTTACAATTCACGCAAAGGATTAAAACTGTAGGTCAATGTAGTATCAATCAATAATTAATATCTTCATTACCAGCAGAATTTAATAATAATCAATTTGTAATAGAATTAAAGCAATTAAAACAATATTATGTAACACTGAGCACTGTCAAAGCAGCCTGAAGTGGTATTAAAATAATATAAAACCTTAAGACTCATAGATGGCTTTACTTCCCAGAAAATTCATGCACAGGTCTTCAGGGAAAAAAAAAACCAACAAACCCAACAATTACAATCATTGTGTTAACATGCAAAATGAGATGCACACTATTTTTAATATCAGTAAAAAGTACCAGTGTTTCCTTGTCTCTCTGCTTCTCAGATGTTCAAGTGCTCCTTATTCCTTGGCTAGCCTCTTCAGAACTATTGCACAAGAGCGTATTTGGGCAGGATGCACGAACTCTCATACTCAGTACAGTCATTGCTGACCCATCCAGGCCAGCAGCATAAATGTTACATAATGTCTACCAGGTGCCTAAGGGGACTTAGACCAGACCATGAAAAGTACACTGGTGCTCTTGCATCCTGGGTACGCCCACATTTTTGTGGCAATATTTGGTAAGTTTGGATGAAAAGTGCAAATACAGAGAAATCTATCATTTTCAAACATAGCATTTTAAAACACTGCCCAACTTCATTTAGCTTCAAAGTTGGTTAAGCAAAATTTGCAGTTATAGCATTCTAATGATTTGTGTTGCGGTTTTGCACTCTAAGCTTTGCATCAAAGGGACCTGAGATGAAGTTTTCTATAGTAGTTCATTTTCTGGATCTATGTATCAAAGGCAGCTTATAAACATCACTGAATTGTGGCATTAAGAGCAAATATATATTTAAAAAGAAACAAACAGGAAATGAAAAGAACAAAAAATATCAAATAATTGGAAATGCTCACTTTTTTTTAAGGATTTGGGGAAAAGAGAATGAATCTGTTCATAGAGTAGTGGCTCAAAGAAATGGCTGCCTCCATGTCACATTCTGTAGAATATTTACCTGTATCTCAGCTTCTCTGGTACTTACATATCTGTAATGTAATACACAGACAGGGCAGTGGAGAGGCTGAAGCACAAACGCACAATGCACACATTTTACTGCCCATGCTGGAGGCCTCCTAACTTCAGCACTGTTGAAGAATATATGTGCAAAAGAAAGTGCATAATACAATTGAATATAAAAATAATAAAGCCTTAATATGACTATCATAATTTATTCATTTAATAAGGCTACAGGCTACATTTGGTCACCATTATCAAAAGTTCCACAACATTTCTTAAATATTTTGTCACAGCTTTTCTTATACTTCAGGGTCCCTATCCCCAGGAATATGAATTTATCTTCAAATCCTGTGCCTCAGGAGAAGCAAAGAGAGGACTGATATCCCTGGTGGCCAGTGGTGTGGCTGTCCATGCTAATGACTCAGGGCAGGCCAAGTTGAACAGGAAGCATCAGCTCTCAGGGCTCTGAGCCTGTGTGAAAAGCTTGGTGAAATTGTCTTCAAGGTAAATTTTTAGGCAAAGGCTAAATGTTTTAAGAGAAAAGTGAGATTTTGTCTTATATAAAGAAATCCCGAAATTTTCCAAATCCTTCTCAAAAGGTGCCTAAATGCAAACTTTTCCTACTAAATATTCCCTTGTGCTGGACTTTGATGAACCTTCTAACTCTAAAGATGCTGTGATCACAGAATCAGAGAATGGGTCAGATTGGAAAGGACCACAGGGGGTCATCTGGTCCAACCTCCCTGCTCAAGCAGGGCCATGCTAAAGCAGAACAATTGTGTCCAGAGTGTTCTTGAATTTTCCAGTGAGGGAGACTCCACAACTTCTCTGGGCAATCTGTTACAGTGCTTGGTCACCTGCACAGTAAAGAAGTTCCTCCTTATGTTCAGCTGGAACTTCTGCGCCCATTGCTTCTTGTCCCAGCTGCTTGGCACCACTGAGAAGAGCCTGGTCCATCCTCCTGACACCCTTCCTTCAGATACTTACACACTCACCGACCCTGTAACTAGAACACTTGTGACAAATGGCACGAAGCGTGACGGCTTAGCCGGAGATTGGGTGCAGGGCAGCGACTTGGCTTAGCAGCACCCGGCTTAGCGCGGGTGGCCGTGCGGGGCTGTGCCCGCGGTGCTCTCCGCTCCCTCCGGCCGCGCCTGCGGGGGTCGGTGCCGCAGCACCCGAGGGGACAGACCGGTGGGTGGGTTGGTTGGTTGGTTGGTTGGTTGGTTGGTTGGTTGGTTAAATAGTTAGTTAGTTAGTTAGCAGTAAGTTATTTCTGCGCTTACAAACCACAGCGCCCCGTCCCGCCGAGCCCCGTCCCGCGGGGCCCCGAGGGCATCGGCGCCGGGCCCGGGCGGCGCGGGCGGCGGGCCGGCAGGGGGCGCTGCAGGCGGGGCCCGCAGCCGCGCTGGGCGGCGGGGCCGCTCCCGGCGCCGCATCATGTGGGCCCGGCCCCTTCCATGGAGCCGCGGCCGCCGAGCGCCGCCCGGGCGGACGCCGCCATGAGGCTCTGAGGGGCGGCTGCGTGCGGAGCACCCGGCCGGTCCCAGCACTGCCGAGCTCCCCGAGCCTCGTCGCGGGACAGGGAAGCCCAACGCTGAGGCCGCCGTCGCCGCCGCCGCCGCTGCTGCTGCTGCTGCTGCCGCCGCCGCGGGTCCGGGCGGGCGGGCGGGCGGCCCGGGGCCATGTAAAGCGGCAGCGGCCGGTGGGAGCCGAACCGAGCTCGAGCAGAGAAGCCGGCGCTGCCGGCCGGGGGGGCCCCGCAGCGGGGATCATGGCGACGTCTAATCTCTTAAAGGTGAGCGGGGCCCGGCCGAGTCCTGCGGGAGGAGGGGGGAGGCGGCGGGGCCGGGCGGCCCTGCGGGTGGCCGGAGCGGGCAGGGCGGCGGGGACGGGGGCAGGGCCAGGGTCGGGCCGCGGGTGCCGCTGCCCGGAGTTGCCGCTCCCAGGGCCCCCCCGCAGGTGAGCGGCCTTGGGCTGCCGGCCTCGGCTCGGCCCGGCCCGGCCCCGCCGGCGGCTGCTGCCTGCTGCCAGCACCGCGCTCCCTCCCCCCGGCTCTCCCTTCCCAAACACCTCTCGTTGGGAAACAGCGTTGCGTCGTGCAGATAGACAGGGCACGGTGTCTTCTCTTTGTTTATTTAAGAAAATCCGGGTGCACGGAAAATGAGTTTTAAGTTAAACAAAGAGTTGAAAAATGTCTTCGCTGAGGGCAGGTGCCGTTATTGGGGTGGCCACGGCGTTCCAGTTTTTTTGTTAACAGCAGTTTTCCTGCAAAGGAAAACTCCCGGAGGCCTTTCGCTTACGTTAAGCAGCTCTGCTTTTGTAGTCATACGTTTTCAAGCACTTTCCCGGTGTTTGATGGCAGATGTCAGTCACCCCAAGCTGCCGCAGGTTGGAACAGAACATTTCAGTGGGACAGTCCAGTGTTTGAGCTCAGGACTGCCTGCCTGTCCTGATCTTTGCGGTATGTATGAGGAGAAGACTCAGTGTGGCCTTTGAGGCCATGCTAGCACAGGGAAGATGGGCCTACTTGAAACCACCGCTATTAATGCCTCCAGTAACTACAGTTAACTACAGTGCTAAGATAGGCCTAGGGCAGGCTGCCTGCTTAACTTGAGGAGTTGATAATTGAAGATATATATAAATATAGGCATGGAAATGTGTTCAGCACTATGTATTGTAGTTCAGTGTGGTCCTAAAGAAGTGCTGCTTGCATTTTATTAACCTGACCTAATTTGGATGTATAGATCTAGCCTGAATCTGCTGGTTTTATTTATTACTCTGAGACATTTAGTGTGAAGAAATCCAAAGCAATTTATCCCCTTGTTTCTTCCTGATATTAAAAAAGTCTGTATTAAAAAGATAGGTTTTAAAAAATCTTCTTTGAAATTAATTATGATTAATTCCTATATATTTTTATGCCTGTAAGAGGTTGTTAGATATTTAAGCAGATAATACTTCAAAATACTTAAAAATCTAAAACCCAAGAACACAGGCAAAAAAATAAGAAGAAATTCCCTTTTTATGGAAAAGCATGTGTTCAGAGCAGGGCTCAGACAGTTTTATCCACTTGTTAATGTTTTAGACCATCTCTTTTCTGTACATTTGAGGATTTCTCGAAAGTCTGACAAGTGCTTTGATGATACACATGGTGGGATAGCCCACAGCAACAGGAGAAACATAGGCCTGTAAGATTTGTCAGCATTCCACTTCAGCTATTTTGAAACAGCAGTAAGTAGTAAAAACAGAGGCCTTGACTTGGTGAGATGGCTCTTGCCAAACTGAAGTTTTTGTGTTAACTAGTCATATTTTTGCCACTGACCTTTAAGTCGTCAATGTTTTATGTTGACAGTAAGATATATATGCACAGTGTGTTTTAGGAAAAATGCTACAGAGATACGTCTTCTAAAATGGGCCTTGCTGGTCACTCAGAGTGTTATTAAGCACTTAGCTTACTAATTAGTGAGTTTTCCAATTACAATAAAGTGTGATTCCCATATTACAGAAGGAAAGATTATACAGTGATTTGACTTTGTTTATAATAGAAGATAAACCAGTGTGAGAACTAGAACTAGGTAAGGTCCTTCGTTCCCCAGTTCCACTCATCAGAGTGCTCTCCGAGAAGCAAACTGTTGATTCCAGGTCAGTGTTGCCTGGCAGTGCCTTGTGCCATCTGGGTCTGTCCAATACACTTCTGCTTCCATCTTTGAGGGGAAAAAAAAACAATGTCTGGGCATGGTAAAAATCCCAGGATAAGAAAGGAGAGGTGTTAAAATCTGTAAGTTTTTTCCACATCTTTTCCAAGTAAGTCTGCATAATGATATCTAAGTTGCGTATGGGCAGGTCTTAGTTTTGCCAGTGTGAACAGGACTTGACCATTTTGTTTTCCCTCATTCTGGTTCAGCTTTCTGCATAGTTGAGAAAATGACGTGAAATATTCTTTTCTGATTCTATTCACAGGTACTAACTGAATCCAAATCGGACTGGCTGTCATAATTTTAGAGGGCATCATTTAAACTCCACAAGTGCTTAATTTTCCTAATTGTAAATTCTTTTTTTTTAGTGAGAAGCATATTCTTGGAGAACCTACTTTAAATGCAAAATTGGAATGACCAGTTATGTTGAATCCTGAGAGATTTGAATCCTGAGACAGAACAAACTGTAATGTGATGGAAATGCTGCAGTACTTAGTAGGAGCCATTACAGGGTCAGCTGGTGCCTTCCCTACCTGTAGCAGAGCTGCTCTCCCTCATTGAGGCAGTGGCTTTCTGTTAGGTGACCAAGCCATTTCCAGCAGAGTCCCCTAGAGTTTTTTGTCTCAACACACATGTGACATTTTTAAAGTGGGGTACTTCATTTCAGGAGCCTTGTAGGACTTGGAACTTGTTCTCTTTGCAGTGATGATATGGTCTAAACCAATTCACCCATGTGACATGAAGACACTTGAGTTTTTCTGCAGTTTGTAGAGCAGAAAGCATCTCAGCTTATTGTAGCACAAAGAGAACCTGTAGTTGTATCCATGCTGGTAGATCTTGACACTATTGTAGAGCCTTACTGGAGCTGCCAGCAAATGCAGTAGTCTATCCTTGCAAGATTAACTCCATCATGAGCCTGATATTAGGAAAGAAGCAGCAAAGGAGGCAAGTTTTTCTCTGGGCGTAAGTGAGATGAGAATCGCTGTTTACCTTTGTATCAGTTTCAGCTGTTTGTCACTGACAGCTAGAAACACATTTGAGTTTTTTTGAATTTTCTGACTTGAAGTACATGTTTCCAGATCTGTGTTTTGTCTGTTTCTTCCTGGCTGTTTCATTTTGGATATCCTTAAGAGGCTAAGGAGTGTTGCACGCTAGTTACATATAAAATCTTTTCCTGTGGCTACTTTTCTGCTTTCTTTCTGCTACTTTTCTTTCATCCCTCTGTGAGCTGGCTTTAGTGTAAATACTGTCTGAAAACAATGAAGTCGTAAAGGTGAAGATGTTACTCAGATGCAGATCAGATGTACAGTAAGACCTAGAGAACGCTGCTTTTCTACAGTACTGTGTAGAGCATCTGACAGAGACCAGGGCTAATTTCTGTGTGGCCTGAAATAAAGAGAGTACACAGCAAAGAGAGTTCCAAAGAGACATTTTGAGGTTCAAAGGGAGAGTAGCATGAAGATCTGGTGTATTGCCCTGCCTTGTTATATCTGTTATGTTTCAGTGCTTATACGTAGAATTGAAGAGCAGGGAAAAGTATAATGTGTAAAGTACTATGTGTTTTAAATAAAGTTTAGTGTTAACATGGAACTTTAAATCTTTATGAACAAATTTAATGAAGTGCGTTTTAAAATATTTCATAAGTGGAGTTATTTTTCAAAGCATTAAAATTTAAACACTAGAATGGCTACTTAGCCAGGTGTGGCTATCCACTGTAGTCTCTGTTTTCAGAAAAGATTTGATAAGTGGAGTAATTTTATTTCATCAAAAGTATGCCTTACTGTCCTGTTTACCTTTGGAACTGTGGTTGAAAAGCAAAGGAGGAAAGAAAAATTGCCCAGGAAATACTGCTCAGAAATTGCATGTGTGACTTTGGTAACAACTAAGAATTGCCACTGTTTGATCTCTTCTTCTACTATAAAATGTGTTTTCTCTTGTGCACTAATAGGGATGGAATTAATGAATGGGAATGATACACAGTAGGTGGTATTTAATGCTCCCTTTCTTCCTGTAATTTCTGTATAAAATTGTAATGTCATGGAAGCCTAAATCTACATAGATGATGTTGCTGTAATCTTTTTTGATTTCAGTAAAGCTTTCTATACTGTCTCTCAGAGCATCCTTCTGGAAAAAATGTCCAAGCCCACAGTTGGATAAACACATTATCTGATGGGTGAGCAACTGGTTCATTGTAGGGAATTTGATGGTCAGACTGGAGAGCTGTCATAAGTGGGGTTCCACAGGGCTCCATCTTAGGCCCTGTGCTCTTCAACATCTTCCTAAATGACTTGGACACAAGGCTGGAAGGGACTCTAAGCAGGTTCCCAGATGATACAAAACCAGGAAGAGCCACTGACTCCTTTGAAGGCAGGGAGGCCCTGCAGAAAGACCTGGACAAATCAGAGGCTGGGCAATCACCAATCAGATGAAATTCAAGAAGGGAAAGTGCTGGATTCTGCACCTGGGATGGGGCAACCCTGGATGTATGGACAGACTGGGGAATGAGGTGCTGCAGAGCAGTGCTGCACAAAGGGACCTGGGGGTCCTGGTCTGTGGCAAGTTGGACATGAGCCAGCAGTGCCCTGGCAGCCAGGAGGGCCAACCCTGCCCTGGGGACATCAGGCACAGCATGGCCAGCTGGGCAAGGGATGGGATTGTCCTGCTCTGCTCTGAGCTGGGATGGCCTCACCTCCAGTGCTGGGGGCAGCTTTGGGTGCCACAGTATAAGAAAGACATTAAAGTGGGGAGAGTGTCCAGAGGAGGGCAACAAAGATGGAGAAGGGCTTTGAGGGGAAACCATATGAGGAGTGACTGACGTCACTTGGTGTGTTCAGCCTGGAGAAGCAGAGACTGAGGGGAGACCACATTGCAGTCTGCAGCTTCTTTGTGAGGGGAAGAGGAGGGCCGGGCACTGATCTCTTCTCTGTGGTGACCAGTGACAGGACCTGAGGGAATGGCCTGAAGCTGTGTCAGGGGAGGTTTAAGTTGGGTATTAAGAAAAGGTTCTTCACCCAGAGGGTGGTTGGGCACTGGAACAAGCTCTCCAAGGAAATGGTCCCAGCACCAGCCTGGCAGAGTTCAAGAAGCATATTTGGACAATGTTCTCATGATGTGACTCTTGAGGATGGTCCTATGCAGGGACAGGAGTTGGGCTTGATGATTCTTGTGGGTCCCTTCCAACTTAGCTTATCCTATATTTCTGTGAATTGTTTATTGAACTTAAGTTTAGTAGGATTTTTCGTCCATTAATTTTGTTTCATCTTCTGCCTAATTAAAGAATAAAGAAGGAAATGTGGAAAAAAATTATTCCTTTGTATAGGAAACAAAGTTCTAAACTTCTCTAATGGGATTTCAGGATAAGCATTATTTGAGGAATTCTTTTTAAGTAGGCAGATGTTGGTTAAAAGTGGACACGGGTTTTTTTACAACTGAAGTTGAGTTTTATTTGTGCTTCTTAGGATTAAGTAGGTAATCACAATCTAAATCATATAAACAGTTGTGTTTGCAGTACTCCTCCTCCCCATGTTTTACAATGAAACTAAATTATTTTGCAAAGATAGAGCATTCAGGTTTTATATTCAGCGGGTTTTGGTGAAGGGCTGAATTGCACTTCTCAATATTTGCAGGATAGATTTTTTTTTACCTGTTCCAAAAAACTTGAGGGGTCTTCTCTGATGTTTCATTCAAAAGGAAAACTTTTGAGAAAGTTGCTTTTACTTTTTTTATAATGCCTTTTCTGGAACTTCTAACTGTTCAGTAGTGGATATTTTATGTTCATTATTCTTCAAAGAGGGACTTGGAACAGAAGTATCTGTAAGTAGAAGCTAACAATTTTAATGGGACTAGGAAAGATTGGAGCAACGCATCAAACATTGGGAAATAATTGTAAAGCTGGCTCTATATAGGGGAGGCATTTAGTTGATGATTTTCAAAGATGATGCATTCAAATTACTTTTTTTTGCAGTGGAAAAGAATAGGTAAAACTGTCTCTGAATAGGCAAACAATTTATTACTTTTTATGTTGAAAGATTTTTAGACTTTATCAACAGGAGCTGATTCCATGAAAGCTGTGTTCAATACCTACCACAATGCTGTGAGGCCTCCAGGTGCTGTGGCTGTAAAAATAGTTACTGTGGTGCCTGTTGCATCTTTATAGCTTGAAGATGAGGTATCTTTGCACTTGAGAACACCAGGGAATATGGTTGCCAAACTCTGCTTTTTCTGAATACTAAATAACAGATTTAATTCTAAATTTCCATGTAGAAATTAATCAAAAGGCAATGATTGAGGGAACGTGGTGTGCTGCTTGTGCTTGTTTATCTGAAGAGATGTTAGTTGCAGAACAGTGCACTTATCAGAATTTCAAGCAGTTAGACTGTATTAGTTGCTCTGTTTGAAGTGAATTGTGTCAAATGTAGTATTTCTAGCCAAGACAATGATCTGTTCAAAAATAAATAGTGCACTGGAACATAATCCTGCAGATAACTCAACCAGTTGTCTTTCTGCCATAGAACTCTCAATCAGTGTATTCTTTTAATTGCAAGCTTTTCTTTTTAAAATGCAGAGCTTTAAGCAAATAGAATTACAACATATGCGGTAGAACTTCTGTTTTGCTCTCAAAGTTGTGTTGTTTGGATGCTTTAAAGAATGGAAGTTAGCCTGGGTACTGTGGTGAGATTTTTCAGAATAATCAGAATTATATGGGAGCACCTCATTTCTTTAGCTTTCCTCTTCATTTGTATCATCAGTTTGAAAAATCCTCCTTGGATTAAATTTTTCAGCACGCTGTAAATAATTTTTATCTGCACCAGCAGTAGTCTTGGCCTTGTGGCCAGTTAACCCACAGGAAGGGAGTCTGCGATACAGCAGCTCCTACGTTACTCTGCTTCCTTCCTGCCTCTTTGCTGCTGATGCCAAATGCACAGTGAGAGAAAGAAGGTACATGGTAGCATCCACAATACCACTCCTGGCTGCCATTTTGATCACAGTAATTTATTGAAGACAGGTTCACCACCACCTCCTGACTTCCTTTGTAGGTGTCTTGGTTGGAACAGTGAAGCTGCTCCAAGTATCATCCATGCTGTCTGTGTATAACTCCACTAACAGCCAAAGAACACTTGCTAGAATTTTGTATTGTAACTAATGCAGAGATTAAATGAAGAAATTGGCAGTTTCTTTGAAACAAATAATAGCTCTGTCACTTTTTAAAATAGTACTTATTGTGAAAAGTGTTGTTCAGCTGTGGTGGTGTAGCTTAAATGCTAGCTTATGAGGGACACCTGAGAAAATATTTTTATGTTAACTGTAGAAACTGTAGTCCATAAAGAAAGACAAATTAAAATATGATACTGGTTCATTAACAATATTTTTTGTTGTTTCTTTTAGAATAAAGGTTCACTTCAGTTTGAAGACAAATGGGATTTCATGCGCCCGATCGTTCTGAAACTTCTTCGTCAGGAGTCTGTCACAAAACAGCAATGGTTTGATCTGTTTTCGTAAGTATTTTTTTTGTATCTTACATCCTTCTGCATGGTGGGAATACAGTTACTGAACTACTCCTGACACAGACAGAAGTTATATGACACAGACTGTGTGGAAACACAGAACAAAAATAGTAGTTTAACTTTTATTAAGGGTTAAGTGTGCCAACATAACTGTAAGTGTGCAAAAGTAGAGCTTTGCTGAGATTCAGGTCTTTGCAAATAGGATGCAGAAAGAACAGCGTAGCTTTTGACTTCAGCTGACCATAGTAAACAAGTTTTGTACCTGCCCACAAACTTTGTTAGAACTAGAGAGCAAATGTTTGCTGCTGTGTCAGTAAATTCATTTAAAGGCAGTTTGTTGAATGTTACATTATTCTGATTTGAATGGCTTTCTTCTAAAATAACTGAAGTAACAGGGTGGTGCAGTTTAACTGGTATAATTTGAATACTTTTTTCCTTAAGAATGAAATACAAGAGTTTTCAGACAATGTTGGTATTAATGTGCTTTCTATAAACCCTGTGATTTTCTTCCTGCCAAAAAGCAAGAAGTTGCTTTTCCAGAAGTTTAGGTGATTATTTTTTTGTGGCATACATTGTGTGATTTTTGCAAACACGATATGGAAGTGAGTTACGAAAGAACTATCAGAAACATATCTAAAATTATCTTTGTCTCAGTGGTGTTATTTGCCCTCAAATATAGTTATAAGTTTAATCTGCAGACTTCCTCTTTCGCTTTTTAAAATCTGTCACAACAGTAGGTTTTTTTCAAATTTAGTCTTGTTGCACTGTCCTTATTGCTCTTTTTGATGAGGACGATGTAGTGACTCTTTTTACACCCAGTTTAATGCACCTGTCACACTTTTCTGCCAGCCAAGAGGAAGGGTAATCTAACATGTGATGCGTTTTAATATCTTATGATGTCTCTGCTGTAGTAGTTGCCAGAGACATGGTATAGTTAAGGTAAAAATTCAGTTCTGAGTCATTGCTTTAATTTTTAATAACTAGTTCAATAATTCTGCATTGGAATTGAAACTTTATTGTTTTTCCTTGTATCTGAGTTAATGAATAGAACTTAAGTAACTTCATGGCTAAATTAAAGCTATTTAGGGAAAAGATCCCACTTCCCTAGGTTTATATTTTTGGACAGTGTTCTTTGTTAAGCTTCTTAATAAAAATGCAAAATATGTAGGTGTCTTCTACATGCCCTTTGAATATAATTATCCAGTACTAGGTTTTTTTCACTGCTGTCAGGAAACAATGGCATTCTAAATACAGTAACACCTTTTCTGCCTGTGAATGTTGTGTAAGTCTCACCAGTTAGGTTAGACCTCTGTAAACCTTGGACCAGCACATTTAATCTGTGTCAGAGCAACTTGCGAGTTCTGTGTTTTTGATTAAACTAAAAAAGCTGCTTTTGTATTGAAATAAGTGTATTGATTAAGTAGGAGCAAAGTACTAGCTTTAGACTATAGGGATGCTTTTCTGCAGAGATGTGGCCTTGTTACTGAGAGGTGAAAGAAGAACCAGAGGATGGTAATGAGTCAAAAAAAGGCTTGCTAAGCCATGTTATATATGATGTGTGGTTAGGAGTGTAACTTGCTTTATTTAGCCTTCAGTATGGAAAGAATAGAGTTAAGATACACTTGCTGGGCTGACAGGTAGGAAAAATTAATTTTGAATGTGGATTAAAACTCAGAATTTTGCTTTGCAGTGCTGTTTAGTAGTTTTTCTTCAGTAGTGTTTAACTTGAAAATGCTACTACCACTGCCATGGAATGTTTTGAGTGATCTTACTTAACTAATTGAATCGTCTTTTAAATTACCTGATCCCTCAGGGTTCACATTTCACTGAAGGAAGGTCTATTGCTTTCATAGGATGTTGTAGGATTGTGAAACTGTCAGGGAAGGCTGCATGTTCATGACAGCATTTTAGAATAGCATGGGCTGAGTAGTAATGCTGTTACTGGCAAATGATGTCTGTCTTTGTCAAAGAAAAGCTTTAAAAGTTGTCCTTAATTCAATAAGGATTATTGAATAGGTACTGAAACCAGAATTGTCTGACTCATCTTCTTGACCATAGCCTTCTCCTAGATAGGTTGCAGTTACTTGCTTCCAGGACTTTTCTTAGAGCTTCAGTCTTTTCCGCAAAAATGCTTTTCTCCTGTGTCACTGGGATCTAGTTGTGTGTTGTTTAACAACGGCAGATAGAAAGTGTATTAATTTCTTAGACATTATGAAATGATGACTGTTAAGGCCTCATACATTACAGCACTAAAATCTGAGTAGCCGTTACTAAAAGGTGGATAAATTGTTTTCTAGAGATGTACATGCAGTTTGCTTGTGGGATGATAAAGGTCCAGCAAAAATCCATCAAGCTCTGAAGGAAGACATCCTTGATTTTATTAAACAGGCACAAGCAGTAAGTTCTTAATGTTTCATAACTTCTATTCACATTGTTAGAAAAATAGCCAAATAATTCTGACTTTTGTTGGATCTAAATGCATTGCTTTTTTGGTTGAAATTTTGTGATGTTCTGGAGGTCATAATTACCCTGCAAACTTCTATTGACAAAAAGAAAAGCCTTGATCATTTGCCTGGCTCATTGTTTTCTCACAGTGCTTGAAGCTGGGATGGGCAGTGATTTTTGTGTTATATTAAAAAAAAACAAAACACAGCATTATTTTTGTTTATCCAACAGTACTTACTTTTCTTCCATTGAAAACTTCTAAAGGCAGAATTTTCCATAAGAAATTACTGTCTGGAAAAAAATGTTTATATAGCTTCAGTGCTATTTTGACATGTTCATGGATGGCTTTAAAATAAGCCATATGTACAGTGTACTACAAATATCTGTGCTATCGACTCAGCAAGCTCAGCTGTCCAGTTTTATGGGCTTCCCTCCAAACAAGTGACTCTGTCAATAGACTCAAAGGAAGTTCTTGTAACACATACTACAGAAAACAGCTTTTGCTATTTAAAAGAGGGAATTGTGAAATTAAGAAAAAATTCTAAAGCATCCCTTGACAAAGGTTAAGAAAGATTCTGTACATTTTTATTTTATCCTTTTAGTGAAGTGATTTACACCACTAAGGCTTTGCTTCAAGAAAAATATTTTTTATAGAGGCCTTTGTATAACCAGGCTTATAAATGCGGATTTTTAAGTTCCACAGCTTACCTGCTTACGTGCATAAATGCTGTGCTGAGCTGAGGCCTTTGGATGTGGTTTGTGTTGGCTGTTATTTGATAGGCAGGGGTTTTTTGGCATTATGATAGTGTACCTGTATAATGTAGCTAAGTTTTCAGGCTTTAATAAAATATACGTGTTAACTATCTGTCTGGGTCTAATGAAAGGTTAGTAGATGCCATTGAATCAAAACTTGACACTGTGTAGAGTATAACACAGTTCTTACAGGTTTATGTTAATTTAAATTTTTTATATGGTTGTATCTGCACATGCCTTTAGACCAAAGATTTTAATTTTTTATTTGCACGTGACTTAAAAGGAGAAAAAAAGGTTAATTTAGAAAATCTGGACTTATTGAGTATTTTTTTGCTGCTTTCTTTACCCTTTAGAAATGAGCCATATGACATGGGTTAATAACCACTTCAAGAAACCAAATGGCACTTCAGTATGTAGACTGCCTTAGTCTTATACATCTGTATATTTCAATTTTATATGGAGAGTTATTTTCAGCATAAACAAGGCCCCTATTTTGTGCATAAATTGATTTATAAATTCCCTCCTCTGCTCGCCCCACCTGCAGAGAGTGCTGAGTCACCAGGATGATACAGCTCTGCTCAAAGCCTACATCGTGGAGTGGCGCAAGTTCTTCACCCAGTGCGACATTTTGCCCAAGCCCTTCTGTCAGTTAGAGATCACTCTGATGGGCAAGCAGGGCAGCAACAAGAAGTCCAATGTGGAAGACAGCATAGTTCGAAAGGTGGGTGAGCTGTACTGCCAGAGAGCTTTGTTGCACAGCTGGCCTCAGTAACTGCACGGAGGGCATTCTGTAGCTCAAGATGAAATTGCACCAATCCTGTAATGTGATGAAGCAGCACTAGTAGCAATCACCAAAAATAATAGTCACACTGTGGAGTATAAAGGGTCACATTGAGTGATGAGTATTTTGATAAGAGCCTCCATAACTAATCTTAAAGCGTTGCAGTGCCTAGATGAGATGTGGAGTTTTTTATAAACTACAAATGAATAACTTGCATACTGAACTTTCTTGTTCGATAAATGTAGCATAAAACCATCAGTCTTTTTCTTTATATAACTGTGGTGTTAGTTGAGTTTTTAGTTTTGTCTAAGACTGTATTCAATTCACCAAATGGTGAATTGTATTTGGGTATTTGCCTCAAAAGTACCCCCTGATATTGCTACTCCTGATGCATTGTATTGCTGGAAAGGTTACTTGATTATCAAGAACTGTAGAAATAATAGGGAATGAATATATGAATTCAAGACTGATTCCCTTAGCTGTCCAGTTACATGAAGTAAATTTAGAATGTGAGATGACTATGACTTCTTAATATGAAGATTAAGTTCTGACATAGCTGAACTGTGGTGTGTGACCTGAAAATTATGTTATAAATTGCTCTATTTCTGTTTCTGATCTCTTGTATTTTTTGTACAAAGTTACATCTGCGTGTACCTTTCTGACAGGACTTTTTTTTTCTCCCTGATATGCAGCTCATGCTAGATACATGGAATGAATCCATATTTTCAAATATAAAAAATAGACTTCAGGACAGTGCAATGAAGCTAGTTCATGCTGAAAGACTAGGAGAAGCTTTCGACTCCCAGCTCGTTATTGGTGTTCGAGAATCGTATGGTATGTCTTGCGCACACTGATCTGTTGCCTCCTCACTTAAGTAAACAAATTTTCTTCCTACAAAGTTGGCAGTTGTGGTGGTCAGGTTGAAATAATCTCAGCATTTTGTATTGATTTTTTTGTTTTGCTTGTTGATACATGATACCAATTAAATTTTGTTTATCATCTTTAGCTTTTAAGTGATTAACCTGTGTATCAATTACTGCAAAATCAATGTTTTCAAAGAGAAGAGTACTTTCTCACCCTTTGGGGTTGCACATATAACTTAGTCTGTACTCCTTTGCATACTATTTCTGATTCTTTAGACAGTTTGAAGGAGAAGTGCTAAACAGGCTACATTTAAGACTTCCAGTCTTTTTCTTTGTTGCAGAACAGATCTGTGTATCTGAAACTTCTGTGATATTTCACCATTGGTTGCCACTTTTGAAAGCTTTCCAGCCTGTTGAACTAAACTTGTGGCTAATACTCCCTAAGACGGCTGTTTATAGAAGTCAAGTTCTAACTTTTTTTAAAGCCTATTCCATTTAATGACTGTACATTTCTCCGTAATAATTGAGAGGAAAGTGGAAACTCTTTTCCAAATAGTGCAAAGCACTGCAATAAGCTACTGTCTCCATTCTTGTAAAACAGGGAAAAAAGTCTAAAAGAAATTGTGATTCCAGGAACAGTGTCTAAGACAAGTTTTTTGCCCAGTCAAGTGGAGAACTTTTCACTTTATTAGGCACTATTCTGACCTTTTTTATTCCTTCCTTACAATTTTGCAGTTGTATGTATATTTATGGTTACCAAGTTGGAATGTACTGGAGCTAAATATGAAATTTTTTTCCAGTTTGCCATAGTTGATTTGAATGTTTCTGGGAGCAAAGATTGGCCAAATTTGGTTACCTTTGTGATCAGAGTCCATTTATCAGATATTTCAAATTGTTCAATGCAACGTTTTAATACAAGTCTCACTCTCTCATTGAAATTTGCTTATTATTAGCCACATAAATTTCCAAGACTTGAGAGTAAGTTTGGACTTTCTCTTTGCAGTTAACCTTTGTTCTAATCCTGAAGATAAACTTCAGATATATCGGGATAACTTTGAAAAGGCATATTTGGATTCAACAGAGAGATTTTATAGAACACAGGCTCCTTCTTATTTACAACAAAACGGTGTACAGAATTATATGAAATATGTAAGTAAAAATTCTGTTGTAGCTTTGTGCTGTATGTGTTAGTACTTAAAATGATTGCTGTTCTGCTTTTGCACAGGCAGATGCTAAACTAAAAGAAGAAGAGAAAAGAGCACTACGATATTTAGAAACAAGACGTGAATGTAACTCTGTAGAAGCAGTGAGTATAATGTGTATAAAAAATATGTATTTCATAGTTACATAGTGTTGTATTGTGGGTTTTAGTTTTATGTTACAGTATTATTTGATAGCAATAAATTGAAACTGTTTATTTTATGGTTTTTAATCATAAATTATTTGTTGCAAGAACATGTATTACTTTCCAATCTAGTAATCTACAATTTCTGCAAGTGTTTTAATAGTACATGTAGATCAAAAGTTAAAACTTGCAAGCAGGTTTTTATTCAGATTGATTTTTGTTCTTTCATTTTGAGTTAGGTATGGTGGATTTTTTTCCTGTGGTTAACAGTGGATGAGAATTATGTTTGAAAATAAACTGTCAAATCTGTTTGGCAAAGGATTTCTCATTGCTCATTTAGAACACCTGAAAAAATTACTGTTCATTGCAACCAAAAGGAGCAATAGAAATTTCATTAAAGCTGTAATATATTTCCTCTTAGGCTAAAATATGGCCATTTAATATAAAAGATGGATATTCTTCTTTCCCTTCCCCTTCTTCCTTCTTCAGCAATTTTTTACACAGTTCAGATTCTAGGGGAAGATTTAACTGCAATGAGTATGTCCTAATTGTCTGTGTTGAAATTAGTTCAGGAAACAGGTTATTTTAAATAAATACCTTTTAAATCTGATCGTTTTTTTGAAGTGGATCAAAATGTGCCTTACACCTTTTGTTCAGCTGTGAGTCATTCATTTTACACAGGTAAAATTGTAGCCCTTATAAAGAGGCTGACAAAGGAGAGATGGTCCTGACGTGTACAGGCAGTTTCTGTTCTAGATCTAATGCCTTGTTCAAACCATCCAGCCTGGTCCAAATAGGGTATGCTGGAATGAGAACTATTCTTAGCTCTTGGATGTATACTTGGAAATGAAGTAGGGTAGTTACTGTTCCAAAAGTGGTGGCTCCCTTGAGAGAAAAGAGTCGACAGAAATACTAAGCTCATTAATGGTTTGGAGGAGACATTGCCACATTTACTAACCTAAACATTTTGAAGAAATATGGTTCCTACATAGATTCTGTTCAAACTGCACATACTTTAATGAATCAATGAATGAGTTCATTATTTTATAGGGATAATTGTTTAGAACAGGTTAGCTTTTGTGTCATGGCGAACTTGAGGCACATCAGACTTCGGCATTCAGATGGCTGCTTGAGCTAATCCTGTGTTTAATATATTTCAGCTCATGGAGTGCTGCGTCAATGCCCTGGTGACATCTTTTAAAGAGACTATTTTAGCTGAATGCCAAGGCATGATCAAACGAAATGAAACAGAAAGTAAGTGGAGCTTCAAGCGCAGTGCAGGGTGAACCCTGCATTAACTGCATAAAAATAAATTTGTGTGTAGATATATCAAATTACTGTTTTTAATAGATGGTGGTAGTGTTTCATATAAAAATATTATTGCACCTGAACAATCCCACAAAAACTTACTATCATTGATTCATATTTTTTTCTATCACTTTTGAAATCTATATACACAATATTCTAATTTGAATGAGTGGATAGCTCTAATCTTGCTTTAAAGAAAATATTTTGTGGTCTGTTTTCTTTATTTTTTCCTACACTTACTTGCATCATATTGGCCAACTCTGGTTAATGCTCCATATGTCTTTACTTTCTCTTTGAGTACTCCAGATACAAACATTTCCTCTTCGTTTCACCCCACTACCTCTTTACACCTGGGAAAAAAGTGAAACTTCTCTTTGTAAAAGATTTTTTTTCTGCAAGGCAGGGAGAAATTTTTCTTACTCTGATTATTGATGTAGGACCTGTAGGTCAAATGAACAAAACCTCTCTAAGCTGTTCATGGGATTTTATAGGCGGTATATCAGTGTGAGTATTGAAAGTTAGCTCTGCCTTTTGAAGGTTTTCAGAAGTTTTTTTCAACTTTGCTGCCATAAGTTGAGACACTAGTGTGTCTTCTTCAGAAGTCTTCTGTTGGTCCTGTATGATAAAACAAGCCAAATATGTCGTTGAAATGTTATAATTCAGGTAGGAAAAATGAGAAAAAACCAAGAACCTGAAATCACAGGTTAATTTTCTTTGAAGTCTTGGTATCCTGCAGCCAGGGAATATTTACTAATGTCTTTGGAGGTTTTCATTTCTATGGAAATGAGAACTATTTTATGACTTAGAATATTATAGAAAATACTCACTTCTAAAGCCAGCATTTAAGAAAATATTTGACCTCAAAACTATGTCATACTGATCTGTTCATCTAGCAGCATGATTTCTGGCAATAGTCCAGAGCTAAATGTAGAAAGCAATGAAACTTCTTACGAGTATGTGTTACAGCCTTTGGGAGAATGCAGGATGCTTATGTAAATGCAGAGTTTCAGAAGGGTTCATCTGCCAAAGGACCTTTCTTTAGAAACCTGTTGAAATATTCACACAGCCCTCTCTTGTGGCTGTGACTGTCCTGTGGTAGTGCTTGGTTGCAGAGCACTTCCGTTTAGTCTGTAAGAACTGTTTCAAATGCTTCAATGAAGGATGCAGGTGCAGATGACTGAAGTGTAATTAAAGACTGGAGCTATACATAGCAATGTATACATCTGATGGTGTCCTCTGCTGTGCTTTGCTTATGCATCTGACTTTCTCACATTATCTGCCCCAAAGAATTCAGTGATGTTTTCTTTTTTAAACAGCACTGACAAAAAAGGGCTGTTTAGGTGGAGATTTTTGGCTGTAAGCTGGGCACATACTATATTAAGTAATATTTACGTGCTGTGCAAAGAAAGGAAGGAATAATGTTTTCCAGCTAAAATCTATCAAAAATGTCATAGCTTGAAAACACTTCAGAATTACCTTGCTGTGTTTTTGTTTGCTTATAGTTTTGGGGAAGGGAGGCCTAAATTTTATTCTTGAAGTGCAACAGAAATAAAAAGTATGCTTGGCTTTCATGAATACAGAATGAAAGCAGATGTTAAGTGCCCCAACAACTACAGCATCCATTTCTTTACTCTTCAGTGTCATAATGTATTCTGAGAGAAATTCTAGTAAAATGCTCCTTTTGGTTTTGTTACTTTGAAATCTGTCTTTGAAGAATTTATGGCCTTTTGGATCCTGCAGTCTAGGGATGCACCTGGAGTCTTCCTTTGCTACTGATTCTTAAGAGAAACCATTGAATTTTTTAAAACTATTTATGGCATCACTACTGTACAGAAACAGATGTAGAGCCCTTTAATATATGTTTTTGTTTCTCTTTTTCTGCCCTCTTTTCCTCCCTCATACTCTTTAAAAAGCCTAGATTAAAAGATCCAGTAAAAGTTGAGCTTTTTAGACTTTTTTATGTAAAACAGTGTGGCCATTTGTTACAGCAGCTCTAAATTGCACTGAGAATGCTTCCAACTATATTTTTGTTTTCTGGTTCCTGAAGTGCTGTCGTTCAGCCCATTGCGAGTTGTCTGTAGTACCATTGCAAGTTCTTACTCAAAGTTGTTCGTAGTTTCCATTCTTTCATTTGCATTGTTATGTTCTAAAATGATGGGTTTTTTCTTCTCTGTGTGTTTCTGTTTGCTTCTGCAGCAGCTGTTGTAGTACAGATGATGGTAGCATATTTCATCCTGATGGATGGGAACTTGATGTTTGCTGCTGACAAAAGTAATGGAGAGGAGAAAGCAAAGGGAGGGCCTCTGACTTCTCCTATTTCACAGTAGACATAACATTGAGGAACTAAGCAAATCTGTTGATTTTTTTTTTTCCTATCAAAAAGGAATCAGAGTCCATTTGTTCTACTTCATGAAGCAAAGTCCTTTGCCATGCTGAGTTCAAATCTCTGTGGTCTCTTTACAACATTCTGGTGACCTTAATCCCAGTGTTCTTTGTGGACAGCTTTGTCAAGATGATTTTTGATATTTCAGTATCTTTTTTCTTTTTTTTTTTAAAGCAGTATTGAAATATCTTCACAAAAAGTAGATAAAGCACATCACATTTTGAAGTTTTTATACTGGTAACTTTCCAAAAAACTAAATAAACTCTTTGGGAAGAAGAGCTCACTGTTTGCATTAGTCTGTTTTGGTTACTTCAGAACTTTGCAAGCTTTTATAAAACAAACCATTGTAAGTGGTGTTGAAACATACACAAAGACAGGTGTGTTTGCCTTTAATTTAAAATTTAAAAATGTCTTGAATCCATACAGTTTTCTGCATAAACTCCTGTAGGCTTCCAACTGAGAGATATTCTTGCCAGGGATTTGAAGGCAGTTAGAACCTGGACTTAATCCAAATTGGCACTGGTTTTAGGGGGATCTTATTCAAGCTTGTGATACTATATGCATTAGCATACTATATAAGATACTATATGCATGAGCAAGTATTACATTGCAATAAATATCTTTTTTTTTTTTGCCTTCAAAAGAATCTTCTTGTAAGACCAGAATTAGAACAGTACTCAAGACATCTTTCTTTTTAAGAGATGAATTGGATTATCTGCTCTTCACATATTTAGTGTTTCACTTGAGACATGCCTAGGAGAAATGCAGCATTTGGGTTTTATACAGGTCTTTGACTGGTGGCTTCATCAGTGTTTGTATCTTTCAGAGTTGCATTTAATGTTTTCACTGATGGATAAAGTTCCGAATGGCATAGAGCCTATGCTAAAAGATTTGGAAGAACATATTGTTAGTGCTGGACTTGCAGACATGGTAGCAGCTGCTGAAACTATTACTACTGTAAGTATATTGGATTTTATTAAAATAGCAACAGGAAAACAACTTTGCAGTAGTTAATATTCTCTATTTGTGGGACAAATGTATGAATGGAAATAATTTTTAAGATTTTATATTTACAGATCAAATTTTGATCAACTGAAGGTTTTAAATGTCTTTAGGATTAGTTTTTATTCTTTATGTTTTCAGTTGTGGCTTTAAAAAGTGATTCTAATTTGCAGTAAAGGTTATAAATTAGGCACATGGGATGCTTACACAATACAATTACACTAGAATCTTAATTTAAAAAGCCTAATCAATTTTTCCAGAATTATAACTTCCTGATGAAATTTGAAATTTACTTTCAGTCTAAGAGTGGTTGTTCGATGTAGAAATTATAAGGGCTTTTTTCCCCACTGTATTTTTTCAGCTTTTTATCATCTTTTCTTCTCTTGGTCTAGGAGGCCTAGGTGTCTGCAGCAGTTAGGATGTGGCATGTGTCTTTTACTGATCCTTGAAAACATCCTTTAAAATAGAACATTACTGTATAGTATTTGAAAGTTACATTTTTTTAAAATATATGTATATTGGAAGTACTGTGCTGAAAGTCTGTGTTTAGGCCTACATGCTGTACAGCTCTTCAATCCAGAGACTAAAGATAAAATGTATGTTCACAGTATGCAGTCTTCCTAGGGTACAGCATTTTTACAGATTAGGGAATTACGTGTATGCTCATACTGAATTCTGTAGAGCCTGATTTTTTATTTGATTTTTGCCTCTTCAGGATTCTGAGAAGTATGTAGAGCAATTGCTCACGCTATTTAATCGGTTTAGCAAGTTGGTTAAAGAAGCTTTTCAAGATGATCCGAGATTTCTTACTGCCAGAGATAAGGTACGTGTTTCCTGCTGATCTTTTGTTCACTATAAGAATTGTTCCAATTTGTATTATGATGTCTCCAAAACCCTTGTGCCCATTCACTGTTAAATTTGGAAGCAGCTATTATTCTACTAAGTATGCAGACTAAAATATTGATGAAACTTACTACCAACTGAGGAGCTTTTAATTTCTGTTGTAGTGCTGCATAAAGTTGCATATATTTAGCTTTGTAATGTTGTAGAGCATGTACATTAGAAGATGACCTTTGTGTTGAGAACCATAATGTCTGATTCGGCAATAATTTGTGTTTGGAATTTACTTTTTTATTTGTCTCATGACTTCAGACATGCAAGCTGGTCCATGTAATCCCTTCCTAAGCTGCTGTTTGAAGGAAACTACTATGGTAGTGGAAAAGAAGACATCAGTTTATTGAGAAATTGAGTCATAGAATCTGAACTCTCAAATTGAAAATAGAATCTGCAATCTTTGGGCTAATAAAAAGTTTTGAATTAATTCCATGTTACAGTAGTGTAAAAAGAGAAAATCTTTGCAGTTCGTATCAGAGAAATGGAGCAAAGCACAAATAATCTAATTATTTTTCAGGCGTACAAAGCAGTTGTGAACGATGCTACAATATTTAAACTTGAATTGCCATTGAAGCAAAAAGGGTAAGCCATGTACACTTTATATGAGTCAAGGTTTTTAAAATGTCTCTTCAAAAAGTTATGCTGTATTTAAAAGGGCTTTGTGTTATTTGCATTATGGAATTTCAGATTGCTTATTGACCTCTGCTAAGACTCTTTGTGTGGAAGCAGATCAGTGAATAGCAGCCTGGTTCAACTTGAATTTGTTTGTAGTATTTGGGGATCTCTTCTTTTATACTATGAGTCAGTTTGTTAGCTGAAGTTCATAATGGCTTCCTGGATTATTAATTCCAAAAACCTCAGCTGTATAACTCTGCTGCAACTTCAGCAAAGTTCCTGGGGAAAAATGAGGCAATAATCTTCATGGGAATAATTGTGGCTGATTAAGGTGTAACCATCCACAAGCTATTTTCCACCTCCTCTTGTGCCAGTTGTGAGTGTGACCTGTCCAGCTGTTGCATTTTTGTTTCAGTGCAGGATTAACCAGGTTAGTTTAAACAACTTCCAGTAGATTAGGCAGACCTGCGTGACTCAAGAAGAAGGACCATGCTTACAGTGCCCGCTCTGCTAACTCAGCCAAGAGAAGGTAGCAGTCAGTTAAAATTGATTGTTAACATTTACCGTGTGATGTGCCACTTGAGTAGGAATTTGTATATATTTAGGTGCTTGGGATTGCTTATATATAGTTTGTTGTCTGATTTACTATGGAAACAAAGCTTTTGTAGCTGGGCTGCCAGCTTCCCTCTCCAATTGCTTCTAGTTAGAAGTGGATGGTTATAAATACATGTCCAGCATCTTGGTTCGTATTCTGGGTTTGGTTTCAGATAATGGCAAGCCTGAATAGGGATTAGTCTTTCTCCTTGTATTTACTGGAGGAATGCTGTCACAAAAGACTGGATCCCTGCTTTCTGTACTTTGCATAGATGTAGGTAAGGTAGAGGAGTTTCTTGGGTATCTTCTAATAGTTTCCATTCCTCTGGGACCATCCCAATTGATACCTCATTCAAACTGTTTCACTCCTAAAGTGAATCTGACCTAGTGGTTTTTTAGAAACCACTGTGATTGTGATTGTCTTCTGTTCAGCATTTGTCTTTCCAAGCACTTTGAAGTTGTCTAGATATGCAGCCTGGTTTGAGCAAAATGAAACTTCATCTTGCTTAGTCTTCTGTAATATCCAAAAGACTTGTGATCTGCTTGTACTTCAAATGGTCTTTAGGAGGGCAGAAGACATTAGCCTGCAAGCTGCCTTATGAATTAAAAAAAGGACAAGTTGTGTGAAGAGTGTTAGCTCTGTCTATGCTGATTGATGAGAGAGTGAGATAATGAGCAAGAAAAGTGGATTCCTGAGCTTGCTGTGGGCCCCTGAGTAGCAGTCAAGTTGGAGCCATCTGACTCTAGGGATAGGGGTTGGTCCTTGCCGTTGGGTTTTATTCACCAGTCTAGACACAGGTTCGGAACAAACAGTACCTGTGCTTGATGCATTTTGAAGAACCACAGTCTGTCTGCTGTAGCATCTTGTTCAACTTTAGTCTGCATTTAATCTCCTAGCTGTTACTCCATCCTTTATAGCTGTGATGAAATACTTTTATCCTGTTACTATGTGTTAGATGTGTTGAGTTTTGCAGTCTGTGAAGTGTGGTGCAGGAGGCTGTTCTTGAGACCTCATTACAGCATACTAAAGAGATGAGTGAAACATTTCACTGTAGCATTTGTTAATTCTTTACTGGAATACTTCTTTCCATGCAATATTTTGTTGTTTCAAATTGTAGTTTCACCTGTATACTTCATTGCTACAGTTCTAAAATTGTAATTAGTTAAAATAAGCTGTAGAAGCTGTCTGGAAGTGTTTGGCAGTATTTATTCTTTCAAGAAGAAAGGATGTTATCCCTAAGTTTTCATTAGTTTAACAAGGATATAAATTCACCACCAGGATCCTTGCCAAGGGGATCAGGAGAGAGTGGTCTGTCTTGTTAACAATGTGACTACTCCAGAATAGCAGGATTCTGTACGGTTTGAAGAAATACTGTTCTTCTTTTATCTAGTGTTGGATTGAAAACACAGCCTGAATCCAAATGCCCTGAGCTTCTTGCTAATTACTGTGACATGTTGCTAAGAAAAACACCACTAAGCAAAAAACTAACCTCTGAAGAAATTGAAGCAAAGCTAAAAGAAGTGGTATGTTTTTTGCTTTCTGTTTCTCAGTTATTTTTAAGAATGAATTTGTTTATTTTATTTCCTTATGTGGGTTGAGACCTTGATCTTCAAAAGCAGTTATGCGAGGTGTAATAGTAAAGAGTTTATTATGTTGTGTGTGTGTGTTTAAATATTGTAAATCATTCAGTGTTTCATGTCTCCTGTGTCAGTCCACAAAATTGGTATACTAAATTAATGCCTATATGAGACTGTAATTTATTACAATAACTAATATTTGTCTAGAAAATAATACAGGAGTTTTTTACATACCAGTGTCAATGTCTTTTTTGATTTAAGAGAATTTCTTAATGTTTAACAAATGAAGAAATTGAAGCTGTGATGCTATAAAACATTCATTGTTGATGTCTATGATAGTATTAGCATAGCTGCTCTTAAGGCAGTGTCAAGTAGCCTTTCTTTAGTCATAGTCTACAGTGCCATTAGAACAGCATTCAAATACTTGCCTGGTTGACAATGCAAATAAATATATTAAACTCTTTTTGACAGCTTTTGGTACTTAAATATGTACAGAACAAAGATGTTTTCATGCGATATCACAAAGCTCACTTAACAAGACGTCTGATATTAGATATATCAGCTGACAGTGAAATTGAGGAGAATATGGTGGAATGGCTCAGAGTAAGTAGCATCACGTCTTTCTTTGGTTGTGCCTCATTCTTGTGATTAATTAATATTCCACTCTTGAACTTAAATATCTTTCTTGCTTAGGTGAGTTTTATCTTTAATAGCACTCAGGGCATCTTATACTTCCGTCACAGTACTTTGTGAAAGTAAAACTGTTTGGCTCTTCTCTAATAGTGGCAGTGATAGATTTTTAGATTTTTAGTGATAGATAGAAAATATTTCATACATTTCATACAATTATCTAAAGGTTTCATATATCCCATATGCAAATAAGCAAAATGCAGTGTACTTGTTTAATTATGTAAATAAATTGAGATCCATTCTAACTTTTAATTTTTATGTAGATTAGAATATTATTTGCTGCATGCCTTAAACATTCCATCAAATCTTGGAACTCATGGATTCCTTAATGCATGTATATGTTCTTCAGCACTTGAATTTCTTCAAAAGGATCATCATATGCCCTTAAGGGATAACTACTTACGATCCATGCCAAAAACCCTTTATATTGCATTGCAGATTCACTATTACTGTAAAGTGGTGATACCAGTGTACTTCTTTGTGCTCTTAATCTATTAGATCTTATTATTTTAAAAATAAAGCTTTTTGTTCATAGTTTTCTATGTCATACTTACTCTTTTCTGTTTATGTAGGAAGTGGGAATGCCAGCAGACTATGTAAACAAGCTGGCTAGAATGTTCCAGGATATCAAAGTCTCTGAAGACTTAAACCAGGCCTTCAAAGAAATGCACAAAAATAATAAACTTGCTTTACCAGGTATTGTTTTCAAATTACTTGCTACTTTTTACTTCTCTTAGCTCTGTTAAATAGCTCTGTTAAATTTTATGTTAAAAATTACATCAACTGCAGGTTGAACACAGTCTCCATGGTGTTGTTGCCCCTAGATTGGATGTGTCTGTAGACTCTGCTTGCTCCTGCAGTTGATACTAGAGCTGTATCATTCTGTGAGTTGTTTTGGGTTTTGTTTGTGAGCAGTCTTGTAGATACAGATTCCCTTCTCTTGTAGACAAATTGCAAGCAGGGGCTTGAATTGGCATCAGCCAGGTGAATGCCTGAACTACCTCCTTTTATGCCCTCATCATTCTTGGAGTGCTCCATGCTGTGCTCTTCCTTTATCTGCCAGTAGGAGAGCCAGATGCATACTGTGAAGAGCATAAATCACATTCTGAGATTGTTTCACTGATGAGAGTGGCTGAGGAACATCAAGTGTTGGACCTGCCATGCTGAAAACCCATGAGTAGTGCTTATAAGCATCAGCTGTAAAGCTGCACCAGAGTTTAGGGAGCTCTGCAGCAGCAAGCCAAAAAAGCAGGTTTCAATCAGTGCTGCTGGCAGAAAGACAGTGGTGCACAGAGTGCCTTAATGTTTAAGTAGGTAGGCACCCTGCAACTTCCTGAAAATTCAGCCCTTCATAATTGTGTTGAGAGTAGGAAGAAAACCCAAAACATTTTGGTTTATCTCTCTGTTATACCTGGAGATTCATTTAATCCAATATCATCTTACAGCTGACTCTGTGAATATTAAAATTTTAAACGCTGGTGCCTGGTCCCGAAGTTCTGAAAAAGTGTTTGTCTCGCTGCCCACCGAACTAGAAGATCTCATCCCAGAGGTTGAAGAATTTTATAAAAAGAATCACAGTGGTAGAAAACTCCACTGGCACCACCTCATGTCCAATGGAATTGTAAGTGTGTAATTTTCATTGTATCAGTCTTAATGACTGCACTCTATGTGTATTTATAACAGTAAGAAAGCTTGTGATCTAGACAGGGTTATAAGTAAAATTTTCATCCTCTTCACAGATAACATTTAAGAATGAGGTTGGCCAGTATGACTTGGAGGTAACAACATTTCAGCTGGCTGTGCTGTTTGCGTGGAACCAAAGACCCAGAGAGAAGATCAGCTTTGAAAATCTTAAACTGGCAACTGAACTCCCTGATGCAGAACTTAGGAGGACTTTATGGGTATATCCCTTTCTCTTGAAACAGATTGCTTCTTGATTTTTGTACTCTGAAATACTGGATTAGTATTTTTAAAGCACTGTCTCATAACACTTTGAAACTGAAGTGTGAACACCTTTCTTGGTAATCAGTCAGTTGTAGTGCTGGTTCCTTGCACTGCTGCTGAGCACACACAGCCTTTACATTTAATGTGTTCTCTTTACCCAGTGTTACTTCACAAGCTTTTGGAAACTGCAAGAATTTTTTGACTATACGCTGCCTAAAGCACAGTTATGATTGTATTTTGTCAAATGGGTCTGGTCTAATTCTAGGAAATTAGTGACACCTGGTAAATACATGTTGCTTAAAAAGAACTCCAGTGTTTGCTTTAGCAGACTTCTAATTATTTAGATCATGAATAAAGAGAGAAATCATGTAAGTCAGACTTAACACCGCTTCTGTAGCCATGAGTTTGTGTATTTTACTACTCTGTATGAATTTGCTTATGCTAACCCATTTCAGAAGGATATTTGGAAAACTGTGTCCCCTCTCTGATTTTACTAGTTCTAAACAAGGCTATATGGTTCCCTAACTATAGTCAGCACAGCAGTGAATTATGGTTGTAGAAAGTAATTGTTTCTATTTAGAAAGTCTGGTGTTTTATTTTCATTCTTTCTCCCCCTCCCCTTTTCTCTGTAGTCTCTTGTAGCATTTCCAAAGCTGAAACGTCAGGTTTTATTATATGAACCTCAAGTCAATTCACCCAAAGACTTTACAGAAGGAACCCTCTTCTCGGTGAACCAGGAGTTCAGTTTAATGTAAGATGATGTTTGAAAAGTAAAATAACGATGTAATGTTTTATAACTAAAGGAATTCACTTTAACTTGACCTTTGTTCTTGAAAGTTTTCAAAATTAACCTAGACATGTGCTTTGCTGCCCTGCCGTCACTTATTTTGGTAAGTCATGCTTCAAGTAGGTGAGTGGACTAGATGACCTGCAGCAGCTCCTTCAAACAAATGTTTTTATAATTCTAATTTCTGTGAAGTTAGATTTCTTACACACTTAGAGATGATGTGCAAAATTGGAGGCTTTGCTATGTTCCAGTTAGCAACAAGTCCATAAAATTTCATGGAAGACAGCCTGTAATCAGAGCACTAGTGTTGTATTGGTTATTACACACACACAGAATTTCAGAAACAGAGGTGATAAGTTAAAAAAAAAGGAAGTGAAACTACTTAATAATATGGTGTGCTGTGAAGAGCCAGGATTTTTGGTGTGGCTCTCACCAGAGAGGAGTGTCTTTATTTCTGTGAGAATTGCAGTGTTCTTTTACTGGTGCTTTGAAATCCTTCGAGCACAAGGTAACACAAAGAGAGAATATCTAAGTGGTACATACTACGCTCAGAGTGGTTTACTTGCTTCTGCCTGCCTCTGCTGTCAGTGACTATGATGAGAACTGGCTCCTTGCTAGGAACCTCAGATTCTGTGCCTCATTCTAAGCAGCAGCTGGACATCTGGATCTGTGGAGAAAGAGATAAGTGATGAATCTGCTTTCCTGGGGCTTAGTTTGTTGCCCAGGGCCATAATGCTTATTCCTGTCACCAGGATTCTGAGCTTTGGGAAATGATGAAAGAACATGACAGAAGACACAGGCCATAGAGAAAGTTTATGGGTGACCACTGAAGAATGCCATCAGCTTTCTTTGTTGCAATAGCTGGGTTTTGTCCCAGACAGTTCTTTGGTGGAATATTAACTAGTCAAATTTCCTGAACTTTGTTGTAAAACCTTCCTCCAAAGAACCCTACCTTTATATAGCTAAATTGAAATATATTTTTCTGAAATTCTGTTGTTTCAGCTACTGAATTTACTTGTAATGCTAGCATTATTTAGGTTTCATTGTGCGGAGACATTGGCATTGAGTTTTGATCTGTCAGACAGCTCTCTCACTGCTGTGATGCTAATAACCTATAAGTATCTGATCTATCATGGTATTTGTTGCTGCTGTAATTTAAGTTTAACAGGAATTCTGTAATTGAAAGTGTTTTGGTTTGGGTTTTTTGCTCACTTTTGTGCAATACAACTTTTTCAGAAAAAATGCTAAAGTTCAGAAAAGGGGCAAGATAAATTTGATTGGTCGATTGCAACTTACTACAGAGAGAATGCGGGAAGAGGAGAATGAAGGAATAGTCCAGCTAAGAATATTGCGAACCCAGGCAAGTAACCTGCAGGAGGAATACAGAATTCCCCTATTTCTTTTGTTGCATTATCATTACTGTAATTTGTTGTATTATCATTACGTGCTGTCCACAGTTGGATGTCAATGTATGAAATGGGTGCCTTTGAATCCCATTGGAAGTCACTTCTGCTATATGACTAGATCCTTGTGAATACCTGATTTTGCATGTGTGTTCATGCACTTGTAGTTATCAGCCTCCTGTTCTGAAGTACCAGGTCACCATCTTCAAAGAGGACAAAGCAAGTATTAAGCAAGTGGTAAAGGCATAACAGTGTGGGGTGGGTGACAACAGTAGATTGATAAAGTTGACTGACACTGGCCACCACCATGAATAAACAGCATTGTTGATCTTGATATCTCTTTGGTCTGTATGAAGAGAATGATCTTGGAGGTGGGATCATGCTGTAGTAACAGCGCTATGACTTCTCCTTAGAGAAGTTGAAAAGTGCATCTTAGCTGTACAAACTGTAGCTTCCTGCTCTGTGGTTGATAGTCCTTCAGTCAGTTACTCATGTCAAATCTTTTGAGCTGACAGTTTCTGAATTTTTTGTGGCATCAGGGATCATTACCTACAATGGAGTCTCAAAAATTCCATTTTACCTTCAAGTTTCAGTCAGGTTGGATTGCAGGCCATGCACATTGTGGGTTGTACCACCTGATGTAACATATGATGTGACCATTCTGACAGCAGCAGGATTAATGCCTAGTTGTACTTACGAAATGACTGAGATGTTCACAAGTCACCTAGGAAACTGCAACTTCTGCTCAGAGTGTGAGTGAACATTTGGTTTTAGTGAGTAATTCACACTCCAGATACAGGATTTAACTGCTCCTTTGACTGGAATTGTCTTATATCTCTTGCACCTTGCCAGTGCTTCATTCTTTTCCTTTATCAACTTTATAAAAGCAGTTCTCTATAGGCTAAAAAATGCAACATAATTCTGATTTCTGAGAAAAAATACAGATTTCCTTGCTGTCTTGCCTTACCAGGAGCCTCCTATTAATGCTGTGTTCATTTTGTCACTTCACCCAGGCATTTAAAAATAATTTTTCTTTCCTTCTTGTTCCCCGTCAGGAGGCTATCATCCAAATAATGAAGATGAGGAAGAAAATTACTAATGCCCAGCTTCAGACTGAACTGGTAGAAATATTGAAAAACATGTTCTTGCCACAAAAGAAAATGATAAAAGAGCAAATCGAATGGCTTATAGAGCACAAATATATCAGAAGAGATGAGTCGGATATCAACACCTTTATATACATGGCGTAATTGGAGGACTCTGCGGGATGCTGAGAACATAAATGGAAGGGTGCTTGGACAGACAGCTGCAACAGTTTGTGCTGCAGAAGGACTTGTTTTGACTTTCGTTACATATTAAAATCCCTGCCTTACCTTACAGAGGACTATATTTTGCCAATCTCATTCAGCTAGCATGATGGCATTCCCTTCATGTTGCACACTTCTAACAGCATGCTGTTTTGTGGGAAACTTGCATTCATGAAGAGCCCATTGTGAACTTTTTAAAGTAGATTTTATTTACACCCACCAGGAAGAATACAGGTTTGGGTTTTTAGATGACCAGTACTTGCACAAGGAAAAAATATTCAAATATTCATGCACTGAGGAACTGCTATTAGTTTTGTTTTGGGTTTGTTTTTCGTTTTGTTTGGTTTTGGTTTTTGGGTTTGTTTTTTTTTTTAATGCAATTAGGACTAGAAGTAGCACTTTCACTTTTGTGTTTTGGATCAACAGAGTAATGTACTGTCCATCTCTGATCTTTTTCATGTAATAACATTTGAGAGACACAAACACATGTGTCACAACTGATACATATTTGTTACAGTTAAAACCTGTTGGCTAGCGCAGTGCTTCAGTCTAGTAACTGGATTTTAATAATCGACACATTAAGTGACACAAAAGTAATTCCAAGTCATAGGTGATATTTTTCCCCTAAGCAAGAGATCATTGTTTTAAAATTGTTTCCTGTAAACAAGTGGATATGTTGTTACCTTATTTGGACGGGTGATTTGCTACAATACTTTTTGACTAGGGAAAAGTTTCTTGAATGATACTTCACTCTAAAAGCAGTTTTCATGGGTGGGTCTGCTATAGGAACAGAAACATTAAGTGTATTTCCATGTACATTTAATGTTTGTATTCCAAATACTTCATTATGACTACATATATCAGGATGCATTAAAGAGTAATTTATGCACAATTCCCGCAGAAAGAGAGTAACACTTGAAGATCCCTGTACTATTTCCTCAGTGGTAACTTTTATATACATGCAGGGTTAATCCAATTGGACTAGTCAACGTCTTTATATGAAAAACAAACCCTCTGCTTTTTATTTTGTAACTGGTAGGGTAAGAAATACACTTCCAATGAAAATGATAAAACGCTAAGGAAAAATACCTTGTTCAGTATATGTAGAGAGAGTGCCAAACATGCATCAGGAATCTCAACTTGTTAATGTTACCTCTTCCATTCTCAATCATCTGAAGTAGTCATTTGGCACTGCCCTACTCTCTGCTGTTCTGAAATGTTCCAGCATGTACTGGAGAGATACCATGAGTCATAGGAGCAGAGTGCCTGTCTTAGGACAAAGGTAAGTTGCGCTTTATTCAGTTCTGTATGAATATTGCTTCTATAAATTACAAGTGTGTGAAGTTATTTTTTAATTAACCAGTTGAACTACAACATCTAAAGGCCTCATCTTCTTTGATGATGAAATGGGGGAGAGGATACAATTAATTTTAGTCAAAAAAGAAAGCCTTCCAGTAAGTAAGAGGAGTTTTACTTTCACATGGTTACAGTAAAGTATGCAGTAGGAGTGGTTTAAAAGCAAACTTTCCAAGAATGGCTGTTTGCACCCTTAAGCAGGCTGTGTGGTGTGCTCTGTTACTAATGTAAATGCCAGTGTGACTGCCTGAGAGCAGTGTGTACTTGGACATCTGTTTGAGTAAGAAATTTTTGGTAGTGAGGGTTTCATGACCAAGAGATGGAGAAATCAAGGCCTGGCCAATTACAATTGATTGAAGTCCTACAGCTTGTGTTACATGCTTTTATTGATACTCAAAAGTAGATGCTGTTTAAAAATATTGCATCTTTTATGTTGGCCCTGTGGTGTTGCAATTCAGAATCAAAAGCAAGTGGTGCTCTGTGTAGTTAACCAGTGAAACTATCTGAACATTAGAGAACAAAATTCTAATAAAAAACTTCATGCTGCAAGACTTTCAGTCTTTGTAACTTAAAAGTAATAAATGCTTACTTGGGATAACTGGGGAGAACATGACAGTCTGAGCACACTCTTCAACATGAAAAATTCCAGCCCTTAACCAGTGAAGAACAGGTGTGAAATGGTCACACGGAAAGAGCTGCCGAGGGGATAATGCTATTTTTGAAGCCATTGGTTTAGATTTGAGAGAGAAGTTTAAGAGAAAGAGTCTCAGATACAACTGTTTAGGAAGCTGGAATGTATGCAGAAAGGAAAAGGTTGCTAAAAGCTAAGGAGCTACACATTCCCTCAACTAATAAATACAATACAACCTAATAGTTACCTATACATTTCTCAAAACCTGGGATGGAAATAAAATTGGTAATGTGCCTATGACATGGACATTTTTTCTTTGAATATATACCAGAAATGGATGTCGGGTTTTTTTATGAAATCTGAGACAGACACCAGCAAATTTGTTAAAGATGCAGAATCACGTTTAGCGTCCTTCATCAGGTCACTTCACCAATATGCACTTAAAACTAGTATCACCTGGGGCACAGGGAGATACCTGGGGTAAGCTGTTCTTTTGGGGAGGGTAGAGTTCAGATCTAAATGAAAACTATTCTTCACTTGCAATATGGCAACAACGCACTTTTAAGGCTGCAATTTTTAGCTATGAATATATATGTCCAAAGACCTAGCTTAAGGAGGTGCTGCATCTGAAAAACACGTTGCCACACACACTGCCACGGTGAATAGCTAAGAAACAAAATCTGGTGTAGAAGGGGCGGGTGGGGGGAAATCACTCTTAATGGGTTTAATTAAGAAATACTGTTAAATCTTTCTCTGTCCCAACAACTTGGTGAGAATCTCAGTTTCAATTCTGAAGTCTTCCATTTTCCTCTTTCCACAGTTGGTGTCCCTAGCTTCTACTTTTACTCATTTATCTTTCATTTGTTACAAATGTAATGCAGTTACATTTCCAAATGACAATGTAACTTTCTCATTTTCATCTTTTTAAAATTAATATAAATGCTCTGAATGTTCACATCTTGCATTTATCTGCCTTGGGATGCCATTGTCCTGTAAAGTGCAAATTTTAAAAATACAATTGGCAAAAAGATTTGATAGTTTTACAGAAAGATTTGCTATCTCAAACTGTTTTCTATTTTCATCTAAATGACTGGGATGCTATCTTTGTAATTCTTTAAGGTCATATTTGTGAAATAAACAATACATGAAAGCTTTCCTGTCATATACACTATATGTAGTCTGGAGTGTTGAGCGAACTCGAATTCCTGAGTTGTAATAACTATCTCCATATGGTATTTACAATTTTGAATGTGTGCCACTACCAAGATAATAATGCTGTACAATTTTGAATGGTGGTAGTTTCTGTATGGCAGTCCAGCTGAACTATTTTGATGTACTGCTTAATTTTTGAATTTTATTTTTTAAGTTGTATAATTTATTTTCTTGCAAAATAAAAATGTAATTTAAAAGACTACTCATTTAGCAAGGTATTTTGGTGTCTCACCCTACAAAAATTTAAAGTTAAATTCAGGTGCTCCTCCAAAAAATGCCACTGTATGAAATTTGCCTAACTTCAAGTCCCAACATCTGTTATGATCAGAGTAACTCAAAAAACAAAAGTGGAGACTTCCAATTCTTTTCTTGTTAAAATTTTTTACATACCTAAGGTTATAATGTAGAGAAATTTAGTCTTCCGAATTCTGTTTAAAGATGAGCTGTAGTTTTTCAGTTTATCAAAGGCTGCCATGCCAAAAGTGGCTGGGAGTTGCCTTAGTTTATGGCTTTTTTAAAAAAGGTGATGTCTCTGTGCAACTTACTGGGATGAACTTGGATTGCTGAATATTTAGGCTGATTTGTCTCTGAAGTTACTTACAATGTGTGTCACTGAAAGTTACTGGTCTTGCCACCAGGACCTTCAGGTAGCTGATGCTGCAGTAAACTGTGGTGTGGGAACAGTCACTTGCGTGAAGGAGTGGTTTTAATGTAATGGCTTCTGTTCTCTGATTGTACTTGCCTTTTAACGTGAATCTCTTTTTACATTTCAACTCCTTTCTTTAAGTTCACCAACTTAACATCAGTGCTTTGTGCTTTCTGGTACATGCAGAATTTAAAACTATGGGTATGGAATAAACAGCCATTTTTGAGTGACTGCTCAGTACTGGCAGTTGTGGGCAGAGTTTTGGTGGCAGGTTGCCATTATTTCCAAACTTTTTCCCTCTGTTTGGGGAATTATATAGCCTTTCACAATGGTTTTTAAGGAGAAGTTGTTCTATAGAGGCCAATTATGGCAGGAGGTCCTTGGCTGAATCAACTCCTACCCCTGTAAATTGATCATGGTTTAGATAGAATCATTGACCTAAATACAAAAGGCTAAACCTGGTTCATTCCTCTGATAAAATGAGAATGTGGCTTTATTTTCTTCTTTGCTTTACCTGTCAGCATACGATCATGGAATTGTTTAGGCTGGAAAAGACCCTTGAGTCCAACCATTAACCCAGCACTGCCAAGTGCACCACTAAACCATGCCCTTGAGTGCCACTTCTACACATTTTTTAACCAAGTCAGGGATGGTGACTCACTCACTTCTCGTGTTACTGCTTGGCAATCCTTTCCATGTAAAAGTTTTCTTCATATCCAATCTAAACCCTCCCTGGCACAACTTGAGGCCATTTTTTTTGTTACTTGGTAGAAGAGACCAACCCCACCACCCTCGGCTACAACCTCTTTCAGGTAGAGTGATGAGGTCCGTCCTGAGCCGCCTTTTCTCCAGGTTAAACAACCCCGCCTCCCTCAGCTGCTCCACACAGGATCTGTGCTCTTGATCCACTCCTTGGATATCTCGACATCTCTAGGCAGACACGGTGCCTGGCATTTGATCCTTATTTATTTTAGTGATGGAGGTCCACTATGGAAAATCAGCACAGACACTGTGCTTCGGCTCCTGCACACAACCTGAAATACCTGTAAGAAAGAGCGGCTGGAGGCACAAACGCAGCTGCTGCTTCCCTCTGCAGACCCAGGGCATGGCCAAAGCAAGTATCACCTGCTGAGGTAAGGAAGAGCAGCACAGTGTGACTTTTTAATAGTCTGTGGCTGGACACCACAAATGAGTGAAATTAGTACATTACAGTCATTCTTGGTGAGAAGAGATGCTGAAAAAATTAAAGAATGTTAGTCCCGGTAGTCCCTGAAAAAGAGCTTTACACTGCTGGAGTAAAGGCAGAGTTAAATAAGAGCTTTCTGGTTTTTGTTCTGCAGGTTTTCAGCATTAACTCATTTCTGAAAAATAGCCTCATCCAACCTGGTTGTCTTTGCTATATGGTACATATATATTTTCAGAGTAAAACCTTCAGTTCTTCCTGAGACAATATTGGTCAGTTCCTATGACACCTCTGGTTTGAACTTGAAAACTCTATCTCTAAATCAAAGGTCTAGACTAGACCACCTTAGAACATCAGCTACCGAGAGTCAAAGAAGTGAAGAAATACAAATGCTTCCCTTGCCCAGTGCCTGTCCCAATCAGCCTCTTGCTGCATGTCTGGAGAATCTTTGGATATATGGAAAGCAAGAAGTATTTTACTTTCGAGAGCAAAGGCAAAGCGAAATCCTCTCTCACAGGGAAATTATTGAGATGTAGAACAGAAAATTAATTGAAGTAATTTTGACAAATCTTAGTTCTACAATGTGAAGATCAAATAATTTAAAAAGTAAAAAACAGGGTAGCAAATGGATGTTAACAACTTTTTGAAATACTCTTGCTTCCTTGGTGCTATAACCAAAACTTGGTTCTTAAAACTTTTTCTAGCTTGTGGTACATTCTCCAAGAGGATGCAAAGGTGCAAGTAAGTAAACGCTGCTTTATGTGACTGGTAGACATCAGCTCTGGGGAAAGCTTCCTTCAGTTGTGGGTTACTGTAACAGTACGCTAACTCTTTCAGGGATTGAAAAAGTGGTTGAGAAGAGTCTGATCAGGAGCAAATACACAACTGCTTGTCCTAGACTGTGTGCAACAGCACAATTCAAAGAATTTTGTGCTTTTAACCTGTTCCTTTGAGATGTAAAGCTTGAGACCGGGAAAGAGCCAGGCTTCTCCTGGCCTAGCTCTGTGCACGTTGGAGAGACAGGGTGAAGAGAGGCGCTGTCAGGCTAGCAAACAGCTGGAGAGTTTTTGTGCCGGCCTTCGCCTAGAAATCGAGGTTCAGAGACAAGGGAGTGTGAGGGGAGAAAGCACAGTGCAGAAAAGACCGTGGAACTGGAATGGGGATCCTGAGACTCAGCTGGGGTTGAGCTGGCATCAGTTGTTCTGTGAAGGCAGCCGGCGGGACCGTTCTCGGCCAGGTTTGAATTCTGAGGTTAAGGGTATATACTATGGCCAGGCAGGAAGGGGTTTAGGGGGAATTAAGTTGCTGACTCTTCTGCAACAGCAGGCAGCTGCAGCACAAGGGCACGGCAGACACAGTCCCGGGCTCTGCAATACTCGGCACTTTCATCCCCACCGACCTTGTCGTGCGCAGGGTATTTCCGATACGGGATTAAATGCCCGCGGCTCAGGTCAGTTCAACCTGCAGCGTGTGGCGGGCGAGGGCCGGGCCGAGGAGGGGCGGAGCGCAGCCTCAGTGGTGGGGAGGAGACACCCCCGGGGGCTGGCTCTTTTCCCGCAAGGATCTTCCTCCACGCTGTCTCCATACGGTTCGCTACCAGTGGTTTTCCTTCTCGGCGCGGCATCCCAGGCTGTCCGCCCCGCGCCCGGGGCCGTCCCCCGCAGCCCCTGTCCCGCCTGGCCCCCGAGCGGCAGCACTGCCGCCGAGAGGAACGCGCCTGGCGCTGGGAACCACAGAATCCGTTCGGTTGGGAAAGACCGGGATCATCGAGTCCAACCTGCGGCCGAACACCCCCGCGTCAACCAGACCGTGGCACTGAATGCCACTGAGCGCCACGCGCGCTCTTTCTTTAAACGCCTCCAGGGACGGTGACTCCACCGCCTCCCTGGCAGCGCATTCCGATGTCTAATCACCTTTTCCCGCAGACATTCCTCCTGTGCCCAACGGGCTCCCGGGGTGGGAGGGTCCCGCGCTTGGCGGCGGCTGCGGCCCCTCAGCCACCGCACGCGCCGGCCCCTCTGACGCCGCCACCCGCCTTCCGCTCCAGCCAATGGCAGGGGCGGGCGTGGCGCCGCCCTGGGCCGCGGGGCCAATGGCAGCGGGCGGGGGGCGGGGCGCCGCCGGCTATAGGCGGGGGCGGCGGCGGCGGTGAAGGTGACGGGGGCGCCGGCGGGAACATGGCGGCGGCAGCGGGGGCGATGCTGAGCGGGCGGCGGCCGGCCGCGGGGCTGCTGCGGGTGAGGCGACTCCGGGCCCAGCTATCCCTTCTCCTTCCCTGCGCAGCCGCAGCCCCGGCCCCGCCGCCGGGCCTGGAAAGGCTCGGCCAAGGTCACACCACCCCTGCGGCGCCGCCCCTTCCCCTCACCCCTGCAAAACCCCCGGCCCGGGCGGTAGCCGAGCGGGGGGAGCGGGTCCCGGGCCGGGGGTGAAGGGTGAAGCCGCTGGTGGGTGAAGGGCGACCTCTCCCGCCACCGCAGCCCGGGGCCCCACGCTAAGCCCGGCGGGACCTTTATCCGCGATCCTGAGCGCGACTTTTTCCACTGTCAGCGCCGGGAGTGCCGCGGCTGGCGAGCCCGGCTCCGGTACCCGCTGCAGCCATAGGGATGTCCCAGCCGGGGCAGGGCCAGCAATCGGGTTGGACTCTTCTGATTGAGCAGTGTAAAGATACAAAGTTGCAGGTTTCTCAGCTGGGCGGTGGGATGCTGCTGCCCACAAGCCCGTGTGCCTGGCAGTGCTGCTGGCACTGCTGGATGCAGGTGCTGGCTGTGCCCGCCTTGCGTGGGGCGCTGGCATCCGACACAGCCGGCAGGGAGCTGTGCTGGGAAGGAAAGGAGGGCAGGTGGATCGCATCCGAATTGCCATATGCAAAGCTGAAGGTTGCATTTTACCAGCTGTCGAAGTGAGGCCTTCCTTCTTTCCTTCCTTCCTTCCTTCCTTGACGACATGAACACTCCTAGCAAATGCCAGTTGCACTTGGTAAACAATTGTCTGGTTTGTCCAGTTTAAATTTCAGGCCTTGTGCAGTAAGGGTATTTTTGGTAGTATAGGTATTTATTTTGTTAGGCAGGGAGTTTTGATTGGCTTGGTTTAGCTTTGTTTTTTTGACACTGACCCTTGAAAGCACTACTATTAAAGTTCTGTAAGGGACATAGTTATTTTTCAGTGAAAGTTTAATTTGAAACTTCCTGCTGGGTATTATAACCTGAGCTGGGAAGAAAAACAGACAAACAAAAATCCCCAAACCTAAATGAAACAAAAATGAGACAACTAATTCAAAACAGTAAAAATAATCAGGCTTTTGTTTGTTCAAGGTTGGCAAATGAAGAGGAGAAACAGACAAAATTTTCATGTTGCAGACACAGCCAGAAGGCATTTTCTAATTTATAAAAATGGTGTTGTTCTTTTGGTGTCCTTAAGCAGTTGTTTTTAATTAGTATTTATTTAGCTCTAATTCAGTAATGGCCAGAAGTTTCCAGTGCGCTGAAATGGCTAAATTGTCAGAGGAAATGGTTAAAGAAAGTGGTTTAAATCACAAATGGAAAGATCATGCTGTTAATATATGAAACAATACCTACAGATGTAATTTTGTATCTTTGCACTGCTTAATTAAATGAAGCTACTGGCTGGTGAATTAGACTGCTCTAATTAGATAATCCCATTTTGTTTTATTATTCTGTTTTGGTGTGATGTTCTGAATTAGCTATCTTCATTTTTGTTCATGGAACACCAAGGGTATGGAAACTGTAGGTGCAAACTGCCACTGCTTAGAAAGCAGTGGAGTTAATGATCAGAATGAATGAACCAAAGTCCAGGGAAGCAGACAGAGGGACTAGTAAACTTTTCCAAGGTAACACCACTCACCTCTGGCTTACACATATGCTATAGGTGTACGTAATAGACTTGGACAAAATGAATTGGGTGTTGTTTTTGAAGTAGTATTTGTTTATTTTTCAGAAAACATTTTATCACAGATGTTATGGTGAGACTGTACTAGACTACACTTCTTTAAAAAGGCATGTTATGATTTTTTCATATTTTTCAGTGTTTCTTAGATACTAATTTTTGAAATAATGGCTTCTATGAGAATGGGTACATTACTGAAACATTATGGCATTGGCTTTCTTGATATGAGGTTCTGAGGACTTTCTTATTTTCAGGCTCTGAAGTATACAAGCCGTGGCTATGCATCGCAGCGTACTTTAAATGTAAGTATAAGCCACTATCTGACTGATAAATTGCTATTTCAGATTTGTTTGTTCATCACTGACATTTTTAAGGAAATAATCACAAAAAACGTGCCTTAAAGACAGTGTCACTTGTGCCCAGGCCACATTTTACTGCAAAATCCAAAATAAAAGTCAGATTGCCATTTTTATTTTGAATTGCTAAGTGTGGGACAAAATTAGAAGTGTGTCAGCTGGTGTAAGCTTCATGTAACTATCAGCCCAGAATGGGAAAAGACAGCTGATATCAATTGATCCCTTTGAAATTATTTGTGTTATCCTGCAACTTGCTGTCACAACATAAAAGGTGGGGACAAGTGTGTTACTATCAGTGAAGCCAATCATGATGAAGGGGTTATAGTAATAGACAGCCCTTCTTAGTTCTCAACAAGTATCATTTGTCTTTATTTTTTTTCCTAGTGTTTTATTTCTTTTCCTGTCTAAATAAAAGAAACCCTCCTGACCAGGTCCTGTAGAGCTTTGTGGTTAATTTTCACTGAAACCAAGACAGCTGACAGCAATCATTGCTGCTTCTTGACAGCTGTCAGGGGCAGCCAGAGGTCTGACATGTGCATCTTTTTGATGCCAGATTCTCATGCTGCTCTCACAGGGTTATCAGGTGCAGATGTGGATGTAGCACTAAAGCTAAGAGGCAAAATAAGAGTAAATTGGTTTTACTACTAGCATAGGGCTGAATGTCATGCCATGTCTTAAGCTGCTGCTTACACGTTCTGCTGGCACCTGGGCTTTTGAATATATCCAGGAGTGGAGACTTAACAACCATTCTGAGTAACCTGTGCCAGAGCTCAGTCACGCTCCCAGTGGAGAAGTGTTTCCTGATGGGAACTCCTTTGTGTCAGTTTGTGCCCACTGATCCTATCAGTGGGCACCACTGAAAAGAGTTTGGCTCTACCTTCTTTGCACCCTTCCTTCCTGTATTAATATTCATTAATATTCATGGTGAAGTGCTGCTGTTGAAGTTCTCTGTGGCACTACAACTCTCTGATGTATCAGCCACTCCTCCCGGTTTGGTGTCACCAGCAAACTTGCTGAGGGTGCACTGCACCATGATCCAGTTCATTAATGAAAATGTTACACAGGACTGGACCCAGGACTGACCCCTGGGGTGCATCACTGGTATCTGGCCTCCAACCAGACTTTGTACCTCTGTCACCACCACCAGGCTGGCTATTCAGCCTTTTCTGTTCACCCCACTGTCTGCTTGTCTGGCCCATACTTTGTTAGCTTCTGCATGAGACTTTTATGGGAGACAGTGGTGAAAGCCTCACTGTGGTCCAGGTAGACGATGTCTGCTCTCCCCTCCTCTACCAAAGCAGTCACTTGACTGTGGAAGGCTGGTAGTTTGAGCATGACTTCCCCTTGGTGAATCCATGCTGGTGATTCCTGATGATTTTCTTGTTCATATAAATGTTTTTTTAGGAGTAGTTGTTTCTTCACCTTTCCAGGAATTAAGGTGGGTCTGACTGACCTGTAGCTCTCTGGGTCCTCTTTCTTACCCTTCTTGAGGATTGGCTTTTCTCCAGTCCTTGGGCACCACTTATAGTTGCTGTGACCATTCCAGCATTGTTGAAAGTGACCTTAAAAAGTCACATGCCGGCTCCCACAGGAGTCATGGGGTCATCTGATGAGGACCCATGGATTTGTGTATGTCCAATTTGCCCTGACTTGTTCCACTTCCACCAAGGGTGCATCTTCTTTGCTCCACCCTTCCCCCAGTCTCTTGGGCCTTGGATTCCTGAAGGCTGGCGTTAGTACTGAAGACTGAGGCAAAGAAAGCATTCAGTACTTCAGCTTTGTCCTTTCTCACCATGTCCCCTGCCCAAATCAGCAGCAGGCCCATATCTTCCTTGCTTCTTAGGTGCTCATGGAAGCTCTTCCTGTTGCCTTTGACACCCCTTGCCAGATTCAATTCTTGGCTTTCATAACCTCATCCCTGCGTGCTCAGACTGTGTGCCAGATTCTCTGTCCCCATTTCCATTTCCTGTGTGGTTCATTTTTGCATGTGAGTTTTAGTGTCCATCCTGGCATTTCTACCCAGCTTACTGCTTGTTGGAATGGATTGCTCTGGAGCTTGGAGGGGGTAATCTTTGAACATCAACCAGCTTTCTTTGATGCCCCTTTGCTCCAGGATGTTCAAGATTCTTGCAAATCAATCAATTCCAAGGCTGAGCTCAATGCGCTCCACCTGTTCTGTCCCATAAAGCTCAAGGTCTCTCCTCTCCCCCCTTGCCTTGTCTTCCTGATGTATCCTTCCTGGAGAGCCCTTATCCCTGCATGGCAGCACTCCAGCCATGTAAGCCATCTCACCAGAGCTCCCTGAATCTCAGGTTGTGTGCTGCAGCTACACACTGATCTCCTTATGTTTGCTGCGTGCATCAATAAAGATTTTAGTGCTCTGAAACACTTGCAGGGTGAAAGAGAAGCTGTGACATCAATGAAATAATAAATAGATATATTTAAAAGATACTGATGTATGTGTGCAATTGTGAGAGAGATTGTGACTTTTACTCTATTCTTCTGCACTTAGGAGGTGGTGATAGCAAGTGCTGTAAGGACACCTATTGGATCTTTCCAAGGATCTCTTTCATCACTGCCAGCCACTAAACTTGGTTCCGTTGCAATTAAGGGAGCAATTGACAGAGCAGGTATGTGTACGCTTTTTTTTTCCTGTGACAAAACCTCAAGTGACTTAGTGTCTTTTCAATGGCTTGGTAATGAAAAAAAACCTGCAATGTCCTGGGTTTTTTGCTCCTGTGGCATTTTTAAGTCTATCTACAAAAGCCATTTAAGTAAAGTTGACTGTCAGGCTTTGGTTCAATCTGAATTAAGCACTGCTTCTAGGAGCAGAATGTAGCCTAGGGGTATCTGTGCTAGTCCAAATGTGATTGAACGTGGTAGTTGTTTTTGTGGGATGGGTTTTTATGGTGTGTAAGCTGATGCAAAGGCTAATGCCTTTCCTTTCCCTGCCTGCTTTTTATGTGGGCACATGTACTTGAAGGACAGCCTTGTCAGCCTTTTGATGGATTCGATCTAGCAAAAAAGTTTTTTTTTTGGGGGGAGGGAATTAATACTACAAGAACTTGGACACCAGGGCTGTTGCAAGAGATGCACCAGAAGAGCAGACCTCTCCTCTCTGGTGGCAGCTTGCTGTGGTCTTGGCTTGCCCTTGCTAAACAAACAAAACTGCCTTTAGACATAATTTTAGCACAAAAAAAATTTTGTGCATTTGATTATCTATGAAAATTGAGCTTCTCAGGTGATCAGTGAGACTTGGAAATGTTGAGTTTAGTGAAATAACTGCAGCTTGTTCTGCAGAATGACGGGAATTGTCTTCTGCGTGGGTCAGCAGTTCACCATACTCCATGAATATGAGGATCGAGATCTGGAATGCACTCATAGGGGCCTGGGTTCTGTTAGCCTGTGGGTTGGGTGTGGCAAGATTCATTAGTCTTTAACAGAAAACTTCAATGGGAACCTTTGTCAAAAGGATCCTGGATCAAAACAATTTTATTTTGTAGGAATCCCTGCAGAAGAAGTGAAAGAGGCCTATATGGGCAATGTCCTGCAGGCTGGACAAGGACAAGCTCCAGCAAGACAAGCAGTCTTGGGTGCAGGTATTCCTTCTCTTGACACTGGGGTTGAAGGTTTTCTGTCTTGATGTAGCTGGAATCTTTTGGTCTGTGAGTTAGAGCAGAGTGGTGGGCAGCCCTTTGTCAGGACAGTCTGTGGATGCATTTTTCCCTGTGATGGGTGAAGGGTGCGTGTGCACTCGTGCAAGTGGGATGTTACTGCCTGCAGTGTTTGCAGAACCTGGAGAAGACAGTACTGGAGACCAGGCTGGTAATTCCATGGTACTTTACAGTAATGATGGATGCTGCTCTGAATCTTCCATAGAACAGACTTTTTTTTTCTTAAGTATATCATTATTCTTAATTCTTACTGGATAAGGAGTCAGTGAGTTTCCTTCAGCTCATGAGTTTGTACAGCTCATCTTTCTGTGGAGTCTGGAGCTGACACTGGAAGGATTCACTGTATTATGTTAGCTGTAACATGAAACTTATTGGGGTGCAGAAATTATTTTCTTCTCCCTTTTTCTGTGGGGGTGTGATTCCATACCTTAGTGTGTTTCTAGGAAAGTCTGTAGATGAGGGAAGAACTGTGTGCTTTCTTGGATCTGTTCCTGTACATTTTTGAAGGAGAAGGAGCTACTGCCATGTTAGGCAAAGTGATAAATATGGCTCTTTTCTTTCACAGAATTATATAGTGTCTTGAGTTGGAAGAGACCTTAAAGATCTCGTTCCAACCCCCTGCTATGGGCAAGGACACCTTCCATTAGACCAGGGTGCTCAGAGCCCTGTCCAACCTTGTTACCAGTTGCTGAATTCTGCAGCTTATTTATGCTTTTTCAGCCTTAGATGCTGCTTAGAGGCAGGAATCAGGGTATTTGGAACAGGAACATTTATGGAGTCCCTTCCTTGATCTTCCATTTCCTTACCTTCCTCCTTATCACAAGTCAGTTGTTGGAAGGGGAGAAGCAACAGGCATCTCCAAGAAGGATGGTTAACTATGGATAAGTGTAGATAAATTGCCCTGGCAGGATAAATAGTGCAAGCTGGACACCCTGGGCTTAGATAAGAAAATGTGTACCATATGAAATGTTGCTGAAACACCACTAAAATACTAAAGTCTACCCTTCAAATAACAGCTGTACAAACAACTTCTTTGACTCAGGTCTGCCAATTGCCACTCCTACCACAACTGTCAATAAAGTCTGTGCTTCAGGAATGAAATCAATCATGATGGCAGCACAAAGCCTGATGTGTGGGAGTCAGGTATGTGGATTTTCTGCTGTTCTATGGAAAAACCACACAGTTAATGTTGTAAATCCTGTCCTACCAATGACTGTGCTCTTTGATTTGGGATTGTGTTTTGGCTTGGGGTAATAAAGCTAATTAGCAAGGGTTTGTTTTGTTTATGCAGCCTTAATTTTATAGTCGTTTATGTTTGAGTTCAAAACTGAAAAGAAAGTAAATACTATAGTTGGAAAATTCAGACGTGTTTTTAGAGCTGAGAAAACAAGTTGGACTGTTTGGGGATACTCACATCATCTCTCTACTGCTCTACCGCCACTCCACCTACCAGTCCAGCCCCCAAAATATAATTAAGGGAATTTTCAAGCTTTCAGTTTCAAAAATATGAAGAAATTCTTATAGACTTAGTTTGTGATGACTTGATATTCAGACAGTGTTAACATTTAAATGAATTAAATACACATATTCAAGCAATGTTGTTTCCAAGTACACTAAAGATCTTTCAGGCTTTTTTATTGTTTTAGAAGAAGCAGAATTTATTGTTGCTGAGTAAGCTTTTTCATTAAAGAGCTCAATGAAGGAGAATAGCTCATCTCTGTCAACTTTCTTACAATATTTTCTATACAATGGGAGAAAATTCTGTCACTTGATGGGAGGACAGGAGAATACACCATTTTCAGTAAGCCATTAAATGCTGTGCAGCAAAGAATGTGGGAGAAGTGTGAATGTGAAGAAAGACATTTTAGTTTTGTTTTTAATTCCACATGCAAAGCATTTTGGCAGCATCTTTAGTTCTCTGAAGTGAAAATATCATCAGTTCAAGTATATATATATTTGGCTTTAAAAGTAAGTGGCTCATAAGTGAGGAATGCTTTTGTGTGTGTGTTTAGAACAAAAGTATTTAAGTTTTGATGTCCCTTCTGTGGAAATCACAGTGTAACTGGAGTTAAGCAACTGCTTTATTGCTTTGGCCTTGCTCTGCAGAAAACAGCACTTTTTCTGGGGCCTGCTGAAGTTGATGGAAGTCTTGTCACCAGACTTTGAACCAGGCCCAGCATGTCTTTGTAAACAGCTACATTTGGATTTAGTCATTTATATCCAATGACTTCATGAGAGTGGTTGTGCCTTTGGTTGGTTTGACAGATGTAGGCCATGAGCTCTGAATAGAACTGGAGTTTTCAGCTGAATTAATCATACATGCTGTGCTGCCAGTCTCAGCAAAAGCAGAGACTCAGCCAGTTATTAGTCTCTTAGAGCTCTAAATTATGGCAGGGGGGCTTGGTATTGGTTTGTTTTTCCTGGTGTGGGCTGTGAGGTATCTGTGGTATGACAGTCAGTGATGGTTCCCAGTGGCTTGAGTCAGTGTACACTATTATATAAACAATTGGCTCTCTCTCCAGGTCTTTCAGTTTATGGAATTGAAATGCCAGGGACTCTTGTTCCTCTGATCTGCTGCTGTTTCTTCCATATCTCCACTGCCTTCCAATTTATCTGACTTTTCAATAGTTTTGTCTCCATCCTTCTTTCTTTTCTTTATTACTTCATTTCATGTTTCTGCCTGGGTGGATTAACTATCTTCAATTGCTCTAAGTGCTTAAAGAATTTTTATTTTCCTCTTTCTCTAAGACTCCTCAGAAATATGAAGCGCCCATGCTTAAGGTTTTAGTAATACTGTTCCTACAAGAAGTCATGGAGAACACACTGCATGATTATTAATTTTACCTTGTTTCCTTTGGGCAGGATGTCATGGTTGCTGGTGGAATGGAGAGCATGTCTAATGTTCCCTACACCATGAGCAGAGGGGCAACACCTTATGGAGGAGTAAAGCTGGAAGACCTGATAGTAAAAGATGGGCTGACAGATGCTTACAACCATATCCATATGGTAAATATTCCTGCACAGTGCTCATGTATCTACCATAGGTAGATCTGATGCAGATCTGAAAAGCTTGCTTATAGTTGTTATGAAACTTTCATCTAGCAAGCCTGGAAATGAGGAAGAAAGTCTTCCATTTCCAGGTTTCCGGCAGTAGCTGTAAAGGAGGGACTGGACAGAAGACCAACATAGCACAGAAGTTTGTGTGTTAGTAATTAACCTGTCTCTGCAGTCTGAATGGCCTAAAGCAAGGATTAAGATAAAATTTAATTCTGCTACTTATGGGTTGCTGTTGCTCCATCTGAGGGAGGGAGGGAGCAATCAAGTTGCTTGGTGTCTTTGAGGATACCTGCTCTGTAGGATCCAGCAGGCTCATGTTTTTCCCTCCCCCAGAGTACATATCTCATATCTCCTGTGGGAAGGTTTGAGTCAGCTGGTGTGCTTACTCATCAGCAGGGTAACTTAAATTGGACAAACAAGTGCAAACTTAGGATGGGTTTGGAAAACAACTGATGCAAAGATAGTCAAGAACAATCACCAGGGAAGAAAAGTTTGAAAAGAGAACGGCTACTTTCAGCTTATGAATATCTCTGACCTTTACCAGTGGTAATTCACAGCTGTAGGGCATTATTGATTGATCTGCTGGTGTTCTTGCTGGGATATAGGAAAACATTTAATGAAGAATATTTACTGTGATTCACAGATTGGATACAGACCTCACTTGTGTATGATTTATTCTTTTTGCACTCCAGTGCTTAGGCTACATGGGAATGTTGAAATTCATTCCCACATTTCAGCTAAAATGGATTTTGAATGTGAGGATTTTATAGGAATCTAAAGGGTGGCTTTGATAGTTCCCTCATGTCAGAGCAGTTGGTTATAATACACAAAGTTTTAATAGATTGGGACAGTATGTTGAAACCTTTTTTGTCTTATAGCAGATGTAGGTTGTTTAGAAAGCCTTAACAGTCTGTGTGAGAACATACAAGAAAGTCCATAGGATGGCTTTAGGAACTTACTCGTCTGTGTTTTGGCAGTAGCCTAAGTTGCTGGTGCTATGAGGTTTGAAGACTTTAAATTCATTAATTACATAGATATGAACTTGCTTGTTTGAAGAACTGGAGGGACACAGTACTAAAGGGTTCTGTGTTGATTCATTGAGTTTTCTGATGAAATGAGAAGTGGAACAAAACCTCTTCAAGGACAAATCTTTCCAGTTGACTAAATGAATTTTTTTTTACATATTATCATTAGATACTTAGTGTTGATAACGAATTGTGAGTGTATAATTATAATCATGATTTGCCTATATATAAAATGTTTTGGTTTCTACTTATTTCATTCCAGTTATTATAAAAAAGGGATACATACTTTTATTTCTACAGTTTTTAGAGATTCTGAAGGCTAAGTAAGCCCTGTGTGTTGACCTGTTCTTGTAATCTTTGGAATAGGTAAGGTAATAATGGAGTGAAAACGCTAGGAAAAGGATGTGAACATGGGGTTCTATAGCTGAACAATGATCTTCAGTCTCTGAAGATGTCAGCACTTTAAAACTTACTTTTGCATGCAGTTTTTTAATTGGAGAAAAAAAAAAGCCTTGTAAGCAAAGTTCCTCTATGACTTTGATCATCTGGATCCAGAAAACATTTGCTAGATCTGACTATTATGTTTCAAAACCAAAGTACGATTTGTTTGTGACTGTGCAGATCAGAAATGGACACCAAATATTAGTCACAGTCAGTTCTGGAAATCTGCTGGTTGAAGTTTTTTCAGTTGTAGTTGTGCTTTGCATCTTCAGGAATACCAAACCTTAACAGGCCTGTTTTTTTCCAAGGGCAACTGTGCTGAGAACACTGCAAAGAAGTTCACTATTTCCAGAGAGGAGCAAGACACCTATGCCATAGGCTCTTACACCAAGAGCAAAACAGCCTGGGACTCAGGAGTACTGAAAAATGAAATAGTTCCTGTCACTATTTCAAAAAAAGGTATTGTGGAAAGGTGTGATGAGATGAACTGTGTTTCTCATAGAAAGCTGTAACATTGTCTATGTTCAGTGCAAATTGTGTTGTTTAGACATGCAAATCTCAGGAACATTAATTTTGATCACCTCAGAATTTTCTGTTAGGCAGACTTTCTGGTGAACAGCAGTCAGTGACCTGTCATCTGGTTTTTGTTTTTCAACTTTTCTTTAATGTTACACACCATATCTTCTTTTTTGTCTAAGTGAAAGGTTAGCTATTGAATTTAGTTATGGCTTAAGGACATCTATTTGTATCTATTTGTTTTAATTTACATTAAAGATAGACTCTTTGTACTTTTTGTTCAGCCACTGGGAAGTATAAATGGATTTGCTGCAAATAAATTTGATTAAGAAATAACTTTTTTCAGTTTATGTAAGCAGATTTCTTGATGTGCATTTTACATACATTTGCACTTTTTAACTGAAGTAAGTTATTTATATAAGGCAGTATTTAGTCAACTGTTCTACGAAATACTAAACCAAATCTGAATTTCAGGGAAGCCAGATATAGAAGTGAAAGAAGATGAAGAATACAAACGTGTCGATTTCAGTAAAGTTCCAAAGCTGAAAGCTGTTTTCCAAAAAGAAAATGGTAAATATTGTTAAAAGAACTGCTTTATTCTCTGCTAAGTGCAAGGATGCTTTGGCAGGGTGGGGAGTACTCTTCACAAGAGTCAGTGAACAACAGCAGTCCCTTTATTTTTAAATGACTGCTGAGATAAAGAAACATGCTTCACAACAGCATGAACTGGCTTGGATTTCAAGATGGTCCAAGAACCTTAAACCAGTGAACACCTCTTTTTGGGACATTTATATTAAAAAGAGTGACAGAAGGGTTTCAGTTTTGCTGTTGGCTGGGTCTCTGCCAAGTGTAAACCCTTGTTGCTGTGGCGCTGGAGTGGCTTTACAGAGTTGCCATTGCTTCCTGAATGTAGATAAACCTTCCTGGCTAACTCAAAGCTGCCCCTCATTCACAACCTGTTCTGAGCTGGAATTCTGTGATAATGCCAGCAGTGCAACTGCCATGGAAGGCATCATCTAAACTGGCACTAGGATAAGGATAAAAATACTTCATTTGTATCATCAAATAGATATCAAAAACCAACTCATTTTTTAGTTAACTCAGTGCAACAGGTTTCAAATGATTGAGTCTTCATGTTCCATGAACTCAGGGAAAAACAGGAGCTGTTTTGCATAACACTTTCACCTCTGTCTAAGGAATGTTTTACCTTTTCTAGGAACAGTTACAGCTGCTAATGCCAGTACTCTGAATGATGGAGCAGCTGCTCTGGTGCTGATGACTACAGAGGCAGCCAAGAGACTGAAAGTCAAACCTTTGGCACGGATAGTAGGTACGATCTTTCTTATCTCTAGCGAAGTCCTGGAAAATACTCTCACAGTGTGCTCTCAGACTGGGAGTCCTGTTTGGCTGGTTACCTTACATTATGGCTGCATCTTCCCAGCACAGCCCTTGAAATTTCAAGTGTTACACCAGCAGACTTTTGACCATAAACAGAATTTTCTATATATAGTAATAATAAAAATCTGAAAATATTATTGTGTGGCTTACTCAGGGCACTACATTTTAGATGCGTCTATTTCATAGACCATGGTATTCAGAATTTTTCAGTCTTGGCAGTGTTTGCTGCTTGCATGAAAGGAAGTCATATATGGTAAAAACACAAGGTGTTTAAACACCTTTTCTGATTTTTTTTCTTTTTTCAGCTTTTGCAGATGCTGCTGTCGATCCTATTGACTTTCCAATTGCACCTGCATATGCTGTTCCCAAGGTAAGAATAAAACTGAGTGGATTCTGGAGAAAAAGAACAAACTTTCCTAGCATTCCGCTGTTGGTTCATCCCCTCTCAGTGGGTCTTCTTGAATTGGGATTGAAATTATAATGAGGTCATAAATACAAAGAACAGATGTTTTACAGAGGACCAAGGCTAGAATGCAGATCTTCAGACTTTAAAAATTTCTCACACCTCTTTTGAAATTTTGTTCTATACTGCTTTTAGCAACTTTGGACATGTTTACACCTTTGAAGTTTTGCAGCTTGTACGGCCAAAAGGCAAAATAATTATGGTTATACAAAGATAGACTCATTCCATAAGGAACTGGAGAGGCAGGACTGTGTCAGTTTAAATGGTACTGTAGCAGCAGTCTTAGTGTTGTGTGATGGAAATGCATCCTTGGTATGAGCTGCTCTCCATTCCTTCTTTGGTGAAAACTCAAGTTTGTGGTACAGTCTCTCAATTCTGCTTTTTCCCATCTGACAAAGAGGTTCCTAAATGTGAATTTGTGAATCAGAGTATGGGCAGCCTGAGTCACTGGCTTCAAAACAGACCTATTATTTCTATAATTAGTTTCCTAATTTTTTTATAGTAGTAATTATTTTGTATTATTTCTAGATTCTAAGTGAGACAGGCCTGAAAAAAGAAGATATTGCAATGTGGGAAATTAATGAAGCATTCAGTGTTGTGGTGCTGGCCAATATTAAGATGCTGGGCATTGATCCACAGAAAGTAAATATTAATGGAGGTGCTGTCTCTCTTGGACATCCAATAGGGTAAGCAAAATAAGCTCTGGGTTTTGTTCTGCACAGAGGCACTGTCTTCTACGTAAACAAGTTTTAAGCAAGTAAGAGTATATTTGAATTTAATCATTAATATTGATTTGGTTGTGGGAGATTTGTTCCCTTCTTTGAAAGAGCTTTGCTTCATGTAATACACAGGCTGACATAGAGGTGATTTCTTTTTCCCAAAGAAACTTTAGCTATACATACACAAACAAAACCTCCATATTTAAGAACCTATGTGTTTATTCCTCTCTAGCTCCAGTACTTAAATCTGTATCACACAGAACTGCAGACAAAAGGATTTTTTCAGGGGGTTTTTTTGGTACTATATTCTGCCAGCTGCCCTGTGTAGGTCAAATTAAGAATTTCCTTTAAACTGAGCTATGTTCTTTTGTTTTTCTTATATTTAGAATGTCTGGAGCAAGAATTGTCGTTCACATGGCCCATGCTTTGAAACCAGGACAATATGGTCTGGCAGGAATCTGCAATGGAGGAGGAGGTGCTTCTGCAATACTGATACAGAAGCTGTAGCCCAAGTAGCATCAGAAACACAGCCTTAAATGCTCTCTGATCAAAATTGTAAGTGGTAGCTGTTACATCTTATTTATCAATCAGTGGATGAATCCTGTAACTGCTATTCTAAAATTTCCTAAAGCATCCGTGATTACAGATCCAGATAACTGGCCTTTTATTGCTTGATCAGTGCAAGTTTTTATACAGTACAAATAAACAATGTCAAATTTTAATTTTGGCTTGAAACCTGACAATAAAGAATGTTAACTATGGCTCCCTCTGTCACTGACATATCATTTCTTAAAGGCCCTTGAGAAGGAATTCTCTTGGTAACTCACAGAGTGCTGCTACTGGAAATGGCTATCTTCTCCTAAAAATTATTTGCTTTATTGATAGCAGCTTGGTGCTGAAGATACTTTTTCCTATGAAAGTGAATGGATAATTCACATCTTCTGTAGTACCAGAGTGCCCGAGGTGAAACATTATGGTGGGTAGTGGATGCCCCAGGCAAGAATTACATTAGGTCTCAAACAGCAAATTAATTTTAAATGTCACCATCACTATTCAGCACTTTATGCTGAAGACAATTTTTGTGCTTGCCTGCCCTAGTCCTTTGGTCTAGGGCATCCCTTGAAAATCTGGAATGGGATCCAAATACACCAGAAAAGTTGGCGAGGTTAAAACGATATCAAAGCCTGGTGGTATATATGGGTTAAAACATGGTGTCCCTAAAGCTATAAACTGGTCCAAGATTTATGAAGTAAAGCAAAATTATGATGGATCACCGACTGATTTTTTTAAACAGGTTAAGAGAAACTGCCATCAAATATACAGATTTAGATCCAGAATCAACTGATGGCAAAGCACATCTGGTGCTTTTGTTCATTGGTCAAGTTCAAATGATATAAGGAGAAAGCTGCAAAAGATAGAGGGAGTTTGAGACGTAGATAAACTGCTAAAGGTTGCCTGGAAGGTGTTTTGAGGTAGAGGCTCAACTGAAAAGGTTAAAACCCAACCTCGTAAGAAAGCAATTCAAGAAAAGTCATCTAAGAACTTCCCCTACTGAGAAGGACCAGTGTGCATACGGCAAGAAGTGGAGACATTGGAAGAAGGACTGTCCAGCATTGAAGAAAAATCCTCAGTTCCCCAACTTCCAGTGGTGCAAAACTCAAGTGACTCAGGTTCTGAGTGACAGGGACCGAAGGTTTCAGTTTCAGACACCAAAGGTTTCCCTCTGACAATTGTTATAGAACTCGGTGTTTAATACTGGACTCTTTGCCTTCAAAAACTGACCAACAGGACTTTTCTATTCAGTACCTGCAAAGCTGCTTAGTGGACTTAAAAAAAACATTACGCAAGACACACAGCTTTTTATTAAAACAAAAATATTTATTCAAGCTGTAAATGCTATGCAGTATTTAGTTATTGGATGGGTTTAATATAAACATCTACTGCATAATCTTGGTTCCTTAGGAATCCTTGTATTCTACCTGAAACATTGCCCTGTTGCTGTACAGATCTCTTACAAGAAAACTTGCAATTTTTTTTTTTAAGACATCAACAATTTGAGAACAAAGGAAATAAGAGTTGAGAAAATTCTGCAGTTTTGGAGCAAGGTGTGCTCATTCAGCAAAATGTAGGCTGAGCTCCTCCTGCACCCCTTTTAGAGAGTTTGTGTAATAGCTATGACAACCTCTATGTTAAACAGAAAAATCAGATGCAAAATTTTCCATGTCTGGTTAAAATTTTAAGAGTTAGATAGTAGAACTCAGCAGTAAAAATGAAAGATGAGGGAACTGACTTTTGCATTAGAACACACAGTAATTCTTCTTTAGCTGTTGTGTCAGTTGAAGTATTCATACTGAGGCATGACCCGACACAAAAGTACATTGCTTGAAAACAGCTTTTGTATTTGAATGAATTTCCTATGTAGCAAATATTGTAAACAGAGGAGGTCTGTCCAAATTAAAGTTCTTGTCTGAATGGCTGGCTGGGAAAAGCTTCACCAGATGAGAAACACTTCTTGAGGTTTTACTGGCCTTATGTTTAGCTATTGAGTATTTTTGTTATTTCGTTCAAAGCCTTACAACATGAGTTTGACAGTTACAAAATAAGAGAGGGTGAGCACAGGCCAGTTAGAGATGAATCCTTAAGTCCTATTCAGATTCAACAAAACAATGAGAAGTGGCCAAGGTAGCTGCCCCATCTTAGAGCAGTGAGTGACAAACACCACCTTTTCACAGATCGGCTGAGCGCTTCAGAGGGGTAAGTAGAGAAAGCAGCAGAACACAGACAACGTGGTCTTACAGGAAATGTACAATCTTTCTTACATTTCATTTATACAAATTTACAGTTTTGCAATTTAAATGGCTCTATAATTATGCAAGTGCTTTTTCAAAAATAAACATATACCAACTTAATGATATTTACACTTTGCTACCTGCTTCAGAAACAGCATGACTTTGCTATAAAGTGAAACTTCAGTGCACTGAAAGTGCAACTTGCCCTTTAGAGTTAACTTCCCACACAAAACCTCAGCACTGCTCTACTGAGCTTCAGATGGCCCCACTTCAACTTCTTTTTGTTCATTCATCATAATGCAAAGACAACAAGAACTTGTCCACATCCATTCCTGCTGGAAAAGAATTTGGGAGCTTCTTTTTCTGTAGGAGAGGAAAGTAACAACTGTGTTAAATACAAAGAACGTGGGGGAACCGAAGAGCCTGCAAGCATTCCTTTCTTCCTCATACTTCCATCCACCTTGTAGCTGTTCCTGCACAAATCTGCCCCAGAACTCAGACACTGCCATGTGCCCTTCACATGTGCCCCTGCTCCATGGAACGGAGCATTTTCCAGTCTCGGTGTTTCAGGAGCATGCTAAAACTAAGTATGGGAATTATAAAGTTATACTCCTTTTTGGTTGTTTACATCCATTTACATCCAAAGACACCTTTTTGTGTCTCACACCTTGGCTATTTGCCCTTAAATCCTCAAATCAAAGGCACAGTGCTGCACACTGCAGAGACTAGGAGTTATCACTCATGGTACTAAACAAGGATGCAAAAATACAGCCTGAGTTCCACTAAGGCCTGCTTCGAGTTTGGCTTAATTCCTACATTCCACCTAGAAACTTAGAATTTAGAAACTCATTAATGTTTTAGGAGAAATAATGTAATTGTCATTGGTACCTATTTAGAGAGTTAGTAGGAGTTACTTGTGTGTATCTGAAGACTAAACCAATCTTAAGAAAGCTTAGTTCAGAGTACGCTCAGGAGGCAAAGTTTGAAAAACTGGCTAATCTAAATAGGATGTCAGGGATTTACACTACCATCTCTGAACCATTCCATTACCAATAGTATACACAAAGATAACGTATATATTTAGAATTTTAATTAAAATGTTTGTACTTGCCTTGATTTTCTTTTTTTTTGATGGTGTTGGAGAGCTCTGAAGGTCTTTTCTATTTGCAGAACGAGAATTTCTCTCCCCCTCATTTAAGTCCTCCAGTTTCCTTTTCTTTACGGTGCTCCTCAAAGCCCTGAACTGCTGGGTGTTGTCCTTGAGGGGGGCTGCGGTGCTAGTCCTGGCGATGGCGGCCCGCGACAGGATCATGAGGGTGTGGGCAGCCATGCTGACGCTGTTCTCGCTGCCCGTCTCGCTGGCCGGGCTGCAGGCGGGCAGGTCTGGCGTGGCGGGGGGCACCATGATGCGCGGCGTGGTGCTGTCCTCGTTGAAGCGCCGGCACGTCGGGGTCCGGACGCTGTCCGTAGTGTCATCCATGTGCCTGTCCCCGACTCCCGACGGCGTCCGGGGTACTGGCAGCTCTCCGTTCTCAACTGTCTTCCCAGCGGGGCTTTGCCACTGGATGTCTTGCAGCATCTCCACACACTGTTTACTGAACGGGCTGGAGAGGCCAAGGCCTTGGCTGGAAGCTTTGGCAGGTTCTCGCTTCGGCTCCTTGGAGGACAAAGAAACAGGCACCGATGATTTGCCGTTGCCAGCCCCATTTGACAGCGAGCCCTGCTTCTTGTTCAGCTCTTGTACCGAAGGAACTGACTTCTCGTTCCATGAGGCAACGCTTTGTTGGCCGTTTGAGAGTTTGGCAGTGTCCTGGTTCTTCTGCTTCTCATCAGTATCCCTTCGTAACTCGTTTTCTTTGTTTGCTGTTGTCTTGTGGAAGGCATCTGAGGAAAGCCCTGCAGTTGCTGCCTTCCGCTCGGGCTGTGGCTCCTTTGCAGATGCGCTTCTGTTGCTACTGACTTCTGGCCTACACAGAATTCTGGGCAATGTTTTCTCTTTGTCTCTCTTTGGTGCCTGTGCCTTAGCAGAGGAGGTTGCTGAGTCAACAGCAAATAAAGGGTTTTCATTTCTTTCTTTCTGGGATGAACTCTTAGTAGCCTGAATTTGGGTGTTTCCTCCTGGAATGGGTAGGACATTATCAAAGCGAAGCACTCTCCTGTGACTCTCACTCTGTCTTGAATTTGAGCTTGTGCTCTCTGCTGCTGCAATAGGTAAGTTCTCTTCCACTTTCCTTCCTGGTTCTGCACTGGTAAGCTTGTCCCAATTTGCAGCCCTGAAAACAAGACAAAAACATTTAATTGACATGTTTATTCTTACTAGGCAATTTAATTTCAGCTGGCTGGAAGTCCCCACCCATCTCTCAAAAAGGCTCTCCATGCTAAATACAAGTATTTCATCAACATGTAAAGACCAAGAGTAAGGAATGACAACTGCAGAAAGCTCAGAAAAGGCTTTCTTGGTAAAAAGGTATGAAACAGAGCCTGTACACTGAACAATTACATAGACTGGGGCTCTTCAGCCTGGAAAGAGAGATCACTGAGGGGAAATGCAACAGAGCTCTGTAAAGAAAGCTACGGAAAGGAAACTATCTGCTGTACCTTCCAGTGGAAAAACCAGGGACATCAAACAACACTGGTATTAGGTTCAAAACACAACAAGGAGGTCTGGACACTGCATGTAACTAAACCTGGGAACTTTTTTACCTTGGGATATTTGTGGATGCTGGTAGTTTATTTGACTTCAAAAAGAAACTGAGCACATTCATGACAGGACAGTCCATCATAGAATACTACTTATGGCTCTGGAAGTCCTTGGAGTTTCTGCCAGAATATTTTAGGCAATGTAATCATGTGCATGCCTTGTACTCTTCCCTATGCAGTTGCTGTGTGTGGCATTACTGAGCAAGACAAAAAGCTTCCAGTGGACACCTGGACAACAACATCCAAACTCCCTGGGGTCTGGTCTCCACCTGACAACCAGCCCCATTCATTTGAAAAAGCCACCACTGCACTGTGGAAAGAAGAATGCTTCTGCTCTGTCAGCTCATACCACTGTTGTGTCTGTGCCCCTTGCCTGCCTTACGCTGCATTTCCAAGAGAAGCTTCAGCATCATTCATCTATGCCTGTAAGATTCTCTCCCTGCAGATAAGCCTCTATGATTTTAAAGATGAAAAGTCAAGTGTTTAGGATGCTAACTTTGGTACCTTTGAAATGGCAGAAAAGGTCTGAATGGTAGCAGGTTTTTTTTATTTCCGTTGAGATGAGACAGAGGGTAGAAAATAGAAATAAGAAATTACAACTCTTTGCAGGGAAGATTTTGCTCTCTTTGCAATGCAAAACATACATCTAGAGATCAACTAAAGTTAACAGAAAGCTGAATTATTGAAGTGGTATTATCCAAGATCTTGCTTCTGTGGTTTTAAAAAAAACCAGTACTTTTTGCATGCATGTACTTGGTATAACTTGATAGATGGTTGGGATTTTTTAATAAGTTGACTTTAATCTTCCTGTTTTATCTCCACTTTTCCAGCATTTTAAGTGAGTTCCAAATAGATAATTTTTTTAAGTATGTGCTATTTTTACCATAAAAGATCATTTCACCTCTAATACTTAAACTGAACAACTGATCTCCTCCTACACTCTTTTGCTTGTTGCAACATCCTTTTCTTTCAGAAGTCCTTTAATAGTAAGGGGAGTTACTACTGCAGCCTTGCTTCCTTCTCTCATTTGCCCAACAGAAAACTAGTACCTACCCCTATTAGAAATTAAGTTATGTTCATCATATAAAGTTAGCATGTTGCTGTCTTCGCCATCTTTGCATTCAGTTCCCACTTTTAAAATGACTAAGCAGATTTCTAATCCACACTGCTGAAACACAGATGGCAGAACCCAATCTAATAAACTCTACTGGATTTGGATCAGGCAATGAGACTACACTACCATGGATACAAAACCATGGGTACCACTCATCTGAAAAGAGAAAACAAAGGGTTTAGTCATTTAAATCTCCCAGTAAATGTAACAGGCAATTCTCCTAGCTTAGACTCCGATCAAACCATTTTTATTTGACAGTTGAGACAAGAGAAAATAAAGACAAAGCCAAACAAAATTAACACAAGAATTCAAGCACAGACGATTCTAGCACAGGCTGCACCAGTCTCAGCACACATCTGTATCAATACTCTTTGCAGCCAGGCAGCAGGAAAGGGGGCAAGGGGGTACTGCTTATGCCACTACTAAAAAAAGCTCCTCTCTTCACCAATACTGGATGAAGAAATTCACGACAGGAAAAAGAAAGCAAGTTTCAATACCAAGCACTACTGACCTCTGTGTTCGAGGATTTGCATGGTTTAAAGGCTCAGCTACATTTGGTACCATTTTTCCTGGAACAACAGATGAAGTATTAATGAATGACAGGTAAATAATTTCACATTATGTTCAGTACAATGACATTTCACCTGACAGAGAACCAATAAAGAAAAACCCAGCAACAAACTCTGCAGTATTTTCTAACTTTAAACTTTACTAATTAGTAGACTAGCAAAGAACAAAGAAGCAGCTTGCTGTCTACACTTAGATGATGCACAGCTCTGGCAAGACAAAAGAAACTACCCTGAACTTAAAAATGCACAGTGAGGATTTCCAAGTAGAAGGAAATTAACACAGGGAACTCTTAGCTATCTATCAGCAAACCAGAATGCAACATACTATACAATCCTAGCTTTTATCTTGATTTGAAATTTCATTCTATTTTCATTTTTATGTGCAAGCCTACTCTTTAAAAAAGGCAGATAGGCTAAAGCACAAGTTGTCCTTGTAACTCAATGTTTCTATTTTCAATTATTTTTCTTTACCCCTTTCCAACACTGAGAAATTAACATAACTCCAGTCTTATTACAATTAACTGTTTAAAGAAGCAAGGTCTCAATGAAAAGAATATACAGAAGCATATGCCTGAAAGGGCAAAAGGAAAACAGATAGTAGAGTGGTTTTTTATATAATAAATATTAAATAATTTTTTATATAATAAATATATAATAAAATTTTAATATAATTTTAATATAAATATGCAACACTTCTAATGAATGTTTTTCCTTAATAAATTTTTAGAACTGCTGACTCTTCTAATATCTTTATTTGGCTTGGTTCCAATGGCAGCAGTAAACTACTTAAAACCAACAAGATGGAAAATAACCTGCAACATAAAGAAAAGTAAACTTTTAAAACTGCATGAGAGCCTTGAAACATTACATTTTGGAAACAAGGTTAATGCCAAAACTGGAATTATGTTATATGCTGGAAGCTCTTTGTAAGCGGAGCAAACAAGAGTCACTAACTGCAAGTACAGACCTCTCTCAAGACAGCCCAGCAGTTGCCATAATAGAAGCAGAGATATTTAGAAAACTTTTTACTTGTAACTGACTTGTCCTTAAAACCCTCTGCTTTCCTTCTGCCCCTCTCAAGAACACAAGGCAGGTACCTGTATTAGTCTTGTTTCTTGCTCCAGGAATCTTCTGTGATTTGGGAGGGATGGGAAGCTTTGGGACACTTCCGTTGCACATTGGATTAGCCACAGGCATGTGAAGAACCTCGAAAGAATCAAAATATTCTCTTACAATTTACCAAAGCACTTCTTATCACTCCAGCTTTAATTCTGAAAATGTTTATTTGTGATGTGCTACCTGGCAGGTAGGTGCTGAGAATGTATTTCCGTTCTGTCCTACTACGGAGAGAGGTATCATTCCCACCATTCCTTGCAAAACTGGCTGCACCGGAGATGCAATTATAATGGCAGAACCTAAAAAATACCAAACTGTTAAGACTGTACAGGAACTAAAAATACTTCAGTGAAGAGAAAAGCTTCAAGACAGGATTTCTTCAAATTATGTGTGGTCAAAACCTGTGTCAAGAAAAGCCCTAGATTTTTAGAAAAACTTTACTGTCCTTGCTATAGTTCACTACTAGAAAAAAGGGTAAGCACCAGTTTTACTTTTCGTTTAAAAGGAATTCTTTATTTAAATATTCTGTTTTCCTTTGTAAGAGGTAGCTCAAAATAAAGCTTGAAATATGATAAACCTATCTTAATGTTTAAAGTTAAAGTGATTTATAAAAACCAGTAAAAGTAACATTAAGTATCTTATTTAGCTGCCAAATATATGGGAATTACAAAATATGGAAACTATCCTAGCACATTAATTGAAAGTTAAAGAATATTTTCAAAAGTGAAAGAAAACTGTTCCTCTCTCTATGAAAAAAGCATTGAAGGAACAGTTGCATAAAGAAATCCTAATTACAGAAAAGGCTGTCACCCTAAGACCTTGCATGTACTGGTCTCTGATTGTGCTGGCCTCTGACCTCAATGAAATGACTACACAGAGAAATTCAAAGGTAACTGCAAAAAGTTCTTAGTTTTTGAAATAAATCTAAATGTGGTGGTTACAGCTGGTCTATAGCTGTTCTTTTCATTTCAAAAAGCACTCAAAATTTTTATTGCTGTAGTAATAAAAATGCTTGTCCCAGACTTTAAATCATGGAAAGAAATAACATTATACTTTCATATTTACTAAAAAGTACTTCTAGTCCAGACTAGGTTTTGAAAAATGAAACAAAACCAAGGAAGTGATTTGGGAAGGACTAGATACATCTACCCAGTTATCTACACAAAATACTGATACTTATAACACAAAGCATTCCATTTATAACAGGAATCTTATTAAAATAAAAACCTGTTTTATTTAGCCAAAGTAATGGAATCCTTACCAATGTAAACCAAAATATGCTTTCTACATCTAATGCTGCTAAAATTACATAATTTAAGCTTCTGAAATATGAGGCTTTTTTTTTCCCCACTCAAAGCAGCCTGATCAATGACTTCTGGTAGTTTTATTTCATTTCTACTAGCAACTAATACACTAAAAAAAAAGTAACTCCTGGATAGTTTGAAGTGGCAGACAGAGCAGTTTAAAAATGGTTTACTTTTAATGCACTTATGGGAAAAACAAAAATAACAAAATCACTATAAACATGTAAACCACTGTATAAACACCACATTTTCAGTAATTTTCTAATAATGAGATTACCCTGTGGGAAGTTTGGGGAGACAGTCTGGTTTGCTGGAAATGTATTGCTGGATCTGGGAGGAGTCCGTAATTGTTGTACAGCTGGAGCTTGAGAAGCCAGTGGCATAGAACTGCCAGGTAATACAACTACATTTGATGGTGTTACAGCTGCACCCAAGGTTGCTGGATCAGTCATACAGGTGGTTATGTAAAGGTTGCTTGAATTCCCAAAAGCTGTGCTCGTGGCTGGCATCAACTGTATAAATCCCCCTTCGTTAGAAAGGTGAGTTGAACCTGCAACTGAAAAACCAGTGCAGTCTTCATTCTGAGTGTTAACCGAGGCGACCACAGGATCCTTAGGTCTAAGCACAAGAAAGTTCTGGTCTGCCAGAGCTGAATCCACATTTTTTTCTGTGTCTTCTGAAGTCAGACATTTGGGCAGGCCTGCAGTTTTGGTTGGGGATTTGGCTGGAGAAGACAGTATTATAGTAGGCAAATTTTCTCCTGTGATGCTGGAAACAGCATTGTTTAACTCCGTGTCTGATGCAATAAACGGATCATCACTGATGATGATCTTGAGGGACATTATATTAGAAGGATCAACATCCATTGGTTGACTACTAGAAGATATACTGCTTATACTTTTGGCCTCAATACCTGACTCATCTGTTGAGGATGCAGTTTCAGGGAGAGGAGAATGGCATATTTCAGAGGTAGTAAGATTGTCTTCAGTGGATACTACAGAAATGTCTGTACAAGCATTATCACCAGAAGAGAAATATAAATTATCAGTGTCCACTTTTGTAGAAGATGAAGGTTCTTGCATCTCCCCTTGTGTACCCTCTGTGTTTGACAGTCCTGAAGGGAGGTTAAAATCTTTCTTACAAGGCTGATCAAGTGTATGCTGATCATTTGAGTAAGTTTTGTTAGAAGTATCAACAACTTCAAGCTGCAACTCAGTTTTGTCAAGATCTGTGATGTCCACCGCAGATCCCACAGCACAGTCTGCCTGTGTGCTCTGGTCCTGATGGTTAGACAGGTGGCTGGAGTTCTCCTGTGAAACACCAGGCAAGGCAGCTGGATCATTGGTTACAGTCTGTTCTTTTCCTGCATCTGCTGATGGGCTAGAAACGGATGAATTGTTTTTTCTCAGCAGTGCACTGTGGCCAGGACTCCCATCAGAAGGGCTCCCAGGAAGTCTTTTTTCAGACAGTGATGTATCTGGTGATAATGGACATTTACTTCCAGAATCAGTTTTGTTTTCCCCAGCTATAGTATCCTCTGCCACTGAAATCAAAGGAATCTGCGGAGTACCAGAATGAACATATTCTAAATCAGGACTACTTTGAGAAGGATGACTTGGTGGGCCTTTTTCAATTTCCATAGCACTCTCACTTTCAGACGCTAATGTAGACTCTTTTGTAACGTAAGTGTCTGCACAGTGTTCATTACATTTGCTATCAGAACTCGGTCTCTTGTTAGGTTCAGTCAAACCAGACACCGAGTCAAAAGCAATTTCAAGCTCTCTAATGTGTTCAGGGGTAATGGCTGTAAGTACTTCAGTCTGCTTCCCTGGTCTACAGTTTTCATGCAGTTGTTCAGTGGCTGGATTTTTCTTAGCCATATCATCATCATTAATGCTGGTCTTCAAGGCACATGATGCTTCTCCTAACTGAAAGGCTTTACAAGATAGTGGTTCCCTAGAATTATCACCTGTAAAAGATAGAATAAACTAGTTCCATAATTATTAGAACAGATTGTCCTTTTAGAGTGTTTTAGAAATAACTTATCAGTTCAATGGAAAACTGTTTCACATGAAACTAAGTGGGGATAATGTTACTCATCCTTACATTCTAGTTGAGCGGAATATATATATAAAACATATATACACTAGATTATCTGGAAAATCAGTTTGTACATTACTAATAACTACACACATACATGTAAATAGCTCAGGTCACTGCATTAGATTTCCAGAAGCACAAAAACCATTTCACGGTAAAAACCTCTTGGCTCTACTTCTCATATACTTTCACTAAATACCTGTCACCATGGACTACTGTTAAGAATGGTGGAGACAGACTAATATCCCCTTTGTCCAGAGTAAGACTCTTTTTGTGTATTAATTAACAGATACTTTACAGAATAGAGATAACAGATGAATATGGTTAGATGTAAAATATTTTCTTTATGTTCTACAACGGACACTGAAAAGTATCCATTTATTGATAGTCTGCTTGCATTAAGGAATATATTATCAAACATATCAAATACAACTTTTAATACACTGATGGGACTACTAGTAGATGTAATAGATTGAAACTTTGTAACACACCAGGAATATCTGTATGCTCATACAATGTAAATGTCCACATAGCTATTACTAGTGAAAAAAGAAAATTCTGAAATGTACAAATTGCCTGAAAATATTTTCATAACAAAAAGTTAACAGAGAAATCTTAGAGAAAAAAACCCCAAACCTACATCTGTTAGTTTCTTCTGTTCCTAAAGAACTTCCAAATGTTTCCAGACTATCCTCACCCACCAGGATTTCGTTTTCTACTCCATTCCGACCAGAAATACCAGCAGGTAAGTTCTTGTTTACCTTGCTCTTTCCTATTTTCAAAATAAAGCATGAAAAATGGTTAAATATGTCATTTTAAACATATACGTCATTACTGCCTTTTAAACGAATCACAGTGTAAAGATCTCCTTATGGTTATTGTGAGGATACCCCTGAAAATTTTACAACAGCAAACAAACATACACTATCATCCTTCAGACCTGGAGAGTCTAAAATAACAGCAATGAAACAATCCCTGAGCCAGCACAAACCCAGAATATCAGCCACAGGAAAATGCTGTACTTAATAGCTGTATATAAATGTCTCTAAGAATCTAATTCTGTATTAAGGCATACCAACGCTACTTCTCTTGCAAGAGGCCTCCTGAATTCCTTTGCTTTGTCAAGCAATGCTTGGGAAAACTCATCATTCAGGATGCTTGACAGTAACAGTACAACTGAACACAATGTAGCCTACCATAATCAAAACAGTCAAACAGAGCCTGGAAAGCTGGATCTGATTCTGTCTGTTCCAGAATGTCCTGGATAGCCTCTTCTGACATGTGAATTTCACCCTGAGAAAAGACATGATATACAGAAGTGTTAGACAGTTACTTCCATAACTTAAAAGGAAAAACAGACAAGAATTGTTTTCTTTTCAGATTGTTTTTACTTCTATTACTGCTGCTCAGCACAGAAAGAAAGACTAATGCTGGGTACATTTCTGCCACAGATATAATGTCAGTTAAAAAATCTTAGTGACTGAAGTTTAAGAAATAAGGTTCTCCAAAACCCAAACATGTCTGCCAGACATTACCCACACCATTCTTCACATAATGGCCAGCCCTAACCAAAACTAAATCTCAGTTTACTCTGGAAGCTTATGCATGTGGTATGGCTGCTGCAAGCCTGTACAAGCAAACCACTGGTAAAAAAAATCCCCAAATTAATCCTAATTTCTTAGGTTTGAATATATAATATATCTAGAAGCTGACACAAAGCAAATTGAAGTTCTACTTCATATACCTATTAGATGTTGTAAAATATAACCTCCAACTACTTCTTTGGGGAAGGCATTTGGAAAGCACAGCTACATGGGACAGTGCTCCAAGGTTCCTGATCCAAGCTGACTTGTGCTGTGGCAGCCCAGGAATAAAATGAGTATCCACTACATACTCAAGTGATTAAATACAAAGTTTCTCCTGCCTTTCTGGAGACCCTCTAAGTAAGTACTCTCCAGCCTTTGATATGGTGGTTTTAAGGGTGGGTATTCCATGTTACATCCTTGAGGTTGTCTCAGTAACTCCAACCAAACCAAGAAGCTGCTTTATTTCTGCTCAGAAGAATGGAATACAGCTTTTTAGCTCTGTATTTTGACAACAACTGACCTAAAATCACCAAGCAACAGAAGAAGAGCATTTGTAAACCAGACACCTCTACTTCATAACAGGGAACTGCTTCTACTCTCCTGTCTTTTTTATGAGGGCTGTGAAGATTGTCATTTCCCTCATTAAAAGTCCTTTTTAATTCTGGGATTGCCAGCTTGAAGCTTATAGAATAATGAAGGGAGAACATTATAATTATGTTTAGTTTGTAGAAGCAGAACGCACATCTCCTCCAAATGCAAGAAAATACTAAATTTGAAGATTTTATTTACTAAATTGTAATTTACTAATTTTTATTTACTAAATTGTAAATTTGAAGAAAAAGCATCATTATTTAGCCTCCAAAAATAAATTCTCTTGCTACACTAAATGATCCTTGCTTATCTTGGAGCAAATCACAAAATCAGATCAGATTAAACGTATTTGGAGACAGCAAGATATTTTAAATTCTTTTTTCATCTCTAAGGCTATCGATCAGATCCCCAGTCAGTAGCTGGTAGCCAATTACCAGTACAAATGACTGAGCGAGAAGCAGGCAGCTGATGTCTGGGACAGAGTTCTTAAATCCAGTCTGAGTGTGAGGTTACCAGCTAATTACTGCCAGAAGCAATCCCACTCCCTTGGCTGCAACCCTGCTGCATGCTTATGCTGCCTTGGACAGGCACTGGGAATGAATTCAGAATGCTAAACTTGCACACAATGAGCTCTTGCAGAACACCAGTGTCCTGCCAGATCAGCTCCTCAGACCTGCCCACCACCACACAAGGTCAGAGTTCACACCTCTGCAAGGGAAGCTGTGGAGCTGCCCCTGCAGAGGGGAGCATCAGGGAGGCTCAGCTGTGCTGGCAAACAGAAACAAAAAGAAAGGACAGGAAGAGGAGAAAATATCCTCAGATGTCAGAGGTTCAGCACAGTTCCTATTACTGATCATTCTCACATTCCTAGCCTTAAAAACAATGTGAACAGGGCAATCTACACCTACCTGAAGTCCAAGGATTTCATCAATTGAAGTCTCCTGTTCTGTGGGACCACTGTCTGTCTGTTTAGGGGCCTGAGCAACACTGCCATCACTGCAACATGTAGGTTATTAGTTCAAAACTCAAAAATAAATCAAATAAGAATACATATGAAGTTTAGAGGTTCCTTTTATTACCTCCCCAGGATTTTGTTAATGTTTTCAGCGAGCTTCTCCTGAAGAGATTTGTTGCTCAAGATTTTTTCTCTGGCATTTTCAATAACCAGTTGCTGGAAAACAGAAGTTGTCAGGTTTCCATTTTAACATCACTAGAAGAGGAGCATGAATTTCTGACTGACCAGTAAAAAATAATTTTAAAAATTAATTCAAAGAGAGGAGACTTTTATTAACAAAGAGTCATCTGTGACTGCATTATATTGCTATGAAATTCAATACAAAACATTCCTGTACTTCTACTCTCCTAGAAGTACAGCGAGGCTTATTGTGCCTTCTGGTTTCCATTCTCTAAAGAATTACTGTGTTCTGACAGCCTACAGGTATGTTAGCAAAGCAAATAAACCAAGAAAAACAAAACTCCACATATGAATTTAGTACACACAAGAGCTAGTTCAAATACAAACAAATACATTTATCTTCTAAAGGTAGTTTCTGTAAAAACTAACATGAACAACATGTTCAAGACTGGTTCTCTCGAGTTTGAATTTGTTTCTTAAATATAAATACCCTCTGTAGGCATATACTCACTGGGAAGTTACCATCAATTAATTCTTCTAGGGGCTCAGTTTCTTTTTCTATCACTGCTTCTTCGGAGTCTTGAGAACTTCTAGCTGCTTGAAGAGGTCCAGATGTTGCAACACTTTTCCTCTTCTGAGATTCACTGGAACATTCCCGGAAATTTATGATGTAGTTTACGAGAAAATTGCAAACAGTAGACCTAATGGTGAGGAAATCAAGTGCTTCTCTTCCTTCTTAGCAAACAAAAGATCTTAATCACCAGAAAATTAACTACATATTGAAAATGCAGTAAAAGCTGGTACCTGTTCTATTATCTCTTATGCATCTATTGTGCCTGCCTTTATAGAAGTTATACATTTAGAGATTGTAGGTAAACAACCCAATGGCAAACTGAATTCCATGCCCACTATTCAGCATTTACTGCCCCTCCACTCCATGTTATTCCAACTGTTGGTACCAGTTAACGGATCCTAATTAACTGCAACTCAGAATCAGATTTGGGCATTACCACTGAAAACAAAGACCACTCAAGGAGCAGTTATTTTCAAAGAAGAAAACAAATGTTAGGTTCTGTAAGAATTTAGATGATAAATAGGAAATGTAATGTTTTTATAGGAGACAGTGTAGGCTCTTCTGAAAACATCTATTAGCAGTGGCACTAAAATTACTTACATAAAAAAAAATCAAGACAGATTAGGAAAGACTTGGGGGAAAAATGGATATTTGAATCAGAAAAGAAAAAATGCAAAACTAGTATAAGGGAAGTTTTTCACACAACTTCTAGTGCAAATATTAATATTTTTCTGACAAAATTTACTCAATTCAATAGTTTTGCTAAGTTAAATGCGCATTTTTATCAATATTAAGATTTTCATAATTGAAAAGGACATTTTGGAAGAAATACCAAGTTTCAGCTCCAAGATTATTTGCCTATGTCTAATACTGGAGTAAAGACAGAGTGTACACAAAGAAGCATGAGTAGCCTCCTATCAGTTTACTCTTAGGCTCTTTGACTTTCCTGTCCTTTGTGGAACATCTAACACTGGCTCCCCTCAGCACATCTTATATTTGAAACCCTCCACCACCGAAGAAAATTTACACTAAAGGTTAGAATACTGCATAATTTCTAAACAATTAAACAACAAAAAAAAAACCCCACACAAACCAAACCAAACCCACATCCCTGTTTACCTTTTTCGCCTTCCCGGAGAAAGCAAGTTTGAATGAAGCTTTCGTTCTTGTACTGTTGGAACCTGAATGTGTATGAGACCTCCTGCTTTATAGTGGGAAACAAACAAACAAAAAGAAGTCATGATGCCAATACCCTTTCCAGTGACACTGTTAAAGCACTACGAGATCTACGCATTACTTATTATGTTCCAATCAATTCCCCGAAAGTCATACAAAATAATATGGTACTGTCATGGACCACTCCTTTTAAACATATCTTGAAATAGACATCCACTTAACATGGATCATCTCTATCTGATGAAACAAATTATTTGGGCGACGGTGAGAGCACAGAACAGAATAACCACAAGTATTTTAAACCAGGTTTAAAAATGTTTGCAACTTACCATTGATCTTGTTTTCTTGAGTTTGTGACTGGTTCACAAACTGTGTATTCAGTCTTGTCTGTGGCACGCTTTGATTTATTGTTGGCCTGTGAATTACTTGAGGAGGTACAACAGAAGAGAAATTCTGCGGCCCTGTCTGATGGGCTACTGACAACAGTCCTGAGTTTGCAGGAGCTGACTGCTGAAGCATCCTCTGCCTTTTCATTTCTACAATTCCACTTCTTGTACGTACTGGAAATAAAGACAACATGAAAATATCTGATAAAGGAATTTTAAAAGTTCTTGATATTCACACAAAATCTGTTTAAAAATTTTTGAACAGCAGAACACCACCCAATCCAGTGAATCTCAAATCTGGGAACAATCACTATCTATATCTCACACCCCCTTTTCTTAAACAATAAAAATAATACAGAGAAAACATATTTTTAAGTAAACCAATTTTTCTTTGTTGATAGTTAATTTTCAGCTTTTGTAATGAAAGAAACAACTCTAGATACAACAAGTATATTTTTGAATTTTGATTGGATATGTTTGTATACATAACAAATGCTACAGGACTGTCATATGTTTTTATGTTCCCCTTCTACAGAAATCCAACTGCATTATAATTAGACTGGCTGTGTTTTTAGTTCATCTATGAACCCGAAATTAAGTCAGCAGTTTCAGGAGTGAAGCAGCAGTCTGTAAACCTTTTAACCATGTAAACTTCTAAAAAGTTTTTTTCAGCAAGAGAAAATGTTATAATAGATAATTTAAGCCCTTGCAAAAAGCACAGCTTTTCTTATTTTTCTTTCCTGATCATTACAGTAATCCACAGACCACACCGAAGACAATAGACATGCATTACTGATGGCTGCAGAAGGCCCCTATTTTTTGCCAAAACAGATAATTTCAACATAAAACCTATTGATCCCATGAAATTGACTGAGTTACTTACTCCTCTGATTAGAAGAAAATCTGAAATCTGAATTCTGCATGCTCCTAAAAAATAAAGCAAAAATTAATAACATAAATTAATAGAGCATAATGGAAGCACTCAGCTACTCAGTGTGACAGTACCTATCACACTGGTTAATGTCAGTCTGGTCCTAACCACACATTCCTTAAAAAAAAAATCCATCAATTGCTATGTTTATTCTTTCCAACAATGGTCACAAATCCTTCAAGTGAAACTTACTGTTTCATTTTTGATTGAGTAACCACAGATTCTAAGTGAGTCATAGTATATTAATTTATTACAGGAAGGCCACATGCTCACACTAATGCCTCCTTATCTGCTTGCCTCACGTTAAAATCTTCAAATGTCTGCTCAACTATCAACTCTGACATGCCCATCTTTTTCACTGTCTCTCAGAGGAAAGAGCGAGCCAAACCATTCTCATACAATGATATTGGGAGTTGGTCAACATAGGGACTCACCCTTACAGTGAAATATTACTTTTTTCGATTTCAAAACTACATTACCTGATCTGAGAAAGTGTGTAGTCCAATTTTTTCCACAGAGATGACATCATTGCTGGAACTTCATTTGTTGTTTCTAAAATGAACCACAAAAAGAAATTGATGCCCAAAACTTATATATGCTGAGAAAAATGTAAAATCACAAGCAAAATAATTATTATGGAGCATTTCAGATATCATCTAACTTCAGGTGCCTAGTTGCCTTCTTAATATTCTATTGATAAGAGAGCCTTAACTCCTAATTTCAAGAATTTTGATTGATATGGATACAGTTCTGGTTTAAAAGCCTTGATAAAACCAAATTAATGACTATAACTCTTGGTGAAATTTGCACATGGTGTTGACTCCTCAGCAAACATATGCTAACCTAAACCATGCTAACCCCTCCAATTCACTTCTGGAAATGGTATTCATATTCCCAAGTCACTTTTGTGCCTTTGAAAATTATAACCTGGCAGACAGGCCTTTAAAAGTAATAGTTTATTTTATGATATTACCCAAACAGGTACAAACATTTGGTCTTTTTGAAGCACAGAACATTAAAAGTGTGATGGAAAAGGTAAGTAAACAGTTCAATTTACTAAGTTTTTCAAGATGCCAAGTACAAAGCATTTTGAAGGAAGTACATCTGTGTCTTAGTTACCTTTTCTGTCAAACCTAGTGTGAAAGGAAAAAAATGTTCAGAAATGTTCCATATGTGATTTTTAAAACCAAGCACCACTAAAATATGATCATACAACAAATATCAAAAACCTGTAAGATTTGGCAACATGCAGAAACTCAGTAACTGCTTTCAAAACCAGCAAACACTCTAACTCTCTACAGTATTAACACAAAATATTAAGTAGTTCTGAAACTATTTTGGTTAGTCTTAAAAATGAGACAAGAAATATTTCCTATGATAGTACTCCTCCTGACTATTTCATGGAATCATAGAATATCTTAGGTTGGAAGGGATCTGTAAGGATCACTGAGCCCAACTCCCTGCTCCTCACTGGGCTACCTAACTCCAAACCATGTGACTAAAAAGCATTGTCCAGACTCCCCCTGTACTCTGACAGGGTTCAGTGCCATGACCACTTCCCTGGGTAGCCTGTTCCAGTGTCTGACCACCCTCTCAGTGAAGAACCCTTCCCTAAGGTCCAATGTGAACTTCCCCTAACACAGCATTCCTTTTTCTCACATTCTGTTGCTCATCACCAGACAGATAAGCACTTCTCCCTCCTATTGATAGTATAAACAATAAACAGTATACTTTTACAAGCATAAAACCATAGATTTTGCACATTTTATTGTATCTCTATGCTTTTGAGCTATAAAAATGCTCACATCTGAGAGAAAATACGCTGGCATATGCAAACTAAGATAATCAATTACTTTTCATCACTAAAAGTAGTGGCTGTTGGCTGTGTAATGTGGTAACCTTCAAACTGTTGCCTAAATGGGGGATTACTCTAAGACCATATACCTCTTCCTCAAAGAGTTCACAACAGATAAATAAAAATAAAACAACACCTCATCTTGAAGGCTTACCTTTTGTTTTCATGGCTACGTATTCGTTAAGAATAGTTGTCAAGTTTTTTCCACACAGTGACTGGAAAAAAAAAAACAACTGACCTTAGAATCTTCACTAATAACTTCTGCTTCACCTGCTGATCACTTTAAATTTAAGGAGTTCTTTAGCAGTCTATACCATGCTGACCCTCAGCACAAGGGACTGTACTTGGTAGAGAGCAATTAATGGAACAAAATCCAAAATGTACCCAAAATGTGAAGTACTCTATCTCAAGGCACAACAGTGGTAGTTAGAGCTGGCTGACCTTCACACACCTTTTTTATTGTGGAATAAAACCATGAAAATTAGATGATGAACAGCTGTAACACACTAACGAGTATATATCATGCTGGAAAACAACATACACTAAAATGCAAAAATGAAGGAACCTCTGTCTGAAACAAAATTTTTAACAGTCACGCAGAATTAACCTTCCTGGCATGCTGACTTGTCCTCTTATTTTAGGTGACACAAAGACAATTAAAATTTTAAAGTTACCACTATCATCTGCTGTACATTCCTGTCTTGTTTATTAGTGGGAACTCTACATGACAAATACAGCTGTTTATTGCAAATATTTCAGCTGCAGTAAGAATTTTGTCTTAGATACCATGATACCACTTTTATGTGAATAATAGGAAGAGTGTTTCTACTGAGAAAAGAATGATTATGAACAAACTTTATTAATCTGGATAATCTGCTTACATTTGGATTTTCTAATTTTTGCTGGCCCTAGCTTGGTTCTCAACTCCCTACCACCAAAGTACAGATGATTAAACACTTGTAAATAAAATAAATTCAATAGTTTGTTTTGAATAGGTGCATCAAGAAGGTGCACCTTGGATCTCAGAAAAGACTTCCACGAATTTTAAATACTGGGACGAAATCCCAGACCATGAAATTAACTAATATACTAGAAGAATGAAACAGAAACCATAAGGAGGACATGCACGTAAACATTAAGAGTTTGATACATAGTAATACCGAAACCCTGTAATTTGCATAGTATACTAAAAATTCCATTTTGTATATTTGTTAAAAGTGAAAACTATCTAATTATGCTCTAGCTCCACACACATATCTACAGATGTGGCTACACTCTATTTATGCACACTCAAAATTCCACCTTTCACCCAGAACAATGCAGATGACACTGAACAGAGAGGAGGCTGAACAGAGAATAAAATTTGTAGACTTCGATAAATCTGAGGTGCCTTACCTAAATATTTACATTGTATCTGAAATGGAACATTATTGGCTGCCACATCTAGAATAGGAAAGTGATCTTCAGTAAATTACAAAAGCAGCCCTGAAATCCATAAAACCCTCGTGACAACACCCTTCCGTAAATCAACCTCAAAGCTGTAAGGCAGACTAAGCATATTATGCTGAAACCAATTTGCATATTTCACGCTTAAATGTTTCTTAGTGGGATTAAATACTAGAACCAAATAACTGCTAATATCACAGGATGAAAAAACAAGAAACAAATCAAATATCAAACATTTTAAAAGTATTTGAGAATTAATTGTTACACTGAGAAATCCCCAATATTGTTTTCCAAGGATGCAAGACAATGTAACTTTCTGCTTTGCAAATACAAACTCACCAGCAAGCAGGCTGGAATAAAACCATCTTCTGTACAGTGCTCTGCATATTCTTTCAAATCTGAGCTTTCCAGAATAAATTGATGGCAGGTAGCTTGAAGATTTTCCTGTTGCAAATAGCCTGCAACAAATCAGATGGAAAATTTTGCTATTTCATTCATTACTTCTGTTAAATAGGTATCAAAGCTGCATGCAGTGTTGGAGTAATCAGATAAAAATTTCTATGTAGGAAAAGGAAAGTGACGTTATTTTGACAAAACATATGTTCCTACCAGATATTTAACAGATTGCTACCAGATTCAGAAGAGCAAAAAATATAGATTGGAATTACACTGTATTTACAAAGTATTCAAGACTGGAAGCGAGGCAATATGAACAAATTTTGGTTTATCTTTAGTACACACAAGAAAATAAAAGTTCTTAGCTGAGAAGGCTGACAAACAAACCCTCCACCCTATTTGATACTTCAATGGAAATCTACGGTACTTTGTTAATAAAATGTATTGCTATGTAAGAGTAATTCTCTACACATCGTACTGTTTCAAAATAGGTAAAACCTGTACAGCTGCTGAAACAGTGGATAAGATTTATTAAAAATACTGCCATTGGACAAAAAAATAGTTACAGAAAAAGGGGTTTTTTCCCCCTCACTTACAGGAATTTTCATTTACGATAGATGTACTAGATCCAAATTGTGCTCTCTACACCCCAAGACTCAGTAGTTACCATCACAGAAAATGTACTGGCAAAGCTTTCTTTTCCAAAATTCCATTCCTCATCAAATATGTTCTGCTTTAATCAAACTTTTTAACCCTGCTTTAATCTTCAAGCACCTTAAACACTAAAACATACAAACAGACCAATCTGAATGAAGGATTCTAAAACAAAGAACCACAAAGAAAATGTTTCTTCTTTCTCGCTTTTGGCAGAGCTTATTTATGGAATGTTTTAAAGATAAGAAAAAACATGTGCCTAGTTATACAATGCAGAATATATGTACATTATCTATTTTAACAGACCCCTAAAATGGTCCACCTCAGTTCATGAATGCCTCCAGAAACATGTGCCCTTTAAGTTTAAATGAAAACTAGTATCTTTCAGCAGATCTGGGTATAGCTGAAGAAAACAAATCGTATTTCCAACATGCAAGCCCTTGTTCCCAAGTTCATGTCCTCAACAAATAGGCAAACTTGAAAACACAGCCTGGGAATAACCACTGTGAATTTAATCACAATACATGAGCAGGCCTATCTGCCAGAAAACATTAGTGGTGCCTGTGAAAAGGAAAGGAATATCCTATTTAACTTTTCAAATACATTTTGAAATTTTCCTAGAAAAATCTCAAGCCACAAGTGGCTGAAAGTGTATTTCTGGTAAGCATGATTATATCTCACTGTTGTCCAGACTGGAAGATGGGGTATTAGGCTTGGTGGAGCTCTGATCTTGTATGACTCCCTTAAAATCAAACTTACCTTAACACTTACTCAAAAAGTTGCAATTTTTTTTTCTTGAACCTACTACTACAGTATCACAAAGGATGACTGAATGCTTGCATATGGGTACATTTTACATACGTCAATTTCCTGGTAATAAAACATTCCAAAGGCTAAAAATGCTTGTGCAGCTGACCCAAAGTTCTTGTGCACACACTGTATAATCACATACGAGTATGTGGTCCCCAAGGTGGCCAAAATCAAATTAAAGGCACAACAGTTGTTTTGAACATATGGAAATTATTCAATATTTTGTTCTACCTTAAGAAATGTCTAACTCATAGTACACATTCAATCTATCAGTTAGGAAAAGAAAGATGTTCTTTTGCATTTTCCTGTGTGTGAGCTCAGCTTATCATTTGTTTCTTTAACAAGTATTCATCAACCTTCACAGCACCAGAAAGATTTGGTGAGGGGCTTGGGGGAGAAAGATGGAAGAGCTGCACTGGAAAGTCTGTTTACCTACTGAAATTCAGAGATGGCTCTAAGAAGAAGAATCCCTATTAGAGAACAGAAATGTTTACAAGGAATATCCTCTTCTACAACCTCAGGTTGCTCAGAGGTTTTCCAGACATGATGCGTGCTCCACGCCACAGGAGACACAAGAGATGATGGTTCATTCTCAACGCACAGAATGTTGCCAGGATTGTGTACTACATCTGCAAGTCTCTGGTAAGCACACAAGATAGGCATTCTACCTGGAAACTTGTAACTTCACCAAACTTGTTTGGAAGAGTGCAATGAGAGATCTCACTTGTATGATTTCAACTCTTCTTTTACAGTCCATGGAGCTTCTAAAAATCTTGTTTCGTCACAGTAATAAAAAAATTGCACCTCTTACTAGCCTTTTTTCTCAAGACAGCAGCAAGTAACATTTCAGGTAGTATTTTAAAATAAATTGTGCTGGAGGAACATTGAAAAAGAGATTCAGCTTTAATGGCTTTGGATTTTAAAAACTGTGAACAACTGAAAACTGAATCTCACAGGGCAGGCTGCCTGGAAATCCTGGCAACCCGCGCCAATAGGTTCTTACGTGTGGGACTGAAATATGTGGGTCATATTTTTGCTTACCATCGATTTGCTCTCACCTTTGGCAGGATCCAAATAATCCAAAACATAAAGTCATTTTAAAAATTCACCGTCTACTGCCAATGTCCTGAACACACTCACGCAGTGCTTTCCACAGACTCTGATCACGCCTGAACTTTTAGTGCACCCTCAAAGGCGAGCGAAACACGGCCGGAAAAAACCCCAAACATCTGACCCTTAACGCAGCCTTCCCTGGGATTTCAGGTCACCCTTGAACTCCTCCTGTAACCAGGAACTGTTTAAGCACCGCTCAGCAGCTCTCAGTCTGCAGGTGGGCACCGGATACCACCACGTTTCCAAGGGACTCGTGAAGAACCCGAGCCCAAGGCACGGCCGGGAAGCGGCCTGGTCCCTCAGGACCCGAATCCCTCAGGAGCGAGCTGCGCTCGCTCCCCGACAGAGGCCGGGCTGGGGGCCAGCCCAGGGGCTGCCCGGTATAAGCCCCGGCAGTGACAATCCCAGCCTGGGGGGACCAAGAGACGCTGCCGAGGGTCAAGGGCGAAGCCGGCTCTGTCCCGCCGCGCCTCGGGCGGCTGACAATGCCCGGCAGAGCCGTCCCGGCGCGGCCGGTGGTCCGCGCCTCACCCATGCATCCCTCCGTCCCTCCCGGCTCACTCACCCAGCACCAGCCGGGCCACGTCGGACGGCAGCAGCATGGCCCGAGGCGGAGCGGGGCACGGGCGGGCGCAGCTCCCCGAGCGCAGCCGGCCGCCCCGCCACCCAAGCGAAGGCGCGGAAACTCCGCCAGCCAGCGCCGCGCCCGGCCCCTTCCGCCGGAACCCGCCGCGGCCGCTCATCCGCTTCCAGGTCCGCCCGCAGCCGCTGCCTCCACACGTGAGCCCCGCTCCGCTCCGCGCCGCCGGGAGCGGGGCTGCGTGCGCCCCGACCAAGGTGAGGGGCCGGGCCCGGGGCCGGGCGGGGCGGCCCGGCTGCGGGTGCTGAGGGGCGGCTCGCGGGCTGCGGGCGCCGGCGCCTGGGGCGGCGGCCCGGGGCTGCCGGGGCTGCAGCTCGGCCCTGCGTGTTCGCCTGGGCCGGGGCACCTCGCAGCGCCTCAGCCCGCTCGGCCGTCATGCGGTAGTTGGAAAACTGTGTAATCGGTAAGAGAAGTAGTATGTGGATTCATTCTTGGGAATTTTTCACTGCTGCTGTTATGGCTGCAGAAATACCAGTAAATAAAAACGAGAGGTCTGCCTTCTTAAATGCCCGGGCCCTACAGCAGACGACCCCTCTTGCTAGTTTTCCATCAAGCACTCAAGAAGCCACTGGTGTTTAAAAAGTTTCTTTCTGTTTCGTTTTCGGCAAAAGCAAGTCTGCTGGGTTGGGTTGTTTTTTTTTTTGTTCCAGTGCCCAACCACCAGAGGGACAGAGAGTGGTTGAGCATTGGCACAGACATAGCATTGGCACATAGACACAATCTATAGGGAAGACTCACAGCACCAACCTGCCGGAGTGCGAGAGCTGTTTGGGCAGCACTTTAGGGCATATATGGTGTGATTCTTGTGTCCTGCACAGGGCCAGGAATTGGACTTCGGGGATCCTTGTGTGTCCTTTCCAACTCAGGATATTCCATGGTTCTTGAAATTAGTAAAGGAACACTTAAATAAATGCAGTTGTACAGTACAGGCAGCCTTCACACTTGAAATGTTTTCTTTTTCATACACATCTATCAGTCACCAAATCTCTGATCATACTTAGTTCCAGCCTGATCTTGATTGAAGCCAAAGGGAATAAATGCAGTCTAAGACAGTGGATACTTGAAGTTTTACTTACTTGAATGGCTATTTTTATACTCTCATGTAAGCACTCAAGATGCAGTGCTGTGCATCGTGAATGCCTGTTCTCCATTGCTTATTACAGCAGCAGCGTGTATTTGGAGTTACTTCCAACTTGTGTAATCTGTCTTCCACACAGAGTTTCTCTTGGGTCTGCTTTAAGGATGTAAAAGTAGAAACATGGAAGTTAAATAGAATGTCATGGTTGTGACCTGCAGCATCATAATTTTGTGTAGTGCAAGGTCTTGCTAGTTCCAACATCTGTCAAAGAGGAAGAGGCATAATTTTAAGCGATCACAGAAAGGAAAATTTGTTTTTTCATATGACTGACATTTGATCATTCTTTGACATGTTGAGTCCCAGAGGATTTGTCAATAGATAGTGCATACCTGTGAAAATGTACAATGTGAGAGAGCCTTGTCCAAGTGCTGCCTTCTCCTGGCAGCATCAGGTTAAGAGAGCTACTGAAAGTTAGTGCTGCTTGCCAGAATGTATTTAGCTCTGTCATTCTTACTGTAATTGCACTTCCAATTGTCTGCCCAGCTCTACTCAACACTTATAGAAAGGGAGGAAGTCAAAGTTATGTGAGGAGGTTCTCTTCAGTTATTCTGTTGTCTGTAGGAACAGATTACATTCTTGACATGAAACTGCTTCAGTTTTGCAACCAATAAGACTGACCCAGGCATAAATGAGCTTTTCAGTGAAATACTGAACATCTTGCTTCTGTTTGCTGTTGGACTTTCAGTATACTGTAATCCCATTTTTTTGTTCCTTGGCTGTGTGTTCAGTAATTCTTGTTTTATCCATTTTTTCTGTGTGCAGATATAAATGACTCCTCTTTAAGCTGAACCATGAGTCTTGCATTACACAATCTGCTTGTTTGTTGTCGTCGCCTTGAAAATGAGAAAGCTGTGGAGCGAAAGGTAAGAAATTTTCTTTTGGGTGATGTACCTCAAATAGCAATGAGGGGAGTCATTAAAAAATATTATTCTTGTAATACATTTTTCAGAAGGAAATTGAAAATTTCAAGCGGCTTCTCTGTGATTCTGAAACAGTTCTCCAGCTGGACCGGAATTCTGACTCTAAACAAGGAAAGCAGCTCAACTGGGATGCTGTATTTAGGTAGTTTCTTGGTTTTGTTTGTGAATGGTCACAATTTTCTTAAATGGGACATCATTCTTTTGTTTGTTAGGCCTATTTTATTGCTTATCTTTCTGTATATTGATTTAGACTTTTTGTCAGCTTGTAAACAAGTAATTACGTACCTTAGTCTCCAAAGGAAGTAAGTTTAAAATGGCCAAAAGTGCCACACTTATCACTTAAAAAATACTGCTAGGAAACTCATCATTAATTGGGTAGATGTTTTTCCTTGCAAAAATAATAGTTACTTTCTTTTATGGTTAATTGTTCTTCACTTCTGATTTTCAGTGTATAGTTCTTGTGTGGATTGCAGGTAGCTTTGTTAAAGTTTCTTGTGTTGCTGAATTCCTCAAGACACAGTAGAAGGACTGTGGCATGTTGTAGAGGCTATTCATTGGTAAAATCTGCTTCAGGTGTACTTTAAGATTGGACTAAGCATGAGTGTGATAAGTTCTTACAGCGGCTTCAACCAGTGTTAAATTTCATGGTAAAAGTTCATATGAATTATTACTTTTCATTGAATGGTGTCCTGCCAGTTTTCCATTATGTTTTTTAATTGGACAGCATTGGAATAATTTTTGTTTCACAGGTGTACCAAAAGTTTCATTAAAAGTACTTGATAAATTTTATATGTTGCTTTAGAGAGAGTAATATATTAGAAATACACAGGAGGAATACAAAAATAGAGGCTCTAAACTGAATTCAAGAGTGGGCCAGAAAATCTATAGCAATTACAGTGACAAGTACAGTGAAAAGTTTAATTTATCCATAGACCTAAAATATAATCCATATATTAACTTCAAATAATAGAGAAATAGGACTTGAAGGCTTTCCCAATAAAAGCAGTGATAAGTACATCTTATTATTTTGTTTTATAATGTTGCAGCATAATTTAGCAATTTTTTTTCCCTAATTATAAGTAGTATGTTTAGCATTGTGCAAAGTTTAAAGGAAAGTTTGATTCCTACTCCAAGTTGCTTCCGGGTTACCTTTAAAACTTGCATTTCCTTTTATAGACTATTTTCGTCATGCTTGGACTGTAGTATATTTCAGTTGGTTTAAGTCTTTGATAATTAGAATTGAGAGAAGAACAGGAACTGGCATTTTAGGCTAAAACAACATTTTCCTGTTTTACTTCAGTCACAGATGAACAGATCCTTGGTTAATCTCTCTTTTATATTTGAAGTGTCTTGCAGAAATATTTCCAGAAAGAACTTAAAAACCTGCAGCTGACAAAACCAAATGCATCTGCTTCAACCCAAACTGCCAGACAGAAAAAGATACAGGAAGTTGGAAGCTTGGTCAAATATTTCATCAGATGTGCTAATAAAAGTCAGTGATACTCATTATCGTGTAGAGATACTGGTTTGGTACTTAGCTTTCAACTTTGAATTTTTACTTTGAAGTTAAGTTACCAATGTAGGGTTCATCTTATTTGCTTCCAGATGTTTACTATTTAAATTTCTTAATGTGAATCGGTCATTTGTGCTCTTTATCTGCTCTTTTTGATGTTCACAGTGCCTTTTTCTAATGTGTCTATAACTGCTATATCTTCCCATTTGTAATTCATACTTTAGAAACAGTTTAAGAAAATATTTCCTAATAGAACTGTTTCAGAGCTGTAGATGTTGGGGTTTTGTTGTTTTGTTTTTTTAATTAAGTAACATTTACAAACAATTAATTACAGATTTATTTGGTAGAATTTGGGTTAATTAAATAGTCTCATGTTGTTTCTTCATATAGGAGGACCCAGGCTGAAATGTCAGGAACTTCTGATTTATGTCATGGAAATTATAAGAGATCCAACAAGTTGTGCTGCTTATGGTTCTGACTGTAGTAGTATACTCCTAAAGGATATCCTCTCAGTAAGGAAATACTGGTGTGAGATATCCCAGCAGCAATGGTCAGGTAACATTTTTGTACCTACTTAAAAATGTCTTTTCCTTTTATAGAAACATGTTTTAGATGCATTTTAACTTGTTTGATGCCCTGTTGTGTGAGGTAGTACATAAAATATGGAATAAAGCAGTGTCAGCCTTGAAGGGCTTACATTTGAAATAAATCAACAAAGATTAGGAATTGATTTTTTTTTCTTTCTGTGAAATAGAAATAGAATAGACTGTTTGTCTATTGCTTACTGAAACGTAAGTACTTCTATACAGTCAGGTCATGGATCCATGGTCTGCACAGGTCACTGGAGGAGAACACAGGCATGGGGAGCCAGTGGGGATTACTGTGTGGTGGTTACTTTCTTTAGGAACATGAAAGTTAGCTGAGTCTGCATATGGGCACAACTGGGATGCGTGACAGAAGAAATGTTGACATTAGAGCATAAGGAGCACAGTGGAATTTAGTTACTGAGGTGAGGCAGGGCTGAAGGCCATAAATCTAAAGGAAGTCAGGCTTTAATCCATTAAGTGAAACAAGTTGCTTTTATTAAAGGAAGGGTATATAATTTTTGTAAAGGTTACTATGACCTTTTCTAGTGATTCCACCTTAATGCTTGCTTATAACTCGTGGGGTACATTAGAGAAGTCATTTTTTTATTTATAAAATCAGGGATCTGTCGCTGTTGAAAGTAAGAATGTGGATTCCAGCCACTGACCACTGACCAGAGTGGTGGTCTCTGCGTCTTTAATGCAATATTTTGTGTCAAGATTTTTTAATGTATTCCTCTGTAGTATATATGTTTATACTTATCTGTATTTTTTTTAATACATTTGTAGAGTTGCTGACCCTGTATGGCGATTTATACCTCAAACCTTCTGGGAACATTAATAGAGTCTTAGTGGCTAGGATAATTCACACACTTACAAGAGGGTACTGCTTCCAAACTGATGGGTTGTGTTCTGACATGCTTGTCTTCTTTTCAAAAGCAATGCAGTCTGCAAGGTACGTTGCAAGTGCTCCTTTTGTATGCTAGAAAATACCTTATTTTAAGTATTTGGGATTGGACTTGAGTAATAACAAGTAATCCTTCTTCAGATATATTTTCTTCTGTCTTTGAATGTCAATTAAGGAACTTTTCTAAAATACTAATAACTTCTGTGTTTGTTAGGCAAATATTATTCTGAATGCTGTTACCTGATAGTATTTACATTTAAACAATACTTATGAAAATAAATAAGATTATTTCTTCTGGAAGTTTGAGTGTTAGGTTTGTGTTACAGGCAGGAGAAGAATACTGCAGGCCTGGATCATATTGTTGGAGCAATGAATATCTTCTGCTACAAGTTTGCTGACAACTGTCGCATACGGATTTGCAAAGTAGGGGAAGAAATTTTGCCTACAGTGCTTTATATATGGACTCAGTATAGACCAAAGGATTCCCTGAAAGAATCAATAATTGAGTTGTTTCGTCTCCAAGTTCATATTCATCATCCAAAGGGTGCAAAAACTCAGGGAAGAGGTACAAGGAAAAGCTCCTTTTTTTTCTTTTTTTTTTGGCTGCACGTTGTGATTGTTTAAATTATTCTGCCTACTCTGAATTTTGATACTGAGTCTTGGAAACATTAATGGCAGTGATGATTATTTGTCAGTAGTTTTATACTAAGGGTTAATATTGAATGAAAGTGAAAAAGAGTTTTCAAATTGTATCCTCGAAGAGCATATTAATTATGTTAAGTCCTTTGAAGGTTGGGGTATCTTTTAATCAAAAGTCAGTTTTAATCGCTAAATGAAAATACAAAGTCTTTGGGGAAAGGAAATAATAATTTAGATTGGGTTTAGATTGCCACATGTATTGGTGTCTTACCATGTCTATTTAAACCCAGAAATTACTACTGTCAGTTAAGTTTGACTTACCCTATAAAACTTCTCAGAGAATAGAACTCAGTAATTATGTTTGTTTGTCATGGCCTATTTTAGTTCTAGCTTAATTTTTTTTATACTTTATACAAATCTATCCATTATCTTTATTTGTATTCTTTCCAGGTAGATGAAAAATCGTTTATTAGAAACATAATTCCTACCCTAATTACTTCTATATGCTGATTAAGTTCTCTCTTTAGCTTTTTCCCTTTTTTACTTTATTCATTCTCCATTGCAGAATTTGCTTTTCAGACCTGCGCTTGCTGATCATTGTGTGCCTTAGATTTTGGCTGTATTTTGCATTGTCTAGGTAGGTTTACATACTGTATCAAGTGGGTGATATATGTTATCTTTTAATTGTACAGGTGCATATGACTTAACAAAGTGGCAAAGCATCTTACATAACCTGTATGATCTGCTGGTGAATGAAATAAATCTCATCAGTAGCAGAGGAAGGTATTCTTCAGGCTCGCGTAATATTGCTGTAAAGGAAAATTTAATTGAGTTAATGGCTGATATTTGTCATCAGGTAACATTTTTATTTGAATATAAGATTGACTATATAATTACTGAGCGGTATGTTTGAAGTATTCATACCTTTTGTCTGTGTTCTGTTGTGTTTTGTTAATTCTGTACAGTTTAGGAATGTATTATACTGTATTTCACTAATGTTTCTTGTCAGGCTATAAGCATTTCAGTTTTCTTGTAAATACTGCTGCTTTTCTTTTTTAAATTTGCATGCTTTTTAATTTCTCTTTATGAAAGGTTTTTACAGAGGATGCCCAAGTCCTTGAAATTACCCAGTCATATGCTGTTTCACAAAGAGAGCCCGGTGAGGACACAATGGCTAACAAGCGCAGGAGGATTGAGCTTGGCTGGGGCGTCATTCGAGACAACATGCAAAGATCCCAGAAGGATTTTGATGTCATACCTTGGTAATAATGTCTTTGCATGAAAAAAAGTATCGCTCCAGACATATTTTTACATTCATTCTCCTGAATATGTTGTACATTTAAGCTAGGTGCCTGGACATGCTGTAATTATATATCTAAGCAGTGAACTTAGATTGTCAGAGCATTTAGAAAGTTGCTTGAAGCTGGTTGTGTCATAGTGCAGTAACCATTAAGTGTTTGGTTATTTTGGACTAGTTCACACAGTTTTCTGTAATACCTGTCCTGAAAACTTTCCAAGGCCTGGCTTCTTACCTTGGATCTTGATTGAGGAGTATTTTGTTTGCCACGAGGGACCTCTGAACTGTAAGAAATTGTTAGTGATAGGCTAGATGAGTAGTCTTTACAAGTGAAAATGGTAGAAATACTGAATCTTTAACTTCTGATAGTAAACAAATCAGCTCGATACTGGAAAGTATAAATGAGAAATGGCAATTGAAGAAGTTTTTGTTTGTTTGTTCTTTTACTTCTGAAAATGCAAATTTCTGTATGTTTGGTATTAATTGCTTCCCTTTCTGTTTTCAAGGTTACAGATTACAAGTCAGATAATATCCAAGTATCCCACGAGTCTTCCTAACAGTGAGCTGCCCGCCTTACTCAATGTCCTTCACCAGTTACTGCCTCAGCAGCGCCGAGGAGAAAGGACCCCGTACGTGCTGAAGTGTCTCACAGAGGTAGCTTTGTGTCAAAACCAGAAAACTGATTTGAAAAGCACCCACAAGTTGGAGCTCCAGAGAACCTGGGCAAAGATCTGGACTCTTACCATTCGCAGCGTAAGCCTTCAGCAAATTGAAGTGGAGAGCTTTGGGCTGCTTGGAGCTATGATTCAAGGGAACCTTGTTGTAACAGATAAAGAGCTCTGGAAGATATTTTCAGGACCTGCATGCAAACCTTCAAGGTAAAATGGAATCAAGGATAGTGTCTTGTGTCTGATTCACATTCCTCTTTACTGTGCAACCAAAACCGCTGTGTTACTCAATATTATTGTTGTTGTGATTGTATTTCTATTTAAGAACTGCACACATTTGCGTTCTAAACATTTGAAATTATCATAAATACGTAATGAGACTGAAAGCAGAGGCAGAAGAGGCAAGCATCTTCACATTTAGAATATACTAAAATTTAAAATGGACTAAAAATTTAAAGATCTGACTGACAGACAAATGTTGATTTTGAAGTTAATAAGTATGTTTTCTTCTGAATTTTTATTCTGAAATAAATACTTTGACATGGTCTTTAAGATAGGTAGAAAATGTCTGTAATAGCCAAGAAAAATGGCAATGCAAAGATTGTAATGAAGGAGTTGACCAGTATGCATGCTTGTTAACTTGCTTATATACTTGATGTGCCCTGTGCATGCAGAAATACTGACTTTGCTTTAGAGTGCTGACCAACAAATACTACATAGTTCCTCACAAATCCCCTGTTCCATTTTTGTTGCAGTTCTGCTGTATGTTGCTTATCATTAGTGATGTCTGCCTATTCAGTACCAGAAAATTTGGACGTAGGAATGGAACAGAATAGTTCTGAAAGAAATCTGGGTTCTGTGTTAAGGGAGGCAATAATGAAATGGCTCCTGTCCAGCTATTTGGAGGAAGAAATAGAAGAATGTGCAGAGTTGCCTCCTGTGCTCTGCAGGTAAAGTTTTTGTGGCATAATTTTACATGTATTCTCACCCTGTAACACAAAAAATTCTGCAGGGAAGATCCTATTCTGTTAATGCAGAATTCTGTTATATTAAAGCTTAAGCAATCTGTAGGGGTTTTGAGCTTCCTATAGAATGTCATTCTGGGGATATAACTTGGTTACCTGTCCATATCATAGCAGGTATGTGACCTATGCATTAGAATCTTCAGTGAAAACTTAAATTTCTTTGAAGATACATTGCTAATCTGGTTAATGTTTGGGTGTGCTTCAGGAATCCCAACAGCTTGTCTGATTGCAAGAAAATACCAAAACATTTTCTTTTTTACAGTGATTTTCCTCATCTTGTATTACAAAAAATTCTTGTGAGCCTTACAATGAAGAACTGCAGAGCCTCTATGATCTTTTTTCAAAATGATGCCAAATGGTATGTTTTTAAATTCATCATTATAGATACTTTAACTAGGAATGCTGCTGCATCTTTCACCAGTGCTTTGGACTATATTCGGTTTCGTCTTAATAAGACTAAAATGTGTGTAACTTGTTCTGATGCAAGATAAGACTTACCTGCTAGAAGTTGAAAATACTAGTTTCAGGGGCTTTGTGAATTTCTGCTCCAGCTGTGTCAAGTAGGCTGAGATCAGGGACCCTAGCACAAAGCAAGTGCTGCTCCATAACTGCAGGAGAAGGTATGATCTGTGTGCAGACTTCATGTTCCCTTACAGTTCAGTTAGAGCTAGAATGGTATTGTCCATTCCACAGTGAAAGTCATGTCAGAAGGTAAAGGTCAGCCAGGATTTAGAAGCACAAAAATATAAAAATATTTTATTTTGCTTTTGTATATTTCCTGTATTTACATAATACTATTTAAGACTTGTAAGTTATATACAGGCTGCTAAGGTAAAAATTGTGTCTCTTCTTCAAGTGAGCAACATGTGCAAGGGAAAGAAGAAGACAATTTTTCTGATGTTGAAGAGCTGTACCTGCAGACTACATTTGATGAAATGGATATTTTCACTAACTTTGCAGTAAATGTTGCAGATAAGAATGTGACTGGTTCAAGACTTGCCATCAACCAAAATCTTAGGGAAACACTGGAGAACTGCCTTTTAGCAATGTCAGAAAAGCTGTTAAGCTGTTGCGGTCCTAAAGTAAGTTAGAAATTTTTGTTACATCCTTACATTTGTGCTCCCAAACAATCTGTTTCTAAAGCAAAGTGTATGAATTCTGTATTTTGTGGTGATCAACTGCTGGTACTTATGCTGTGTATTTGATTTAGTCTAAGGTTGTTGCTGCTGAGCACCTTGTCCGATATGTCAATATCTTGGTCGGTGTTCTGGGTTGCTATTGCTACACTGGTATTTTTAAAGAGGAGGATGCCTGTAAGTCAGCGTTGTTCCAGAATGCTAAGGTAAGCAGCAATGCATTTGGGACCTAATAAAAATTAAATAAATTAATTCATAAGATTCTGTTCGCATTGACACATTTTCAGAGCACAGGTATCTCCTCAGAAAAGGCAGCTTAGAGAGGTTTAAATATGTTACTGCTGCTGAAAGAGAGGAGTCACTGAAATTCTGTCAGTACACCAACTCATGAGTTTTGCAGTGGAGATTATTCTAAATAATCTGATATATTTCTGAGTCACACCTTTCAAAAAAATGGAAGTCATGGACATGTAGACATAGGACTAATTAGAGGATAAGAAGTCCTTTCATTTATAGGTCTTTTATTCAGGAATTTAAGATCATTTGATGATTCAAACCAGTATGAAGATAGATATTGCTATTATTTTTTATATTAGTACTATCTGAGGTGCTTACTTGCTTAAATACAGAAACCCAAACCTTACACTTCATGGAAATTTGCTGTATTTTTCTTCTGTGATGAAAATATTAATGTTTCAAGCACATCTAAGCCATGGTTTTGTCACTTTTTGAGCAAAATGAGCACAACAAAAAACAGAAAAAAAAGTGGATTCATGGATGTACACTATGAATATCAAAGCTGTATGAATGAGAACCATTTAGTTTTGTCTTTATGTGTGTCCTGTGTAGGTGCCAATGTGTAAGGGCATTTCACTGAGGTTTTCTAACCGTGTTGCATTTTTACTAGTCCCTCATTCATTATGCCGGAGAAAGCATTTCTCAGTCTAAAAACAAACTAAATGAAGATACCCAGATCAACACACTGAGGACTTTGATAATGCAGTGTACAAAAAGTTTGTGCAGTTGTACCAAGGTAAAGTTTATAAAGGTGTTTAAATTTCTTTCTTCATTAATGAGATCAGAAAATTGAGTATCGTACCTTTAATTCCTGAAAAAAATTAATTAACCTATCTGTACATCTTGCTTCCTTACAGAACAGTGCTAATAAGATGACATCTAATATTTTCCTGCATTTGTTAACATCAAAATTTATGAATGATCTGATAGATATTTGCAAGAATCTGGTAAGTACATTCTGTCTGTTTCTGAATGCAGTGCTCTTCTGTGAGAGGATTGTTTTTACAGCACAATAATCTGGAGGCAAACCAAACAAGATACTTATTACCAAAAAAAATAAATTGAAATACATTGAGTTTTATAGAGAATTTCTAACCAGAAATATTTCTGTTTAGCATTTGAATTCGGGCTTAGGGTAAAAAGAAGAGCAGATGGATAAATTTGATCAAAACAAATTTATATTGTTTTTCATGTTTTTAATACTTTGTTACAGTAGAAGTATATACAAGAGAATTCTATACCACGCGACAGTTAACGTTAATGCACTTGTAAGGGAGCAGGGTTTTTTGTGTTTATTATGTGGGTATTAAATATAACTGTAAATTACTCCTTTCCCACTGGGAAAAGTGTAAGTGTGGAACATCACTGTTATTAGCACAATTCTTAAAACTTCTCTTTGGCACATAGTGCTGTAGTCAGGTCTAGGTAGGCAAATTCCTGATTTTCAGATGAGGAAGACCTGGGGTTTTTGCTGTTTGTTAACTTGTCATCTGGCAGGGAAAGTAGTAATTAGTTTGCCTTCAGAAAGTCACATGACTCCTCTTCATTTCTCTGTAATTATGAAGTATGGTGAGAAGTTGGTGAGTCTTACAGAGAGACCTGTTTTAAAAACTATCTGTCCTTGGCAGAATCTAAAATGCAGAGATCAGTATCTGTCTGATGAAGCTTCTATCCTAAAGAGAAAAGTTCAGACAATATATAGAAAACAGGTTTATCACAAAGGATAAAATTCATAAATTCTGTCACCCTTACTGTCTTCACCTGTTGTAGTTCACTGAAAAACTGCAGTGTCTCTCCTTGTGCTATGTCTGTGGTGTTTCTTTAGGCCCTAAAAGCCAACTTTAAAGGCTGTGGTGTTTTTGTCAGATGACAGTTACTGGAAAGCCAAGTGTACTGGGAGAAGTGGATCTCAGGAATGATCCTGAGGAGAGTATAATGGAAGTAGATGACTGGGCGTCTGATGATCATTCAGTGACTGACATCAGTGATACAAATGAATCTGGTGACATGCAAATTGTAACAGGTAAGTCTTCTCTACCTCCAAACTACTTCCAAAAGCTTGTTTTTGCTTTAAAGTTACTGAGGTACAAAATTGTGCTGCTTCATTAATAGTTGAAACAGGTACCTCCTAAGCAATAATAATTTTCATCAGTATTTTAAAGATGTTATTGAAGTGTTTGAGCTCATTTAGAGAGGAGTAGTTTATTTTTAATTTTATAAATCAAATAATTCAAGAAGAGACACTAACTTTTTCAGAGTCAGAGGTTTTGGCAAAGAAAAGACTAGAAAATATGTTTATATAATACTTGTCTCTCATTAGATTGTGCTTCTTTCTCTTAAAAATAGTCCTATTTAATTTTTCATCTTCTCCTGATTAAGAATGCTTGACCCTATATCTGGATTTTCAGAGGGACAGGAGCATGAATCTGTCTGTTTATTCCTGTTAGGAGCTACAAGTACTGATGTTACCTTTCATTTTAAATTCTTACTTTAAATGCCTTAACTGCTCAATAACAAATAAACGTAAAGATTGCTTGTTACTCTATCTTTTTTGAGAACTTATATTAATTTTGTAAAGACCTAAAAATGTTGCCACCTCTTCTGTTGTCCTTGGAGAAGCATTTCTTACATGAAAATCTTATTTCCAGGTGCTTTGAGCCCCTTAGCTGAAGAGCAGTTGACAAAGCAGGATTTACTTCTCCTTGAAATTGTGAGGTTCTTGTGTATTTGTGTAACTGCAGCCCGAGCTCAGACACTGAGCTTCCGAGCCTCTGATATTCAGAGGAGGCTGTTGGTGCTGACTGAAGGCAGTGTCTTTAGCAGCTCTAAGCCACTGCATCTGCACATGGTGAGTATGAGGGGTTTGTACAGCAGGCCCACTTCTGTAACTGTACTGTTACTAAGTTTGCATAGTCTTCTCGATTATACATTGTCTTCCTCCTGTCATCTGTCCCCTGGGAACACGGCTACATTTGGTGTTCTTGAAGTGTGTTGTAGTCACAAAAACAGCAGTTCAAATTTGTAAGCCAGAAAATCAAGAATTGAGAAAAATATGTATCTTTATAATTCATTATTTGTTAAAGAACTAGAAAAAGTCTCTCCAGTAAAATAATATCTATGGCTTAGTTTACAAAGGAGATATTTTTTACTGCCAGAACTAAAAGTTTGATGATCTGTATTACTACGTGTTGGTGTTTGCATAAAAAGATGACCAGTCTAACACACAGATGATAGGTGTCTTCCTGCACGGTTTTGTGTAAGATTTAACAAAAAAGTTTCCTAATTTTTCTGTTTGTCTACGTATTTTCCTAAGTACTGTTTTCCATTTTGGTTTTGTTTGGGTCTTTTATTCCATTTGGTTTTTTATTCTACAGTACTTGATCTTGTTGAAGGAGCTCCCTACTGAAGAACACCTCTTGCCTGCAGACGATGTTGATATGCTTCTTAAGCCTCTTTCGTAAGAAAGAAAATATTTCAGCCTATTTTACGTCTATTTCAGGGGATTTGGTGGCTTTTTCAAGATACTTTTTCTTTCTTTCTTTACAGTACTCTGTGTTCTTTGTATCGTCGAGATCAAGAAGTTTGTAAAGTAATCCTAAATAATTTGCTCCCTATAGCAGTAGGGTTGGCCCAGTTCAATGAACATGCTGAAGAGGCAAGGAATGCCAGAGGACAGTTTTTGACAGTCGTTGGAGCTTTTTGGTATGTTACTTAATGCAGGAGTCTGTTGGATATAACATTTTTGATTTTTAGTTTTTATCTTTGCTGTCAGTAAGAAGACTGTAGTGCTGTTGTGTGTCTTGCTGTTTGTGTGTACTGTGGAATCTTTATGCAGCATTTAACTTCTCAGATTTTCTGTGTCATGCTATATTTGTAGCAACAAATTAATTAATTTAATTTTTATTAAAAAATTAATAAGATAATACCAGAATAATAAACACTACACTGCTGTACATAAATAAAGACTGATTCTATACTGAATTGCATCAGTTATTAAGACAAGGGGTAACTTCAGCAACCCCAAAAGAATATTGCTTGCAATTACCAATAAAAATGTCAGATCCTCCCAAACGTGCCCATGGAGCACAAAAGAGTCAACTGTGAACAGCAGAAACTAACTTGCTAGACTGTTTCTCAAAATTGTGGGCAACTTTTTCCATTAATTGAGTATTTCTTGTTTTAGGCATTTATCTCAAGGAGGGAAATGCACGGCATCAGTAAGAGTGGCCCTTTTAAATTGCATGAAAGCCCTGCTTGAGGTAATCTTATATTTTCTGACATTCATTAGCATACTAAATATTTATGTAAGATGTACTTAAAAACAGTATCTAAGGATCTTTTACATATTGCATTACATAGTGTATCTTCTGGACATTTTAAATCACCATAATTATTTTCTTCAGGTTGATCCTCATTGCAAGTGGGCAATCCTTAATGTGAAAAATGAAGATCTACCTGTGAGTGATGCTTTCCCACATTTCCTTGCAGACAGTCACCATCAAGTTCGCATTCTTGCTGCAAAGTCAATTACCAGGTGATAATGTAGATATTTTTTTCTGTTTGTAAGAATAATGCTAGATTTCACTTAACTGGATGTTACTTCTGCTATTGCATAGCTGCTCTTTTCAATACTTCTGGAACTGCAATCTTGACAGAATATAAAAGCCTACCAAATTTTGTTGAAGTGTTCAAACTTTGTCTGCACTTCAGTTATTCTGTGATGTGAGAGATTGATACATAGAGAGAAACTGCTCTATAAGAAAATAAAGAAAAATCTATACAAGGCAATTAAAACAAAAATAATTGTATTCAGAAAATCAGAATCTTGTTGACATGCACAACATACAGTAATTCTGTAGTGTTATGCTAATAATTATTGTGGTTTTTTTTTTTTTAAGTTTGTTTCAAGATGTGAAACAGAGAGATTCTTCTGGAATGTCAAGACCTCTTCCCCTGAAGCTCCAGCAAAAGGCTTTTGAGAATGCATATCTCAGAGTTCAGGAAGGAATGAGCAATCTGGTATCAACATCTAGTCATTAGTTTTACCTAATTTTGATCTTTTGAATGAAAGTAGCTTTAACATGATCATGTTTAGTTTTCTGAAAACATTAATTCTTCTGGACTTCTGGTAATGTGAGCTGGTGAAAGAAAGTGATCATCAGGAAATTCCTTTCCTGTTGAGTCACTCACAGTTTTGCCCACATTAGAAGTTCATAAATTTGTAAACGGTGTGTTTCAGACTGCTCTTCTGTATCATACTATTTTTTGTTGCAGGTTCAGTGCTGTAACACTTAAGAATTATAGAAAAATGTAGCCTCAATAATTTAGAAAACATATAAATAATAAGGGGCAATATAAATTAAATTATGTGTTTACAAAGCATAAAATCAGATATGTAAATTTCAGAAAGATCATGTTTCCAGTGGTATTAGAGTGGTGGTTTTCACAAAACTGAGATTTGCTTAGAAATGTGAACTATTCAGGAGAGGCTTGAAATTAGGGAAAGGTTGCACTTCAGTGTAGTGGCTGGAAATAAAACAGTGTGGTGTAGTACTGTGAAATTTCTTTTATTTTTCTTTCAGTGTCTTTCACTTTTCCTCCTTCCTTGCTACCATGCTAAGTCATCTACTTAGCATGGTAAGTAGACTTTATAGCACTTATATTTTCCCCTTTTTTATGTCATGCTGTTACCTACCTGCATGTCAACTCTCTTCCCTTTGTTTGCTATGTTGTAGCCTGGTCTTGCTGCTGAGGCCTCAAATCTGTCATCTTTTTCATCCTTCTGTACTGTCACCTCCAGTCATCATCTGGTTTCTGTGGTGCTTTGAGCCCTTGTTCTGTCCCCTCAGCTTGGTGGTGTCTGTTAGCTTCTCCCTTTTCATTGCAGTTTCTTGTAACTTTTATTTAAACTCATCATTTGTCAACAGAATGCCTTAATAGGGGGAGAACTGCATTTAAATGGCAAGGCAGTTCTTCCCTATATACATCAAGGAGTAAAAAAAGGAGACTTGACTTGTTCAGGAGTATTTATGTCAGTGCCCTTAATTTTAAATTATTTATGCTGACTTATTAACTAGGAAATTGCTTTAACAGAATATTTGCTCAAGGTCTTCATAATTTCTTACTGAAGGTCAGGGGTGATGCAAGTCCTGAAGATCTTTTGGACAAACAGGTTAATGGAAAAGCAGTTTTGCTGATGCTTATAACCATGGTTTTGTGCTGCAGCCCGGTCTGTGAAAAGCAAGCTCTGTTTGCTATTTGCCAGTCTGTGAAAGAGAATGGATTAGAGCCTCACCTTGTGAAAAAGGCAAGTCTGACATTTCATTTGATATTTAGGTTATAAATTAAGGTTAGGTTAAGATTGGAAGACTACAAAATGTTTGTATTTTGTCAGTATTGAAATTTGTTAAATATTGTAAAGGCATAACTAAAGTGGTGCTTATATAACTGAATTAATTTGTCTTTATATTTAATGACGTACATAGAAATACTGAAATCATGAAAGGCAATTTTAATGATAAATCTTGCATGTTCAAAGCATAGATCTGAAATACAAATACTTATACATTGAATATTGCAGATCTCATTTAAAAAAATCATTCTACCCGGTGGAAGCAAGTTTTCTTATGCAGAAAATATGTAAAATAATTGCAGTGTATTGGAGGATGGTATGTGTCTTGTAGAATTCTATTTTGAAGTTCACAAGGGTGGTGGTGTACTGAAATGATTGCTGTTCATACTTCAGTCTTTTACGCCAGTAATTTTTTAAGTGCATGTGTATCTTTAATCCTTTCTTTCTACTCACTGCTTCCTGGTTTTGCACACAGTCTGTACCCTGCAAAATGGGTACTTGCCATCATTTCTTAACTCACATGGGTTAGTTGTAGTTCCTTGGTTGCACTCTTCTGAGATATGGCAATACAAATAATGAAATGGCTTATGCTAAACGGGGGCTGAGTTACACAAATATTCATTAAAAAGCTGGAGGGTACACATGGAGGTGTGATATTGTCAGTTTGCCTTAATACCATGTACTCTCTAGGCTATTTTTGCAATCTTAATTTATGCATTTCAGGTTTTGAAAAAAGTGTCTGACATTTTTGGCTATAAAAGTATAGAAGACTTCATGACATCACATTTAGACTATTTGGTGATGGAGTGGCTGAAAATAAATGACAGTGGATATAGCCTGTCTGCTTTTCCTTATGTTCTTCTGAACTATACTAGCCTTGAGGAATTCTACAGGTAAGTTTGCTATATGATGAAAGTATTATTTAGATTTTATGTACAATTATGACACAGGGGCTCAAATTGCTAAATGTAATAATGCATCAGGATTTTGTTGTAAGGTGATGTATTGAGAACTTCTGAAATGTATTCCAAGCATCACATGTATTATATTTATGCAGGTAAGGTTTTTTTTGTGTGTGTAGCAGTAGCTAAACAATGATTGTAAGTTATACAGTAGAGGAAAGGTATTTACTATATGATGCTCAAGATTTTTTAGAAAAGTAATTTAAGGACATTTTGGAAACGTTTTTACTACCTGTAGGTCTTGTTACAAAGTTTTGGTTCCACACCTGGTGATTAGATGTCAATTTGAAGATGTGAAATCACTTGCCAACGAGATTGAGAAAGACTGGAGACAAGTTCTGGCAGACTGTTTTCCAAAGTTACTTGTCAATATCCTCCCGTACTTTGCCTATCAAAACCATGGAAAGAGTGAAGTAGCAGAACAAAGAGAAATGGCTTCTAAAGTCTATGACATGCTTATGGATGAAAACTGCTTAGGAAAACAGGTATCCATTTAAAATGTGTAAATTGAGTTCTATGGTGTTTAACAGACCAGAAAGAAACATTTATATATTATGTAAATAGTTCAAATTTATAAGTGTAAAAGTAGTATTTTAATAAATTCAAACTAGCCAAATTTTTATTCCAAGAATTTCAAGGAGCTATTCAATAGAAACTTTCAGGCAGACAGTTGACTGAAGCATAGTTTTTTTCATAATTCAATAAAATTTTACCATTCATTGTACAACCCCAAGTTTCTCTGCCATACATCTGTCACATTTTCCTCTTAAAATATTTTGTTAATGCTTTATGAGGAGCCATCTTCTCCAGAGGCAGACTCTATATTTAGATACAGTAGTAAAATGAAACTTTTTTTTTTAATATATACTGTAGGAAAGCAGATTGTTCTATCTGTGACTGCCATGGAAAAGTTTAATTTAGTTTTAAATTAAGGCTTAATTTATGAATGAATTGTATGTCATGGATGATGGAACAAGTAGAGAATCTAGACAAGAAGTAGGCTTTCTCAGAAGCCAAAGAAGTCATTCTGGCTGAAATACCTTTGTCTAATGAAAATGCTATTTTTTTTCTTGTAGCAAATGGACAATTTATCTCATAGTAATTTGCCAGAGATTGTGGTTGAACTGTTGATGACCTTACATGAACCAGCTGGTACCACAGTCGAAGAGGGGTCTCATCTAAGTAAATATATAAGGTATATACATCATAGTCATGTGTTCTCAGGTAGTTACTCCCCAAGATCAAGACGGAGAAGCTCTGTAATACTGCAGCTAAGGGAAGGAATGAACAGCGGGCAAGGGAGTGCTATTGTGTGTTGTTGAGCTGGATTGTTGTGGCACTGCCAGTTGAGATAAGTTCAAATTCAGATGGACTGCGCTCTGTAAAATTGGTCAGGTTTTAGTCTCTAAGTTAAAGCGATTCTTTTAATGGTCTTTAATAACTAGAAGTCACAGAGAGGTAAAGTGAGCTGTTTCTTAGTGGTTCTTTCAGTGGCAGCTCTTGTCTTTGGTAAGGAGATCAGTGAAGCAATGCCAAATAAACAAATTACTAATTAATAGAAATAGCCTAGTGCCATAAATATCTTCATGCTTATTAGCTTTTCAGTCTTTGTTGTTGTCCCAAAATATCCCTATTTGCATAATAATTTTCCAGATTTTTATGTTCAGATACAAACTTTTTGGAAAAATATTACCTTTTGTAAAGTTCTTGAAGAAGATGCCTTTATTGTAAAACTACTAAGTTGAAAGAATCCAAAGCATTTTTGTAAAATCTGCCAAAAGTTAAATGAGACTTCAAGAACTCTCTTTAAAGAATCTTTTTGTAGTGAGTTTATTAACAGACTGTGGTGTCTGCTTGTAAACAAAGCTCTTCTTTCCAGGATGGAAATGCTAAGAATAAGAGTGTTGAAACTTATTACTGCCATGATGCATTTCTTTTCTTTTTGAGGTTCCAGAAAAGTTCGCTACCCTGTTTTTCCTCAACCAGGTTGTTCCCACAATTAAAAAAATGCCGATGATTTGCCCATGACTTGTAATTAGATTTCTGGACTAAGTACCTTAGATGAGACAAATGTGTGGGGTTTTAACAATATGATCTTTCAAAAAAAAAGTTAAAAAATGTTTAAAAAGTACAGTTGTGAAAGCTACCACAGAGGAACAACAAGCAGCTACAAAATAAGGTCCATGTCACTTCTCTGGATGCTTTTGGTGCTTCTTACTGAAAGCATAAAATATTTTCTAGGAATTAATGTGTTTATTCATTAAGGCTTACTGTATTAAGTACAAGTGGTTTGGGTTTTAAGAAGAAAAATATAAATCTCTTTTTTATTCATTTAGGGAACTAGATCCTGCTCCTAATCCTCCTCATTTTCCATCTTATGTGATTAAGGCAACCTTGGACCATATCAGCAACTGTCATAAAAGCAAATTAAGAAGTATTGTAGCAGTTCTTTCTAAAAGCCCTGTAAGTATGTAATGGTGATTTTCTTTTTCTGTAGAATGCAAAATTTCTCTTATGGGTACCTTTTAGTTAAATCAGACATTTTTATCATTTCTGTGTGAGGAAAATACACAACCTTAGACCCTTTTCTGTTCATTTGTTTGCCTTCTGAAGTGGAAGATGCACATAACTCTGTCCCTGAATTTAGGACATTATATAATTACATTACTTTATTTATTATTATATGTGTAATATGTGTTATATAAGTGTCAAAATTGTAGATTTATAGATAAATAATACTCTCTACTTTATATGTATTATGTAATGCACATAATTAAAAGGTGCATTATATAATACATATGAAGTAGAAAGTTTTATTTTAAAGGTTGGGGAAATCTGTGTACCAGGCACAGTTTAGAATGTGGCATTTTTGTCACATGTCTGAAGAATGTTCTATTTGGTCAATTTTAACTAAATACAGCCTACAATTAAAATACAAAATTTACTTACTTTTACTGACAGTGGGAAATTTTATACTCAGGGATATTTTTGGCACTTGATTTTCATTTGTTAAAGAGAAATATGAAGGCAGAAAATTATATAGCCTGGGGAATTGGTTTCTCTGTAGGTCTTTTGTTTGTTTAAAGCAATAAAAATAATGAAGCTTTTTTGCCCATGTTAGATTTAAGGTTTTTAAGTTTTTTCTTGATATCTGTATTGACATAATGAATAATTTTTATACTCATATTTTATTCATTTTTAGGATTCATTCCAGAAAATCCTTCTAGCTCTTTGTAAGCATGCATCAGATACAAAAAACATGTATAAGAAACACAGAGTTCTTATGATTTATCACTTGTTTGTTGGTCTGTTACTTAAAGAGATCAAAGACAGTTTAGGAGGAGCCTGGGCGTTTGTCCTTCGAGATGTAATTTACACCCTGATTCACCATATCAACAGCAGGTAAACGAAGTCATTATCTCTAGTTCTTCCTGTCTGTGCTTCCTTGCTCCTGTAACCTTACATTCTGATACTGCTAGCAGATGTTAATTAATCTGTAAAATTAATTATAATTTGCTAAAACTAAAAATTAAGTTTCTATTTTATCATTTCAGAATTTAAACATATAAGTTTTATTAAAATATGGAATGATTTGTGGTTGCCTTGTATTTAGATGTTTGCTGTACTGCAGGTTTTGTATTTGTAATAGGCTATCAAATTTTAGAAATAAGCAATGTTAGGAGATTTTTAGGACAGGAATTTAAAGCATATGGGAGAAAAATTCAAAATGTGCAGTTAAGTGCAAAGTAAGCACATGTCAAATAAAATGTGCTTATTGAGTTAATTAAGAGTGTTGACATTTACATTCTCACCACTAAGTGCATATAGCAAAGTGAGAATTAGTACACTTTGTCTTAGCTTGCCTTCACATGAGAAAACTGGTCCTTCATCAGGTTAAAACTTAAGCAGGATTCTTGCCTTTTACATAAGAAGACTACAGATGTTTTCTTACTTGAGTTTAACTTTGGGTTTCCCAGGCCTTTATTAGCCTAAATGTCTCTGAGTTTATAGCTGGTTTGATGCATTTCATACCCTGAGATGTTGAAGAGATGTGTGGATTTTATAGTAAATGCCATTGTTGTGGCATTATTGTTGTTATGTTAAACACTGAACTGGGTAAAGGGCTGCTGATACACTGGAGAGCAATGCTTCCTTTCAGAGAGACCTCAGAATTCAGCTCAACAAAACTCTGAGAACCTGATCTGAATTTGAAGCTGACCGTGCTTCAGGGAGGAAGCTGGACTAGATAATCTACAGGTGTCCTTTATAAGCTAATTTTTTTAACTAATGGTCATTTTAGATAGAGGAAGATTCAGAGAGCGTGTTTTCCATTTTATTCTGCTTCTGTCAAGATTGTCCTGACAAGTAATAATCTAAAACCCTCTTGGTTTTTTTTTTTCTTTTTGGTATATGTATTTTAACAAGATTTTATTTTATTTTCTAAAGTGATCCGTCAAATTCACTGTGTTTCAGTTTATCTGTGTCTCCTTAGCTAAGTCTTCAGAGCTGATTCATCGAGTTGATAAATTTTAAAGTTTAAAATCAGTTAATCCTGGTTTTCTTTTCCTTTTCCCTTATTATTCCTTGGTGTATAAAATGTTGATACTCAAGACAGTGACAATTTGTATTCCTTTGGTTTCACTTTGTTTCCTTTGGCAGACCCATCATAGTCAGAGACATATCCATGCGCAGCTTTTCGCTCTGCTGTGATCTCCTGCATCACGTGTGCCACACAGCCATTACGTGTTGCAGCGATGCTCTGGAGACCCACCTTCATGTTATTGTAGGAACCCTGACACCTCTTGCCATGGACCAGTCTGAGATTCAGGAACAGGTAGTTTTGTGATGCTGCTTATTCCTTACCTGTTAGATCTCCTGTTCCTGTTCACTGTTCTTAAGGCTCTATCTATATTAATGTTCAATTTTAATTCTTATGCTTTAGTGATTTATATAAAAACTATTATTCTGGATGTAATACTATGCCTTTAATATGTGCAACTTCACTTTTGGTACTACTGTTTTGCCAAATAGCACATCAAGTAACTGAGCAACTCCTTAAAAAACTCTGTGGATGATTTAATGGGAAATATGATAAAAACCTTTGGTACAAGAAGATGTCTAAAGGACAAAGAGGAAATGTGTGCAGAGAATAGATTTCAGTAGTTCAGCTCTTTATTTAATAAATGATCATTAAAAGTAAGTGTAGCACATAGGCCTTAAAAAGGGAACAAAGCAGTTTCTGTTGTGACACCAGTACTGTTTTCCCTCTGGTGTTGCTTTTTATGTGCATTCGGCTGAGGGTGAAAATATAAGAGGATTCAGAGACTTGCAATTAGTAGCTGTAGGTGAGAAGAGTGTGCCTGTTGCACTTCAGTCCTCACGTTGCCTTCTGGGTTAATCTGATTCCACTGTACCATAGGCATCTGCATGGTTGCACTGTAGCTCTACACTGTCCTCATCCTTCTACTTCCAGGGCTGTGCTGGCCCAGCTGAAAATAACCTGGCAGTCTTGTTTCACAGCTTTGTGGTTGTAATCAGATTTACAATATGTCTATGTAAACAGTTGCACGTGCACATCTGCAAAGGCCACATGTCAGGATATCCCTGGGCAGGAACAAAGTGGGGTGGACAGGAATTTCTCTGAATTGGAACTGATGTTAAATGTGAAACCTTCTCATATTACAATCCTGCAGGGATGCCCACCCTCTAGTGATCACTTTTCAGTTTCTTCTTTTTTTATTTTTTCTTGTAGTGTTGAATGAAGGCTAATTGATAATTTTCATGTAAATACAAGTCTTCAAATAAAACCCTTATTATTTAGATTTAAAACACTTCAAAGGTGCTTGGATTGAATATCCAGTTGCGTTGACTTTTAAGTAAAGCATAAAAGCAATGTTTTTCCAAAGAAAATATGGTACCTCTTTGACATTTATTCAAATTGTAGATAATTGTTGTTATACAAATTCTGCTGGAATTCGGTGATTTGGGTGGTAAGGTTTGATGTATAGGCATTTGTCTAAATTCCAAATTACCAGCACTTTAGTGAGAGGAGTAAAGTCCTAATAACACCAGAACTGCTTGGGTGCAGTGTGTTGTTAAATCATTGTAAATATCATAGAGATTATGTTGCCCAGCATTTGAAATCAGTTTCATCAAAAGACAGAACAAAACTGCAGGCTGGGATAGTACAAGCTTTGATTTCTGCTTGGGAAGAGGAAGAGCAAAAATGTCTCACTATTTTGGAGTATATCTATGATTTCCCCAGGCCTCTAAACATCTTACAACTTTTAACAGTGTAAATAAATTATCTTAACAGTTTAATGAAACTTAAAGAAATACAAGCTTTATAACCTGAATTAGAAATATGGCTCAAAAATGTTCCTCTCTTTTTTGGTTTTCATTTACTTTTTATGTTCAGGTCCTATGCTTGTTGAAGTACCTAGTGATAGATAATAAGGATAATGAAAGTCTCTACCAAGCAATCAAGTGCTTAGATCCTTTTCCTGAATACCCAGCTTTTAAAGATTTGCGAGCAACTCAACAGAAAATCAAATACAGTAAAGGACCCTATTCTCTTTTGGAGGTAATTACATTTTAAAGAACATCTCACAGAATAGTGGTTTTTGTAACGCAAACTTTCCACAGAAGAATAATTTTCTCACTATAGTTTAAGTAACACATATGGATTCTTTGTATTGCTGGTTTTAGCCACGGAGATACTTGCAAGTCTCCATTTTTACTTTGCATCCACACTGTGAACTTGCTGAGAGCCACTTCTTTACCTGAAGTAAAGAAGTATTTTCTTTGTATGCTGAATGTGCTTAATACAGTGTTGTTTTGCAGGAAATCAATCACTTTCTCTCGGTTGGGGTTTGTGATTCACTGCCCTTAACACGACTTGAAGGACTTTATGATTTACGCAAGAAGTTGGAGCAATATAAAGATCAGATGAAGGATCTCCTGAAAATTATCCAGGGTACTGGTATCTGATTATGTGTTTTATTTCTTTACTACTTGGTTTTAGGTGTTTCGTGATGTACCATATTCTAATTTGACATGGAATGTTTTATTTTTGTCTTGGTTTTTGTATGTTTAACAATGTAATCATATTAAAATTTACATGCAGAGTAAATTGACATTTATGATTCATGCAATATCAAAAGTACTTCAACAAAGTGCATTATAAATAAATAGATGAGATGTTACATGGCAGAGAGTATAAAATACCCTTCAAGCATTGGGCATGTATGATTGTGAGTGACCAGGATAATGTAGAAGTATATTGATTTGTAGTTCCTTAATGCATTTTCTTGTATATGAATCAAAGCTTCAATTTATTAAAGGTATGTTAGAAAATAAAACTCTCAGAATAAATAGTAGGGTCTTGTTTAGTTGAATTTTGACACATACCAGGAATGTGTTTCAGCCCTCAGTCCAGACTTGGCTCCTTCCTAGTTTGGTTTTCAGATAATTGTGCCAGACCATTTCACTTTTTTCTTCTACATCAGTCTTCATCAGCTTATATGCATGATAGGAAGATAAAAAGAGATGATGGGATTAATTGTAAACAAGTACAAAGTAAAATTTGGATAAGAATTGTTAAATTGTAAGTCCATGGCGCAAGTTCATTTTGGCCACCACATCCTGTATATCATTTACAATTTTACAGATAACTCTCATTGAACAGAGGTAGGGAAAGGGCAACAAACTTTTGTGGAACAAGTTCCATCAGAAGAGAGCCTTGTGGGATTGGAAAAGAGATTGAATACGAATAGATACAGGTGTATGAACCGGTGAATGGAATGATGAAACATAGTAGGGAGTACTTACCACTTTTATCACAGTACAAGAATGGATTAAATAATCTGGGAGCAGTTATACAAGAAAAACCATGTAATTTCTTCAAAATATATTCACCATGGCACTTACTACTACTTACTATGGAGATTAACAACATAACTGACCTTAAAAGGAGTTGGATATATTTTATAGAGATTATTAGGTTATGAAGATGTGCTCAGGCAAAACCTGAGAAGTACTTTCTCTTACTTTGCTGGACATGGGCTGGCAAGCTTGATGGGCCTATTGCCTTGCTTTTGCCTTATAATAAAATTCTATGAAGCACTTACAAACATATTTTTCTGTGTATTCATTTTTCTAAAGATGTCAACAAGCATAAAGTCTGATTCGAGGTTTGTACTTGAATCAGTACTTTTTTTAAAAGTTCTGCCTTCTTGGGGTTTTTTTCTTCCTTACACTGACAAATCATCATTTTTTTTCCTAGGCCATTTTGTTTGGAATGTTTATTTTAAAAAAAGACCTCAGGCAGGGAGCAAATATGTAAGGAAATACCCATCTTGAGAGTTTTTAATTTGGCAAAGTTAGTTTGGCAACTGAAAGCTAACCAAATTTTTAGAAATTCCTAGCAGAAAGTCTAATTTTGAGGTGTTCATTGGGTTCAGATTTAGAACAAAATGATGACATTAGTTTAAGGGCTGTTAGTGGAGCCACATAGTGTGAGTTCACTATTTCAAATAGCATTCTTACACCAAGTTATGCTAATACTTCATATATTTAATTATTATTTTTGCATCAAAACACTGAAAATAATAGCATAGGTGCATTCTAGTTTGGGGGATTCTTTGTCTTATTCAAATGCACAGACATTTTTCCTGGCCATGATGAATAAGAAAAATCAGTAATTTGTTGATGTACTGTTTAATACCACCTTGCTTCAACATTAATAATGCATATTGACGTTTGTAGGTAAAAGACACTGAAGCAATGTTTTCTTCTAAAAACTTCACATTACAAATATACTGACATGCTTTGGCATCTATTTTTCTTTCTGAATGATAGAAAAGCCAGAAGATTCTGTAGTAGTGAAACTGGTGGTGAACTTACTGCAGCTGTCCAAGATGGCAGTTAACCACACAGGAGAAAAAGCAGTGCTGGGTAAGTTAATTAGTGCCACAGGCAAATTAGGACTGTCATTGCAAACACCAGGCTGAAACTGTGGTTGTTCTTGGTGTTACTTCCCACTGTGCTTCCCACTTCAACACATCTGCAGAGTATGAAGGAAAGAGCAGGGAAATAGATATTTTCTTTCTGATGAAAATTTAACATCACTTGTTAAAAATTATTTTCAAGGTTGGTTTTGCTTTATCTTTTTTCAATAGTTATGTTTTAATAAAATATTTTGCCTGGAAAGCAAATGAGGGACACATGGATACACATTTTTATGTAAAATATAGATTAATTCTTAAAATAATTAATGAGTTTGCTGTCTCCTGTTTGGGCTCACATGGGCTACTATTTGTATTTACTGTACCCTTTAGGGATGGAAAATGAGTGATTCTGACCTTTTCCATTTGCCAGTTTCTGGCAGAAGCAAACATAAAATACATACCGGATATAAGCTGGAAAATCCAGACCATAGGCACTCCTAGAAAATTGAGTTAAAAAGCATAATTGTAATATTTGACTCCTAAGCTGCAAAATATGTTCATGTGTAATTTTAATCATAAAGCTCATTAAGTGATTATTTATAAATGTTTGCTGCTTTTTACCCCATAACAGTCTCAGTTTTAATAGTAGGGTGAGACCTTTAGTGTGCATAAGACCACAGAAAGACTATAAAATTACTTGCATTTGCAGAGGCTGTTGGAAGTTGCTTGGGAGAAATAGGTCCCATGGATTTCTCCACCACAGCTCTTCAACGTGCTGAAAATGCACTGGATTCTAGAGCAGCAGATTTACTTGAAGATAGAAAACTTCAGTGCGTCTTCATAATGTTAATTCAAATAAACACTGCTCTAACAGATAATTGGTGAGTATGCTTATTTATTTAGTTAATTCAAAAGCAAAATAGGAGCCATTAAGTTCTATGTTGTTCAGATCACTTCAGAGTAACACTCTGAAAGTGTTAGAAAGGTTGGACCTGTTAGTGTCCAACGATGTGCTTCTCCAAGGCTCAGATTATTTATCCAGTCAGTCTTAGATGTTTTCTAGAAATTCTGTACTAGGATGCAAGCCAGAGAAGTCTCCTCTGTGCTGTAAAGGATAGCAATGCTGTGGAGCGAATACTCAGGCTTTGTTTTATAATAAAATACGCAATGGCACCACAGATCATGGAATTATTTCTCTTCTGGACTTAGAAGTGTGATTTTGAAAATCAAATATCTGAATGAAATTAATGAAAACAATGTTGTGTGTGTTCTTTTTTCAGTATTGATGTTAGAGCTGCTGCTGTTTCCTGTTTGAAAAACATACTAGCCACCAAGTCTGGCAATGAATTTTGGGAAGTTTATAAAAGTAAAGCTGATCCCATGTTAATCTATCTACAGCCTTTCAGAACATCTAAGAAAAAGGTACTTCTGATACACCTTATATACATGGCATATGGAGTAGAGAAAAAAGGAATATCCATCTTTTTTAAAAAGTGAATTTGAAAATGTATTTGAGGTAGGCTTTGATAAATGCCAGATTTGGCATCAATATAATTGCAAATCTGATTGTTTTTGTGTATCTGTTTCTCATTTCTGTTTTGCCACTTGCAGCTTTCTCTTCACATAGGAAATTACTAGTTTGACATTAGAAAGCTGTGTGCTTTCATTTAGACAGACAATTTTTGCTTACCTAATCAAAAATGTAATACATTCTTTCTCAGGATTCCAGTGCTATTTGATGCAAAAGTTGGTGGAAAATAAGCCAGGGAAAAAGTGCATAATTAACCATAAGTCAGATATTTCCTAATTTTTAATCTTTTTATTTGTAAATTAAATGTGATGCCTAACATGACCTTATTGTTGTTACCAGTAAAATTTTAGTTTTAATACTTTCAGATTTCCTTGGAAAACTTTACATTTGCATGAACAAAATTGATCTTGTTAATCAACTGAAGGACCAGTAATAGTTAATACCTTTTAACATGTGCTTTGCACTATGGCTTTTTTAAATGCTATAAATTTTTTTAATATTTGCAATACATATATTTTCCTTCTAGTCTCTTGTAGTATCTGCTGATGATACAGAGGCTCCTTTAGAAAGATTGGATGACACGAACCTGTGGATTCCTCTGGGAGAAAGTCATGAGACGTGGATCAAGCACCTAACTAGCTCAATACTGGACAGTGGAGGTGTGAAAAATGAAGTTCTCCAGTTAATGAAGCCACTGTGTGAGGTGAGCTAAATCATACATTTGGCATCAATATAATTGCAAATCTGATTGTTACATTATTGTAACAATAATGATTGTATTGTAATGTATTACATTACATAATGTCTGTGTGCTGTGATGCTCAAAAAAATATGATTACTCATCTTAATAGCACGTAGTAAGTTTTGCTATTAAATAATTCAGGGCAGTGAATTATTATAATCACAATTTATTATTGTGATGATATATTGCAGATACTCATAAAATATATTCTCAAAATACAGGATTTGAGAGATAATTACAAACATAGGTGAACTTTATATGGCTGCTTTAAGTGAAGGCCAGCATAGCCCTGTTGAGTGGTTTGCATGGTTTTCTCAAGCATTAGATGTTTTTTTGGGCAATTTTGAGTTTGATTGTAACCTGAGAAAGACAACCAAAAAGCATTTCTTTCTTAGCAGCTGCTGTGCTTTATTGTTTTCTAGGTGAAAACAGACTTGTGTCAAACTTTACTTCCCTACTTGATTCATGATATTCTTCTTCATGACTCAGATGAATCTCGGAGAAATCTTTTGTCACTTCATATCCAGAAGTTTTTTACAGCCTGTTGCAAATCTGCCTCATCTAGTAGGTCTACTCCAAATTCTGATTCAGGTAATGCCACAATATTTTTGTTTCAGCTAAAAGAGAGATTCTGGTTGTAAAAAAACTATCTTCTGGTATTAAATATATGATGTGCACTTGTAGACAGGCAGAATTTAGAAGCTTCTTCCCAACAGATATTTTTCAATGGGGATACCAGTAATTTTGAAGCTGTTCATTGGCAGCACCCAGGAAGTATCTTCTGTCTAACTTCTTTTCTTATTCATAGCTGGATAATATGTAGTACTTGCTGAATTTTGATGTTTTCCCATGTTGAATGCTACAAGACTGAGTCATGGACTGCCTTTTAAAAGGCTTGATAGGCAGTTAAATTCCTCTCTTCCTTAAACAAGAGCAATAAAAAGTAGTTTTCACCTGAATTTTCCCTTTGGAGAAGACTAACCCTTATTTAACTACTGCCTAATATTGATAATGGTCTTCCTATACATTCAAAAGGCCTGTTCCACTCCAGCAAAATAAAAGGAAGTTGTAACCAAAAGAACTGCAGCAGAGTATGAGAAAGGCACCAAGTTCATTTTAAAGACAAGTACCATTTAATCAAACTGTTCATGTCCTTTCCAATTAGATTATGGTTGAAGTTAGCAGAAATCTGTGTAAAAGGAAGATCTTCGTTGTTAGACAGTAGGAATGGTACATGCACTTTTTTGCAGAAGCTGAAATAATCACAGTAATTTCAGGTCAGGGTAGGTGGGGTTTTTTTGGGTTTGGGGTTTTTTTGTGCAGTAGCTACTGTGCTATATCTTCTAACTCCCTTCTTCAGTGGCAAATCACCAAAGGAAAGAGTCTGTACAATGTCTTGCAGTCTCTTTACGGGCAAGTCATGCAAGCCTCAGGTTGCCAGAGAACAAGAGGAGCCCTTAGTATTGCAGTTTTTACTAAGAGTGGTGTAAATAACCCTAATGATGCTAGGTGTATTTTAAGGTACTTTTTGTGGATTGAAAGACCAGAACAGTATTCTTTCACACTTTTGTGTTCAGGTAACAAGCTCTTTCTTACAACTGACATATTTATGCTGAGATGTACAGAGCAACCCAAAATATTCTACAAAAAACATGAAGGGATTTTTCCAAGTTTTATAAACTTGCAGTTCAGTGGTGCCAGTGAGCAAATGATGGAGGCCCCTTCAAACACTGTGATTCACAGAACCACAATCACTTAGTCTGGAAAAGGCCTCTGAGATCATGGAGTCCAACCTGTGGCTGAACACCACCACGTCAACTACACCATGACATTGAGTGCCACGTCCAACCTTTCCTCAAACACCTCCAGGGATGGTGACTCCACCACCTTCCTGGCCAGCGCATTCCAATATCTAATCACTCTTTCTGTGAAGAAATTCTTCCCAAAAAGAATTCTATGCAAGAGATACTTACTGAGGAAATAAATTAAAAAGAAAAAAAAAAAAAGACATATAAAAGCTTTAAATGGAGTTTTCCAGATGAAAAACTGACCTGGTAAGAGAAAAAAACCCAAAACCAAACATGGAGAGGCACACAGCTCATTTTACAAGTGATTGTTTACAGATAAACTGGAGGTGCAGTAGCCAACAGAACAAAGATATGTTAATTCCAAAACTGGAGTCATAGAACATCAGTATTTGAAGCAAAAATTTTAATTATCTCGTTTGAAATTAGCAATTTCTTCAAGTAGAAACTGTTGCCCTGTGAAAACCAGTAGAAAGATCTTCCTAGAAAACCTAGATAAATTTCATTCCAATCCATCAGGATCCAAACTTCAAAAAGCCAGGCAGTTGGACATGGGAGAGTTAAACGCTTCTGAACAGGTTAATTTCTGTTTATTGAAACACGGAAAATGCCCAGATACATTTTTTTATGTGTCTTTTGCTTTCCTTAGGGGAAATTGCTACTTCTGCATCTTACTGTAATGTAGCAGTGATCAAACCTTTGCCTGTGTGCTCCCTATTTCTTGCTTCTTGTAGTTGGTAATTCAAAAATGACCAGAGCAAAGAAGACGTTATTAACCCAATCACCAGAGCATGACCTGTAGGCATCTGATTTTTATTTTAATCCAGAAGCAACACATGGAAACATAGATTCTTTGAAAGTATGTGCCTATGTGTGGAAAGTAGGGGATTTTGTGTCACTATACACACTCTAAAAACTGCAATGAAGTAATTTAATAAGAAGTATTTCTGTGACTTTGGAATAATTTATATGGTGGAAGCCTAATGGGAAAGGTCTGTTACAGAGCTATTTACAATGTTGTTAATTCATCTCTGAATTTTGTAAGAAAAAATAGAATCCATAAACGAGTAATACAAACATAATTTCATAAAATTGTGGTATAAACTACTATGCTGTTAATAACATCATGTAAGGATAAGAGATACATTTTGTGGCAAACTATTAATTTAATTTTGGAAATGCAATTCAAGGAAGTTTTTAGTTATTTTCTTGACTGCAAAACAGACCTTTTTATTTTGTAAATGGATATGTTATGACAAAAGTTCATTATATTCTTTCCTTTGAAATATACATCCCAGACCAAGAAACCCATAATTTTAGAAGTTTGGATAAAGTATCTCGACGAGCCATGCTTGCTGTTGTTGATTACTTGAGAAGACAAAAGAGGTGAATTCAAGCTTTTCAAAACATTGCCTTAATTTAATTGTGACTGTTCAAAGATCTGCTGGTGCTCTAGATTAAAGAAAAAGAACAAGGTAGAGAACATGTTGGTTAAAAGAAAAGATGTAGTAGTGACCTTGCATTTGTTACAGAAGTGATATGGCTACCCTTAAAAGGTTCTAACTATGCTGGAGGAGTTTTCTAAAACCCTTGTAGTATGATAAACTTCTTGTGGTATGGGATTTCCAGGGGCTAAGATAAAAGTTAAGCTTTGGAAAGCTTTATAGTTAATACTGGATTTATTTTGTTTAATGCTAGAGAAAAGGTCTGTTACAGCAGTGTTAAAGTCTTTATTTAATCAGATCTGTTTCAGGTACAGTTTTTGACGACAGCTTCTGGCTGGATCTGAATTACCTGGAGGTTGCTATAGCAGCACAGTCTTGTGCTGCTCACTTCACAGCCTTGCTCTACGCAGAAATCTACGCAGACAAGATAAATAGGGACAAGCAGCAAGAAAGGTAGGAGGAATGCTGTTTCCTGACATTTCTGGTTCAGTGGATCACATTTTGGGAGTCCCAGCAATGTTTTGGTTTTAGTTATATGAAAAGTCAAGGAAGCTTTAAAAAAGTATTCCATAGGTGTGTATATGGGCATGGAAAATATTTCCAGTCCTTGAATATGATCCAAGCTTCAAAATAGTTGACTTGTAACATGATCCAAGTCATGTTAACTTGTAATCAGAAACTTTTGTTAGTATTGTTGGTTAAATTACAGCCAGAAGAGAAAGAAAACCCCAGAATGATGACCAGCATTGTGTGAATAGAGCTAAATGATCCTTGTAGGAGCTTTCTTCCATAATAGACAATTATCCTTGTTTTCTGGTCTAGCAAGATCAAAATATGGAACTAGTTTAGGTTTTGTGACAAACCACTGTAAGTGAAAATACAACAAAAGTTTGGTTGTAAGCACACACATTAACTAATTCTGTTTATTCTTTCATAGAGGAAAGAACAGTTCAGGCATTCACAAAAGCAACTCGATTTAATAAAAGATTAGAAATTACAAGGTGTGTGGGGGCTTCTCCAAAAAAAAACCACCTTGGTGTTAAAATATCTTGATGTTGATATTCCCAGCTCGACTGATCACTTCCTCATTCTGATGGAGAGCCATACTGAATAACAGTCTTGCATTTATTGTTTGTGTTCCTTATTTCTTGAGTGTTGTCTCAGAACTTTAGTTCTCTGTATGAAAATTCATTTAATTTTACTGGTTGAAACATTTCTTTTAGATCTTCTTTTAAAGCAGCTAAGAGTTTGACATTTGAAGAGGAAAGTCAAAGAACACCTATTACTACTTTGAATGAAAAAAGTAAAGAAGAAACTGGCATAGGTTTACAGGTATTTGTGTGTTCTTCCTAATCTGAATGCAAACCTTCTCGTATAATTGCAATTAGCAGTAGGTTTCATCTGAGTTGAAGATACATCTAGTAGAATTCAAAAAATATGTTTTAAAGTTTTCCTCATACTTTAATTAAAGTGAACTCAGTGACCTTCCAGACAAGCTGAATTGAGTGTTTGTTCACCTGAAACACTAACTGGCAAGTTTTAAATCACAGCAAAGCAGACTTAGTTTCCTGAAAGAACTGACTTCAGGGTGGTAGCCAGTCAAATATTTTTCAGTTTGTTTTATCACAGATGTATGTTCATTAAAAATCAGCAAGTGATGTAGAAACTGTAATTATCAAAACCAAAGTAGTATTATCTCTCTCAAGTTTATTTGAGATACAAATCTGATCCAGTAGCCTTGTCTAAGTTACTTCTTTCCATAGTTCATTATTCCAGAACTGTGCTTGTGTAATTTTGAAGATGCATTGCTTAGCTGGTGTGTCTGGTGCTCATTCAGTATTATTGCCTTTGCTTTTCAACTAGCCCACTTAAGGCCCAGTTCTAGATCTTTTAAAAATAAATTAGAGTTGAAAGTAGACCTGAAGAGTTTGGCTGGACTGCATAACTTTTTTTCTGCCTATCATGATAGCAGGCTTAGATACTACATAAGGGAAAATTAGGCAATGATGTTACCTGTAAAAACATTTATAAACTAATATGATACATGTAAAACTAACTTGAACTGGTTCCAAAAAAAGTGATTCTTAGTTTTGTGGTGCATGTTCAGGACCTTCTCATGGACATCTACAGAAGCATTGGAGAACCTGACAGTCTTTATGGCTGTGGTGGAGGAAGAATGTTACAGCCATTAGCACGGTATAATTTACTCATGTTTTTATGTTCTCTAAAAGCATTGCTTTCATTTACTACTAAGGAACTTAAATCGAAAACTTCTTTTTCACTTACAACAGGATAAGAACATATGAGCATGAAGCAGTTTGGGGGAAAGCCCTTGTAACATATGACCTTGAGACAAGCCTCTCTCCATCTATTCGCCAGGCAGGAATAATAGAGGTAATACTATTTTATAACAGGAAGTGAGTGTAAGAAGTGATATTCATCATATTGAGTCATTTGTACTGAGTCCATTGTTTTAGGGCTGAAAGTCATCTCTTAGTTCATTAAGTCTACCCATTGTCATAGGTATCCAAACTGTGTAATATAACTCAGTATTTGTTCCGAAAACATAAAGGTTCTTAGTCCTTTTGCCACTCACCCATAATCCCCATCATGGGTAATGAATTTTGTGAAATACTTAAAAGTAAGCATATTCAACATTATTCCAGATTTTGGCCAGCTCATAAAATGTCAGGATATAGAAAGTAATGTAACTTGTTATTTTTGCTATCTCATTCTTAAAACCTCTCCATTATGAGACTGTGTTTTTTCTGATACAGTAGATTTAAAAAATTGATGTTATTTTGAACCCTTAAAATGTGTTGCCTTCTTAGCCTAAAAATGTTTGTATCAGTTCTGTAATAATGTAGCACAGATGTATGTGTTCCCCCTTAAGTAATTTTCCTATGGTACTTTTAATTTCTTACCACAAATTATTTAGTATCACTGTTAAAATTCCATTGTGTTTGTCCTTCATAGTGACTTGACATGTAATCTGATTAATTGATCACAATTATAAAGACATTATGGCCTTCAAAATGATAGGAGCTATAGGAAAGCTTTTCAAATCCTCATCAGGAGAAACAGTTCATTAAGAAGTAAAATTCATTTTGACTTACCCGTCAAAAATGATGGCATGGAAAAATGTGAGCTGATAGTTAATTTGAAGCACAGTGTGAAAATTCATTTCAAAGAATGCCAGCCACAGTAGTAGTAAAACCATTCTCCTGGAGTTGCAGATATCAATAGTGTGATTGGTAGTCTTATTAAAAAGTTTTCATCTTATGTAGTGTAGAGTTTAGAAATAGTTATGGTCCTGTCTTTCCTGCAAAGGGTTCTTTGTTTCCAAAAGTAAAACAAAGCCCTTAAAAAATACCAGTTCAGTTTAATAAAGGAGGAAAATCAATTTTGAATAATTTTCTTAATTCTAGGCTTTGCAGAATTTTGGGCTTTGCCACACCCTTTCCATGTACTTGAAAGGGCTGGAACATGAAAACACTGAGTGGTGTGCAGAACTCCAGGAAATACGCTACCAGGCAGCATGGAGGAATATGCAGTGGAACCACATCTCTTCTGTCAAGTAAACCACCTTATCTTCCTGCTAGTTCTTTAAGCAAAAGGCTGTGGGGTCAGATCCAAGCAAAAAAAGACAAGATTAGAATATAGTTTCTGTGAAGCAGGTCACCTAATCCATCCTAATCATTGAATTGAAAAGCAGTGTTTCTCACTTAGACTTGTCTGGTTTGAATGCACGTCACTTTTTGTTTTCCTGGGAAACTGTACACAGGTGATTCTTCTTTTTGATTGTTCGTAATGTTAAGCTGAAATTTTCAGTTTTTGATTCATATAGTAGTTGTATCTTAAGTACAAGAGAGAGATAGATAGCTTTTAGTATCTAATTTATAAGAAAATGGGAAAAATATTACTTAGTAAGCCACAAGAGGTTATCAAGTCCTGGATAAGCAAACACCAGTATTGATTCGTGGCTATTCCCTCATAAGTAATGTCCTGGAGAGAGGATACTGCTGGATGCCTGGCAGCAGTTATTTGATATGACTTGAGCAGGATCTAGGGAGAACTCTGTCCTCCCTTAGTACAGCTGCATGATTACACAGTTTAGGAAGAGTACAGAAAACACTCACTATGTTTTGACAAAAGCAAACCAAAAAAAGTCACGTGATGGTATCTTCAGTAGCTCCTTCTACATCAATTTCTGGTAGTCAGGAGAATTTTTCTCCTAAGCCTCTTACAGCAGGATGGGGAACGTACTCTCTGTGTGCTCATTCTTTTCTCCTGTATGGTCTTAAGATCATTGTTTGGACACACCTGGAGAAGTTCACCTGTTGGAGGACATATGCCATGCCATGATCAGAACAAACTTCATATAGATGAGCTAGAACAAGATTCAAGATTAAAGAACAACTTGAATTTATAAAACACTAAATTAATTTAAAATGTAAAGCATTGCATGATTGTTTTTATCATGCAAAACAGCAACCTATCCAACTGCAGAAAATGTACGACTAAAAATATTTCTCACAAAGACAAATTTGACTTCTTTATAGAGAAATATGTTTTTCATTTTATTCTATGTTAACTTTTGTTTTATTTGTAAGAGATGAAGCAGGAAGTCCAGGGTACCATGAATCATTGTATGATGCTCTTCAGTCTTTACGAGATAAGGAATTCTCTGCTTTCCATGACAGTCTTAAAGCTGCCAGGTAATAAATTGTATGCAAATGTTGTGATATTAGAGAGAGAGATGGAGACTGTGTGTGTTTGTAGTCACAGGTTATGTATGAAAGACTATCATGGGGTTTTATGGGCTCAAATAAAGACTCATGCATAGAGTAAAAACTACTTCCAGACTGCAGCCCAGAGTTTTTCATCTGTGCATATGTAGTTTGTATGCTAATTGAAGATACATTTCCTGTACACATCCCTTACTTTATGGACCTCTTAAGTGGATTCTAGTGCTGAGTGCTCTTCTTTAGCTGAGCTATCACATAGATTTTTGAGTTTCTGTGTGCTTACTGTGTTTCATTTATTGACAAACATTTTCTTTTTCATTTTAATGGTAATACCCAGTAACTGTAGACTGAAGAGTTTTGCTGTTTAAATTCTGTTCACTGTATGGAAACTATGCTATGGATATTTGGAATTACTTGCTGACATTAAATAAAAATAATCTACATTTTTCTGTTAAATCCATAGAGTGAATGAGGTAGAAGAGCTGTGCAAGGGCAGTCTTGAATCTGTTTATTCATTATATCCGACCCTATGCAGACTACAGCTAATTGGAGAGTTGGAAAATGCAGGTCTGCTGTTCTCCAGGTGATTTCTTAAGATTGTTTCACACTGTTTCCTCAATTTCAGGATTTTTAATAATTAAGCATAGCACAAAACTTAAAATTATGTCAACAGATTTTATTCATCAACAGTTCAAACTTCATATTGAAAATGACAAGTCTTCACTACATGAAGACAATTTTAGATTCTTTTTATTTCCAGACTGGCTTAATTCGCAGTCTAGTTTGAGTAATTTGATATCATGCCAATATAATGTTTTAAATAATTGTTTTCTTTCCTTTATATTGAGTTCCCTCATACTCCAAGGCAGCAGTCATGTCTCCTAGCTTCTGGCTTATTCAAGTAACTGAGACCCCCTCTTCCAGTTTCTTCTCTAAAAATGTTTTCCATTTCCATAATGACATCTCCGGCTTTACTGAAAGCTGTTTCAGTTTGAATCATTTTTGTCATGGACCTCTATTACCATCAATATTCTTCTTAAATTCTTAAGATTGCTTTTTAATCACAGGAAGCTATTTATCTCTGTAGTGCTATTAATAGTGAATTTTCTCTGCTGTAGTTCTATCAGTTTGGTAGCTAATAGTGACCCTACAGTCTTTACACCAGCCCTGTGTTTGAGTGTGATTCCCTTTGCTGATGGACCTTTAACACAAGTTTTTGGTACTTAATTCAGAATATTTACAGAGGAGTAGTTCACCCAAGTGGTGTTGTTGTTTAAACTGAAGAGTTCCAGTTTAGTCTGCCTATGGTAACCATTGTAGGGTTTTATGACTATTTCTTGAAGTGTAGATTTTGAATTTTCTCAGCAGTTTACTTTTTACTCATCTTGCATTTCACTGATACTTAGTGAGAGTTAATAACGAGTCTTTTTCCTTTGGGAACAATTGCAGATCTGTTACTACTCAACAACTGAATGATGTTTATTTGAAATGGCAGAGACAGTCCCAGCTTCTCAAAGACAGTGACTTCCATTTCCAGGAACCTGTCATGGCTCTGCGCACTGTAATTTTGGAAATCTTGCTTGAAAAGGAGAGCGAAAATACCAAAAGAGAATGTATTAAAGACCTCCTGACCAAACATCTAGTGGAGCTCTCTAGATTGGCAAGAATTGCTAAAAATACTCAGGTAACAAATTTCAGGAAAGATCAGGAACAGACATGGGCATGTTTTTTGCAATTTTGTTCATAAGTATAAGCCACTGAATAAGATAAATAATAGAAAAATGACATTTTTAGTGAAGAATGGTCTTCTACCTCTGTTTCTCATTTTGGTGCAGTTTTACATATCCAGCTTTCACTTTCATCATATGTTGCAGTGTTCCAGAGTAAAACTGCAGAGATAACGTCATTGCATCTCTGTATTTAGTGTTGTCTTCAAAGTTTCATACTCTCAAAACACCATTGCACTGTGGTAAATCTCTTTCTGTGAATGACTTACTGGGATTTGCAGTATCAGTGTTTTTTTCAGTTTCTGATGCATTTAAGGTCCAGAGTCCTTAACAAGTCCTTGGCTTGTTCTATGTGGTGCATTTGGATGAGTAACTCAACAAGAATTTACAGAGTAACAATATCCTCCAAGGACCTCTACAGAAAATAGTTCCAGCTAATAACAGAACCTGGAAAGGTGTTTGACATTTCACATATGTGAAACTAAATTAAACTTTGATTTCAGGAAGGTTCTAACACTTTTTATGAATAATGATGAAATCAGTAAAACAGCTGTCTTCAATTTCATGAATTTGCAGAGGGACTTTATTCAGTGCCTCTGAAGCTGTTTGGGAGAATGATTTCTGATATTTTTGTCTCATGTCTACCCAGCCACCATCACTGTGGCAGAGTTTCCTATAAGAGCTTCGGGTCTGTTAAAAACATCGTTTGCTCCTTCTGCTGTCACAGTGATACTAAGTAGTAAGGATGGTACTTTACCAGTGATAATGGGTGAAGATGTAGGCATGCAAAAGAATTTGTGTATGGTGGTGCCATTTTTAAAATTATTTTTCTGTGATCTGTAATAATATGTAATAATGTAATAGTAATTGCTAAGCTATAAATCCATTAATTCAGTAGGTGCTGATTATAGAATTTCTCTACCTCCAATTTAAAATGTTAAACATAGATACTTTATTTTAGAGTTTGTGAGGTTTGATTCCAGTCCATTTTTGTTGCAAATCAGGATTTTCTGCAAGTATACAGAAAAATAATTTCATATCTTTGCTGCAAATAAATTCTTAGCATTGGATGGGCAGACTGCAGAAATAGAGAGAATGGAGACAGAGTCTAAAAACAAAACTTGCTGTGAGATACAGATATTTTACTTAAAGAATTGTTTGTGATTATTTTTCAATTTCAGCTTCCAGAAAGAGCTATGTTTCAAATCAAACAACACAATCCAAATGGAAATGGAGTTTCTGAATGGCAACTAGAAGAAGCTCAGGTTTTCTGGGCTAAAAAGGAAGAGAGTCTCGCACTGAATATACTTAAAACGATGATTAAAAAATTAGATGCAGATTGGTTTCAGGTATGTCTTACATAATGTATAAATTTACAGGAATTAAATTATTCAAGATCCTAATTCCACCAGAAGTTGTCCTGTAGAAGAAAACTAAAAGTCCATCTGCAGTATTAAATACTAAATCTGGTTTGTACTCTCAAAATTTCTGAAAGCAAAACAACCTGTGTTAGCAAATCTTGTTAGGGGTTTTCAAAGTTAGTCTGTAAGGTTGGTAAATGTAAGAATTCGTTATTCATAGTCCAACACTAAACCATGTCCCTAAGCGCCACATGTACATGTCTTTCAAATCCCTTTTAAATAGGGATGGTGACTCCAGCATTTCCTTGGGCAGCCTGTTCCAATTCTTGACAATCCTTTTAGTGATTAATATCCAGTCTAAACCTCCCGTCGTCCAATTTGAGCAGTTTCCTCTTGTCCTACTGCTTGTAGCCTTAGAGAACAGACCAGCCCCCCGCTGGCTGCACCCTCCTTTCAGGCAGTTGTAGAAAGCAGTAAGGTCCCCCCTGAGCCTCCTTTTCTCCATAATAAACACCCCCAGCTCCCTCAGCTGCTCCTCACAGCACTTGTGCTCCAGACCCTTCCCCAGCTCCATTGCCCTACTCTGGACACGCTCCAGCCCCTCAATGTCTTTCTTGCAGTGAGGGGCCCAGAACTGAACACAGGATCTGAGGTGTGGCCTCAGCAGTGCCCAGGACAGGGGGACGGTCACTGCCCTGCTCCTGCTGGCCACACCATGGCTGATCCAGGCCAGGATGCCATCGGCCCTCTTGGCCACCTGGGCATGGCTGGATCATGTTCAGCTGCTGCTGACCAACAAACCCAGGTCCTTCTGTCAGGCAGCTTCCCAGACTGGGGTTGTTGTGACCTGGCACTTAGCTTGTTGAACCTCATACAGTTGGCCTTGATCCCTCAATCCAGCCTTTACAGATCCCTCAGGATGATGTTTGTTAAAATATGGTCTACAAATACTTGACTAGAATCTAATTTTGTGTACCACTGTGGTAAAAATACCTGTATGTCCATATCTTTACACTTACCTGTGTTGGCATTCTTTGAGAATTTCTCGAGGATAAGACATTTGCTTTGAATTCATGTATGTTCTTAAGGAATATGACATTTCAGAAAAGCTGGATTATTTTGGGCCAAGGTCTCTATACATACCAGGGCAAAATCAAGAGTTGCTGCTCTTTTGATTTCTGTAATCTCTCCATGAATCAAATGATGAGGCCCTCCAAAAATTTTGTCTGTCCTTACATTTAGCCTGTCCATGTAAGGAGAATTTGTGTTTTCACAGCTGATGATGTTCACACAAGTATTTCACAGTCAGCGTTGCCATCTTGGTCACATGGTCTTTTAATATGTACCCATATTAGAAGTATTTTGCAAACTTATCCTACTCTACAGTTAAAGCTGAACATCCAGTCTGGAGAAAAGTCCTTTGGAAACCTGCTCCATCATTTTCTCAGAACACTTTTAATCAAGTTTCCATGTAGAAGTCTGTCTGAAGAATTTGATGATCACACATAGTTATTGTGGTTCCTGACTGTTACCTATTGAGAGTTGTCTATGATACTGCAGACTAAATGAGGATATTTTAAAATACAATTCTGAAAACATGCTGTGAATTTTTTTTAAATTTTATTACATTTTGTCATTGGTTTATTCTGCTTTTGACTGTTCAAACTATCAGGTATTTTAAAATATGTACTCTCCTTTTGCCTTACATAGAATGTGAATGTGATTTAAGATTATTAACTACTGTAGATGTGGATGGAAAATGACTCTGTAGATGCATCACGTGTAATAGACCTCAGTGATTGAATTCTATTCGGGGTTTAAAAGCTTTAGAAATTTCCAACCTTATGTGTAAAAGAAGTTTTTGTTTGATGCTTCCCTCTCTAATTTTTTTTTTCCCCCAAAACTTGCTTTTTCAAAGGTTGAGAATGATCCTCACCTGAAATTGATGTATACAGAGTGCCTGAGGCTCTGCGGAACCTGGTTAGCAGAAACATGCTTGGAAAACCCTACAGTCATCATGCAGAAATACTTAGAAAAGGTGCATCCAGTCTTTGAAATGTACAATCTTTGAGACAATGCTGTGTTAAAATACAGTGTTATAATGTCAAGTAGATTTTTCTTTATTTTTCTCTATTGAAAATATGGTTTCATATATAAATATTATCGTTTCACATTGTATTGTGCAACACTGTAATCTTGTTAAATGTTCAGAATGTGGCTTTTTAGAAATCACAGTGAAACATTTTTTATTGGCTTAGAAGTGCAGTGATTACAACTTCTGGTTTCCCTTTTCTGTTCCCTGTCCCTACCTTTTCCTTCTCAGGACAGATTATTCACTCACCAGCTTTTTAGTACAGCCATTGTATTCCACAGAACTACAGAATCAGTTAGGTTGGAAAACACCTCTGAGACTGAGTCCAACCTGTGACCCAACACCACTGTGTCAACCAGACCTTGGCACTGAGTGCTGTGTCCAGTCTTTCCTTTAACACCATCATGGATGGTGACTCCAACATCTCCCTGGGCAGCCCATTCCAGTGTATGATTACCCCATCTGTGAAGAAATTCTTTCTAACATCCAACCTGAGCCTCCCCTGGTGCAACTTAAGGTTAAGGTTATGTCCTCTTGTCCTACTGCTTGTTATCTGGGAGAAGAGCCTGACCCCCCACCTGGCTACAACCTCCTTTCAGGGAGTTGTAGGCAGTGATAAGGTCACCCCTGAGATGCTGCAATGTCTTGTTCTAGTGTTCCAAAGTACTGTATTTTTTTGTTTTAAACTCTTAGCCAGTAATAGAAATGTTTGTATTAGTATTTGTCCACTCCACATTTCTTTATTTCATGTTAATTTGTGAAACTCAACATAGTTGCCTTTCTCTATTGCTATCTATATGCTTTCTTCACTCTGATGATTTGAATCCATGATTTTCGTAGGTAGTTTCCTTTACTTAGGGCACTTTTTGGACTGTCTTCCATTTTTTTTCTCACAATGTTGTGATAGAAGGCTGTAAGACGATTTTAAAACTTCATGCCTCATTACTGTAAAAGATAGATAAACGTGGAGAATTCCTGTATTAAAGCTATTAAACAGCTATTAAAGCTGTTTCATACAGGATAATCTTTTTTTACTGTTTGCACTGAATAGTTTCTCAAAGATTAAATTCACTTAGAGAAAAATACTCAGCCTGTTATATTTATTTTGTATGCATATTTATTCCATCACAGGCAATATAAAATAATCTATTCAAGCAGATGACCCTGTCTGAGCAGAGAGGGAGTTAAACCAGATGAGCTCCCATGTCCCTTCCAGCCTCAACCATTCTGTTTTTCTGTGATAACAGAGTTTCATCAAGTGTTATGCAATACTATTTATCTGATTATTGATCTTACCATTATTGTAATTGCTCCTTTAGGCTGTGGAAATTGCTGCAAGCCACAGTGGAGACAGCAGTGATGAGCTGAAGAAAGGAAAGATGAAGGCTTTCCTCTCCTTGGCTCGTTTCTCTGATAATCAGTACCAGCGAATTGAGAATTACATGAAATCCTCGGAGTTTGAAAACAAGCAGGCATTGCTGAAGAAGGCCAAGGAGGAGGTCGGTCTCATCAGGCAGCGTAGAGTTCAGACCAACAGGTGAGCATTCAAATGGAGACTGGATACTGTGGAGCTGTCACAGGCTCCAGCTCTACTCCCTGGTGCAGCGTGGGTCACATCTCTACAGCTGCATTTTCTCTTCTGCACAGAGCAGTGGCCAGATCCATAGAGCTTGTGAATGGTTTCTCAACTGTGCCTGGACATGGTCTAGGCATGTGATGGATAGTGTGGGCCAAAACTAAGCCAAGGACACAGTATGGATGATCATGGCCTGGAATTCATGTTTATTCCCTGGATTGATTCAGTTTATTTGACAAAAATGTTACATAGTGTAAATAAATGAGTTGGGATTTTTCTCTGTTACACATTTAGTGAGAGAGTAGAATTAAATTTAATATAGAATTTTTAAGGATTTAGTGAGAGCAACTGCAAGTGAACTTCAGCTGCTGGAAAGTGAAGTCTTTACACAAATAATCTGTACTGGATATTTATACCAATATTGAGATTGAATCAAGAAGACAGAAGACAGGAAGTTTACTTAAAGCAGTGGGTCTGTGTGCACACACAGCAAGGGAGTAGCTCCCACAATACAGTTTCTTACTTTATTTTACTGTGTTTGTACATACAGAACAACTTAAAAAATGTTAAATTAGTAAGTGAGAGACTGTGGGGGGGCTTTGCTGTAAGTTCATTAAGAAATAATTTGTTGTTTAAACGTGACATCTGTTCACGTAGATACACGGTGAAGGTTCAGCGAGAACTTGAGCTGGATGAAGGGGCAATACAAGCCCTGACCGAGGATCGTAAACGCTTCCTGTGTAAAGCAGTGGAGAACTACATCAGCTGCTTACTAAGTGGAGAAGAACATGATATGTGGATATTCCGACTCTGTTCCCTCTGGCTTGAAAATTCTGGAGTTGATAGAGTCAATGAAATGATGAAGGTATATGTTTGCTCCATTTTTTCCTAATGCTTTGACAAATAAATATCCATCTTCTCCTTCTCCTGTATTTCTAGAAGATGAATTATGTACCTTCTTAACTTTTCCTGAAACTTGCTTTTTTCAGTTGTCATTGCTTATCAATTAGTTTTTCATCAGTGAGACCTGTAGTTCTCAATGCATTTTAATTTAACTTTAATTAGCATTTTATTTTGACAAGTCTGTATGATTAAACATATCTCATGATCGTTTACTGTGGTCACCTTGTTCTTCACATACTGTATAATCTATCCATCTTCAACATCCTTAAGTGCATTATTCTTGTTTATATTATATATACTTTCAGGTGAAAAGGCATGAAAGGTAGAATAGAAAATAGTACTCCGATGAAGGACTTGCAACATTTAGGACACATGGGCCAAGATGATGTGATACTCACCAAGTTGCTGTTTGATCACACAGCCATGATAATTCTTAATTTTAAAAAATGTTTATGTTTATTATTATTATTATTATTATTATTGCAGGTTTTGTTTGGTGTTTAGTACAGCTCTCTAACTGAGTTTTCTCTCCTACAGGAAAATGCACAGAAGATCCCTTCATACAAATTCTTGCCTCTGATGTACCAGCTGGCTGCTCGGATGGGAACTAAGATGATGGGTGGTTTGGGATTTCATGAAATTTTGAATAATGTAATTTTTGCTTTTCTTACCTAAAGATATCTTGATTTGCTTTATAGTGCCTACTTCTAAGCAATATTCACCTTCCTCTGAGCAGTTAGAGCTAAACAAGTTACGTAGATGATAAGGGACGTATTAAAAATAAATGATGCCAAATCAGTATAGTGGGGGAAGAGGACTGGGGACTTGTTCATTTCTACCTAATTGATTTTCTTGTAGCATAAGAGTAGTCTTATGCAGCTATAGAAATATACTTTGAATGTTTTTTCAGTTTTGGAAATACTGTCTAAACATTACCTTGTATTTCATCTTAGGAACCTTAGATGTTAAAAAGAAATAATAATGTTAATTAAGTATTGGGTTTTTTCTGCTGTACTGTTTTCAATAATGGGATCTTTTTCTTTTGTTGGCAGCTAATGTCTCAAATTTCACTGGATCATCCACATCATACTTTGTTTATAATATTGGCTTTGGCTAATGCTAACAAAGATGAGCTCCTCACAAAACCAGATGCAATAAGAAGAAATAAGTTAATTAAGAATGCACCAAAAGAAATCTCCCAGCTTGATGTGGTGACTACAAAAACTTCTATAATCACATTCAATCTTTTAATTTTATTAAAAAATGAAAAAAACCAGAACATGTAAAGGGGTATTTTAGTATAGAGCTTATTAGCATACTTTTGTTAAGAAGCAGTAGGAGGGAAACAGTACTTTTAATAATTAAAAAAACCCTTTTGTGCATACATAGGTAGTTATTGAAAGAGATCATTACAGGGTTGAACAAAATACAGTTAATGTTTTGTGCCACAAATAGCCCTGATTATTGCAGACTCTTGTGATAAAAATCCCTAATGTGTCATTCTGTAAAAGGGATTTTAGATGCAAGAAAGACTTGAGTGGCTTTATTGTTGAAAGTACAAACTGAATTGGGTATTTTTTCTGCTTTGAGTGGTAACATGTTCCATCTAAGCAATTTGCCTTGTGCAGTGTATCTTTTGGTCCTTGATATGTTAAAAGCCATGCTGATAGGTAACACTGAACTGTGGTTTCATGTAATGTTGTTTTTGCTTAATTTTTGTTTAACCTGTCTTTGGAATCATCCCACATCTAAAGTATTGCCCCTTCTTTCCCCCACCATTGTAGGCCTGACATGGCTGGTTGTCATTGCCCTCTTACCCCTGCACTGATACATTGTTTCACCATTTTTTTATGTAGCTTTTTTTTTTGCCTTTCTCTCACATGTGTAGTTATTTTGCGATCCCTTAGGAGTGGGATTATGCTAAACTAAGTCTCTCAGAGCCAGGCATGGAAGGAATGTATGGACAGGTTTCTGTCTTTTACATACAAGATTTTTTTTTCTTCAGCTGGGACAAAATGACAGAAGCAGGGAGATGGTAGAAGAACATCTAAAAACCTGCCTGTCCTTATTTCTGAAGAATTTTTGCATGTTTTTTGCACTTCACCTGGTCAGGTTTGTTCCCTCTCCATCCCCAGGAATATTTTACATTACTCATTATCTCAGATTAGACAGCATAGAATTTTTTCTTATTATTTCAGGTATTCAATATATTCAATATGATCTTAATTATTTCAGGTCATGTCACAAAGGGCTGCCCATTGCTGCAGTTTGTTCTGTTTTCATAGGACATATCTCAATTGTATTTAATTGACTGCATGTTATGATGCTTCTTTAATATTAAAAAGTGTAGTTTACAAGATCTGATGTTTGTATATTCCATTGGGTTTTTAAGGACAGAATGGAAGCTGCTAACCGCATAATGAATATTGTAAGAAAAGGAAAAGCTCGTATGGTTAGAGACATCGAAGCACTTTGTGATGCTTACATCATATTAGCAAATTTAGATGCTAATCCATGGAAATCTCAAAAAAGTAAGTATTGGGAAAACTATTTTTTGTTTTAATAATGAAGAGAGATTTTTTTTCTCGGATTAAAGAGTGTATTTTGAAATACTGATATTTAGTTAAAAGAGGTACTAGCATTGTGTCCTATTTTTGATAGATATAGAATGTAGTCTGGATTAAAAGTTGTAGTAATTACTTTTACTGGAGGGCTCAGATCCTTAGTATGCAACTCCAGAAATCACCAGTTGTCCTGTGGTCATCTTCATCAGCTCGATAAAAGTATGCAGTGAGTCTTTGGGTCCCAAAAGCAATGTAAGCTGGATTTTGTCAATTCAGGTGTATTTTTATAGGTCTGAATTTAAAAATATTAATTCCTCTAATTACAGAAGGAATAAGTATTCCAGCTGACCAGCCAATTATTAAACTGAAGAACTTGGAGGATGTTGCTGTTCCTACCATGGAAATTAAGGTGACTGAAGTTGAAATAATATACGTTATAATACCATCATCTTCAGGCATCTTTTGTAATGGCAGTCATCTCTTCATCCAATTCCCATGGTTTTTACTGGTCCGCCTATGTGGATACTTTCTTGTCAGGTGGGAGGTGCAGGGTGAGATGGTTTCCTTAGAAGACCTTGATCCCCAGCATTATGTGTGCTGGATAATGGTTTATTGTACAAAGACAGCTTTGCCACTTTTACCTCTGAGTAGTCTCTCATTATCAAAATGTGAATATCACGGTGAACTACCTAACTCACACAGGGGATTTGGGAGTGTGAACCTCCTGTGCTGTAGGTGCAAGCTCAGAGTTTCAGGGAGGCACTGAATGTCACAAAAGGTGTGAGACTTGCCTCTTCTGCTGTTCCTATGCTTTTACCATTCAGTAATGGGGAATGATCCATTCCCACTGGCATCAGCAGTTGACTGGATGGGTGCACAGGCACTCACCTCTTGATGCCACACGCTCCACCTGAGAAAACTGCACAGTTTCAGGAGTTGTTTTTTGGGCCAGCATCTAAATTTAAATGTTGCAAAGCCAGAATTCCTTGTGTTGAAATCCCTCAGGCTATGTCTATAAAGCCAAGGGAATGCTTTAACTTATTTGACTTCAGAGGCCAGAAGATGCCACCCATGCTAAATAACATCTTTTTGCAGGGCTCCATTTGGCCCCAGGTGTTGCTCCTTTCTACAACTAGATCGTTCTTTTCTTTGCCTTTCTTCTCCTGCAGTACAGACTGACTGAAATGGCTGCAGGGCTGTGATGTGGCCTGCTGGGGCAGTGTTTCCTTACCCAGCTGGCTGAGTAGGGTTGCTCTGGGGCATGAGGATACAGGGGGTGGCTGAGGTACAGATCCTGTACCTTGCAGCATGTTTGGGATTGCAGATGGGGAGTATTTGCAGCCTAGTCTAAGCCTAATGCTCCCCAGCCATACGTGAGCACTTTCCTGGGACAGTGCTAGCTGGGACAGGATAACATTGTGTCACAGCTTGTTTAGTGGAAGTCTGCAGCACCACATTCCCTCTACCAAGGAGGAATCAAAAAAAGATCCTTTGCTCAGCATATTTTCATAGCATTTCTGGTATTTTCCTTGTAGGTGATGGAGTGCTCATATTAATATTTAGCATATAGTCTGCTAATGAGGTTTGCAAACAACTTATTACTGCTTTGTCTGAGTGAAATGGAGGTAATATTTACATTCATTTTAAACGCATTTTTAATTTCAGGTGGATCCCACGGGACAATATGAAAATCTGGTCACAATAAATTCTTTCAAGCGAGAATTTCATTTAGCAGGAGGCATAAATCTGCCTAAAATAATAGATTGTGTAGGATCAGATGGTAAAGAAAGGAGGCAGCTTGTTAAGGTGGGTTCTGTCAGTTGTAATGACATCTCAGAGACTTGGCTTGCTGGAATTTTTTTTTTACGTTCTCCTGTCAGTTTTCTCATGAATCATTTCTGTACCATGAGCAGACTTTTCACACTTCACTGTCAGTTTGCTCAGTTGAGAAATGCTTTAATAAACAAAATTGTGAAGTATTAATAAGTAATATAAATAATAAGTAATGATATTAAATAGGTTTGTAATTATTTTTCAGCAGTGCATGTAATTAATTTCCAGTCGCTTGCCTGGTCATGTCTCAGCTGGTGACCTGAAGTGTACTGTAAATAAAACCCATCAACATATTGTGTTAAATACCTCCTTTCTTCTTCCCCATATAAAATAGTGTTTGCAATTCAGAGACAATCAAAAGTATGCATACATAGAAGTAAAATTCTCTAAAAAAATTTATTTCTTCTTAGACTCAGCTGATTTCATTCTCTCTTTGAATGCAAACATTGGACAGTTGCTGGGAGAATTCTGTTTTGCTGCTAAGTATGGGTTAGTTTTGAAAGCTTTAAAGAGAAGCATGAATCACTAGATCTGCATCCAGCAATCAACTGCAGTGCCAACTGATGCTGCTTCACCTGTGTGCTGGGTTGCTAAATAATGGTGAATGAAACACCTGTTTTTAAAAATAGACACCCACACCCCCCCATAAAACCAGTAGGTTTGTTGAAACCTGAATCAAATAACATCTGTCAAAAAACAAAACAAAACAAAAGGTGATTTAAGTTAATGATGGTCCTGTTTAAGCAGCTGAGCACTAACAGAAAAACAAATACAGAGAAAAGACAACCGTTAATTACATTTTATTGCAAGTGATTATTGTGGAAAAGTAACTTGTGTTTTGTGCAATTTTAAAAATAATTTTTTTACTTGCTGAGCAAGAAATGGATGCTGAGATGTGTTTTTTAACTGCTTTTTCTGTTTATGCTGAAGGGGCGTGATGACCTGAGACAAGATGCTGTAATGCAACAAGTTTTCCAGATGTGCAATACATTGCTCCAGCAAAACACTGAAACACGAAAGAGGAAGTTGAATATCCGAAGATACAAGGTAACCCTGAACAGCTACAGCAGCAGAGAAATAAAGCATATTTCCCCCTTCTCCTCTTTTTAACCCAAAAGCAATATAAAAGGATTTTTATTTATGTGCTATTAAAATAGTCACTGCACCTTAAGGTATGGAAAAAACAATAGATTTATTACAATTTAATTTTTTTTCAAATCATTAAAATAAATTTTTTAATGTCCAATATATATTTACTCTTCAAAGATTTCTTTATATGAGCTTGTAATTGAAAAGAAATTAGGTAATGCACTGTCATTAAATTGTAAGTTGCTAGTCATTAAACTTGAACATACAAGTTTGTTTATGAATTCTCATTAATTTGCCTTGTGATATTCCTTAATTAATAATTAATTCTAGTCTTGCAATATTTTTTACAATTGAATTCAGAAGTCCCATCTAGGGTCTTTCATGCAGAATTTGAACTGGGTTTTTTTTGAATTGGTAATACTATTCCAAATCATATTGGAATCGAAATTGGGAATAAGAATTGCAATAAATTCTTATTGTGAATGCAGAAAATGTATTTAAACAGGAACTTTTCCTTCCTCCTTCTCTTTTATGTACTTGGGATTATAATAATAGCTGTGAAGGTGACCTCTGAATAAGTACTCTCAACGTATAAGCTCTTCTCTTTGACAAATGAGAAATGTGCACTCTGGAATCTCTAAAGGTGCTTATCTGAATTGCTAGTGTTGTTTTAAGAATTATCAGATGTAGTTTTAAGTCTCATTTTTTGAGTAACTTTCAAGTAAGAGTCAGGTTTCTATGTGTGTAAAAATGAGTGACAGCAGGGAAAAATAGAATGGGTGTTGCATTATGAAATAAAGAGACTTTTATAAGAAAAGAAAATTGAAGGAAACAGGCAGTAGCTAATCATTAGGCTGTGCTGACATGTCTAGTGGAAGGTTCTCTGGGCTAGGAAAAAATTGCAATTATTAGGTGGAAAAAAGTTGAGTGGCTTTTTATATACATATACATGTGTATTTGGAAGATATATAGTGGTCAGCTGCGTGGTTTGGCCTTCTTTGTCCCTTTAAACAAACAGAAATGTGCACACAAGCTCTGCAGGATGTATATTCACAGAAATACAGGTGTATATAACCCTCCTCCATGTGTAACTTCCCCTCTGGGGTTTTGCTTTTGCAGGTGGTTCCCCTTTCCCAGAGAAGTGGAGTTCTGGAGTGGTGCTCAGGAACAACTCCCATCGGAGAGTACCTTGTGAATGCCGAAGAAGGAGCTCACAAGAGATACAGGCCTAAGGATTATTCCAGTAATCAGTGCCAAAAAATAGTGATGGTGAGTCCAAACAACTTTAAAAAACCCACAAAAAAAATTAGCTGATTCATAATATTTACTGGGGGGGGCAGGGTAGGGGGTGTTGGAATTTACAGAGAACTATGTACTATACTTTTGGTATGTCTAATAATGAATATGACCAGTGGCATGGAATGAGTAGATGTTTAGACTTTCAGTTCAGTTCCACAGACCACCTCACCGTAAGTTTACAAAATTGCAGACAAGTATACCTGTTACTTCATATACTCATGATTGTGCAAGAATCTATTTCCTTTCAAATTGCTACAGTAGTGACAGGATAAAAGTATATTTAATTTTGGCTTTGTGGAACTTTTATATGGGAATCAGTGAGAATGACTTTCTCATAGAGACACGAAGCCATCAGATAAGCAGAGGTACCAGAACAGAGTGCAAAGAAAGGAAGTGTCTCCCAATAAGATCCATTTACCTGCACATGCTTATAAAATACATGCACCTGCTGCATCAAGGAAATAGGAGTGTTTTTTCCCATGTTTTTTAGCCTGAGTATGAAAATAGAATTGTTTAGTAAGGCAGATAGGTGCATTAATAATTGCTACAAAAAAAGACAATAGTTTTAGCTCAGAAGGAGAAAGAAGTGAGAACAGCATTTGATGGAGGGGAGGTGGGTAGAAAGGAAGGAAGAGGTAATTTTCTTCTGAAGCAGTTGGTCATGGGAAAAAAAATTCTTACCTGTTTAAAGGATGCCCAAAAGAAACATTCTGAAGAGAAATACAGAATCTTCATGGAACTCTGTGAGAATTTTCAACCTGTGTTCCGGTATTTCTGCATGGAGAAATTCCTGGACCCAGCTGTGTGGTTTGAAAAACGACTGGCATACACTCGCAGTGTGGCTACATCTTCTATAGGTATTGGATTATTTACACTGATTTTCTAGGTTACACAACCAAAGAGTTTATACCATTCCAGACATAGTGGCTGTCCTGCTTTTGTCACATGTCAGAAAAGGCATAGTAGGGGGCAAAAAAGGCCAGCAAGAACATCAGCATTAGTTTTTAGTTCTAGTTTGTTCGTCCACACCTCTGTTTTTGCTGCAGAAGGAAGAATGAAATTCTGTGTTTCTTTGTTTATATAGTGGCTTGTTTTCTTAGATTCTAGTAGGTTTTTCTGGGGTTTTTTTGGTGGGTTTTTTTTGGTTGTTTTTTTTTAAACCTAATTTTATTTCTGTTGTTTTGGTTTAACATTTATTCATTTCATGTGTAGCCTCTGATGCTTTAGCTGAATTGAAAAGCTCAGTCTTTTACTGTCTTTGTACTGGCATTATTATCCACAGCTGAAATGGTTATTTAAGCTCTGGGATATTTCCTTTGATTTTCCTTCATAATAAAGAAAAATAACTACTTAAATGTAAGTACTGTGGATTTTTTTTTGATGACTCAGTTCTGTACTGAGTCTCTGGAAGACATTTTGTTAGTAGACTGTATACATTGCAGTAGATCCCATTTTAGAAGGTAACATGTTTGTGCACTCCCTTTTTACTGAAAAAAAGGAAGTAAATCTGCAGTCTAGTACAATTCAGATGAAAGATTTTTGTAGGAAATACTACTGCTGTCCATGTCCATTAGCTAGTAAAAACAGTAACAGGTGTAAATTGCAGTAAGGGAAATGTAGTTTGATGTTTTTCTACATTTAAGGACAATAAAGCACTAAAATAAGCTTACATGAAAGATCTTATAATTTGCATTGCTGGAGATTTTTAAAACTGACTAAGACAAAAGTTGTTTTGTTGGAGGGGGAGTTGCTAATCATAGTGGTAATAACAGAACCTGATTTTATTATGCACTTGCTTAAATTTTTTTTAAAGCTGCAATATTATTTGATAAACTCTGATCTACAAGTAGAAATGGGAAAGAAATCTGTGGAGTAGGTAAAACAATGCACATCTGTGTGAAAATAACCTTTTTGCAATTTCAGTCAGTCAACATTTTGTTTTTGGATTTGTGGAATGGCATTTGCTCTTTCCTTGGGCAATATCTATATATGGGGAAAAAAATATTCCCACTTTTAATTTTTTTTCACCTGTTACAATTACACCAATAATCGTTCTTAGGCTTTCTGTGGTTTTTATGACATGGTTTCAGCACTTACATTTTTGTTTCAGTTGGCTACATTCTTGGACTTGGAGACAGACACGTTCAGAATATCTTGATAGATGAACAAACAGCAGAACTGGTGCATATAGATCTGGGTAAGTAGGACAGCAAGAGAACCTTAATTTTTCATTACTTTAACTTTTTTTAAAAACTTTTATTATCCTTTCATTAAGGGGTTGCTTTTGAGCAAGGCAAAATCCTTCCCACACCAGAGACTGTTCCATTTAGGCTAACCAGGGACATTGTGGACGGAATGGGTATCACTGGCGTGGAAGGGGTCTTCAGAAGGTGAGTGCTCCTGAATTGCACAGGGATAAGGAGGCAGCAGAGTACTTCCAGCATTGTGATTGTTACATGTTAAATAGTTCTGATGCTTGAGGGGGCCTCAGATTTCTGCTGGTGACACCCAAATCTAAATGCTGACCTTTGACTCCTATGCTCGTATTTATATAATCAGCTGCAAGTTCATTATTGTTGCTAGGTGTTTCATATTGTTCACTTGCTAATGGGTTATTGTCACCCTCTTGTGGAATTCAGGGAGGGCTCAGTGGTTCCAAAGGCTCCACAGCTACGTGTTGATTCAGAATGATTTTTTTTTCCTTCAGAACTGTGTATTTCTTTCAGAGTTGTACTATATATTTGGAGCTGTTAAATGTATTTGAACCAATTTATTTTGACTTTTAATTTCTGTTTAGTTTTATGTAAGTAATTTGGAGTATTTTTCCCCTTTTGAATCATGTATTTTATATTACTTTGCAAGTGCAAAATATAAATCCCATAATAGATAATGTACTGCAAAACAGAAGAGTCCCAAACGAGTTGAGTTTCTGTCAACCTCCATCCTACCTTCTGACCCAAGGGATTCCTAAAAAGCAGGACATTTCTCATTCCAGACTTCGATGATGTTCATGAAGTAATACCTGCAACTCCCAAATTTCATGTCTTTAAAAAAGTACGTAGTGTAGGTGTTGTCTTTCTAAGGCAGCAATTAAGGTTAATGAGTAGTTCCTAGTACACCTTCGTCCCATGAAGGAGCAGTCACTGCCACTTCCAGTCTAAAGATGCTGCTGTCAAACTCATAGTTTGGTATTACTTCTGAAACCATGACACAGAAAAACATGAATTGTTGGGTTCCAGCTGAGGGAAATAAGAGTATCAAAGGCACTGGTGCAGATGCTCTTTCTGCCTCAGACAGCCTGATTTGTGCTTAACAGCTCAGGTGTAAGTGGTAAACAAGTCCTTGAGGTGGCTCAGTTAACTTTGGTGTGTGTGTTCTCATCCTGAGGGAGAGAGGAAGCCCAATCCCTCTTTTATGGTAGTACCTCTCCCATAGGATAGTTTGGCATTCCTTCCAGGAGCTTAGTTTGCTTGGGAGTGAACATAGGTAACCACTACTGTATCAAAAGTCATTAAGGAGATTTCAGAAATTGCTTATAGTCTGGCTACTGGATCTGCTCATTTCGTGGAAAACAACCCTACCAAGATTCTCCAATGTGTCCCAAAGCACCCCTGGCACAAGTTTTCATCCAGCCAAGCAATTAGGCACACCCTAACAGGCAGTGTTAACTCAGTGGTTAATTCTGCATATCTGAATATTTCAGACACTGAAACAGGTCATCCCTTTCCACAGAGAAATAATAATCAGTGAGCTACACAGTCTTCTCTTGGTTTTACATGTCTAAATTTCTCTTTTTTTTTCCCAAGTGAAAATATCAGAGAGGTTACTCCTATGTTAAAAACTAAACTTTAAGTAGAGTACAAATATCCATTATTTAAATTACAAAAATACCATTTCATTTTACCAAAAACAACCTAAAAGACTGTAAAATATTTTCTAGATGCTGTGAGAAAACAATGGCTGTTATGAGAAATTCTCAGGAAGCTTTGTTGACTATTGTAGAGGTAAGCATTTTTTCATTCTTTTGGACAGTAACCTGCCAGAATGTCTTCAGTTTCTTGTCTTTGTCTTTGTATGCATCACTGCATCAAATACTCATTTTGGGTGTTTTGTAGTGAATTAGAACATAGTGGTGTTGGTCAGATTTGTTAATTCATGTAATCTTTGATAAAGTTATAACCAGTTTGCATTTTCTATGGGAACTGTTTCCTTCAGGCAGTTCTCCAATACTTACATGCTTCTAGCATGTAAACTTCCCAGCAGGAGTGATACTGACTGAATTAAATCCTCTTTGCGTAAGTCACAAAGAAGTGAATGAAACTGATTTTTGAAAGCAGGTTATACTGTGCATTAAAAGCTAATAATTCTCTTTAGTGCTTAGCAGTGTATTAAAAAATGACCTATTCACTGCTGAGATGGGACTGATGGCAAAACTTTGTGAAGTATGAAAAACACCAATACCTGCATACTAGCTGCAATTAACAGTTGGAATTAAAAAGAGGTTTATTTACTGTGTAGGTGCTGCTCTATGATCCTCTTTTCGACTGGACCATGAACCCCTTGAAAGCTTTGTATTTGCAGCAGAGGCCAGAGGATGAGGCTGACATGAGCTCTACACTTGGTACTGATCCACAAGAACCTAAAAGAAAAGCCAGGTGCAATATTTTTTTCTTACCCTCCTCTTCCTGCGCTGTTGCCTTGCCTTTATGGTTTTCTCACTGGATGTTGTTCAGGATCCATACCTAGAGCACCTGTTTTTCTTTTTTTATTCTGCCAGCAGCGATGACCAGAGTTTTAACAAGGTGGCTGAGCGTGTTCTGATGAGACTTCAGGAGAAGCTGAAAGGTGTTGAGGAGGGAACCGTGCTCAGTGTGGGAGGGCAGGTGAACCTCCTCATACAACAGGCCATGGACCCTAAAAATCTGAGCCGTCTCTATCATGGATGGAAAGCCTGGGTGTGACTTGGAAGGATCCAGCATGCTTTTAGAAGAAACCTATTTTTTTTGGACCACGTGTTTTAACATTTCAAACTGCTATTTCACAAAATTTATATCAGGAGCAACCATGACGCCCTTATACATATTAGCATTTGGTGGATGGTTTGGGGTTTTTTTCAATAACCTGTTACTGAGGAACATTTTTTGTTCTGCTTAGGTTCATACTACAGTCTAAACCACCAAGCACTGCTTTGATGTTCCTTGTGACCCACAAGGACTTTGCTTGGGTGGACTGGTTGTGTTGTGTTCTTAAAACATGAGATTCATCACTGTTGTGTATCTGCTGAAATGCTGGACTTTTTTATCTGGTAGTGGTAACATGACTGTGTAGAATGGATGATCCAAAAACCAGGACTCATGACATAACCAGCTAAACTACATTTCCAAAAGGGGGCTATACTTTAATTCCACGGTGAAAGAAAAAATCAGAGAACCTTGTGCAATGAATCAAGGGGTTTTTGGGGTTGGGGTTTTTTAAGCTTTGTTAAATAGACACTTCTGGATATAGATGACAACTTTAGGTCAAGTATAATATAGCTGCTTTTTCTTCCTTGTTGTTATGCTGGTACTTTATTTTCATATTACTCTAAAATATTTAATAATAAAAAAATACTTAGCTTTTGTTGCTCTGACTTCCTTGAGAAGACAGATTGGCTCTACAATGAAACTCAGCATATTGGAAGTGCCTATAAAGCCAACAGTCACTGTATCTGCAATAAACACTTCTCAGAAACATTGAAGTTGTATTCCAAGCACAGAAATCTCATTCTGAGTGCATGTGGTTTTGCAGAAGACATTGCTCCTTCTTGAAAGTAAAATATTGGGTAGTCAGTGAATATGGATAACCAGAGAATCCATTCAAATAATGCTCTAACTTGCATATTAAAAAATCTTCCCAAACCATCTTTATATTTAAAAATATGAATTTAAGGTGGGTGTACCCTTACATTATCCTAGTTTACATTTCATGCACTTTTTGCAGCAGTATGAATGAAGAACTCCTGTTCCAATCAGCATTTAATGGGTTTTTATTTGCTTGGTGTTCCCACAATTTTTACGCTGTGTCTTTCTTTTATAAGATATTGTCTACACGGCGAAATGAGTCTTTTGTAGTATGTTTTCATGCAGCTGACATAAATTTCTGTTGATCCTTACAACCAAAAGCACATCCTGGCTTTTTTTGTGGGGAGGAAATACTGTCCAGGGGTACAGTGATCTGTTTGTTCTCTGAAAATTTAAGTAACTGACAGAGCACATGCTTTTTATGTGAAATTTAAAGGACACTTAGGAAAGGAAGAAATGTCCTATCAAGCAATGGCAGGTAGGGAAGGACTACACAAAAAGTTTAGTTAAAGTCTATTTCTTCCCCACAGACTGTCCTGGGGTGATCTATAATATTACTGTATTCCATATCTATCTGCACCCAAAAATTGTTACTGTCTCTTATTAATCATTGTAGTATTTTTGTACATTATATCCTCAGTAAAGGGAGAGCAGATCCTGCTCTCTGACCCTTTTATGTGATTTTTTTTCCATCTAGATACAGATCTTCTAGATTCTCATCAAAGTTGTTAACACTTCATACAAAACTCAGCTTTGCCTCCACATATGCTTTCCCCAAACTACTTCTGTCTGTGGTAAAGAGTCCTTGAGATTTCCCATAGAGATAGATTCTGATTTCTAGAAGACCAAATGTTTAATTGTAGCTGTTTCTCAAGCCACCACAGAGAAAGTAATGGCTTTGGAAACTCTATCCAAAAAGTGTTCCATACAAAGTCCAGACTATATAAAATAAACAACTGATAAAGGCAGTTGTGCTTCTCCTGACTCACCTGGAATTTCCAGACACCTTCCAGTCATTGTACCCCTGAGCTTACCTCTGCCTGGACACTACTGTTGGATTTGGGCCCATTAAGCCAAAGGAAAACCTGAAATTACATAGTTGTACAGTAGCTGAAATTTGTGGTGTGCACGTTCCTCGGCATACCTTCCAAACACACTGTCCTGTTCTTTAAAGGAATTTAACTTCTTGCCAATAAGGTCACACATCATGAATTTTATCAATGCAATCAGTCATTGTTAGACAGAGAGTTACATTTTTTCTTCAAGTCCCCAGCCTTGCATCCAAGCTCTTAAACATGCCATGGAACTTCTGGAGAACACTTAGCAATAATCAAGATGTTTTGCTTAAATGAATACTTCTCATGGGCAGCTCCCAAAACAAATGTTTTCATGGAGGACAGACACTTGTGGAGTGTCCTGACCTGTGTTTAGGCAGCTGGCATATCAGGACTAGAGCAGTTCTCCCTGGTTAAGATTTTCATTCCACAAAGTTTGCCAAGATACCTGAAATAGCTCACACATTATGTAAGTCTTTAATTGGAAAGTAACATCACCTTACACAAAAATTAAGTCAGTTACTCTAATCAGACATAAAAAAAGGAAGCAATGTCTAACCAAGCTCACTTAGTATCTTTTACTCCATTTGTCTTCACTTTGGTTCGCATTTCCTTTTTCTGCCAGACTCTCTGACTGCACCCACAGACCAGTGTCTGTAAATGCTGTTGAGCCAAACCCCGTGCAGGGCTATCCCCCTGCCCCCTTTTGCACCCTGTTTCTGAAATGAGCTCTCTGAGAAACTAAAGCTGAGAAAAAGCTAAGTGGTGCTGCCCGAAGCTGAGCACATGAAGGGTGATGACTAAGCAGTGTGGAGCATCAGGAATCCAGCTTGCTTGATCCATGGTCCTTGGGCTCCCAAACCCCTTTATTATTTAGCAATAAAGGCAAAGACTTTAGTTAAGCAAAATCCAAGGTGAATTCCATGGTTCCTTAGGGCTGGTGCTGCAGACAAGCTCTAAAAGCAATACTGACTGTGCCAACATGTCCTCTCCCAATATCCTCTCCTGAGGGGGGAACTTCTGTGTTGTCAACTGCCAGAAGTAAAGCAAACAGCCTTGGACAGAGAGAACAATCACAGTTTGGAGGGGATTACTTCACAGGCAGTATGTATTTAACTAAATGTTACTGAAACAGTTTAAATGTTACTTACTGAAGTTTAAGATTAAAAATCACAGTAATAAGATCTAAAAATAAAGAAGGATTACTTTGTAACAACTTTTTCAGCTTTCAGTATAAAGTTTGAGTATTAATTCAGCAATCTACTGTGCAGAAGCCTTGTGCTGTGCTCTGAAGAAATGCATTCGGAAAAACTGAATTACTGTAAATGCATTTTGAGCAGAACGTTGACATTGGTGTTTATAAACAGCAGAGTCTACTATAAAAGCAGCTGACATTTGCTTTTTCAGTCCGGCAGTGATTGTTTAGTCAGCTTTTCTGCTGAAATTACAACTCCACATCACAATAGAGTAGAGAAAATATAAACAAATACTTGCAAAATGACCACTTAGGATTTGTATCCCTTGGAAAAAGGTCGTTCTCAGAGAAATAGTGAACTTTGCTGGTGTTACATCTGGTCCTGATATGAAATCTGCTTCTCTTTCTTGAAAGGGAGTAAAAGCCTCTGTTCCACTGAAGTTATGGTGTGGGTATGGATCATGTAGTGACTTAATAAACTGGAAATCTAAACAAGAGTAAAAACACGAGTAAATATATAATTTATGTATTTAAAATTACTCTATACATATACCTGCTACAAATCCTTACAACACTAACTTAAAACTTTAAAACAATCAAATAAAATCAAAAGTAGAGACAGTTCTGTTTGTGCTTCAGAAATGGAGATATAAGCAAATTAAATTTCCCTAAGATGGCACATCTAACAAAGTAGTTTCTGTAATTATGAGACATATCTGATATCAATGCTCTGGCGTTTGGATCTTTTTTTAATTTAGTAATTTCCATTTCATATTATTCCATTGTTTAAAATACAAAATTATTTCTCACAAAATACGTTTGTTGGCCAATTTTTTTTCTAGACAGCACCATGAGTCCTAAATTACATCAAACTATTTCAATCATCTCAGTGTAAAGAAAAGGAGATTCTGGTTCTTTATATGATTTTGTTTTGGTTTTTAGACTTGCCTCACTACCTTAATCAGTTGATTATGTTAACACACCTATGCATTGCATAATGTGTAAGTAGATTATACACACTAAGAGCCCCTTGGCTATGTCAAAACACAGAAACTGATGCCCTATCAGCACACAGCTGTCCTACCAGTGTAATTAAAACCAGTTTTAAATCAATTTATTTAGGTCTGTGGAAACCACTGTGGGTGCAAACCTCCATGTGACACACATCTCATTATAATTATCTCTTATCTGTTCACCTTAATTCTGTCATTTACACACAAGGTCTCGTAAAGCACTGACAATACACGAGGTATTGTGTTAAGGCAGACATTATGTACAGAAAGATAAACACAGGCCTCTGAGCCTCTGCTTCTCCTCAGGATATGCAACAATTACTTAAGTAAAAAGTGTCCTGTCATCATTCAGTTCCAAATTACCAGTTTTATTTTATGTAAAACATGGAAGTCAGCTTGTGGGTTCCCTGTTCCTCACTGTCCCTCTCAACCACTTTCCTTCTCACTCCTACACTATTTTTTGATCCTTTGTTTTAATGGTTATAAATTACACTTTTTTTTTTTTTCAAAACCCTTACTGAATGTGGCTCTCAGCCTGCCCCTCCCCTACTTCACTCATTGTTTTTCTGGTTTCATTACAGCATCTGCATTACAGTTGTAGCTGAGGGGTCTTTTTGTAGTTTCTTGCTATGAAAGAACTACTCATCTCCTAATTACAGGCATGCTTGAAGCTTTTAAAGTTAAATAATGCTTTAAGAAATTGCATGTCTGTAAAACTATTTTAAGAAATTAATAGGATTATATTAAAAATATCTTTACGTTTTCCAGTTACTCTTTATTAGAAATATGAGTATTTCAGTATGGAAGTGATCCAATTGACTATACACCAAGGAGTTTAATGGATTTCTTAACTGGAGGAGGAGGCTGTTACAACATGTTCTCTATATAAAATAAGTAATTTACTTTTATTGCTGGCTGTCACAATGTCTTTAACATATCCAATTTATGAATAACTCATTATTTTCATATTGGTTTTCCAAGTCTCTCTGTGAGGTAACTAGAATTTACTGAAAATGCATTATCATTCACTAAGAAGAAAATCAGGGCTTCCTTGTAGAGTTGCTCAATTTTTTATGATCTGAAAGTGATTTATCCTTGCAGATTAATACAAACCAGCTGTTTTTCTTGAAAAATTCATTTTACCACTGCCATGTATTGATGTGTAGCCTTTGTCAGGTTTTTGGTTTTTTTTTCTTACAAGAAGACACTATTTCCTAATATTGGAAGTGTTAAATAAAAAGAAGGTGCTGCAAAGAACTGCATTTGAAGCCATTGATGAATTGTTTCTCTTCAAAAAGTACAGTCAGAACCAAAATAAACTTAATTCTAAAATACTTAAATACACATGCAGTGGTGTTACAATCTCGCTTAACAAAATCCTGTGCCAACAATAAAACACAATAAAACCAGTTAATTCCTTAGAATAATTCCAAAGTACAGATGTGCCTAATGCTTCATTTCCCTTGTGTATAATTGAATTGAGGTCTACTAATGACATTGTGTGCACAAGGAAAGTTAAATAAGGAGAAAGAGGTCTGAGACAGAAACCAAATCATTATAGAAGGAAAACAGAAATGCAGTAAAAATGCTAGACATCTGGGCAAATAAACTAGCTTCCTTCCAGCAATTTCAGGTGAGGTAGCCATAATACTTCATTAAATACCACAAAAGCATTAGAGATTTACATAGGATTATGATTTTTCAAGTTATTTAAACACCAAAGACCAAGAGACAAGCATTTTATGCCTAAATCAAAGCAGACACACGTACTAAGATATTTCAAGTAAAAGAATATTTAAGCACTTCATACCATTTTTCAAGTCTCCCTGTAGCACCCAAGTCAGAAGGCTACACACCATAGGCTCCCTCTGTAGCTATCAGAGCTGGAAAAGTACTTCCCCAGAGCAATTTTACAGCCAAGATATTAATTACTCTGCAGAGATCCCAGTTTCTTCCTGCTGATTACAGAAGGACCTTGAACAACTCTTGCTTCTTGCTGATCCATCTCTCCTAAGGGACCAAAGACAGGTGGAATAAATCTGGCCACTAAAAGTCTGCAATAAGAATCAGGTGCAGCTGAAATCAACAGAAAAACTAAGATTGAGCTCGAAAAAAAAAAAGTTGTGGTTTAGTAAGAGCAGAACCCCCACAAATCTCTAAGTGAGTAACATAGACAAGTTGTTAGCACTGCAGAGATTATTGTGGATTTAGGAATCTAGTTTTATCCACTTTGACTTGCTTTGCTGAACACATTTAGTGAATGCAAATATTCTTAATGCCTTCATGCAGTGGCAATTCTGTGCATCCAGAGTGAATACTACAGAGAATACCCCATATGGTAAAGTGATATTTACAGTACCTAGCCTGATTTTGATGACAGTATCTGCTGCAACACCTAGCAACTCTGTCTGCAAGTGGAAAGATAATGATCTGTAATGCTTGCATCCTGCAGAGAAATTAGGTCAGAAAGTATATTACTGTGAATATTCTGTTTCAATTACTTGGCAGTACTTGCAGCTCTGTGAATTACTTGGCAGTACACGGCAGTACAAGGCTCTTGATCAGGTTTAGGCCCTGTAGTAGAGAAACTAGAAAACTTGCAAAACAAAGTGAGGTTTCTAGCAGGCAGGCAAAGGTCCATAAAGAGTACACCATCTACAGTCTCCCAAGAAAAAGCAAAGGAAGTCAACTTGGCCTATAAATATTTTTATAATTATCCAGCAGCTTTCAAGTGGCTTGTAAGAAATGAATTCCAGTCTATCATAATTAACTCTATAAGACAGCTGTCTTCTGTGTGCTTAGTTTCTTCTGTTCTTCCTTCCCTTTAGTTTTGTTTGTCTTTACTTTGATGTTCAGCTTTGTTTTCCCTCGGATGACAATTTCAGTTGTTTTCAGCCTCACAGTGCATCCGTAACTGTGGGACCCAGAAAAGACTGGAGGCAATCAAAAATAACTGTCTGATTTAAATGACTGTAATGAGCCTTATTTTACAACCCTGTGCCACAACTATAAAGCAGTGAGACAGCCAGTAGTAGAACCCAAGAAGCCACTAGTAGAATGGATCTTACTTTGCATTGCACTCCCTAACTTGTACAGCACTCATCTCCTGAGGGTAATTGCTCCTCACCAGAAGAGGAATCTGTTAGATCTATTCCTCTAAAACCTGTAAGTTCTTTGTTATAAAAGAAAATACAAGCATCTTGTAGAGACGTGCAAATGAAGAAGAAAAAGTCTTTGTAATTTACAGTTGTGGAAGAAAGCTGTGAACAGATTTTCCTGTTTCAGCCTTAGAGAATTTAAGAACTTGAAATTGTCTAAAAATCATATTCATGTAAGAGAAATTGAACACATTTTTAGAAGAAATAGTTTATTTTTTATTAGAATAAGCTAATAGCAGAAAAGCTTTTAGATAGAAGTATGAATCGGTATAAAGTACTATCCCACATTCACTACTTAGAAAGTAGGTTGAAATAGAGCATCTAGATCCCTAAATTTATTTTTCCTGAAAATAACCACTGAGTGAAACTCAGCTCTTTTTCTCCAGCTTAGAATTTACAGAGATACTCTGAAAAATGTTTTAGTCCTACACAACTTTCTTTTTTAATAAAATCAGGTCATCATATCCATAACCTTTCTTGAATTCTTTTCTAGCTGTAAGTAACTACTTGTGACTCCTGAAGAATTCTTTTCCTCCTCCTTTTTAAATAATAACAGAGGATATGTGTATGATTGATGAATTAGAGCCATCTGATGGACACGCAAGCACGTAGGACAGGTCCTCACTTCTGGAAGAAGTACATGACCCTGAATTAAAAACAAAAGATATGTACAGAAGGAAAAAACCAGGAATAACGAAAGGCAAATCAGGCAGGAACAGGTTTGTGAGTGGCCTTTCACAAGAGCTGGTCCAGAAAACAGACTTGGGTACCATGAGAGAGCAGAAAGAAGATGCGAGGTGAATCTGAGGCTGAACAGGACACCGGAGAAAGTTTGGAATAGTTCTGTGATCATTCTTGAGGTTGGAATACCCAGGATTTCAGGCTCTCAGGCACTGGTGTGACTCTTGGGGTGTCCTGTGCTGGGCCAGGGACTCAATGATCCTTGTGGGTCCCTTCCAACTGGCAGCTTTCATGAAGATCCCAGAAAGCTGTCCCTGAACAGTGAAACTGCCCCCATTTCAGATTGCTGAGTCCATGTATCTTTCCACAGTGCTTGTTTCCCCCTCAGCCTGACACTCAGGTGTAAGCTGCAACCTAAGCTGAAACTCGTGTCATAGCTTGACAAATGTGCCTCTCACCAGCTGGGAATGAGCAGAGAAATCCGCCTTTGAGCATCAAGCCAGGAGGAGGGGGTGACTCACAGGGAGCTGGCACTCCCACAGCAAGCCCTGTCTGCTCCAGGCCTAGGGTGTCTGGTGGCTGCCAGGGAGTGACTCTCGGCCATTGTTTAAAAATCTAAGATTTGTTTAGGATGATACTTCTGTTACTGAATAGTTCTGGAGTTTAAATTAAAGTTGCATTAAGAACATTCAGGAAGGAGAGCATTGGTGAGTATTCTCCCTGTCAGAATATCCAACTATTTAAAAAATCATAGAAGAAGAAGGAAATCATTCCTACTGCCAACAAAGTAGATTTTGTCACTGAATTCAATGACGGTTGAAGACATGCAATTGACTCTCCCAGTAGATCCATTTTAAAATGGATGTGTATGTCCATTTGTATTTTTATGTAATGTTCATCAGTTTGGCAAGTAAGCAGAATCTCTGTTTCTTAAATCAGAGACTACCAGATAAGCAAATAAATACATTTATTTCTGGATAGTCTGTGACCAGTTGGATATGGTAGAAGCATGTGTACTACTTTGATTTCCTTTGTCAATAATGTGAAGACCTGAGAGATGACTATCATATTCACACCGTTGATCCTGCCCCAGGTAACGGGGATTTTTGAATGTAGCAGAGAAAGAAGAAACTTTATTTAATTTTAATTTATTAATCCTTCTTACCATGTAGAATATTATCCTGTATTATTTGCTTTATCAGAGGCAAAAAAACTCAAACCAAACCCTTAAGTTTTTTTATTTTAAAATAAACCTCTTATATATGGTTAGTGCTGTTAGATCAGCTAGAGGGATAAAATCAGGTAAATAATAGAGGAGAATGCCTGTACTGATTAAGCCAGGAGATACTGTTCCACAAAACCTTTTGCCTTTTATATAACAAAGAGTTTCAACATCCTTGATTGAACAAGAGGACATAAAGCACAAGAGAAAACACACCCTAGATTTGCTGATGATATTGCAACTTGATTTCAAAGACAAAGACTTTGAAACAGTGATCAAAAAGCTGTGAAAGTAATATAAAGTCTGCTTGAAAGCAGGCCCAGCTATACTCACAAGATAGCTTTTGAAAATACTCAGGCCAGTTTTAAGAGCCAGCTCTTGCCAGAGGCCTTCATCCCCATCAGTACTCCAAATTAAAATTTATTACAGAAAGCAATTACATGTAATTTAACATTAAATTAAAATGCAAAGCTATATCCAGACAAGTATTAGTCTGACAATATAGGGAGAATACAAATGTAGGTGCAGTATTATACAAACAAGGCAGCTATAACTATAAATGCATGGCATTGTTGCATGCAAAAACACAGAGGACCCTGTAAGGTAAGTATTGGTTTAACTGAAAAGATGGGGCTGATTTCCCTACTGTGAGTGAATGCTTGATCCTGGGGAAGTGCCAGGAAAGCTGTCATGGCTCTCAGACCTTGAGATATCAGCCAAGGGCATATACCTACTGGCTCCATGATGGGAGCAAGTGTTCCTGTGAAGTTGAAACACTAATTTTGCAATTCATGATTTGGTTTCTTTGCTTGCTTTCTTTCCCAAAGGAAAATTTGTCTCAGCAATTAGTGAACTACTGATCCTTCAGGAATTGATGATTTTTTTCAAGAAGGGGAAGAGGAGAAACTTTATAGGTTTAGATTCAACTCAATATACAATATTGTGTGTGAAAGAGAGACTTAGTTTTAGTCTGTCTTCTTTTCAGGCAACTACTTTTAAGTCTTTGAGAACTATCAGAATATATTTATTTAATCAGAAAATATTTATTTCCCATGCAATTGATAAGCATGGAAAATTTTAACCATTTATTAACTTGGGAAAATATAGCATAGTGATTCACTTCAAGAAGTCCAAAATTAGTAATACGGTTAACTAACACAGTTTTGCAGTAAAAGCCAGACTATCTTAAGTGAGAAGCCCCAGAAAATGTCTGATTTTTTTTCTTACTTATTGAATTGGGTTACTTAAGTGACGAGTATCGTATTTTCTCTTTTTCTTTAGAATTAAAGAGTTTTTCAGGAACAGACCATTTTGTTCTCAGAAACAAGTAGGAGACTACAATCTGATACAATGCAGTTTTCAAGGGCCAATTTAATGAGTTCAGTGGGTGTTGATGTTGCCTCTGTTGCCCTAAAAATGGTAGTTCATCATCCACATTCATTGGGCTCTTCATATCTGGGCAGAGGTTGTTAAAGTTTTACTTGATGCTGTAACCATGAGAAATAAATCTAACGGACAAGGAACTAAATTTCCTCTCCATAGCTTTGCCAGTTATGCATATAATTTCTTACTTGCTTTAGGGTTTTAGCTAGTCTTGCCAAATGATGGAGTGGTTCAAGGGAATTGATTGAGGAGACAAATTGTTAAGCTATCAAGTTCTCAGAAATAGGAAACTGCTTAGCTAGATTTAGATGTCCTGTGTCTCAACCCTAATGAACCTACTGTTCATTTGTCTATGAACAGTAGGTGCTTTTCCTTTAATTTTTTCATTGGATCAGGTAACCTTCAAGACATAATGTACTGTTTCACATCTGAATGCAGTCAGGAAAAATCCAATGCTGTTTACTCTAATGGGACCAGAGTCTGGCCTTGCTATGTGAACATAATTTGTATTGCCCATCAAAAGTGATTTTTAATGGCCTCCTTAACAAGATAATCCATCAAGGAACTGGTGACAACTGCACCTAGCAACCTACTTAACAGATCCAGTTTGACAACAATTAGGCATTACTGCATGTCATCAAGGCAGGGTGTAACTTGATATTAAATATAGCAAACACATTTGACAGCAGACCACAGCTGCTTGAGAAGGTTGAAGGTGGTGACTTCTGAGCAGAAGAATTGTTTGGCTTTAGGGCAATACCGACTTGGGACTGGAATGGAGAAAACATCTACTGCATGTGAGGGTAGTTCAATCACCACCACATTCAAGTAAATGTTTGAGTTTGTGGATGGTACTCAGAACCAAGGGTTCATGAAGGACTTCCTGATGATTTTATTTCATTAGATTCATAGGACAGGCATATGATGGTAGAGGAGACTGAGAGGAGACTTCATTCAAATTGGCATCTTAAGTGAACATACTGCATGTTCTGAATTGATCAGTTCAAATTTTACAGGGAAAAGTCAATTTTCCCATGTCTCTCTCCATTTTGAAATAAAAGATCCAATTGGTAGTGTGTTTCTGTGACTGGAACTGCAATGAGGGAGATATCTATATCTATATATCTATATCTATACCTATCTACATCACATAGATATCTATATCTATATCTACATCTTGCAAAAGAGTAAATAGCAATAGCCATTAATGATTCCAGTGAACAATTCACTATACATATAGTATTATTAATATTCAGGGAAAAGTCACAGTTTTTCTGGATCTTTGGGAATATTTTGATTCAAGACAACATTTCATCACAGGGAAATTTGCTGTCCCACAGGTAATCAGAATTTGGAAACTATTTCACAAGAAATACAGAGAATTATTCTACATCTTATCTATTTAAGTATTGCCAAATATTTACAATTTTTAGACAGTCATAATCTATGTGATCTCTATCACCTTTAAATGCTTGGGTTTTTTAAAGAGTCAAAAGTTAATTTAGTACAAATCAGGTATTTAAAATTCACCCCTACATTTCAGGTTCAGTTACAGGAAGTTTGGGATCAATGTGACTGTTGGTTACCTTACAGATACAAATAACTCTTTCAGGGAATAGAGGAAATACCAAAGTCTAAATAATACGGATTGGTTGGAATTTGTCAGTGAGGGTTAGTCCACATTTCCTAATCCACCTTTGTTCCTAAGTCAGAAGAAAGCAGAATTTATTGGCAGAGTTGCAGCTTCTATCAGTGACATACATTCCTGACATTTTCTAAACAACTCACCTTGCCAAAAAGCCTAAATAAACTTAAGGACATTTGGCAGAATGAGTTGAATCTCCTCACTACAGGATTTTGCTTGAGTGCTTATGTCAGAGGTATAATGTCTTCTTGTATCTTATGTTTTAGCACATAAAATCTTACTGTATAATCCAGGCTCTTATTTTCACTGTTTTGAATTTTCTAATCTTGGAGATCACTACCATGTACACTAATACAGGATAGCCTGTTCCTGAAATATCCCTTCAAACTTATTTTGCTTATGAAGTTCAGCTCATGCTTTGCCTTCACTACAAAGAACATACCAACCTATCTGGCCTAAGCCTAACAGGCTTTTTTTTTTTAAAAAAAAAAAGTAACAACTTTTACCTGCAGAGTGGTTTTTGTTTGGTTTGGGATAATAATGTTTCTTTTTTTCATTCATTAAATGAAATGAACTGTGCTGACAAAACTACCTTCTTCCTGAGATAAAAGCTGATGGTCCTGAGCAAAAAAAAAATCATCATTTGGAAGCAAACACAGTTTTCATTCTAAACTGTTTTCACTGAGAGGAGATTCCCCTGTTAAAGTTAGTAAGATACTCAAATTATCTTTCTGTTGCAACAGCAAAAAATTTGGTGAGAGTAACATGCCAGATGAAATCAGGTGTTGGACCAGCAGGATATTAACGTCCTAGCAACCATTTTGGTTTATCATGATTATCAGTCATGAGATGGCAGATCTCTGCAGCTGGAGTGGTGAAACAGCTTGGCTGGGCATTTTGAGAGACAAAGAATAGCTGAAAGTGTGGCTACTGTTAACCCAAAGATAGGCAAAATCATCTGCTAATGGTAAATGATCTTTTTGAATTGCATAAGTTCCAGGGGAAGTTAAGGTTTCCCAAGTACAACTTGATTTGATCATCTTTCAGACAGGTTCCATCCAGGATAATGTACTTTGTGGGTTTTCAGCAGGAAGGTTATCATGTTTCACATGTCCTGTAAAGGTAGGCTCTTCTGGCATTCTGCTGAGTTGTCTTGAGCCCCTCCACAATATACTGCCAATCTGTGGTACAGCTGGATCCTGACTGATTGTTTTAGTGCTGGGAGTGAGATGGGAATATGTCATGCTCATTCATCAGTGGCCTACAGAGCATGCTGGCATTTTAGCATATGTATAACTTAAAAATACATTAATATCCTCACTGACTGCTTAAAATCAATTACTTTGATGGTTCATAACTGTATTCACAACATTTTACAATTGTCTCATACCTGTAAAGCATATATTCAGCTTCTTCAAAGAGCAGGTCTTGCACTTTCAGTCCATGCCTGTAATGCCAAATCAACCTATGTCACTTCTGTCAAATCTTCTGTGTATTGCATGACTAGGATATATTGTGATAATGCATATTAATAAGGTAAATTATTATATTATACATATTGATATTATAAAATAAAAGTATAATTAATTTTAATATATAACTTTACAGCCTTACAAGCCAACACAAAAATGTGTGCAAAACTTTGTCAGTATTATCAAAGGAGACACAACCATGAATAGTGTCAAAAGCATCAGCACAGAATGGCTACGTTGCCTCTTGGAGACACTCAAGAGCTGAGTTCATCCTTCTGCTATGTGACGAGATAAATGCTTGTTGTGTGACTGAAATGCAGTCCATAGAATAATGAACATCTGGAGGTCACACAGACCAAGCTTCATCTCCTTGGGGGTAGCAATTTAGGATTCTTTCTCCCTTATCTAATTGGAATTTCCCATGATGCAGCTTGAGTCTGTTGTTAGGATTTCTGCTGTGTCCCTCTGAGAAGCCTCGTCTTTCTAAAGCTGACCTAACCCTGCTCACTCAGCTTGTCCTCACACACCATGTGGCCCACTGCCTTTATCACCTTGGTGGTCCATGTTGGGTGCCAACGTATTTATTGTACCGGGGAGTGCAAGGCTGAATACGGGACTCCAGCTGCAGCCTCACAACTGCCAAGCAGGTGGGAAGAAGCACCTACCTTGACCTGCTGGCCACACTCCTGCTAGCCCACCTCCTGCTCATTGCTGCTCACATGATGGGACTCAAATAAGGAATGTGCTACAGATGTTTGAAATGACTTCAAACAAACATGCAAATAATCCCTTCTCCCTTATTCTCATAGCAAAATCCAAAACTAGTGCTGTAACTGTCTGCAGTGTAGATTGTTCTATGAACAACTCAACACAGATGCATTGTACTCCAAACTCAAGCATTAGTACTCATATAGCCTCATTAAAATGCTATAAAACTTCTCACAGACAGGAAGATTCTAGCCATCAAATCCTGTGAACTTAAACAATATTAATATAAAATCTTGCACTTCATCACCGCCCTTACAGACAAAACTTTTGCAAAATTGCAGTGCTACAGGAGTTGATAATATCGTAGGTTTATATAATGCTTCTTTTCCTTATTATAGTCTCTTTGGAAGCTTCTCAGACGTGCTCCAACAGGTGATGTATGTTTTGCTTGTCAGCTCTCCTCCCTAACTAAATTATTTACTTTGTAATGTAATAAATGTCGGGCGTATGCTTCCCAGCATGGATGCTTGAATCTAACATTCCATCAGACAAGCTTTGATTATAGGGTTTTTTAATCATGAATCTACAAGGCAGGCCTGGCAGAATTCCGTCACAAAACCAGTATATTGGTGATCTTGAGGTAAATGTAAAAAAATACAATCTAACATATATATGAAAATGTATCTCCTTTATGTTCAACAGATCAGGATTTACTAGTTGTCATTTCAAGATGAAACTGAGGTTGGGTATTTCCAAATGGGGGTGCCTAAATATATTAAGACATACATATGATGTAACATAAAAGCAGCGTTCACTATACGAAGCTATGTTAAGGTTGAAGATACCTGAAAATAAAGAACCTTAGGTAAAGACTCTGCCTTCCCAACATTTCTGGAAGTCAAACCTCTTCTCTGCAGACTCCTGTTTGAAAACATTGGCCCTGGGCTTTAGGACATACTATCTCAAACAAATAAACCTGGCTCTTTTTTCTTACCTCATCGCTGGTAAATCCTTGATGAAAACAGGACTGGTTTTACTCTCTATTTAAAAACTGAAATTACTATAGCAAAATTTAGTACTATGGTATGGTAACAGTTTTTGAAAATTACCACCAAGAGATTTTTACCTTTGAACAATCGCTGTTCAAGAACCACCACAGAATAATACAAAGTCCAGTCTATGCCACTTAAAAATTCTATTTAATGTATGTAATACACTTTACTTGCAAAACCAGGTTTTATTCAATATTTAGCATTTCCTGTAACATACCAGGCCAATGGGTATCATCGTCTCATCAAACTCAAATAGATCTGACATCTTTTCTGGCCTGGCGGGGAAATTGTTACGATTGTTCTTCATTACAATTTAAATTGCATATAGTAGCACCAATGGGAAGAAGAGAGACTTTGCCTTACCTTCTTTTACCTTTGGAAGAGCTATAGTTATAAACTGAACCAGATTTTCTCAAACTACTATGAACTTGTAGTAGAAGTTCCACCATCTCTCTACTATTTTTTTAATTACAGCAAGAAGATGAATGCAGTTATATTTTTCAGGCTATTTCTTGCCTGTAAGCTATAAAAGCATCTGTAAGGCACTCTGTTGACAAACTAGTATTTGCTTTGAAGTGGCACTTATTACAAAAGCAAGGGCTTTTTTTGGCAGAGAAGAATTAAGAATAGTTTCTTTCCCTTTTTATGAGGGAAGAAAGGAAGGATAAAATATTCACATTTATTTATAATCATAATTTAAATTTTATCTGATTCTTCCTTCAGTTGGAAAGATTTCTGTTTCAAGCTAGGCAAGTTTTCCTACATGAGTATTTCCAAAGAACAATGAAGTCTGTGTCATGACTCCCCCCTATTCTCTCCCATTTTAAAAAATATAAATTAATCACTTTTGAACTCTTGATTTGAAATATGTGGAAAACTTTGTTGTTCAAACATCTTTTATGCTTACTTGCCTTTGCTGAGCACACCACCTCCATAAACACTGGTGAATATAAAAAGCACAGGATATAATGGGTAATTTCCCAAAATAAGATCATGTAATACAGTAAAAGTGACCGTACACAAATGGGGAGCACACACTCAGTCTTAAGTGTCAGCTTCAGCAATGGAACCCTGTTCCTGAACTTTGATGTAGAAAATTTTATGTCAGATGAGTTGAACATGTATTTATAGCCTGAAGTTCTAGGACTGATTTTCAAGCTAAATAAAAGTACAACCACTATAAATAAGAGTATTAGAACCAGAACAAAGAGGATTATGGGTAGAGCAACATGATGCAGGTTTTTTTCTTAACTGGCATAATGTAATAAATGACTGATGGACAATTGCACTGACCTCTTTAGAAAGCCAAAGTTCTTTCCATATTTATCATACTACCTTTCCTCCTGTTCTAATGCAGAAATTTTATGTAATTTGCAGCATACAACCAAGAACAAAGCCTGCATGATGTGTAGAGCACTAAATTATGTGCACCATATCAATCAGAAAAGTCCACTGTCTCCATTCTTTTTACTGTAGGGAGAATTCGGTATCCATGAAAACTTTTATCTGACTATAGTGAATCAGGAGCTGCTCAGGCAGGCTGCATTAGCCAAGACGAAAACACAGAAATGGGTGCTTGTGGGCACTGGTCTTGGTATTGCTGTCTCTTGCCAGGACTATTTATGCATTTTGAAGGAGACAAACTTGGGCAAAAATCAACAGAGGTATTTTGAACTGCATCCAGGACTAGGATTTTTCTTCTGCCCCATCCAAAGGCAGACTTTATCAAAAAGGTATGACCAGATCCTTCTGCCCTTGTGAATTTTGCGTTGCCAGCCTCATGGCTGCACATGAACTTCAGCAGAAGACCTGAAAACCTCTTGTCCAGTCTGGAGCTAAGGAACCCTCTGGAAAAAATGGCTTTGAATCACACCAAGGAGGACCATCAGCTTATCAACTGCTTTACATGGACTCTAACCCCTACACTATTACACAAAAGGCAAACCTAGGCAGTCTAAAACTCTGCTAACAAATTTCAGATTTCACGTAGTCTATAATACTGTAGATGGTATTGTTGAACTAAGACACCAGTGTTTCCCATGGCCTGAAATTCCCAAGTCTTTTTGTGGATCTGCACCTACATTCACAGACAGTCACTGCCAGGGAACAGGTCTTCAGAGTGGTGACTTGGCACTCAAAGCACTGTGATTGTGATAGCTACAGTGTTTTAAAGCAGCATTTCATTCTGGTGATTTGCAGCCATGATGCTTATAAACCTATTTTTCTAATCTCTCCCCCTCCTCTCCATTTTCCTCTCAAATTGATGGGTGTCATATCACGTTGTCTGTTACCTATCATAGACCACAGAATAATCTGAAAGCATGACCAGATCTGATATCTGTGAATCTCAAACATTCATTTCCTTTGTCTCGTTCAAAAATGGTTTTGTATACAAGAAACAATCTAACACTGAGGTAAACTTTATGAAGAAATCATAACACTGTTTCAAAGTATCACAAATGCTCCTTTAGAATAACTCTGCACTGACTCATGGCAAGATCTTTTGTGATGACTAGTTCCTCATAAAACTTCAGTAGATAGGTCCCATCTGGAACACGAGCAGCTCTGTGCTCTTCCTCCTGCTGATGCAGTACATCAAACAAATCCCCCAGACACTCACCACTGCAGGCTCAGTGCCTGTCTGGTGGTGGTCATGGAGCAAAAATTGTGAGAACCAACAATGCAGATCAGAATGAGCATGAAAAAGGGTATGAAAATACAAGAAGAATACATAACTAAGAATGTCTGCTACTCCATAAGAGTCTTAGATTTCACAGCTTAATTCCTACTCTTGCATTTTAAGTGGGTCATTTTCTCCATCCAGTACAGTTATAGATCTTCCCTTAAAGGCTTTTTCCTGTGGCAACTGCACACTGAGTCCCTGTCATCAGGCTGAGGTACAAGTTCCATTCCGTCCCGTATTTCAGGTTTGCTGGCTTGGCGTTCGGCATATTTCTGAAATATGTAAACAACATTTAAGAATGCTATAAGCACCAACATATAATTCATGAAGCAGAATTTTCCTCCTCCCTTCCACTCAGAAGCCTATCTTTATCCAGGCTCCTTATGTCATTGTTTATAACCTCTGCACAAGGTGTCTTTGTAACACACCTACTAATAGGCTACGTTGCCTATGAAAACCTCCTTTCATGTTTCTGCCTATTATTATGGTAACTTGAATGTTGTCATCATTTGTGCCTAACGACTTTATGTATATAATGCATAAAAATGTCATTTTGGTACACTGAACAGTTCAGAACTTTGCATTAACCTGTGGCTGGTGAAGCTGATATCTAATTGCACAGCAGTACAGGAAAAAGAAATCCATACTTTCAGAAAGGAGAAACTACTTTCACTAGAGATTTCCATTTTCTAAGGAAGAAATTACTACTGGGCCTACTTCACCCCCTACACTCTACTAGTCACACTTCTGGAACTTCTTTTCCATATATTCATTGTTTTGTAGTAGAGTAGCTCATTATATAAGTGTGAGAAATATGAAGGGAAAAAGAAAGAAAACTGGATATACAGATTATTTCCTACAGAGATCTATTGGAAAACAAATACCAAGTGACAGTGAAAACAGGGCTGGTTGGGGATGGAGGCAAAAAAAGGAAATTTCCTGAATCTGTAAAGTGACTATTATGTCAGGTAGCTTCTTTAATGAGGAAGCAAGGTTTAGCAAAGCTCTTCACGCTGATCTCCTATGCATAGTATGTACCATGTCTGCTGTTGATCTGCTGTAAGGATCGGATATGAAATTTGTAGCATCGGTAGCAGTAACAGCTGGGGGGAGAGTAATGAAGTGATCTGTTGTACTCACCTGGAGCACTTTATAATAGTAGCAGTAAAACTTGTGAGGCTGAAGTAATTCTCTTGCCATTAGTTGTCCTTCTTTAGCAATTTTTCTTGCTTCCTCATCATTTTCCTGGAAAATTCAGATGAAACAAATGAATAACAGAGCAATCAGCAAGTTACTCAAAGCCTCACTAGCATTACGAGTTTTATTAAATGGGGTATTCAAATCTGCAGATTTAACTGCAATTACTGGTAGATTGCAAAGACATTATTAAAATTGCAGATTTGTTTAAAAATACTGCATTGCTTTTATTGTCACTACTGCTACCTTAGGGCTATCAATAACAACTTTCATGACTAACTGTACAATTTTGAAAACTCAGTTGATTACTGCTCTAACATTTTGTCCAAGCCAGAAGCCTCTTCAAAATCAGTTCTGGTATCTCCCAGACCTACTTAAGTTTTACAGAGGACAAAACAACAGCTGTTGTCCTGTCCAATGCAATAGAATTCAATTTCTCCTTTTTAAAAATAACTGCATGAATTAATGTATTTATTCTCAAGCTTTTTAGGTCTATGTTTCAAAGCTTTTAGTATTCTCTGATTACTTAGGCAGAACTACAGTACCCTCTGAAGAGAAATTCCTCCTGTGTTTTTTTAACCTTAACAGCACTCTGACTTGAAGCACAAATGGTGTTTTCAGTCACACAATTGTATCTGTTGCCTTACAGGATCCCAGCCTCTCACTCTGAGCATGTTACAGAGAGCAGCAATTTTTGTACATTTAAACAGAACATGTGGTAACTTCTGCTCTAGTCAGGGCCTAAAAAAACTATAGCATTAATTAAGTAGTATCTAGGAATCTGGTTGTTTCTTTCACAATTACCTTAGTCAGTATACTAAGGGTCTGACTCATGAACTCTTCTGCCCATACCTACAATGAACACTTAAGTATTGCCCTAAAGATGGTTACTTCAAATAAGGCCTTCCCATTTTATACTCACAACAAAATGTACTTCCTTTATTCCAGGATCTCAATAAGATGTATGTGTAAATACAAAAGAAGAGACTATTAAGAGAAATTGTTCACGTTTGTTTATCATTTTGAAATGGAATCAATAATGGAACTTACCTTAGCCCATTTTATTTTCTCTAGCAAGTCCTCTAAGTTTCTCTTAACTGGAACATAATGTTTCCAAGGTTTTAATCCAATATAAAAGTGTTCATAGTACTGGGAATCTTGCTTCAATACCAGGCTGTCACCCAGCAAGAGGTATGGAAACCTGTAAGCTGCTACGGTGCCATCCACATTTACTTGGTACTTGTACTGCAGCATGGAGAGGAAAAAAAGGTGAAATGTTTTGTATCAGAATGGGAACACTGACTGTATAAAATATTATTTTAACAGGTAAGAAGTAATCATGTTTATTAATTTTCATCTTCAAACTCATTTTAGCATTAAGAATGTGTAGTTTCATGGTCTTCTGGATTACATAATGGAAAAAGGATTTGTTTTCAACACGAGGCTGACAGTCAAGAACCTCTGCATCACAAGAACTGCCTGATGGGTATCCTATTGGAGTGTCCTGTGATAGAGAAAGGGCTACAGCTGGGAAGGAAATAAAACTAATCTATACTTCAATTCAAACAGAGTAAATTTATTCTGACTTAACATTATTATGTAGAATAATCTGAAATGTATTATTGTATAAAATAAACTGCAACATTATACTAAAAGTAACTATGAATGTACTGCTTTGGCAGATGTTCTTGGCTGTTACAACATTTCTGAAATATCGATCTTTGGAACAGAATTTCAATTGCTACATATCATGATGGCTTTATATAGGACTCTGTCCCCCTTATTTTTTATATCTCTCTTGCAATAGAATTTGTATGTTAAAGTACAGCAAAAACACTAATCTATTTTTCTAGTTTGTTACTACGAAGACTGTTTCTGACATCCATAAGTGTACTTGCACTGGATATAAGTTGTGTCCATTGTTTTCATATTTACCCCAAATAAAATAAACCCTGATGGGGAGAAATCCAGTTTCTCAGTCTATTAAAAAATAAAAATAAGCCAAGATGTCTCTCTAAAGGTCTTCCTTAGTTTTCTTTACAAGTGTTTAACATTAGGACATTGATTACAGGTGGTTTATCTACTGTGCATGGACCCCTGCAGCACCCACAGCAGCATAATTGTTTTGTTTACTGAAAAGAATTAACAAAAGCCTTGTCTTTTCAGTTGGTAAGAACTTGTCAGGAAAACTAATCCAAAACTGCAATTTGATTGCTACCTTAAAGAAGTCAAAGAAGCCCATCAGCTGAGCCTTCCCCAGCTCTTTTTCTTTTTCTCTGAAGAAAAAATATCCAGTTATTCCAGCATCTAGTAGTTCTGGGTTTTCCTTGGATAACTTGACAAGATGGAGACGTTCTTCTCGGCTGTCTCGACCTCTGAATAAAGCTTGCTCAGTTTTGTTGTCCCAGAAGGGGCCTATGAGCAGCGAGCGAGAAGGCAAAAGCAAACAGCAGTGAAATGTTCAGGATCTGATCAATGCAAATAAGGAACTTGGTTTGACAGTGGCATTACACTTGGAGACATGGTAGGACAGGCATGGTTTCCCAAAACCACTGATTAATCACAGGGTTAAACTCCTGATTCTGGTTTGAATTTTGGGATGAGAAACTCCTAAAAGGAAAATCAGAGAATTGTTTTTCCACTCAACAATTGTGTAGTTCAGTAACTTCAACTATCTTAAAAGCTACATAAGGGATTATAATAAAATATGTAAGGAAAATACTAATAATCGAAGCAATTCTCCATCCATAAAGCCTGCCACAGTAACCAAATTTCTTTAGTAAAATCCACTTCTGTTACCCAGCAATTTAGCTAGGTCCCTGAAGAACCACTTAAAGATGCCTTAAAAAAGAAAATAAATGGCTATGTTGTGTCCTCTAAAAACTTAGCAAGAGTCTGAAAAACTTAATCTCTGCTTACTGCCTGCTTTTAAAAACATTAACTATGCCTTTCCTCACTTTTCTGCTGAAAATTTCCCTAAAGGACCTACAAAATGGAGTAGTCTCTTATTGTCTCCTAATTGGAAAAGTAGCTGTACTAAATGAGTAAACACACAATGCCTCTACCTGATTACTTAAATGAAATATTTAATTTAAAAACTAATAAAGAAAAGAGGAACTGAGAACAAATTAAATTTTTAAAAAACCAACTTTCCACTCCAGTTTTACTCCTTAGGTATTGTTTATGCCATTTATTTGATCCCTAAGTATTCTTTAATTTCCTGAGGGGGAGGAAGGCATCTGTCAGTAAAGCTGACTCTTCTTTCAAAGCCAGAAAAGCAGTTCAGGAGATCTCACTCTGAGGTATTTTTTCATATAGACAATGTTTTCTCATTTGAAAGAGGCTGCAGCATAGTATTAGCTTACTTCTTTCAGGATTCAATTTAATTTTTTATAAACAGAACATTAGGCCACAACACAATCAGGAAAAGGGTTACCATATGATTAGAAGAAACATATTTGAGTCCTTTACTGAGGAGAAAGACCTTTTAATTACATTTTGTTTTCCCTTGCCAGGTCACAGTAGATATCTTCTGGATACCTTTATTGTAAAATTCACATTTATTGCAAATTGGGTGCAATAAATTTTGCATAAAAATTCATAAATTCATAAATTTTGGTTCTAAATGATACACCTGCTTAGTGGCAGTGTTGAAAAGGGTTTGCAATCTGTACAGAGTAAGCTTCTCATATTCAGAGATGTGCTAGGGCACTTTGAATTGAAGACTTTAGCACATTATTTGAATGCAACTTGCTTCTTCAATGGAAACCACAAATTCTTTTTAAACCCACAGTCTCTAACTCACCTGTATTTCCTTGAATGGAAAGAAGGTCATTGGTGACTCCACGCAGGGTTTCCAGAGTTGAGTGGGTTACATCATACGTTGGCAGGACGATATCTCTGGAATCCACAGAGCCACACCAGGAGATGACAGGTACAGGGCCAGGTGTGTCATTAGCTTTGCGATGCTCAACTGGCCAGTCTCCAACATTGAGATAAAACTCCACGTCAGGAAGACGAACCTAAATGGGTACCCAAGAAAGGATAATAACACAGAGAAGCTGTTTGTCACTCTTACATCTGTTCCTCAGTTCTCTCATGTCATGCAGACTCAGTGCACCTACTGGATAGTTCATAGATTTAGCTATGCTTAATGTATGAATTCCAAGCTTCTGCCCTGCAAGCCAGTATGAAAGGAACACCCAGAGGTCATGAAACAGCTGGCAGCTGGGCCTTAGCCCTAGGAGTTTTCCAAGCACTTTTATTACTGCCAGGGCCAGCCCCACACATTACTCCTAACACACTATTGTCTTGATGGAGAAACGAATGTCAAATCTTACTTCAGGAATTATACATCTGAAGATACAACAACAATTGCAGTACTGCCACATTTCAATATGTTTAGCCTGGACAAGAGATGACTGAGAGGGGATCTTATCAATGCTTACAAATATCTTAAACACAGGTGTCAAGGCAATGGGGTCAGATTCTTTCTAATGGTGCTCAGTGACAGGACAAGGGGAAACAGGCATATACTTAAACACAGGAAGCACCATCTGAATATGAGGGAAAACTTCCCTACTGTGACAATGACAGAGCCATGGAACAGACTGCCCAGACAGGCTGTGGATATTCAAAACCCACCCTGGAGGTGATCCTGTGCAACCAGTTCTGGGTGAACCTGCTTTGGCAGGAGAGACGGACTAGATATTCCCCAGAGGTCCCTTCCCACCCCAACCACTCTGTGATTCTGTGATACTGCCGTAAGTCTGACAAGATCCAAACCAGTACCTTCCTGGCCAGTGACAGGAGCATTTCATCAGAGAACATTTTGAAGTCTGTGTACTTCCCCAGGGAGCGCCGGTAGATGTGATTATCGAGAATAGTGTAATGAACAATAGCACCTCTTGTTGGGCTGAACTTTGCTGGGATTTCCTTAAGCATTCGCTGCAAGTCAATGGTGGGAAATGAAATGAAGTCTTCTGTAATCTGAGGTTCTTGGGATGGACAGGACATCATGTCCTGCCAGACCTCAGGATCTTCTTCAGGACAGTCACAGTATTCATGATAAACTGGTTCTGTAGAAAACAAAGCACCCAGAGTCTGTATTTGTGATTCTACAACACACATAATTTATACATTGCAATGGTTTGACATTTTTTATGCCGTGTTTTCTACAGTTTTCCTGGGAAATCATCCTTTGTATAATTTCTGGAATTTTGCAGAAATTTTGCTTGAGAAAAAAAAAATCCCTCTGCAGAAGTTTTGCTTGACAAAACAGCAATGTTCTTCTCTTTTCAGAAATACAAGACTTTGTGTTATCAGGATGAAATTATTCTGCTAAATGAAGCTCTGTTTCTGTGAACCTGCCAAGCACATGGGGGATTCAGAACTGTTTGTGCTGTCCACAGCTACCACAGCCCAGGTATTGCACATTACATTACATCAGACAAGACACATTACATTATATAAAAAAATACCTTTACCTTTCAAAATATAAGGTGATTGAGCCACATGCTGATCACCATAAAGTATCTCAATTTTTAAGCCTTTTGTGACACTTCCATACATCCGATACCGCATAAGGAATGTACCATCATTTCTATCCAAGGGCCGAGGGGTGTAAATTCTGGTGACTTCTTTTGGAGAAAGTGCTTTAATTACCACTTTAAACTGTGTTCTCCCTGGCAAGAGGAAAATAAAACCAGACAAAAACACTTTAAGCAATTAGAATCACATCTAGTAAATAAAGGTAAGGAGCAAACTCCACTGAATTAGGACCACAGAATTTAATTTATTTTTCATTACAATTTCTTAATGATACCAAGTTGGTAAAACTAGTTTCCAGTGATGAAATATTATCCTACCAAATATTCTTAGTCATTGCACACCTCTAAATGGAAAACCTGCAGGTGTAGATAAAAAGTTAAATATTTGATTACAAGACAGAAGGAAAGGCTAACAGTATTTTGAAGTTAAGATTAGGATTTATTCTAAGTTTTCCAGTTAGTGCTCTGAGGAACAATAATTTCCTCTAGAGTTAGAAAGACAGGAAACCAAGTTAAAGTAACAGGAGAAAAGAATACTTGCCAGCTTGTGGAAAGGCAGCTGCAGCATGCAGGAATCACATACAAATTGTTCAGCTTTGGGCTGCTGCTGACTGTCTTGCACATTTAAAGTCCCAGCTACTGAAAAGCAGGGATAAGAGAATGATAGTAGAGATGTTCCCTGGACATCTGTCTGACCTGTGCTTCAAGATTACCAGCATTTCATCATTAATGCACTAGGATATGGAATAATTTATGGACACTATGAGTATGCATAAACATAAATGTTATAGTCTTTAATTCTATCACAAGTGGTCATTGTTAACTTTATTAATTAAAAAAAAAGAGGGGGACAAATTATTCATGAAGTGTGACAGTCTAAGCATTGTGAACCAAACAAATACAATGAATGCTACCACCAAGTAGTATACAGAAAAAAATGAAACTGAAAAAATCCAGGTAAAATCAAGCTGTTACTAAAATCTGAATACGTCCCAACAGCACTAAATGACTGAGATGTCACAGTTAACTCCATACTTTGCATCCACAGATAAATGCACTGATGTAGTAAGTACCAGTCTTTTAATGATCAATCATGTCTTCCTTAGATCATTGGATCTTGAAATTTGATTCAAGTCAAATACTGTGCAAGAATATTCAGATTAAATGACTCTCCCGCAGGAATGAACATCTCTGCCTTTGAAGTTGTTACTGCAAGTCACAACTATTTTTAACTTGCTTCAAAGTAGCTGACTTTAACCAAGTACCCTCTCTCTATGATTATCACCTAGTATTATTTGGATAAAGAAGTATTCAAATCCAGAGCATGTCATGAGGTTCACAAAGAAAAGTTTCCTGTTAGTATCATGTCTTTGTCTTCCTGTACCCATTTTATTAAACAGCATTTTTACTGAGCATAGTGATTTCCCACTTAAGAAAAGTAAGTTTTCAGCTGTCATAAAAATGAGTGAATATTGAAAAATCACAAGTCAAATATTACTGAATTTTATATCTTTGTTCTCACCTACAGGAAGTAACTACGTGGGTCTTTTTCCCTGCTGGTTATGAACATCCTACTCTAGACATGAGGAGCCCTCGATCTACCCAAAGGATATGTTAGTTTTAGTTGGTGGTACTTTAGACATAGGAATCATTTAATAAGGGAAGTGACTGATAACAAAGCTCTCTGGGAAAAAGCTAACTCCACTGAAAGTCAAGGGGAAGAAAAACGAGATCAAGTATTTCATGTAAGTACAAATAATTCATTTGAGGCAACAGACTTCTTGTTTGTAATTTACAACATTCATTGTGTAATGTGGCCAAGGCCTCTACTGCATACTTAATCATAACAGCTTTTTGCTGATTTTTATTTTTTATTTGGAGGAAGTTACCATGGTACTTTCACTCATATTTTTTTGTTTCTCTCAATCCAAAGGAATTATAAAAGAAAAATATGTCCTTGTTGAGTCAGCACCACTAGTACTTAACTTCTCTGTTACCCCGAAAACATGTCTGGGACAGCATTTAAGGTACAAAATAATTTCCCAGTACTGAAGAGAGACTAAAATATAGACACAGTCAAAATGGGATACTTTAAGAAATCCAGATAATGACACCTGCTTTATGTATTTTTTTCTTCCATGAAGCTTGCAAAAGAGGTATGCCAGGCATGAAAGAACAAGTGATGAGATGGAGGGAAAGACAGAAAAGGTAACAAGATACTGATTTAGGCAAATTACTAGAGAAGAACAAAAAAAACCTAGTCACTCTATTTCTGACATATATGCTGAAGAGAAATTAAAAGATCTGAAAAGAAGATCTTTTTGGTTCAGCTGTCTTACTGAAATTGTTGCCGGTTACTTTCACAGATGGAAATCACAAAAGGGACAGAGTCACTAAAGAGACACATGGATTTTTAGCATATACTTTCAGAGAGTCTGATGCAAGAGCCTATATCCAGTAAAAAACAAATACAGGTCTTGTGTGCGGCCATCACAAAAGCCCAGGGATCATGGTCAACCAATGCCAATTTTATCATGGTCAACAGTATATAAAGACATGGTTGCCAGTTGTTAAATCTAGGATAATACCTAGCAGAAAAGAAGGATAAGGTGTATCCAAGTAGCCAAAGGAAAAAAGTCTATGCAGTTTACACTAAAAGAAAGTTCTATATTTTCAGCAGGGATTTTCTTAATCTTTGAAATAATTTTTCTAGGGAAAGAATTAATTCTGCATCATTTGACATCTTCCTACAAAGGCAGATCAAACAGTTACAGCTTCTGGGTTGAAATTCCAGTGTAGTGTGCAATGGTGCATATCAATTCTGGTGAACAGACCTGACATTCAGAAAACAAATCTGGATTTTAAATCTACTAATAACTGCATATAAGTTTTATAATGGATCCCAGTAAGTCCTGACCCACTTGACTGAAATTCTAATGCACGCAAAAAACAATTTAATAGATTTGGACAAATTTCACAAATGTGATGCCTTAACCATAGCTCTGCTGCTCTGACCACAGTGTTCCTGTTTTGCAATGGAGGTGATAATGTGGATTTTTTGCTATTTTAACAGGTATATTTTGAGATGTATTTAGTTTCTATTGGAGAGTGGTGCCTGAATAAATATTGTTAATTGTAATTCTTAATGACATTTTACAGGAAGTTTATAGCTAGGGTCTCTATGAATACTTTAAACAGTGCTCATGCACTGGAATATGATCAACTCTACCGCTCATTTTTTTAGAGATACTTGGCACCCTCCTAAACAATTCTTGGCATGGGACAGCAGCTAGCACAGGCCGAGGCAACAGCTCTTCCCTGCTGGCAGCATGCATGCTCTGTCTTTGACTAGACGCCACAGCAGGTCATGGGATGAATGAAGATCACTCCATGCCAGATGGCATAGGGACTTGGAAACTTTCCTGTGACATTGAATTTATTAACATAAATATGAACACACTGCGATCAAATCTACGTTCTCAGTACACATGTCCTACCAGTATACCTTGAAGGACTTACACTAGCATGAGAATCCAACTGAACTTCACACCTCTTCACCTTCAGCAACCTGTTGTTTGAACCCAAGGCTCTCCCTGTGCAGCTGCTATCAGCCTCCACTGCACTGGCAGTGAGCATGCAGTCGCAGTCTGGATGGCAATTACATAACTGCGCTAACATCCAGCACCAAGCTGCAACAGCAGATGGAGAAAGTCCAGACCTGAAATATCTGAAGCATCCATGCTTCTGTGAGACTGAAGACATACCCTATATAATATATGTCTACTCTTTAATGCTGCAAGCAGCAGCTTTCTAACTAACAAAACATGAAGAGGCCATGCATACTTAGTAGCTGCCCTCTCACTACCATCTCTGTGAACAGTAAATAATACACAGCAAATTAAGTAGTTTCTACCCTGTGTAAATTAGCAACACAGGGTTTCCTCTAGGGCTATCTCAGGGTTATCTTCATTATGGAATCTTTGACACAAAAGCAATTTTTATTCCAAATTTAAACTATTAATATAAAGTGTGTGGAGTTAACTTGCAGCAGCAAACAGCTGACTGGCATCACACAACTGGCCTGCAAGAACAAAACCAATTCCCACCCTCAGGAGAAGTGTCATGGGATGGTTTGTGCTTGTGCTGAGTAAACAACAAATGAAAATTACTCCTTAACGGAGCAGCAGTAGGATAACAGAGCCCAGAGGGCTCTGCTGACTGAGAAAGAAATTGTAAGCAACTGGTGTGTGTGTGCAGCATTAAAAACAATTACGTTACCACTTCCCAGCTGTGTACTGGGATTTTACGTCCACTAGCTCCAGGGGCATTGGTTCTTTCTTGAGCTTACTGGTTCTTTGCTGTAAATTCCATACTGTTTTGACTATTGGTGAGAGCAGCGGAGGCACTGGGCAGCACCAGAAGAAAGGAGGGTCTTGACCACGTGCTCCGCTTGCCATCCATGCTGCGTGTCCCGGGCGGTGCGGGGCTGGGCGCGGGGGTCAGCCCGGGAACAGCAGGAAACGGGGAAAGGAAGGAAGGAAGGAAGGAAGGAAGGAAGGAAGGAAGGAAGGAAGGAAGGAAGGAAGGAAGGAAGGAGGAGGGGAAGAGGGGAACGGGTAGGCACCTCCAGCCAGGTTCTGCGGCGAAACCGCAGCCCGGGGCAGAGCGTCCATTCCGCGCCCCCGCCCACCCCGGAGCACAGAACGGTACCTGGCGGGGAGCGGGAGAAGTTGCGTCCGGCCGCGCTGACCGCCTGGATGTAGAAGTACCGCACGGGCACGGTGAGCCCCGCGTCCAGCCCGGGGCCCCACACCAGGCTCCGCTCGGCGCTGACGGGATCCGCCGGCTCCGCCGACTCCGCCGCCCGCAGCAGGGCCCCGCGGCGCCCAGCAGCAGCAGCAGCAGCGACAGCGGCAGCAGCCCCCGGCCCCCCATCGCCCCGCCGGTCCCCATCGCCCCGCCGGCCCCCACCGCCCTGCGGCCCCCACAGCGCCCGCCCGGAGCGGGGTCCGGGGCCTCCTCGGGCCCTGCGCGGCCCCCGCCCGCTCCCCGCCCCGCGGGGCGGCCCGACGGGCCCGGGGCCGGGCAGAGCCGGAGGGAGGCGAGGGGAGGGCCGGGCTGTCCCCGGGCGCTGAATCCGGCGCCGCCTTTCCTCGTTGTCCTCCTCCCCCTCCGGGCCGTCCCGCGATGTCCCCAGGGAGGTCGGGGGATGAGGCGCTGGCCCAGCCCAGCCCGTGTGCGCCAGACCGCGCCGGCGGCCAGACCGTGCCGTGCCCGCGGGGCTCAGGCACCGGAGCGGGTTGGGAGCCGTGCACTTCCCCGGAGCCGCGGAGAATACAGCACAGCCGCTGTGAGAGCAGGGAGCGGGCTCGGACCCGCTGCTCTGCGGTTGCCTGTTCGGAGAGGTTTTTGTGCCCGGACTGTGGGCGCTTTGCGGGACGCGCTGAAGAGCAGATGATCGGGGCGGTGTGTGTGCCCCCCAAAAAAACCCCGCGTTATCTGTGGTTTAGGATGCAACTCAGCCGGCAGCTGAACAGCTGGCCTGGAATTCTAAGATGAAAAAAAACCATCTTTCTTTATAGCTTATTGTTACTGCCTTGTGTCAGCTGATGTACAGAGATTGCTGTAAAAGGAAAAAGGCCCAAACCCCTAATGTAGTTTAAAATCCCTCACTGTTTTTAGGATTTCCCATAGCAATTGCATTTAAAGCAAAGGACAGAGCAGGGACCCTGTTAGGACACACATGGTTCTCTGTCCTCGGGCTCAGCTCCCTGTCCCCGAGGGGGGGGCTCAGACACGCATCCATGCCCAGTGCTCCTGAGAGCTGTGGTTGAGATGCTGCTGGTGGCCCTCATCAGTCCTATAACGCTTCATAAGGGGGAAAAAGGGATCACAGTATTATCCTCTAGAAAGCAAAGTAATTTCATAGATTTAAAATGTTGGGATACAAGTAAAAAGGGTAAAACTCCAATGATTTGTCTCCTAAGGTTTTATCATTTTTACCATTTGCTGCTCTAGGAATTATTTCAAGGTATGGGAAGGCTTACAAGGCTGTAGGAGAATTAAATCAAAATTCTGGGCAAGCCTGGATTTTCACATGCAAAGCAATGAGAGCACAAATTAATTCTGCCTGGTTTTGAATAACATGAACTTCAAGTCTCTGTGCATACAGACCATGAAAAACAGGTTCCTTGAAGGGGGAATTATCAAGTCTAGTTTCCTCCTTGCTTTTGTCTTTAGTCTCTTCAATTCCCTCACTTCAGATACCCGCAGATCTCCACTGACATACCATATGTGATACTCTCAACAGGTGAGAGAAAACTTGTGTAGTGTTGCAGGGTACAGGGCAGGGCTGAGGTCAGGCAGGGACATCAATGTGCAGATCAGGATCAGTCCCTGTGAGGGGAATCGGGATCAGATATGGCTCTGGGATAGCTGGCTGTCCTGGGGTTGTCAGTCTGCAGATAGGGCCAGACTCAGCAGGGAGTGGCAGAGGAGAGATGGAGACCAATGACCTATGCCATCAAGGGAGCAGGGACTGATGGTTCCAGGCTGGACTGAAATGGTGTCATGAGCCATGGGCAGGGAGAGTGGGGGGAGCCCTGAAGAGGTGGGGGAATCAGGGCCTGATGGTGCTCTTGGGCCCCTGTTCCTGGGAATGAGCCACCCCTGTTCTGGTATAGGCTGGGACCAGCTGCTGGGAACAGCTCTGAGGGAATGGCCCTGGGGGTCCTGGTGGGCATGGAGGGACATGGGCCACCAATGAACCCTGGCAGTAACAATGGCCAACAAGGGCAGAGCCAGAGGTCAAGAGGAGTCATTATCCACCTCCATTCAGTACTTGTTAGACCACATCTAGATCCTACATCCAGCCTTGCGGTCCCCAGTACAAGGCATCAATAAACTGGATCAAATCCAGGGGAAGCCACTGAGATGGCAGAGCTGGAGCACCAGCCCTGTGAGGAGAAACTGGGGCAGCTGGACTTGTTAAGCCTGTTAAGAGATACCTTCAATAAAGGGGTGGATCTTACAGAAGCCCCCAGGAAGATCATGAGATAGTGCAGGGCAGAAGGATGAAAGACAACTAGCATGAGTTGAAAGAAGAGATGGTCACCCTGTAACATCTCCATGTTATAGGCTGAGGCACAGGTTGCCCAGAGAGGGCTGTCCAGTCTCCATCTTCAGAGATTTTCAAGCCTCAACTGGATGAAGCCTTAAGAAGCCAGCCCTGACCTTGAAGCCAATCTGCTGTGAGCAGGAGGCTGGACCAGAGACCTTCTGAGGTCACACCCACCCTGACTTATTCTTTGATGAAACAATGAAATTTCTGTCCCCTCTTTCAAATGTCATCAAGATGGTAGAATGCTCCAAAATCACCTGGTTACATGCATGACCTACTGGGTGGACAGAGGTGTAGACAGAAAAACCACCTTAGTTCATAAACCATGTTCTTTCTGAAGCCAGGCTGAAGAGCTGCATCACTGAGCTCAGGTACCACAAATACTGGCTGTAGTAATTAAGGCTGAAAGACTGTGATGAGTCTCACACTATTACACAGAACGTGGCAGCCAAGTTTCGCTCAGGTCTAATTGCAGCCGAAGGGATTTTCACGTGGAGCTCATCACCTTGTAAAACTACTCATCAAACACTACCCTTGGCCCCTACATGGAGTATTGGCACCTCAAGGCAAGTCGTAGGCATACGGCTCTCTAAGGGTTTAATATGTCTACTGTAAAGATTCTACCATGGATGGAAAGCTATTTGTGTGTTGGAGACTCATCAGCTCTCAGGACGAGAAGGCAGCACATCCTGCCTGTGCAGGAGGCAGGCCTGAGCCCAGCAGCTGATGTGACCGCTGGCTACAGCTGCGAGATGGACCAAGGCTGCCTGCACTGCTCAATCCATGGTTTTCTTGGCCACCAGCACCCTGATGATGGTGGCAGCCATATTAAGAAGCTGGATTTTTTTTTTTTATGGTCTTCTGCATTCACAGCATGTGAAAAACAAATAAGGTACCAATGCATTTTTTTCATGTAAATGCAGAATTTCAATTAGTTTTAAATGTGAATATCCTGTGAATTATCAACATTTATAGAATATATTTTTGCCAAAGAAAATCTTGGAAGAATGGGAGTGTCAAAATTTTGCTCTGCTAAGCTGATTGAATGGAGCTGATTGCCATTTAAAAGGTATTTCTGCTCATGTTTTCATGCAGTTGACTGTTAGAATACTCTTATTCAGTGTAAATTTTAGTTTACAGATCCTCAACAGGCTGCAGTCTTCCACAACTGATTTACAATCAAAAGCAGTTTTTACTTGCTTACGTTAATTCAAGCCACCCCATTTCCTGTCATACACAGCATAGCAAATGAAAAATATTTATGCCTGCAAGGTGAGCACTTAATCCAACTACTTTTGAATGGATAGAAAATAACTACAAATAAAAAATGTTCTAAACCATCCATGTCTATTAAAAAAAACTGTATGACCATTTACTTGCTTTGTACACTTTTCTTTTATTATTCTTTACCTTATATAGGCTGGTATCCCATATTTTTTGTTTAATTCATTTTCCAGAAATGTACAACAGCAGAAATTCCGCACAGATACTCAGCTGGTTTTATTGTCTTACTCTACAAAATCCTGTACACACAGAGAATAGAGACATTTACAGAAAAACATAATTTCTCCTTAGAATACCACATTTTACAAGACTGCAATTATACAGTAGCCATTTCCTTCCAGCATTGCCTATGTCAGAATATTCTTATATCCTTGTGAAACAGGCATGTTGTAGAGATCAATTCTGACTATAAATACACAGTTTATGTTAGTCCTTCTATGTACAACAAAAGACAAATTACCCCAGCAAAAAGTAATAATACTTATATATCAGTACAGATTTGAACTACAGACCCACTTCTTTAACGAAGCTTACAGTATGAAAAAATAAGGATACCTCTTACCTACTGTAATATTTTAATCTTTTAGTTTATTGTGGAGTAGTCAGTGACACAAGCATTGCTTGTTTTGTGTAAAATATATTATTTTAAAATACCAGTATACTGTCCTTCAAGTTAGAAAAATATAATTATGCCCTACAGAAATTTTATTGGATTAAAAAGCATATAAAAACATTGACCATCATTTCAGACCATACACAAAATTAGAAATAAAGTGGAAGAAAATGTGTAATTATTTAAAAATATATCTTCTGGCTCAGTGAGCCACTTCTGATTTTTTATATAAAGAGAACAAAGCTCAGTTAGAAATTTAATAGCCAGAGACAAGTTTTGGCTACTGAGTAGTAATACTACATTATTGTTGTGGCTGAAGAGGAGCCAATGGAACAAGTTTACACCCATTCAGTTTAGAAGATAGAGTACTGTGGTAACAGCAGGAACAGTTGAAAAATTCCAAAAAGGGATAGTAATTTAACAAAGAGCAAAGAGCCCTTCTTATTGGTTTTATTTACTTTGCATGTAAAAACCTAGCAGTCTGTGCAGTGCAGTGGTGCCCAGCCAAGTGCCCTCCCAGGCTGCTCCAGGTGCTGCTGCCCTGAAGGAGCCCAGTGGCTGCAGGTGCCTCAACCTGAGATCAGCCAAGCAGAGGCAGCTGCAGGACTTTGGGACCTCACAAATTGTTTTGGTTATTTTCTCACTACTAGGACAACTGAAGATTCAACCTTTGAGGTCAATACAGGAAATCAACAGGCTAAATCTTTTTATATTTTGAGTTGTTATAAGTGTCTGACTTTTAATCCAAATTAACCTGTTTCTAAGTCAAAGGCAGAAATCTGGACAATCATGTCAACTGTAACAAAAGCTGTGCTGGTTAAGAATCTTCCATGTCTGGAAAGCAGATTTCCATGCTCAGCTGTCTCTCTTTTGATCAGTTTCTTGGTGCTGTGCCCTGTGTTGAGCTTTTTCTCCTACACTAGAAGTACTTCTGCAACTAACACTGCTCACGGCTCTTGCAATGCTGAGAAGTCCGGGTGTGGAATCTGCCTCAACAGCACAGCAGAACAAATGCCACCAGGGACATTGCTGCTACGCTTCCCAGGAATGCAGAAAAAGAATATTCATGCAGAATATGCTGTAAAGATTTAAGAGGCTTCATTTTGTGAGGATATTTGTTCAGTGGGAAGTATTAGCATTATCATGCTTGATAATGAGGAAGATCAGAGAAACAGCAAATTATCAGCAAAGTAAATTCTTGGTTTTCTGTTAAGTTCTGTAAGAAAAAGCAGCTCAAACTAGAATTCATCCATTCCAGCACTGCATAGCTGGCAGGAACCTAACCACTGCTTTGCTGACTCAGAGGAAAGCCATCCTTGGCCTTACACTGCCCAAAGCTCCACAGCTGTTTATCCTCTATTATTTGGGGAAGGGATTTTTTTAACATTGTTTTTCCCTGCTAAGAGAAACAGGAAAGGTGAAGCCACACATGAAATACAAAAGTCAAATGCTCAGCTAATACAACATACTAACTCCACCAATTTATAGCAGCACAAGAATGGGCTCAGAGTATTTGACATGTTTTTGCCTGCCCAGAAACTACCACACTATTGTGCCCTCTTAGTACCACAGCCCCTTCATAGCTCTGATTCTTTATCTATCTCATCTAGGTAATACTCATCATCGGTGGTGGTATCACTGTCTGAGTCCGAGTAAGCGGCCGAGTCTTCCACGAAGGTATCAGTCAGCTCTCGGGGGGACGAAGCAGCTGATGACATTTTGCTCCCAGCAGAACTCGAGCTCAGAAGCTCAGCCCTGTTTATAGAAGAGCTCTCTGTATCTCTGAAAGCACCAGGGTTATTAAGAAGACATGGTCTCCATAATCGCCCTTCTGTGAGTGACCTCTTGATATTTTCCAGGAAAGCCAGTTGTTGCTCTTTGCCAAATATACCAAATTCCACAGAGGGATACATTAAATTTCTAGTACTGTAACATTTTTCCTCATCCGATGCCCAGTTTTCATTCTCATCACAAGACAACAGCTCTGAATAAGATTTAAATCTCTTCCCATGAATGCCATCTTTGGATACAATATTGCATCCTGAGGCAGAGGTCTCAAGGGAATCTCGAGCACAAATGCCCTCAGAGAGGTGACGCTCACGCTGACTTTTCGCATGGCTCTTGCGCAACTGATAGCTATTGAGGTTAGCGTTTTCTAAGCTGGTAGGCTGAGAGGTATTTTGACGCTGCACTGTCTGGGAAGTCAAGTTTTGCTCTGGACATGTGTCTGCCTGCAAGCAGCTATTTACATAAGTGTTGGAGTTTTTGTCAGTCAAAAGTGGCGAGGGAGGCACGCAGGCATGACTGCTAGCTCTTCCCTTCTCTTCATCCAGTGGGTATGAGGTAGTAGCACTGGGAGAGATGGGCTGGCTTTTGCTTTCTAACCCGAGATCAAGTATTTGGGAATTCTTATTTCTTGTGGTTACTGCTTTATCTGGAAATAAGGTTGTGAGTCTTGGCCTATTTTCCACTTTCACTGCAGTTTTTTGAGAACTGATGGCTTCCTTCTGGGTGTATGAACTTGTAAAAGGCCTCCTTTTGGTGTTAACAAGCAAAGAAGGATCATTCTGATTTTCAGTCTTCTTATTATCAGCTGTTCTTGGTCTTGGAGTATTCTTGCCAGAGTTCAGACTGTGATTCTGATTTTCATTGTCCAACTCCAGGAATGGCTGGTAGGAATCCACTGAAATCAATGAGTCAAGGGACATGTTGGCCTCTAAAGAAGTAGCACTTCCATCATTCTGTGAAAAAATGTTACTTATGTGTGGTTTGGGGGGTAAATTTTTACTTGAAAATTTACGACTTGTTTTGTAAACAGCTGCCAATTTATTTTTAATTGAAGGTCTGTTTTTCCTCTTTTCTATATCTTTGACTTTGTCTTTTGTGCAGTCAGAGAGAAGCTTGTTCTCCTCTTCTGCACTCTGTGCTATGTTCTGATCTTGTGTAACCCTGGGGACTTTATCTTTAATGTTCAGGTTGCTCTCACTATGCCTCTGTGATTCCTGAAAGCCACTGTAAACTTTACCCATATGAGAACTCTGTGAGTTTTGCTCTTTTTTAATTTTTGAATTCTTTACTTCATCTCTATCTGTGCTTGCCACTTTTTCTAGCTGAAGTAATGGATCAGCACTGGAAGCTGTGCTTACCTCAGATGCTTTGCTTGGAGACTCTGGAAGCACTTTGCTACAGAAGTTTAAACCATTCTCTTTTTTTCTTGAACTGTCAGCCCTTAACTGCAATCCACTAAATTTATTATTACACAGAGGGGTGGTTTGGCGTAGGATGTCTACTCTCTGTTTAACTTGGGTACTATCCCTGTACACATCTTCCATGGGAGAAAGTGGCACATCAGCATGCTCGGTGTTACCACTCCTTCCAAGGGAACTCTTCTCTCTGGAGCGGAGGAATAAACTGTTCAGATTTTTCTTGTTTACTTTTGGGGGCTGAGAGCAACTTTCAGAGCTACCCTTCAGTACTTGTACAATGTTTTTATTTGTTGAATTAGAATATAAAGGATTCTCTAAATGTCTGCCTGTCTTGGGAGGGGTTGATAAAGTGGATATTCGTGATGTGGCTCTTTGTAAAATTTCCTTCTTTTCTTTTACATTTATTTCTGCCTTTTGTCTGCTCGAAGCATCAGAAATGGCCTTACCTGACTTATCAACTATTGCAGTGGATTGTGGGCCACCAAAAGAAATTTCTCTTGTCACCACATCAGAAAGTACATTTTCTGCTAATGAAAGATATGCTGAATTATCTTTCTTGTTAGGTACCACACTCACTGACTTCTCAGAGCTAGGGGATAAGTGAGAAGTCTCTTCTTCATTATCAACAGCAGTTCTTAAATCCTGAGGTGTGACCAGAACTGAAGATACTTGGTCAGAATAATATGAAGGCACCTCTTTTTCTGAAGTAGTAGGGAAAAAATCATTTGCTAAACTCACATGACCTTCATTTTTCTTGGTTTGTATTCTTGGTGACTGAGCATTTTCTTTGGGACAAGGTAAATCTGCATCCTCTGAATTATCTCTAAAGAGGCTACAAAATGTTTTTGAATGCCTCCGTGGTAGTGTGTAATAAATTGAAACTAGTTCATGATACTTGACATGATCTTCATCAACACAAACTGTAAATGTGCTTGTGGTTTTATATTTCTGCAAAAAATTTCCCCCCTCCTTATAATCTGAAAACACAGAGGATTCTCTTCTACTTAGATGTTCACATCTGTCTGTCAGATCAACTAATGTACTAGTACTTATTGAACCATTAATATTTTTGGTCAAAGGACTGTGGTAATCTTTGTCACCTGTGACAGCATTTAATGATGCTGATGTTAAAAAGGAACACTTTGGGTCTAAACAAGACACACCTCTTTGACTAGAATAAGAGGTGTCAGCTCTATGTAGAGTTTCAGACCTTAAACAATTGTATGATGTTCTACTTTCTCTAGGTAAAGAGATGGGTGTCTCTGACATAATACTACCAGCAATGCTAGCTGATTTTCTAGGCAAAGTGTAGTAAATAACAAGGGGGTCAGAGGATTTAGAGCTGTTTCTGCCAGGGGAGCTGGTAATGCTGCAGCTACTGGTATGTCTTGGCAAGCTGTCCTGCTTGTGAAATCTTCTGATACAAGGTGAAGTACTCCTCATTTTTTCAGTTCCTTTTTCAAGGCAAAAATAATTTAAACTATTTTCAGAGGTATTGAGGTCTCCATCAAAGCTATGCATATAAATATTTCCAGAATTTCCATTTCGTGGAGAACTAGTAGTGAATTGTCCATTACAGTCCTTAGTAACTAAAGTGCTTGCATTTTGCAGTGTTTTCTGTGAAATCTCTTGGCTAACACCTGTTCTACTCACTTCAGCTGTTTTCCCCCCTCCTGCTTGAGATTCAGTAAGAGTGCAATTTACTGAAGAGCTAGTTAGTGTTCCTAAGCGTTTAGCATTGTCCTTATGAGAAAGTGCCTGTGGAGAGTTTTGTGAGAAACTAGATGAGTGCTCAGGAGGACAAGACAACATGCCTTGACAGTTTGCTAATTTTTCAGTGGATAGAGCAGAAGTAACATCCAGTAGTGAGGACTGTCTCTTTGGAGTAGCTTTGTTAAGGGCTTCTGCACTCCAATTATCCTGTTTGATGCTCTCTCTTCGTGCTGCATAACGCAGATTATGTTCCCATTCTTTCTGACTTGGAAGAAAAGGTTCCTTCCTGCTCCCATCAGCTGGCAAAATACAGGGAGGGTGACCGAACACGCTGTTGGGTGGGCAATCATTTTCCTTCATTTCTACATTTCTTTTAACACCACTTGATGTACAGATTTTTGCAGTATCTCCTCTGGCAGTGGCTTGAGTTTGTCTCTTTGATGTCATTGTGTTAAAGAGAGATACATCTCTTTGCCACATGGCAGAAGCAGGGCTGTTAGAGGAGAAACTCGGTGCATTGATGTAGCTTGTATCTGTTTGTTGAGGAACTGACTGTAACAGCATGTCTTCGTCTGGCTGTTTCACACCTTCAGCCTTTTCCAGGTGTGTAAAGTCTGCCTTAGCACTCCTTTGGGTAACAAAAACTGAATTCCTGCTCAGTCCTGTAGGTTTTGGTTGGTCCTTTGAATTGGGAAAGACTGACTCATCAGTTCTGATACTAGATGAAGAAACAGAAGAGTTACAACTTAGCCAAGGCTGACAGCTCTCAGTGAATTCTGAAAAATTTCTGTTGGCACTTCTTGTCATCCTTTTGATACTTGTATTTTCTGGAGAGTACATGTGAAAATCATTCTGCAGGCGCTGTGAACCAAACTTGGCATTCTTTGAATGTGCCCACTGGTGGTCATTTAAATTAGCCATAAACGCTTCAAAGCTGGCATCAGGGGAAAGAAACACTTCATCACTGTAACACTGAGGAATATCAGCCCAAGAAGGATAGCTGTCTTTTCTTCCATAAGAATTTTTTTGGCTTGCATACAACTTGCCATGAGAAGAGGTATCTCTATAGTAGGATCTAGAGAGATTATTTTCTGATTTGTATAAAGGATAGTTTTCCCAGTTATCAAAGGGCAACGGAGAAGTAGCTTTGTCAGGGCAACTAACTCTACTAAAGCAATTGGTGCTTGAAATAGATCTTCTATAGTGGTGTTTTGGGTGGTAACTTGGGTATTTCTTAGTTTCTTGTAAAGAGCTGGGATATCTACCATGGTCTGTGGCATGAAACTCCATCAGTGATTGAGTTCTAAACATTGTTTCTGGAGTTTGTTCTGAAGAGTCTGGTGTGTTGTTCCATACAATGGAAGACAGAGGAATTCTCTTTGGGTTCTGTCGGCCAAACCTTGGTACAAAACCATTCTTGCTCTCCCTTGCCAATGGATGCTGTAAACTAGATGCTGATAGCTGATCAGAAGATACTGATGATGGACATCTCCGAAGGGAACACACAGAATAACTTCTGCCAGCTGTATCCCTGTTCATACAACCCTTGTGCCTAAATCCACTGTTGTGTGTTACGGAAGGGGGATATAAGCTCCCTTCCGAAGACCGTCCGAAAGAAACCGCCGACAGCCTCCGACGGTGCAGCCGAGGATTTCCATCGACTGCATCACCGTAGCTGCAATCTTCTGGAAAGGCTGTTTGGTGCCAGTTTATATATGCACTGTGTAACTTCCTTGGTCTGATGAAAATCTTGTGTTCATCTTTGGCTCTTAGTGTTCGCAGTCCATCTGGGAAAAATGTGCTAGGCACGTCACTCCAGTCATTTCTCTGTTGCCCCCTACTAGCAGTCTGCCTCTTTGAAGTAGGGAATACAGTACTACTTTGGATGTTTGATGCACTGCTAGTAGAAGCTGTCCTGTCCAAAGGGTCTTGGGTTTGTTCCTGGGCCAGCTGGTCATCCAGATCACTTAAGACTGCACAGGGAAAAAAAAAAAAACTTAGTTTTGTTTTCTTTAATAATCTTCTGACTGCTTATATGAAAAAGTTTCACGTACTACATTAACAATCAGAACTGCTTTAAAAGGAATCAGCTTCTCAGTATTCAAAATCCTTCCCAAACCACACAGTCTTCCTCCATAGGATCTTTCAGCAGTCACCTATCATGACTACAAGAAAAAAAATGCTCTCCTCCATGACTGCTCTTTATGTAAATGTTAGTCTTTATACTAAGTCTGAGTTCTCACTCACATACTTTATATGTGTGTATGTGTGTGTAAACCTTCCAAATATAGTCTGTAAGCAAAAAAATCCTTGCAAAGAATTCACTAGGCAAATATGGACCTTTCTGTGTGTTCACAAAGCACAGTTATGACTATAACTATATGAAAACAAAATCCTGCAAACCATCAAACAAGCATATTCAGTAGTCTGGCATGTCCACTGTTTGTTTAATTCATAAAAGTAGTTCTCTTCTGAATTGTATGAGCACTGAAAATGGCATTTTCTGGATAAGAAAGGGTAATTAAATAGTTACGAAGCTGTGATTCAGTCTAGCAACAAATATGTATTTATATAAATATATATAGGCAAACTCATGAACTGGAATTAAACACTATATAGCTCAATTAACCAAGATATTCAGTCAGAAGACTGACAGCAATGTATTAAAACTATTTTTATTGTCGAAACCAATTATGCCTTTGCTAATTGTATTCTTCTGCTATTTTGAAAATACCAACATAATATACAATAGATATGATTGCTTTGTTACAGAATTTCCTAATCCACTTAAATACATAAGACTGAGCGATCAGTCATTACAGATCTGTGCTAACACTACAAAAGCATTAAGAAAGCATTGCTAAGTATGTATAGTTGGAATAAAATGTAATCCAAAGGTACTAAAATTCTCCATTTTTCCTAAGTTTCTCTTCAGCACACAAAAAAGAAGACTCCTGAGAAACTCAGCTTAGAACAAGAAAAAAGATGAGTTGTTTCTGAGTCTTTCATTGGGAGCTCAAAAAGAACCTGCAACTCTTGACTGGGGGTATAAAAAGGCTCCCAGGAAACTAAGTGAATGCCATAATACCTCTTGCTTCTGTGGTTTGGGGCTCTACAGTTTATAAAACGAGGCCCAGTAACTCATCATTATCAAAATTATGCATGCAGGGAACTGGGATGGAATTCTCACATAACCATATGTCTGCATCTAAAGGATGCAGTATGGGCTCCTGACAGAAACAGCAGAGACAACTGTGCACAGTTACATGGGATTCTTCTGAACTGTATCAGTATGAGATGAAATGCATTCTAAGAGTGATCACCGACGTCTCCTGAAGTCAATGTTGGAGTAGACATTCTGCTGTCAGACAAAGACAACAAAAAGTAGCCACTCTGCTGGAAATGAGCCATGTTTTACAGTCTGCACTTTTGCAGAAAATTCTCTCAAACCACAGTCACTTCTGGTAACAATAGTATCAAGCAATACCAAAATAAGGACACACACTTACCACTGAAAATCTCCTTCTCTAGCTGTTCATTCCATTCCAGTGTATTTTTCTCCATTGTTTCATTTTGGTTTGTATCAAAAGAATGACCACTTGTTTCAGTTGACATTGGGGAATTACACATTTCAGCCTGTTAAAAATTGTAAGATAACCTGGTTTCAGTTCTACACATAGGTTCAAATCACATTTCACATGTCACATCACAAATTGTGTCACAAGCCCCAGAGGTGAGCAAACTATGTTGGTCCATTAAATAATGTATTATTCAAACACACAACTGAGGGTTGTAAAACTGCATGCAGTTTATAGACTTCTACACACACTATAAGGAGAATTACTCATCTTGTCCTCATCCTGTAGAATGTTTTGGATAAGGGCATAGTTTACTTATTTTATCCAAATGCATCCTTATTGCATTATATCTCTCAATTTAGTTTTCCACAATCACTTCTTCCCTGACCAGTGTATTTTAAAATTCACACACTGACCTCCCAACAGAGATTTAATAATTTAACACTACAGTCTATTTTCTTATTGCAAGACAGCATTTAGTGGTAAAAGTGGGGGAAATGTCATCCTATTGCCCTACCTGTGTTTGGATTACATGTTAAACTGAGAGGTTCTATCCCACCTTATTTCTCTCAGCTCACAGTCTCAGATGGTGGAAGTGCAGACAACTCTTTAACTGCTGAATTATTTTAGCTGAAACTCTTCCTCCTTTTTTAAAAAAAAAACCCACTCTACTAATTTTGTGTTCCCCATATTCATATTTTATTTGTCTAGCTATAATATAGCTTTATATAATATGTTTATATAACAGGCAAGATTCTCTGATAAGATCTTTGCTCAGTCATGTATTAATATAGATTATCCCTTTGTTTTTGAAATATGAGAGAAGGGAGGTGGCCGGTTTACATCCTCTGCGGCTTTGATTATACACTGTATACCTTCTTAGTCCCCTCTGTGGTTATGCTATCCAACTGAAAAGATGAGGAAAAACATGTTAGTAATACAGGGTAATAAAGTAATTAAGATAGAAAATATAATCCTTGGAAGAAAATCTGATATTTCAACAGCATGCACTTAAATTACATCAGAAATAAATCTGTTGTTTTATCCTTAAAATGAGCTTGTGCTTATAAAATGGAATAACCACCCATCCAAAAAAAAAAAGAAATCCAACTTCAAAATTTACATTTACATGGTAACTCTATGCATCGAAGTGTTGCACAAGAGGTTCTAGCTTACTGCCTGCCCAACTCTTTTTCACCCTTGTACAAATGAAATGAAACGAAGTAAATACATTAGATTATTGTTTAGTGTGAGTTTTGATCTGTTTACAGGTTGGTTACAGTTGCCAAGATATGTGAAGGTCTTGACCTAGGAAAAGATCCATGCAATTATTCTGTCATCATGAGAGAACTGAAATCTGGCAGCGCTAGACATAGGGCCTAGCTAGGAAATCTTTGGACTTGTAACAGACAAGCTCACTCTACTACATGCAACAAGTTCACAACACAGACATTTTACTCAGCATTTAAAACAAGAATTGCAAGAATACTATTTAAACAGATGTTAAAGCAACAGCCTACACCAAGGGGACTAGTTTTTGAAAAATCTGTATTTAAACATTGTAAACAATAAATTGATAAGCTACTTACCGTGGCCATTTCTTCCACTTTTGAGGATGGGGTAGCAGAACTGTCATATCTGTAGGCAGAGGGATTTAAATGTTGGCTTTGGAAAGGAACTTGATGTAATTTCATCAGGTAGCGAATATCCAGCAGCTTCTCATTTTAACAACTATTGAGAAGCATCTGAAGAAAACTTGCTCTATGAAGAACTCATCCTTACCTCCCCCTGCCAAAATCCTGCAAAAATAAAGTGCTGGGAAAATGTACCATTCAGTTTGGCCTTGTCAGCTTGCAAACTTCATAACTGCACAACCAAAAATGAACTCAACCTACTGACATCTCAGTGTCTGCAACAGCCATAAGGTAGCTTCAATCCAGCATTATGGTAAGATGGTATTTGTTCTTTTTCCAAACAAAAATAATTTAGTGGGTACTACTCATAGCCCAAGTTATATACTTGTTACTCTCTAAGTGGTTTGCATCTGCAAATTCTATTGTTTTTCTCTTCCATTTCACCCTGCTCAGATGCAGAGCTGTGCTCTGTCCCTGCAAAGAAGAGATAGGCAGCAGATTGATTTTGCTGTGAACTTCAGAACTTGCTGCTACTCACCCAAAAACCCCCTTTATTTACCAATTTTTAAGACATGGTAGAAGGCTCATCAGCTTTCCTAAGCTATTTAAGGCTGCAAGGGCTTGGCAGAGAACTGGCTCGAGCGTCCGTGAGTAATGCAGCGGTTAGAACAAGCCGAGAAGCCCTGAATGTAAAAAGTACTCTGTTCCATGGGGTGACTTGCAGACAAACACAAAAGAAACTAAAGGAACAAGAACAGGACTAGACTTCACTGAGTCTATTTGAGTCTGCAGATCCTTGTTTTACTACTAAGCAAAACCCAGTCCCTTCAAAAGCCCTGAAGGAAATGTTGTTCAGTCTGTGCTTATTGCCAGTTCTTCCTTGTCTCAGAAACTGTTTTTTCCCAGGAAGTTAATTCTTGGGAGAAAATGAAGTAGGGAAAGATGGTTCTGCTCAGTCCTGTTTGTCTCCAAGTCTTTTTGAATGACCTTGTTCTTAGGTGCTTAAAATCTCCCTGTGCTCAGGTAGTCTACTTTATTGTGCTTCAACAGCAAGTATAAACCGGCTTGTTGGCAAGTTCTTTGTGGCCCAGCCTTTCCTCCTGAAGTGCTTTGTCATTTGTTTGCAATGTGCTTGCAGGCAGGGAAGAACAGTTGAAAGGTGCAATTTGTTTTTGCTTCTGTAATTGTGAACTGTAAAACCAGGATTCCTCTCTGACATGGGGTCCAACTGAAACCAAACAAGCCTGTTGACTTCAGCGGGCTTAGGACTTGGCTAGACAGACTGAATCTGAAATTCCTAACTTTTCCTTGTAGCTCTGAATAAAAACAGCCATTAAATCAGAGGGTTACCTCTGCCTTTGAATGAAGTTTACAGAACCAGAACTCAGAAATGTATGTAGCTTTTCCTTTAAACTTAAATAAAAGTTGTGTTTTAATGCTTCTAAACCAAATTAAGAATGAAACTTATGTTTCAGAGCTTTTACAATGATTTCCTGCAAATTAAGTTCAGTAAAATCATGTGGCTTAGCAAGTTACTTTAGTTTTACTTATATGCATAACAGAAATGCAAAAGCTTTGTTAGAAGCTTTCTTCTTCAGCTTTACTGTGCAAAGCCACTCTTTGGCAAAGCCCAAGAGCACAAAGCTCTCCTCACTTGATGTTGCATTAATTGCTCCTTGCAATGAACCTACATGAAGTAGACATGTTAGTTAGAAATGTCAGTTAGAAATGTCTTCTGATAGTCTAGGCAAAGTTTAAATTTTCATTTGCATCTCTGGCACTATTTTAAATTCATCTGTGTCTTTATTGTCACTGTTCTCTCAGAAATAACTGGTCATTGCATCCTGCTTTATTTTTCTCCCTGCTAACTTATACTGACAAGGTTATTTTAATCTTTTCCCTATGCTAATCTCTCAATTTCCCAAACTGCCTTATTATTTTCTATGAACTGTTTTAAATTTTCCACCATTTCAAAATTAAAGTTTTTCTTCCTTTCAGAGAAATATTGCTTAATTTTAGTAAACAGTAGTTCAGTTTCTGTTTTGGTTAACGACACTGAGCAATGTTTACATTATTTTGCACACAATGCATATACACATAGTTGTAAATATTGTCTATTATTCGTAAACAGGAAAGAAGCTAAATTGATGTTCAAGTTCAGAAATATTTGCCATCTGGAAAATACTCCTCAGTATGGAAAATGAGAAATTATATTTTATACTTTTCCACTTACATACATATGTATCTTTTTAATGACAATCAAATGTAAGATTAAAAGTTAAAGATGACTATCACTACTGGTAACAGTAATAAAAATCCATAAATTAAAATCTGCTGTGAATTAGTATTTCCACAGAGGCAAGGCACCTGTCTTCCCCAGGCTACCACCAAGCTGTCTAATGTCAGTATAATCAATTTTCTTCAATACTATTCTATTCAGTACTACATAAGAAGCCAACTAAAAACCAAACGCATAACTCACATATGCTGAAAACACAATTAAACAGCATTTTTGTCCCACATGAATCACACTTACATAATAGAAAATAGTAAGGATGAATTCAAGAACACTGACACCTTTGAACCGAAAGTGATCAAACATTTCACTGCCTTCAGACTACAGTTACAAACCTTCTATTAGCATCTTCTGTATCTCCATGTAAGTGCACTCCTTCCTGCAGCATCCATAATTTATTCTCACAGTAGAACACCACTGCAGCTGATGAAACTGTCTCTCCAGAACTGAAAGGACCCTCTAACCAGCCATTAATGTTTAGCCATTGAAAAGCTTCTGCCAGTTAGGCTTACTTACAGGATTTACAGTGCTGCGTCCTAGAGTGTTTCACTAGCTCTCCAAAATAACTCTACCTGGTGAGAGGCAGATTATTTCAGTGCTTTGCCTATGCATAAAGCAAACCACATGCCACGACAACACCTAGAAGAGGGTGGGGGAAGTTTTCAACAGAGAGGCGTGACTAGAAAATGTAGCAATCAGCTCAGTTACACGTCAGGATTGACTTGTTTATTTTTCAAGTTATGCTCGGGCAGAAATCAAAGGCATCTGAGCCTGAGATACGATAGATTTTCCATGGAAAAGCCAGATAAACACACACAAGAAAAGCTGATGTAACGAGTAGGCATGGTTTGGGTTTTTTGCCTTCTTAAATAAGGAAATCATTTCAGTGCTTAGATTCTACAGCAAAGCCTCAACCTTTGTGTGTGCATTGGCTACCTCACTGTGCACCAGGATAAAGCACCCCTGAAATCTGATTCTCGGTTACACAAGTGTCCCTTTATTCTTCAGGGAAGACTGTGGCCCAGCATTTCTGTGTTCCAGGATGAGGGGCATTACCAGGTCACAAGAAAGAGGAAGGAGAAGATGACAGGTATGGAGCAGTGTTAACACTGCATATTCTTTTTCTATGTTTGTTGTTATGTAAGAGAATTGTTACCAGTGAATATCCACAAAGCTAACCTCACGGCCTCTACTCAAACCTCTCCTTAAATCTGCTTTGATACAAACACTCCACAATAGCAAGCTGCTCTGCTACAAAACCTACGTATCAGACTAATCATAATTTCTTTAGAGGATTGCATTCCCTGTCATTGTTTATTACAGCTGTTCCTTGTCTTACCATCATGCCAGCAGGGAGCCCCAGGCACAGACCAGAATACCAATCTGAGACTCACTGGGTGCAAATCAGCTTTTTGTACCAAAGATCTTGCACATTGATAGTTAGATTTCACAGCACTGCACAATGCAGTGCACCTGTGATTGCCAGTCCCAAGCATTACCCTAAGATGCACACAAGAACAGTTAAGACTTCATTCACATGTTGCTGACATACAGCCATACAGACAAAAGTTAAGAGAGAACAGGCAGCCTAACCAGCCTGACTGTAGCTTTCCCCCACCCCTTTCCCTCTGAACAGCAGCTTCAACCCTGGGAATGGCAAAGGAGAAGGATGCTCTTCAAACAGCAGCTCCAGAGCTGCGTATGAGACCATCTTTGGTTCAGATCCAAAAACCAAAGCAAACCAGAGTACTGAAATCAAAGTACTGACAAAGCACAGAAGGCAAAAGCACCAAGAGCCGTCCAGTTTGCCTGGCTGGAGCTAAAGCTGCAGGGCTGCCTCTAAGCTGCCTCTGGGCTAGAAATGGTGGGAACTGATGCAGCAGAGCTGCCTGGGGCCGGTACTCTCTGCCATGACTTGGGAAAGCTGTGCATTCCTATTCTGTCACAGCCATAGGGCACCAGATCCCCATGCACCTTACACAGTGTCCTCTTGAGAGGGAATTAAACAGGATACAGCTGATCCTAACTCTATGGTCTTCCATATGCTTTAGTCTTTATGCAAAACCTGAACAAAATAGGTTTAGCCAAGAGATTCTACCTATGATTTGTGACTTAGTCCTCTTTCTTCTGACACAATACAGATAATCTCTCATTACAGGACCAAGTAAAATCCCAATCTTCCCAATGAAGTGAAAAGCAAGAGACTGGAAAAATAATTTAACCAAGTTTTCTAAAACTTTAGAACTTTGTTCTAAAACACAGAACAATTCATAGACTTTTTAAAAGCAGGAAATAATTTATGTTCTGATTATTGCTCACCGTGGTTGCTTCTGAGTCTGGGTTTTCCTTGATTTTCTAAAGGAGGAAAGCCAAGCAAAAGGTGATCTGAACCCCAGAAATGAAGCTGAAGTGCTCTTTTGTGCTTGAGGATTTGTGCGGGATGACATTTTCATTTCTTTATGATCTAAAAATGTGATAAAAAATAGATTTGTTTCAAGTTCTTAATAAATACAGTATTAAAATATACATAAATGTTATGTCTTCATTAAAAATTTTCCTTTGCTTACCTTTTATGTCAGGAAAATCCAGTTTTGACATTTTTGGACAGACTATGTGACATACTGGTTTATAATGACTAACTAGAAAACAGAGAAAGGTAAACAGGTCTAAAGTTTCAAAAGGTATTATTGGTTTTGGGTCATGCATGTGAGATACATGAGCTGATCTTCACAAAGTAATCAGCACTCAATCACTTGAAAATCATACCTGTTTTAAAATACAGGCAAATCAAACATTTGAAAATTGAGGCACCCACAATCTTTACTCACATTCTTTTTACATTTGTAAGAAATATAAATGTGACAACCCAGAATATACAATGACCTAACTGACTTAACATAACAACGTAACCCTAACTCTGACCAACATGTCCCCTGTATCATGGAATTACAATGGGATTCCTGTGGCCACTGGAGTACCTTTTTTTTCTGCCACAAATCGCATATCACATCTGTATTTTCAATGCAAGGTATCATGAATGATTTCTTTGGGAAGGTTATGACTTGTTTTCTTCAAAGTGAACATAAACTCAGTCTGCCTGTAAAAGCAGCTGGCCTTTGGTGGGAAGATGAGGATGAGTATCGCTTATAGAGAAGGGAAAGAAACCTCAGGATCTGCACCACATCACAGTGAAGTGGAGGATATAAAGAAATTACATCACTCAGGAATAAGGCATTACATTTTTTTTTTCCATTTAAAGTAACACATGCCTGAAACAATACAACAGCCTGAAAATGGCTCATCCAATGACTGTAGGAGAAGGCAAACCCAGAAATTAGAGGAAAGTGTCATTTATAACCATAGCAAGGGGCAGCATTTTGGACATTGTCCAAGAGGAAGTGAATAATTCATGTAATGTGATTTAAAACCTGTGCATAATACATGATTTTCCTTTCAGTGACAATCTCTGTGTACTTCAAAACACTGCATTTCTTACCCCTTTCAGAGCCTAATCTCTATGTGGCATTGACTTGACAATGCAGGTGACATCAAGAAAGCCCTAAGAGCACTCTGCCATAGCCAGGATTGTCTAGGGATGTAGACACAGCAAGGCTTGCAAGTAGAAGTAGTACCTTTTATTTAGCCAACTTATACAGTTGGAAATATCAGACAAGCCTCTGAGACACACAAGCTCTTCTTCAGATCTGAAATAGAAACAGGTTCTTTCAAAGTTAAATACCAGGGAACAATTACACAGAGTTTAGTCAATTAGACCATCTCTGAAAGAGAAAAATAGTAGGTAGCTGAGGAATAGAGGGGATGTTGGGGAAAAAAGGTCAGGAAAGATGGAGATCTGTTCTGTGCAAGTCTGCAGTATCAGAAAAATGTTTAAGGTTTCACTTTTCCTTTGAAATACATGACTCTGCTTCCAGTTGCTATGAAGCGCAAATAGGAAGAGCTCCATGAAAAACATGCAGGAGTGTGAATGGAATAAAAGCATACATTATGCATGAGAACTATCTGGACAGAAGAAAAAAGGCAGTACAGAATACCATGTTTTTTATAGAGACACCATATTTCTTGTGCATGTTCATTTTGGATGGGCATCAGGACCTGTAAAATGAGATCTCAAGAAATTGCTTCCTGGTCAGGCCAACTTTTCAGGCTTTGACACTCACCCTGATAATAAACAGTGGCATGCCTTTAGCCCAGTGTTACCAAAAAAAGTTTTCCACTTGTATATTCAAACCTTTCTCACCCAAACTCATCTACTTATTCCAAAGGTCATTTAGGTGCTTTTAGTTTTTTAAGAAAACTAGGCAAAACCAATTTTTTTGTGCTGGTTTTGGCTGGTATAGATAATTTTTTCCATAGTCTCTTGCATGGGTTATGTTCTGGATTTGTGCTGGAAGCAGTGATGGTAACACAGGGATGTTTTAGTTACTGCTGAGCTGTACTTAAACAGTTAAGGCCTCTCCTGCCTCTCACTCCACCCTACAAGCAAGTAGGCTCAGTGTGAACAAGGAGCTGGGAAGGGACACAGCTGGGACAGCTGACCCCAGCTGACCCAAGGGACATTCCAGACCATTCAGCACCATGCTCAGAGTATAAAGCTGAGAGGAAAAGAAGGAAAGGAGGATGTTCAGAGTGATGGTGTTTGTCTTCCCAAGTAATCATTGTGCGTGATAGAGCCCTGCTTTCTTGAACAGCTGCCTGCCCACAGGAAGCGGTAAATTAATTCTTTGGTTTGCTTCCTCATGTGCAAGGCTTATCCTTTACCTGTTAAACTGTCTTCATCTCAACTCATGAGTTCTCTCACTTTTAGCCTCCTGCCCATCCTGATGGGGGTCAAGTGAATGAGCCACTGGGTGGTGCTTAGTTAATGGCTGGGGTTAAACCACAAGAGTCCTTTTGGATGCTCAATGTAGGGCTTGAAGTGTTTGAGATAACAACAGATCTCAGTGGAATGTGCTAGACTGAATTTATCACTGTTCTTGCTGTTTAGCTATTAATTGACAGGCTCCAGCACTTGCCATGGGGCTTGCTTGCCAGGCTGTATATTAGAGCCTAGTGCTCCTTGGTGGAATGGTTATGTGCCATGGTTATGGTGTACCTCTGAAGGGATTGTGGCCAAGAATAAGTTCGTAGCAGGTACACCTCAAAGCATCTGTGGCTGTGCATGTGGTCATGCTGCAGAACCTCAAAGTGTGTGGCCATGGACAAGACCATGAGAGAACAAGTACTCCCCTGCAGGGACTGCAGCCGTGGGTAAAGCCATGTCAGAGTTGGTGCATTTCTGAAGACATTTGGCCCATGGAGGAGGCCATGCTGGAAAAGGTGCACCTCAGGTGGACTAGGGCTGTGGATAAGTCCATGCCACAGAAATTTATCCCTGGAGAGGCTGTGGCTCTACTTGGAGCAGGTATACCCCTGATACACCGCAGTATATGGGTAGGTCTAAGCTGGAGCAGAGACAAGGTGAAGGCAGTGGGGAGGCTAATGGGGCTATACTGGATAGTGTGAGACCTGAGCGTGGTGTAAATGGTACGGAATAAGGAGTAAAGAATTGGGTTTGGCTGTGATAGTTAATTATTCCATAGTAGTTAATACGGGGCTATGTTCTGGATTTGTGCTGAGAATAGTGTTGATGATTCAGGGATGTTTTCCTTACTGCTGAGCAGGGCGTGCACAGAGCCAAGGCTTTTCTGCTCCTCATCCCACCCCATCAATGGGTGGATTGGGGGTGGACAAGGAGAAGGGAGGATGCCCCCAGCTGACCTGACGGATATCCCGTACCATATGGCATCATACTCAGCACATAAAATCTAGGGGAAGAAGAGAGAAGGGGGGGGGCATTCACAGTGATGGCATTTGTATCATCAAGTCACCGTTACATGTGATGCAGCCCTGGAGATGGCTGAACACCTGTCTGACTGTGGGGAGTGCTGAATGAATGCCTTGCTTTGCTTTGCTTGTATGCTTTTGCTTTATATATCAACTGTCTTTACCTCAATTCACTTTTAGCCCTCCAATTCTCACCCCCTCCCATGGTGGGAGAGTGAGTGAGTGGCTGTGTAGTGCTCTGCTGACAGCTGGGGTTAAACCACAACCTTTTTGTACAATGCAGTCATCACTGCTTTGATTGGGAAAGTATCACTGTATTTATTATAATTACAGCAATTTCATTTTGATTAAAAAAGACATTTCTTATAGCCTCCTGGAACAGCCTCCTCAGAGACATGGTAGAGTCCCCATGATTAGAGGTTTGCAAGACATGACTGCAAACAGTGCTAAATAATCTCATCCAGGTTCCCTTTCCTATGAAAAACTGGACCTGAAGATCTTCTGATGCCCGTCTAACCTGGGCCATACTATGATTCTAACTACAGCATAACAATATCAGGGATTTTCTGTTGTGAATCCCAGCTCTGCTTTTAACAGAATCTACTTAAAGAAACATACATGTTTTGAAAATATATCTTTGGTAACACAATGATATGAGAAGAAGCTCAGTGCAATTTCAGAAACTCCTTAACTATTAACACTCTGACATTGGTTTGGCAACCATTATTAGATAGATGAGGAAATGGACAAATGCAACTCACTGGTGTTTTTGCTCTTCCTTAGCTGGTGCTCTAATGGCGGTTTTAACATTCTACTGGCATCAATGTAATTCTGAAATTTTCTTCTTTTTATTTCTTCAAACCATTCTCCAGTCACTCCCTGCAGCCCTTTTTCAGACTTCTTTCTCTTCAGAAGTTTGCTAAAAAGGAAAAAAAAAATAAGCCATTTTAGATATCACAGGCCCATCATTAGGAACTCTCTCTACTGTTCATCAAAGAATTTACAGTATATCTCTACATATAATGACTTTTACAAAGTCAGTAAGACATGATACATTCACAGCAATCACATAAAAGTTTTAGTGACAGCAACATTCTACAGTTTAACAAATGAGATTATGGGACCAGGTTAAGTGGATAACTCATGTGCTTGCATTATTCTCTTCCTTGAGGACAGGCATCTTTTTTCCTTGCAAGAAAAAGGCAATCCATATGCATTCTAAAACTAATTGAAAGTAAGATTAAGTTGATCCAATAGTCAGAATAAATAACACTCTAAATAAAGCAAATTTTGAGATATTTATTCACTCATTTCAGTAGAAGCAATAACAAGACTATTTTATCTTCTAGGGGTAGATAACTGATGCCCTGACAGTGAGGTGTCCACTACACATTTTCCATGCAAAGGATAACAGCAAATTGTGAATTCAGCTAATAGATATTCATGCAACATGTTCAACAAGTTTATCACATTTTCCTCTTTCCTTGATGCATAGTGATTCTGCCTGTGTTCAATATGGATGGAGGCAACTAATAATGAATATGAATGTTCTGCCACACTGAGGTGCAGTCTGAGCAAGCTACACACATGTGGCTGCAACTAAAGAAGAAATTTAGCAGCAAGTTCAGGTTTTAGACCATCAGTTCATAGGGATGAATTGTTTATCTGGACAGAGAATAACAAGGTACAGTTGCAAAGGAATAGGAATAGTGCAAGGGACATGCGGAGTAACTTGTTTTCAAATTACATTACACTGGTGTTGAAAGTATAGATGCAAATACAGCAAATCCACACCCCAACTGATTCTGATGGCAACAAAACAAGACTTCGTGCACAGCCTGGAGATCTAATACCAATGTTTGAGCAAGGCTTTCATGTGAATCTGCCTCCTTAATCAGTGGTAAAAATCTGTGTCAAGGAATACAGATGCTCGCAGAGAACATAAGTTACTTCAGTATCAATTTAAATAAAAACTCATCTGAGACAATACTACTTCACAGAACAAACTTAAAAATAAACGCCTAGTCTGGAAATGGATATATTTTGGTCTGGAATTTATAGAGTTCATTGTCCATACTAGACCCTACTGTGCATCTGGTGGCATCTGACGGACAGGAAGGCTGGAGGGAGACATTTCTGGGAAATGAGTATTTCCTTTGAAGAAGATTACACAGCCACATGCACGAGTACTAGCCATTCCAAATAAACTTATTACAAAGGCAAAAATGTTAATCATCGCAGATATTACCGCACCATGGGAGTGACTAAACACCGTAAATGCACTGTTTAGCCGGGAACGCAGCCTAGCACTGATGTGAAACAGAGGGGATGAACAATGTGCTCTCAAGAGCCAACTCCATGACCTCACTCCTGTGGCCCCACCAAAGGACATCCAAGATACTGGGAGGAGTAAAAGCACAGAGAGAAAGGCATGAGCTGCTTGGGCAGTGGCTGCAGCGACTGCCCAGGAAACAGTTCTGGCACTTCTGTTGAAGTCCCGAAAGTGGAGAGCACCTGTTAGGCTCCATCCCGCGGGCTTTCAGAAGGCAGCCGTGCCGAATGGTTTCTCCCGCGGGAAGAGGCGCTTCCCGGGATCCCCTCGGGATCGCCGTTCCCGGGGTAGCCGGCGGGCGGGGCTCCAGCGCCCCCCAGCGGCGGCCGCCGGCACCGCCGCCGAGCGCCCGCTCCCGGTGGGTCCCGGGGCACCGCGGCCGGGAAGCGACGGGACGGACAGAGAAACAGCTGTTTGCTGCACATTTACGCATTCCAGAGCAAAGGGAAACATAAAAACCCCGAAAGCACTCTGATATCGACCATACCAGGCACTGCACGAACATGCCTTGCACTGAGAAACGGAGTTAAAGTCTTGCACAAACACGGACTTCAATGCTTAAACACTGTAAAGTCTTTACTGGTACATGCTTGGCATTATATGTAGTTCTTATCCGTCGTTATGCGGCTTTTGAATTGTGCTGTCATGCCCAACTCATCAAATAAGCCCTTTAAACTGCTTGTGCATATTTATACACACACAGTGGCCCATATATGGAACCCTATCTATGCAGTTATTTGAGTAAGGAATAATAGTTAACGACTATGAGACACGACATGTAGTTGCAATATTGCATGGCTACTAAGTATTTCTCCTGCGCGATGACTCCCAGCCAAACCACATCATTTCCCTACATGCCTGCTCTGTCAAGTTTACGTGCCCCCTCACGATCCTAATAAAGGGAAGTAGTGAGCCAGCAGGAAAGCCCATCTCAAGAAACAATTATAGCAGGAGATGCTATCTGCACTCAGTATTGCAACGAACCTGCCTCTGAGGCAGCACTATTGTTACTCGGATTACACATTATGTATTGAGACACTGCACCTTAGGAGTGTCAAAACACCTTCTGCCCTCTAAACCAAATGTACTAATCCTCTTCCCAGTCTGTTCCATCTATCCTTGCTCCTCATTTGCCTACAGCTGTTTTGTACACTTGGAGCCACTACCTTTTGAGAGGACATAACATCGTTGTGACTGGGAAAAGTATCTATAAACTACTGTGGGATTGAAGGTAAATCCATTCCAAGGATTACTTAGAGACTGCTCCACAAACCAATGCAGGCAGCAACCCTAAATGACCTCAGAGGCTCATTATCTTTTCCCATCTATTATACTACACAGCATCTAAACTAATGAATCACTCAGGAGCAACTTCTTTGCACTGTTTTTAAAAACATCTCTTCCTTACTGGCACAAGGATATTCCAGCATTTTTTACAGACATCTCCAAGGAAAAGTTAACCTAAATGTTTGTATGCTCTAGACTTTCATGTGGGTTATCATAAATACTGTCAATAGATGTGTAGCCTCTTCTGCCACTTCCTGTTAGGATAATAAGGAGTTTTAATTGCAACTGTAAGAGGAAAGGCATTTTCTTTACCATCTTAACTCTGAATATGAAAACATGTGTTCAAGGTAGTAGAAACTAGGTTGCCAAATAGGACATTTGGGGACAACACTGTTGTTTGCAGAGGACAGAGGATTCAATCCCATTTTTGCTAAAGCATAAATTATTATTCCTATTGAATTTAGCAGAGCAGGATTTGGCACTAAAGGACTCTTCCCACACACCTCATAAGAGAACAAATAACAGCAACTACAAAGAATGAGAAATTGCACCAGGTGAAGAATAAGCAGATCAAATTTACTCATTAGATCAAAGCTCTCAGTGTCTGAAAACACAAGACTGAAAGGATTACAGATAAAAATAATGTTGAAAGTTTTAGATAAAAAATACAGCAGGGCAGATAACTTGCAGTAACCTAAACCAAGCTTTTCTCTTTACTCTGCTCATATTCCTTGCTTTGTCAAGAAGAAAAGGCTAGAGATGTTAAAAAACAATGCCTGAAGAACCTGTTCTTTCCTTTTTTTTTTTTTTTTTTACTTCAATTTGTCCCCTTCCCAATGCTTTATACATTATGCTGCACTGGTGAACTGTACAACTCCATAATTTCTATGACCAGCTATTTTTCTAGAAAACTCTGGCTGTTGTCACAGCTGTTGTCACAGCCACAAGTAGCTCTAAAACGCTGCCCTGGGGTGACTTTATGATGCTGAATTGTATCCCCATTCACCTGTTTAGCCCAGAAATAAGTTCTGCACCTTTAAAATTAGATCTAAGAGCGAAGGGGTGGGAGAAGGAAATGCGATGGATGTCGCGGTTGTATTCAAAGTATAGAGATAAGCAGTGCTCTCGGTGTTCTCCGCTCTGCAGACAGACAGGCAGTTTTCCCTTGCTGTTTTCGCTGGTTTTTCTCTCGTTAGCTGAGGCTAGAGGTTTTTTTTTTTTAACTGTTCAGCCATTGTTCGGTCCGGGAACACCAGGATTATCGTCCGGGGGCCCCCCGAGCTGCACTGCGGCCAGGACACCACACCAGAGCCCCGCAGAGACTGAGAGAAAGCCGAGGAGACATCCACGAAAAGGACTCTGAACTACAAAAGGACACACTCTGAATTTGCCATCTCTTCAAACCAACAAAAGGTTCCATTGTTTAATATTTTCCATTTTTCTCATGACTGTGAATACTTTGCTTGTTAAATAGTTTTTTCCACTTTTCTCGAAGGAGGTTTATCTCCCGAACAGGTGGGGGGAAGAGCTGCTGAATTTTGCCCTTTAGGGAACATCCCTTTGGAAGTTCCCTTCCAAATTTGTCCCAAACCAGGACAAACACATATGCAAGTATATTTTCTTACTTATAGTTCCTTTTAATTTTATGAAAATAATTTAAAGACATACTTCCAAGTTGTCATCTTATTTTAAAAAACGGGAGGGGGAGGAAGTATTACTGACAAAGGCAAAGACTACCACAGCTGAAGTAATTTGAAAAAAAATTATTATCTGTCATTTCCTAGAAACATATAATAGCAATAACAACAACATTCTAGTTGCCAAGGTGCCAGAGAAGCTCCTGTGGCAGGTTAAGCCTACCAGGAAGAAAAACAATGAGTCAACACACTCTTTCCTAAGCACATCAAACACACAACAGGTCTGTTTTCTAAGGCAGTCTTTATTCTTAGTAGCTGGTATACTTTTACTCACATTAAAGCATGTTTTGTTTATTTTTCATTCTTACTGTTGTCTGTTTGGCTAATAAAAATGAAGCAAGTCAGCCTCATTATTACATGTAAGACATTATGCACAAGTAGATGAATCACAGAGGAAAAAAGACTCTTGTGTTTTGGTTGCACATACTACAAGACAATGTAAAAAGATCTAATTGAAAATTCACTCTTTTGATTTGATATTTATAAAATTAAGCACTTCTGCAGAAATTCTCTGAAAAGTCAAGGTTTCCTCTATTTTGATGAACAAAATGTGTTGCCAATAATGGTTGAATCTAACTTGCTAGGTCGTTGCAAATCAAACGCTCAAATTTAATTTTCTCTTCCCCTGAAATAGTAGTTTTCTAGCTAAGTGTTCATCCTTTTCATCCTTCTGTCATTTATGGTGTTATGTATTCACTTTATAATGCCCATTAACCCACTAAGTTGCCCTTAGATGTATTTATCTGAGTATGTGACCAATAGAAGTAAAGACGTACATGGGCAAAGAGGATGTGGTACAACAATGCAGAACAAAGAGTGTGTGGGTTCAGTGTTTGTTACCAACCAGGGCCCAAACACCAATAAATGTAATGGAAGGACTTTAACTCTCCTGAACGGGCACCAGGCCAGGCTGCGGGAGGGAGAGTCCCCTAGTGGTGACACCACTGCATGGAAAGGAGCAACTGAAGTGCCAGGAAATACTCACCTGAAGGCCAGCAGTGGCCAGCACTGAACTGTATGGCATATGTTTTCAATTCCACTTTAATGGTCACATGACGTTGCCAGCTCATAATTATCCCTAAATATTTAGATTTCAATAATGTTTAAAACCAAGAGACAGAAGGCAGAAGAAAGTGAAAAGGGAATTAATCTCTAGTTTTTCCTCCCAGACTGTACATTTAATAGGCAGAATTACTTAAAACACAAAGATACCACTTCTGCACATGAATTTGATATGCAGCCTGAAGTATCCTTTCAAACAAGTAGGGCTACATAAACAGATACCTGCAAACAGAAATATAATTTTGTCCTTAGAACACTTCTCTGAGAATAGGTATCAGATTCACACATTAAGGCCTGCTGTGTGTGTCAGGGATACCGTCAGGGAATATGTGAGTTAAAGGCAGAATTACTAAAGTTCTACCTTGTCTGTTCATGGGGAAAATCCTTCTATTTCCCCCTCTCATCTTCTTAATTAAAAAGTAGAATAAATCACAAAATCTGACATCATTACACTATCTCTATTCAACAAATTTATTCTTTTAAATTCAAACTGATCACCTGCTTTGAGATAGCCTAATCCAGTGGCATTGTGTGTATTCATTACACACAATCCACAGTGAGACTATGAGCATACACGAAACATTGGACTCCCAATGGACATCGAATACTTCTACCTTATAAGTCAGGATGACTTTTGTGTCTACAATTCTTTAACTTCAGCACCCTCTGTACAGTGACCAAAAGTTACCTCTGTTTTCTCCAAAACATTAACTTCTCATATTAAACTATGTGAAATTAATGTACTGATTTACACTAGCTGCTGTTTTCCTTCATCAAGTCCAACACTCCTTTCCCCTTGAAGCTTTTGTCTGCTTTCCTGAGCAAGAACATAGAACAACACTTTCCTTTGAAATGGAAAACTAGGGAATGTTGCAAGGGCAAGAACAAAGGTTAATTCTCATGCTGACTACATAACTCCTCTCTGTTCTGGCAGCTCTGGAATCAGAAGCTCTCAGTTAAAGCTCTGAAATGGGAAACTGAATGACTGTCTCAAAAAGTTACGTTTTCAAAACAGAGTACTGCAAACTAGGATCACAGGAGGTGAGGGTGATTAATCATGCATCTCAAGGTGTAAAAATGCCTCAAAACATTACTTTTAACATGAAACTATTTCTTTAGCAGCTCTCCTGGATTTACAGTGAAAACATCATTTTAGCCCTGCTGGAACAAACAGAGAAGTCTGTAAGTATAGATCTTTTAGCGGTTATATATACTCAGAAAATGAAACCTTTTAGTCCTTTGGGCAGCTGGTCACTAAGAGCAAATGAGATGGAATACCACTAGGAATGTCACAGCTGTTGGTGACTCTCCAGCTTGGGCTGACTTTCTGCCATTCCCTTCACAATGCATGCAAAGCAGAGGAAAGCTCTTTTCTGTCAATGTTTTATCAATTACTGACAATTTCTCTGTAGGCTACAAATGACAGTCTAGAAAAAAGGGTGTTACTTTACTATGCTGTTAGTACTTGCAAGCTACCTACCAAAATTATATGGTAATAGCAAAACAAACCCATGATGCAACGGAAAGAAAAGCCACCTACCATCTTTGAAGTGTGTCACATAGCTTCTGAATGGTAGTAATTAATGTCTCAAATGAGATTACTTCATTAATAGGAATTTCTATTAATATTAATACATGCTAATAGAGGCAACAGATACCATTCTCTGTGTAAAGATTCTTATTTATTTGCAGTCATAGATGTAGTCTCAGTCCAAAAACACTGCATGCCAGGTATAGTTTTGAGCTCCTGAATTTCTGTCCCAGAAATCTTACATGGAAATGTAAGATGTATACCAGGTGTACCACATGATGGGTTGAAAGGCTGAGGATCAGGTCTCTCAATAAATCTGAAGCTAATGATTAACAGCAGACATATTTACTCTGCCAGGGTAGAGCTGCTAGTTGATTACAACCAACTTTTATAAATATTGATAGCATCCAAAGAGACAGTCGTCTATTGCAAGTAATTTACAGCTCAGTCATGTATCCTAAAGTTAACTGCCTTACAAAGACATACAATGCAGACTATTCCTCATGTTTGACTTTCTTTATGCAAAACCTTTCCTAACAAACAATATCAGAAAAAAAAACCCCAAAACAAGAAACAAAACACAGGCCAGGTGATAACTCTGAAAGAGGCGAATTGGTTTCAAATTAGGAGCAAATCATCACCTCTACAAGCAGGTTTGTGTATGATGGCCCATGGGTCTAGACAGAGTTCTGAAACTGAGGGGGTCCAAACAGGCTTAGACATTTGCTTGTACAGAGCTAAGCCTGAAGCCTAGGACTCTCAAAATACACCTTTGCAGTCTCAGATATTTGTGCAGAGTCTCACATCGAGCAGAGTTTACAGTTCTGGACAACTGCACAGGTCAGTGTACCTGCACACAGTTTATGTGTTACTGTAACACTACAAAAGCCTCATTTACATTGCTTTAAATTAAGGAAAGAGGTCATAAGAATTAATGAAAGCTTTAGAAGTTGACACAGTGGGTGTTTTTCATCTAGAAACGTAATGCTTATATGCATGCATGTAATACATACCTACACAGAGATCCTCTGCTTTAGTACCTTAGACTCTCATAATTTATCACAACTCTTCCACTGGAAATTGAAATATTATAGTATAATAATACTTTAAAGTATTATATTTACATGTGTATAATTTTACATATATTAAAGAACACATAAATATACACATATAAATAGGAATTTAAGAACATACAAGTCTATAATGGAGAAAGAGACTGCAGAGCACTCCAGACACACTGCTGCAGCTTTTCCTGACTGCAGCTTTCTGCACTCAGACCACTACTGATCTAAAAATTCAAAGACATGGCAAGCAGAAGTGTTACAGTTCCTTTATTATTCCAACAACAAAGTAAATTCTATGCAACTTGTGTGCTATAAAGTATAAACATACTGCACTTTTCATCATTTACTCTTAGCTTTTGTGGTTTTGATGTGTTTGTTCACAGTTAATATGGTACCAGTATATGGATTTATTTATATAATAAATATACGAGGTAAGACTGAGAAAAAGTTTCAGTTAAGAGTTTAAAATGCAGTCATTTAAATACAGTTTATGATAGTTAACAGTGTAAACATAATAATGTAGCTGCAAAGAAGGATTAGCAATACATTTCATGTGAACCTTTAGATGCATGTCCTCAGAACAAATCCCATTTTTCCCTACCTGCTTTAATGAATTTCTTGCATTATACACTTAGATAGTGAATTTTTTCAGACTGTAAGCTCCAAGGAAATAATTAATTTTTCAATTTAAAACAAGTACAGGAAAGACCAAACTGAGGTCAGGCCTTAGTTTACATAGTCCTGTGTTAAATTTCTGGAACAGAAAAGAAAAGAAAATGGGATCTCTGTGCCCAAAATTCCAAACTGCAGTGGGCCAAACTCCACTTGATTTGAAAACCAGATTCAGAGTGAGAAAAAAGATTTTAAAGGATAATTAAATTCAGTACACACAAACCACAGACAAGCCCCAAATTTACAAGAAGAAAAGGAGATGAACACACACAAAAATTTTCAAATGCCATCAAAACAGTATCTGACAGAAACCAGAACATTAGCTGGAGTCCTGACACACAGCCCAAGCAGCTTTGCTCCCAGCTGTTAGCCAGGCTGAGAGCCACATCGGTGGGAGGTGCAAGTGCTGCATGTCTGGATGGATGCGGGAGTTTGAAGTACATCAGGGACCAAATCCAGCAAAACTCCAGCACCTTGGGCTTTGCTACAAAAGCAGGTGCTGCAGTCTTTGACAGGCCTACATGACACACGTAACCTGAGCACAGCACCAGAGCACAGCTGTGCCAGTACGCACGGGGAGATAGCCAGCCACTCTGAACACGAATCAGATGTGTTTCTGTGAAACACTTTTTTGAATTACTGGCATAACCAATTTATTATTTCTGAAATACATGCAAGGACTTGAAGGTGTTGGGACACAGTGTGTAGAAGCTGTCAGCATGAGAAAATCATTCTCTTCTCCTCATGCAGGCACCTCAATGACTCTCTGCTTGCTTAGTATGGAAAGCTGTCTTCTTCTACCTAATGACAATTTCCAATTCCAACTAATGTCAATTATTAATTTAACTGCTGCACTTGAATTGTGGAGGAGACAGAGCGTGTTGAGAATATAGAGACATTATTACTGGAGAGGTCAAACTTGGGAAGTGTGTAGACTTCCTACAAGGTGCACAAGACTGTAATTGGGTCACAAATTCATGGAAACTGTTCTGCATTAGCTATTCCAGAGTAACTCACCATATTGACCGTCTACTCAGCAGTAGGTGCTTGCTTGCTCTGCTGTGTCTGACCTACATATTCTTGAAGCCTGGTCAATTTATCTACATAGACATGAGTTCAATAAATTCTACTTTTACCATTAAGCTTGGACTTGGAAAATGTCTGCCTATGACTTAACAGAAAGTCTTTGCTTAAATCTCATCAATTTCAACACCATCTTACTTTTGGCAGCCCTGGTAGCATCAATAAGTGAGCTCAATAATAACAATAATCCTTGTGATTTGAAAATGCAAACATTAGTCTCAATAGTCTCAAAACCTGGCACAAGGCCTGCGTTTGAATGAGTATGGGTGAAAGTGCCCTGAGAATGTCCTTCCTGCTCCTGTGGGTTTGGCTGCCTGGACCCTGGACCAGCTTGGGAAGAGCAGAGCTGGGTATCCTTAGAGAAAGGTGAAGACAACAGCCACAGGCCTCAGTGGGGGCGAGCCCTCCTTCCCTGGGGAGCCGCATTTCAGCGCAGGCTGTCCCGCTGGGCTGCTCCAGTGACAGCCCCAGATGCATCCCCAGCTCTGCCTGTGCACGGCCTCTGCCTTGACCTCCAGGCTGACCCCCGGCTTGGCCTCAAGCCCGGCCACCTCACCCCTGGCCTGCCTGGCCATCACAGGGCCATGGCTGACCCCGGTCACTGCTGCCAGGCCTGACCCTGACATGACTTCTCGGCTTGATCATGGCCCTGCACCGTCATTCCGGCCCTGCTCCATGACCACCACACTGTGGTGGACTCAGCTGCCCTCAGCAGGCCGGACCCCAACCCTGAGTGTGGCTCAGCCTGGCCCAGCCCTGCCACGCCACCACAGCCATTGCTAGGGCTGCCCGTCTGTGTCACCAGGGACAGGCCCTGGTGGCCAGGCCCTGCCCTGCCACCCCCGTGGGGAGCCACCAGGGCCTCAATATCCTGAAAAAAGAAGAAATACATTCAGTACCCTAGAGAGAGGCTCTTCCAAATGTTACACATCTCAAAAGGTTCTTCTTTCTGCCACCATACACAGCAAAGGAAACCCCCGGCCCTCAAACACCAAGTGCAAATCTTTAGAGGAAAAGATTGACACTGAAATTAGTTCACTATGAAAGGACAAGACCAATGAGCTGGTAGCAATGCTGGTCCAAACCCTGCTCTGTAGATATAAAACTGAAGTTATATCACAGACTTTGGTTTAGTTAGCCCAGATGGACAGAGCAAGAAACCCAAGAGAAAATGGCACACACAGTGTCTACCTGCCCCTGGCCATTTCTACTTCTCTTTCTCACTCTGTGTGAAGCCTCAGTCTGTGAGTCTAGACCCCACCACAAGATAGGACTATTAACAAACACAGTGAGGAAAAAACTTGATATGCACCTTACCAATTGCATTTGGTTGCAGTACCCCCACTCAAATAAGGGAAATCCCAAAATGGGATTCGTATGATAGTAATTGTTTACCAAACCAAGTAAAAGATTTTAAATCCTGATCTTCCCTGCCATTTATGCTTCTATTGGCACTTCTTTAGCATATTAGCCCTTCAGGGCTTCAAGGACCTATTTTTATTAGTGTTTACAAACCACTAAACACACCGGTGGCACAGTATCAGTGGCAAGTAATAATAGTATCTCCTCCACAAACAAGACACAGTAGAACACTTGCGCCCTGAAACATTCCTGGGTGGAGTATCTCTTATGAAAGAATTTCTTTATTAATGCTTTGTTCAGGGAGGGAGCTCCACTGGAACAACAGTATACCCAAGTAATGCTGTCCTGGTATCCTGTCTGCTCCCCTCACCCATGCAGCTCATGTATTTTGGAGCTGATTTTAAAAATGCTTTGTAATTATGAGGAGTTGAGCCCCAAATCTAGATCTCTAATACCCAAGAAGTTATTCTCAGTCTCCAAGAAGGTAAACATATTCACTTTTGTGAATATGACAAAATAAAGCCTGCAATGGCAGACCCCTCCAGTTGCAAGCAAGACAACATAATTGAAGCACCAAGTATGAATATGCTCAAATACATACAAAACTGAGTATGTCTGCACTTCTACAACAAATGTCTTCCCAAGAGAAGATGGTGAAAAAATATGTTTCCAACACAGGATTTATTCCCACCTTCTATTGCCAGAGCTATGAGAGCAAATGTCGGTCAAGAGAATACAGTAAGGAATTACTTGCAACAAATGAACTCAGTAAATGATCTGCCGTGAGGCAGTAAGAACAGCTCTGTGCCTGTAACAAGTAACTATGCCCAAATGATTTATTGTAGAGACTGTCTAGAACAGTCTAACGAGGGGATTCATCTTTCCCACAACACTCAAATGTTATTAATGGGTCAGGAAGAGTGGAGCACTGAGTGGTGCTGACTGTACCTCCCAATTAATTTCATATGCTTTTCATCTTCAAATTTGAGGGCAAATTAAAATAAACCTTTATTTTGCTGCCGTCTATTCTCATTGTCATCTGCAAAATAAATCTACTAAAACCTCCCCCAAAAAGCATAAACAAACCTAGGAAAGAGCAAAACAAATAAAACCAAATGGAATGAGTGCTCTCCTCTCCTAAAAGCTCCATTTCCCTTTCCTCTTTTTTACAGTTCCTGTTCACAGATAGTGGCTGATGTGCCAGATATGCTCTAGAGCTGGCAATTAATTTTTTGCCATTCTTCCAACTGAAAAAAAAGAAAAAAAATTCCTTAAATAATGCATGCATAGTTAGTTCTCAAAACCTGATCTAGAAAGTAAATTGCTGTTAGGAGAAGTAGGTTTATTTCCCCATTCTGTGGCTCAGTCTCTCAGTTGTTTTCAATATTTCATTTGAAAATGAAAATAACAGTATTTCTCTTTTTCTCAAGGATTAATAAAAATAAAACAGCACAAGACTATGGCATGCAGTCGTAATAGGAGCATTACATAAAACAGCCAAATCTCCTAAATAAAATTATTAAAGAATACAGAGCTTTCGTGCCCTTTTACATGCATTTTCTATTTATCCATAGCTCCTCTATTCTGTCTTCCAACTGTTCATTTTTTTGGACAACCTGCAACTGTACCAGCTACCTGCTCCCATGCCACATCCCCCTACCTGCTGCCTCTTTAAAGTAGCTGGCTTCATGTCTCCTGGCTCTTCTCATCTCAGCTGCTTTCTCTGGGCCTTGATGCAGTTCCAGCAGTGGAGGTGCATCCCAACACCCAGTGCTCAGACACTATGAGACATCAGAGACCCAAAGCTGACTGGAATGACACCTTCTTGGGCACTGTCTGCCTCTCCACAGTCTGCAGAGGGAGGAGCTGCCTTGGAGATAAAAGGCATTAGCTCCACCTCTGTATCCCATAGCTTCATGCCCTAATGCTGCTGAGACTTCCTACAAGGACTGCCAGTTCCTCTGCTACCTGCCAGGTTCTGAAGTGCTGTCCTGAAGAGATGGAAGGCAGTCAGCCTGTCTTCACCCTGCCCATTTGCTTCCCCAACAAAGGACAGAAAAGAGAAGCACCTACAGGTTTGTTTAGCCTTTGTGCTCTCTGTGCAAATATTAGCTGTCAGTTCTTTTTTTCGTTTCTTTCCCCAGCAGCTGCAGAACAATGTTCAAGAAGATGAGCTGAGTGCACTCCGAAGTCTCAAAACAGTAAGCCAAATAGTATCTTGAATGTTTTTATGTTGTGATTTTCAGGCCTATTTCATTACATATGGAAAGTTAATCTGAGTTACTAATAATTGTGCAAACATTCATTGCATTCTTAAGGAAACTGAATTGTTGGGGAGCCATCTGAACATGATACTGCCATGTGAACATGCTGTATTCCTCCCTGTCCTCTCCTGGGCATCTAATAGTAACTGAAATATTTGTGACAAGAAACCTCCTTCCATAAGCATCTGTAAAATCATCGGTTTCATTAACCAGGCTTATTAAATAGCATTTCATTAAATGAGTTAGAATTCTGCCTTAATACTGCAAGTACTGTTATGGCACAATTCATGTATATTGATATAAAACTGCTAAATTCCATCTCTCTTCCATGCTAACATTTATAGTAAACAAAACTTTCTTTGAATTGGTATTATGAATGAAACTGGATTGGATGAGCAAGTGTTACCCGAGTTCAAAACTAATACGTATTTTTTTCTTTTAAATTGTTAAATACGTGATTAATAAGTTTCTGAAGTATTTTCGGTGTATTTAGCAGTAAGCAGCCATATGAGTTATACCAAAGCTGACTGTTGCTGCCTCTCTGAACTTGTTTCAAGGAGGAGGAGGCAGGTACGGCTGGTTTGTGGTGGCTGCTCAAAGGTACTGCTGAGAGGAGCCACGAGAGGGCACTGGGAGAGAACAGGCCAGGACACAGCAAGAGTTCTGCTCCCTGCTCACAGCAAGAACGAATTAAGGTCCAACAGTTGATTTCTGTATGAAAGTGAAAGCTACACTGAGAGATGCCCCAGGCCAGGCTTAGAGGTGTGAAAGCTGCCAAGGGAGCTAAGAAAAGGCCAACGGTACCCAGAGAATGTGCTGGGGCATCAGCAGCTACAGGAGGGGAAGCACCGAGCAGAGCTGAGAACTACGCTATTGGAACCCTAGCTGAAAATTTCAGGTTTTATGAGCTGAGGGGTGCTGATCCTCAGGCAAGCACTGCATTTGACTTAAGGCCTTGGAATTAGCTTCCAAGATTGTGTGATAGCATGGGGGTTGTGGTTGTGTAGTTTGAGTGGTGTTGTGTGATCTCACAGAGTGTAAAACTTAGATTTAAAATTTTAGTATATAGTAGTACATGGAAGACAAGATGGAGGGCTTTGGGCACTGTCTTTGTTCTTCTTCATCTTCTTCATCTTCTTCCTTCTTCTTCGTGGGTTTGGATGGTTTTCTGTAATTGGGTGAAGAAGGTCTACATTGCAGGCCTTGGGCGGTCATTATTGGGTCAAAAGTATAAATAATATAGGTGTCACCTTGCTATTGGGTAATTATCCCATAAATAGCCTTGGAAAGAGTTAGAGGATCGCCATTTTACCCTGTTTCTCCAACTTGCTAGTTGGAGCTCACGCCTCGTGAGACTGTAAATAGGTAAGGTATAATAAACAACCAAGTCCTAACTCAATTCTATGTTTCCCGTATCTTTCATCCTGACCTCGGCAGAGATAAAGAAACTAGAACTGTAATACTACACAAATGTGCACAATTGACAACCTAACTCACACGTTCCTGCTCTACACAGAGGCTACAAAGAGAAAGGGAGATGAGAGAGGCTGCATAAAGCAAACTTTCCCCAGAAAATATCCCCATTACACACTTCATTTCACAAAGGCATGGGCTGTCTGATGAAGAGAGATCCAGTTCTAGCCCAGTGTAGGTAAGCAACAAGAAAAGAAAAAAAAGTATTTGTCAGGAAACAATTGCAAGCTCAACACATTTGAGGAAGTCACAAAAAACAAAGAGAATGTCAGAATTCATCTTCTGACTTTATTTCTTATTTCATCTCTCAAAATTAACTGGTGTTAATTTAATTTTTCCATATAACAAATGTAGCTTGTTCCTGCTTTTTGGATTCCAGAGTTATATCTGGGAATGAATTTCAATTTTTCATTGATCTTTTAAGAGACTGGCAGAGAGCTGTGTGCTTGCTTGTATGACATCAAACAGTATGGACAAGATCAGCACAGTTATTAGAACCTGACTTTGGTCTGCCAGCAAATACTTCATTCCTTCTGTCAATCCAGTCTAGATTGGCCTATACAGGAACATGCTATATTGTAAATACAGATGGTCATTGAAAACACTTTACCAATTTGTTACTGACCACTGGTTGTTATTGATTTGCTCCCTGGCCCTGCCCAGCTCCAACCAACTCTTTCCAAAACCATGCTCAAGAGCAGTTTGAAGGGCAACTCACTTCACCAACTTTGTGCAAAAAGAGTAGTCTTAATGAAATTGTTCCTTCCACTCCAGTGCCTCCTATATGCCTTGTTTGATTGACAGCATCAGTCAAATAGCTTCAAAATCACACTTTGAAAATATCCCAGTGGCAGGCTGCCAGTTCTCAGGCATTCTTTTAAAACTTTTAAAATGAAAAAAATGTCTATAAAGTTAATTATCAAAACAATAGTAATAAGAATGACAAGGAGGCAGGCATATGAGACAAAGGGGAACAAATGCAATTTTGTTTAGAGCCTCTGAAGCTCACTGTGGTGATATAGGAACTGCAAGATTTGGCCCTCCAGGGTGATCACTGTTACTACTTTGATTACAGTAGCACAGGGCAACACCACACAGACTGGAACCTGTCTGCTCCTGATGGGAGTCTTCTGGCCTGAAGAGCTTACAGCCTAAATAAGACCAGGTAGACAAGTGGAGTGAGAAAGAAAGTACTTTTATTAGGTCCAGGAGAGATTAGGAAAGTTGCCCAAGGACACATACCTTTGACAGATGCAGGGCTTAACCTAGATTTCCAGTATGGCACCTTGGTCATGAACACTTCACCTACCTTCTGCTCAACTTGTGATTACGTTTTCAGCTGAGATTTAAACAGACTACATCTCAGTAAAGCATCACCAGAAACATCCTGTTATACCATGTTTATTTTGACAGCTTTCACATAGAGAACATTTCCTATTGATGAAGTCCTAAGTGCACAGACGAAGAAACAAACACAAATTTGGGGGCAGGTGAAAGCCTCAAGCTCAAGAGCAGGCTACTGCTTCACAAGGCTCTCTAAAGCATTGGAAGTTTCAATGCATTTGCTTCAATTTTAGTCCCAAAAACTTTACAGTTTTAAACTTACAGCTCTCCAGCTATGTAATTCCCTACATCCAGCAAAATATTTCTCATTTTTGGGAGAGTAATAGTAAGACGCATGGAACAGAAATTAAGCAGAAAAAGAAAACTAATACCAAATTATGGAACAAAAAAATTGCGAAACTTAACTCAGCCCAGGTTCACATGCCACAGAAAACCAAGACGAGTTTTAGATGTAAGTCATTGTTGACACATAATATTTAACCACGCTCATCATAAAATCCACTTTACTGAAATAAAAAATACACAGTACAAAAATCCACTTGACGCAAATGTTACTCATTAACATTCCTTCTATATCTTACACGAAAGCATTACTTGTGAAAAGCGCCCACTTGCAAATCTGAGAGGACACTGCCTCTCACTTCACAATGTACCAAAGGTCATACCTGCGGGAAGAAATGATAACCTTTATAAACGGTTCATTTTCCAGCATAACTTCTATTAATTTATCGACTTTTGCTTTCACTATCAACACAAACAGCTTTGATGATTGCACAAAGCGGAAATATGAGCTAGAAGCAAGGTCGAGGTGTCCTATTCTTGATAAGGCAGAGAGAATTCAATTAAGCCACTTTCAAGAGTCTTGTGAACTACCTTTCACGCAGGTGAGTGCCTGGCTTTGTTTCTAAAAGCTGCCAGGATCGACACAAAAGCCGCAGAGCCGCCACGTTTCCCTGCAAGGTCCGGCACAACTTCCCCGTCGCCGCGGTCTCCCGGGTACCGGTGTTTAGCCCACACCCCATGCCAGCGGCACGGTGAAGCACAGAAGCGGCCTCCTCCTCCTCCCCGGGGAAGGAGAGGTGCCACGGGGAGCCGCAGCCGTGACTCAGAGCCGTCTCTGTCACAACACGCGTTTCCCAAACGTCCCGATGCTTCAGATGCCCGGCCGGACGGCTCCGGCGGCAGCCGGCGCTGGCGGGAGGCACTGGCGGGAGGCGCTGGCGCTCCCCGGTGGAGCGGCAGGACCCCCGGGAGCTGAGCTCTCCCCGCGCAGCACCGCAGCCCCACGCCGCCTCGGCCGGCGCAGACCCTTCCCCGCGGGGCGCCCGCCCGCCACCTCCGTTCCCTCTCTCCACCCCCGCTCCCGCTCTCCCCGTCGGGACGAGCGTCTCCCCGCGCCGCCGGGCTGCGGCCGTGCGCCCCCGCAAACGCCGTTCCGTGCGCTCCACCTCCGCGCGGGCGCGGCGGGCACCGACCGGACGGGGGTGAAATTCGGTACCTGACTCTGTCCTTCTCTGCCCGCCGGAGCTCCGCGTCCCTCTGCAGCACCTGGAAAATCGCCCTGGCTTCCTCCTCGTTCAGAAAACTGAGATCTGGCCCCCGGGGCGCTGCGGTCATGGCTTGGCTTATCGGCGGGCGGGCGGGCGGAGGCAGGCGGGCAGCGCTGACCCCCGCGGAGCGTGCAGCCACACCGGCATGGCCGAACGCCGGGCGGACCGCGCACGTCCCTGAACGGCGACAGCCGCAGCGGGCACCGCTGGGAACCACCCTGGCGGGGCCGGGTGACTCGCTGCGGAGCGATCGCGGCGCAGCCTGGCGGGGCGCGGCGGGGCGGGGCAGGGCAGGGCAGGGAGGAGAGGGGAGGCGGCACCGCCGTCGGGGCCGGAGCCGGAGCCGGAACCGGAGTTGGTGTTGGAGTAGCCTCTCGCCCCGTGCTGGTGTCCCGCCGCGAGCGGCCCGCGGTGGAGTCGGGCGATGCGCTGAGCGCTCGCCGCCGTGTTTGCTTTGGCGCTGCCCGGGGAGCACACGCCCGCACGGGGCGGGGGCCGCTGCTGTTCCCCTATGGCGCTGACGGCGCTGTTCCCGCCGGGCAAGCCCCGCCACGTCTCTGCCCGGTTCCCCGCGGCACCCGAGTGGGGCCCCGCCGCTCCGCCCTCGGCCCCCGGCAGCCCCTCCGTGGGGCACGCCGCGTCCCGCCGCTGCAGGAGGACGTGCCCGTAGTTTTACGGAGTGGATGCAAAGCGACATCTCTTCCAAGAGGGAACAACGGGACGGTGATTCTTATTTACTCTCCTTTAAGGGTTTCTTGAAGAAATAGTAGAGAACAATACTTGTGCTTGACCTGGGAGCTATAATCACATCTCAGAAGTAATTTCATCCTAATTCCATTCTAACAGCTGTAATGCAACTCAGCTCTGTCTTGGTGGGAGCACCACGAATTGCTGTGTCTCTCCAATGTATGTGTCTGACTAGTTTGTTGTATTCGTTAAAACTTTGTAAAATGTCCTTTGAAATTTTGTCAAAGAAGAGCTTTATTCAGGGCTGAACTGCAGATGAAGAAGGATAATTATGGTGAATTATTTCAGGCTGAGAAAGTTGGCGCTCTCCAGCCTGGAAGAGAAGATTTGTTGTGGAGACCTTGTAACAACCGTTCAATATATGAAGGGGCCCTACAGAGAAGCCAGAGAGGGACTCTTCCTTAGGAACTGTGGTGGTGGGCCAAGGAGTAATAGGTACAGACTGAAAGAGGTGAAATTTATCTTAGATATTAGGAAGAAATTTTGCTGTGAGAGTGGTGAGGTACTGGAACAGGTTGCTCAGGGTGGTTGTGGATGCCTCAGTCCTGGCAGTGTTCAAGGCCAGGTTGGACAAGGCCTTGAGCAACCTTGTCTAGTGGGAAGTGTCCCTGCCCATGGCTGGGGTGGGTAGAGACTAGATGATCTTTAAGGCCCCTTGCAAACCCTTAATATACTCTGATTCTATGAAAGAAAATACAATTTTTATTATGGCAAAGCAGGTCAGTGGAAGAAGGCAGGGCAGGGTGCAGCAGGAGCTGGGCTGTGATGCACGCAGCCACCTTCCCACTCTGCAGCAGGCTGACGTGGGGCTGCGGGAGAATGTTTCCCCACTAGGGAGCTGAGTGGTGCAAGTGGAAATAAGGGCCTTAGAGCACAGCAAGAATAATAGGTTGCAGGACGTTCCTTGTTTTGGCAGAGCTTCTGGCATAATTTGTCTGACCCAAAGAGAAACTTACCTGACTCCTGGCAACCAAACAACAAAAGCAAGGCTCTGAGACAATTGATGAAAATGTAAGAAAGCAAACTATGAAGAATTACAATTTGGAGAGTGTGTGTCTCCAAAAGAGAAAAGACAGTGAATTTTTCATAGTGTATGGGAGACGCTTCTGGGCAAAGTCCAAGCATGTCTAAGTTGTTTCTAAAGATGCAAGAGCCACAGGTGTCCCTGGTGCTCTAGGAGAACTTCCCTCTAAAAGTCCTGTCCTTCCCATTCTGTTGCATTGAGCATAACAGAGTTTCACCAGCAGAATCTGAGCGTACGGAGTTCTCCCGGGGACTCTCGCAGGAAGTGAATTAGACATCACTCTCCCTTTCTAACTGGCACCTGCAGGATATGGGAAGCAGTTGCTCACTGTGCTTCTGCATCAAGCTGGATCACTCCAAGAGCTAGGGCAGAACATGGTAACATTTTTTTCTGTACATCCATTTCGAGGAAGCTCATCAATGCCCACACCTGCCTTAAAAACAATGTTTCATCTTATTGGCGAGTTGTGGTCTTTAAACTTCTTGTGCAAACTTAGCAGATGTCCCTGCTCCTTGCAGGAGGCTGGACTAGACCTTTAAAAGTTCCTTCCAAAGCAAACCATTCTGTGATTTTATGGTGAAAAATAAATACATACATACAGAATATATAGGAAGGCTGTGCACTTTCTTATGGTTTTGCAAAAAAAGTTATGTATTACAGTTCTTACAAATAAAGGGTGACATTTCCCCACAAATTTGGTGACTATCTATAATTGTATCTATCCTGCATGTAAGTCAAGAATGGACTTGTATTTCTAAGTTTCTGTCATTCTTTTTCTTCACTTCTAGAAATCAGATTAATTGGTGCATTTTTCTTCCCATATTTTTAGTGCAGAGGGAAACAGGGACAAGATGTTAATTTAATGTATAAGCAATGTATGCTCTTTCAGGTAATAAGAGAGAAATGGTTTTTGTTGTGTACAAAGCAATGGAATTTTTTAGAAGAGTGACAAGTACATACACTAATGGCTTTAGAGGGATGCTACAAGACTTCACAATGATAATTATTTCAATGGCTTTTATCCAGAATATTTAGAGATTTGGGCATAACCATTTGTATAATAAGAAGACCTTCATTTTACACAGCATCTGTGGTATGTCACATAAGCATTACAAAATGTGTGTTGGACCAGGACTAGAAACAGCTCCTATCTATTGAGTCTTTTACCAGAAATTAATTTAGTGAAAAATAACCACTTTTCCAAATGTCTTTTCATTACTCCACCTCACTTACAATGTATGTATTTTCCATATATGGGTCATGATGGCAAGAAAACACTGCCCATATTCCAGTATTTAGAGTCTATAGCACCTTATGTGCTTTGATTGCTGCTCCATAAACCTAAGATAAGATACATGCTTTAAATTTTTTCCATGGTTTTTGAGCTAATAGCTGTTCCAGGAAGATATAGAAGTGTTTCCTGTAAATAAGTAGTGTCTTCCAGCCTGAAACAGAGGGCCAAAATAGCATATGAGAGGCTGCAGACATGAGATATCATTAGTAATGTTAATTGCCAATGCCACTAAAGAGGATGCTGACACACATACTTTAATTATAGGGCAAATTCTTCAAAAATTGCATTTCACAAATACTGCTGTACTAGTGGGTGTTGCTAACTCCACTTATTCTCAGTGGAGAAATTCAAAGTGTAGGGTTCTGGAAAGCCAGAAGGATTGATTCTGTTGGTCTGTACCTAGGGAATTGAGAGGAATGTGCAGAATGGTTGGTTAAATCTTGTAGCAATTGGCCTTGAGGCTTGTATCAGCCTTGAGGCTTGAAAGAACTGTAAGGTCTTGTCTGTTCCTGTTGCACTAATTACTGTCTAAATTGTCAGCCAAATTAGTGAAGGCTGGTTTAATTAACTCCCTGCATTAAGTGAGAATGGCTTCATGACCATACAAAGAATAAATATGAAGCGTCTTTAATTTAAAATGTACTGAATCTGCTTATTGTTTTTGAAATAAGTATTTCTAACACTAGTCTAGGTGAAAAATACTTGAATCATACTACTCGGAAGGACGAAAGCAGTGCCTCTCCTCTGTTTATCAAGCCCATTGTTTATACCTCTGTTTATTCTAATAGTCATTATTTACTGATGTGTGATAACATCTGGAGATCCATCTGAGTTTCAGAGACATGGGGGCTTGCAGTGTATGGTTCCCACTGCCACAGCTCAGCATCTCTACTGAGCAGTGGGTGTCCTTCAGGATCATTCACTGGGCCCTCAACTCCCGCTTCAAAAGAGCTTTGGACTTTCATTTAGACATTTCAGTTGTGAAGTGGTGTACTTTCAAGATTGCCTGGACATCAACACCCAAATGCTTTTGTTTTTGTAACTTGTTGTGTGCTACACAGCCTCTTGTGAGGCAAGGAGGAAGCCAAGACCAGGCTGAGCAGGCTGCGGCACACAGACCATCACTGAGCACCCTGTAAACGCCATAGGCAGCAGATCTCCTCCCACAGGGACAGCCAGTCCCCAAGGTACACTGTGTTCCCAAGTCACGTCTTGCAGCCTGTGTGGCTGCAGACTGCTCCTTTTCTCAATCTCTTCCAGCACTTCCTCTTGCTGAGTCTGTCATTCACCTGCTTCTTTTTTCCTCCCCATCCCTGGAGTGTGGGCTGCTCCCTTCCCCCACTTTTAAACTCTGTTCTGCCCACACAGCACATTTCCTCACCTTACAAGTACTGCTTGCTGCTGCTGCTCCAAGGCCTTCCTACCCCATACATTGTCAGTATGGACTCCTCAATTCACTTCCTGTGAATAGGATAGTCTCTGCTGAAATAGACTTGCTGATCCCTTAGAATGACATAAGGACATCATAGCAAAATATGATCTGGTTTTTGCTTACCAGAAGGAAGGCAAGAGCGATGTCCCAAAAGCATGTTAGCATTGCATAGCAGCAAGGAAGGGTGGTCATGAGAAAGGTCTCTGAATTGGTGGCTGCAGTCTGACCCTGGCACTTCATGACACTACCCTCTGTGTATTTGGTGTTGCTTTGGAAAATGAATCCATGACACTCCTTTGTTTTGCTTTTTCCTTATGACTGTCTGTCCTTCTTCCTCCCTTATTTTTAGGATTCAGTCAATCACTAATTTTTTTTGTAATACTCACTGGGACTGCACTTTCTCTGGACTGGAGAGAAGAGAATTTTGAGTAGGATCCCTCACAGAGAAAGACAGATTGGGCTTGTAGGGTGTTGCTGCAAAGGGCTGTGGCCCGGAGAGGCATATGAAGCAGATCGTTACCTTTAGAGCTCTGGAGTATAAAATCACTGCTTGGAATGGGAGGGCAAACATGTTTAGTTGAAATTATGCAGGGTTTCTGCTTTATTATAGGTCTGATGTCTTGACTGTCAGAGCCATAGGTTGGCTAGTACTGCTAGTACTGCATATAACATCTACTCTCTTGGCAGAAACTAGGCAACCTTCTCTTCCTCCTTAACTAATATGGGCATAAACATAATCACCAGAGGCCAATACCTGGGACATGGCACAATTATACATTTAATATATTTAGGTCATATGCCAATGCACGCAACCTATTAAGACAGGCTTGAGTAAAGGTACAAAGAACCAGGCATGACTAAACAATAAGGAAGAGATATCATCAGAAGCAAGAAGGCAAACTTTAAAACACTGTAGTCATGTCCAAATGAGGAAAATAGAAAAATTCATAAATCCTGGATGATAACATATTAACAAAAGGAAAAAAAAATAGCTGGGAGGAACAACTTGCTGAAGATCTCTAAACGAGGACTATAACCTTCTTCAGCACACCAATAAGCTCATCAGAGTCTGTAAGGCTGATCAACAACTACTATACAGAAGAAGCACTATGGAAGACTCAGTATGACTTCTAAAAAAAACCCTCCTACTTGACAGTGCTCTTTTTGAAGGATGGCAGCAAGTATTTGGACAAAGCCATGCTGATGTAATCTGCTTGTCTTTTTGAAGACATTTCATAGTACAATCAACAGCTTCCAAAGAAACTTAGTTGTTATGAGATTAAATAAAAAGTCATTTTATGGGTCAGTAACAGGTTACAACTTGGGAAATAGAGGGTAAGAGGACTGGTTACTTATTATAGTGGAAGGTCAGTGGTAACAACTGGTCACAACCACTGGTAACCACTGATTTTCCCAAAGCTCTGTGCACACTCTTAGGTGACCTGGAAAAGAAATAAGCAGTGAGGTGAGCAAGTTTGCTGGTGTGGTGGGAAAGCTTGTGGGACAAAGACATTCAGGGTAATAAGGACAAAGGCATACTGTGAGGGATCACAAGAGGCTTTTGTAAGACAGAATTACTAGGAAATACAGTGGAAAAAAACCCTGGCTTCACATACAAGCAGCTTTCACCAGTAACAATGGACTCTGAGCTGACTATTATCATTTGGATTCAAAGTCTTTATGGTATGCAAAACTTGTGAAAACATCAGAAAAGGAACCCAAATATTGGAATTTATTAGAAAAGGAAAAATCTCCATAGTTTTCTTACAGCATATATGAATACGGAATTCTGTATGGAATATAGATTATATTTCATATTCCTATATCATATTAACATAGATTTCTGCATATATATTCTGATTATAAATTCATATATATTCTCCATACAAATGAGGGAATTAGAATAGGGAGTTCTATATATTCTATATTTCTATGTGTTATAGAAATGGTGGAAAGGAACTTGGTGTTTCTTCAAGTACAAGAATGACAGGCCATCATTCTGGATTCCAAACCCATGGATGTTATCAGGAATATGTGTTTCATGTGGCTGTGGAGGGCTCCTTGTCTTAGATAAGAAGTTCCTAAGGATTGTTGTTTGTTGGAGTGGTTGTCCTCAAATAGTTTTTGGATATTTACTGCTAGGAGTTGTAACCTTAGGAGCCAACAGATCCCCTCTAGATACCAAACTGTTCTTTGTCAGAGTCTTAAAAATTTTGCAGTTCACCAGCAGCAGCTAAAAGAGGGGTGTCAGAATTGAAGCAGAGTGGTGACAAGATATGAGGGCATACAGATAGATAGATGAGGCTGCTCTGTATGATGGGACAACTTTATAGGATTGGGAGTTGACCAGTTCAAATGACCTGTGCATTTTTGCATCCAAACTACTTTCAGGAATTAAATTCAAACTCAAAACTTCTCTAGTTGTATCTTAATTTCTTATCAAGCCAGCTTTCATGCTTTTGCTAGATTCAGGTTTATGTGAACCAGCACCTGAGAAACATAGGCAAGGCATGCAAATTCAAGTAAAATCTCATATGACAGTGAAGACATACTCAAATGTCCCTGTGCTTCCCTCTGCATGTGGTCTTACATAAAAGCTAGCCCGAATCTGGCTGCTGCATCTGACCTGGTTTTGGCTGGGATAGATAGATAGATAGATAGATAGATAGATAGATAGATAGATAGATAGATAGATAGATAAATAGATAATTTTCTTCTTAGTAGCTGGTATCTTCTTGTGCTTTGGATTTAGTATGGTAACATATTGATGTCTTTAGGTTTCTAACTAGTGTTTCTACCAAGTCAAGGGCTTTTCTGCTTTTCAGCGTCTCATGCTTTGCCAGCAATAAGACTGGAGGGGCAGAAGAGGTTGGGAGGAAACAGAACCAGGGCAGCTGACCCTAAAGACTAAAGGGATATTCAGTACCACATGACATCATGCTGTATATAAATTAGGGCAAAAGCTGGCCAGGGGCTGCTCTTGGGAAATGGCTGGGCATCACCTGGCAACTGGTGAGCAGCTGCATTGTGTATCACTTGTTTTGTATATTCTAATTCCTAGTATTATGGTAATTAACACTATTATTATTTACTTCCTCTTCTGTCCCATTAAACTGTTTTTATCTCAACCCACAAGTTTTCTCACTTTTACTCTTCTGATTCTGTGCCTCTGGGATTCAGCTTACTTGCTGGATGGGGTTAAAGCAGGACATCATGCCATCTATAGTCCCTGGAACTGCTATAGTTTTGTAGGGTGATATATTTGTTTTTTCACAAAAAAACCTCAAAACCCTAATACAATTTTAGAGCAACCAGCATGGTTTTACCACAGATACCTGGCTGCCTTCAATGATGACTGCTTTGGGGATGAAAGGCAAGCAATTTATATTGGCTATTTTGACTTTAGCAAGACTCTCAAGACCATGTTTGGTTGTATCTTTGTAACCATGTTTGAGAGATATGGACAGGATGGATTGTCTACGAGGCTGACAAAACATCTGATTGGACCATCAGGCTCAAAGAGTGCTGGTTAATAGCTGAAATTCTAACTGGTAGCCAGGTAGGAGTGGTATTCTTCTGCATTAGATTGTGACCCTGGTGGTATTTAACTTCTTCACTAATGACCTGAAGGATGAAATGGAATGCATCCTCATTAGCAGGTGACATTAAATGGTGAGGAAAAGATAGCATGCTGGAGGGCAGGGCAGTTATTCAGGGGGATCTCAACACACTAGAGAAATAGCCTGACAGAAACTTCCTGATGTTCAAAAAGGCAAATTTAAAAAACCAACCAACCAGCCAAAAAAGGCAAGTAAAGCCTCATCTAAAGCTCTATGATACAACACCACTGTACAATTTGACAAGCTGGAACAGAGACTTTCAGGAAAGGACCTGGGGGTCATGGTGAACAACCTAAACGTGAGCCAGCAATGTTCCCTTGCAGCATCAAAGCCTAACTGCATGCTGGGCTGCATTATTCAGAGTGTAGCCAGCAGGCCAGGGAAAGTGACTTCCTTGTGAACTCAAGAGGCTGCATCGGGAATGTTGTGTCCAGTTTTGGACTCCCAAATACAAGAAACATTAGCATATGGGGACAAATCCAGTAGAGGAGCATAAAGCTGACCAAAGGGCTGTAGCCTGTGACACATGAGTTGAGGTGAGGTAAATGGGTTTGTTCAGTATGAAGAAAAGGTTAAGAAAATTTACTCGTGTACAACTTTTTAGTGGATAGTTACAGGTCTCCTTGGAGGTCCAACACAAAAGGACAAGTAACAATGGATATAAGTTCCATGAAAAAAATCTAATTCAGCCTTACTAAAAAAAATCCTGGATTTATTTGGGTTGAACAGGACTTTTAAAGATCATTTAGTCCATCTCCCCCAGCCATGGGCAGGGACATTATTATTCACTAAATCAAGTTGCTCAAAACCTCACCCTGCCTGACCTTGAACACTTCCAATGGTGGAATCATGGCTGATCAACCCTATAACAGGTTGTCTAGGAAAGTTGCAGATGTGTAAAACTGGGGAAGGCACTGAGCATCTAACATCAGAGTTAGCCCGGCTTTGGGAGGGGTTTCAACCTGACAAGACCCCAGAGTCCATTGAGATTACTTTATGCTTCTGAGATTCCAAGTGATCTATAGCATATATGTCACATTTAACTCCTCAAAACAAAAATTATCAGAGCCAGAAAATGCTTCTTCGTACTGACAGCAAGATGTAAATGTAACCGTTGTGAGGAAGTTTGTTTCATCGTATATATCAGGTCATCTTTTACTAGAGACTAATAAGCAGATTATTAGAGAGAGTCATTACCAGCAAGCATGATTAGTGTCCTTAGAATTTAATGATTTCCAGCGCTGGGTGGAGAAGAAAGGTAATAAATTTTACAAAAAATATTACTTCAATTTTCATTTAAAATTTCAAGAAAGTAAAATAAATGAAACACAATAAAAAAGTCTCACAATCTATAATAAAGTTTTATAACAGAAAATCTTAATGATATCTTTAGTAAAATTGTTTCTGAGCTAAAACCGTATCATACTCTGTTTAAACACTGAAACAAGTACAATAATTAATGCTCCAGAGAAAACTGTGCTCTGTCTTTATTTACATGCTCTGTCTTGGAGAACAAGGGACATCAACTATGATATGGCTAAATCAAAATGCCTCTGTGAATATGCCAGGGGAAATGAATATAAATTTTGCCATGAAAGTGCCTTTCATTCCAGCAAAGCAGCAGATTGTCTTGAACTTAATTATATCACAGATAATTCTATGATCATTTTTAGCTCTTAACTCCAAGAGAATTTATTGCAAGAGAATCACAAGAATAAGAATATCACAAGAATAAAATCCTTCCTTTATTGTGTTTGCATAAATACCCCTAACAGTGGAGGGGAAGGAGTAGCCCATTCACATCTTTCTTTTAAATAAGAGTTACTTGTGACGTTGGTCAGCTACAAATATAGCAGATCAGAAGAACAAAGAGTATTATTGAGTAAAAAACATTTTGCCTTTGTGTGTAGCAATCAAGTTCCATCTGAAAGATCAGGTAAAATACACATTTATGCTTCAGTTCTACTGCCTAGCTTATCTTCATCTACATACACTGATGATGAGTCTAAATACCTTTATCTGCCAAAGAAAGTAATCATTTTACTAAATGTAAACACTTGTGCTACAGACAGCTCCCTTTAAATGAATTAGCCTAATTACTTTTATTTTCAATTAAGACCAAATGGTTATAGTACAAAATTTATCTCATTCTAAAGTAGACATTTAAATAGGCCAGGTGAATCATGCCTTAAAAGAGGCTGTCTCTCTCCATTGAGTATAAAGGGAGTCTGGCATGACTAGCTCCAAATTGTAAACTGTATACATCTAAAGTTAGGTGAGAGGAATCTCATCCCACCTGTCTGTGCACCTAATAAAAGAAGAATACCAATACAGTATAAAATTAAACAAACTGTCCTCAGGCTTTCAAATAAGTTGTTTTAATCTTGAAGCAATCTGGCTCTTAATTCAGGGTTTGATTTAACTCCCACTGAAGTCCATAGCTGTAAGTTTTAAGGGGAATTTAATGAATCTTGTCAATTACTGCTGTTCACTCTTTAATCAAGTATACTTAATTAAATTCAAGGAGAAAGGGATACCCAATGCTTAATGAGAAATGATATTCTATAAGTACAAGTTATATTTTGAACAGGATTTTTTTGTAAATTTTTTTCCCCTTCCATCTTATAAATTAAATATGTAAGCAGTATAGATAAATCCTTAGTGATAACTGTCTTTAATAATTCTAGTTCAAGTAACATCAAGAAATACATATGTTTTTCCCTTCCACTGGATTATTAGCTCTTTAATTAATACCTGGAATATATTAAATGAAGTCCAGCAAGTTGTTATTGCTCTGTTTAAGTGACACCTCTGAAACTCATTTTGCATTGTCACTTTTGCAGAGCTCCTCAGTGCTGGACCCCAGATAACAAGTGACACAGGGGCCTTTGCTGGGAAAGATGAAGCCAGAAGATTTGTATTCTCTTTTCTCCTTGATGAATTCATGCTAAATACCTAACTGGCTTCACAGTTCATTGATTTGATGTGCAAGTGGTACAGAGGTCTTGAAGAGGGAGAGAGAGGTAACTCTGTAAGAGGAAGGAACTAGCACCTGAGTAAGATTTACAAACCCTGGAGTTAAATGCTACACATCTATTATCTAATTCAGTTTCTATTTCTACCTGTAAATCTGCTTCAGAGTAACACATGTTTGAGAAGACAGAACATTACCAGGAGCTGCAAGAGGAAGAGGAGGCTGCCTTGCTTTGCCTCTTTGCTGAGAGCTGTGTGTTACAAGTTCCCCACACAACCCTTGTTTGGCAACCCTGATGCAAAGGCAAAAGAGTTCAGCTTGGAAGGATTTTAAACATTTTAAAAACTGATGTAGCAACTCTGAATATTAATAACAGGATTAAATTAAAAGAAATGGATCAGTGCAGAGGGGCTCTCTGCAAAGCCCCTCTGAAAGCAAAGGACTTTCTCCAGTGCACCTGGCAGTAAATGAAGAGGACTTAAGTAGGTGGGAAAATAGAAGCAACTTCAATACATGAGAAACAATGATGCAAAATTGAATGCATTTTCTTTTATTTAGCCTACCCCATTCTTGTGGTATGAGATTTTCTGCTAAACAAGCAGCTCTGCTGTAAACTAGGCCACTGTTCCATTCCTAGCTTTCATCCACAGAACATCCTGGCTACCTTTATTGTGGCACCTAATCCAGCCACTTATGAATAGTTGGTCTGTGTAAGCCTGTAAGGGAAAACTGAGCGCTCTGCAGAGCTCTTTAGTGGGGAGCACTGGAGATGATAGCTTGTAATGTTAGCAGGGTAACTTCAGCCCCTTTGGTACTCTCCTTCTGGGTAAATCTGTGCTTCAATTGTTCTAATTGTGTCAACCTGTATTTAAAAACACTTGGAGTAGACTAAGTAAAACCCTGGGTTGTGAAGGGATGCAGAATTAGGAAGATTTTCCTTTTCCAATGGAAGTAACTACATTGGCAGTTTTCTTGCGAATTATCACTTTTTAAATGGACCATACAGACTTTGTATTTCATACTGAAAAGTATGTGAAGTTTCTGTGCATTAAAAAGTGACTGTGCTATGAAATCCATTACTTATTTTTTCATGAGGAATAATGAAAAACTGAGAAATTGTATCAATACTCCACAGGGAAGGAATTAAGAGGCTACACACACGCGCACACACACACACACATACATATAAACTATAGTTTTATTCAAGTATATAGTCAAGTTATCACAATATAACTGCAGCATTTTCTGGTATTTTTTTGGTACAGTGACCAGTGACATGCTGAAAAATTAATATATGTTCTCATTTTCCTGTAATACCATCTATAAATTTTGCCTTATACTGGTCTATTTCATCAGATGAAAGAATCACACAAGTTTTATAACACTATAAAGACAGGATAAGTCTGATTTCTTTAATTACTAGCCCAAAAATGCTAGCAAAAGTAATTTTGATGGCACAACAGATGTCAAAGTAACTTAATCAGTTTTAACTTGTTTCATTTACAAGCTTGCAAGATCTACATAGAAACTTCTTTCTTAAAAGCAAAAGAAAAATACAGAATCAAGATGGCACAGCCTTAGTAATGGCTTGGCTTTCAAGGCAAAGGGATTTATGAGGTGTACATGTTCAGTAAACAATCCCATTTATGTACTCATCTGGGGTTGATGGTGGAAGTGTTGCCACAGGGTTGGCATGGCAACAGACATTATCAAATCCGTGGAATTGCACAATAATGATTTTGAGCCATATATAGAATGGAAATGCTATCTGCTCTCATGGGCTAATTTGCAATGACTTGCCTACCCTGCAGGCTCTTGTATACCAGACCCATTGCAGTTTAGAGATCCTTATATAGTGGTGCTAATCTTCTATTGGTTAATGATTCTCAGTCATTCTCTTCTCTTGAGTTGTGGGCTTTGGGAGTCAATGGGCCCTGAGTCGTGGTCAGTCTCCCACTACCAGAATTACCTTTCCCCAGCTGAGGCTGATTCGGCACAGTTGCTGAGCTGGCTTTATTAATTTTTTTCCTTATCTTGTCCATTCTGGCAAATTTTCTGGTGGCCCACAGGTTCTGCATTCTTTGTGTCCTCTATCAATAGTACACTCTTCTTCCCATGTTTTAGTAACCTCTCCCTGGATCTGAGATCACTGAAGCTTGTCAAGCCCTAAACCTCAACAATGCAGTCCTACTGACAACTAATTTGTCCTTCTAACACCCAGACATCCCTTAGAGCTTGTTAGCTCCCATCTGTTTCATGGATTAAATTTCCTTTCTTGTTGATTAAGCTTAAAATTACACAAAGATCAAACATCAAAGAACATACTTTCTTAAGACAATTTTATATATGCCACATTTTGCAACACTGGTACACCTGACAGCTTATTTTGGGGATCAGGATTTGCTGCCCCAGGAAATAGAAAATGGCACTTATAGCATTGACTATCATAATCTGGCAGAATGGACTATCTCAGTGCTTTAGCCCATTGAAAAGTGACATGTTGCATTACCTGGGTGACACACTATTACTCAACAACAGCAGCAGCTGCTAGCAGCTGGGCAAGTGATTAATATGGAGGCAGTTAGGAGCTGCCTATCACACTTAACTTCTCTCCCCTGTATGGACAACCTCCTCTAATAGTATCCACATTTTGTGTGATCTTAAATTTCACGATCTTGTTAGTGTCCAGGGGATGGGGATAAGAAGATTGGTAAAGTAAAAGCAGACACTTTCTAAGGAGGAGCTGAGTCCTGCTACCCAGAACAGCAAAATATTTTCCTCTCTCCTTAATTTCCTTGGCACTGTGATGCTTGGTAGAAGATGCTGAAAAAGGAGGAAGAAATAATTATTTGCCTTTGAAATTGATCCATGTCATGCATGATTAAGTCAGAGTACCAGAAATACATTTTCATTCAAACACCTCTTCATTCAAGGTGAGAAGCAAAACCAGTTCTTCCTCCATGTCCTGATGGGGACACGTGTACCTGTTTTCCATCAGCCCTGATGGCAAAGAACAGATCTGTATTAATTCAGGACAACAAAAAGGCTTTGTCAGCCAAGGCAAAAATAGTTTGTGTGCTGTAGTGGCTGACCTTGAGCCTAGACCTAGTCCCTTGCTCACTTCTCCCAAGAGGAATGGGGGAGAGACTTGAAAGTGCAAAACCTGAAAACTTGGATTGAGGTAAAGAGTTTAATAGGAGAAGAAAAGCTTTGTGGAAGCAAAGAAGAATAAGGAATTAAATCACTATTTCTCGTTGGCAGAAGGTGTCCAGCTACTTCCTAGGAAGCAGGACCTCACCACACATAACAGTTACTTGTGATGACAAATGCTTTAACCAAAAACATCTCTCCCACTGATTTCATAGTTGACCACGATGCTCTATGGCATAGAAAATCCCTTCAGTCAGTCTGGGTCATCTGTCCTGGTTGTGTCCCATCCCAGCCTCCTGTGTACTCCCAGATTATTTGCTGGTGGGGCAGAATAGAGGCATTAAAAAAAAAAAAAAAAAAAGTCCTCGGGGCTGTACAAACACTGATCAGCAACATCCAAAACTCTGGTGAGTTACTAACACTGTCTCAGTCCCAAACAGGAAACACAGTAGGCTTTGAAGAAAGTTAACTCCATTCCAGCCAGACCCAGTGCAAGGGCTGAGCATGTTCTACTGCTGCAAGAGCAGCTGTTGTGAGAGGAGCCCCTGTGCCAGCATGCATACCTGTGGAGGAGTCTGATATGTCTGGGGATGGTGTATCACTGTAAACCTGCAAATCAATTAAAAATCCGTAACTTGTTGATGTCTGATTGATGCAGCCCATGTTCTCTCCTTGTCTCAAGCAGAGTGAGTTATAAATGTATCTGTGTATCTGTTTCGTTTGCGTTAAAAATTCAGCGATCAAGCATTGGTGCATCAAACCTTGATGGACCTAAGCTGTGTTCCCTCCTGGGAAAATGCATCGAGGAAGTCAGCAGGGAAGCACAGCGCCAAGGGTGTGTGGAGGAGGCCAGTCCTGGGCATGGCTTCCCAGGCAGGGCTGGCAGAGGTGGTGTGGCCAGGAGCAGGAGTGGCTCCCCAGCAGGGGTGTAGAGGGGGGTGCGGCCCCTGGCATGGCTCCAGAGGTGAGGTAGGCAGGAACACAGGAGGTCCAGGGTGGGGTGGAAGAGCAGCATGTGTGCTGGCAAAATGCCCAGGTCCTGGCTCCATGCCCAGAAAATGACAAAAGAGGGAACCAGGAAAGGAACTACCAAATGACCTTCCTGCCTGGGAAACCTAATTAGGGCTCCAGCGTGGGCTGTGGTGATACCTTGCTGGTGTGAGGTGAAGGTGAGTGAGGGCCGAGGGTGGAACAAAACAGGCTATGAGAAGGCAAATGTGTGGAGAGATTGAGTAAGAGATTAGGAAGATGACAACTAAGTGTAGTCTGATGTTAAAGCAAAATTTTAAATTGGAACTTGCAGCATCCAGACCTGATAATCACTGGCATCAGTGACTAGGAGGGAGAGTCAAAGAAACTGACAAAAAGGATGAGACAGCTGCAGATATCACACACAGAGAGGCAATGCCTAATGTGACAAAGCCTGCTAGTGCGTGGTTGACCCAGCAATGTACTTGGAATAACTTTGAACTGGGAAAATGCTTTTGACTAGGTAATTGATTTGTGTTATGAAGGTAAAGTATTGACCTAGTGCAAGGCTTCAGCTCCACTCTAGTGGATGATCAGTGAGAGTGACTCTTAGAATAGGGAGGGGGAATTGATTTGGTTGCATGAGAATCACACAGCATAGGTGTACGAAAGCAATGTGGAGATTAGAAGGAGCACTGGAGACCTCTAGAACTGTGATCTGAAGGGGAACCCAAAAGGAAGAGCAAGTCTTTGTCACTGGCTTACAGCTCACTTCAAATCTTTTACTGGATTTTTAATTAATTTTACTTAATGACATATAATTCTCTGTTATTGCTCTCTTAGAATGACATATTTCTCATTTAACAAAAAATACTAAACTTCAAATTGTTTTCATGCCTATATTCCACTACAAGAATACACCAGTAAAATCTATACTTATAATTCAACATGGATCAAAAATTTTGAACTCAGACCTATCTGGGAAAATAGTTTAGGCTTCTGAATGTGGTAGTTACCCTCCTGCCGTTGTGTATTATTATTGTATTTAAGAAACAGGATTTTGGGTAGATGATTTGCACGACCAGGATATGCAGAGATAAAGCAGGTGTTTTCCTTCCAGTGAAAATGATCCAACAAAATAGTCCTGAATACGCTCTAACTGCCTGAGTTAAGGGTAAAAGCAGTTTATGTATACTGAGGTATTTGCAAACCAACTGAGTAGCTTGTTAAATGGAGATCTACTTAACCATATGCTTATTATCAATAATTTGTTAGTAACTTTATGAAAGAAGATCTTGTTCTGGTGCAAAGTTACTGTCAATTGCAAGCATTGTTAATAACAATACCACTGTATTATATTCATGTGGTGATAACCTAAACTATTCTTCAAAGTACAAGGCAATGGAGCCATTGAGGATTATTCTAATCTTCTGTCTAGTCTTCAGTTCCATTAATATTACTGTTTCACCCACCCCTCCTAAACTGCGCTCCTGATAAAGAGATAAACCCTGTATTTCCAGTGCAACTGCATATGTTTACTGAGTTTCTAGATGATTTCAATCTCTTTATTCAGCATTCTTTTAGTCAAATTGCTAGTGAGTTTTTTTCTATAATGTTCATGTGTATCTGTAGGAAGAGTTTGTTTCTCTGTCACCATTACACATAGAAGCCTTTGCAAAATGCTAATGAAATAAATTTATCTCACTAAATGGGACATCAAGGCAGGTATCCATTTAAACATTCATGAATGATGATGCTTCAACAGATGTAGATCTTCAATATATCAATCTACTTATCCTAGTATGTAGCTGTACTGTGGATATTATAAGTGGCAAATAAGATAAAAAACTACTGTGATATCTTAAAAAACACAGAGCAACTTTATTGCTCTAATCGGAAGCTCTTGGAATACCAAAATGACAAATTACTAAATAACTGCATAAATAATTGTAAAAATATTTAAAAATAAACCAGCTTATGCCACTGTGTTTGAAAGATCCATTATCTAAGAAAGAAAATTTTAGTTTTGTTTATTTTGGAACTCAGGAGAAGAGAGGAATGTATATATTACCAGTTCTCATTTCTTTGTAAGTCCCAAAATCAGAGATTGAGTCAGAAAAAAGGTCTATAAAGACATGCAGATGTATATAACAAACACAGCTTGTGTACCTTTACTGTGCACTGAAAAACTCTTGTCATAATCTGTTCTGCCTCCTTTCTTTTTTCTTTCCTTTTTTTTCTTTTTTCTTTCTGTTTTTTTTCTGTATTTATATTCTGCAGAGGCAAAATGATGTGGCTAAGTGATCAGGATAATAAAACATGAACTTATGTTCGGATAATGGTCTCCTGCTGTCCTAGGTTAAAAATGTAAGATGTGCCCAAAGTATGTATTTTATCCCCGTCTTCATGAGCTGTTGAAACCAGGTGGGGCAGTGTTTCCCTTCTGTTCATGGGCCCATCAGTGCTGTGCTGCATGACTCATAGATAACTCCCTCTGGGAGCTATCTCTGTTTAATGGGCCATCAAGGACCCACTGCATGACTCAGAGAATGAGATCAGCCCATTGTGAGATGCTCCGCCCAGGGGGAGGAGCCAAGCATTCCCACCTGGATATAATCCAGGGTTTGGAACAGCACAGGGAGCCTTTCCCCACTGGACTCCCAGAGGACAAGAGCTACCAGATCTTTCTACAGAATCACTGCTTCAACAAGGACATTTCATCTGGACTACTACTACCACCCTAACTAACAGGGTGACAGGTTGTATTCTGACTCTGTCAGTGGTTTTTGTACTATTGCATTTATTTTATTTTACTTTTTTTTGTTTCTCTTTTCCTCCTACTAAATTGTATTTCTGACTTGGAGTCTCTCACTGGTTTAGCTTTCAAACCAGCACACCTGCTTTTGAAGAAAATCATGAAGTTAACATAAGAAATTTATTTTGAAGTAAATCTGACCATTACTGGAGCGAAATTTACACCTTGTTAAGGTTAATCCTAGACCTCAGAATGTGCAAGGAGATCAAGCTTCAAAATTTCCAAGGCAGCTTCTCTCTCTTTAACAGGAAGAAGTTAACCCAACACAGGAATGTCAGATGAGACTATTGAGATACTTCAAAAGTAATACACTGTAAATGCTACTTGCACATTTAAGCTGCTAGAGACAACAGAAATGGTCATAAATATATAGTGGAGACCTTTAAAAATCTGCAGCTCATAGTAAACTTGACTATTCACAAGAGTTTTAATACTCCAAGTACAGCTGCTTCCTGGCAGAAGTCGAGAAGAGTCTCTGTGAATCCATGCTCCTCCACACTCCCTTGTAGTGTGATGCCCAGCTGCCAAAAATCCAGGAAATGCATTGAATCCCATCATTTTGTGTGCAAATAGGGCTTAAGAACAGATACTGCAAGGAACTATTTGCCTGAACTCCTTCGATACATGCTTTGTTCAGTAAAGATGTGATTTCATAGTTCACAATATGGCTAGCTTGTAATTCCTTTTAAAGATGCAATTTACTATGTTTATCGCAGGATTAACTGGGAGGAGCTGCTGACTCCCTCGAAGGCAGGGAGGCCTTGCAGAGAGACCTGGACAAATCAGAGGCTGGGCAATCACTAAGCAGATGATGTTCAAGAAGGGAAAGTGCTGGATTCTGCATCTGGGATGGGGCAACCCTGGATGTACGGACAGACTGGGGAATGAGGTGCTGCAGAGCAGTGCTGCACAAAGGGACCTGGGGGTCCTGGTCTGTGGCAAGTTGAACATGAGCCAGCAGTGCCCTGGCAGCCAGGAGGGCCAACCCTGCCCTGGGGACATCAGGCACAGCATGGCCAGCTGGGCAAGGGAGGGGATTGTCCTGCTCTGCTCTGAGCTGGGATGGCCTCACCTTCAGTACTGAGGGCAGTTCTGGGTGCCACAATATAAGAAAGACATTAAACTATTGGAGAATGTCCAAAGGAGGGCAACAAAGGTGGTGGAGGGCCTTGAGGAGAAGCTGTATGAGGAGTGGCTGAAATTTCTTGGTGTGTTCAGCCTGGGGGTGACTGAGGGGAGACTTCACTGCAGTCTGCAACTTGCTCATAAGGGGAAGAGGAGGAGCAGGCACTGATCTCTTCTCTGTGGTGACCAGTGAATGGCCTGAATCTGCCTCAGGGGCGGTTTAGGTTGGTAAGTGGGGAAAGGTTCTTCACCCAGAGAGTGGTTGGGCACTGGAACAGGCTCCCCAGGGAATTGGTCCCAGCACCAGCCTGACAGAGTTCAAGAAGTGTATGGACAGCACTCTGAGACACATGGTATGACTCTTGGGGATGGCGCTGTGCAGGGCCAGAGTTGGACTTGATGCTTTGGGTCCCTTCCAACTCAGCTTATGCTGTGATTGTGTGATTCTGTGATTTACAGAGGCTCTGTAACTCTGTAAAGAGTTTTCTGGCTGTCTAGAAAGAACATGTTTTTCAGTGGCTTATTTTTCACTACATTTTTCAAAATTTGAATTGATGTTCATGTCCTTCGTGAATTACAATGTATCTCGAAGGTCTTTATTTTGCAAAGCACATTTTTCCAATCCATACTAAGAACTGACACAGAATGTTTTCATCCTGTAGAAGGATCTCGAGGGACCTTAGAAAATGCAGTTACCTGCATATTCTAACCTACAGCAGTTGCTTTGCCTGCTTCAGAATCTTGAGGACTCAGAACAGCTTTTAAAAATCCACCTATAACACCAAACTGCTTTTCCTGCTGCATTTCTTGTCAATTAAACCCCTCCCTGGAGCGGCAGTAATTTGATTTATTGCAGAAAGGCATCCAGCTACAGGAGGTTTCTCTTTAATATTACTGCAAGGAATGGGGTGGAGTGATTTGAATGAAGATGCAAAATAGTTGTTATCAAGGGTGAAGATCAAAGAGAAGGTGATGAATGGGCAGTTTCGGTTGTTATTGCTTTTGAGAGGTGACTGAAGGGAAAACAAAGCAAAACACACACATAAATTGTTGTTAGTAAGTTAAAGGTATTGGTCTGGATTTTTAGTACACCAAGTTCACTCACTTTGCAGTGTTTAAAACAATTCAACATTAAGGAAAAGAAATCTTTTTATTTTTTTCTCTAAGAACAGAAATAGTAACTCAAATGCCTCTTCATTTTTCCTAAGTTTAAATTGAAATCCCTCACTGTGTATCCTGGCTTTTCTCCTCTGATCTCTGGTGTCGCCCTGATTTTCAAAGCCTTCTGATGTTTACATTCTTGGAGTCAGAATTCCCACACTTTTTCTCAAAACACTATGTGTTTTTCACATTCCTTCTTAGAAGAAGAGAAAATTGACAGACTGTTCACCTGGCCAGTGTGATTCAGAAGAAAGATGTTATCCTCCAATCCACTCTCACTTTAGAGAGTCTATAAATTGTAGAAACTGTAAATAAAGTCCTCCTTTTTGCCTTAAGCGACTGAGTGTGTCCAGCGTGCTCCTTCTGTGTCTCAGCGTGACACTCTGGTTTCTTTTCAAGCATGTCTCTTGTTATCTTTGTATCTCATTCAATAGCGTAATATGCCATATTATGCTGATATATAATATGTCAATTTTTGTGGCCCAACAGGCAGTAAGCATAGATTTACAATGAAACAGAATAACAATAATAAATGGTGGAAAAAACCATAAGCTTTTTGTCAATCCAAATTTGAATCCACATTGTTTTCTTCTGAACCTGTCTATACTATCCCAAGCACAGAGGCAATGCCATGTGGAAGGAAACATTCTTGGCCAGGATGCACTTCTATAAACACTCAATGTGATTAGATGTGCTCATTACAATTTTATTTATCCCTAAATGGAGCTACCTTCTTCCCATGTCTGAAGCATTGCAATCAGAATAAAACCTAAGCCTTGTGTACATCTACAGCTAAACTTGAAGGAGGGCTAGATTTCAGGTTTTCGAAATAAAAATACAGCATTGCTGTATTTAAAAGGAAGCAAGTGTTCTCGGGCTTCTTCTCAGAGAGGCTAAGCTACTCCGATGTTCTCTTCTTGTTTTACCCTTTCTGTGCAGTGAAAGTGCTACTGTTTCCCCGATGTCACAAGGCTGGATGCTTTGGAAACCCCCAAGTGACTGCTAGAGACTGATGTGAATGAATGCATGCAGTTTTCCTCTGTGTCAAATGAGGAATTCAAAGCTGGGCATATACCCTTTGAAATTTACTGAGTGACACAGCAGTGTAAATTCTTCACAGACTGTTTACAGTCTGGGGCAGAAAGTTGAGCACTGGTACCATTAAATCTCTACATGCAGCTGTCCAGCTGAACAACACTCACACAGGACAAAATGGTACACAGCAATAGCACGGGGGCTTTTGTTGCTTTTGCTTTCAGTCACTCCTATTTGTGCCTCACAGGATAGCTTCTAGCTAGACAGATAAAGAATGCCTAAATAAGAATCTTATTATAGAAACAGTTTCATTGTAACACCCAAATTTTATGAGTAGTGAAAAATCAACTAGGCAGCCATCATTGGTACATATAAAGTTGGGACAGTTTTCCTCTTGTATAATTTCAGCTTTAGTTACATTGAATTTTAACTGTTGTTTTTATTACCTAGCTAGTTATTCTACAGTCTTCACAGAAAATTCTTTGACACAACAGAACATACTGTGGAACAGGGAGCCAGGAGTGCAGAGTGAGAGTGAGGCAGGCCAGGACAGTATCCTCCTCCCTGGCAGGGCACAATCCCAGAGTACCTGAACAGGGCAAGCTGAGCAGGTCCTGTGGTGGTCACCTAGCTCAGGCACATGCCAGTGACCACCAGACACACAAGTTTGTGGTGGTCCAAGGTCCAAGGCCAAGCCATGTCCCCTCTGGAAGCCATGAATCTGAGCTCTGTGTAGGAAGTTTTTCTGCCAAACCCTATTGAATAGCGGAGCCTTTTAGCTTAGACTGGGTGGCTGTGACTGTCAAGCTCCTGAATGTGGCAGGAGCCAAGCCTCTGTAGAGCTGTATAGAGCTTTTATGGGTTTTGTGTTTGTTTTTATGAGTTGTTGAACCTGTCTAATTTAAGTCTGAAACAAAGATGCTAATTTCATTAAAGAATACTGAACATTTTCTGAACTGGATCCAAAAAGTAGCCACTGAAAGATCTGTTAGATTTGTTTAGGCTTTATGTTTGCATGTGGATCAACCACATTTGCTGAAACAACCTGTTCCCTGCGTGTTATTATTGATGGTGATTTAAAGGATTGCTAAATGAAGTGAAACTGGAACACTAAACTGCTGAGAAGCTCAGTGAAGCTTTTTATGTCCATGTCTTCACATGCCTCTTACTGAGTCTTTACATTTGACAAACATTAAACTCTTTGGGGAGGGATAGGGGGCAGTCAGTTCCAGCTGTAGGCACTTTATTGTCCTGTCTACACAACGTGTTCCCATTATAGTTAGTGGAAATCCAGTCATTACAGCTAATGGACTCTGGAGGAGGATTCAGATATCTCTTTCAAAATGACTCAAATAGCTCTACAGTTTCCAGTGGGATTGAACATAAGCATTCAATGTTCTAGGGTATAGAAGCACAAGGCTGACAGATACAATGTGGGGTATTATGAGAGATCTGTGCCCTTCTGGTGAGGCAGCTGGAGCTCAGGCAGGATGCCTTACAGCATCTCAGATGGCAACTATGCAATTTAACCAAGCCCCTCCATTTAGATGCCTATATATACATATATCTATGATCTGGAGTTGAATTCCACACCTAAGATTTCATTGTTAAGAAATTTTAAATCATTATGTTCGTTTGCCAAACAAAAGTAGCCAGAATCTGCCATGAAAAATGTTATTTTTCTTAACATAGTTTCTGGTTTTGCTTTTTCCCATGTTCTTACAACCAGAGGAAGTAGAGAAATGTTATTGTAAGATTTGGAAATCCAGCTATTCAGGCACGTGTCTTTACTCCATCAGCATGAACTGGCCTTTGCTAGGGAACTGTAGACAAATCTGCACAACTTCATCACCACACCCTGAAAGAAACCCTTCTACCCTTTCCTCACATTTGTGATTATGAAGATGAGGAGATTTAGCACAGCAGTTTTCTGTCTCCAGTTTTCAGAATGCTGCGATCACTCTGGCGGTTGGAGGTCACGTGGCTACCATTCTATAGTGACAATATCCTTCTCACCCAAGCCTTGTCAGCACCTTCTACCTGAGCAATCTAATGCAACTGAAATAATCAAGCATGAAGATAATTTTTTTTATGAGACTTTGCAGTTATTTAAGGGATGAATTTGATCTGACAACTTTACAGTTCATGCAGCTGTTGTCCATACAGATCCACACAGGACTCCTACAAATATAGGGATTCTTAGCAGGAATGGTTGAATGGTAGGGATGTAGGTATGGGTCCAGTCTCACCTCTGGCAGCATAAAGAGGCACTACGAGGTTAGTTTATCTTCAGTTTCCCTTTGCCTTCCCGCATTGCCTCTCTGTGACTGACTCCCAGCCCATGTCTCTTCTCTTAAATTTGTCTCACGACCCATTACTATGAAATATCAGTCTAATGAGTCTAAACATTTGAAACAAATTTAACGTCTACAGCCAGAAATGTGCAGATAGATAGGGCAGTCTGGGTGGCTTACACTTCCCAGCCACAAAAAGAGATGTTATTAAATCATCATAAATGGAAAGGAAATGTACACTCCAGAGTTGAGCAATACACCTGTGAATAAACTAGAGGTTCAAAATAATAAACTCTTTCTCATGACTCTTTCTCCATATGCAAGAATAATCAAGCACATAAAAACAAAGATAATGAAGCATAAGTGCCTGTTGCATAAAGGTACTGTGCCTTTTTTTACATATCTGACAACCCAAATATATTTTACTATGCTAATGATCTGGGAAAAACAATACATTAATTGTCTCCTGAAATTATTCTGAAATACAGAAAGGCCAAGAACTGTGCTAAATGAAAATGCTTTTTTTTCTACAGAGTGCCTTTATAATTAAAGGGCAGCATTTAAGCAAGTAGTTTTTATATTAAGCTTCGGTAGCACCACAGTGTGTACTATTCTGTTTGGGGAATGGCATTCTTCCAAAATGTGTGATCATCTGAAAGGTTAACTCATCTTTTGTAATTTCATTTGTCAAGTCTGTATCTCAGCCAGGAAATCAGCTCAGTTGTGAAAGAACTGTCAAGTGTGTTCAAGATTAAATGCATATTTATGGAGTTCCCTGCATTGGAATAACTGCCTGTGTCCTGGGACAATACAGAGATCCCAGCTGTCATGAAAAGGCAGGCTTGATTATTTAATGATCCTTCTCAGGGTGGTGTGCCTGTTATGATCCCAGTTTATTACGCATTTTTATTTCTCCAGGTCTGTCACGGCCCCTAGTGGCTCAGAGAGACCCAGACACCACCGTGGGCTGGGCACCAACAGCTTGGAGAAGGGTGAAGTGCTGCAGGGCAAACTGTGGCAAGGGGTGAAGTGATGGGGCCTGGGAAGCCTGGGCATGTTCAACAGCTCTGTGAGCCAAAACAAGTTCCAGCAAATCCCATCATATATTTCTTGCAAGATTGGTCATGCTTATAATTTTCGATAAAAACATTTTTGTTGACTTAAAGGAAAAATGTTTTGATTTTGTAGTTGTTTTAACATTTATCTTGTGTCTTTCTTAAAATAAATCTATGTATCATAATGTTTTGAGGAGGCAGATGATTTAATTTAAAGACTGAAAGTATGACACAATTTTTTAAATTACTTTCTGTTTTATAGGTTATCTTGTCTGACAATCTGAGTGAAAGCTTTTCTTCTTGTCCATGGAATTGTTCTTGTTGGTCAGAGTTTACATCACAGCTTTCCCAATGTTCAGGTGGGCTTTCAATGGCAAAAAGTTCATTCCATGGGCCCTGCAGACTAAATCATGGATATTAGCAGTCCTCTAGAAAACAAAAAATCCTCTGGCATTCCAGAGGAAATGTCTTTATGCAATTCTAGTTGCGGCATCTTTAGCTTTTGCAGTGTGTACTTTAAGCCAAATTCCTGTAATTTATATGCTTGGTAAAAGCATTTTTGTTTTATCAGTTCCCCAAGAAGCAATGCATCTGCAAGTTCATATTTGTTTCATTGTTGGGAAAGAACTGTTCATTACTAAGAGGAAAATACAAGCTCTCAATTACACCACATAATATTCTTGGTAATGACTGTTTATCCGTCACAACTAACTCATTTGCTCAGACCAGGAATTATTGAAACAGTGATTCTAGTGTGTTTTTGAAAATCCAGTGTAACTTTCAACTTCAAAAATATAATTTCTTGGTAGCCTTTTATTATAGGGCTACCCAGTACAGGAAAAACTAATTCTATGGGTTTTCTTAATTTTTTTCTCTGTCCTGTTTCTTTTATTCATTGTTCTCCATCCCAAACAGCTACTGTGACTCCTTTTTAGAGTTGCTTACCCTGCGTCTGCATGAGAGTATTGAAATTTCTGTTTTAAACTGAGAGAATTGATTTGTTTCTCAGCCGGCAAGTACTCAGACTAATACCTCTTGGCTAAGCTGAAATGGAGTCCTGAGACCATGGGCAGGAGTTGGGAGAGACCCTAGGAGAGGCTTAGCAGGGACAGTAAGGTCCAATGGTGCCCCCAGGGCCCTGACATCTACTCTAACACCCATTTCTTCTCTGAACAATTCTGTCCATCACACCTAATAATGCGCATTTTAAAGTGATTTTTATTTTTCCAAGGCAGATTACTATTTTTCTATGTCATATTTTACATCCTTTGGACAGATAAAATTTCATAGTTATGTCTGATAGGAACATTACCCCTGTTAAAAATAACTTACAAATCTGACTGCCATTTCCATACTTTTTCCAAACTGTTCTGAAGCTACATCATAGTAGTGCAAATATTACATTGAAGATCCATCCTTTCACTGTGGGTGTCTCATTCAGAAACAGGCAGAATATTCTCACATGCTTTCTCTCAAATCTCCTGAAGCATAGCAAGTAAGCATTGGAAAATAAGAGTTTTGAGACCCTCTTGGTTGAAGAAATTCTCCTAGCATGTGGCAGTTCCATTGAGAAGGGTTTTAGTGGTATTTCACTGACAAATGGTCCTTCTGGGTCATTTCCTGTGTTTGCTGACTACTTCTTTAAGTACATGATAAAAATTACATGGAAAAATGGCAAGTAAGCAGGTTAGCATAAAATGATCAAGGATTTAATGTGAATGCCAAAGTTTAACTTAAACACATACAGTGATAATTTAAAAAAATATTATCAAATAAAATCAACATTTACTTATCTTAAATTCCTGTAGCGATTTGCAGAGGAAATGTTTAACTGGGGTATGTGCTATGTGAATGAGAGTCTATGTGGCTACATGAGGCACCAGGAGAAATGGTACAGCAGGGAGTGATGCACTTGCAACAAGTCAACAGATTACAACAAAGCATGAAAAGCAGGATAGAATATAGGTAGGAATAGGGAATTGGCAAGATTTGGGCGTTGGGCCAACTGTTCTAAATTCTCAGCATGAAGACAGCCCCATGAAACAGCGCTATGGCAGTGTGGTACAACTCAGCTTGGCCCTGAGGTTTTCTCAAGAGAGAATATGAAGGATACCAGAGATTGTGAACCACTGCCACCATTCAGGATGAAGCCAGACGAACTGACAAGGCCTTGATTGTCAGGGCATGGCAAGGACTGGCTGCTCTGTAAGAGCCAAGATCTCAGCCTGGTAACACAGCCCCTGAGTGAGGGAGCAGGGCATGCTCAAAGGTGGCAGCTGTAGTCAACCAGGAGTCCAACTCATCAAACACATCTGAGGCAGGTCCAAGGTCAAGCTGGGAAAATCAGTTGCCTGGTCAGGGACAGGATGAGGATGAAGTCTGGTGGCCATAATCAGGGTCAGATATCATCACTGGGCATGCCCACAGTGACAAAGCAGGACCGAGGTCAAGCCAGGAAGTCATTCTGCAGCTCTGGGTCCCAGCCAGTGGGGGTCTATGGCCACAGGCATGGCTGTGGCTGGGCTGGGGACCAACATGACATGTGACATAACTCAGACAGGGCCTGAAGCTACAAGGTGGAGCTGTGCCAGGGTGTAGGAGGAGGACTAAGGTAAGGCTGGTTGGGGCCATTAAGGTCCATGACTGCCCTCAGGGCTCTGACCTTGATACTTGGTGCCCCATGTCCTCCTTACCATAAATAACTCTTTCAAAACACACAGATGTTTGTGCTTATGAGTAGGGAAGATTGAGTATGCACGAAAGTGAAATCTACAGAGAATGAGTATTCCTGATATAGGTCTTGTTTAAAGTGAAAAATTGCTGCCTTCTTCTCTGTGGTCATGCATAGGGCCTTGTTACTTTTATTGTTATAGCTATACTCCATTATTTCTTCAAATTACAAGAAAAGAACTGTACTTGGATCATTTATTTGAATCATTTATCATCTCTCTCTCTCAATCTCTCTGAGAAGGACCTCTGGTTTTGCCACAGTTTTAGGATAGTACTATTACAAGACGACTGAAATTTCAAATGTCTTTTTATAAATTTCACAAGGTAGAATTTGTTCCTGTATAAAAGGGAAAAGTTCACAAACGCCTACCTGTTTCTCAGGCAAACCCCTCAGGGTAAAAGGACACCAGAGAAATTAGAAGGGCAGTTCCAGAGCCCTTGCAGGCTCCCAGACCTCCAGCCTGGAACTCCATCCAGGATTTTACCTTGTACCGTGGGACACAGGACAAGCCCCTTTTGACTTTCTGTTTTCCTTTCCTGGTATATGGACCTCTTGGCTAATAAGCAAATTAATTATTAAAAAGCATCAGCATGCTTTCATGCTTCTCAGATGCTTTTCAAAGCATTTGTGACAGCAGCATAAAATGTTGGTTTAGAAACAGGACAGCAAGATATTATTTTCCTTTTTTTTTTTTTTTAATTGAGGATTTATGTCTGTCATGACTCACAGACCACTGCTGGTGTTGTTATGAAAGAGGTGAGCCCTGCAGGAAAAACACAGACCAGGTGAGCAAAGACAACATGTTCAAACACAACACTTCTACTGTACATTTACTTAGGAAAAGAGTAAACTTAGTCCAGTGCTGTGACAGCTGTAAGTATACACAGGAGGGTTCTTTGCTTGTTTGTTTTTCTATTACAGGCAGACATAAAATGCTTAAACTGGCAGCTGAGCCCTGTGACAGTCTGACTGTGCTGGACTGGGACCTTGTTTTGTATGTCAAGCTAATGTGCTGTAGGAAACATGAGCCATCCCCTCAATGTACATCCTTCGGGGTGGATCAGCATCTCCTGCAAGCAGCTTTTTATCAGGTAGTTTTAGACAAAACCAATTCAAGAATAAAACCTTCAGTATACTTACTTATTCATCTGCACAGCAATAAACCCCTAGGAAAAAAACCATTGCATTCAAAGCTGTACCTGGGAGATCTCCCTGGGCCATATTTAAGGGAGATTTTCCATTCCCTCCTGAAATTAGTAACTTCATGGATTTTAAAGGGAAACCAAACATTTCTATGATTATAGGTTTCCCTGATCTCAGGGAGGAGGGAAAACGTCTTTCAGTGATACACTCAGTATATGTATGGCAAAAGTGGAGCTAATTAAGAGACACTCCCTTTTCCCTTGGCTTTCTGGAATTCCAAACCCTCATCAGAGACAGTAATTATTTTGAGAGTCTTTCACTGTTCCCCTCATCAACGTGTTTACTTCCGTCTTATGCCATTGCGTAAATATGTTTGTAATTTTCTCTTCATGATGTGGCACAATAATTCCACAGCCTGTTTTTGTTTTTAATTCTTTGTGCTGGTGAAGTGCTAAAACTGACTCAGCAAATTGTTTCTGACCACTGAACAACTGCAGAGCAATGCAGACCTTCCCATTGGGAGGGGTTAAAAATTGGTGAATGTAAATATAGCGTAATATAAACCTGCAGGTTTATATTTGGCTAAATCTGGTTTGTTGAGAGATATATGCCTCTTATAGACACCAGCCTTACACCATGCAGCAACAGCTCTGTTTGCAGTTTTCCCTGTGACCTTCTGCCAACCTTTTGCACAGTTCAAGGCTCTGAGCCAAGGCCATTAAGACTGACTACAGCTGTATTATGGTCAAAGCACATGTCAGAGCTTAAACTCGGCACCTTATAAACATGAGCCCCACTCTGTGTCTTTCAACTGAGTTTTGATTTTTCCAAATTTGTCAGTTTTTCCCTCTAACAAATGAGCGAATAAAGCATTCACAGTCTTGCCATAGAACTCTTCCTCCTGATTCCAGCTCCAGAATACTCACTCCAGCTCTGGGGTCCTCAATACAAGAAAGACATGGACCTGTTGGACCGAGTCCATGAAGAGGAGGCCATGAAAGATGATCAGAGTGATAGAGCACCTCTCCTATGAAGAGAGGCTGAGAGAGCTGTTTAGCCTGGAGAAGGCTCCAGGGAGACCTTACAACAGCCTTCCAGTATCTAAAAGGGGCTTATGACACCAAGCTGAGGGGGGTGGCTGACACACTTCAGGGATGGGATGCCATCCAGAGGGGACCTGGACAAGCTTGAGAACTGGGCCTGTGGGACTTTCATGAGGCTTAAGTGCACCAAGTGCAAGGTGCTCCACACAGGTCTGGGCAACTCCCATTATGAACACAGGCTGGAAACAGATTGAGAGCAGCCCTGCTGAGAAGGACTTGGGGGTGCTGGTGGGTGAGAGGCTGGACATGAGCTGTCAGTGTGCACTCACAGCCCAGAAAGCCAAACGTGTCCTGGGCTGCATCCAAAGCAGTGTGGGCAGCAGGGCCAGGGAGGGGATTCTGCCCCTCTGCTCTGCTCTGCTGAGACCCGACCTGCAGCGCTGCATCCAGATCTGGGCTCCCAGCACAGCTGAAGGAGATGGACCTGTTGGAGCAAGTTCGAGAGGAGGGACACCAAGATGTTTAGAGGAATGGAGAACCTCTCCTGTGAAGAAAGGCTGAGAGAATTGGGATTGTTCAGTCTGGAAAAGAGGCGGCTTTGGGTTGAAGACCTAATTGCAGCCTTCCACTACCTTGGGGGGGGGTGGGGGGGCGGAGTCTACAAGAAAGCTGGAGAGGAACTTTTCTCAAGAGCAGGTAGAGATAAAAAAAGGGAGAATGGATTCAAACTAAGAGGGCAGGTTTGAGTAAGACATTTGGAAGAAATGCTTCACTGTCAGTACAGTGGGGTACTAGCACAGGCTGCCCAGAATAGCTGTGGATGCTGCATCCCTGGAAGTGTCCAAGGCCAGGCTGGATGGGGATTTGAACAACCGGGTCTACTGGCAGGTGTCCCTGCCCACGGCAGAGGGGCTGGAACTAGGTCATCTTTAAGGTCCTTTCCAACCAAGTCCGTTCTGTGCTTCTGTGATTGACCCATATTACCACAATGCTAAGAACAAAATTTACGCCAGCACTAAGCACATACCCCTTTTCTATGACGGCTTTTTTTTTTTTCCTTTCCGTTTTATCATCTCTATCACAGCGTATTTCCCTTACTGGGGCAGGACGTCATTTCTTTGGGTGATACTCCACAAACTGCGACTTTTCTCCAACAACACCCGCACAGCCTTCCCGCGCCGGGGGTGCCCTGCCCGTGGCGGAGCCAGCCGGCGGCGCGGCCCCAGTGACGCGGACCGAGCGACGCGGCCCCAGTGAGTGACGCGCTCCGGCTGCGCCCGCCCCGCCCCGCCCCGCCCCAGCCCGGCCGTGCGCGACCCACGCGGGGCGGCGGGGCAGCATGGCCCGGCACGGCGGCGGCGCGGACACGGCGGCCAGCATGGACCCCGTGCGCAGCTTCGAGCGGTGGAAGAAGAAGTACACCCGGCGCACGAAGAGGCTGCGGCTGCAGCGCAAGGAGAGGAAGCGGCCCGAGTGGCAGGTGGAGCGGGAGAACATCGGCCGCCTGGTGCAGCGCTACCCCGAGGTACGGCCGGGCTGGGGAGCGAGCGGCTGTGCGGGGCGGGCGGGCACGCACAGCGGTCTGTGAAAAAGCGGCTCCTCTCCTCGTATGGCGTGTGTGTGGATAGAACTGGGAGGAGTAGGGATGGTATCTGTGTGTGGGTCCTGGGCAGGGCTGTTGGTGGTGCCTGTAGGTAGGAGGTGTGGTTGTTGGGTGGCACTGCTCCGTGGCGGACAGAGGGCTTTTCCTGTCGCGAGGTAGAGATGATGCTCTGTTCCTTTTCCCCGGGCAGAGGAGGAGGGGCCACCAGCCGCAGTTCCAGTGGTTTTGGTGGAGGTGACTGGACAGGCTGTGGAGCTGGGGCAGTGGGAACCTCTGGCGGGGGAGTTCATGGTTAGGAGGGCAGCGAGGAGGAGGAGGTTGGGAAAGGTTGTAACCAGGGGCACTTGGCCCCTCTCATCAGGCAACGTGGATATATATCTCCGTGTTGGGGTTTGTCTCCATAGAAGACGCACGACAGGCAAACCATCAGTATGAATCAATGTGTTGTTTAGCCTCAAGCCAGGAAATAGGTGTTTGAATGCGAGACCTGAAGTGAGTGGTGTTGGTTTCGTCACCCAGATCCCCTTGAACTCCTGCGGGAGATAGTCGGCTTTGGGATCACGCTGATCAGTGGAAAGCACTGTAATTGTGAATAACGGGTTAGATGTGTGCTGCCTGTGGTGCTGCTCTGCCTCCTGCCAACTTCTGCGGAGTTTGCAGGGCAGCTGTACTTGGTTATGCAGCACTCGGCACAGCTGGTGGTAATGACTTTTTGGTGGTTGTGATTTGCTTGAGCAGAAAGTAATGACAAGAGATATAGAAGAAACACATCTGTTACCATAAAGAGGTCATGTTAATTCCATTAGTTAAGATTCAGCAAGTTAGTATTCTTGAGCTTCACTGGATCATTTGCTTTTCTGTTTGAAAGCAAATGGCATGTTCCTCTACTCCTAGCCTTGTCTCTGTGAATGTCTATGGATGTTTCTGTGCCACTAATGTGACTGCACATACATCTGTTTCTGGGCATGGGCGATAGTTCTGTGTCACTGTGCAGCTTGGGGCAGCAGAAGTAGGGATTGCATAGTGGAAGATTGTGTTTGTGTGTGTTTTTAGATGTTGAAGAAAAGAGGCTTGTAATGTTCAGGCATGTTTTATCAGAATTAAGAAAGAGTAAAACACATGCTTGTATTAGGGTAGGTCTGGGTGCTCTTGGTCTCACCTCTGCTGGGATTTTGCTGTCCTTTTGCTCCTGGATTCTCTTGCCTGTGAACATATGGTTGAATGCCCACCTAATTTTCTGTCTTCAGTCCAAGGTTTTCCACTGGGTCTCCAATATTTCTTCTGTATTACCCTGGATCTGCTTAAAGTGGGAGTAGGAATTGTGAAGAAGTGCCATGTGCTTGGATCATCAGGGGTCTCCAGTGAGTTCTGCATGATGCAGATCCCTTAGGGACCAGGGAAGTAGAAAGCTCTTGGATAAGCTCCTCTCTGTGAAGAGCAGTGGCAGGGGTCTCTGGGCACACATGGGTTAGATTTATGTGTGCCTGGAATAATGGTAGAATGGCTGATGGATGCAAGATGATCCAGCTTGGCCTCCTGTCCATAATTTTGCGTGTGATAATGACTGTGGTGAATAACAAGACAAAATTAATAATTAAGACTCAACCACTATACTTTGTTACTGGACTTTTTTTTTTCATTTGTTGACATGTGATGGCAAGTGTGTGGCAGCATAGATGGAAAATGTGAAATTTAGATTCGATGTGTCTGTATCATGGGACCATTTTCTGTGTTATATGTTCACAGATGAGCTGTTTGGTGTTGATTCAGTGACTCTGTTGCCTGACTGCCAGGCCATTGATGGAAATGGACATGGTCTTTTCCAAACAGTTGTGCTCATGAAAAGCATTAACAGCCTAACTGATGTGCTGGGATCTGATTGTGAAAAATCCTTTCTAGTCTACTCAGTGTCAAATTATTCCAGTTAGATCAGAATAGCATTTGAGGTATTGGAAATGAGCTGTCTGCGCATGAGCTGGAGGTGATTAGAGAGAGCTCCCAGCAGGTGAGCAGAGGTAGTGACTTTGGACAGGGAAACAAACTAAGTAGAAGTTGGTGGTGTTTTCCACTGGTGCATGTAGATGTGGAATAGGACTATCAGACATCTACTTCAGATATCAGTCCTTCTTATGCATTCCATTTGAACATGACTTAAAAATATACCAGCACCTTCGGAGTTTAAGGGTACTACAACATAAGTTCCTGGAAATATGTAGGGCAGAGAAATAATGTAGGAAGCTTTGTGACATGGCCTTTTCCAACATTCCTTGCTCTTTTAATACTGTTCTCACTTTTTTTCCTTAGCAATCTTTAAAAGAGCTTATGCAGGTAATGATTTTTAAATTGATTTAGAGAAGTTTAAGGTAGAAGAGTGGAAAATATTTGTCTTTTCTGATTAACACATCTGTTCTTACTGAGTCATCTAGAGTTAAAAAGAAGTTGACTACTGAAATACTTTAATTATTTAGAACTATTTCAGATTGCTGCAATAACCCACCTGACGTAGCACAAGCCTGTTAAAATCTATCTCTTTAGATGCACATAATCGATTGTATAAATTCTTTTTTGATGTTAGTGAAATACTTTTCCCTCCTGTAGGCCTACTGCTTTTCTATGCAGAGAGTCTCTTGGCTGAAATTAACCAGAAACTGTATACATCACTGAGCTGTAAATATTTAGCACGCAAAATAGTAAGACTGGGAATTACCAACTGAATTTGGAAGTACTTGTCAAGAATTCCAATTAATGAAAGTCAAAGACCTTTTTTATGGTGATTCTAGTAGGATTTTTTCCCTCCTCCAGACTAATGTTTGGCAAGAGTTTAATTGCTCTGTTAGGACACAGTGAAAGTTTGAAATCTACCTTGCAAGAGCTTTGCCTTGAAATGTGTCAAAACCAGGTTTTAATAAGAGTATTACTATCTTTTACCTGTTTTTACCTCTTATTTATAAAGATTAAATTAATGTATTAAGTTACTTGTCTTGATTTTACTGGAGAGAACTAGGCTGAAAAGATGCTGTTGTGATTTAGATGCTTTAAACAGCTATAACCTCTCAGTTTTCTATAACAGGCAGAGCCTGTAAAAGGCTTGGTACTTCAAGGAGATAAAAGGCTGATCTGACAGCTCAGTAGCTCTTTATCTGAAGCTTTCTCTGGAATTATTAACACAAGATGCCAGGAGGGTCTGAAGACTATTTTGCTTGGTCCCTAGTTTGGGAGATTTCTGTTCAGCAGTTGGTTAGAGATAAACAATACCTATTAGAAATGCATGAGTTGTAAGCCCCAAGTTTGACATTTAGAAATCTCAGTTTATGGATTTTAGTCAGCATGCATTCAAAGCTGTATAGTCTACCTTCTTTTTCAGGCTTTATAAATACAGTAGTTTCTATTTCTTTCTTGCGTTTTGTGGGTTTTTTTGTCCTGCTGCTATTAATTGTGAACTTTGCCAGTGAAAGCTCTTCATGTCTGCTAGAACAGCCTGGAAAATACTACATTTTTTCCAAGAGCTCTACTTGACTCCTCATCTTTGTAAATCGTTGAGCAAACTCATGGACTCAAATACATTTTACTGGGGACTCTGTGTGTGTGTATAATTAACAGCTCTCAAATATGGGTGCATACAGAGAGCTAAGTTAGTAGGTGTCAGGACAATGAACTACTTTTTCAGTTTTTTTTTTAACCCTGTAGGACAGCTCTAAAAATTTAAATACACCAAGTGCTAGAGGTTGGTGAATCTGATGAGCTTCAGGACATAGGTGAACTCTTCCCAGTCAGGTAGATGTAATCTTGCTGCAGCTCTGGGTGCCCAAATACACCCTGCAGCAAGGATCAGCATATATTCCCAGTAGATCCCTGCTGGGATCTGAAAACAGATCTGAAAAGGACATCTGAGCTCTAGTAAGGTGGAGACCAGGGGCCTCCTGAGGTCCTCTTCCATCTGAATTGCTCTATGATTTCATGATGGTCGGAGCTTTAAACTGTGCTACTAGACTGCATTATTCAAGTATATTATTACTTACTGAATAGTTTATGGTAAATCAGTGGTTTAGATTAGGTCAAACTAGTATAGATTGCCTGACTAGCTAACTTGAATCAGGCCATACTGAACTACTACATATTTATGTTAACACCAACTTGCAGAATGCTATTCAATTCCTCTATTATGATTGGATTAAAATTATTTTGTTTCAGATAAATGCAAGTGAAATCCAAAGATTTTCAGATTTTCCGTTGTCAAGGAAAACCCTTAAAGGTGAGTATAGAACTTTTCTTCGGAAAATAATAGAAGTAAAAGGGAATACATTGTTTATCTGCATCTGAACATTTTATTTTCTTTAAACTAAGTTTTAGGTAAGTATTGGCCTGTACAGCATTTTCTAAACAGAGCAATGCAGTCAAGGGAAGACAAAATTAAATAGTTTTTTCTTCTTTTTTTTTGTTCCTCTTGCCCTCCCACACTTTCTCTTCTCTTCCCACCCTGCAAATATTAGGGCTGCAGGAATCTCAGTATCGTGTGGTAACAGAGATACAGAGGCAAACCATAGGTTTGGCTTTGCAAGGTAAAGATGTACTTGGAGCTGCAAAGACTGGATCAGGCAAAACGTTGGCTTTTATTGTTCCAGTAAGTAATTTATATCCTTCTATTTCTACTCAAACTAAGTTATCTGTGAAATATTGATGTCAGTCAGCTTACATTAGTAGATCCTGAGAGAAAAGTTAAAATTCAACTGATCTGAGTGTTTCAGGAAAGCCAAAATACTTAGGAATTGAATAAAGCTGCTTGAGGTTCTGAAAGAAGTGTATTTTTTGTGTGAGGAGTATTCCGTGACTTAAAAATTTCATATTGATCCTTACATTAGTAGACCCTGTGTGATTTAGGAAGTACTTTGTTTTTCTCTCAAGAATGTTTTTCTGGTGCAACTCTAGTTGTCCTTTTTTCTGGCATTTGAAAATGAGGTGTATGAAACAGAACAATGGATTTTCAGTTCCTTAGATTTTTTTTAGATGACTAGTTTTCACTCCTTTAAAATGTTACAATTTGGACCTTATATAACGAAGTTAACCTTAGTGATTGTGGACTTCCTGTCAACTCCTTAGAAATCACTTCTAAGTGCAAGCAGAATAGTGGGATGAAAAACCCTGTCATGAATGTCCATATCTGGCAGTTTTACTCAAAGCATCATGATCTGCATTTCATTTCTTCAGTTTGAAAGTATAATTGAGACGTGCTTAAAGTACATATATAAGTGGATACAAACACCAAGGTGATAAGTATTTTTTATGGAGTTACTCTGTGTTAAATGTTACTTGCATTTTTGTAAACATAAATTTCTTTATAGCCTATTACGTCAATAACTGTGAGAATAGTAGTAGGTGCTTTGAATACTGCCTCAAGTAAAGAAGGTTTATGCTTTATGATGCTTTTTTAAAAGACATCTTATTAGTAGAGAATTAAAAAACTGTAGGTTGCTTCCAAAGTCTTGTGAATTTGAGAAATAAGTGAGATTATTCCATTATTTAATCTAAGAGTAGAAATACCTTGTTTTACAAACTTTATTTTAAAACAGTTTTAGAGAAGAGGGCTAAGAGATGAGCTGAAGAGCTGAGGTGTGGGAAAAAATTAACTGTGCAAGTATGCTTACCAGCTCTCAGTATTTCAGGAGGCTTCAGTTATTCATCCCTGTAAAGTCCTTGTGTTAGGATTAGCTAACTAATACAGTGTTTCTGCAGTATGAATTCATAAGAGGAGGAATAATCCTGGTGTGAGCTGTATGGCAACTTTAGTTGGAGTGCTCTGTATGTAATGTGTGGATAATACTGCTTCAAGTCTATAAGCCAGAATTAAAGTTTCAATAAATAACATTCTTCTAGGTACTCATTCTGTTCCTGTTTCCCACAGAACCTTATGAGCAGGGAAATTTCTCATATTTTTCTACACTGATTCCTATTATCATATAAATGGCCTAATTTCCAGAATTTAGCAGAGTAAGATTAATTGTGCAATGAAGTGTTTATGATTTTCCACCCATTGCTATCTGTCATAGGTTGGTACTGGAGATTTTTGCTACAGCAAGTATCATTACCATTAGTTAGAATTTATATATCATCAAACTATGTAAAACATGCACTATTTCTGCATGTCATTATTTTAATGTGTCTGTCTTTTTTTTTTTTTAATGACACTTTTTGTTTCCAATTTGTTGTTGCACATTTTCCTTCTGAGATCTTTGTGGTGATAAGGTGGTAATTTCTTTCAGGCTTTGGAGCTGCTGTATCGCCAGCAGTGGACTTCAGCTGATGGCCTGGGGGTTTTGATAATATCGCCTACCCGGGAGCTGGCCTATCAAACCTTCAAGGTTCTGCGTAAAGTGGGGAAGAATCATGAATTCTCAGCTGGCCTTATCATTGGAGGAAAGGTGTGTGTCCTCTCTGGGAGTTTGCTATAGGGAGGCATCACTGAGTGCTGTGTCAAATGTTAGCTTAGGAAGGCAACCCTGGGCTGGAAATGTCAAGGAGGAGAGTAGTTAATGGGAACCTGTCAGTGACCCACTAATTTTCTTGTGTATATTCTGTGGTTTTTGAAGCTTTTTGAAGCATATTTAAAATCTTTTCAGTGTCCATGACTGGATGGACCTTCCTGCCAAGTCTTCCAGGACTATCCTGTTAATTTAGATTACTCTGAAATACTTTTTCCTCAAGCCACAGATGTGAGCACGCTGAAGAATTGGTGGCATATCTGTGGGGAGAGGAAAGGCTACTCCTTGACTACTATTTCTAAAAGCTGTTAGTAGGTTAAACTGGCCTGACTGTCTCTGGTACTGGACTTCTAGTCTGAGCAACTAGAGTTAAGCTGGGTTAACTCCATTGCAGGATCTGAAAGAAGAATCCGAAAGAATCCACCACATAAATATGCTAATTTGCACTCCAGGACGGCTTTTACAACACATGGATGAAACTTCATATTTCTATGCATCTGATCTGCAAATGTTGAGTAAGTTTTTTAAGTACTTGAAAGTACTTGGGAATATATTGTAACAGCTCATAATTGTGTGCAGCACTTCCTTGCATAAAGAGTTTATTCTTGTTGTGGTACGTAGATGAAATGGCATTTAAGCTTGCACATGTTCAAATTAGAAAACAGCAAAACCCATTTGTTGTGTGTACTTTTTCTGAAGCAGGATGATAAGAACAAGTAGGGGATTTAGTAAAGAACCCAAACTCCCATGTAGTGGCCTGTATAATCTTTTACATTTGTCTTTATTAATGTTAAACTTATCTTTCTGACTATGGCTCTTGTGTCTTTCCTGACATGAGAATTAACTAGCTATATAGGGTATCCACTGCAGTGTGCATATTTTGGACTAGTTCTAGAAAACATTTTTCTTTGTGTTTTAAGACAGATTTCTTCTCCTTTTATTCTGTTGTTTGCATTGTTACCATTGTTGTCATCCTTCCAACTTGAATGAAAATTTTTGTGTAATGAAAAGGTTTGCCTGCTACTAAGAACTGCATAATCTTTTGCATAGCTTGAGGAACTTAGAAGCAATTAAGAAGCTAATGACGCTGATAAAATGTGAAATTATGCTTCCTACACTTTGTACAATTCATGGCATTTAGACAAGAATTGCATTAAATCTAGGCTATTTTAAAGCTATGTCTCAGTGCTACTCGATTTGAAACCTATATTTCAATAGTAAATTCAGCCTAGGTATGGGAGAGTGTTTTGTTCTGTCACAATGTTTTGCATTCTGTGCTTTTATTTCAGTAATAGGGCAGGGAGTCTGTTTGCAAATTGACAAACTGTTTACTTGAGATGCTGATCTTTTTGCTTCTGCATGTGAAACTGAGCACTGTAGTGCATAGATGATGGTAAATGCTATGATTTCTGTTGCAGGTATTTTTAAAAACATGTTTTATGAAGTACAGGGATATCTAAAGAGATTCCTGTCATGTACAGTAGTTACCTTAAATCTCTGCATTTTAAGTACAGATAGAATTTTGTGCTATATGGATTTAATGTAGAGATTTTTTTAAACTAAACCCAGTTCTTTCTCAAATTTATCTTTCAATCCAGTTCTTGATGAAGCTGACAGAATTCTAGACATGGGGTTTGCTGATACAATGAATGCAATCATAGAAAATCTACCCAAGAAACGCCAGACCTTGCTTTTTTCTGCAACACAAACAAAGTCTGTGAAGGATCTTGCACGACTGAGTCTGAAGGATCCAGAATACGTTTGGGTTCATGAAAAAGCAAAATTCAGGTATGTTGGGATTTTTTTTTTCCTTGGGAGGGTTAGATAGTGATCCTATTCAACTGCTTCTCTGACAGTTCCCTGAATCAGAGGATGTGTTGTGCATCCATTACTGGATCAGTGTCTGATCCTGCGGTGTGCCTCTGGTGTGTCTTCCTGAAAGCAAGGAGTTTCCAAATAAGAGGCGACTAGTTCTGACTGAATCACTACAGGCAGGCTGAACCTGTGCTTGTCTTGACTCCACAGGCAGCTTCTCAGACTGGAAATATTTTTCCTCAGGAGGAAGCTGCAGAGTGGATTAGTGTCCTGGGTCTAGCAGCACTCCGTTCTGGATAACTCCTTTTTTGTTGTTCAGCTTCTTTGCCTCCTGCATGTGTGTGCAAAACCACCACAAATACAATTTGTCTGTGTGCCATTTATAAATCCGGCTTTCCAAGGACATGCTTTCCTCTTGGGAAAGTGCAGAATGACAGTCTTGCTTGTGTATTCAGTACTAGGTGCCCAAAAGAAAGCCTGTGGTGTTAAGTTTACATGAGGTGACTCCCGTGGGTTCCTGATGTGCTGCGTTTTCTGTGCACGTTTAGGGCTCTGGCCCTGTGTGCGCAAAATAAATTTGTCCTGCCCTACATTTTGGAGTAGGATGGGAGGCCCTTGCTCTAAGGGAAGTATGTGGTGTGTTATGTTCAGAAAATTTAATGTATCACTAAATGAATGTTGCTTTTTGGCATGTAATTTTCTTTTGAAATCCAAATGAAGAATGTTATTTTGCATTTTTGTGGGCTTGATCATCTGAGTGTCAAATTACTTATGAGCATGGATGATTCTTTTTCTGCTCTTCTATGAAATGTGCATATATTTCCATATGTAAGATGCAGGAGAAAGGTAAAGCACAGAGATAAAAATGGCTTTCCTGGGAGCAAACAAGAAATCATCAGGAAAATGCATGGCAGAGCAACACTGAATCTTGAAGAAGTTTTTACAATTTTATTTGATTATCTTGGTATTGTACTGCAAATACCTTTTTTTAATCAATAGTACTATCAAAGACATCTTAAATAAACATGATTGTCAGAAAAAAAGTGTGGTTAATAGCCTCTTAGCAGCAGAGGATGTACAAGCCTCATTTGTAAGTCTTCATTTTGGTGACTGTATTTCACAGATCTCCCATGTTCGGTGAAGTCTATTTTAAAGTAATTTAATTTTCTTTAATATTTGGGAGAATGCAATTAGATAACAAACCAATTTAAAAAAAGGAACGTATTAATTTGTTTTAGAATTTACTGCCTTAGGTTATTACCTTATAAAAGCAATTTCCTCTGAAAGACTTAGAAAGCAAAAAGTGTGTTGGCGTAATTCAAATTAAATAACAGAATAAAAACTGAAGGAGTCTCTTGTAATTGCATCCCCTCAAGTGACCACCTTTAGAAAGGTAATTTTGAATACCCACGGTCTGTTTAGGGTGAAGTAGAGGGACTGTAAGACATGAGCATTTAGATGTTTTTCAAGGGCAAATATCCCGAAGAATTTTTTTTGTTGTTTTATTTCTGCTTTTAAGAACAGAAATGTGAATCCAGATGACAATTCAGAGCTTTAGAAAGCCACTTTGCATCTCAGTGTAATCAGTAGAAGTACATCAATGCTCTTTTTGTGGGTGATTAGACTCTGCTTTGACATTGCCTTAAGCACAAATGATGCTTTAATAGGACTAATAGACAAAATTGCATTTTAAATCAGGGCAATTTGAATGTTGCTGCTTAACCATGGAAAGAGTTTGCCTTGCTGGAAGTAAATGAATTTAGAAGTAATGTCAAAAGTCATCTGTCCCTCCCACTGGCTTTTAATAAGGGAATTGATGTAGCTTTCAAATGGAGCTGCTAAGACTTGTTTCTCAAAGTGGGAGAGCTTTCCAGCCTGATTCCTTTTCTTTTTCTGAGTATGTATGTGTTGGCTTAAAACAACACATCTCTGTGATTTGTCTAAATATACTTTTTTGGTGTGGTTTTGTTTGTGATTTTTTTTTTCTTCTTTAGTACCCCAGCAACTTTGGATCAGAACTATGTTGTCTGTGAGCTTCAGCAAAAAGTAAACATGTTATACTCTTTCCTGAGAACTCATTTGAAAAAGAAGAGCATTGTGTTTTTTGCAAGCTGTAAAGAGGTATGTTTTTTTTTTCTCCCTCCTCCTGCCCCAGAATTTTAAAACTACTAATAAAATGAAGATATTCATATAGATGTCAATGCATCAGAGAGGTGAGATTGTGGACTAATTTGCAACAGGAAATTGGAGGAACAAAACATCACCTACTCCTGCATGTTATTCAGGGCCTGGCTTCTAGGCAGTTCAGTGACCCAGGCTCAGTGCAGGAAGGTTCTGGAGACCTGAGGGTTCTCAGCCTTTTTTGTGGTCTGCTGTTAAAAATGAATGCTAAAAGTTCATGTCAGTAAGGCCCAGCTATTTCAGTTCTGTCGTATGACATGTTTCATAGTTAGCTTACAAAGTATTTCAGTAATTGTACTTGCTTTCCTTACAAGCTTTTAAATCTAATCTACCTGTTTGAGAAGGTACGATTGTGAAATAGTACGGGCAAAGGTTTTTCTTACATAGCAAGTAATCCTTCAAACACCTGCTTGTGTAAGTGTCCTGGGACCATTCTGTTAGAGTTATTTGCACATGTTTGTTTGGCACAGGTATTTGTATCTATAATTACTGCATGTATCAAGTATTTTACAGTGCAGGTATTGCTTGCTAGTATAATACAAGGCTAGTATTTTACAATAATTGACCATTTTACAATGGCCTAGTAAATACTCATTCCAATTCTTTCACCTGTACAAGAGGTTGCAATATTTTTGTTGTTCTGCAGTTGACTGATGAGTACACTGAAGTGTTTGGCTTAGTTGTTCAGAAATTCTTGGAGTTGCAGCTGTTCCTGCAGTGTACACAGTTTATGTAATTACTTTCTTAAAGAGATGCTTGGTAGCTGCCTGCTGTAAAATAATGCTGCATCATGGGTACAGTGGGTAAGAGTAAAAAGGCTAATTTTGTAAGAGAACCTGTTGAAACTTGAAATAGTAAACTGAGACTGTAGACTGATTTGAGTTGCAAGCATAAAACATAACAACCCTGCCGTACTGTCTAAAAGAAGTGCTTCTGATGGACTTTTCGTACTTTGGTCCTCTGCGTATAGCCTAAGTACTCACGTCCCAAGTTGTTCTTGCTGTTACCTACTCTGGTTTCCTTTAGGAAATGCCATTGAGAGGCATGGCAATTTTTTGCCACAGTTGCTTTTGTCTTTTAGTACCTGGTTGTGTAACAAGGTCTCAACGCCTTTTTTCACTGATGTGGAGAAAAGTTTATTTAATTTGATGTCCCATGTCAGTTGCTATATACACTGTATTTGAACTGAAATCGTTTAACAGTGCATGGTAATTCTTTTCCCTCCTGATTCATTGGGTAGGTCCAGTATCTGTTCAGAGTGTTCTGTAAGCTTCAGCCTGGTCTTCCTGTTCTGGCGCTCCATGGCAAGCAGCAGCAGATGAAGAGAATGGAAGTCTACACTTGTTTTGTTCGGAAAAAGGCAGCGGTGCTTTTTGCTACAGATATCGCAGCTCGTGGCCTGGGTAGGTACCCACAGAAGCAACAGCTAAACCTATTGAGGCTTCATCAGACATTATATTCTGAAGACTGACCCAGTTTTTGAAAAATGAAGCTGTAGTTTGCTCAGGAGCTCAGAATAGAGATGCTTTTTAGAGTTCTGCTGTTTCTTTACTGAAGAGCCCACTTCATCTTACCTTTTTTTTTTGTCCCTCAGAAACATGTGTGGTATGGAAACAGTGATGTATTTGTTTACTACATGCTGTGAGGCAAGATTCCAGGAGTTTTAAGTATTTCTGATATGCCTGTATCCTGTGGGTTATTCCAAAGGATATGAAAAATTGCTAACCTACTAGTATGTGGAAATGGAAACCTGAAATTTTAATGTCTCATATAGGAGTGGCATTGTAGGACTGTATTGATAAGGAGACAGAAAAATTAGGGTAAAAAGATTTTTTTTTCTTGGAGGCATTTAAGTACAACACAAGACGTTTGAGGAGTCCAGTCATTCTTTGAGATAGCAAACTGTTGTCCAAAATGTGAGGTTTTGTCACTATGTTACAAAAAGAAAGAAGGTGCTCTAAAAACTGAAGTGAGGAATGAAAACTGGTTCTCATACCTTCCATACTGCTGAATTCTCACCAGTGACTATCTAATTTGGGTATGGTTAGTTTGGTTTAGAGCGTGAGTATAATTCTGGAGTACAGTATAGGTGCAGATTTGGTTTGCAAGTAACACTTCAATGCAAAGTATGCTGCTGCTGAGTGAAGTGCAGCAGTTAGAAAATGCTTATTATTAATACCATTAACAGCCAAGGTTGACTATTGTTAGGCTTGGTCACCCCCTCCCATCTTTGAGAGGGGCTATGGTGCTTCTGTATGTGACAGCTGAAGTGCTGCAGTCCCACCGCAGCTAACTTCAGACCCCAGCGGTGCAGGATATTAACAGTGAGGGTGAAAAGTGGGTCAGATACTGTTACATAATTGTTAACCATAGGGTGTTTTATCATCTGCATGACACAAAGCATGCCTATTCTTGTCAAGTGTGAAATTATGTTCCATTCATTGCACTGTCATAATTTCGGAAATGAACACACAATTAACTTAACTTTCTTTGATGAAGAGAATGATTGTTTATGTATGCTAATACATGCAACTAATTTTATTTTTATTTCAGAGGTTGCACCTAATGTCTGTAAGTGGTTCCAAGTGATGGTTCTTACAGGAATTAATGCTCTCGAATAGGAGGGTTTTGAGTCCAGTGAATTTACCTGATGTATGTTTTTCTTTACACAGATTTTCCAGCAGTGAATTGGGTCATTCAGTTTGATTGTCCAGAAGATGCAAACACATACATCCACAGAGTGGGAAGAACAGCCAGGTTTGTTTTCACTTTTCATTAGTATTTTAATGTTTTAAAATGAGATCACTGTAGGGACAGATCATTAGCTAAAGACTCACTTGAAAAAAATTAAGATATAAATTAGAAAGAAAAAGGCTGTTATCACTAAAAGACCCTTTTGATTAGTTAAGAGTAGTGATTTAACTTAATTTCTTAGAGAGCTTCAGAGACTTGTTACAGCCGACAAAAATATCCCTGATTGTTCCATCTGATTAGAGAAGATTAATAGTGAGGAAATAGAAAACCTTTTTCTCTTGGCAGGATTACCTCAAAGGATGAGTTGAATGTGTTAGTGGGTGGAAAAGCTTGTTTTGCTGCTGACATTTATATATAAATAAGGTTTTAGACTGTGGATCCAATTTCTGTGTGTCATTGAAGACTCTTCAAAAGAATGGGAGTATTTCTTCCTTATTTTAATTTGGGAGGAAGGAATCAAATGTTAATTACAGGTTAAATTTTTAATTTTCTAAGTCTTTGTGGACTTACATTCTTAAGCATAGCTTTAGTTAAAATATTTGTGGCTAAGCCTTTATGTTAGGAGTTACTCAGATACACTGTTGAAAACCAGGTCCTTCATCTCTGAAGTAGATTTTTAAGTGAAACAGAAGCTGTTACTGCATATAATTCAGGAGATCAAAAGCTTCATGCAATTATCTGAAGGATGAAATGCAAGACCTAGCATTATATCTTGTCTCTAATTTAATTTGTTTGTAGTACAGCTTGCAATATAGGCAGTTGTCAAACCTAATGACAGAGCAGTTGCTTAGAATAGGATTTCAACACTGTAAGAATTTGAGATCTGTGTTCCTGGATCAGAAGGCTGTAAGTTTTGGTGACTGTACCATGAGTGCACTTCCAGCACTCTTTCAAAAAGTAGATATTTTAGCCATGTTTTATTGTAATTGGTAACATTCTGTCCCATTCTGTCTCTCTGCTCTCTGTTTTCTGATCTTCTACAGTAGAAGGGAATGATAAATTTTTAAATGACTTTGAAGAAAATCTGTCAATGAACAAAGTCAGTGAATGTTGTATATAATTAGATAAAACACATAGACATTTTGCTAATTTAAAATTTAGATGTAATCTTATGCATACCAATTGAGAGAAAAGCATATAGGCTTGGTGAAAATTCTGTGAGATTTTCTTTGTTGTCTTTCTTTTTTTTCTAGTCCTGTGTGCCTTCCACAGAAGGCTTGTAATTTTGTCTTTATGGCATACTGTCATCGTGGAAGGAAAACAATATATTTGGGACTGTTTAATTGGCAGTGTTTAGGATGCTGGTTAAGCTCTTTCTGAGCCCTGTCACTCAGTTAAAGCATGTCCCTGGGGTTGTAATCCTCAGGCCTTTTCCCAATTCTTATTAGGAGCTGAGAAGAGCAATTTTAAGTAAGTTTAGCGTGGGGAAACAGCTCTACAGAGGTGCAAAGACAAACGAGTCCCCTTTGTCATAAATGCTTTCATTCAAATGTCTCTCTGAGAGGACTTTAGTCTGGCAACCTTAAGGGTCTGTCTTCAGTGGCCTCTTAAGTACAGCCTTCTGTGATTGCACGAGGGACAGATTTAGGCAGAAAATTGGAGCAGAGTGTCTGTCTCAGGGGCTGTGGGCTGTGCTGGATGCCTTACTGGGATGTAGATTACATTTCCTTCTATGTGAATTTTTCAGTAGGGAGACCTTACGGAAATTGGGAGTACATCTGAGCAAGTTGTGTGAGCTGGAGGGTGTTGACTGACAGTGAAAGCAAATTCCTTCTGTAGGAAAAGCTTCATGGGTATTTTCTGTTTCCTAATCTGATACAAAAATCAGCAGATTAGGTTCTGCCTATACTGGGCATTCATTTTGAAGAAACATGCAGGCTGTCTCCATCCTTAAGGTAAAAAAATCCTGGAAGGAAATTTGTTCAGGAAACTTAATAGCATGAAATAAATCTTTGAAAATAAAACAAGGGAGATGTCTAATAATTTGAAGTAAATACTGTGCAATAAGTAAATATGCTAATGCATTTTTTGATGTGGGTAATTGAGAATGTACTTCTCATTGAAATCTGAGTGTTGAGTAGGAAGCTTCATTTGTTTTCAATAGCTACAGTTTGTATGAGAAGCTTGTGTTTCTCCTAGAAACTTGATGAAATGAACTGAACTGCAATTTAGTAGTCCTCATTAATGAGGTTAGAGATAATTACAAATTTTCATGCGTTATGACAATATAATTGCATAGAATGAAAACTAAATTAAATGTCTCATCTAATTAAGGGGCTGTGTTAAACTGTAATTAAAACTGGGATGCCAAATACTGTTTACTTTTGAAGTCAAATTATTTTGTGATATGAAAGTAAATATGAAAGGAAAGAAATTATGTTGGGGAAGGGGCTGGAAAACCTTTGACTAAGAATCATGGATGGGTTCCCACATGTCTTAAATTTTGCAAAGCTTGATCTAAGATGAGAGGTAACAGTTTATTTTTAAGTGGATTAGGCCACTGTGTTCCCTAAGAAACATTTCATTGGCATTTTACCCTGCTGAAGAACATAAATTGCAACTCCTACATTTTTGATTTATGGTAAAGTAAGATCAAGAAAATCTGGGTGTATTCCAGTAATGCTTTTATTTTATAGTAGAATTGACATATATTGAGTGGGGTTTTTTTTAATAAACTTGAAAGGTATGCTACAATTGGAGTGACTGGAAGCTGTTTCTTCCAGTTGCTTTCAAAGTCTTAAATAGTTCACTGACAGAATTTCTAAAATACTGACAGTATCATGACAGTCCAATAAATACTTTTGGTGTTATTTTTGCCACACAATTTCTTAGAAAATTCAGTGGTTTAAAGCACTAGATTACAGTGTTTCCTGTGGGACTTAGTTTCAAAAACTCTAAATTAAAAAGCTGCTTGTAGCAATTGCCTGCAAAACTAATTTCTTCTGGCTTTTAATTTCTATTGGTGCCTTCTATTCTGTAACCTATGAAACCTACAGTTGAAAGTATTTTTTGATGAATTTTGTGAAACAAGTTACAGTGCCACTAGGGGACAGCAGAAGATAATAATTTTTAAAGCACCCTGATGCTTACTTTTTTCCCCAACTGTTTTTCCAAACATAATGTCTAAGTTGTGTGGCATGAAAAAAGTATATAGGGACATTTTTCTTCCAGTCATGATTGCATTGGTGAGACAAGACGCCAAAAAGTTTATTTTATCTTTTTATTCATGCATAAATACCTTCAATTTTGGATGTACCTATATCCTGGCCAGTCTCAGTAATTAATATCTTTCTTTCCTGGCATTACATTCATCCCTCCATTTAATTTTTTTTTTTTTTTTTGCTTCAGAAGCGACTATTAAAAACTTCTGCTAGAGTTTAGTGATTTTTCTATCATGAGTTTTTTTAAAGACACTGACACTGGAATGTTAAACAGAATAAATGTTTTTGTTCTGCAGTTTTTGTCTGTGGTACGTCCAAAGCTATATAAGATTTAGGTCTGACTGGCTCAGACTTCTGATGGTATTTAATCCAGCCTAGCTTATTAGGTTTCTTTGCTGCTTACACTGACTTAGGAAAGTAATCGTAATTTCATTGTTGTCATTAAACAGTGTGCATACTGGCATGCTTCTTTTCTTTTAGTAAATTATATTTCTGAAAACAAATGGGGTAATAAAACTCCATCTCCCCAAAGCAGAATACTCTGCTACCTGCCACTTTTGTAGTGGCTGGTATGATGATTAGGTATGACTGAAGACTTTAAAGAAGAATGTGTTTTTTGATGCTTTGTGAGTACTGGAGAACACACACACCTGTCAAATTATGGACAGGTGAAAGGGGCAGGTCATAGAATGATCTTGTTCTGTCATGTAGTATAATCTTTGAAGCTCATTAATGCTCATTGGGGCTCTCCTTACATAATTGCACATTATATGTGTGAAAGTGAGACTAATAAGCCCTAAGAGTAATGTGGCAATAAAGCATTTAAAAATGCGAGTGACTTTATAGTATCTTTTTCAATGGTGGAAGCTTGATTTTTATTTCTTTTTTTAATTGGGAAAAATATTCTTGGGTCCTGAAGAATCAGAACAGCCAAGATGACAACTCCTTGTTTTGATTATTTTTCTATTTTTATTTTAAGACCAACTGAAACACTTTTAATGTTGTTTCAAAATAAATGCCAGATTAAGACCATCTCATTATATCTCTCATTATAGTCAAGTCATCATCCTAACTCAAGTTAAGTAAAAATAGCTGCCAGTGGAGGTCACAAGACATTGTTGACAGCACATTTAACTTGGAATTCACTTTATTAAATTTCTAAAATTAAACACTGTATCCTAGCTACATTCTTGATAGTGGCCTCTGATGCTGCAGTTGTACTGACTGGCACTGTGTTATGCACTAGAATTATCTTCCTAATGGAATGGTAGGAATGTTCCTGTGCACTGAATGATTAAGTGGCCAAGGTTATTACCTGCTGGCGTGAAGCTATGCTATAAGCTGGAATAACAAAATAAATAAGCACATATATTTTAACTCAGCAGAGTGGACACAGCTGCTCTGGGGAATGGATTGCTTCTGGTGTAGGCCGGAGGAGTCAACAACCTCCTAAGGCCTTTTGAAGTCAGTTTATTCTAAGACTAACTTGGTAAGATTGATAAGCTACAAGAATAATGGTTCTTGTCACTTATTTCTTGTGACCAAGACTGGCAAACAGGAACACTCACCCAGTATGACTGAATGAAGGGGATTGTGGTTCTGTGGTAAGAGTAGAACCCGGACAGTTCTCTGAGCACATCAATAGCTGTAAGTGGGCTACTTTCGAGACAGAAAAAGGATATTAAATGGTCAGTGGAAAAGAAAAAATAAACTGAATCAATCTCTGACTTCATAGCAAAATTTACTGCTAATTTTTCGGGGATACTGAACTATGGTCTATGCAGTGGAGAAATATAAGTGAACTAAGCATTTGAAGTGATCTAAAGCAAAACTATAAAATGAAACCAGTTCATGTTTTGTTGTTTAAATGCTCTGTGGCGTGTCAGACTGTTCAGAACCCATGGGAAGAAGCTCTTTTTCCTGGGTGAATCAAGGACTCAGCAGTGAACACTGGCTGTCTGCTGCGTTGGGTGAGCTGTGAATAGTCAAGACACTTTCTGGTCTCTTGTAATTTTTATTGGGCTGCTTTGGTAGGATGTGCTTTAGATGGTTCAGCACAGTTTCAGATTGCAGTGATCACACAGATCACTTGTTAAAGATTTGTTGTTTTAAACAGAAATGTGTATTACAAAAAGAGGCCATTGATCATGTAGATGGGATAGAAATTCCAATACGCATTTATTTTCTGTGCTCATTTGTCATTTAAAAAAACAGAAGAGCAAATCACCATATTATGGAAGAAACCTGGCAGTGTAGAAGTTATGATGAATGGTAGATAAAACTCTTCCTATTCCTGCCTGGAAAAATAATGTTTTCTTGGTTTGAAGCTTAGATTTCACCAGTCCACATTATGTCACAAGGCCCAGAAGGTAGTATGATTGGAAATGAAGTTTTGCCTGAATTGAACCTGATATTGGAGACTTAAAACTGATACTTTAAGAAATATGTTTAGAAATAGTAGCTTATATAGTCAAATTTAATGGTTGAATTTTTAAACAAAATATGAATTATTGTACTTCTATGGAAGCCCTTAGGGGTAGATATGGATATTAGTTTCTCTTTGTTAAAGGATAGTGTGTGGGTGAACAGATTTATTTGTTATGTGTATCAGATCGAAACAGATCTATTCAGAAAAAAACTATCCATTCTGATATATTTTTATAGGTGTCTTATATTGTTCCATTACACAAAAAAGTGCAACACAGACAAATGCCTGCATCAATTGAATGCTTTTTCGTTCACTACTGTAATTGTTTTATTAAAAATTTGAAAACAGTTTAAAAATTGAATATAAATTACATGCTAGAAATAGTAGAACTTGACTCACTCTAACTTTTTTCCCAATCCGTCTTATATTAAACATGATTGCTTGATTATTAGCTAAAAATAATAAGCCATTTCTTTCAGTCTTTGCAGGGGTGAATCTTTGATCTAGAAACAGGAGTTTGTGTTGCTTTTTGTATTTTGCTCACCAGTTTTTCCATGTGATGAAATCGTCTTGTTCTTGATTCATTATGGAAACCAAAATTACGTGCAAAGCTCTACAGAACGTTATTTTTGCTAAATCAAGTGGTCCAGATTATTTCTGTTCTGTGAAGGGTGTGAATGGTGTGTAGTGGATAAACGTTTGCCTTACACAGTGAATAACTTGGCTTCAGAGTGGAAGTAATTATTCAATATTCTTGTATTTATAATTTTGCAAGTATGCATGATAAAGAGTGAAAATACATAACTAGAGTGTATCATCATGCACATGCAAAAACAGGCCCATTTATTTGGATTAGTTTTAATGCTATTCCTATTGCTTAACTTACTGATCTTAATGTTTTGAGGAGAGCAGTCTCTTGCTTGCTTCTGGTAAATCTCTAGCAGATTTGATCTGGGTGAAAAAGAGGCAGTTGAGCAGTTGATCTGGCTTCCCTGGTGCCTGATTGCCTTTCTCTGAAAGGATTTACTTTGGAGAGTTTCTGCAACACTAAAGTATCTGAAGGTGGCTTGTTGGCTTGGTATGCCATACTTCTGGGTATAGGCTTTGATTTAAGCTCACAAGTTTTGCAGTGATACCTTACTTCCTTCTAGGTCTTTTGACAGATGAGATGACAGCATATGCTGATACTATCCATGCTGGCCCAGTTAGGCTAAAATTAGATCTTTAATCAAGTCAACCTAGTAAAGTCCATTTAAGTTACAGATAAAAAAACCCCACAAAATCCTTTTTTTTGATTATGATGGTAAATGTGTGACGTCCAAAGTATAAAAAAATTATACTTATGGTTCCTGCATGTTCATGTGTGGCAAATACCTTCAAAAACATTATCACTTCCTGTATATTGCATTTTCTGTAATGGGAAATATTCCAATTCAGGAAACTGTTATGCAAGTATCTTTATATCTGCAACCCTCCTCCCCCAAATTTTATGATTATCTCATCGTCTCAGTTTTATCCTTTGCCAGTTTTTAAAATAGATTATTTTTTTCTTGCCAAACAAAGCAGAAATACTGCCTTTAACTCTGGAAATTTGGCATCAACTTATGTTTTCTGAAACACAAATGTTAGGGAAACATGTTGTAATACATCTGTTTGAGACAACCTGTATAACATTTCCTATAAAGTCTGCATATCCATGCATCTTATCCTTACAGTTCCCTTTCCATAACTTTTTTCCTACTGAATATTTGCTTTTACAGCAGAACACTGGTGCCTGATGACCATCAGGAGATGGTTCCCATTCCTATTTCATTCTGTTATGACCACAACTTATATATCACTGACAATTAAAATGTGGTCCATTTGACTGAACCATATGTTACAGTGGTCATGGCAAGGATATAGGAGTTCTCTGAATGTAGTTAGAACAAGCTCAGTTCTAGCTGCATGGCCAGGTGGAATTGATTAACAACCACAGTATGCTTTCATTTATTGCCTTTGTGATAATGGTAATATTATTTGCTTTAATAGTATTGCCTAGAGGTATATGCAGTTGTTGACTGGATCTGATCAAGGAGGGGTTAAGATAGGTTAAAATTAGGCAACAATGGAGTGTATTTGGCCTGCAGGAAAAGTATGTTTTCCTCATCCTGTCTTCACTGGACGATTGCCATTCTGTTTCTTCATGTGTGATACCTACCAGCTGTTGGCTCAGGGTGAATTTTAGCAGAAGTTTAAGATAGATTCTGTCATGGGGATAAACTATCCTCTTAATTTCAGTGGCTTCGTTTTATATAAAATGTGAAGCTATTTAGCAACACTTTGTGTTTCTTTGCTAAGGAAATGGTATTCTGAACATTTTAAAATCATTTTTCTCCACTTGTAATTAGCCACTACCACATTGTCCTGAGTAATTTATCCCACTTTGTTTTTGTCTGCCTTTGTTACTTGCTCTTGATTGTAGGCATCTTTCTTTTTCTCATCTGCAGTCACTGTAAATATAACCCTTTGCTTTATAGCGCTAATGATGATTTTCACAGCTTCCTGCTTGTAAGTCATGATTGAGTTGCAGAGAAGTTAATTTGACTTTTTCAAAAGTATTAAAGTCAGTAGACTCTAGAAAATAAGGCAGATATGAACTAGAAGTGATTTTTTTTCCCCAAAAAACTTTCTGCAAGTAAGATGCAATTTTCCGTGGACTTGGAATAAATGGTATCTTGTACCCTTAAAGACTGTTAAGATCACAGTGCAAAGATGAGTCCCTCCTCTGGTTTCTTGATCACCTTGAGGAGATGACAGGATATCATCAATTACTACACAGTCCAAGAAAGTTTGATTACTTTCAGGTTTTTAATTTACTTTTCTTCAGCAGAGTCAAAGTGCATACTTATCGAATAATAAATCACCAGAGTAAATTAGCATTTTAGGACAGATGTTTGGTTTTAGTGATGATGGACAACTTGAAGGCTGCAGTCAGCCAGAGTAGGGAGAACTTCTAATATTGTGTCACCTGCAGAAGTAGTCCTCCTGCTGAAGAGTTGCAGTAACCAAGCTTGTTTCTTCACTGCTATATCATCTGTAAAGGTTTAAAGGTTTTATTTGTGTGCTGAAAATAATTACAGAGATGTTCCTTCATTTGCTTTAGTGGAGAACTTTATTCCTGTAGGATAATAAGGGATGTTCTTTTCTCCTATGTTTTAAGCATTGTAAATAGAAACAAATTTTGTGCAGATCTAACTGTTCTTGTTACTGTTTATGCCAAGTTTTAGTAGCTTGTCCGTTGCTACATTTGCCAGTATGGAAGCTTTTAGTATGAAATGTGCAGAGGGAACACTTTGGAAAACTTTAATTTTCCACTGAAGCCTCTCTTCTTGAGATTATCTTTAACACCATATTTTTCTGATTAGGACATTATGAGGTTTTTGTTAGTTTTTTTTTATTTTTAGAAATAGGCTAATACTCTGCCCAACTAAACCTCCCTTTTTATAGGCTGTGTTTTGCTTTCTTTAACAAAATGTTAAAGAAACTGAACAAATACAAAACTGTCCTAGATGGTATTTAAGATAATTTGATTTTTAGCTTTATCAAGTCTGTGATGTTTTCATTTTTGTTTAGCTCTGAAGAACAATGTTGTTATTAAACTGTTTGTTTAGTTTTGTAAGTCACGATTATAGTATAAAAGGGACAAAGACTGTTCCTCCTTAACTTCAAATATTTTTAAACTATTGGCATTCCAAAACATGTAAGGAAAAGGATTGCACTGCATCAATAGTTACCAGATGTCTTTCAGTCCTTTAGAATTTCTGAAGGCATAGCTCTGAGAAATATTTCTATGTTGCTTTTTTTTTCTTAATAGGTGGCAAAAGTACAAGTGCTTGAAAACCTCTTTTTGTCTATATTCTCACGTGACTGTTTCTTTACTTAGCTTTCGAACTACTTTGTCTACATAACAGCTTTGCAAGACTTAATGTAAACATTGAAATAGTTGATGTCCATAGATACCAGATGGAATGCTTGTCTTTTTTGGTGAATAACCTATGGAATGTGCCTTTAGGATTTGTGCTTTCTGAAGCAATTACTGACTCCGCATACAATGAGTTTAGCACTAATAACACAAAATCAACTTTCAAGGGTCAGAATGAAGGTTTATCTGATCCTGCATCCTGTTTCAGAATGGCCTCGTGGATACTGCTGGAAAGCTTTAAAAACAAAACAGGCACAGAATGATTTTTCCTGTACTGTGTCATTGCAGATTTTGGTTTTGTGGCTTGTAGAGAGGATATCTGCACTCTCTGGCCTTTGATGAGTATTTCTTCAGTGATTTCTATGACACTGGCCTTTCACAGTGTTTTGCACACTGAATAAAAGAGATATGATAAAGAAACAATTTAATAATGCCAAGTCAGGCACTTTGAGATAAGAAATACCACAAGCAACAAAACTTTATAAATCCATGCCTTTGGCTAACTTACGGACATCTGAAAACATCATTTGTATGGGTTTATATAGTACAAGACTTTTCTTGACAAATGACAAAGATTGTTAAGAAATTTAACAGACATCTTTTTGCAGATAGCAGATCATTCATGTAGCTCTTGTTGGAGTCCTTTCCTTTCATGTCATCTGCTTTGGAGAGAAAAGCAGAACTGCGTTATTCTGTCCTCTGAATTGGTGAGACTGGTATTGGCAGCAATATTCTCCCTCTCTTCCTGCCTGGTACATAAAAGAGAATATTTTCATCCTTCTTTCCAACAGTGCTCTGAGAGCTCAGGTTCTTTTGATGAATAATTGGCTGTCTTGGTAGTATGATCATCAGTTTTTACAATAAAATGTATAGTCCTCTAAAGTTCAGTGGCTTTCCAGGATTACATTGCTTGTTCAGGGTAGTGGCAGTGTCCAACAGGCACCCACCTTGTGGATATATAATTTGTAATTTGGTTGGTTATTCCCAACCTTAATTTTTGTATAAAGGGTGCAAACATTTATGGGATGTTTGGTCAGCAGTGACAACATGCTTGGTAAAGATAATAAATTGCCTTAAGCCAAACATACGTATTGCTTTAGAACTCTTTTTTAGAAAGATTGTACAAGCTGATATTTTTGTATTAAGAACATTCCAGGTCTTCTAATGAAATGGATTTGAATCAGTATAGTTTTTGTACAGTACCAAAGTACTCTTATCAATCCATGTATAATTAGTAAATTTATATGATGTTGGCATGTAACAAAGATTCTTCTCTTGTATCAATTTTATTTCCATGTAAAATTTCAAAATCTCGAATGTAAAGCTTAAAATTTTATGATGAAAACACTTACTAGACATTTGTAGATTTTCTTTAGAAGCTGGTATCCAAACACATCATATATAGCATTGGGGAAAAAAAATATTCCAGGCATCCAAGAGCATTTTGTTGTGATTTTTCAAATTCATCAAATGAAAGCAGAAAGCTGTAATAAAAGCTGTCAGACTGTTTTAACTGCAGATTTTGTTGCTACTTGCATTGCTTACTGTGCTGTGACAGATAGTGTTTATAGTTTTCAAACAATTCTGCAGTACTGTTTTTGCCAAGTGATAACTGTTTATCCTTGGAGAAATGTGGGCTCCCTGTATTCCACTAGAAATGATTTTTGTCAGTTAATGGTATGATTCTTGTTTGGTGCGCCTGAGAACATCCTTCTGCGCTCCCTGGCCTCCCTAAAGAAGGGAGTTTAAAGCTGCTCTACAAAAGGGTGCCAAAAACAGGAACTGATATTTTCTTGCACAAAAAGAAAATGATCAAGCAGATGCTTTAAGCATAAATTAGCTGATTTTTTAATGTCTTTGCTAACTATGTATCTTGAGTAATTACCAGCTCATCTACATTTGATACAGCTGTTAAGTGCTCTGTAGAGTGAATGCTAGATATGTTCTTACGGGATCAGTCTGATTGTATCTTTTCTTTTGCACCTGGAAACTGCTTCTGTAAATGAAAGAGCTCCTGCTTTTATGCTTTTCTTTCATTTGATGCCTCTGTGGCCTGTTGGCCTTTAACTGAACATGTAAGAAGGAGTCGTTATTTAAGACCAAGGCATTTGGTAATCTTTGCCATCTTTGGCTTGAAGGTTAAGAAGAGAATCAGGTTTTACCCAGTGTTAAACCTTGTCTATTGGCAAAGGGTGAATGCAAGTAGCTGTATTTTCTAGTAGTGTAATCAAAGTACACTTTGATCAAGTGCCATTTGTTTACCACTAATACTTCAAATCAAGGAAAGAAAAGATTCACTGATCTGTCTTAGCCCCAGATGTTTAGAACTCTAGGCATAGTTTTAAAATCAGCTTCAGTAAGGATATTGGCAAGTCACTTAACTGGTTTGCCTCTTCTTTTCCCTTTGTTAAATGAGAGATTTTGTCTGTTCTTTGGACTGTTTATGAGGAATCAAATGTAAATTGTCATTGGCTATTGAAAACATAGCAAAAACTGTAATTTTTTCATGCTTGTTTGAGGGTTTTTTCTTTTTTCCCCTTCTGATAAGGTACAAAGAAGGTGGTGAAGCTTTGTTAGTATTGCTTCCTTCAGAAGAAAAAGGCATGGTGGAACAGCTGGCACAGAGGAAAGTACCTATCAGTGAAATCAAGTAAGTAGCTAATGGCCTGTCTCTTATTCAGCCTTCTTTCTGCCAGAGTAATGTGTGATGAGTCTATGACAATCTTGATAAAGTGCTTTAATTGCCTGGAGCTGGACAAATCAGAGAAATGAATTAGTTTTGGTAGTGTTGTAGAAGGAAAAGACCTTGAGAGGTTACCTATTTTATTGCTGTTCCCAAAGGCAGGATGAGCTGCACAAATCATTCTTATCATATGCCAATTAATATATTCACAATTTCCCAAAGAGACCTCATCCGTACTCAACAGTTACTACCATTAACATTTTTTCTTCAAGTGTCTGATAAGACTTGTAAGTAATTTAAATGGAATATTTCTTTTGTCTTGTGCCAAGAATATATGGAAAGTGATGTATTCTCTTACTCTCTGCAGCTGCTTTTTATGTAATTGAACATGATAATGCTCTCTTTCTCTTCTGCAGATTAAACAATTACAATTTCTTTAATCTGTTCCTGTATATTTTTATTGCTGTTATCATTTTTGTTTCTCTTATCTGTTTTTACTTTAGTTCTGGACTATTTCCCCAATTTGTCATGGTCTTTCTGAATCAGTTAGTTGAAGGATAGGAAATAAAAGATGGTCATTTTACAAACTAAAATGAGGGTTCCAAGGGAAACCTGTAAGGGGCTATGCTATCTGTACAAATTGAATTGACATTGAAGGAGTTGTAGAATATAACTATACCAGGTAAAAATAAAAAGGCATGTTTCCATTTTCTGTTAAATGCAGAGTAATGGATATATAGGAAACACAAAAACCCTAACTGTAAAAATATTAGAGAAGAAAAAGACTACCACTGAAAGAATTGAATAAGAAGTTTCTTATTTTGCAGCTATATAGGTAGGAAGGAGTTTACTGTTTTTTGATCTCGTCAGTCTGATGTTGAATTAAAAGAGAAAAGAGAATGTGAAGGAAATACGGAAGAAGAATTGAAAACAAACCAGAAAATGTGATGTGAGCCTGACTCCATTTTTAACACTTAAAAACTTCAGGTCACACCATGCCAAAAATCATACAGCAGAGATAAAAGAAATCAGAGAAGTATGACAAGGTAGAAAATGTAGGTTTCTGTATGAGTGGGTATGAGCAAAGCTAGGACTGTTTCATTTTGAAAAACTGGCTTGCGTGTGAAGATACGGATATCTTAGCAAAGAAGAGAATTAACTGTACCAGATTTCTCTGTAGAACAACTGCTTTTGAGAAGAAATCAAATTAGGATGAAACTTTAGGTGGTTATTTTCACCTCATTGCTTAATCTTCAGGTTTGCTCAAAATATACAGGTTGACATTTCTTCAGAGAATAGAAACAATGCATATAGTACTTGCTGGAATGAGGGTTTAATTTTGTTTTTTTAAGTATTTTTGTTGTACAGGATATGCCATTTCAGAGGCTCTTTGGAACTGTACTTGTAACTGCTATTTCTGTGTAACAAATTGAGTACACAGCAGGTGGTGAAATAAATCCACCTTTTCTGGTCAAACACACGTATCAAATCCATGTAGGATGTGCATGAACTTCAAACATAAACAATTTTTACTAAAACAGTGAAATAAGGACTAGAATGCAGTCCAACAACTACTTGACAAACCCATACAAAATGTCACCAACTGAATGTGGATAATATCAGTAAAGAAAGTGAAGTATGGTATTTTCTTTTCCCTTAAGCATCACAGTGCTTTAAAAGGATCTGTTGTATAACCACTGCAGTAAATTCTCTCTTTCCAAACTTCATCTTTTTCCTTCTTAAAATGGTAGTTATTCAAGTATTTTATCTTACTTTTATATTCAGTTAATAAATGCCTGATCTCATGCACATTATAAATATTGAATTGTCAGCTAAGGTTTCTTTGTCAGCTAAGCTTTTAATTTCATAAGTAACGGTGTTAATTGTTTGAACAGCTTATCAAAGGAAGTGGTAAAAAAAACCTCTTTAGGCTGTATTTATCCAAGTAAATAGAAATCTGTGTGGTTTTGTACAGGGATATTAATCCAATTTTAATAGGGCAAATATTTCACCCCCAATAAATGCATATTATATTTATAATCCAAGTTAGGTGCGTCTCTGGAGAGACATTCATGGCTGCATCTCTTAACATATTGTTGTTAATCTGATGTTACTTTAATAGCTTTAATGGAAAACTCTGATTTTTTTTTTTTTAACAATACCCCAAAAATTCATTTTTGTACCAAGCTACTAGGACATATGTATTATAAATACATTTTAGTATTATTCTTTATTGGAATTATTATTAGAAAAGTCGAGTGTTTTGATTGATAATATATTTTAACAGCTTGCCCCAAGGTCTAGTTTTTCACTATTCAAAACAAACTTTAGTAGAATTTATAACATAATAATGAACGAGAATGCTTTCACTTTGAATTGTCTGCCTAGTGTGTTAAGATTTAAAAGATGTAGCATTGTTCTTGTAAGAGACTAAAATCCTTAAAAAGTTATTTTTGTAATTGCTTGTGGATAGCAAACCAATTTGATTCTAGAAGTTTTTAACTACAAATTTTCTCGTGCTGTTTACTTCTAGCCAGTTTCCTAATTAATACGACCCCAGTGTGTTTTGTCAGTTTTTAAATTGTTTAAGAAGTTGCAGAAACCCATGGATCATGTTCCAGGTCTTGTGGTGAAGTTTTCTTCTGTTGTTTGTGCTTATTCACCTAATTATAGATTCTTAATGAGCATTGCTCACTGCCAACAGAGTTCAACTCTTGAAGTTTCTGAAATTGACTCTGAAAGCTTTTTTCAAAAGCTTGTTTCTAAAACATTGTTATCTATTTAAGTATTTGCTTTGCTGTTCTTAGTAACTTGTTGTCTGGTATAGTGATCGTAAGAACTCTGTTACTTTTCTTATTTTGTAATTTTATATTTGCAAACTATTTTTAATATTATTTTATTTCATATAGACAGACCTTTTAAAACAGCTCCATAATTTTCAAGTAGAGAAAGGTAGAACTTTTCTATTTTCCTTGATACCTGTTTAAAAGACTAGGGTTTAGGCTCTTTCCTTAATTTTCAATTTTAGATCTAAGCTGCCTTTAAAGGTTTTAAGTAAACTAGTCCCTTCTAATCAGCACAAGCTGCCAATTTACAAGTAGTGCTTTTAACAGTACATAACTTCTTCATTGTTCAAACAGAGCAAGAGAAAGTGCAAAATTTGCAATAGTAAAGATGATATCTTAGAGCATTCAAATATGGCAAAAAGGTACCCTAAAAGTATTAAGTGGTATGTACATTTTTTAAACTAATCTGTAATCTCTAAGTTTTCCATGCAAGCTGTAAACTTAGGTTATTTTTGATAGTATTTTGAGGTTACTTTGTTGCATCCAACTTTGTTGGGTAAAAAGATAAGAGCTGCTTCCTCAGAGGTTACCGTAACGGATTTTGTGTCTAGAAAATTTTACCAGAAGTGCAAGTATATAGATACCCATGATGTAATATCACTTTCATTAATATTATGGCAAAAAAGTTTTGTTTTTTTAAGAAAACAGCAATAACAACAACAAACCATCTTTTTTTCCTTCTTTCCTCTTTCTCACAGTGGGTAATACTTGGATGTGTATTCCACACGTTGGTAGTATTAATATAGGGGATCTGTTAAAACTCACTGCCTCCCAGTTGCCATAGTTACTGTAAGACAAAACATTGGTGTCACCAATCAGCGTGGTTGTACACCTGTGTGTGATCTGCTGGGGTGAGCCTTCCTTAGGTGCCAGCCCTTCCACCTCCCTCCAGCCTTCAGGTTGTCTCGTGTAACCACAGGAGCCCCATTTCCCACTGAGAGCACACTGCGAAACCTGCTGCTGCTGCTGCTTGGAAGCCGGGTGGAGAAGGGAAACTGTTTTGCTAATCAGGGCAGCAGGGTCTTTTAGGTGGTTGTTGATATTTCTTGCTGAAATTCTGTTTTGGAGAAGAGTGGGGACAAGACAATGTCTGGTTAAAACAGTGCTTGTGTCCTAGTATTAAAACCAGGGAAAATGAGAGGAAATCAAACTGTGTATCAACCAGGAAATTTGGAAATTGTTGTCTGATCAATTCATAAGGCCAAGCAGACTGGGTTCATGTTCACATCATGACACAGTCAAGTGTGGCCATATATACAACTGGTAGGCAAAACTGTAGCTTCAGAAAGTAGTACTGCTCCTTAAAGGTAAGATACGTGATCACACAGTAAGAAATAACCAGCCTACTTAAAATGGCAGACAATGTTATAAAATCCCCTTCTGGCCTTTGCATAGTTGGTTTTAGCTCACTGGTTCTTAGACATTTAAGCAAGCTTATAAATTATGATAATTCATTTCAGTGTTTAGCTTTTAGGTTTGCTTCTCCTAATAGTCACATGTATACAATTTATTGTAAAGAGTTTTATTTGTTCAGAAAGAAATAACATAAAAACTCATTAAAGCCAAAATCCAATTTAACAGTGGCCAGCGTTCTCATTTTTTGAATCTCAGCATGAGAGGAAGATGATAGTGGGTGACTGTCATGATATAGTGTTGGAGAAGAGAGAATTCAGTACTGCTTCTGTTTCTTTGCTGTACATTTGCTCATTCACTAACAAACACATAAGCTCAAAATGTGCCTGGGGTACCATGTTCTTAGTTGACATTGCTTAGATTTGTACCACAATATCTAGCCATGCTTTTAAATGAAGTATCTTGTGGGTTTTTGTCTTTTCAAACCCTTTTTTTGCAAATTTCAAATTACATATGCATATTACAAAATTACAAATTACAATATTACAAATATGCAAATTACATATTACAAAATCTATATGCAGTCTACAAAATGTTGCAGTATTTCGTCTAGAATTGTTGTCTGTTATGCTTGGAACATCAATGACATATAGTCTCTTATAAATAATGAATCACATTCCTCCAATAATCAAGTCATAGAAAATAATGAGTAATAGCATGTCCAGGTGAAAATTAGAACTTTGTAAGCATTTTCAGTTTGACAGTGGCAGCAGGGAGTAGTTGGCAGTCTCAGCTACTTTTTGAGCAGTGCTCCAAGGCCATTTTTGCATTACTTAAACATTTCACAGAGACCATGTTTCCCTGTTTTATGAGAATGTACAACTGCCAGATGCTTTCCTGACACCAAATACGACATCTGCTGTTTCTTTCCCATTCTTAAAACCTGATAATGCTGCTCTGGAGGATAATCAAACTGATGAATCATATTTTGCTTCTGACTAAGCTATGATAGCTGTTGTGTATTTGCTTATTTTCTTTAGGTCCATACCATTTTTGGTATGAAGAAAAAGTTAATTGTTTAACTTCCTTTCTGCCCCTTTTGAGTATGAGCACTGTATTTACATGACCTGTTTGATAGGATTTTTTTTCCTTTATCTCAGATGAGTTCTTAAAATTAGATACAACTGTGACTCCAAGTGCTTTTACTTTCTCTAGTTGCTATGGAGCAAATTTCTTTTGACCCAGCTGATTTATCGGAGTACTTGGTCTCCCATGATTTGTGATTCTGGTGTGAGCTTGCACTCTGCTGTAGCTGTTGTTAGCTGACTGATTGCAGCTGCCACTTTGAGTGAAGACAAGGAAAAAAGGCACTGGCTAATTTAAGGGCTTTGAGGTCATCTCTTAATAGCTTTCCCATAACTTAGCCGCAATCCAACGTTTTTCTGGACTGTCTTACTATTCGTGTCCATATTAATTTTTTTATAACTCATGCTGTCCCTTCCTTACTTTTTGTATCATATTTCAAAGATTTGTTGGTCAGTTTGTTCCTCACTCAGTTTTTCATGCTGCTCTTTTTCTGGTTTATGCCTTTACATTTTTAGAGCCAATTATGTGCTGTCTGGAAACTGGAACTCATGTTTTTTGGTCTTTCACTAAAACTGTAGCTAATAGTGCTTGTGTACACTGTAGTTTTCCCTTGGCTGCATCGGAACAGTGAAGAAATTGAAATTGTAAGGGAATGAAGTTTGATACTTGTTTTTGTTTTTAGTAAAAATAATCTCCCACAAGGTGTGCTAGGTTGTATGATACACTGGGGTGGCAGTAGCAGCTCAAAAGTAGATGAGAAGAGATCTGGGCAAATAAACCTGCAATAATGTAGGTATCACTGGAAAAGTTTAAAAATTCAGAATCTGGGAGAGGACCTGTATATCTTTTTAGTAGGTTTAATGGCAATTTCTGTAGTGCAGTCAATATTCTTTATTTACTTGAGAAGCTCTTAAATCTGTTTTATCTCAGTGTCCTTTATTATTGCTCACCTGGCTATTCTTTCTAAGAAGTACTTAAATTTCAGTATTCCTGGCACAATGAATCTTATTTAAGCTTTTTAAAATGCTGACAATTTCCTTATGAAGACTTTTATTTCAGTATAAAGTAGTACTATAATTCATTATGCTGTTTCTGTGTTTTTGCAATATTTTTATAAAATCAAGAAGTTATTTTCTGCTGATTTCTGCTTTGCTTTGGAAGAAGTTTCACCACCTTCCATGAAAACTGTCTGAATGAAACAGCTGCTATTTGTCTTTTCTGCATTATTTGTTTGAGGAGTGTAATCTTCATCCTTAATATGGTTCCATTCTGTGCTGTTTCAGTGGTAATAGCTCTGTGCATATTAAAGCAATGCAATAGATGTGAAGATTCTCTTGAGAACCTAATAGGTGCTTATTTTGGCATGTTCTAATAATTAAAGCTTTTTGTTTGTTTGTTTTTAAAATTAGGATTAATCCTGAAAAACTTACAGACATCCAAAAGAGGATGCAAGCATTCTTAGCTCAAGATCAGGAGTTAAAAGAGAAAGCTCAAAGGGTAAGTCATCTGCTACACTATAATTCTTGGGGCACGTTAGTTAAATAGAACTGCTGTTTAAATACCTGACCAGGTCAGACATGCCCTAGAAGCAATGTTAGGAACTGAAGAACCACCAGAGATAATTGAGCACTTGAAGAATCTCCTATATTAGGAGAGAAAAATAAGTGAGAGAGAGCCAGAGACTTCTGAGTGATGCTCAGTGACAGGAGAGGAAGCAACAAGCACAAATTTCTGTATGAAAAGCTCCATTTAAACCTAGAAAAAGCCTTTCTTGTGAGAGTGGTTGAACACTAGAACAGCAAGGCTGTGCAGTCTCCAAATGCTGGTTATTAAAAACTGGGTTCCTTCCTGAGCAGCCTGCCCTAGCTGACCTTGGTTTGAGGTGATGCTTGGACCAGTTGGTCTCTGAAGTTTCTTCTCAACTTCAACTACTCTTGAGTTTCTTGGAAAGCTGATACAGAAAAATTAAATAAGGCTACTAATAAAAAAGGTTATTTAAAAATAGCAGATCACATTACTTGACTTGAAAAATGAGAAATATGAAATCACATAGACCTCAACATGCCCACCTTGATCAATAGTATCATATATCCTGAATATATGTGATTTGTCCAATTTGTCCTTTCTCAGGGTAAAACCCAATGCATTGAATAAAGCATTTTAACTTCTATTTGGATTTAAATGAGCAGCAAAATAGCTTAGAATAGCACTTCCAGGTAAGATGGAGAATTATGTGAGTGGGTTTATGAATGGGATTTCCTTGCTGTGCTGGTTAACACTGGAAGACTTCATGGACAATATGTGAATTTCACTACGTGTTTATCAGGTTTGGGGAAGGTAGGGAAACTTCAAATAACTAAGTAGGTTCTTTGATGAGAATGAGCTTGGTTGTAAAGGACTCTTTCTGTGAAAGGTAGCCTGTGAAACATTTCTGGAAATTGTGCTGCCGCTTGCCATCACTAAACATGTTTGCTGACCTTTCACTGGTTTTGTAATATTTTTAGGCCATGAACTCTTTGGAATAGACCTTACTAGTTGTTTTATTGAAGCACTGCAACATGTTGGTTTTCTGAGGCTGGTTGGTTTGTTGGGGTTTGGTTTTGTATTTTTTTGTTGTTGTTGTTTTTGAACTGTGTACATCATTAGCCTATGAATTCTGTAATTGTATCAAGGCTCTTCAAAATGATACAAAATCAAAAGCTCAAATTGAGATGCAGCGAAACAGTTGAAAGGATAATAGGCAAATGTTTCATGTCCTTTTTTTCTTATATATGTAGGTCAGATTAAAAGAGGCCACATAGTGAGAAATCCAGAAATGCCAAAGCTTGAGAAATATATAATTGCAGAGATTCTGGATTTGTGTTAATAACTTTTTATTTGTTTGAGCTAGTGTGGGCATTAATGACACTGGAAGGTATACTGGTAAATGTCAGTGGTAAGGTAAAATGAAAAAAGGATTGTGAAAGCTTAGAGAAACCAAGAGTTTTAAGCTTTCTGTTCAGCTGGGACCTAAAATGAGTCAAGTTGAAATATTTAAAACTCTTGAGATTCATCTCACCTGGCTTTAGATGTCCTCTGTGAGTTAGTCTGCCTGAACTTCCATTTATAGCTGATAGGGTGGAATAAGCACTTCTACAATGCCTCCTGGCACAGATACCTTAAAACCCCTTTGGGATGCATGGATGGATGAGTGGTGGTTTCTTTGTGCTGTGGAGGTAGGCTGTGTGATGTGACCTATCTTGGTGGCCTGCAGTAGGGACATTTAGTGAGTCAGAGGAATGCCATTCTTACTTTCCTGCACAAGGAGATTTGAATCAAAGTGCCTGAGGAGCTCAGCGGGAGCTTTGTGAATAAAATGTCTAAGGCAAAGTTCCAAGGGAATGCTTTTAAAAACTATTTTTGGCATTTAGGTATTCCAGGTTTTTGTAGTGCATAAAGCATTACTTGAAGCAGTGTGGAATGTCAGCGTAAGCTTCATCCTGGCACTGAACAAACCAGAGGCATTGGTGATGTGTCACATTCACCTCCAGCTGCCACAGGAAGTTGCAGTTACACCAATTTATGTCAGAAGTGACAGAGGAGCTGGCTGGGGGAGGACGAGAGTTAGAGGAATCCTGCATCATCTTACTTGGAATGAAAATACCAACAAACCCCTGTTTCTGCCTTTGGTTTTTTAAGCTCTCTTAAAATGCAGAGAAGGATCATTCTGAATTGAGCAGAAGAAAATAATGATAAAGTTTCAAAATAGCCCAAGAATAAAATCAAACATGGGATGTCTGATGGTATTGCAGATACAAACTTAAATTAGTTTTGAAAAATTTAAATTGCCATGTAATTACCCTTTCAGGCCATTTTTATTGCAGTTTTTATTTTGTGGATAGCAGAGAGGTGTCATTCTTGCAGGCAAGCTGTAAATACATTCAGTTTTTGAAAAACTTGAAGTATGGACAAGTGGTTTATCATAGAAGTGTTCCTCCTTAATAAGGTTTAACTATGAATGTTCAGACATACTATGCAAATGTGCCCAAGTAGTCTTACGTGTCAATGTGAATAAAACAGTAAAATGAATGCAAATGAAATCCTGACCTTGGATCCTTATCTGAAATGCAGGATTTCTCAGAGGCATGGGTGTTATGTTGTCTAGCCTGTCTGTTGCAAGCCGCCAAGTTCTTGACATTTGTAGTGTAAGAAGTAAATTCCCAGCTTGAATGGATGAGATAGCAGTGAAACAGCACAGCTTTGCACAGAAGTTCAGATAGGATGGTAGTCTACGTCATGTGTTGAGGGCATGAGGCCCAAGTTATTGTGTCCTCTAAGCTTGTTGATTTACTTCAAGGTGCTTTTACTTTGTTTCAAAATAGAAAGTTCTTGATTACTAATTGCTTCAACAAATTTTATGGTTCATTTGGTAGGACATGGGTCCCCTGCTATTTTTTGGAAAGACAGTTTGAATCAGACTGGGGCTCCGTTGAAACCTTGGCAGTTCTTCTCATGGACTGATGCTGCCTTTTGGCATTTCTTGTAATTTTAATATTTAATATGTCTGGAAAACATTTTAAACAAAGAATCTGTTTTTCTTGCTAGTTCGAATGTTACTGTGGCACTGACGTGATGTCTGTCCATTAAATTCTTCATCACACCCAGAGGGATGAATCTCAGGGTGTTACAGCCTGAGATTCCAGCCATACCCTGTTACTTTTGAATTACTGTCAAAACAGCACATCAATTGAATTGTGTACATTTTAATACTTTCAACAGTTATCCAGGAAATAGAACAATAAATCAAAATTTAGAGGTAGTAAATTCATAGAGCATGGTACTTTTTCCTTACGTTTTTCCACTACTTGTACAATAATCTCCAGTGCTTTTGGAGACCTGTAGCTGCTACTGTAGTAGAACTGTAATATGCTAATGATACCTAACCAGAACATTTTCCATAGAAGATAATGCATATGATATTTCTGAAATGTTCAGTTACTTAAAAAAAAGGCCTTGAAAGTGATATCAAACAGTAGATATGGCAGGGCACAACAGCAGTTGTAAAATAGCAGGGAAGAAGTTCAGACTGACTTAAATTTATTCTCCCTTAGCTCCAGTGTGTGTGCGCAGGCTGAGTAAGTCTTAGGATAACTGAAAAAAAATCCAACTGAGTTGACAGAGTTTTAGACAGAGGCTGAAGTGAACACACTGAAATCAAAACAAAAAATCAAAGTAAATAGCTTGACTTCTCTTCTTATAAAGCAGAGCAACTCTTCTATGCATTTGTTTCGTGTTTCATTCTTAGCTATTGTAGGGCTTGATAAGCATGCAAAAGGCATGTTCTTTCTGCCATTTGTTAATTTCTAGACCATGTATGCCAAATATATGCAAGTAAGTTAAGTGGCTTTATCAGTTATCCAACAGACATAATGAAATTTCAACCCTGTAGTGAGTAGTGACTCATGTAGATATTCAGATCTGCAAATCTTAGATTCACAGGAAGGATACTTCTTTCTTAACCTACTTTTTTTTCCATCTGTCACTGCAGAGAAAAAAACAAGCTTTCATTGATTTTTGTCACTTGCTAGACAACAGTAGATTAATGAGATCTACCAAATTTGAAGCCTTTTCCTGAACTTTCTAATTACCTTGGTAAAATGATTAATAATTCAATGTGAGCAAAGAAGTGTTTTATTCTACATTTCAATCTTGGCAGCAGCTAAATGAATTGAGCTCACACTTTCCACAGCTAAAATTAATTGAAGGACATAATCAGGAAGGAAACTTTACCCAAAAAACCCTCAGCATCACAAAAAACAAGCAAATGAAAAATTACTTTTATAGTGAAGTGATGGGCAGCTTGCAAAGTGTATCTCTTGGCTCTGCAGACCTTACAACCAATAGTTTTTATTTCAGTTTAGTCAGGAGAAAAGGATGAGTTTATAACATTGCTTATACAGTCTTATCTTTCATTTCACCTTTGGAAGTGTTTTTTTCTCTTACAAGCATTTAAAGAATCCCCGTAAGACATCAGTGCTCCAGACTGTTCGGTGTTTGCTCTTCTATCTGAGGTTAACAAGAAATAGATTTTTTTTTAATTCTATGTGAATTATTAATACAGTATTTTTCTCCAATAGATACCTGTACATAACAGAACAAGGGTGTGATTGTAGGATGCTTGAATATAACTCTGTGAGCGTAACTTGCTGTTGTTATTAGTGTTTGATGGTTTAAGCCTCATGGTAGGAGTTCTGGCATGTGTTAGAAATAAGGCTATGAACAGCAGAAATCCAAGAATCTTTTCTGATACTTGAAATATTCCAGTATTTATGCTGCTGCTGCTAGGTAGAGCTAGACTATGTAAAAGAAGCATGAGAAGAATAAGAATCTTTCCTTTTGGGAAGGATGGCAGGAAAACGCTATACAAGTTCAAGTTATTCTCTTATGCAGTGCTTCCAGTTTTTTTGGATAAAATCTGTGATTAATTGATACTTCAACCTTGGACTGGTCTTAGTAGTGTTGTATAGCGAATTTGTCTTGGTCAGCTGAGTTGTATTCTGACTGTGTGCATGTGATGAGCTGATGGTAAATGCAAGGTGATATGAATTGTTTTAGACCACAGTGAAAGGCAGCTGTACTGAGTTGAATAACTTCCTGCTCGTGGCTAAGATTAAGTCAGGACACCTCAGACTGATAGCAACAAACTCTGTTCTTAGTTCCACATAATTTAGATATTGAAATAGCATAACAACATTCTGAAGAGCTAGGAGAAAAAAAATCGAATTGAATCAGTGATGTTTCCTTCTGATTAATCTGTCATATTTTCTTTCTAGGAAAATAGAACATGACATACTGTTGGGAAATTCAGTCAATTCAGCCAATATGAATGTAATGAAATATTTGAGTACTTGAAGTTGCATCACTTCTGTAGTAGTGATAAGTTTTGTCTGATGAGCATTTTAAAAGGAATTTCAGTCTGAAAGCAATGTTAGACCACCTAATAGTGAAATTCTATTTTGTGCTTAGAGCAACAATATAATGTTTGTTTCTTGTGTTGGTAATTGAATGGTGTCTTTTTTTGTTGAATGCTTTTATATTTCTTCCAGTGTTTTGTATCCTACTTGCGTTCAGTTTACTTAATGAAGAACAAGGAAGTATTCGATGTTTTCAAATTGCCTCTTGCAGAATATGCCCTGTAAGTATGGTCAACTTAAAATATGAAAGCTGTATAGTGAGAAGTTTTGCAATCTTTAAATAGCTGTTTTGATTGTGTTAATACACAGATTGGACTTCTAGTTTTCTAGTATATTTAGTTTTACATTCATACTTTTGCATATTTTCAAGAGCATTCTAAATGGAAATTGTATGTAAAAGCAATATATTGCTGTACAGAGAAATAACTTAGAGCAGAAGGTACATTTGCTATATACACTAGAAGACATAACTTCTGAAATAAAAGGATAGAGAATAATGTTTTGGTTTTTTTCCTCCCCCAGATCTGCCCTTCAGCCTCATAGCTAAATACCAACCTGTAAAGTGTATTATTTTAAAAGAAATTGGAGTATCTAAAGATGATATATGGCAGTCTTATTGTAAATGTGATTCGAACATTTCTCCTTGGCCATCAGTTACCTTTCAGAAGATTCAGTGCATTTGGTAAAGATGAAGCATCTGTACTAGACTGAATAGCATCTATTTTGCTATGTCTATTTTTGTACATATATGTGAATCATTCCATATTTTGTACGGGAGGGAAATTAATTTTGACAGGTTGACTTTACAGATGACAGCCCCCTGAAATTGTTTTAAGATATGCAGTTTTTGAAATCTCATGGGACATAGGGTAGTTGTAAGGGAAGCAGGAAGGTATTCAAAGGTTTGTAGCAAATTAATTTGATATGTGGGGAATTTCATACAGAGAAGGCTAACTTGCCAGCAAGTGGCATAATGAACTAAAATGTGACAAATTACTAGACTGGAACACCTGGTCTTTCTGTGCTGTGTTGCCATTAACATGATTACGTTTTTTAAGATACTTAAGTCTATTATAAAAGATGCTTTTTGACTTCATGGACTGAGACATTTTGAAAAAGGAGAACTAGCAAAAACTCAAATTTTTTTGCTACATGCAATGCCTGCCCCTTCTCTTGTGTAGTTTGTCAGCATCTTTAAAATCTGTTGTAGGTCTTATGGTGCTATGGATGTAAGGAACTGCAGCAGAAGATTAGGGCTAAGAGGGATAAGCACAAAAATTTAACCAGTGTAAGAAACAGACTAGCAGATGGTGGTAATACTGAATTTTCAGAATCCCAGTGCCTCTTTCTGGATTTCAGCTTGGTGTGCCATCTAGTATCTGTAGATGGAGTAGTCTGCAGTTCTGTTCTTCTCAGGTCTGTGTGCCAGGATTTGTACCTTCCTCAAAATTCTGAGTCCCAGCTTTGGAAAGCTACTAATGTCATTCCTGTAATAAAATGCAAGAAACCAGTCAGTTGTTTGGAGAGAGTAGGAGAGGTTTAGTCAAGGCTGTGAAATATGTAGCAGTATAATTAAAAAGTCAGAAGATAATAAATCTGAGTGGTAATTTGGAGATTCTTTTCTAGTTTGTGGGCACTCTTCTTTCCTGCTCTCTAGACTGCTAGTCTACCTCTATACACCCTATATACAAGCTAGAAGTTCCCTAGCTTTCAGTTCAGTGTACAGCCACTGATACATGGATCAGTCATCTTCATTAATATTAAGGTCCCTCAAAGTCTGGTATGTTTGAATTTTGCATCCAGAAGCAACCTTGGTTTCCATTCTGCACACAAACTTAAGGCAAAACCTGAAATGAGAATCCTTTCTTCCCTTTATCTTCTGTGTGCATTTTCTGAAAAGTACTTCAACCTTTCTGTGGAGATTTACTGCTAGCTTGATAGATGTTACTCCACTAAAAATCCTGCAGAGAAAATAGGCTGCTTAATGCCCCTGTCAGGTTTGCATTGCAGGCTGTTGCCCACATTCCCTGTTGCTCTCCTGCTTGGCATGTCTGTGCATTGAGATTCTCTTCAGGTCTGTTGATTGAGTATGCAGAAAAGCAAGTCTTTTTCATTTTTATATGTTATATAATCATATATATAAAAAAAAATATATAAAACAAAAGTTATAAAAAATGTGTGCATATACACACACACACACGTATCTATTCTAAGGATTGATTGCCTTTAAGCTATGGTGCATTACTATTCTCTCCAGTATTCTCTCATTAATAAATTGCTATCAAGAATAATTTGCTGGAGGAAGACTTGTGTAGGCCTTGTGTTAACATAGGCAGCCTTTAAGTCTGATGAAGGAGAAGCTCAATGCTTGCATTAAAAAGAGAAATTCGTCTTTTGATTGCAAAGGACAGCTTTGAAAACATAAGAAAATGTAAACAAACAACAGGGTGAAAAGGAATAATTACTTAGTCTGGTCTCCTGGAGAGGAGGCAGTGTTTTGAAGTATTTTCTTTTTCAGGCACTTTATGTTTCTAACTGCTAACACACACACACATATATATATATACACTGTTCTCCAGGGGCAGATCTTAACAGGTGAGTGTGCTGGATGGACAGATTAGTCACAGTTTTAAGGGGCTGCCAGGGAAGGTAATTTACTTTGTGACTGTCATCATTTCTTTCAGGAGAAGTGCAGCATATTTTCCTGTTTCTCCCTGTATTGGTACATAGAGAATAAATAAAAAAAGTTGAAGCCAAATTATTGGGAAAATGTCAGATACACACTTCTTAGTATCCAGATAGTCTTGCAAGTATTGCTTGCAGGTCAGTATTAAAAAGCAGTAGGTAGCTGCAGGTGCTGTCAGGACTGAATTGGGTGATAGCAGAATATGTGATCCATCTGTCCACATCTGTCTGTCCTTTCCCCAACAAGGGAAAGCACCCACTGCACTCTCATCCCCACCCCTGGCCTGACCCTTACTGCATGGTCAGGGCAGAAGGTTTCATTTGTTACCTTGCGCAGGGCTTTCTGTCTCATCCTCAGGTAGTGCCCATTGCAGGCTTTGCACATCCTTTTGTTGGTTCTTGGCCCTCCTTCTGGCTGTCCTTATACTTTTCTACATGCTAATCTCCTAACAAAAAAAAATGGGCTCCAATACTTTTCCCCTGTTTCTGGTCTTCATGCACCTGTAATCAGACTTAGTGTTTCTCATGCTGTTACCTGGTTAATGTCAGCCTCGTATGTTATTGCTCATACAGACCCCACCATTCCCTCCAGTCGTTTGCAGAGTTTGGGTGTGTCTCATTGAGCTCCCCCTCAGCCACCTGAGATCCAGCTGTCCCTTGCCGAACTTCTGTAACTACATCCGTAAACTTTTGCCATACAGCTTTCTGAAGAAGCTGCAGTCTCCTCTTTCAAAGTCCAGGGTCATTATTCTCTTAGTCATCATCCTCATTTCTTCTAGGATCTTGAGCTATCCTTTCTCATTCTGCAGCCAAGCCGGCTATTGACCTTCACTCACCTTAGAAGTGAATGTACTTGCATATGCATGAGTAGCAGTTCCAGTAGAGTGCCTATCAGAGCTGGCCAAGCTGGCTAACTTGGAGAAAGGCTTTTTAATGCACTCTAGAAAACATTGTTGCTTGTGCTCTGCTGTGTTGCCCTCTGAGCAGGTGTCAGGCTGGCTCAGGAGCACCACCATGGTTTGGTACTACAATATGGAGGTTCCTTTTCCTTTTGTAAGGATGACTACCTCTTGGTCTTCTGAATTATTAGATTGCAACCATGACATCCTCTTTGTTTTCCTTCTCTTTGGTTCTGACCCATGAAGGCTTGAATAGCTTGGCCCTCCTTATTACTAATGGAGCGCCAGGCATTTGAACTCCTTAATGGACAGGAATAAAGCTGGCTGATAAAGTAAATAGCACAGCAAATGCAATTTCTCTGTTCGTTTTGGTTATTAATCAGACCACCTGGAAAGCTTATTAGTTCAGATTTGAATCTTTTCAGTTGATGGGGTTTTTTCTTGTTTTCAAATGGTTGCTCGTCCTGTCTTCGGAAAACATTTTAAATGTTAAATGTGGATATATCATATATTGCTAGGCAAGTAATGTCTATTTCTTCTCCTGAAATAGCTTCCAGGAGTATTTAACCTTTTTCAACCTCTTTTAAATCTTTGTCTGAACCTGTTCTACTGTAAAAGTAATCTTCTTTGCTGTGTTTTTATGTGTTCAAATAATTCTGAAGTAGTTCACTAATGGAATATGTCTATATTTAGTAAATGTACTAAGTTAGTATCAGACTGAATCAGTAACTTGTGTAAAATTGTTGTGCAGCAGTTCAGCAGATGTGACCTCAGATTCTTTACAGCTGGCTCATGTTTTAAAAAGGACTAGTCATCTTCTAGGAGCAAATTAGGAGCATTTGTCACACTTAAAATTTTACTAGTCTTACATTTGTTTTTTGCAAGAATAGATTTTGCTTTGAGTGTCTAAGATTCAGTCTTTCTAAACAATTGAAAAATGTCCAGTTTTTGTCTCATCCCAGTAGAGGCAAGGCCAAGTTACCATGTTAATATAAACACACTCCAGGTCTTTGTATAAGCACAATTAACAAACCATAGAAGAGGCAGTATTTTAGGTCTGTTACACCGTTCATTTAAATTCATTTTAAAAATGTTAATTAATGTTTGATCTTCATTATTCACTAGAAACAAAAGTGGTACTCTCCTTAAAGTGTTACTTCTTTGTATCTCCATACAGTGTTATTTCTTTGCAGTTTTATTCTTTCAACTTATTTCCTGAAAGTCCTTGTGAACTTGCTACTAAATTAACAAAGGTACTTGAGCATTATAGGTAATTTGTTTAGTTACTTCTATGCATTCCTTAATCAGGGTTCGGGAATGCTGATGTTTGGCCATGTCAGTTTCAGTTGAGGAGTAGAACTGTCAGCTGTACTTGGATTTATAGCAGCAAAATACTCCCTTTTCAGTATTGCCTTTAGAAGCTGATTTCAGATGTCTTTCTAGAAGAGCTTGCTCTTAAGAAGTCATTGCATTTCACACCAAAGTATGAAACAAGATTGTTTGGTTTGTCAGCTGAATTGTTGTTGCCATTTAAAGGCTTCCATAGTCTGAGGACTACGTTGTGGTGTTAGTGTGTTTTTAGTGTTGTCTGTTAGGATTTATGAAATCTCACTAAATAACTTACCTGCTTTTTCTCTGTCTTTATCAGAAAACCTTGCACATTTCTTATTCCAGATGAGTGTGTGAAATGGTAGCACAAAAGTAACAAAACACGCTGCAATTTCAGTCATAGTAGGATTGTGGTCTGAGTGGTGTCTTAGGAATTATTGAGAACTAGTAATGCCCTTTCTAGATTATGAAAAGAAAGACTGGTTCATACATTTGGTTCAGTATGACTGAACTATAGATTTGGTGAATAATTAAGAAATAGTTTCTAAGGAAACGGTCAAATCTTAAAATATGGGGAAGCTTTTAGCAGTTGTAGAATGTCCAGATTGTTTGTCTCAGATTTCTCTCCATTTGGAATATACTATGAAAAAGAGGCAGTAATGAGCCAAAAGACTGACATTTCTTTGAGAAGTTATGTAATAAAAAGTATTGGAAGATTGTTTCATACACTTTTTCTAAGCTTATCTACTACTGTTGTCTTACCAAATAAATTTGATGTTCTCTCTTCCTTCTGCCTGAGGTCTGTATTCTTTTGGAAGTAATTTGAATTCAGATAGCACTGGTCTTTTTTGGTAGGCTTGCTAAGCAGTGTAGAAAAATTTGCCAAGACTAACTGACAATTAATTTAATTCAATTATTAAAGTAAGACATCAGTACAGTACAGCAGTCCGGCAAGTGGAATGAATGAAAAAATCTGTGGTGTGTATGAAGTCTTGTCCACATCATGGGCTGCTCTTTCTGCTTTGTAACTTTTGCTGGACAGAGAAGAGTTTTTCACCTTGTCAGACATTCCTATGCATGTGTATTCCTGATCTTTGATGCTAGCTCTGGAGGTGTAGAAGAAAAGTTCTGATAAAATCAGAGGTTTCAACCCTGTATGCCTTGTGCCTGTCTGCCTGAGAAAGAGAAGTGAACACTGATTTTGTAGTTGCCATACAGTATTGCTGCTTGCATTGCTTTGTCAACACTTGACAGCAATACTTTATGTAGAAATGTGAAATCTGGAAAAGCAAAAAAGCGTTTCTCTTGCAAAGGATTTGATTTTTGCAACTTCGATCCTCTTGCTGAAGAGATTGAGTGCAGCAATCTCTTGATGCACGCTTTACTGTGCCTGTTGTTAAGTCCCAATTCCAGGTTTGAATGGCTTCCAGCTGCTGCAGTGAAGCATTACATCTGCTATTTGGTTGTTTCCATTACAGTTAGTCAATAGGCCAAACTTTAACACATCATTTCATTGCAAAGGTAATTAGTGTTTGCTGTCAAACAGTAAAACACGTTTAAGATTGCTAGTTGCTCCAATTTCAGTTCCCAACAGTGTTGAGTTATCCTCTGCACTCTCAGTAAATGTGCAAAATACACTGGATAAAAACTTCCTTTGATCCTTTTTCATAAAATTCTATTTGCTTTGTTATTGCTGTTAATTGCATGTAGAACGGTGCTGAATTATCAGAAACACTAAACCAAAGTTTTTACATTAAAAAGAAACTTTATTAGTTGGAAGATTTTTTCTTTATCCTAACAGTGTGGATTGCTGTTTGGGTTTGTGTCTACTTTTTACCTGTGACTGGTACCAAAAGTGCCCTGTTTAACCACAGGTGTGGTTATAATTGGGTTTGTTTGTTTGTTTGTTTAAGTAGGGGACTCGTTTTGACTACCCTTTCCCATTGGCTACCATTAAAAGTTCAAGGCTCTCCAGGGCCTACAGTGCACTCTTGCTGCTCTGCAGTCATCTTCACTGACTGTTTATAATGACATTTCTGCTGCATAGTATGGATTAGATATTTCTTCTGTGCTGTAACTTGGGTTCCTTTCAGAGGCTGTGTAGTGAAAAGAAGAATGCTATCTACTTGAACATCATTGAGAAGAGAGATGGTGTATCACTGTGCATGTTTTGAATTGAAAGAGGCTGGTCTTTTACAGGTGTGGGTGCCTGTGTGTATTTGTAGCCACTGTAGTTTGTTAAATGCTTTATTCTTTTGTTAAGTCTATGTTTGAGCACCAGGTACTACTTTCAGTTCTGTATCGTGGGTTCTCTGTGGGTTCCTTGCACCAGTACCAGTGTCCCCTCACATTTTTTACTCAGCTCATGAGAAGGCTCATGAACTCTGAAAGAGTTGGTTTTTTTAAAAAAATTTGAATTTGACAGGGTCAGGTGTATTAACAATAGACAAAGTTTACTCAAGTCAAATGGGCTGTTGGAGTCAAGAGTATCTGTTCCCATGCAGTGCTCTCCAGTATTGTTGCTAGACAGGATGTTGGCTTTTTCTGCAATTTTTGCCCCTTCATGTAATGTTTATTAGTATAACTTTGAATTGTCATGAATAACTGGGTAAAATAATAGTTTTGCTGGCACTGTTAGTTATATATGCCGTGGAGATAGAGGGGTGAAAGCAGGTGAGCAACCTTTAAGGGAGAAATGTCTCTCCCCTAGCTTATTCTGCTGTTAATCATTCATCCATTTCATGTTTGTTCTGCTGATTACTTAGTCATTGTGAGATTGGGGGGATAATGTTCTGGGTGTACTTCCAACAGTGAAGGACACTTGGACAGGTCAGTGTTGTCTCAGTCCTTGACATGAAATCCATGTATTTTCAATATCAAGTTACATTGGTGTTTCTTCCACCATGTTTTACTATGACTCATAGATAATTAATTGGCTCTTATCTACAGCTTACCAGCTTCTTTGTTTGCTTTCCTTCCTAGGAGGCTTGTAATTGTTATCAAGAGTTCTCAGTTATTTCATCTTGCTTCCTCTTCCAATGTTCACTTGTATTTTTCATGTTAGATTTTTCTAAATGTGTTGATCAAAATGTATTAATATGAATGATCATAACTGAAATTGAATCACTTGAACCATCAGTGAGGGCTTCTAATTTAGTCAAATTTTGTGTATCTGCCTTTTAAATTTATTTGGTTAATTCCATATTTTAGATCACTTGGTCTTGCAATGGCACCTCGTGTGAGATTCCTTCAAAGAGTTCGGAAGCAGCTGTGTGCAAATGAGGCAGCCAATGGGACAGACCACTTGGAGGAGACAGAGCAAAATGAGAATACCCTCACCTTGGTAAATGAGGAAACAGTGGAGAAATGTGGAACTAATTTCAGTGGGAAAACATCTGTTAACAAAAAAAGGGAAAAGCAGAAAAGAAAGGAAACTGAGAAATGTTCTGCTTCCAGTGAAAGTGCTGAGGAGAGTGGCGAGTCTGAGGATGAATCAAAAGAGTTGTCTGAGGAGGAGGAAAAAGAAGTTCATGTACCTAACAGGGGACCAAACTCAGACTCCATGCAGTTCTTTGAAGATGATGATGATGATGATGACGAGGATGACACTGAAGGTCTTGATTTGCTGACAGTGAAACAACGGGATGTTTTTGGTGTGGAAGCTAAAGATAATCCAACACCGGTAAGTGCGCTTTATAGTAAGGCCCATGAATCTTAATCATTTATTATTGGACTTGCTCCAAGAAAGGAGAAGAGGAAAAGAGGAAATTCTGGTCTTAGCAGAATACTCGCTTGAAATCAGACGTGTTGTGCATATGTATCAGAGGTCATAAATACTCCCAAAAGATAAGTGGTGTGACTTAGCTTTTATCATTTTATGCAGTTAGCTTAGTTTTACTTGCATAATGAATATCCTTGTACTTGCTTTAATTTATGAATAATATGACTCAAAAACCTGGGAAATTCTGACAGTTTTAATTCTTACCCCTTTCTAATTTGCTTGTACCTCTCTAAATAGCTGCCACTTCCAGTCATAATTTTGATGCTGAACCATGGTTTATAGCACTGGGATCCAAATTGCAATACACGATGAGCCACTTCCCGACAGAAATTGTAGCAGAATGATCTTTACAAGAATGTAACCCTTCAAACAGTGACTTTTACTTTCAACAGCACCATTGCTATTAAGAGTTGAGCTGGTATCAAAGAGAGAGGCAGTGCACACATTTCTTGTAAAGCATGGTTATAAAGGTTCATTGAAAGTATTCATGTAAATCTTTCATTTCCTTGGCAAGTAGCTTTATAATTTCAATTTCTTTGTCCTTGGTGTTCTGAGAAATATTTCTTTCTTTTAATCTTTAAATGCAATGTTACAGTAAGGGGAGTTTTGCTTGGTTTTGATTTTTTTGTAATTTCTGTAAAGCAGATTTGGTATGTGCATATTGGGATATTTTTTTTTGTGTTTCCTTTGCTATATAGCAACTGTATTTCTGTAGTAAAAAGATACAAGCAAAATAACCATCTGGTTTGGCAAGGTGTTCTTCTGAACTTAGATGCGTTCAAGGGGAGCCTCCTGTTAAGTAAAGTATTTATTTTTCCAACTGGTATTTTAAATCTTTCTTTTTCTGGGCTGTTACTTAACAACACAGGGCACTTACCATGACCTTGAAGCTAATCAGCCTACTAGCTGCATTAATAAGCAGCATCTTTCCTTTGGTATGTAGTGAAGTATGAACTAGTTTTATCAGCTGTCTTTGTCAGAGGTGAGCAGTTGCCTGCACTCTCCTCTCTGTTCTGAGGAGGCTGACACAGGTTGCAGTCTCATCTGAGAACTGTGGAAATAGAGTTACTCTAAGCCTGAGTGGTTCTGCCCAGGCATGGCCACTGCCTGCCAGTAGCTTACATTTATTAATAAATTTCAGTTTTGTGTAGAAAAGAACTTAGTGTTTATAAAGCAAAGTGGAGTAAAACATCTGTGCCTATTTTAGGAATGATCAGCTCATAGCTTTCTTATTGCTTCTACAGTTTTGTGTGCTGAAATACACAGACAATTTCATGCTGTTTTTAATATGTTGGAAGGTTTTGTTCAGGAAGTGGTAAAAGGCGAAAGTTTGAGGTAAAAGAGCAAACAGAAGAAATTTTTTGAAAAGTACAAGTGATTTAGAAAGTAATTTGTAACCACACTGGGTAACCTTTTAAGAGTTTTCCAGCATTAAACATTTATAGATTAGTTTATGTTCAGGCAACTAAGACATTATTTTCTGTGATACTGCTCTAAGGGATAGGAGTTCATGTTTGGTGTGCAGGATTTTTAGCTGATGGTCTAACTCATGGGACTTACGTATCATGTAAAAGCTCCTGTACATGGGGGCATAATAACAAAATATTAAGTTTCTCTTCTAAGCAGTTGAGAACAAAAAACTGAAAAGTTTAAATATCTGTGTCATTAAGAACTTAAATTATATTTAAATAATGTCCTTCAAAAATGCCTGTGGTAGTGAAATACATGGTTTTTAGAAAGTCAAAATGCAGAGCATACTCTGCTTAATTTGATCAATGCATAGAGTAGTGTGGGGTTTATTACCATATGATACTGTGAAAATTATTTATAAATTGTGGAATGCTTTAAATGTAAGGATTCTATTTTTAGTAAGAATAAGAGGATAAAGGTTTCTGTCACTAGCCATATTAACTTTTAAAGTTTTGTTATAGAAATGTAACACAGTAGAAATTACATAAAAATACTTGGGCATTGTGCATTTTTTATTTGACGTAACTCAGCACCTCATTTTCTGGATGTTAAGAAAGAATTGATAATGTGCAACAGTTTATATTTTTTATTTTCTTTATATTTATATTTCTTTATTTTCTGAAAAGAAGTTCTGAAGTGATTATTATTGCATTAAGATGGATCAGTTCATATTTAAGCATTGTTATTCTGGTGTGTGAGAAGCACTGAGCAGTGTGAATGCATTTTTCCTGGTGCTGTGTGTTGCAGTGTCCTTCTAGGAAGGACTCAGGAGCCAGTTTGCTGCATTTCTAGAATGAAGCAGTGCGTTAATTAACAGTAGGAAAGGCTGCAGAGAGTCTAGAAGAATGAACATAGAGTGTACATTCAGCTGCATCAGTTAGGAGGATTTTTTAGAAAATCTATTGTGTGTGCTAAATAAGATAGGAGTCCTTTGCAAACATTGGTATGTGGTCATCTAATTGGAGGTTTATGAAAACGCCCACAAAGATTGAATTCAGTTTGTATTTATGCTTTCAATGTGTGTAATTGATTGTGTAATTTCACTGTTCTTGCTTTAGGCTTCTTGTCGACAGCAAAGCAGTCCTGCTGTGATTATGGAGCTCCAGGACATTTTTTTGTAAATGGAAACATTAGGTTTAGTTTCAGTTTTTGAATTGCTGTTGTTAGAGACACCATTGCTTCCTCATCTGTGTCTCTACCCTAGTCCCTCCAATGGAAGAAGGAGCAAGGGGAAGTGTTAGGCTGGCTCTGAGTATCTTCTGTGATGATGTAGTGCCCTGACCTTTGGTTGCAGATGGGGTTGGCTCATCCATCTTTGTACCAAGGGAAAGGAACTGGTCAGAAAGAGCAGGGGTTATTTAAATTGATGATGGGCTAGAAGGGGATTTGCAGGATTTTTGTAGAACAGTTTTTGATGAATGTGCTTGGTACCCAGCCTAACTGTAGAAGAGGTTATGGTGTGACGTGTGACACATCCAGTGTTAATCCTTCTAACAGTGTGACTTGTGGCTCAGTTTCACTCTTTCCCTTTCTTGGTGAGTGTTCCTTGGCTTCATGTGTACTTTGTCATTTTGTGACAACACATATGAAAGAAAAATCTGTTTTCTGCATTGCTGTATAATAGCAGAAACCTTGGATAAAGTGAAAGACCTTGGCAGATACTGCAATTTTGTTGTGAGCTTCCTAGCTCATATTTTTAAGAGATAGTCACTGGCTGCTCTATTTATGAATTTTACTTTGATATGTCAGGATTTTTAGCTGGTGGTCTAACTCATGGGACTTATTTAGATAAGTACAGTGTTCTTATGCATGAAAAGAAGGTCAGCTATATGCATACAGCCATCAGCAGACAGGCAGTATTTAGCTGTTGTGTTAACATTATGGAAATTATTCTTTTAAAGTGCATTTAACAGTATTAGCAGTATTGATGTTGCAAAGCCTATAAGTACTCCCTGGTTACAAACTTGGTTTCTAATGCTAATTTTATGAAATTGCTTTTTGCATTTAGCAATTCAAAGGCTATATTTGTTCAACTTCTATCATTATTTATTTTGAGAACTAAGATTAAACCTATAATATCTTTTCTTGGTTTTGTTTATACTTTAATTTTATTCAACTTGTCAAACATATTGCATACTGTCAGACTTCTCTTCTGCTCTTGAATTTTCTGTTTTAGTGCAGAAAACACTACATTACTGAGTTCTTAGGATTGCTCTGACCTCCTTCGTGCTCCTCCATCCCTTGTTTTATGGACTCCTAAAACTCCTTAAATGTTTTCAAGAATCACTGCTTAGAATACTCTAACAAGCAAAAACATACAGGGGGCTGCTTTGAATAGTACTTGCGGATTCCATGGAGTTAGTCTGGCTCTTGAACAGCATGCTGTTTGAATATTGTGGCTGTGGAAGAGAATTATTTTATATCCTGTGATTCTGTCTGAGCTATCTGGCTTGCCTTGAAATCCATTATTATTACATACAGTGAAATTTTCGTAACTTCTCAAGCACATAAAACAAGCACTGTAAACTGAGATGTTATGACCTGGATATGTACATGTTGATAAAAGCAGGAAAGAAGAGACAAAGGTAAATCTCCCTAACTAGCGATGATTGGTGAGTCCATACCAAGAAGCAGAAAGTGGTAGCTCCTTGTAATGTAGACTTTGCACATTACATAGATCAAGCAAACATCATTTAATATGCGCCAGAATAAGGACATAGTCCTCTGGAACTTCCTTCTGTGATGTTCAGAAGGAAGCCTGTTACATTCTGTGAAAGTTGAAGTTAATTTTTCGAGATGTGATTTATCTAGATTGCTTCTCTTACATTGTCTTTTCTCTCTGAATGGGATTTCTTTCCTCCTGTTATGTGTTACAAGAGAACTTTTCACCACTCTTATATTTATATAATGCTTTTTTTGGTGTGAAACATCTTCACACCAAAACACCTTCTCATGAAACATCTTCTTGTTCTTCTCCCCACCTCTTACTAGCTATTATTCTTATGCTTTCATATTAATATATTTTAAACAGTTGACTTTGTCTCCTTGAAGCTTTTCAGGGGACAGCAAGATAAAAAATACCCGAAGGATGGAAGAAGCAAGGAAGCAAGCTGGCTGGCTCTGGTAGTGGCATTTCCCTTAGGGATATCCTGCTTTGCTCCTGCTGTAGCGGTGTGTTGTGTCCAAGAGAAGAAAGCTGCTCTGGGCAGCCCACTGGCTCTAAAGAGAGCATTATTCCTTGGAGACATTCTGCAAAGCGAGCAGTCTGGCAGAGAAAGCAGAGAAGTTACTTATTTGTAAGTTAAATAAAAGTCAATACTGTGATGCATTACATACTGTAAAATCTTCTTCCTAAAGAATGTGCATGCTTTAGGTTCTCAGCCCAGTAAGAGTGCTTATGTATTTCTAGTTGAATTACAGCAAGTAATAATTTATATGAAGAACAAAATATTTGCATATAACTGAACTAGGCCTACATTTAGATATTAGCCTAAGTGCTTCAAGGTTCCTGTGTTAGAAAAAATTATCAGCCATGAGTGGAGATGAAACCTGGTGATGGTGCCTCAAGCTTCTTTATGCAGAAGATCAGCCATCACAGAGCACATTCTATGAAGTGAATAGAACATTTTAAAGAAATCACATTTTCTTTCAAAGCAATTTCAGTAACTTCAATACAACCAAAACTTGTTTTTTTAAGTATATTTATGATGTCCAGTTTTACATTCTATGTAGTTTTTTTAAAGTCTTGTTATTCAGGACTGCTTCTGTGAGCTACAAAAAGGACAGACCAAATCTAATTACTTGTCTTCTTGGACAAGTTTTACTTTTGGGATTTGCAGAGAAGTTCATTGTCCTGGCTCTACTATTTTTGACTAGAACACTCATGACTTGCTTGCTAGATTAAACTGTGCAATAGATGCTTTTCAGGCAGTCCCTTGTAAAAACACATTACCTACATTAAATTCCAGCTATGTAGATCAGTCATTGTTTAGACTTTCTCAGGTTAGCTGCTTTAGCACCCTTCTGTTGGTTCCACATACATCTTCAAATTTCCCTCTAAAGATTTCTTTTTCAATTGGATTTTTACCAGCTTACTGGAGTTTCTGTAGTTTATGAAAAAATCACTGTAAGTTTTATATTTCTCACACCTATAAGACAGCACTCCAGGTTTTGTGCTAATCCCGGTGATGCTTAGGTTAATTAAAAAAAATCTACAATTAGAAGTCTCCGAGTTAGTGATTTGAAATAAATGGTTGCTAATATCCTTAAAGGATATCTGTTCAGGACTGTTATCCTAAACACTTTAATTATGTTGAAAACCTGGATAAAAAGACAGGATTTTTATGAATATTTATGAATTTTATTTGATATATCTGCCCTTGTCACAGATATTAGCTTCCTGTGTCATAGGCTGTGGAGTACATAATTCTGGTGTGCTGGGCTTTGCTTCTGTGGAAAATTTGACATGTTGGGGTGCTTTTGGACCACTGTGAATAATGGTACTTCTGATGCCCACAGTCTGTCCTCTTGGCATTTGTTACTCTTGTAAATAGGAATTTAGTGTAGAAAGATGGTAGATGAGTAGGAAACCTGCTTTAAACATTTATATTAAAGATATTTGAAAGGAGCCTGATTTGAGCCAGAAAAGGCTTTCCTGGGTCTGGTGGGAGTTCTTCACAAGTCAGTGGCTTTTCCAGCTGGCTGAAATGGTTGCCATCTAGAGCAAGGGATGTTGACAAGTTAGTAGCCACTGTAGCACACTTCTCAGCTAGGCAGTGCCACCTTTTTGGTTCAGGTACTGCAGCCATGAGAAACTCCGTAATTCCGTATGCCACCTGAAGCAGCCTCACAAGTTGCCTTCACTCTGCGGAACCTGCTGAAGTAGCACGTCATTTACTGTAGCATCGGTGTGCTACAGTGTTCCTGATCGTGTCCAGGAAGGTTACAGCACCGGCAGAGAAGCTGAGGGGAACGAGTCTCTGTTTGTTAGGCTCCATTTATTGCCCCCTCTCCCCGGGGCTGGGGAGGGGAGGAGTGCAAAGAGGCCAGGAACCCAGGAAGGGGACAGGAAGGAGGAGGAGGGCCAAGAGGCCGAGGAATGGGATCCTGGGGCGTTATATGGGGTATTGTAGGGACAGGGTTTACAAAGGTGGGATCAAATTCTAGTGATCTTAAAGCAGAAGCACTCACAATTTATTGACCTAAAGAGAGGAGGCAGTGTATTTCTTTAATTTGACTGAAGTGGCTGACTTCACTGAAGTACCTTTGAAACTTGTGTGGAACAATCTGAATTTTGAACCTGGACTGGAAGGTATACTAAACAAGTTCCCAGATGGTACAAAATTGGGAGGAGCTGCGGACTCCCTCCAAGGCAGAGAGGCCCTGCAGAGAGACCTGGACAAATCAGAGGCTGGGCAATCACCAACCAGATGAAGTTCAAGAAGGGAAAATGCTGGATTCTGCACCTGGGATGGGACAACCCTGGATGTATGGACAGACTGGGGAATGAGGTGCTGCAGAGCAGTGCTGCACAAAAGGGACCTGGGGGCCCTGGTCTGTGGCAAGTTGGACATGAGCCAGCAGTGCCCTGGCAGCCAGGAGGGCCAACCCTGCCCTGGGGACATCAGGCACAGCATGGCCAGCTGGGCAAGGGATGGGATTGTCCTGTTCTGCTCTGAGCTGGGGCGGCCTCACCTCCAGTGCTGGGGGCAGCTTTGGGTGCCACAGTATAAGAAAGACATTAAACTATTGGAGAATGTCCAAAGGAGGGCAACAAAGGTGGTGGAGGGCCTTGAGGAGAAGCTGTATGAGGAGTGGCTGAAATTTCTTGGTGTGTTCAGCCTGGAGGAGACTGAGAGGAGACCCCATTGCAGTCTGCAACTTCCTCATAAGGGGAAGATGAGGGGCAGGCACTGATCTCTTCTCTGTGGTGGCCAGTGAATGGCCTGAATCTGCCTCAGGGGCGGTTTAGGTTGGTAAGTGGGGAGAGGTTCTTCACCCAGAGGGTGGTTGGGCACTGGAACAGGCTCCCCAGGGAAGTGGTTGTGGCACCAGCCTGGCAGAGTTCAAGAAGTGTATGGATAGCGCTCTCTGGCACTGGATGTGACTCTTGGGGATGGTGCTGTGCAGGGCCAGGAGTTGGACTCTGATCCTTGAGGATCCTTTCCAACTCAGGAAATTCTGTGGTTCTGTAGTCTTTCCAGGTTATTGGTGATTCGTGCTGTATAGAGTGCTCTGAGCAGGTTGGACTAGTCCATGCTCAGGTTTCAGCATCTGGTGCGCATTCAAGCTGAAATGAGGCGTGTGCTATATCTCTCAATTGGATAGACCCAAAATGACTGAGAGAGATGCATGGACTTGTATGTCAGGAAATATTAGAGTACAACTTGTATGACTTGAAATAATTCACTAAAATCTTATTAATTTAATACTTCTAGTATGTAACTCAAGCCTGCAGTAATACCCTCAGTTTTAATTGTTCTTTACTGCTGATTTATAGCCTTGTTTAATATATTGCAGCAGTTTCATAGATAAGGGTGAATGAGCAAAAAACTCTGCATTAAATCTGCCTAGTTTTAATCAATACTCTCTGAATCTGCAAGATTTATAAATCATTAAAATGTCACAGTTTCCTTTAAAATCATTAGTCCCTGAATAGTTGCTGAGAGATGGCATTGGAAATATTAATAACTATGACATAATTTTGGATAAGTATTCTAGAACCTGAATGCTAAAATTGTGAAATACTACTAGAAATTATGCAACACGAATTTTTAAAGGAAATGCTGCTTTCTGAAATAGCAATAATGTGCACCAGCAATCAGGTATGTATCTGGAGTCTTCAGACTATCTGTCAGTAAAGTTAAAATTTTGAGAATTATTCTTTATTGTATAGTGTCTTCTCTGATACAGACATCTGCTACTGTAAGCATTGCTTAACAAACTACCTATGCACATTTTAAACAATATTTTGAGGCATATTTCTAAATGCTAAGTGTCTGAGCTGTGTAATTTTCAGATGGAATAGTTTGATAATTTGAAAATAAAATTTGTGGGTGATAATTCATCAGCTATTAACCAAAGTGAATCCTGGGGTAAGTCATTACAGTATCACTAACATTCTGCAGATTGTAATTTAATGGCTGTTTTAAAAATGAAAAATGTGTATGCTGTTTTGGAGTAGCAACCTGCTGACTGACCAGGAGCTAGGAAATCTGCTTGGTTGCATGGAGCAGATACTCCATGTTCCCAAGAGTCTGTGGTTTGTCCCAACTGTGAGGATTTGTACTGTTGGCATCCCAACCGGGATGGAGTCTCTCACCTTCTGCAGCCTGGTCTCTCTGCTCCCCATCTTGGATAAAGCAACAGCTGTATCCTCTGGGGATAAAATTCTCAGAAAGGAGCATTACTTTTGAATGAGTGAAAGGAAATCAAACCAATTAAGACTGCAGCCTCTAGCTTTATTTCAGTAAAAAACAAATTAAGTATAAATGTCTTTGGTCTAGCCTGGTGGGGAAGTCTTAGAGGTCTTCTCCTTCTTCATTACTACACCATTACTGTGCTAGTTTTCCATGCGTTTCAGTGCAGGGTTTTTCTCTCCTTTGCCTGAGATATGTGTGTGTTTGTTCCTCTTGCTAGAAATCTTCATCTATCTGATGCTCACTGGATCAAGGTAAACTTCTTTGCCTGCTCCTTATGGCTCATATGTTCTGTATGGACCTCTGTGAAGTAAGAGGGTTGTGCTAGAAAAGAGAGATGGCTGGCAAGCATGCCTGAAGAAAATGAAATGCATTAGTAAATCCCTCAGAAAAGCGTACAGATGGGTGCCCTTGAGTGGGAAAACAAAATGACACAGGTGGCTTTTTGAGGAGCTAAATGGAGCTGTAATTTCCCTCAGATTTGTCCCCTATGTGACCAAGACCACAAAGCATTTTTTAAGTGTCTTCCATGGTATTTTTCTGTGGTGATATTGACTATGCTTCTTGCATAGAGAGGTTGTGCAGATGGGCCACGGGAGAAAAAAAAGCTAATGTCAAGCCATGAAACCACTGGTAGTGTGGTTTTTGAAATTAGTTTTACCTGCTAGCAGAGTAGAAAAGGAGTATGTTTGAGGTACTTGTGCAATGCAGATCTTGCTATGAGTTCTCTGGGAAGGGAACACAATACCCATTAAAAATAGTAGCTAGTACTGGCACCGTTCATTTTAAACTGGAGTTGCTGAAAGTGCCTTTCTTGTTTCTGTAATCTCCACATTGAGCAAAATTAATATTAGTTGATGTTTTGTTTTTGTTGACTCTTACCTGAGTCAGAGTGGGGAGTCACAAAACACCAGCTGTGTGGTAGCAGCTTTCCACCAGCTTTGCAACAGAGACCACACCTTGCAGAGCATAAAATGACAGTATGTGTTTCTTTCTCCATAGGTCTGTATGCATATACATGCAATGCATATACCTCTAACTGTTTTTGCAGTCACTATACTTCCCCTATAAATACATATAATTCTAGTCTGAGTTTTTTGTCTGTACTTCTGGGTGATATTCTTGCATCTGGCTACTTCAGATTGCTTTAATGCAAAGCAGGTCCTTCTGGTGAGATCACAAATCCCAGTGTAAGTCCCGAGTTGTTGTTTTTTTTTTAATGAAAGGGAAGAGAAGAACAAGCTGATAATACTAAAATGTGTATTAGCAGCTGCATTTGAGGCTTGTTTGCGTTGAGATGCATTGTGCATTGTGTGCAAAGTGTACTTCAGCCGTAGCTTTTTACTTGCTTGTAAAGCAATAAGCAGATGTTCTGCTGGATTCTGTTATATTCTAACCACAGGAACTCACTGATGTGGGTTTGCAGAAATAGGTAATTCCTCAGTTTCCATATTTTGAGAATAGCCTGCTGACCTAGAATCACATCATTTCTGCTAAAGAACTCCCTGTGAACTGTTGCTGTCATTCCCTGTGATGTCTGCTTGGTGTGAGATTGAGCGTGGGAAGAGAGCAACTTCCAAGGAGGTCCATGTTCACAGATGAATACCGTATTTGCAAGACAGGTCTTCACTGTGTTTTCTCATGTCCTGTTTCTTACTTTAGGTTCAAATTTGAGACTCATTTGACACATAGATGGAAAGCATAATTACAGAATAAAGTTAAAATTTTGGGTGGTTGTTTTCATGGTGTTTTGATTGGCATTTGTGGAAGAATGTTACAATCTCAGATAAAATACTAGGGGCTTTATTTGTTATTTAACAGCTACGGGCTAAAATAATTTGGTACTTTCTCTAGCTGTTGTGCCAATAGTTTCCCCAACAATGTTATCTGAAAAGTACAAATAGGTTCTTGTTGAGCTATTTATTTTTATGTTGGTCACAAAAAGATGAAACCTTTTAAAAGTAAGTTCTGTGTGCCAGAATGATGTGGTAACAGGAAAAGAAGGACCGGTAGCAGGAATCAGAAGGTGCTGTCAAGGATAGGCTGTAGTAGGTTAGTGAGTGTTGATGCAAAGTGTATTTGGATCAGTGGATTGAAAAGAAATACTTATCTCCAGTTTTGGGACACAAATTTTGAGTGGGAGTTTCTAGCACACGTACTCTTACACCAGTTTAGAAACAGTGTTTGAAGATGGGGGCTCATTGTGAAGGAAAGCTTCCTGAGTAGCCGTCACAGAAGCTATTGGGACTAATGTCAAGTGAGGATTGAAGGGAGAAAGGAGAATAAGGTGAGAAACCTGAGCTGAAAGGCAGCAGTTTTGTGCGGGTGTGACAAATCTATGAGGTGTCTTTAGAATCTGACCCTTGGGGAGCCCACGGGATACCATCTGCAAGTTCCTGTCTCTCTTAACATCATGTTTCATAAAAAATTATACCACCCCTTTTGCAGTGATATTTGAATACATGTTAGTGTGTTTCTCACTACCACAGTTTTGAATATTGACTGTTCTACTAATAAATGGTTTCTTTTTCTACAGCTTTTTAGTGCTACAGTAGTTGCATTTTGTAGATGTAAAGAGAAGTGGTCATCTGGTCTGACTTCCCTGGATATTATAACCATGTTGTGTTACTCAATCACTCCTGTATTGAATGCAAAAATTGAATTTTGCATAAGTGTACCTTTCTAAAGGCATCCTTTTTAGATCTGGAGAGATGAAGAGATGAAAAATCTGCCACAACTAGTTACTTTTTCCAGTGGTTTAACTCATTTGTTCATGTTGTATTGAAGAGGTGGGTATGGGATTGAAGAATAAAGACAACAGGAGACAGAGTAAGAGGGCAACAGTGGAGAATAAAGATATTCAAGCAAATATTCCTTTGGCCTGCAAGAGAGACTTTATTTTAGCACAGAGAAGAATGTGAGAAGAAAATGTGATAATGTTATGGAGGAGGTGAATTACATGATATAAATTGAAAAACAGAGTGTGCAAATGCAAATTAAGGCAGCTTTTAGCTTATGGACAATTTGTTACTTAATGTTAGCAAAAAAAATTTGAAAGGCCTCCAGTGGTTCCTCAGGTGTGGAAAGGACAGTGTGGGAGTTGAAGGTTTTGTGTTTTGACTGAGTGAACTTGAGTCACATTTCTGCATCTTGTTGGTTAAGTATTATAATTATCTTAGATAGGCAAGCCTTAAAAGAGAAAAATTTTGTGTACCACATCTGCAGGTAATTTTTCACTCTTTGGTTGCAAGATCAGCATTTACTGTAAGTCAAGAAAATGTTACGTTTTCATTAACCAGTTTTGTTCTTGTGGCTCTACTTTCACAATCCCTTTTTAACATGGAAAATTTAAAACATAAATTACTTTGACTTCTCTGCATGTTCAAGAAATATTTTATTATTTTTAGTAGAGATTAATTTTTCAGTGGGTCATTGAAGATAATCAATCTTGAAATTTCTGTTACTGCTAATCTTCTTTTACACTTGGAAAAATAATATTCATATTTTATTTTTCCTTTGAACACTTTTGAAGCACTTATGAGCAATAATACTCTTCAAAAACATTTAATGATGTAATGTAGAACAGCTGCTAGTGGTTAAAATCAAGATGGTTATAATGGAATATTTACTGGGTAAATCGAAAAGAGACTAACCAGTAAATAGTGGTATGAGAAACATTAAATTCTTCTAGTGGAAAAACATCAGAGAATTCAAATATCATTTTAGCTTGAGTCTTTTATCAAGCCCGAGCATCTCATTGAAATATAAGTGTTGGCATGTTGTTTTCATTTTTTTCTTTAGTTAGTGAAATAATAGTTAAAAGGTATTTCAAATTATGCTGTTGTTACATGCTCAACTTAATGTAGCATGAGTATTATAGTCTCCGAAATGGATAGAGCTGTCTTACACACTGTGTTGCTATTGGGATAGGAGGTAATTGATGTAGTTGAAAACTGATTGCACTTGTCCTGCTTCTGTGGGTCTTCAGCTAGATGAATTCCTTGCCTATGTGTCAGTTCAGGCATCTCTGATTTCCTTTGCCTTGCATTATATTCTCTGGTGTTAGTACTTCTGGACTGTAATAACTTCAGAGAAATTCCTCAGATATTTTCTTGAAGAAAGCATGTGAACAACATCAGAAGAGATTTTATTTTATGTTATGATTTTCTGCCTGTCTGGACCTTAGGAGGGAATCTAGAAAAGGGCACATTTCCTGCTTGTGCAGGATGCTGGCTACTAGGTTGGTGCAGCAAGTGGTGGAGGCAGGAGCAGGATGGCCTGCCAGAGCTGTGCTGTCCAGGCTGCAGGCTCCTGCTGCAGTGAGAGGCTCCAGTGGGCAGGGCTGGGGCTTGAGGTCGAGCTACCCTGACAGGAGACATCTCTGCTTCCTCGTGTCTCATCTCTGTCTGCCGCTTTAGCTTTCTTCAGGAACAAAATGCTGCAGCATTCCTTCCCTTCTTGAAGAGGTGACTTTGTTACCTAAATTCCTGATGGGTTATATGGTAACTGAAGGTAGGCACCCAGTGAATTAAAGGGTCATTAATGGCAAGGAGTTAAGCATTTAAAGTGGAGGAATAGTACTTGTACTGCTGCTTCCTCTCTCTCAAGTCTGAAGGTGTCTTAGTTTGGAAGACAGCTGAATGCCAGGGAAAAGCTGGAGCCTCCCTTGGAATGGAGAACGTAAACCCCCTCCCTCCGGATTATTATAGTATTGAAATTAAGGGGCTCTCCAGCAAAGGTATGGGGATAGGAATAACAGTTCTTTACTAGTATGTATAACAAGGCAAACAGAACAACAACTACAGCATTAACAACAAAACAGAGCCAGGAACCTCGAGGGGCTTTGCTTCCCAAAGCCTGGGGCAGTCTGACCTCGGTGCCCTGCAGGACTCTGAGGGTTACCTGATGGGTTATATGATAACTCTGAAGGTATGTACCCAGTGAGATAAAGGGGCATTAATGACAAGGAATTAAGCATTTAAAGTGGAGGAGTAGTACTTGTACTGCTGCTTCCTCTCTCTCAAGTCTGGAGGTAATAAGGAAACCAGGTGAAATAAAAAAATTAGCAAATCAAATTTTTCTGCACCTATAACTGTGTCTGAAGATTTTACAACTAAAGAATCATTAGTTCTTTTTTTCAGTTAATCATCTGAGCAATGCAGTGCTTCTAAAAGACATATTCCCAACTAAATTTGTTCTCATTTTTTCAGCAGAAAGGCTCAAATCTACATTAAAGTGTTTTTAGCAAGATTAAATATAAATTCATATGGATGTTCAGTTCATATTTGGGAGGTTGTATTAATGCTTGTATTAACTATTCTAACTTCTAAAACTGAGGTATTGATTTTATGGTTTAACCCCAGCTGGCAACGAAACACCTCATAGCCATTTGCTCACTTGAATGGTGGAATAGGGGAGAGAATCAGAAGAGTAGAAGTGAAAAAAACCTCCTGTGTTGAGATAGAACATAGTTTAACAGGTAAAGCAAAAGCTGTGCTTGCAAGTAGAGCAAACCAAGGAATTAATTTACCACTCTCCTCAGGCAGGCAGATGTTCAGCCATCTCCAGGAGAGCAGGGCTCCATAATGCATACCAGTGACTTGGGAAGACAAAGACCATCACTGCAAATGTCCTGTCTTCCTTCTTGGTCTCTCAGCTTTATATGCTGAACATGATGCTGTCTGGTTTGGAACATGTCTTTGGTCACTTGGGGTCAGCTGTCCTGGCGGTTTCCCCTCCCAGCTCCTTGTGCACTCCCAACCCACTCACTGGTGGGGTGGGGTGGGGTGAGAGGCAGGAAAGGCCTTAACTCTCTGCAAACCGTGCTCAGCAGTAACTGAAACATCCCTGGGTTATCAACACAAATCCAAAAAATAACCTCCTACTACCTACTTTGGAAAAATCAATTCCACTCCAGTCAAAAGCAGCACACTAGACTAAAACTGTTGCCGCAAAATCAGTGAAATAATGAATATTTTATTTCCAAAAGCCACAACTACTACGTCTGTTTCAGGAGTGAACCCAAACTTCATGTTCTTAATTCTCTTACACTTTTCATCAATTCCCTTAGAATTTCATCCTCCTTGAAATGTGGTGGGTGGGCATTTGTGATTCACACAAAAAGTGCCATATGTTCCTGAAAGCTGTAAATACATTTGGAAAGAGGTGCGAAGCTCTCAGAGCTCAATACTGCCTTTATAGATGTCACTGGCTGGGGTTTACCTTGAGAATGTTTGATGAGGTGGCTCAACGTAAGAACAAACCAGTTGTTCAGATAGGGGTGACTTGAAGTTTTTCACAAGTATAGCTCTGTTTGAGCATGATGATATTCATGTACGGTGACTCAAGTTCTTCAGTCCTGAGAGCTTATATAGTGGTTAAGGACATTTAAGGTGATGGGAGAAATCAGGTTCTTTCTAACTATAAAGCTGTAACTTGTTTGTTTTCCTCTATTTGGTTTGTTTACTCTGAGCAAATTCCATGAGCTCAATTTCTATGCTCTGTAAAAATATATTTTTTTTTTGTTTACACATAGGTTACTTAAAATTCATAGAGCCGTTCTGTGTACTTTAATGTCTGGTATTTGTGAGCTGGGTCTTTGCATTTGCAAAATGACAGAAAGCCACTGAAGGTGAAAGCTTAGGTCTCACGGTAACCTGTAATGTGAGTTTGAACAGTGCATTCAAAGGCTTTTTAAACTTAGCTTTTGTATTTACTATTTTTGTATATAACAAGGAAAAGGTTTAGGTTTTATCTTTGGAGTTCTCTGAAATCTTTCTGTCCTGCCTAAATCAGTGATTTATGACTGAGATTCACTGTCCTGAGACAAATTTCTGATGTTCTCCTATGTTCAGACAAGGGGCTGATAGATAGCCCTAAACTGCTCTTGTTGATGGTTGCAGAATAAACTTACTTTGGTACATGAGCTGTGCCTCACTTTGTGTTCCCTTCTCTCATACTTCCTTTATGTTGTTTTTGTTAGTGCTGACTCTGTCACAAATGCAGGAATTAGCTGACATGGGAGAGAGGATTTCTCAACAGTCAGTCTTTGTGCAGAAAGATAAATCTGTGGATTTTGGCAGTCTTGTATTTCATCTGAATGTTGTCAGCTTTTGAGGAAAGAGAGTGCGTTGATACCATATTGAGCTCATTTTTGTGCATAAGCTAGGCTGAATGTGAAGGTGTGAAAGAACAGCAGTAAGAGTTCCTGAACCACTCTGCAGAAATTTTTGTAACATAAGCAGTCCACCTTACCTTCAGGTGTAGATTGTGAAGTGGGCTGTATGTAGTAGTGAGTAGCTAGACTTGAAGAAATCCAAGTCATCCCTTTTGAGTCATTCAACCAATGTAATTTCTGTCAGTGTATGTGGTTATGGTTAGTAGCTGGAACTTCTGCAGATGCCCACCGTGCAACAGAAGCAGCAGAAGTCACTTAATGTTGCTAAGTATTAGCTCTAATTACTCACAGGGAAGGAAGGGATTTTTGGTTTTGTTTTGTTCTAGGCAAATTCCAGAGAAGGTATTGCTCAACCAAAAGGCATATACAGTAATGATATAAGAAAAAGTATGTAGGGATAACAGACTTCAAGAGAGAAGGCAAAACCACACTGATATTCAAACAGAAATGGGAGCTTACCCCAGTGGCCATTAGAATTCTTTAGTTCTTTGGGGACATGAGCTAATTTAAAATGTGTCAATTGTTAATACTTCACCTTTTTACTGTATTCCTTACTTTGTGTTGGATATGCTAATGGCAGTTAAGCCAGTGGAAACCTACTTTCTGTTCTATCAGAAAGCTGCTGCAGTTGTTAGACATTACTTTATGAACATCTGTCACTTTTAATATTGAGTTGGCAACCCCCCAAACTGTTAATGAATAAATGAATTCCAAGATCTGAATGGGTTGTGCTTGTATTGGAAAGCTTTGGTGGCTAGCTGCATGCACAACAGGCATCACTTCTAAATACTGGGTCTAGACTAATTAGGTTATTCTAGTAGATGGGTTGTTGATGAAAGCACTTAAAACTTCAGTTGAAAGAATCTTCAAACAAACAAACAACAACAAAACCCTCTCCAAGAACTCCCTCTTGAGCTTCAAATCGAGAAGTGCTGCTAATCCCAGCTGTGTAGTCAGAGTAATGTGCCAGCTGTCCCAGACCTGGATTTGGCAGCTGACTGCTGTAGGCAGTAACAAGTTGTAGACAAGTGTAGAGACAATTTTTGATAATGTCCGGAGTTGGGGGGAAGGTGCATAAAATATATATATTTTAAATGGTTATTCAGCACAGAATGAGGAAACACTGAGACAACAGCAGCATCCCTTACTCTCCACACAGTTATTGGCAAACTGAGTGCATCCAAGTGCTGCGTTGAGTAAGTGTGGTTTTTTGGGAGATGAACTGTTCAGTTCTTGAAGCTACCAAAGGGGTTATTTTTTTCAGTGTTTTTAAAGGCATTGTGATATACAGGTTAAGGTGAAACTTTTTGGGTACACACAGAGGTGAAAAAAGGTAACTTCTTAAGAAGGAGAGAAAGTTTCCTTTAAGAAGTGTTAGAGGCCTTTCTGCGGGGCCTAGAGCAGGTCAGCAAATCCTTCTTGCCCTTTTGCGAAGTATTTAATGTAAGTGCTAATGCTTGGATGGTTATTTCTCTAAATGCATTCACAGATGAATGAAGAGGGATGAAGCACCTTTCCTGTGAGGAAAGGCTGAGAGAACTGGGTTTGCTCAGCTTGGAGAAGAGAAGGCATAGGGTGCCCTAACTGTGGCTTTCTTGTACCTAAAGGGGGCCTACAAGAAACCTGGAGAGAGACTATTTAGAAGACCATGTAGTGACAGGACAAGGGGGAATGGATTCAAACTGAAAGAGGGTAGGTTTAGATTAGATATTAGGGAGCAAATCTTTACCATCAGGGTGGTGGAACAGTGGAACAGGTTTTCCAGGGAACTTGCGGCTGCCTCATCCCTGGACGCGTTCAAGGCTGGGCTGAGTGGGGCTCTGAGCAGCCTGGTGTAGTGAAAGGTGTCCTGCCCACGGACAAGAGGAAATGGCCTCAAATTGCCCCAGTGAAGGTTTAGATTAGGTATTAGGAAAAAATTCTTCCTGGAAAGAATTAGTAAGCACTAGAACAGGCTGCTTAAGGAAATGGTGGAGTCACCGTCTCTGGAGGTATTTAAAAGATGTCTCGACTTGGGGACATGGTTTAGTGGTGGACCTGGCAGTACTGGGTTAATGGTTGTACTCGATGTTCAAGGTCTTTTCCAACCTAAATGATTCTGTGGTTTTATAAATCAGGTTCATAAATCAGCTCTGTGACAAAGGCTGCAGTAGTGCAACTTATATAGCAAATAAAAAATAATACCTTGGTCTTGGCAACTGGAATACTCATAAATTGGAAAACCAGTCTGATCTTGCATGCTTAAACAGTGAAGGCTGACAGACTGCTGCATGTGCACTGACTTTTGCTAGAATCTTTAGCACTCAAACAAAGTATGCTTGTATGTGAGTAGCTTGAAATTTGAAAGCTCCCCTCTCTCTCTAAACAATGTCAACTGCCCAAGCAGGACTCAGAAATTTCTCAGAAGATATTTATTCTTGGTGCATGAACTTGCATCTTAGCCTTGTTCAGCTCATTTGACCTGTGCCCCATGATTTTGAAATAGAATTGGTACTTGCATCTGAAACTGGAAAGTTTAAAGGTGATATCTATATATAATGATATCAAAAGTGTGATTATTCTCACTTCAGAAGTGCTTCTCAATGGCTGTGGTAGCAGCCAGCTTGAAGCAGCTATGGGCACATTTCCTTGCATTCACTTGAATGTGAAAATGTACTTCAAATAACCCAAAAGTTTTAAAGCACTTTGCTTGTTCAGATTTGTAGGAAGTAATTGAATTTGTAATTTTGTAGTTTATGAAGACTCCATGAGTGTACTTGCCTTGGCAATATGTCTCAAGAGATCCTTTATTATTTCTTGAATGACAATCTAAGTGCAGCGCTCAGCCACCCCTAAGGAATGGGCTGAGCGTGACTGGGGCACAAAGCTGTTGCTGACAACCTGTTCCCTTTAGGTTTGTCTAGGGCAGTAAATAAAAGGTACATAATTTGCATAAGCCTATTAAGTGGTATTCTCTAGGGGAATAGCAACAATTTCTAATGCTATTTTCAGTGCTGACAGTTGATCATTTCAAAATTAGATCTTGAGAAGGATTCCAATGAAAGGAAAAGGTGGAATGGTTTGTGGCTGTGCCACAGCAGGGTCAGGAAGATGCAGAATATGTGAGTCTTTCTGTGAGTAGTGAGTGCCCAGTCTTATATGTTGTCTGGAGTGAATGGAAAGAACAAGGTATACCAGTACAGTTGTTTGAAGAATAATGTAATTTCAGAGATTTAAATGCAGGCAGAAAGAGATTAATGAGCACAGTATAAATTTCATGTGACTATCTGTTTTAAGCTAAAAGTATACAGATGCTTGTTTTTCTGCATGAAACGAGCCAAAATGAATCACAATGAAATGGAACATATGTTATTTGCACTGGCTTGTTTAAATCTGTTTCACAACAAACATTTATTGGAGCCACTCAAACTTGTGTGGAGGAAAAAATGCTTTTGTGGTCTGTGATGTTTCTTGGAGTGGCAGATTGATAAAGTTCACTGCATCATCCTTGTAAAGTAGAAAGCTTCTGTATGCCATCTATTTAAAAAGGGACTTGTAGAGTAACTTGATTTGGTAAAAGTGTATGAAAAGACAAAAGTAAACTCCTTTAAATCTTCATAGCATTGTTTTTAGTTTCTCATTTAAGTTTTCCCTATAGAAGTTTTCCTCACACTGTGTTACCTTACTATTCAAGAGGGTGACAATGTTGGCCAAAGTTTCAGTGTGATTCTGTCTCCCAAAAGTAAAAATTATTTGTTGATAAGCCCAGTTATGAAATAACTATGTCAAAATCCTCCCTCTTTGTTCTGAGATGGAAAATGAGTGTATCCTGGATAGTGGGAATGCCAATATGTGCTCCAAATATGAATGTTTAACGTTTGTCCAGGACATTTCAGGAACAAATGCTCAATTTTTGTTGTCTTACACGAATGTGTAAAAGCATTTTTGGTACAAGTAGTTTTTTGACTGGTGTAGAAAAGTGAGGTCTAGAGAAGAAAAGAGAGAAGATTTGTACTGTATTAAGCCCCTTCATTATTCTAAAAAAATATTTGTCATAGCTTAAAAAGCAGATTTTAATTTGCAGAATAGTCAGTGTTACTCAAAGTCAACACTAGATTGTGTTTCTAGGGTTTGAGACTATTATTTTATTAATGCTATGTAATTAAAATGGCAAATGGAAAATTAGAACTCAGCATTTGGGGGTAGTTTTGTTGATATATTCCATGATATATTTTACATGCTTATCCAGCCTGCAAGTGTGCATAACTTCTTAGACTTTTGACTATTTCTTGAAACTTAAATTAGTGAAAGCTTTTTTGAAAGGTATTATGGAACAGTAGTAGTAGGTATTGACTTACTGACTTTGTGATAATGGTTCAAACTATAATTATCTTTGGTCTTTTCACACATTGTGAAATATTTGCATAAGGGTCACAGAAATCTTTAGCAAGTACTATGTATATTTGTGGAGTACTTTCTGGTTTTAAAATGTGGTGGTTTTATGCCCAGAATTAACAGATCATGTTACTGTTGCAGCAAGTTTTCAGTTCCATGCCAGTAAAGCCGGCAGCTTTGGTTAGATGTTGCAATGCAGTCAAAAGGATTGTAGTTTGTCATTTGAGACTGCTTTGGTTTCAGCATGGAAATTCTTGCAGCAGGAGGAGCTCTAGACTCTGCCAGTATGCCAGCCTAGCTAAGGTTTGCCTGCTGTCTTAAATGAAAGCATTGTTAGGATAAAGGCTGTTATTCTTTTAAGCACTTGCTTGATCTGCTGAAGTTCTCAGGGCTGTACAGTATCACTTTTTTTAAAAGTGAGTATTTTGAGAACAATCAATTTGGTGGTCAGGCAATCCCTGGAACAATGCTGGATATTTTTGAAAGTTGGCTGGACAGTGTGCTAGATAATCTCATGTTAGCTCCCTTTCCCATGAGAGTTTGGACCAGATGATCTTTGGAAGTCCTTCCTGATTCTCTTTTGAGCTATTTATGTGGCAGATTGGCAATACTCCTGATGGATAGGTATGTACACTGAGGAGCATCAGGAGTATCCAAAAATGTAGTGAGGGCACCCAGGCATCTGCTGTCCAGTGCAATGACTTCAGGTTGCAGCACAGCCATCATTGCTGGATGCCTCACATGCTGAACAGTCAGCTTCTGATTTCTGGTCTGGCACTTCAGGATAAAGCAGTACACTTTGATGAGCCAAAACCCATATGGTTACACTTTGCAAAAATTCTCAAGCTGATGATTGAAGTGCTGTGTGCATTATTGTGGCATGAGCATGGCAGGCAGCACAGCCAGCCTCAAACTGTCCTAAGCTGAGACACCACTGTCCCCAGTCATTAGGGGTCTTATAAGAAAGAGTGAGCAAGACTGACACACAGTCTTGCTCTGGAGTTGCTTAATCCTTCATCTCCTCTATTGCAGTGATGCAGGCAAAAAGCAAATATTATTGCCATTTTCAGAAGGGTTCTGGGGTGGATTTTAAGATTACAGAGTTGCTCTTTTTTTCTTGACTTAGTGTCCAGTTTCTAGTAGAAATTCAAACTGGTGCAGACAACTGTGTATACTGATTTAGACGTAGATGCAAGTCTTGGAGTTGAGATTATTATAGAGTTAAAAGTTAGGAACCAGAGTTTTGATTATTCAGGTTGTCATTTTTCCCATGGTTTAATACTGTGCTGTCTTCAGGGGACTAGGGGAAGGTGGTGAGTATATTTTTAAAAAAAAAGTCTCCCCAAAGCCTTCAGAATTATTGGGCTGCCCCTAAAATAGAGTAGAACGTGTATTTTTTAATGAAAACACCAAAAGAAACTACTTCTCTCTTTCAAAGAGGTTAAGGAAGGATAGGAGTAGTTAATTTAAAAGTTGTTTTGAAGCTGGTTAATTAAAAGGATCTGTACGGTGAACATTGACACTTTTTAAGAGAGTCTTCATACCTCTACATACTTTATTCTTTTTTAATACAGTACTTTGAAATATTTTTTGTGCAAATGAATTTCTATAAAAAAGAGGGGATTTTCTTAGGATTTCCTGAGATTGCATGGATTTCACCACCAAGCTGGAATGATACACTTATTCTGTACAGTGACACACATGACTGTGGAAGGGTGGTTGGAAAAAGTACTTCACCCTTGAAGTACTCGTGATCAAATCTGCGAGGTTAATTTTGCTTACTGATTTACTTGAATGAATGGTATACCATTAAAACATGGGGCTGAAGACGTTTTTCATTCTGCTTATGGTGCGTCTTCCCTTTGTTGGTCTTAAACAGTGTGACTTAGTCTGCTTTGATTTCCTTTTCTCCGTAGGACAATTAAAGCATTTTGCTGGGTCAGTGGTGTGTTAATTCTGTAGAGCACTTACCTGTCCCTGTGTTGAGTCAACAAACTTAAGAGCCAAGTCAAGAGCCTTATACTGTACTTAACTTTGAAGGTAAATTGTGCTTTTAAGTGCTGCTGTATTTGTTCTGAGGAGTTTTTCAAGTGGTACTTCAGTGTTTCAGAGAGATACTTCGAGATACTGTAGAATCACACGCAGGTTTGATCGTATTTTCAGAGCACCTAGTAAAATCTCTATTCCTGTAAATGATGCCTTTATTTTAATAGAAATTGAATGATAGAGCAGGGTGGGTCCTTAGAGAAATTCCCAGACCCTCAAGTTCATTGCAGACCAAGAACTACTGTCTTAAAATGCCATTCTCATTTTTAAACCTTGTCCTCTCCCCAGTAATGAACCCAGAGACACGAATGGGAGAGTTAGTTTAAATTGCCTTTAGCTGTATCTATTTAAGAAGTAGCAGAAAAACCTTTTGCATAAATGAAAGCTAATACTAGTTTGTATCCCCTGAACCTGTGTCATTGTAAACAAGGTACTACCTGAGTAGTATAATATGTGTTTAATTTGGGACCTTTTCCACTCATAAATATTGAAAACCTAGCTGATATTAAATTAAATGGTTGGAAGTTTAACTGTACAAAATGAAACTTAAAACTAGTTGTTATGTTTTCTTAATGGGATGAAAATGTGCTTACATTACAAGGAAATAATTTTGAATAGAAGTTATTGATACTTAAAAAGACTATAAACAGAAGGAAAAACTGTGGACCTTCTGATATACATTCCTAGTTTTCTCTCTTCAGTCTGGACCTTTTAATGAATTTAAAAGAAATATGGATTCTTTATCTTCTTGCTGTTTATTTTGTCAAGAGGAGATGATTAGTACTGAAATACATACATGCGTGTGTGTATGTGTATGTATATATATATATATATATATATATATATATAATGTTATGAAAGCCAAGGAATCTTTCTGAGCTATTGATTGTATAAATAGATTCTGGAGGCCAATGCTTGCCTGGCTGTTAGCCATTACAGGATGGTCATGTGTAATCTGATTAAGCTTCAAAATATTTAATTTGAATTATTTTTTTCTGATGATATGACATGTTTAATATAGGCAAAATATAAATGGAAGAGTAGGAGTCTTACAAAGCACACTGTGCCTGTAAAAAACACACCAGGAATTTTAATGGCCTGAAATGCTCTTCCCACTTGTATTAGGAAAAATGTAATCTTTAAACGTCCAGTCCTTAAGACCATTTTTGAGCTTTCATGCTTGCTCTTTACCTATTCAAGGATTGCTTTGTTTTCTTTGGAATTATCTACTGTGTCAGGAACCTGCTTAATTGAGATTGAAATCTAATAAGGTCATTTCCTAACATAGTTTGGTTAATTCTAGATATATCACCATCAACCTTCTGGCAGGGCACCTCAGTAACTCTGATGTGTCTCATTCATTATGGAATTGTTAGGGTTGGAAGAGACCTCTAGAGATTGTCTAGTTCAATCCCTCTGCCAAGGGAGGATCATCTAGAGCAGGTAACACAGGAACACATCCAGGTGTGTTTGGAATGTCTCATGTCTCCTGAAAAGGAAACTCCATGACCTCCCTGGGCAGCCTATTGATGTATGAATCAATTCCACCTCTAGTTATTGTCTTTGGTTCTCCAAAATCCTCTTTTATTTGATATCCAATATTAGATACTTCAGGAGTCCTAATTCGTGTGCATGGGGTGGATTTTATGATGAGCCAAGTGATTATGGATTAGTTTATTGGGAACTAGTGTTGCAGTAGGAAAAATAAACTTTGTCAGCAGGTTGCAAGGCTTTTTTTGGTGTGTGCGTGAATTTGGCTAGCAAATACTGTATGATGCTTTCTGTGGTCTCCAGCCCTTAAATGATTGTTTCCACTAAAATATAGATCACTATGTTAACACTTTCTCCCATATGTGACAGCACGTAGGCGGGCTGTGTTCTGCCGAAGACTGTATACCAAGCTGGCACTGTGGGGGGTCAAGTGGGGACGTATGAACTGGCAAGACACTTAAAATCTGTGAAATCTGTCGTCTTATTTCTTCCTGATAGAGTGGAAGAACAGAATAATCTGTGTCTGTGGCTGCAGAGGCAAGCAGTGTAATTTAGTAAGAGTGGATCTGCAGAGTGAACCCCATGTTTACACCACACTCGTGTGGGGTTTAATGCTGGGGCTGATCCAGTCTGTTCCATAGGCAGTCAGAGCATGTAAGGTGCACTCCGAACGGCATCTGAAAGTCTTGTTTCATCCAAACTGAACCTATTTCATGTGCTCTGATACTGCTGTAGTGTGCCCACCAAAGCATAATAGATAGGAATGATAAGACACACTCTGTAATGCTGAGGGACTATTTTTTGGTATAATTTAGGTCCTGCTTTTTTTAGTACATTTTTTTGTTTTGTTTTTGTTCTCTCTTCTTACTTATTATCACTGATGTTTCTTTCAGTGCAAAATGCCATGAAGTACCATATCAATTTCCTTCATTCTTAGCAGAGTATAAATTATGAGTAGAGTATATGTATATGGATGCCCACAAATATGTATGCACACACTTAAAATGAACAATTTGTATGCACATACTTAGAGTGAACAGTTTGTATGTCAATAGTCTGATACACTTACAATCTGTGAGCAGGAGAGTCCTGGCAGTGATTGAGAAAGGCATGCAGGATGGAGGGATGTCCCAGTATCAGTGATTGACATTGTACACTTGATAATGTCTTTCTTGCACTGAAACCAATTCTGAATGTTGTCCTTTTCAGCTTTGTGTTGTAACTGCGTTCCCCAGGTCCAGGCTGTCTTCCTTTCCTTGCAAACAAAGGAATGCACTGTATTTAGACAGGAATTTCTTCATTAGTCCTTGCCTTATGAGATTATTTCAAGCAGTGGGATATAGTGTCTTTTAAGCATACTGTTCTCTCTTACAAGGTCACTGTCTTTGCACTGCACGCTTACGCAGTTCGTAATGCAGTTCTCATTTTTGATATTGAGTTGCTACTGAAATGTCACTTCTACTTTAAAGGAGACAAGGATTTATAGTTGTTTGCTCTAATTTCCTTATGAATCTTCAAATGTATAATTTGAATACCCAGAGCTCCTATTAGATATTCAGTTGAAATTCTGTTCTTCAAAGCTCTTAAAACAAAAGACTGGGATCACAGATGAAAAATAATTTCACAGCATGCCTAGCAGCAATCAGTGCATCCAGAAGTGGGGCTTACAATGTACAGTTAACTTTGAACAATCCACACCAGTGTTGAAATACATTAAATGGAATTTAAGCATCCACAGCAATATGAAATGATGGTACTTCTCCAGCTGTGTGTGTGACTTTCCAAGAGTGTAGCTGGCACTGTCTGGTGGTGTCACCCAAATGGCAGTCATCTGCAAGGTTGGCCAGTAAAGGGATTCTGAGAGCTAAGCAGCTGGTTTTCAGTATTTTACTTGAGGATTTGTTAGGATCAAATAAAACTATCAAGTCAGGTCAAGCATTTGATCTTTTATGCAGGACCGTTTGTCATTGCTGGTGATTGGGAAAAAACCAGGAAGAGTTTCTGCAGCCCGTAACTCCAGACAGCACAACAATTACAGCAATAAGAATCTGGAGAACTCCTTAAGGTCTTTAGCACTAAATTCTGCCACAGGTTTTCCAGGGAAGATAGAGCAGATGATGTCACTTCTCTCCTTCTTGAAATATAGGTACATCACCGAAGGGAAGGGAGAAATCAAATCTCTTGTTCTGGATACAACATTTTAAATGTTACTAGCTATCTGATGCAGTTTTGAAAATAGCATAGTTTGAATTTAATAGTTCTACAAATTTAATTTACTGTACAAAAAAGATATATTTCTAGAATACAGCTAGAAGGCAAGAAGATTCTAGTATCAGATCTGTGTTGAAACAATACTGGGCCTGTCAAGTCCTCATATCCTTATCTCTCTTCCTGAATGTAACTGTTATTTCTACCCTGCAAGGTCACACTGAATTATCTGTTGCCTTTTTCATCACTAAACAGTCCTTCGAACTTTTTTCCTTCATGTCACTTCTTCTTTTAACTCCTTCCTGTGTTTTGTTTGAAGTTCATGGATTTGCAGCATATTTGTTATGGGCTGTTGCAATCTAAAATAGTTTTATCTAGGAAATTTGTTTTAGGAATACAGTCTTGGAATGGACTCAGCTTTCAGGATTCAGGTTTCTATGTTCCCATATAGAAGCAACATCATCTCTTTTTTTCTGCTTTACAACATTTTTTTTCAATTTTATGTGTCAGTTATATCTACCTGTGCAGGCTTTATTTTAAAATCTAAATAACTTTAATTTCTTACTTACTCTTTAAATTTTAGGGGCATATTTTTTGATTCTAGGTTGTGTGAGTGAGGGTTTTTAGAGGATTTATAATCTTACCATGATCCCTGTGGTCTATTTATTATGTAGGATTTGTTTATGGTTGCTCTGTACTTAAGTTGCTCCATACGTCTCATTATCTGTGATGATCGGAGTAGATGTATCTATCAGAATGCAGTGTATCATGAATAAAGATATTGGCTAGTTTTCTGGTTTGTTCTTGATTTATTTTCCTTTTTGATTGCACATAAGTGTTTAGCTTACGTTTGAAAAATTATGCACAGTAATTTGAGATCTTTAAGGGGTGATATAGGTAGTGTAAAGTTCATTAGAGTGCGAATGGTGCTATATAGCCATTTTTCTGCATTAATTTGTGTTTTCTGTTATTTAGTACATCATTCTGTTTTCAAGTTCAGTAGCACTGTGACTCTTCTCAGTAAGTTTGTTGTTCACAGATTTTTCTAACCCAGTTATTCACCCTTGCTTCAAAATTTCTTAGGAATGTGTGGAACATTATAAATCTTAGCTGAAATTCTTGGCAGTTCCTGTTAACAACCCTCCCACTTTGTGAAAAGTGTCTTTCACTCTTATATAAATTAACACTTTATCAGTGTATAAAGGGGTCTGCCCTCTTATACTGCAGCTTTTCATCCTATAATGGTTTTTCCTGGTCTTTCCAGCTGCTGCTGCCTCTCTGATCTTGTTCCTCATCAAATACAATTATAACACAGTCTTTGTGCACAGGCAAGTAATTTGAATTTTGAAGAGTAGTGCCAAGACTAATATTTCAGTTGCCGGAGTGATGGATGTGGGTAGTGGGCAGCTGAGTGCGAGCCAGCAGGATGCAGATGCTGACTCTTCTTAGGGAAGCAGCTGCAAGAGGGTGCTTGGCTGTGCCAGGAAAAGCCAGGCGGTGCAGAGCCTCTTGGCAGGAGTTCACTGAGCGAGACTGGAGGCACATAATCCTACCTGGAGGCAGATAATCCCCAGGTGAAAGCCTGAAGATGGGCATCAACCTGCCAGGCTGGTTCAGCTCCTCATCTTGTACAGTTTTCTATTTTTTTGTGCTTTTCTACTACAAACAAGCTGGTAGGACTTCATTTTGTCAGCAGCTCATTCCTCCCTCCTACTGTTCAGGTTTCCATACCTTTCCGCATATGACTTTTGACTTTTTCTTTTTTCTCTTACATTATGTTTAGAGAGTCTCAAATCACACAGTGGCAGCTGCTGGTGTTGTTTCAGGAGGTTCAGCCATAGGCTACTTATGCTGTCATTTGCTTGTGCCGCCTACAAGCCTTTTTAGGCTTAAGGGATGTGTAACCTCCTCTACAGTTCCGTTCTTAAGCTAGCAGTAACACCTCTGTGCTTACTTCAGTACAGCTAGATGACTTGTGGCTGAGTTACAGTAGTGTCTCTTCAATTTAAGTAGTGATTTTCCATGTGGTGTTGTATCAAAAGCTTTATTGAATGGAAGTACTTTATGCATTTCTGTTCTTAAATTCTTTGATAGCTAAAGAGTATGGGTTTGGCCTAGCATCTTTGGTCAACGCTTGCTGAATCTTGTCCTGTTTTGTTTTTTATGTCTTTTGTTTCTACCAAATGTTGTTTCAGATCCTTTCATCCCATTAAATCAGCTGGTGACAGTTGCTCTGTTTTTCCTGGGCTCTCTTTGTGACTGTGCTGTATTGTTCTGAAAGCAGTTTCTGATATTCTGTAATCCTATATTCTTCCTGCATAACAACTTCACTATTGTTGTTTTTACTGTATGTGCAGTAATAGGAATCAGTTTGATTTCAGTCTTATTAGCTGACTTGTATGATATTATTTTCTCACTTGGATCCCTATTTCTGCTACTTGCAGGGTTCCTGGTAAATTGTCTTGTAATGGTTATTTATTCAGGAAACTACATAGTCCTACAAAGCTTGGTGTTGCTTAAATTTATATTTTTAAGAATTTCACGCTCACTGGAAAACCATCTTTTCTAATGAAGCTGATCTGTCCTCCAGCAGGTCTTCAGTTGCTTAATTTCTCAGCAAGCCCTTTTAGGGCTTGAATTTTTCATGCTCAGAGTATCCAAGGCAGTAGGTGCTGGAGTTTGTGACAGATAGTCCACATCTGGGAAGTGTAGGTGGGTCCAGAGAGACTCATTTTTGAAGAGAATGAAATGCCATCTCCAGGGACTTCAGGCCATATTTAACTCTGCGGGTAGTATTTGCATTTCCCAAAAAACTGCTTTCCTAAAGTGCAAACCTACAGATTTTAGTTATGTTTTTATTTGGGTCTTATTTCTTTAGTATATTTGAACAGGAGTATGCCTTGCTTTTCCTTTGAGCTTTCTGTAGCACCTGGGGAACAGAAAATGAGACTTTTTCAGGTCTCTTTAGTATCAGACATTATTGACCATTAATGGCCAAGGATAGCAATAAAAAACCCCAAATAACAAGAAAAAAGTATTCAGTAGGAAAATTATGGTCTTAGTTCTTGTGATAAATAAATCAATCAATCTTTATTTCACATAGCTATGCAATAGCATAATATACTTAATCCCAAACTCTGTAGGAATTTTGGGCTGGTTTTGTTTATTATTTACTCATTAAAAGTTTATTTGATCACATAGAACTATTTTTCTATTTTCTGTCCTTGAATTTTACTTTGCTCTCCTGAAAATTGTTCCTTTTAGTAGTTTAATAATGGGAAACTAAGTTTGGTTAAAAATTGTGCTGATAATAATTTTGTTTGCTTTAGTGCTCCTTCTTTTGTTCAGGTTTTTTTTTTTAATTATTATATCTGAATGACTATGACAGTTACATTAAAATAGTCCAAAACTGGAAGCATTTCTCAGACTATGCAAATAAAACCATGGGGAACTACCATTGTAGTTGCTATAAACAAGCAAGCATCTTTATCATCGGTGGTACACAGAAGCAAACATTCAGATCTTCTTTTAACAGATTATAAATCTCTGTGTTGCAAATGAATGAAGAAGTGTTTAACTTTCTGTTTATCTCCTCTGGTGTGTCTCCTTATACTCTGTGTATTTCTGTCTCAAGTGATGTGCCTTTAACCTTTTGGGTGCCTCTCACATTTGTCTGCCAATTTGTCTGCCTCCAGCCTAGCTTTTTTTTTTAATAACCTTCCTGTATATAAAACTGGAAAGTCTTTTGCTAAAGACTGCATTACAGTTTAGCTCTGTACTGCTGTGTTGCCTTTGAAAAACCAGGATTTTTTTTCCTTTTCTTTTTTTCTCTTCTTGCCACATTTCCTGCCTATGGAAGTTGATTTGGTATCTTCTGTGCTGCTCTACTGCTCTGTGGTGCTACATCTTAATTTTGTTCACTTTCTGATTGGACTTTATTGAATTGATTTTATTTTCTTTTATTTTTCATCTCTCCTATCACTTTGTATCTTTTCCCTGTTTCACTGGGGTAAACTGCTTAAAAGAATTTAAAAAGTCATGATTCTGAGAAATAATAACACTGTAAATAGTATATATAGAAGTAGCAAACAGGCAAATGCATGAAATGTTTTGGGGTAAATAGATTTTTAGAGAATTAAAAGAAATTTCAGAAGATGCTTGTTTAGATTAATGCTTTTTAGTTGTTTCCTTTTCAGCTTGCTTTTATTCTCAGAAATTGCTCTTTGTCTGCTGTGCTTTTTATTTACTGTGTTATGTAACCCCCATTTGCTGAAATTTGCATTTCTGCATTCATGGGTGTACTATTTTACAGAAACATTTTGGGTCAATCAAAAACTTTATTAAAATTTCTATTTATTTAGGAAATACATCGCTGGAGGCTCCAGAAGAAACAATATCCTAGAATTTTTAAGCTTTGGTATTCCTGAAGTATTTATTGCTTTAACAGAAATTTACAGAGAAGGGGAATAATAGGAAATTAAATTTGCAGTCAGAATAAAAATAGCTTTACAGATATAATTTGAAAGAATCTAAGGTATTAGAGTAAATAGCCCCACTAACTCAACTTTCATTAAATGATGTACAGGCAAGGACAGTAATGAATTTTTGAGCATTGACTTTGCCTCAGTCAGAGGTTAGCAGTTTGCATTTGAAAAAAAAGACTGATATAAAAGCTTAATGCTTGCAGTTTCCTTTTTAACTGCTTATTAAAAGAACTGATCAAATGCTTTCTATGAGATTTATTGCTTGCTTTCATCTGTCTTAGCCATGTATTTCACTGATGTAGAGTGGTATTTTAGCAGAGTGGTTTAGTAATGGCTCAGCAATAAGGTGGTGTCTGATCTGGACATAAAGGTTCGGCATTTGATGTTGTGTTTTCTTACATAGCGCAGCATCCAGGACACAACTAATGAGTGCTTGTAAACAGTAAAGAAGGTTGGGACACAAAGGAGATGTGCTGCTTTACAGAGGTGCTCACCCAGTGGCACAGTAAATGAGCATTTTCTCTGCAGACTGCACTACTGCCAAATAACAGCGGAGGAACTGTGGGCGATGAGCACTTACTCTAATTGCAACACTGACAACGAGGAAGCAACAGGATAAAAATAAAACCCTCTTATTTTGCTGGGCCTTCCATTACTGTAGCATTGGAGATTTTTGTATCTTATGAGCTAATCTTCTGTCCACGCATACTTTGAGCTGAGTCCGGTAGAATGTAGTGAAACATTTCAGCTCCAAAATACATTCAAGTTACTGGTTCCTGAGTTTTGTTTGTGAACCAGCACTAATCCGTGATGTTTATGGAATGAGGCAAGCCGAATGCTAAGTGGCATTGAAGGAAGTGAAGAGGCAAGATAATGAAAACAATAGTCTATCTTGAATTTTTTACATTAGTAGTTCCTCTTATATAATGTAATGTAAAAGACTTGCATTTGAAGGCAAGGAAGCACTAAATGCCTATTTTCTTTACTAACTAATTAAAAAAAAACCCCACATGATTTGTGGATGTTAATGTACATTTTAAATGCTCTATGCACAGTCCTGATTAAATGCAATCTATATTTTGTTTAGCATAAATTATAAAATCTCTTATTAAAGGCTGGGACTTTGTTGCACTAGGCACTTAACATACTACATATAGACTGTAGCAGAGCTGCTGGTTTAAGGTGAGAAAACAGGTGGGCACAAAAGACAGATGGGGAAACACAAGGTGATGCAGACAATTACGGGGGTTGTAATAAGCTGCAGTTGCCGTTTACCATCTGCCCAGCTACAACAGAAATTTTGTAATACCATTTTTTTGTTGAAATGCACTATTTTTTCATTTTGCCTTAACAATGTAGCAGTGCAGTTCCACATATAGTTATACATCTGATCTGTGTTTGTTGGTAAATATTATTGTTGTTGTTGTTGTTGTGACAGAGAATTGTTCCTCAGTTTTCATCTGCATTCAACACAAATCAGGATTTTTGGATGCTTGAGATCTTACTGAAATTACAGTTGGTTAGGGGGGTATCAGTGAATGTTGATCTCTAGTAATAATCAAGTGATATTTTTTCCGGTCTTGCAATGGAGTATTAGGGACATAAACAAGAGCACTTTTCTGTTATATGTGGTGTTCCCAAGTTTTGCCTGAATTGGAGTATTTGTGTGGATTTGTTTTAAATCTATCCAGTGTTTAGTGTTTTCTTGCCTAAATCATCCTTTAGGCCCTGGTAGGATGACTTGACTCAATTCACCTAAGGAATGCTTGATTTTGCATCTGAAAGGTACAAAAATAGTAAGGAATCAAGACAGCTTTGTGGAAAGACTGCTGCTGGTCAGTTCTGCTGTTTGAAATACAACTGGTGTTGCAGTCCAGCATCACACCACCTTTTTGTGGTGAGGATACACTAGCAGAGGGCATGTAAAGAGTTTGAAGGTTTCTAGAGTGTTTAACAAGGAGCTGGTGCATTTTGAGGGAGTCCAAGTGAAAATTGATAGAGCACATCTTGAAGGGTGGGTACATACCATGAGACTGACCATAAGGATAATTACAGTTTTCTCTTGTGTAGGCCAGTCATCCAAGGTTACTCTTGTAGTGGAAGAGGAAGATAATGCTTTAGATTAAATACAAAGAAGAACATTTTTACTGTGGATGTGGTGAAACACTTAAATAGGTTGCCTGGAAACTTGGTAGATGCCTCATTCCTTTTAAGGTCGTGCTGGTTGGGGCTCTGAGCAACCTGATGTAGTGGAAAGTTCCTGCTTATTTCAGGGAGACTGGACTAGATGGCCATGAAAGGTCCTTCCAACTAAAACTATTTTGTGATTCTAGGATTCATTAATTTCAGGAGTTGATTCAAAGGCGCTGGTGTTTTAGCTCCTGCTTAAAATCACCCCCTTGGTTTGCAGAGGTAGTAAGGAGAAAATAGTTTTCCCTTGGGTGCTTCTCTGCTCTTCCTGTTTTTCCTTTGTTTGAGAGTCTCTCGTATTCTGCCCTTAGTTAAGAAAAGCACTTAAGTCTGCAAAGTAGAGCTCCGCTCTCTGCAGAATTCCTGCTCCTTGCTTCCTAGAATGTTTGGAGAAAGAAGGAGATCTATGTAATATGTTGGCCTTCTTGATATTTGTACTGCATTACAAATTGTACTGGTGTCTTCTAAGTAAAAAATGCTCCTTTGCAGCTTAAAACTAACATGGAACAGTGACTCTCTGCTCGATTATGTGGAGTGAATGGGCCAACCCACTAATGAAGTTTAGTGTATAGCTGTTAAACTTCTGCTACAGAAAACATTTAGCCAAAAGGATTGGTGAATCCCCTTAGATGTGGAAGGGACACGATTGCAGTTTTTTGCAAAATCTAATCTGAAATCTCCTGGCAGTGTTTTGGACTAAACTGACCTCATAATAAATAATCCAGATGGCAGAATTCATAACTATCATATAGGGACCTGCTGGTCAGTCCACCGCTCTCCCCTGTGGTTTTGTCTTGGCTTACGTCAGTAAGAGTTGTTAATAGCTGGAGGTGCAATGTGAGCTGAAACTGGAATGTAGTAATGATGAAAATTATTTTGTGTTGCAGATCTTAAAATTCTAAGTAGGATTTTTTTTGCAAGTTCACCTTTGGAAGAAAAAATAATAATTTTATTTCCTCTATTTCCTATCTTTTTAGAAATGTTGTTGTTTTCCAGATAAGATTTTCAAAAGGTTTGAAAGTCTTGTCTGATTCCTGTAGGAGAATACAGGACCTCACCCCTGATAAATAACAGCTGTGTTAATTAACCAAGACAGCCTTGCCCCTGATGAGTAACAGCTATATCCAGTAATGATGAGAGATAAAAAGGGGGTGAGCTGGTAAGGGGAGGATCATCATGGAGGAGGAATCTTGAGGAACACGAAGGAAAGAATCCCTGCTGCGAGGTCAGTCTGGGTCTGCAGTTAGAGCCTGTTGTTGGAACCTGCAGTCATAGTCTAGCTAGGTAAAAACCTGCATTCAGAGTCTGCAAACTAATATATCCAGTCATAGTTTAGCAGGAAATAACCAGCAGTCAGAGGCTGCAAGGGAAACCTACAGGAGGGGCTTGCCTCCTTGCCGGACAGCAAATAGTTGGAGTTACGATGACTAAGCCATGAAGAGGGATAAACCAGAACCCTTTTTATGCTGTGTTTAACAAAAAGTCTGTGCCTCAGCTCATTTTTACCCTCTAATAAGTGGGCTCCTGCAACAGATTCCCATTAAAATTGAGTTTATTTCTCAAACCACCCAAATAGTTGAAAGGTATACTATCCTTACAGAATTTTAACATGCTTGTGACGTTTTTTTGTAAATCACATATCAGAAAATAAACTCATGGTGGCTCCTTTGAAAAAGCTGAATGCTACAGTTTTGCAACTGAAGGACTTAATAGCCCCAAATTTCAAAAAAATAAAAAATTTGGATCTGCCTGGACCACTGTCCTTGCAAGTGAGCAATCCATAAAAATATGAAGAAGTAAAGCCTGGCTAAGCAAATGTTCATGGAAAAGGGAGTTTATTTATGCACTGGGAAGTGTGCTCACATTTTCAGTTGGAATATTCAAAGTCAAGATGTTTTTAATGGGAAATATCTTCTGCCATTTCCATTTTTTTTTCCAGGAGGAAGAGCAATATTTCCCTCTTTTTTTTTTTTTCTTTCTTTTTTTTTTTTTTAAAGCAGCTTACTGAGTGTTTTTTTAAAAAATAAAAATATGACCTTTTTGTTGCATATATTCTATTTTAAGCAGTGAGGGTGGAAATTATCAGAAGACAGATTTTATTAAAGCAGTGTAAATAAATAAGCAGATGGCTTTGAATATTAATAATTTGTTTTGCATGTATTAAATGTAGGTATAAAATTTATTGAGAAGAAATACTTGCTGCTGGACTGGCTTTGTGTAATAGGTAGTTTTGATTACTAAACATTCCAGTTTTATCCTAGCTAAGATATTGATCTCTTTGCACTGATGGCCCATAGCTGACTCATTATTTTTCCCATAGCTCTACTAAATACTGAAACCTACTGATGTTCTAAACGGCAAAGTAGATAAATAAGATAATAAATTATGGCAGTTATCTTCTGCAAGCTGCTAAACTGATAGAAAATGTATTATGGTTATGTCCTTGGAAGAAACTGGCTGTTTCAATATAGTGTGAACTTCTTATCAGGCTTCTTGTCTTCTCCTGGTTATTGACCACAGAATACCCTCAGCAGCTTTTTTTCACTTATAAGCAAATCATTCAAATACCCTTACTTGTAAGGAAAGCTCCACATTAGACAAAGCATAAGAGAGAGTTCCACACTAGACTGAAACAGAAGACATTTTATCCATATGGTCTCATATTCTGCCTATCTGTGTAAGCCTAAACTTCCATATGCTTTTTATGGTTTTTTCCTCAGAGCAGCTGAAAATGGTAGATAAAAAGAATTTTACCCACATTTCTGTAAATGGCTACAGGAATAAAATCTATTGAATGCATGATAAAAAGTTACTGCAACATAAAAAGCTGTATTGTTCAAGCATGGAAGCACTATAAAAAGTGCTTGTAAAAGCATTTCAGAAGTTTTTCCTGTACCAGAGTTATGAGAATATCATATCTTCTCAGTATCTTCTCTCTTTTGAGAAAAATCAAAGAAACCAAATGCAGCAATACAAAGGGATAACCTCTGTTTCTGTAAATTTAGTAGGAAAAATTACTTCCATATATATACACCTATATATACATGGGCTTTCATCATCTTGGAAATAAATCTATGCATGAAATGCATATGGAAAGAAGCATAGTCTCAAAATCATGTTCTTTGTAGCTTTAAATTGAGTAGCTTGTGCAGAAGGCAAATTTGTGTATTCTTACAAACTGGTCTGTCTGCAACAACCATATTCTATTACATTATCATTGTTACGGAGTTTGTGAAAATACTTGCTCTGGAGAAAAGGGATTGAAATTGATCTGTTTTCATCTTATTTTGATTCCATTTTGGATAACTGTTTTGAACAGAAAAAGATCACTAGCAATGTGAAGTACATGGTTATCTTCCCACTCAGTAGTGTTTCTTAGGTAGAATCTTTCTTCTGCTGAAAGGTTTTTAGAGGATGTTTTTGTTTAATCTAGAATAAGATGTGTCAGTATGAACGCTCCTTTAAAATCCAGTTTCCACATTGGCAGTTGATCTGCTCTTCTTGGTTTTCTTGCTTTTTCTAACTTTTGCTATTCTGTTAAACTCTCTCCAGCTGCTTTGACATTCTGGGTAGGTGAAGCGGTGTTTGGGTTTCTTCCAGCTGTGGTCACTGGGTAGCTCTTGGCACAAGGTACAAAAACCACTTGCAGTTAAAATGGGAAGTATTTCTCACCATCCTAGAAATCTTGACTTTCAGGCAGATTATTTTTAATTGAACAAATGTCATCTGCCACACATGACCCATGCATTCTGTGAAACTGCTTCAGAAACTGTTATTTTTTGGAAGAGATGAGTGTTTCCCTTATTTCTTAAGCTAGCTGTCTAAATTTATTTTTAATGGAGACCTGTCTGTAAGTATCTCATATTTTTTTAAGTAGTGATGACAGATTCATAGTCCTAAACGTATTTTTTTTCTTCCTTTTCTTGTGTCCATTTCAATTTATTTTTTCAAACTTGTGGGGTTTTTTGCTACACCAGTTTGCTTGAGGTGGTGTGTGTGAAGCTGTTCCAGGTGAGCTTTTCCGTCTTGCTGGAGTGAGAATGAGCTGGACTGGGGTGGGGTTTGTGACTTCATTGCAGTGGCCCAGTTGTGCTAACATAAGCTGCTGTGTCCCCACTATATTGCTGGCTTCAGGCTGTTTTCTTTGGTGGCTCCAGCTTACTTCTTCACTTAAGGCAATGTAGCAATTTGTGTGTGTGCCCAGGAGCTTAGCTAAGGCTCAAATAGGATAATTCTTTGGTGGTCCAGAAGTGAAGTCCAGCCAAGAGATTATCTTTCAACAGCGATTTTCTTAATTTAGAGAAATTTCTCTGGAGACTATGCTCTGTAAATTGCAAGGATGGGAATTAAGCCTGAAAATGAGCAACTTGCGGCTTATTTGTCAGTGCTCATAAAAATGCTTCAGGAATGGGAGTGTGTTGTTTTGTTTGTATTACTTAAATTGGATCAGCCCTGACCTTGGTATAGTGTGTCCTGCAACAGACTTCACAACAATTTGCTGCGCTCTCAGTGGGAAGACTAAAGACTTCTCTTTGGATGGCAGAAATATCTTCCATCTCCAGCTGTTGGACCTTTTCATGTGAATGTTCTGGTGCTTAGAGCTCCAGTTATAATGCCATTCCTATTCTCTTTGTTTGTGCTTTCATGAGGCTTCCCTGCAGTGCTGGCCTTGGTGTTACAGTGAGGAAGAGATAGGGATGACTGCTCAGTGCCACGTGTTTCTCTTTGGTGGGTTCAGAGCATTTTTTTGCAAAAATCAGTGATGCATTTCCATTTACTCTGGTTTGTGAAACTTCATTGTTAAATTTATTTGGATTTTCAGTAAGCACAAGAAGTGTCTCGGTCTAAGCTATGTATTTTGGTGAATAGCTAACAAGGCATTTGTTTGTGTTATCCCTGTAGACTTATTTTTCTGTCTGTGCAGAATATAAAATCCACATTTATTCAAAACTAGTGCAGTTAAATTTAAGGGAGAGGAAGAGTGTCTGTAATCTTATACAAAGTTAATTTATGACTATGAAATAACTATAACAAGTAGAGTATGTTAATTTCTTAACATCTCTGAAGTCCAGTGGGTTTCTCTAGAAATAATTACTAATTTGATTTCAGCTTGACTTTCTTCCAAGGATCTTTAAAATACGAGTAATATGGCTCAGAAAGGGTAACCAGAGCACAAGTTTTCCTTAAAGCTGGTGGCAAAGTTCTACATGCAGCTCAGGAGGAGAGATTCAGTGTTAGAGTGCAATTAATTGACTGCCATAAACTTTAAGACATTGTGTATTATTAATGACAGATGTTTGTTCCACTTTCAGAACAACTGTCATAAACTAATTGATCTTGACTTGGCCTGAGAAACTAGGGGTGCACACAGAGCAGGAACCATGAGCCTGATTGAGGAGAATCAGTAGCACCCTGGTAATTTATCTTTCAACAGAGATCATTGTAGTCACTGCAGCAATTCTAATCCTTGACCTCTCAACTCTCCTTGACCATTTTTAAACTTTAGCTGTTACTTTAGGATGGATTCTGTTAAATGTTCCACAGAAAGTTAAATTAGTTACTCCTGTTATATTGCCTTTGTCTAAAGAGTCAAGAAACATTTCTTTTGTAAATGTACCTTTGGCACTCTTGTACTGTAAGGTATTTCTTATTCCAATTTCCTCTTCATTTTTGTAATCCATCATTCCTCTAAAACTTGCTTTTCTGCTTTACATCCTTTTGAGTTCAGTCTGAGGGCCTGTCATGGTCTGGAGTAGCCTGATTTCCTTGCCCTTCACTGTTTCTTGTAAGTATTGCTATTTCCACTTCTAAATCATCTGTTACTTCCAGTAAGAAAGATTCATTTAAAAAAAATAAAATCACACAACTGATAGAAGATTCTGTGTTAATGGGGATTACCTGAACGTTTAATGCCTTAACTGGGGGGAAAAATACTTACTTTTTTCTTCCAAATGAGTAGACAGTTTTCATATCCTCTTTATTGGAAGCTCGGTTGCCTTTGCCCTTCTAGTCTTAGTGCCAGATTTCTGCCAGTTCTAAATCCTTGGAGCAGCAGTTTTTCTCTTTGGGGAAGGACCAGTGCTAGTGGAGGGCAGCTGTGGAGTTGTGTAAAAGAACTACAGGACCACTTCTGGCAGCATTTTAAGTCTGTATTGAATACATGGAAAAAGAAGTCAAAATACTCAACCTTTTTTAAAGAAGAGAAATAATAGATGTGAAATATCTTTCCTGCTTATTATTGTGATTTCTGCGTCAGCCTTTAGTTGTGAAGAACAACTGTCTTTTCAGACTATCCTTGATTGACATTTGGTTGAGAGAAACCAGCTCTGTTCTTCTCAGGTCTCTTGGCAGCACTGAGCAGCTCCCTCAGCTGATCTCCCGTTCTTTCCTCCGGTTCCCTGGTGTTTTCCTCACGTGTGCGGTGCTGCTGCCTTTACCCCAGCCTGCCTCCTGTTCGCTGGCTGGGTGGGGTTACTGAGGAGGCCCTGGTGCACCTGGGCTCTTTATTTGGGGGCAAAATTCAACCAAGCCTCATCTCAAAGATAAACCCTCTCAGACCACCGTCGTGTGTTGGCTCCTCTTGCTCTGTGTAGTAGTGCTGCATCTGGGTGGAGGCAGGGGAGCGGCTTCACTTGGGTCTGCTCCTGTGCACAGAGAAGAGCATCACCTTCAGAGGCCTCTGAAGGGGAAGGGGAGGAGAATGTGCCATCTGGGTCAATCAGAAGAGGAAATAAAGCTCTCCTAAAGGCAGTGATGGTGATCACATTAATTACTGCTGAAAAATACACACTGGTCAAATGAGCAAAACTCAGGGTTTTTTCTCAAAACATCTGCAGTCTTTGCTATTTGTGGTCACAGCCTGTGGAGAATATTTTTGTGGGTGGCAATTAAATGGGCATAGGTTGTGGTTTTAGCTTGTGCAAAAGGAGGGAGAGAGGGAGTTGAGATAATAGATTTCTCCTTGCAAAATAATGTTTCTGTTACTTTCTGATGACAGATCAGGAGAATGTAGCAAACAAAACGTTCTGAGAAGCTTCAGCCTTGGCTACCACTGTGGGGGCAGGCCTGTGGTTTTTCAAGGAGAAAGGAAGGCTGTATTCATCACACACAATAAAATATATTCAGCCTTAAAGAAAAACAGCAGGAAACTTTGGTCTTCTCGTCCCACCTTTTGATCTAAGTTTCCTCTGCAGAGTATTTTTAAGCCATAATTTTAACTATGTTTTGACATTTATTTAAGCCTTGGCTGCCTTAATGATTATGCAGAGAAGTTTTTTTTTTCCTCTTTTTCCTTAGAATAACTGTGTCCTAACTCCTTGAAAATAGTCACATTAAATGCAATGATCTTTATTTAACTAAAAGCGCCCCAAATTAATCAGTTCATTAAATGTCAGTGTAGCATTGCCTTCTGGCTCTATCATCAAGTGATAATGTTTCTCAGAATATTTCAATTTATCTGTCTTGCAGTAGGATACTAAGTGCGGCCTTTTCAAGGAGCAATTTTCAGCAGAACTGAAAATTTCTAAGGTCCAGAGTATAGTATGTACTCAGCACACCTCAGGACTTAAAGATTCTTTTCATCTTAAGGGAAGGGCAGCCCTCCCTTTCTCTTCCTACTTGTCTCCCCTCACACCCATTTTGAGAGTGGGCCTTTTGTTGGAATATTAATGGGCTATGAATAAGCTACCTAGGGAAAATTACTGAAAACTGAGAAAAATCCGTCATTGTTGGAGATCCATTATAAAACAAAACTTGCAAAAGAAGCTGCAGATTTTCTTAGCTGCTCAACTCCACTTTAATGTGGTATGGGGTTTGGGTTGAGTGTGATTTTGTTTGATTTACGGCTTTTTTTAGAAGTGACAAACAGGAGATGCCTAGGTTAGAAGTTATTTGTAATTTGGGCCAATATCAAATACATGATCATGCTCTCCTAATTTGCCAGGTTGTGCACAAAATAGCATCTTCATGATAGCTTTTTCTTGCTTGCAAAAATGGAAGCTCTGGAATAGGGAGGATAAATAGCAGTCAACAAAATAATGGGATTTGTTTGTTAATTGATGTTGCATTCACTTCTCTTGGCTGTAGAGGTCCTGGAGAATTTGTTGGTTCTGTGTGTTTCTGTTGGATTTTGTCAAAAGAAGGTTTTGTTGTAAGGGTGCATACCTTGTAATGGCAGAGAGGAGTGGAATTGAAGGCATTTTGTGCCTTGATCTGGCACTGCAGTTACTAGTGGGATTAATCGTTATTGGCATTTCTTTGGTATTACAGTCTGAGGCAGAGTCTGAGTTATTAGAATATCTTGACTTGTACATGTTTCTTTGGAAATACATTTTTCTACCAACTCAGATGCTGAAAATTAACAAAACCTCTGTTAATGTGTTTGGTTTTGAATTACAGTATTCTGGAATGTCATGCATACTTGATTATAACTTAATTTAGTTTTTGCCTAGAAATATGTGAATAGTTCTGTGTTCTCTATTACACCTCACTTAAATAAGCTGCATGAGAAGTGATGTCCTTGTGTTGCTAAAGGCCTAATGCTTTAGAAAGGGATGTTATTGCTGCTTACGCTCTCAGATAATGGAGGTTTTCAGCCTAATGCAATAGTTATACTGAAAAGTTCTGTGTTCCAGTGCATTAAATAGAGATATCTTTCAAAGTGAGATATTATCTAATTATTTTAACTCACAAATTTCTCAAGTAGTGGATTTTTTCATGTTAGATTGTATAATAATAAATGTAAGGGTTTTTTTTGGCCTATATTTCTTGTATAATAGCCTTATACTTAAAGATTTGGAAAATGAGCTGCAGTGGTTTTGCAGATGAATGACAAGTTGTTTGTTGGTGTATACAGATAAAGTTGTGTTTACAATTACATAATTTATAGTCTGTGAATCAAATGTTTGTTTTGTGGGCTGGGGGGAGCTTGGCTCTTCACCAAAGCATTTCCTATTCTGTGGAGGAGTTAGAAATATCTAGTGTAAAAATAAAAAGAAAAAAGCAGAGGGAGAGAGGGTAAGATAGGGAAGAAAAAGAGCATGAAAAATTGATTGTGCAATGCTGCTCATTCATGGTTCCTTCTGGTATTTTGGGATTTTATATCAGGGTAAAACATTAACTTTCTATTATTCAGTATAGAACATGAAAATTTTCTCATGAATGTAGGGATGAAAATGCACTTAAAAATACATTTTCAGGATTTGGTTTAAATTTTGCAGCTATTAAATGCTGGTGTGAGGATGCAGAAATTGTATTTCAGGACGGGAACTGTACCCAGGCATTTCTAAAGTACCCATAAAGAAACAAGAGGAAATGGTTAAAGCAGAATTAAACTTCATAAAATGAATGCAAAGGTATGGGAGAGTGTGGATTAAAAACAATTCTCTCATCCAGATTCATAGTTGGAAATGCAGAGCTACTGATGGAATCCCCAATATCCTGAAAGAATAGTTTTTGTTGAAAACGTTGTGTCTTTACCATGGTTTAAATTGTTTTGATTTTAAGTTGTAATTGAAAAAATAAGGTCAGTAAATGACAGTACATGTTGTAATATCAACATACTTTTCTTCATATTTGTTCCTTTTACCTACTTGTTAGAGAAACTTCATTTTCCATCTCTGTTTATCCTTTGCCAAAACTCCCATTTTTAAGTCTTGATACCAGCTGTTGGAATGAACAGTCCTGTACCACATGGAGTATGCATTCATTCCTAGGAAAAGTATAACAATGGGGACATTATTTTATTGTTTTCAGTGTTTTTAAAAGTATTATAGAGAAATGCTGCTATGTGGTGTCAGAAATGGGAATAAGATTTGTCACCGAAGAACCATTTAATAAAGATTTCTGTACTTAAGCTTGGCTCTTTTCTGTGGTTAGCAATAAATACTGGACAGGGACCCATTACTGCTGCCTATTTCTCCTTCCTTTCTGCTGTCAAGTCTATGTACAAGTAAAAACAATCTCCTAAATAAATACCTTTTTAAAATGGAAGGAATTGTAGCAAATTCCTGTCTAAACATAGTGCCAAGCTCGTAATGTAAATATATCGCAGAATATTCCAGTTGTTTTAGCAAGTTGCAAAGTTTTGTGATCCTACCTCCTGCATTTTATGTTGAACACTGAAATTTTAATCTAATTGACTTATTTTCAACTTTGCTGGCTTAATTTAATCTGTTTTAGAGAATAGTAGTATGTTGAAATTTATTCTCACCAAACTCTTGCACCCAAGCACAAAACTGTAATGAAACTCGGATTCATATATAATCTCTTGTGCTAACAATAATCAAAACCATCATGGAAGGGTGAGGTTGCCATAGTACAGGTCTGTCTTTGCTGTGGTTTATTTCATCTGTGTCTCTCTCTTTGATCTGAAAGGCAATTTTAACAGGAACACAGCAGTGTGGTTAGCTGCTGATCTTGTGGTCTTTGTCCGTAATGCGATGTGCTGGTTTTGGCTGGGATGGAGTTTATTTTTTTCATATTACTGAGTATGGGGCTGTGGTTTAGATTTATGCTGGAAACTGTTGATAACACAAGGATGTCTTTATTACTGCTGAGCAGGGCTTTCACAAAGCCAAGGCTTTTCTGCTCCTCATCCCACCCAACCAGTGAGGAGGCTGAGGGTGTGCAAGGGGTTGGGAGGGGACACTGCTGGTCCCAGCTGATCCAAGGGACATGCCAGATCATCTGACACCATGCTCAGCATATAAAGCTGGGGGAAGAAGAAGGAAGGAGTTGGGATGTTTGGAGTGATGGTGTTCATCTTCCCAAGTCACCATTAGGCATGGTGGAGCCCTGCTGTCCTGGAGATGGCTGAACACCTACCCTTCCTGCCCATGGGAAGTGGTGAATGAATTCTTTTGTTTGCTTTGCTTGCATGCGCAGCCTTCGCTTTAGCTATCAAATTGTCTTTATCTCAACCCAGGAGCTTTTTCATTTTTACGCTTCTTGATTTTCTCCCCCATCCTGATGTAGGGGAGTGAGTGAGTGGCTGCATTGTGGTTTGTTGCTGGCTGAGGTTAAGTCACGACATGCGGTTAGCAATACTGAATAGTGGTTATTAGAATGTTTTGTTATTTACACTACTTTTGTTTCTCCTGTTGCTATGATTTTGAAATTATTCATGTCTATGCTATTCTTTATGCTAAGAGTGCTGTTTTCCTTTTGAATATCAACCTGGGTCTTTCCTTTGTAACTGTTGCTGTAAAAGCCATATGCAGTTCTTGATGTAAGTTTTTCTCTCCTATAAAATGGTCTCTTTTTAAAACCGACATTATTTCTCTTGGTTTAGAAAGGAAATAATTAATAGATGTAGTAAGTAATTTAGTTGTCTAGAATTTTCCTGATCAAACTGTGATATTATGTAAAGAGTTACTAACCAACACCTTCAGCTTCTTGCTTGAAATCTTGCATGATAGTAGTTGAAAAAAACCAAAATAACACTAACACTAACACTGAAGAAAAAACACCCCAAACCAACAAGACCCCTATCAATCCAGCCTTTTAATTTAAGCCATTGCTTGAAAAATTGAAGATCATGTTGATCGTCATACTTGATTAATGTGCTATAAGAGTTCACAGAGAAGCAAATATAAAACATGTACAGAGTGTTGTTTTTTTCTTTTGAGTATGTCTACCTATTTCCAGATTTTCACAACTGCTGTAGTAGAAGTTGTCCTCAGTGACGTATACCAATGCTATGCAAGTTGTTTGGATAGTGTCTGCCAATTTAACCTTCCTAATTTTTAGCATTTAGTTAAAAAGTAAAAACTTGGAATACTTCACCAAAGCAGAATTAGCTGCACTTGTATTACATAAAAAGTAGAACAACAACACAGGCTAACTAAAGAAGCTTGTTTTCCTAGGGAAGACTGAGGGGGTTCTTTCATGGAAGCAGCTTTGCCCTGCTGCTTCTCAGTGGCTTTGGCTTGTTCTGGTGTTCTCAACAGCTCAAAGTGGGTCATGATTCGTGAGCAGAAATGAGGAAGGACACAAATAGCTGTCATTTAGAGAAGTGGACTGGAAATCAAAATAAAGACCACCTAGCTACCACAGTTCGTGAAGAAAAGCAGCATCCTTGCATCCCCTTGTGATCATGCCCCATCTCAGGATTTTTGCCTCTTTGGTCCTCTATACTCATTAAGAATCAAATCGTATTATCAAGATGAAGCTTTTTGGTGTTTAGTATTTTGTAGCTGCTTGAAGTAAAATGGACAGGACTTCAGAGTCTGACTATTTTGCTCCTCTTGATGTTTTCTGTCTTATCTTTAGTAATTATGTTTGAGGAGTGAAGTTTGTAACTCACTGCTGCTTCTGTGATATTTTAGATATTTTTCAGGAGAAGTGAAAAATATTCTCCCCTCTAAACTCCTCTCTCCTCCATCATAGGTAATCAAAGCCTTGTAGTCTGAATTTGGGGTTGGGAGGTAATGCTTTATGGTTAGGCTGCTTTAGATTAGTGAATGGAGGATAGTTAGTATTTTCCAAGTTCTGTGGTGCCTGCTGGATGAAAACCATCTCCACTTTCCATGGCACGAAGAGGAACCCAGTCCTCTTTTTTGTCTAAGGTTTGGTAGCTTCAGTCTGTGAGCCTTCTGTAGGGAATGACATCCGAGTCTGAATGCGGTAGCTCGACAGAGGGACCGACGTACTTGGTGATATTGCAAATGTGATAATACTTGCTCCTCTTGTGGGCAGTTTCTTGAAGAAATACAAAACAAGTCTGTGAAATTGAGTCCCACATTGATTTTTGTTTCTCAGAGGCAGTTGCTGTTAAATTCTTGGTGAAGTAATGTAATGATGTTGGGAGAGACTGGAAAATACTTCCAGGTACAGCACCATTCTTCCTAGGAATTGTATGATACAAGCAGGAGGGAGAAGAAAAGCCCACAAACCTGCTAGAAATGCAGCAATGGTGTTTGAGCTTACAGGACTGGAGAATTGATTCTTCTTTTTTTTCTACTGATATTTTATCTTGCCTGTCTTTAGACAGCTTTTGTAGTGAGTATTCTTGTGCTTGCTTGCTTGCATCTTGCTTGTTTTCAAAGGTGTGTTGAGTTGAAATTAAAAAGAAAATTATAGTTAGAAACAAAGTAACTTTAAGTTGATGATGAGAAACACTCCAAAGGTCAAAGCACATGTGTTTTGTCTTGGTTATGTTAGGATACTGCTGTTTGATCCTTAGTTATTGAGGATTAGATGCTCAAGTCTATCTATTGACTTCAAAATTGTTTTAATAAGAAAAAATATTATGCATTACAATAGCAAAGTTTACTGACAGCTGTGTTTCTGTGCTGTCTCTTCAGAAAAATATTATAATTGGAAAAATAGCAAATCTTACTTCTTAAACTTCTCAGTATCTTCATTTAGAAAACATTTTGTCATTGATTCAGTTTAAGAATATCAGATGTTTTAAGCCAGAAATCAAAAACCCACTTCTTCTTGAGAAAAATAGAAAAGAACTTGTGTATTAGCTGTATTGTTACTGATTCTATATCAAAATATTCAAATTTTCTGTGCTTCTAAGAGCTAGTTTTTGTTGTTGCTCATTAAATAATCCGGCAAGCCATCTGGCGTGTACAAAAGGAAGAAGAAATCTCAGCTTTAGATTAGTAACAGTAGAAAATCCCCCAACTCTGCAGCTGATCCTACATTTTATGGATTTTTTTAGAAACTTGAGTGACTCTTAACTTATAATGGTTAAGTGTTATATGTAATTTTAAAGAGGCTAATTATTGTTCTGGTCTTGTTTGATCAGTTTAACTATTGCTACATCTTTATTGAAGAAAATTTGAGATTTGAAGGCCTGTTGTATTAAGCATAGGGCAAAATGTACCTGCTGATGGCAGCAGGTAGCCTCTTCTCATTGACAGAGCTCGGGGTGTGTGCACCAGCTGGTGTTTAAACTGCTGTTAGCAACTTGAATTCAAATGCAGAATTCCTTTGGTGTCTTAACAGCAATGTGAAAACCTGTGCCCAGATCACCCATGGAGTTTTGTTTGGATCAATGGCTTATCTGATGGAATAATTCAGCTTTAGAAAGGGATTTACTGAGGTAAATAGTTGAGCAGGACATGCAATAAGCCGATCAGTGTGGACAGCAGCTGTGCCCTCTCAGCTTTAAAATGCCCAGGCTCATGGCTTGCTCTGGCACTAGGAACAGGGTCTAGTTGTCAGCAGAAACCCTCCATTCACTTGTATCTGCTGATATGATATACTTCTGCCTGCAAAGCCTGTGACCCCAGATTCCAGCTGTTGACTGGGCAGAGAGAGGAATCATGACTCCTGCTGCCTTTGTATTCTCTACAGAGCTTAAGGTTAACAGATGGCAGGGATCTTCTGGCAACCTCCAGCAGCTGGTGGTGCCTGCTACTGTGGTGAACTCTTTGTGAAGATAAGAGATGAAGATGTAGAGAATGTCAGCCTGGTGCTTGTCTGTGCTCAGGTATCTCCTAGTACAAAAGATGAAAATGGGAAATGAATAAGCAGAATGGCTTGAAAACACAGGGAACCAAGGATGAGCACTTGAGATTAGGGAAGCCTGAGGTCTCATATCCAGTGATGTTTCACTTTTAAAATGGATTAATCAGACTTCTGTAGATGGGAAATTGATGTTTCAATGTAGCTGTTCAAATGTGAGGTCAAAGCAATGACAGGCAGTGGCATTAGAAATTTGAGTGAGGGGGTCACAGGGTGTCATGGATCATGGAGGAGGCCATGAGATGAGATGGATTTAAACAACCCATCCTGCATGAAGACTTAAGCCACTTGGAGGTACATCTGGCACAGGTATGTTCAATGTAAAGCAGCAAACACTGAGGCAGGAAGTAGGGCAAGAAGCTCTTGGAATGTGGGGAATAGATCCTCTGAAAGATGTTACTGGAGATACATGGAGGGAGAGAATTAAGTGACAGGAAAGAGACACTTTAGGATTATGCAGGGACTCCAGAAAAATGTGAGAGATTCCCAGAAGGGAACCAACGCAGCAGTATGTATGGGACTCCACAGTAGCCCCAGGACTCCATACACTCCATGGCTGATCTGCCTGACTCTTAACCTGGACTATGTAGCCTCCCCCTTGGAACAGGGGATCTATGTCAGAAATCACTGCCCTAACACACCAAAGGTGCCTTCTACTGCTGAATACTGAAGTCATGTAGTTTGGAAAATTGTGCATACGTCTGTGATGAAAATGTTTTGATATCTGAGCCCATCTGGTCTTAAACTATGAGGCAGTCATAGTTTAATGAACTGAAGGAGCCTTGATAGCCATCAACTTTGAAGTGTGCTCAGAAAGCTAAACTACCAGTGTAGTGCATTGACCCTGACTGGATGCTTGGCACCCACCAGAGCCTCTCTATCATGCCCTTCTACAGCTGGACAGGGAAAAGAAAATATAACGAGGGGTTCATGGGTTGAGATAAGGACCAGGAGAGATCACTCAACAAATGTCATCACAGGCAAAACAGACTTAGAGATATTAATTGAAGTTACTGTTAACAAAATCAGAGCAGAATAATGAGTAGTAAAACCGGAACTTTAAAACACCTTCCCTGCACCCCTCCTTCTCAGCTCTACCTCCTCCTCTCCAGTGGCACAGGGAGACAGGGAATGGGGATTGTGGTCAGTTCATCCCATGTTGTTCCTGCCACTGGTTAGGGAAAGGAGTTCTTCCCTTGCTGTGGTGTGGGGTCCCTCCCATGGGAGACAGTTCTCCCGGAACTTGTGCGATGTGAATCCATCCCATTGGCAACAGTTCTCTGTGAACTGCTGCAGTGTGGGTCAGTCCTTCAAGGACAGGCTGCTCCAGCGTGGGTCACAAGTTCTACCAGGAAACCTGCTCCAGTGTGGGCTCCTCTTTCCATGGGTCTGCAGGTCCCTGCCAGGAGCCTGTTCCAGGATGGGCCTCCCATGGGTTCACAGCCCTCTGTGAGGCATCCACCTGCTGTGGTGTGGATCTTCTCCGTGGGCTCCAGGTGGATTTCTGCATCCCCACGGTCCTTTAGGGATGCAGGGGAATCTCAGCTCAGGCACCTGGAGCACCTCCTGCCCTTCCTTCTCCACTGACCTTGGTGTCTGCAGGGCTCTTCCTCTCACATGTTCTCACTGCACTCTTCTCTGGCTGCAGTTATATCTGTGCCATAATTTTTTTTTCCTTCTTCTTAAATATGTTTTCACAGAGGCTTTACCATCACTTCTGATGGGTCCAGCATTGGCCAGAAGCCACATTCATCTTGGAGCCAGCTGGCATTGACCCTGCTGGACATGGGGAAAGCTTCTGGCAGCTTCTCACAGAAGGCACCCTTGTAGACCCCCCCGGTACCAAAAGCTGGCCATGCAAACACAATGCAGTGTCCTATAAAAACCACAGTTTAATTACCTAGAGAGTGTGTAGTGTTTTATACTCATGCTTCTTCTGCAGTTCTTTTAAAATTTTGATCCCTTTGTGTAATGCTACAGAAGCAATATTATAAATCTGCCAGATTCACCCACTGGTCTTACACTATGCTTTTTGAGTCTATAGTGAGAGAATTTAGCTTTCCATTTTTTTCTTCTCCTCCTCTTGTTCCTTCTATTTGTTTGTACTCTCCTGTTTTTTCCCATGCAACTTGGCAGTATCAAACTCAGAGGAAGGAGGGGGAACAAGGTACAACTGGAAATGTTACCTTTTTGGCATGTAAAGAGAGCTCATTGGATATTTGTGCTCCTTAGCTAGGGAAAACTCGTTTTAAACCAAGAAATGTAAACAGCTGAAATTCACAGTTAAATATAATTTTGCAAAATACTGGTGTACCAATTTCAATCTTACAGTAACTTTTTTTTATAGTAGCATATTATGCTGGTACCAATAATATTGGCAGTGCAGAAATAAAGGACTATTTATCAAAAAAAACCAACTGAAAGCAGCTACTGAAAGAAAATGCTGTGGTAGTGAATAGTATTGTCCCACCACCTTGAAGCACATCTTTCTTCAAATTCTTCCTCTGGACAGCTCCTGTTGTTCTACTAAGTAGTCCGTATTTTGAGGTAAGGGTTTTATGCTGATGCAGATTCTGAAACAATTTGTGTTTGTAGGATAAGCAGCAGTAATGAGGGAGTAGCACAGCTTTCTGAGCTGTTACAGATGGACCTAACCAGTGGTAGCTGCACAGTGCAGCAAAAATTGTTTGGCAATACTGAGGACAAAAGTGCTGCTACAGGTACTATTTTCTATAATAGATACGGTCATTACTTGATATCACAGTGTAGTAGCTGTCACAAGCCATTTTTCATGTTAGAAGGACTGTAATTTTTCTCTTTTATGGTTCATATTTCAGTGCATTAGTGTGCTGACCATAATGACAGTGACTTTCTGAGTTAATGTTTTTTTGCTTCCTTTTATAGTGGATTTTGTATAGAACATGAAAACTGATTAAAATGACCAAAATAAAAAATGAAAGCGAGAAAGAGTTCAGTTTTTCCTTTTTCTTTCTGGTTGCTTTGACTGCTTTCTGTTATTTATTAGAAGTTTAGACAGTTTAGTGACTGTTTTTCAGGCACTTTTTCCTGAGTAGTGGAGAGATTACAGTCTTTACAGGATGATGAATGAGTCGTGGGCCTTCTCCTATGGCGTCTCCACATATTCCTTCAGAATTTCTTTTGCTATTTAATAGTTTTTGCAATGTCAGTTACTGCTTAAAATGTCCTCTGTGTATTGTGCCCTGGTATATGTTGGAACACATTCAGTCTTTGTTCTTGGAAGAAGAGTTGGGGGTGGTGAATCTCCACATTCTTTAGTTCCATGATGTTGCCACCAGATGAGTGCCTTGGGGAAACTTATAAATGCCATCTGTGGATTTCAAAATTTTTGTGGATTCATTCATTCTAGTTGCTCTGGTACCTTCACCACTTTTTTTCACTACTTTCTTTTATGATGCTTGTAACTTTTGCGGTATTTTAATGGTACTTAATTCTAAGTTTGGTAAACACCTCCTGGATGTTTTGCAAGAGACAAAAGTTACAAAGTAGGAATATTCTTGCATGGCCACTCATTGGCACGCAGATAGCTCAAACTGGTTTACTGTGGTGCCTGGGGACAATGTGATGGCAAGTGAGGTGAAATTGGTATCTGATCAGTTGTAGTTAATGGCTTCAACTCAGTTATACTGTATGTCTTGTCTGATAAGGTTTGCTAGCAGCATAAGCTGGTGAATCTAGTGTCCTTGTCCCTAAAAGTTTAGTGAGACTAGAATGAGTCAGGTGTCCTGGCACTGGCAGGATTTAAATTATGCTAGATTTTTATCAGAGTAAATGAATTTGTGATGATATGGCCTGCCTAAAGTGCTTTTATGTAAAGGTTTGCTGGGTGATTTTTCCTGGAAATTAGTCTTACTCATGTTTTAGGAATTAAATTTTAGTACATCTAATTACTTTTAAGGAAATTTGAAGAATATACTCTATGACTGTTAAAAACCTCATAAGAAAGCTTACTTTTTTTTATGCAGACCACGTCAAAATCAAAGATAAAGAAAAAAGCAACTAAGACCCAAGAAGCCAAAAAAATCTTGAAGAAGAAATTTAAAGTTAACACAAAAATAGTTTTTACTGAAGATGGAGAGGTAAGATCACTTAAAAGTAATTGTATTTTGGTGGGAATTGAAGTCACTTCTGTAAAGTCAAAAATGTACTTTATATCTGTATAAAAAGTCACGCTTCTAAAAAATGTGGTATTTGTAATTGGCTTACGTTTTGCAAAAGTGTTCCGCTTCCATTTAGAATTCAGTTCCATTGGGAAAAAGAGAAATGTTGAGCACTGACCTCTTTTCATCTTTGTATGCCTAAGATACTTGTATGAGAGCTGTAAGTGGATGTACAGAACTGTATCTCTTTTCTGCCTATTATCTTCAATTTCAGGTGCAATCAAGAGCATGGGTTTTTTCCTTACAGAAATGTAAATCAATTTTCTTGTAGCTGTTTGCCAAAGCTCCCCAAAGTCTTGAGTTAATGTACTGGAATTAAAAGAAGACCCAGGTTTTCTTCCCAGCATTCACTATTTCTAGATTAAAAGTTTTGTTAGAAAAGCTAAGGAAGTACCAAATTTTGGTCTACTGGTGCTGATGTAGCAGTGCTTGGAAATTTGCCAGTTATTTGATTTGTCCTTTTAATAGAACAATGGAAAAATTTATTGACTTTATACTGAAAGGAACTATTGTGCATGCTAGTCACTGTAGGGTTTCTCTGTGGAAATAACCTCACTAGCAAGTGTCCATGTTCCATGAACTTTCTATCATTTGATTTCGCAGCTTCAGATACTGTGTGTGTTGTTCTTCCATTTCCAGCACCAAGATAAAAAGCAGGGTGGCGTTTTTTTTTAACTCTTTATAATAATTTCAGTAAGGCATAAACTGAAAGAGAGGTCACCTTTACAAGTATATAATTTGCTTTTTTTTCTGACTAAATAAAATAAAGCATTTTATATTGCAGGTGAAGGGAGTGTTGCCATATACATAATTACTAACATTAGAAAGAATGTAAAAGGTTTTAGAGGTTGCCCCATTGACCGAAAACTACAATGTCAGATATTTTTAGATAGTCAGAAGCTGTTGTCTCAAAATTCACATTCAAATGTTTTAGGTATCTCTGCAATGAAGCGAAAAGGAGCAAGGATGGAGAGAAAAAATAATCACAAAGACTGTAGTTTAAAAAGCAATACAACGGAAAAGGGGTGACATTTAAGGAAACACAGAATTTGCATTTATGGATGTTGTTCTTGCTTTTTTTTCTCGAGCTGGGTAAAATTGTGCTTTGAAATTTTACTGTCCTATTCCACATGCTTCTCTTTGTTAAAGTCCTCTAAAGATGTATCTTTCTAGAAAATGCAACTACACAAACTGAGTTTTACAAAAGGACGTGGAAACAATGGAAACTTCCATGCCTGTTCTCCTTACTTCCCTCAAAACAAAAACTTGCAGTCATGCTTTTTTTTGTGTACTCTGGAATAAAGGCTTGTCTAATTTTTGTCTTGGTTAATATGTTGGAATGTTGATTGTTTACATGAAAGGTACTGCTTAGATTTATTCACCTTTTTTTCTGAAAGTAATTTCTTGATAGCAAGTATTTTTTTTCTCCCCAGATGACTAGCAAGATTAGAAATTACTTGTTCTAATCAGGAAAAATAAGGGAAGATATTCAAGTGAATTCACTGAACAGTAATGTGATATAATGGAGACATTACTTTAAAATAGTAATTTTTCACTGAATGTGAGGTTAAAAATAAGGTTTGTTAATTTGGTTCCTTTGCAGATGACTTTTTTATTTAGTTTGGAAAAATAATGTCTTGGAATATATAGGGCACCAAAAGTGTGGTGTGGAAAAAATGATTCTAACCATTCTTTTTCTTACTGGCATCTCTAATTCAGTTAGTGCAGCAGTGGCCACCTGTGCAAAAATCAAATTTGGCGCAAGCAGATGAGGAAGATGATGCCAGTGGTATCAACCTAGATAAAGCGAAAGAAATACTGCGGGAAGAAGACAAATTTGACAAAGAAGAATACAGGAAGAAAGTCAAGGAAAAACATAGGGTAAGTTGATTTCTACCTCAATTACTGAAGTACAGAAATACTGTGCTGTGGATTGCTCAGTGAGGAAAAATACTTAAATACATTGTGAAATAAGTGTAGTACAAGTTCATTTAAATTCTTCAGTTTTCTTCAGGACTACACTGCTCACAGGAAAACTGTTTTAGTGTAAGTGGCTGGATAGCACAAAGCCTTATTCAGCATCAAGTGTTGGTAACAGTGGAGTTTTATTTACAGCTTTAAAATTCAGTGAATTTAGTAGAGTATCTTATTTTTTTTAAGCTGTGTTGAGTGGAAGGGCTTGCATCACCGAAAGAAACAAATTAGGCAAATTTGCTCTAAAACCTGCCGGCAGTGAAAGAGTATCTCTAAAATGTCTTCAGACTACCATTTGCTCAACATTTAGTATTATATTTCAGCTGGGCCAAAATGTTAATTTTTGTGCCAGTGTTGTTATGGCTTTCAGAATTTACTTAATGAATTACACAATATTATTTTAGTTATGACTTGAAAAGATCAGTATCTGCAGTCTGGCTTCTCTGTGATTTTTAAAAACCTTTAAGCTGCAGACCACAAGTTTTCCAACTACTTCTCTATTATTTATTATGGACCAAAGCAGGGTTTTCTGACCTTGCTGTGTATCTGTCATATAGAACACAGCTGTATATCTTTGAGCTCAGGGGTCATTCTGTTAGTGATTGTGAGATGGGTATGGCATTCTCCAGATAACGGATACATGCAAGATCCCAGGACTATGTGGTGTTAAAGGCCTGATTTATACTCAAAGCTTCAAACTTCTGAAGTGTTAGAAAGTGTTGTTTTACTGTCCTGCTCTGTGAACACTGACTTAATTCAGTTTGACTTTTCACTGATTGTTAGTAGTTAGTGCAAGATCTTTCAGTGTTTGTGAGGGTTTGAATTTGAACAAAATAATTTGGAAGGAATTTGTGAAAGCTTCAAGGTATGTTTTGGCTATGAAGTATCCTAGCTAGTGTCAAAGCATACTTCACACATTTAATTTGAAAGTCTACTCCTGTAGTCCTGTTGCAGTCATTTGACAAATGCAAAAAAAATCTCATCTCATCTTTAGCAAAGAGTTGAAATTGATAGGAGGTGAAAAGAAATCATGTTTGCTATGCTCTAAGTGAAATAACAGTCAAGTTTACAGAAAACAATGCAATCAGATTTCAAGGATGCACTTAATGAACAAGGAAGGGGAGAGACTGATTCTATCACTTTGCCATCTGTTATTCACTAGCAGATACATATACTTTGAATAGCACCATTGTAGGTTTGACATCAGACTTCAGTGATAAAATACTTCATCTCTTGGTCTGTTAATGCAGCTTCATTGTTATAGTGCTGAGGAGAACAAATGATGTTTACCAGATATTTACCTGCAGTGAAGAAAAAAATATTTTAGCTGCGGAAATAGTATGAAAAGAGAATGCCTCTTTTCAAAACTGAGTCAGACAAAATTAACAGACTAGCCACATCAATGTCATGGGTTATTTTTTTTAATAATTATGGAAAGTGTCATATGTGAAGCTTCTTGGAGATTAGTGCATGAGTGTTTTTCACACTCCACCTATTATCCTTTATGAAATAAAATAAATAAATGATAGTATATAAAAAAGAAGGAAATAGATTAAAAAAAGACCTCTGTCTGACATCCTATAAAATGACTGCCTAGTATAAAGGGCTGCCATTCAGTCATTGCATTACTGACACACATCTGACATTGTTCAGACTTTTTATTTGAAACTTTACAGTTTGAGGTGATAAATACTTATGTAAATTCTCTATACATAATCAGGTAACTTCATTGTCATTTTATTTTTGAAATAGGCTTATAACAATTAAGAATCCTAACATCCAAATTTAAATGAGATGAAACTTGAAAAGAAAGAAGGGACAGGAAGATGATAGGTTTTACTCTTGTAGAACCTCATTTACCTTCCCATTGTCTCACTGACCTTGTGGTTAAAGATGAACCTCTCTCCTCACTACAAAAGGCATTCAGGATACCAATTCATTTCATGTATTAATTAGTACAGGCTATATAAGGTAAGGCTGACATGCAGACTGATTCTCCTGCTCTTCCTTAGTAATAAGTCATCCATTTATGTTTGGGATTCTTGACAGTAAGCTGTTGCTGTTGCTGCTTAGGAAACAGCTGTAGTAGTAATTATAAGGAAAATATGCTCTTTTGTCTCAACCAAGGAGAGACAGGCATGCCTCCTTTCTCTTGGGTCATCTTAAGCTGGTCCAGTGATCAGAAGATGCCTTCTTCCAGTGATTTGTGAAGAAGCTACATAGTTACTGGTGGAGAAAATACTACTCAATTTTTTCATTACCAGAATATGTGTAATTTTTAAAATTCACAGTGTAGGGTGAAGTTCTATGGCATAATTCAGAAAGCATAGATAAGTGTCATAGATAAACATTATTGAGCCATTTCAGCCATTGTTTTTTCACTAAAGCTTTTAGAATTTATTGCCTTATTGATGGGACAAGTCATCTGTCCTTCATTAACAAAAGAATGCCAGGGGAAAATTTGAACTGCCTCACAGTAAAAGCAAGCTGGGTGGCCATTTTCACAGTGACTTCCCAAGAATTCATTTAAAAATTCTCCCCCCTCATAAGGTTTCCCTTTCCAAAAGATAATCGCTCAACAGCAGATACTAGTTGAGTTTGAATATTTGATTTACATCTCAGATATGAAAGAAGAACTGTGCAAGTCTGTATGTCATGACTATGCTGCAGAAGACTGATCAGGTGCTTGATAATTGTCTGAATTTACTATTAAAAGCTTGATTGTTTATGTAAGCCTGACAGGCAAGTGGTGTGAGTTACTTCTTACCCTCATTTGGAGAGAGTGAATGAAACCTAAAAGGTGAATATTCAAGTTGTGTTACCAGTAAAGGATATGAAAGCAGTAAAAAGACTAGGAGACTTCATTTTCATGACTTTGGATTTTGTGGAAGTGTGGATGTCTTAGTGCCCTTTCTTGTGTCATTGAAAGAGGAGCTTTCTAAAGTCACATACTTTAATCCCATCTTATATATCCCTTTGCTGGCATTCAGCAGAACCCGTTATACAAAGTCTTAAATCCATCACTTGTGACTGTCATTGCTTCTTTTTAAATCCTCTGTGCCTCACTGTGAGCCAAAATACATCATGTTGTAACATAAACTCTGTTATCTGACCTGTCCTTTCTGCAGAAATAGTAATTATTTAATTCCCATCTTTGTTTACATTTCCTTCCTGCAAGCAGACTGCTGAAGATCTTTGTCCATTTGACATGTTCCAATATCAGATTTGGCAACTCTGTTTCTTGGTGTTCTGCCTCAGCTGCTGAATTGTCCTACAACTCTTTTTCCTAGCTTTTTGAAGAAGCCATGACTGAGCCTTTCCTTTCTACTTTTGCTTCATTTTTCATCTTTGCTTAACATTTTAATCAACTTAACTTTCTTCTTTCCCTTCACTTACATCAAGTTTCGAATATATCTGGATTCGTATTTCCTCTTCTTAATTCCTTTTCTTCCCTACTGCAGCTGATACCTGGTGTAGTTTCCTGGGGTGTGTGACAGTCGTTTGTTGTTTTTTGGGGTTTTTTTTGTTCCTTTAAATCAATTTTTGAAACATACTAAATCAAAGTTATTAAGATTAGCAGACCACTAGAGACAAAGGCATTTTCATTCTCTATAAATCAAATGTAGCAGTCTGCTATATGGTTAGGTACATGTAATCATAAAGTCCCCTCAAGCTGAATGTGTGTTCATACCTGAAGTCTCTACGTTGGCTTTGAAATGGTGACTTAGAATAACAAAACAATTTACAGAAGGCTATAAATGCAGATGTTATTTCATCCATTTTTTTTTTTATCTGGCAAGTGGGTTCAGGTTTTGATTTGGATAATGAGTGAATGTAGAAAAAGCAGTGTTTTCATAGAGCTTGTACTTTAATAGGTCGTCTTCAACTGAGAATCCCTTTCTTACGGTTTCCACAATATAATCTTGAAGATTAGAGGTCTGTGGGGAAGAAAGTGAACTTCTTAAAATCAAACTAGCTTATTATGAACTTTCCTTGCAAAGCTGTTTCTGATGAAGAACAAAACTGTTCAAAAAGTGTCCACAGGCCATTGCTTTTCAAACCATTTGTGAATGTAATTTAAATGAGCACAGTTTCCTGTAGGATCAGAAAAATGTTTTGATGCATTCATGAGATGCTCGGATTAGAAGAGTTGTATGTTGCAGCGCCTTAAGGCTTGTGGCAACTTGCAAAGCATCTACACTGTAATTGGGTTTCCTTCATGAGTCTCACATTTTATTATCCTCTCCTTCCTCTGCAAATATGGAAGAACTAAAAATCAGATGGATAAAAGTAAATAAAACTCCGACGTAGAGTTGTAGTGTAATTAATGCGTAATGAAGTTTTGGAAACAAAGTAAATTTTAGTGATTGAGCACAAGGGAAGGACAGTAACACTGATCAAGATGATGTGAAAAGAATTCTGCATTAATGGCTATTTAATGAAAGCCATTTGAAATGTGTAAAATGTTATAAACAACAATAATGCAAAAAGTGAATAAACTATTCAGAACATGTTTTGGCACTCCATTTTTCAAGTTTTCAACTGAAAATGCAGTGTTATTAGGAGGAAAATAGTGGCAGAGGGGGATTAATCTCGCTTCTTAATAACCTCTCTTTCCCTGTACTAACTCAGGCTCAGAAAAATGCCCATTGGTGCTGAAGGAAAAATGAATAGGAGCCTTATTTCTTACCTCTCTTTTCCATGAGTAAGATATACTGTGAATTTTGAATGATCAATGTGAGAAGGCTAGAAATATTTTTTTAAATGTAATTTTATTCAAGCAGTATTAGTAGGAATCAAGCTGAGACTATCTTCAGGGGTCTGATACTGCAAGATGCAGTAGTGCTGTACCTCCCTGGAAGACCTTAAGCAAATATATTTATAGAGAGATGACTCAGTTAGACTGCAGGTGACGGGGATCTTTCAGAAGGTACTGCACTGTACCACAAGTCTGTATTTTAAATGTAATATATACTTTGTATTTCTGAGACTCCTTGCACAATCTTCCAGGGATGCTGATGTTGTTTGAAGGAGTCTGGAGATACTGTTTTGTGGCCCTTGTGCCACTGAAATGATCTTGATTTTTACCTCTTGAAGTTTAGGGCTATATGTTCTCAAAGTTTTGCTTATGCTGGTCTTAATTCCACGGAAAATACAGCATTATTTTAAAAACTGTACAGAAACAGAATACCTCTTTTTGGTTTGTCTCCTGTGCCCTAAATGCATTTGTTAGTGGCATAGTGCATAATTTTAATGAGGAGGAAACACTGTGCTGTTTCACCCTTTGTGTGTTTGATCTCCCAAATATTATTACTCTATTAACTGTTTCCAAGACTAAAAGAGAATTCTTTGTACCTACCTTTATGTAGGTACTATCATAAAATAACTTTCAGTTTCACAGAGAGAATATTGAATTCTGATTAAAATTCATTTTTGAAAACGGTAGATTGCAGACTGGTGAGGGAAGCCAAATCCCTTGGGTTTGAACTCAGAGAGTTTCATCTGCAGGTATTTTTGATGAAGCCCACGGTTGTTCCAGGCTGCAGAGCGAGCGCCCTGCACATGTATTGCACAGAAGGGCACACACAAGACACACTCTGTGGATGTCCAATGGGACAAGAGAGGCTGCACGCCCATAAACGTGCACAGCACAGGCAGCACAAGCTTATTTCTTCTTGTTGGCTGATAAGGGCTGATGTTTACCAGCAGGACTAAGAAGATCTCACTCCTTTGATTGATAAGCACACTCACCAATGCATTAAATAGTAGAGTGGACCCTAAATATGTCTAATTTCATACCCACATCGTAGGGCCCTTGTGTTGTCACTCACCTTGGGTTTTTCTGTGTGCTGGTCTTTCTGTTCAGTTTCATAGTGCCTTTCAAATATTCCATTTTAAGTTTGCTCTTTCCTTTGAGGCTGGTAAACATAGATAACCTGTTTTGTCTTTTTCTTACCAGTTACAAAGTTCTGTGTGGACCTTCCCAAGGTTGTGCTTGTGTGGCTCCTTTAGTGTTCATCTGTCAGTGATTTATGAGTTCACATATTTTGCTACTGTCTGCCTTACTGCTCATTAGGGTTAATGTATTTCATATTCACTTTATTAATTTATTACTTTTTCTCCTTCTTGTCTTTGTCTCAGTTGTAACAGGATATCATTACAAACAGCATTTTTTCCTTCAGGGTATCCTGACCACCAATGTATCTCATGCTGCAGCACATTCCTTGGAGTTTGCTTCCTGGTGTAATGCTGTAGCCTTTATCTCTCTCTGTGACCTCTGGCTCCTGCCACGATCCACACCCCATGCATTGGCTGAGCCATGGCCCAGATGGGAAAGCTCCTGGGGGAGAGCACCCTAGGACTTACTCCTTCCTTTGGCAGCCCCATTCCAAATGGAACTCTAGGCTCTGCCTCCCTGCTTTTGCAAATGATTTTTGTTGATGACAGAGTAGTTATGATTTAAACATGTTTGGTTCACAATAATCCTAAAAGTTGTAGTGTATTGTACTGTATCATTTATCATATATGATGCTCAAGAAATGGAAAAGATTCCCCAGGGATTTTCTTTCTTTTATAAAATAGATGTTATTATAACACAAGCCATTCAATATGGTTGAAGATAAATGCTCCCATGAAAAACAGTATTTTTAGTTTGAAATCAGTCATTAGATTAATTCTGAGGAAAGGCTGCTTCGTATTTCCAAGGAAGTAATCTGAAGGGGTAAAAAATTGCAGTGCAGTATTATACTCTTTATTAAGTAAAGCACCTGAATAGTCCTGCACTTTAAGGTGGAATTTGTCAGATTACCATGTGTGCAGATTTAATGTGGTGCTGGGTGAGAATGATAAAATTCTCTCACTTAAAGAATATGCAAAATATGAAGGGGAGGAGGTTACTGCAGAGAGGAGTGTTCAGCTGAACAGCAAATAAAAGTATAGATGGAGAGATGTGTAAAATAAACCAGGGAGTATTCCTTTGTTAGAAAGCCTATCTGAACCCTTCCATAGCTTTTGTGTGCAGGCAGTGCTGCTGTTATGCCCCAGATGCACAGCTATTAAGATGAGGGGGAGGGACACTGGGAAGTGGGTTGATGTGCATCCTGTTTGAGCCTTAGCAGCAACATCCACCTGGTTTCCCTGTGGTGCCAGTGGAGGCGAGGGCTTGCTTGTTTAGCTTTCACTTCAACAGCTGAATGGGCTGCACTTAGAGCTTGGAGTGTCCTTGGGTGTTTTCTAAGAGTCTTGTGGCAAAAACAGAGTTCTTGACCTCATCTTATTGTTGTGAAAAACAAGAAAATCAGATCACAGATGACATAATATTCTGTGTTGAAAGGGACCCACAAGGACTATTGAATCCAGCTCTGAAGTGAATGGCCCATATGGCTGTTGATCCCACAACCTTGGTTTGAAGCAACTGGTTTTGTGTACACACTCATCAGATGAATGCCAGGAAGACACAGCTGTTGGTGGAGGCTGAAGTAGTTCAGGCATAACCTTAAAGTGGGCCTTTACCAGCCCTAAGGCGGTAAGGGAGCTTCCATGCCCAGCTGCTTGTCCTGCTGGAGGATGTACTGGAACAACTGCCCAATATGCTGACCTCTGTCTGTCAGGTGCTGTGAGGCAACCTTGCAGCTTCTGACAAGAGCTGCACCTTTTGCTTGCTGAGGATCCAGGTACTGCTGGGTGCCTGAGTGAGCAGGCACAGATTCGTGCAGGGTTTTTCTGCCTTCCCTCAGACCTGGTGTTTGAGCTGGGTGTTTCCATATGGGTCGCTGCATTAAGACAGCTCAAGAGCCTGTGACCTCTGTAGATAATGAATTTTCCACTCTTAAAAGGCATCATCCCTTCAAAGCCTAAAGCAGCCACAAAATGAGATCTGAAGGGCATCATTGCCCATTTTCCTCTACTTTTCTCTAGAATATATTAGAATGGTTTGCAGTGTAACTTCCATTGATTTGCTGTTAAGATTTTAGTTCACAGCTTTAAACATTACTTTTAAGCAGCATTAACTAACTTTATTCATCATATAATTTTGTCAAAACTGTATTTTGAATTAGTGTTACCTTCATCTCTTATTGTACGTGTTTGTGTATGTGTGGGTTCAGTCTCACCACTCTCACAGTAAAGAATTTCTTTGTAATATTTAATCTAAACTTAGTCTCTTTCAGTCTGAAACCTTTACCCCTTGTCCTGCCCAATATATGCCATCATAAAAAGTTCCTTTCCAGCTGACATACTGGAAGGCCACAATTAGGTCTCCCCAGAGCTTTCTCTTCTGCAGTCTGAACAATCTGAACTCTCTCAGCCTGTCTTCATAGGAGAGGTGTTCCAGCCCTCAGATCATCTTCATTGCTCTCCTCTGGACCCACTCCAACAGGTTCCCACCTTTGCTGTTCTGAAGACTCTAGAGCTGGATACAGCACTGCAGGTGGGGTCTCAGCAGAGCAGAGGGGCAGAATCCCCTCCCTGGCCCTGCTGCCCACCATTGGATGTAGCCCAGGACACCTTTGGCTTTCTGGGCTGAGTGCACATGGCTGGGTCATGTCCAGCCTCTCATTCATATACATGTTTAAACCAACTCACTTAAAAGCTTTAGAAAAGCTTTTCTATCCTTAAAACATACTCAGTGTGTTCAAGTCTTAGTGGGAAAGGAATCATTTTGATCTTTGTCCACTGGTTTCCTGTGTTGGTTTTGTTCCAAGAATGTCCTTTTAAGGGTCAGTTTCTGCTAGCTTCTGTTTTTCTCTTTTTAATGAGAATGCCTTTTTTCCACTGCCTCTAAGACTTTTTCATGTTTAATGTTTAAGATTGTCCCTGTGCTGTTTTTCACATGCCTTTGATGCCTATTCTGTGTTGCCTTAAATTGGTGATTACTAGGTGTTTCAATTTCCCTGCCTTTAAAGTAAACATCAGCTTTACAGATGAGGCTTACATCATTATGTTTATATAGTTTGTTGCTTGAAGAGATTATTTGATAGGTTTCTAAAACCAAACATTGAGATTCAGAAAAACCTCACAACAAAACAAACACAAAACAATAAAAAAGCTTTTGCTTTTTTCCCTTGAAGGTATTAATATTTGTTTATTTAATAGTAACCAATTTTGTACTTAATTTCCAGATTTTTTAAAAAAATAATAGTCAAAGAAATACTAATAAGTTGGTTTAGTTTTATCTTTGAGTTAGGAATGTTAGTTTGTTTTGTTGGTTGGAGAAATGTTTGCATGTAGATGGTCTTCTAGTCTCTCTAAGGAGAAATATTAAGCTATATAGATTAATTTAGAAAAAAAATAATGTAAGTGTAGCAATAGCCATAGCGTGTAAACAATTCAAGCTTGGTGTGAAATCTTGGAGAAGAAAAATGTAGGAAACATGTTTATTAAGTCAGTTTTCAGAGCACATTTGTGCTTCAAAATTTTGGTGGAAACCAGCTCTTGGCTAGGGCAGTGCTGCTGTATGAGAGCTGCTCCGAACTTTTGAACAACTGTGTTTTCTGCAGCACAACTGACTGAATTCAGCTGTGTCCCACTAAAATAACAAGAAATAGCTGGATACCAAAACATGGTATCAGGTTCTGGTATTGACTAACATGTATTTGCAAATGACAGCCGGATTTTTCCAGGAAATGGAGTGATTTGTTCCAGAACTTAGTCACCTGTAAAGATCTGTTGTGTGGTAGAACATTACTTCAGCTGTTAAATAGAATGAGTTGGTAGCTCCAAATTATGGCATCAGTATGTAAAGGAATAGTTACTAAAAATCTAGTGTTAAAATGATGGATCAAAACCTGAGGGAGTTCTTGAGTATTTAAATAAAAAGACTTCAGAGGACTCAGATGAGCATGAAATTTTTACAGGAAATAGATTTGCCACAGGCTTTTTTAATGTTCTCAGAGATAAATAGGCCGTAATATGCATTAGTTGTGTTGAGTGAAACTTTCTTGCCTTCAGGTAAGGTAATATAAGAGGTCAGTGAAATTTTAGGGAGGAAAAACTGTAGCTTATCACCAGCTAAAAGAATTTATTGAATGTAAATCTGACCGATGCATAAATTCTCTAAAAGAAAGGAGACTTCTATTGTACAGTTTTTTTACACATTAAAAAAGCTGAAAGAAAAATTAGTGTATGGAACAAAACTGTTCATAATAGAAATAACAGAAATAAATGCTGTATTTTTTTATATTGTTCAGTAAACCCTCTGTACAATGTAAAATGAACTCTTAAATGTAGAAAGAAGAGAGTCTGAGGAAGGGAGGATTTCCTTTTGGAGGGAAGAACTCTCAAAATTGTTTGACTTAATTTTTTATAACTAAAAACCTGGAGTTTAATCTCTCTATTTATGTGTCTTTCACATATTCCTGACCTCACCAGCTAGAGAGAGCTGCCATGCTACTATTCATTATTTTTTGCCTCAAGAACATGGAATGTAAATGTTAAAATACTTACTTAAGTGTGTTGGAGTTTTAAGAATTAAATGGGGTATGAGTTTTCGTTTTAAAACCCAATAGTAGAAGGAGGGGAAAATTAAATGTGAAAAGGAGCCAGTGGCAGACTTCCTAACTTCACAGTTAAGAACAGTGAGTAGTTCATCCATGTATTAGACACAGCTTTTATCCATGGTTTGGGATCCTTTTAGGCAGAGCTGTTTCTGTTGTCAATTCTAGTGCAGAAAAGGTAGAAGGTTTGCAGCTCTTCTTTAAGCTAAGTGATTTAGCCATCTTACATGATGATGACTAAAAATTTTCATCCCTTTGATTACTGAGGTTATAGCCATCCTTTTTAAGTAGCTTTGTAAGTGTGAAGAAAAGATGATTATTTGCAGTAAATTTTAAAAGCTGACCAAGAAGGTCTCGGAGCTATATAATACTATTAATGAAAAACTAAATGGAAGTAATATGATACTAGCCAGCTTGGGTTTGTGGAAACTGGATGTATAGTGAGTTGTATGTATATATTTTTACCAGACCAGAACCTGGTTTGTAAATAAGTCTGTGGAATACACTGAAATTTCTACATGGCTTTTCACTTGAGTGTTCTGATTAATAAGTTAACATGTCACAGATTAAATGGACCAAAACCTCGGACAATGGCTATGAGTTAAAACAAGAAATTCAGCATGGCTTTGTGGGGAATTTTTCTGTGCGAGAACAGTCAGGCTGTGGCACAGGCTGACCAGAGATGATGTGCAGTCTCCAGCCTTGGGATTTTGGAATGGCTGGATAAGGCCCTGTGCAGCATAACCTCACCTCAGAGCTGACTCTTCTCTGAGCAGGAGGTCGGACCAGAGACCCCCGATGCTCTTTCCAGTTGGAACGATCCTGTGACCCCGTGAATGCCAGTGTTGTTTGGAGTGTCTTAGTGTGAAGCAGCAGAAGCAGGCCTGATTTTAGGACATTGGCTTCTGAAACGCTCTCCTAACTACAACTCAGTCCCAGCATACATTTTTGTTGACAAAGATCCAAACCCTCTCTCTCCCATGCTTGGGAAAAAAAAAAGCAAGTCTAGACAGCAACTCCTGGTGATGGCTCGTCTGTCTTGTTTTTCTCTCGTGCTCCTTATTTTAGTCTCTGGACCTATTAACATTAGAAATTTTTGTGTCTTCACCATTCTTTAGAGACTAAAGTATATAATGCTGTCTGTATACTCTTCTGTGTCTTTATGTCAGTCTTCTGCTTTCATAGCTGTCTTCTCAGTGCTCTGTTATAAATCCCTTGAGCAGGAATTTTGCTGCTACATTTGCTGTAGCTAAAACGCTGACATTTCATACACCATAGAATTTTTCTATTAGAATTCTTCTATCCAAAATTTTCTAGACTGTCCAAGTCAAAAGCTACTTTGTAACATATGGTGTATTACTTTCTAGCTCTGTTCTCTCTGGTTTTGGGGGGTAAAGTTTGAATATTACCACAGTTTTAGCAGAAAAATGAGAGAACCCCAGTGGTTACCCCAAAGAGTGGAGAATGTGCAGCTAAAGCATTTAAAGTGGAGAATTAGAAAACTTAAATAAATAATTAAAAAAGCACAAGTAAAAGTGATCAGAAACTTACATAAATTTGACTTAGGAGAGAAGGAATTGTAACATGGATGATCACGTTATGACCATGATGCACAGGTCTACTTTGTTGGAGGAACTGCATGTAGACCAGACATGCACTTGGTCCTGGTGGCTTTTGTTGTCCCACAGGAAGCTCTTGTGGCCTTAAATGTAATTTTTTTCTTTTTTCTTTTTCATACTTTAACATGTCTAAAATAATAAGACAGCTGTGTTTTATCTGTCTACAGTGGTGTGGTTGGTGTTGGGTTGGTGGTGTTGTCGGTGTTTTTTTTTATTATTCACAGCATGCATTAAACACCCTGGCATCTAACTCTGAGTGTAGTGAGTTGAGTCAGACAGCTTTGCACAAAGCACTGGGGAGTTGTTTCATTTTGATTTGGAGAGAAGAGGTTGACTTACGCAGAAAGGGATTTTGAAAATAAGCTAACACTTCTGTAGTTTGGGCAACTGGGAGACTAGAAAATGGCATGTACCAGATAAATGTCTCAAAAACCCCTGAATTTAGACACCAACTTCGAAAATCTTGGTGGCTGTGTTCTCCTTTTCCCATGTCTGCAGTCAAGCACTGCCTTTCCAAACAACTTTGTGTGATAGGTACCAATTTGTTTTGGCAGCATCATTGTGATGAAATGGCACCAGGGCTGCTGAAGCTGTAGCTTTCTCCTTACTCCCATGAGTGAGCTGATATGTAACTGCTCTTCAGCCTTCTCTGTGCTGAAGTGCTGACCCTGGACTGATGTTAATGTCTCCTTTTATGTGGACACGACTCTAAATGTGCTGATGCCAGGATGGCCTATATTGCTCAGAGAAACTGAGTTGTATTTCAGAAACATTTTTATGCTAGCATAAAAGAGTTTCAATACCAATGTCCTCAGCATCACTGAGACAAGAAGAGGGAAGCCATGTGCTTTTCTAGAGGATGTGCTCTCACCTGGATTTCTGTCCTTTCCTCATGAAATAAAGAATTTAAAGGATGTTCAATTGCAACGGCCTGACAGTATAAGTTAGAGATAATACTTCAGTTGGTGTAAGACTAAACAAAACAAGCAGCGGTAAATGTAATTTGATTTAAATACCTTGGGCTCTTCTGTATGCTGATGGATCTAGCAGGCAGCTTTGGATGATGTAGGTAATTTTCTTGTAGCAGAATCTTTTTGGTTTAGAGAACTTTGTTACAGTTTCTGAATCGATGCACTTACTAAGCAAATTCTTTTGTAAAGTGTTTGTTGGTAATGGAGATATGAAAGAGAAAAGATGTTTTAGCTTTCACTCCCCAGCTACTTTAGCAATTCCAAAGTTAGGAAAATTTTCATTTTAGTTTGTTAAGTGGATTTGATTTCATTTTAAGTCACTGAGAAATAAGAAAAATTGGATCTCTTAATACCATTTTAACTACCTTATCTTACAGGCAAATACTAACTCTGTTAAATTACTCAGCTGCATTATTCCTTTAAGAGTAGTAAGTCTTGATAAAATGAGCTTCAATCATTCTTGTAGTTTTATGATTTCCTTTAAGAGCAAAAAGAATGAATAGTAACTCATTCAGATCTTTCATTTATTGTTTTCAATAACATGTAGGGTGAATGCCACCATTCTAACACGTATGCGTTAAAAATATCTAGATGGCTCAACATTAACCTTAAAATATTTAAAAAAAAAAAGATGCAGGAGTTTGCTTTAAAACTGTACATCTTGTTTATTTCAGGAGAAGAGGCTAAAAGAAAAAGCAGCAAGGAGAGAAGCCAGGAATAAGAATGCACAGGTAAGGGGTTTTGTTGTTTTGATCAAGCTACTGGTTGAGGTTTGAAATGATTTTTAGATTTTTCTTTCTTTAATGAGCAGTGTTGTGATTAATGGCTCTTTAAAGGCATTTTCTGTTTGCTTGTCTTTTCTTACTCCCTTCCTCTGATGTGGTTGTAATAACTTGGTGTTGAAGGATTCTGAGAAAGCATGGATATATATGTTTGTGTGTGTATAAATACATAAAATGTATGGAACCCTTTTGGAATTTCCTTTTGGAATTTTCCCAGCCTCTTCATTACGTATATCAGGTGAGTTGCAATTTCAGCTGAAGTACTGATGACATTTTTTCCCCTGAATACTTGAGTCATGTTTATAATTTGCAGGCAGTGAGATTATTTTTTTGTGTGCCAAATCTCGCTCCTTTTTCTGCTGAACTTTTTTTTAAATAGCAAGTATTTGCATTGAAGTTCATTGCCTCCTGTCATTACCCCAAACAAAACCTTTGTTAGCCTTTTCCTCATTTGTATGCTACTAATTTCCTAGAGGCTGTTCTGGTTTTTCGTGTTGCTTGGTTTGCAATAAACTGAGGCTGAATTCAGCTGTAGTGATTTTCTGGAATATGGACATAACAATGTGTGCTGTTTCTCACTGCATCTACTTTTGCTTCACATGAATAGTTACAGTTTCTTCTTGGCAGTCGGCAAACATCTTACTCCCTTGAGAAAATCAATGATGTTCTTTGTCCGATTTTTGCAAGCTAGCTGTGCTCTGGGAGGCTTAAGTATAGGAAGATGCTTCATTGTGTAGCTCTGAAGTGGAAAGTAATTACAGTTTCAAATGAAAAGCCTAGTTACACTAAGTTTTAAGTATGATTCTGCTTCAAAGATGGCAAGCTACAAGAGCTGTTGGCATCATGACTCCCCAATCAAGCAATAGAAATTTTCTGCCTGTAATTGAATGTATAAAGATGCATACTTTTTAAAGTATTTAGCAAGCATTTTAGGAAAATTACGGAATGAATAATTAACAAACATCTTAATAAAGAGAGAAAACATTGATCAAATCAGTATCACATTTATGAATACTGCTTGTTAATTTTGCCTCTTTTTAAGGAATAAAATGTTATTCAGCAGCTGTGGAAATAAATCCATTTCTTTCGAAATGATCTGCTTGCTGATATACATCTTCTATCCTGTTCTTGGCCAAGCAAATGAATCTGTCAATGCTATTAGAAAGTGAATGAAGTTGATCCCTGTTGAGGAATTATTTGGTGTGTGAGGGGTTGTGTGTCCATGGGCATGGTATGGGTTAAATGTGGATCCTTAGCCCCAAGCCCACAATTTTATGCACCTCTGCCTCTCTTCTGTGCAGCACTTGCACTTGGAAAGCCAATTTACTAGTGCTGGTCTGGTGTGAGATTGGCACATGCTTTCCTTGAGGGTACCAGCTGTGCAAACCTGCTATTGCTTTGACTTCATTTTATTCCTGAAGCACTTAGCTCACTCTCTGCAAGAAGGTGCAAGCCTCAGGAGCTGACATGTCTCCTTGATGAAAATTGTTGGGCTTTTTCTGTTGTTTAGAGGCTATTCTTGCCAGAACTCCGTGCAGCCGAGTCCTGTCATTTTCAGTGTGGCTCATTTCAGGGAAAATGCTTCCACTGGGAAAGGCTGCCAGCTTGGACCTGTGCTGTTCATGCCTGAACGTGGAAGGGAGCAGGAGACGGTAGATAAAGGTGCCAGCTTCTGTCTGCTGGGTGTCTGAGGAATTAATTAGGAACACTGCCTGCTTCACAGGATCTTAGACATGAAGCCATAGTAGTTGAAACTCCCGATAGTCTGTGTGGGATATGACTCAAGCAGCTCCTACAAGATACCCAGGGGAAGGAGGGAACAGTAAACCACTGAAACTATTGGAACATAAACCAGTTTAGAAAATATATGCTCCCTAAATCAGGAGTTCAAAAAACGTTAACAGTTTCACTAGTGCTTTCATAATATAGCTTGTGACCCACTTACTCTGTCATACACTACTCCTTTGGTAGTTAATAATGTTTTCTTGAAAGGGAAAGAAGTAAGGAGAGACAAAAAAAGTAGAAAAGATATTTTTAGCCATGTTAATGCCGTTTAGCAGCTGGAGAAAAGGACTAGATCAACGATTGAGTCGCCAGTCACTTCATAGCAGCTGTGGTCATAATTTGTTTTCCACATCTATTTATCTATCTGCTTTATCCCCTTGTTTATTTTATTAACTGTCTCCCTCAGGTTACAAAGCATTATTTTGCTGTCTTTCCCTAGTACACAGCCCACCCGGTCTGACAGGACCAAACCAGAAATTTACTTTCCCATTCTTAGTATTAAATAATTACTCTCTGTGAATTTTGGGGAAAAAAAATCATAGGAGAGAAGGATATATTCCCTTTTCCTCTGGTGCTGCAGGAGCAATTGCAGGGAATTTTCCTCAGCCTTTGTCATGCTGGGACAGGCCAGGCTTGCTGCAACTGGAATTGACTAACCAAATTCTGGCACGCTCTGCTGAGTGTGCCTGAGCAGGAGATTAGATGAGTAGGTAGCTGCAGTGTTATTGACTCCACCTTGGATAAATCTCCATGCAATAAATAAACTGAGTAAGAAGTGAAGACTCTTAAAGGATGCTTTGGAGAAAGTATTTCTAGGTATTTATGGCTATTAATTAAATTTTCATGCAAAAGGCTGTGAGAACAGATAAAAGAAATCTTCTCATATATTCTTATTGAAGAAAAACTGGAAATTTAGGGTTTTGGTATTTTTTTATCATACAATGTTTAATTGTCTTGCATTTTATGAGAATTTGATGTGATATGTACAAATGCAGTGTTTTAACATGAAAGAAGCACACACTTGGTCCTCACTCAATACTGATTAAATTGTAGTCCTCAAACCCTCAAACACACTTTGATACTGTTTACTTGAAGATAGTCTGGAGAAGATTAGGCAAGAAATAAAGCACTGAGCAGCAGCAGCAGTTACAGCTGCCCTGGGACAGGAGCTGGGTGTCACTTGGTGAAGCCAGCTCCTGGCCCCAAGCAGGACATCCCTGTGCTGAATCATCAGAATCTACACATACTGATTTCTTAATCTGCATAAAGGACTTTCAGGTTTCAACCAGTATTTGCCTTCCTAGCAACTGTTAGCTGCAATGAAGTATTGCAATGACTGTATTTCTCTTTTAGTGATTATAGTCTTTTGCTACCCTGATGCCTTAGAGCACTACTGATGTGTTGAGAATTATGAAATGAGGAAGATTTTGATTTCTTTTAAAGAAAATTGTTTCTGTAGGAAAGGAATTTTCTGGGAGCAGCTAAACAGGTCTGTGCTTCGAGGTGGGGGGAGCAGAGCAGGAGTCAGGAGAAGGTGCTGTTCCCTGATGTGCTAGGTGATCCTCAACTATCAGCTCCTAGCATCATGCAAGAGGTGATAACTAGTCCCTAAAAGAAGGCATTGATTGTTATCTGCTAGAAATAGTTTGGACATCATCTGTAAGCAGTGTCAGGAGGTAAAACTTGCTCAGTCATGACAGTTTGGTGCATTGATTCAGGTTTTGGCAGCCCTGTAGCAGTTACACCGTGCTGGTGTCCAAAGCAAAACAAAAACCTGAAAAAGCTCTGACTAGCAGAGCAAAAGCTGTTTATCCAAGGTCCATAAGAAAAATGTAGCCTGCTGAAAACTTAGAGAAATCCAGCTTGAACACATTCTCCTTAATGAAATGTTTTTTCCTATTTTCACTGGACAAAATTGAGGATGGGGATTCTTATCCAGCTGGAAAACTGACTTGTGGAAGAAATCCAGGAGCTTGGTTGTCAGGGGTGCTTTTTCTCGGGAATGAATGCTTGCTGAATAATTGTAGAACATTAAAAGATCAACAGCAGGATAATAAATATGCTTTAGCTTTCTCCTCCCTTTCTCTCCTATTCTCTCCCTAATATATTTTGCTATTCCCACAGGAATTAATGCTTGCGCATGAGATTTTACAAAATACATACTATATATATAATTTAAGATTTTTCAGAGTCACAATGAATCTTTCTACTGTTATGAAAGGATTTATGTGAGCATATCTACAAAATACATGTGGATGAGCGGGAGGCACATACTTTTAGATATGGCAGATTCAGGCATTGATACCTGCCCATATCACATCACTGCAAGCTATAATGCTCAATACAGGATTCTCTTTTCTGTGCCTTGTACCATACTCTGTTGAGATTTTAACCAGAAAAATGCTTAAACCCACCATTTTGTTTTAATTTCCAGCACCCTCATGGAATTTGAGATACACTTGCCAAATGTAGTTAAAGAAATCTTTGTACCATGTGGGCAAATTTAAACAGGAAATCCCTTGTGTAGATGTGGCTGATAATCCACTCATAGAAATGTACACTTCAGATTATTGTGAAAATACTTCATCCATTGTGGATAATTCCTGTAGTTACTGGGTTTATATTACTTTTGCTTCAGCTTTGAATTTCCCTTTTCTTGGGATCTAGCCCATGGCTTGTGCTTAGGCTGGAGACACTGTATTCACTGTGAACGTGAGCAGAAATTTCAGTGTGGAAAAGAGGTTTACAGACATGAAGGGAGAATTTGGTCTGTATCTCCTGTGAATCCAGATTCCCAAATCCCCTTGATCACTGGGGTCACTGAGTATTCTTGTGAAAGTCTCATGGGATGGCTGATAAGTGGTGGTTAGTGATGGTGATGCATTGTTCTGGATCACTTCTCATGACTCTCTCATGATGGTGTTGAGGAGGCTTTAGCCCCCTGTGATTTTTGGAGCTGGAGCAGGGTTTCAGGGCTGGACCATTCTGATGGTCTGGAGGATGTTGAGATTGTGGAGTTTATTTTTCTTAAGGAGGAGAAAGTTGTGTTGTGCTGGTGTAGCCTCAGGACAGGCTATGTCTTGTCACTGTGTTTGACAATCACTGCAAAGGACTTAACATTACTCTTCATCAATAATTATTTTTGATTCTGAAAACCACAAAGAACAGCAAAAAAAGAGGTAATGTTCATCTACAAAAACTTCCAGTGTGTTTAGTGTGGGGATCTTAAAACTAAAATTACCATGTCAATTTGATCTCTTTTAATAAATGAAACTTCTTTCTTAAAACAATCTCATTAACCTTAGCTTAGAAGTAGTTCTGATCTGTTAACTCTTGCTTTCTGTATCCATATCCAAAAGCTGTAAGTAGCTTTATTTATTCAATGCAAGGTTTGAGTGTTTTGAATTTCCTTGAGAAGATCTCTGAATAAGCACAGTAATTTGGGATATAAACATCTTAACCCGCTAATTTAGTAATTTCATTTCAAAGTCAAGTTGCAAAATGGAAAATGAATTTGATTCTGAACTACTTGTATGCTGAAACATTTTTTAAAATCAAAGTGTTCTACAATATTTTAAGTTAATATTTGAAAATGCATATTATGTGTCTGTATGGAAATGTTACCTGTATTTTGCTTTTTGAAAATAACATATTGATTCCAGTTAATATAACAATTGAATTGCTTTAAGTAAAGCTGTAATAAGTCCTGTCTTTTATGCAATTAAGAATTTATATAATTAAACCAATATTTTGGTGCTGTGACCCTAAACAAGTTACAAGTAAGGATTCTGATGGATTGATTTGCCAATTACCCATGCTTCTGTAAACCTTTTCATTGCAGCCAACAGCACACTGAGGATTTCAAACATATTTATCAGATTGACCATTTAAACTAATTGACCATGGCTATAGCAATTGAATTTTGTGAGTATAATGTTCACAACTGTTATTTTTAATCCTATGTGGTGTGTGATGAGAGTTTGCTGCTCTGCATGCCAAAAGGTGATGTTTTACCAGTCACTGAGGTGATTTCTTCATAGCCCTGGCACAGAAGCATAGTAGTGGGACTGTGGACCTTGCAAATACTCTTATTCCCTGAAGGTGTGCTGGGATGAGGTGGATGCACAGTGGATCAACACAAGTGCATCTTCATTACTGTGTCTGATAGACCTATACCTTATTCCTTGTTTTGTCTTCACTTGCACGTTTATGGTGAAGAGAGGAAGCTTCCTTTTTCTTCCAACTTTTGGGGTTTTTTCTAATGTTGATGGGTTGCAGTTCTAGGGGAGCTTTTGATGAAAGATGTAATACGGATTTTTAAGAGCAGAATAACAGGATTTCTAGCATGTTAGGAAGCACGAAGGTTATTGTCTTACTTAATTGTTAATGATGGTTTAAAATTTCTAGGGCAATACTGATGAAATCTCTCCAGTAGACTCCAGGAATATTACACTGTTTAATTTGTTACTCTTCAGGAAAACCTTTTGGTTTTAGAATATCTGTGTAAGTTTGACAGCATTGGATCAGGGATTTTGGAGACAACTGTTGACCTTCAGAGCTTTCAATGTGTTAAAGACTACACGATTTTATTTATTTCAGAATCAACAATATTTTGGCATTTTGTGGGGAAAAGAAACGCTCAGGTTTTCTTATTGAAAGTTTAGGCTATGAAAATTGCAAACTGAATAAGTATGCATTTCATTCTTCCTCATGACGTATGTGGGTTTGTAATTATTTATTTATTGTATAAATAAATATTTATTATTTGTATTATTGTATCATATACTTACAGATCACTCTTGGTAGTTGTAGAATTGAGGGATGCTTTGGCACCATTCCACCCAGGCTCTTGGATGGGACTCAGCAAAGAACTGAGTGTTTACTTGAGTTGCTGCTTCAGATCCATCCCTCTTTAGAGCAGAGGAGGTGTATATTACTCTGCTTCATTTTTACTCTTTGCCTGTCTCTGTGAATATTAGGAGCAGGATTCCACCATCAGGTTCCTGCCTGCATATGGCAGAAGCACACAGGGAAAGCAATTCAAGAGCTCTGCTAGTCTTGCACGGCAGCTTGATTTCTTCCTGGCACCCAAAATTTCTTGTTAAGTTTCTTCACTGATTTAAAACCCTCGTCAATAGTCTCTGTTTGAGCGGAACATGGAAAATTGCTTTTCCCCTCCCTGACTCTGGCCAAGGAATAAGAGGCAATAGACAGTGCTGGAGCAGCAGATCCACCACTACGAAAAGAAGAAAACAAATAAAACTGCTCTAAAATGTTATAAACCTTTCTTTGAGCATTTTCATCTTAGTAAATTGACCACCATATGAAATTAATTTTAATGATACATCATTTGTTTATCTGCTCCATGTTACTCATTAAGGGTGGTCAGTAATCAGTATTTGAAATTTCTCTCCCTCTAAAGCATGAAATTGTATTCCATACATGTGTGGAGCAGCAAGTTGTTGTTTATTAGTGTAGGGTTCTTGACTTTGGCTCGCCACGGTCCTTTGATGCCATAATCAACAGAGTACAGAAGAATTGCCTGGAACTGAACTTCTGAAGATCTTTGCACTCTTTTCCACCTCTGCTCATAATCCTGAAGAAGTGGGAAACTCCAGTCAAGGCAGATGTAATGACCTTAGGCTTACAGCAGCTTTCACACAAAGCTTTTATTTAGGATGTGGGTATTCTCTCTGGATTGAGAGGTCTTTTCCTGTTCTGTTGTGAAAAACCAAGTGTATTCACAAGACTCAATTCTATCCGTATAAATACTGTGCAGATGATTGCATTTGATGAGTAAGCTGTATTAGATTGTTCAAGCTTGTTTATTTTGCACCTTGGTTTGTTCTGGTAGTACTCTGAGCTGCTTTGCGGATTTCCATATGGGTTTGAAACTTTCATAAATTATGGCCTTCAGATGCAGGAGTTCTACTTTGCTCCGTATCTCAGATGTGAATTTAAGAATGAGTTAATTGGCTGATGTGCAGGGGTAATCTTTGAGATGTGTTTTGATGGCATCCTCATGCAGCAAGCAGTGGTATTTAGTTTTAAATTAAGTAGTTCTGTTTTCTCAGCACCTCCCCCTGTTTATATTCTTGAAATGTGTTGCTTGCAGTATTGTACATAGTCTGCTAGAGCAGTCATAATTGCTGTTAGTGATGAAAATTGATTTGTGCAATCAGAAAACTATTATCTGCATTCTGATAGTGTTGCAGTTACCAAAATCTTAAAATTCTGATGGCTGCTTTTTCAGAATGCTCTGGGATCATGCAGTCACCAGAATTCCAGTTGCTTTATGCTGAATCTTATGTGAGCATTAAAAGAGAAAGAAAAAGCTCTTGGTTGTTCTCTCAAATACATTTTTTCCAGAGTTTTTAAAGATTGAGTGTTTTGTCAGTCCTCCCTTGCCAGATATACTAGATCAAGGTGCAATATCCCTTGTTTTACCATAGTGTGCAGAGATTTTAATAAGTTTTTTCTTCTTTCACAGTATTAGCTGCATTGATAAACCAAGCAGTTTGTTAGTAAGAAATGCCAAGCTAGTTACTAGCACGTGGTTATTTAACATCTCATGGGAAATCTGGAAAGTCCATACTTCCCCCAAATGAAGCTCCATCCTGTATATGGAGTCCATTAGGATCTGGGTCTTTCTGTGTTGGGTCCCTCAATGTTTCTTTTCTTTAGGGCCTAATGTTTCCTTTCACTCTCTTGTTTTGTTTTTCCCTCTGGTCTTTCATGAAATTTTTTGTGGACTTACAGGTTTCTTATCTCTTACTGTTTCCTTATCCTGTTTTCTGGTTTTTTTGAGGGAGCTAAATTCAAGCTGCTGTTCCTTCTGTTTAGTTACTTTCTGCTGTGGGGAAACCAAGAGCAGAAGCAAAGGGGAATAACAAGAAGAAAGATAATAGCATCATCTAGTAGCAAAGCCTTAGGAAATGTGCTCAGTATTTTTAGAGAAAAGTTTTGAGGGTGTTTGTTTATTTGTTTTGTTTTCTTCATACTGTAAGGTCTCATATTTTTCTGACATTACTTCAAATGAATATATAGTGGTAATATTTTCCTGGGCTGTTGCTAGGATTCAAGTTTTAAAAGACACCTCTGTCCAAGTGAAGGTGCAAATGAGACCATATTCCAAAGTCAAGACTACAGATTTTATTTAACAGTAAATGTGAGGTACAGGGGAGGAGTGGGGGTGAAGAGAAAGAGGTAAGTAGTGGGTCACCACCATATGGGTCCTGCAGTGTCCTGCTGGCCCTTTTTCTTCTGGTCTTCTCTGTGGTGGGGGTCCTGGAGTGTTGCTATGGAGGCACCACTTTTATAGTGTCCAGGTCTCCAGCTTGCACAGAGTGTAGATGCGTTACTACAGCTGGAACTGTGTGTATATAAGGAATTGCTTCCTTTGTAACAGTTTGCCATGGTGGGAATTTTGGTAGATTGACAACTGATCCTTACTCATACTTTAAGGAAAATACTTACAATTAAGTAGGATTTTCTTATAAGCAGTTTTGCAACGCAAACAGTTATGACTGATACTAAGGTAAGTTGAGCTTGTGTTAGTAAGGCAGTCAGCAGCACATAATAGGATTAGACCTGGTTTATACAAGTATATTACTCTTCTCTCTTCATTCTTTTTGGATAATCTGCCAAGGCTTTGAAATTTTCAGCAAGAAAAGTTCTGGGTGGACAAGGGAAGATGATTGATTAATTACAGTCACAGTAAGTGTACATTTACATGATGTACGTGAGTGGCTATTTAAGGTGAAAGCTCATAAAGATCATTAAGTTTTATAATGAATGACGGTCTCAGTCCATTTTCTTTGCTAATTCATATGCTGTTAAAAATGCCAAAAATTATTAGGATTTTTAATTCCCTATCACCTAATATTCTAGCAGACTATGTATCTACAAAAGTAGTATTAAGGATCATTATAACTATCCAAGGTATTTACTAAGTTAAGAAATGCATAGAATTAATGAAATTCATCCTTTGTAGGTATCTGTGTAGCATAACTCTATGAATAAAACCAAAGCTTTATGTTTATGAATTAATTTAATTCATAGCCAACCAAATCAGAGTAGGATAATGAGAAAATTAAAACATCTTTAAACACCTTCTCCCCACCCCTCCCAACTTCCTGGCTCTACCCCAAGCAGGACGAGTGGGCTCTTAATGTGGCTGTGGTCAGTTCATCACATGCTGACTCTGCTGCTCCTTCCTCCTTAGCAGAATGACTCCTCACATTCTTCCCCTGCTCCACCAGGGGAGACAGTCCTCCATGGACTTCTCCAGCATGAGTTCCCCAAGCTGCAGTTCCTCAAAGTGCTCCATCATGGGTCCCTTCCACAGGGTGCAGACCTTCACGAACAGGGTGCTGCAGTTTGGATGCCCCACAGAGTCACAAGTCCTGCCAGCAAACCTGCTCCAGTGTGGGCTCCTCTCTCCATGGGGCTACAGGTCCTGTTGTCATGGGTGGGCGGGGGAGCTTCAGACAAAGTTCATTAAAGAAGCCATCCCACTGAGTCATGAGGTGCTGAGAGGAACCCCTTTCTTTCTGAACTCCTTTGCAGAGAGAAGCCTCAGTGAGGCTGGATCTCGTCTTAGCTCAATATCTCAGATGTGAACTTAAGAATGAGTTAATTGGCTGTTGAGCAGGGGTAATCTGTTAATGCTTTAAGTAACTTTGTCCTACAGGATCAAAGATGGCAAATCAGATATGTTTATGTAAAATGAATTATTTATTATGACAAATGATTAGATAAAAGATTTTAATCAGAATTATTTACTACACGGTATAAAAGCTAAAACTACTAGTACAATTTAGTATAGTATAGTGCTCTATGTCAAAGCAATTTTATTAAAGCTAGCAAAAAGAAACAGTTATTAGAGATTGATGTAACTTGCCATGCCAACAGCTGTGGGCAGATCTCTTGAACTCAGCTTCGAGGAGTATCTGTGTTATTTACATTTTTAATATACATATTATATATATATAAATAATTATATATAAAAATAAATATATATATTATTTATATACACACAATATAGACTAATATATATATAGTAGAAGCTTCTGGTGGCTTCTCTCAGAAGCCCCTTCTGTAGCTCCCCCTGCTATCAAAACCTTGTCATGCAAACCCAAGACAGAGCCCCAGATGACAGATGTGAAGCAAAGAAAGAGCTAAAATTAGAAGAGGTAAAAATAGAGGTTGGGAAGCTGTCTGATTGATCTTACAAGCAACACATTTATGCTGAATTCTGGCGGTTAGGTTTGCTATATTTGTTAGGTCAGACTGTGGCTCAGACAGAGTTCACAGAAAAACACAGAAAGGTGTCATGCTGAAAAACATTCATTTAAAATTTGTTTTGAAGTCTATAAAGAATTGACGTGTCTTTAAAATTGGTTGATATAGCCAGGTTGATATGGTCCCGTGACAGAAGGACTGTTTCAGCCTCAAGACAGAAGACAAATTATTTATTGAAGGTAGTTTACTTAGAAGCTTATCAGAAATATTCAACTGTATGATGCAGTTGGTGAAAGGACTTTTGATGTCATAGTATTGTGTCACAAAAAGGGATTTTCTAGTGAATGTATTTGTGGGGGAATTTCATCCAGTTTCCTCTGTTGCCAGTGAATGCAGAGTTTATCTGTACCATGGCAGAAAGACAGGTCCTGCATTTGATTTCCCTTTTTCAGAGTTGCCATGTGGACATAGGTGAGGAGTAAGCTTGGGGCAGTACTTTGCAGGATGCTGGCTTCACTGTATGAATGTGTTTATTCATTAAAAGCTGGACAGCCATTGCTCTTCTGAGACTGGGTTGCTCTGACTGCCGCGGCTTGGAAGCACTTTCTGGGTAGTCAGTGAGGGATCATTGTGAGTTTTTGCTCTAGTTCATCCTGAACTGTTTTTTAATGTCTGTGTTCTCATAATTAATAATGCCAATGATACTGAAAAAATTCAGAAAACACCTAAATGCAGACAAAGAGCAAGAGATCAGTGCAAGTATCTGATTCACCAACTAAAATATGAATTCTGTTAATTTGCTCTGCTTAAAATGAGTTGACATACTTAATTCCTTACTACAAATCGATGAGATTAGTTTTTCAGGTGCTAAAGAAAATCTCCTGTATTGTTTGTTCTGAAAGGCATTTGAAAGACAATTCCCTGTGTAGTTCATTAGACATTGCATTTCAAACCCAGTCTTCTGTTGAAATTGTTTTCAGATTTTTACAGATTCTGTAATTTTACAAATAGCTAACTGCATTTTAGTGTCAGACACTGAGTGAATTAAAATCCTAGAAGGCTTCTTGGTAGGAACATAAAAGAGCATTAAAAAGATTAATACAGCCTTGCATATATAGAAGTGCATGGGGGTTTTTTTCTGTCACTAAGAGCATTCACAGTAGCATCAAAGTATTCTAGACTTCAGGAAGGATATCTCTTTGTAAAACTGCCTAAAAGATGTATAAATATCTCTGCACCTGTTAAAGGATGATTAAAAGAATATTAGATACATAAATTACTATACAAGCCAAGGCTCTGATCTGTTTCAATAAACAAGTATTGATTTAATGTAAGATCATTTTGTGGCCATCTGAGACGTATATTATTTTAGAGGCTTTCCATGTTAAAATCTATGACTATAAGGATGGATTTCTGCATTAAAGGATTCTGTTTCTAATTTTTAGCTTTTTATCTTAGCAAGAGGAATCAGAAAAATCTCGTTCATTTCTGGTTCTCAATAGCCAGAACAAAGATAATGGCTGACTCAGTGGCCCATCGTTCACTTATGGATAATATCTAGTGAAGTCTTTTCCAGACTGTGAACGGTATGCCAGTTTTGGAGCAGGTCTGTAAGTTCCTCTAGAGAAATGAGGTAGACAAAAGTGATTCACAAGTGGGCAGGGAGTGCCCCTGTCGGGGGTAGAAGACAAGCAGCTTTGGCCTGAATGGATCTGCTGGAACATTTCTAATTCACAACTAGAAATTAGGAGAGTGATTCACTTAACCTTTGTTGATATTCTCTTCTAGTAACTTCCAGAGAAAAGCCAAGTACAGTGTAAGCTTTCTAGCCAGCTTGAATTGCTGTATAATGAGTTTTAGTTCCTTCTCTAATCTGGTACAGTGACTCCTACTGATCATGCTGTTGTTTGCTGTCTCATTTTAAGCCTGACGTTAAAATACTAATAACAGTATTAACAGAATATGAATTCTCATAAACATTGCACTTTTGCTGTGTATGAGAAATACTACCATAGTCTTCTGGTTTCATGTATTCTGTGTGTCTTCTGGCTACAGCCTGAGCAGCAGAGTCCCAGTAGGAAAAGCAAGCTATTTCTTCAGTAGGTAGTGCCAGTAAGACTTTGCCTGGTTGCTGAAGTCATGGAATGAGAGAATGGTTTGGGTTGGAAGGGAGCTTAAACTCATCTGGTTTTAACTTCACTGCCATGGGCAGAGACACCTTCCACTAGACCAGGTTGCTCAGAGCCCTATCCAACCTTGCCTTGAACTCTTCCAGCCGTGGGAAACGCACAACTTCTCTATGAAACCTCTTCTAGTAAGTCTGGAAGTATTCCAGAAAAGGAGAGCTTTTTTTAATTATGTGTGCTATTGGAGAAAGATGATTTGGCCATAGTGAAAAATCTATGTTGTACATAAATTGTTCTGCAGTTCTGTAATTTTTTTAGAGTATATCATGTAGACCTCAAAGCAAACTGCAGCTATTTTCAATATTATCTCCAGAATATGCACAAGAGAATACTTCCAAACACACCATGAAAAATTGAAATTTTCAAGTTTGGCTTTGTTTGTTTATTCTGCTTCCTGGTGATGTTGAGTCGGACTTGTGCTTTGTCCCTCTGCATACAAATGTCTAAAATTACCTTTGGCAGCAAGATGCTTAGCGGGTCTCAAGTTGTCTTAATATAGTACTGTCTCAGAAAGACACTTGTAGCTCAAGCATTTTTCAGATATTTGAGTCACAAGCTCAATACTAGAATGAAATAATGTCATAAACAGTATTAAAAGGAATGAGCTACTTGCCCTGATATTTTTGCCCTAATGTGTTTCACTATGAAAGAAAACCACACAGCATCTTTCCAGAACCTCTCTTCTTGGCTCTTAATTGGTAGCTTGAAACATCAGGTAGATCTATACCGCTAGAGCTACTCATCTGTTACCCTCACCATTCAATGGAAATATTTTCAGTCTGTTTTTGCTTTTAAGCAGCTGTAAAATGCTGAAGATGTCAACACAGAAGTATCTTTGCCCATCAACCACTACAGATGATATTTTACTGAAATTAAAATACATGCACTTTAAGTATGGTATTTGTAGGCAAAGATAATAAGTTGCCTGCTGGAAAATTGTGTCGAAGGCTGGTAATGAACAGCTTCTGTATTGCAATACCAACAACCATCTAACTTAGTGAAGGAGCAGGAAATATCCTCTGTAATTCTAGTCATATTTTCCAAACTGGCCTTAGAACAGCTTTCTTACTGTAAGGAGCTTCTAAACCAAGTGAGTCTTCCATAAGCCTAACTGAAGGTATTTCTAGAACACTCATTGCTGGTGAATGCAAGTGTTATTTAAAATAGTGTTATGTAAGTCTTTGTGGACTGCATTTTTAAATTGCCATTTAGCTTTGAATTCTGAAAAGCTTTTCCTTGCATGCTACCTTGACAAGCTAATAAACTGTTATCCAGCATGTTAGATTGTCTAAATTTTGCTGACCTTGTGACTAGTACTAAGTGCCTCATGATCTTTCAGCGTGTTTTTCCTCACAGCAGTCTGTAATCAGGATTTACTTCTGTTTACATGTGCAGGCAAGAGCAGTGGGATATACTGAGTGAATTCCTTAGACATTTTCCCACTTGTCATGGTAGTTGCTTGCTTGCTTGACAGTCCTTCCTCTCCCTTATCTGAAGGGCTTTTAAAAAGAGAAACAATAGAAAGATGGAGTTAAAAAGAAATTGCAATATATACATGATGTGATGATGGTGCACGTTTTTCTTCCAGTAACTGTAGGCTAGTCATGTTTCCACTGCTCTCTGTGTTTCTTGCTGGTAACATCTTCTTGTTGAGAGGTATTTCCAAAGGTGTTTTCCAGGCCATGCTGTTACACAGAGGGCATCAGAATTTCAACAGCATTGTCAATTATTGGGGAATGAACCATACAAACTGTCAGATGTGTGCAGATTACAATTAAAAGTGTCTATATGGATTATGGTGGCTTCTTGAAAACAAGAAATGTTTTTCTAAATGTGTTAATCCTTTCCAGTTAGAATACTGTGTAGCCGTCTTAGCTTTTCATTAATTAACTGCCAGTGTTTGTGTGGCACTATTCCATGAATTATGGCAGTAATGTTTGCTCATGTACAGTGTCAGTCCAGCAAAATAGAAAAAATACGGTACTCAAGCTCAGTAATAGATTTTACTCTCATTTGGAGAGTCAAGTTGCAAAGGTATAGAAAATGCTGCTGCAATGCTTGAAAAAATCTCAAGGCTGTGGATACAGAAGGGTGTCTCCTGTAGTACACATGAAGGAGAGGATAGGGACTGTAACCTATATTTTAATGTTTTGCCTGAAATGTTCTGAACTGTTCCTTTGGAAGGAGATTCTTTGATTCTTTGAAATTCTTTGACTCTTCAGGGAGGTCAGACCACTGGAAATTTTGGTGCTTTCTTGTTGTTTGTGAAGCACCTTCATGAGTCATCTTTTCTGGAAATGGTTTTTAAAAGGCAGTGGAATAGATTACATTGGAGTATTCTTTATAGTTCATCAGGCAATACCTAGTAGTTTGAGGGACAACTGGAAGTTTTTTAGATTTTTGGCCATTGCCTATCTGTTTTGTAAGTTTATTCACCTGTCCTGTCTTGTAGCTTTGAGAGCTATTTAAAATGAAAAATTCTGTCCTAATGCACTATTGGAGGTAAGGCCTTGACTTTATGGAAGCTCTTTTTAAATGCATTTTTGAAAGGAGAACTTGAAGGTAGTTTTACATTTTTTTTCATAGCTGATGTTAAACTTTAATTTTACGGAAAGAAGTAGAAAGTATTAATTTGGACAGTAGCAGGCTGGGTTTTTTCCAAATCAAAATCTTTTTGTATTATATGTTCTTGTACAAAAAATATTTTAAAGTAGCTTAATAGTAGTAATACAGCTGTCTCTGAACAAAAATACTGATTTATTAGCTGAAAAAGGTCTTAAAAAGTAATTAAAATGATTTCTACCAATGGCATGTTTTTCCATGGTCAAGTGGTTAGAGAGACTATCAAAAACTGTATCAGTTAACGGCATTTAAAAGAATCAGGGTGAGATACATTGGTTTGACTTCTATGACCAGGCCATGAAGTTAGGACTAAAGTGAAAAGCAAGTTACTTGTTTATTTTTCACATTAATATGGTAGTGATACATTCCAGTGTTAAATTTTGCTTGTGGCTTTCTGCTTCCTCTTCGGAAACCGAAGTTGGAATATGTTGCTGAGGAGAACTTAAAAGTCTTTTAGACATACCTCAGAGGTACGTTTTGCTCTTGGGTTCAGGATTCAACCTGTCACCAGATATTTTATACCTGTTTCTTTCCATCTGAATCATGAGGACTGAGGGTTTCTTTTTGTTTGGCTCTGTAATTAGGAGCAACAGCGCCCTTTGAAAATGTCCCTCTACAAATTCCTAGCTTTCATGAGAACCAGGAAAAATCTTTCTGAGGCATTTCATAGTTGTGTTTTTTAATACTTGTGCAGAATCTGAGGTTTCACTTGTAAAGTTTTGCTAAGTGTTTTAGTGTGTGGCAGCAAGGTTGTTATAGAGTGCCTGCCTGCACCTTCCATTCCTGTGTTTGTTGAATTTTGATGATATCTAGATTTTGTTTCAAACAATTGAATTGTTTCTATATAGTAAAAGATAAAGATGTTGTTGATGTAGTGGCACTTCTGACATAGTACTGCTTATAAATATTCTTGCTTTGGATGTGATACAGTTTCAGTGGTATCAGAGTTTAACTAAAAATTACAACCAATTGCGTCAGATATTCTGTACTTTAAGCTCAATTACCTGAAATCATGCTTGGAGCAGGTGTTCTAATTTCTCACTTTTCCCATTACATTTAATATATATATATAACTTATATACACACATACACATTATATGTATAATCAGACAAGAAAAAAGCTGAAATAGTTAATCCTGATCATATTTTTGTGTACTGGTAGGTGATTTCTTGTTGATGTTAAAAACCCTAGCCCTTTGAAATGGTTTATTTCTTCTGTGTTTGTGACCTTGCCTATTTAAGTTCAGCTCCAGTTGAAAAGAGTGCACAACCATCAGTCTACAGGGTAGCACTTCATAGAAATAAAGAGAAAACATAGTTGTCAAGCAGGTGGCTTGATGCAAATGCATTTAGTTGAAGGTGTTGCTCTAGCCTCCAGTCATCCAAATGTTGTCCTGAATAACTTTTTAACAAATTATACTGGTTTTTGCATATGCCCTCATGGCAGCTTCATTAATTATAACTGCTCTGACATAATTGTATGCTGGCAACAGTTTTTAATTTATTTTTCTTATAGGAGATGTTCATAGAAACCCTGCTGTGTAGTATATTTCTTGGAGTGTTGCAACATTATAAATTAAATAATACTTAAACTGATTATTTTAGCTACCTCTTCAGTGAGACACAGTGGACTTCTTGCAGAGAAGCTTGAAACTGATACCCCTGACTAGGTCATGTAGTGACTGACTAAGGATTAAGATTTCTTAAGATAAAGTAAAATATCCTTGTATTTTAAATACATTTTTGAGTCTTAAATCACAGAACACTTAATAGGGGTTGTTTAATTTAATTTTAATTAGTGTGCAGTCAGAAACATTTAAACAATGAAAGAGCATGGGTCTCCTCTGTCCAAGGTGCTTTCAAAGAAAGAATGGTTGGAAGCACAGGCTGTCTCAGATATTTCAGATGGGTTTTGTAATTTGAATTTATAGGTTTCGTCCCATCTCTCAGGAAGGAGACTAAATGAAAAAAGCAGCCTTGTTTGTTTGTTTTTTTTTAATTCAGCACATTTTTAGTAGTAGCCTGTCATATTTGTCAGATTGCACATTGATTTCTAGGACTATAGCTCATTGTTTTCTTTCAACAAGTCAGTGTAAATATTGTTTCCATTAAAGTGGCACCTTTATTTTATGGAACTGGCCTATCTGTTCAGAAAAAAATGTGCTAAACTTTAAGCAGCTTGTAACAAAGCTGTGAGAAATTTGTTTGATGCTGAAGATGCCTACAAGTATTTAAGTGAATAAGTGCACACTCTATGAATTAACATTTATAATTAGGATTTATTGTAAAAGCCAATAATGATTCAGGTAATTAGCTAAGAACAGTTGAGCCTAGTCTTCTTTCAGCATCATTTAAGCAAGGATTAAAGGTAAGGCACTACAGACAACAACTTTTTGCATTTTAAACACAAAACAACACTACCTGAATAATCATGGAGCAAAAAGAAGTACATTCTAGGCTTCTTTGTGACCAATAACCTGGTCAGTTTGACATATCCACAAATATGAGTACTTTGTCTTAACTTGGTTTTAGAAGTTGTTTTGGTTGGAAATTTGATCAGCTGTGTGTAATATCTGATAGGTGATATGCCCATTTTAGCACCTAAAACCAGCAGATTAAAGCAAATATGCCTGTTTCTTGTGAACCAATCCCAACTGGAAATTGGCTGCTTTCTGCTCATGAGTTACATTTTGAGTGTTGATAACTGATGGAGAGATGTCAGTTCATTTAATTAAGAATGGGTTGGTAGATACTGAGCTAATCATCTGACTTAAGAGAGGCTGCTGACCATCTTCATGCTAGGCCATGCAGTAGGGTCAAGAAAGCTCACCTGTTTCTGAAGGTGACTTAAGTGATTGCATATTCTTCTGCATTGGTCTATAGGGGGTGCCTTTCTACTGTGGTTCTGGGCAGCCTCAGATGGGGTAAAACTTTCTATGAAAAGACATTTTGTTTGTTGAAAATTATGCTTATCTCTGGTTGGAAGTACTCTTGGAGAAGTAGGCATGCTGATTCAAATTGGAATGGATAATAAACCTAGTTTTGTTTCTTACGTGGGAGTTAATTGACCTACTCAGTGTAGCACACTGGATATTCTTTTCTATACTTTTATTAAATGCAACTACCTGACTGTAGGAAAACATCTAATTGATGTAGCTGTGCAGATGTTCTCTGAATACCTCAAATATTATGTAAATCACTGTTTTTATTAACAGATTAAACAGAAAGTAGTTGATAGACCTAGTAATTAAAAGCAATAAAGAAATCTTGAAAATGTCAAATGCCAACATTATTATTGTTGAATGTGCAAGCAAATTAGCAATGATAATTTTGGAGAGGTCAGTGAAATTTCTGTAAAGCTACAGAAGCATGAAAGGGGTCAGTTTATATGCACCTCACTCTTTCTTAGCCAGTTATTTTTCTTTAACATCAGAAAAATTCTTCAGGCCAGTGTGCAGAGGGAAGGTCAGGCTTCTGTATGGCGTCTGTGAGGAACTAGTCTGCTGTTCATAGGCTGTCATTTTTGGAATAGTGTGAACCTCTCTTGACCCTCTCTCTAATGCCTGATACAATTCTAGCAATCCCAGCTTGTGCATGCATACCTGCATTGAGCAATTCAATTTTTGAAAATGAGAAAAACGGTGTGCGTTAAGTCTCTTTCACAAACATGAACGACCTGCTGAAAAAGCCTATCGTAGAATGGCTTAAATTATATTAGCCCTTCAATATCATCCAATTCCAACCCCCCCCAGCCATGGGCACCGTTTGCTAAACCAGGTTGCTCAGAGCCCCATCCAGCCTGGCCTTGAACACTTCCAGGGGATGAGGTATCCACAGCTTCTCCGGGAAATCTGTTCCAGTGCATCACCACCCTCACAGTAAGGAATTTTTTCCTAATATGTAATGTAAATCTGCCCTCTTTCAGTTTGAAGCCATTCTTCCTTGTCCTGCATGCTCTTGTCAAAGTTCCTCTTCAGCTTTTGTAGGCCCCCTTCAGATACTGAAAGACTGCAAAAGTTTCCCAAAGCCTTCTCTTTTCCAGGCTGAAAAATCCCAATTCTCCCATCATTTCCTCACAGGAGAGATTCTCCATCCCTCTAAACATCCTGATGTCTCTCCTCTGGACTCACTCCAGCAGGTCCCTGTCCTCCCTGTGCTGGGAGCCCAGAGCTGGATGCAGCACTGCAGGTGGGGTCTCAGCAGAGCAGAGGGGCAGAATCCCCTCCCTGGCCCTGCTGCCCACGCTGCTTTGGGTGCAGCCCAGGACACCTTTGGCTTTCTGGGCTGTGAGTGCACATTGTGAAGGAATGCAAATGCTTATATAATATCCTTCTCTAAAATACATATATTTATACACACACATATCTATATTTGAGTGGCAATATGAATAGGGTACAAGGAGTTGAACATATACCTAGGGCAACACTATTCCTGTGCTCAAATCACCATTCAGAAAAAAAAAAGCATCCTCTCAGTGTTGGAAAGGTTCCAGAATTAGCTGCTGTCAACTACATTTTGTACAAATGTGCCATGATGACGCTTATTTTTTCCTCTAAAATGGCAGTATTACCCATCTGTGTAATTAGTCTCTTTAGGCTATTCATTTAACTCTTCTACACCTTTTGGAGAACACAGGGCATTAAGACTGAAACCTCCTCAGACTTATTACAACATATGCAATACATTGATTCTTGCCATTCTGCCTATTTTGGAAAGAAAGTAAGAGTCATAATAAGGTACCTTCAAGTGAAACACTTTGGGAAACATCCATTTCAAGTTTGTCTTTATTCTGCCTCATCTTAATGAGCAACATTTGTTCAAATTCAGAGGTGTCAGTGGAGCAGCAGCAAGAACGCTTTGGTGCAGCAGTTCTTGTACATTGTGTAATCAGGCTGTATTTAGCATGCAGGAGGGTTTATTGTTTTTCACTTCTCATTCTTTCCAAAAGCTACGGTATATAATTTGGTGCATCTTCATTTTCAAATAAGTGTTCTTTAACACAGGGGAAGTGACTGCAGCAATGCATTATGCAACCCATATCAAAAGCATTGAATAGATGGAAAAGATGAGGGGGAATAGGAAAACAACAAATCTGACAAACTGCTTGTCCAAAACTCTTTCCAGGAAAATTCTGTATTAAAATTCAAAGTATTTCACATTTGCAAAATAAAGTTAATTGATCTTGAAAATACTGTACATCCCATGTCTGTGATAAAATGGATTTCAAGTTTAAGCAATGAAACACAAACAGCAAAGCTATAACTAAAATAGCTTTCCAATATTCGCATTTATTCTTATGTTAATAATTTTTTGGTAGTTCTCAATTTTAACAGAACACATCTTTAAAGCATTTTACTTGCTTTCTGCTGTTTATGTATATCCAGCATTTTGTCAGCATGCGCTCACAGTCTGTTTTAGGAAATATATGATCAAAAAATACTCTGAAAAGTTTGACTCATCCTTCAGATTATTTTCTGCACAAAATCTTGGCTTCTTGAATACTTCTAATAAGTGCTGTATATTTGTTTGTGACTGTCATCTATTCAAGATGTTTGTTTACCTAACTTGAAACACTCAAAAAGTCCTGAAATTTCTTTGTACCAATACATGACTGTGCCCAGCAAACTGGTTTGAAAATCAAGAGGTGTTTACGTGTGTTGAAAAGCATATGCAAATTTGGAATTTTCTTCTAGTACAGATTGCTTTAGAGATATTAAAAAACCCCACAGTTTAAAGCACCATTTGTGCAGAATTAGTACCAAAACTTTCACAGGGGCTACATTCTACGTGTTTGGATTTCAGGAAATGCAGTGATATTGCTCAGATGAATCTGAAGTTCTTTGTTTCTTCTCTTGGATAACTAAGTAGGCTTCTCTCCAGCAGTAAAACAGCTTTCTGCCCTTCTGATAAAGCTGTTTCTCCAAGAGACAGTTACTTTCAGCTTCTACTTAATACATTAGCCAGTAAATCTGTGCTTGAGCATTTGATTGATATCAAAGGAGTAATGTGGAATTTGTAAATACAAATGTGCTGATTCCAAGGAATTTTAGTTTGGACTTTTCTGAAAAGGTATTTATTCAGGTCAAAATACCAACACTATAGTACAGGGCTCTATTAATAAGAACTATGTTCTGGAAATGTAGAAGGAGGACCCTTTGAAGAAAACTATTACAATGGTAAAAAAATCAGAACAAACCAACCAAAACCCGGCACCCCTCTTTTGTGTCACAGTTGTCAGTACATCATTCTCACAGGTATCCTGAAACACAAAATACTGAATCCTTTAAGCTGTGCTCCCCTTGTTAGAGAAGTCTTTGGTTTTGGTAATGTGTCATCTGAGTTTATTCTAGTTTCATTTCTTGCTTGAGACTAATTTGAAGCAGTTCATAATATGAGCAGAACATTTAGAGGGACAATACCGGATAAATTTGCTGCAAACCCCAGTGTTTTTTTTGTTGGATGAGTGGTTAGTCTGGTGTATCAGAGATGTCCAAGAATGGTTTTGGGTTTAGTTTTTAATAATTTATTTCTTTGGAAAAAAAATTACAAATAATCCATGCCCTCTGTTACCCATTGATCTCATTTATCAGCTGATTGTCACTGGAAGTATTATTTGGGGTGCTAAAATGGATTGCCAGCAGGATGCTGAAGCTCTCAAAGAAACTGATCACCTTCAGCACTGGTGCCTCTTCATCACAGCTGTGAAGAGAAGTTATGGAACAGTGACTTGAATTATGCCTTTAAGAAAAGGCATCTACAAATTACTTTTTGATTTTTTTTTTTTTACTTATACATAATGTATAAAGCAGAATTCTGTACTTATTTAATAAAAATAGACTTAATACAAAAGCAAGTTTAATTAAAACTCATAACTGGAGATGTCAGAATGCTGATCATAGGTCTGAATATACTCCTTTCTAAATTTAGTTATATATTCTGAATTTCATGATGGATATTATGTACTCAGTGCTTTGGGAAGTCATGCATAATGTAACAAGGATATTCAGTTAACAGTACCTCTAGCAAATGTTCTCTGTGCTAATGTTGTATGCCAAGTACAATGTGATATAACAAATTATTTATTTATTTTCAATAGGTCATTAAATTTTATCCTCAGAATTTTGTGAATTTGCGAGAACTTCAAAAGGAAACATAAGCCATTTAAGATACATGCGTGAGGAGATAGGTTTGTGGATGCAATCAAATCATAATTGGATTTGGTAATAGGTTGCTCTTCTGAGGCAGAAATAATTTTAGCGACTCCATAATGCTGAAATCCTACACTTGTCTGTGGCAAGGACTTGTAGTCCTGAAGAAAGCAAAAATTCTACTTTAAAAATAAAATGTTCCCCTTGCAAAGATGTGTGACTGTGCAAAGAGAACCAAACACTTAGAGCCCACCATTTCTCAATGTAGAAATTCTGCAGTGTCTCTGAAATCAGTTTAAAAGTCATAGTTCTTTTGTTTGACTGGTTTTATTTAACATAACTGATGCACAAGGTTTCTAAGAAGAAAACCTGTTGGTTTTCATATTGGGTTAAGAATTCAAGAATTATGCAAATCTAAATCATCCACCACAGGTAGTGGAGAAAGTAACATTTGAACATGATTTCTATGTTTGGGGTGTGTTATGTCAGATTTTTGTCAAGATTGGAATACTAAGGACCAGTGACTGCTAACTTATCCTTGAGGCTAGGTCTCAAGGAAGAAATTGATGTGGCCATGGGAAACCTGTCTGACCCCTGACCCCTTGAGGAAATACTAAGCATAGTAACTTTAAGCATTTGTTTCTGCCAGAGGTGAAACACCCCAGGAGGGCAATATATGGCAATGTGTCTACACTCAAGCTGGTGGCTACTGTTGCAGTTGGCTGTTCCTGTCCCCAGTGTCACATTTAACTCTGCTTTTCCTGTCCCCAGTACTTACTGATGGGTGGCAAATGGTAATTGCAGAGAGATTGTGTAACACCAGAAAGTCAGTAGAGCAACTGAGCTGTTCGCACTGGAGTTCAGAATGAGCGGTAAAGTTAGGCTAAAATTACCTCTCCTGACAGCTTTCTAAGCATGTTATGATCTGTTTTCAAATCAGAGAGATAAATATTTATCCTTCTTGTCTTGCTTTCCTTCACATACTCTATATGTGTTGCAAATATTTGGGGGAATGGGGAAAAACCATCTTATATTTATTAATGACATGATAGATAAAAATCAGCTCAATAACAATAACAAAAAGTTATTAAAATGCATATTTTTATTTGTTAGGTACATTCTTCTTTTTTTGAGAGCTTAAAAATGATGGCTAAAATGAAGGAATTAAGGAATGGCCTATGAAAAAATTTACTAGAAAAATCTAAAAAATTATTCAAGAAATAAAGTTGCTAATAAGGTTTCAGATGAGTTAAATTCAAGGTGCCATTAAAATTTGAAAAACATATTAGGATTTGAGGAACTGGCTATCTTTGTTTATTCTAACAATCCTCTTTCACCTGGTGCATTTAAATTAGGTTTGAGTCTTTTACTGTACCAGAATCTCATAAAATACGATGCTTAGAAGTAGTAAATTTTGCTAGCAGCAGAGAATGTTTACATAAATGTTAAACTTACAGCATCTGCTTGATCAACTTAATTTTGCCTACATGTATCTGCTGTATTTAATATGGTCTTATTTAATTAGTAAATTTTAAATAATATGCATATAATATACATATTTTTAGTAAATAATTAAAATTCTGGTTGGAATCAGTTTCAATTTCAGATGGAATAGGAGTCAGCTTGACACTAACCGTGATTAAAAAATGAATAATAATCACTTGGCAAAAAAGTGATGGCTCTTTTATCATTTGCTAATGCAAAAGGAAAAACTAGGACTTTAAATAATTAGCATAAAATAGTATGTACACATTTTATGTTAAGTCCAGTGTAAAACAATTGTGCCCCAGAAGAGTGGCATTAAAAAAAAAAAGTAGCAGTGATTACATGTGTAACATACTGTGGAAATTAAAAGTTTCCTGATTTAAATGGGGTTTGTAATTAGTGATTCAAATCACTGATTTAAATTGATCCCCCCAATGTTACTCTCTCTGATCCCTTGAGAAACAGATGTAAAATAGCATTGCTTTAGTACAGTATGAAGGGTGAAAGTTTGTACCTGCCTGTGCAATGTTAATAACATTATGTCTAACCATACCTAAGTTTGATCATCCAGACAGCTTTACCAAAATGTAATTTTCAGGGAGTTAGATAGAACCATGTTTCACAAAAGCTGTCCCCACAGGAGCTAAATGCCAAGGTAATCAATCATACAGCATACTGCATCCTGTTGTTATGGATATAATACATTATTTATACAGTATAAAGATTTTTTTAGATGTTGTTGAAATGAACAGTCAAGCACATGACAACTCTAGGTTGTAATAAGTTACATGAGCTGAAAGTTGCAATTTCCTAGGTGAAAATTTGTATAGATGGCTTCAACGCTTGCAGGAAGTTAGGAACTGATTTGCTGCAAGTGTGAACTTTCGAGGAGCAGCAAGAATTCTGTTAGAAGTCTGTAGTACGTTAATTACATCTACAGATGAGTATTTGTATACCACTTGTATTTCTTACTGAATCTAAGAGTTGTTACTCAGTCACTAGAAATAAGGTAGAACATTTTGGCAGCAGTACAAAACCCAAAGACTGTTTGAGATAGCACGGTTTAGGTTCTTCAGTGAGCCATTGCATAGGATGTAATTAGGCACAGGCTTTTGATGGATAATTGTCTCAGCTTTCAGTTTTCCCCTTACTGCATTGTTCCAAACATTTTGGTTTTGCTGAGAATGAGATAGTCATCTTCACCAGATTCACTTAATGAGCTGTTGTATTTATATGAGAAGCCCTGAAAGACTAATAGAAAACAGAACAGCGGCAGGAAAAATAATAGCTTCCATGGAATGAGGGTGACCTGCTTCCCTTCTCCCTGTCAGATCTTTTGGTTGGTTTGAAGGGAAATTTGCAGTCACATCTTTAGAGTGGTTTTCAAATTGTGATCATTACCGCTCTATGGCTGAAGAATTTTGAAGCTGAGAGACTTCCAGGGTTATTGGCACAGTACTGCTGTTACTTACCATGCCTTGATATAATCTGTTACTGTTACCTGCACACTTTTTGAGCCTGTGTAATGTCTTGTATACTTTGGGGAAACATTCATGGCTTTGGCAAAGAGAAGAGGTGCCTTTGTGTATTCCTTCATGTATTCTCTAGTTCTGTTGCTATTGATTTCATTCTTCAATACTTGGGACTGTTCTTCCTCCTGGATGTTCACCTACATCCTTTGCAGTCAGCTCTTGTGTCATTCTCATGCTTTCTTACTTTCCCCATTTCCTACTCTCTCCCATTTTTAGAATAGGTTTAGGCAGCTCTTCTTCCCCCCCTTGGCTTCATTGTCATCACTGTTGTCTCCATTGGATCTTCTCTTGGTAGTCTTCCTCTCTTAAACCTTCTCACTTTTGCCTTACAATTCTTCCCCGTTTGTCTTTGTTTCCCACTTCCACACTGGTCTTTAGTACTTTTTGAGCTGCCACATTTCTTCATGCCTTTCTGTTCATTTGCAATGTAGACATGTTTCAGTTCTACTCAATAAACATTTATCAGCCTTCCTTTCACTTGTTGGTCATTCCATTGGCCTTTCCACATCCACTCCAGTTTTAGGGGGTTTGCAACACTGTTCTTGTGTCTCTCTTCTGTACTAGCTCCTCCTTTGTAATTTTTGGAATCTTAAAATCTTCAGTCTTCTGTGATGATATTTTGCACAGCTTTTTGCTTTTTTTCCTTTCTCTTACTCATGGAGAAAAATACAAATTCATGTCTGTACTGAGGAGTCTTATTTCAGTCTCTATACTCCAGCTGTACCTTTCTGCCTAAAATAAAATCTTAGCTGATGGATTTCATGGATTAGGCAATACTCAAGAAAAAGGTTCGAGCTTCTTTGCTACCTTCTTTCACAGTCACTCCGTGTATCACCACTTTCTCTCACTTCAGCCTATGCCTTAGCATTGCCATGGTCACTTTCTGGTGCTTACCTAAATCCTTCCTAATTCTCCATTTGTTCTTTCATTCACCACAGACGACAAATGTGTTCTCTCCTTCCTGTAGGTTCTCCCTGTACTAGCATTCCCCAAGCCTGATGCACATTACATTTTACTCAATTCCTCGAGTAACACTAACTTAGCAATAATTCTTAATTTGGGTTGGATTTTTTGCTTTAAAGTTGCTTTACATTATTTTAGACCTGAAAATCTGTGTTTCTTTCAATTAGGTGGCCTAAAAGATCTTGTCCACATAAATCTTTCATGTTCTTCATACTTTTCATTTCATTAGAAATCTAAGACATGCTTGTTGTATTTTTTCATGTAGATAAAATTGTTATCAGGATACTATAATTTTCTGTCTGCTGGTGGATGGCTGCCAGTCTACCTCAGAACCTTTCACTTTCCTCATTCAGGTTTCCCTTTGCTGCAATGCTTGTGGAAATACCAGAGGGCAGGTCTCTCTGCTGTGCCATGCCCAATGCTCAAGTCTTTCCCAGCAGCTTGCTTCCTTGTCATTAATCAGGTCTGGATTCATCTCTTCTCTTGTGGCTTCTACTTAGCCCTTACACTTTCTGTGCCAGCAGTTGTCTTCCGTAAAATTTTGTAGAAAGAGATTCATGGCTTAAGAAGGTGAATTCAACAAAACCAAAACAAATTAATAATAAATGACCCTGCAATTCTGCAGTATCAACCAGTGCTTTATGATTTACTGGTTATTTGTTTTGAAATTTGAACAAATATGAAACTGTTGCAGCTGCTACATAGGTCTGGAACAAAGGCACGCAAGGTCTTGTTCTCACAGCAAGTAATTGAGTCAGTGCCATAAGCAGCGATGCCTCTTCTGTATTTCTTTTCCTCAGCTCATGTTGAACCACCAGAAGAAGTTAAAATAACTTTCACTGTCTGGAATTAATTTGATTCATATTTTTCTCCCTGTAAGTAGGCTGTTTTATATGCGTATTTTGTACCAGCATTTAGAGTACGTGACTTAAGCAGTACAGTGAAAACATAAAAATCGTGTCATTGGACAAGCACTTAATGCCAGTGTAGCTCTTTGTTGTGTACTGAATACAAATCAGTTGTTCCAAGAAAAGAGCAGAACTAACCAGTTTACAGAATTACGTGACTTAAAAGGCTTCCCTTCTGATTATTTCTTGTCAGTGCTGCTGTTGATCTGTTCCTTTTTGAAAAATACTCATCACTAAGCAGAGAGTAGTCTGCTGTGAGTAGTGGTGGTGGTGGGACACTGCTGTGTCACAGCAGGGATGCAGCTCCCTCAGGCTTGTGCAAAAGTGCTGGAAAGTGATACAGAGAAGATTCTCTCATGTAGGTACCATCTCTGTGGACATATGCCAAGATTCCCTGGAGAAGATGGATGTGTTGAAATGTTTGAACACAGACACTACTTTGGGGAATTACTTTCTGTATTTGAGTTGACAGCCATGACTGCTGTGAACCTGAAGGTGGAGAGAAAGGAGGAGTGTGTAAGGACAGTCCAAGGGTTATGTGTTGAGAATATAAGTTCAAAAACATTGTTCTGCGCTGTAGTTTTCTAGTGGGATTTTTGCCTTTTTTTCTGTTACCTGCCTAGTAACTTAGTTTCTTTTCTGTTGTGTTTTCATGTCTGTAATGTGAATTACATATAAGGTAACAGTGTAGTTGTTTTATCCTGATACTAGTCTTCCCTATTTCTAAAATCATGTTGACAATTTTGGCTAATAACAACTTGAAGAAACTTACAATACATATTCTACATGGGTCATAGAAGAATAAATTAGAAAAGGAGAAGCGTAAGGTCTACTTCTGAGACAAATCCATTATAATTGAAATCCAGATACATAAAACAAAAGGTCTTTGAGTAGATCTAGAGCTGCTCACCAATTTCTATGAGATCTGTGTTTTCAGTGCTTCTGAACTGTGCTTGCGGCAGGAGCCATTTCCAGCACAAATTGCTTTGCTATAGTTACACAGAAATTTGAATGTCAGAATATATGCATCAATGTCTGCTAGTTTGGAACACAGGCTTACCCATTCACTGACCATAAAATGTGGGGCATTTAGGAAAGCCAAGAAAGAAAATTCAGTATTCTCTTGTGCATTATGTGGTGATAGTGCTGGTAAAAGTAAGGTTCTGCTGGCTAAACGGGGCATACTGTATTGTTTGAGATCTTGGATGGCTTAAAAGACATAAAAAATGACTGCATGAAATTGAACCTTGATGTGACTGCTAGTGATTGGGAATGGTGAATGATTAAAGGGGAAGCTAAGGGTTATCTGTCCCTTCTGGTGAAAACCAAGAATTAAATTCTCTGAAGTGATGTAAAAACTAGGAACTATGACTGGCTCCTTCCAGAGCCCAAAGATCAGTGAGATCATCTTAGTGCTGACTAACCTGGAACATTGGTTTCCCCGGTTTTTTGCTATCAACCTTTTTAGCCAGAGCCATGGAACACTGATGCACCTTAGAGGGGAGCTGTGAGTTTTGGCATGGCTTGGACAGCTCTGTGTGTATCAGACCATGCGTAGTTTGCTCCGCTTGCTCCCAGTCAGTTTTCAGTATAGGCTAAGGCATTTGTCTTGATGAAAGCAACTGTTGGATCGAACACCCTAGCAACATCAAAGGCTGTATTTCATTTTTGAACTGCCAGAATAGCTGTATTCCTCTGGGACAATGTAATGATGAAATATCAGAGCAATCATTTGTCAGCTGGGGACGGTGTGTTGAGCTGGGGTACAGGCTATGAAAAAACCCCAAACCTGCAAGGTGATCAGGTGAATCCAGAGTAAGACGTTCTAAAAGAAATGCTATAAAACCTCTCTGTATCTATAAATGGCTTCCATCATAAACATGATGCAAAAGCAACTTCTGTTTTCATCTAAAAAATGATTATCAAAAAGAAGAAAATTGAGAAAATTTGGAATGCTGTCAGATGTTACAAGATATTTTATTTTTAAATATCCCCCTATATGAGCCATAATATGCTAAACTTTTAAAAGCTATGTTGGGTAACCTCCTAGCAGTATTTGGAACTTACCTTTTGTTGGCATTACAATCACAGGCACCATTTATTGGGAGAGGCTAGTAGGTTTTTTTAGCAAAAACTAAAGAGTGGCATAGGTCAAAAAGGTCTGAGTATTGTGTGTGATGGACTCAAATTAAGTGTGATCAAATTCTAAACAAACCTTAAGAGTTTTGTTTCCAGCTAATTGGAAATATTCTCCCACTGTGCTTTGTAAAGTATTATGGACAGAACTGATAGTGCCTAAGCAATTATTTCTCCCCTCTCAACCTGGTTGCTAGAAACTGATAAATTGCTTAAAGGGTTGAACATCAAAAGTGCAACTCTAGACAATTTAATTGGAGGGAAAAAAGTACTAAATTAGATATAAATTAAATGCCATAATAAATATGTATTTTGAAAATGAAATCTTGGTAAATACAATATTTTTCTATATAAAGTTTTCATGGGTTTTTTTCAGTTTTCCTTTTTTTTTTTTTCTTCTGATGATAGTCAGATAATTGCCACCTGAGTGCCTATTGCCTGATAGAAATAAGACATCATTCTGTTTTTTTTCAACATTTGAGTCCCTTGGGTATCTGAGGTACATCAGTTTCTTCATTTTAAGTTTCTCTTAGCCTGCCCAGCTCATTTACCTGAGCTCCATCAGCCATTGAGGCATCTTTAGGAGGAGAGGAAGTTGTCATTACGTCTTGTAACAAAGACAGAAGTTGAATTGGAGGTATTCTGTTAATAAACTTGGCAAAAGCTCTAGATGAACCTGTCCTGTCTGGGGGTGTATGTTTTCAAAATGATTGCAGTAAGGTCAAATGTGATTGTTGACTTGGTACAGTGTGGAATGCTCGAGGCAACAAGGTTTCCAAAACTTCCAGCACAGAAATTTTGCTGAATTTTTCTAAAATGTTGAGTTTGCATAAGAAGAATCTCTTCTTCAGAGGAAGACTTCATGAATGCAAAAATGTTTGCATCTCAGTGTGGTGTTCAAACCGAAAGTCTTTGTGCAGGTTACTGTGGAAGTAGAACTAAAAAATACATGGGCTGGTGTGGTACAAAGAGAGAGCTTGTCATCCCTGAGCAGAGTGAAAAGGGGATTGTCACTGAAATCAGTTCTCCTGGCCAGCCTGATTTAATGTCTTTGATGTCAAGCATGACAGGTTCCCTTCCACAGTTGAGTTTCACAACAAATACACACTCCAAAGTGTGTTACATTGTAGCCAGCCTTAGACATAAAGTACAGGCCATCAGAATCTCTTCTTCTAATCTCTTTTGATGGCAATTGCCTTAGGACAGGTCTAGTTCTGAGTCTGTAAATTGCAGACTAGTTGTGTCTGAAGAACTTTTACATGTGTCATTTTGAACTATGATTTTACTTCTTTTCTCCAGCTCTTGTGGTGAGTAATGTGAAGTCACAAGATTTCTTCTTCCTGACTGGCTGATATAAATTTGAAGTGAGAGAGGAAAAATAATGAGTTTCTGTTGTTCAGCTGTGGATGATAAATGTCCCTGCTCAGGTTCTTAACATTTTCAGGGTCTTAGAAATATTTTAATGAATATGTAAGCAGTGATACTTATGAGAAATACAGCCTCATGATTCCTGATGAGTGAAAGAGACATCTTTGCCAATTATTTCTTTTGCTATAGTAAGCATTATGTTTAACACTTCTCTGCATATTTTCTGCTGGAAAAAATTAACATGAATGTGTAATTAAAGCGAGGGTTTGGTCTGTGTGTCATAATGGAGAATATGAATGAACAGCCCAAGTTTTAAAAGATAACTGCCAATAAATGTTAGTATTGCAGAACTCTGTTGAATGCTGTCACACATACATATTAAAAAAAAAAATGTTCCATACAATAGCTTTGAATGCTACTTCTCTTTTTCTTGTTTTTCAATGTAAGATTGGGATGCACCAGCTGTGTCAAAAGAATAGGTGCAATTGGAAGGGCAAATAAAGAGCAAATATTTAATGTTGTAAGAAATTAAAATAAGCTATAATTTAATGCGGAATGATTTTCAAATAAGGAAATTCATTAGCAAAACGGTGACCTTCAAAATAGTTTTCTGTGGAGTTAGTAATGCTCTGTAATATTGTACTTAGAGATGAGCTTGAAGATTTTTTTTTTTGTAAGCAAAAACCCTGCAAAATCGAAACCAGCTTTCTTGTCAAGCAGTATGTGAAGTTCCTGAGAATCAACATGCTTTTCTGTTGGTGGTTGTTACCGTAGTGCTGAAGAGACTGACAATGCTTTTAGTCATTTTATACACCCAGCTGTATAATTACTTTTACTAGATTTTAAAGTAGTAAAGAACAAAATGTGTGTTCAGTATGGTTTTCCTCTGCCTTCTGATTGCAAATCTGGCTTTTGTCCCTCTCTTCTACTTGCTTTCAGTACACTGCAGAAGTGTCACTGGTCAAGCAAGAATGGACTCTTGCGGTGGTGACTAATCTTAGCCTTCACCAGCTCATTGCCTTTCACTCACTGTATATGCTGATAGAAAAGAGACCATTGGTATGGTTTCTGTTTGGCTTTTTAATTTATTTTTATTGCAGGAAGCTATGTGCACATAAAGACTGTTCTTTAAAAACTTGGTGATAGAAATGTTAAAAACATCAAAACAAAAATTAACTTTAAATATATAATGATGTGAAGTTATTCTTAGAATGAATGATCATTTAAATGAGTACTGTTTTAGAAACTCAGCTGTGTGCATGTTGATTAGATATATAAACAAAAGGTAGCAATGTCTTTAATTATAATTTCTTGGAATTTGTTTTTGCTTTCCAACATAAATATGCATAGATCTAGGGTTCACGTTGCTTAGAAATGCCTATAAGCTTTCTGTCTGCATTTCTGCGTGCACAATTGCATGTGCCCTCCAGGCTATCTGGTTTCTTTGTGCCTACTATCAAAAATTTACAAAAGTGGTGCCATCAGTTCAGGATTAAGTGGAGCAGAACTTGTATCTGCAAAATTAGTCAGCTTTTTTATATTATCCAGTACTTTTATGGAGCATCATCTCCTGTGCTCTCTCTTTGTTAAGGAAATCAGTGAGGCACTGCCGCACTTGCCAGTGAAAACTTGCCAGTGCCATCAGCCCATCCTGAGATGTGCTGTGGGGACAGAGGGAAGCTGAGTCCCAGAGAGGAGGGATGAGAGGTTCTGGGAAGATGCCTGAGGAACATGTATCTCTTGCAGAGGATGGTTGAAACTCCCTTAGAGCAGTTAATTCAGCTTAAGCAGCTTTTTGGTTTTTAACTGCAAGGACACCCAGATGAGTTTTAAATCAGAGTATTTCATTAAATTCACCTAACAGCAGTGATTTATGTGTCCACATGTGAGTATCTCTTTGCCAGTGTATTTCTGAGGGACAGTAAAGCTGCATATTACTTAGACACTTGCTCTCAGATGGCTGTTGATTAGTTGCTGCCCAGATCTATCCTAGATTTCGTAGATTTAAGATTACAATATTGGAAAGTAGAATTTGAACATAAATCTTTGTGCTACCTTTTTTTTAATAATGTCTCTTCAGCCTGTAACAAACAACCTTGGTGGAGAGTACTGGTGATGACAGATATTATTCTCTTTTCCTGGCTATAATACTGGTGGTGTTTGACTGCATTTGGGGGCAGTGGTTTTTGTTACAGCCTCCCTATTAATGGGGTTGTGGCAAGTAACATGGACTTGTTTGCTTGTCTTGTAACTCTCAGTTTGTCACCTCACAGGCTGAAGAGGAAACAGTGGCCTTTCTTGCTCACAGTGGAAGTGAAGAAGAGTTTGATCCAAGCACTCTCCCAGATCCTGATAAATACAAAGACTCTGATGCAGAACAGGATTCAGAAAGTGAAGAGAGCTATAGGTATGCACCATCTTCCATGTTCATTTTAAAATGATGTTTTATATAAACTTTTGTTTACATGTTAGGAATTCACCTTACAGTCCTCCTCTTTCTCATGGTACTTAGTATTTGACTTTTAAAATTTTGTTTGTTAGATGCTGAACAGAAATCTGAGCTAAAGGCTATTTTCTTTTGTGAAGTTTTATAGGAATGATTTTTGAGTCAGTATTGAAGGCATCTCGGTGAGACTGTTTCACATGCAAAAATCTTGACTGATTGACCTCGAGGTTTCATGTGTTTCTGTGGTGGATTTACCCTCTCTGGATGTCTAGTGCCCACCAAAGCCACTTTATCACTGACCTCCTCAGCTGGGCAGGGGAGAGAAAATGTAGTGAACAGGGCAGAGGTTGAGGTAACGCCAGGTGAGATTCCTCACCAGCTACTGTCATGGGTGAAGCAGACTTGATTTGTGAAAAAATGAATTTATTTATTTATTGCCAATCACGTGACAGTAGGGTAATGAGAAATAAATGCAAATCTTAAAACACCTCCCCACATCTCCCTTCTTTCCAGGATTAACTTGCAATTTTTTCTACATCCTCAGCAGCATAGAAGGATGGGGAGTGGAGGTTGCAGTCAGTTCATCATGTGTTGTTTCTGCCACTCCTTTCTCCTCAGGGGAGGATCCTTTCCTTGCTCCCATGGGGGCTGTCTCCCACAGGGGACTTCTTCCACAGTCTTCTTCAACTCTTTCCTGTGGGCTGCAATTCTTCATGAACTGTTCCGGTGTGGGTGCCTTCCATGGCATACAATCCTTCAGGAGCAGGTTCCTCCAGTGTGGACTCAAGTCCTGCCAGCAAATGTGAATGTGCCCCAGCATGGGCTCCTCTCTCCATGGGGCCACAGGTTCTGCCAGGAGCCTGCTCCAGCATGGGCTTCCCAAGGGATCACAGCCTTTTGGGGCTCTGGGGGCTGCAGGGGCACAGCTGCCTCACCATGGGCTATGCTATGGGCTGTGGGGGAATCTCTGCTCTGGCACCTGGAGCGCCTCAGGATTTGATGACCCCTTTGCACCTGTGCTGTATTAAATAAATTTGTGCATGGTAAAACTTCGATGATTCAGTGTTGTTCAGACTCTTGAAGACTCATCTGAAGTGGACTTTGAGTAGAAGTAAATATATAATAGTAATTTAAATTAATTCAAAACTGTTTAAAATTGTATGAACCAGAAGCCTTTGTTCCATGTAGTTTATTAGAAAGGCACCGGGTGGGAATGAGGATATGTAGTTGGTGCCAACATACTGTGGGAAGATGAAGGGCTACCACATGAAATCTGTGTGGTTCACTGCAACAAGAAGGCCACTTGTGTGTTTCTGACAAGCAATGTATCGTGTAACAAATGGAGAAAGGTGATCTTGACACTTAAATGGGAGCACAGATGTCCAAGTTCATAAAGCTCTTGCTTTTCACATCTGAATCGAGAATCCTAGGGGCTAGATTGTCCTTATCCCTGTGTCATTGTGTGTTGTGGAGTCAGTATGCAGGACTGGGTGTGGGACATGGATTTAAGGACTAGATAGCCCTAAGTTAACAGGCTGGTGGCCATGTCCCCTGGAGCCTATTCACCAGTGAATGTCAATAGAACTGACAAGGATGGGGAAAAGCATTGCTTTTTCTGAGCAGCAGTAAATCGCTCCTTCTTTGTGTGAGGCGGAGTATGTATTCATACATCACGTTTTGTATTGATCCTTTCCTCAGAATGTCAGCTAGACTCAAGATTAGCTGCACTTTAAGAATAAAAGTTGACAGAGGTGGACAGATTTTTGGCAGTGGTAGTAAGTGCAGACTTTTGTTGGATCAGTGGCTTATCTGGCCCCCCTAGAGTGAGGTCATGTGCTCTTAAGGAGAGCAAGAACTCAAAGAAAGTCAAAGTCCTTGGTCGTTATACCTTCCTGTGGAGTAGATTAGGAAAGAAAGAACATATACCAAAGGAAACGGAGGTTTCCTTTAGTGTATCTCTAGACATACCTACACTGAGCATCAAAGCTGCCTTTCAAGCTGGAGAACAGACCACTGCACACCTTGAAGAAATGTGGTTTCATCAACACTGCTTACTGGAAACAGTCCTTGGCCTGTCATACTACACCAAAATATTGAGACATTGCCCAGAAGAGCTTTAGTTGGCACCATCTGAAGTCGAAGCAGTTGGACAATCACATGCCAATACTTGTGCCCACACTGTAGCCAAATCCATTTAGCCTGTAACAACATGATGGATGGTCCGTGGGCAGGCCATGGCCAGCACAGGATTATCCATCACATGCTGTGCTGTCTCCGGAGTCATCAATGGTGCTGCCTCCCAACACACCCCGCTCAGGCACCCTTAGAAATATAAATGCTGTTTGCAGCTGCTCCAAAGTCAGCTTTGATGCTCAGTGCAGGTGTCTGGTGAGGTGCTCTGAGCACCCTGTAGAAGGCTTTTGAAAAAGAGCAAGATACAGGGAAGGAAATTAATTTGAAGCTGTTAAATCAACACTCATGCCTCATGCAACTCTCTTAGAATTGTTATTGAATTGTATGATGAGTTGTTTTTGGGGCTGGGAAATACTGACCTAATGATTTTAACAAAAACAAATTAGCTGAGTAGCAGACAATAAAATTGGGCTTTAAGATTAGAAAACACAACTCTATTCTGTTTTATATTTCTAAAATCCAGAGATTTTGCTCAAAGAGTTGGATTAAAATAGAAATATGTTGGGCTACACTAGCTGCTCCTTGCTTTAAGCGGGGGGGAAAGTGTTTCTAGAAGGGATAATTCATAGTAAGTATGAGACCTAGGATGTCTTCCTTCAGGAGTCTTTAAAAATAGACCATCTGTCCATGGTTTCAGAAGTCAAACCCACTGTTAATCTTCTCTCTGTCCTCCCACAGATTTTTTTTTTTTAACTGGGGGAGCTGTACAAATCATGAATTAAATTTGCCTTTGCATAAAAATTCCCTTCCAGCCATACCTCTACAAGCAGAGTAATTAATGACTTCAAGCATGTAATATGAGATTAATTTTTGTATATCTAGTAACATTCATCATATTTGGTTTAAGGCTATCAAATGTAAATTGTTAATGAGGTGAAAAATCTAAGAATATAGAACAGGGCGAAAGAAAAGCAGCTGGATTTCTTAAATATTCATTTTGCAGTCAGATTGAGTTTTTGGTATTTCTAATTCTTCAATCTCTTTAAATAAAAATGTTGAGGAAGAACAAAGTTCCAACTGACCTCATCATTATATTCTTTAAATCTTTAATGGGTGTGACTTATCACATTAACTCTAGATCAGCGTGGAGAAGATCTTGGACATGAGGGGAAATATCTTAGTTCTGGTACTGTTTTGTTTGTGACTTAATGGACAGTCACCAGGTGACGAGTGTACAAGTTAATAGTGCTACTTGTTGTGTACCTTCCTTTATTTATGAAAATTGTGGGGAAATTGCAGTTTCTTAGAGCTGCTTCTTACAGCAGGATGCTGATTGTTGACCTGCTAAGTTTTAAGTCATTCTTGGTGAGGTTGACGTTACGTTGTCTTTTGAGATGATTTATCAGCAAATCATGGTGCTCCTTCAAAAATGAATTATTCAGGTCATATCTGTGACTGTGCAGGCCAAAACTTAATGTTGTGATGGCCAGAAAAGCACCATAGGAGAGACATTTTAAAAGGTCTCAAAAGCCTTGGTCATTCTGTTTAGCTGCAAATTGAGGTATTGAATTGCTCTTGATAGAGGCTTATAACTAAAGTTTTAGATGTGTTTTGATTTATATCAGTCGAATGGCCAGTAAGAGAATCATAGAATCATTTAAGGTGAAAAGGACCTTTAAGATCAAACCGTAACCCAGCAGTGCCAGGTCCCACTAAACCATGTCCTTGAGTGTCACATCTGCAAGTCTTTTAAATACCTTTAGGAATGGTGACTTCACCACCTCCTTGGGCAACCTGTTCCAGGGCTTGACAGCAAGCCTTTTGGTGAAGAAATATTTCCTGTTATCCAACCTAAACCTTTACTGGTGCAACTTGAGGCCACTTCTTCTTGCCCCTGTCACTTGTTACCTGGCAGAAGAGGCCGAACCCCACCTGGCTGCACCCTCCTTTCAGGGAGTTGTAGGGAGCAGTAAGGTCCCCCTGAGCCTCCTTTTCTCCAGGCTAAACATCCCCAGCTCCCTCAGCTGCTCCTCACAGCACTTGTGCTCCAGCCCCTTCCCCAGCTCCGTTGCCCTTCTCTGGACACGCTCCAGCCCCTCAATGTCTTTCTTGCAGTGAGGGGCCCAGAACTGAACACAGGATCTGAGGTGTGGCCTCAGCAGTGCCCAGCACAGGGGGACGGTCACTGCCCTGCTCCTGCTGGCCACACCATGGCTGATCCAGGCCAGGATGCCATCGGCCTTCTCGGCCACACACTGGATCATGCTTAACCACTGCCCCCAGCCTGTAGCACTGCCTGGGGTTGCTGTGACTCAAGTGTAGGACCTGACCTTGGCCTTGTTGAACCTCCTAGAAGTGGCCTCGGCCCATTGATCCAACCTATCCAGATCTAGAAAATAACATGGCACAATATATTTTAATTACCATTTTTATGTGCTGTAGCATTCTGACAGCAAGTAAGGAAGAAGCTGCACTGGGCTTTATGGAAGGGACTGCAGTAATTAATCTTCATTAGGATTGCTGCCATGGCCTTGTGAATTAAAATTTATTACATGGAAAAAGTTTTGGGCACAGCATGTTTGATTAGCAAAATGCCAATATTTATGGGATAAATTATTCCTAACTTTTCTGAACTGTATTTTACTAGCAGATTCATTCATTACTCCTGTACATTTCTTTGGGAAAGAGCTTGTGTGCTTTATTGCAGCCTGGAAACTTGACTCATGGCCTGTAGTTCAGTGGCAAGGGCGGTTTGTTTCCAGAGGAATACTGGTAAACCTATGCTCCAAAGCATTCTCTGATAAATGTTAAGTGAAGCAGAGCCTGTCTGGAGATCTTGCCAGGACCACATTGTTTAAACAACAGCAACTTGACTGTGTGACTACACATTTCAAATGGCTGATTCTCAAGCATTTACAATCTAAACCTCACAGTCTAAACACTTGTTAAGACATTGCTTAAAGCCCAGAAGTGAGTTAAATACTAACAATTAAAGCTTTCTATTTTTCCCTCATATTACCTGAAAACATACTTGTGAGTTTATTTTGTAGTAGTTTAAAATCAGAATTTCTTGGTGTATAGCTATCAGGGTCCTAGTTAGATCTCATTTCCCAGATGCCATTCAGATACACTGGCGTTTGTTTTAGGGACAGGATTCATAAACTGTACTTTAATGTTGTAGTAATAAATATATTTTACCAGATGATAGCATCTTACTTCAGGTGTTACAGCTGTGCAGATAGAGGCCACAGAAATTACTGTGCCTGTTGATAAGTTGGCTGTTAGTAGCTCCTCACCTGTGTAGACACAAAGTAAATCCTTTCATCAGGCAGCCTCAGACTGCATGGATTGTTCAGGCAGCTGAAAAGCTAAATTTCACCAGATGGTAAAAGGAAGGAATTGCAAACCAGATGCGCATGCCACTTTCAAAATGTTATTAGTAGAAGACAAAAAGACACACTAGCCTTGGTTTGGATCTGAACTGGGGATTGCTTTCTGAGTTGTTCTGCTAGAAAATAATTTACCTTAGCATAACTTTGTTTTGGCTATTTGTGAACACTGGCTGGTAGTACGTCAGTTTGTGTGATTGTGAGGAATGAGGGGCCATTTATGTCTATGGGAAACGATAAAAAGGCTCTGCATGGTCACAGGCCTTTAGCTAATGGAGACTGATGAGGAATTCATTTGACACTAAGTGCAGAAGTTATTCTCATATAGCTGCTTTTGCACACTCAGTCCTTTCACATGTGGAGCTGAGAGTTATGCCTGTTACAACTCTTCCAAAGAGCTTTCTGTCCATACAGCTAAGGAAAAGCACCCTGAATGAGCACAGGATATCTCTCAGCAACATGATGCCACACATTTTTCATCTCCCTTTTAAAATTGCCACTCTCACCTTTTCTAAAAGCTAGCACTCTGCACCTTCATAGTAGTACAGCCCCTTTCCACACCGCCCAAACCAGTGCTGGTAAAAATCCATCCTGGAGGAATAGGGGTGGGGGTTGGGCTTGCTGTTCTTCGAAGGTCCCTTTCAACCCAAATCATTCTGTGGACAGTCAGTCTGTCTTCTTCTGCATCTCAAAATTAGGAACATCTTACTTGCACGTTTCACACAAGTCTCTGTTTACCTTCCAAAGCTGTCGTTACCAAATACTGTTTTGCATCTGCTTTTTGTGCATCATGAAAACACGAACATTTAGCTCTCTTTATTGCTTGTTGGTTTTGCTGCTGCTGCTTTCTCTGTTGTACATTCCTCTTTATTTACCTCTCCAGTTCACAGCCCAGCTGGGGTCAAAAATTGGTGTGAAAATACACTTGCCTTTGTGTAGGTGCATCTTCTGTTTACACTGCTAATCAAGCTGCACAATCCCTCAGTAATAGTAAGAAGCAGCTTGACTCAGCAGAATCATCCCACAAAACTTAGGATGAAAATTAATCATAACTGTGTTGATGTACTTTTGTTTGTGGAAAAAATTGAGGAATCTCACAGTTCAGTTGCTTCTGGATGTGTTTTATATTTAAATGTTTTACCTTATAGATATCTAGGCCTAAGGGCCTCTGAAACTCTGGAAGTGATTATGATTTTTGGTGTTTAAAGTCTGCTGTTTCATAGCTTGTAGGTACAAATGCATAGCTTGTGAGGTTTCTGCAGTATTTTAATTGCTAAGATGTTTTTAACTAATGTCCTAGATGAAGCATTAGTCAATTATGAATGCAAACTGGGCTTCAGAGTCTGTTCAAAGACTGGAAATAATTGTCTCTTTTGCTAACAAGCTAAAATGCTTTTACTTAATGAGGCCTTTCTTGAGCTTTTAAAGTGAACCCCTTCAGTCTGTCCTGATCAAAGGGAACACCATGAAGCTCCAGCCCAGACTCACACTGTCCACTTGGAAAAGTGAGAATTCTTTAATGCTTCAGTATATTTTCATACATTGTCAGTATAGCTTCAGGGTTTATGGAATATCTTAACCACTACAGAGAGAAATATGAGAGTCCTTTCCCCAGCAAAGGAATAAAATGTTGGTAGCAAGCTCTGAAAAGCCGCCCCCATGCAAGTGACAGCTCAAAGCCAGCAAAGTTGCTATATCCTGTGAATTATAGGAAGAGTGAGTATTTGGAGCAGTCATCATCTATTCATGAAATCACTGAGTATTTTCAGTTGGAAGGGACCTTCTGGATCATCTAGATCCAACAGTCGCTGCCATGGGCAGGGACACCTTTCCCTAGACCACGTTTCTTTACACTGTTTCTCTTGGGTAGGCAGGGAAGAACAATATAAAGGCAGGGTATTTCATTTGCCTTAATTGTGGAAATGCTGGATGTTTCTTACAGGATTTCCCTCCTTGCTCTGGGCTGTAATGAGTAGGCAGGAGGTGACACCGTCCTTCTGTGAAAGGTGGGATGGACAAGAGAGGGAGGCAGGTCATACTTGTGCAGCTCACCAGCACAAGGCTGTCAGATCTCCTGTAATAATTCCTTCATCTCTGTGGAGGGGCAGCCAGAAAGCACAGTGTTCAAGCTGCATTGTGCTGCTGGTCCCTCTCAGAGAGCATTTGGGAACTTGCTGAAAACTGCTGTGTTAGGGGTTAATGTTTGGGTTAGGCTGGCTTCCAGTGAGTGGTGAAACCAGCATTTCACAGACTCTTAATTAGTCCTATTAATGGAAAAAAATAATGTGGGCAGCTGAAGGTGGGTTGAATTGGGCATTGGGTTCCTTTTCTGTGTTGATTCTAATTACAGTATTCCCCAATTAGAGCTATTTATTGTAACTTCTGTTTCTAACTGTTAAGTGTCTAAACACTTATTTCTGAATGGAATATTTCACAAACATTACAGTTACACTTTACAGTTCTTACTGTATTATAAAAACTATGGACATGAAAAAATTCTTGTTGAAACTTTTTTTGTAAGTTAACTGAATTTTCTGAGTAGAAATTTGAGGAATTTTAATTGAAAATCTGAATTTAACCAACTTTTCTAGAAAAGCTTTAGCTCCATTTTTGAAGTACCATTTCTATTTTTGTTATATTTTAAAAATACAGACATGAAAAGCTGAGAATGCTGTTTTGTTCCACTTAGCTTGTTTGGATGGAATGGTTTGGGGTGTGGGGGTTTGCATTCTACTGGATTTGGGGTATGAATTCTATCCTATGGCATACAACAACCAGCTCTCCATAATCTGGTTCACAGATATATCTTAGAACAGATTCTATTTGGTTGTTTTAAACTTAGATAAGAAGATTTATAGCATTTTTTTCTGCGCTTTGTACAAAAAACGCATGAAGATACATGAAAGCTATGTCTTTCCTCCCATTGTTGTCACATGGCCGTGTAGGAGAAGCCAGGGTGATAAAACAGATTGGCAGCTATTTCATCCAGATTGAAGGCTGAAAAAGGCAGTTCATTCAAGTCTTAAAAAAAACAGCAGAAGAAATAAGAATTCACCAGGGAAAATGACTAGGTTTGGGCTTTTCCTCTCATGGCAAAGAGGTCTTTAGTAGCTTCCAAGGGGAAAGATTGATCGAATGAGATAGTCCCAGATGAAAACTGTATTAAGTGTAGGATTTGCCAATGAAAGGACAGTTCTTATATTTTTATTTTTAGTGCATATTTATTGTAGGCAAGATCTTGAATGCATGTCAGGGTCCACTGACACATTGCTAAATCAATTTTGTCAAGTTGTCTGTTGCTGTATTAGGCAGCAAATATTAGATAGGACTTATAGCAATATCCTGATACACTGTAATCAATTAAGACAGCAGAACATCCACCACCACCTCGATCTGAGAGCAGCTCTAATTTAGACATTCAGAGTTCATCAGCTCCCATTGCTTCACCCTTCTGAATTGTAATTTTGTTTGCTCTTATCTTGACACAAATTTGCCTTGTTGAAAAGGAATTGTTAGATTACATGATGATATTGATTACCACAGTTGTTAAAAAGACTAATTGATTTTTTTCTGCAGTGAATTTGAGGAGGAGACTGGAAGAAAGAAGAGAAGCTATAGCAACAGTGCCACAGCAGAAGAAATGCCACTGAAAAGAAAGAAGGTGCAATTCAGCCAAGAGGAAGACTCCTATTTGCCATTAGATACTGGGCTTTCTCTGGCAGAGGATGAGGAGCTTGTACTGCATCTGCTCAACAGTCGCAACTAATTATTTTCTGCAGGTTTTCTTCTCTGGGACATTTCCACAATTTTGTGAGTGGTTTACACAAAATGAATTTGGCATCTGGGCAGCTGGGTACCAGTGAATGTAGATAAATGAGTTCCACGTGCAATGGGATTGCCTTAGATTGGCTCATAGGTTATAGACAATATTTGGGTTGATGTATAAGGCTTTCTAAATGAACTTTTCAACCTGAATCCCCAGGTGTCATTTTGCAGTAGCATGTTCATAATTTTAAATCTCCAGGTTTTGAAACAATTACCTTCTTTTATTTTCCTCTTACTTAAATGAAAACAGGATGTTCGTTTCTTGACTCTGCCAGCTTTGTTATTTTGGAAGATACATGTGTACTAAAATTTTTAAGGAAGAAATACTGTTGGCAGCTCAGATCATATTAATTAAAAATAAAGTATGTACTTTCTTCTGTGTATAAGGCACATCTTTTAAGAATATTTTAATAAAAAATTTCTACAGCCTTCTGTAAACTTAATGGTGTTTTTCAGCTTTGTTATGAAAGCATATATTTATCCTTCAGGTATCATTTCTGTTATGATTCTGTTACTGATGTTAGGCAATTCAGAAAACAACTTTTAGAAGCTAAAACTGAGTCTTGTATCCCATATGAATGAGAACACATTGTCTCATAGCTGTTATCTGTTTGGTCTTTCCATATGAACATACTAAATACTCCCTTTTTGTCAGTGTCACTTTTTGTCACAGGAATCTATCACCTATTCAGTACAACCACTTCCTCCTCTCCCTATACTCTATGCTATCTTTTTAGCTCAGTTATCCCAAACTGAAAATGCGCTGCAAATTCTTGCCTCCAAATGTTTCTTCCACTGTTCTGCCAGCAGGCAGGGTATCATAAAAACAATATTATAGGCAGAGCACATCTGCCATCTGCTCCTTCCTGACAATGTGGAATGAGAAGAAATGACTGAGTTTCACAAACAGCTAAACATGAAAGATGGGACCTGCTTGGCAGCTGATGCACAGTGTTTGTTTAGTCTACAGTGCCACAGCGGGCCTGGAAAATGTTGTGATCTGGGACCAGCATCACTGATGAATCTGTTAATGAAGAAGGATCTGCTGTGGTGCTGCTGTGACTGGTGCACGTGTCCCGTGTGCCACTGTGGGAATGGCTACAGTGAATGTAATGAGCAGCCTCAGCAAATATCTCTGTGCTGGGATAGCAGAGCTCCTGCTCCTGTAGCTGTGGAGGGAGGCAGAAAACTGCAGTGCAGAAAGCTCCACCAGCAGAAAGCTGCTCAAAGATGATTTATATAGATGACAATACATACAGTGGTGTGTACTTCTTAGAGATATTCACAGATCCATAGCGTTCCTGGTGGTGGTCAGTTGTCTTGTATATCACCTGATGTCTCTCAAATCAGAGCTTTCCTCTAAGAAGCATAAACAGTTGTTGAGGCAAGCAAGTAAAAAACCAAAAGACTTATTGTTTCTGACTAGAATATTCTTATTTGTATGCTGAAGTGGGAGAGAAATATTCTTACCTACTGAAGAGTCTGACTAAAAATTAAATTACACGTGTCAGAAGGATTGTGGTGTAGTTCTTGCCTTGTGATGACTTTTTAATTGTCTGCATAAAAATAATTTTTCAAGTGCTTTTACTTTTGTGTTTTTCAATAATGAAGTTTCTAATGTATTTGTGTTGTTTGATATAGAGCCAGTGTTTCTTGAATCCTTATGAAGTTTGTCCACCTACTTCAGATATGTCCGTCCTTGAGGGTATGGTGTGTATATAAAGAATGAAGCCATGTGAAAAAGAAGAGAGAAGGGGCTTAGGGGGCAGATGCTTCCATGCCACAAGTGTATGTAAGAACAGGTAACTGCTGCATATGCTAGAAGTAGTAAGACAAAAAATCCAGCATTTTTGGGAATGTAGCTGTGATTCTGGGTTATCATTCCTGCCAGCTGTAGATCTGCTTTTAGCAGTGTTTTTCTGGTCTAAGAAAAGAAGCACAAATAGAAAAAACAAATACCCGTTCCAGGACTGACTTGACTGAAGGGTGTTTTCCAGGGAGCTTGTTTCAATTCACACCCAGGAACCTCTCAGTCTGATGCCAAAAGACTTGGCATGTGTGTCCAGGGCTAATGGGCAGGTGAGCAGGGCCAGCTGGGCATGCCACCCATCATCTATCTCCTTTTCTCCTAGTCCCAGGTGTGTCACTGTGGCATCAGAATAGATCCCAAGCTTTTGCAAGGTTGTACTTCATAAGCGTTATAGTCCAAACTTTACACAGGAGAAATGGAAGTGGGTAAATCATAGCCAAAGACTTCCTTGATAACTTTATGTAGTTGATCTACAACTCCTAAATCAGTTGTGATTTACCAAGAGCAGCCTCCCACTTGGCTGCTGAACTGCCTTCTGTGCAGAATCGTAACCTTCAGGTGTTGCACTGTCTGCTGGGATGGATTACAGGCTTCTTCACCCCTGTACGTTGCAGCCTATGGAAAATCCAGTTTGGAGACTCCTTCAGGAGGGATGGAAAAGTCTGAGTAAGGTGCTGAGTATTTTCCAAAGCCATTGGCCAAGAGACGTTCTTAAAATGCCAAGCAGGAAGTCTTGCTTTAAATAATGCATTTTCAGATCAGTTTCCATTTGTATATTATATTAATAGTGGTTGATTTCCTTCTGCTGCTAGAGTGGTTCTAGTGTGTTGATTTATAACTGGGTATAGCATTAAGATCTATTATATGTAGCTAATTCTCAAGGTATACATTAGGCATTTATGTAATTGCATAGTTTAGTGGGCTTTTATTCAGAATCAATTTTTCTCTTTGTTGTGTACAAAACAACGAAGACGTTTGTTTGTCGGATAATTTATTACAATTTTTTTGAAGCCTCTTTGGATGAAAACTAGAAGTCAGGTAATCATTGAAGAGTGGGTTTTTTAGATCAGTTGAATAGACTGATAGCACACTAGATGTGCTAGCTAAAGATACCCAGTTTGCAGTATTTTCATGAGGCACATAAAATGTGTCATAGCAGAGGTAGTGTTAACTTCAGCATTATAGAAGTTTCTGTTAAGTGTTCACTTTGTAAAGATCTTATTGACACTGCACATTAAACTGTATGACAAGTATAAGAAATTTAGGCTCTAAAATAAGGGATTGGAAATTAATATTAAACATTTTAAATGGGTATTTTTCCTTAAATATTCTATGAATAGAAATAAAAAAAAATTCCTCCTGCAACTGACTGAGTTCAGCTGGAGCATTGATTGGTGTGTCCTGCCGTCTGGCCGTACTCATAAAGAGAGAGAAATGCCTGAAGCAAAACATTAAAAAACAGAGAACTGTGGTAGAGAACATTCCATTCAGACTATAAAACATAGTACAAGATCTGAAGATACTGAAGTGACCCTGTGAGTTCCTGTAATACTGGATATATATGACTAAACTGATACTAAATACAAGAAGAAAATGTCTCTTAGTAAAGGCTGCTAATGGGCATGTTTCTTGATCATGCTGCTCTCTAGTTTGACCTGATTGATGCTTATATCCCGTGAGAGATGGAGTATGCCTTGCAGCAGGGATGCTGAGCTGTGGTAGGCTGCAGCTGCTGCAGAAATGGCCTCTGTGGCTCAGGGTGTTACTGCTTTTATGCTGCAGGTCGCTGCCCCAGCTGTAACCTTCCTGTGGCAAATAACCTGTGGTTTAAAATAAGCTGGTTGGCTCTGTCCTGGAAGAGATGACTCCTTATGCTGCCCATTTTGGGAACTGGGCAGAAGGCTGGTGACAGGCAGCTGAAGGACAGTAACACTTGTGCAGCAGCCACTTCTGTTGTTAATTTGATACAACCCTGTGCAGAGTGGAGCCAAACCTTGCACCCACCGTGCTTCAAGCTACAAGATCCAGAGCACAGTGATGGTAACTCCAAGAGACGTACAATTTGCAATAAACAGTTTTAGTGAGAAAAGACTATTACCTTCACCTTTGGACCACATTTCACTAGATTTGTTTGTTATATTGCTCTCTTCTCTGGTGTTTGTAGCTCCTCTGAATTTAGTCTTATTCTTCCAAATTGATGGTTTATTCTCAGAAGGATCTGCAAATTCTATCTTTAAAGGTGGAACTAGATGCCAGAAAAATGCATTGCCATCATCTTTGTAAGTCATAAAAATGGCTATCAAGGCATTAGTTTATACCATGTGGACATTTTATAATAAAGTAGTGCACACTTTTATAATGAAATGCTCCCCCAACTTCAAAGGCAAATCAGTCAAAACCATCAAGGAATTAGAAAGCTTAATACAGAAGAACATTGTTTTCAGGTCTGTTAGGAGGTATATGCTATGATTAAATCAGTAGAGAGAAGTTGATCTGTTCCAAGAATGCCTTGTTCATTGCCTATTTTTGTCCATGTCTGGCCAGAAGCCATTTTTCACAAAGAAAACCATTCATCTGATTCAGTCATGTAAAAATGATTGCTTAAATTACACTGGGCTATCAGCTAGCAGCTTTACCCAGGAGTGAAATCTCTTGGGTCAATGCTATCTGTAAGTTTTGCACATTGTCTGAGATGTGCTTTGTCTATAAAATGTGGATAAGTTTAATTAAACTAAATTAGTTTTGTTGAGCAGTTTCTGAAATCCTTTTGAGCTGAGAAGTAGCTGTGCTGAGATTTCAGCTGCATTAAGAGGAAACTGATGAGCATTGTTCTCCTAATCACGTATGGGGTCCTGGAGGAAGATAATATTCCTGGCTATGGCCTCTGTGGGACTACAGGAGTCCTCTCTGTCATGCACAGCTTGTCCCTCTGATGCTAAACCTAAGCTTCTACAAAAAATGCAATGTGTAACTACAGGCTGTAAATTGAACTTGCTGTTAAGCATGTTGATGTGCTTGAGCCTATCACACTTAAGGTGAAATGGAATGTAGCTCAATGGAATATAGCTGTTTTGCAAGTCCATCATATATACATTGTGCTGCACTTCCTAAGGAAGTGAAACAGTTCCTCTGGTCTGGATGGTTAATGGCCATAATCATGTGATCCTTCCCACAAAATGCATTTGATTGTACTGAAATGCAACTTGTTTTTCTCCCATGAGCTCAGTGAAAGCTAATGAATATGGCTTAGGAACTAATTTGAGCTTGCTAGTCATCACAAATGTCTTAACAAATCATACTTCAGCAGGTTACAGGCTTTTTATGCCATTACCCTGAGTACAGTTCTTATCTGTTTGAAGAGGTTACGAGTACTTTGTGGAATTTGGTTTTGAGAGGACTTTTCCACTTCTTAAAGTAGATACTAATGTGAATTCTTTCCCCTAGTAATGAAGAGAGTCTACTCCAGTACGCTCTCAGTTGCACTCAGAAACTTGTCAGTATGCTGCAAACTGTGCCCTGGCTTGCCAAAAAAGCTCCTCATAGGTGGGAAGAGGCTGCGACAAGGACTCTTGCAGTGGAGACACTTGTTGCTGCCAGAAAGCAGATAATCATCCAGTTGGGAGATGTGATTCCCCATGTGAATGTTACCCTGTGCCCATTTCCCAAACATTTAGGGGCTTTTTCTTGAAGCAAACACCCAGAGTGTCTGTGCAAACCTAACCTGATTGATTTGACTGAAATGCTCCTTAGTGCCTGCAGATAAAGCAGAGAAATGCTTGGAATTAAGTAAATGATTTGGTGTCATCCCACTCAGTATCACACACTCACATGATGGCAGGTCAGCTTGCAGATGGACCCTGTTTCCAAAGGGAAACCAGATGTCCTGCTCCCAAGTGCGAGGTCATGGTGAATGGCACAGTTTCTGCATGGATGCTGCTAAGCTTGTCCTCAGTAGTCCTGACCTGTGGGGATGGTTGGTTGGTGAAGACCTGGGACATGGCTGAGAATCAGAATACTGAATTAGCAGTGAGGTTACAGTGAGCAGCAATTATCCTGTTTAACACTCTCTGGAATGCACAAGGCAGTGCACACGAGCCCTTTTTGTCCTTTGAGTGATAAAGAATGATACTTCTCTTTATCTGACTATTTTTGGACTTTTCCTTTGTAAATCTCTCCATCCTCCGTCAGGAAAATAAGAACATTCGGAAGAACACTGTTGGGAGCTACCAAGCTTGGCTTTGGCATTCTCCTGCTAAAACTTTTCCTCGCCCATCACAGGGGGAAGCATCCCAGGCAGAAGCACAGTGCTCTGGCTGATGTCCCTTGGCAAACCTGTGTGCTGCAGCGTAAGGCAGTGATGAAGTGACATGAAGATGTCAGCTGTCAGGGGCTGGCCCAGGAGCTTTTTTTTTAAGCCACTCACTGACAGCTTTTTTTTTTTTAACTCTATAAATTTGTTTTCCTATTGCAATGTTTGGCAGAGAGGCAGTGAAGTGGATTGCAAGGGACTGGCGTGCAGGGGAAACTTGGTGTGCAGGGGAAAGTTCCACTGCTGCCTTCCCTCAGGCTAAGCTTGTGTCCAGCATCTGCTCAGTGGCTGTGGCTGCTGGGAGAGATGATCCTTGACCCACACAGCTGTTCAAAGAGTCCCCTTTAATAAGATGAGTTATCCAGCACAAGGAATAAAGTGCACTGGGTAGGATTAACAGCTTATACTTCTTAAATATATGTAAGAACACGCTAATCCAGTTCCTTGTCTAATGACTAATTAAGCCCATTTACTCTTTCTGTTGTTTCTTGTAGATGCTGATACATTTTTTTGCTGATTTGCTTCTTCAGCACCCAATTTCAGCATAAACAATGCCAATCTGTTAGTGATGCAGAATTCCCTTGCCTAAAAGAACAGCTCTCCTCCATAAACTTGCTAAATAGAATCAAGGGAGGGTAAAATTCTGCATTCAGCTCTCTTTTTTCCCTGCCAAGCATCTGAGGGTGTAGTTTCTATCCTCTGTTTGACATGGAAGCAAAGGAGTGCAGGAGTGACGAAATACAGTCATTTAGTCTTTTCCAAAATTCAGTCAAGTCCTCTCTGGTTTTTTGATGAGTGTGATTGGCCAGCTATGCCATTTTATCAAGACTGTACTTACTATAAGCTCTTCCATTGCATTAGCTATTCAGAATTATTTTGAATTTTCAAAATACAACTCCCTCTGTGGTAATATAGGATTTTATACATTTAACAACAATTCCACTCATTTTCTGTTGGATAATATTCAGTATCTCACCTAAATAGTCTCCTCTGTATTGTAAATATTCATCATTTTCCCCATCTATTCCTGTCTGCCTGCACAGACACTGAAATTTTCTTTCTGTCAGTCAAGTCATAAAGCATTAAGAGGGGCAGTTTTTCTCCACTAAGTGAAAATATGAGCTTGTCTATTTAGCTCTGCAGAGATGTTAGCATTCATTCTGTGTGCAGTTAATGTATGTGGCTGCAGCAGCCACAGATTCTGCAGGAACAAGCAGCACCACAAAATCCCATGCTGAGTGTTTTGTTAGGGAAATGCCAAGCTCAGTGTTTGATCCCCTATGTTAAGTAATCTAAAATACTCCTTCCCCTCTTCACAGCCCCCTACCTCCCCATTTTCTAATCTGCTCTGTGGTATTGAGCATTACTGTGCATTTGACAGGAAATATCTGCTCAGTTTCAGCCCAAAAAATGGCCTATGGTCCTCCCTGGTGAGGGGCTGGTGGCTGTCTGTCCGCCCTCCCCAGCATGCTTGCCACTGCCCTGACTCCTTTCAGCTGTCTGGATTTGTTCCCTGAGCAACTGCTGTGTCCCTGTGCAAGTGTAAATCAAAGCCAGGCAGAGGGGTCCCTCTGAGGATGACTGGAGCTGTGCAGGGCAGAGGATGATGCTGCAAACCTCTGCAGTGCTCCTGTATATGTGGGCCTGTGCGAGGATGACCTTTTCTAAAATGTGGGGTTGCTGCCTCCCACATCAGGGTCGTGAATTCTCCTTTCACCAGAGACAGATCTTCCCCCACCTTAGTCCTTGCATGCTTCAGTGACAGGATCAGTCTCCAGGCAACCCATGGTCTGTCTGCAAAGGGTTAATTTGCCATCTGTGGAGAGTGGCTTTGGTTATCTGTGTGTTCAGTTTATAACTACATAAAACTTTGCAGGCTCATCATGGTTCATGTGTGCTTGAAGTCAGAAACGTGTCACCTCTTCACTGCCAGCTCTCAGTGTTGGCCATCATATGTCATCTGAACACTGTAAGATTCAGTGAAGCAGCAGCTAATGAGCAGAGGAACAGATGTGCTCCCTAACAGGCAATGTCCCCTCCAGCAGGACCACTGTCCTTGGGTGATCTCTGGTCCACTCTGAGAACTGAAGAGAATATCCTGGTTTTATTTTGCAACTCCTCAGTGTATCCCTGGTGCTCTTGGACAAGTGGTGCCCTACATGGATTCTGAGACTCCTGGACAAGCCTCAAGAAAACGATCTGCATTCTTACAAGGCTGATGTTATGCACAGTGTAAGAGAGATTACAGAGAATGGAAATGAGCAGCGACTCACTTGGAGAAAGAAGAGAAAGTTTTCACTTTATGAAATATGTTTGAGTTGCCACATCATTAAGAAAACCATTATCATGATCAGATTAATGGATTATTGCGCTATGAAGAGCAACTTTAGTATGAACACTAATGAAAATCTGTCTGTCATGACTCATTTCAATTAAAAATAGATGTTTCAGCTGCTATTTGCCCATCTGGGATTCAGCTGCGGCTAATGAAAGTGCAGTCTCTGCTGAGGGTTTTAAGGATCGTATGAGCAGGGCTGTTGTCCCCCAGTGAATGCTGAGGTAGCGACAGAGCTGGGAAGAGAACACTGCACTTCTTTGTGCAGTCGTCTTTTAGGTGCACATCCTGCAGGTGCCTCTGGCTTTTGTTCCAAAAGAAGACATCAGGTTTGTTGCTTTGGGAGAGTCTGCTGGTAATTCCCTCCTGGGCACATTGGTGCCTGGAGAAGTGCTGGCATCAGCCTACTACCCTTGTTTGAAACTGCAGGATGAAGGAGGAACTCCCTGCGTATTTAAATAGTGCTTTAACTACTGCTTGAAGCATCTGAAAGGGACTGGGTTGCCTCTGAAATGTTCGGTACTTTCTGAGCCTCAAGGTCGGTGATAAAATTCCTGCTGATTTGTTAAGAGCAGAGGTGGCCTCAGGGCTGATGTTGCTGGAAAAAAAGAGCCTCACTTTTGACCCCAACTCCATAGAACCTGAGCTCAGATGTGAAAAACCCGTGGAATCCTCATTCTGCTGCTGGTCTTAATTTTTATCTATTAAACACAAGAGAGGTTCTGCCAAACAGAAGACATGAATCCAGTCAGGCTGTTTCTGGGCTCATTTTCCACCTAGATGAAAGCTGCAGGGCAGGTGGCACTGGTGGCCTTGTCCCCAGAGGGGTATTTTCAACCTCTGAGGAACAGGCTGCAAATAAGGGGATTTGAAAAGGTTGACAAGGGAATAAACCCTGTTTTCCCGGGCTAAGAGACTATTGTGTTATTTCTTCTCCGTCTGGAGGTGTAGCTGCTGTCTACCATCATCACCCCAAATGGAGCTGTGTCACTTTAGACCAGACATGTTTTTTTCTGCTCAATCTATTAATGTGAAACGAGGAAAAACCTGGAGTCTTCCATGCAGGACATGAAGGGACTGAAATCAAAACAGATTGGCAGGAAAACAGATGACCAGGGAGCAAAGGAGAGATGGGGAAAGGGATGCCCTGTGGTGGATGCTGGGATTTGCACACACTAAAGCCCTCTGATTCCTTGTGATCCGTGATGTTACTGCCCTGCCTGTGCACTTGCTGCTGTTTCTCAGCATGTATTCAAACACTTCACACTAATGATCCTTCATTGCTAGCAGTAATGCAAATGTGTTCTTACCAGAAATATGAGAAATCTGCTGTTGTCTCAGCTTTTCTTTTGGTTTGACAAGTACTTCATAGCAGGTGATAACAGGCCCTGACACAGCCAACTCGCTGCTGTAGTGTTTTGAGACAGTTTAGCTGAGCTGACTCGTGATCTGTTTTTGGGGCTGATGAGAGATTTTTCCAGGATTTTCCTTTAGTGGTAGAAACATTTCTGTGAGATATTTTTATGGAGCAACAACCTCTTGGCTGATCCCTAATGTGTGTCCTGGATGGTGTCACTCTGAGAGCCAGGCTCTTCTGTGCTGCAGCTCACACCTGCTGTAACAGGAACAGACATCCAGAACAGACCCAGGTGAGCCTCAAAATGAAGTGCAAATGCTAAAACCTGGCTTCAAGGAGTTTCAGATGCTGCTCAGATGGCCATGAAATACATGGAATTCTAAAGAAGTGAACTTTACTAGCTGCTCTCTTATCAGAAATATGGGGTTTTTTTCTGGAGGGAAATGGGGCAGATGCAAAGGGATTGTGGGCAGATGCAAACTTTTGTAATTTTCTTTTTTTCCCCTGGTATTACATACAGATCTCTTTGGCACCAAAGTAGCACTGGAAGACAAGCTTCTCCAAAAAATAGACAGCTTTACCATGTATTGCATAGACTGAAGCTCAAGACAGCAATTATCTACATTAATGCCTTTGCTGCTGCTCAGACAAGTGTAATTTTTCTTCAATAATAAGTACCAGAAAGAAAAATATTACTTGAATGTATACAACTGATGTTGTTCAGTTTTGGGACTTCTTCAGGAGTGATAATATTTATTTGATAGCTGGTCCCATTAAAATTGCCATATTGATTCATTTGCCATGAAAATAAATTGGCGGATATTTCATATAATACAGTTGTATTGATCTTCTAGAAGCTGGTGAGACAGAGGCTTTCATCACTGGACAGCACATTATACTTTAATTGATATATTCTGAAAGCTAATTAGAGGCCAGCTGGATTCCTTGGGGGAATAATATTTATTTTTGATGTTGACAAAGTGCTCCAAAGCACAAGTCATATGGTGTGATTTAACAGTGATTAAAACTTGGCTACAGACATAGACAACTTGAGGAAACTGCCAAGAAGCCGAGACCAGAAAGAGTGAAGACCTAGATGTGTGTAATCACTTTGTGCTCTGTCACATACATACACCTCTCTGTCTATCTATCAGCCAGTGAAGTATCTGGAGAGAGGTTGCAGCACTCTAATTATTCAATGTCAATCACCCTCTAAGCAGCACAGACACGTGTGTGTGCATGTGCCATGTGCAGGCTTGTCTGGAAACTCTCTGCAGAAGGGGTTATTAAAGTCACACAAGTAAGTACAAGTGAATCAGGAAACAAAGTCTTCCACTCATGGTACCTTACAGTGCAGCTTCTCTGATATGATCATGTTTCTCACCTTATAATATAAAACATCTATTTTTTTCCCATAAATCATACACGTAATCTCCTCTGTGCAAAAATATGTTTTGCACTGCTCACAGAGGAGGGAAAGAGGGAATGACATGAGGAACCTGTTGCCATGAAAACTCACCAGTGAACACACAGAGCACCTGGGATGATTAACTCAGGTGTAGACATCTGCATCTTATCAGACGGATCCAAACACTAATTTTGTGCTGTGTGATCTTTCATATATCAGCCTCTTAATTTGCTATATGAAGAATTATCTTTCCAAATTTCCTCCAGTGCTTTGGATGACTCTGGCAAAGAATTCCCTGTATTTTCAGTTTATTATGTTGGAGCTTTATTTCTCTAGAGGGGAGGTGGTTTTGGTAACAAGGTTAAAGGGTTTCATTGAAAATTGCAGGTGAGTTTTACCCACAGCAAGTCCATTCTTCTGCAAAGAGCAAAGTCAAGCAGCCCTGCCTTATCCTTGTGTGCTTCTGCAAGGTCTGCTCTCAGCCTCTCATCCAGAGACCAAGCCATTTTCTTTTTATTACTATTGAAGGCTGTGACTGTTTTTCAATTTTCTTTCATTTGTGGCAGGTATGAGCTCTATCTGTTTTTCTGTAATTGATTCCTGTTCTCATTTCTCTCCACCTGCCTTTCGGACGAGCTTTGTGCTCTGCAGAGCTCTGTCAATGTCTGCAGTCGCTGGAGCTCTGCCTGTGCAGCAGCTGCCTCTGCCCAGCTGCCAGCGCCTGCCCGCAGCATCCTGGCCGCTGCCCGTGCCTCCCCTGCTCCCTGGGACACACTGGAGCTGTGAGCCACGCCAGCCTTGCTGGCATTCCTTCATTCCATGTTGTGCCGCCGTGCCTTGCTCCTGTGCTGTGGGCAAAGAGCGCTTGGGGCAGACTGGGGTGCCTGCAAGTGTCTCTGACACAGGAGGAGTGTCTCAGTTTCCAGTCAGCTTACCTGCAGCAGGGAATTCCAGGCTCCCGGGTGATCTTCTGCATCTCTTACTGCTCCAATAAGGTCACACCCTGGTGCTCAGCAGGCACCAAAGGAAGAGCTTGGCTCCTGCAATCTTGGTTACCTTCCTAGCAGCTGAGCTTATCTTCATTTCAGGGTTGCTTCTGTTGTAGCCCTCTTGATTTTGATAAATTCTAGTTTTGCCTCCAGGAACTACTGTTGGAGAGGGAACCTGAAAGAGCAGAATTGTCTTGCACAGGACATCACTGACCACTGGCATCAGTCCCATACTCTGACAGGTAGCTGCAGCATCCTCAGATATTGCTCCTTAGTTGCTGCTAATACTTAACCTCTTCTCCCTCTCACATGTAATCTCATCATCCTGGCAATTGAGCAGCTGCAAGAGGAGAGAGAATCTCCTCAATATTTACAGAAAGATTTTCTGCTTCTGCCCAACAGCAAAAAGCCATTAAGAAAAGATTTTTGTTCTGTTACTCTGGGCAAGGAATTTGTTTGTGAAACTAAATTTATGTTTTTTCCTGAAAATGCTCTCTTTTGGTTAATCTTCATGAAGCCAATATTATCATTCCTTTCCCAGTGGCTCCCATGTTACCATGAGCAAAGACTTACAGCAATCCAGCTTTGACAAGTTCCTGGTGTGAGTAACCTGTGGGTTTTCTTCCTTTTCAGCCTGGAGATGAAAGGCTTTTCAGCTTCTCAGCCTCAGCATGGGGACGACAGCTGTCCATGCCTTTCCGAAGTCCTCTGAGACCTGGGGCTCCTCTTATGCCTGTAGTTCCTGAGCTGGAATATGTTACCAGTGGCACGCCCAAATGGCTCCATCCTTCTTGGCTGATGGGACTCACAGGAAGCTTCTGCCAGAGGAGAGCCTGGAGGTGAGCAGGGGCCCCCAGCCAGTCCTGGTGAGGTGCCCTTGGCTGCTGTGAGGCTCTGTCCCTGCAATGGGGGCAGGTGTGACTAAATCATGCCTCCATCTCCCTTGCTGGAAATGTCTTGAGGGATTTCTGTCACTCCAGAGCTGCTAGGCATCAACTAGTGATGTACCCTGGCACTCCCTGAAGGGTGAAGCTTCTTGGACCAGGGGCCTATGGCTCGGAATGAGGCATGGATACGCTGAGCCTGCTTAAGGCACTCATGTTTGTGAAAGCCACCTGCAGTGGACAGTGGGGCAGGCAGGCCATGCTGTAATAAATCCTGGGACAGGTCTGCTGGTGTGACTGAAAGCCTGAGAGGATGCTTGCCAGGGAGCAGCTTTGGGCTCACCAGGCTGGCTTCTTGCACTGGGTAATGCGATCCCATGAAGATGAAATGTCTGCTAGAAACCCCAGGGAAGAGCCAGACTTAAATTTTTCACCTCACAACAGGTAAAACACATTGGACAGCAACTATGCTTGGTAAAGCTGTAATATGCAAGCTTTCTTTCTGTGCATGTGGATGGAGCTTCCATGTGCTGCTCTCCACTTTGCCTGGGCTGTGGTTTAAGGGCAAATGTGCTATGATATGTATGGCATAGAAAACCTGAGCTTTGCTGGACCATGAGAGCCTTCAAGTACCTGCAGGTCATTGTTTCTGGTGAGAGGTAGGAGCTAAAAACCTTTCTGGATCTGGGCCTGCTCCTTAGCCAGGAAGGATGTATTTCTCCTATCTGATAAAGGCCTGGTATATGATTAAAGTCATAGGATATCACCTTTGATAATTCCAGTTCCTAGCTGTATTAAAAACGTGGGAATGATGGACCAAATCACAAGCTCCTTCAGTTTAGTCTCTGCAGTGCTGTGAGTTGGAGGGAGCTGGAAGGGTCTGACAAAGCACTTGCAGGTACAAATTCAATGGGGAATGACTTTTTTTCCCTTTGAAATGGCATGTGCAGCTAGTACCTATTTTCTGTTACAAGAGGGAGGGAAGTATGTGTCCTAGGTTACAATGTAAGATGTGCCCAAAGTATACATTTTATCCCCATCTTCATGAGCTGTTGAAACCAGGTGGGGCAGTGTTTTCCTTATCTTCTGTTAACGAGCCTAACAATGCCTTGCCACATGACTCATAGATAACTTCCTCCTGGAGTTATCTCTGTTTAATGGGCCATCAAGGACCCACTGCATGACTCATAGAATGAGATCAGCCCACTGTGAGATGCTCTGCCCAGGGGGAGGAGCCAAGAATTCCCACCTGGATATAATCCAGGGTTTGGGACAGCACAGGCAGCTTTTATCCACTGGACTCCCAGAGGAGACTAGAGCTACCAGACCTTTCTACAGGAATCACTGCTTTGACAAGACCATTTCATCTGGACTGCTACTACCACCCTAACTAACAGGGTGTCAGGTTGTATTCTGACTGTGTCAGTGGTTTTTTGTACTGTTGCATTTATTTTATTTTACTTTCTTTTATTTCTTTTCATTTCCTCTTATTAAATTGTGTTTCTGACTTGAAGTCTCTCACTGGTTTTGCTTTCAAATCAGCACAGTATGTTTACTCATTTCTTTCTCTCCTCCTTGACGTTTTCCAGGAGAAATGGTGCTGGGGCAGGTTGGTAGGTAGGACTGCCAGCACATGTAGGAGTTCTGTGATGCAGAACTCAGTTGTTTCGATGCAACATCACAGTTGTTTTGTTTTCTCCCTCCCATTGGTTATTTTCCAACATGTGTACGAGAGTTTGAAAGCAGCATTTTTGGAGACTTACTGCCATGAAAGGACCCAGAGTCAGCAACCATGATGTCAGTATTCATTATCAGTTCCAGTGCTCTTTAAATAACAGACACTATGGCTACTTTGGCATATCCTCAATTAAAAGCAGTGGATTAATTAGGACATTTGAAACCCCATAATATCTTGGATATGTCTGGGGTTTTTCAGAGAAACAGAACAGTTAAGGCAATTCAATTCTAATTTGGCTTTAAAAATACTTTGCATATTTTTATGTTCTGTTTGAATAAGATCAATAAATATGCATTTCCATGAAAATCCATTTTCTTACCCAGGGTATAAATGTCCAGTATGAAATCCCAGAGTGAGCAATATGGTTTCCCTTGAACAGAGTGTCTCAGTTTAAGTGTTGTATAACTCATACTCTGCTCCTGGTGTGGTGGCATAGAAACGATTCCTTGTATATAGCTTTATATAACTGCTGTATATAACCTGCTATAGCTAAACTGCAGCAATTTAAAAGCAATGACAATTTATTCCCAAGTGTGGTCCCTGATCAAAGTTGGAGTCCCCATTTTAGGTGTTAAATATTTATTCAAAGTGCAGATCACACATTTCTGGTACTGTGCAGGGAATTTATGATAAAGCACCATTTCAGGCTGAACACCAAAATGTCTTCTACTCCAGCATTTTCTTTTTTTAAGAGCAAAGTAATTGAACATAAAATAGAATTATCCAGTTCTTTTGCCAGTAAATTTTTAGCTAGCTCTCATTTCTACAACATTAATGTGCAGGCCCAGAAGCTGTGGGATGCTGGGTGTGTGCCTCCTCATCTCGCTGGGTCTCCTGTGCCTCTTCTGTGGGTTTGTGTTGTTGGTTGACAGTGCTGACAATGCTGTGGGTCTGGTCACTGCTCGTGGTCATGACAGTGCTGTGCACCAGCTCTGACCAGCCAAGGACAAATGCTCCTTTGTGGGCCAGACAGAAACTGGACAAGAGGTGACCAGTACAGGGGGCTGCAAACACGATGGACAAGGTGAGCACACACCTTCTGTACGCAGTGAAGAAATAAGGAGGGTGAAGAGTGAGAGGCAGGCACCATCAATGGGAAACTTCAGCCAAACTGAGGGAGGAATCTGAAGGTGTTTCACTCTCCATTTGGTACAGGTAGAGCCTGGACAAGCAAGTGACTAAATTTAGATATCTGAAGTTAGCTGAGGTAAATCAGTCTGAGTACAAGGACACACAGGACAGCTCTGCAAAGGTGGAAACAATAAAGCAGGACTTGTAGCATTCCATCATTTGTAGCTCAGCATTCGCCTGGAGGAAGATTGCCCTTTACTGATTGACCCATGGTACTTTCCATGGTGCTGACCCAGTGTTCTGGCACAGGTGAAGTTTTGCCTTTTGGAAAAACTGGGACTAGTGTCTACTGCTGCAGGTAACGTGTCCAAAAAAATTATTGGGTTTGGCAGATGGAATCCATTCTCATAGTCCATAATTTTTTTTCTTCTATGAGCCTTATTGTTTCTAATTTCAGTAATACTGATATGCATTATTTGCTTCATGTACTGTGCAGTGTGTCTTCCCTGAAAAAACTCTTTGATTTACCTTTTTGTTCTTACACCCATGACATTGAGTCAGGGAAAGAAAAGTACCTGATTTTGGGGTCAATAAATGACCAGTTAGCTGGGTGTTGACAAATTAAAGTACTGATAACTCTTGTTCCATATGCTTGTGAACAAATCACAGAATAATTTATAAGGGGCTTCTGGAGATCATCCAGTCCTATCCCCTTCTTGAAGTGGTTCCAGTTAGGTTAGGTTGCTCAGCCCAGTTGAGTTTCAGACATCTCCAGGGATGGAGATTGCCCAGCCTCACTGTTCAAGAAATGGCAGCAGGCAAAAGCATACACAAAGAGAGGTGAAAAACACCTCTCAATGATGGGACAGTTCAGTGGGCAGTGACCTCAGCTCTCCAGGGTATCAGTCACCATAAATATTTTGCTTATCTAGTTCCTAGTGACACAAACCAGTCCATTTAACCCAGGAGCATTTCCATATGCTGTTGAACTAACAGGAAGGTGTGGCAATTTTTAAGCTTTAGGCAGCCTTATTTAGAAGTGAATTCCAAATATTTAACCACTGCATTGTCTCTACTAAATAGAGGCCTCATGTTTGAACAACTAAGGGTGAGGGTCATGCTCTGTATCTGAGGAAATTAATGCCAGCTCTGACTCTAAGGATCAAACCCTGAATGACTACAGGAACGATTTATCACCACAGGAGTGAAGCATCATCTTCTTTCTTATGTAGCAGAGGTTAGGACAGAAACACATTGACCTTCTCCAGGAGGAGAACTGGGACACATTGAGATTCTGATCACTGTCATGTTGTTGGAAATTGAGAGAAAATCCTTTGAAATTACATTGGAGTAGAGCAGCAATGAGCAGCCTGAGAATGAAGCCCATAGTCTCTCTGTCCCTATGTTGTACATGTTCTTCCTGTAGCCTAGTTTAAGAACAAAATCTTAATTTGTTTGAGAAAACCAAAAGTGGCTGCTGTAGTTAATTTATCTGGGGACACACTGGTGCTGATGAGCTGGAGGAAGATGCTATCTCTGTCCTTTTACAAGGAGACAGATAACACCATGATGTATGCAAGAGCCAAGGTGTGGCACGTAGGTTAAGAATGAGATAGCTTTTTTGATTCCTGCAAAGCACAGTGCAGGGCAGCTATCTGAGGATCACTGAGGCATGGGAACAATGGGAAATGGAGGTTTTGTGTACTTTTATCCCCTTGTTCTCACTGCATGTGCTTGTGACAATAATGACCACTGCATCTTCAGAGCACAGCTGCCAGGAGCAGACCCCCTCCTGATTATCATGAACAGTCGACAGGGTGGCTGTAGTTCACTTAACTGTTTCATCCTATAGCTGACTTTATGCACAAGGATGTACCAGGTTTCCTTCCCCACTTTTTGGAGACAGCAGTGTCATGAGCATGACTGCAAAGGTGTAAATGTGACCTGTTCTGGTGAGTCAGACTGCCTGTGTGGAAGAGTTTGCTTGGTTTTTCCTACAGTAGCAGGGAAAAGGACTCCAGGCATATTCAGTTTGTGTCTTGTCAGCTTCTATTTGCCCTGCTGGGATCTTTTTGGTTTGTGTTGGTGCTCTGCCCTGGTATTTTTTGGGCATTAAAAGAGTAGAAGGGTGCAAGGCCCTAAGCATAGGCAATGGGGCTTAATACAGCTCTTTACTGTGCTGATAGGTGCTGATTACTGTGCAAGGAGTGATCAGGTGTTTAGGAAAAAAAGTGCCAAAGACTGTTTCAGAGGAGGTATTGTCTGAGAAGTGTTCTCCCCAGGAGTGGAGCCCTACTCCAGTAAGGCAAGGGAAGATCAGCAAGAACCTGAGTTGTCTGAGCATCACGTCTGGTTTTGCTGCAGACCTCCACACCCCAGGTTACCACCAACCCTTGTGGCCCAGGCAGGGTTTGAACACTCTCCCCTCTGTGGTTAATAGCATCTGAGCTGGACTTCTCTGGTGGTACCTGTGGTGCTGTGCACCTGAGCCTGGTCTTCTCTGATCAAAACCTGAGGGCCAGTGGTAGGGTGAAGTAGAGGAAGGCTGCCATGTCAGTGTGGCACCTCGGGTTAAGTAAGGGTCTGGGTAAAAATGTTGAAAGTGTCTCAGTGACCTGGGCAAACAGCTGTCTGCCACAAGTATCTCAAAAACCCCCTTTATAAAAGGGACTTGGGAACCTCCTTAGATAAAGGGACATGTTTGAAAATTATATCCTTCATGTTTAATGAGCAAGAAATCCATACAACAGGGCCAATCAGAGTTTGATGGAGGTATAAAAAATAGAGAATATTTGCCATTCCCTTTCTGGTCTCAGTCTACCTTCTGTTCCCTGTCCAGGCTAAGCTGTGCATGCTCGAAGACTAAGGTTTATTTATTTGTTTGGTGAGGTTTATTTATTTCTTTTGCCTTGCTCAGAGGCACATACACTTTGCTTGAGGTTTCCAGGTGCTAATGAAGTAAAGATCCCTCTTCAGCTTTTGGTGCATAAGCACCAGAAGCGATGGCAGTGGTTACATTTATTCTCTGGTTTACAAGGAGCGAAAACCCGTTGCCTGTTCATTGAACCGGATTTACTATATCCCAAAGACTGTGCATGTGGAAGAAATGACAATTGTTTGATAAAAGACCCTGAAGTTAATTTCCCCACTTTGCACTCTCTGCTCCAGATAAAATGACGTTAGCCTGCCGGGAAGCATAAAACAGAAAACTGCATAACTACACAGTTAATTATAGATAATGACCAGAGAAATGGAATCAGCCAGTGGCTTCCTTGCTTATTTTACTGCTGATGGAAAAGGAAAAAGTAGGAAAAATGTCCTCTGACCCGTGGTGCAGTATTTTCTCTCAGTCCATTGGATAGCATATTGTGTCATATCAAAAGAGCAGCAGGTTGTGACTGGACGTGACACACTCTGGGTTTCAATAGAAAAATAGTCCTGCAAGGCTCCTATTGTTCTTGCTTTGTTAGCTAGCAGAAGAATTTTTCACAAAATTCCTGTTTTCCCCTTCTCAGTTATTTTGAAACACTTCAACACTAGACCAAGTCTGGAGCACACAGGAAAAGGAATTGCCCCAGAAGATACCCTCCTTACGATCAAAAATTCCAGCAGAGGAGGGCGGCAAATTCTCCATGTGCTAGAAAATATATTGAAGAGTAGAGCTGCAGAAATACGTAAAGTCTATTGTACTGCAATATCTCCTTATCTATTAATGCACCTCAAATGTAGCCTGTCAGCTTGCTTTAGCTCTGCAGTGAATCTTTTTTGTCATTCTGAAATCTGTAAATAATGAAGGCCATCTATTAGGAAAGTATCAAAGGTCTTTTTTAACCCACTTCATAAAGGAGTCCTGCGGGCTGTGATTTGGAAAGGATCTGGGCTGCTGTAGCTTGTTTGAGCCCTAATGTGATAAAACTAGGAGTTATGTGAATCTTAAGTTCAATCTCAATGTTGGCACAAATCAGACAATGAAAGTATCTATCTGATTAGGCAATTAAACAAGGGGAGATGACTCAAAATATCCTTTCCATTTCAATAACTCCTGTGAGATTAGCAGCCCTTTGAAAACTAGGTCAGACTCCCTTTTTCTTTAATACACCTGCATTTAATTGAAGTGCTATGAAAGAGGATGAAGGCAGTTGTAATCTGAGGAGCCTTGGATGAGTTCCAGCGTCACACCAAGACTTCAAAATTGTTGAGGAATTAGGAGTGACAGACTAGTCCCCTGAGCAATTGGTTTTTATACCCTACCTTTCTGCTTTGCAGGTCCTGCTGTGTTTCTCCTGTCTGGTGCAATGTGTTTTGTGGGTTGGCAAGTCCTCTGGATAAGTCTGAAGTGCTGCTCAGACAGAGTAGCGAGGTGAAGCTCAGGGTCTTATCCTGAAGTGCTGGGCAGGGGATGCAAGATAACTCTAATTTCTCTTACTCCACCGCCCTTTTAGTGCAATCAGATGTGCTGCTGGGATTGCCTTTATCAGATCCCTCAGTCTTCACAGGGACCACCATGCTCCCTGCTCCACTGTCCCCTGTGCCTCTGGTGCTGCAGGGAGACTGCCTGGTTTGTGAAGTGGGAATGCAAAGGGGGATGGTCCCCAGCTCTCTGTTGGCAATGATCCATGCTCCAAGCACACAGGTGGCAGGACGAGCCTGGCTGCCCCTCAGCTATATGCTGGTAGCAGGCACAATAAACGCAGAAAGGGCTTTGCAAAGGAGATCCCCAGGTTGCTTATAAATGTGTCCCTCCTTATTCCTCTATGTTACAGTGAATTATTTGTCCCAGTTTAGATATGGAATAAACTGCTCTTGCTCTCCTGCCTTATACACTGTGTCCTGAACATCTTGTTCTAACGACTTTAGGCCACCTATAGTTTCTGGCAGGCTGAACAAATAGAATGGGTAAAAAATGCCACAAAAATACCAAACAAATTTTTCAACTAGTTCCATTATGTTGTTTGTACTTGACTGGGTTATATTACTGTGTTGGGTTATATTATTGTGCAAGAATATTGTGTTCTTTGGATGAGGTTGAGTCAGTGCCGCTCCATGGCAGAGCTTTGTACAGGATCAACAGAGGCTGCTGTGCCAGGGCAGGGTCAGTTCTATCACCCAGTTTGAGCCCTACTTTACTGAATTTCCTGGCAATGCAGCCAGCGTATCCCAGGAAGATCTAGAGAACATCTGCAGCTCTTGAGCGAGGTCTGCAGTAGGCTCAGCTGTAGACACTCAGCTGCAGCTGAATTGAATAGAGTAGATCAGGCAGGATGAAGAGAAAATAGAGATCACATCTGAATGCAAGTGAATAAACACATGATGGAACCTCTCAGAGACAGAGGTCCTTAGTGGATGGACAGCAAAATAAAACAGCTGGGAGATTCACAGTCAATGTAAGAGTGCATTTTGTTCCAGTTAGATCCTAAATAAACAAATGTGTGAGTGACACTACATAAAATGAATTTAAAATCTGTCTAATGAGTTTTGTGCCCAGTGAAGTCATCTCTTTAATCTACAAGCCTCCCATAGGAGACTATCTGCTGATTTCTTTCCCTTCAGACCTTTAGGAATTCCCACAAGGTACATAATGTATTCACGTTGTACTTTTGTATTGAATATTGATCAAAGCTTTGTTTCTATAAATGCAAATGTTCATGATTTTGGTATAAACCTAGAATTTCAGTGAGAGCAATTTTTTGTACTGCCTTAAAAATAACCAGCTGGCATGTTTTCAATGTGCTTGATTATTGCAGAATGTCCAAGGATAAAAAGAAAGAGGATGCTAGAGTAATCGACAGACAATAATAATTAAGGATTTGTTACCACAAATTGAATGAATAAATTTGAATGAATATCTCCACAAAATCAGCTTAAATTCATTAGTCAAACTGATATTTTCGCTACTGTTTTGATCCAGATACTGTAATGCTTACTCTGTAGAATATCTTTGTAAAGTTATCTGGAATTTTATCAAAGTTAGGAACATGCGAGGGGAAGTTTATCGTCTGTTATTTATTTATAAAGAAACAAAAGTGCGCTAGTCGCTTCAGAGTGCAAACAAGCAAACAAACAATAGCTATTCCCTGTCCTAGAGACCTTATACTCTAATCTAGACATGTGAAGATGGATGAGAGCATTACACGTTATGGAAAAAAGACAAAAAAAAGACAAGTTTTATAATGAGAAGTAGGTAAGGCTCTGTGGTTCTGTTACACATATACACTTTTATAGGCTTAAGATCTTGAGGTGATGCAAAAGGCAGTGAGTTTTGAGAAGACACGTGACTAAGGAGAGATTATTAAGAATTTTCCTCTTTTGATCCTTTCAATGTCACTCCCTAGTATTGTGACTGGAATGCTGATCTCTTTGTAGAAGAGGCCTTGACTGAAGAATCAGTGCCACACTGTGTAGAACTAAAGCCCAAAGGGATGAATCACCAGGTGTAGGAGCCCAGCTGTCCCCTGCAGACCTGCAGGTTCCCTGGGCAGAGCAGTGTCCTGTGCCCCAGACCCTTGGTGTTGGACTGGTCCACCCAGGTCTCATGGGGCTGATGCTCTGAGGTGTGGTGTGTGTGATCCTCAAGGCAGGAATCACTGTCCAAAAAAGGGGTTTTTTGCCATGATGTGGAGTGTTTTGTGCTTTTACTCGCTATGTCTCGGCAGTTCATTCCAGAGCCTCAGGTCAGAGTCCTGTGTCTCTGCAAGGCACAGGGGAAGATTGAAGCATGGATGGGCAGGAGCAGGAGGCAGCACACTGAACAGGCAGTAGCTTTGCCACTGTCCCTTCAGATGGGGATGTGTTTTAAATTGTTGCCTTCTCTGGGGCTCAGATCTTCTCTCAGGGCTAAGGGAAGCACATTTATCAGTCTGGATTTAGAGTTGACAGCTTTTTCTGAAGGCTACTACTGCAAAAATAAAAGGAGAAGAGATTAATTTTTTACTTTATTTTACAACCCAGTAGGTGGGATGAGAGAAATGCGCTTTCTGTTCTGCAGAGGACTAAGGCCAAACTTATCCTTGCCTGATGAAATTCAGCCTATTTATCTTCATCATCAATGAATGACTTTTGTCCTGTGCATGAAAAACTCATGGGATGAGAGAGCACGCAAGTGAATGCCAGTGACACTTGTGTTTTCACTTGAAAGATTTGGGTTTCTGTCTTGGCTATAGGAATGGTTTATACATTAATGCAATGTCTACTAGACATGAACCACCCTGAGTATGCCCCTCTCAACAAGCCTGGCAGCTGGGCCCTTGTAGATAAGGCTTTTCCTCTGGGAGATAGGGAATAGATTTGAATTAGGCTTAATTAAATTTTACTTCCCCTTGTTTGGAATAGCTTCACAGATAGAAAGAGGATAGTGATGTTTTCTGTTTAAAATACCCTTATGCAATTAAATATTATGGGGGAAATTTCCTGTTTCTGTGTTATGGCACTTATTCAGTGTATCATTAAGGCACATGCATTCATGCAGACCAGCAAGGACAGTGGGGGCAGCCCACCAGAATGTGGCAATATATGTGCTGTAGTAGCCATTGAATGGGAAGCTGGCATGGATTGAAATAATTTTATTTTTTCTGGTGTAACATGCTTTTTCATTTCTCATCTATCATAGACAGATTCATCATGGAAGGTACAATTGCAATATATTTTGTTTTACAACCACCTAAATAGATGGCTACTTCCTTCCATGAAGTTTTAGGTATAACAGTTTCAACATTTTTATTTTTGTTTACTCACCCTTAAAACAATGTAACTTTTAAATCCTTTGAAACCATCTCTTTAGTTAGTTTTTAAAAAATAAATGTTGCTGCTTAGAAGAATTGTACAATAAATCAGGAACAATTAAAGTATTCAAGTTTAAAGAGAAGCAGTTTCCTGATTTCTCTAAAAAATAAGTTGAGAACTCAGTCAATTGTTCTTTCTTGTATTTTGACAGTGCTGTTCATGTTGATTAGCACTGCAAACTGTGCTCCATGCGTAATTAATTTGAAAAGGATCACTTGTGTGGCTCAGTTCAGAAGATGACACTCTTTCACTCTGCTGAGGATTGGGAACCTGCTTTGTCACCAAGCAGCCCCATGACCAGAGGAGGAGCAGCAAGGAAGTGACCAAACATGGTACTGAGCCAAATGTCCTGAGGAGGATGTGCAAGGCCTCCCTTTTCAATGCTTTGCTGTAGAAGTGGTCTTCTACCCGAGCAAAGGCATTTCTCTGTTTTCTGTCTACCAGTTCAGCAACTCTGGATGTCCCTGGCCCTACAGGTTGCAAACCAACTCTTGCACTGACCCTCACTCTTCCATGTGGTTGCTACCTCCCACTTCATCAACTGCAGGCAGTGGTACCTCTTGGCTCTGTGCCAAGCTGGAGCTAATTTCAAAGCTTACTTTTTTGCTGAGCGGCACCTTTCCTAGTCTGGAAAATAACTAGGAGATTCCCAATGCTCATCTCTCCTTGTGGCTTGGTGCATGCATTTATTTCCTAAAGATTTCCCTGTCTGTTTTAAGATGGAGGCAGTCCAGTCCCAGCAGTGGGCTTGTGCCAGTTTGAATTTGAAGCAAACAAGGCAGTTTTGTTCCTAAACACCCATAAACACACTTCTGTCCATTTGAGTGTCTCTGATGTCTTCCTCTGCTCTGTCACTCCAATCTGTGTGACATTGGGACACAATTGTTCAACAAATTTTCTTTGCTGTTAATAATATCTTGTGTATTATTTGAGGGCTATTGTATGAGTCAAAACAGTTGTGTATGAGGATTTGCCAGGCCTTGAGTCCACCTTATAGAAATAATGGACTGTAATCCTAAACAAGCAGAAATAATTCATCCCAGTTTTGATGACAAATCTATTTTACTTACTGATGACTGGTGACTTAACTTTGCTGTCACTTTGCGAAGTCTTATTCACATTTTATTCACTGTTTACCATTTCCCTTCAGTGTCAAAAGACACCTTTGTCCATCTCCTTTGATTGTAGGAAGGTATTTCTAGAGAAATAGGGGTCCAAACTGAATTATTTTCTCTTCCATTTGGCAGTGTTAGTATTGCTGCTGTTGATGGTCCATGGTCAAGGGTTGGGATATTGGGTTTGTATTCCTAAACCCTGGATTTCACACTCATTTTTCCCAATGCAGAGTGCTTCGATTTTGGTTAAATGGATTTTGGTTAACCATTTGGAAATGGTTAAAACCATTTTTTCACCTGTTCTCCATTCATCCTGGAGACTCTTCCCCCTCCCCAGCCCCAGGGAAGCTGTCAGTGTTGTCTCTTGAATGCTGAAACCACAGTGTGCTGGTTTGAAAGCAAAACCAGTGAAAGAGTCTAAGTCAGAAACACAATTTAATAAGAGGAAAAGAAAAGAGATAAAAGAAAGTAAAATAAAGGTAATAGTACAAAAAACCACTGACAGAGTCAGAATACAACCTGACACCCTGTTAGGGTGGTAGTGGCAGTCCAGATGAGATGGTCTTGTCAAAGCAGCGATCCTGTAGAAACATCTGGTAGCTCTTGTCTCCTCTGGGAGTCCAGTGGATAAAAAGCTGCCTGTGCTGTCCCAAACCCCAGATTATATCCAGGTGGGAATGCTTGGCTCCTCCCCCTGGGCGGAGCATCTCACAATGGGATGATCTCATTCTATGAGTCATGCAGTGGGTCCTTGATGGCCCATTAAACAGAGATAACTCCAGGAGGAAGTTATCTATGAGTCATGTGGTAAGGCATTGTTAGGCTCATTAACAGAAGATAAGGAAAACACTGCCCCACCTTGGCTCTAATGGCTCATGGGGATAGAATACAAACCTTGGGCACAATTTTACATTGTAACCTAGGACACACAGTTTGGTCTAGCCTATGTAATCAGGTCTCTGGGTTATTTTCTGAACCTGGTCCCTGCTGCTCTTAAGCCCTTGCTTGTCCCTGGCAGCCGTGCTTTCCCTGCTCCTCTTTGCCTTGCTCTGAAATCAATGTTGCACTGTATGGTTGACCTTGACATACTGTTCTTAAATTTTAGAAAAGCTGCATAGGTCCCAGCTCCTGTGTTTTGAGGGTGCAGCAAATGCCTAAAGCAGTATCTTTTACTGGCACAGACACTGAGGAAAAATATTTTCTGCTTGTCTGTATTTATTGTCTCAAATGCAAGGAGAGTATTGCAGTCCTTCACTATATTGCCAGCAATACAAGTTTTGCAGTAAGCTCCTCAATTTTCTCATAAACTACCCCTCATATGTCTTCCTCATCACCAGTTTTTTAAAGGGATCATTAAGTTTCTCCTGGATAGACTCTTCTGACGTTGCAGGATGGGACCCTTCTGCTTTATTGCACTGCTTCATGATGTATGGGCAGAAATAGTGTTACCAATAGAATAGTTACCAAACAGGAGGTGAAGTGAGGCACTGCTGGCTCTGCCGTGCTGTCATATGCTGTAGAACACACTGAATGCTCCTTAACACTGTTTTGATGCAGGAAAAATACCCCAAATGTATTTTGAGTGGTTTGAAAGCCTTCCAAACAGAGATAAAAATCAGAGCTGTGATGAAGCCCACCAAATGCCAAGCATTCCAGATCCTGGGACTGTCCCTACAGGGGGCCAAGCAGCTGCTTCCACCACTTGAACCCTGTGGTTTCTGTGAAAAATGGTAGGCATTTCTCATTAGCCAATACATATTTCACCTGAAGGGGAAAAATCTAGGAAACAAAGCATGTTGTGAATTTGAAAATCAGAGCCACTGTTGGAGAGGTTTGTACCTTTTGTCTCAAGGGCCTCCAATCGGGGTCCTGGTAGGGGTTACGTGTGAGATGCATCGAGGTGTTCTGATATTCAGGTGGAATTGTTCTGACAAGTCTAGAAATATGTGGGTGAGGAAAGTTCATGAAAAAAAATCTCCCTCAATGAAATTAAGAAACTTATTAACTCAGCAGCTTTGGGAAAATGCTTTCAATCTAGATGGACAGCTGACAAGAGCCCTATTGAATTTTTTTTTCATAGATACAATTAATTCCTTCCATTTAGAAATACTCAATTAGAAGCTTCCAATTAGGTTTCACCATACATCATTAAAGTGCTATTAACCCTCCAAACCACTGTTACTGACACTAAAGATCTGAGAAGGAATGATTAAACAGCTTGATCAGAAATGAAAATAGCTTACCTAAGGCAAGCCTGACACCGATGTGAACATTTTCCTTTTTTCTTGTCTTTCCAAAGTAGATCATTTGCACAGTGGCACATGGAAGTGCTCTGCATTGCAAGCAGGACCGGCCTGTGGTTTGAGCCCATCCGCAGGCCAGGGCTGCTGAGCTGTTTGGGAGCCCCACTGGCTGGTGGGAAGGCTGTTCCAGACCTAGTCTGGGCTTCCTTGCACAGTGCCACATCCTGCAGCACAGTGTCACCCTTCCAGCCTTGCCAGCACTGTCCTTCCCAAGCCTCCCATCTTTTTACAAATGCTTGAAGCCTTAGACGCTTCCTATGACCCCACTTTTAAAAATACACAAGTGACTTCTCTCTGATTTAATACCACCCCTTTGGGCAGAGTTTTTCCTCACTGTTGGCCTGAGCTTCAGCTGGTACATATTTGTTTTTTAATGGATTCCTGCACTTTTCCTTGCATATAAGGTGGGTAGAAACAAAGACCTCAGTGAAAGATGAGCTGAAAGGTGTATTTTATAGAAGTTGGTGGAAGTGGTGTCTTTTCTGAGCTAAAGCAGAGAAAGTGTGTGCTTATGGAACTGAAAATGCACTATTAACAAATGGCTTAAATGCTTATTATTAAACAGCTGAATAAAATGAGGGGAGGGGGAAGGGAGTAAGAGTCCAGGTAAGTGGTGGCTTGAGCAAGAGACTCCCTTGGGATGTATTCTGCTGTTTCACATCTAGGAGGCACTGGCCGTGTTTAAATCACTACCTATCCACCTGAGCTGATCTTGTCAAACACACTGGTTTTGGCTGGGATAGTTACTTTCCTTCACAGTGGCTGGTATAGGGCTGTGTTTTGGATTTGTGCTGAGCAGAGTGCTGATAATGTAGGGATGTTTTTGTTATTGCTGAGCAGGGCTTACACAGAGCCAAGGCCTTTTCTGCCTTTGCACTGTCACACTGGGAGGGGGCAGGGGTGCATGGGAGATTGGGAGGGGACACAGCCAGGACAGGTGACCCCAACTGACCAAGGGGATGTTCCAGACCATCTGACATCATGCTCTGTGTATAAAGTGGGGAGAAGGAGGAGGAAGAGGGGAACATTTGGAGTGATGATGCTTGCCTTCTCAGGCAACCGTTGCGTGTGATGGGTCCCTGCTCTCCTGAGGATGGCTGAACACCTGCCTGCCTACGGGGAATGGTGAATTAATCTCTTGTTTTGTTTTTCTTGCACGCATGGCTTCTGCTTTCCCTTTTAAACTGTCTTTATTTTAACCCATGAGTTTTCTTGTTTTTACTCTCCTGATCTTCTCCCTGATCCTGCTGGTGGGGGAACAAGTGAGTGGCTGCATGGGGCTTGGTTCCTGGCTGGGGTTACACTCCAACATCAACTTACAAAGAAAGATTGGGGGTCACAGGAAGCTTCTGGTGCAGCCAGAGTCTGACACATGAATATACCTGAGCTGACTTGTGAAGTCTGGATTGTTTGCCTGCCTCTGTGGGATCCATCCTGGTGCCAACAGGATGACTTTGCCAAGTGTACTTGGAGGCAGCTCCATGCTTGATATGTGGTATCATTAGCAGCTCAGAAATTGGTGGAAGCTCTTCAGTTAATGCCAGTGTTGAAATTTGGTACTCTGAATGTCAAAACTTATACTGAAACTTTAAAGAAGTTGCTGAATGTGCCTCCTAGTAGATATTTCAGGGTAACAGATCAAGTGTTTTTAATTAATTGCATTTCCATATACCTAGAGATAGCATTCTCCATTCTGAATTAATGACCTATGAAATCCTGAGTTTAAATACAGAGGTCATTTGTAATTTACTGGAGGGCAGAAAAGCATCAACTCTCCCTTAATGATTCTACTGTCTTTTTATTTCCCTTGACCTCAAACAACCAGAAGGATTTTTCTCTAAAAAACCTTTTGCTTCCAGTGATGAGACTCTGTATGTTGAGTTTTAGCTGTGATTGAATTTATACTACAGCCAAGTTATAAACCCTCGAAAATAGGATTTATAATGGAAATTCCAAGTGCAATCTTAACTGTAACAGCCAGCTTTATACTCAATAGTACTATTAACATTCTTCAAACCCAATGTTCAGGATGAGTCATACTGATCTAATTCTTTACATAACCCTTTTCTTTTCTGCAGCACAGGCCTACTCTTGTAATTTCTAGTCATATGCCAATGGATACATTTCTTTAATTTGGAGGCACACAGGACACAGCTGATATCCAGTGCCATGGAAATAGACACTCTTTCCAGCAGGGGCATGCCTTCTACACGTTTGTTCAGTTAAAGGCCAAGTTTTGAGCAACTTTCCCTGGTCTGAATCATTAACATGTTTGTTACTTGTATAATGTCTATGTAACCTTCTAGTTCTGGTTTTCTAGTGCTTAGATAATCATGAAACATTTAAAATTACAACAATAAACAAAAGTTTCAGGAAGCTGTGAAAGTGAAGATAGGAGAATTGTAACTCCTTCTGCTTCCTACCTGTTCTTTGTAAAAGAGAGATGAAGAATATTTGGCTTGGTGTCCTGCCTCAGTGATGAATATGACATGCACTGTCCTCAGTGGTGCTGTGCTGCTATAAATGCATAAGGTGATCCTAAAAAGGGAAGGTGAATATCAGGGATGAGAACAATGGTGATGAAGTCACTTTGCTTGTCCTGGGCCCTGCAGCAGAAGATTTGGATGACTTTGCTGGCCAGAATGTAAAAATTCTGGTTTGTGAGTATTATGGAAGTTTTGGAATTTCACAGGTAAATCAAACTTAGACTTTGTGTAAAAACTCATAAAGACAGCGTCTAAAACAACTAGCAGCTTTGGAGTAGAAAGGCCAAACTGACACTGTGTCTGAGAGTGGAATTGGTGGATGAAAGAAGGGCTTGGGTCCCACAATTCCCTCATGGCAGGCCCTTGCTTCCCGCTTGCCTCTGCTACCTTGTGCCGGGGAGAGAATGAAATATTTAGCTGCTTATATGAAGTAGAACTAATTACTCAGGTGAGATTAAGAGGCTGCCTGAGGCTGTTGACTCTGCTCTCCTTGCCCCATCCATCAGCAAGGGTGAAGGGAAGGATGAGGTGCCAATGATGGGCCAAGCTGTCAGGAGCAGAGCACAAACCACAGGGCAGCTGGACACCCTTCTCCAAAGAAATACTGATTTATGGGAACTTGAATGAGTGTCTAGAGAAAATCTGGCAGTATGGGCCTTCAGTTCAGGCCTGCTATAGCATAGGCAGGTCCATTCCCTTTTACTGCATTTGTCCTTTCCTTAGATAGCAAAATTTCTTTGCAGCCCGTGCTGCCTTATCCTGCCATTAAGCTGCTCATATGGGTGAAGCATTCTGCTAATTACACCTAATTAGAGGAGCTTCTCCTCCCACCCACGGGCTCACCAGGACCTGTGCCTGAACGTGAGTACAAATCCAAGTACAGGTGACACTTTGGGCATGCCAAGAGCTGACAGCAAGCAGCTTCAGCATCGAAGCAGCATCTGTCCTCAGCAGGGGTGGACGGCTGCTCCTTAAAGCCTTAATTCCCACAAACTATTTCTGACAGATCAGTAAAACTAAACAGGTAAAGCAAGCCTCTTGTGAGCAGGTTTGTGTTTTCTTTAATGGGACACTGTTGAAAAATTTTAGGGGTCTGAGAATCGGAGAAGGTTGGCAGTCACAGGATCACTTCTGTAAATAGCCAGAGAATAGTCAGGGAAAAAAATGTCCATATTCTCTACACCTCTTCAAAACTGAGACATAACTGGTGTTTCAAGTCCTTGTGGAATTGAGCTTCTTTTAACATAATCAATTGGGAAATTTTAATTTCTTTCTTTAATAGGTCATATTATCATAATTTAAATTGCTATTCTCCCACAGTTTAAATATATTTCCAGATTTATCCCTGTGATCTTTTCGTCAGCTTTTTCAAATCTGAAGTGTCAAGACCTCTGGGAAAAAGAGGGTTACTAGCACTAATTCTTGATGGATGCAGTGAGATTGCCGCTTGAATTTCTATTATACTCTGGTTTTACAGGGTCTTGAGGACACATTATTACCTGGTTGTTAGTTAGTTTAAGCTGTGTCTCCCTGGGTGTATAAACTGTTGCTTTTGAAGTTATAAGCATAAGAAAAGCTTTACCTTCTACATTAAAAAATAATCTTTCAGACTGTTGAAATTATTTGTGATGTTGTTATGATTTGGCAGAGAAGTAACCACTGTGAAAAAGTACTTTTACATATTTTTGGAATAACCTTGAAAAGTATATGATTAATAAAGATTTGAAAGTCATATTTTAAGTCTCTTGGGTATTTTAGAAAAGGCTTAATCCCCTCCAAACAAGCCTTCTCCTCTGGGGGACAAAATTTCTGCAGCTATCCTACCTACCTTAATATTTGATTCTTCACACATCTATGAAAAATTTTTAACCTCTTGGTTGCTCTTAGACAAACTCAAAAGAGGGAGAGGCAGCTCATGGGACCCTGAGGAACTTGGCAGAGATGGAGGATTCCTTAGCCAGGGAGCCCCAGGTGAGGTGTAGGTCAGGGGCAGCTGCCAGCATCCCGCGGACTGGTGGGTGGCACATGGGGTCTGTGTAGGAGGAAAGATGTGGCTGCTGTGCTTCAGGAAAAGACCTTGTGGACCAAAGCAAAGCACTCTGGACAGGAACTGGTCCAATGCAGGAGACAGGGAGAATCAGAGCTCTCTGTTGTAGGTGGTGTCAAATCAGCCTCTGGCAGGGATCACAGACTCCTGCCTGAGCCACATCTGTAGAAGTCTCTTGACTGAACTTGACCAACGAAGAATAAAACAAACCAGCCTTTAGGAGCCCTTGCCTGGCTGGATGTAAGTTTTGAATTGAAATGTTTTTTTGGTTGTGATGAGGCTACAAAATGCCTTTCTCCTAGAAGGAGGACAACATGTACATACTTTCACAATCAGTTTTGGAGAGTTAAAAGAAAGGGCTTAAATATGAAAATTACTTAAAGCTATGTCTTTGACAGAAGGGCAGTCAGAAGGCTTCAGTGTACAGAAGGACCACATACCCCACCCTTCCCCTCTCCCTGTGAGTGCTTGGTGAGATGAGCCAAGTGTGGGTGTATTTACTGCACTTTTTATCCCTAAGGGATTTGTTTTGGCTTACCACTCTAGTTCAGCCAGAAGCTGTCATGTATTTGGGAGGAAAAGGTCTTTGCTCTATTTGCAGTAGACTTTGTACAATTTGAGTTGGGACTTAGATAGGAGCAGGCATGTTCTGCTGCATGTGTTTGTTGTTTGACAGATGTCCAAGTGATTTGGAGATCATGTGGGGTTTTTGCAGTATCACACTCTGGACAAACTGCTGTTCTGGCCTTTTTCAGGAGAAGCTATCTTTCTGAGTCAGGTTTCATGCTGACAACCTGCCCTCTTGGCATTAGTCCCCTGGAGCCTGACACAGTGTTGGGGTCCCTTTGCAGGGGTGCAGAGGAGGAGTGATGGAGAGTTATTCTCCTTCTGCCAGTGGCCTCGTGCCCTCTTTCCTGGCTCCTCTTTGCCTGTGACTGTCACAGTGGTGGCACCAGTTACTGCTGCTTACATTCTCTCATATATCCTCCTTCAAGATCCCTGATAATAGGTACTTAAACTTAATTACTGTGGATTTTATAGCACTCTGGGATAAGATAAAGGAGAATGAAAACTAGTGAGGCAAGTGGCCCTTCCTCTGCTGTTCAGGGAAGACTTCAAGGTATTTTTTTAACAGGTAATTTATGAAAACTCTGATCAGATTATGTAGCTGTTTCTTGCTATCTCAACATCATCCTCATGAGAACACTACCAATAGGGCTTGGCAGTAAATTTCTGGAGATCTCTTAATAGTATTAGTCTTTCAGTATCTGGGAAAAATTTTTCTGACATGAATAAATTTATATTTGTCCTGATGAATATTATTAATTTCAGACTGTTTCTTCAGTTTATCAAAATTATAACATATTGTCACACTGTTCTGCTAAACATCTCTGGCTAGTTGCAGCTTTTCTATCACCAGTTCTTTGTGGTTTCCAGCTGGAAGCACCTGATTGAACTACACTTTGCTTACTCATTGAGAATTTTATCACGTAAGATTTACAACTTAAATTTTTATTATTGAGAGAATAAAAAGAGAAAAAAAAAAAAAAAGAAATCACATGTCCAAACAGCAAATTCCTGGCAGTTTGCCTGGAGGAAGAGGGAAGGCACAGAGGTGTCCAGCTGCAGCTGCTGAGCCTGAATGAGGGCTCTGCATCTCATTCAACACTGACTGATATGAATTAGAAACTTCCACTCACCTTATCATGGAATGAATCTGGATGCTTTGGTAAGGAACCTTTTTCAATATAGGAAATGTCAGAGAGAAAGAAAAGAAATCTCTGCTGTTCTACGATCTTGAAGCTCTTATTTAAGATACTTCTGGTGTGTTCTCTAGAAAATGTTTATAATTTATAAGAAGAAAATTTGATTAATTTATTTGTGATTACCAGCCTCATCAAATAACTTGCTCTGCACTTGTCTCTGAATAACACTAGGTCATTTAGAAATTCAACTTATTGTTTTATTTATTTTAATGGGAAGAACCACTAATAATTAAAAAAATATGTTCCATCTCTGACAGAAATCTTTTAGTGGGAGTTCAAGTAAATTATTCAAAAAATCAAACGATGGTTTTATTCCAGTGGGAAGGTGAGAGATTGCATTATTCATTATTAATTCTATAATGCTATAATACTGCACAGCACTTTATGCAAAAAAATGAAACCATGAGTTGCAAAGAACAAATGCCTCTGGAAGCAACATGCACATGGAGACAAGCAGGAAGGGGCTGTGATGAGCCTCAAGACTTGTGCCTATCCCCTTCTTCCTTTTCATTTTCTTTCTCCCACTTTCTTTCTCTGTTCCTCCCTGATTTCAAGTCCACACCATTTTGGAATGGACAATTTAGATTAATAACTGATTTAGAAGAAAAGGCTTTGGAAGATAGTGGAGAGATGCAGATGTAAGAGTGAAGCTGAGCCTCAGGACATGCAGGTAGCAATAGAGAATATGACTAGAGGCACCTGCTCAAGAGGGAAGGAAACACTAATTGAACAGGAAGAAAAAGCATGAGGACTGGAGGTGTAGGTCATGACCACTATTTTTGCTGTCTTTGATGCATAAATAGGACCCGTGTTGGACACAGAGTAAGGTAGGAGAGGGGAGTCAGAGGCTCTAACAACCTCTAACAAGCAAGGTGCATGCTACCACCTCACAGACAAGAATGATCCCAGAGCCTTTCCCACATTTATGCCCTTATCCATGGACCCATACTCCGTATTTGTCAAGTAACATGTTTCTGTGAAGGGAAGGCTGATCCCTGCTGGGATACCTACAGCTTCCTCCTTGAAGAGCAGAGTGGAGTAATGGTCCCAGCTCCTCTTCATCCAGGGAAGCTCTGGCAGCAGGAAGGAGAAGGGTGGTAGTAACCAGACTGGGACAGCAAATATTATTTCAACATAAAAGTGAAGTGATTTTTCTGTTTCTACTCTGGTTCCAAATAGGATAACTTAATAGTCTTTCTGTATCAACCCATCTTCCTGGATTTATTTGTTTTGTGACCTTTGGGATAAATACAACTCAATATTGCACATTGATTTTAAAACATTTCCTCTCTTAAGGGGAATACTGAGTTTATGATGAAGTGATACTAAGTGATGAAAGCCAAGGTCATAGTTGTACTCTTGTTCTCTGTAGTTTCTGGTATTTCACTGGCCTCCTAGAGCACCTGGAAATACAGCAGCCACACATGATGAGGCTTCATTAATATCAGGTGGATGAAGTTTGCTCAGTCTCTGAATCAATTTGCAGTGTAGAAATTAGGGATTTGGGGAATGGGGGAGAAACTGGTTTGTCTTATTATATGTCTTGCTGTATGTTAGAAAAGGCAGAAACTAGGATGCATGTTTTGCCGCTTTTTGCAGTGATATGGCGTGTAATGGCCCCTGCTTCCCATGGGAGCTCATCCACAGCCTCAGGTCTGCCTGACCAATGCTCCACCTTCTGCCCAGATATTAATTTTGTTGTTTGAGGGCCACAGTAAGGACTTTGTCCTGGAAGGACCTTTGGGGACCAGCATAGCCCTAAGCAGATGCTCAGGCACTACAGGCAACTGGCTGGGCACCTGAGTGCTACTTCTTTATCAACTTGCCTACGGTGTCCTGCTGATGATGACAGGCACATGGGCAGTTCAGCAACATGTCATGTTCTTGCAACTTACCCAACAAGGAAAGAAAAGAGAATAATCTATCACAGATATTCTCTGTTTTTTTGTTTTGTTTTGTTTTTGTGGGGTAAGCTTTTTTGTTGTTGTTGCTGATAATTTTTGTGGTTATCCAACCCCTCAAACACAAGACCAGCGCCACCTGCTCTGTTTGGTTATTTGTGGCATTACCTCCTTGGTAAAACAAGAAACTCTGCCCATGCCAGAACTTGCCAGGAATGCAAGGAAATATTCAAATCTCTCTGAAGTTTTCATAAATCAGCCATCATTGCTCATGATGAAATACGGCGTAGAAAGTCATATTCAACAAATAGAAAGGAAAAAGCTTCAGCAGGTACCTCTCTCTTATCAAACATCATGATTTCTCTTTTTAGCACAGGAGTTGAAGAGAACTTAATGGGGTTTTTTTTTCCACTGCAATGGTTGTAATTTGGATTTCTGAGCTATTTGCAGGACAATAAATTATGTGTTACTATAGGTCTCTGCAGGAAAACCTGGGATGTATGGACCTGCAGAGACAACAGCTTTGAGAGCCTAGAGGCAGCAAGGCTTGTTTGCATCAACCTGCTGCCATTCATTGAGAAGATGCAATTATGCAGGGACACATTACCCTCAAGAAAACAACCAGCCCAGGAGTTTTTAAACTGATTTTATTTGAATACATGGCTACGGACATATATATGGTCACTGAAACCAAAAGGATTTCTACATAATTTCTGTCACAACAGGTAAAAGCTTCTGGAAGGAGAGTGGTGCCTAAAAATAAACCCACACCACATTAATCCTAGGTCTTTTTTTTTTTGAGGAGATAGAACTGTTTCTGATGTGCATCCAGTAATAAGCTCTAGAAACAGCCAAGAGACTCCAGGTGGCTGCTCCTCTGGGTTGAGCAAGTCATGATGAGTAAGAAGTTACGTTGGCCAGGGAGAGACTGCTGTTCTGAAAAATGATTATGAAAAATGATTAACTGACATTTATGGGGTTGACCCAATCTCCACAGACCAGTCTCTGGACTCCGTGCTGGCTATTGTCCTCTTTGTTGCCATTACCTGGTGATAATCCCCATTAACCTTCTCAGAACAAAAACGCCAGTGCACTGGAGGATATCACCAGGGGGGAAAACTCTAGTTATGACATCGATGAAGGACAGCCATGTCTGCAAGAGTTTGGGTTGGCTGTGCTTCCCATGAGGAAATGAAGAATGGTCATAGCTGTCCAAGAAGATGTCCATTTTTCTTGGGGGGAAGGATTGGTTAAGGATACTTCTTACAGGTTGCTACAGTGGTGTGAAAATTCATCATCTTATGGGGAAAGCTAATGGAATTTCCCTGCTCATGTTCAGCTGAAGTAAAAGGACCAATTAGAGGGCAAGCCAGAAAACATAAGGCTGCAGTGGCTGGCACTGGAATTAAGGTAAGTGATCTCGGTTTTGATGTTACAAGATATGACTGGGACCAGGAGAGAACCCCCACATCTGAGTACAGGGCTGGTGTATCAAAACACATAATGTCACCTGATTTTTTTTGATGGCCAGTCCCAGGGAAGTTGCTGCTTCTTGATGTGTGTTTGTCAGAAACATACCTTGAGCATAAAAATGCAGGATATGGAGTACATTCCAGTCATGCATCACACCAGACGATAATGTCTCTGCTGCAGGATGCTGTAGGGTTCTCAGCCTAGCAGAACACCTGGTTGTCTGTCCTGGAACAACTTTGACAAAGTCCTTGCTGTGTGAAAATCCTACAATGCACCTTCAATGACTGAAAAGAGAGGGCCTGTGGTCAGTAATGTTAAATGCTGACAAAATAACCATAGAAACGAAAGGGAAACCTAACTCTTCTGCTTTTAATACATTATCTAGGAACCTTGAGACATGTTGTCTCAGCCTATGATGACTACAGAAAAGCTGAATTTTTCTGTGGAACTGAATTAAATGAGTTTGAGTTTGCAGTGACATTGCAGCTCATTCCGTCACCAATGTGTCAGCATTTGGTGACTGTTTTAAAGGGGCTCAGAGGAATTCCAGGTAGGAATTCCAATTGAGTGCTGCAGGGAGAGAGCGCTGTTGTTTGCGTGTCATGGCTACTGGGAGAGGCACAGAGCAACACGATCCACCTGCCATGTGCCTGTGGAGCAGCTCTGGGCCTTGGAGCATTGATCTCGTAGGCCTTCCTTTCAGCAAAGACATATTATCTCCTAAGAGACCAATTTTCTTGGTGGGATTGAAATAATTGTTTAAGAAAGTTTATATTCAGTGGAGGGCTACCTCATTTAATAATCTCCTGTCATTAGGCTTGTGCCATTATTGTAGAGACTTTTCAGTGCAATGTGAAGATGAAAATACAGCTGAGGAGATGTACAAATTAACACTTATAATGAAATTTTTAAGGAGTAAACAGAATTAATTTTCCCTGTGGAAATTAACAACTCCAAAGAAAATATCCAAGTGGTTGCCTAGGGGTATATCCAGCAGTTTTGTCAGTCAAGGGCAGAAGGGTTATATCTTCCTTTTTAGTTAACATTGTTCTTGTTCTTTGCTTCTGATGTGGAGTATATATTGAAATTTTTCTCTGTCATGGACCAGACTTTGTTGCTGTGTCTCACATCATTAGTGCCAGACCAGCTTTCTGTCACAGTGGAACCTTGCCTATAGCCCTGAAGCCCTCTTGAGGCTGTGGGATCATGGAAGTAATGCCAATACAGTCATTGCCTATGTCCTGGAGGGAACGTGGCAGGTTCCTTGCCTGCTTCCTTATGAGGCTGGCTTCTCCTTCAGAGCAGCAGGGGAAAGATCATATCAGATGAAGGCAACCTTTTTTTAATTAGCTAATTTATTTTTTCAAAGAGAGAGGCCCTGCATTTAGTCCAGTGCAGATGTATTGGAGAACTGACTTGTTAGCATTAGGAAAGTGGAGGCTCTTTTGCATCCCATTCCCCTCACACTTATGAACAGGCTTCTGCAAAAATATTAGTGCGGTTTCTTTGTCATTTCACATCTGTGCTTTGCAGTATGGTGCTCTGCTTTTGAGCTGCTTTTGGATGTGGAATGGTCACAGACCTGCTGTTCTCTATGTCTGCAGCAATGATCTGGCTGTCTCATCTGCATTGTTTGCCTAACATTTGTCACAAATGAGTTAATCCCCTGGGATTTGACAAGCACATCAATCATCCATTTCATCCAAATTGATACCATACTGATCTATCATTTCCAAAGATATTCGGGTGGAAAGTTACCTTGCTTAGTGCAAAGGGGGAAAAAAAAGAAGAGGGAGAGGAGAAAGAGGAACATACTGGATTTTCCAAGATCTTGTCTGATCTGCTGGGGATGGGCCAGGTCAGGCAAAGCTCTGATCAGATCAAGACCTATATCTGACATTGATCAATAACAAGAGCATGAGAAGAGGTCAAACATGTAATGATACTCCCCCTAAGTATCTGCATATGTTTTTATTCTGCATTTATTCAGCCAGTTTTGAATGTATCTATATTTTTGATCTCCACAGTTTGCTGGTGAGAAAGTGCTCAAATTGGACCATATGAACAGTTTTCTCAATTGTAAAGAATAGGGTGACTTCTCTCATCCTGTTTTCTATTGTCTCTAACCCGTGGACATTTTATTATGTTCTTTCTGTGATCTAAAAAAATCCCAGATGTTAAAAATCCCTTATTCCCACTTGGTCCACTTGAATGTGCTGCTCTTAGGCTCAGAAATATTATCCCTTTGTGTTTTTTCTCCCTCAGTTTTCTTACTGTCTCATTATTCAGGCTGTGGAGACAGATGGCATGTTCATGCATAGCAAGAGGGAGAAGTTAAAAAGGACATTTTCTCCTCCATCTCTTCCATGTGCTTTAATCAAGCACAGCCTCAAAGAAGACCTTTCTCTTCCTGCCTCACTTCCTGCCACACACATGTATGGCAGAACTTTCTTCTGGAAAAGTTTTTTTGTAGAAGCATGGTCAGGGACACCTCAGGCATTGTTTGGGCTGCAGGGCTTTCACAGGGCAGGGCAAAGCCAGGGCTGGGCCAGGGGAGCAGAGCTTTGCAGAAGGGTGCAGAGGGCTGTATGGAAGGCCTGGGGGCTCTGCTCTTGGGATGAGGGAAATGAGTGTTTTATTCACGGTAGGTAGAAGTATGGACAAAGATATTATTTGCCCTTTGTCTTCTCTGTTTTTCTAACTAATAACTTCAAATGTAGTTGTCGTGTCTTCCACCATGCACAGCTTCCATGTACAGATATTGTATTTCTGGTGGGCTGCTGTCTTCCTAGCTCTGCAAGCACTGCCCTCAGCCCTCATAAACTCCCTCAGCCCACACACCTCCCTCTGACTCAACACTCCCACAATGAGAAGGATGAACTGAATGGGTCCTCCTTTTCTAACAGGTGTATTCAGCCACGTCCCTGAAATGAGCCATCTCAGCTATTCCTCCTTTCCTCTCCTACCTGAAAGCCCCCACAGTGCTCAGGGCTGCCTGCATCTACTTTTTCCAGAATCTGGAGAGGGAAAGAGGGTAGAGCATCATTTGGGAAAAGACCTGGCAGAATCCGGTGGAAACTTGGTTTCTTGTTCATCACTGGCAGAAGCCAGTAAGCTGGAGAGCCATGATGTCTGGCATCTGCACAGAGCATGCAAGAAGCATTGTGATTTGCCCTGTTGCAGTAGCTGCCTGTTCTCCCTGCAATTCCCATTCTTTGGCTCTTTCTGCACCATGTCCGTCCTGCAGCTGAGCTGGGCAGGGAGACCTGATGCCTTTTCACCTCCATGGGGTGCAATGCTGTCTGGGGCAGTGCCTCTCTGGCAAGCTTCTGGTTGTCCTCAACCCTCACTGACCCCTGTTCTAGAGAAGAAAAACACTTGAAAGCTCAGAGGTATAAAATAAAATATATTTCTCAGCTTTAAATATAAAGTGATCCACCTGCTTATAAAGGTGAAAACCATCAGGTCATTATATCTACATCTAAATATTGCATCTAAAGGGCCCCACATGTGAGTGAGGAGCTGGCAGCTGCTGCCCAGCACTGAGACTGGCAGGCAGGCCCTTCACAACTCTAAATAATCTGGGCACAGGCAGTCGTGTCTGTGTTGCTGGCTCACTGAAATTGCCTGTCTCTACGCGAATGTCAGAGCCTTGCTGCTTTTCAAGTGACTGATGGTTCCCTCATGGGTAGCTCTGAGACTGACCCTATGCAAGAGCCTGCAGACACAAGTATAGAGGGGGCAGGGGAGCCTGGCAGCTCACTGGGGACACTCAGCACAGGAAGATGACAGCTGGAGCTGATGTATGGTCCTGTTGCTCACCTGATGCATTTAGTGAATTATTGAGTAAATGACCGTGGCTGTCGGTGAAGTCAGCAGATTTTGCAGGATGCTTTAGTGCTTGGAAGCTCACAGGCTTCCTCCCTCATCACAGTTTGCAGTGGTGAGAGAGAAGGGAGGTGGGCAGTGGTTGTGTGACCAGTGTCAACAGAGTGGATTCCCCTGTGGACCATGGGGCTGCACGTAGGGAACACCTCAGGTGAGTGAAGAGGGGAATCATGGGTCTTCAGGTACAAGACTAAAGTGAGAGGCTGTATGACATTTGGTTTTCTTCTCCCTCCACATTTACTAACAGCTACCTCTGTGTAATGGGATGTTTCCTCTGGGAAGTGAAGAAGCCTCCTGGTGCTGACTGAATTGACTGCACAAAAAAAAAAAAAAAGTGATAGTATAGTGCTAGAGCAATGGTTGGCCCAAGAGATGAGACCCTGACTCTTTGCCTTACAAAGGAGTATCCAAGCAAGGGTCTGCATGGTTTGTGTGTGTGGTTCAGGTATGGTGGAAAGATTTCTGCACTGAGATCACTACCAGCAGGCAGTAATCTATCTCTTTATTTCTTAATCAGTAAATGCAAAATATTTTCTTCTTTTATTAACCCAAAACTTACTTGCTAATTTGGAGAGTTTTTTTTCTATAGGTATGGATAAGCAATTCTTTGTAACTGATTACTGAGAAACATGCACATCACATCATCCAGGTAGCTTGATATGTTGCAAGTATTTACTGTAAAAGCAGGCAACAAATCAGGTTTTGATCAGCTATGAGATAACTCCTACTTGATGCTTGTGATGTTGAGGTGTTCTGGAGCCGATTCCTGAATGTAATTTTTAAAGCTCTCCTCCGTACTTGATGATCAAAGACAGCAGAGCGCATAATTCATGGCCTTTCATATTCATGTTTATATTTTTGGTTTATGGTAGGCGAAAGGCTTTGCCATTTAATGAAATATATGCCCACCCACTGCTCAGTCATTGAAAGAGGATTAACCTGATAAGTACATGTAGTTATCACTATTCATCTTCAGCAAGGAGGTTCTTTTTGAGACAGTCTCCCTGCTGGCAGTTCTGCAAGGTTTTTGGCTTCAGCATCTTTGGGCCACTGGATCTCTCTTCCTTTTGGTACAATTCTCCTTCCCCTACTGCTTATGCTGTTGTGTCTACAGGCTATAAAGAAGGCTTAGCTTTTGAAACTGAGCAGTCTGTGAGGCTGTTTTTAAAGGCCTGGGTGACAGCTTTCCTCTGCTCCCGAGTAACTTGAAGGTATTTTTAAAAAGTTTGTTGGAGTTTTGGTGGTTTTTTTTTTCAGTGATAAATGGTGCCATAATCCTTGTAATAGCTGGTTTGGCTCTGACAGTGTGTACCTCAATGATGACATGATAAAGCTGGACATGAGGTGTCAGTGTGCACTCAGAGCCCAGAAAGCCAAAGGTGTCCTGGGCTGCACCCAAAGCAGTGTGGGCAGCAGGGCCAGGGAGGGGATCCTGCCCCTCTGCTCTGCTCTGCTGAGACCCCACCTGCAGTGCTGCATCCAGCTCTGGGCTCCCAGCACAGGGAGGACAGGGACCTGCTGGAGTGAGTCCAGAGGAGGCTGCAAAGATGATCAGAGAGCTGAAGCATCTTCCAGTGAAGAGAGGCTGAGAGAGTTTGGGCTGTTCAGACTGGAGAAGAGAAGACTCTGAGGACACCCCATGGCAGCCTTCCAGTTCCTAAAGGGGGCTTACAAAAAAGATTGGGACAGGCTTTTAGCAGAGCCTGTAGTAGAAGGACAAGAGGTTTTAAATTAAAGGAGGATAGAATCAGACTAGATATTATGAAGAAGCTTTTTTACAGTGAGAGTGGTGGAATACTAGAACAGGTTGCCGAAAGAAGTGGTGAATGCCCCATCACTGGAAACATTCAAGGTCAGGTTGGACAGGGCTCTGAGAAACCTTCTAGTAGAATGTGTCTCTGCACATTGCAGGGGGGCTGGACTGAAGGATCTTTAAAGGTCCCATACATAGATCAATGATGTACAAACTCACTGGAGTTTGCACCTGGGTTTGTAGTCAAAATGTATGTAAGGATAGCGTACCCTTTAAGGGAGCTTTGAGAGATAGCCTCTTCCCATAGTTAATTTTTATTTTCTTTGTCTTTTCTGGTCTTTATTCACACATTTAGAACAACACCAGTTTTGATCCTGATGCTCCTGGAAGCAACGGGGGCTTGTTACAAGAAACACAGAATCATAGAATATTCTGAGTTGGAAGGGACCTACAAGGATCATCGAGTCCAACTCTTAAGTGAATCCCACATACAGAGGTCGAATCTACAACCTTTGCTTTAATAATATCGTGCTCTAACCAACTGAACTAATCTCTTTTCATAGCTGTGTAACCAAAATAAAGCAAGCTGCTTGCTCTGCTGTCACACTACACCTGGTGCAGAGCAAGTAGGGCAGAAAGTTACTGACTTTTGGAGCTTCTTCTGTTAAAGAAAATAGATGGAATACTGACAAATGCCAGCACTTCCCTTGTGCTGGGGACAATAACACTTACCTGTGCATTAATATGCTCATATGCTGGGCTGTAGGAAAGGCCTGATCAAGGTGATCTGTCCTTGCATGGATGCTCATCTGGTAATGGGGGTCTTCTCGCTGCTGGTTGTTAAGCCCACTCACTGTTATGCCTTCACTTTGGCCTTGATATACCCAAATTTCAAGAGCAAACAGTATCTTCCAACCCACATCAGATTCATCTAGAATTAATTTTCCAGATACAGCACAGTCCATGAGACCATATAGTAACTAAAATACTATTCTTCAAGGTGGTTTTAACTTTGCAGCTTCATTTGCAAATGAGAAGGCTTCAGGGTGACCTAACTGTGGCCTTCCAGTACCTGAAGGGAGGCTACAAGAAAGATGGAGAGAGGCTATTTACAAGAGCATATAGTGACAGGACAAGGGGGAATGGCTTTAAACTGAAAGAAGGTATGGTTAGGTTAGAAATTAGGAAGAAATTCTTTACTGCGAGTGTGGTGAGGCACTAGAACAAGTTGCCCAGAGAAGTTATGGATGCCCTGTCTCTGGAAGTATCCAAGGCCTGGTTGGATGGGGCTCTGAACAACCTGGCCTAGTGGAAGGTGCTGGGGGGTTGGAACTAGATGACCTTTAAGATTCCTTCCAACCCAAGCCATTCTATGATTCTATGATTTTCAACTTGTGCAATTATTATTGCTGTTGTGTTCACTGACCTGTTCAGTTAATGGGAGGGTGATTTCTATGATTAAGACCTGTCTGGTAAGAAGAGAGGCATGAAATTTTCAGCATTTGAATGTGGTTGAGTAATCTCCAAACTGACATTGGTCAGCAGCTCTGTAGAAGTGTAATTTGGGGCTGCAGTCAAGATTTAAGTGTTTCTGATGGACAATACTGGTCCTTGGAATACTGAAAAGTGCTGTACCCACTACAGCCTTCTGCTCAGCTGGTTCCATTGAAGAGGAACACAGTTCAAAGTCCTCTTCAACATGCATGTGTGAAGATTTTGAAGCCTGTGATTGACACTTTTGGGACTCTTGTTCTTAGCTTTTTATATCTGATTTTGCTTAGGCATGCATACATTTGATCTGGATTGCAACTTCTGTATGAAGCATGATCCTCTGCAGTCTTGGAAGTGCCTTGCATCTTATACTGTGTTCAAAACAAGCTCATCAGAGGTTTGGCAAATATTGTATTATGCCATTCACTACTGTGCAGGATAGTGTGAAGCTTAGCTGAATAACTTGGTAAAAAATGACAGTAATAATCAGCTATCATTGCACAGAGCTTTGCTGTGCTCAAACAAATCAGTGGCCAATTTCCGCTAGGTTCCATGAGGAATACCACAAATTATCAGCAGCTCCTTGTAGTTCTGTCTCTTGCACTTTGAAACAAATGCAGCAAATTCTAAACATGTGTCCTGTTTTCTGAATTCATGTAGGGCCAGAAAAGTATGTGTCTTCTTGGGGTTTTTTGGTTTATTGGCTTTTGCTGCTGTTGGATTGGGTTTTTTTGCATAAAAATTCCCTTATAATCTTTTCTGTCTATTGTTTCCTTAAAAATTAAAATTTCCTGAAGTCAATTAATCAATTTTAGCTATGCTCATTATTCACATGGGACTTCTTTTCTGTCTCCAAGTTAATAAACTTTGCAGGGAGCTTGTTGTTCTTATGCAAACTGGCCTGGTGACACCTATTTTCTTAGAAGTTTCACTTGTATCATAATTTCATCTTTCTCTCAAGACTTTTGCTGACTGTTATAATATTGTGTGTTTCTGTTTCCAAGCCTCCCTCCTCTTAAGCACTGAGAAAGAATTCGTTACAAGACACTTTTTCTTTTTCCTTTTTAATGGTGTTTTGTAACTATGAGGTGATGTACTGAAATCTTGCTGGTAAAGGATCCAGACTTCTCCAAAGGATATTCCCAGGAGATTTGATACCTGTTGCAGTCATTATTACTCTGGTGTTGTGCACATGTTGATCAAACTTCTGGCTTCCAGGGTCAAAGGAAAATAGTTCCTCTTTGGTCCAAGCTTGATATGCTTTGTTTTGCTTGGATTTGTTCCTCACTGGAACAATTTTGCTTCAGCAGCTCTTTGTGAAGCCAGTCACTGAAGTGCTGCTTTTGTGATAAAGTAGATTTGCTGTGAGGATGACTGCCTCTTCCGTGTTTGACACTGCTACCCCAGTATTATCCTTTTTCAGTTCTTTTAAGGAGTTGGTATTTTTGTCACTTTCATGTGAGTTGGATCTATCCCGATTCCTTCATTTCCGAGGTGGCCAAGACTGCTTCCTACATATTGAGCTGCTCTCTGTTGTGGTCTTCTCTGAGCTCACACTGTCTGCAGTATGGGACTGCACTTCCATGCTTTATTGTGCTTCTTTTTTCTGCTGCCAGCTGCTAGAACATCACCAGGTGACCTCACCTCTTGTCAGGTTGTCTGGAGTGCTGTGTCCAGTTCTGGGCTCCTCAGGACAAGAGAGACATGGAGCTCCTGGAGCAGGTGCAGCAGAGGGCTACAAAGATGATGAAGGGACGGGAGCATCTCTTTTATAAGGAAAAGCTGAGGGAGCTGGGCCTGTTCAGCCTTCAGAAGAGATGGCTGAGAGGGGACCTTGCCAATATCTAGAAGCACCTAAAGGGTGGGTGCCAAGAGACGGAGTCAGGCTCTTCTCAGTGGTGCCAAGCAATAGGACAAGGGGGAATGGGTAGAAATTGATGCACAGAAGTTCCAGCTGAACATGAGGAGGAACTTCTCTACTGTGCAGGTGACTGAGCACTGGAACAGATTGCCCAGAGAAGTTGTGGAGTCTCCCTCAATGAAGATATTCAAGAGCTGTTTGGATGCAATCCTGTGCAATGTACTTTAGGATGACCTTACTTGAACAGGGAAATTGTACCAGATAACCCCACTGTCACCCATTCCAGCCTTACCCATTCTGTGATTCTATGTGTACCATGAAAAAAATCTGAAAAACATGATCATCACAAATTACTTGTGATCATGTTTGTGTGTTTTAGCTGCTGGATGGTAGCAACCCATAAGTACATTCTTATCTCATGACATGTCAAGGTAAATGCCAGACCCTGTTTTTCCCTTTCCTGGCAACCAACCTCTCATACCTCCCATTTGCTGAGAATGGGACTATCTGCAATATTGCTGGTGCTGGGGCAGTGCAGGTGTGGGGGTTGACAGAGGTGAGCAGATAATTTCAAGTTCATTTATTCTTTTTTCCTTTGGTTTGCTTTTGTTTGCTTAGTTTTTTTTTTTTCCCAAAGGTGGCCTTTCTAAAGATTCTCCAGGGAGGTCTTCCCTCAGATCAGGAGGTCTCTGAGCACCCTTCCTCCCTTACTTTCCCTCAGTTAGTTTCCAATGCTCTCTTCAGTCTCTTCACCTCTAGTTTGCTCCTCATTTCACCATGTCTTGCATATTTAATCACTTTCCTAGTGTAGGAGTCAATGGAGGGTCTCTGGTGGCCAGTCCCTGTGGAGTAGAGACAATTGCCAGCCAGCCCTTCGCCTCCGCCCCTTGGCCACCTGGTAACTGCTGATAGTGTTTAATGCTCACAGGCTGCTCGATTGTGTAGGGTCCCTTCTAAAATAATTAACTGAGCCACATCCTTCTTCTGCTTTTATTCTTTGAATACTCATAAATCAGAAATGTAACATAAAGGCAAAGTATGGAGGGTTTTCATGTAGGGGAAACAGAGCTGTTGTTTTCTGTGTGGACAGACTGTTAGGTTCCCAAGTGCTTGAAAGTGTGTCTGTCTTTAGATTTCATAGAACTAAGCAAATGTTGCCCTTTGTGCTTTTTTTTTCTTTCCTAAAAAGACTTTCAAGCTTAATACCTTACAATTTTTATTTAGAAGTGTTGATTTACTTCCTGGTTATTGATAAATATTCAAAATTCAAATGTGTTCTCATACATTGATACTTCAATGTGGTTTTGAGTTAAAGGCTTTTGAATTTTTCAAAAAAAGTCTAAAGACAGAGATCTGGAGAAAAAAAAATACATCTATCAACTACTTCACAAAGGATGACTTCCCCATGTTGACCAAAGAGCTATAAATAACTTCAAGGAGACCAAACCATACTGCAGTGCTTTAAGCCTCACATGCAAACTTTGTAGTCCAAGGTTATGCCATTTTCTTCTCAATTTCTAAAAATGTATAGCTTTTAACAAGCTATTTGCTCCCTGCATTTGGCCCCACTCCCAAAGAACATATGTGTTGTTTATCATATTATCCAGTATCTAGTCGTGTTATTGCCTGAGGCTAAGAATTAAATTGTAAATAATAAAGATTTTAAAAGGTTTTGAATTGGCTTTAAGCTTGGTAAACAATCTAACCAGCACTTTGTTAAGATTGTTCAATTTTTTTTTGTTTGGCCTGTACATGTCCTACATACAAATGTCTAAATCAATTGAAGAGGTTCTCAAAGGGAGTAAAGAAATCACAGCTGCAATTCTATTAGCAAGAATATATCCATGGCAGACAACATTTTCAGTTCTGTATATAGAGGTTTTAGGCTCTGATTTATTTGTAAGACCTTAGGAAGTCACTCAGCCATCATTTGTATCTCAGTGAAGATCTCTGGCTAGCACAGCATGCAGCTTAAATGCTACATCTTACATTGACAGAACCACGCTAGCATTTCAGACGTACAGAGCAGCTACCTGCTTTAGTTCTGAACTTACAGTACACCATAAGCACAAGAATGATTCTTAAGTGGATTTAACAGCCCAGACTGCAAGTTTGGTTTGATCTAGGTTGGTAATTTTGGAAGTACCTGCAGTACCTACCTAGGGTATTCCTGCTGCAAGGTACATACACCTCGTTCTTAGTGAATGGAAAACTAATGGGTGGTGCCAAGCATTCCTCTTGGTATCAGAGGATGATGGAGGGCTTTGCTGGGGTGCATAACTGCAGGTAAGATGAAGGATAAAGGAGAAATAATAAAAGTTTAAAAAAGGGGCAGGAAAATGAATAAAGAAGGTAATACTTCAGAGGCTTTCCAACTAGAGAGACTTTAAAAGGTAATGAGAATTACAAAGAGAAAGGTTATGTGTTGGACAAATGTAAGATATTCAAACCATCTTCAGAGAGAACGGGGTGACCTTGAGGACCACAGTAATTGAAGGGGACTGAAATTTTACAGTACAAAATGAAAGACCAGGTACTTGCTATCTAATAATGAAACCTTCATTACAAATTGGGATCTTAGCAGCTGTAAATGACAGAGGATGAAAAACTTCTGACAGAATTGGCAGGTAAGGATTGCTGTAAGTATCCAAAATGATGTATCTGGGAAAAGGCTGTTAACTAGGCTAGCTGTCAGTAGTGGTGGTAGGAGAGTATCAGTGTCATTCCATGAGGTATGCCAGAAACACTGATCGCAGCTCTAGCATCCCAGGCTGCATTAAGCAAAGCATTGATCCCTCCTTCCTGCTGAGCCGCAGCAGACACCTGGAGTGCTGTGTCCAGTTCTGGGCTCCCCAGTACAAGAGAGACATACTGGACATACTGGAGCAAGTCTATTGAAGGACCATGAAGATTATTAAGTGCTTGGAATGTCTGATATATGGGGAAAGGCAGAGAGAACTGGGACTGTTCAGCCTCAGGATGAGAATGCTCAGGGGGATTTATTCAATGTATATACGATGAGAGGAGTAGAGAAGATGGATCCAGGCTGTTCTCAGTGGTGTCCTAGTGCTGGGGCAAGAGGCAATGGGCACAAACTGAAACATGAAATTCCATTTAAAGGTCAGATGAAACATTTTTTCTGTGACAGTGACTGAGCACCAAAACAGGTTATCCAGAGAGATATCCTTGGGGGTATTCAAAAGCAACCCGGGCATGGTTCTAAGTATCCCAGTCTAGGTGACCCTACTTTGAGCAGGGGATTGGACTAGCTGACCTCTGGGAAGGCTTTCGCACCTCAGCTGATCCATGCTTGAGTGATTCATAGGAGATGGATTCAAAGTGCAGAGAGGGGTCACAGGGGTGAGAGGGGTCCTAGAGTGCCAATCCTGCATGGTAGACTGAAAGTTCTATCTAAAAAAATGTATGCTGTATATGAAGGGGAGATTTAAGCACCACAGAGAAAGAGGGAATATTTATTGCAAAAGGCCATGGTCAGACAATAATAGCTGGGTTTATGCTTGCCATAAATAACTGAAAAGTTGAAGTTAAAAGGTACTATTTATACATCAGAGCAATCACATTTGCTATCAACTTTCCAGGCAGCAGGGACAAAAAAAAAAAAAAAAAAAAAAAAAGAAAAAAAAAAGAAAAAAAAAGTAGCAAATTCTAACCTTTTTTAAACAGCTGCTAGAAATCATTGGAAAATAAATGCTATAATGCAAGGAAGTGGGGGTCCTTCAGTCCTCAGTGGGGAGCACTCAAATGTAGAGGTCCCATTTTTGTTCCTCCAGTTTCTGTTTCCTTAAAGAACGCTAAGAAGTGAAATTGTTGATCTCTGAACTCACATCTGTATGACATTACTAAAAAGGGATTGTGAGGACATAGAGAAAATGAGGAATCCCAATGCACAAGAACATACAGATTTTCTGTATTTTATCTGGCTTAGCCACTGTAGAAACTTGAGCAAAATCAGTCATAGGTATTGTAACATTGCTGCTCCAGTGGGACTCAATGGGGTGAGAGGCCTGGAGACACTGCTTTAAAAATATAAAACATGTTTAATTTAGCTTCAAACTGAGCCTTTCTTATCTTTCTTTAGAGTCCCATTTAACACATTAGAGTGGGAAATGAATGGTTTAGGTTCTCTTCCAAATGCCTTGCTGAAAATCTAACTCCAGCTCCAGAAAGTTGTGTTGGAAAGTGCTCTTGGATGCCTCAAAAAGAAAATTTCAGCTAAAATTCTTCTGGTCCTGTCATTTTGTTAAAGATAGAAATTGGCTGTGGCATTTTTGGCCTCTGTTGGTCATCTATTATGTGAGAATGTTATGAGGATAAGCTACAGGTTTTTTCCTCTCTATTGTTGCCTGCCTCTAGAGAGTATTTTCTAGCACCTCTTTTTTCTGATTTCTCCAGAAAATTCAGTTTGTTTCCAAAGCTCCATGTCAAATGGAATAAGATGCATATGGAAAATTTATCCTTTGAGCATAATCTCTACATCCACAACTTCCATGATGTACAGATCATTCAAACTATGTGGACAATTGGACAGAAATCTCATGAAACTGGTAACAATTACACTTCACACAATTGTTAAAGCAAATTACTCTCTTCACCATACGTAATTACTATAATTTATATTGAAACATCTGTCGGAAAATAGAAGGCAAAGAGAAGCACTTTAGAACAATTTTGTAAAGCTGTAAAATAAATAAGTAGATAAATAGCTCCAGTCCCAGGTGCTTAAGTATTGATCAATGCCCAGGGAGAATGTAGCCCCTAGGGCTTCCTCTTCATGGTAGTGGTTGCCTATAGCCCTTGCTTCTCAGTTCTCATGATGAGTACAAGTTTGATGAGTACAATTGCTCCTGGCTGATCATTTAGCTTTGGCTCCCATATTGCTGCTTGTGCACTTCTCTTTTTAGAACAAGAAAATATCTTCCGTGTCAGGGTTGTCCATTGTACAGCATTTTGGGTACCTGCTGATGAAATATTCTCTGTCACCTGAGACTGGCTTGCAGTTGCTGCAATCCCTGTGAAATAAAGCTGCTGGCGAGCTGCTGAGACTGCCTCACTGTTCCTTTTGGGAGCTGCTCTCCTTGCTCACCCTCATGGATGCACAGCTCAGTCCCAGGCATTTTCCAGCCTTGCTCTTGATGACAGGTTCCTCAGCTGTGTGTGCTTAAGACACACCAGGCCTTTCTTTCTTGTTCTTTTGATGCATTCAGATTCATCCCTTGGCCGAAACCAGCAGCTTTTGCCTCCTCTCAAACAGTCTGCAGAGAGCTTTGCACATCTGCAGGATATGCAGCTGTTTACTGCAGCACGTTTTTGCATGCAGCACAGGGAGTTTGATGGGATGTCTGACATTGAGCCTCATCTCCCTTCCCTGTTGTTCCTACCAGAGTTGATGGTGCTCCTGCCCAGGGAACACTTTATTCCCACTGCAGCCAAGCTTCCGTCTTCCCCATATCTTTGATGACTCAAACTTCTGCCAGCAAGTTCTATTAGGTTCTCCATTACACTGCAAAAGGAAGGACACATGCAGTGTTATAAAACTTTCACCAGCTTGTAGGCAAGTGCTGAGGAATTTCTGTGGATGTGCAGTGACTCACATTAGCTGGGATGCTGATGTCTTCTAGGTATGTTTGCAGGCTCATGCAGACATCGATGCTTTATCATGGTTTTGTTCTCTACTGGCAGAACTGTTGCACTGCAAATCTTCCAGCATACCTAGCATGTAAATCTTCACCTGTGTGGCTTCAAATTTAGCCAGTATCTCCAAAATTGCTCAGTACCTTGTGCTGGGAGAGAAAGATCAGCACGTTTGAGTGTGCATCAAGCCTTGGGTTGAATAGAGAGGGACTCAGAAAAACATTGGCAATGTGGACTTTGCTGCAGGTAGATGACACAGGCCTGATGTCCAGCCATCAATTTTAGCTTACTATATAGCATTAAAATGCAGGCTGCATCTTAATTCCTCTTACAGAATGGTTTTGCTCTGAGTGTGCTGCTTGAGTCCCTTCAATAAGCAGCACAGCAGGAAGGAGGAGCCACCTGAGCCAGCCATTCTGTGAGCTGAGGATTTGGCTTCTTTTCCAGAGGAAACTTCTTGGTGTATTGCCTGATCCGAGGGTGATGCTAGCATAATGCAGGTATGTAAAAGGGAATATTCCTCTATTTCCAGTGGAGAGATGGTAAAAGTCATTGAAGGTCTTGTCTTGAGTGTGTCTCATTTGTGCCTTTGGACTGGAAAAGATCAGGAGAAGAATTACTGTGTGTAACAAGAGAAGGAAGAGATTGTTGTGTCAGAAAAGACTAAAGGAGCTTCTCTTGTTTAGCTTAGCTAAATGGAGGCTGGAGGTGATGCAGCTGCTGTCTGTGAAAGTGCTGGTGGGAAGAACAAGGATGTTCTGAAAACAGACAAAATCACATGAAAACTGAAGATATATAAATGGGCCAGGAGCAAAATCAAGCTAAAATAGGAAAGGTCTCCCCATCATTACAGCAGACAAAGAGCCTTCTAAACAATACACAGCTCCTGCTTCCAAAATGAAGCTCATTGTGGCTATGAAACAATTTCAGACAGCATGATGCCAGTGGCAGACATCTATCATGGGGAATTCTACTCCTTTATATTGCTAAAATTGCTTCAAGTTCCAGACATTTTCCTCTCCAAGGGAAGATAGCCACTGTGAGAAAACATGGCACACATGCAAAGTGTGCATCAGCAAAGTGTCAAAGGGTCCATTAGTCTTTTTTGTGTGTTCAGTGGCTTGCTGAAGTCCCTGTTGATCTGGCCACTTAATTGTAATATGTACCCAGATTACAGGCAGAATTAAAATGACACAGGGAGACAAAAACAAGCTAGCAGGCAACCAACAGAAAATCAGTGCATTGAAATCTAGTCCCTTCTACTCAGGGACCGGTGATGTCACAGTCTCCAGGGCTCCATGTTGTGCTTCCTCTTGGGAAGTGCAAGAGTGTAGAGGCATCCTGAGAATCATGACATGCTGTGAAATATGAGTTTAAATTTCACAGAACAGAGATCTGTTGCTAAACTCTTGTTTGTTCAAGGTTTGCTCTTCTTTTTTCCTTTTGTCTAGAGGAACTTAGATACAGAAATATTAATATTTTATGTCCATTTACAGACAGGTCTTTTTTCACTCAGGTCCCTGCTAGCAGATGTTCCTTATCTCTTGTCTTTTAGAGGATTGCTATTACCCTCCAGCTGTCCCTGTTCTTCAGTTAGAGATCCAGATGCAGACCTTAATAAGGAGAATTTTCTTTCATACCTTGTTGTACTTTTTAAAATAACTTCATTATCCTTCAGACCTCAAGGATTCTCCACATGTTGCATTTGGATGGACTTGTGACTAATGGTCCACTCTAATGAAAGTGACCTTTCCTGTTCCCAGGAAACATACTTTCGTCCCCTATCATTTCCTATTTTCTCAAACTATGGTGGAGGCCTGTCTGTCATCTTTAGCTTCTTTCTGGGACTATTTTCATCATTCCTGCTCTGGTTTTTAAACTAGCAAGGTATCATCAGTGTTGTTTTACCTGTGGTATGTTATGCATTCTGACGGTACCATGGGTGAAAAGGAAGTTTCTGCTTCTTCCAGGTTAATGTTGGAACAATGATGACTGTTTTCTTCTTTTCTTTTGTTTGTTTGTAAACAGCTGGGACTTTAAGGTGTCAAAACCCTTCAAATATTCTGCTTTTTTATTCTGATAAATGCACTTCAAAAACTATTTATATGTAAGAGAAAACACTCCAGAGCTCAGAGCTCATAGAGCCCTGCACAGTTCTCTTTTCAAGACTTTTTCTGTAGCCTTTCTTCTCCCCAGAGGATCCATGTTTTTCGAGTAAGAACATTATCTTCTGCCTGAAGCCTGCCTGAAGTCAAGGAAAGGTCATAAACTGACTGCAGTGGGTACTGGATCTAGGTGTCTCTCACAGTCCTCTGGCAGGTTAAGCCAGAGGTAAGGTAAGCTTAGGTAACTAGAAAGTTTTTTTCTTGGTAGAGTATTTTGTCTGAGAAATATTTTATTTTGCACCTTTTGGGTTAAAAGGGAAGTAGAAAATGGCCTGGAAATAGGAGATTGTGTGAAGGCAGCTGACTGTCCAGCTTAGATGCAGACATGGCTTTTCCTCCTTTAATTTCCCTACTTAAATGAATTTGTCATGCCTTGTTAGTAAGAAGTTAATGAAATCGTTTGTGCATCACAAGAGGTTAAGTGCATGTAATTTCAGCAAATCAAACCAGGGCCTAAAGTGTTAACACGCAGTAACTGGGACCATTCTGTAAAAATTATTAGTTCTTCATTTTAGCTGCAATATTCTGGTCCCTTTCTTTCAGACTTTTTCTTTACATTCCTTGCTGTAATTGTCAAAATCAGGTGCCATAAAGTATGATGTTCTGGAATTAGATGGGTAATGATCTTTAACTGTTAGTGATCACTGTTCTGTATGGAGCTTACTTCTGCGACAAGGCACACTTCTTCATTTCTCAAATTTTTGTCCTGTTGTAATCAGCCATATGAATGGTGCCCTTTAACAGAAGTGTGAGACCTGTGTGTTCCCTGGCAGCCCATGTCCACATGCCCCTTCTTCTGTTGCTGGGGTAAGCTGGGTGCAGAAGGATGCTCTGGCATGTGCAAGGCTGCTGGAGTCTGGAGTGTCCCGTGGGGAAGGCACAAGCAAGTCAGCAGAGCAGGCTGTTGAGCAGACTGCACTCACAGAGGATTATGAGTCAGGAGGCTGGAATCAAAGGGCATTTCCTTTGTGAAGCACCTTCTAGCTGTTTATCTCACTGAGAAAACTCAAGCCCTGTACAGTGCTGTACCATTCCACAGCCCTTATATGTTATTCTTTGGAGCAGGAAAGTGGACTGAGTTTGTTGCAGTGCTAGCAATGTTTCAACACAGAGCAAATTTCATCTTGTGGATGCACATTCACACAGCTCTAATAAGAGGAAGACCATCTCTGAACAGCTTCTTGGCTATATCTATTGACTGTTTTTGCTATTACTTAGCAAAGTAATATTACTGACATCTGGATGCTTTTGAAATGGTCAAGGAAAGAAAGGGTTTTCTCTTTCTCAAACAACTCGTGGAAAAATGTTTGGATGACACTCCGTAATCCTTAGTGCTTCCTGTGGGTATTCTTAGTCCTCCTTTGTACCAGGCCCTTTCTGTGTACACAGTGGACCATCTCAGATGTTACCAAATTGATGCCCTTGCTGCCTCAGGACCATCTTTCCCAGGACACTGTCTCCACCAAGAGCCAGCAGCTTGGATGAAGCAGGTAAGAATGATGCCCTTGAGTAACACCCCTGATCCCAGCACTCTGGTTTTGGACTCTCTGGGTATGGTCCTGTCCATACGGTATGGGAAGGTGCCATGCATGCTGCTGAGTTTAATAGCTATGAATGACTGATCATCCTGAAATTCTCAAAATTGCTCAGCCCTTCAGCCTTCACGCTGTTCTGTGCTGGTGAGTTCCACAGTGACATCATGAATATTGCAGAAGAAAGGTTTGATTTTACTTCCTCTTTAGGTAGTTAAGGTGATATGGGTTATGATTCATAGTTTGTACTTCAGGATGATGAGGAGACTGGCTGCAGAGTGTGCTGGGTTGATACAGAATTACTGCTTGCCAGCTAAGCCCCCAACCATGGCAGGACAAAACTGGGGGCCTACTAGGACTGCATTTGGGGACCCAGCCTGACACAGTCTATTTTCACACCTCTCCAATGACCATCACTGTAGCAACTCATCCAGCGTGAGCTCTGACCAACAAGCTGAGAACAGACATACCCCCTCTCTTCCTTGAGGAAGGGATAGAGCCACAAGCCAGGCTTCCCTATGGGGAAAGAGTGATCAGATTGATACTTAGCCTGAGTTAGGTGAAATTAAAATTTCTTCTGGACAAAAATAGAAAACAAATTATATAAGTGAGGCAACAACTGAGAGTCAGTTCCTTTATTAAAACCAAAATCACTAAATGGAAGGCAAGATGAGTCCTTGGTTCTTCTTGATGTAGAAAACTGAACAGGCCCTGTCCATTTTTCTACCTGTTCTTACCTACAAAATTGCCAGTTTTTTAGATGCAGACGATGCTGCAGTGATCCAGCCTGTGCCCTTTGGGTTTCAGTCCTTGCAATGTGCACTGCCTGGGGAATAAAGCAGCTGCCTCCTGACTTGTCTGTGCTTTCCTCAGGGGACTTGGTAGCATTTAAGCTCTTGAATCTTCCTGGCTTTCAGTTTGGTTCTGGATGAAGTTCAAGGCGTTGATAGTTTGCATCTTAGTGGTGAACTTGCTTCTCACAGTATGATGCTGAGGGATCTGGGGTCTTTGCAGATGGAAAAAGAATGGTATTTCTGGTGGGGATCTCATCACCAACATTTTCTCTTTTGTTTTACCCCAAATGACTTCTATTATGGTTACTTTTGAATCGAATCTATTTTTCTGCAGAATAACCTGGGGCTACTTCTGTGTAAGGAAATGAAACGCACCTGGAACTTGTCCCAGTATGGTGTGGTCCATGGCATTAAATTCTCACCCATCCAGCACAGGGTGGCCAGTTGCTGACTGTACTTCTTAGACATGATATTTCCTGCACCAGGGAATATTTGGGAAGTTTCTAGATGACATGGAGCAAAACTGTCTCAAGGAGCACTGTAACAAATTAACAGTCCAAGTGATTCAGTTCTACTAGCTGGGAACTTTTCCTGGCACTACTTAATAGGGATGACTGCCAACAATTAAGGATAAGGTTTGTACAAGAACTAATGATTTTCAGTTCCTGGTAAGGTATTGCTGAAAATGGTGATAGTTCTAATTATTGGCTTGGAGTCATCTGGGGGGAACTCTGGCACAAATAGGCAGCCTCACATAAGAGAAGTGTGATCCAGAGCCAGAACTGTGGTCCTTGTGCATTAGGTCTGGGTGATGACAAAAGGGGTGGGAGAGGATTGTTTCAGGGTGCTGATACATCTGTGGCACCTCACAGTTAGTTTGGCTGCACCCTGTGGGGTCCAGCAAGGAATGCTGGGTCACCACGAGCAATGGCAAGTTCAGAAAGGCTGGGGAGTCACTGGAGCAAGAAGATCCATGTGATTTAGAGGAACTATTTCTGAAAAAGCAGCGAGGTGGAACCAGACTGTGTCTCTGTGGCATATGGTTAGTGCTCTTTCTGAGAGCTTAAGTCAGGTAAGTCCGATATCTATGCTGTCTGATCAGCACTGGATTTGACTCTAGGATTGAAAGTTCAGGAGCAACATGACAAATATAAAATATTAGAGGCCAGGAGAGACGCCATTTCAATTTATTTTGGGCATCCATCAGGAGTTCTTGTTGGTGTTGTTGTTATTCTTTCATAAAGCTTAACTGGGATTTTGTGCCCCAATCAGCTCCATTTAGGTTTAGAAGGGCAAGGCTGAGGAAACTGTGGCTGTAGAGGGAATGGGGAAAGATGATATAAAAGTGGTCATTTGGATGTGCAGGTGTTTGGCAAAAGAGAGCTTTAAGGATTAAATTCTACTGGGAAATAAACCAGCAGCCAGCACAACTCAATGCCTCGTGCTCCTGACAGAGGTCTCTGCCTCCAGCAGCAGATTCCCAGTAGCTTTGCACACAGCCAATAGTTATATGGTAATAGTTCCAAAATTTCTTTAAAAAGAAAACTTTTCTTCTTGCCTAAGGGCAAGAACTTACTTGTCTTGTGGGTTTCGTTAGTAACTATTACATTTTGGTTCTACTGTAACATAAAGTAAATCTCAGAAATTTAGGTTAAAGCCTGACTTTTATTAGTCCAGATGTTATAAAAATTATTGAGTATCAAACAACTTTCTCTTCCCTAGCCTTGTGGAAGGCTGGGGTGTGTTCTATTTTAGGTAACACAGGATGTCTCTCAAGATTTCATTAATGTGAGGTTTACTTCATAAAAAGACATGATACTGAACACCTGAACACCTCTGCACCCTGCATTTCAAATACATATCTGGGTAACATTTCCAAAAACCACTTCAGATTCTTAAATTGGGAAAAAGAGAGTTTAGCTGAGCATTGCCTTACTTTTGCTGATTAAAGGTCAGAGGGAAAATATTGTTAGGAGGAGCTCAGAAGGGTCATTCATTTTCCGTATTTTGCAGCAGGATAAAAAATACTTGAAAATCTCTGGGCACAGCTTTAGGAGTTCCAGAGCAGTTTGGAAGTTGGGATAATAACAATCTAATTCTCTGACTGATGGCAGATTAGGAAAAGTCTTGGCTGGGAACTGACAGGCCCCCACTACTCAGGGTTCTTTTTTGTGCCATATCTGGACCAGTCCCTTGGAGTCAATTTGGCAGCTGGTTTGTGAGTTAGGAGAGTCAAATGCATCATTAGCTTTTTTAGTCTCTGGAAGTGACATGTAGTTCAGTCATGATGTGGGGTTTTTGTATGTTCATGGGTGATTTGGTTTTTTTGGTTTGTTTTTTTGGTGGTTTTTTTTTTTTTTTTTTTTTAAATTGTACTAGGGATTACAGACTTTTTGATTGTAGTATCCTGAAAATGTTTAGGAAATGATTTATTTTTATTTTTCCTTTTCTTTTTTCTCTCCTTGGTTGCATCAGCAAGTAAAAAAACCCCAAATAATTGTTATTGAATCCCTGAGTAAATAGAAATTCTTTATATTCAGGTGTGTTCAATAATGTTTTAGGCCTGGGGGTGTTCCTGATGCACCTGTGTGTTTATTGCAGGCTATGCAGATCATCAGAAGGTGCACAAGTGTTTTGCAAAGATATGGACAGAGTAGTGACACACAGCCAGTTCCTGAATTACAAACTGGGGTTTTACAGAAGCCCAAACACAGTTTAAAAAGATCCAAAGGGAAAACTTTAGTAGGCAGAATTCACATACTCTTTTTGGACTCTGAGCAGTGCAACTACCACAGAGTGATACAGCATATTTAAGAAAGAGGAGACTTTAATTAGAACCTGCTTTTATCTCTCCTTTTGGAAAGAGGCACAGCTCATGTCATGATGTTACAACTACTGTACTTTTTAAAGAAACTGGATTTTAATTGCAGGTCTCAACCCAAATGCATCTACTGCTGCTTAGCTTATCACATGCTGCAAATATATAGCCTATATATAGGGAGTGGAACAGCAGGACTTGCATTGATTTGAAAGCTTCTCTGCATTGGAGTTATAAACTTTGTAGGGCACTTTGGGTAGTTGCCTATCAAAAATCACATTTGACATTTCATCTCTCAGCAGCACAATGAGAAGTCAAGGGATGAGATCACTTCGTGCCAGATTACTGCCTGCTTGGTCATTTAGATGATCTTCTTTTTTTCATGCATTTTATAATAGAATGAGAAATTAGGTAAATATCACGTGGCGTTTCAGTGTATGTGGAGATTTGTACTCAAACTGTGAAAGTGGTAGGTCAGAGACTGCTGTTTACAGCATTGCTTGATTAGAGGAAAAGACTTTTTTTCAGACATCATCCAACAAAATGTAGCTCTGTGGTACTGTCATCACTTGAAGCGAGGAATCAGCCCTAATCCTTTCAGACCAAACTGACAGCAATTTACAAAATGCAGCCCTGTTAGTGTGATGCTTGCAAAGTTTTCTCCCTTTCATCTCTTCAGTAAGCTTTAGATTTTCATTTTTCTGTAACTTGCATTTGATTCTGGGGCTCCATCAGTCACAGACTTTCAAACTCTGTGTCTTTAGTTCCTTTTTGATGACTTTTACTGCAGGCCAACAGCCTGGATCAGCCATGGTGTGGCCAGCAGGAGCAGGGCAGTGACCGTCCCCCTGTCCTGGGCACTGCTGAGGCCACACCTCAGATCCTGTGTTCAGTTCTGGGCCCCTCACTGCAAGAAAGACATTGAGGGGCTGGAGCGTGTCCAGAGAAGGGCAACGGAGCTGGGGAAGGGTCTGGAGCACAAGTGCTGTGAGGAGCAGCTGAGGGAGCTGGGGATGTTCAGCCTGGAGAAAAGGAGGCTCAGGGGGGACCTTACTGCTCCCTACAACTGCCTGAAAGGAAAGTGAAGCTAAGGAGGGGATTGGTCTCTTCTTCCAGGCAACAAGACTAGAGGAAATGACCTGAAGTTGTGCCAGGAGAGGTTTAGATTGGACATCAAGAAAAATTTCTTTATGTAAAAGGTTGTCAAGAACAGGAATAGGCTGCCCAAGGAGTTGGTGGAGTCACACATCCCTGGGGGTATTTAAAAGATATGTAGAGGTAGCACCTGGCAGTATCAGATTTATGGTTGAACTCAATGATCTTAGGGGTCTTTTCCAATCTAAATCATTCTATGATTCTGTGATCACTTTAATATGTGATAGGAATCAGTCCCTTTTCTCAGCTGGCTCAGATTAATGAGGCAAAGTTAATTAGCTATGGTCCATATTCTGCAGCACTCTGAGAATGCTGTCTTTTCTATATGCACAGAAATGGCAGAATACAGCCCTGCCTTGAGGGCAAATTTTGAAGCCCAGTATGGAGATTTAACCACACAGCTGCAGTTCAAGCCAGTAACAGTTGCACCTCTAAGCTTTCAAACCCTGCCCATTGCTCTGAAAAAAAACCATCTAGACACATCTGACACTGAAGTGAGTAACAACAGAAATGTTTGGCACTTCTGAAGCAGTTAACATCTGCTCATATATTAGTTAATTAACAGAGCAATATTAAACTTTGGAGAAGCCTTGTCTTTCATCAGATGTAAAAAATAAAAGGAGATAGCACTGACATAAGACTTGCTCAGGCTGCACACAATGCTCACTAAACTGCATTTTGAAGCCTCTCATTGACTTACTCCATCTGGCTAAGGGCCCAAGTGTGACTTGCCCACATTAGTCACACTCTGTTTTTAGATAAGATTCAGCTTCTCTTGACTCTTTCTAAATGACATTGTGGCAGCAGCATTACAGCTGTTCCACCTCACACCAAAATTTACATATGTTGGCTTTGCATATGTGTATTTGATGAAGCGTTCACCCTCAATTGTTCAGAATTAGTTAGAAATGATGTGACTTCAGATTATAGTCATTGTAAGGTAAATGTCATGAGCTTCTTTAGCAGTAGCACAGCTCTTTCAATACGAAACATTTTTCTCTAGCAATACTTCTGTCAGAAAGGGACAGTGTATTGTCACCATCTCACTGACACAGAGTTGAGGTACACGAGTTGAATTTCAGCTCCAGATTCAAACATATACATTCAGACATTGCTGACTCAGTGCCAGGAGGGTATCAGGGCTCCTGTTACTGTTGATGGAGATAGAGTTCATCAACACCATAGAACCTGGAGATGAATTATCTTCATGCTAAGGTAGATAAATACTGGCTCCTCAATGAATCATGGAATATTTGAGGTTGAATGGACCTCCAAAGATCATCTAATCCAGCTCCATCTGCTCAAGAAGGGACACCTAAACTTGGTTGCCCAAGATCATGCCATTTAGCTTTTCTGTGTTCTCAAGGATGGAGACTCCACAACCTCCCTGAAGAGCCTGTGCTGGTGCTTGCTCACCACCACAATAAAAATGTGCTTCCCTACTCGTGAATAAGGACCTGTGTGAAAATGGGAATCACTCAGAGAAAGTGTGACAGGACACTTCAGCCACACTTTCAGCTGCTCAGCACAGCATGATGCAGCAGCAGAGGTCTGGAAGTAGAGGACAATTGTTACTCTGGGCCAGCTCTGGAGGTTTGCTTTAGGAATTAGCTTGATCGAGGACCAGTGAATCAAGGACCTTTGCATCATATGCTCTTGGGCAGGGCAGATAAAGCCATAGAATTGTTTTGGCAGTGCCAATAATTGAACTCACTTCCCCAAAAGACTACTTTTCCTACTGCTGTAGTCAGTGAACTATTCCTCCTCTTTATTCAACTAGAAATGAAATGCAAAAGAACAGCAAAAATGTCTGTACATGTTCATTCTGTAATCCCAAAGTTATGTCACTTGGTGGGTGATGGAGAATAAAACATTCATAAGGCACAGGGGCCTAACTTGTGCAATTGGTATCAAATTGTTCAATAAAACACACACTGATAGAGAAGACTGCAAATATCACTATTGACATAACATGCCCACTGGGCACTGTGATTGAAATGGCAGCCAAGCTATAGAGAGCATACCTAAATAGAGTTTAGAGAGAGAAATGAACAGAGAGACAACTGTGAGCCACTAATACTCAATGAAGACAAATGTTAGAGAGGATATTTAGATAAAAGGAAAAAGTATCTCCTTTCCTGAAAGACAGATGTCTTTATTACATTAGACCTGGAAGGGTGCTTTATGATCATTAAGAAGTCTCTATTTTCAGATAAGCGAGGAAATATAGAAATAAGAAACAGATCTCTGAATCTTCCTGCAAAAATTACCAGAGGTCTTACAGAGATTAGATAGTTTTAAAGAAAATAAATCCAACCACCCCAGAATTCTGAAATCAGGCTGGATATAGAAATACTTGAGAAAAAGAAAATACATTTGCCTCAGTGGTTTTCAGTTCTGCATCTAGGCACCAACATAATTTACAATCATAGAATTGTTAATGTTGGAAAACGCCTTTAAGATCATCGAGTCAATCGAGCACCACCACCATATTCACCATTAAAGCATGGTTTCAAGTGCTATATCCATGCATCTCCATCCAGGGATAGAGACTCCACCGATTCCCTGGGAAGTTTGTCACAATGCTTCACAACCTTTTCCATGAAAAAAAATTCTAATATCTAATCTAAACCTACCCTGGCATAGCTTGAGGCCATTTCCTCTTGTATTGTCAAATCTGATGTGCTAAAATAGAGAGGAAATTATCTCTGTCTCAACTGGACTTAGATAAATTTTTAAACAACAGGTGTTGCTGAAAAACCAGTTGGCAAATCTGTCCTCTGTTTAGTATCATCTTTTTGAGAGTGCACAGTAAAGAATTTGGCCATATATCTAAATAAAAACCAAAAAATTTAAGGTTTATCTGTTTTCCTACTGGTTGCTTGACACACTTGAACCTAAATTGTTTTGCTACTTAAATCCAGCTAAGAAGCAGATTTCTGTGCTAGGTTCCAGTCATAAGCAAGTCACGTTCTGTAAACATGATTCTGTGCAGTGTTTTGGAGGATTTCCAAATAGATTCTTCTTTTGTTTTTTCCTCTGTGCTGGGGCAATATGAGTGAGTGAGCTCAGCAAAACCATGTTCAGTTATTTTTATGCTTACTCTGTGATATTTCTCTGGAGCAGCAATTTACAGAGGTAACGAGCTGTGGCTCTTGCACTGGTGTTTTAGCTGTTTATTTACTGATGATAATGTTTAGCTAGTTTTGCTTTCTGCAGTTCTGGACCCTATAGCTGCAAGGATCTACAGAGTGATTTGTACACAACCCATGGTTCTTTTTCTGGGTCATGCTACTTTATGGCATCTTGGTCTTTGAACTGCACAGGCAGTAGTTAAAATGCTACAGACTATCTTCTTATATAGAGCCATCTCCATTTTTTCGGTACAGCTGGACTTAACTGCTGAAGTTAATGCTAAGTTTGAGTGACTACAGATGCTTTAGCCCATCACAAGGCCCCATTGGTTTAATTTATTGGGAAGCTGAACAAGCCTCTGACCTGTAACAGTAATATCTGTCTAGCGAGGGGCAAATACAGGACACTGTACTGCATCTGATGGTCAATGCACAACACACCTATTCCAGCTCTCTCCTTTCACGCCACAGAACCAGGAAATCCTCCCTCAACTCATCTCAGAGTTGCAGTCATGTATCAACCCATGATTACCTCACTAGGTCAAACTTACATTCAAATGTGCAATTCCTTTTCATCACAGGCAACAGTAGTACCTATGTGACCAAATAACCTCCTTAAAGCATTGTATCTATTGTTTAGGACAAGTGTATTTTCAGAAAAGAGTATCTTCAGGAAGATAAAGCACTCTGAATGCAGATCATATCCCTTCCTCATTACTCCTGTCCTGTTCCTTATATTGTGGGAATTGCTCAGTCCTGGACGCCCGTCTGATTTCCCAAGATCTCTGCTAGCTTTTGAACTTCTATCCTCTTTTGATGTACAGTTCCTGTGTTCACCAGAAGGAACAATGGATATCTATGGGGAATGACAGAAATGTTTGGTCTGGCCAAGTCTCACAACTATTTTAAAGTAAAGATATGAAATGATTTTTATATGGTGTATAAAGAATGTATTACTGTATTAACAGAACATATTAATTACCATGTAAAAAGTTATTTCTCTGACACCAAAGTGATTTCTCTTACCATGACAAGTTATTTCTCTCCCTCTCCTCCCCACTTTTGCCCCAGCCAGACTTTCAGACCCCAAGCATGTGCTGGCCTAGCTGCTGCCTCCACTTCTCTTGCTCCAGCAGGGCTGGGGTGATGCCACTGGAGTGGATGCTTCTCTTTCCATCTTGGTGTGGCAGTGGGGAGGTGCCACATATAGCAAAAGAAATGGGGTGCCTCTGGTGCTGAAATGAGACGGACTGAGAGGACCCTTAGGTGGCCCTTGTGAAGTGCAGTAGGGAATATCTCTGAGTGATGGACACTTGCAGAATACACCAGGGTGCCTGAGTGCTTCCAATTTTGCCTGAAATGAAGACTTCCACCATATGTTCTGCAACACTACATTGGCTGTTGATTAAGTTTGTTTGCCATTAGGTTTCTAACGATTTCTTCTTCCCTTTTTTGTTTTTGTCATTTGCAGCAGGTACTTGGCTTTTTATGACACTATTGCACGTCCTTGAGTGTTCTGGCTTGTGCAGAGGCTTTTTCTGCACTTGCTTATTCCGTGATTTTTCTTTAGAGAGATGCAGGTTCACATTAACATCAGTGAGTATCCTGACACATTTGCATTTTGTGATTTAAACATGAATGAACAGATCCTTTTACTGATGTGCTCAGAGACAATGGTGAGGGGTGTGGTATAGCAATCTGGGTGATGAAGATTTGTTATGACATTCTTCCTAAATTATTGAATCTATCTTGCTCTATGCTAATTAGATCTCTCTGTTTGGTGATAAAACCAGACCTGGCATAAAATGGGAACTTAATTGCTTTCATGAAACATTTAGACAATAATAGACCTATGAACAAGTAGTTACCTGGATTTACAATGCAGAAGTCTTACAATCTCCCTTATTTTTAAGCAGTTAGTTGTAAAATTAGTTAATAAATGAGCAATAATTGCTATATATTTGGATTTAAACAATTTCATGCAGTATGTTCTGGATTTTTGCAGTTAAAAAGTAGTTTGGATTAACTTTATTATGAAGATAATGGCATAATATGAAAATAAAAATGTGTGCTCTAATGAATCAAAATAGATTAAATTATTGAGAAGCTTGTATAGGATTTTATTTGATCCAACTTCATTGAATATTTTGCCTAATGATCTTAAAGAGAGAGGAAACTGCATGATAATGAAGGTAGCAGTGTTATTGGGACCAGAGAATAAATGGAGATAATAAATGCTACAAAGGGATCTAGACCTACTAGAAATTTGAGCAGAGAATAATGAACTGAAATAAAACATTACAGATGCTAAGTAGTAAATACAAAGCCCAGGGTTCTGGAAGAGTAAAAACTCTGTATAAATTGAAGAGAATTTAGAAAATAATGAGAAAATGTATTTGATTTCTGTAGAGATGGGTGCACAGAAAAGATTAAAAGGGCAATTCCTCTGCCCTGCTTTGGGATGGGAAGGTCTGGGGTTGAGGTCGTTGTATTCTTGTGTTCTTGGTTCATGTGAAATCTGTATCACAGTTCAGAAATCAGCTTTACCAGGATAACGTGGGAGCTGTGAATCTTGCCTGCTGACACATTTCTGCAAACTGGTTCTGCTCGAATGCTCCAGAGGCACTACACTTTGGTACAAGCCTTGCATGCAAGGTGTCTTGGGAGGAAGAGCAGGCATTTGTCTGTGAAGGTTTGAAAGGTATGAGCTGGAAGGATCAAATGCACCACTAGCAAGACCAAATTCCAGCCTGTCAGATTCAGCTCAGTAGTTTCAAGAGCATTTTAAGGAGCAAATGAAGAAGAGATCCAAGCTCAAATGTCAAATCCAAATGCTCCACATCTGTTTGGATTCATGCACAGACCATGTGCTCAGTTTCTCTGTAAGGAAAGAAGCTGCACACTGGATGTGAACACCTCTCAAGTGGTGGCAAAGATCTCTTCTTGATTTTTCTCCTGTCATATAGTCCCAGGATCTCTTTAACTGAACAGTGTTCGGTTTTAGCCTCTTTTTTTCTGCCCTGACTTCACAAGTCCCATTCTCTTCCACCCCTACAGCTGGCCAAGGTCATCTCAGTAGAAAGGCAAACCTGCTCCTCAGAGGAATATGGGTGAGCACACTGGCAATGTGCCATTGTAGGGTATTAGGTCTGTACGTAGGTCTGGGTCCAACCTGGACCACAAAGGAGCATTAGCAGAAGAGAAGCTCTTTTTCTACCCTGTATCAACAGGATCTTATTGCGTGGTTTTTGATTTTGATTTCCAAATCAGTTAAGAAGGATGTTTCTGACATTGCTTCAATCAAGATATGGTGATAAACAGGTATTGTTTGTTTGCATCTCCTTTTACCCATCACTTTGCAGGCATGGTACCGCATCTGCATCTCCATGTGCTGAATTTCAGCCCCAGAAGGTACCAGGTGGGGACAGCCTCAGAGATGTTCCAAGTTCCCACTAATACAGTGAGGATGTCTGTTTGGTCTGCACAAAAGTGCAAGGATTCACACTAACCCTTAAAACCTTTTCTTTAAATAGAAGTTAAAATGTAATTGCAACACAATTCACAATAGCAGCTAGCCACCCTACTCTTGTGTGAGGAAAAAGGAGTGGACATAAGGAACAGTTGTCAGATTTTCAGTCCCTGGCCTGGTACTCAAGTGTGGCAGGTAATGTGTGAGACCTTTCAGTGCCTGGTAGGGTCTTGAAGGACGATACCAGAGTGGAGTGCTTCAGCCTTCTGTGCAGCATGGGCTGCCTTTAGTAGCTACTGGTTACCTGTGGTCCGAGCATGGGCAGAGAATGACCCCAGTGTCCCAAGGCAGAGCCAGGGCCTGGCTGCACTGGCTGATGCACAGATGCACTTGCTCATCACTCTTTTGAACCTAGATGCCAGTGTCTATTTTAGGTGCTGTAATGATTGGATCGGATCTTTATTTCTGTGTCTCTGACAAATCAAGGTGATATTCTTGCTTGCTTCCAGGCTGAGAGTTGTCCTCTGCTGCTTCCCAGAGTGAGGCCCTGTACTTATTAGGAACAGTATATATAATAGTAATAAAAAGTGTAATAAAGAAACTTTCAGCATGCCCTACATAAAAGACCTTTTTACATTATTTTATTTCATCTTGGGAGAGCAGTGTCTCCCAGAAAGCAGCTCAGAGATTGACTGTGCCTTCATGCCCTGCTGTCATTGCACGTATATCTAATTAAATTAAAGGTTGAGATTAACCAACACAAAGGTCTCATCTGTAGGGCTCAGTCCCACACTTCCTGTTGTATCTCATTCCATCAATTTATTCAGTGTCACGTCTCATTACTCTGCATCACTCACTACACCCTGAACAATGAGATGCAAGTGGTCCTTGCCGTGCCCTGGCACTGCCACAGCAAACAGCACTCGAGGGCATCAGCAGATCCCTGTCAGGGCTGTAACGGCACCTCCACAAAAATTCACATCAGGAATGTTTGCTGGGATTACACGACAGAATTTGCTAATACACTTCCCTAGGAAGACATTTATTACAGAACAGAACTGTAAGTGTGAGAACATTGCCTAATGCTTTTTTTTTCTTTGTCTATAATAAGCTGACTGAGCTAAAATTTTACTACCCTGGAAAATGCGCTGTGCATTCACTTTTTGTTTTACCTTATCTAAAAATTGCCATTTTAGGGAATGGACATTGGCTATGCATACTTTTTCACTTAAAATAATTACTGGTTATTTTCAAATAGCAATTTCTGCTATTTTTGAGCTGGACTGAGATGATAATAAGAGCTTGGTTCCTGCTCTTTCACCAGCTTACATGATCTCACCGTCATATTATCTGTAATTTTTTTGTTCCATTTTTTACTCACTAGTGTATTGTGCTGTCAGTTGTAGGCCAGTCTGAACCTTCCATTCCTTAAGCAGACTTCCAGCTCTTTCAGTGAACAGTGTTTCAGTAGCTCTTGTGCATGAGGTTTATGCATGCAGATTTCTGCAACTGGCTAACCTGAATATTTCAGTTCTGACTGCCTGTGCTAAGAGTTCCTTTAATTATGTCAGCTGAGGTGTATCTGATAAGAAAGTTCTATAATATCACTTAGTGCATTGAGGGAAGCTGGGCTATGTATTCTTAGGTGTATACAGCTGGATTTCTATCCAAAAACAGATTAAAATGATCCTGTGCAAAAGCAAGTTGTGAAGAATGCTGATAAACTGCATTCTTGCAATCAATCAATCAATCAATCAATCAATATTAATTTAAACTTAAATGAATCAAAAAATATTATATTGCTGAAACAACAAGAAAACAGCTCACACCAAACAGCTGCATACAAACAGAGTGCCATAGGCCATAGGAATAAAAACTTTGCTCAGATCCATTGAGATGTCTGGTACAGCACTGTGTCCTGTCTCAAGTACCATTCTACAAGTTCAGAGTGGAGCAGCTGAAAAGAAGGCAAGGGAGAGTAATAAAATGCCTGAAATCTAAACCCATGAATTCTGAGGGAAGGCTGAAAGAACTGTGTTGGACAAAAGGAATTAGAGAAGTTACTGAAGTGAGACCAAATAATCTTCAAATATGTAAATCAGAACTGCACTGAAGGCAGTCTAATGTAATCCGTATCCATTACAAAGGTGAAGTAATTGCCTAAAATTCCAACGAGGGACATTTAACTGAAAGTAAGACTGCATTTGCTACCCATGTGGCTTGCTGCACTCTGGAGAAGGCTGCTGTGGGGTCTGGGCCACTTCAACACTGGAGGTTTTCAAGAGGCAGAGCCAATCCTGCTTGGTGCATTGTGATGAGCTGGATGACCTCTAAACCTTTTCTGGTCTGATTTATTTCAGTCCCAAGGAAAATTCTGAAAATGTTCACAGCTAAGGTTCACACTGTCTAATAAGGACAGCAGCAAAACCATTCCTTGGTGATTTGCCCAGGATGCTTTTACTGCAAAATTAACAACTTTTACTTATACTTTCAAGTTTGTACTGCTGTACTTTTATGGGTGAGAGAGAAAGTGGGCACAGATAGAGGATGCACTACAGTTTACTTATTTGTGCAGTCTCTGAGTTACCTTGTCTAACTAACACTGTAAAAATGTCAATTCAGGTTTCAACTCTGTCACTTCTCTCAATCAGAAATTAAATCTGCTTCTGCCAGCTGCATCCCTTCCTTTGACTGATAAAACACCACTGAGCTGTTCATCATTTTTGTTTACTGGCCAGCCCAGAGACGAAGCTCATTGAAATTCTCTGTGGTGGTTATTTTGTGAGAAATGCTATAGAATTGCAAATCATTGTTGCTGGTTAATCAAATACCTTTCAGCAAGTAACAATATCTTTTGGCTACCAAATGTCTCTTTGGTTGCTTCATCTTATTTCCAGCTAAAAAAAGAAAAAAAAGAGAGAAAAGAAAGATTTTTTTACAGTTCTTTTTTCTTTTGCTGACTTTTTAGTACTCTCTTCTGTTGTTTGCCAGATGCTAAAGCTGAATAAATTATTTACTGGGAATATAAAATCTGACGAATGTGCCAGCTCCTATTTGAAAATAGTTTTGAATCAGCAGGGATTTCTGCAAATGTGGTTGGTATTTATAAGTGGTTGGTAGTCTGGAGGAACCTGCTGATGTCTGGTAAACCTCAACAATTCATTATTCATATGGTGTAACTGAGCTGTTATGCCACAGTGCTTCTATTGCCTAGAACTGAAAGTTTTTAAATGGGTAAATGGTGAATAACAAGTGAAGAGTAATTGTCTTGTGTGCAGAAGAACCTTTTGTCTTAAAGGGAAACACAATGACTTTCATCCTATAAGCAAAATCCCTTTTGTGTGCACACTTGCAGACATCCATATACATTCATCCTATAGCAGCTGTTTTGCATGCATGTGCCAGCTGCTCTGATTCTGAGCCAGAGGCAGCAGAGCAGCACCACCCACCCCCTCCAGATCCCCTCCTACTCCTTCTTGGCCTTGGAGCTGAGATGCATATGGCAGGCTTTAGAGCATGTTAGAACCCCTCCTACCACAGGTGAATGTAGCAAGACTGCTTCAGAACCTACAAAAAGTGCGTATTGGTTGGCAGCCATTCAGAGTAATTTCCCTCTGTTTGCTCAAAATATCTGCACAGGCTCAGCAGATGTCATGGATTCTCATCCCTGGAAGTGTTCAAGGCCAGATTGGAGGGAGATTTGAGCAACCTGGTCTAGTGGAATGTGTCCCCCGTACATGACAGGGAAGTTGTAAATAGATTGGCTTTAAGGCCCCTTCCAACCAGTGCCTATAATGATGGAAATGCTGTGACTGGACTGCTGAAGCACAGTTTGGGTGTCTGGGGGGCTGTAGGGTGTGCGTCCTACAGTGTGTCTTGGCAATTCACAAGCTCAGAGGTTGCTTGAGTGACCCTTGCCAGCTCCTGCAACAAAGCAGACAGCAAAACTTAGATCAGCACTTGCTAGTCAAATTCCATTTACCCGCAACCAAGTACCAGTGCCATCTCGGGTAAACTTTTTGTAATCTCCTTGTCTCATTGGTAACTCTGCATGCTGGTGCTGCTACACTCAGCATCTGTTACATCCTTCTGGCAACTTTGCTTCCTCAGCACCTCCTGCTTTCCTCATGTTTAGATTTTGTCTTTGATATAACCAGAAATGTGGATCTTTTTATAGTGATTTCTTATACAGTCTGCATTTCTATACTAGCATTTGTAATATTTTATCACAAGCAAGCATTGTCCTTTCCCTCTAGGAGATGCAGGATCCTTTGTCTGCCACAGTGCAAAAACTTCAATTTTCTAACTGCTTGCACCATTGATTTCCCACAATTCATATCCTCTAGTTGTTATGGAAAAAATGAGGCTTTCAGTATCTTTGCATATTTTGGGATACTGCAAGATTTTCCAGACTTTCATGAAGGAGGACAGGGTTCCCTCATCTTTTCCTAGTTTCTCTGGATTAGCCTAATTTCTGAAAGAAATATAACTGCTATTTCTGAATTATTGTCTGAAACGGTAGCCTTTACCCTTTGTCTATTATTGTATTTGCTTGCATCTTGATTTTAATTATTGAGTTACTTAGTTGGCTATGTTTGGCAATACCTTATATTTCTCAGTAAATTTTTGTGCTGATCATACCATTGCACTCTTTGAAGAAGCAGTCAGAGCCAAGAGTGACCTGCCACTAGTGAACTGAAGGTCACCTAAGATATTCTGCCACAGAAAATCAAATCCTTCCTTGGCAAGCTTTACAAGATTATGAAAACACTGGGAGATGGTTTTGGTCTTTTTTTTGTCCTAGGACTGGTGAAATGTGGCCAGTTGGCCATGTGCTAGCTTACCCTGGCCATCAGGAAGCGCAGGCATCAGCACTGTTTGCCTTAGTTTTTAATCTTGGCTGTATAGAAAGTCCTTGATTTTCATTTTTGCAAACCTATATTTTTTCCCACATGACCAGAGATGTATTACACGTGGAACATCAGCTCCCGGGCACTGTGGTGGACTTTTACACCATTGTATTCCAAATGGGTTATCCCAGAAAAACATCTGGAGCTGTCCCTGTGACAGGGTCTGAGGGTTTGAACATCTCAGACCAAAGAGGACATCGTTCCTGGTCTCCAGTGCCCCAGTTGTTGAGCTGTTTTCCCATAGGGAATGTCATTGCCACAGCTTAGTTTGGGTCTGTAGGTTGTGATACCTGATCTCCCATACATGGCTCAGGGTACAAAGATGGAGTCTCATCTCTGAAGAGAAATACCATAACTTGTGCTCTGCAATATTCCCCTTTGGTAGATTTATCCATCCAAAATATCAGGTGCTAGCTCCTGGTAGTTCCCTGGAGTCTCCTCCACCTCCTCTGCTGTGCTTGGGAGCTCAGGGCTGTGTTTGCCACTCCTGACTGCAGATGCCTCTTACTTAGATGTGGCAAACAGAAACGTGGCAGTGACAAAGACCTTCTGTGGAAATAGCCCTTAGCACTTATGTGAGTTTGGTTAATTATTGAGGGTTTGTTTTATTTTTAAAGCAGATTAATTAAAAAATATTATAGTTTTTATGTTTGTGTCCATGTTAATCTGTGCATGTTTAGTTTTTATTTTGCATCCACTTCCCACAAACCTAGTAGAAAGTGGAGGCAGCTTTCCCCCAGCCATACTGAATTTCAAATGTTCCCATATAATTTGTCACTGCTCATCCGAAAGATTCAGATTTTTTAAAGAAGTGTTGATTTATAACTGTTTTCTGCAAGTGGCCTAGGTGAACTTGAATGGAAGGAAGCTTTTAAACCTTGTATTTGACTCTCAGAAATAAAATGGTGATTATCATATTGGGAAAGAAATGGAAAATTGCTCTCACTGGTGACATACTCTCAGCATGAAATAACCAGCTCTGAGGGAACCTTCAGCCTGGCTGGAACAGAGCTCCTCTGGTGAACAGCACCCAACACACATGGAAGTATGTGGAAACAAATGGAAGTAAATGAATGGTAGACATCCTTGGTTTCAGACTTAGGTGCTGTTATATCATCTGATTCCATAATGAAACAAATGGCCTATAAGATGCCTCATTCAAGGATCAACACTCACCACTGACAAACCTTGGTTTCCACCCCTAACCTTGCCATTTGAGTACTTTGTTAGATTAAAACACTATTTCTTTTAGGAAAAGAAGGGAACAAGCTCATGTTATGATGAGATTATAAGTAAAAAGGAAAAGGTGAGGTGACATCTGCAGCAGGAATGCTGTGTTTATTAACACTGCCTCTCTGAGTGTAATCTGTAAGTACAAAATTGGGGCTCCAATGTCACTCCACAGTGACTATACTGTGCTCTTTTTTTCCTTTATTTTTTGATAGAACATGGTGAAAAATGCTACCAAACAGCTTAAATCATAGGAGCAGGAAGCTGAATATGAATAAACTGGTTCCTGTGGGTGAATTTGATGGGCTCTAACCAATGCCTTCAGCTTGTCACTATTCCCTGTCTGTAGATAAAAGACACAGAGCTGACATTCCAGGATGATTTCTGTCATTAGTAGGGAATTTGATCTATTTTTTTCTACCAACTAGGATTTTAACTTCCATGTGCTGGGCAATCCTGTCGTCATATATTTCCTAGAAATGATTCCCTGCTTTGGGTTGTAACATAATTCTTAACCCCTGGGGGAATTGTAGCACTCTGTAAGCTGTTAGACTTACATTTCCCTCTGTAATGTGCTAAACAATAGCCAAAACCCCCAGAATCACTGTTTTTTCTTTCATGCTTTTAGTTTCCTAGCTATCCAGGCTTTGCCCAGCTCAGTGCACACAGCTGTATTTAATTTAAATACAATGCAGATGCACACAAAAGATCAGCAGAATTAATTATGTTCGGAGTGCTGGGAGAGCCACTGGGAAGCTTCTTGTCAGCATCTCCTACCCACTCTGCTCAGTTTGTAAGCTCTGGATGACATCTGACTCAAGCACTCCTTTAATTTATAACACTGGCAATTAAATGGCAGTTCTCCAGCCTCTATAGCCTAGGGAATAGAGCTATAATAGGCTTTAGAGGTAAAGCTACTATATTGCAGGATGAATTTTGTGTAAAACGCTAATGTTATCATGTTGGTGCCCTTCAGCAAATACAGTTATTCAATAAATTAAACATTTTTATGATATTCTCCTTGACATTTAATAGCATACTTTAATAAGTTAATGTATCTCTGCAATTTTTTTTTTCTGCTGGCACCTAGCAATCCAGAGCAGCTCTAATTTGCAGGTGTTATTTGCTGTGCTTGTGACGAGCTAATAAAATAATTCAATCAAAGTCTGCCAACAGATTGGAGCTTTGAATACTTCTTAAATTTCTCTAATCATTTATTTTAATTGCTGATAAACCTGAGCTGAAATAACATTTGGTTTTAGTGTAGAAAGTACTGATTATACACTTGGTTTTTTGGTACTTTGGTCACTGCTGCTCTTTATGTGTCTGTAGTTTAGCTAGGTCACTGGGGCCAAATGACCCATTACTCTCAAAGTCCTTTAAAATTTATTGGACTGAAACATGCAGCAGAACTGCTACATGATTCTGTATCTGATAATGGAAGGGGAAGAATGTAAGACAGAGGGATATTCCTAAGACAATATTTCAAGTTCTGCCAATGTGTTTAACAGAAAGGGAGCCTTGATACAAGTGTGTATATACTTACTTGGAAGGAAGGCTGGAGGTGTGAAAGGAAAGTAGCAGCTGGGACCTTATTCTTCATTTCATTAAGATAAGAGTGTGAGCAAATAGTGGTGTTTGGTGGCAAATGGCAAGGTGGAAGGGAAAAAAGCTGCTGTTGCTGCTGGCACATAGTTCTGCTCAGGAGAGAAGGCGTTTATGTTCTCCATGTGAAGCCCACTGCTGGTGTTTGCATCAGGAAAGCTCTGCATATTACTTCACTGCTTTATTTTAAGCTGTTTCTGCCTTGCAGTCAGAGTGTAACTTGTTTTAGATAGCACTGCAGTGGTGGGGTTTATGCTGATTTCTTTTGAAAGATACCAGCTCTAAAATTGGTATTTGTCACTTAACTCATGCAACTCATGATATGTCACTGTCACTGTCACTGTCACTGTCACTGCATGGCTTCTGGGTGTCAACAGGTTGGGTAAGCTCTGTCCCCAGCACCCGTGTGATCTATAATAAGGAATATCAACGAGATTGAACAGTATTTCATAGTGGTTGAAGGCAAGAATAAGAAGGAAGAGGGTTAAGGATTTTACCTTTGTGCTTTTCCTGTCCTTTGATCTGGCACATAACTGATAGGAGGTTCTTGACACCGTCAGAAGGGCTACTATTTAAGACACTGGACTCCTGCAGTGTGGTTACGTTTGCAGCTGGAATTGGGGCCTGTGTGTGGTCTGACTGACATTTCTTTGGCATCTTTCTGTTTAATTCCCGCACACTTTGATCACACCACATGTTTCCTGTTCAAATTTTAATGCATTGAACATCTCTTGTGCCAGGCCTGCGCCACACCTGCATAAAACTACTGCTGTGTTATGGGGCCAATGCCTTTAATAAAGATTTCCTGTTGTAGGGGTCTGAAGAGAAGTCTGCTTCATCCTGAGGTCCAGCCTTCCTTGCTAGATTTAAGCAGCAGAGCTTTGCAGAGCTATGCAAATGGGCCAAATGGTCTTTCTGAGGACTTATCAATTTCTGTTTTATTTTTAACTATTGATTTCTGCAATCGAATCTCATATGTTGCCTTTTGCCCAGTCAGCACTGCCCCACAATTAAGTCTTTCAAGAAAATTCATTGTTGCAATGCCAAAAAATGAATTACATGGTTTTTAAATCTGAAGTCAAGCATTTTTGTGATATAACCATCCTGGTCAAATTAATTCTTACTGTTGGAGACAGCAGGAATTGGTGCCAACATTTTGAGTCTATTTCAATTTGCTTTAATTGGGTGTATAATTATTTTTCTACAACTAATCAATCCCCATGCTATAATTGCAATTATCAAATAATGGAAAGATTCTTTAGAAATTTAATAAAGCAAGATCTTGTTAAGATTCTGTTAAAGAAAAATCTGTGAACTATTTCAATTTATTTTCATTTCACCCCAGAAGATTTTTTTTCCGACTATCCTAAGTCAAAGGGCGAAATGCACAGAGGCAATTGGCAAAGATAAATATCTTCAGGGTGATCAAAACATCCAGTGAAAGGCATACTCTTGTCTAATTCAAAATATTCCCCAGTGTCTTTTTATTCTGCAGTAAGTGCAGGCTTGTAAACTGTGACTGCATCTGGCACAGCTTAAGGTGGGGAATCTTGCTGACTTTATCAGCAGTGGATAGAGGAGAAGGTGCACAAGCCAGGGGAAAATAGGCACTGGAGACCAATTTCAGATAACGTGAGTAGATGCAAACATAAGTAATCTCCATGGGGGCATTAAATCTGATGGACAGTGTGATGCTCTCATTCTTTGCTTTCACCTCTGACAGATTTGAGCACAGACCTCAGGCTTTCATGTCCTGACCAAGAGTACATTGATAGTGAGAACCAAAAGAGGTGGTGCTCAGCATTCTACTTGATGCAGTGAGACCCCACACGGACAAAGAAGCACGCTGACACTCTAGGGCCTGCTGTGGTGGAGGGGCTCAGATTAAAGGCCTTGCATCCTTCACACTTGCTTTGTGACCAAGAATTGTCACACGTACACCAACATGGCAGAGCTTCTGGGAGGTCATGTCACACCAGGAACTTCCCAGAGATGGGTGTGACCAAGAGGGAAGGGGACAGGTACAGATGAGATAAGGGGTAAGACAGCTGAGGATCATCTGGGAATTTCCACGCACCCACAGAAGTGCTGCATAAAAGAGCTGACAACTTATTTCTGGCCTCAGACTGGACATCACGTGGCTAGAGCTTCTACATATCCTTGCTGAGAAGTTGTAGAGCGTATCAACCGATCTTCTTGTAAAATGAACCCAACTGACTGAATAGGAGGATGTTAAAACATTTGTCCTGCTGCTGTCAGAGTATAAGAAAGGCACAGTAAAGAAAAAAATCAGGTGATATCAAGTTTGATAATGCTGGTGTCTTCTGTGTGACAATCTAACACAGTGTGACAGTTTTCTATGTGACAATCTAACAGTATAGATCATAATCCTGCTGCACCACCTCTATTTGAAGTGGAATATTTAAAATATAAATAGAGAAAAATCTTGTCCATACAATTTGTGTCACAGCCAACAACTCAGCTCAGAAATTCTGCCTCCATGGCTTGATCACCCTGCAATAGATGCGTTAAAAATTAGATCCCACTCTGCATTTTTTGCATCCACAAAAGGACACTATTTTCCCTATTTCCCCACGGATGCTGTACTTCCAAACATTTACCAACAAAACAGCAAAAAACATAGATTGACTAATACGTGCCAAAAATTGCCAGGATAACCTGAATTTAAATGGGTAAGTAAAAAAGCCATCACCATGGTAATCCTAAACTCAAACCAGAGTTTTCTTATTCAGAGTCATGAAGTCCAGAAGGACAGTGTTAAAAACCATGTCATCTGCATGGCAGAACAGAAAGAGAAAAGAGCAGTTAAATGAAGTTCAGCCTGTGGAGCAGCAAAGTCAGCTATCCATAACAATCTCATTGCCTGCAAGATGCAAATGCAGGATTTTTGATGGTGTGAAATAATAATGAACAAGATGGAAGTGAAGGCAGAGTCTGGAAAAGACAAATCCTGCCAGACTGTGACTGTGAAGTGCAACTAGGGAAAAAGATGAATGGGAGAAAAAAAAGTCATCTGTGAAGCCAGCAGCAAACAATAGCCACAAAAAGCTGCAAATGCTGGAAATTACCATCAATGCAATTACTGAAGTAAATTAAGTGACAGTTGTCAATGGACTGAGAGCTTTTCTAGAGAGGCAATGGGAGGAAAAAATTAGAGATAAGATTGAACTTTTAATTTGCCTGTTTTCAAGTACAAGGTTTGGGTGTTCCATCAGAGCTTTGCGTTGGGATTTGACTGAATTTGGCCCCTTCCCTGGGCACTGGCCAGCTCTGCTGCTCAGTGGAGTGGTGATGCATTTAGGCTGGGGAGCTGTACAGATGTTTCACATCTCTATCAATCCTCTTTGCAATGAGATTAAATGCAAATGTGAAAATGTGAGAGATGCTCCTAAACAGCACAGCCTTGTAGCAGTGTGGTGCCCCGATGGCTACCTTCAAGTGCTGGTGATGATGGAGATTCCAGGGGTTTTGCCTGGCTAGCAGAAATCCCAGAAACCTCTGCTAGTCATCGCCCATATCTGAGCACCCTCACACAATGCCAGTTCCTTCTGGTTCCAGCAGGAATTGAAACATCATGAAAATATTTATTACAAAAAATGCTTCATACTTTGGGTGGATGTCTTCTATACCAAGGGAATTTGTGTACATTTGACCTTCCTAGCCCAGGCCATGGCTCAGCTTGCTGTGTCCCCTGGGAGATGTGATGGGGATGTCTGCCAGCCTGTGGCGGGGAGAAGGATCCCACTGATTGTCAGCAGTGCTCCAGCTCTGGGACATGGCACAGTCCCTTGCCTGATTATATAGAATGGGTATCCAAGGAGGCTGCAGCCTGTGTATCTGTGCTTTGCTCACACCTCATGACCACTCTATTGCTTTGGGACAACTGCCTTTTCCCTGTGTTCAAAATTTTTTCTTCAGCTTTCGACCTTAAGGAAAATTTTGGGATTTGACTGAATTGTTCAAAACAGGAGGCCACATACTGAGGAATTAAACTAATCAAAACCAAGACACCAGTGCTGCACAGACCTAAGCTGTCTCCTTATTAGTCTCCTGGTGTTTACAGTTTGGTTTGACCTATGCAATAAATCCTAAGTGGCCTGCGGGCTGCCTACCAGCGGTGCCTCTTTCCATGTGTCGCCTGTTGGATAAGCACTGGCCAGAAGGTCCTGATACTATTAATCTCTCCTCAAGAGAAATTAAAAAGTCCTAAAACCTTTCCTTAACTCTAATCCTTTTGTTGTCTTTCTGTCATTCAGTTCACTTTCTGTGTGATTTTCAAGCCAGAGCTGACCAGAGTTGAAAGTAGTTTATAATGAAAACATGCTCCACTGGTTTATTTAATGGCATTAGGTTACAGAGACCATAGAGCATACATCTGATTTTCACTGATGATCAGAACTGCAAAACAAAATTTAAAAAAAAGTCTACCTGAAGCAATCATAACATTTTTTTGTCTTGTGCTGCAGCTAGGCTATTAACAACCTAGAAGTCTGCCCTGTCCTGTATCTTGATTGATTTGAAATATGGTGGGAAACAAGCTTCCAGTATTGCTAATTGTGCATAACATTTTAACAGCTGCTGTGTTTCATCATAAATCTATGTATTTGGGGGAAGAAGTTAAGGGTTGGTGTGTGCAGTGAATTTGCAAAAGCTCTGAGTTTTAAAAATATTGTCAGTGTTACAGGGGTGAAACGTGCCAAGAACTAAATAATAATAATAATAATAATAATAATATTAATAATAATAATAAATTATTACTGTGACTTAAAAAAGTTAATTTGGAAAGCAGTTTTTCCGGTTTGCTTTCAAGGAGTTGCTGTGCAAACTATGGAGAGGAAGGTCTGCTTCTGCCAGACCTGCTCATCCAAACCAAGCAGCTGTCAATCTGTCAGAGCCAAGGTGGAAATGTGCAACCCTCACAGCACCGGCCAGGTAAGGGAAAGGGTTGGGGACAGCCTGGCTGTAGTGGGAGGGAGCATCAGTCCCCAGCATCAGGCACCAGTCCCCAGCTTGGCCTGACTTGAGAGGGTTTCTGCTTTCCTTCTCTAGCCTTGCTGACTACAATGGGACTATGCCAGCCTTCACATTGCACATCTGCTGCACATGGACAGTGATATCTCCCTGCCATGGATATTTTATGGAGACAAAACACGGATTCTTGTCCTTCCTGAGTCAGTCAGTAGACCTACAATGAATCTTGAGCAGCCACTGTGTGTGGTGCATGCTAAAAAGGAAAACCAGAATTCTTCAAGTTTATTTGCTCTTGTTGTATTACCCCAAGGCAGTACAGCAGAGATTCAGTCCCTTTCCAAACCGTGCTAAAGGTAAGAATGTAATTATCATTGCCTTCAGTAAGCTTCTAAAAGCTCTTCCAGTTTTGGGAACAATGGTCTGTGAATCTCTCTAGACTGAAGATTAATGTACCTCCTTCTGCATCCCTGTCACTTGATTCAGACATGTCCCTCTCCTGGAATGTGTGTGTTTGCCACTGTAAGCACACCAGAACTCCAGGAGCAGGCAGCCCTTGCACAGAGCTGGCTCAGGCTGCAGAGGCACCTTCAGTCTGTGTAAACTCCTGGAGAGGACTTGTTCAAAACTGCTCACCTTGGGGATAAAGCTAAGATTTTTCTTTAGAAATTTGACTGAGTGACATGTATTACCCTTGTCTGAGGAAATCTCGGAGTTAAGCAGGGTTTGAGCTTTGTGGTAGCTGCAAAAATTACAGGTTTTAATGTATAAGAAACCTGATTTTTCTTGCTGATTGATTTTCTCAGAAAAATGCAAAACCCATAAAATCCTCAGTATTTTGTGCATCTGATCATATTATCACACTGCTCATCTGCAAATCTCAGCTTTGATCAGCTTATATTGTCTTTTTCAGTATCTTGATGATAACATCTGCTTCACATGGATTTGTTTGATGTCTAGTAGCCTTCTTGTGCTGTCCTTCAGAGTTTTTATTTCATAGAATCATAGCACAGCTTGCATTGGAAGGAACCTTGAAACTCACCTAGTTCCAACCCCACTGCCATGGACAGCAACACCCTTCACTAGCTGATGCTGCTCAGAGCTCCATCCAACTTGGCCTCGACCACTTCCAGGGATGGGGCATCCACATCTTCTCTGGACAACCTGTTCCAGTGCCTCACCACCCTCACAGTAAAGAATTTCTTCCTAATATCTAATCTAAACTTACCTTCCTTGTCCTGTCCCTACATGGCCTTGGAAATAGTCTCTTTCCATCTTTCTTGTAGGCTCTCTTCAGGCCTACAGGAAGGCCAAATCAAATCACCCCAAAGCCTTTTCTTCTCCAGGGCGAAAAGTCCCAAGTCTTATATCCTTTCCCCACAGAAGTGGTGCCAAAGTGTTTATTAACATAATCACCTTCTGTCTGAGCAGTTATGCTTTATGAATAGAGAGAATGAAATTAATTCTTTTTCTTGAAATGTTATTTATTACATGTTAATGAAGGCTGTAACCATGTGGGAGGTGTGTTATTTCTGAACAAAATGGCTGCAGCTCTGTGCATGGGCCCAAAAGCTTGGGAACAGACAGGCATTGAAAGCTTCACAGCATTCCTGGGCACCCCACAGGTGTCTGACATGAAAATGACAGTATAATTCTGTCCACGAGAGACAGAGGAAATTATGCTACTGCTAATTTTCTCTACATGAAGCCAGGTAATTGACTGGATTAAAAAAAAGTTGTGCACAGTATAGTAAAGGCAATTTGCTGTGTAACTGATATTTATTTTACAGGGCACCGCATACATACAAGAGCAACTAGGGGAATGCGGTTCTGTTCTGTGTATAAAATGATCTCTTAGGAAGAGGCCCACAAAGTGAAATCTGTCTCAGAATTAAATTAAATGTCTCACATGGAAAATCTGACCCTCTCACATAGTTCTTTTTTCTGCCCCACCACACTCTGTGATCTGCACTGTCTTCTCTCAGGCATTGCTCCCAGCGATGGAAACCTGCGCAGCAGAGTGGTAAATAAGTGAGTTTTTGAATTTTCAAACATGACAACCTGCTTTCATGCTGCTTGACCTAGCACAGAGAAAGAAAAATGCAGAGTGCAAAATTCAGCACCCCAGAACTGCTTCTCACCTACTTTTTCAGGCTCTTCCTCTGTGTGCAAATAAAACACAATAGTCCTGCAACAAGCAGAAGTCTGCAGATACCAGCTGGAGTGTTCCTGCTCAAGGCAGTGGACCTTAATCATGAGCTGTATGCTCATTCGGTGGAATTCTCTCCCTCAGCTGAATTAAGCATTCCACATAAGCACAGGCACAGTACAGCATCACCACCTCATGCTTGTGCTGGTGTAGGTGGTGTCCTGCTGGTTCTGATGGCCCCTGAGAGCAAAGGGATTGCTTTGCAGGCTGTTCCAGCACCCCAAACAGAGAGACCCACACAGCTCCTAAACCCATGTGGTTCCTAGACTCCTAAGTAGCACCTAAACTCCAATTTTCTTCAGCTTTTTTCCTTTTGCTTTGCCCACAGTCAACTGCTTTTCAAAGTCACAGACAGCACCAGGAAGCTGTTGGGTTTGTGCAGGGTGCCTTGATCTTAACATTTTTCTTAGAAATGTCACTCTATTGTCACTCTCATAATTTCTGCAGCTTTTATCTTTTGGCAGACATTAGCAATTGCTCTATCTCATGCTCTTGTTTCTCCATGTCTTCCTCGAGAAAGAATCTGTTACAGGAATTTTCTCACCTCAAAGAATTGTACCCTTGTAAGAACAAGCAGTACACTTTTCATGGTGCAGAATTTTGCCTAGGATATTCCCAGGAGATTTGAAGCTCACTTTGCTTATTACCATGAGATTGCATATGTGCTGACCAAACTCACCTTTTTCATGTTCCAAAGGAAAATATTTCATTTTTACTCTGAGCATGATTTTCCAGTGTATTAGTTTATTCCATAGCAGATCTCTTCTTACATCAAGTTTGCTCCAAATGCAGTGGAAGAAACTTGTGGAAGTATCTCTAGCTCTACTATTTCCCTGATTTCAGTGTAACCTTTTACTCCCCTTTTGCGAGTCATTGTGTCTTTCATATTTTCAAAACATTGATTCAGATCAAAACTTTGGAATCCTCCATAATGCTTTTGCTCAGTCCTTGGAGAAATTCTGTGATTTTTTTCTTTTGGTAATATAAACATGGATCTTGACAGGTAGGTCACCAACCAATTTTTCAGAGGTTTATACTTCTATTTTATTAAGTACACTTACAGTGACAGTTTGGTCTGACGATTTATTTCCTGAGATGTGATTAAACCTTGTTGGTTTTGCATTTGAATTTTGCATTTTATGTTTGCTTGCATTTTATGATGCTCAGTTGTACCTTTTACTCCCGTTTCTTCTGAGAACTGACCTGACTTGAAAATAGCTTATGGATGGTCATAAATTGCAATTCTTAGCCAATTTGCTATTTGACACAAAACTGTCTCCTCACTCTTCTGACAATCACTTCTTTGCCTCAGGTCTTGTAAACTATCAACTCTATTAATGCCTTGCACTTGCCTGTATCTCTGCTTGTCTCTCGTTCCGAGACCCTGTATAGCACTTACTCCAAAACTCAGTATGTTCACAGTGCCCACGGGAATGAAAAAGCAGAAGACCTCCTAAACTAAATAGTTTCCTAATTAACACATTTAATCTAAAACACCCCAGCAACTTAGCTTGAGGGGGAGAAAGAAGGAGGAGAAGTGTGCTATCCTTGAGAATGCTCTTCCTGCGCTTATCTTGCAGGCACAATTATTCACCTCTGGAAGGTTGCTCTAAACTGCAACTCCAGCCCTTCGCAGCGGCTGGAAGAGTGTCTTGGTGTACTCATATCCCTTTTGGCCACAGCTCCTTCCCTTTTACACTGAGCCTTGTTGCTTTCTTTTCAGCCATTTAAGACCAAGTGCTGTTGTCCTCTGCTGCTGCTGCTGAAGCACAGCAAGACTTTGCAACAGTCTCCATGACAATCAGAGATATGCAGTCTGGATCCTGATGGGGGTGATACATGGCTGTGATTGTATCCTGCGGAGCAAGGTACGTGCATGCAGCTGCTGGAAGATGTGGGTTAAAAACTGCTGGTTCCTCCCTCCTTTTACGACCATGCATGGTGCAACGGGGAAACCTCTTTGTGCTGCCACAGTATCTCCTTTTCTGGAGATGTTCCCCAGGGGCTGATTCTATCTGGTGTGAAGTTTAGAAAGGGATGAGAAATATTAATGGCTGAATGATTATAATGCCTTAGAAAATGGAGCTGAAAGTGCAGTGCATAGAGATCAAAATGAAACACAGTATCTGGCTGTGAGATTTTGAATTATATCAAAAGGGAATTTATTTCTGCTTTTTAACTTCTTGTTACCTGCAGAGCTGAATTCTTAAAACATCAGTTCCTGCGTATTATGGCAGTATGCTGTGTTCTGTCCAGTGTCTTCATGTAAAATGAAGTTTCAAAATACAAAAAGATGTGCTAGTTTTAGGTACATCAGCTATTCACACAGAACAAAATATTCAAATGCTATGATTTATAAAGTACTGGATGGCAGCAGACCATTTTTTCCTTGGCCTTATGATGTAAAAATGAGGACCAATGCTGTGGAATGAAAATGAACATGAATTCCCCTGATGAGCAGGATGTAACCTGTTTTCTGATTCTCTATACTGATGTCTTTGCCCATTGTTTAAATGTGATAAAACAGCTTTATGGTGATGCTGCTTTCCTCTTCTGGGCAAACCTTAGTCACATTAGTTTGATTTTCTTTTATTGCCAGGTTCTTTTTATCACATTTGAGCCAAGAAACATAATCAAAAATATCCTGAATACTGAAATACTAGATATTTGTATGTGTTTTTAATGGACCATGTGCAAACAGCCATATAAAGTTAGTGAAGGTGAGAAATGTATAACATGACATATGGTGAATAAAATTGATAATATTGGAACAGTAATGAGAGCTATGTGATGCTTATGTATCTATTAATACCTGTATCCACATACACCCCCATGCATTCTAAATATATGTACAGTAGCTCTAACTTTCAGCAAGTAAAATGAGAATTCATAATGCAGTGGAAGGGAAAGAGCATGAAAATGAAAACAAAGGCAAAGCCACAATAAAACTGAAGCAGTCAGGAGGAACAAAAGAAGAGAGATACATATTAAAATTCATTCTATAAAAGGAGGACTGTGGTTGTAGGGAGCTGTTTCCAGTGAAAAAATGTTTGAGAGAAGCTTCTTGGAGTTTTTTGCAACAGAAGTCTTTGACCTTTTGTGTGTACTGTGACCATAAAGGCTGTGTCTTGAGACAGAGGGAGTAAAGATAAGACAATGTTTGGGTATTTTAGGGTGAACAGAAAGCATTTTCTTCATCTTTCTTCACATGACCTACCCATGATAGACCTAACCCTTTAGAAAATTCTCTATGTCTGCTTTAACCTTGGCTCCATCTAGATGCTTTGATCATCTTCTCCAGTGTGTCAGCCTTTATGTTTACTGACTTGTGCCAAACACTCCATAGGCACACTCTTTATGGACAATTTCTCTTTTACCTCAGCGCATTCTCTGACAGATTTTAATATCATTCTGAGATTTCACCCTTTTCTTTTTACCAGACTCCCATTCCTTATTTCATTAGGAACACAATTTTACCAGCAAATTCTGCATCTTCTTTCATGCTGGAAATAGGCTTGGAGAGAATCTCAATTAGGACTGCATGAGAAATATCCAGACAAATCTCTTGAGTTATCTCTAAATAATACCAATGCAGAAACCATCCTAAGTACTATGTTTCTAGGAGGGAGCTGTGGAAATATGTCCTGATGGGAGTGAGGTCTGACTTCCATGTTATAGGAGAGTGTCTCAAACAAAGAATATGTGCATCTGGCTCAGTGCCAAGAGAAACCTGATTGGGAACAAGGCCAGGGCAATCAGAGCAAGAGCCAGGACACTAAGAACTGAGCCCAAGGTACAACCAAAAGAGTAAGGGAAATAGGAAGACTAAGCACATCGAGTCTGGCAAGGATCTCTAGCCAAGCCCAGGCTGTGCAGCTGTTATGTCTGTTATACCCATAGTGAGATCAGTCCAGAGATAAAAGTCCTCTGGGTCCTACAAGCCTGTTCTTGCTGACTTTTTGCTCCTGTTGCTGCCTCTATTTCTATTCTTTTCTTGCTTGCTGATTGCACCTTTTCAATGTTAATATCACATACTTGGTCACTGCTCAATCTATGCATTTCTAATTTAATCACTCCTTGGACACCAGCTCCTCTCAGTGCTCTTATTTGTGCTGTGGTTCTTTAAACAGCTGTGTAGTCTGTGAAAATCTCACTAGAAATGAAGCAATATTCCCCACGCATTTCATATCAGTCTTGCAGAGAGTGACTTTTGCTTCTCTTAGCTGCTGCATCTTTGCATACACACGCACAAGCTACATTGACCTTTTCTACTACCATATTTCTTTGACGCTTGAAATTAACTTGCTGGGTTTTGTCCTCTTAGTCCTTATGATGTTTCTGTCATCAAAGAACCTTCGTCTAATAGAAATCATCTTCCAAACTAATTTTCCTTTTTCTAGTGCTTGTCCTTTATGGTACTTTTCCAAGGTGATTCTTGTTCTGTTACTTTTGGCCTATGTTGCTAGTTAATCCCTCTGTCCCATGTTGTTGGCCTCTCTGTTTTTCTTGTTTCTTCTCAATTTAGCATAACACCTCTGAATTTTATTAATATGTTGTTTATGCCTCTTTCTAGCTCATTCCAACTCAGCTTATTCTGTAATTCTGTGATTAGTGGAAGTATTAAATCAGGCAAGACCAAAGACTGATTTATAAACCTTTACCTGTCTTCGGTATAAACTGGTGTTCTTTTTTTTGTTAGCCTTGTTTTGGGCTCATTCTAGACTTCAGACCAAATGAGATATTTTTTTTTTGCACAAGCAAGTTCAGTCAAGCTTTTTAAGGATGTTTTTGGGAAACATTGGAGGCAATCTTTCATTCTCATGCTCTCCAGTTTTATGTCAGTGTAGCTGCCTGGCTTTGAGGCAGAGGATGATCAGACCAATTGTTTAAAAAAATGGCTTAAATCCAAGAGTATTACATTTATTCTGTTCCACTCATCCATTGATTTGGTAATTCCATAAAAAAGTATTATCTTTGTCAGGCAAGATCTATTCTTTATAAGTAAGTCCTGCCTCTTATTGCTCATCATTGCATTATTCTATGCTAATGAAATGACTATTTTTTAAGAAGATTTTTCTATTGTTTTTGTCTTTTTCCAGGGCTAGAAGCTGAACATATACCATTGTAATTAGCAAGAACTTTCTTCATTCTTTTATGAATGCTGAGACAGTGCCACATTTTCTTTTCTGTTCAGCACTGGCAGAAGGAGGACAAAAAGGCATAGCTGTCTTCTTCCTCTTAGCACCTCCACACACCTGTGGTGTGTGATTCTAACCACTTGATGGTGCAGGAGATGGGTGGAATGTGGCCATCACTGCGGCTTCTAAATCTCAAGATTTGGCAAGATAATTTGTGATGAATACTATAGTAGCTTTAAGAGAATCCAGGAAGAATGAGTTGTATCATATGTTTGTTTTCTTAGGGTTTTTTGCTGTTGTTGTTGTTGTTTCAGTTTCTCATGGCCAATGGCTTTTTGTCAGGACGTAATAAAGGTCCTCAAAGGATGTGCTACCAGAGTGTGCTCTCTTATGCCTATGTGCCTGTATCAGAAGATGATCAGGGTATACTTGGTTTAAACACTGCTAGAATTGCCCCGTAATTTCTTCCTGACTTATTCTGCAGCTGTGCCCAAGTTTAAAAAGTACATTAAGCAATGCTTCTGAAAGTACTTTGAGTTTTATTTCCACAAGGGAAATACTACTGACCATTCAGTTTCTCTGCTGTCCTGTGCATTTGGCCACTACCACACATCAGCAAACACAAGCTCATCTCTGGTGTAAGATATTAGCCAGACATTTAAGAAAATAAATTTAAGTTGCCTTGAGGTAGGGAGGTGAAGTTCTCTAAGGGGCACAGTTGACTCCTCGACTTTTCTGAAATTCAGTGCATGAAGAAGTACACCTTTCTACTCTCCTAAAAGAAATAAATATTAGAAGGCCTGGAGAGCAAGTTCATCCAGAGCAACATGTCCTAGAATCCTAGTGTGAGATATTATGGGCTCATCTGTGTACTCACCTGAAAAATCAAGGTTTACTTTGAAAAACTAGGTTTTTATCTAATTCGCTGACTTGGAGCATAAGTAACTTAGACATCTATTTTGTTGCTGTTCTTGCTCCATAGTGCTGAGCAGAGCTTTGCACTGGTGTCCACACCTGTGCAAGCTGCAGCTGGGAAAGGATAAGGGTTTTGCTGGGGTTCTGTGCCTGTGAATATGTTGTGTTTCGGTTTGGGTTCTAGACATGGCAGGTGTTCTCGGAAGCATGGCTTCTCATTTACCTCACCATCCAACCAGAAAAACACTGTTGTATTCCAAATTATTTTTTCTTGCTAGTGTTCCACAAAATAAGAACTGAAACAGCAAAAAATGCAGTTAGCCACTACTGAGCTCACTGACAACTCCAGGCTGAGAAGCCACATTTAACAGTGGCTTCATCTAGGATGGAGAAGGTTTTACTTCACATTGTAAAATTTGATCATCCACAAGTGAATTTACATCTTGCTCAGTTGTACCCTCATGCGGGAAAGATGAGGTGTACAACTAAGGAAAGAACCCACTGCAACAATATTCTCTTAATATACCACTGACTGTAAACCAAAGCAGAGCAAAACATTGGATTTCAAAAATATTAGAAAATAACCCCTTTTTTGTGTCCACAGGCTTTCATATTATATATGTTTATTTCCACTTACAACTATATGCATACATATACATACACATTTACTCATACATATTTATATTTATCTGAACTGAACTGCTTACTAATTAGAATCAATACAATGTGTTGCCCGCCTCCTGTTCACTGTTTGCTTCCTTGTTCAGCAGTCAAACCCTAAATGCAAGCAAGTTAATTTTTCCTGGGAAGTGTATGATCAAAGGAAGATCAAAGCAGAATCTGAGTTCAGGGTGTGTAATTTTTGGCTGATCAAACACAGATATGTTCCCCCCTGCACTGAAACGAAGGCTGGAGGAAGTTAACTAACTGGCTATAGCTTTTCCTTTGCATTACCATTTGGCAGTTCAAAGGGCTCCTCCCAAATCAGAAATAAACTCTCTTTGCTACCATAGGGAATGTTAATCACAGACATCTTTGCAAAATAATTTTACAAGCGAAATACAGATTCATACACAGGCCCTACCTCAGTCTGAAAGGGTGCTTGGGAGTTTTTTCTGGCCCCTATTTGTCCACTTAGCGGACATCCAGCTAAGTGGATTGTACTGCAGAGTAGAGGGCCGAATGCAACAAGAGCAGAAGTTGCTCTCACTGCTTCTGTGTTTTTGCATGTATTGTTTTCTCCAGAGAGGTTGCTGGATCCTAACAAAAGCTGGAAAGATGTGATTCAGATATCAGTGCTATCAGTGGGCAGATTAGACGGCTCACACTTTTGATATCATTCTAATCTCTGAAAGCTAGATTGTTTTAAGACATGACATTTAAGATACCCCCTGCTAATGTTGTTAGCATTAACTGTTAGAGCCCTGGCTATACTTGTTGTGCAAATAAGAATCTGATTCTTCCTTTGATCTTGCTAAATTGCTTAGAGCCCAACAGATGCCAGTAATCCTAGCATAATTAAACAATATGAATTTTACCATCAGAAAGAAATGCCTTTTGGTCAGCAAATATATTGAAATTTCAGCTTCCAAAGAGGTTATAACCAAGAGAGCATAAAACAGGATATGTTTTAAGAGGAGTTTGTAACGGGAGTTTGTAAAACAAACATTTGGAAATAACTTCCAAATTATATTCAGAATTGAAAACAAAAATGGTAAAAATATTTCACCACAAATATGGACACTGATTCAAACAATTAAGCAAACAGCTAGAGGACTGTAAGTAAATACAGAGCCTCCAGAAGTTGCTTTCAATGTAGATAATTGAGATCACATGTGTACATATTTAGGGAAGATCCCAAAAATTCTTTAGGGAAAATCAGGTAGCATGGTCTCCAGACATAATTGTATTTCCTAGTAAATTCCATCAAACTTCTGAAATCTAAAAGATTTTTTTTTTTTTTTTTTTTCTAGCTGATGACTAAAACAAGGACAAAAGGCTTCTGGTAAAATTACTATCAGAACATTGACAAGAGTATTACCAGGTGAGTTAACATTACTCCCAGAACAAGGAAAGTAAAAATCCTGTAGCAAGGTATACAGTAAATGGTGCTTAAACGGTTTAAGCTTGCTGGAAATGCAGACCTGACCAGGGCTGGTCCTTGATCAACCTTTTTTCCCTCTGCTGTCTCTGGAGGTGGTGCTCAGGCTCTGCTCTGCGTGGATAGGTCTTACACTGAAAGGCACAAAACCAAGTTTGTCTCCAGCAGGGTCAGACTTGGGGAGGCCAAAAAAAGTGTCCCACTGCCTCACTCTCCATAGGGTATGGTCTGACTTGCCTCTCCATCATGAAGAAGATCCTGTTTCCCGTATAATCTCTTGGCATCCAAAATGTATTCACTCAAAATGTTTCCCAAGCAGTTTCCTCCAGACTTGCTGGAGGAGCAGGTGCAGAGAAGGAGGGTTCCTGTGCTATCCCGTTTTCTCTTACTGGGAGAAAGTAAGTGCTCACCTACAATAAGCAAAAAACATGTAATTTAAGTAAATGTGTTCATCGACACACAGTGGGTGGGTTCCTTAATTCCATTATAGACAATCACCTGTGGAATCTCTGACATTTGCTGACAGAAAAAGAAACAAACCTGTCCTGCTGCTCTCACCTCAGCAACACAGTCAGGCATAGACACTGACACTTCAGAGAGAGGTGTTCCTTTGTATCTTCCAGTACCCAAAGGTAAAAGGTTTTACTAAGAAAGTGGTATGAGAGGAGTATATTTAAACCAAAGCAGAACAGATTTATGCTGTCTGTTATGTGTGCTTCAAGAAGCCTGTGGTAGTAAAAGTCTATGAAGACTGAAGGATTAGAAACAGAGTCAAACAAAATTCCAAGAGGGCACTTTGGTACAGACCTTAAACTTCCCAATGGAAATAGAAGAGACAGAATAGTTTGCTTTTAAAATATAGGCACTAACTGAAAGTAATCGTGTCCTGCCACTTAATAAACTACCATTCATATGCTGAGGCTTCGTGTGTGGATGCATGCTCTTAGCCCTTCCTGGCTGTAAGATAAAAAATGTGTTAACTTAAACCACCTTCACAGAACCAAAGCTGGTGTATGTTGGATTTCAGGTCAGCAGTGAGCATGTGTATGCTCAGTAACAAGTGGTACCTGTTAAAGTGACATGAACTGCTCACAGATCTCAGATTATGCAGTGATAGGTGTACTAGAAGCCGAAGACACAGAAAACTTCTACTGGGCTAAAAACTGTGTAGCTCTATTGGTCTGATGCCAGCTGAAGATTGAGCCTATTGCACTTAGAGAACAGATCTCTACTTTGGCTTCTAAAATTAAAAATATTCAAAAGAATTGTAACTACAGAACCTTTTTCTGGCTTTTGTTCTAACACTCAGCAAAGGTGGTGAGGGGCAAATATCGAACATTTGGACAGGCACAGTTTAGTTAGAGACTCTTAGCACAGGCAGAAAAAAAGAAGTTCAAACTTGGCCATGTTGGCTCATCTTGCCCAAGTGAAGAAAACAGGAATGAAACAGGGTGAATGTGTGGGCATCCTTCACAAGGACTTCTGGATAGCTCTCAGTGCCCACTGAGAAAGTAATCTGTAAGGTTAACAAAGGAACACTGGTGATGAAATGCTCAGTTGGTTTGCTAACAGAAACCAGAGATGGCAAATGGGACAGAGGGGTAGAGAGAGACAGTGGGATAAGAGTGACAAGTGGCAATATGTTGAGCCTGTTCTGTTTCTGCTATATATAGGAGGTAGCAGTTATCTTACAGAAGGAAATGTAGAACAAGATGTGCAGCTTTGGAGATGATGTGGAACTGACAACCTGAGAAATACCATCCATAAAGGAAGTAAGTTGAAGATGCTGAGAAATCTGCCTTATGTGTAGGACATGAGGGATGAGCAGGCAGTGCAAACCAAAGACGGAGAAACCAGAATATGGTGGTGTGAACTGTGTTCATTTGCTCATTTGAAATCTTGATATTGTTGCAGGGCAATGACTCAGAAGCCAGCGGGGGTCACTGAGGGAAGAAAGCCCAGGCCAGGATAGATCCCCAAGACATATTTGCAAAAAGCTAAAAATAGGAGAAATACCTTAGTTTTCACACAATAAAGAAAGTTGCTAGATTTGAAGAATAGATGTGTGAACATTCTTGGAGTCTTTAGTCACTTATGCAGTAATATGCCAAATAGTTTTTCCATGGTGGTGATGGTAATTAAAAGTGCAAGAGCAGCACTGGAGGCTCAGCAGCTCCCCAAGCAGCCGGCATTGATACCCGACAAGAAGCTAAAATGTATTTCAGCCAACCACCATGGGAATCTGAAATTGTGTGGCTAATGCTTTCAGTGCTTCCTCTTGAACTTTAGGACATTTTTCACCTACACCAAACCATATATAAAATACCATGTATGCATTGTTCAGCTGTAGAAATTGTCTTGAGTGCATATATGCCATTGACATGAACTGTATTCCCCACATCCTGACTCCACTGTCTTGAAACCAGAGACATAATTCCTCTACAGCTCAAATCCAACATGTGTCCTAGGCTTCAGATTCAAAATTTCCAGAATGGAGAGATTACCACTGAAGTGTGTGTGAAATCCAATGTTGGACACATGAGACATCCAGCCTACAAAGCTCCCCCATACACATTACAGGGACTTGGGATCGACACAGGGCCTCGAAACTCCTGGGGAGACTTAGCAGTGACACTGAAGAAGAGGATGGAAGCAGTCAGGCCAGCTGACTGCTGAGGACTCTAGGAAGAATGTGAATGAAGCTTGAAGCAAAACAAATATGAAGAAAGTGAATGAAGTTTGAAGCAAGACGAGTATTAATAATTGAGCTGTGGTAAGGCAAAAGGAGAGCACCAGCCTGGATAGAAAGAAGAGGCAGTGAATCTTCTGTAAGGCTTTTTTTTTTTTTCATAAAATAATGACTATTTTAATTAAAATATTATAAAATATTTTTAATAAAAATATAAAATATCATAAAATATTGCTCATTTGGATGCTGCCCAGCCACCCTCACAAATAAACATTTCTCCATTGACACTCATACTTCTGTGCCTCCTACTCAGCTTTCCTCAGAAGGGTCATGGCAAAATGAGGCTGAAAAATAGGAAATCTACCATTTTCTAATCTGAGAAGAGCTGTGCCAGGATCAATACATCATGAAACAACCATTGGACACAGCCTAACCACAGTCTCTAAAGTCTTCATTGCTACCCTTCTTTGTGGTTTTGGAACATCTCTGAAAGCAAAGAAACAATTTCCTTCTTATTGCAAGCAATGCCCATCAAAGTTATTTTAATGTAGAAAAACAAAAGTGGCAAAGGGATTCTGAGGGGCAAATGATGTGAACCCTTATCGTGGGTACAAATAAGGGAATTGTTGCTCTTATCCCTGTGGATTTGGGGTCCTCACGTGTTTCCATAGTTCTCAGTGTTCCATGGGCAAAAATCCTGGTAAGCATTATGTTTAGTACAAGAGCACAAATGGCTCTTTTCCATCCACAGAGTTTTGTGCTTTACATTTTATGTTTTATGTCAGTTCTGTCTGGGTTTATCCCACTTGCAGTCTTCAGAAATCTCTCCCAAGATCCTGCTCCCCAGAAATGTGACTAACAAATCAGAGATGCACCATACTTTCTGCTCAATTAAGAACACAAAAACAACCCTCATGCATGCATTATCTAGGCTGTTGCTGAGAACGGTGCTGAGCATTTCAGATAGATGTTCAGGAAAGACTAAAAGGCAGCTACAGAATATAATCTTTATGAAATGCATCCCCCAATCTTTCTTACTCAGTGACACATGATCATTCATTCATTTTTTTTTTTAAGAGGAAAGCTGCAGCATTCTATGGTCTTTTTGCTTCCACAGAAATGTGAGCATTTTTAGGTCTCTTTGTCACAAAATTAACTCTTTCATCAGTAAGAAATCTTGCAACACTAACTGACATGCTTTGTGCCCATCCTATTCTTTCTTCCCAGTAACTCTTCTTGGGACCTCGTGGTAATTCATGTCACCAGCTAACTGTTGTCCAACTCTGAAATGGTAAATAACAAAATAGAGATATGAAATAAGGAGGATTCCACTCCAGAGACCTGGCTAAACAGAGGTAAGTGGGGCAATGAAAGATAACATGGCGGGGCAGCTAGATGGGATGCCAGATATTTAGAGCTTTACAAGCTCTTCTAAGTTTGCAGTGGCCTTCCAATTCATGCTGGAAGCATTCTCTTTTTGCTCCCTGTGTACATTGCAAATCCTGCAATCCAGGGGCTGCTCTTCTTCTAGCACTGACCCTTTTTGTGGCCTTAGCTAAATCACATCACCTTGTTGGTTCTCTAATCAAATTGTGCTCTTCTAAAGTATGATCTCTCTTTAATGTCTCAGTATCATAACATTGACTTGATGGGGACTTCTAACGTTGTAACCTAATTAATGATAATAAAACATAACTGAGATTAATCAAACCATTTTCCTACAGCCTTTACTTAGAAGATTTTCCATTTCATGATGGTCTGAGAGATTTCCATGTTTTGGGGGAAAATAGAAATGGATTTGTAATGTTATGCACTGGACTCTCTTTTGAAAAGTGTATACCTAAAATATCCCTTTAGTATCACTTCATGTTCCTGTAGTCTGCCAGCCTTACACAAATCTAGTCCGGCACAATACTTTTGCTACAAAACAAGCTATTAAAAGATATTTTTGCTGCTAGTCTGCACTAAACATTTGTTTGCACACAAAGATTACTTACAGACTGTTCTTTCTTTTTAGTTGATTTAGTTTGTTAAAAACATTTAATTGATTATATAAGAAAAAAAATGTACCCTTGCAGATGCCTTTGACTTGTTTTACAGAGTGATATTGTTCTGTGCTCTACAAAGTTCTATAATCTGCCTCTCATTATTATTCTAACTTTTGTTGAGTATATTATCTTTCCAAAGCTACTATTTGATTTCCCTTTCAGCAAGGGAGTCTTCACCTTTCCAACGTATCTTATTCATATTTTTACTAGGTTTCTGTTCTAATGCAACCCATTTTTTTCAAAGGCTTTCAACAACAGAAGAATATCACTGTGCTCAGAGCAGATGTCTGAACTGGTCAGGAAAATGGTTGCTGGGGTTGTGTTTGACCATTTTCAGAGTTTGGCAGATTGGATTTACAGTATAAGAAAATCTCCAAGCTCACCTATGCCTCAGGCACCCAGCGTTCACTACGGCACTGAACCTCTTCTCCTTGTTCATGTGCTTGTGTTCTCCCGTCCTTCATATAAATGCATTGTTACACATATCTACTAAGAAGAGAACACAATAAGACAAGCTGTAGCCAGTAGTCACAGTGATGAGATTATTTTGAACTGCCTTTAAAGTTTCTTGTGTTAATGACTGGCAAATAGTTAGGTCCTATTAAAAGCCAGGTTCCAATACAGTGTAATGGCAGCTGTGAAACATAATTTCCCAAATAAGCTCTTACAACAGAGGACTTGTGGTATCTCAGATATACAGAGCTCACCTATCTTTACTTCTGAAAGCCCAAAGAACGTACCAATCGTGCAAGCTTGCAGTCCCTTGTTAATTATAATCTGTGTTTATATAACAGCTCTATCTCAAAGCTCTTTTCAAGCATTAAGACTCCTAGCACTTCTTTTATGTAGGCATTATTATCCCTGTCATTATCATTATCACATCTTCCATTTCATAGGTGGTAAATGAGCAAAATCACACTGTGAGTCAGTAGCTGAATTGGGAATAGAATATTGTAGTCCTGACTTTGTCCCTTGCTTTAATTACTCACTAACATGATTGTTATTTGTGGGTTGAAGTGATTTTGTTCAGTGTAAGATCTCAGCAACTAAGCATGATTCTTTTGATTTGCAAGATTTTGGTTTGTAAAGCTTTCATGCTGATGATATTTTCATGCTGATATTTTTCAGCTGTTGGTCTCAGTTTAAGTAGCTAATAAGAGATGCTGTCATCTATAATTTTCCAATTAAATATGTATCAATAAATTTTAATATTATACAATTTGCATAATAGGCTGGAACAGCTCAAATGAAGCTTAGTCTATTAAGCAATGAAATATTTAGGTATTGATGTTGTGTCCTAATCTAGTCATAGTAAAAACCATGATGAGAATCTATGGAGAAATATACATCTGTAAAATAGCTGGGGTTTAAATGAGAGTTCTTATTAATTAGTCTTTTCTTTAAATGTGAAAATACCATATGCAATTACTAAATTAAGTTAAAGCTACTTGCCTATTTTTTTTTATTGTTAGACCATTTTAGTTGGTATGAAATACACAAATGTGTTCAGTTGAATCTAGACAGTTAACCTCATTTTCTCCTTTTCCAGGACTGTTTTAATCTGAAAAGGCAATCTAAATATTTCATTGGCTCAAACATAGGCAGCCTAGCTTCAAAACATCCCACTGACGGCACCCCACTCCTTTATTTCTCTGTCATCAAATGTCATAAGAAATAAAACTAAAAAAAAAAAAAAAAGATTTTCGTGTGTGGTTACTCAGAAGACCACAAGGTGCAGTCCTGTGCGAAACTGAAGATGCCCTGAGAAGAGAAAGCATGGTCCTCCCATAAAAGATCTGTAAGACACTCAGTATTACAACATGATTGTTTAGAAATAGTGGATTGCCTTTTTTCTTCCTTGTTCATTATACTTCTCCTTTCCCTCCTCCTTTTTTTTAAATAACAAGTTTCAGGATATCTTTGTAATTCCTTTAACTATACTGTAAAAGTCTTGTCCTCTGTCAGTGGTCTGCTTGCCTACAGGTGCAAAACTTGCTTCTTGGTGAATTATCATAGAAATACATACTGCCTAAAGGTCTATCTTTCCAAGGGAATAGATCCCTCAAGTAAAAGTACAAAGCCCACTTTGCTCCCTTCTACTTGCTCCAATTATAGAACAAAAAATGCTTGTTGGTTTCAACAAAGAAGATCTCTTTCAAGATGATTTGAATGCTATATTTTGTGGATGCAGCAGTCATGTACACGGTCTTTATACACCTGACAACCATGGGGAAGAAAATCTAATTGTGCAATTTGTTCCATAGTTTTCTGTACCAACACAGTTCCCAACATTTGTTCTGTACCATGTCAGCACTTTACACTGATCTTTAATTCATTCTTTAATGACCTATTCATTTGCACATAAACCAGACCTCCATGTCTCCCAATCACTTTATTAGACAAGTTACAGTGCATCCCTTCCCTTCCCTTCCCTTCCCTTCCCTTCCCTTCCCTTCCCTTCCCTTCCCTTCCCTTCCCTTCCCTTCCCTTCCCTTCCCTTCCCTTCCCTTCCCTTCCCTTCCCTTCCCTTCCCTTCCCTTCCCTTCCCTTCCCTTCCCTTCCCTTCCCTTCCCTTCCCTTCCCTTCCCTTCCCTTCCCTTCCCTTCCCTTCCCTTCCCTTCCCTTCCCTTCCCTTCCCTTCCCTTCCCTTCCCTTCCCTTCCCTTCCCTTCCCTTCCCTTCCCTTCCCTTCCCTTCCCTTCCCTTCCCTTCCCTTCCTCTATTGTTCTTTTCCTAAAAGACTTCACATAACACAGCTTTTTTTATCCTATCAGCTGTGTTTCTACATTTCCCCTCATTAGGAAGACATCCTATTCTCCTGTTTTCTGAGAGTTTATGCCCAACTTTAACATGCACGTTGTGGTAAATGTCCAACTCTTCCTCAAACTTGTGGAGCAAATATGACAGACATAGGATTGAAATTGGCAGATGATACCTGCCTACCTATCTGAGAAATACTACAGCATTTCTCTGTTTTTTCATGCTATCACAGTTTATGAAATTTTAAAATGTGTATTCTTATAAGAATTATTACATATTTCTCTAACTAGAGCAGCTGAAACCACATATAGCACTGTGTCTGTATAGGCCTGTGATTGAAATGGCAAATGATATTTTTATGTTGTATAATTTTCAGTTATGTAATTCCAATTTCTTGAAATCTCTCTTCGCACTGTTAAATGTTGCTCCTCAAATAATAGCTGTTTATGATTGTCACTTCTACACTGTACCTCCTATGTTCCACCTGCACTTCTGAGTTCTACAAAATGCATTCTTCTATAAAAATGTTAATTTTTGCCAATTTTCCCCCCATTCTGTAAACTCAGTCTTCCCTATTCTGTCAACTGTTTTCCCTTTGCTTTCCAAGCTTTTCCTTCCTACACTGATGTTACTCCAGTGTGACCCACAAAGGTGGTGAGAGGTAGATTAGCTAAACTTTACTCCTGGGCTCATCAAGGTAAGGAAAAATATTTGTATCACAGCAATGATTTAGAGACCTAATCTTAACTGCTGAAGTGTGAAGGTCAGAGGTAGTAGGAAACAGGATTCCTTGGCGTAGTCTTACCTCAACACACAGAGAAAAGTTATGGCATCAATACTTTCTTTGAGTACAAAACATCTAATCAGCCTCCTGCTATCATGCAAGGGCATTACTACATCCAAACATGTTCCTGTAGAGCATTAAAAAAACTGGCCAACTTTGTTGAGTGTTTATTGCATTGATATTTTCTCCTTATTTCCAGATGCTGCAGCTGGTTTTATTTTATTTTGGAGAGAGTTTTATGTTCTCTCAGAGCACCTCTTGATTAAAATCAGATCATTCAGTTGCTTTCCCAATGTGTTTTCAGTCTAATTTCAGACATGTCATGGCAAAGAGTATAATAAAACTTAGCAGAAAGATACAGAGAGAAAACCGAAGAGCCCAGTAATAAGAGATTACATGGTTCTCCAGCAGAGTCTAATACACACAGTGGTGAAGCAAGTTTAAAATGAAATCACAGTAAACAACTGCTTTCTTGCTGATTACCACTGGTAAAATAAGCACCTCTGAAACAATGCTATTTTTGTACAAAAGGATTATTCACAAGCACACTGTACATGATATCAGGTAAATGCCACGAACAATGAAGGGAAAATCTTGAGCTCATTTGTCTGTCAGAGCCTTTTCTGTTTTAAAAAGTGATCATACAGCTGATAAGATGGAGGGCTCTTGCCCCAAAGAGACCATCAGTTGGCTTTGCAGCTTGGGCAGCTCCGTTTACCACATGGGGTTTTGGGAAGGAGGGAAAGAAACACCTGTGAGGGGCTGCAGCTGCAAGGTCCTTGATCCAGTCCAATAGGCAATTAACGACACGCTCATTTTTACCTTTCCTGTGAGCAGGTGCTGGTATCCTGGGTTAGATGTGACTCCAGGGCACAGCACCTCATAGAGTAAGACCTTCACATTTCTGGTCCTAGTTTAGAAAATATGGGCATGAAGAAATTTTGTGCTCATGAAGTTTTGGGGTGATACTAAAAATTAATATTCTCACTCCTCACCTCAAACTACAGCCTCAGAAGAAAAAAGCTGAAGTGCTACAAAGCTAGTAAAAGTTAGTTCTATTTTTAAATGAAATTTCTAAACTTAATTCAAATTCCTATAAGAGAAGTGGTTAAAATCCTGGCTACAAGCAGGGTGACAGACAAATTGAAAGAACAAGGCTGTCCACAAAGAGTTTCAGCTATGCAACAATGCAAGAAAAATGCATTTCCAACATCTGGTATCAGGATTTCTTTTACTATTGGAATGGTGGAGAAGTGGGGATAAAACCAAGGTCCCTTGGATGTTCAGGGCCCAGGAGATAACAGCAGAGCAGAATAACAATAGGTGCTGCCAACTTCCTTCTTCATCACACAGTACTTGATAAAAAAAGAAAAAAAAATATAGAAGGCCCTGGGCAAAATTTGAACTATGTTCGTTGCTGATGAACAGCACAGTGAGCTGGAGTTGACTGAGCATGGATTTTTTCTAGTAGAGCTAGAGGTAAATGGCTTTGTCATCCATTACACTTTCCCAGCTTTCTTAGATTTCCTCCCTGGAAAAAAGCCAGGACATTACAGGGAGTGGGAAGGTTGTTGTGTGCATGGAATGAACAAGAAAATCTCCTATCTCAGGTTGACATGTGCTGCCTGGAGCTGAAAGACCCAAATTCAAGTCCCTTCACTTCCAGCCTTCTGTCTGCAGACAGCAGCTGCCAGACTGTTATCTTAAGTGTCCCTTTCTAAGTGTTGCTATTATACTCTGCGTAAATATTCAGATGGATCACATGAACATATGTGAGGACTATTCTGCCTTTGGCCCACGGGATGACCTATGGAAAGTGTGGTTGTTTCTTTCTCTCCCTTGGAGGTTCCCTCTTACCACTCATTGGTGGGATGGCAGAGTGCCCTGGGTCACAAAAAAGGGATGCAGGCCTGAGGCTGCACGAGCCCACCGCCCTGTAGGGCTGGATCTGACCCAGTCACAGAGTTTGACTGAACAAGTGCTTTATTCCATATTAAAAGCTGGAGTGACTGTTGTGAGGAGTTAGCTCTGAAATGCATTCAAAATGTGTTAGGGGAAGCATGTGAGGGCTTGTTAACATGGGATCAGATTTCACTTGTGGATCATTACGCTTAAAGCTCACTCCAGTCTAACTAAGCGGTAAAAATTTCTGTTTTCTCTCTCTGTGATACCCACTGCTACAGTTAGCTGATGTTTCACCAACCACTAGCCATGTTCTCAATTTAAAAATATAATCAAAGTCTGCTCCTCCAAATGCCCTGAAAACTGTATTAGAAAAGCAAAAATATTAAATATGGAAGGTCATTACTCTGACCCTGCCGTTCTAAAATGCATTGGTTAATGAAAAAGTAAATTTTAGTGCATTTTTAGTGCATAGTTACAGTTAAAATACTTTCCTTCTTTCCTCCCTTTGCAATAATTTTACTCAGATCCACTTTGCATTAATAGATATACGCATGTGCAACTTTAGAATTCTGATGTTATAATTAGATCTATGTACTTGGTTGGGCAAGCTCAAGGTTGTCTACTTATTTCTTCATAGTCTGGACCTATGTTCTTCTCCTAGTGCCATTTAACACCTTGTTGAATTCAGCAAAAACCTAGTAACCTTCCTCGGTTCTTATCACATGCTTCCTTTTTTAAAAAAATTTTTAAATTCTCACCAGAACAAGAAAAGAATGTTTTTCAAAAGTCAGAATAGAAAATGAATATGTAAAATTGTCCTTAAGCTTCATAAAGAATCATCTCCTGAAACTGAAATAATTGTGAGTCCGTATCATCCAGACTACCTTCTTCTAAAAGGTGTGAAAGAAAGAGAGAAAGAGAGAAAGAGAGAAAGAGAGAAAGAGAGAGAGAAAGAGAGAAAGAGAGAAAGAGAGAAAGAAAGAGAGAGAGAGAGAGAGAGAAAGAAAGAAAGGAAGGAAGGAAGGAAGGAAGGAAGGAAGGAAGGAAGGAAGGAAGGAAGGAAGGAAGGAAGGAAGGAAGGAAGGAAGGAAGGAAGGAAGGAAGGAAGGAAGGAAGGAAGGAAGGAAGGAAGGAAGGAAGGAAGGAAGGAAGGAAGGAAGGAAGGAAGGAAGGAAGGAAGGAAGGAAGGAAGGAAGGAAGGAAGGAAGGAAGGAAGGAAGGAAGGAAGGAAGGAAGGAAGGAAGGAAGGAAGGAAGGAGAATATCCGCTTCTGAGCTGGGTAGCTCTCGGATCCCGGGCTGGTAGCCATCCGAGAATTGCGGGTAAAGTCCTTTTCTCCAAGCCCCATGCCAGAAGAAAGAGTCAGGATGCGTCGATTCTTTTATCAGAGTTGTTTATTCCATCGTGTTCTTAAATATTTTTCCTTCAGCCGGCGTAGGTGTCACCTACACCGCAGCCGAAGGCTATCTGCCCCGCTCATGGGCGGTCCTAATCTTTTATACTAATTATTACGTCCCCATTGTTTTCATTACTATACCAATGTCTACTGCTTTTATTAAACTGTGCACTTTTACACTAAACCAATAAGAAAATGCCACCACCTCACCCAAAGATGGAGGACAAGAAGAAGAAGGAGAAAGACAAGGGACACACCCAAATCCCTCTATCTTGTCTCCTTTGTGAACCCCCAAAATCCATATTAATACACAAAAATAAGTTACTTAATATCCTAACTACACACCTGTGACTTGTAATTCTTCATATAATGTTGGCAATCGCTCCCAGGGGCTAAAACCAAAGGCACTGGTGTTTTTATCGCTGTTCCAGGGTCTCTGGACCCCCTCCTGGGGTCTCGGACCGCCCGGGACATCCAAAGGGATGTCTTGGGTTCCGACAGGTAGCCTGGGATGCAGAATTGTCAGCCATAGTAAAGCTATTCCAGCTCAGAATCTCTGAAGAATACTTCTGGCATGTGCAGGATCTTAGCTGACCTACCACTGCATATGAAAAAAAAAATTATTTTATTTTGGTTGTAAAATCCCTTCTATCTACAGTACTAGGTTTTCAAACCATGTTTAAATCACTGGGTTTCACCTATTGTAGTGGGAGTATGTAAAGTCCTGAAAGACTTCTACACAGATGGCCCTAATCCCATGGGGAGATAGCAGATTAATACCAGGGTTATTGGCATTCATGGAGTGCGTGGTCTTGCTGGCAAATGGTGACATCAATCTTGGTGAAAAAAGGATCATGCATTATTCTATATGCAATCAAGTGCTAAATTTAAACACTGGTGGGACAATAAATTTTTGCAAGAAGGGTCATTAATAGGCAAGGGCCTGAACCACCAAAATTTTACTTACATGAACAGACTTTGCTCACAGAGGTTATCTCATTAGGCAACTGCCTTAGCAAAAGAAGGGCCTTGTAATACAGGGATTGAGGAATTAGTATCTGAAAGAACAACTTCTCTAATTACACACTAAAAAGAAATTCATGTATGAAAGTCCATTTATGGGATTTGGAAGCATGTATGCTGTCTGCTTCTTAACAATGGGAATCAAGAGAAAACTGGGAGTTATCAAGGTTTTAATGAGTACAAACCTTGTTGTAAAATTCAAAAACTATCCCCTTAATATCATGTCCTCTCTGACACAATGACCAATCCTCCCTGAGCAAGAAACCTAATACCAATAAATGTCATACTGTTTATATGGTATGCTTGAATTCACTATAACTAATAACCAATTTATTCTTGAAAGAGGGCACTCTTAAAGATATCGTGACCTTTATTTTCACACCAGACAAAGTAAGGGATTTTCATGACCGCATAATCTATATTTTTTATTTATATATTCAAATACAGTTATAACAGTTAATAAGAGCAAAGGAATAATACACAATAACAACACAGATTTTTTTTCCCCCTGATTTCTGAAACTTCCTGTATTCTGCTCATGGGTATTTGAATCCATTTGGTTGAACCAGTATGAACCAGAATGCCAAGGTATGTGTAATCACAGCAGAGTTATTTCCCTTTTAGTTTCCCTCTCTTCTGACTCCCTTATTAAATATTGTAAAATTAGTTGCCAGAAAGAGCAAGAACAATCTCTGCTTTTCATTTATTTTAGCTAAAGCAGAAATATTGCAAAACTGTACATGAACACACAGAGAAGGGGCTGTGACAGTAGGGAAGGAGTTAAACATTTGCTGAGGTCTCTACCATTGTTCACTCCCTGAACCTATTTTTCACCCTCTACAGTTTAGGAAAAACCTTGGAATAATTATCATACTAATACACAAGACACATTTTCACTATTTTCTAATCCTAAAAGCAAGGTATAATGTGAATAACTGAAGGCAACAGACAACAGGTAAAATTAATATACAAAGGATTTTAAATTTATTTATGGTAATTTAACTTTCAGTAGCTTTGTGTGCCTCTCCAAACACATAAAACCTGAAGACACAGTCATATATTCTAGTGCAATAAATAAGTAGTCCTAGCTATTCGCTTTTGCAATAAACACATCTCGAGTTCGTAAATTCTTTGGTTTTGAACTTAATTCAATCCCCAATTTGGTTATTTCTGCCATAAACAGGGCTAACATTCTGAGATATCTTCATGCCTTTATGTTTTCTGTGCAAAAGGCCATTCTTAAGGTGGTGTTTGGGTTTTTAAAAATGAATTATTTCTAATCATCTGGTAACTTCTGAACAGCAGTCTCAGATCAACTCCTGCAACTTCAGAAACTCGCACATGCTTTTGGGATTAAATGCTGTCCTTTTCCCACTTTCAGTTTGGGCTAAAGGATTCAGCAGAGCTTGGTCAGGGAGCACAGTACTACTGGTCTATACCTTGGTTGCTTCCTTGTGGGATCAGAAGTGTTCTCCAGTGGCACAGGCCATAGTGGTCCCCATGCCTCTCACCCTGTTTTGCAGCCCCCCATTCAGCTGCTGCTTTGCAAAGAATAGTGGGAGGAAAGAGGGAATGGCCTGAGGATTGATGTGCTGTTTCAGCCTGTGGTGGTTGTTTTCTCCTCTAAGGCAGCAAGTATAGAGCACTGATTAATGCAGACCTCAGATGTGCATGCTGGAGGAAGGAGGAAGAAAAAAAGTGCAGGCAGAATGCCAGTGAGGCTATGGAGATGTGTCTGTGTGAGGGGTTGGACATGTGTGCAGGGAATACTGGGCTGAGAATCATAGAATCACATAATAATTTGGGTTGGAACGGACTTTTAACACTGACCAAGTCCAACCCCACTGCATGGGGAGGTGTGTTTTGGCAATGACACCAGCTATGCACCTGAGGGAGCCGAGTGAGAGGAGCAGTGGGCAAATGAGTGGGCAAGGGCTTGTCCCTCATCACTGGACTGAACATCTTTCCTCTCTGTGCAGCACCCCTCCAGCACCAAGCTGTATTACTCTGGGGAGGGAAAGGAGTAATGGAAACCCCTATTCCTCTGGTTTAAGAGGAAGCATAAGTTGGAGTCCCTCTGCAAATGATTGGGACTAACCCAGCCATCTTGAATGTAGTTCATTCCATGTGGTGTAAATCTTTCTCCAAAACAATCGCAGAGTTAATAGTCTGGCCAAATTTCACAAGCTGTGATGCATTTATTTATCAAAGACAGTACAGAAGAAATCTACCTTGAAACAGCAAAGTGCTTAAATGCGCAGCTTGCCAGCTTCTGTCCACCTCTGTGAAAGGTTCTTGGCTATCACGGTCAGCAGATCTAATGGGTCTTTGTTTTTGATTAAGATTTTTCCAACTCACATCACAGCTTATCCTGTTAGCCACTAGAAAGGATGGATACTTTCTGGTTTTCCTTAAAGTCCTGTTACTTACACCAGAGCTTCATAGCAACTCTCCTTCCAGCACATGGGGTTAGTCCAGAGCACACAACAGGGATGGAGCCTCCTGGCCATCAGATCTTGTCCCATGTTGCCAGACACTACCACATCAGTTTGTTCCTTTTGGAAATGTGAAGAGCTCCATCCTAGTGATATTTTTTTCTGCCCTGCTAGCACTTCTGAAAGTACTTTTCAAGTAATAGATTTTCTTATGTTTAGAAATCATCCTATTTTTGGCTTAAGTGCATTAATGGGCAGCCCGTACCTGTTTGTTCTTGACGAAAAGCCTGCGATGCACTTAGCCGTGGTTAGGCAAGTTTTCACACATATTCCCACCAGGAGTCCCTGGCATCTCTTTGCTCCCAGAGATCCACGCCAGCCTCCCCGGGCAAGGAGGGAGGGTCGGGTTTTTGGTACCCGGGTGCGATACGGAGCGATCGCGGCTCGCGGGGTGAAGGCGCCGGGGCCGGCGCGGTGCGGGCGCTCCGGCCGCGGCGCCTCTGCGTGCCCGGGGCCAGGGGCGAAGGGGCTGTGGCTGCAGTCGGGGCGTGCGGCGGCGTTTTGGGGAAGGGGCTGCGGGCCGCTCTCAGCGCGGAGGTGGGCAGGGCGGGCCGGGGCTGGGCGGCCGGAGCTGCGTGCGGCCGCGGCGCCGAGGGTGCGGGGCGGGCCGGGGGTCGGGGGCCGGGGCCGGGCGGTGCCGCCGCCGTGGGGCCGTGCGGGGCGGCGGCCGGCGGGCCGGGCCCTGACGTCAGCGGCCGGGGCGGCTGCAGCTGCGGGCGGCGCTCCCCGAAGCGGCGGCGGCTCCGCTCCTGCGCTCACTCCGCGCTGCCGCAGCCCCCAGCGCCCGCGGCGCCCGGGCGCTCCCTGGCCGCGCAGGTAAGGGGGGTCCGGGGCGGGCAGCGGCACGGCGGGGCAGGACCCACTCGGCTCCGGCAGCCCGCAGCCGCCGCGGCGCGGGGCTCTGGCACCCACCCGGCCGCCGCTCCCTCGCTTCCTTTCCCGCGGCAACTAGTTGGGGGAGCGGCCGGGCGGTGCTGCCCGGGGTGCCCGGGAATTGGCGAAGTCGGAGCGGCGGCGCGGAGCCCCGTCCCGGCACCCCTCCGCCGCCCCCCGGCAGGGAACCGGGGCCGCCCGGAGCGGGGCCGTGGCGGGGCGCAGGGCGGAGGCTGCCGCAGCCGGGTTTGGGGCGGGGAAGCTGCGCAGGGTGGGTGCCTCGGGGCGCTGATGTGTCCGGCTCCCTTTGCAGGCTGCTCGGGTACTTCAGAGCGAGCGGGAGGCTGAGCCGGCAGCACCCCGGGCATTTCCAGCGAGCGCCCGCCAGCAGCCCGGCACCGACTGAAATTCAGACGTCTTCAGAGAGGGGAGGAAGATCCTCATCTTCCGTAGCCTCCTCAATGAGTGCCAAGCTCTCCAAAGAGTTGAGGCTGTCCCTGCCGCCTTGTCTTCTGAACAGGACATCTGCCACCTTAAATACCAGCAGCACCTGCATCACGCAAGTGGGTCAACTCTTTCAGTCTTTCTCATCCACCCTGGTTTTAATTGTCCTGGTCACCCTCATCTTCTGCCTGATCCTCCTCTCCCTCACCACTTTCCACATCCACAAGAGGAAGATGAAGAAGCGGAAAATGCAAAAGGCTCAGGAGGAGTATGAACGGGACCACTGTGCCCGCAGCAGCAATAGCAGCAGCCAGCACCCTGGGACAGTGGTGCAGGGAGAGGCACCCCAAGGAAGAGACAGCCGGCTGGGAAGACCCCCCCAGGACTCGGAGATCCAGCGCTCCTCTCCCTCGGCAGCCTCCAGCTCTCAGCAAGCACAGGCTTGTTTGGACACAGCTGGCGCGGGGCTCCTGCAGACGGTGATTTTGTCATGATGGTTTGGGCTAGACCTCGCGAAGGCGCTGACTGATGTTTGTAAATATCCGAGTGATTATTCTAGTCCCCGAAGAAGAAGAAAACATTGCTAATTCAAATGAACGAACAAGCCCATGATCCGAGCGCATGACAGATCACATTGCGTTTTTTCACTGACTGTCTGAGGAAAGGATGCATCTTTTTACTGGAGAAGGAGCTGCACACAGCTACTAAATATCAAGTCATCCACCTGCACGAGAGGGTCAGGGGTAGGGGGTCCCTTTTCTATGGACATTATTACCCCAAGTACAGGGATAATTGGGTTTCCCGCTGCTCTTGGGATTCCCACTGCACCCTGTGTCATTGTTACATGGTGTGGGTTGGGGTGTGGGGGGAGAGGCAGGTCTGGTGCGTGCCTTGGGACCCTTCTGTTGTCTTGGAGCAGACTGGTGGTACACTGTGGTCTCTCCTTTTGTGCTGGAATCTATGCCCCCTGTCCCACCCTTCTCACTCCTCTCCAGAACTGGGTATCGCTTGGTGTAGAAATGGCCATCCCTAGTTGGGCTTATCTGCAAGCACCCTCTGACCCCATGGCCCTGTGCCCCCAGGTGCAGCACTGAGTGACCCACTCACTATCTGGGGGATGGAGTCAGCTGTCTGCATAGAGTGGTGCCTGAGCTTTCCTCTCCCATCAGCCCCCTTCATTTGAAAAGCACCCCCTTCCCCATGCCATGAACCGTGAAACCCAAACCCAGAACTGTTCTGTGTGGAAGGGAGAGGTAACGTGCAGTAACTTGCCTGTCCCTTCCCAGGGGAGGTTGTCTTAGTGACTCCTGTTGGTCCTGAAACAATCCAGTTCTGCACCAGGCACCCTGCTCTGAATGCCTGCCTTTACAGCTTTGTCTCCCAGCAAGGAATCCTGCAGCAGTACAGATCTTGCTTCTACTTTTTTCTGATGGCTGATGTGTATTTTCAACCCTCCTAATCTTGTAGACAATTAGGGACAGACAACACTTAATTTTATCGTGTTTCCTCTCTTGGGAAACAAATAATGCAGTTCTGCAAAACGTCCACTCCCAAACCCTGGCAGATATTTATTTTTGAAGTGGCTGCTTAGAAGTGGTGTAGTTTATCCCTAGCAAGCACAGAGAGTTTTGCTGTCTCTGGATGGTGGGTGTGAGTGGCTGCTGGTACTGTGTGTGTTGGGGGATGCAGTGTGGTTTACAGAAAATGCGTCTTTGCTTAGTGATTAAATCAATGACCATTACTTGAAGGTGCCTTAACAGCATGCCGTATCCAAACTTTGAAACATATAGTGTGGTATCATAGCAGAGGCAGCCCTCTACTGTGCATACTAACATCTAAAAATTACAGCGAAGAAAAAGTGATCCCGAGGGATGTCGTCTTTTTTTTACCCTGTTCCATCATTTAAAGTGATTTGAGGATATAGTATTAGTCCACATTTTTTTAATATTCTGTATCCTTTGTATTTCCTCTCTGACATGCTCTGTCTGCTATGGTGACTGACTAAAAAAATCCCAGACACATAGACCAGGAGGTATGGAGCCGTAATCTGTGAGTGAATGTCATTAGCCAATTTAGAACTGGGAAACAGAGTGGCAGAAGTCCTCCACACTTCTGTAATACCCCCAAAACGCAGAGATTTCAGGGCAGTATTTCTGTTACCCAGTTTTCTCGCTTCCTGATCTTTCCTGGTGTGATGGGAAATTGCTGTTAAGTTTGGATCCGTGCCTCCGTCGTTTTAGGGAAGAGCTGTACCAGGGAGCCCAAGGAGCCGCTCCACCCGCGGAGGTTGGTGTGGCGAGCTGCCGTGAGTGCGGCTGAGCGAGGGGTGTTTGCAAGGACGGGAGCCACGGCTGGCTCTTGCTGATGCTGGGTACTTCGTTGTTGCTGGGCAAGGAAATTGGCTTTGTTTTGTTTCCCCCTAATAAAGGATGCATGAACTTTTGTGTTTAACCTCCTTATGCAACTGCGGCACAGTATTGCACCACTGGGAATAGATTTAGGACAATGAGGAGTGTTCAGTGAGCACTAATGGAGCTTCCTGACCGTTGATCTCCACTAAATAGAGAGGTATTACTTTCCCCTTTTATTTTGTGCCTTTAAACCACCCCCGCCCCCCTCCCGCCCTCCCATCCCAAACCAACAGTGTATAATTTCGAGTTTTATAAAAGCAATAAGATGTTCCAAATCACTCCAGTGCATTTCTGGTTGATGATTCCACTTCTTTAGTGTCTGAAGTCAGATACTCTTCCTTCTGCCTTATGCACTCAAGGCATGCAATAATTCCCCAGAAGTGTACTGCTTGTCACATCTCATTGCAGTTATAAAATTGCCCTATTTTTGAGAAAAAAAGGATGGAGAGACAGATACATATCTCTCTTTATCTCTATATATTATGGATATACAGGTATATGTATTATTTATATAATCTTATGCCCCTGAAAGTAGTTGCGAAAGTGTGACTAGAGTTAAAATGTTATCATGTAAAACTCTATCCTTTGTTAATTAGCTTTGATTTAATATTTTAATATCTCTGTATTTATGTAAATCTGTGTAAATTATATGGTCTATTAGTAAAATTTCATACTGACTTTAATTTTTGCAGAACTGTGAGCTTCTTGTGGTGTCATTTAAGGTTTTTTTATTTCTAAAGTTAAATTAGACAAGATATGAGAAGCTGTAAATTCCTATTATCACACAGAATTACTGCAATAAGGTTCATGCATATTCCCAGTACACAGCCCTATCTTGAGGTATTGCAAGCTTATGAGGTTTAATTGAATGGTCTCAGGAGATCTAGCTGATACAAGCAGGACACGTAGGTTTTCATTTTCATGAAACAATAAGCAATCTAGGGAATAGATGTGGATTTTTAAAACAGAGTTTATGCTTGGAGGTTCTGTCAAATCAATTGCTTCAAAACCCTACAGCTACAGCTAAACTTCTGCACTTAGCATTCAGTATTAATAAGGCTGATGCTTCTTTCCCTTCCCCCTCCTCCTTAAACTAGAGAAGAGTAGAAAATTGTTCATATTTCTAAAGCATACATTTTCAGCTAAATGTGAAACTGCCCAAAGGGTTTTGAATATACATATTTTATGCAAGTGTAATATCTATGTATCTGTATCTATATATTTAAATATTTTTGTGTAACCTTTTCTACGATATTTGATAGAGATGCTGGGTAAATGCTCGTACCTTTCTTGAACACGAGGAAGGATTTTTACCCTCTCGATGCGGACATTCTTTCTCCTGTGAATTTGCACAGGTTTTGACGAGTGACAATGACGACTGGGCAGCTGAGTGCTGACTGACAGAAGCACAGACTTGTCTTTGCTCTGTTAAGGGGCACATCCTCCAGCTGGATTTTCCTGGTTCTGAGTTGGAGCTGGTTGGCCACTAGCATCCTGCATGTGTATGAATAAGAAGTGCTGTGGGGCTCAATAGTTCCTGTCTGGTCCAGCCGTTGTTCCGTGGAAGAAGCACGACAGCAGTGACTCCTTTTGTAGAGCCTAGTGAGAACAGAGCTGAGGGGCAATGTGATGGCCACGCTGGGACTGCGTTGGAGCATCAGTGATGCCTTGTTCTGCACTCCTGTCCTCAGACCCTGCTGCTGCCCTGGGGATTCATCCAGCTCCCGCTGGCATCAACAGGAGTGGCTTGCACTGAGAGCCAAGGGACTGGGATCCCATCTGTAGTCCCCATGGAGGGTGACAGCTCTCCACATCACCACCACTGACCCTGCTCTGCACCTGTCCTAGCAGTCTCCATGGGGATGGAAACCACTGCCTCCCACGAGGGCCAGGTGCTTCAGCCTGGTGGCACTGGGGAACCTGCGCTGCCACTGTTAGCTCAGCTTCCACGGACTGAGGCACTTAGGTTCCTACGTGGATCATGGACAGGGAATGTCATTTCATTCAAATATCTTCTTCCGGCATTTTTTTCTTTGGGGGTTTGTCTACTGCAAATGTAGTTTCAGATAAAATTTGCCGGGCTCTCCATCCAGACATGTTTTAACTTTTGATACATCTCTCGCAGATGTATATCTGTAAATTATAGATATATATCTCAAAAAAAAAAAAAAAAAAAAGCTGGACAAAAAGCAAAGATCAGAGACTTCACATTATTGACAAAACTGTCCTATGACAAAAAAAGGCTTTTTTAAAATCTAGAATTAATTTTAGAGGCTGCTTCTTTAATGTAAATAGCAAGTTACTCTGTGATTAGTGTTTTCCATAGCATCTCTGAGTAATTGCTATCTTGTTTCTGGAAAGCCGTGTCCAGTGTTATAAAGCAACTGTGCTTTATTTCTTCTGTTGTTATGAATATGAGTGCAACTTTTATGTAGGGAGGAAAAAAGAACAGGATTTGACTCTTTAGATAGGACTGAATTATTTTAAATCCAGTTATAGGACTTGATTGCTTTTTTTCCTTTCTTGTGGTTATTCTTTCTGCACGTTCATATTTTTTCTATGGGTACTTGAAACCGTACATTTTAATAAGTATGCAAGATATGAGGGGAAACATGACAAATGATGTAGGAAATATTCTTTTTCCTCTTTTGTGTAAATAGCAAAGTTTATAATGACTTAGATACCGATTCATTACATTTCTCATCTCTATAGAATTTGGCATGACACATATACAAACCTTTAATAGCACTTTCATTTATGTTAAAAGTTAAAACTACTTTTATCCAGGATTGACTTACTCATCTCTTTCAGGTATCCAACATTTTTTTTCCCCTAAGCCAAGTTTTCCATCTGATTGCAAAATAAATTTCTAGTAGAACAGAGCCTCCTTCTGTTTTCAGTCTTTACATGTAGGTCTCTGGTCTGAATCCAGACAAACTCATTAGTGTAGAAAATTGTTACGAACTTGCAAGAACTGGATGGTGTATGAGCCTTGAGGAGAGAGGTGACCAGCAAGCAAACAGGTGAAATGCCTGGCAATGGAAATAGTTGGCTTTCTTTTGTGGAGTTGTGGAAGGGAAGCCTCCCTTTCCACTGGATTGGCCTGGGTGAAGGGCGACCCATTCCAGCCACAGCAGACACAAGTATCGATGTCCTTGCTGATTCTGTTGCTCTAAAATGTCATTTTCTATATGACACTAGATCTTATTTCTGTAAATTATATGTAATGTATTTCTTATTCAAGTCAAAGAGGTTCTCATTGCTTTAGCAGTACTAAATGTTCTCTGTGGATACTTAGAAGAATTAATTTTCCAACCCTTTTAACTTAATACCTCTACAAGCATCAGTTTTGTATGAGTTAGGAAATAAATAAATATTTGGATCAGAACCGTGTCAGTAAAAATTGCCTTTATTTATATCATCTGGTGTTCCAGTTGGCTTTTCTATTTTGTTTCATTCCTTGAAATGAACTAATATAATCTGTTCATTATCTTACTTTTCTAAGAGGACAAAGACTTTAAAGCAAATACTGCAAAATACAAACATACAAACAGGAAAAAATTTAACATTGTACAGCAGAATGAAATCATGTAGACATTTTTTGTTGTCGTTTCACAGTCATTCTTTGACCTCTGTTTTTCGTACCACCTCCAATCAAGGAAAATTTTAACCTAAAATCTTTTGAAAGATTTCAAAGCACATTTCTTTGCTTTTATGGTTTTACCTTTCCTTACTACACACTCAGTGACCAAGTACAGGTTAAAAACTTTTCAAATGGTATCCTAGGGGATTATGAGTGCTGTAAACAAGGGGTCAGTATAGTAGGTTATAAGGTGAAAATATTAGCTGTATAATACAGTAAAAGCAGGAAGGGCTGTGGGATGAATTTAGGATTCTAAAGGAGTGCCTTAATTTTGTTCCTGGCTGTGTCACTCACATGGTGAGGCTCTGGTTTCCAAGCTCTTTTATATAATAATGTAACTTACCTATTAAGCAGAGTTGGAGCCTGCAAATATACAGCCCTGAAATGAATAAATTAAGCATCATCTACATAAAAAAATACTCATAGTATAATACAAATTAAAAGAGTCTTAATGCTGTAATCACCTGGCTTGGATTGTTCAAGTGCTTACACTTGGCAGCGAGATCCAAGTGGCACACTGCACAGCTGGGAGATGGATGGCTGGGCAAGATGCTTGAACAGTCACACTGAGAGGCTCAATTTAATTTTTAATTTGAAGTGGAATATGTATTATGGAGGAGAGCCAAGAAAACTAATGTTTATTTTACCATTTCATCACACATAGCATTTCTTTTCTCAGCACAGAAAACAGCTTTGTATGGTTTTAAGCAGAGTGCTGACTAAGGTAATAGGAATATAGAAAAAGATAATTCTTGGGAGTAAACCCATCACTAATGAAATTCATGGCACAACCTCCTTGAATACCATAGGGCCTCGACTATGCCCAAGAGAATACCAGATCTCACTCTCTGCTGGCTGTCTATCCCTTACCAGTATCATCAGACTCTTGACTTCTCAGTATTTCTTGGTCACATAGATTTCTACTGTCTTTTGACTCATCATCCATACAGTGAAGGATCACATGGGATTACCTACATATGACATTTTGCTCGCTGTTCTTTTGTTTTTATTGCATCCTGCTGACTTTCCACTAGAGAGCCTGCCTGTCTGCCTTTTCCACTAGGGGCAGATTATGTTGGCCAGGCTTGGCTCTTCCTCCTAATGTGTGGTCTCAGCCTATCTCTGACATTAGGAAATTCCTCACTTTAAGTGATCAACTGATTACTTTGATCAGTTTGATTTGATTTCTGCAAAGATTCTGTAGGATCTTGCTGTCCTCTTGGTCCAGCTTGTCACACATTTACCCACAGCCCAACTGCTCTACAGAAAGACAAAAGTTTTTGAGAAAGTGCTAGACTTCAAAATAGCCTGAGAAACATCGGCGCAATTCCCAGCGTAGTCTACTACCATTGGAACAGCATCACATTTCCTGATTAAGCTGCCAACCCAAGACCACAGGCTGGAACTGCTGAGAAATTGTCATTCTTTCATATCAGGAATACTACTGTAAGGAAAAGCATCAGTTACTACAGAAAGGAGACAAAATAAGGGAGAGGATATGATTATGAGTATTTATCGTGCTGCCCTTTTTGGAGCACTCTCCTGAGCTTGCCCTGGCTAACCCTGGCACCAGCGACAAGCCTCCGGTACAGCTCGGTAGGCTGACCAGCCGAGCCGATCCAATGGGTCCTGGACAGCACCAACCCAGGCGTTGGTATTGACGCGATGATGGCGAGGAGAAGAAGGAGGACTCTGCTGAGGGGTTGCCACTGGAGTTTACTGGGGTCCCCGAAGGGAGCAGCATCACCTCAGGGAACCTGCCCCAGCAGAGCACAGACTTCCCTGGGACAGTAACTTTTATCTGGGGGAGGAGCAGGGGGAAGGGTTAGGGAAGGAACCAATTGGGAAAGACTTGGGAGTGGCTCTGGGGATGAGGAATTCCTCCAGGAACCAATCCCTGAGGGGAAGGAGGGAACTTCTTGGATCCTGTCCAATCACTCAACGCCCTCCCTGGAACCTTCTAGACCCAGGGAGAGGCCTCGATATGATTGACAGGTCATGGGGGTAGGGGAACAGAAGATTGGCATATAAGTGAAACAGGGTAAACAACCAGGGTACAAACCAAATGGGAAAGGAATAGGGGTACGTGGAATGAACCAACAAACAACATTAATACATATTTAACAAGGAAATTAAAAACACACCACTACAAGTATTACTATACAAATATATGTAAAACCTGTCAGACAGAGAAGATCAACTGAATGGCTAGCCATTCAATCCACATTTTCTCCTTTTAAATCAGATTATCAAAATCCATCCTATTACCTGTGGTCTTGAATGCTTTTGGACACATTCTTTTTCTTTGCTGCTCAGTCAGTGAGCTTGTACTTTTTTAATGAACTCCAGTTAAACTCTTTAAAGTCTATTTGTTTTCATTATAGAAATAGAGTTTCTATTAAATCATCCTTTGAACAGGTCTCAGCAATAGCATAGGGGAGCCTTCACTTCCAGCACACTTTCAGAGGTTGTTCAACCTGGTAAACATGATGTATAGAGGAAGACAACAATCCAGATGATCATATGGGGTCACTGCAAAAATCTTTAAACAATGATTGCATCCAAACTGAAAGCAAGATACCTATTAAATTCTGAGATGGCCACAACTTTTTACCTGTCTACAATGAAGCAAGTTCAAAACATCTCTGCTCTCTGCTTGAATTATTTTGGATTTATGTACTGCTGGAACTGAGCTGACTATGAGCCATTACCTATCTGACAGAGCTTCTCTGAAGTCAGTTCATCCTGAGATAAAGGGATGAGGATGAACCTAGTGTAGGAGTGGAAAAGCTGGGTGATATGTGACAGATGGGTGTTGTTAGGACTCTTTGCATAGCACTGTAGCCATACTGCAGGTCTAAGGGCAGATTCCTCAGCCCCATATACTTGCAAGTGAGAAAACATAACAACATTACACAACTCTTGGTAGCAGATCTGCACGTAATGCCTTTTATAAGTGGAAACTTTTTACAGCTTCCAGAGAATCTGAGATTGCTGTGCTCCAATCAGACCTCTTTTGTTTCTTTTCAAAAATTTTCTTCTAATGCTCTGGAAAACAGAAACTCAAAATATGTCAAAAAAAGAGTAAGCAACAGGATGCTGTAATCCATGTGAGAAAGACATGCTTCTGAAAGACACCATGCTGACAAATCTTTGTATGTTCATAGCCTGGGGATTTCACCACCAGAGAACTGTGTTTCTTCTCTGCTGATGTGCACCAATTGTTGCAATGGGGGGCCAGGAGGAGGAATTCAGATTTCCTCAGGCTGATGGAGTTGGTGAAGTTGCAATGGCATGAGCTGTCAACAGGAAAATGAAGAGAAAACACTCACCTCCTGTCATGGAAGGCCTGGGGAAAAACAAGTTTCAGAAACAAAGATTTTGCTGGGTTGGAACTGGTGGTTTGTTAAGGAATATCTCCAGGATTTACTTCACAATACCTTGGCTCAAGTAACATCTCAACACAAGGAGGTTTCCATTTGCCCCCCTGTCTCCTGCCCTCTTCTACCACTCTTCCAGACCACTTTACCTTCACTAACTTACTATACTCAGAAGTAAGTTTTGGTACATCTGCAGGAATGTGTGGCAAATGAGCCAGTGAATCACCAGGCAACAACAGCCCCTGGGTGTGCTGTGGAGGAGGTATCCAACAGCACAGGAAAGGGTGCAGGGGCACTAAACCCTTCAGAACAGTTGTGTGAGGAGGGGCTAATGAGACCGTGTGCTCTGATCCCTGTCATGGACATCTGGGATTAAAATATTGATAGCCTTCTGTGGATGTGGAGCTCCAGCTGGCTCTTGGGCTCTGGCACACCTCACTGCCACAATGCCCGCAACTTTCTTCGTACCCTGTGGTATAAAGTTGCGTTGGCTTGCATCCTTCCTCCACCTTTTGAATGACATCCTTCCTGTTTCCCTAAATATCCCCTTGCTACTCTGTATGACCAACTCCACACAAGGGCTACAGCTCCCACATCTGACCTGCCTGACTTGCAGATGAGAGCAATTTGACCAATGCCAACAAAGCCCCAGTTATCCTTGCCTTCCTCTCCTTGATCCCCAGCCCAGCCATCCAACTATTTTCTAAGGGACCAACAATGTTCAGCTCTCTGCTCTTCCCTCAAACACAGTTGATGTTAGCCAATGGACCCAGAAACTGCTGGGGGAGGACAACTGACAGGCGGTTGGGCAGGGAATATGCCTGCACTATAATGCAGGCGTTAGTGAAAGAAGTTATTTTTCACGTCTCATGAATTGTAAGTAAATTTCAAGATTTTTTTGGTGCCTGACTCAGAGTTTTGAAATGTTTGGATTTGGCAGTGCTGCTCAACAATATCTCTGAAGCCCATCTGTGCTGTTTACACGCTCTTTCTTCAGCCCCCCAGGCATTGTCTGTTTCCTTTGGTTTTCCAGACTGTAATTTTTTGAAGCAATAAATTAAGGGTTTGTTTGATAATTGTGATGTTTGCGTGAAAGTTGTTCAGAAGGTGAATCATAGATTTCTAAGACTAAAATGGGATCTGGAGGCACATAGCTGCAAAATTATCTACAGTCTGTCACAAACAGGATTTCAATCCAGTAATTCACGTCTCCTGCCTGGCAGGTCCAGTGGGCCAGAAGTATTCATTTTTTAGGAATCGTAGCTGATTTCCAGCTTGCACGTGCTGGTGAATCCAATTCATGCTTTTGTAAGTTTTTTCAGTAATTACAAAAGTAGCTGAAAAATACAAGATTTGTCCCTTAAAGGCAATATTTTTATAATATATAGAGTGAAGTTAGCATATGCAGTGGTTATTAGGACACTGTAAAAAACAGACATCTGGCAAGGAAGGTGAGCCATCTGTGAAAATACAGTTCCTATGACATACAATAACCCAAATGATGCCTCAGTTATAAATTCACAGCACTGGGAGTGCAAACAAAACTGTGTCCTGGGGGAAAAGTATGAGGAAGCGTTACATATGCAACCACGTACCTACTCAGAAGGTGTCAGCTGAAATAAATTAGATGTTTGTAGTCACTGTGGAATTTTGCCTCACAGTAAGTCTCCCACTCTGTTTTTATAGATTTACCCTTGCCTCCCTTCACTGTTTACCCCTTACTCCAATGTCTAACAACAACAAAAAAATCTTGTGCTGTGCCTCCAAATATTTCTCTGCTCAAATGTCTGCATCAGGGAACTCCTTAGTGAGCTTCATACAAAGGCAGAGGCCAAATATGGTCCCCAAGTTTTTTGTGCTTATATAAAGATATAGATAGATATAGATATACGTGTATGTATGTTTATAATCCATATTCAAATTCTCTCACACAAATTTTGGTCTGATGACTCTCCTTGAAGCCCAACATTTAGCTTTCAAGTTAATAGGGGTTTCATAAAGGTTTGGGGTTATTTGTTCTTTTCTAACTGCTTCTTTGGTGTTAGTAAAAAAAAAAGAAAAAGTATCATCAATTATTGAAACTTGTGGCTATCTATAAGAGTATAAGCAAATGGCACCAAAACAATTATCTTCCAGTCTAATCTCAGAAGGAATTTTCATTTTGATTTGCCCTAAGAGAAAGAGAATAACATTCATGCTTATCAATGTGTGTTTCCTAGGGTATGCAGATAGTAACAAGGCAAGGTACTGAAGTAAGTTGGTGTATTTTTTTCAGTTGATAAATAATTCACAAAACAGCCACAGGCTAGTGCAGAGAATATGCCTTCTAGTGAAAACCTAAGAAACTCAATCTGTTCTGTTTATCCAAGGAAAACCTGAGAGGTGATTTGTGCACAATCCTACATGGAAAAGATGTTTTTAATGGGAACTAATTGGTTAGAAATTAATAGAATATCCTGATGTGACAGTGCAGAAGCTGATGCTGTATAATATGGATAGTAGAGATAATTGAGCTATGGTAGATTCTTATAATTCAAAGTGTTATTCTGAAATATCATTACTTTTAAAGAAGTTATAAGGTTGATGCAAAGATTTTTGGTTAATGACATTCCTCAGATGGATTTTTACAGGAGATTGGACAAGCTAATTTAATCACTTTCCTTTAGGCTTTAATCTATTGATCTGCAAAACAAAATTTTTCACCATGAAATATATTTTTTTGTAAAGGAAAATATTTATTTTTCAGAAATATTGTACAGAAACTGACAATTGAGAGAAAACCATTTCCATACCTTTGTTACAAGGCTAGCATTTCCCAGAGGTGAGGGTTTCTCTTTGCTTTCTCATAGCACACCTTCACTACTGCATGACACATTTGACTGACAGAAGTCTTGAAACACACTTGACAAGAGCTGTTAGGTGCATAATGGCACAGGCTGCCTCAAACAGTACTTCAGTCTCCTCACCTGCATACTTCATTTCAAGAGATGCACTGAAAGTTTAAGAAGTGTGCAAAGAAGGTAATTTTGGGAAAGAGATTATCAGTGGATCAACTCAGGGTTTTCAACTATAATTAAGGTTGGTGATAAGCTAAAAATATTGTGAGATTCACAAACAACATTTCTATAGATCAAAGACCAAACTTTACAAATTACTGAGTAGAAACAGGATGGTGGTGTTCTAAAAAGTCCTCTAGTGGCACTTTCTGTGCCAGCTCTTGGAAATGTCACAGAGCAGCAGGATGTATATGTGTACAGCCCAAAGTTGAAATGCAATTGTCCTGGCAATTGCATGAGCCTAGGGAATCTGCATTCTTCATTTACATGTTTGTTGTACAGAGAGAAAAAAGTATTACCCAACATCATACTGGAGGAAAATGGCCACCTGTTTTAGAAGAGTGACTTGTTAGTATATATAGATTCATGGGAATGAAATTCAGTGGTCTGAAGAAAAGCATTAAGTACTCTTGCACTATCTGCTCCATCAGGTAACCTCATGGATGGATACAGAAATTGCTTCCTAACTCCTGAGTGGTGTAGGTCAGATTCAAACAGCTAAACCACTTGCATTTTGGAGGAAAGGAAGAAGTTACTGAAAGAGTCAAAGCCTTTGTGCAGTGGGGGTGTAGTAATAAGTAGAAAGGAAGCTGTGAAATGAACAATAAAAGCAAAACTGGTGGGGACACTTCTTCCAGGCTTTGATTTCCTGATGCAGTCAGAGTCACTGATAGTGTCTCATGGCTATGGGAAGAAAGAGGGAGTGGCAAACTCCGGGTACTTAGGAATCATAAGGCATCATCTTGATTTTTAAACTTGTGAGGGTTAAGCAGCAACTAGGTGTAGGAATTTGGGTCTGTCTTTGGGACCACTGCCTGCTTTAGCCACATAAATCCTTTGTTGCATGAAGACTAATGCATTAGGAGGGAAAAGACTCAAAAGTTGCAGTGTCCAAATCTTTTACTGGAAGTAGCTTTATATATATATATCTCCACCCTCACCCAGTTCTGTATTACAGTTGATATACTTATTAAAAGAGCAGTTATATCCTTGCATAACCTCATATCCTATCCCAGGTTCCATTGCAGATGGAATAGAAAACCAGATGTATTTACTCCCGGTGGTTTTGTCTTGCTCTGCCTTTTTTTTTTTTTTTTTTTTTTTTTGTCCTATTCATATCTATAACAAGTTTATGAAGATGTGGTCTGGCTATCTGCACAATTTAAACTATCAGCTCTGTGGGGTAGTGACTATGTTCGCACGTACCAGACACAAAAATGGTGCTGTATAAACACAGAGGATATGCCTCTAATTAGTAAAAACTTTTTCAAATTCTAAGGGTGACTGAAACAAGGGAGAGGGTATTCATAGAATAACTTGGTTTGGAAGGGACCTCTAACCTTAATTTAAAGCCCTCTTCACCAACTTGGCAAGTCTATGGCCGAAGTTGCTCTTCCCCTTTTCCAACAGATGGACCCCACCAGCCCCCAGGACTGGGTTTCTCGAAGTGAATCCCATAGTCTAAGTAGCCAAGCCCCTGGCTGTTGTAATACTGACCATTTGCTCTGAGAACTCTCTTCTATGTAATGCAGTGAGAAGATCATTCTGAGTGTATGAAATTGTTTGTGACATTAATTCAGTCCCAGATGTGTTGAATTGTTCTAATATGCAAGGCTGAGAAGCTGAAGCCACTGAAAATGAATATGGTGTGTTGTTAATGTGCTTGATTATAAGAGAATTAGAACACTTGTTGAAATAGTGTCAGCTGTGTTTAATTTCCAGTGGATTTATTGGGCATGAAACTCACGTGTGATGACTTATTGCTGTTAGCCTCATGGAAGAGGTTGTATTGTCTTGGATTTTGCTTTTCCAGCAGCAGTGTATTTCCACTACTCTATTACCAGTATATGTGATATTTTTTGCTCATTAGAAACAGCAAAACACTTGTAAAATGTCATCATCCATGGGACAGTGATGTGCTCTTTTAAAGGTTCCTTTCTGTAATGAGAGTGACCTCAATTTTGTCACTGCTAACAAATGACACAGCTTACAAGCTGTACGTCTGCTGCAGAGTTGCCAGCAGTGGCAAAACTACTCCGTACTTGGATGTAGAAACACATGATGTGTTGTTCTCCAAGACACAGAGTAATGGTGACACTGGCCTGTAGATCACTAATAAATGCAAAAAGCCCTGCACATTTTAGTGTGAACTGAAGGCAGGTGATACATGCAGAACTCAGGAGACTGAAGTCTCTGGTCAGTTCACTTGGCTGCTGCAGATTTTAGCTGGAAACCAGCTGCTTGCACATCTGGTACTGTACCAGGAGACTCATTTGTGTTGGTGAAGAAAAGTACAGATATTCTGCTTAAGGCCAGTTTGGGCTTCCAGACTTCTCATTTATCTCTGAGATTCACCTCCCAACAAATCCTCTGTGCCTGCTGTTGCCCTGGTATTGAATCAGCTGTGGAGGTCTAGAACCACTGAGTCCTTGAGCTCTGGTATTGCTCTTTTCAGCCTCTTGTTTTAGCATGGTCACCTGGCAGAATGGTGACATGCATGAGAGTGGGTGCTGTAAAAGCTGGATGAGATTTCCCAAGCTATCTAGTTGCAGTAGTAGAGTTTAAAGCTAGGTAAATTCAAGTATTTAACCCAAGCAGAAAGGCTGGGGGACTTGATGACTGTTTGTGCCTGGGACTCACAAGCTTGGGCTTCTCCTCAGATGTCAGAAGAGATTCATCAGCTTTGGACAGTGGAAAAGAATCCTCAGATGTTGGACAGCTGAGTTTAAATTCTCCCTCGGCCTATTGTAATATTAACCTTCCAGTCAGAAAAATAGCTATCATGTCTAATGCTGTGCTGGGATGGGTTTTTATCAGCTTATTTTGACTGATGGTTCCTTATCTTGCATGGATTAATTTCATATTTTCTGACCTGGAATGGAAATTCAAGCAGAGTATTTTATTGTTTGCATAAGTCCTGCTCTCTTTTCAGTGCAACTTCTTCTGAGAGATAATGGGTTATGTTAGATACGTAGAATGTAGGGGGCCTTATTTATCTGGGCTCAAGTGAAGCATTGAGTGTCCCTTACAAAATGCCTGTTGGTAACTTTAGGTAGAGATGCTAATTATTAGTACAGCTCCTGTAAGGCAGGTATGAAGTAAAACATGAGGGACACTATCAGGTTTGTAAGAGGTTGCTGGAGATATTCTACTGATCTGGTGGTTCTTGAGACATCTGAGGGATCTGAAACTGGCCTGGTAGGTTCTGTGTGTGTGATATATTACTGCTGTATCAATCCATGTTAGAACTTCTAGCGCTTATCTGCATTCTATAAGAACAACCAGGTTTCTCCTTTGATGAATATTTGGGCTTTAAAACAACCTTTTTTTCTCTCTCTAATGCATTTGACATTGATCATAGCTATAAGCAGGATTTATGTCCAAGAGGAACTGATCTCCTATGCCTGGCATTCTTTAGGCATACCGTGTCCTGCACTTGTGAATAAAATGATTACCAGATTGGGGTCAGAGAGGAATTTTTTCCTAGGTGAGACCATCACATTGTCAGAGTTCCTTGTCCTTGTTCTATTCAGCACAGCTGTTAAAGCCTGACTAGCAGTTCCATTTAGCCACTAGCAAGCCTTTCCATCTCCCTGCCCCATTATTCTATGTCACTGGTGACGTACTTGCTCTTCTGTGTAATTGCAGCTTAAGGCTGATTATGTGATAGAGAGTACTCTGGGATCTGTGCCATGGAGAGGAATTTGGTACATGCTTTTGACCTGGATAATTACTCTGTGGTTATATGGGGTTAAAGAGATGGCACCCAATGTGTCAAGGCCATTTTTATTTTTACCCTGATCCTGTTTCCTTCCTTCCTTGCTGCATCGTTTGGTCATCCACAGCAATTAGTGATTGAAGCAGTGATAGAAAAAAATTCTATAATTACACTTTCAGAGAATATCTTGCTCCTTTCATAGGTGAAACTTCAATTTTGCTCCTTGACTTCATATGCATTGCATGCTGGAGTGCTTGTGCAAGCTTTAGCCATGTGGCATCTGTGCCACCATGAAATCATGTGCCTGAAAGAAGAGGGAGAGAGGTGAAGGTAGTCACAGTAGATGACAGGGATGGGAAGAAATGGGGATAGGATGAGGAAATGGTCAAGCTCTTCTAGCAAAGACATTGTAATTAAAACCAGAAGCTGATGCAATAATAATGGTTTCTTATGTAATGCTAAATACTACTATTTTACTCTAATTTTGATTACAATTTTTCTGTTTCACTGAGCACTGTGCCAAAAGCTTCTTACAAACAAGCTTTTAAGTGCATCATGTAAAATTTGAGCACGTCAGAATAATCTGCGCATTTCAAAGGATCCAGTGTACCAAGGCTCCTTCTTCCTAACTGCCCATGCAGTGCTTTGGATTGCTTATTAGAGAAGGTAGGCATATAGAATATTAATAGGAAATAGCATGCTTTTCTATTAAATTAACTGGACAGTTTAAAATTCAAGTACTTTGTATTGTCTTTTTTGAATTATGGGCAGCTAATGGAGGAAACATATTCAAGGAGATTTTTAGATCATTTTTACAGGAAAACTAATCTAAAAGACAAGAACTTGAATTGCTGCATTTCAGTACAATGTTAATGTAGCTACTGTTGTGGATGATCATAAAATTAACTTATTCATGTAGACAAGCTGTAAAATTATGACATTAACTGCCAAATTTAAAATCTGAGTGATAAACAAGTTAACTTGTTTCAGGCACTTAAAAAAAAAGTTTCAAAGGACAGCTGTAATTTGGATGAGTGCTCAAGGATTTTTTCTGTATGCATGAGTTTTTCATACATGATATAACTATGCAATAACAGAAAACAGATGTGGAAGAAATATCATGAACTCATCAAGCCTTTGTCTCTGACTTCTGCTGTACAGAATGAAGAACCTGTCTTTCATTGCTCATTAATCGCTGACCACATATCATCCCATTTGGTCATTCTTATATCATGCATAAATTATTCAAAAATTAATGTGAGCAAACTGTAGTGCTTCATAAATTTTTGAGGTGAATTTTCATGTGCCTTTTTCAAGGACAATGCAACAGTCCCTGTTTGCAAATGGCACTCAGCTTTAACAGAATTGTCCCTGGGGAACTGGAACCAATTTCTGAGTAAAGTGTTACAGGCTCTTGTCAGAGTTGGTCAACACAGCTGTAAGACTTTGCTATTGTAGTCTAGGATCAGTGCAGCTCCTGGTAGCCTTGAAGGGTTTAAAAATTATTTCTGGTTTCAGTTTCTGAATTTCCAAAGTCTGGACCACCAGAAAAGTGATAGATTTCGCTTAGCTTTGGAGGGGAAGAGGAAGGAAAACTGGTGGTATCATCTCACTCTTGTAGATTATAAGGGGTGTGAGGACTGACATTTGGGTCTCCAAAACCATTTACACTAAGACTATTCAGATTTCAGGGGACTAAAAATTAGATTTGTGTTGCTTTAATGGATAATGCTGGAGGTGTAAAGACTCCTAATGTAAGTGGAATTTCTCTGATCAGGTGTGATGCCTCAGTCTGTGCATGACACACAGTGCACCTGTGGTTTCTTAATATATCCCATGGTAGGCTCTAAAAGCATGAACTGAATCTGAAGGCTTCGTACAGCCACTCTTCACAAGTCCTCGTTTCTTGACTTTTTCTCTGCAAATCAGTGGGTGCTTGTTGCTTCCCAATCCTGTAGCACAGGTTCCATTGGGACTATATGAGATGCTGTGCAATACATGCCCCTAATCCTCTACAGCCTCTTTACCCAAAGCTTGCCTGGCCTCCAAGTCACCTTCAGGCCACAGAGAGCTTTCAGTCTTGAATTCCTTCTAACTCTTGTTCTGTTACTGCTGAGAACATTCCTAACCAACCTTCTCTGTCTACATCCTCTAGGGGAAGAGCCTTGGCAAAGGGCAGTTCTTCTGAAAAACTCTGGTTCTCATGACATGCATTTGTCTTGTCACAGTTTGATATCGTGTAACTCAATAGTCCTTGTAGCAGGAAGTTCATAGTCTGAACAGACAGAAGAGTTAAAATGTGAACAGGGGCACAGGACATGGAATTGGGAAGTCATCTGTCCAAAGTCACACAACTGGAAATAAAAGAATTAGATCCTTTCCCAGTGTGTAGGTGACACTGAATGCTTGCCAAGGCTTTTGCAAATGAATAAGCATCAAGTACATTTTAAAATATATTTTTCTGCTGAAAAATAATTTCCCAGACCCCTTAGATTCTTTCATTTCCCCCAACTCAGACTTTGCCTTTTTATCATCAAATTGCAAGGTCACACAAGCACACAGGTAACACAAGCACACAAAAACAATAGCAAAATGCCTGAAGAGAGTAACCACAGACACTGGTGCCTCCTCCCTAAGGAAGTGCTGCAGTGAGATGTCTGTTTTGATTGCTTTTGACCTATGTTTTCTTTGTAGTTAATGGAAGTAGATAACCATCAGAAGGACAATTCAGCCTCAGATGGAAGGCAACTTAAATAAATGTTACAGTTTAGGAAAGGTGGATCTGGCCTCTGTCCTAAGATGCTTTGCATCTCTGCACAGTGAAGAGAGAGACGACCACTTCCAAAAACTAATAGACGCTTATCACATTAGAGTGTGGAAGGCTGGTAGAAATGAAATATATTCATTGGCATTCTATACAAGTAAGAGAAAAAAACTTGAAGATTGAAGGCATCTTTCTTTCCGCCTCAAGTTGTTGTCCTTCCTTAGTAACGTAAGACAAAAGGAAACAACCAACTACTTCAGATCCACTCGGGCATAAATAATTTTGTGAACTAGTCAGAAGACCTATCTACTGAAAGGATCCTACATAGTTGCCCTTTGTTTTCCTAAAATGTTCAGCATTGCCATTTGATTTAAATGATGATAAAACTGTTTCTGAAGCCTTCAGCATATTGGCTGAAAACCAGGCCAAGTGCTGTCTTTCTGTTCCGTAATATGGCTGTGTTTCAATGATAAACATAGCCAAAGGGGAACATTTTGGTTAAACTATTTTAAAAACCCCACAGTGTATTGCTTCCAATTAGTTGAAATCTGCTTTAATAGGACAAAACTATTTTTTCACAGAAGTTTTATTCAAGTTGTCATCTTTCCTTGTGACTTATGGGGGGGCTGAAGGATCCCTTCCATTCTTGGGTGGCCATTTAGAGTTTGAGTCAAAACGTTGGCAAGCATTTTGAGCACATTAAAGTCAACGTAGATAGAAGGATTTGAAGTGTGCTCTGGATTTGCCCTGAGTTTGGCTCTTCAAAAATACGACCTGGAGCTGCAGAATGCTGAGTATCCCCAGGCACAGAAGCTTGGGGGGCCTGGGTAAGAAAGGGTGAAGAGGTGGAAACTTAGGGGACATTTGTGGCAAAGGAGAAAACCCACATCGTACAAGAGAAAGGAAGGTGGGGAGTGATGGGAAGCATGGATTATTTGAGAAGATCTGCTGGACTGAAGCAGGAGAAGTGAGAGAACTGCACCATCTCACTGACAGAGCAGGAGGGAGAACAGAGCAGGAAAAAGGAGCTCTTTGCCATTCTACATGCAACCAGTGCCCCCCTCACTGCTGCTGTTAGCCAAGTTTGAGCCTGTGCTCCTGCTGAGTGCACAAAGGAGCTTTCCAGTGTGGACTGGGTCACTCTGGCAGGGAGAGCCCAAGCCCTCTGTGCACAGTAAGGGTTTTGCTGAGCCAACCCAAGTTGAACAGGCAAAGCACAGCTAAGAGTCCTTTCAGTTTTTTCTCCCTCAGCTACCTCAAGAGCAGCTCTTTCAAAGCAGAATGCAGGGGCATTGAACCTGAGGGTTCAGTTCCATGGTCCATTTGATGTGACTAAACCATCGGCAGATGGTTGTTTCTTTTCTGTATTTTCAGTTAGGTAAATTCCCTGATCCAACCTTCTGTGCATCCACACAAAATCTTGTGTTGGCACAAGTGAGAAAATGTGGCTGGGGCCAGAGAGCAGAAGGTAGAGTTATCCCTTTTAATAACAGCCCATATTTAGGTCAGTTCAAACCAGTTACGAAGCCAGAGCTTGATCTTCAAGGACTCCCAGTGAGCTTCATGGATGTTGACATCCAAGCAATAATTTTTTTTTCAACCACTGCCTGTTTCAGTTTTGTCCCACACATAGTGGGGTTACTAACACATCCCTACATAAGGGAAATGCTAGGCATAGCTGATCAATGTTTGTAAAATGCCAGATGCTACAGAAAACTGGAGTAAGAGGCATCAGCTCAGCTTTAAATAAGATGCCTAGCAAAGGATCCAGTTCCTGTGTATTGTAGCTCTTAACCCTTTCAAGCAACCCACACATTGTGTGGCAGGTTATACTTTACAGTGACACTAATGCCAGAAACATTCAAAAGAACCTCTGGGAGGCAGGCTCAGGCTCTCTAAGTCCTTTGCAATGACTTGACCCCACAAGTTGACAACTTGATATTTTGTGTTCCTGCAGTGCTGAACACACTGGGCTTTCAATTGAGCAGGATAGCTTGTGTGTAGAAGCTAGTGCAGTAACAGTCATAACTAATAGTAGAAATAAACTCATGTTTCTGAGGACCTGCAGACAATGACACATAGCAGAGTGGTAATACACAATATGTGAAGTAGGGAAATTAGAGCCTTTCCTTGTTCCTATTTTCTGTTTTCCTCAAGAGGAAAAATTATATGGATTTTCATGTCTTACATCTGAAACACTGGGCTCACATTTTTTGTGGCAATGGTTTAATGTGGCTCCTCTTAGAGATGAGATCACACTACTGGATATAGAAACCTCATCATGTAAGGAGCTGCGGTTGTTGACTGTGCTGTGAGAGATATTGTGATGATGATGATATACTAAAAGTACAAGAGTGATTAGATTGCATGAAACACCATTTTTAAAATAATGAAATGCTAAAATAGAAGGAAACCTCCATTTGTTCCTATTTAATTTTTTATTCTGTATGTTGAGCTCAGACTCTGGATGGCTTGGAGTATGAAGTGTGATTTTTGGCATGTAAAAGACAGTTTGACGAATTAGTGCTACTATAGAACAATAATAGAGGAAAGTACATCTTGATCCTCAAGTTGAGTTCTCTCCTACTCCAGGCAAACATGTAATTTTTTCTCTTTTGTAAGCATATCAAATTCAGTTGCTTGTTGGTGAAAGCAAGGGGGAGAAACAGAAAAAACTGTAGCATAGCTGAATGTTTCATTGTGTGTTAAACCATCATTCATATTTTAATGTTAATTATTAAAGAGGTTGATAACAGGAGTTTGGGAAACATGTCAAAACAGAAATGACAGGTAAAAGAAAATCCAAACAAAAAGCAAACTCACAGGCTTATATTTTTTGCAATATCACAGAATGGCTCTGAGATTTTTCTTCACTATTTTCTTTCAGGTAGAATTTCTTAGCTCTAAGCACATGAAAATGGAAAGAGCAATTTTATATTATACTTACAAAGGAACAGATTTATTGAGTACTTAGACCTGCTAAAGAAAAATCACTTATCTAATCTAACCAATGTACTGTATGATCTTTTTTCAATGGCTAAGACCTCTGAGGGAAAAATAGTTGAAATATAAATCCAGCAGCTCAGATTCAGGAAAGAAAATTAAGGAGTTGTTCATGGCCTTCTGTTAGTCCCAACTGTTGCCTGGTAACTGTCTAAAAATTAACTGTGCATCACCTGGCTTCTGAGGACAGTGGCATCTCTAGAATCCTGGCATCTACTATGTCTTACACTGAAAAGCTGAACTGCATTTCTTGGTTGTGATTTTTTTGTCATAATCAGGGAAGTTACTCAACTACACAGCTAGATGCTTATGGTAAAGTAATTTAAAATATTGTAAAAAAATAATATATAATACATTTAATACATATTGTAAAAAATAATATATAATGCATTTAATACATATAATACATTTAATACATGTAACAAACTACAAAATGAACTTATTTTAAAGTATGGAAATTTCAGAGTCTTTTTCTGATTTTACAATGTAGGATTCCATTTTTTCTTTGAGTGATGTGGTATTTAATTTCTTTCTTATGTCTGCACCTACTGAGTGTATTTATGTACTTATGTACTGCACCCAAGCTTTGTGTGAGACTAGAACTGAGAACTAAGTGCATTGACAGAAGCTGTGGCAGGGATACTCCTGAAAGGAAATCTAGTAGGTATTCCTAGATCACTGGATTTACCTTGACCAGATTTGTAAATAAGCTAGTTTTTAAAAACTTTCCAGGTTGTTTGATGCTCTGTTTTGCAAAGATTTTAGGATCAATTTGTACCTGGTATTCCAATGATAATGCTCAGAAAAATGTGAAGATTTAGCTGAATATAGGTGAAAACATATAAGCTAAGCATTAAACTGAGTAGAACTTGTGTTCTGCAAATCATGAACTCATTTAGAATGGAAAACAACCTCAAGATCACCAAGTCCAACTATAAGCTATTCTATTTAATTGAGCAATTAACCTGGGACTGCAAGCTACTCCCTCTTTTATGCTTTTGACCACTTAACAGGAAGGCCCTGCAGCAGAACTTATTTCAATGCATCAGAAAATCTGAAGTGATTTTTTAAAAATTGTTCACTTACAGATGCTGTGTCAGGTTATTATGCAACACTCATCCTACCATTAATTTTCTATGCTTATGGTGCTCTCCTTTGCAGAACCTCAGTGTCCTGCATGCATCGGTTAATTAAGTTTCACAGTACCCATGTGGGTGCATTGTTTTATTGTCTTAATTGAACAAAAGGGAGAAGAGAAACATGGAGAGATGAAGTGACCTAGACAAGGTCACTTCATTAATTAAGAGTAAAAGTTTATTTCAGAAAAGAAGATAAGCACATCATAAGGTAAGTGAAGCAAAGTGAAGGTGAATTTACCATTGTTAAGGTTTATTTGTATCATAGAACTAACTGAAAACCTAAAATTTGGTTTAGGTAAGCTTCTAAAGGGGGGTGCAGAATCAGAGAAGCTGACTTCTTTCACTACAAATTTTATTCAGTTCTCCTGATACTAGGAAGGTCTTGACTGCTCTTCCTGTACTGCTCAAGATCTGAGTGGCAGCAGCAGCCTAGAGGAGAAGCAGGTAAATCTATAGATGTGCACTGTGTTAGAGTGTCCTTGGGCAAAATGGCAGAGGAGGGAATACCAGTAAACCAGTGAGAGATATGAGCCCTCCCAGGCTGTCAGTGAGAATTCTCAGCCCCTGGGGCTGATAACCAGCCAAAGGAAGGGGCTCTCCAAAGTGCTTTTCAGACTGACAGGCTCACTGCCTGTGGGGTGGGTATGAGACACTGTGTGATGCTGAGGAAATGCATTAGGAGATGGTACAAGACTTTTCATGGGCTATTTATGGGGAATGGGAAGGATCAAGGTGGCCTGGGCAGGAATGAATGTGCAGTGGTAAAGGCAAAGTGGAAAAAAGGAGCAGTTTATGTGTGAACAGTGGCTGGTCAACACACTTGTCTGGCTATGCCCTGTGCCTGGTCAGCACTCCCTGGCCTGACTTCTCATTAAACTCCATTTCTTAACTATTATTTTGATACAGGAACTGTGTAATCTGGGGACATGGAGCTGCAGCAGCCTTACCTCTACTGAGCTTGATTCATCAATCCCTGGCAATAAATATGTATATGTTTATAGATATCTATATATGTATATATATGTCCATATATGTGAGCCACAGTTTTGCTTGTGAGTATTCCTGTCACTCAGTTGCATTTTTCAGGTGGAAAGAAGGGAGAAAACTGCAAATTAGGGGCATTTGGGAAAGCCAGTCAGCCATCTCTGTTGACCTGCTTACATAGATGAGCTATCTTTTTTCTAGAAAGGTGGTATCAAAGGACATTGGTTGTGATCTGTTTCAGGAAGGTCAAACACACGTGGTGCTTCAGAAAGCTGAAAAACCCTCATTCTGCAGCACTAGGAGCCAGTCTTTTATATGGCTTATAAAGCTTTCCAGACGTTGCTTTCTAGCAGTGCAGGTGACACTCATCTAAAATACTTGGAGAAGAACTTTTATCAGCAAATTTTTTCCAACATCAAACCTTCAAGAACAAGCAAACTGAACATATTTACATTTTCATCCTTGCTCTTCATGAGCAAGGCAGGGAGTATGATGGAAACAAAATGAAGAGGGCTTTTTTTTCTCAAGAGGAAAATGAAAATCCAAATTGAGGTCAAAACCCAATAATCATTACTGCCTTGGATTTGAGAAACCTATGTGTATCAGTACAAGCTCTTTTTTTATGGATTCTTTGCACAAAACCACTGATGACAATCTATGTGATAGATAAATTACATCCCACTCATTTTGATTACAGCTTTCCATTTCTCTTTTGGAATGACTGCACCAATACTTTCACATGAGTGAACTAAAGGACTAGAAAAGACAAACAGCTAGGGGGAAAATAACAAAGCAACACAAATGGTGACAGTAAATTGATGGAGTGAGTAAAGAAGGGTCATTCCCCATCACTGTGTCAGCTGATGCTGTGGAGACTGACATGAAATAGTTCCAGAAAAAAAAGGACTATGCCATTTCATACCAGTTCTGTGCTATGAGTAAATTTTTGTTTATTAAGTAAAGTCCTCAATTTACCACCCCTTTAGAATATCTGTGTGTTGCCTCAGTCCATGTAGTACATACAGTAATGCCTCTATAACACAAGACCTTCTGAAAATAAGAATGAGACTGGTTATGAAGCTGATGCAGATGAACAGATTTCTGTTAGAAAAGGATAACCTTAGAGAAGAGCACCCCAAAGTCACACACCAAATCCTAGCACGGAGCTGTTAGAAAATATTTGTTTTGCAATAAACTGTGTAGAGATACAGCATAAGTCTGTGGAGCCATGGGGTGATGTCCCACCTCATGCTGAGCATGCTGCAAAAGCTGCAAAAGCTGCAAAAGCTGCATGGTGGCTGCTCAGCCATGCCATGCCAGGACATTGTCTCTGCTTCTCAGTAGGGGCTATGCTGGGTTGTCTTTCTGGCCCGATTCTGGTCCTTGGCATATGCCCACTGCACGGTACATGCACCAGTAAGAATAGCTAGCCGAGCCATAACCTGCCACCAGATTCTGTCCTGATCATCAGCTGGTGGAATGGTTATAAGCCAAGGGTATTGCAATAAGTTAGCTGAGACTCCACTATTTTCATGTGGGAAAAGCCAATTCTTTATTATCACAACTCATTTTATACCGTTTTTACAGACCTTGTGTACAACTTAAATTGGCTAATAGCTTTCTTGCCAATTGCTCTATTGGTTAGTAAAAGGTATTCTACTTGCCTATCAAATATCTGTATTCCTGGATTGTTTACATATTTTCTTTACTGATTCTCATGGGACAAATCCCTTGTTACTGCAGGTGCATTTGTTTTTCAACCCAGGAATAGGTTGTTATGCTAACGAGTTTTCATACCAAGATTGTTTTCGCATGGGAACTTGCAAATTACTTAGAAGAAGCGACAGGCTAACTTTGGCAATTTAGCAGAGCAGGCATGATTTTATGAGGCCTTTCTTTTATAATTCTTTTACCTGTCACGAGACAAGGAGACCTGGAAAATTGGTGGTTGCATTAGTATTATAGCAATGGGGCATCTTTGAAATTTAGGCTTATTATTAAAATTTTTATGGTTCCCTCCTGCTCTGGCAACACATGAACGAATTACTGATTAATTTTACAAGTCTCAGTTTTCACTTGGTAGTATTAATATTACCCATCACTAATTCCTGGCAGGTTATTGTAGAACTCTGATGAGATTCATCTGGTATTAAATGGATCACAAAGTGATGAATCAAGGCCAAAGTTCCTGCACTATCTTTCTTAATTCTAGCTAGCTTTTATGGCCAGCTGACATGGAAAACTAACCTCTGCCCAAATGCAGCAGAGTTTGACTGGGAATGGCAAATCTAAAAGCATCTGCTAAAAGTGTTTCTGGCATGTTTGTTTTTTGAAGTAAGAAAGATGCCATTTTCCAACACAAGCTTTTTGAAATACTGGTAAAAAATTTGGGCCTACTCAAGGCCAAGTTGTTATTTGCACGGGATCATTTTCTGAGGCAGTCAATTACCTACAAGCCATATGTCACAGCTTGGGAGACCTGAGGCAGGTGTATGTTGGAAGAACCCACTGTTCCATCTGCCAGGTTTGTTTTAAATGTACATAGCATAAACAAGCTTGAAGTCCAGCTGGAGTGCCACAGCCATGTGGCATTAAAGATGACTCTTTAATTTCTTATGGAAGCAATGGACAGAAAATAATCCCAACAGACTAAGGGAATTTATCAGATCTTGACGAAAACTCTTGATGTTTCCTGTTTAGTACATTGAACTTTTAGCAATAAAAATGATCATGTGGTTTGATGAGAAGTCCATCTTGGGAAATGGTCAATGGCATTTCTGTTCAGCATAGGCTGAAAGCCAAACTCTCATCTTACAGATCATTTGGTTTCCTTGAACTTGTCCTCCAGTTCCCCTGCCAAGAAATGACCCATATTGTTTGCCTCAAAATACTGTCTGCAAAGTGAGCTCAAGAAATTACAGTAATTCAACAGAAATTAAGAATCTCTTTGCTATCACTGAAGTCACTTTATACATCTGGCAGTAGCAGAGCTTGTGGAGTTGTGAAGTTAATTCAGCAAGAATCAGGCCCAAATATCCAAAAAAATAAAAGCAATTGCTCTATGTGTTCATTCTCTTTTTGATTTAAAGTCTACATTTTCTCTTATTAATATAAATTGTCAGGACAATAGCTGCAGTGTGTTTAAACTGCTTTCCACAAATGTGGCTGCAGATTATGGTTTTGTGTCAGAGATACCTTTATTCACTTTATGTGATGGATAATTCCATCACATAGTTACAATAGAACAACTCTCAGCCTCTAAATACATACCAAGGATCCTGGCTGCCCCTGCACATCATTTTTGACAAATGGCAAACACTGCTGGCCTGAAAAGATGAGGCAAGTGATTGTAAACTTGGAAATGGTAAGGAATAAATATGGCAATCTGTAGCTGTCATTAAATTGTTCCAGGCATGGAAAGTCCCATAAAATACCACTGACCCTACACAACTATGAATTTCTATTTTAACACAGCAGCTGTTTTCTGTTATCCCTTCTTTACAGCATGAGACTGTGAAATGCTCAGTATTGTCTTGGGATCCGTTTGCTTCTTTTATAGATCTGAAAAAGGTGCCTGGGAGAAGCAATTAATATAGATTTCTAATGGATGCTGCACCTTCCAGAAGCCTTCTGGCACTCAGTAGCTTCATCTTGAAGTGCACTGTGTTTCTTAAGGAAAAGATGTAGAGTAGGAGGAGAACAAATATGGTAGAGAGCATAACCAAGCCTCATGAAGGAACAGGACCTTTTGGTTCAGAAAGCCTTGTCCATCCCCCAACAGCATTTAATGACCTTTGCACATGCTGAGCTCCCCACGAGACTGAGCTAGCAGCACCAGTGACTTCATGAGTGACTACTTGCAAATTGCTCAGTTGATATTCAGACATTCAAGTTCCGTATTTAATCTCTTTAGGAATTAAAAGATATTCCAGCCTTATTGTCTTTAGATGAACAGCTGCTGTCTTCAGCATATCTTTTTAAAGTGAATAAATGTCTCAATTGCTCTTTTCTTATTTCTGTGTCTAGAGTTCACTGTTTAATTCCAGATTATAATTGCATATTTTTCTGAGGTTTTATCAGTTTCTTGAACTTTACTGAGCTCCGGATAACTGCAGCTAGTTGAATTTAAATAGTCCAATTAATTTTGCATAGTAGCTGGGTGCAAGTGAAGGTCATTCTTGAATCATTCTTAGCCTGCAGCAGGGCCAGGTATGACAGGGAAGTGGTGTAGTAGCTTGAAGAAAATCCATTCCCCTTTCTAAATAACAAATTTTTTACAAAGTTCTTGGAATGGAGAGTGGCAGTGCCTGTCCCAGAAAGATCTCATCTCTGGCTGGTTTTTATTCGTGTACAGAAAATGTTCAGATTACATATAGCACACTGCATACAAGATAAGGTTAGATATGCATTTTTTTTCTGGTTTTCAGAAAACTTCAATGAAAACAGGAAACAAACAAAATACGAATTCCCTAGAATGGAAACCTAAATGGTGGGTGTTGCATGTGCAACCTACAGCATGCTTCTGTTATTTCCTCGTAGGGGATATCTCTTGCTATGGCATTACAGCTCATTATTGGGGATGAAATGGTTTGGCTGCAAATAATATGGTCTCAGCAGCGGCTGCTTTATGAACAGCATCTAGCTGCCAGAGATAGCAACTCATCTCTGTGAGGGGCAAACTCATGCAGGGAACCTCTAAACTTCTTCTGCCTGGCCAAAATATGAATCAGGCCATTGAGCTGGGTGCTAGTCTTTAAAAGAAAGTATGTTTCCTCCTGTACAATCTAGAAGAGCTTGATTCATGTCAGGACACTACAGAAACTTGGCTTTGATTGGGCTATTCTCCTTCACAGCTGCTATTGCTTCTTTCTTCGAGTCAAATTCTTGAAAATCCATGCCTGTTGTATTCCATACTTGACCTACATTTGCTTGGAACTGGAGACAGACCTGTATTACCTCCTGAAGTCCCTTCCAACCCAGTCACCTCCAACCTATGCTGTGACACTGCTAACAGTACCTTCTCAAAATACCTTGGTTTCTGCCTGTAACAAACACAAAGCCCAGTTCTGCTCCTATCCTGTAATCAGCAGTTGGTTTGCCACAAGTGGTCTGTGTTTGACTGTTAATAAGTACAGTGAAGATATCTTTTTAAACATCATCAAAAGATATCTCAAATTTATATTTTTACTGTTTGCTTCAAAACATGAAACTTCATTAGAATAAATCTGTTGTCTTGCACTGCAATGGTTTTTTTTACACAGAATTTTTATAGAGTGAATAACTTTTCTCAAGTTTTTTTTACAAAGATAAGCAAATGCTTCCTTTAATAAACAGCAAGGTTCACATCACACAGATATTCTGCATGCACTGCTTATTTTGTGTGTATAGGCATAACTGTGTATTCATTATTTTAAGGATGTTTTGAGACAGTCAAATGAGATGAAGGAGTGTTTGGGTTTTTTAACAGAAAAACACATCTATAAAGTTTATTTTTAAATTAATTTAGTATTCCTACAGTCTATAAATCAACATTTAAGAAAATTTGTTCTGTAAATATTCTTCCTTCCTCTCACAGTTTGGAAATAACAACTATTTCTTGACTTCCAGATTATTGTAGAAATTTTAATTAAAGGCTAAATAGTACAGTTTAGCTATTATATAACAATACAGGCACAACTCTGATCCCACCACCAGTGAAATAAGAGCCACTGATTTTGTTAGTTAATGGTTTCCATTTTACGCAAATACAACTAAAAACCAGCCTTTTAAACTGCTATCTACCTTAAATTTTTATTTAAAAAAATTCCCATACAAATCTATTTGTAACAATGCTTCATAGAGTTAGGCTCTGAATTAGTACCTAGAGATAGCTATCTTGAAATTGCTAGTATTTGTCACAATTGTTTTTAAATTTGAAACGACATTAATACGAAGTGTTTCAGGCAGCTATGTAAACACCATCTGGGCAAAATATTTGTAATTATTTACAAACAAAAAAAAAAAAATTGGGGAAGCTTTTTCACGACACCAAGCTGGCTCATTAATCTGAGAGAATGTGTCCCCCAGTGCTGTCCATATGCTGGTTGCTCTTAGGTCAGTGATGTCTGCTGCAGTTCCCAGCTGTTTTGGTTTTGCGCCTAATTATTTCAGTTTCATGAACAAAGAGAAGCCTGAAGGACTGTGCCAACATGTACAAAGGGAAGTGCCTGGTCATTCCTAAATCAAAGCTCTTCCTTGGTCCATGGAGATGTATCTACTGTCTAGGCAGCAAATAGGCACCTAGCAGAGGTGAGTGATAAGTTTACCTTAGGAGTGGCAAAGAGTGTCCTCCACGTGAAGTGCTGTCTGATGGCCTTTGGGTGAGGGGCTTCAGAACTAAGCCAAATGCTCTGTTTGCAAAGTCCCAAGAAGGCCGTGGGGCCATGCGTCACCAAAAGAGAGGTGTTTGTTTGTACCCCTTTTGCTACCTAAAGTTTGTTCTCGAAAGTCAGTGTCAGGATACAGGCACTACAGGCACCTTTAAATACGTGTCACTGCGTGGCCATGACAACGCACTCACAAAATCTTACCTGTGATAGTCTGGGCATCCCATCTGGAAGGATGACTCAGGATTTGCAGTATTTTATAGGTGTTTAAAGAAAGCAACCTTCTCCTAGAGTTGTTAATAATAACAGGGAAAAGCATCTACATGCTAAGGCACAAATTCCAACCCGTTGTAGTACAGGTAAATCACCCAGCTGCATCTGTCTGTGAATTAATTATGCTGAGCATTTCCAGGAGCAGAAGGGCCAGTGTCCCAGCTGCTGACCTGGCTGCTTCTACCAGACTGTCCCTGGACCCAGTGGGATGTACCAAGTGCCAGCAGGACCAGAGGCTCCAGGAGAGCTGAAGGATGGCTGCAGCAGTCTGCCTTGCTGATCCAGTGTGTTGCCCTTCACAGCTTGGGCTTTTTTCTTTCACTTTTGGTATTGTCAGAAGCAAGGAGATATTTGAAGTCCTACTGTCCTGCACTGGTCTCTTTGTTCCAAGCTGCCACTTGATGAAGGGCAGCTGGAGCCTTTGGCTGCAGAATCACTACCAAATGATACAACTGCCTACGGTAATTTCCTGGTGCTGTAGGCCCCATCCAAAGCCAGCAGCAGTCAGTGATCAGAGCCCCAGAGTGAATCATGCACCATCTGTGCTCGTGGGCCGACTGTTTGTGTGTGCAATGTGTTGGGTAAATGTGTAGCCACAGCACAGAAAGGCAAATCCCCCTCACTTGCATGGAGAGGGGCACGTGCCTGTACCTTTTCACAGGTCTGACAAGGCAGGGCAGGGGATGGTGGGGTGTGTGTTGGAACCCTGAAGGCTCACAGCTGCTGCTCCTTGTGCTGAGGGTGAAGGGGTGTGTTTGTGGTGCTGGCAATGGGCACTGGTGTTTCCCACTAAACCCTGCTAACGAACAGGGGGGAGATTAGACAGAGCCAAAACTACTTCTGGGCCTATTCTTGGAGCAAGCTGGATGAAACAGCCGGGCAAGGAGGGAACTCTCCTTCAGTGCAGAAATGGAGCAGGAGTAGAGAAAGGTGTAGCTGATCTCTGTCCCCCATGTGCTCTCTGCTTGGCACACCTCGTGAGCACGCAATGGCTGTGAGTGGGTCCCTTGGTGCTGGATCTTTGTTTGGACACAATAGGCAATATGATGAGAAGGAGGTTAAAATTGAAGATGAAGAGGCCTGAAAGCCTCATCTTTATTCTGAGTAGGCTGTGGCAGTCAGTCATGAACCAGAGCAGTGTTGAAAGGCGGTGTGTAATGCCTGGGGCTGTACTGGGGACATGCACAGGTATAGGGGATGGTTTGCATGGCTCAACTGTGCTTCTGCACAAATATGACAAAAGAAATTACTTCTGTGGTCCAAAGGGGAACCTGAAGCCTCTCCAGTGTGGAGGTGGGGAAGGTACAACCGCAAATCTATATGGGTCTGCCAGCAAACACTGGCAAAGCCTCTCTGAGTACCTTACTGCTTTTAACACTATGTAATGAGCTCATCTCCCCTGTACAGAAAGAAAGGTTTCCTTTTAGTCCCACTAAACCACACGTAGGCCACCAAAGGTAAATACAAATATCTGAACAATTTTGTGTTCTGCTTCACAATAAGAATAGAATCATAGAATCTTTAAGGTTGGAAAGGACCTCTAAAATCATCAAGTCAAACATTAACCCAGCACTGCCCAGTCCATCATTAAACCATGTCTGACTCCCACATCTACATGTCTTTTAAATACCTCCATAGATGCTGACTACACCAGTTCACTGAGCAGCCTCTCCCAGTGCTTGACAACAAACCCTCCAGTCAAGAAATATTTTCTAGTATCCAGTATAAACCTTCTCCTGCTGTCTTGGTTTTGAAAGACAGTTGTCTGCCAGGGAAAGTTAGAGCTTCCCTTGGAATGGAGAATGTAAACCCTCTTCCCTCCAAATTACTATAATTTTGCAATTAGGAGCTTTCAGGCAAAGATATGGGAATAGGAGTAACAGTTCTTTACTAGGAATATTAAAAATTACAAATGTAGTAGTACAAAAACAAGCAAGCAAGCAAACAAAAATCCTGGAAACCTGTGACAGAGTCAGGGATACAACCTGACACTCTGTTGGTCAGGGTGTTGGAAGCAGTCCAGGATAAATCCTCCTGAAGTAACAGATGTGATTCTGTGGAGTAGAGATGATCCTGTAGAAAGTCCTGTAGAAAGAAACAAAGTGGTGGTGAGATGGATCCAGTCTTCCTCTGAGGATCCAGTGGAAAAACGAGATGCTTGGTGTTCCTGAGTCTCAGTTTTTAACCAGGTAGGAACAGTTGGCTCCCCCCACACTGGGTGGAGCATCTCACAATGGGATGACGCAATGTGTCATGTCATTGGTGAGCCTTAATGGCCCATTATCAGAAGATATCCCCTGGAGGATGGATGGGTGGTGAAAGAGATAAGAAACACTGCCACACCTGGTTTTAACAGCTGGGCCATTATCAGAAAGCATCTGCCCCCCTCCCCATTGGAGTTACAAGAGATTAAGAGAAACATCTCCCCAACTGGTTTCAACAAATTAAATAGAATACACATTTTTTTTAGTTACATAACCCAAGACAACTTGGCCACTTCCTCTTGTTCTTTTACTTGTTACCTGGGAGAAGAGATGGACCCACACCTGGCTACACCCTCATTTCAGGTGGTTGTAAAGGGTGATTAGGTCCTCTCTGAGCCTCCTTGTGCCCCAGACCCTTCCCCAGCTCCGTTGCCCTTCTCTGGACATGCTCCAGCCCCTCAATGTCTTTCTTGCACTGAGGGGCCCAGAACTGAACACAGGATCTGAGGTGTGGCCTCACCAGTGCCCAGGACAGGGGGACGGTCACTGCCCTGCTCCTGCTGGCCACACCATGGCTGATCCAGGCCAGGATGCCATCGGCCTTCTTGGCCACCTGGGCATACCCTGGCTCGTGATCAGGGGCTCGCTAATCCAAATGCAGTCAGGATTAGGGAATAGGAGGGCAGGTACCAGAGGTGTGGTCTGCTGTGTCCCACTATGAAAGAAGCACATACTGCCTGGGAACAGTCTGTTTAAAATTAAGGTGAAGTGTCCCCTTGGGAGTTTCTTAGTTTCTAAATGAGTGCACAATTCTTAGCTTGTAAAAGATGGAGAACTCCAGCCTCTGGGCTTCTGTAACTAAACTATTAAAAATAAATATACTGTAGAGGAGACAAACCTTTAGGGAAAGAGCTAATTGTTTATTCTTGCAGTGGATCCTTTCTTTTTTGCAAGGCTGATTTCTCTCTTGCTATTGACAGTAATTGTAGAGCACAAAATGATGGAAATAATAACAAAATAATAAAAATACAGTGTGAAAGCCAATTATGTCCTTATATAAGACTGCCTGTACTTTATTCCACTTCACTTTCAATCATTTCAACAAGAGAGATTACAGATCTTCCTCTGGGAAATTATTCTTCAGTTGGGAAAATAGAATAATTGGGATTTTTTTCCTGATTTCCTTTCTAAAGTCTTGTTTGCTTAATATCCTCCTATTTCTTCGAATGCTTTCTCGAATCAATTTCTCATGCTTCTTTTTGTTCAAAACCTTTAGATACTTGAAATGATACTTGCAACAATGCTGCGAGCAGATTTGACAACTCTCAACCCTTAAGAAATGCTCAACTGTTTCATTTGCAGTTAGCTTTGTTTTTGTATTATTGTGTTGTATTTGTACTTCTTCCTCATTTATCTTAAAACTGTGACAAACCATCAAATTCAATAATAAAAGATAATGCTCCTTCTTTTTCTTTAAATAACAAATCACATTTAAAATGTTAATCTCTAGTGTTGATTGTCATGGGAGAAACTGGTAGCTGTGCCTCAGAACATATGCATTGCTCAGCCATTCCTAACAGCAGGTTTTGCATTAGAAAATTTAATCACTAAATTTTAATCATGCCATAAAATCCCAGAGCTATTCACAAATACAGTACTATTTCCAGAACTGTATCATCTATATAGTTTCATAATTTCACGAGTCGGCCTATACCTGCTATCAATATCAGATTTAAAGGTTACTGCTTTCTTATAGATTCAGTTCTCACCTGTCTTCTTTTCCTGGATTAAGAGAAAATAATTACCGAAATTGGGGCTGTGGAAATTTCACCTAATGTAGAGACTGTAAAATAAGAAAAAGGGTTGGACAACAACTCAATGTACCAGTACAAGAACTGGGTTTGTAAGTCAGCATTTGCACTTTTGATAAAACTTTATTTCCTTCTTAGATTTAATCCATAAACTGAAACTTATATTCCTGATATTTTTCCATCAGTGCAACTTTCTACAAGCTGTCATCTCCCTAGTCTAAGTGAGAAGGTCATTGTAAGATGGGAAAAAACCAGTGGCAAGGGACAGAGGGTACTGTCCTTCACTCTCCGTGTGACTTTGATCTCAGTGGGCCTCCCTAGAAGTCTTATTGCATAATGCAAGATCTAGCAAGCAGACAATAATATTGCTCAGGCAGCAAACAAGCAAAGAAAATACCAACCAGAAAAAATGGAATTTTTTTACATGGAATCTTTTTCAACCGTGAAACCCATGACTGCAATGAATTCCAAAAGGGATGAAGAAAATTCAGAGCTATAAAATGCAGCCCAGTAGTAATGTTCCTCTGTTGGAAACAGTGCCAGTAGACTTGGAGAGAGGGTGGGATGCCTACTTTTTATTAATATTATTTGTTTCTGAATTCAGCTTCTTGGACTGTTCAAGCTAATTGCATACTGGTGAATCAAAATGAAGTGCGGGCTAAACTGTGTGCAGAACAAAGAAGTGGGCAGTGTCCACCTCCAAAGCCAACAGCTTTAAGGTAGCAAGGTTACCAAGGGTGGCCCACATAGATTTGTACAACTGATTCACTTCAGACTGGAGGCCTAAGGTATAAGATATATAGTCAAAGGCTTTGTCTGCTCCCCCTCTCCATTTCCTCTTGCTCTCTTCAGTTTCCTGTATCTCATAATTAATTCTTTGAATTAGATCCTTGTAAGGAACAATACTGTTTGTGCTTCACTCAAATCGCATCAGCACTGGCTGCAATAGGTACAGCCAGCTGAGAGCACTGTGTAATTTATTGTGCAAAATCAGATTTTCTTGTCACAGCTGTGTTGCTGAGACTGTCTTGCACTAGGGACAGGAATCTGTCCTAGTTTTTTTCCCCCCCCACTATATAGACCATGTTTCAAATTTTCTGGAATTAAGTCCCAAGGTGCTGAATATCAACGGTTGATCACATAAGCTGGCACCAGTTAAGTTTCTTGTCAAATTGCTGCTTGTTTTCTTGGCTAGAACAACTACTAGGGAGATTGTTAACGAAACCTCCTCCTTCTGTATTGTTATTTTCCTATCCACCTGCTCACTCCAGTTAAAGAGAAACACCAGTGTGCTCTGTACCACCCCCTTAGCTCCTGCTTCTCAAAATTACAGTCTATGGGATGTTAAAGAGCTGTGTGGAGAAGAGCACAGTGCAGCAGCTCCTCCTCACTGCCTGCTCTTCTCCAGATGTTCCTGGCATCCACACACTTGAGAGCAGCCGTGTTGCTGATGCCAGGAACAGATGCAGGATACCAGCCTCAGTAGATGCTGCTCAGTGCATCCTACAACAACCAATAGGCACCTACATGCAGTGGCAGTAGAGTGATGCAGAGTTGTCCATCAGAATTCAAACTCTGGTGTAGCCACATTGCTGATGAGTCAGAGCTCCAGAGCAGCTCGAAGGGGCCTTCGATCTCTGTACTATTTTCCCTATAAGCAAACCATGGTAAAGATCCATGGTAAAGCAAACCATGCTGCATGACAGAGATGCCTGGTCTCTCATAAGCAGCAGTAGCATAATTTATTATTTATCAAGTGCAGGCATCACACCAAAATGGAGTGGAAAGAAGACTCAAAAAATCCAGGCACTAGTAATCCTCTTATTCTTTCAATGTATGAATAAAGCTGAAGCCTGGCTTTGACATTTTCCTTGCCCCCTCCTTTTTTTTTTTTTTTTTTTTTTTTTTTTTTTTTTTTTTTTTTTTTCCTTTTCCTTTCTTCAAAATGTTTCCATAGTCTAACTTCTTTGAAGGGAGCAGAAAATATTTTTTGGAATTTTTTTTCCCTGAAATGTGAAATCAATAAATAATTTTGAGTGTTTTTTTCACCTTCAGTAATTCTTATTGCAGAAATGCTGTGATCTGTGAAGCTCAGCCCAAAAAAGGTCAGAAAGATAATTCATCCCTAGGGTGTTAATCACCTCTGATCCCATCAAGCCACCGGTCATATTGCTGAGACTGTATATTGGCTTGACAGCTCATGCCTTTGTTGAGGGCAGGATCTTTCATGAAAACTTCTGTTTAGGAAAATTTGATAGAGGCTATCAATTCTTTCCATGGCTATTGAATATTGCTGCATGAAGGACAAATTTTATTAGGTATGTAGGAATCCAGAGCTGCAGACAGGCACCATGAGCATTTTCAAACGCATGCAGGTCTTCTACAGTCACTGTAAACCTGTAGAGCAGGAAATCACTATATTGGAATCAAACAAATTACACTAAGAAAATCTCTCTGAGCTTTAGGTGTTAAACATCTTGAAAAATTTAACTCCAGGTGATTTCTTGGTAGGATTAAATCCAAGTATGTAGATGTAAAACATACATTGATTTCAAAATAGATCTCCTAAAGACCTCAGAACTTTCTTCACTCTGCTGTCTTGCCTGCCTCCAAAGTAACCTGTACAGAGCTAATGGCATTGCATTTCTTTCTAAAGCAAGAGCTTCTTAGAAAAAAAATAGAGGAAACAAAATAAATTCAATTACGTTCCATGGATGACCATTCATGTCATGTCAGGTAATTGAGTCCTTAAACAGGGTTGAAAGACGTTTCCCGTCTTTATGGCAGAATACAAAAAACATGAAGAATCTCCCTGCCAATTAGAAATAAACACAGGAATATTGACAGGAACACAAGATAAAATCCAAACTTGGCAATTGCTTCCACATATCGTTGTTGGTGTGCTAAGACAATTCATGAAAGGCATTTCACAGCTGCTTTCAAACATGACCCAAGCTGTTTTACAGTGGTCTTATTTACAGAGAATCTTTTTTTTTTCCCAGCAGTAAACACTGAAAAAAATTCTCAGGCAACATGAAGGTTCTTCAAAAAAATCTGTGCTGGGCTAGTTTCTCAGACTGCTTTCTCACTGAAGCAAGATGTGTGTTTTTGAATGAGCCAGATGGGGAAAACACAGCCTTAGGATCAACTTCCTGCGGGCTGGAAACACAGTTGAAAATGAGGTGATTCAAGTCAGAATTAGGGATTCTGTTTTAAAGATGCTCCTTCCCTGCTACATTTCTATCAGTAACTCTTAGATAGGCCCTGTTTCCTAGAGCAGGGGAGCCTTTTCTCCTCTTTTACAGCTTAATATCAACACTCCGTTTAAAGAAAAGTGATCCTCAACTCCTAAAGATGTTTCTATTCCCATTCTCCATCAACCCTAAAATCAGCAAAACCCAAAATGATGAGTGGGTTAACTCTACAGCAAAAAACTAAGCTGATTTCTTAACCTACAAAGACCTATGGTTTGTTTTGATCTTAGAATTTTAACTTGTTTATGTGAGAGGTGTGTAGCTAGGAATGGAAACAGCTTCATCTCCTGATACGGTTTAGGATTATCTCTGAAGCCAATCTATACAGAAAAACTCAGGTGAGCTTCATCCAGAGCCAGCACAGGGAAATACAGCTACAGGACAATATGAGTGTGTAAAAGCATTTTGGAAATTCCATCAATGTCACAAAAAACAAGTGGTCTGAACGTAATGCAAAGGGATTTGCAGGTTGTCCCTCACACCTCTGAGATCCCCATATACTACATTCAGTCTCCAAGAAAAGCTTTGCCACCACATGAGAAGCAGGATACCTGGCCAAGTACCATAAGACTCCTGCAGTCACACAGCATGTCTACAACTCCAAAAATGTCAAGTCACAGTCGCATTCCTTCCTATTTCTTTGTATTGCAAAGAAAATCAAAATCAGATTTACCATGGGTATTGCAGCTGCAAACCCAAACATAGAGGTGTTATTATTTCTCCATAGGAAATGTGAAATACAAATCTCTGAGCTATTGAGATATTGTTAAATTCTCTCATTCTACCTAGCAAGATTTGGGTGACATTCATTTATTTAATAATTTAAAGACTTCCTTATTCCTTTTTCTACTGCAAATGACTAATTCATCTCTCTGGCAATTAGAAACAGCCTGGTATTTATTTTTTCTAAAAGTGTGAGGAAACTGATAGAAAAAAAATTGTACATAAAATTTCTGCTCTGTGTTTGGAAGGAAGAATCAGTCAACAACAAGTTTGCAAATGTTTTGCTTAAAAGCTTTCTACAGTTTTAATAAATGTTGACTGCGATCTTTAAATTATTCTTGAACAGCATAGCCTGGATATTGTAATAAATTGGAATCCTATTTGTCTCCAAGTTTTAATTCTGTCTAATCCTTGTTTCTTTGACTTTTGAAGGAGAAAATGACAGAGAGTTTAAAGAAAAAAAACCACACCAAGTAAACATGGATTTTTTTGCCATGATTCTTTATAGCCCACAGACTCAAAGCCGAGATCTGTCTCTGGTTTATAATCTTAGAACACTCTGAATTTTGCATGCAATACACAGCTGTGATGGCAAGAAAAATCATTACACCTTAGTGAAATGATCAAGAGCTTCACAGTATTCAGTCACAGATATGTGGCAAGTTAGGTAAAGCTGAAATAGGATGCTACATGAAGAAAGAGAAAATAACTTCTTGTTAATTTATGCCATTACTTTCTCCTCTTTTTTTTGGGAGGTCTGCACGCTCTTCATACCTTAGAGGAATACCCTGAATGTGAATGCAATAACTCAGCTCAGAGAGGTCAAGTTTCCCCTGAAACCTGCCAAATTGTGTTGAGCTGTTTGTTTATTGAGCAGCTTTAAAATTCTGACTTATTTGTTTTTTTGGTAAAAAATTGACAATTTGCTCTTACAAATCACACCTTTAATACTAAGACATCTTCGGCATGTCTAGGAAAGTGCAGGAAATATATTATCTGCCAACAAGAGTGAGGGGGAATAAAATGAAGTAGCAGGAAGAAAGAAACAGAGGAAGCAAAGGAGGAGGAACTGAGGAAGGCAGCAGGGGCTTGGAACAGCTTACTGTGCTAAGACTTGTTAAGCTCCATGGTGTGTTAGGGCTGAGAACAGACCTCTGCTCTCTGTCATGGCAGAGGCTGAATGAAAACACTGCTGGCACGACCTCATGGTGTGGTTATCTTCTCCCAAAGGGGCAGGTCTGAAAAATACCCTGGCTTCCTCAGAGTCCTCAGTGACTAGTGGGAGGCAGCTCCTCTCTGTGAGCCTGGGCATTGATCTCACCTGTGTGACAGTGATTTATTCCTTTGTGCTGCGGGGTCTGCGAGTGTTTCTCTGTCATCAAGGAGTGATTATATAATTTTTCTTTCTTCTTAACATTTCATCTCTCATGGCTGTAGAGTAATCCAGTAATTTCAAACTTTTTGATTTGTGTATAAATGAACAATTTTCTGGGAAATGTGAGGGCCCCGTTCAAGGACACTGAATGAACTGGTGATAAGCTGCCTTTTCTCATCTCTTTTCCTAGACCCCCTGGACCTCCAAAGAAGTTGTAGGACAAAGAATGTAAAGCCAACATGTGGCTTTTGAGGTGAAGACTTTTGAGGATTTATAACAAAAAGCTTGGTAAAGAGGAGCCCGAATATCTGGTTGCAGGTGAGAGGTCATTGTTGTGCAGCCTGTAAACAAACACTGCTAAAAGCAAGTAGGAGGAAGGCACAGAAAAGAGTGTAGAAGCAGAGAGGAACAAACCATTCTAACAAAAAGCAAAAGGCAAAATTCTGCTTTTTACATGGGGAGTCTCTGAATTTGTTATTCTCCCAGTTCCATTAACAGAGAGAGCTGCCAGCTGAGTTGGCAACAAAAGAAATAAGCTCTAATGAGCAACATGGTAAAGGAGCAATCCCTCCTGCCTTTTCCTGGGGTTCTGATTGCTGTGGGAGAAGATTCACAGGTTTAGATTGAAGGAGTTTCTCTCAGGAAGCTGCTGCTGCTCCTAGGTTTCCTAGTAGGCTGATCTGACATTTGACCTGAAGGTTCACCCTCAGTTGTTTCCAGGGGGCTGTCTGGATAATCACCCTGGTGGTATGCTCCTTGGGAGTCCCATGGGTTGCATGGTCCCTGGGAAAGTATCCAGGGACCTGATTATTTTCTGGTGCTTATCACAATTCTGATCAGATCCCAAAACCAGCAGAGAAGTGTATCACCCTAATTTGAATTCAAGTTGTTTGAGCAGCTAAATCTCTGAGTGCTGTAAGTAATCTGCAGTTTAGAAGTCCCATGTCCAAAGCTGGTAGTTAGCAATGTCACAAAACAATAATTAAAAGGCGGGAAAAATGTTTGCAGAGATGACAGATTAATTAGACGACAACAAAAAGTATAGCTTGCCTGTTTTCCCTTTGCCCCTCAGGTATTTTACCAAGTAGAAAGAATCAGTAATCTACAGATGTACAGATTTACGATTCGGATTCAATTTTTATTCTGAATAATAGAAATTAAACTTCATTTGAAATAACTGAAATTCCATTTTATGCTATCAGGAGGTCTTGGCTCAGGAGGGTCAGACCCAAGTCATATCATTCTGTATCAGCCTTATTTCTTACGTCCTTTCTTTACCTCTGGTCACTATAGTGGACAGGATAGTGGGCTGTGTGGACCTTTGAGTCTGACATACAAGGGCTCCACTGTTATCATAGAATCATAGAATATCTTGGGTTGGAATGGACCTTAAAGTCCATCTAGTTCCAACCCACCTGCCATGAGCAAGGACAACTTCCACAAAACCACAATTCTCCATTCAGCCTGGCCTTGGACACTTCCAGGGATGGGGCCTCCACTGCTTCTCTGAGCAACCTGTGGCAATGTCTCACCACCCTCACACTGAAGAATTTCTTCCTAATGTCTATCAAAGCCTACTGTCAGTTTAAAACCATTATGTTCTTGAAATTAATTTCCTCTTCATCTGGCACGATGGAAAATAACTCTGTTTGCTTCAAATGACCTAGTTATTAATCACAGGTAAGAGAGGGACAGTATGTTCTGGTTTCTAGAAACACCAACACCTTTCACGTAGGAAAACAGTTCCTGCTGAAACTAAACCCATGTGTATTCCATTAAGGGACCTTCTACACAAAGCACAAACAGTTTCCCAGAAAGGCAAAATGCTGCCTGCCATGTGCCCACTCATGATGACCTGACCAACAGGATACTAAGCAGGATTAAATGTTTCCCTCTTCAACAGAATACTTCCAAACTGGATAGACAGCTCTCAGTAATTACAGGCTAGAGTGTATTAGCCCCTGAGGTGAGGACTGCAGTAAGGCAGTGCTTCACAGTGGATTATTTGCTCAGAAACTCAACTATTTGCTGAAAGCACTCTATTACAGCATTTTGTGCTAGCCTGAATCTGTCCCTTAATCTCTTAACTCAGTACAAGAACTTAGTCCAAATGGCATTAGTGAAGAGCATAAATTTGTTAAATATGCTGACTCAGATATATTTTTCATTGAGAATCTATCTAGATCTGTAGCTGCTCTGCAAACATATATTCATTAATGTTTGCACTCTGGGCTCAAGTTCCAGTTCCTCTGATTAGAAACACTGGTCTCCTGGGGTTTGAATACTTCTCCTTTCACAGCAGTGTTCAATCACTGCAATCAAACATTAACATGAATGTAAAACTCCTAAAAATGAATCGCAAAATCTTCCTTCCTTCCTTCCTTCCTTCCTTCCTTCCTTCCTTCCTTCCTTCCTTCCTTCCTTCCTTCCTTCCTTCCTTCCTTCCTTCCTTCCTTCCTTCCTTCCTTCCTTCCTTCCTTCCTTCCTTCCTTCCTTCCTTCCTTCCTTCCTTCCTTCCTTCCTTCCTTCCTTCCTTCCTTCCTTCCTTCCTTCCTTCCTTCCTTCCTTCCTTCCTTCCTTCCTTCCTTCTGACTTATGCACCAAATGCCTGTTTTTTTCCTAAGTGGAAACAGACTTATTTCTAAAAATAATTTTAAAAACTCCCAAAGCACTCATGAAACCTTGAACATGTAAAGCCTGAAAATATATACACTTAGCCCAAAACTGAGTCACCTTAGGCAAGAAAATTAATAAACCAAAATATCAAGATGGCACTTTTTTAAAAGCCATCATGGTTGCTGCGGTTGTAGAGACAGTAATACCTGGGAATGTAATTTTGTGGACATTAATGTGATATAGACGGTCTCATTTCTATTCTCTCAAATGAAGCCACCAAAGGGATGAAGAAAACAACCCATTTCACTGCTCATCCATCTGCAGGCCTCTTAAAGCAGAGTACACATGTTAAGCTCCAATGCTCAGCTCTCCAGACATTCCCTCGCAAATATTAAATGAAACAAAGGTTACGTGAGCATTTATCTATGGACCCTTTTGCTACTGAAATGGGCAATAAATAACTAGCCAAGCTGGATCACAGGGAGCTGACCTCCTGAGACACCATGGAGGGCTTGACACTGCCCTCCCTTCCCTACAGACTAGCTGCAGTATGTCTGGAAAGATACAGCCCTTGTGAAGCAGAAGTGGAAATCTCATAGTGAGTTTTGCTTCCTGCAGCTTTACTCCCTGATTTGGCCCATATGCCTGATGCTGGAGATGGTTTGAGAGGGGCATGGAGGAAACAATCTAACGTTTTCTGTAGCCTTCATCCTCTATGTACAGAACATGAATACATAGCACAGCTGCACTTTGAAAAAATTATTCCGTGTGTTTAATTATTGAAACAGCAAAGGGACGAGTTTCACCATGGTCACATGGCACATGTACACGTTCTGCATTAGGAACTACTCCAGCTAGCAAGTGATGCTTAAAATATGTTTTGGTGCTGTCACTACCTGCATGTCCTGGCTGATCCAGATAATTTCAGCCCCTTTGTGCCTTTAGTCTGTCATCAGCATTATCTATCTCAGCACAAGAGGTCTCAAACACTTCTATTACATCCAGTTTGTCTGTCCAGCTAGGCCTAATGGATGTGACTTTGTCTCCAAGCACTTCAGTGTGCTGTAGGAACAACCATGCAGTCTTTATAGATTAAACAGAGAGAGGAAATAACTTCCAGGACATTAAACTTCCTTCTGTCCTTTGGACTGATGATTTCCTGAGGTTGGACAGCTTCTGCATGTCAGACCAACAGTGGTCCTGAATGCCTTTAGTAGCCTGGCCGTGGTGGGGGGCATTGCTTTGGAGCAAAGGTGGAGGCATACTGCTAGAATGGGTAACATTCTCAGTATTCTTTTGCTGAATACTTTGTCTTTCTAATGATCTAAACACAGTTGTTCATTGTGGAAAACAATACTATAAGCAGTGAATCTGGATTTTGCCACTAAGAAAACCAACAGTGGATTTCAATACAATTTCTTTCTATTTTTAATGAATGCTTTTTGCATTTGAATCATCTGTTTTTAAGGGATATGCTAAAATACCAGATAATTATCTATTTTTTTCCTGGCTATTTATTGTTGTTTTCAGTGGTGCACAATTTTTAATATGCTGAGCAACAGCACACTGAAAGTTGAGTCAGCTTTATTGCAAGGCCAGATGAAATTGTCCAGACTGAAACTTCACAGTTTTTTACAACCAACAATAGTAATTACCATATTGGAAGTATTATAGTACAAAATAGATTGTGTTGAGAGAAATGAGGCCAGATGGAACTCCAGCTGTCTCCTTAAAAAAGAAAACATTAGAATCCAATTAAAATATACTTTGGATTATGTTACAGAAAAAGTTTTGCAATACTTAATTTCAGACCTGTACAACTACTATTAGTTTTAATTTATGGCTCAACTCTTCAAGTTATTTTTATGCTTGGTTTCAAGTAGTAGAAGTAAGAACATCTTTCTCTTTCTGGGCTGTTCCTAATTCCCTTCAATTACAAAGGCAGGGTTAAAGTCCTTGCTAATTCATTGCTGGATCATGATTGTGGTTTTGTGTGTGTCCACTCAGTAGCACAGTGGAAGATAAAACACTCTTTACATGATCTTGGACATGAGGGCTTCAGTTTCCTGCTTGGTGTTGGATCTCATGTAGTCATGGTCAAACATTTTTTCAAGGGACATTTTCCATTGAAAATTCTGATTCAATAATGCAAAAATTCTCTGCATAAGCAGGAAGTTTTCAAATTAACTTCCTGATTTCCAAATGGCCTAAAATGTTGTTATTGTATTCTATTTTATGCGCATACTGCAATAAAAATGGAAATGAATAATTTTAAATTTGATCAAAATAAATAGCTTTTCTTCATCCAAAGCTACATTTTTAGAAAACACTTGGCTTGAAATTTTAGATCTTCATACATCCTTCCAACTGAAACCTAAGATGGACTTCAAAAAATCTTGACTCCCCTCAGCATCTTTGAAGACAAACTGGTTAACTGAAGACATATCTCATATTTTTCCCATGGCAAATCACTCCTAGGGTCTTCAGTTGCCCTTGTTCTTGTACCAGTGAAGCACAGATACACTGTCCAGTTTAATTAGCTGAGGATTTATGCACTGGGTTAAAAATGCTCAAGCCTGGCTGTTTATAGAAAGAGACACGTAAACCCACACTTAGTACTTAAGTAGGTGGCCTCATTTTCTGAAGTACTAACTATTTATCCAGGGGCCATGTTTATTTAATGTCAGGCTCTCAAGTGCAGTGTTCCAGCCTTTTCTCTTTGAATTTCATGATGTTAGAAGAAACAGACTACCACACTTTTTATGCTAAATATACATGGAAATCACCCCGAGAGCTATATTGTACACAAAAGAGAGGAAAAGACAGAAGCAAACCCACCACGTAGGATTTTTTAATGTGTTCATTCTTCTTGGGCTTTGTCCTTGCTCCAGACAGTGAAACACAGAATGTGATGCTCTGTCTTTGACTGATCATTTCCTCTGATCACTGAAAGAAATGCAGAAATTGCTATCAGCTTCATTTAGACAACATGAAAAATGAATAGAAAGGAAAGACAGAATGGTTGATAGAGGGCTGTACATATTCTTACCAAGCACAAGGTTGTGCAAAATACCGTAAACCTGAGGATTTTGCAGAAAAATCTAAACAAACCTCTTCAGTCAAGGCTGCAGCCTTGAAATTAAATATCCTGTGGGAAATCCCATTTTTAGATAAGTCAGTTTTGATTTATTGTGTTTCTGATAATGATGATTGCTGGTATTATTATTTATCATAAAAATTATGATGCTTTTACACTGGCAGTACAAGTAGCAAGCATTCTTACCAAAAAATCCTTTCTTGTAGCTATATTGTAAGACTTAATTTCTTAATGCCTCTGACACTTGACTGAAAGATGCCACAAAGCTGATTATTATGAACAGTTGACAGTCACAGCTGGATTTCTTTTCCCATGGTTCTAATGAAATGGGAGACATTTTCTTCTCACAAAAAAAAATACAACCCAAACAAAAAAAACCCCAAAACACACAAACCAACCAACCAAAAAAATCCCCAAACAACAAAAACACACACACACACACACACACACAAAAATAATAAAAAAAAGGAAGGAAAAAGTTTCAACATATCTTAGTAGTTAATATGCAGCTAAAAATAGAAATGCTTACAGTAGCAAAAAAACCTGCTGGAATTTGAAGCCATGGAAAACTTACACGATGACGTGCACATTTAGGTATCTGCCTTTTGTAGCTGCCATTAACAGTTTTCTTGCAAGGGAAGAGGATGGAGAAAAGGCAAAAGGTGTTGGTGAAAAGAGAATGTGTCAGCAGGGGCTGACACAAGGCTTAATGTCACTGAGCTGTCTAACTTTCTTTGTCATCTACCACATCTGTTGTGGGTGAGTATTAGAACTCTGCTACACAGAGAGATCATTAGAGGCAACCACCCATTACCATGCCATCACCTTTCAGCTCATTACTGCTTTATCTTTCTGCTGTACTGTCACTCCTTTAGAGAGTTTTCTTTCAGGTTCCTGGGCAGACAAAGGAACAAGCAGAATATTGATTTTGGCAACTTAGCTTCTGCTGAAGCTGAAAAGTTCAGGGGTTCATTCAGAAAGGTATAAGAATATCATGTAGATTCCTCAGTATTTGCCCTGGCTACACCTGCTGCTGTTGCTTGTCCGTGTCTCACACTGAAGAAAGAAAAAAAGATGAAAAATAAAAAGGAAAAAAGAGACTTTTGAAGTCGATGTCACAGACAAGCAAAATATAATACATGAAAAGGCCAATTTGCTAGGAGGTGCCAAGAACAAGGGCAAGCAGATGAAGCTTTTATTACTGCAGATCACAGTTTTGCTGAACATTGCATATACTGAATGTTAAAAGAAGAATTAATAAGAGGCAGAATAATTTTTGGCAAAAGAGACAACCAGCAGCAGAACTTACACTCAGGCCCAGATCATTCTCTAACAGCGGCTTGAGCAACAGTAGTGCTGACCTACATACTGGCAGCACAGAGGAGATTGCAGCAGACCAGTGAAGAATAGGAACACAAACATGAAAAGAGCAGCTGCAAGCGCTTTTAATACCAGAAGTAGTGCTCAGTAAGTGAGGAAAAAAGCTAAGAAAATAGCTGAGAAACTTTAACAGGAGACAAGATGGAAAAGTTGTGGGAGTCATGGCAAAGAACTATGCCCCACAGGCCATGAAATCCCCGTGAAGACTCAGGATGTAAGAGATGCCACAAGGGATGTGCTCTCAGAGCAGATAGGTTAGCAAGGAAATGATCACTAAGCCCTGCTTCTATTCTGCAACCTGAAAGTACAACACTTCCTTAGAAATGCACATTGAATTATCAAAATCTTGCATTTGAAATGGGAATATTTGACAGCAGTCCCTACAGTTTCATGAAAAGATAAGAGCAGTAGGGTTTGAGATGGAGTTGTGGGAAGACTACACAGGAAATCGAGTGCGGCTTACCACACTACAGAATACATTTTCAGCCACTTTTTTCTGAGAGCCTTGGAAAAGAATGCAAAGTTCTCCCACAAATTATTTTGTGGTGCTGAGTCTTGCATTTTGCCTAGAAGAAATACTCACTTGGCATCCATCTGGCATATTTTTACCACCTGGAAACCTTGAAATGAAACTCTGTTAAATTTGACAACAAATCTTCATTCAATGACCTTTGATTTTCCCTTCTACCCTGCAAATGCATAAAAAGTCTTTTCCACAAGATTGCATCTTGATAAGGGATGATAACATATGGCTGAAAATGTGAAAGTCATCTGACCCTCTCAAAACATGTCTCGTTGCCCTTTATTAACCAGATTGGTTTTAAGGAGATGGGTGGGTTTTTGAATCACTATGTGCCAGATTGTTGGGAAGGAATTTGTTTTTCCAGATTCAGTAGACTGATTTTTTTTTGCACTGTATTTTACCACAGGCTAAAAAACCTCTTCATGAGCTGAAATGGAAATAAATTGGACTGGTCAGAATATGAGCAAAGATCAGAAATAGGCCTAAGAGCAATGTAAATGCATAATTGAAAAATTGAGTGTAAAAACACTGCTGTGGATTTCTAGTCTGTATGTATATTATATATATGACATGCATTTATCATCCACTTGCCTGGTCCATGGCTTTGGTTAGTGTTGTGTTTATGATTATGGTCTGGAAAGAGAAGCAATTAGTAGCTTCATTTACTGCTTTGACTGCTGTTAATCACCAGTGACACCAATACTGGGACCATTTGTGTTGTTTTGCAGACTCCATTTTCTAGACTTCCCATGGTCAGAAGGACTGACCAGAAGCCTGGGCCTGCAGTGTGGGTGTGCAAGTGAAAGAGCACTTTCGAGGCTGTGCAGAACCTCTGCCAGGCAGGGAGGGAGAGAATTTTCCTTTCCTGTGCTGGGAAAGCACAGGTTCTTTGCTGGGGAGAACGGCACAAGCCTCTCCCTGGCAGTAGACCCTCCAGCTGTGGGAAATGCTGTTTACCCAGTCGTGGTGACTGTGAACTCCCCACTGTGGTCACAAGGGCTTGCATGCCAAGAGAGTAGAAGCCATTCTAACTGTGGTAGTACAGGAGCATTTAATTTGTCTTGCACACAATTTATTGTATGTTGTAGCTGAAGGGAGTCAGTTCTGAATGTGATCATTAAAGCAAACCCTCTGGAACTGTGATCTAGAAACCATTCCAGAGAACCAAGCTCAAACTGCCATGGCACATAACAACTATTGGGAGCTCACAGTTTTGTTTCCAGCAAAACATTCAGAATTAAAAAATGAGGGGAAAAAGAGTTTTATTGAAAAAAACCCACACAAGCAAATCCACTTTCCAAATGCTTGAATGTTGATGAAAATACTGCTTTTTGAATTCTTTTCATAAAGAAATGGGTTTATTTTGTCACCCTCTGTGCATTGTGTATGCAATGAGAGTGTGTGTGGAATGGTTTTTTCCTAAAGATTTTGAGTGTGTTGGCCATTCAATTACAGTAGCAAAGGGTTAGAAATGTCAGAGGTGTTCAGTATTGGTGAATTAACACAAAACATATTTTAAGGTCATACCTAGCCATTAAGTATGTTTTTATAAGGTTTTGTGTCAGTATTTGCAAATATTTTAATGTTATTTTAATGATCTGCTCCACAGACCATTAGACCAATAAAATCAAAGGCCTAGCAAAAAATTACAACTAAAATATTCAACAAGGTGGTGAAACAGAGTATCATAAACAAGCAAATGATGGCAAGAAAGTCACTAAAACTACTGCATTTAAATAGAATGCATCCTAAAAATGGAAGGATTTTATATTTATCATTGTGGTTGGCAATGGTTTTTCAGGGCACACTCTTGTAACTGCAGAAGGTTCTCAAAGGAATAACTCTGTATGTGATGTCAGAAGAATACAAAATGTATTAATTTCAAGCTTAGGTAATGATAACGTTAAAAACAAAAAGCAAAATTGGATTTTGAAGGGATTGTGTTTGTAAGTAAGTGAACTTCCTAGGAAGCTAATGCTGCTGCTTTATTTATTTATAGTGTTTTCTAACTGGATGACATTATGTTTAGAATAAGCTTTCTCTTTTTTTCTTCCAAAGGGGTTCATAATTTAATAAACATCTTTTATTCTGTTTGTTTTCCAATTCTGACCCTGGCTACTCAATATAACAAGACTTTGATGGCTTGCATGGGGGTAAACCTAATTGCTAAGCTGCAATACAAGATTTTCATGCTGTGGAAGCTCTTCCAGGGAACATACAATCTGTTGAAGTTAAAGAGCACTATAATGTGAATCTCACTTGTGTGATTGTTCCATTTTAAACTGAGTTTAGAGTTTGGACTCAGCAGGTCCTTTCGATAGATTTTTCCATACCTAGTTCTGCTGCTTGGAACATGCTATATGGAAAATCTCTTAAAATTGAAACTATTAGAGTGTTGAAGGATGTTTCAGTGCAACTAAGAAATCTCAAGATGGTAATACTGTTTATTGTTGTAATTGATGGTAATACTGTTGTACAGTGTTGCCTACAGGTCCTGACACAGTAAGGAGTGGCACTTCATGAAGACTTCTTCATGGCCAAACTAGAAAGTTTGTTCTCTCAAAAATCTTACAGTCTAAAATGTGTATTAAAAAGAGAAGAAATAAATACTTTTTAATTTTTACTGATGAGAAACCAGGCAAGCAATGAAACAAGAGAAATATATTTTAAAATACTGGACATGCAGTGACCTATGTGTATTTATTTCATGTGTTTAAGGTCAAATATAAAGAGGCAGTTGCAAGTTACACAGGGTAGAAGACATGACCTTTCTTAGCCAACCTTCTGGTGCCCCTGATTGCCTTCCCCAGCCTCCCAAGAGGGGGTTGGCATCTTGTTTCACTGTGCCTGAAGTAGTTTCTGCCAAAATAACCTGATTTACCTTAAACACCGCTGTGCACGTTTATAAAACACATCTTTCTGACAGGATGGGCTGATGAAGTAGCTGTACATACAGTAATGCTGCTGTAAGGTGAGAAGAGGGCTGATGGGCAGCTCGAGACTGGCTGAGAGCAGTGCTGTTTGCAGATATCTGCAGCCAAAACAGCATGTCTGGCCTGTGCCTAACACCCATGAACATGGGCTGTCTCTCAAGGCAGGCAGGAGCTGGAGGAGGCATTCAGAAAATGGAAAGCCAGGTTGTTAGGTCACGTAGAGAGCAAGCATGCAATATGCCTGAATGGACTTCAAGAACTTTCATATATTGCTAAGTAAAATATTGAGATGAAAACCAAATAATACTGAAAACAAAGACTGCAAAAGCAGAGAACAGTTTGAGAAGGGTTATTAGCAACAAAACCCTCATTGGAAGCATCCAGAGACTGAATAGAATATGCATGAGCTGCAAATATTATATGCAGAATGTGTCCTGGAGTTCAAGTCCTGATTTGATATTCCTTCCAATTCCTCAGATACAGGATGATTAAGATGCTTTTTCCATTCAGAATGGAAGTAAGAATTGCTCTGGAAGCCAAATTCTGTCTCCAAAGCAGGGAACTATCTGCATTTACTTTTTCCAGACCTAACTGTACTTCTCAGTAACTGAAGTCTGTGTCTCTTTTTTAGCCTAGTGTAATCCTCTTTGTACTTTCCTGCCTTTCTGTGTGTCAATGTTCTTCTGTTCAAGGAGAAACGCATTATTCACATTATGCCTTTGGGTTTAATTCTGTGAAACGTTTTTGATGAGAAATATCTTGTTTCTCTTCTCCACTCCCTCCTTCCCTGTGAGTTTGCCCACTGATCCTCTGCATTCTTTTTCCCAGATGTTTCAACCTGCAGAGCAGGAGCTCTTGAAAGCAGGTTTATTGAGTGGTCAGTTATCCCAGCTTGAAAATGCCTGCTGAGGTGTTTGACATCCAGCTACCATCCTCAGAGTGGCTGGCTGCTCCATTGTGATGCTTTAAAAATGGGTGATAATGAAGCAGATTCTCAGAGCCAGAGCGCTCTGCAGATCTTGCTGCTCTCAGTCTCTCTGACTCTCTCCTGAGTCGGAGATGTCTGCAGTCAGGAATCTTTTCCATAAAGCTTCTCAGCATCACAGTGTCTTCCTCTAGTTCCTAGATCAGATACCCTTATTTAACAAGTATGAAGGAAGGAAAATTACTCAGGAATAATGCAAATGAAAAAAATTATGGAATAGGAATAAGAAGCGTAAACAGTTCTTCCATTAGTCTTCCTCCCCAAACCCATGCACACAAGATGAATAGCAAAGATACTCAGAGAAGAATCACAAACTCTTTCCTTTTACAGCTTTTCTAAGGCAGAAATAAGGAAGCTCTTTGCAATCCCTGTTACCCAGCTCTTTAACATTTTGGTCCTGCCAGCACTTAGAAATTTATTCATAGCCTAGAATATCTTGTCCAAAATTCAAACTCATAATGAATGATTTATCCGAAAGCCTCTATTAAACAATTTTTTCAAAAACAAAACAATTCTTAAGACTTTAATTAAATAGAACTGAGATTAAATTAAAAAAGGAATCTAATTTCCTTTGCATGAGACGAGATGGCACTTGGAAAGTGTAACTCAGCATTGCTTCGTGTGAGCGTTGCTCAGGGTACCTGCAGAGCATTGGAGTGAGGATATTAAATACAATCAGGAGGCCTCACAGTATTTTATGGATAAAGAATCAAATTTAAACATAAAAGTGGTAATTAAACTGGGATTTCAGCTGACTATTATGCATTATAGCAATCTGATAATTGCAAAAGTATTTAAGGAAGCTAATATACTTTTAGCTTAAAAAAACCCTCTTTCTGATACACTGCAAAGTGCTATGTTATTCACCCTTTTTATTCTCCATGCTTTGCAATACTTTCTTTAGAAACAGAAAAATTCCACTAATACAGGTTCTGGATGTATTATGGGTGCCTACTTGTGGGTGTGTTATTTAATCCTTAAAATTAGTTCTTCTTATGGTCTGTAGATTTGGTTCTCTTGGATAAAACGGGGTTAAAAGGTTGATGGAACTATAAAAGTGGGGTTCATATCTGGTCTCTAGCCTAGAGCATGATCTGAGCATCACTTTCTGGACAGACTTGAACTGCAGAGTTGGTCTCCTCTAATGTGTTTTCCCATACAGTGTGTTATTCTAACTATCCTTTTGCCAGTGTTTTGGGTCAAATCCAAGTGATTTTTTTTCTTCCTCTCTTTCTTCACTGAAATTAAAACCTAACATAGGAAAATAACATATTGTGTTTAACCAAATTACTTGTCTTTCTTTCAGTGAAATATTTAATTTCATTTTATATTTCCTCTGTTACTATTTTTTTTTCACTATTCTCGCTGAGGAATTTTTAGGCTTAATCATGAGGTTGCTACACTTGGAATACCTGAGGAAAAATAATTTTGCAAATTCACTTGTTCTGATTTTCTTAATCACAGCCATTCAGATTGCATTTGTCCAGACCTCAAGCTCATTGTCTCTTGCAGCTTATAAAGACTAAAGAGTCAGGATTTCCAGTTAGGTCTTTAGTATCTGTTATATCAAAAAACAAAGGCACATAAAATGAGAGTGGTTGCAGAAATGAGCTGAAGAGGAATCCCCTAGCTGAGCCTTGCCAATTTTCAATGACATCTAGTGTGTCCAAGTTGATAGTCTACACATTTTTCAAAAGCTGGACACTGGTCTTCTGGCAGTCACAGGAACACAGTTTTTTCAGGCACCTCTGATATGCCATTTGCAGACTCTCTACTTGGGTCCTTTTCAATGTAAAATGCAGGCACAAACATATTTAACTTCATAAATCTCACATGTTCTGCATATAAAGCCCATTTCAAAAGTTTCAATTTATTAGTATCACTAAAACCTCTTAAAATCTTTAGTGATAAGATATCATCTATCCTCTATCCCAGTTTTTGATGCTCGAATTAAATATCTAGAAGATGTTTAATCCAAGCCTTCAAGAGGTGGAAAATAAGACAAAATAATTTTTCACTGAACCCTCATAACACTATTTGCCTATTTGTGAAGGTCAGGTTAAAAATACCCAGGCTTTTCAAAGCAGTATGCACCCAGGGGAAAACATGTCATTCAGTATATTTTCAGAGACAAGTCTTTGTATTTAAACTTTTTCTTCTCTGAATTTGTCCCTAGTACCTTCATTTCTTTGTCCAGACTTCCAAGGTTGCTCCTTAAGTACAATTCCACAGATTTTTTCCAGCAGCTGCCCCTGACATTCATAGATGGAAAGACAATTCATTAAGCACACACAGTGGTATGAAGAAGTCATGCTAAGGGGTTAATGGACAAGACAAACTGCCAGACTCAGCCAAAACCAGAGCAAGAAGATGACAGCAGTGTCAGTGCCAAGATGGGATGCCCAGGCTGCACAGGTGGCAAAGACTGGGTATGTGAGAAACACCCAAACTCTGCAGATCATTGGTATTGGGAGCCTTTGTGGAGTAGGGCTGGGCAAGACCAACAGGCCCAATAGGTGACCATGTCAGCAATGCCATGTGGGGCCAAGAATACACAGGTAAACGAGTCAAAAATACCAAGTCTGGTTATTGATGTGACAGAACTGTCACCAAGGGGGAAAACGGGCTTTAGAGGAGCGTGGTATAACTGGGGGGAGGCTGGAGTTTGGGAGGAGAGATACAAACAGCAAAAGGAGGGCCAAGAATGAGGAAGGATCAGGTAGGGTGGGGCTCTGAGCAACCTGATCTAATGATGTGTCCCTACCCATAGCAGGGAAGTTGGAGATAGATGACCTTTAAGACCTCTTGCAACTGGAAGCATTTCGTGATTCTATGACCATTCAAGGTTTGTTGCAACCCATATGATTCTATGATTCCATAATTCTATGGAAGGGATGATGAGATGTGCAAATCCCATGATGGGTGATGCCTGGGAGATGTGCCCCATGTTTGCTGGAGCAATACAGCATGACAGCTGGAGCAATACAGAGACCCAAACCTGCTGTCCTGACCATGCTGTGAGGGTTGGGCTGCAACTGGACTGGGAGCAGATGACTACTTCCCCGGCTGGTGAGTGGACAGACAAAGATGGACAGATTAAGCATCCTGGTATGACTTTGTTGGTGCTTGTTTCAGGCCTGACAGCTTCCAGAGTTTCCTAGCACCTTTCCTTCACAATGTCTCCCCGCACACATGAAAATGGCTCTTCTTTCACAACAATTGCACTTACAACTTCCTGGATGCTTTTTTACCTTTACCAAGAGTTTGAAAGTTCCTTCTGCCTTTTCTTTCTTCTCCCTTGCCTGGTAGCAGATGTTTTTGAATGTGCAAGAGACTACCTGCAAGGATCAGGTTAATTTTGTATTTAATGGAATAAAGAGGTGAATTACAAACACAGCGCTGTCATTGTACGGCATTGAACAGTGAAACAAAGCTTGGGGTTTGAGAACAGGAATCACAGTCCTAGAACACTTCTGAAGTACCGTAAATCCTTTATTAGAGATGCAGGAAAGAATAAAAAGATTAATTCCTTTGATGCTTTATGGATCTGTTTTACAACCAGTTTTCATTTTTTACCTTCAGCTCAAGGAAATTTTGTAAGGAAAAATGTTCTTATTTGTCAGTCTTTCTTTACATCACTAAGGCTAGAAATTTCTAGATTTTTCAGACAAAAGTCCAAAGGCTAACTAAAATGTGCTGATTTTGCTGTAATTCTTCCTTCAAGACAAAGAGGGCAAACATACACAAAAGGGCAGTGAAGAAAATCATAACATAAGGCAACTTGCTGCCCTCCTGCTGTTTCTATAATTTTGCTGTTGGAGAAATAGAAGGTTTTTCACCCTCTTTTACTTGTACCTCATGCAAAGTTCAAGTCTTGAACTGCTCAGTCACTGCTTTTCACTTCCTCTCTGGTCCTAGGCTCTCAACAGTTTTGCAGAAGGTGCAATGTTAGCTGGTTAAGGCATTCTTCCTTTTTGTTCCAACACAGAGAGCTGGAGGGAGAAGGCAGGAAGAAGAAATAATGTGAAGGGGAAAAAAGGATCACAGTAATATATAGGTTGGAGGGACTTCAGGTGGTCTTATTGTCCTGATGCCACTAGAGTACTCCTAGTTCATCTGTTACTTTCACCAGATAGTGAACCCCCCAACAACTGCTACAATTTCATTTAGCTCAGGTTTTCAGTGTTTAGCTTTTATTTTTCCAGACCGAATCTCACCTTAATTCCTCTTTGCATTCCTAACCTCCTGAAATCCTGCTAGAATACTTAATAATGCTGCTCTTATATATTTATTATTATGGCCATCTAACCTCCCAACTCAAACTCCTTTATATATGTGATTAAGGTATTTCCTACCTATACTGCCAGGTAGTCAAAGATGTTAAAGTTAACTAAACAAAACACCCTCTGGTTTTCAGGCACTCTGGGCACTCTGATCATTTACAGTTTACCCCTGAATTTTGTTTGGGATTGCTTTGTTTTCATGTACTATGACAAAGACAAACCTTATCCTCAGTATGCAGACTTGAGTGATCCCACTTCAGAGTGGTTGGGGAGAAATTTGAGAGGGTACGTAAAGGGGCTACCAAGATAGTGAAGCACCTAGAGTGCAACAACCCTGAAATAATTCCCTGTGCCTGCTGGAGATGGTGTTCCAGCGAATTCCGGCTGCCCTGGCAGGGAATTGTTTCAAGTCTGGTTAGGCAGTGGCTAGCAGACCGGCCACCACCTCCTTTGTAGTTCAGAAGATGCACGAGAGCTGTTAGTGAGGCTCGACGAAGGTAAGAAGAAGGAGGCCTCGTGGCAAGATAGAGTTTATTGTCACATGTACCCCATGGTGCAGGCACTCACGCGTCCCAGGAGAGAGAGAGAGCTAAGAGGGCCAAGGCCAGAGCCAGGCCCAGGCCCAGGGGCCTGGGCCCTGAGCGAAGCCCCAGCCCGAGGCAGAGGCTGAGAGGCAGAGAGCGAGCTGGGGGAGGCTCACTGCTTATCAGGGACTAGGGGAAGGGGGTGGACACAAGAGGGAAAACCAATCAGGGAAACGGGGAGGGCACACAGCCAGCAAATAGGAAACGAGGGGTGGGGCACCCCCAGCCTGCTTCAATCCGGGACCGAGCCCCTCTCTGAAGCCTCTGGAATGAGGCGGGGAGGCTTCCCGGAGGGGGGCAGGCACTGGGAGGAGACCAATGGATGATTGACAACATATTGCAACAGAGGGGAACGAAGGGAATTTCCCAGGCAGGAGATTGTACCAAATGGGGAGAAGTACAGGGGGGAACTTGGGAAGAACCATTATAGAAAAAATGATTATTAACAATAAGTAAGAACTAGAAAACGCGCCGCTACACAACCCCAAGGAGAGGTTGTGGTACTTAGTCTGTATTACTGAATTCTGCAGTGCCCAGTTTGATGCTCAGGCCTCCCATACCCCATGTAGCCACAGAATCACAGAGTAATTCAGGTTGAAAGGTATCTCAGGACATCTCTGGTCCAACCTCTTGCTCACAGCAGGGTCAGTTTGAGGTCAGACTAAGCTGCCCAGGATTTCGTAAAGCTGGGTCTTGAAAAGTTTAGGAGGAGAGCTCTGGAGCATTGTCAGGGTTCAGCCCTCTCCAAATCTTTGCTACCTATGGGTTTAGAGAAGTGGTGATTGTGAAAACTCTGGTGATATGCAAAGGAGACTTTGAGCACATGAAAAGATCTTTGAGGAGGTGGGCTTTGGGGTCCTGTCTGTGTCCTGTTCATAACAATGTCCCTTCAGCTCTTGTCTTACATATATACATCCCAAACTATGCTTGGATTATCACCAAGGTTTTTTGGGGTTCCTTGAGACCTGTAAAACTAGATTGGGATATCCAAGTCCTTAATGCTGTGTTACAGATTAGATGAGATCCATCAATCCCCACCTTGAAAAGCATTGTCATAGTTAAAAATACATTTTCTGTAGTTTTCACTGTGTGTTTCAGAAATTGCAGGGAACTTACTATTTTTCTCCTTAACATTCAGTAACTAAAGCACCCAGTCATGATTGCTATCTAAAACAAAAAAGATTGAAAGGAATGTGCATCAACTCTAATAACAGTTATTCAAATCTTCATTTTTTATATATTGCAATAGCAAATTTTATTTACTTGCTTTGCTAGCATTATATGGCACACAAATGTCTGTATTTTTATGTTTGTAGACACATTTTTCCTCTTTTGTTAGTCGTCTCTGTGGTGATGAGGGTTGCAAAATGTCATTCATTTTGGTTATATTTATGCCTTTCTTTACACAGCATACAAGGACATGCAGGCTCAAAAAGCTTCATGCTTGTCATTTGTCATTATCAGTATCAGAGCAGGCACTGAAATCTAGGAATGTGCTGCTTCTCCCTAATTATCTTTAAGTGGGTGGCCTGGAACTGGACACAAGTATAGCCTCACCAGTACTAAACAAATCCCTCTGCAAATGGCACTCCTTTCAACTCAGTTGTTACCAGAATGACCTGACTTCAAGAAAACAGTACCTTTCAGACTATTTCTGAGTGTTCCTGGAGCGTGTCCAAAGCAGAGAAACAAAGATGGTCTAGGGAATTATGAGTAGATGAGGGAATTGGGGGTGTTTAGCCAGGAGGAAAGGAGGCTCAGGGGAAATGTTATTGCTCTCTACAACTGCCTGAAAGGAGGGTGTAGCCAGGTGGGTGTTGGCCTCTTCTCCAGGTAACAAGCAATAGGATAAGAGGAAATGGCCTCAGGTTGTTCCAGGGGAGGTTTAGATTGGGTATTAGGGAAAATTTCATACCTTAAGAGATTCTGAAGCACTGGGACAGGCTGCCAGAGAAGTAATTGAGTTTTTAAAGCATGTGTAGATGCTGCATTTAGGGACACGGTTTAGAGATAAACATGATGATGCCAGGTTAGTGGTTGGACTCAATGATCTTAGAGGTCCTTTCCAACTTAAAATTATGCTATGATTCCATGATTCTGTTTCCCACTGACACTTCATTTAACAGATGAGATGCAGATGTAGGTGGGAAAATGAAAGGAAGGAACTTCTCCTTCCATTTAAAACAGTTCTGCCATGAGATGCTCTGGAAAGGAGGATCCATCACCATGCCTGCTAGTTCATGTGTGGAGTGACAGGATAGAAGCAGAAAGTACCTTTTCCTTTCTTGACCACCTAAATTATTTTCAAACTTCTTAATTATAATGCTGCAGATATCCTGGGCCCAGTCTTAAAGTGTTTACTGACAAAAAGAGCAGTTTTGGCTTTTGCCAAGATGGACTAGTTCAGCAAGGTACCTTTTTCATGCTGAGTTCTCTGAAGCTAGATGGGAGTTCTGGCTCCCATTTCCACATTTTTGCCATTAATAAAGCTTTCCAAAGGACATAGGCAGTTGAGTTGTTACTGTCAAAACTTCACCTTAGCACAGATTTAACTCAGAAGCAAAGCTCAAACAAACCAAGCACGCTTATGGATGCAAAGCCTGTCCCCTGAGTAGTTTTCCCATGTGCAAACAGATTTGTAGAGCCCCATAGTGCCAGTGTTGAGAAGAACTCTGCTCCACTCCTGCACTCTCACAGGCAGAATGGGGGGCTGGTAAAGGGCAATTCATTTCTCTGTTGGTTTTTGATCAGGGTAAAGTCTGCAAAGTAGAAATTGTTCACTTGCAGCATTCCATTTCACTTGTCATGACTGAATGGAAATAAAATTATTTATGCATTTATCAGCATTCTTCATGTCTCCACTTGTTGCAAATACTGTCAGCTGCACTTAAATGTATTTACTTACTGGTGCATTTAGGAGTCCTTAGGCAGTAGAATAAGGTAAATAATTTTCTCCTGTCATTTAAGGTACTACTTTAATTTTAGCCTAATTGACTTAATTTAGATTATTACCATAAATTATTATCACACTAGTTTGGAAAGCAAAATCAAAATCAGAACACAGCAGGATTGTCTGGAGATGTGTACATCAGTGCTCTGACTGCACTAGTAAGTTTTGGTAGCCCTGATCCCCTCTCCAGGGTTCCCCCCACCCTGCCCATGGCTAAGGACCCCACGGCAGCTCCCTAAGACCCAATCCGTGCCCCGGTGATCCTGCAGTAGGGCCAGTCTGTGGATCGCACAGTCCTGCCCTGCCTGGCCATGGGCTCCACTGAGCCTTTTCCATCCACATGCCCATGTCCTGGTCTGGCCTTAGCCCATCGCTGTCCCCAGGGAGGTGCATAGTGATCCCTGGACCTGATGGTGACCTGCAGGTTCACTTCCCAGCTCAATCTTGGCAAAAACCAGCAGCCTGATTTGGAGTACTTTCCTGGTTTAGAGTCAGATTAGGACAGTGAGCAGCTCAATCCTAGATTCCAGAGCCTGCTGTGGTAGCAATAACGACAGATGACAGACATGAAACTTTTGAGTGTGCATATCCTTGTATGGTCTGTAAAGAAAGGCATAACTAAACTGGATGGCATTTTGTATGCAGTTTAGAAGATAGGAAACAGGGGGGTTCCAGGGTGTCAGCAGACATGGGGCTGAGCAGAGTGACCAGCTCAGGTACTCTCATTTTTGCTCCTCTAAGCGTTTGGAGACGGATGCCAATGGAAAATCCTGGAGAAATCACTAAGCCTGTGAAACCTAAAAAGTCAAGGAACCTTTCAGGAATTTGGGGATCTGCAACATTAAGAATGACAGTATCTTCTGATTGAATCTCAGAACACTAAAATCTGAGTCTAATTTGCAGTTGTATAACCCTTCCAAATTTCAAAGAGATGCACAAATATTAATCAGTGCACACATTTGTACTGGAGCAAAGGCACGCTGCCATCATCTTTTGGTAGCATCTAGGGAATTCATCTTGCAATCAATGCCAATACACTCCAAGAAAAGACTAATAACATTTCAAATAGCAGCTTAATCTGAAAACCTCCTGCTTGTACAAAGCTGTTGCCAGTGATGTCAGAGTAAAGCTCATCCGCAAAGCTCACATCTCTCAGGTCTGAATCCTTCAGCTGGCACTGACCTTTGAATGCAGCTCACAGTTCATAGGTGGTGTCTCCTTTAGATGGGACAGCTAGAATATGTTGTTCTGGATGCCAGCATTCTTTAGGTTCATTGGCTGGTCCATTTTTTTTTTACTGATGCTAAACCCTTGTTAGCTGGTTTGGTTTGTTGTTGGGTTGTGAGTTTTTAAATACATATAAGGGTAAGCAAATTTTGTTAAAGAATTTTCTCCAATGATGCCTAAGGCCTACAAACTTTCAGATTATTTGGACCATATATATGTGTGGAATAATTTGAATTGCTATGTTTAATATATATGTGAATATGTATATATGTGTATATGTGTGTGCATGTGTGTGTTTGTATATTTATATACATATAAAGGACAATGAGGTGATTAGGAGTAGATAGCATGGATTTACAAAGGGGAAATCAGGCGTGACTGACCTGATAGCCCTCTACAGGGAGATGACTTGCTCGATGGATGAATAGAGAGCACTAGATGTTTTTTATCTTTGCTTTACTAAGACTTTTGACACTCTCTCCCATAACATCCTCATTGACAAGCTGATGAAGCATGGACTAGATAAATGAGCAGTGAAGGGCACTGAAAGCTGGCTGAATTGCTGGGCTCAGAGATTTGCAATCAGCAGCCTGAATTCCAGCTGGAGACCAGCTCTGTACCCCATGGACTGATACTATGGCCAACATGGTCAAATATCTTCCTTAATGATCTGTACAATGAGACTGAGCACAACCTCAGCAAATTTGCAGATAACACAAAACTGTGACAACTGTTTGATAAACTGTATGGCTGGATTGCACTTGGAGGTACATCACCGCCAAGTCAAGGAAGGCTATCCTTCCTCTCTACTCAGCTCTGGTGAGGCATATCTGCAGTGTTGGGCTCTGTGCTGGGCTTTCCATTGTGAGACACACCTGGGCATCCTGGGGTGAGTTCAGGAAAGCACCACAAAAATGAGTAAGGGATTGATGCAAGTAGGGTCTGAGAGAGCTGGGGGTTTTCATCCTGGAAAAGAGAAAACTCAAGAATTTTATGTGTAGAATGTCTGATGGGAGGCGGTAAAGATGACACAGACAGATTTCTCAGTGCCCAGAGACAAGTGAAAAGACAATAGGCACAAACGGAATACAAGAAAATTCATTTAAACTTTTGGGGTTTTTTATTGTGAGGGTAGTTGAATGCATTAACAGACTTCCCAGAGAGATAGTGAAGCCTCCATCTTTGGAGATATTCAAAACCTGGATGGATAATGTCCTGAGCAACCTTCTGTAGGGACCTTATTGTGAGCAGTGGGGTTGGAAGGGATGAACTTCCCTTCCAACCTCAACAATTCTAGATAATTTATAGATGACAATGTGCCTATATATATATCTAAATATTTATGTGTATGTAAAAATTCAGAGCATTTTATTACTCCCATTATATTTTACAGCAATTCAAATTATTCCTTTCAATTCACATTATTGTGTTGGTATAAACACAGTTCTTTCTTTGGTTCCATCAAGTCTTAGACAGAACCTGGTAAGGTAGAGTCTCCTGGAGGGAAAAAGGATTCCTCATAAAGGGATGTAGAAATAGCTGTACAATTCTTGTGAACACTGTAGTAAATGTCTGCCATTGAGGGTTGTGGATAGGATGGATGCTGCAGGGAGAAGAGGGATGCTGGGTACAATTCAGTTAACATCTGCTGACCTTCAGGCAGAGCAGTGACTGATAGGCTCAAAACTTTTTTTTAAGGTAGCTTTTCCAGCTTGCTGAGTTATAATGTCACACTAAGGAGTAAATTAATTGCAAGGTCTGATGTTGAGGTTAGGTGGTTAGGTGTGACTCATCCCTGCTCATGGACCTCAATGAATCTTGTTGGACAGCTTTCGAACAGTCATAGAGTTCCCATTGGTACATCCTGGCACACTTGCTTCTCCAAGAGGCCTTCTTCCTCCTCAATTCTTGAGGAGCTGAGTGAAGAAACAAGTTGTATAATAAAAGAATCTGAAGACTGTGGCCCTGTCAAACGAACATTTGTGCTGGGCAGGAACCAGCATGAATGGTAGGGCTGACAGCAGACTCCCCAGTGCTTCACAACCTTAGGAGGGATGTTATGAAGGTATGGAAAAAGCAGGTAGTTGGAAAACATGGAAGTTCCCAAATTTAAAGTATGTAGCTTTATTTCATTCATGTTCTCTACAGATATTGTGATGCTGCAGGGACCTGGCCTCATTCAGTAGATACAAATTATGTATATAATTTATTACGTTCTGTTTTCTCAAGCTCCTCAAAAATTAAAATCACATTGTACCACACTGTCTTGACTTCAATAAGTGCCTTCATCATTGTCACTCCAAAAAGTTTGGTAAGACCAAACACATTAAAGTTTCACAAAGGTTTTAAACCCTATCCAATCTAGGCCTTTTTTGTGGGGTTGGCAGAAGATGCAATTCTGGCAGTGTCTCTGGTGGCATATCAGCCTCCATGGTTTGGAGATTAAGGTCCAGAGACAATCTTGTCTCAGCCACACCTGTCACTGAAGCACAGAAGTAAATCTGGTGGGGCCCAACACAGTCAATGTCACCAACTCTTCAATGTAAACATTCTTTTCCTTCTCTTCCGATTCTTCCCTGGTTTGTGTTGTGGCTCATCCCCAAAACCATTAGTATTTTCTCAGCTGGCACTGACAGCTCAGCCATGCTCACACTCTGCAACTGGGCCAGACTGGTTTCCATTGCAGCATCACCGAGGCTTACTGTGCTAGTAGGAAATCTGACATTCTGCATCAAATAACAAAACTTCAGTAACAGAAATAAGAGTAAGGAGAAGGAATAATGGTTTGAGTGTGATGCAAAATTAAGTGGAAGATTGTGCTGGTTTTGCATTAATTGACATTTGGTGAGGAGGGAAGAAGCCACCCAGGGAAATGATTTTTCTATGAGAAGTTGCTAGCAGTTTCCTCCGTGCCTGACAAAATCAATCAGTGGCTAGTTTGAATATTGACAACCTGTTAAATCAGTTAAAGAGCTGAATACACCTCTGTGAGATTCACATTTTAAGACAAACAAGCCTGGGAAAGTCTCTTTTTCTTCTGGCCTGGGAACAGGTGACAGCTGTCCTGGACCCCTCCGTGCAGCAGGGCCGGGCTGGGTGGGCCCTGCTGAGGGGCTGGGCCCCTTCCCGGGAAGCCCACTGGGCCATGTCCCAGCCCAGCCAGCTCCCCCTCATCTGGCCCATGGCTGGAATTAAACACAGTACAGGCTTGAGACCAGCCATGCAGACAGATCAGCTGCCACCATTCTGGCCGGGGCCCCTGAGATCCTGTCACAGCCTGGCCTGAATCTATCACCGTGACTGCTTTGGCCATGCTACCAACACAGACCATCTCAGCCATCCGCAGGCCCTGGGTGAGATATTAACTCTTCCACTGCACAGGTGAAACTTGCAAAACATTGGTCCTCTCTCAAGTGAGAGAACAGGACATAGTGAAGAAACAACATGAAGACACCAAGGTCATAAAGAAAGAGTCAGGTCTCACATGGGAGGAGAATAAAGAAATGCCTTAGTCTTGGGCTGAAATTCCTTTGCAAGGCCATGGTGATGAACTGTGATACACTAGAATATCCTTTTTAATTCATGAAAAAAGCATAGGGGGATGGAGTGCTCAAATTGTAGACATGAGTAAAGGCATTCGTGCTGCAAGTAAATGTTGAAGTAGCTGTGATCTCATGAGAAGCTTGAACAGAGGGAGAGATGAGAATGATGAAGACCCTTTGCCCCCAAGGAATGAAGAAGAAGCCCTCTGTTCCCAGGGACAAAGATGATCTCAGAGGTAGATGAAGAGAACCTTTGCTTTTGAACAACTCATCTTTGAAATAGTACCTCATAAGTTTGACATGGCCCATGAACGCATCTGTGGGAAGGCTGCATGAGATGGGAGGGACTTCACAATTGCAGATTTCTGGGTGGCTGCTATTCATGAGAATTGAAGCCAGGATAGAACTGATTTTTGTGGAGAAGTCTCCATGACATAGCAAGAGAGACTCCTCTCCCTAAGACAACTGATGAAAGACTATTTTAGAGCTGGAAAACTGACCTAAGTCCCAGGTTTTGTCTCTGTATCTTGTCAGTGGGAAAGAAAAGAAAGTTGTGGGGGGAGAAGTGTTCTGAAGGTTTTATTCTGATTCTTATTATTTATTTTCTTTTCTTTCAGTTATGTTTAAATAAAGTTTTCTTTATACTCTTTAAAGTTTGAGCCTGCTTTGCTCTTCTCCTAATCTTATCTTGCAGCAAAAAAGGAGTAAATAATTCTAGTAGGTGCCCTGGCATCTGGCCAGTACTCAACCCACCACATTATTTAGTGCTTTGGCCGGAAAACTCAAATTGGCAAACCAAAACCACTACAAGGATATTTGAAACTTACTTCCTTAGCAGATCCGATTGGCCCCCTTATGTCAGGATGTAAACTGTTATTTGCTGAAATGAATACAGAGTATTGCTCTTCCACATGAAAGATTCAGGCTTTGACTCAGCCACACACTGCAGATGGAGGCTTACTCCGACTAACTGCAGACAGAAACCTCCATCTACAACCCTGGAAGCCATCCCCTCACACCACCCCAGGGTCAGCCCCCTGCATCCAAGGCCCCAGAGCCTAGCTCCTGGTGGTGTAGCCACAGCTCAGGCTGCTGTGGGTGCTGCACAATCATCAGGGGGAGCAATGGGGCAGCTACAGAACAGAGGGAAGAAAGGACACAAAGGTGACACTCCTTGAAGAATGTCTTTCACACAGCTCAAGATGCCCAAAAAAAGAGGGATGGAAAGAAGATGAGAGGTGGTATTGTTGCTATTTGTCCTTTTTTTCTTTCAAACTTTCTTACAAGTGTTTTAAAGATCAGGAAAATGATTTCTCCTAATGTCTAATCTCCTATGAACCCGACCAAATGTTTAACACAACTTCAACTCAGCTGACAAAAGCAGATGACATTGCACGCCCACTCCGGTCTTTGTCCACTTAGTCCAGCAGTTCAGGAGCAGCAAAGTTCAGGTTGCCACTCAGTTAAAGTGCTTATGTGCTCTCAATGATGTCACTGCTCTGCCATGAGGTCACTCATTCTTTAGAGAGTACTTCCAATGGGATGTCACAGGACTGTGGCAAGAAGATGGCTAACTAGCTCTGCCTCTTGGAGAAGGAACTCATGCAGAGAAAAAAGACAAAAGAGAAAAGGGTATGTCTGGACAGCTTGTGGAAATACAACTAAGAAGCTGGGCTCAAAGTACTGCTGAACTCATTACAGAAGTAGATGTACTAGAGGGTGTGCTGGTTTGAAAGCAAAACTAGTGAAAGACTCCAAGTCAGAAAACACAATTTAATAAGAGGAAAAGAAATAAAAGAAAGTAAAATAAAAGTAATAGTACAAAAAACTACTGACAGAGTCAGAATACAACCTGACACCCTGTTAGGGTGGTAGCGGCAGTCCAGATGAGATGATCTTGTCAAAGCAGTGATCCTGTAGAAAGGTCTGGTAGCTCTTGTCTCCTCTGGGAGGCCAGTGGATAAAAAGCTGCCTGTGCTGTCCCAAACCCTGGATTTATCCAGGTGGGAATGCTTGGCTCCTCCCCCTGGGCAGAGCATCTCCCAATGGGCTGATCTCATTCTATGAGTCATGCAGTGGGTCCTTGATGGCCCATTAAACAGAGATAACTCCCAGAGAAAGTTATCTATGAGTCATGTGGCAAGGCATTGTTAGGCTCGTTAACAGAAGATAAGGGAAACAGTGCCCCACCCTGGCTCCAACGGCTCATGGGGATAGAATACATACCTTGGGCACAATTTTACATTGTAACCTAGGACAGAGGGCTACAAGCCCTAGCAAGTTGAGGCAAGACCTGAAGAAGGAAGAGATCAAGGTGTATGTATGTATGTTTGTGTGCAAGACAGTACAGGCCTGTACAAGCCTGTACTAGTCCACAGTTAAGCAATGTTACTAAGAAACATAGATATGGTTGTTATGCTTAAAAGGTATATAAACCAGCATTGTGTTCAATAAAATTGACCTCATGATACAAACCATGGAGACCCTGTCTCTTCAATCACCTGATATATCTTTCAGAGTTTCTTGATTGGCTTGATGCCTTGAAATGGACAGGAAAAAAGGGAATTCAGGACATTTTAATTTATGGGCCAAACAAGAGGTTCCTTTAATTAAAATTTAGGAACCAATCTCAAAAAGAGATGTTTGAAAGACAGCCCAGAAGAAAGAAGACATTTTGCTTTGACAAGATAAACTGCAAAAAGTCAAAATCCATTGGTAAACTGAATCTAAAATAAAGTGAGGAGCAAACCAGAGAGCAATGCAGGAGACACTAAGAGGCTATACCGAATGCAAAAGATTTAATCCTAAGAGAATTGTACGAAATCACAAAAGAGAGCAAGTCAGATTTTCAGCTGCTCTGAGCCAGCCTGGGGAGGCAGAGGCAAGCCCTGTCTTTGGAAACCCTCTCATCCATGGCAAGAATTAACCCAGCACTTTTGCTCACAAATATACTGTTTGTTGTGATTCACCCCTCTGAGAAGGGACAGGGTACTTCTCCTCGGGAGAAGAATCCTGAACAAGCAGCCAGAATTTCTCCCTCTCAAAAAATGTATGGGTTAGGGTAACAGATGAGGGTTCAGACTGTGTCTGTGCTACAAGGCTGTTCAAGATAAATTATGTGCCTGTTTTGTGCTGCCAGCATAACTATAAATAGAAGAAACAGGAGCACCAGGATTTATGAACAGATCAATAGAAAATAATCAATTTTTGGATGCAGCAATATTTTGGTAATTGCTTGAAGGTTTCCAGGTAACTGAAACTCCTTTAGGTAATTCCCATCTTCTTTTCTCCACTATCAACCTTCCTTTTTCTGTACTCTGCTAAATACTGTCTTGCCCTGTCAGCACCCAGTCACCATGAAGTTAAAAAGGAGATGATGTTCCTATTACTGACTATGTAATTCTCTTTTTAAAATTCTTGACAGGTGCCTTTCTAATACTACAGCAACTTAACCCACTTATTTTTTCCTGACTTCTTTAGTGGACTGTATTCACCCTATGTTGAAGGGTCAGTACAAAGACCCATATCAGTTACTATCAGATCTTCACCTGTTGCAGGCATTCCTTTCTAACTTGGATACCTTTCAAGTGTGTATTTTCATACATTTGTGGCTGCCATCCTTTGCATTTGGGACAGTCATGGTGCATTAGTGTGCCTCCAGAGTCCCTCTCTTAAGCCTTCATAACCTCTTCTTTCCCATTAGTCCCACAATAACCCCACATGGACTACTGGTGTGCTCAAACCACCTTGCCACAGACACAACCAATTCTTCCTATTTATCAGTACTTTTTTGCATCCTCTGTTGGCTGTTGATGGTTCTAAATGTCTTGGAGACACCTTTATATTCTATGTTTGTACAGTACCTGCACTATGAGCTCTTGGTTCATTGCTAAGTTCTTACGGGATACAACAAGATTGACAGGAATAACCATGAGGAGGAAGATTGGGTTATGTGGAAACTAGTTTAACATATTGACGTCATTTCACAGGCTGACTCTTTTGAATACAATGCTTTTTGCATCACTAATAACTTTCTCAGGAAAGATAAAACATGAACACTTGGGGAAATGTAGGAACATCTTACCAGAGAGGGAGTTTTTCTTCAGCTAAAGTTGATACGTGAGCTGATGTGAGGTGACATTTCACTCAGTAGCTGAGGAAAGTGTTGCCTCTGGGCAAATGGTATTGGACTCCAGTGCTCCCAGTAATGAAACAGGGACTAAGAAAGAAGGAAATAGTTCTTCCAGCTTCTGCAATATATTTACTAACAGACCTGGCACAAACAAATAAACAAAACCCCCCAAACAACCAGTTTCTGTTCTAGGGGGAAGCAGGCAATTCATGGCTTTTCTACTGGTTTAATCTTGTACCGCACAAACCTTTGAGTCCTATACTATGATGAATTTCACCATAATCCTGATGCATGGCTCACACAGAGCTGAAGGTTAGAGAGTAACTTCCACTCCCAACCGTATATGTATCCTAACCTGCTTCTTACCCATGAGCTTCTCATAGACTTTGGAGACTGTTAAGGTCAGGTGAAGCCACGATGATTATCTAGTCTGGCCTTCTTCACGACACACTGAATATCACTTAATGATTCTTGCATCCCTTAAGGGGATTGAATATTTTTTTATTATTTTACATAAAGAAATGCTATTAGACTCTCCCTAAGTGTTCTTATTGTCCCACAGACTTAAACCAGTATTGTTTGCTTTTGGCTAGTGTAGTTTGAAACACCCTAAAAAGACCTCATTATAAGAAACTCACAAGCGTCTGCTGAGGAGACCCTTTGATCTCCTTATAGGCATTAAAAAACCCCAAACTTTCAATTTTTGTTTTGGATCAGAGCTGCAATCATTGGGCTTCAGATTCTAACATTGAATTCTAAATCCATTTGGAAATTCAGAGGGAACATCCTGATGAACTTGGGTAACAGTACCACTGTGTTATAGTATTTTTATCTAAAAGGTTATTGCTCACATTATCTTAAGTTCTTCTTCTCGTTCATTCTGAATGCCTGCCATTTCTTCATTTTTAGTGTCCCATGTAAGCAACAGAGTACAGATTCAGGAGGCGTCCTTGCTACAGGGAAGATTTTCTCATGGCTGGTCATTGTGCTGGCCATATGTACCACAGCATGCTGCAGAGTGCATTTTTCAACCGTAACACCACTGTCAGACTTATACTAAATGAAACTTTCCATAATTTCATTTGATTCTGTGCAAAATGTATTAATCATCCAGTAGTCTAAGAATTTATGGTATTTTCTCATTTCTTGTAATTCATAAAGGCCCTAATACCTTTGTCCCTTGCATGGTTACAGAGAGTAAAACTGCATATCTGTCATACTTAATCAATGAGAAATATTAGGGCTAATTTGTATTAAAGAAGATCTGCTTGTGTAGATTTTACTCAGATTTACTGATAAATATTTCTAAATGACTGCCGAAATCAATTCCTAAGAAAAAAGCCTAAAATAGCATAAAGAAATCAATCCAAAGTCCCAGAATTTTCATAAAATTAGAAGATATAATGTGATCATTGCATACAAATCAATTTTACAGCTGCCAGGCTGTAGTATTATTATCTAGCTGGTGGAGGCACATGCTCATATACTCTCTCACATACACACATTTGCATATTGTGTTTTACAGAAGTAAAAGTATAATTATTTAATGGATTAATTCATGCTACATATTAGTATCTTCCTCATTAAAGTTGAAATGCACAAACTCTTCAGTCAATATGTTTTTGGAACTAAGAAAATCCAAAATCAAAGTTCAGAACTGGTGCAGTTGAACACAACTTCATTGATTTCTATTTTACCATGTGTAATTTCTGTTTATACCAGGGCTGAGTTTCACTTTTGTAAATCACAGGTGTTAAAAAACAAGGTGGTGTGGACTTCTGGATGTACCAGGGTCAAATATAAATCCCTCCATTCAGCCTGCCAGTGATTTCAGTGGAGCCAGGATTTATGCCTGCCTCGCTTCCTAGCTGCATGATGGGAGTGAGTCATTCACACTGGCTCTGCAGCACCATGTTGAGGTCAGGAAGCAGCACAACTGGGGGCTGTGGCCTTTTTCTCCAGAAAACAGACCTCTGCTCCCATCAGGGACAGTTTGCTCCAGCACTAGAGAAGCAAGACTACTTCAGGTGCCATAGCTAAAACTCGCATCCAGTATTTCATTGTGCCACATACACCTGGATATTTACCCATATACCAGATTGTGAGTCCTGGCTCCTAGAAGGTGTTTTCCCAGCCATGTTTGTCTGTCTCATTCACGATGCTGTGCTGTCAGAACACAGCAACAAAACAAACCCAGAGAACATTTCCAGCCACAAAATGGTGTGGTTCTGGTTTCCTACATAAACTGTCATTGAACTCTTGAGCATGGAAAACAGCACTTTTCCTTGTGAGTGTGGTGTTCCAAAACTGTGGCTCTGATGGTTACAACTCAGCCATACAAAGTTAAAATAGACAGGGATGTTGGATGACAAATTAATTGCCCTGAGACTCAGTACATCTTTTCACCAAAGGGACAGAATGGCAGCATTAGAAAGATTACTCCACTCTCCTTATTTTAGTAGAAACAAGCTGCAAATGGCCTTTTGGAAACTTTTTTCTGTTTCTGCTTGTAATTGGAGTCTCAAGGTATTTGAGTTATGAATTCTCTCTCAAGCTATAATATTCTGCAGTGGTTTGTGCCCTGTGTTCAAAGGTCCTTATTTTTTACCACTCAGTGAGACATTGTAGCCTTTCACGTGTCCACAAAGTACACAGACCCATAGGTATCCACTCATATTTCCCAAAAGCATGGCACAAAAAAAAGGTCGTGGGGACCAGCGGGAGTTGTGGAATGGAAGGCTTCTCGCCTTCTTCAACATGTGTCTGCCAGGCTGCTGCACAAAGTTGCATTCACTGGAGTGGGGCTATAGACCCTTGAGAGTCACAGGGAATCAATTTCTGAGCATCCTTTTTGTTTAGTCTGAGTGAATTAGTAAAATTGTGGGAAAATGAGCCAAGGAAGAAACAAGAAACAGTTGTGTAAACATTTGTGCTTTTAGTCCTTCCCCTCTAGTGTGATTTCACCCCACTGTCTGTTCTCTGGCCTTTATGGCTTGTTTGGGTTTATTTTGCTTGTTTTGGTTTGATTTCTCTCTTTCATAAAGACAAGAGCAGAAATCTTCTGAGCTCCTGTGCTTCCAAAATTACCATGACCTCAGAGAAAGAATAATTTTAAATGATGTACACTAAATCTATCCTCATGAGTAGAAATGAAATATTTAGCATCTGAGGAAGCTTCCATTTTCGCTGTTCATCTTCTTTTCAGTGTGACATTTCTATCCAACTTCCACACACATACCTCATTTCAATTACTGACTTAGACTTTGCATAACTGCTCATAATAGCCAAGTGAAAGGTTTCAGTTTTATATTTATCTAAGCATCTATAACAAAGCCTACAATCCTTGCAAATATATTCCCAGTGTTTGAAGACATTTTATTTCTGAATCTTGATCAGTAGAAAAAGGAATCTGTTTTTCACAATTCTCTGGTGATATCTGTAATGCATTTGACTAGTGGGAATCTCCACATGAATTTTTGTAGTAGGCTTTTATGTGTGCATGCATGTGTATAACACAAGGGGGTTTTAAGAAAACACTAATACATAACCAGAATGGAGCAGGTTATACATAACAAGAAGAGTGCAAGTTATTCATTGCCAAGTCAATAGCAACAAGATTAAAATATTTAGTTATTATATTTCAGCAAGCTGAGAAATTTCCATTACCTTGTAAATGTGCTTTTAAGCTTTCTCCAATACATTGCTTATCACTCTCAGCCCAAGATGACACTTGCCTATATCTGTAAGCTTGGGAACAGACGGCAAAATCCTCAGAGATCTACAACACAAGTGAATGAATAAATAAGAGCTACTTCTCACCACTTAGTTAAAAAAACCGAAACAACACAAATAATTTTTTTTTAAAAAAAATATGGAAAATAGTTACATGTTTTAACAAGTTTCCATAGGGCAGTTCAGCTGACCAAAAAAGTGTTCCTAATGCATTATGCTCTGCATACTAGAAATAAAAAAAAAAACAAACCACAAATATGACAGTCAGGATTATAAAGTTCTGGTGGGGATGGGTCAAAGTGTCCCTATGGTAAGAATTACCCCTGAATTTCTGGTTATTGCAAGAAAAAATCCTGATTTTCAATTTATTGTTGAAAAGCTGTTTAATTTCTTCACATAAGTCTTACATCATTGGTAGGTTGAAAGAAGAATATTCCCCTGGGTGCTAGGGGATTTAAAAATGAAAATAATTGTGTGTGCTCGTCAAGAATGAGAAAAGACCTGGAGGTGGGTAGGGTATGCATTTCAGAAAAATTGCAAACACCACCAAATTCAGACAGTTTCTCAGATTGACAGAGGGTGGGATTTTGTCTTCTAAATACAGGTTAGTGACATGAGCTGGAGGTCTCTAAGCCAACCTTCCACCAACATGGGACTAATTTGTCAACAGGCCAGATCAGCCAGGGTTCTGTCTGAGTCTTGAGAACCTGCCAAAATGGAGAAGTTTATCACACCTCTGTACACCTTGTTCCTCTGCTAAACAATCCTTCCACTGAGAATTGTTTTGCTAAAATTCAATCTGAACCTTCCTCACTTCAGTTTGTGGCTGTTGTCCCTTCTTACCTCATCAGCAACTAGAGAGATGAGATTTGTACTGCCATCTTTACAACTGCATTTTGACTAATTGTCAGGTGTCATGGCATCTTTCCTTAGTCTTCTCCACACTAAATATAGTCATCTCCGTAATATCTCCTTGGAGTTTGCCCAAGGAGATATTGCCAAGCAGTTGGAAATAATAAGAGTAATTTCCCTGGATCTGTTGATTGTATTCCTCCTGATGTTGTATCTTTAATCTGGACATATACACTTGAGCTGCTTCTCTTGATTTTGTTGATAGAGGACTGGAGAGAAAAAAAATTTCTAAGCATGATTCATCTCATATTTATGTGGCTGTCTAACACAGGTCAAATAAATCACGTACTGGTAGTGCTTTTTACTTTCCATCAGAATGGGGAATAACTGTGCTGATGAAACATACAACAGAAATGTCTAACACTGAGAAAAATGAATGCCACCTCTTCAGTCCCTAGGAGCCGTTCCTCATTAACTAGTAAATAAGGATGACAGAGGACAGGTAATTATCGAAAGCTCCTAGGGAGAAAATAAATGTGCTGGAGTCTTGATGCTGTTTTCTGTATGTAGGGACAGATTTTCAAAGATCTAAGCATCTAAATATACAAGTAGTCACCTACTGCAGATCAGCTAAAAGGACAATCAGGCAGGGTATTTGAAACAGTAGTGACCTGGGTTCCTAACTTGTCTCCAGGCTTTGTAAACCTCCCTACCTATTTCCTTTGCAAATCTGCTTTTTAATGATCTTTTGATCATGGACTTCTAAATTTCTTGATTACTTTTGGAAATCAGACCCAGCAAGCCTATGTTTCTTGAGTGTCGGACAGAAAAGCGTACGATTATACTAGGTACATAAATTTCCAAATTCTGCCTGGGCAATATCAGCTCATGGTACATCCCCATAAAACCCACAAACACTGTGTTCTCTACTCAACTATAAAGGATGCAATCAGAATATGTATCTAGATGCAAATAAGTCTTGATGTTAATGCATTTGCACTGCAATTGCTTTCAAGTTCAAATGTCTTTAATTTCCCAGATGCAATTCCTGCAAAGAATTGACAGAAGAGTTGCAATTAAAAAGACACTCTCCAAGCGATTAGAGGGGAAAATCAATTGCCCCTGACTGTCATCTCCAATTCCCATCTTGCAGGTGGGCCACTTTGGGATTATATATCCATACTATACACACACACACACACATTCCCACTTTCTCTATATCAAGATTATTAGTTGTGATGCTGAAAATATCTTTTTCAGAGTTATATGAAACTCAACATTTGTTTCCCAATAAACTGAGAAATGTGCCCTGTGATGCTTTAAAACACCTATTTGCCAGAGAAGGACTGTCTGTGTTTGAAAATAATTACAAGAATGAACTCCAGATGGTCCCGCTGTCAAGGTACAGTAGGTGTTTTTTTGGCTTAACTAACATGAATTGTGGCAGAGAGAAATCAGATACTCACAAAGCTGAACAAAGCACATATTCAGGGATATGTCTCTTCTTTTCTGGTCTATTCGAGTAGCATACTTTGAACTTGAGAGAGAGAGAAAAAATAAATAAACTTCTGTGAACAGGAAAACAAGCAGCAGAACACATAAATGCTGTGTTGGGTGTCATATCTTCCAATCATTCATCTATATAGTGTGGTGCAGCATTGAATGTTTATATATATGAGTCATAAGCATATAAGCATATCCATTAATATATGTATTTATGAAATACACAACACTTAGAAAACAAAATAAAACTACAACAGACAAGTTGAGGGTAAGAATCAGGACATTCCTTGTAAATCCAAACAGTGTTATCTGCTGCTGCCAGACTCATAATTGTCTGCCTGTAACTGCAGTCTCTGCTACCTTTGCTGCCTTGTTACAAAGCTCAGTTGAAGGAGCTCCATGGCCAGGTGCACCCAGCTCCAGTGTGGTATCTCTGAGAAGTAGGATGCATTCCTCAGTCCTTGGCTATCCTCATGAAAAAAGTTCAGTTTAGTCTGGCACGTAATCCTCTTTGTTTTTGGTTTTTTTTTAAATCCACCCTGTCTTTCCATCATATATTTGGAAAAGTTTTTGTGAATTTGCATAGTTTCATGGATTTTGACACATCATTTTTGACAACCTAAAACTGTTTTGGGAAGCCACCAACCATGGTGGCTTTTAGCCATCAGAAGTTGCAACCATCCAATCGTTTATCACACGACTGAAGGTCACCAAAACAACCCATGCAATGTTCAGCAGCCCGTCTGTGTCATCTCTTCCTAGCTACCAATCTGCAGTTATGGTGATTTGTGCAGTACCAGATCAAAGCTGCTGGGCTCCTTTGATCTGTTCAGCTGAAGATTTTTTTATGCCTCTACAACAGGTTTACAGCACAGTCCTTTATGAAATCTTTTGGACACCAACCCTGCAGGTGACAGGATCTGGCTTGTGCTGCAGCCAGTCTCTTCTGAGACGTTGCACCCAGGTTGACCACCACACAATAAAATAAGCTCTGATCAACTAAGACACCTACAGGTTTTTAGCTGCCCATCCCAGAAATCTTTGAAGTAACACAGGGGAGAGAGAGTGCTGACCCAATATGGGGATTTAAGAGAACAATCCTAGCTGTCTCAGCCCTTCTTCATAGGAAAAGTGTTCCATCTCTCCAATCATTTTGTGGCTCTACTCTGGACTTGCTCCAACAGGTCCCTGTCCTTCCTGTGCAGGGGACCCCAGAGCTGGATGCAGCACTGCAGGTGGGGTCTCAGCAGAGCAGAGCAGAGCAGAGCAGAGCAGAGGGGATTCTGCCCCTCTGAATCCTCTCCCTGGCCCTGTTGCCCACGCTGCTTTGGATGCAGCCCAGGACACCTTTGGCTTTCTGGGCTGTGAGTGCACACTGACAGCTCATGTCCTGCCTCTCATACACCATTACCACCAAGTCCTTCTCAGCAGAGCTGCTCTCAATCCATTCATCCTCTAATCTGTATTGATACTGGGGACTGCCCAGACCCATGGGCAGGACCTTGCACTTGGCTTTGTGGAATTTTATAAGATCTGCATGGGTCCACTCCTCAAGCCTACCAAGATCTCTCTGGATGACATATCTTCCCTCTAGCATATCAACTGCACCACTTAACTTGGTGTCATCTGCAGACTTTCTGAGAGTGCAATCAATCCCACTGTCTACCTCAGAGATAAAGATATTTAGGAATACTGGTGCCAGAATGGATCCTTCAGGGACACCATTTGTTACTGATGTCCTCTTGGACATGGATCCATGGACTGAAACTCTTTGGGCATGGGCATCTAGCCAATTCCTTATCCACCTAACAGTCCATCCATCACACCCACAACTCTAAAGGTAAGAATGTTGTGGTGACCTGTATCAAAGGCCTTATAGAAGACCAGATTGACAGCTGTAGGTCTTCTATTACTCACTGATGCAGTTTTTCCATCATAGAAGGCCACTAGAACAGGGGACTCTTTATGTGACATAAGTGACACCTGAGAACAAGTACAAACTACGCATTTTCCAGCAAACCTTAAAGACAAAGAAAAGTGAGAACCTCTGAGTAGAAGTTAACATTTCCCAAATAGTCAATATCCTGAAAACATGTAATCTGAACAATTTATATGGACATTAGTAATGTCCTTATAAGGAGGTGAAGAAGAGGTCAAAAAGAAAAGAAAAGAAAAGGATAATGGGATAATTATTGCTATGGAGAGAATAGGCTTGAGAAAATATAACTTTCAATAAAATCAAAAAATCGGAGTCTCAAGATCACTTAAAGGAAATAATTCATAGAATCAGTAGGTCTGCTGCAGAATTTCTCATTAAAGAACATTTTTGAGACCTAGAACTAACATAGGATGTTTTTGTGGGTGCCAGACTTACCATAATTAATTATGCATATTCTGGAGGGTATATTAAATCAATATTTCAGAGCTGATTATCAACCCTTACACCTCAAATGAGAAGAGGACGGGGAGGAGAAACAGATGACCTGATCCATGACTTGTTGCAGTATCCTAATGTCTTACTGTAAAACTTCTTGTCTTCAGAGATGGAGTACAACCCACAGACCTCAGGTTCAGCTTTGCAAGACAACGTCTGTTTTGCACAGTAGTTGCCTGGCCACAGCCTTCTGAGACACTCATTAGTCAAGTGTTATTTATACTGCTTGTTGAGGACATGAGAGGATCAGGTCAGTCTAGCACCACTGCAGCATGAGTCACTAGAATAGTGTCTTTTCCTGGATGTACATGAGAAGCTTGTTTTGTTCCTCATCAGATGCGATGATGACTGGGTTATCTAAAAGTGTCCTGAGGCAACCCAATCTAAAGTTTTAAGCCTTTGAAGATCCACAAATTTCCTTGCTTTCCAGTATCCCTTTTTCTGACATGAACAATATAGATATCCTGACATTCCAATTATGAGGCCTGCCTTTTCAGTTCTCTCCATTCTAAAGCTTTATAGTGTGATGCCCCACTGTTTACGTACATTATCAAGCATAAGCTTGAAAAGGGTACAGGTGCCCTTAAATCCATGGAGTGTGCCTTTGAAATCAATATGTGACTGAGGCAGGAGAAGCAGGGATACATTCTAGTTTTGAATGGTTTTGCTTGTAGCGGAGTTAACTTGTGAGGAGGATGAGACATTGGGACAGGTTGTTAGAGAAGCTGTGGATGCCCCATCCCTGGTATTGTCCAAGGCCAGGTTGCACAGGTCTCTGAGCAACCTGGTCTAGTGATATGTATCCCTGCCCATGGCAGGGGAGTTGGAACAAGGTGGTTTTTGAGGTCCTTCAAACCTAAATCATTCTAGGATAGGATTCTATGATATGATAATAATCAAAGAAATATTGTGGGTCTTCTTCAAATTCATTTTGTGATTATTCATATAATTACACACCCTGGACTCATATTCCTTTATAAATTGCAAATGAGATAGACAGCAGTTGAAGGATAATCGGGTAGTTTACATAAATTAGATCCCTTAGGTATATCCAGGACCAAGTCAGGATATTCAGGCAAAAGAAGAGATGTGAAAAAAATACAGAAAAAGTTGGAATTAATTAAAAGACAACCCACTTAGTCACATTCAGAGCATGTAGCTTACTAAAACATACAACAGACGTAAAGGGCAGTAATCTATTTTTGGTTCTTGATCTGACTGCAGTCAAATGACTACAGAGCACGTATTCTGTGCTTTATCTCTATTATCTTTTTAATAATAAGGTGGTGAATGATTGTAGGTGGGTTGTCATATTTTAGAAGAAAAATTCCTCCTGATTTCCACCTCCACCATACAATTTTCTTCTCAAGCTGGTTCTGCACTGAGCTATTTGAGTTTCACTTGTAATCTTCTGTGTTTTAGTTATTATCTACTTTCCCTAACCTTTTGGCATGCTGATTTCTAATAAGTTTTTCCAGATATGTATTGCCCTTCCACAGAATAAGCATCTGCAAGGTTATGCCAGGTTATAAAGCTAGATATTGCCAGAAACTAGACAAGAGATCTTTTCCTTGCCAAAGCTGATGATACTGGTTTGAGACACAACATCTGGGAGCAGGAGACATATAAATTGTTATTTGAGGTGGCTGCAAATAAAGAACATACTTGTACATACAAACAATGTGTTCCTTTGTTTTACTGACTTCAGCCAGGGACAAATAGAAAATAAGACGTATGAGGTCCAATCTATTAGCAAAAAGAGGGTGGTGTTTTGCTGCTATGTAGCATTTCTATTTTGGAAAGCAACATATTTTTAACTAAATCATATTTTTATTAGTAATGTTTGTCTTGCACAGCTAGTAGTTAACAAGCCTGGATAGCATAATTCTCTTCTCCATAGCAATGGGGAAAAAAAACAAACCAAACAAAACCCACAAAAAAAAAAAAAAAACAAACAAACAAAAAAAAAAAAACAAACAAAAAAAAAACCAACCAAAAAAAAAAAAAAAAAAACCCAAAAAAAAAAAACACAAAAACAAAAACAAAAAAAAACAACACCCCAAAAAAGTTTGCTTTGCTTTCAGTACCTTGGAGACAGGAGGGGAATGAAAAAGAATAGCTCCCTCTCCAGTCAGCAAGTATGGGTCTGTGGTGGAGAACAGCTTTTCAGACTGCTTAATTGACTGTGTAAATTTTGAGATACCACAATGATGGATGTTTTATAAATGCCTAGGTAGTTAGATAGATATGACAACGAGAATAGTTTTAGGTTTAACCTGAAATGAGACACTCCATCACCATGTCATCTCTGGAAAGTCACTTGACCTTCTTGTTCCTGAATCAGACCAGCTGTAAGAGTTGATAAAAAGCTGCTTTTCTAGGAAACCAAGAGCTTAATCAAAACTTAGGCATTCCAGAGAAGCTTTTTAGTTGATTCAGTGGACCTGGGCTCAGGTCTTAAATATTTCACATCAACGAAACAAGTCTTCTTTGCTGTTCCTCAGTTTGCTCTTCTGCCCTCCTCCTCACTGCCCATCAGGCAAGCACTGAACATTAGCTCCCAGAGATGGCTGAAAGGCTGGAGAGCTTGCTAGTCTGGGCTCTTGCCTTCCCTCTCTTATTCCTCACTTTCTTCTTCTTCTTGTACATGTGACTTTGTTTATCAGGAGTTTAATATTTCAGTGTTTTATAAGTGTATTGATAGACAAAGCAATTTATGCTACAGGGACAAAGCTGACAGCATGGTAATTAAGAATAAAATAAATGCTAAGGGTGAGAGCAGATTGCAGTGAATGACTGATTATTTTTGATAAGGAAATGGCTCTGCTGGTAACAGAATCCACAGTATTTAAGAGCTGAATGGAGATGCCAGAAACAAATGCAAATTAATCATATCTTCATCAGTGTAAATATATTACCTGTGCTGTTCATCTGCAACATATAGTCTAGCTCTGACAGTATCTTCCAACAAATGGGTGACCATCAAGAGAAGCTTATTATTTGCACATAGATAAATTGGTTGGCAAATTCAGAACCTCCATATTATTATGTGACTGGAAAGTGAATTTCACTCTCATTGCCTACTGCAGCAAGACAAAGCATGAAATTCCCCAGAATTAGGTATCTGGCTCACAACATTTTGTGTGAATAATGATCCCTGACATTGCTCTTTGGTAAGAATCCTGAAAGGCTTTAGAGGCATGAATGCATGAATGCCTCTGACTTCCTTGTCAAGCAAGTAATTGTTACACTCATTTCACAAATGAGTGAACCACAGTAAAAAGCCAAGGAGATGACATCTTTGTGACAGGGTTGGGAATAGCCTTCCAGAGAAGCCAGTTCTCACATAGGGAAGGATGTGGACAAAGCAGGTGACGGAACCAGCATGTGGAACTGTTGTTCCAACTAACTGGTATTGAATTTATCCCATCTGAGGTCAGACTCCACAAATTCATCCATACATCTCTATTAGGCATGCAGACCTGTGAGAACAGGGACTCAGTTAGCAGCGTGTGTTCCTGAGCTGCATTTGGGCATTATGCCATCCAAGCACAACTCTCACATCACACAGCTGATAAGCAGAGGTGTTTGTCTATAAGATGCTCCATGGAGCTCTAAAAACAACAGAATGCCCAGAGAGGTTGTTGATGCTCCATCCCTTTCCACATTCAAGGTCAGGCTGGACAGGGCTCTCAGCAACTTGACCTAGCTGAAGATGTTCCTGCTCATTGTGGGATTGGACTAGATAATCTTTAAGGTGCCTTCGAACCCAACTATTATATGATTCTGTGCAGATCCCTGGCTTTTGGAATATGCCTGGAGGTGTAAGTTATCAGAGAATCCCGAGTCCAATGACACTGAGTTCCCCTGCAACCCATCAGCACACATTCATCAACACAGGGAAGCCTCTTCTCCTTCTAAAGTACACATAGCCAGCTCTCACATGTGAACTGTTCCTCTTATCCCAGATCTTCGAAGCGTTTAATATATCTTGTGGCTCTCAGCCAGGGAAGCTTTTAGGATGCAGCTTGTAGGATCAGGAAGGGTGGTCAGTCTCCTTCTGGCAGAGCATTAACACCTGCTATCACTAAAGATTTTGTCTCCTATTTGATTAGCAGGACAACTGTGAAGTAGATTCCCACCATCACTGGTAATTCTACTTATTATGCTATCTTATCTATCTGTTCTATTTCTCTCCCTCTTAAGGGATGAGAAGAAAGAAAAATCAATCTGCTGAAAATACAGAGGGGAAAACAGAAACCCTTTTCTCCAACAAATCACACATTCCTAGTAGTAGAATTGTGTGGCTTTTAATTTCACTGAAGGAGAGGCAGTAATTATTTCTAGTTTATCACAACCAGGGAAAGGTTTCCTGAGGTACAAACTAATTATGTTTTTAAATAAACTGATTGTCCATGTAATAAATGATCACATTTTCTAATCATTTCAAGATTTATGTTACTTTATTCAATCACCTCTGTGTAGAACTGAAACCATAGTAAATCAACTGGAAAAAAATGTCTGGACTAAATTGAAAGCTCTGCCATTACAAGGCATTAAGAAATGAACCAGATAGGAGAGAATAGGCTGCATGCACAAAGCTCCCTGATACACACAGTTTCATACATTAAAAGAATGGTGGTAACTGACAGCCAAACCAGAATTTATATTCATTTAAGGTCAAGTCTTGGCTTGTGCTCCATAGATTTGACATGTATTAAAGGACAAAGGTAAAGACAGTCTTGTTGGCTACAGGGTATCTCAGTCACAGTCGGTTGTGTAAGGACAGTAATTAGAATGAATTCAAGAATGTAGAATAGATGACTGCGTATGACATTTCATTTATGACAGGCAACAAGTGACATGATCTTTTCATGAAATTAGTCATCATCATAGACTTCTCGTGTCGATCTATAAAATGAAATGCCACAGAGAGCAGCATATTATTCACTGTTATGCCAACATGTCTTTTTCATAATGTACATCATTAAAATAAACCTGGGATCTGGAACATGCAACCATAGCAATAGCATCAATAATGTTTAATTTATGTGTTATATGCGCAGAAACCTTTTGGTGCCTGAAAAAACAATGACCTGAAAACACAATTTATCCTTAGCAAGGCAGCATGCTGTGCTGCAAAGCATCTGTTGAGTGAGAAAAAAATCAGGATATGGACTGCTGAACAGCACTGCAGTGTGGAGGTGTGCTGTGATGCAGAACCATGGACAGAGGCCTCTTGCAATAGGGGCAGATCCTCAGTGGCTGATGAACTGCTTTGCAATCCTTAGCTAGGCAGCGCAGAGCAGAGAGGGGCTGGTAACTTTTGCAGGAGGGCATGCCAGGTTTTATTCTCTTCCACATTCAAAATCAGCCCCACTGGAAGAAAATCAGTGAGAATCTGAGAGATTTTGGCAAAATAACTTCTCATAGGTGACTAACCATAGAAAATACCAGTCTAGCTTTTCTTTAATCTGAATATTTGGGGGAAAAATATAAGCATGGAGTAAGTGCGCATGTAGGAGTGCTGGGAGGCCTGAGAAGGGCAGGGAGCCCCATCAAGGACTTGGTGATGCACAGTGTCAGGACACAGAACTGCTGTGCATGGGTAGCCATCCAATATCTGTGAGCTCTGGACACAGGACCTGCCCCAGAGTGCTACCACAGAGAGGATGAGGCTTAATTCGCTACCAAACTTTCAGGTCCGTGGAGGCATATCTCTCTTCAGTCCCACACACAAACATCAGTATGTCTTTGATTATTTGAGCAGGACATTCTGGTCATGTACTGAGAGATTTTAATTGGACTTGCAGCACTGGCACACTTCCAGTTTCCTCATGAAACATTTCTCATGTTGCCAGACACTGGAAACAGCTACTTGAAGGTCTCATTGAAGAGCTGATGGGCTAAACTTCCTCCTCATTCTGATTGAAAGTGAAGGACCAGTTGATATCCCCTTGATGAGCCAAAGCTAAACCAGTAAGTTCTCAGCTGTGGCAAGAAGCAGTATTGCAGGGCACATGGGAAGAATTGGAGAGACTGAGTGAAAATGCAGGTCTGGTGCATTGCCTGTGAAAAAGTGAAATAGAGGAGGTAAAAAGAGCTCCGGGTGACTGAGCCATGAGATTTCTCTGAGCAGAGCAGTTCTCTGTCAAGGCAGAGAAGATGCCAGTTCACTTCTTTGGAATTCTCTCTCCATCATCCTCTCTCACATCCTTGCTGTGACACAGAGCAGTGGGATGCTGTCAGACTGCTGCCACCTGCCAGCTCTCTGCTGCGGCTTAGTTCCCTGAGGAAGAGGCTGATAGGTAAGATGGGAGCAGGTGGGACTTTTTCTCACCCTAGGGTGAGCCCCGTGGCTCTTGGCTGTAAGCAGATTTTGCTCATTGAGTAAGGATGGATGAAGAAAGGGTAACTACTCACTGAGAAGTCCTGGCTCCTCTCTGACTTCAAGAGGCAGAGACAAAGATTAGATTTAAATATAAGTGGATTATTAAAAATGCTGCTCTCCAAATCCAAGCCAGAAACCTGGGAGAGAGATGCTAAGCCTTATATTACACTGGGTGAGTTACTCTTGCCTCTCACAAACATTAATTAAATGGCTAATAAGCAATAGTTTATTAAAGACAAGAAATTAATTAGACCAATAAATAAGTCAACAGTAACTAATTCCCAGACTATTATCATAACAACAGCAGTTTTCTGTCTTTTTCTCCAGAGAGGTGCCTCCCACCTCTCATGGCTCTATGCCAGCCCCATGTCAGACTACCACTTGTGTTGGCTGTCATGGCCCTGCTTCCCATGCTGGGCTCTCCAAAACATTACAGATGCTCTTGGTAGAGGACAAAAGCAACGTGAGCTTGAGGGGAGAATGGGAGGACCAGCTTCCACATGAGGCCACCAGTCTTGTGCAGATGGACTGGGGGACCCAACCCTTCACAGCCCATTCTGACTTCAGACTGGTCCTGCCAGGGCTGAATGGACAAGCAAAGGGGCTCCAGAAGCTCAGGTGGAGCCCTGAGCACCAACTGCACTGCTTAGTTGACAATTCTTTCCCTGGCTGTGTCCTCCCTGCTCCCACCTGCTCTCCCTCAGAGAAATATGCTATAGACAGGCCACCAGCTGGGTGCAGGGTGCTCCCTGCCACTCGACCTCCAGGTCCAGGCTTGGGCCTTGACTTTGTGTTTAGCTACAGAGATGTAAGTAGAGAGAGTGAGTGACTTAAAAATTTACATGGATGCCCACGTGTCATTAGGAATCTGCTTAGATTCAGACAAATCTGGGGGTTGTGAAACCAGAGTAAATTTCCAGCTCAGACTCCAGCCAAAGTAATATTTTCAGGTATGTGTTAACTACATCTACCCTGATTATACTAAATTTCCAGACACACTGAAATCATCAAAAAGTGGAAGAATTTGCTCTGATGTGCATCACATGATTTCTCAAACATCTCATTTCCAAGGAGGGCACTTTTCAGGAGACTGAGAGAATTACAATAGTTTCAAAGCACACACTTAATTTGTGGGAATCTGGGAAACGTCTTATATTAGTCAAAGTGTCAACTCTCAGTCAGTGGAAACTTATATTCTGTGCACAAGGATAATCTGAATAGACAGGATGAAGTGTCTTTGGTCAATTATTTCCATTACAAGAAAATCCTTTCGGGTAGGGATAGTGAGAAGTATTTAAATGAGCTTGCTTAATGGTCACTGGAGGTACAAATTCATCTTGCTGCCTAAAACTTCAATGGTATTGTACTCTGTGATGCTAACATGCAATAGTGCAGTCTGACAGGCTTTTGTAGGTGTAGTCATATAAAAATTTCTCTCATCTCTTCCCTCCTCCTGTCTGTGACCCAGTTTGCAGATTTTGAGATGATGCTCCTGTAATTAAGCTTTGAGAGCTCTACTAAAACAGGCGAGCTAGGAGGGCACACACTTGATGTGTGAAGGCAGTCATGTCCAGCTGCAGGGGAGAGAGAAAGCAAGGAGGGAGGGAGCAACAGTTATCTGGAGGTTAGTATCTTCTCAAACCATGCTGCAACCCCCATGAATCCATGGTCCCATGCTGTTCCTGTCACTGAGGAAGGCACAGGTGCTTGAAGTTTTGAGTTCTAATTCTGACAGTAACATGGGTTGACTGTGACGTGTATTCAGCAATCATCTGTTGATCAACATTGTTTGACAGGTTGAATGCATCAATCTTATGCAATCTTCATTTTAAAATTACAATCTTCACTTTAAAATACGTTCTAGAAGAGACTGACACTAGTGTTGTTGAAAAACCAAGCAATTGTTTATGGGTAAGAATCAGGGGGAAGGCCAACAGGGCAGATATCCAGGTGGGAATGTGCTATAGACCACCAAACCAGGATGAAGAAGTAGACCAAGTATTCTATAAGTAGCTAGGAGAAGCCTTAGGATCCCCAGCCCTGGGATGAGGGAGGTACATGGATGTTGTCTACCTGGACTTCATTAAAGCTTTTGGCACCATTTCCCACAGCATTTTCCTGGAGAAACTGGCTGCTTGTGACTTGGATGGGTGTACTCTTCACTGGGCATAAAACTGATAATGCTGATATGGATGGATGGATGGATGGATGGATGGATGGATGGATGGATGGATGGGCGGGCCCAGAGAGTGGTGGGGAATGGAGTTACATCCAGCTGGGGGCTGCTCACTAGTAGTGCTCCCCAGGGCTCTGAGGTATTTGGGCCAGCCCTGATTAATGTCTTTAACGGTGATCTGGGTGAGGGGATGGAGTGCATCCTCAGTCAGGTTTCAGGCAGCACCAAGTTAAGGTAGCTGTTGACTCAGGTTGGTTCCTAGGTTGTTTATTTTGCCATACACAAGATCTGATTACTGTTCTCTCCTTTAAACAAGGATGCAGACTTGTACCCACGGGGAGCCAGGGAAGGAAGGATTGTATGTATGTATTCGAATGATTACAAATGTGTTCAGGTCTCTTCCCCAGGTGTATACTGCCAAAGGTGCAATAGCAGATGTAAATCAGTAGCTCCAATTACTCCAGTAGAGTTGAACTTGACTTTTTTCCCGTGGGGAATTTGGCCAGTTGAGTTTATGGATAGAACAGTTCAGTGCTTGGCTTTATATTTTGAAGAGGGTTGTTGTTAAGACAGCTTTGCTAGTCAGGGAAAGAATTTTTCCCAGACCAGGACATTTCTGTAGTATCTGTTATTTATTCAGAGCAGTCTGTTTTATTCCAAAAGCAATGGAGTTGCTCTTTTGAACTATTTATAATTTATTTTAGGCAGAGAAGAAGCAGAACTATTGCAAGCAAAAAGAAACTGCCCAAACTGTCTGAGTAGCAAGCTGGATAGCAAGCTCCTCTCAAATCCCCAGGGACCTCCCTCCACCTCTTTGCTGCACATCCTGAATTTACTTATCAACCCATTCTTGCCAGTTTTGTAGGCCAAGGTGATCTGAGGAAGGTTTAACACAAGAAGATAACTATTAAGGACTGAGGTGGACTGAGCAAATTTTTTCTTCTTTTCCCTCAAAAACAGTATTTAGCAGATTTGAGTGACAAGGTGCTACAAAAACCTACTCCAGGTCAATTTAGTGAACAAAGTAGTATCAGCAAATGTCAAGTGCCCAGGGGAGAATATATGACCCCAAACAAGCTTCTATTGTATCTACTGTCCATTAGCTGATCTCTCACCTTCTGATATTTCCTTGCATGCTAAAACAAGACCAAATATTTCTGCTAGCACAGTTCCTAATCACTGAGTGTTGGCCAGCTTCCTGGCAAAGCTGGAGACAGTCCTGGCTTGAATTTGTTAAATCTCTTAAAGCTTACTGAAATTACTACAGTTCCACAAAGCATTCAAGAGGACACAATGAGTCTGTGTAGGGAAAGGTGAAGGAATAACCAGGAGTTGTTCAGGAGATATGAACGAAATAGATTGGTGAGCTCTAAAGGCCTTTTCTGTAATTTTAGTATTTAGGATAAGATTAATCCACTTCCCAGCCACAGTGGAAATCTGCATTACAAGAATACAAAAAGAAATGCGCAAGGCAGTCTATTAGCATGAGACTGAATCAGACAGATGCTACAGAAAGGGATGATACATGGTATTTACAGCATGATGGAAAGACAACACAGTCTCTGTGCTAGGTATAGTGTGAGAATAGGCTACCAAAACCTGTGAGAGTCTGAGTAAATGTCTGGATTATTGCATTTTACAGAAAGTGGTTACAGCATGAAGCAGGCACCATTAAACACCAGAAGAAACAAGTAATAAAGCAGTGGCATATCTGAGACCATACCTCATAAATGTCTAAGGACAGAGTATTTCCATTCAGGACCATAGAGATAATGAGGCTGTTTGCAGTGGTATATTAATACCCTATGTCCTAGGTTACAATGTAAGTTGTGCCCAAAGTATGTATTCTATCCCCATCTTCATGAGCTGTTGAAACCAGGTGGGGCAGTGTTTCCCTCATCTTCTGTTAATGGGCCCAACAATGCCTTGCTGCATGACTCATAAATGACTCCCTTCAGGAGCTATCTCTGTTTAATGGGCCATCAAGGACCCACTGCATGACTCATAGAATGAGATCATCCCATTGTAAGATGCTCCGCCCAGGGGAAGGAGACAAGCATTCCCACCTGGATATAATCCAGGGTTTGGCCAGCTTTACCCACTGGACTCCCAGAGGACAAGAGCTACCAGACCTTTCTACAGGATCACTGCTTCAACAAGACCATTTCATCTAGACTGCTACTACCACCCTAACTAACAGGGTGTCAGGTTGTATTCTGACTCTGTCAGTGGGTTTTTGTACTGTTGCATTTATTTTATTTTACTTTCATTTATTTCTTTTCTTTTCCTCTTATTAAATTGTGTTTCTGACTTGGAGTCTTTCACTGGTTTTGCTTTCAAACCAGCACACCCTATCACGGACTTTTTCCTGATCATCATCTGGACAGCCCCTGTGAGATCCACCTTTGAAATTTATGTGATAATGCAGGCAAACCTGAAGTGAGAAGACAGCGACTGAACTGCTGTAGAAAAGCAATAGACTTTATTGTCCACCAGCACAATGCAAATGAGTAATGCCAGATTCCCGTCTGATAAATGTCTTCTGAAGGAAAAACTTTGGGAAAATATGACGGGAAAGTTTTGACTGGAATTACCCAGCAATCATTGAGAATGAAAATTCATTTTACTGAACTTCAGTTATCTAAATGTCAGGTCAAAACTAGTTTTGCTGAACTCTTCTGCAGTCAGTGGAAAAGGTCAACACCCCTAGAGGGTAAGTCCTGTATTTTAAGGATTTTACTAGCACAGACTAAATTCAAAACACTGTGTAATATATGTGGTCTGTTTTGGTTTATGGATTGTTGTTGTGAGGGGTTCATGCTACCAGTGGAGCAGCTTGGATGATCACTTTTCCTCCCAGTAAGTATTTACAGAATTGTTAGCTGAGATAGTCCCCACTGACAGCTGTGGTGGGCAGCTGGTGACCAGGCACACTGACTCAGCAGGGATTTTGATCTTGCATTGAAAACACTTCTCTAAACAGCAACCGAAGCAAGCCCTACTGTGAAAAGAACAAGTACCTTGCTCCTCTGACAGTGAGGGCATTCCTGTAAGGAACAACATCTTCAAAACATTAGAGCAGGCAGGAAGCTGCTAAGATGAACATCCCTGAAGAGCACAACGTGCTTGGACTTTAGTGAAGAAAATCTTCCAGAACTCAGTTTGTGCAGTGTTTTACCAGATTCAGACACTGTTTGGTTTTTCAGAGATGCTGGCTGCTCAGCCTCTGGGTAATCAATTATATACTACAGTGACTCCTTCCTGTAGTCCTTTGGGTCCTTTTCTCCAATCTTCTGTCAATTTAGGCATCTCAGAGCTTCAAAAGAAACACTTCCACTTCAGTGTTATTATTTCTCTCCACAAAGAGAAACCTGGAATAATCTTGAAAGGAGAATGCTAAGAAATTTGTCTAGATAAATATTTTGAGGAGCTGACAGTAGCCTATTGTAAGAAAAGCAGAATAAAGCATGCAATGACTTGTCCCCTTGTTGATGATTGAAGAACTAGAATTTCACTCCTTTTAGAACAATGGGCTTTTAAAAATATTTTAAAATTAAAATTTATAAGTGTAAAATATTGTATTTCCCATTATTAGAGAAGCCTTAGGAAGTCTTGGCCTGAGTCATCTGAATGACCCTGAGAGGTGACCCTGAGAGCAGACCCCATGCAGCAATGAGTGCTTCAGGGGCAGAGAGCTGGAGTAGTGCTCCCAGAGCCTACCCAAATCTGTTTGCCAGCAGTCCCCATTTCTCACATCTACTGGAGACCAAATGTTTAGTTTTCTAGGCCAAGATACCAGGGCAGGATTGTCAGGCAGATATTTGATTAATAATAAAAGGATCAAACAGATGTAGGTAGGTTCAAATGATCTGTGCTCTGCTGCACACAGTCTGGAGTAAGCAGAGTAAGCAGTAGGTAAGTTGTGCCACGAAGTCAGCACTTGAGGCTACCTTATGTTTCTTGAGACATCACAGCCATTAGTACTAGGAATAATTATATGGCACCTGCCAAAAACCACTCTTTTTCTAGAGTCCACCAGTGGAAGTGACTTTCTGATTATCCCATATTCATTCTCTGTATGTATTCTTTTCCTGGCATTGGTAGTGTTAGCTGAGCTGAGCAGGTTACCAGCCTCACATGCTCATCCCCCCTCTTCAGGACCTCCATCTCCCTGCAGACAGGGCCCCAAAGACAGTCTCAGTGTAGAAGCAAAAAGTTACCTTACAAGTCATGCTCTCCTGGGGCCTGAGACCATTGCAGTTGTCACTAAAAGGTGCAGAGATCTCAGAAGTCCCATTCAAATGTTGTTATCCTGTGATCCATCTCTGTTGTTTGTATTTTCCTATGAGAAATAGTCTGGGCTTGACTTTGAGAATGTGTACCTGGGCAAGGATATGTAAGAAATACATATTCTGGGAAAAGTAAGTTCCCTAAAATTGAGCTGAAGACCAAGGGTGTCTGGCATTTGCTTTTGGTAGCCCTGCATCTGCTGTTGGCAGATGTGCTGCTGTGTTCCAGAAGTCATCACCACATGCTGAGCAACACTCATTTGCTCATTAAAATCTCTATGTAGCCTTTTATTTTCTGTGCAAATTGTATTTAAATGTCCTGGTTATGGCTGGGATGGAGTTAAATTTCTTCACAGTATCTGGTATGGGTCTGTGTTTTGGATTTATGCTGGACACAGTGTTGATGGCACAGGGATGTTCTTGTTATTGCTGAGCAGGGCTTACACAAAGCCAGGGCCTTTTCTGTTCCTCACCCCACCCTACCAGTGAGTGGGCTGGGGGTGTGCAAGGAGTTGAGACAGGGCACAGCCTGAACAATTGACTCCAGCTGACCAAAAGGATGTCCCAGACCATGTGGTGTCATGCTCAGCAATAAAGTTAGGGGCACAAGGTTGGCCAGAGGGCAGCTGCTTCTCAAGGACTGTAAGGGCATTGGTCATTTGGTGGTGAAAAACTGTTTTCATTTGCATCATCTTTTTTTTAAATTTATTTCTCTTTGTTAGTTTTCTTTTCAATACATAATAGTAGTAATAATAATAATGGTAATATTAATAATAGTAATAATAATGATAATAAATATTATTATTGTTATTACTGGTGCTCCTTTTATTACAATTATTAAACTGTTCTTATCTCAGCCCATGAGTTTTCTCACTTTTTTGAGAGATTTTACCCTTCCAGTTCTCTTCCTGACATTCCACTGGGTGACAATGAACAAGGGACTGTGCTTAGTTAACAGCTGGGGTTAAACCAAAACATTAAGCCATCTGATTCATACATTTTCTTTTACACTTTCATATCATTAATAATCTTCAAAATGTAGAAGAATACTAGTAGCAGGTGAGAGTTTTTGTAATGGTACTGAGATCAAATCATCCTGTAAATTAAAATATGTATTTTCCTTCAAATAGGTTATTATTCAGCAGTGACATTAATTACAGTTTTTCTTACCAATCTTAGTGTCTCTCTGTTGCTGTCTTTTAATGCCCTGTTTCTCATTTTTTCTTGCTTTCCCCATCACCTGACACAAACAAAGAATACATAGCCAATTATTGGGATTTTTTAGACAAATTTGGCAGCCTCTTTATTTACTTTGATTCAGATGACAGCCCTATCTGACATTTTTTTCAGGAGCAGTGTTTGCTAGCTGAATAAATGTAGGTTGGCAGTGCTAACAGAGAATTTCCATTTTGTCTAAACCCCCCAAAAATCTACTTTGATTCAGTATTGAACACCATTTATCTTTACAAACCCCCAGAGAACAAAAAACTGGAACCCAGAGAATTTCTCTGTAGGCTGTGTTTTTGCATGTGATCCATCTAGGTTAATGTTCACATTAACCACCATGTGGTTAATGTGAACATTAACCCACAGCTGTCTGCCAGCTGTGGTCATTGCTGAGCCCATGTCTGGTATTCCCCACGGGGGTTTGACCACAGGCACAGCCTAGGGCCAGCATGGACAGGGAGGGCTCTGGTACAGAGTTTGGATGTGGCCATCACGGGGTGGTGGTACGAGAGCTGTCAGCTGCATGGAACATGAGCTATGCTGCACCAGCTGGCCCCTGGGACACAGCTTGTCCCTGGACATCCAGGTTCTTAGGAGAGGGAGAGATGCCCAAGGTTGGACACGTTTTGTAGCATCAGTGTCAGGGCCAGACCCTGGTAAGAAAGAGAGAGTGCAGGGTAAAGTGTAGTTAAGGGCTGTGTCTGTCCTTTTACTGGTCTCTGTACCTATGACTCAGTCATTTTAGTGGGAAGCAATGAGGTAAAAAGGATGGACACACTTTGCAATTATCTTCCATAGTTTCTTAGAGAGCTATCCTGGTGCAACCCACACAAGTTTGAGAGAGGACCAAGCCTTAGCTCTGCACTTGAGATTTGTGCTGGATGTTTCTCCCCTGAGGCTGCCCACACACTGTTCTCACCACACAAAGCACGGCCCTGTAGTCCTGCAGGAGCATCTCTAGTGAATTCGCTGCCCTGTGACAGGGGATGAAGATCCTTATGTAGATTGGATTAGACTGAAATGTCAAATGCTCATAGGTGTCCTCACTTTCCCCAGAGGGGAAGCGGGCAGCTGAGGCTTTCTGATGTTTGTGCTATAAAAGCAGAAAGATGTTCAACAAAATGGCTGTGAGGTGCAGATGCTTCACAATGACAACGTGTCCGAAAGTGAACCTGGTTTCACAGGAGAGATGCAGATGTTTTCACAAAGAAGTCCTAAAGAATGACTGAATACACACATGTGGCTGAAGGAAGTATACATGAGCTGCTTCTCCTAAATGCCATGTTCTGAAGATAAATTCCAGGTACCTTGAGGACAGCCATTTCCAGTGGCTGCATTATATGACCCTGCACCACAGCATCCACTCAGAAACAGCTGGTGAATTGAACTCCAAGAGTTCTGGCTCATTTTGGCAGTCTTTAGCATAGGTCTTGTGGGAGAGATTGAATTTCCACCCAAACTGCTTGCTACAGCACCAGTGGGACATTTGATGACTGCATATCTGACCCAGGATGGGTAAAACATCACAGCAGGAAGGATGCTGAATTAGTGCAAAAGGGCCTCATTCTATACTCACAGTTGCTGGCATAAACCAGGAGTCGTTGGTGCAAATGAGGTTACTCCACAACAAATCTTGTAGGGACATGACCAATGCTGCCCCTGACTGCATATTTTTTTAAGTAGGATAAGAAGATGGTGTGCTGGGTGCCAATTGCATTGCAAGTTTGTTTGCTGTAGGAACAGACATCCGTGGAAGAGCTCTTGACACTTCTAAGCCTGTAAACGAATCACTGCACACATCATGGATCAGCAGGAGAAAAAACCCCAAACAGGGCCTATTTCCCTCTGCAAGGTGTCAAGTCACATTTTCATTTTTAAATAGTTCTTGGGTTCTCCAAGGTGAGGAAAAAAAGCAAACCCTGGGAGTATTTCCTAAGCCTGATTAGTTTCATGTCTGTAGGTGACATCTACCTGCAAACCGCCAGAAGCTGCCTCTTGGACTTACAGGCTGTGGAGTGATGGACTGAGGCAGGGCAGAATTTCCAATCACTGACTGCCATCCCCTCTAACTATACATTTATCTGTCAAGGCTTTTTGACAAATTATAGGCAAGCATGTGTCCTGTCCAATCAATTGCAGAATAGCAAATACCGTGATTCATCCCAATGAAGGGTTGCTCTCAGTCCTGAGACCAAGCTGTGCCTTGGCCTGACATTGGGTTTGTGCTCTAAGTATTGAACTTTTTTTTTTAAATAGGGTCTTAGTATAAAGAAGTGCACAGGAATTGAAGGGAGAAAAGCCATACTCTGATTTTCATAACCCCTTCTTACCCAAATATAGAAGATCTCTCACAAAAGGAAGATAAGAAAAAGAATAATTTTCTTCTACAAAGGGCATAGCAATGACTAGATGGCTTTAACCACGTAGAAGTCCCTATAAAAAGATCATATTACAGACATTTATATGAAAAGCTTAACAATTCGTTTATGTCCTCTGATCCTCAGAAGCCTCCATCATGGATATCATGCTATAATAACACATAAAACCTTAAAATAGTTGAAAATATTATTTGGCACAGCTGTACTCCCATTCAAACAGGTTTTTAAAGACGTGTATTAGAGACACCGTTGTCTTTTCCCAATCACATACATCAAGGGCACAATTGTGGACTGAATCAACTTCTACTCTCCAGCTACTTGTTTAAGCCTTGTTTTGATGCAAACCCAGAAAAGTCCAAAGCATGAAGAGTGTAAGATTTAAGTGGGATCAGACTTCATATGGTTGTGTTTTCTGAGGCCATCTGGTTAACAGCATGTATTAGGAGAGCAAGACAGGTGCTCTAAGTATAACAGTAAAGTTGATGAATGTGGCTTAAATCCACCAAGCATTTAGAAACTGATGATATCAGCCCAGGGAGACATTACACATGCCCTGTTAAAAACTTCATGTCATCACCTGAAATATCTTCCACACACTGACTTCTAGAATTGGGTCTTTTATATAATATCTTATGGTTTTGTCCAGGCCATCTGGAACACAAGCTGCCAAAAGCCATGAGAAGTTTGCTGCTAGCTTGCTTCAGTACACAAAGTTGTGGGGTTTTTTAAAAGACAAGAGAAATACAGATAACAAGGTGTCAAAATATTGGGGGAGAATTTCACTAAAACCTCACTCTGGAAATAGGTGGTCCTTTTTTCCAAAATTTTAACAGATTGAAGTACACACGTTGAAGCAAGAGGTTGTCTTGACATTTCTCTTCCTTGTAAGCAGAACTGTGTTTCTTTGAGATACATCATAATCCTTCTATACCATAAGCTTCTGAAGCTCAACATACTTAAATGTTTTCTGCAGAAGTGCAATTAAGTGAAGGGAGCAAGCTCATTCTGCCCTGAACTGACTGGGATAAGTTGTGCCATTCAATTTAGGTGTGCTCAGAAATGTTTCACTAAATTTTGGCCACAGTCCCCTCCTCCACAGAGCTGTTGTTTTTGCTTTTCTCTCCTGAGTTAGCCCTCACAAAGGCAAGAGGCCAGATGGTAAGCACCTGACACAGAGGGAAAAGTCATTATTAGCAGTTGTGTAACACAGCTTTGTAACTGCTTATCTGGAGCTGGCAAAGGAACAGAGTTGGCTCAGATTGGGACCCTGTTTGTCCAGCTGCCTGCCCACCTGACTGAAACTGCAGGTCTGCATCTGGCTAACCTGCAGCTTGAGGGAATTCAGGATATGGAGCCTTGCATCCCTAAGTGTTGACACAGCTGAAGAGGTGTTAAAAGGCAAAGTGGATAGTACAACGTATTAATCAGTGATATGTGAAAAACTACAAAGATTTTGTCTCTGTTTACTTTTTGCTGGTGGTGGTTGTTTTGTTTTCTTTTCTGCTCAGATTGACATTTGTTTGCCCTATGCTTTGTGGATGACTCTGATGGCTGGAAACAAAACAAAACCAAAACAAAATTTATAACAAATATATTAAAGAATGACTAAAATTCCATTAAATAAAACCTGATTCAGACAGAATGAAATCTTTATTAGTTCATTTAAGAATTTTGTTTTACCATTGTTGACACACACTTAACTGTAACCATTAACTCTGTTGAGGAAGAAGTTTTTGTTAACTTACATTTCCTCTGTTTCATTACAGTTTGAAATGTCAGGTGCTTATGGTTGGCATCATGCAATAGATTGTTTCATTTTCAGATGCATTCAGAGTTGCACCTTCAAAGACTTTTCTAACAGGAAATGCAAAATAACATATTATGAGGGCTAACACCATCAGATGCCAATGTTACACATTTGGAGACCTTTTCTTTGCCATGGATTTAGCCATGAAACTTTTACTTGTTCTTACCAGAGCTAGTCCTGGAAGCAGTTTTACTGCTCTGGGTTTGATTCCTGGAAAAGCAGCTTGTTTGAATGCTTTCTGCTACAGAACTGGTGAATATTTCTAGATAAGATACAGCAAACACATTGGCAGTCACTGTGTCATTGCTTTCTTCTAGACAAGGGAACAGGAACACATCAAATCTTCAGGGACGTGATAGGAAGCAGACAATGCTCAGGCTCTTTCCCCACCTGAATTGCACACAGGAGCAATCATCTGCTCACAGGAAGCTCACTGTGGGATTGGGACCACAGTCTGACTAAACGTGAAAAAGACAATCCATGAGAGTTGCAAGACAGGCAAGCAGTGCTGATTCACCCCTGAGAACTTAAAAGATTTTGAACAATCAAGGCAAGCCTCGGCTTGACTTTTTTTCATATTATTAAGGTAAAAAGCAACAGAAGAAAAAAAGAGGTTCTGTACATCTGAGCAACATAAGGGAGCACAGATGATACTTTTTTGCCCATTTGTAGGGGACATAAATGAACTCTGCACAACATCAAAACAGTTATCTTTGTTCATGAGCAAAGCCTCAGTTTGCATTATTGTCACATACTGAGGAAAGCAGAGATGTGTTGACTTTCTCATGAGTAAAAGCTGCTGTGCTTCCCACAAAAAGAAGAGCTAATGTGGGGGGTTCCTTTGACACACACGCACTTTGTGATTTTACAAATGGTAGCAAAGTCTGCATGAGGGTAGGAAGAATAGATAGGAATTCTGAGTATGGATGCAAGAAGACTGTCAAGATCTCAGTGATCTGGGCAGAAAACAAAAATAAAACTCTGCAAATCAGAGAAACGTAATTTCTTAACACAGTGCTCTCCAATTTCCATATGGAAATTTCTCTATTCACCTCAGGAACACTTTTACAAACAAGCAAATCTGTATAAATATAGGATCTTATTCCATGCTGTGCATAATCTAAGTTAAATTGCCTAGTTTGATCATAATTGCTGTGCCAACAAGTACCAGAGGAAGCTGGACTGGACATCATGGATGGCTCTTTGAGGCATTTAGTGCTTATTTGGCAAGGCTTACTTCTGTTCTAATGGGTGCACTGGGGACCCATTCCAGCACAGAGACAAAATCAATTTGCTTTCACAGAATTTTCGGCACTTTCCTAGGGTTAGAGCTGTGTTTACTCATGATGTTTCTGATATTGAAGGAATTTACCACACATTCCAACAATGTCAACAGACACTTACGTTAGTTATTAATTCAATGGACTGATATAACTTGGAATCTCACTGTATCTGTGAATACATGAGTGGGATTTTGAGATATAAAATGTGATTGCTGCTGTCAAAAACTAAACTGCAACCTTGAAGGAAAGATTATGAGGCACCATCCAAAAAGCTATAGGTGTATTTTTATAGTACCGACTTTTGGACAGATTTTTGACATATGGTCTGATCTGTCATTCTTCTGATCTTGCTCACTGATTTGGCAAAAATTGCAAACCTGTCTTCAAGAGATTAAGGTGAAAAGGGAGGAAATCTGTGACAAAACCAGAGAAGTTACCAGGAACAGAAAAGAGGAACAGTTTCCCTTAGCAAAAAAGAATCTGGTCCAAAGATAAATGTTTTAGATGTTCTGAAAAATTCAGAGGACCTTCAACTCTAATTACCTTCAGCAAGACTTAAGAACTTGTAACACTCGGGAGAACTATGCTGGTCCTTGAAGGGCTGCATATTTGCATTTTCAATCCTATTAACCTTGCTGGTATCTGTTGGTTGCACACCATATTTCATATGCTTCATATGTCTATCTGACCTGCTGTCAACATCTGTTCTTCCAATGGTACAAGTGTGCCTAACTGCAAAATATCAAACTAGGAGTATCTTATTGCCACATTTTATTTTTGTCTTATTTCTTAAAAGCATGTCTTCTTGGAGATCAGGTAGTGCAAAAAGAAAATATATGATTTCCTTTTAGTAGTTAATAGCAGCTGAGGTCTGGGAAATTTGGGACAGAAAAGCAGCTTTTTCCACCTTGTCTTCTGTGTTCACTGCCTGGAGAAGTGTGGGGCTCCCTGCTCTAGAAATCTTGATGCAATCGAGCCAAGTCTGGAAATGAGGTCATACTAGTACATTGTGGAGGGAAAAGGCTGCAGTTCTACATTTGTCAAGTCCTTCTGTTTCTCTGCTAAGGAAACAAATAAGAAGCAATGTCATAACAGAGGACAGGGAAGACAAATACCAATGTAAGCATCATCTCACGCTGGCCTTCAGTCTGATTCAAAATTAAAAGTTCACATTGTCAGGCAGTCTAAGAGGGTCTGTAAATATAAGAACAGATTTAAAGAGCTTCAAGCTTCCCAGCTTGAAAGCTGTTCAATAAAATTGAAGATGGCACCAAGCTAGTGATTAGCAGAAATATTAAATGCATGAAAGGATTTTGTATTTGTATTCTGAACAGCATTGCACTACCAATCAGTTGTTTTGTTATAATGTGCTCCAATTATCCTGAGCTACTGATGCAAATACATTTTGATCAGTTGAATCAATAAGAGAATTTCATTATTGCAGCTTCTTGTTCAATTCTGGAGAGCTGGGGAACAACGAGCTCTTGATTATCCCCTGTGTAAATGTTGACAAACTTTACTCATATTGACTAATGTGCTCCTGGAAGACAGGGAGATTTTGCAGGGATGGTGATGGTCCACTGCAGAATAAAATAGATTAGAATGCAATAGAATAGAACAGCTCACTGTAGGTAACCGATTTCTGAACATTACAGTGTCGGCTGATTTCTTTAGTCATAGGCTGTGTCTGCAACGCCTTGGAATGGGTCTGTGCAGAAGTACTGGTGCTGAGCTGTGAGAACTCATGTTTCTCCCATTTCAAGGCAGTTTCCCTCAGACTAGATTCGGTCTGGCCTCAAGGATGAACACCCATCAGAAACATTGGTGAATTCATGAGAAATATCTCCTGGCTCTGTTTCAGTGAGAAGGAAGCTTGTTTGTAAGCTTGAAAGCCTTTCCATGAGGTGACCCAAACACAGTGAAGTGGGGAACTACTGACTCAGGTTTAAATAGTACTCCTGAGTTGATTTGATCTGAAATGCCACTGCCAGTGAAATAGTATCACAATTCTCTTGCAGCTGAAATTAGGTATTGTTATGATTTTGAGGGGCTTCTTCCGAAGACAGCTACATTTAATACCCTAAACATTTTTCCTCACTCTTTCTCTCACTCTCTTTCTCACTGTAATTGCTTGTGGCATCAAGCATTCTAATTTTTTTTTTCTATATTCATCTAACAGCACAAATCCTGTATCCTAATCAGTGAGCTCAGCTATGGTCAAAAGCTGAAGAAAGGAAGACATGACAGCTCGTTACAAGACTTCATAACCACTGTTATTTTAATGTTTCAGAGAGCACAATAGAACTGGTCAACATTTTTTACTTACAAATACTTTTTGATGGAAAAGACACCAAGAGATGAATCAGTGCTGTAGGAAATTCTTGACAATCCGCTGGCTGTCTGCAACCATGGCTGATGATAAAAAGGATGAACTTTAAAAGAATGCAGCTGCTTGAAATAAAGGCTAAAGAAGTAAAACATTTTTCTTTGGGCACAATGTCTGACAGTAACCAAACAACTCCAGTTTAGAGCTTGTGTTTTAAAGCAAGGTGGCAGGAAAACCACAAAGAGGAAAACAGAGAGCTAGAGATGATGACAGTATTACAGATCAGACTCAAAAGAACCTGGCTGTTACACCATTCTCTTATTACCACAGCCATGAAAGCTTGCAGGAGCTGATCAACAGCTTCTGCCTCAGAGATACTATTTTCAGGGGAAAAAAATATCCACAATTTCCCCTAAATATTATACTTCAACATTTTTTTAGAAGCCAATATGTATTTTTCCCATATTTAAATTCTTATTTCTCTTCTCCTCCCTTAAATTTCACATTAAAAACATAATTCATATTTTCCAGCAACTTTTATCCAGTCTCAGGTATGTTTGGATAATTTGCAAGTAATTCTGGCATGATAAACCCAGTGAATGCAGAGATCGTTATCCAAAAAGAAGCAGCATGTTAGATTTCTGATTTTTTTAAAGAATTGATTTTTAGAAGCTTACCCAGTCAGGAAGAAAAATCAAATAAAATATGGTAGGTTTTACTTTCTAGTTCTGGGTTAGTCTTTCAACTTCCTTCAACTCCATAGGATCTGAGTTAAATCTGTGTGTGAAAGCTGGCTTTTACCTCTGATGTTTGTTTTTAATGAAACACATACAATCACGTTCATTTTCTATTCACTTCTCATTTATCTCCACAGCAGGATGGAACATGTGCAGAACTGCAAAAAACGCTTTAAACATGTACCTGAGGAGTCTTCCCTTGCTGCAGCAAGATATCACTGTAAGGGAGAAGAGCAGGAAGATCACTGACAAGTCAGTGCAGCTCACTGTACACTGAGAGCACACCACACAGCTCACCACAAGACAGAAACTACTGTGATTTCTAATGACTCTGCACTGAAGTGACATTTCTAGCTCCACTTGCTACAAGCGTGACTCTGGCCACCCATCACCATTTTGACTCTCTTTAGTACACACTGAAGATGGCTCCAATCAGAATTTGCCATCCTGAGGCTGCTCTCAGCCATGAGAGTCAGTCAGCCAGCAAAATGTTTGGAAGTTGTAGGCTGAAAGTGTAGGGCCCCGTAAGGGACTTACATCCTTAATTGGAAGACAGAGTGCCTAGTCCATTCTTGTGTCATTATGAGATGGTTGTTGGCTCCCCTGGAGGTGATTGTCCCCAGCCTCCCAGTCTGGCACTATAGGCTTTCCCTCAGTCCCACAGGGAGAAAGTGGGAGGTGGGAAAGTGGGACACGATGGATGAGTCCTTTTGAGTGAGTCACTTACTGACCTCCCCACCTCCAAGAAGTGTGATATCCTAGACATGAAAAATACTAATTTAATTTGATAGCATAGAGCTGTTGTAATGATACCTTCAGTGGTGGGATGGAGCCTGGTGTGGAGCCAGTTTGGTGAATTGAGTGGGTGGAGGAGGAGGGTTCTGCACAACTGTGCATTGGACTGTGGCTGGCTCCAGCCCCCCATTTGCCTGGATGTGCAGAAGGCCACCTCACTCATCAGTCCCTTGGGATAGCATCAGCCTGGACAAGCACCTTCATGCCCTGACATGTGGGCTCAAGCAGCAAAAGCAGAAGGATACCATTACCATGCCAGTCCTCAGGCTTTAGCAAGGGCCAGGGGCAGTCCTTGAGCCTAGAAAGGGTTCTAGACACAGGGACCACTCCATGACACTGTGGGTTCAAATTCTGCAACACATTACTTGTGAAATGACACAAACCACGTTTCTTTGACAGTGAGGCTTACCCTAACAGAGGTGGCCTCGTGCATGCAGGTGTAAGAGTGTCCTGCCCTAGCACAGCCTGAGAAAGCTAATGGCCAAAAGGGTAGCCCCTGGGACCAGGCTGCACATCCTTCCAAAGCTGTCCCTTACAGTCCATCAGAGGGCAAGGGCTCTGAATTGTCCCCCGCACCTTGCAAGGCACTTAGTGCAAAAGAAATGTTGGTGAAACATGAATGGAGCTGTTGTCAATGAGAGGCCATGCAATGCTGAGCAGAGCCCTGAGCCAAGGATCCTAAGTTGAACATTCCTGTGAGAAGTGCTCAGCAGAGTGTTTCTGAGGAAACCAGTGTCTCCCACTGTGACAGTGCCTCTGAGGTATTTCTGAATTTATTCAGCAAGCATATATCTGTGTGTGTATTCACCAGAGATGCTGCAAGCACAACAGAACCTCAGCTGCCCATGTATTTTATCACCTCATTTAAAAGCAAGAATGCATGAAAATGCTCTCTAACAGTTAGATAGGAATAACTGCTAAAGACAATTAAATTCTAGAGAGAAAAGGGATTCCCTGGAAGAGGTTGATGACAACTATATAATTAGGGAGGATTTTAACCCCAGCTAAATTCTCACAGGTACAATTTGCTTCCAAAGAGATGGACAGATCTGCTGTCCTATGTGCTATGAAGTCCAACCTCACTCTCCTTCTGCAGTAGGAGTCACTTAATCCCACCCTCTGTCTCCCAGGCATTAAATCCTGAAAAGTACCAGTGAATTTATTGGCAAGATCCCACCAGAAGCCTTGGTGTTGCCCAAGCACAGCAGCTTCTCCACTTCCCCACCTTCTACACTGGGCTTTCACTGCAAGTCTGGCTGTGTAGTGCTGGACAACCTGTGAGAAATATATTACAGGCTGACCACACAGTCTGTTAGCTCAAAACACCTGTAAACAGCTTTCCTAGAAGCCCAGCAGAGATATCAGAGGAATGTGACGAAGGTATAAGATTTTCTACCTTAGTAATATTACTACATGTGGTGCTTGTGAGATACTATAACCTTATCAGACTTTGCAGCATCCTCCTCCATCCCATCCTAGCATGGTGACCAAAGGGAAATAGGATTCAGGCTGATTGAAAGAGACAAGGTAGAGGAACAGTTCTGGTGATGGCTGATGGACAGTGCATCTTGACTATCCCTTTATAGTTTAAAACTTGAAGTTTTTTTTTTTCTTTTTGCACATTTGCAAATGGGCAGTTTAGAAAATACCTGTAACTCAGGGTGATAGGAATGGGAAAAGCTGACTATAAAGTACATGGTTATTCCTACTGGATACTTCTCTATTGCTGATGCAGGTGGGAAATTGGAGCTGCTGTGACTCATCAATTTTCCTGTTCATGGTGTCAGGTATGAGTGTCACTCTATATTCAGAGATATCCTTAGCAAGGATGATAAAAAAACATGAAGCACAAAAAGAAGTCAAGCAAGAGGAAAGTCCCAAACCACTGAAATGCAGGAGAGGAGCTGCTAACAAAAATAAAAATTAACACTCAACTTTCTGGAAGGAATCACCACAGAGTTGATTTAGTGATAGCACTGACTTAGTGACGCCACTGGAAACTGAGAATTCAAGCTGAGTTTTCAAGAGACCACAGTCCACTAGAAGTAGAAATGTTATTAAAATGTAATGGGATTTTGGAAAATAATATACATAGGCTTCTTTTAAGTCCCAGCCGTCATACACAAGTTAGATTCATTTCAAGGGCAAGACTTGTACCAAGTAAAGCCAGAGAAAGTCTATTAGAAATGAATAGCTTTAAACCAAGTTGTCTACTGAGGTATGTAGGTACCACCAGATTTGCACTGGCTACTTGAGCATTATTCCAGTCTGTGCACCAATTTCAATATCCTTTACATGTTCCTTAAAATTCTTTATTAAAGTGATACAAAAATGAAAAAGCAAAATCTGTGTGCCTGGGCAGCAAATATATCAAGAAAGAACATCTAGGGTTTTTTATGCATTTGTGAGGTATCTAGCACATAAGGAACTGTACTAGCCCAAGATTAAGAATTTGAGAGTTGTCACAATGCATAAAATATAGATGAAGATTTTAGAAGCCTATTTGTACATTCAATTTTGCCTAGAGTCCTGTTTCCAAAACTTTTACCAAGCCTTTTTTTCAAGAATTCTGCAGGGCACAAAAGGCCAGCAGGCTTGAGGAAACGCTGCAGGTAGTAATTATCAACAACTCCAATAAAAATAGCTAGTGAAACATGATTTCTTCCTGATCATACCAGCAGTCCAAGGGCTTCAACCTTCTAAAAACTGTTATCAGCAGATAAAGAGGAGGAAAGTAGTGTGAGATTTGGGAAAAAAAAAGAAAATGTGAAAATATCTTATACACTCCACAAGTAGGCTGTGTTTTTGTCTCTGTTTTGCCCTGCTGAGACATCTGACATATGAAAATACACCTGTACAGGCAGCTCAAAAAACAGAGCAGCAGCAAGAGCCTCAAGAAGTCTGCAGTGATGAATTTCTTGCTTTCTTGGACTCAGCAATGTGACAGTGGGTGACTACACTGGTGTAAACTCTATGTAACCCTGCAATGCCTACCTCAGCTAGGGGTGCCAGACACATTCCCAGCACCCTAGGCACCCCTCCATACTGGAGGCTGCTTCTGATCTGTGCAGCCACATCTGTATCTTTACACAACTGCTCCTTCACATACCTCTTATATGACCTGTTTACACCCAGCACCAAATGGCTGGGTTATGCCTGGGGAATTTAGGAGGAAATATAAAAGTCATTCAGATCAGAAGGTCATTAAGCACTGACTAACAATGCAGTACCATATGTCCTAGAGTATGTAGATCCACTACTGAAGCTGCAGGAAGTCTGTTAGCTAAGCTAGAGAAGGCATCAGTAAAAATTCTCTCTTTTAATATCTTTAAATAGTTTCTTTAAAACACTGTTTATGAGGATTACAAATATAATCTGTTTTTCTCTCTGATCCATACAGTCATTTTTTTATAAAAGAAAAAACTGTAGGTTTGCAAAACCTCAAACACCTCTGCAGCCCAAGGGTAGCATAGTTAACTGACTGTATTGAATAATTCAATTTCATTAGCAGCTTTTTCATCCACAGTGAAAACTAGGAGAGTGCATACTTCTGCATGCCCACTGTGTATTGTGTTTTGTGAATTTCCACCTCTCAAGCCTGTCAAGGTCTCTCTGGATGGCATCCCCTCCCTCCAACGTGCAGACTACACAGCTTGATGTCACTGGCAAACTTGCTGAGGGTGCACTTGATGCTGCTGTCCCTGTCTCTGACAAAGTTGTTAAACAGCACCAGGGACACCACCAACCCCTGAGGAATGCCATTCACACTGCTGGACACTTGGACATTGAGCTGTTGACTGCAACTGTTTCAGTGCCCAGTTAATTCCTATCCACCAACTGGTCCATCTGTCAAATCCATGTCTGCAGATTAGAGAAAGAATATTGTGCAGGACATTGTCAAATACCTAGCCCTAGATTATGTCTGTTGCTCTTCCTTCATCCACCAATGCTGTAATCCCATTGTAGAAGGCCACTAAATTTGTCAGGCACCCTGCTCTTAATGAAACCATGTCGACTGTCACCAATCACATCATTTTCCATGTGCCTTAGCATACATCATATAGGTATCTATTGTATAGTCATACGTCTTCCTTTCTGCTGCCTTTCTCCCTCTCTCATTGCTCTACGTGTTCTGGTTATAATCAAGAGGAAACAGAATGATTACAGGAACATAAATGCATTAGGACATGCAGTCAGCTGGAATTGGTTTTCCATGCTCTTTTATGAATAGCAGCTGAGCAGTCAACAGAAAGTGAATATAAGCCCCTGCTACAGTTCACTGCTCTCTGCATGAGTTGTGTGAAACTTACACTCTCAGCGCAGTTATGTGACTGAGGATTTTACGCCTCCTGTCCCTTTTTCAAGTGATGGACTGGCAAGCAAAGGCAGTGACGTATATTAGAGAGGTCATGAAATGGGTACATGTGATGTATTGCTGTGCTGTAGAGCAGCTAATGTTACACTACTCCTTGTACTACACAGCAGCTTTGCAATGACTTCCCTAGATCACAGAAGAGTGCAAGATGGCTCTCCTCTTCCAGTTATATAATTAGATCCATATCTCATCTGTCACACCAGCAACAGACACTCGTCCATCTGTGACAATACTCTGCCTTCATCTCCACCAGGAACACTGACATGTCTGCGTGTTGCCATGTGCCCCAGGAGCAGGAGCTCAGACCTCTGGCTTAGGGCTACATCACTTTGGCTTCTATCAACTCATCATCAGAGATGCTGTCCCTGATTCTGACAGCAACAGGGGGCAGAGACAGCAAGCATAAATTTGGATGGAAGCCTCTTCTTCTCCGGATATCTTGTTCTTCTTCTTACATATTTTGTGCCTTGCTATCTCTTTTAGTGTGCTTTTCTTACACTGGATGGTCCCTGGGGGCATGAATCTGTCATTATTATTTAGCTTTCCTTGTGCCATCTAGAGTTGTAATAAATCCTGAAGAAGGTCACTGTAATCAGTACGTTGCAGTACAAGCATCACATAGAAATGGAGTCTGCCCCAATAGGGAGGAAACATCCTGAACCTCAGAGACAAGGACCCATGTTCTTGTCACGTGCCAAAAGCTTAATTTATTTCTAGTAGCATTCCTGTCAACTCCTGAGTCCAATGCATTACATTATCAGAAGTTATGTTTCACTTTACTCTTCCATAGCAGTCCTCTGCCATGACACAGGGCACTGCATCCTGTAGCAGGTATGTTTTATCTGAACTTATGGCTAGATTCAAAAAATGAAAGCAAGGCATTTTTCAGATTTTGTAGATATTCCTGCCCAGGTGGGATGAAAAGCAGAACTGTAACCAATGCTCAAAGGCATATAATCTTAAGAAACAAAAATTAGATCCCCACACATGAGTTAAAATGCTTCATTTCTGTCACAGATTGTTTATTTATGGGTTTTATTTATGCTTTAGAGCTGTATCAGAAACCTTTGTGACGTTAGGGAAGGCACAGCAAGTCTCCAGATGGTGGTCACAAACCTGCTTCCTGAAGCTGCCTGGTTACAAACCTACCTGAGGGTGGCAGGGGGGCTGAGGACAGCAGTTTCCCTCACCTGCACACAGAGCTGCAGAGCAGTGCCTCTCTTTGCCTGGTGTCAGCTGGAGCCGCCTGAGGTGAGAGACAGAGGGTATTTCTTGTAAAGTTCCATAGTGAAAGGGCCTTAAGATTTTGTAGGTACTTCCAGCCTTTACAGCAGCAGCTGCTGCAGCTGTGAGTGGCACAAATCACTGCTTGCAAAAGGGGACCTGGGGACATGTGACACCTCCATCCTCATATCCTCCAGCACCACCACTTCCCTTAGGTGACCTGAACTATCCTCAGTGCTCACTTCAGAAGGAGCAGGCTCTGCTACTCTTGGTATTATTTCAGTCATCTCTATTCACACAAAATGAGCATCAAGCATTTTTCATCTGCACTCTCTGGCAGGTCTCTAAAATCATTTGAGCAAGGTGTTTCCAGCAAAAGCAAGGAGGGAGATCCCAGGTTATCTGGCCTTTTTGCAGGCAAATGGAAGATGGCTGTACTGCTGAACTCCTGTGGGTTGCATTCAGCCACATCAGCTGGAAAAGCTGAGCCACATCTGATTTAGATGAGGTTCTCCTATCTGATATGTGTCATAGAAATCATGTCTTCAGCTGATGCCTTGCCACCAGAGACAAAACAAATGGCATCAAATGATATCAAGCGTCTCCAGAAAGGGTGGTTCTTAAGGAAGAAACTGCATGTTTTTGCCCCATGTGATATGACCAAGGACCTCATTTTCTCATAGTAAGACCTTCACATGCTGGACTTGTAACTGAAAAGTTTGTTAATGTTCTCAGCCCCCTGCCCCATCTCTTCTCTTTGAAAGGTGCTCTCTTGAGGGGAGAAGAACCAATGAGGGGAAAAGGAGTAAGGGACAGTCAGGGGTCTTGTTAAAACTTTCCATGCTTATCACGCTTCTGCTGGCTCTCCTTAGCGCTCTCCCGGCACTATCTCTCCTGCCTAGATCTCAGCTCTCTTGAGAGATTTCCCTTCTTGTGTTTCATGTTGCACAGGGTTTCAGGAGACCATACGCTCTTAACACCCCATCCAAAAAAGGCCAGCTTTGAAATGAGATGCACCTCCGAAGTTAGATCAGAGCACATATAGCCAAGTTGTGAGTATCTTCAAGAGTGAAGACTGCAATTTGACCAGCCTGCTTGAGAATTTTTACCCTTAATATGCAGTGCTATTGGTGTTACACTACCATAAATCAATACATATATCAGGGGGTTTGTTGCACCTCTCCTTACATATCTACAGGTTCAATGTAGGGACAAAAGGTTGTCTTTACACAGGGTTCTCATTTGCTTCACCTCTCTTCTAACTCCTTTGTATTTATTTGGGACTACATTTACCGATTATTTAAATTGCCATCACTGGTGGCTGTATCTAGTAAGAATAGGGCAGTGTTATCCAGTGATGGGGAGGGGATAGTTTGCTAATAAAATCACAGAATAACTCAGGCTGGAAGCGACCTTACTTGTCTCTGGTCCATTCTCCTGCTCACAGGAGGTCAGCTCTGAGTTCAGACCAGACTATTGAGTGGTTCATACAGTTCAGTCTTGAAAGCCTCAAAAGCCAGAGACTGCAACACCTCTCTGTCCTCTGACCAATTGTCCTCATGGACAAAGGGTATCTCCTTATGCCCAGGCTGGAACTCTTACATTGCAGCTTTTATGCCTTTTGTGTCTTTCTTCCTGCCCAGTCCCGCTTTGAAGACATCCTCAAAGTGACTTTCCTACAGGCACTCTGGGCTACTGCTAGGCCAGCTAAAGCCATCTTTGCTCCAGTTAAACAAGTCCACTTCCCCTGTAGGAGTTCTCCAGCAATTCCTCACAGGATTCACGTTCCAGCCCCGGCATCTACGCTGAGCTCACTCCAGTCTATCAGTGTCCCCTTCCTAGTGGGAGAGGACAAAACTGCAATGCCTAGATATTGTGTAATGAGTGCCAAATAGGGAACTGAAAACTCCCCCTGACCTCTATCTCTGTTCCTGTTCATTCAGCCATGGGCTGTTGCTGCTGTCAGGACCTACTGCTGGCCCATGTTCCATTTGCTGTCCCCCCAAACCATCCATCTGGTTACACAGGTTCCCACTGTCGCAGATGTAGGATTTTACATTTGTCCTTGTAAAACTTCATGAGGTCTCTCTCAGCCTGTTCCTCCTGCCAGACAAGGTCTCTGCACCTGAATGGCAGCCCTGCTGGTGAGCATAACTGTTTCCCTAGTTTGATGTCATCTGGAAAACTGACAAGGAAGCCTTCTGTCACCTCCTGCAGAGCATTGGTAAAGATGTTGGAGAAGAACAGTCCCAGGACAGACCTCTGTAGTGCAACAGAGCTGAGCCTGACACAAGGGTCCTGCTGTCTTGCTCCAGTAGTTATTGGGGACCATGTGTAGTGGTGTGTCTCCATCACTACTAAGCAAGCATGTGTATTCTGTCCTGAGTTTTCAGCCTCTTCCTGTGCACATTTCTGCAACAACTGCTTTGTCTTTGAGTTGTTTCCCTCCAGTGTGCACTGGGCCTCCAGCTGCCTAAGACTCTAAATCTTGTCAAACGTTGTTGGGACTCCCTCATGAGCTGCCAGCTGGACACAAGAGCACCTTAGGGTGAAGAACAGTTGGAGTTTTCTGAAAAAAAAACTGTCTAGCCACACTTACCCAACACCAGCAGCCAGGACTCACTCACTCACTCACTCACTCACTCACTCACTCACTCCCCTTGAGTCTTCAAGGAGCCCGTAGGACTGGGAAGGTCAGCTGTGGAAATTCTTGCCTCTCTTGGCTGATTCTGTTTGCTGTGCTGTGGGGAGCACAGGGACACTGCTGTCAGTCATTCTGTGCATCTGATTCCAACGTTTGTGCATGTAGCTGTCATTAAGTGAAGCTCAGTACTTTATTTTAAGGAATGTCTATTTGCAACAAAATGGCAACCTTTGAACCTTTGCTGTGATGTAGGAGAGGACTTAACAGATCATTGAAAAAGCTGGGGACATCCCCACCATGCCCTAGAGGTTTGCAACAAGCCACTGCTCAGTACCAGGATTTCAACAAACTTTGTCAAAACTACACACCTGTGAGGTTTTGGCAAAGTTTGTTCTTTTGTCTTTTGACAATAATAATTATTCTGACTACCCCTGTTTTCCATGGCCCATGTTTTTCCCCTGCTGCCTGGCAGGAATCCCCTGGACTCAGGGCAGGATTTCAGAGGCTTCCTCACTTCCCCCACGTCATCTTCCCTGTGAATGAGTGTTGGGGAAAATGAAACAGGAAAGCTTTATAAATATGACTGCTTATTTTTAGAGAATATGAAACATATAAGTGAAATAGAGTTGAAGGTAAGTTTCGATGTCTAAGATGCTAAGCTTTAGTTACTGAAAAACTAGAAAACAATGGCATGGCTATCTGAAAGTAATCTCTCCTTGATGAAACAATGCTCTTCTCCTTACTAAGAGTCTAAGGGTCAAAACAGACCCTACTAGCTCAGCAAGAGGGATCTAAAGAGTAGTTTTTAGAGTTTAAAATATAACACTAAATGTATGGTAATGTAAGGATTCTTATAGGCGGTATGTAAATGCTATAAGATTTGTATCTTGTACTAGATTGGTTGGTGTAAATTAGAATATTCAGTATAGAAGAAGATTTAACGTATTGTAACGGGAACTTCTCTCTCTCTCTCTCTCTCTCTCTCTCTCTCTCTTCCTCTGCTCTTGCTCTTTTTCTTCTTTGCTCTCTCTTCACCCTCTCAGACCTGCTCTGAGCTGCAGCTGGCAGCTCGAGGCAGGGCCCTTTCACCCACACCCTATGCAATAAACTGCATGCTCCAAAACTAAGCTTGACTCCAGAGATCTCTTGTCTCCGTCCATCCCGACCGACCATCGTTCCCACAAATGAGGCAAACACATCCATCTGGTGTCCTGTGCTTCACAGCACTAAGGGCATTGTTATTTGAAGAGGGGATCACAAGAAGTCAGGAAAGTTTAGGAACATAGTGGCACTGAGACCAGGATTCGAGGTAAGAGGTGATGACATGACTGGTTTATGGAGGGAAAGGCTGGGGACATGATTCTACCATCCTTTTAACAATCAGGCACAGGCAGATGTGTTCTTCTCTGATAACCACAACCACTCCTTTGCACTGCTCATCCCTGTCACCACCCCAAAACCAGTAGCAATGGGTAAAGTGGAAAGCTATGTCCTTTGCCTGTGGCTGGAGATACAAAAATTGACTTAGAGTATACTTTTTAAATACTTTTTTAAATGTTTGCTATGAAAGTGATGTGAATAGGACTAATCTTTAATGAGAATTCTGAGCTGTCAGTACAGGAAAATACATAATCTCCAGTCAAATATGGAAAATAAAGTCAACATTTTATCTGCAGCCTCTGCAATTTTAGCTGAGGGAAGATAACATGCTATAATTTTGAATCATTGATTGAAAACTTGTTCACCACAAAGTATTATCACTGTGCTCAATTTTACCACATTCACATTCATGCTGACACAGTTCCCATGAAATGTTAATCTTGTCTAATCACTAGCACAGAGCAGTTAGGAAGCCTGTGGGGTTTTTTGAGGGTATGTATTCAGTACACCAATATAGCTGCATCCGTGGAAATTCCCAGTAAATGTATTTCTTGATTGGTGTAATTCAGCAGGCTCGTTAGAGGTCATAATCAACAACCCAGTGCACAGACAAAAAAAAAATCTTTGAGGCTGCTGCTGGAGATAAAACATTTGGGAAAAGTAGGACTACAGTGGAGAAAAGTGATACAGTGTGTAACTGAATTATTACCAGAAAAATTGTCCTATAGCTCATATAATAGCTTACTTGACATAGTCCTGTAGACAGACAATGAAATGTATGTGCCAAAATCAATAAGACCTTATGAAAACTTAACCAAAACTTAATGCAAAGTATTTATAGTAAATAATTCCACTCTAGATAAAGCTATATTTCAAAACCTTTTGATTGTTACTCACTTAAAATGAGTGAATACTGCGCAGAGCAGAAACTTCATTGTCATAAATTAATCTAAGCACAGTCCAGGGATCAGTTTGGGGTAAACCTTTTGCTTGTTAGGATTTCTGTTCCTGAACTAAGAAGCAGTTTATCACTTCTACAAATCCCTTCTAATTTGTGTATCACCCTCAGAGCACGGTCTAGACCTCAGTTCTCTCCCTGTACAAGCAAGTGCCAAATCCTCAGCCAAAACATTAGATACTGTATTAGCAAATCCTTCATTCCTTTACAAAGCACAGAATTAGTTTATCTGAAGGACTGGAGGGTGGCCTCCCACTGGCTAGCCAATAACACAGGGGCTTGGGTGCTCTCCATGCCAAGTATGGGAAAAGTTGCAGAGTATTTCATATAAGACCTTTTTTTATGCATCAGTGACTTCTTTTTCTTCTTCAGACACCGATATGAATATCTGAATGTATCCAGGTGTGTTATTATGCAGAAGCATAAATAAAGAAGACCTTGCAAAGGAGTCAGGTTTCTAGATGGTAGAATCCATACAAGTTTTTAGGGTTTTTTGAAATCAAGAAGAGTTATTTCTATATGAACAAGAAAGTCTTTGCAATGCTCATATCTGTCCATTCCTGTGCTGGCTGTGAACTGACATGGTAAATTTATATTTACCTGGAAGACCTAACAAGCATGCAGGTGGCATTTCTGTCATGTGTCTGAGTACAGCCTGCAGTATTTGCTTTGGCCTAAAGAGAATTGAGTTTTGGCACCAGATGGGGGTTGAAGGTTCTGGAAAGTAATTCTAGAAAGCATTCGGGGAAGTCAGAATGCATAAACTCCTCAGCATTTTGTGATAGAAAGGGCTAAAAAGGTTCTTGACAGTGTAAAGAGGGAAGTAATGATTAAGGGTGGGAAGATGGCTTTTACCTTTATGTACAAAATTGGCTAGAATAGGTCTAGCATAATGTTATATTCTGGCATACTTACATTAAAAGAACAATGAAATGCTGCCGAGAGTGCAAAAGTTCCCTAAAAAAGAGAGACTAGAGGAAATACAATTCCATGAGAGATGTAAAGAGCAACATCACTTTAGCTCAGGAAAGAAAAGTTTAAGGTGAACTCAAAAGGAATATTAACAGGGAATAGAAGTGTTCTTAAATTCACTTTATGGACAATGGCATAACAACAAATAATGATTCAAAGCAAGGCTAGACAAATTTACATGAGAAATTAGGTGCAAATATATTTTAGAGAGGTTATAAACTTTTGAAGAAAAATGCAGAAGAAAATGGTTTGTTTTGCATCTCCCCATGTGTACAAATGCCTTTCTGAAGTTTGCCTAAGTCAAACAGAAATGATGAGACTCAGCTCAGAGATAACTCAGTGAAATTAAGTGGTTGGTGTACTGTTTATTTCTAATACTGAGAATCTGGATTTTATCTTTTCGTTAAATACAGATGATGTAGTCTTGCTTTTTAAGTGAAAAGTTTATCAGTATTCTTGCAAAGCGTTCACTAGGTCTGTAAACATAATCAATCAATTGGGTATTGATATGGCAGCTAGGAATTTGATTAGAAATGCAAAATACCCAAACATCAGTGTGATTAATGAAGCAGCTGAGACAGGAGAGATTCCACATTAGTGGGGCAGGTGTTTGGTCTAAGAGAGCAAGTGGGGTGTTGTTAGAGAGAGAGTAAAATCAGTGACATTGCTGGAGCTCCTCCCAGTGTGAACAGCTGCAGGAACATATTCCCACTGGTAAAGGTCATATCGATTCAGTGCCTGTCATAATTTCTCGCACATAAAACACCCACTTACAAAAAATAAATAAATAAGTTCTAAATTCAATACAGTATGAATTAATTAATACTCCAACAAAGATCAATGCCTCCATTGTAGCAGCTAAACAGTTATATTTATGTTTAGAAGAATAACTTCAAAAATGTGATAAATCTTCACCTTTCACAGGGATCTCCCTCCTTCCACGTTCATCCTGTGCTTGGGACTTTCAACCTGTATAGGGGCAGGTAGAACAGCCCCACAGCAGCTGTTCAACACTTAGTGTCTAACCAGGGGACATACTTCTGCTTCCAGATACCTGAGTTGGTGACGCATCCTTTCCTTGCCCATATCAAAGCAAGCCCTGGACATATGACCACCAGAGAACACATTTGAGTTTCCCCAAAACCTGTTCTTTGTGCAACTCAAGCCACCCTAGAAAAAGCGCTGTATGCCAGCAAAGTCATCCAAACCCAAGATCTGTCCTTTCACCCAGAGACCACAAGAAACAAAAACCAAGGGATGAGACGTGCCACCTGCTGCCCAATCACCCTGTTCCACAGCTCCCCATGAACAGGAAATAAAGGTCCATGTTAATATTTAGCAGACAACCGGTCCTTAATGAGAGTTTTTGATCCACTGCTCCTTTGGGAGTGAACTAAATTGTATCATCAAAGGCAGCTGTAATCCTGCATGCAAGGGGTTATGCTACTCCATTCAGAAGTAAATTCAGATGAGCTTTCCTGGGAATTTAAGAAGACAAACCCTTATTCATACCTGTGGGAGCCAAACTAGACTATTTCAAACCATCTTAAATCCACTGACTGGGTCATATACAATAGTCCTTAATTGCTTTCAGACATTGTCTTGCTGCTATTTATGGCACGTTGATATCGTATTGCACCATGAGGATGCCACTCTCCTATTGCCATATTTGCAACATAAAATATCAGGCAGGAGAATTAATATGCAGGAAGCCCAGACAATGGGCTGCCATTGGCGTGTAGCATATATTTGTCCTTCTGCCAGTGAAACCTTTGCACAGGGATTTGACTTCCCCTGGGCTGTTGATGAATGGTTCTGTGAATTTGTTTTGGTCCCATCCCCTCCTCGGTGTTGATAAGGTGAAGAGATGTAAAGGAAGGAAATTAAAACCTTTCTCCTCAAGGGATTTGGTTAACCATATCAATCTAGTACATTTTTATTTTCAGAGAGAATAACAAGAAAAACAGATGAACTGCACTGGAAAGTATTAGCAAATTCTTCACTCCCATTCCCTCAAGAGAAAGCCCATTTTGCACATCCATCTTATATTAATATTTCACCTCCCTTTCCCCCCTTCTTTTCTGAATTTCTCCAGGTAACACAACATAGCTGTTCCTTTCCTGCTCCCCAAAGTTCCTAATGTTTAATTAATAATTGTTGCTTCTCTCCTTCTAACAAACCCGAGGACGCCCTCTTTGCCATGCGTCGTCTCTAACAATGATCCACCTGACCTACACTTTCAGTTCCTTCTGGGCATGCCATGGGGTAGTTATTATCCCCATACCTATCAGGAACATCTCTCAGTCTCTTTTCTGGTTTTGCAAAAGGTCAGGCTTCCTCCCAGAACCAACTCCTTCAACAACAGCTCAGCATCCAAGTGCTTCTCTGCATAGTAAACCAGGGGCTCTGGAGTATGGGCATCTGACATACTTGTTGTTTTCCTGAGCTTCAAATGCAAAGTCAGCACCTTGGTCGTCTCAGTGGGCTGAAAGGTGATGTTTTTCCTCAAAAAAGGTGTTGTTTGTTCTGATTACATCACCCTTTTTAGGGATGAGAATTTACCATTAGTCCTGATGAATTTCCTCTACAAGTACAAATTTCCTGGACCTATGTCATGGAAAATCTAGAAGGCACTGAAGGAAGAAATGTCCTTGTTTGTATTAGACCTGCATTCCCATGATACTCATTGCAATTTTGTTGGGCTCCACCTTATTCTCAGCTATTCCAGCTCCCGAGTCCCATCCCAACAACCCAGCTCTGCACCTACATTTTGGGAATGTGGTTTGAGTGGCTAGAGCAGCCAAATGAACCTCCAGGAATGTGTTTCTTATTCCTACCTCCCACTGTGTATCTGCTGTTAGGCAGGGTAAGCCAATGCCCCTCAGAATTCCCGAGTATTTAGGGAATGCTCCTGCATCCCCATACAGTTTAGGAACGTGGTGAAGAAGGAAACCTGAAGCCTCAGAGATACGATACTGGCTTTTGAAAAAGCTTTTTTTTTTTCAATTCTTCATTTTTTGCTTTAGTTACAAACAGATGAAAGGGACTCTGATTGCAAGTAGGTACAAACTGTGGTTTGTGGATTTGTTTCCAATGGTGAAGTAGCAGTTGGACACGAAAGCTTCTGCAAACACTGCCACAGCACTGTTGCATCAATAATTGCTCTTTTCATCTACACAAGGCCTGGAAAAACTTGTTTTCTGCTAAAGTCACCATGTGGTATGCAAATATATTTATGTGCATTATCACAGGTTTAGTCCTTGGGCCTCTTTGTGGAAGGACACTGAAGACATGGACAGCTGATCTGCCAGTAAAGAGCAAGGACAATCTGATTAAGTGTCCAAAATCAATGCACAGGAGCTCTGCAAAGGATCTCTGTTGGCACACTGCCCTAGAGAGCCCTGTGGCACCTGCCAGGCTGACTGAGTTTGACTGTCCAGTGGTGGGGCCAAAAGGGACCGTGGTACTTGGCCCACAGCTCTGCTCTGTTCTGCTCGGCAGACTCGAGGCCTTGTGTCTCACAAAGTTGGCAGCCCCAAAGTAGTTTGTCTGCTCTGCTACCTCACCACTCTGCACAGGCTCGTGAGCCACAGCTGCACCAGTGGGAAGCAACCAGGTGAAGTCAGCCTTCTGAAAGGAATTTCATGGAATAATTGGCCTTTTTCTCCCAGTGGCCAGGGTGGCACTGGGTGCTTCATTGTAATTGCCCAGGTTCATGGGGAGCTGAGCTGCAGTGAAGCCTTTGCATCAGCCAGGCAACAACCAGAAGACTGAGACAACATAATTAAGGCCTTGATGGATGAGGAGAAAGCAAAAATTACAGAACTAGTGAGATATTAGTATGAATCATAGATTTTCTTCAGCTTCTGGAAGATGTATATTTTCGTTTTAAACTACAGTTTAAAAATTCCCTAAACCAGACTCAACAAATTTCAAAAGTCTGGAGTCACAATAACAAGGATCACTGAAGCTTTCCCAGGCTCAATCAGTATTAGCAATATGAGGACTCTGAGGGGATTTTACTAGTAACAGAAAAAATCTGGAAATTCACACATGGTATTAATTGTCCAGAAGAAGTGTAGGTTGGGACGGGTATGAGCTTCATAAGAGGTAGCCATTGCTAGATTTTAGAAAGAAAATTGTTTTATCTATTGTATCAAATTAATAATGTCAAGCTTATTCTTCCTACATCTGCATTATGTCGATAACCCATAATTTGTGACGATGATCTGGATCTCCAACTGTGTGGCCCTCACTGACTTTATTAGGAGGACTTAATGAGGAAGGTTACTTGTGCAAGGAGCTGGGAGATGGAGCAGATGGGTATGGATGAAGTGGTAGCAAATGACCCTCAGCAGAAAGGGCCAGGAAATGAGTCAGTAGCTTAGATGCTGGGCTCAAGAAAATATGACACTGAGTGGAGCCATGTACAAAGGTAAGGACCTGGGCTGGAAAATAAGTCAGTTCCTGGAGTCAGCAAAGGGAAGAAGCATGTCTGCAAGTCAAGATAGAAAAAGGAAAAATAAGTTTCTTCCAACAAAACTCAGATTTTGAGAGGTGTGATAATGGAGCAGACAGGCAGCAAAAATACTTCAATTCCAATTAGTTTGAAAGTCAATTGAAAAAGCGTTCTGCAGCAGAATTTAAAGACTGTTAATTTTTTAGTTTTAGTAGAAAAACTAGAGAGAAGGTGGACAGTAATTAATGGAAATTGCAAGGAAGAGTCCAGGAAATCAAATGTTAACAGCCTCCACAATGAAACAAAATTAATAAATCATAGTTATCATTATTACAATGAGTATCAGAGGAATTAATAATTGTTAGTTAATTTCCAACAGTGCCAACCTTTCTCCTAGTGCATTTGCATATTTTCCACCTCTTAGTTTGTCTCATTAGTTTGAAGTGATGCTATCCACTTAAAACTCAAACCTTTAAAAAATACTAAAAAGCCATTGCTCTTCCCCTTCTGCCAATTATGAGTTTTAAGTCTACTGTGATATTTACAAAATGTTTTTTCTTCCTCATGTACAAAAGTTGCAAAAGGAAAACTTTTGCAACTACTCTGGAACAGTGACAGCCATCAAAAACTATGATACCAAAGATTAGTAAACAAACTGGAAAATCTAGTCTTTTCCAGGACTTAAAATGTAGAGACCCCAAAAGAATGCAGTACCTGATCAGAGCTGTTCTTTGTGATAAATGTCATGTGGAATTGCAGACAAGAGTCAGAGCTTCAGCTATGTATCTCTCATGTTTCTTAAGAGCTCTTGCACTTTACAAAAAAAAATTATCTGAGTTTCTTATCAGTGGGGAATAGATCCTGGATAAATGCAGGGATTGCTGAAGGATATATCTTGTGTTGAATTTAAAGTGAAAATCGAACCTTCCTAAGATTATGTTATGATTCTAGGGAGTGATGTTACTGGTGATATTTGAACCACAGTTATTTCTCCTGTTAGGGATGGACCCATCATATACAACTCATACGTAATTTGACTGATGCTCTACAATGTGCTGTCTGTTATTTGTGTCTGTCATCCTTTACATCTTGTCACAGTTTTCATTGTTTATGCTGGTATAATATCCTCTACATGCTTTACTACCTTGTGAAGACCAAGTAAACTTTTTTGAAGCTTTATTCAATTTTGATAAGACCACTCTAGAATGGAGAAATAGCTGTGGATAAGTCCATACTCCAGGCTGTCCAAGGTTAAAGACCCCACAGGTTTATGAATGTTTATAAGGCCAGCTGAAAGTATGGTGAGGCTTGAGGCTAGAGGCTGCATCCTTTTAATAAATGAGCTACTCAGGCTTGGAAAAACTATATTGATCTGTCTAATAAAAGATGTTTATTTTACCCACATAGTAGTTTTTGTTAGGAAGCTGTGGGAAGTTTCCAGTGTCACTGGAACTGAAATGAGCACTGACATAGCAATACCAGGATCTGTCTGTCCATTCTGTCTGTCCCCTTGCTGGTCAGAAAAAGCACCCAACTCCTCCTGTCCCTCACAACACAGCCAGGACAGTGTCTTTGGGCAGCAAACACAGGCTTCTGGAAGCATCCTTTAGACAGCAGAGCCTATGTATGTACAAACACATGTTTATAGTCTGCTCTCTGCAGAGGAGTACCCTGAAATTTGGTACGTGCTGAACCTGTGGCTCTGTGAAAATCCTGTTTGTCATTGACTTTTATAATCCTGAGACTCTCTTGTAAGGCCCTCAGGCTGTCTCATCATCCCAGACTGGCTCCATGGTGCTGTTGAAAAGCGACTGGAACACCTGGAAGGAATTAGGCAAAGTATTAAGTACAGGATCCAACCACATGGCTTACATCTAGCCTGCAGAAAGCATAGGGATTTCCTCTGGCTGTACCAGCTGCTCACTCTAGCCCCAGTGTGAAACAGCTTAGAAGGTGCTCAGCCCTGTGCTGAGTCCAGCCCTTGGACTCCTCACTGGAGTCTTATAAGTAACACCCTGCATCTCAAGGGCTTTTGCATTTCTGAAACCCTCATATTCAAGAAGGGTGTTCTTCATTTCCTGTGTGACTGGGAGGGTGTCTGGCTGTCCTCTAGGTCATGACAGACTGTCACTTCCACTTAGATGTCACAGAAGACAGACTGCTGGATAGTGAGTGCCGGGATGCAGAGCTGCCAAAAGGTCTGCTCCAGGGTCCCTTAGGATTGTAAAGCAGCTGCCATAACCCACTCTGGTTTTTGATGAATTAAACACTTACACAAGTTTGTTTTGTAAACAGAGAGCTTCAAAAGTGCCAGAGTTTGGTTCAGCTGTAAAAGCCCCAAGGGCTGTTTTTCGGAGTTGCTGTCAGAGGTGTTGTGTCAAACCCTGCTCCCAGGTGATAGCAGGTGCCTTGGGAGCCTGCCTCGCCCTGGCCACGAGAAACACTGACCTGAATAAATCTGTCTGTCTGTTTTTCTGTCTGAGGAGCTACCATCCATTCTTGACATTTTATCCTGACTACTTGTTCATTCATTTCATTCACTGCTTCTGCACTTGCAGGCTTCTTTGGAATTCCTATGGAGGAAGAGTATTGTGTAGGGAAATGTAAAGCCTTTCAGAGAAAACAGGACTCCTCTTAGTTTTGAGAACATTTTTCCTGTTTTCAAAATCTTCTCAAGCTTTATACAGGTTTTTGAGTCCTGGTCACCATTAAAAAAAGAAGGGCCAAAAAACTTTAGCAGTAGCATTTTTGTCTCCTCTTTCTATTCATCCAACAATGGTAATCCACAGTAGCTAGGGTCTAGGGGAGAGCTTGCTCCTACAAGTTTTCAAATGTTGTAATGCCTGGGGTTTTGCAAATTACACTAAGGATACTGAGAAGTTTTATGACCCCACATGTTCAACTTTTTAGTTTTGTCCACTGGCATCTTAAAAAATGTCTTCCTTGGTCTAAGTGTGTATTGTGTTTTGTTCACCAGCTCCCCAAAATGATTGTCTTTGCTTCTATCTCCAGCTGAACACTGTTCACTGCAATTTATAACTACTGGATTTAATCTCGTATATCAGCTTTCAAAAAACATGGATACTTGGGAAGACCTTTCTTTAACTGAAAAAAAAAAACAACTTAGCAGTTTCTCCAGCTTTCCCAAGGACATCTTGCTCCTGGAGGACTCGTCTCTGTTCTTCACATCATGTAACCTGGCTCTGTCTAAGAAGGATTATGAAAAGCACCTGTAACCTTTCTGCGCTGTCAAACCAGCATCACAGCATGCTGGCTAAGGAGATGCAGGATGGGAAGGAGCTTTCAGATTTATCAGGCTCCATCCCTTGATGTCACATGCCAACACATTATATAATCCTTTTCTTAAAATACTGAGTTGCATCTTAAAAGTATCTTTGGTTTTTGCTCACATTGTTCCTGTTGAAAAACTGTTGCTAGGGCATAATTCTCATTATTGCAAACAGTTCAGGTTTTTTCTGAAATCTATTCATGGCTGTACTCATTTATTCTTCTGCTCAAACTGCCCTGCAGCTTCTTTCTTGGTAGACAACTACCCCCTGATGTTACATATAAATCAAAACTGTTTCTCTTCTCAGTCTTTACTTTCCTGTTTTAGATAAGCCAAAATTTTCCAGTCATCTCTTGTATGATCATTTCTACATTCCTAACTTCTCCTAGGTGTATAACCTGGACATATGCCAGGCTAAATTTATCTTTCTGGAACATGTAAATCAAAATCCACATAAGAAAAAAAGTGCATATGGCTTTTACAATGCTGCATCTATTTGTCATTTGCAATTACACTATATTGCCCCTCTGGACAATGTTCTAGCACTACAAAGTTGATCTTCTTCTACAGAAATACCATCTGTTGCACTGACACTGTTGTGAATGTGATGAGGAGTTGAAATTAGCCACATGCCTGGGTTTACATTTATTTCCTTGCTGTCAGAGTTTACTGTGGAGATACAGTGCACTAGGTCCACATACCCAAGTTTTCTAATTCCTCTTCAGAGGTGTTTAAAATACATGTAGATGTGGCACTTGGGAACATGGTTTAGTGGTGAACTGGGCAGTGCTGGAGTAAAGGTTGGACTTAAGGGATCTTAAAGGTGATTTCCAATCTAAAGGGCTCTATGATTCTATTCAAAAGCCAAAGGGGCTCAAGCACATGGAGATCTTACCTAACCAATCCTCAGGAAAAAGTACATTTACCTGGAGATGAGGTGTTGAAGCTAAGCAGTATGATTTCCTCTGAGGAAGGCATTAGCTCAGGACAAAGCCTGGAGACTGATGTAATTGATGTGCTTAACTTTGGAGGAGTTGGCCAGCTGTATCCCTCCTGTGTGGATGAAAAACAGAGCAGTGTGAGCAGACAAGCTTGATCATGCTTTCTTCTGTGATCTACTTTTATAGTTTTAACACAGTGGTATGTAACTCCATTTTTAGCAGGTAATTTTCTGGCCAGCCTAAATCCATGAAGGAAGTTTTATTTCTGGTGTGGGCAGGGGGGTTGAACCTTGCCACTTCAGGCAACTATATGATATTTTGGTTTTATGCTTGCTGTATGCTCAGAGGATATGGAAAGAGAATAGTAATATTGTACATGTAACTGAATACCTCTCTCCAGTCACTGCTGTCTTCATCAAACCAGTGCTGCCTATACTCTCCTGTTTCCCTGTTCCCGGTGGCCTTACAATTTATAATTTGCCATGTTGATTAAGAGTCCATTAAAATCAATGGACCATTAAAGCCTGCCCGGTAAATCTGGCAGCAGTCAATAGATTAACTTCAAGGTCCAGCCAAACATATTAGAAACAGTTTCTTGCTGACCACAGCCACTCCAACTGAGACTTGTGCCTGAAAATGAAATACTGTAATCTCTCTGGCTGTCAGCTAGCCTGCTGTTATATGTGCTCAGGCTTCCCCTGCTGAGAAGATAGCTATATTTACAGTGGTTGTTTATGCAGCAGCATATTATATTTAGCTATTAATCACATGGTGACATACTCTTTGCCATTTGGTTAACTGGAAGAGAATATCTTATGTATAAAACTCCAGCTTGCGTTCATCTTTTCTTGCTTGGATTGCCTGGTCTTGATACTATAAAATTAAGTTTTATACTTTTAAACCATTTTGTCATACCAAGGTCTCTCTGATGCAAAAGGCAAATGCTAAAAAATTTCCTGCTATTGTCTACATGTACCTCAAATACTCCGTCATACACTTCCATTTGTACCTCTGCTCACGGACTTAGTTCTCCTGGCATGTGTAGAACTGCTCCCAGGGGTTAGGTTATGCACCTTCAGAAGCATTTTTAAGATCTCAGCCACAGATTATATTTGTTACTGTGTCATTTTAGCATTTTATTAATGACACTTCACACTTCTTATGAATTAAGTTTCCTGTGTATAAGTAGAATTTCTTAAATTCTCACAAATGCAATTCAAGGTGTCAAAAAGCTAAGTATGCAGCTCAATTGAGATGACCAGGGCTTCCATCTGAGAAAAGAGGGATGCCTGTCTAAATGGCAAACCTTTCTGAGGTTTCAAGCAGAGCCTCCTTTAGGAAATGGCTATAGGTCTTGGACTAGGCAGCCAGCATTTTGAGGATGAAAGCAAGCAGAAGAAATTCCCTCCTGTCTCACAAATGAATATAATTTCAGAAAATAACAGCCTGCAGAACAAGACAAAATAGTAACAGTAGAGACTGTGGTTCATTTTTATAGGACAAACTAAATCTGTAGTATATTTTTTTCATTTTACATGAGCCTTTCTTTGGTTCCCTCAGCACAGGAGAAGACTGATTGGATAGTCATAACACTTTTTCAATTTTAACCCAAAACTACTTATTCACCTAAAAAGAGTAAAATTATTGCAAACTAATTTTTAAGCTTTTCACTGACAAGTAATACATATAAAAGTATGAGATAGAGATAAATATGACTAAGTAGAAGCATAGTGGAGCCATAGAATAGCTTATGGAGTGATTAGAAACAGTATTTGATTCTTCTGAAAAGCTATTTCTTAAATTAATCACATGGACTTTTGGGTAAAAACTCTTGTTGCTCTTTGGCAAAGATATATGTATAGCCTTATTTTATTACTCATATCTTACCTACAAAAATTTAAATATACTGTAAAATCAACTATCTGCATCCATGTTCAGTTAGATGGGAACAAACAGATGAAATTAATAGTAATTTTTTTGCCAAGCAGTTTGCAGACTGGAACTAATAAATACTAAAATTTATTGCAAGAAATACACTGTAGTATCAACCTCTATCTTAGATTCTTTTTTTCAGGATGCCAATAATTTATTAGTAGCTTCAGATAAGTTAACTACTACTGTAATTTTTATGGTGCCATAAGTATAGCACTTTTTCTCAGTTTAATCCTCCTAATTTCAATCTTTTCTCCTCACCCACCATGGGTTTCAATTGAACAAAATGTATTTTGCATCTAAGAGTAGCTGTTTAATAAAGTATTTACTTGCAGCTGCTGGCTGCTGTTCAAAGTCTGAATCCTGAGGTATAGGGAAGGCTTCCACAGGATGTATAGACATGTTCCCGTTTATGACTGATTGATGTGTAAAAGGGATGGTATTGCAGTGATTATAACATTGTTTACAGTGTTCATAACATCCTGACCAGTTCTGTAATGCCAATAAATATTCTTTCATTTGGGTTTCTGAGGACTTGTGCATGGAGCCACATGTATTTCAATATGCTCTCCAGGAATTCCAAGATAATTTGTTCCAGAATAAATTGCATGATTTTACTGGGTTTTTATTTTCTTTCTAGCTGTGTATGAGGAGCTGAGCTTGACATTTGCATTTTGTTTTTTCGGTGTGAAGTTGTAAATTAGTCTCAGATGCCTTGCAGTTTGGGCATGGAGACTCATGAAGTTCTGTAAACCTTTTGATGTTCTCTGTCTGTGATTAAAGGACTATAATAAATCTACCCAAAAAGATGTTAAAAAGCTGAAGCTGACAGCTTCTTAAGAACAACCTTATCATCTCTCTAAAAATATGGGCTTGTATCAAACAGACAAATAGATTTTTGCTATAATTTCCCAGATGAACACATTTTATATGGGGAACTTCACATGGTGGTGTACCAAACACCCTCATCTCCTCTCACAACACCTGATGGAGTTGGAAGATAAAATGCTTTTTCATATAAACTGGGATTCATTGTGATATCATAAAACAGTGATCAAAACTGAGCAAACTCTCCAGCACTGTTAAATGGGTATGAAACCTCTCTGGGTATGGTGAGGAATAAAGATAATTTGGGAATTTTTTTTTTTAAACACTAGGTGTAGATTTAGAGGGCCTAAATAAGGTCTTCTTTCTCATTTGTTCTGGAACTTCTTCAAAACAACACCTTCAAAAAAGGCCAGAGGACAACCAGGGAAGTACGAGCCAGTCAGATTCTCTTTGGTCCCTGGGAATGTCTTCCAGCGAGTCCCCTCAGAGCACATTTCTAGGTGCAGGAAGGAGAAGAAAGTGACTGGTATCAGTCAGCATGGATTTACCCAGGGTCAGTCATGCCTGGCCTGATTTCCACCTATGACTGTGTTGCAGGTCAATGGCAGAGCAGCAGATGTTGTTTTCATTGAGTTTAGCCAGGCATTCAAGGTTTTTCCATCATATTCTTGTCTTCAAGATGGGATGCTACAGTAGGAATGGGAAAAAGTCAGGGGGTTTGTAGTCTGGATAGATTTTTGGGTTTAGAGGGTGATTGAGTAATAACTCATCTTTACTTGGAGTTTGGCAACAAGGGAAATACCAAAGCAATCTGCACTGGGAGCTATCCCAAGGATCTGTTTAGAATCTTTACCTGTGGGTGAGAGGAGGGAACATAGACCTTTTCACCCAGTGTGCAATTACTTCAAATTGAGCCACCATTGCCACTCCAAGGGACCTGGAGGAATGGGCTGACTGGGACAACAAAAAATGAAGCAATGGCAAATGCAAAGTCCTTTCTGTGGATCAAAGACTCCTTTGCAATAACACAGACCCAAAACTGCCCAAGGACAGGGTCTGTGGGAAAGGCCCTGTAGGTCCTGGTGGGCAGTGGGAGGGGCATGGGCCAGCAGCAAACCGCAGTGACAACAATGGCCAAGAGTGGCCTGGGCTGTACAAACAAGGACAGAAAGAGAGAGCAAGGGCAGTCATTACTGCCACCTACTCAGCTCTCGTTAGACCACACCTGATTACTGTACCCAGTTTAGTGCTCACCCGTATGGAAAAAGGACACTCATAAATGAATGAGTTCAGGTAAGGGCCCGAGGGTGTTGGGGAACCTGGGCTTGTTAAGCCTGGAGCAGCAACAGCTTTGGGGGCACCTAACAGCAGCCCCCAATGCCTAAGAAGAGCTCCCTGAGGGAATGGAGATGGGCTTTTTACAGCCATGCAGGGAGGGAGGGTAAGAAACAAAGAGAAGCTGAAACAGCAGAGTTTCAGCTTGGCTATGAGGAGAAAAATCTTTCCTATGAGGACAATCAGATATTATGAAATCTTTGAGGTTCTCCAGACCCAACTGAAGGATCACAAATCACAAAGCTGACCTGCTGTAAGTAGAAGGCCAAAGCAGTGGCTTCTTGAGGTCACTCCCTCTCTGAGCTATCCTATGGTCCTGTGACTTTTGTAGAACAAGACCTACAGTCATGAGCTATGCCATGACATATTTAGTGAGAGATTTCCGTGGGCTGTGCCATGATATGCATGGCTAAGGGATTTCCGCAGGCATGATGACATGCTGAGGGGGTGATAGGTTATTGGGCAGAGGCTGGATGACCCCTATCACTGCAATCAGCCAGGTGGGAGAGGGAGTTATGCTAAGGTGTCAGGGTCCTGTTCTGTCCCTGCACAAATCCCTGTAATCTCTCTCTTTCTTACACTCTATATTCTTCATTTACATATAAATTGGCTGCCCCGCACACAGACCTCATTTATGATGGTAGTAACAGAATATTTGACTACATTCTCACATCCTCTTATAAATGTATAAATTGGCATTTGAAATTCTCCATGGTAGAGGATGAGAATATGATCACCTAGCAAACAAGTCAACAGACTTGTTTATCTCTTCTCCCCAAAGCAGTAGCACGTCTTTTAGTAAGATTTGCACCTTCGACTGTGTCACAGTATACCTGGGAACAGTATACTGCTACATATTTTATATTTTGCATGTCTAGTGAATTTATCACTGGCAATCTAAAAGAATCTATAATCTGTTTTTCCAATAAACGACACTATTTGTGAATCTCTGTTTGTGAAAGTTCCTGTTGAAATCAACCAGACTTTCCTAATGTTTTCATTCTTGATGAAAAATGCCACATACATGCTTCATTTTCAAGGGTTTTTTTTTGTTGTTGTTGTTATTATGTGGACTCCAACCCTCACTAAAGTCAAAGTGCCCACAGCATACTCAGGGACTTAAAAGGATAAATGCAGATTACAAATATATTTTTTTTACCTTACATATAGTAAGAGTGTGCTATGCAAGATAGTTCACAGTGTGCTGCCCTATCCTGGCCTCTGCTCCCTCTAACTTAAGTTATAACATCTTTCAATTAGGCAAATTGGTGACCATCTAGGCTCCTTTTTCTCCAGCATCCTCTTTTCTATATATTTTTTTTCCTGCCTCTCTTCAGTAACAGCCTCTCAGATATTATTTGATATGTGTGAATTTATCCCAGTTCTGCTGCACTGTGTGCTTATATTGACATGGGTATGGTTGTGCCAGAGTGATGCTGGAACAGGGCAGTGAAGGGCAAAATGGCTCTGTCAATCCTGAAAGGATCAACTGGGTCACTCGTGTGCACAAAAATTTTTGAACTGATTTGAAAACCTCATAAGCATGAAGGTATTTGCTTATGTAAGTATTTGCCAGTTATGATCCTAGGTCAGGAAGAAAAGGCAGTAAGCCTCAGGACACAACTCAGGAAACTGAAACTGAAGACATACAGTTTTGGAAAATGTCCTCTCTCTTTGGTAGCTCTTTTCTGATTCATTGCTTTGTGTTTTAGTACTTCATGTAAAAAATTATGGCCATTTTGCACATTTATCTGGTGAAGAATTCTTTTTCTTATGACTTTTGACTTGTTTGCTACAATTTTTTTCTTTTGCCATATAATTTCTCACCAGCTTTCTTTTCTGTTCATATCTAGTTCTTTCCATCTTTCTGAAGAGGATTTGTCCCCTACTCTTTTTATCAGAGACATTTTATCATTTCCTTTGCTCACAGTTGGAAGCTCTCAAAGTTTATCAATAGCCTCATGCAGTCAAGTGCTTAGGAGTACATACAGCTATCCAACTGCAATCTTTCCTAGAGACATATAAAGAAGAATAATTACTTCTCTGGCCTTATAAATGATACCCCATAGTATAATAAGCTGAAAGACTTTGTCTTCTCCATCAGAAATCACAGTACGTACTCATACTTAGCATGTTTAATTTTTTATCTACTATCAACTCCAAAATTAATAAGTTATTAGTAATTTTGGAGCTCCCAGAACCCTCTGGGACTTTTTCCTTAAGATATAAGCATCTGCCTCATTAATGCCTTTATAATTTTTTCATCACTCTTTAATGTTCTGTTAAATTCCTCTCTACTTTCAAAGTTAGAATTAAATATGTGTATGAACCATTTTCATTTCTGACTGAGTAGAGGCCCTCTAGGAACTGATGAATTCAACATTTAGCTGATGAATGACAGTCAGTCCCTTGCAGCAAGCTCCATTATCAGATTGTGAATTTTGGAGGGGGGAAATTATCAGCTGTGTTTCTTTGTTGTGATCTTTCATCTCTGATGTCAAAGGGTGTCATACATCTGGTGTCAGTGAACTGATACCAGGAATGCATGTTACCTTTTAGCTTCAGTAATGAACCTTATTCATGGTATGGCAGGAGATGCAGTAGGACCCATGTTGTTTGGAATCATTAAATCTGCTCGAGTTGGTAACACAGCAGATTTTATTGTTCAACCACAACTTCTCAGGCTGGATAGGAAACATCCGTTGACTCTCCAGCCCCTCTGTTATGATAAAGGTAAGAGGACCTCATAAATACTTAAGGATAAAAATCTACCCAAGTAATAAAGTCTTAGATTGTTCTGATTTTATGAGGAAGTACTCCTGCACACACGCTGGAAACAAACCCTCAGCTACTGCATGCTGAAGTTGGTGCCTCTACCTGACAAGGATAGGGGAACAGCAGCAGAAACACTGTAGAAATTGAAAGCCTCTGGCTTCTGCATATTACAGCAGCTTGGATTTCACAGAGATCCACAGTTAATCCTCCTTTTGCCCTTGCGTCTAGAGACCACATTCAGTATCACCTCCAATGGTGAGGAGATATTGAGAAAGATGAGATATGGGGAGAGCCTTGACAGCATCCCCCTATGATCCATCTGCAGCTGCTGCAGGGAGAGCTGACATGACATCAGGGGCTGTCAGCTCATGCTGCTGAGGAACAGTGGCAGATTGCAGTTCCCCTGAGGAGCAAGTTTCCCCTCTGGAGACAAGGGCATGCTGCCCTGCAGTGAGAGGGGACTGTAGAGATGAGAGGTCTGCCATCTCCAGGGATGTAATTTCTGAAGTGCTGAAAGAAAGCAATTGCTAACAATTTTCTGGAGAAACAGCATGTGAGTTATTGATTGATTCTTACTGTCAGGTAATCTGAGCACAAACTTTCTGTGAGGAAAGGCCAAAGTGTCAAATACACATTTCATCATTCTCAAGAACATCTACATCAAACTGATGACAGGCAGAACTAGAGTCCCCCCACTTCATGTAATATATGCTTCCAAAGTTCAATTGCATTGTCATATAATTCAAGGGTTTGCTTCAATCACTATTCATAACTTCTGTTAGCACTGGAGTTGGGAAACTAATGAAAATATTATTCATAGAATGTATTAGGCCCCAAATTCCATGAATCTCATTGAATAGATTATTCAACTATTATTATCTCTCTTCCCCCTTATTCCTCCTCCCTCTCCCCAGGGATTTTCAGATGATTACCCATAAGGAGGAGCAGGTGCAGATGCAGGTGCTGACCCAAGTTGGAGATGCTGCAGCTGTCCTGTATGACCCAGATGCATGAATGGTGAACATCCAACACACAATGTGCATGGCTCCTTCATTTATGTGTGGGACCAAGAAAAATATTTCTGCACAAAAGTTCAAAATGACACTAGATAGGCATAGACAACTCAATCACATCCTGAATATTTAAACAAATACAATTTCTTCAGAGGTAGATTGTGTCTGAGGGATGAAGTGGCAGCAACAGCTTCTGCTTGATGCCTGCAGCTAAACTGTGCTCTTGTTGCTTCTCTGAAGCTGTCATGCAGGAGAGGAACAGTGCTTTTCCAAATTTGTTGTGGCAGTACTGAAAGCTGTGCTCTCTTATAAGTGGTATCTATTAACATAATTTTATAAGCTCAAGGCTTAAAATTTGGGCTATTTGCAGTTACTTACATTAAAGCTGCATTCTTCATCCCCTCTGGAGAAGGAAGATTTCGAAGGCTGCACACTGCAGCCCCTTGTGGAAGTGTCTATGGCCTTCACATGTTTGCAGCCAGAAGATACTTGGGACAGTGAATGCCCTGTCTGTACCTGCTGAAGGGTGGGAAAAGACCTGAGAGCCACGTGCACCTTATTGGGGTCTGATCAAGAGGGCCTTGATCTGAAACCACCAGTGCCAACCTGCCACAGGGCAGCTCTGTGGTCAGGTCCCAGCACTGCTCCTGTTCTTCATCTAGGCAGTCTGGGTGTCAGAAGGTTTGTGTAGATGTTTTTTCACAGCATCTTGTACAAGGTGACATATGGACAGTCACACCAAGTTCTGCTCCCTCTCATGGTCAAAAGTAAGGAAAGACAGCAGGGAATGCCTTGAGCTTATAAAATTATCTTAATAGATACCATTTATAGGTATAGCGCTCCCAGCCTGAGGACTCAGGAACCTACAGGAGGAAGGGGAAACCATGTTTCTCACCTCCTTTTTAAATGACTGGTCACTTCATGGTGATCCCTGCAGCTGCTTGTAGTAGGTGCACAAGATGAACCTTGTCAGTTCTCCAGTGAACTCTTCAGTCGTGTCCTGTCTGCACAGGGTAGCTTGGTGAAATGCATCTTTCAGGCACAGCATGGGCAGAATTGTTCATTGCATTCACTAATTTCAGCCAAAGAAAGGAGACAACTTGGCAATGCCTTTAATGATGAATGTCTGCAAAGCAGGCTGTAAGCACGACCCCTGGAATAGCACCTATCTTTTTTACCTCAGCACACTCTGGTTTACTTCACGCTCTGACTAAAACCTACCATGAAGCAAGGCTGAGCACCTTGTGGGTGCCTCTTCCTTCATGACAAGGGAATTAGGCTCACCATGGTTGAAAAGTGGACTAGAGGGCTGCATATGGGTCCAACGAGGAGATTAAAAACCTCTGGCTGACCTGAATAGACCACATCTGATCATGGGTGTGAACGCAAAGCATCTTCTCAATCACATCTTTCATCACAGGAGGAGGAGCAGAGCCCATGTGAACCAGTGGGGCTGCAAAGGTCAATATTTGTCTTGTAGAGCTCAGCACAAGGCACAGAGTGAAAGAAACATTTCCCCCAGCATATCTGTGCTGCTGTAGTACAAATTAAGACTGTTGTAGGCTGTGGGTTTGACACATAAATTTCTGTATGCATGCAAGACCTGCAAGGCCCAGACCATGGTCCTCTAGGGCGGGTCCTCCAGAGAAGCTCCTGGGAAGGAGTTGGTTCCATCCATCCTTGGCCAGACATGATGGCTCTCTCCCTCTTGCAGCCTCACCCCAAGCTGTGAAACATCCTCCCAGCCTGGGACCTGCCTTCATGCTGCTTGAGGATTGCCTGTGGCTTGAGGAGCTCAGCTTTGCTGCTTCTGCCTAGTCCTGTGAGAGAGCTGGGGCAGCACCATGGCAGCCTGTACTCTTACTTTTCCTGTAAGAGCTACTATGTCCTCTGTCACAGGGGAAAAACTGCTTAGCTCAAGGGGCTTTAAGCAAATCAGGATCAAAGCAATTTTGACATTATTTTTAATGACGTATAATTAACTGGCAATCAGTGAACTGCACATGCAGGATCAATATCAGTAACATGACAGAGAAACCACAGCACTAGATGGCATGAAATATTAATAACCACCTACAAAATTCAAAATAGACTTTATATCTGATTCCCCCAAAGCTCTAATCCCACAGTGTACAGCTTCGTGCTTCCACCTCCTCACAGGTCACATGGGCCACCAGCACTGTACCCCTCTCCTAGGAATGGGGATTCCTCTACTCTCACATCCCTCCTGTGAAGAGTGGGTGCTACCCAAGCTCACACCAGTGACAAAGATCCACCCTGAGCTCAGACACGGGGACTGAAGGTGTGCATCTCCACTGCACTACATATCTCCACTACAGCATCCCACACTGCCACCCCACCAGGACAGGATAGGATAGACTGCTTCAGTTGAAAGGCACCTACAATGATCACCCAGTCCAGCTGCCTGACCACTTCAGGGCTGACCCAAAGTTAAACCATGTTATTAAGGGCATTATCCAAATGCCTCTTAAACACTGACAGGTTTGGAGCACCCACTACCTCTCCAGGAAGCCTGCTCCAGTATTTGATCACCCACTTGGTAAAGACATACTTCCTAATGTTCCATATGAAGCTCTTGTGCTGCAGCTTTGAACCATTCCCAAACACCCCATTACTGTATACCAGGTAGAAGAGCTCAGCACCTCCCTCTCCAAGTCCCCCCCTCAGGAGAGCAATGAGGTTGCCTCTCAGAGCCCTTTTCTCTAACTAGACAAGCCCCAAGTCCTGAGCCGCTCCCCACAGGCCATTCCTTGCAGCCCTTTCACCTGCCCTGTTGCCCTCCTTTATGTGTGTTCAGTTGCCTTCACATCCTTATTAAATTGTGGCATGGAGCTGCACATGCTCCTTGAGGTGAGGCTGCACCAGTGCTGAGCACAGAGGGACAATCCCATCTCCTGCCTGGCTGGACACGACTCACTGCTGATCACAGTGAGCTGCTGCCCACCAGCACCCACAGGCCCCTCTCCAAAGGGCTTGCCAGCCACTCCTTTCCCAGTTTATTAATGTGTCTGGCACTACTCTGTCCTAGGTGAAGGAACCAGCATTTGGACTTGACCACCCACTTGGTAAAGACATACTTCCTAACATTCAGTATGAAGCTCTTGTGGTGCTGCTTTGAACCATTCCCAAACCCCTCACTACTGTATACCAGGGAGAAGAGCTGTAAATTTCATCCCATTCATCATAACCCAATGCTCCAATCTATCTAGATCCCTCTGCAGGGCCTCCTGCCCCCTGAGAGAGTCAGCAGCACCTCCCAGTTTGGTATTATCAACAAACTTGCTAATGGTGTATTCACCTCCTGCATCCAGATCATGAACAAATACATTGAACAGTGCTCACTCTAGAATTGAGCCCTTGTTTTGGTTTCAAACAGATTTGGGAGAAACCCTCCCACGGGGTCCCCCTCCCCTCCCCCAACCAGTTCGGGAAGAAAGACTTCCTGAGAGAGAGGTGGAAAAGACCTGTTTATTACACAGGCAAAACACTCCCCAGCACAACACCTGATGACAAAAGCTTCGTGCCACTTACGGAGGGATAACAAACTTGGAAAAGAGCAGGTCTCCTCTTTGAAAGATGTTCACTGCTACGTTGCTCGTCTCCGCTGGTGCTGGGAGGAAAGGGAGTTGTTATGCAAGGCTGGTCTTGATGGGGTGGGTCCCCTGTGGAGGCCCCCGGTGCTTTCCCAGGTCCCCAGTCCGGAGAGATTGGTACAGTTCCGAGGAGAGGGAGAAAAAGGGAAAAAAAAGGGAAAAAAAAGGAAAAAAAATAACCTCCAGCTATTCTACAGGTCTAACTATGCTAGCTCTAAGCTACTACTAACTACTACCTCTCCCGGAAAAACAACAGCTTCTTTTGTCTTGTGGATTCCTCCCCTGCTGAGTCTCGAGGTCCATCCAAGGAGCAGAGTTTTCCTGGGGAAAAACAAACTGCGCTTTCCCCCCGCCTTTACACCCAACAGACGATTGAGGGATAAACACATCACCCTAGGACAGCCCTGAAGGAGAAATGCTGGCGACCCGTGGCCAGCCAGATGTAGCCCCATTAACTAGAACACTTTGAGCTCTGCCCTTCAGTCAGAACTTCACCCAGCACACCATGAACCCACTCAGCCCACAGCTGGGCAGCTTATTCAGAAGGGTGCTGAGGGGGACAGTTATCAAAAGCTATACTAAAATCCAGAAGAATTACATCCGCTGCCTTCCCTTCATCTACCAGGCTTCTCTGTCTCTTTCTTTTCTACCATCCCTCCTCACTGTCATGGAGACCTACCTTGCCTTTCTGCCTTTTCCTCACACTCAACCTGACCAAGTCATTGTTGTCCACATTCATGTTGTGCCATCCTTCTCACATCTTTAGACCCTGGTCCTGTTTCTTCTTTTCCTTTTCGGGGAAGAATTCAGTCATAACCATATAAAGGGCTCCCAGGCAGGACTGAACTAAATATGTCACACCCCTGGAAGTCATCCAAAAATACTTTCCCTTTCTAGATTTACAATCTTCCATATTTCACAGAAAACAAGGTAATGTTCTGTCCATTTTTGCCGAGATCATCCTCTTTGAAGTTGTTGAAGAAATTGGAAACGCTCTTGAAAAAGTATTCTATCAGTCAGAGACCAGAGACATAGGACCAGAAAAGCACTATCAAGATTTGGCAAGCTCAGTCAATTTCTTTATTTTCTTTTCTATTGAACTCTTAAAGGGAGGTCTTCTAACTCCCATTCCTTCAGACCAGGCTGATTTTCAGAGGGTATTTTTGTAGTGTGTGTGTGTATGTTGTGTATGTCTGTGTGCATATGTTTGCTTTCCTGTAATGACTGCTGTAAATGTAGTGTTCAAGAACCAGGACTACCATTCAGTCATATACTACTAGGCATTTGATTGCAAAGGAACACAGTCTGCATTTCTCATCAATACTTTCTAGGATGTTTTCTTAGTCTTATTCCCAACCATGCGCCTTAATATACTTTTTCTTTTTCATTATTTTTTCAAGCAAATTCCCAAATGAAAATTATTAGGATAAAATTGAATTATGCAGCACCAGTAAACTGAAGATAAGAATAGTCCTCAGTTTGTCATATATAAAAGATGAGGATTATTTTTTTAAATGGTACCCAGTGAACGGTCAATTCTCAATTAACAGTGTTAGGAGAAAATGCTGAGTATTGCCATATGGCTTGATTTGTATAAATGGGTCATGGAATGGCCTTTCTGTAGGTCTCTGCACCAAAAGGTGTTTGCTTCACAGCTGACTGCTCTTCCCCCAGTTTCCAGTCAAGCAGAAGACAATTCAAAAGACAGTTTTTGAGCTTATCCTATTTTTGGGTGGTGTCATATAGTTTGACACATATTGTATTTAAAGGGGATGGCTATCTCCTATTTGCGTAAGTGAACACAGTGTGATGTATGTGGCCTCCTGCAGCAGATGTGTGACTAAATCCCATGTGCATTGTCACTGACTAGGCAGGCAACACTGGAGATGGCTGCTGCTGCCTTTTATTATCAGCTGCACTGGGTAAGTTTTGTGAAGCATGTTCACACTGCAGCTGAGACATCTACCTACCTTACCCTCCCTTTTTATTTCCACTTATTTGACTGTCCTTTCTGAAAGACCTCCAGTCCTTATCCCAGTCCTGCTCCTGGAAAACATTAATGATCTATGGATAGTTTGGAAGCAGCATAAAAGATGCTGAGCAGCATCATCAGCATGGGTGCCTCAAAGGTGGTGGAGGTACTGTGGTTCCGGAGAGCCACAGAATTGTTTAGGTTGAAAAAGACCTTCAAAATTATTGAGTCCAACCATTAACCCAGCACCGCCAGATCCACCACAAAACCAAGTCCCCAAGTGCCACATCTATGTGTCTTTTAAATATCTCCAGGGATGGTGACTCCACCGCTTGTTTGAGCAGTCTGTTTCAAAGCCTCACAACCTTTTCCATGAAGAACTTTTTCCTAATATCTAATCAAAACCTCCCCTGGTGCAACTTGAGGCTGTTTCCCCTTCTTCTGTCACTTGTTACCCGGCAAAAGAAATCAACCCCCACCTGGCTACACCCTCCTTTCAGGCAGTTACAGAGAGTGATGAGGTCTCCCCTGAGCCTCCTTTTCTCCAGGATAAACACCCCCAGCTCCCTCAGCTGCTCCTCACAGGACTGTGCTCCAGACCCTTCCCCAGCTCTGTTGCCCTTCTCTGGACACGCTCCAGCCCCTCAATGTCTTTCTTGCAGTGAGGGGCCCAGAACTGAACACAGGATCTGAGGTGTGGCCTCAGCAGTGCCCAGGACAGGGGGACGGTCACTGCCCTGCTCCTGCTGGCCACACCATGGCTGATCCAGGCCAGGATGCCATCAGCCTTCTTGGCCACCTGGGCACAGCTGGCTCATGTTCAGCAGCTGTTGTCCAGCACCCCCCAGGTCCTTTTTCACCAGGCAGCTTCCTAGGCACTGCCTCCAGCCCGTAGTGCTGCCTGGGGTTGTTGTGACCCCAGTGCAGCACCTGGCACTTGGCCTTGTTGAACCTCATACAATTGGCCCTGGCCCTTTGATCCAGCATTTCCAGATCCCTCTGCAGGACCTTCCTTCCCTCCAGTGCATCAACACTCCTGTCAAACATGGTGTCATTTACAATTTTACTAGGTGTGCACTTGATCTCCTCATCTAGATCACCAGTACAGGTATAAAAGCTCACATCCCACCCTCCTTTCCCCAGAGCCTAGGCCCCTTTATCTCCTTCTCCGCTTTCTTTCCATAGCTTCTTCAGCTATGAGGATAGTCTGAGTGCCATTCCTTTCCTGAACGGAAGCCCATTATTTCATGCAGTCAGAGACAGCTCAGGCAAGGAAGAGAGTTTCAGTTATTAATTTTTCTTTTCTTCCACTGCAGCAGGAAAATCCTATCAAAAGAAAGTTGATTATTTAAATGCCTCTTCCATTTGAATTGCTCATTCAGAGCTGTTTCTTATACCTCAGTCACCCTGAGGTTTTTCCTGCTTTAAGCAAACCTGTCATGGTTTTATATTATTTACCAAATAATGCTGCTGCTGACTATGAATTTATTAAAGAGGTACTGAAGACAAAGCAGCCTCTGTATTACACTACAATTTTAGTCTTCACTGACTTGAAAATGTATTGTGCTGAAGATAATCACATGGAGGGCAATTATAGAAACTGAAGAGGATCAAACAGAGTAATAGGAACATAAAAGGAAACCTGCATTCTCTATACACTACTCCCCATGCATATGAATGCTTCCTTTTTATCTTATTTTTAAAGACATTTCAAATTACACAGTAATTACAAATTCAAAAGGATTTTTCACACAAAATTATCGCATCTTAGCCACTCTCCTGAGTAACATTGGAGCAGCTTCCCAAGGCTTGCAAGTTAAGTTATCCATCTCTACTAACATAGGATAAGTTTGTACAGGATATAGTATAGTTCTTTCTGGACTCAGGCCTTGATCCTGAGACTTCTGCATGGATCAGAAGAGATGATCAGTGTGGCTTCTTCTGGTTCTATTTTCTATTACAAGATATAAATAATATCTTGGGCAGCATGTTGATTGATCTGAATATTACTGAAGTATGACTGCAATTTAAATCACTAGTCAACTGACTGAGAGTGCAGCGAAGTGTCAGGATAATTACGTGAGTTAGTTATCACTTACAGCTGCCCTAGAAGATTTGTCCTACCACCTAGGATGAAACAGCAGTGCTAGTGATTATGGCATGACTTTGGGAGGTGCAAAAAGGTGGATTGGTGCCCAAGGAATGTACGTAGTGGCAGCTGCAAAAACGCGGCATGAGGAAACGTGATTAATAGGCACAGGAAGAGCCTTCAGTTTAGATCTGAATCAATTTTACTTAAAACCTGTAGGCAAGTAGGGAAGTCTGTGGAGCACACAGAACTGCATTAGCTTGGAGAACTTGCATAGGGAAACTTCCAAGGGTGCATGTCTATATCTTACTGGAATTCGGTACAACAGGATGATGAGAGCAGAGAGGCAAACACAGAAACCATTTCATTGCCTCTTCAAGGAGAACTCCATGGCAAAAATCACCTTGAAACGAGAGTTTTCCATTTGCACCACTGAGTCAAAGCCTGTTTATCTTGTGCACTAAGAGCCAGTGAAAGGGAGAAGGGCTGTCCACGTACCCTGCCCAGAGGAATCTCATACGTGCAAGAGATGCCAGTGGAGAGGGGAAGGTAGTAACAGAGGCTTAAGAGTCCCTAAGCCATCAAAGTAAAATCATCCCTGTGTACTGCATTTGTAGTTAAATTCTTCCAAGCTGTTCTGGAAAATGCTGCTATATATTTTCTTTGCAGCTTCTAGCAGACTGCTATTCTGTTTGTGTGAGGATTTACAAGAAGTATTTTCTCACTATTATGCTGCTGTTCAGTGCAATATTTACCAATTCAAAGTCATCATAACAAAATGCCAGTCTTACACCTTGCAACTTTTACTTAGCTTTTTTGTCAGCAAGGTCAATGCATAACGGGAGCCTCTTCAAGCTCATATCAAGTCTTGAGACTCGCTTCCATGGTCTGTGACGTGCCTAAAAAGTTGAAACTGGCCCTTTTTTTTTTTCCTTTATCATTCTCAATCAGATTCAGGGATTAGCTTGAGTATTGTATTCTGTGAAATTGAAATGCCAAGAAGTTTCTGTTCAGGAAGTCTCTCCCTCTGTCTATTTCTGGAAGCACATTTATATGTCATATGTGCCTATTTATAGATCTTATCTTTAACAGAAAATAATATTGCAAGAGAGAGAAGTCATTGTTTATTATATCTGTGTACCATGTAACATAGACAAATTAATCACCTAAACAAGCAAAAATTTGAATGGCGTGTTTACATTGATTTCATATGTGGGTGTCTATGATCCTTTTTGAATTATATTTTTGTACTTTGGATCACATGAAAAATGGATGTCCTTTATATCTTCTCTGATAAAGGACAGTGTCTCTTGAAAGGTCACTGGGAATTATACAGAACCTGATTATATGCCCACAGTAAACAGTGTACAGGCAGGATGATGAGCCTTCCCTGTGCCCAGCTCCTGTGAAGGGGATGTCCCACCAGCTGCTTTGGCCCACAATGTCTTTGCAAGCAACAGAGATAGCTTCTGTTTGGCTGATGAAACCTCCTCTTTCTCCTGAAATAAAGTGTGTGAAAGAAAAAAATAGAAGAAAGACAAAGAGAAACCCAAACTTTCCGTTTTCGTTTGTGTTCTACTGATTTATGTCGCCATGTTTCTAATATTTCTTCCATTGCTGGGAACTGGCTCTAACTGCTTGGCTGCTTCTTGGGGGTAATGATCAAATCAGCAGATGTGCTTGTACAAGAGACAGATTTGGTGTCTTCATTCACTGAAAATGTCTGTGTTAGTCTGGATATACACTCTATGCATCACAGCCTTCTGGGCAAAACGGAGTTTGAAGACATAAAAGTTTTGTGTTATATTGATACCACTAGTCATTAATTAGGAAGATATTTTTCTGTTTAAAAGAGGGGATCAGAAACACGTCGCAAGCTTTTGCCAGCTTATGCTCTTTATGCAGGGTCTTATTCAGTGTGATTTAATTTACAGGATCTCTGGGTTTCCTTCATCATCATCAACTATTTATATTTATGCTGTAAAGAACAAATTGGAAAATGTATCTTTCGTCACAAAAATCTTGACAGTGCACACCAAGAATCCTTTCTGACGGCCTGGTATCTCAATTTCACTCTACTATGAGTTGCCTCCTAATTTATATGTGGTTAATTTGTTTGAGACAGAGCCTTTTGTTTTTATACAGTACCTAACAAAACGAGGTGATGGTCACACTGAAGACAGAGGCACTATACCATGCTCTGATTGGAGAAAGGGGAAAGAAAATTAATTGGTACTGCTCTGCTAGGATTGCATCTGTCTGACTTTCCAATGACTCTTTTCATTAGGAAACGAGACACTACAAATACATACACACTTGGATTCCTAGAGGATTGGTTAGAAGCTAGGTATGTACCAAAGATTCCTCCTGGCTCTGGATCATAGCAGCTGAGCCTGATTTATTATCACTAAGCCAGATGCCAAGAGATGATTCTGATATACTGGGAGCTGGAGACATGCAGAGGAATGAAGAATTAGTGTAATGCCTCTTAAGATATGTTGTGTGTGAATGTATTTGTGGATTGCCTTTGTGTATGGTTGCAGAGAGGTATCTCTATTGACATAAAATACTCAGGGTAGAATTGGACACTTAAAAGATTACTCTAAATGTGTTTTGAAAGGAGGAGAGAATCAGTAGCAAAAGCATTTGATTTTTTTCCTCTCTCCCTCTCTGTATGACAGAGGTGTGATCTGTGGACAGCTGTTATACCTCAGGGAAAAACTTTTTCAAGATCACTTCGTTGGCCAGTGGTCAGCCATTGTCACTGGTAATACTGTTGGCAAGGGACAGTGGTTGACCACTGTCTTCAGCCTTTCCTGGTGGACTTGATTATCTGGTGAGGCTCTTGGGCCCCACTTCTTTAGAAAACAAGAGTCCTCAGCTACCTCAGGGCATACAATAACAGTCCAACTGATGTGTGTCTTCTGTGTTGTCTCTTGTTCTGTGTTCTCTGTGCTAATGCTAAGAAAGAAATACAGTGATCAAATGCCTGAGACAGTGCAAAAGTAAGCTGGAAAAAAGTCACAAAAATAGCAGAAATTTCTCTTTTTCTCTATCACTTTGTCCTGAAGTCAATGCAGGGTGTTCACAACCACATCTTTCCATTTGTAATGTCTGACACAGCCATTAATCACAGCTCAAATGAAAAAACCTACAAACAAATAAAAACCAACCCAAAACACCAAGATCCACAGGGGTTTTCTCCTGTGATTTCTAAAGCCTTAGCAACACCTTGTGCAGTTCTGCCATCTGCTCTGTAGATTGCGTCTATGTTTGTCACCATGCCAATGACAGGGCAATCAGTGACATCATCAGTGGTGCCACCGAAAAAGGAGGAATTAGTGCACACCTGCATCATATTCTGAGTTAGGCAAGTAAAACCCTGAACACAACAAAATGGTGGTGAAAATGTTGATCAGTTATTTCGTGGAAATGTGACTTACACGCCAAATTCATCTGGCGACTAGCATCACCCTTCTTCTCAGGAAGGAAGGCTTCTGAGCATTTTTCAGATTTGATTAATAATTTATTTGGCATCTGGAAGTCACAACAAAACAGCTCATATTGAAAGGGGGGGGTGTAAATTGTCTGCCTCTGCCAGGCACTACTTGGTTATTATTCACAGCTAGAATACTATTTGTAGTGTATTTGTGTATTTAAAATTTTAAAAAGGAGCTCTGGCACTTGGGTTGATTTCAGCATTCTCGAGGCTGTGTCTATACTACAGATATTGTCATCTGGAAGATGTGCTCTCATTGCCAACTGAACCAGCCAGAAGAGGATTTTAATATGCGAGGAAGCAGGCAATAGAATAAGGGGAGATTATTGTGAGCTTAGTGCATTTTGAATGAAGGATGTCATCCATGGAAGACAAGGGGAACCTTTCCAGGCTGAGTTGCAGTGCACAGTCTGCCTACTGTAAACAGGGCATTGCCGGAGCTCAGGCCAGAGTACCTTTAATGGAAGAAAGTTGCTTATATATTTTACAGCTGTACATGTGATGTATTTCTGTCTTTCTGCATTTATCACTCAGTGATGACCTCAACCAGGTTATGACAGCTCCCTTGATTGTCTTCTAGGAATTCACCTGAATTTCATACTGAACACAGTATTTTAACCTACTTACAGTGCCATGCTACTTACTTGCTGTATGCATTTCTGCTCAGAGTTGAAATTTACCATCTGTGGGAGACCAAAGTGTTAATGGTTAATGACTCAAACAACGGGCTGTGTGGGAGGCAGCAGGTGCTTTGCTGAGGCCAGGTGTGCACCTCCCCAAAGCTGAAACCCAAGGGGAGGAGGAGAGTTTTTTGAGTGTGGTGGTGAAACCTCTAGTCTGAATAGGACAGAGGGGGGAACAGCCACCACCAGAGGCTACAAGCTGGGTTTTAACTAGCTAAGGGAAGAGGCTGGTAAGAGACAGATCCATCGGAGGCTGGATAGTGCTTTTTGTCATGCAAACTACACAAAATTACAATCACACAACTGGCTCATTTCTAAAACTTCCCCCTGTGCCCCTGGAAAGGTATTGGGACATTCACGTGCAGGCCTGACAGTGTTCATCCCTTCTGATGAGGCGTAACTGGCTCAACTACACTGACATGAGAGTCAGCTGTCCTGTCTTGGAAAGTGTCATAAACGATCCTCAAAAAGCCCCCAGACCCATTTCTGAGGCCTTCCACCAGACAACTGAGCATGATGGACAGCATTGCAACACTGTTAAAGTGCCCACCCACCTACCCTCTCCAGGGGAGGTACCTCATCATTCCCACCTTGCCTGAACATATATAACCCATCAAACTTTGTGTTTCCCAGGCCTCCCCCACTCCCAATGAATCAAGACTGGGACCAGCCCCTCAACCAAAGGATATTGAAATTCCAGCAATCAAACTTCATCACTGGATCTGCAGGTGGTGATATCACTCTACTCTTATCCCACCTTTCTCTTTCTTTCTTTTCCTTATGTATATTCTTGAGCGATTTTTATTTTTTTTTATTCTTTATTCTTTTATACTGTTATATTAGTATAGATAATAACCAAAATGGCTACATGCCTACTTTCCATTGCAACCCAATTATTCTAAAATAAACCCTAAACATACACACATATATATTTCTAAGCACCAATCATTCAGTGTTGTTTCACTCTAATCTGCCCCAAGGAAGAACCTGAGTTACTCTCTCTTTTGGGGCAGGTAGCAACACAAAACACAGATAATTATGAGCTGTTAGAAGGTCTCACTTTCTTATCAAGAGGTTTTTAATAGAAGAGGACATTTAATCAACTGAGCAGGGAAAGAAAAACACTAAATGCTGAGTCATATTCAAGTTACAATAATTTTTTCCCCTTTTTAAGAGATTGAAGTTACTGCAGCTAAAAAGCTTTAGCTGCTGTGCTCATTCTTGGCTTTCACAATCACAACGTTCAGAATGTTTAAGTCGGTATGTCTAAATCTATAACTTAACCTACAACAGTAGCAGGAACCAAACATTCTCTTCTGTTTATTTGACCCTGTCATGTGCATTATACCCTCATTACTGTTATTAACCACTTTCAGGGGATAGCATCCACCATGTCTAATCCAGACCAGCGTTCCCCCAAGTTACATTCTGCATATATGCAGTCCAAACTACCAAAGAACAATTTGGCTGTGGTGGGGGGATGGACTAGATGACCTCCCAAATTTCCTGTGAAGATTTGGTGTGCAAGGATGGTGGCTGGGGACGGTGCTGATCTGAATAAGACACAAGTGTCCAGACACAGCTATGCTGTCCCTTGCAGTGGCAATCTTCAGGATGTGAACCACAGATGCCTAAACAAGCATCTGGATCCTGGGCAGCACCCCGGAAGCAAAGATGACAAAGATGGGAAAGGAAGCAAACAGGAGGTGAGCAGTGAGTTTGTGGCAGAGTCAAGATTTACCGAGCAATCTGATTACTGTTCCTTTACCCACCGTGCTGCTCCTGGCTGATTTGACAGCCAAAATGAAATTGCTGGTGAGAAAAGCAGTGCAAGCATGCACAATGTGCTGTGATTAGAAAGGGCACTGCTGGGGAGAGGAGCGTCAGATCAGCCAAGCAGAAGTTTCCTGTGTATTCCCTCTGCCTTTTCTCCTGAGAGATGCTTGTCTTTTATTCTTGGCTCCTTTGCTTTCAGTTCTGTTGTTGCAACTTGCACCTCCTCTCTAAAACGTAAAATGTAGTCTCTTTCTGTGTGAGGGAGGCAAAGGGAGCTGATGTTCCTTCTGCTCCTAGGAGGATAAAAATGCCATAGCACTGATTCTGCATAGCAGGGAGGGGACAATCCAGCTCTCAATAGCCAAAAGAAATAATACAGTTACTGAAATTTTAGTTACCCCTGCAAGGGTACATATATTCAACAGTGTTGTGAACCCAGAAGTGTCTGGATAGTCAAGGGGAAAACAGGTGGAATTTGTTGAGATTAACACAAAAAAGGTTGGAAAAACACAGCCTGTCTCTGTTCTGCTAAGGTTCCAAATTCCTGGGTTTTGGGGGGGCAGGAGAGCAAGAACTTAGGAAAGAAGATCAGGATTTGTGTGTTTAACCCCTTCAGTCTGGTGAAGGATGAACTATATTTGAAAGAAGACTTTCAGAAGCTGGAACCACACCAGTGATTGTCTGTATATTAATCCCAAATAAATATTTTCAGGATGACTGGCATAGTTCAGAAGTTGTGAAGAGGACAACACCTTGTAAAGCACTAAGAAGCAGGTAAGCAAGCAGATACAGCAGAAAATGCAATTATAGTAAAGACAGCTTTGAAAAGAAGAGAGACCTTACAAGCCAGGGTTACTTCAGCCTGCAGTAAGGGAAGATTAATAATGAACATAGATTGCTCAAATGAATCATATCATAATGGATGCCCTGAATGTCTTGTGATGGATGGCTAGACGGAATTTAGTGCCATGAACACTGGTGATTGAACTGGCATACAAAACAGGTAGGAAGGAGGTTTCGGTCAGAGAAGGGCACAGGCAGCATCTGTCAGTAGGAGGGCAAAACTCACCTCCTGGAGAACAGCCACAGTCTCCAACTTGTGATACAGGGGAGAAAAACCAGTGAAAAAAGAGCCAATGCTTGGACAAGGGCAGCCATGTCAGGCTGCACAGAGACTGATGGATGTGCTCAGGAGCAATCTTTATCACCTGGAGCTTCACTGTGGGTAGTTGCAGTTATATTGGATTAGGAGCTTGCTCAAAACTGCTTTTCTGCCCTGTGGTGTGCTCAACCCAAACAACATTTTGAATTTGCAGTTTGGGTAGAAGCCTGAGCATTCCACGCTGATTCACTGTAGGCAGAGATAAGACTATTAATAGGTGCTTTGTATATAATGCTGTTTTTCTGATACAGCAGTGGCTCTTCAATCTACTGGCTAAGGTAGCAGAGTTTGCTACCCGGCACCTGATAAATGCTATGTCTGTGTCCCTGGGGCATCAGCCACTAAGTAAATTCAGTGCAAGCTGTTAAAACTTTGCTAGGTGGTGAATGAATGTCATATAGGGCTGGCTGGCTAGACCAGAGCAGCCACAGAGGTTCAGAAACTTCTCCCTCCCACCACATGCCCCTACCAGCCCCACGAGGGCCAGTTGCATTCTTCTCTCATGTCTCTCTTCCCCAGATCGTGAAAAGTCTAGTTGGCCCACTGGGAAAAAAGTCAGAACCTCTGAAACTGGTAAGTACTAAAAAAACAAGAAGAAAAAAATAGCGAGATTTTTCCTGCACTGATGATAGGCACAATCTGAAAAAAACCAAAACAAAAAAAAACCCCACCCCACAAACAAAGCCAACAAAAAGCCCCCCCAAAACAAAGAAAACAAAACAAAGAAACAAAACAAAACCCAACCAACCAACCAAAAAAAAAAAAAAAAAACCAAAAAAACCCCAACCCAACAAAAACAACCTAAAGCAACAACAACAACAACAAAACAAACAGAAAGTGCCTCTCATTACCCTCCTTGCTGGATAGAAGGAAAAGTAATTAAAATAGCAGCAGGAAAATGGGGTGTGACACAAAATTGCACTGAACAAAGCAATTTTGTTCAGTGCAATTTTGGTCCCTTTCTTCTTTTTTTTTTTTTTTTTTTTGCCAGATTTTGTATGTGTTCAAGTCCTACCCAGCAGAAGCTGTAGGGTACAAACTCAAGCTCGTAGACATGGGACCAATGTTTCTGCAAGTGTGAAGAAGTGATGACATTCCCAGCTGTGCCACGACTGCCCTTCCCCTCCTGACTGCAGCATAACCTGCTGGCCGCTGTAACCATTGATAATGAGGAAAGCAGCTTAAAAAGTGACGAGAGCGTATCAGCAGAGTTTGGATGTCATTCCAGTAGCAACACTTAAAATGATGACAAACTCAGGAAGTTGGACAGCTGACCATGGGCCTCTTTTATCTTCTGGTAACTGAGTCAGCACACTACAGGGGCAGAGGGAAAAAGGGAACGGGGGGCAGGGGGGGAGGGGGGGAGGGGGGGAGGGGGGGAGGAAGGGAGGAAGGGAGGAAGGGAGGAAGGGAGGAAGGAAGGAAGGAAGGAAGGAAGGAAGGAAGGAAGGAAGGAAGGAAGGAAGGAAGGAAGGAAGGAAGGAAGGAAGGAAGGAAGGAAGGAAGGAAGGAAGGAAGGAAGGAAGGAAGGAAGGAAGGAAGGAAGGAAGGAAGGAAGGATCTACTGTGCTAAAGACATGGGAACTGTGTGTTAAACAGTATCATAAATACACCAGTAAATAGCATGATTATTAACAACCCATTGCCCAAACATGTTCTATGATTAACAGTAAAAATGTACCAGTTAAATATGGTCATCAATTTCCCTGTTAAAAACTGCCACTGACACTGGAAATGTACGACCAAAATCTCACTGTGGTCCTGTAATACATGTGAAGTAAACTCCTTCCTTCAAATTAATTCTTAGTCTGATACAGCCTTCCCTTCAGGCATTGACTCTTTGTCACTTGTGCTGCATCAAAGGTATTAAACAAAAGAGCAGCTGGAAATAAACTGAGGAAGGGAGACTTCCTGAGGAAGTCTGAAAACTTCACTCTGAAAAGCAACTCTACCAGACTACACATTCCTATATTCAGCAGATCTGCATCTATGTCAGTCAGATCCTCTCTCAAGTGATTAAAACAAGCTCTCACTCACAGAAGAGCTGACACAGCCCATAAAAATATTTACATAATGCAGAAGGAGAAGAATTTCTTCATTATGCTTCTGCTGTGATTAAGACTGCAGTAGGAGCTGACCACTCAAATATTCTCCTTCAAATAATCAAGGTCTGAGACTTGGTTATAGTTAAGAGCACTTTTCATTTTATATATATCAGGGCTATGCAGCAACACAGGAGCTGCTTTTCAGGTATCACTCCAGGCCACTATCTTTTCCACAGAAGCAAAAAAGTCCATTTTCCTCAGTGGAAAAACTGAGGGCTGGCAAGGACAAACAAGCAGCAAACAGTCTCACACAGATCATAAGTCTTTATTTGTCTTCAGCTCTGCTTGGCAGAGCAAGTGGATTTCACATCTTTAAAAGCCCTTTGCTTCAGTTATCATCTATAACCCTGGATATATTTACAGGTTTCCTGATTCCTTCTGTGCACAATTTAAACGAATTTATTTCTGTGTTTCTTGCTTTCTTTCCTTTCACTCCTCCCCAAATCTTCCCCTTCAGCAAGGTTATCCTGAGGAGACATCCACTTGGAGGACAAACCTTTGTCAGTTTTTTATGACGATTTTTTTTTGGTCCTGCTGGTCACACTGTGGCTGATCCAGGCCAGGATGCTCAGCAGAGGTATAATAGAGAAGATTTTAGCTTGGTCTCATTTCTAGGTTTGAATTGTTTAACTGTAGCAGCAAAACACTGCAGTAGGGCCTCTGTGAGCCTCCTAGCTATAAAAAAAAACCTAGACGATATCTATTAGTGTTGCTATAGAGCCAGAGTAGCATTTTAGGATTTAAAGAGATATGTGATAACACAGATATTTTCTGTCTGCCCTAGAAAGAGATATGAACAATAGGATGCTGGAGCCCATTTCAGAGTACAGGAAGGTCTGGGGACAGAGGGCTCAGGAACATGCTGATGCCTCTTTGCTGGCCTTGAGGTTTTACTACAACGATTTGGCAGCACCTTATACTGAGGAAAGATGAAATCCCAGAATTCAGGTGATGGGTTTCCCAGCAAGAGAGGCTGTGAAGGGTTGCTGAACACATACACAAATCCTGCCCTAACAAAGCACTGCCTACCTCTCAGTATCAGAAGAGAGACCCTATTCAGCTGTGGCAGAGCTGCACACCAAGCAATTCCCTGGGAACAGTCTCTGTAAGCACTTTGGGGTAGTCAGACAGAAGGGAAAGAAGGGATACAAGAGATGAGAAAGGTCACTGAGTGTGCGAAAAACAGTGGTTTTTTATACACAGGATTTGCATGTCCCAGAAACTGATAATGTCTAATGAGGCAACCCAAAGGCTTATCAGGGGACTGAAGCAGTCCTTGAACTTTTAATTACCCATCACAGAGGTAGATCCTTTCAGCTCCACAGCAAATATAACTGTCCTTTTTCTCATATTGCAGTAAGGCTGAGCTTAATACTCTAGTTGCTGAATTACTTTATTTGGCTTTGTTGCTTTTACATTGTCAAGACTTTATTTCTGTTCAGCAGCACATGCTCTTCACTTTGTTGCATGCTGTACTAATCAAGCTTTTATTATGTATTTTTAGATCCTCCCCACAGTGTGCAAAGATCTGCGGGGCTCTTTTAGCTCAGAATATCAATAAAGCTTATTGCCAATGCTCCTGGTAGAGATACTGCATCTACTTACCCTGGTCGTCCCTTGGAAAAATTAAATTGTTGCAGTGTAAGTGCAAGGTTCAAGGTCCACTGCATATGAAAATAGAATTGATTACTCCCAATGAACAGAGGCTTGCAGCTCTTAAGAACATTATATGATAAATGTGTTGGCACACACTATGCATTTGGCATGCTAAGTAGTTTACTGAACTACTCTCTGCAGCATATTTTAATGAAATGCTGACAGTTTGGCATCTTATTGGATAACTGCATTCAGTGGCATTGGTCATAAATGGAAGGCAAGCAAAATACTCTTAGAGGCAGCGGCTCCTCCACAACTTTCTGTTCTGTGTTACTACACTCCTGGAATTTATCAGAGCCAGCAATTAGAAATCAATAATGAGCACACAGTTTCCCCCAGTTCACATCTAGAAATTTCTGCCTCTAAGCAACCCCACCTGCCCCCCTCCCCCCCCCAAAAAAACAAACAAACAAAAACCCAAAGAACTTGGCTTTACCTGCTAAAGGGATGCCATTAGCATCGCAGGTTAGATAAGGTGTGAGAAAGAACAAGTTACTGATGGAGGGGCTCTGCCTCTCCCTGGTGTCCTGCCTTGCTGGCTGGTGCACAGGGCAACATGGCTAAAGAGGTGGGGAGCCACAAAGGCCATTCCTGATTCCAGCAATCTCTGAGACGTGGACAACACTGTCACAGAACCTGGGACTGGGTCTACTGGTCTACTTCTTTATTGTCTCTTTTTTTTCTGTGCTTGAGGAGAGACAATATTTTAAAACAATAAACAATATTTTAAAAACCTTTAATCACAGGTGGGCATTTTTATTAGCTGAAATAGCTTCACAGTGGAAGTAATCAAATTTTACAGAGAGTTTTTCCTATCTTATATCCTCACCTGCTCCTAATCCTACCATTACATGAGATTTCCTTCTAGAATAATGTTTTTCTTTCATCCACTGCATCAAGACTACAAACAATTAAACTGATAGCACCTCGCTCTCCCAGGATGGCAAGTCCCTTTGCAAGTCTGGAGACGTGGCCCTGATTCTTTATATTCCTGGTGCCACCCAGTGTTGAAAGACTGGAAGTGGCACTGCAAAGGCAGGCGCTTGGGAAGTCACAGGCGACTGATGCTTCTGGCATGTGTTCTGCAGCCAGGGCCTCACTGCCACTTGTTGTAACCATGCACCGAAGACCTAAATCTTAAACCATCCTCTTTCACAGACAGCATGACTTCAGCTTCCTCCGATGGAACTGGGCCCTTTCAATAATATGTAGTTCTTCGCTCGGGTTCTTCTCTTTTTCTGATTCATACTAAAAGGCAGAGGAGAGTTTTCATTAGAGTGTTTCAAGGCTCTTGGCCCCAGATATTAAGGGGGTGGTATTATCTATCTCTTTACAATGATTTTGGGGATCAGTCACCCCAGACACACTGTTACCCACTGTGATTAATTACCCTCACATACAGTTTCAGACAAGAGGAGTAGCGTGGTACCTCTATCACACCATCCAGAGCTTTGCAGGCAGGTAAGAGATGTGGGTCAGTGCATGTACATTCCAGAGTATTGTGATGATTGAGTCACTAGAAGAAAGTTTACTCTTTCTTTAGGGATCAGTTGATTACTTGCTGCTTTAAAGTATGAGAAAATTATTTGACCTAAGAGAGGAGCATAAGCATTTTTAGGATTGGTACTGCCCACTTTCCAGATCCCAAATCTAACTTTTCCCCACCTTTCTTTCCCCATTTTTCATATGGATCTCAACTCTTCCAGTGGCTATGGTCTGCCTTCAAGTGCCAGGGAATGTGGCAGACCATGATGTACAACAGCACTTAACTGGCCTAACTTGCTGTGACTAGCTAGACCCCACCCTCACTCTCATTTGTGAAAGGATTCCTGCTCCTCACACAGAGTCATAGAATATCCTGAGTTGGAAGGTACCCACACCATGTGCCTGAGAGCGTTGTCCAAATGCTTCTCGAACTCTAGCAGGCTTAGTGCTGCGTGAACTTCCCTGCAGAGTCTGCCCAACCACCCTCTGAGTGAAAAACCTTTCCCTTATATCTAACCTAACACCCCCATTCCCCAAAGCACATGGATCAGCTGTCTCAAATTAGCTATAGAGGTAAAAAATATTTGGGGGCTTCTGGACCATGGTAAGTGGTTTCTTCTTGGTTTGCCAGGGCAACATAAGTCTCTCCTCTTCATTCACTCTTTACAGTCCTACATTGGCCATAGATCCCCACTTTGCTAGTTATCCAACAATTTCTTTCCTAGGTCTTCACAGAACAATCACAGAATTGTTATTGCTGAAGGAAGACATGGTTTTCTCCTATATCTATTTTACTTTTTTAGAGGCTGTTACATAGTGTTGACAGAAGTTAGAGCAGCTCTTTTACTGTGTTTTACAATACTTGTTCCCTATTTAGTTTATACTGATTTTGACACAAGTCTGTCTCAGCAGTAATTCACTGCACTGCCACCAGGCAGTCTGACAGCATGTATAAGTCTAGATTTCCCATCCAAAACCCCAGGCAAATGAACAGTCATGGGTTACAAGGAGTGGTTTTGACAGAAATGCCTTACATGCAGTTTGTCAATGCGTGGGCACTGGCATAAACACTCAGTTGCAGAAAGACCTTTTCCAGTCCTGGTTCCCAGAAGGATGCCAGCAGCAGTACAAAGCAGCAATAAATCAATCAGCCAGCCAGTCTGTAAGTGCATTGCATAACCAGGTAAACAAACAAGTACTAGGCACCCTAAAACTGTAGATATTTCACCCTTGCCAGGCTGAGCCAATCCAGAGAATCAGTAGGGGGTATAGGAAAGGTCACCAACTGCCTGGATAAATCTCATCAAAAAGCAACAGCCAAACAGCAGTGGCTCCCTGAGAAGAGAAGGGCATGGTCTTTCAGGGAATAAACCCAGAATTATAAAGATGCAATAAACCAATATTTAAGCATAAATACTATAAACTAAGAAAATGCTGTAGAAAAGGAGAATATTGAAAGCACTGGTCTTTTTTCTTGGTTTCTTACACCTGTAGAGGTCTCTATTCTCTTTTGATACATAGAAGAGGAGTTCTGGAAGAAAACGCTGATCTAACCTGATGGATACAAGTATGGATGTAAAGTAATAACTTTTCCCTTAGAAGGACTTGCTTCTTGTATTGGTTGATGTGAAGCTCAACGTGAGCCAGCAATATGTACTCACAGCCCAGAAAGTCAAATGTTTCCTGGTCTGCTTCAACAGATACATGGCCAGCAGGGTGAGGAAGCTGATGCTCTTGCTGTACTCTGCACTCTTGAGATCCCACCTGGAGTATTGTGTCCAGCTCTGGGATCCCCAGCATGAGGAAAACATGGGCCTGTTGGAGCGAGTCCAGAGGATGCACACAGAAATGACCAGAGAAACAGAACTTCTGTCCAATGAGAAAAGGCTGAGAGAGTTGAAGATGTTCAACTGGAGAAGAAAAGGCTCCAGGGAGACCTTCAAGCAGCCTTCCAGGACTCAAATGGGGCTTACAGGAGAGATGAAGAGGTACTTTTTGCAAAGACATGTTAGGACAAAGGGTGATGGCTCTGATCTGAATTGTGTAGGTTTGGATTAGATATTAGAAGGAAATTATTTACTGTGTAAGTGGTGAGGCACTAGCACAGATTGCCTGGAGAAGCTGTGGATGCCCCATCTCTGAAAGTGTTCAAGGCCAGGCTGGATGTAACTGAGCAATCTGGTCTAGTGGAAGGCATCCCTGCCCATGGCAGGAGTGTTGGAAATAAATTATCTTTTAGGTCACTTCCAACCCAAAAATTATTCTATGATTCTCTGAGCTAAAACCAACATACCAGGAGTGCTCAGTACATCTTTGTTACATTGTTAAACATATGGATTTTAATAAAAAGGTTATGGTAGCAACAGCCAAAGTCTTTAACAACTCTATAGCTATGAAAACAGAAGTTAGTAAGGGTAAATATGGCCAGGCAGATGGCTTTTATTTAGGAAACTAAATGAGATCCCTCCACAGTCCCTTTATTAGCAACATTATATAAGTAAACAAGTAATTAACAGCAAATTACTGGAGTAGACAGTAAGCACCTGAGGATAAATTGCTCTAAATGACAAATAACCTTCACAGAGACACATTAAATTAATTGAGGTGATTGGGTTACTCAGACATAGAAGAGGGGGGTGCTGGACTGACTTTTTCTTGGAATAAATAAACATTGTTGCCCTGTGACTGTCCGTCAGACCGAAGTGTTCTCAGCAGCACTCACCGAAGCACTGATGATATTTGAATAAGGTGCTTGCGTGAAACTTCTGAAGTTTTCATATGAGGAAAGTCTTGGTCCATATTGAGTAACTGAGAAGTTGCTTGCAGGAGGGAAACAGCACTATGCATGTCTGTGCCAGCTAATGCCTCTCTGCGGAAAAACTCATGGAGCTTTTAGGCTCACAAATTGTTGCACTTTCTCAGTCTGAAACCGTGGGGTGCTAAGCATGTCCCAAGCTACCTATGGATCAGCTGTGTAGCTCTGATTAACACCAACTAGAAAAACCTGAGCAGGGCAGCCTCAGGAACAAATAAGTATTCTGTTCTTCAGGGCAAAGTGGCATGCAGTCACTCAGATTTGTGCAGTCACTTAAGACCAAATATGGAGAAATGTTGGCTATGCTGTAAATCCAAATGACAAAAGAAATCTGTACCCAAGTATAATAACATAAACGTAGTCTGTGTGCCCTCGAAATTACCTGCTCTTTAAAAAGGTATTGTATATTGCCATCAGAAAAAGATCATCACAGGGAAACTGAAAACACCCTAAGGCAAGGAAAAGGATCATTTGTCAGTGATAAATGCAGAGATAGAATAATTCAGATTATAACAGAGGGAGGGAAGAGTTTCACTTTCTTCCCAATCTATTCTTAATATGCCAAAATGTATTAACAGAGTCTTTAGATACATGAAGTACTTAAGACCTTATTTCTTTTTCATACGAGAGAAAGATTACTGAGGAGATGCAGCCATGGGAGCATGACACACTGAGACAGTAACCTTTGCTAAAATACCTGAAAGAACAGAACTACAGCTTGAACTCTGTCCATTGAAAATTAAAGGTTAAAGGTTTATTGTCCATTATAACTGCATGGTAAGAAAACAGAAGAACTTGTGTCGATATTAACAGGGCTAAAAATGGTTTGCAGAATTATAATTTGACACTTCTCTAAGTTTTATGGTAGTGAGGACAAATCTATATGGCTAAAGACTAAACATAGCTCTTAGGTCTCTGGATGTGTAAATAAGTCGCACTCACAATTTATCAGATTAATACCTCATTTTAGCATATGCATTTTGCTCATTTCATTTGGAAAACTTTGCAAAACTTTAGATAGTGTTGTAAAGCACAATATCACTGGGAAATCAGGAGAGAAAATACTGACAATTAAATAAACTTCTGAACAAGCTATGAAAGGTTTGCATCACAGACTCCACAAGATCTTTCAGAAATGGAACCTAAGTCTCTCTGTTCGAGCACTTCTACTGCTTGAGAGGTACCTTAGTGCACACAAATGTATGTGCTACTGCATTACCTGCATGCACTGTCAGTCTCCCAAAAGCAAGGTGCCACAAATCAGATGCAGGCATCCATCTTCTAACCTTAACCAAAGGAGACAAGAGGCTCTAGAATTAAAGTGTCTTCTGTGCCTACCATATAACTCTCGCACAACCTCCCTCTAGAGCTGTGCTGTGGGGCAATTGAAAACCTCTACTTTCCTTCTGCAGATGATGCCCCTTGGCAGAGAAAGCATCTGCAGTTGCTTTGGCTTGCTTTCACCATTTTCAACCAAATTCTGTCATTGTTTAGCACACATCCATTTTGTGCAGCACTTGGAGTGCAGTGTCTGGTGGCTTGAGGCAGAATTTCTAATTTGTCAAAAAAACATTCAGCATAAGCACCATATGATAATTAATCAATGGTCATTAAAGCAAGAGATAGCCATGATGTCTCTGATGTTGACTAAAGCCTTTTCATGGCATTTTAATCACAGTATTGCCATGCCAGGATTTCCTTTTCTTTAAAACAAATATTGTGCCTTGCAAAATGCTTTATGGTGGGTTTTTTCCAGATTCCTGAGAGTCCTAATGATTCCTAATGATTCTTTCTCTCTTTCAATCACAAAATGAAAGCAGCACTGAGATTACTATAGTACCTAGATCAGGAGCCTCATAAATGTCAAATGCAAAGGTTTGGTTTGGCTTAAGCTTTGGTCCAGGCATCAGCCAGTGTTATTACGCCACAACATGCACTCCCCAGAAAATGCAACAGGACTAAGGGTCTCTGAAATAAGAAGACATAAAGTAAAATAAGAAAATAAAAGAAGGGAAGGAGAGGAACAGAATCTACCACCTCAGGCAGAAATAAAAAAGAACATCTGATTTTCCAGAAATGCAAACTCAGGATTTAATGCACAATGATTTTAAAGTCTATACTTACATTGAATTGAGTATGATTTTAAAATTTTTATGAGGAAAATGAAGTGTTACCCTGCTGCATGTTTCAATGTTTTGAACATCAGATTCCAAGTTTCATTTCCAAGACATATCTGGGTATGTGGATCTGTATTTTTGGGCTTTGGGAATTCTGCTGCTAACCTGCTGATTCCCATGAGAAACTGATCTACAAGTTCTCATTCTCAAAACACATTCTCATTGTTATTGTAAATATATGTGGGCTGACTCTTCTCAGGACTTTTTCTCATGTTTTCTCATAACAGTTCCCATAACTGTTTTCCACACCTGTTGTTTACCAAAGGAGAAGAGATGCAGTTCTTCTCCAACCAATCACTGCCCTTTCAGCGCATTGTGTTATAAAAGGGCAAAGATGAAAAGTAGTAAAGCCTTCTGATGACCAAGAACTGTGTGTGTGTTCTTCATCGCTGTTTTCCTCACTGTGAGGAAATTTGTGGGTATTTGTGAACAGATCCTCAGTGATACTTAGGTATAAAACTTTGACTGAAGTAACCAACAGTGAAAGGAAAGCGAAAGAAGCTGAACAGCTGGCTGTAGTGAACTCCTCAGCCCTCTCAAAGGCTGGTAGGAGTAACAGGGGCCTGAGAACTGTGGTTTTTAGGCCCAACTTCTGACTGGTGAGGACAGGGAATATTTAAGATGTCTGTGCTGCATGGAGCAAGAGGTGGATTATTCAACAGAGTAAAGGGTATTTCCCTTTAGGAGGCCTTATGTTCCCATAACAGAACATGAACACAGACATGAGTTAATACCTCTGCATTTCTAAGTCAAAGCAGTTGCTCTCCATCAAGGGATAAAACATATCCACAAGACCAATTTTAGCTCATCACCTGTCATGGCACGCTAGTAGTCTCTAGGTTTCCAACATGGCATTTCAAAGTAAGATGTAACTGCAGTGGCAAGCTAAGAGGAAGATTTAGAAACATATCAAAACATAGATATATATACTTTCTACACATAAACTTTCACCTTCACATATTCTTTTTTTTTCCCAAGCCTTCCCTCTTCTAGATTTTGTTCCAGCACTACAGCATCTGAATTTTACAGGTTAACCTCACATATATGTCTCTCACATACCTCATACCATCTTCAGCACTTTTTGACATTATAGTAGCATTACTTTACAGATAAAAGCTTACACTTGGTTGCTATCCAAAGCAATCCTCCTGAGTAAGCCCAAGAATTGTAACTTTACAGAAATGCCATGAATTCAAGCCAAACATTTTTCTAACAAGCAAAATCACTTTATTCTTTTCTTGGTAAAATTATGGCTGCCACATATGCCATCCTATTCACAATTCATTCACTTACATTGAATGACACGGGCCTTACAAGCAGCTAGCTTCTTCTAGTTGTATTTCTGCTGAGCTGAAAACTTTTCAAGGGCTGAAAATAATTGACCTACATTTGACCCTATTTCAAGAACTTATTACTTCAGTCAGCTAATCTGTATTTGTTGTGTGCTAGTTTTGTCTGGAATGGAATTAATTTTTGCTTTACCTATGTCTTGGGCTGGGTAGCCAAGAGATTTGTGTTCTATTTCATCTGTTGTAAAAGCAGTTATTTCTTTATCTCTTGTAACTCCAGGGATGCCTTCTGATAATGGTCCAGCTGTTAAAACCAGGTGTGGAAGTGTTTCTTATCTCCTTCACCACCAGTCCATCCTCCAGGGAGATATCTTCTGATAATGGGCCATTAAGGCTCACCAATGACATGACACATTGCGTCATCCCATTGTGAGATGTTCCACCCAGTGTGGGGGGAGAGCCAACCATTCCTACCTGGATAAAAACTGAGACTCAGGAACACACCAGGCATCTGGGTTTTTTCCACCACAGAAAGACCAGACCCATCTCACCACCACTGGACTTTTTCCTACTCCATTATCTGTACTGCACAGAACCTCATCTAGGATTTATTTGGACTGCTTCCAACACCCTTACCAACAGGGTGTCAGGTTGTATCCCTGACTCTGTCAGGATTTTTTCCAGGACTTCTGTTTTGCTTGCTTGCTTGTCTTTGTACTACTGCATTTGTATTTTGGGTTTGTTGTTGTTGTTTATTCCTATTAAAGAACTGTTACTCCTATTCCCCTATCTTTGCCTGAAAGCCCCTAATTGCAAAATTATAATAATTTGCCGGGGAGGCGGGTAACATTCTCCATTCCAAGGGAAGCTCTAGCTCTCCCTGGCAGACAACTGTCTTTCAAAACCAAGACAACCTACTGAGCTGCCCTTATATGAACCCAGGAGTTTTCTTCACTTTTATTCTTCCAGTTCTCTCCCCGATCCTGACATGGGGGGAGCAAGTGAGTGGCTGCATGGTGCTTAGCTGCCAGCTAGGTTCAAACCATAACAGTCCTTTTTGGCTCCCAACATGGGGCTCAAAGGGCTCAAGATAATGACAGGTTTGTTTGGAATGTGCTAGACTGAATTTATCACTGTTCTTGCTGTTTAGCTATTAATTGACAGGCTCCAGTGCTTGCCATGGGGCTTGCTTGCCAGCCTGTAAATTAGAGCCTAGTGCTCCTTGGTGGCTGCTTTGTGCTTTCACTGCTCACCTTAGTGTTTTGCTGTTTATCATCAGCGGGAAACCTCTGGACCAGTGCAGGAAAGCCTTGCAAGGAGCAGTGCAAGTGCAGCAGTGACCCGGCCTGAGCTGACTTTGGTGCCCAATTAACTCCATGCAACACACAACAACATGCAACGTCCTGCCTTGAGTGACCACCAAAATAGATGGAGCCCAAATTCATAGACTAAATTAACACAGTGGACATTTGTGGATATTTTACATGTGTTTTGCAGGGGTGGTCCATAGACCAGGGGAATGAGATCTGTGTATCAAAGGATCAGAAGGCAAGGGGGTTCTTGCTAAGGATGTGTTGGATAGTGTGGGACATGAGCATGACATAAATAGTACGGGTGGAGAATGTGCTGATGCTGGCTGGGATAGAGTTAATTTTTCATAGCTGGTATGGGGCTATGTCTTGCATTTGTGCTGGAAACAGTGTTGATAACACAGGGATGTTTTAGTTACTGTTGAGCAGAACTTAAAATAAAGTCAAGGCGTTTGCCAACTCTCACCCCACCCCACCAACAAGGACACTGGGGGTGCACAAGGAGGCAGGAGGGGACACAGCTGGAGCAGCTGACCCCAGCTGACCTGGTGGATATCCTGTACCATATGGCATTATACTCAGCATATAAAATCTAGGGGAAGAAGAAGGGGGGGGACGTTCACAGTGATGGCATTTGTCTCCTCTAGTCACCGTTACATGCGATGGAGCCCTGGAGATGGCTGAACACCTGTCTGACCGTGGGGAGTGCTGAATGAATGCCTTGCTTTGCTCACTTGAGAGGTTTTTGCTTTGCCTATTAAAATGTCTTTATCTCAACCCACAAGCTTTCTTACTTTCAGTCCTCCAATTCTCTCTCCAATCCCAACATGGGGGGAGTGAGCAAGTGGTTTTGTGGGACTTGGTTGCTGCCTGAGGTTAAACCACAACATGTTGCCACACAAATCATTCCCCACAGTATTGCTTTTTGTGGTAAAATAAAGTGGCAGTTTCTAACAAGATCTGGAGAAAAGATAGCAAACTACTTAATCTCTTTTGTCTCAAGGGGCTGAGACTTTTTTGAAGTACTTGCTTTAATATATCACCAGGACTAAATAACTTTGCTACTTGAAAACCCCCCCAGAAGAATTCTCCCTACTTGGGTCTTGCCACATGGACAAGGACAAAAGGATTGTTTAGGCAAGAATTATTTGAGTAAATACAAATTACATAAGAATGATCAGTCATTCAGCTGAAGTGCTCATTGGCTACCACATGTGCTGCTTCGAATAGAGACAGGAACTTTAGCACAGTAACTTACAATATTTTCCTAGTCTTAAAATTTGGTACTGTGATGAAATGACACAAATGAGATAAGGCAATTGTCAGTTTAATGTTAACAGAGACAATAGTCTCCTAGATAGTGTAGTTCATGTTACAGATCCAGGGTTTACACTTGCTTTTTGATAAAGAAACAGGCAAAACATATCTAGTAGTATCTGCTGCTCTGTTTTCAGAATCCCTTGATGCAAACAGCTTTTTTAATATGATGCACTGTAATGCCAGTATCTGTGGTTTTCAGCAGGATTTAGAGGTTTGAGCACTGAGAACTCCACAGGGGAATTTTACTTTTCCAGTGTCTTCTTTTGATGAGCTGGTTGGTTGGCTTAAAAAAAGAAAAGGCCAAAAAAAAAATGAAGCTTAAAAACAAGGTTTAGAAAATTTAAACCCTAAATGATAAATCAAGCAAGTGCTTCTAACAGACATATGTTCAAAGAGAACACAATTATGCTGTGGTTTTGCTTCAAGCTCAGCATTCTTCCTTTCTCAGTCATGCAGCTGTATAAAGTCAATACTGGCAGCTTTACAACCCTGTTTCTTTTAAGGTGTTTTCAGTGACAGACTGGCAGCTCCTCTGCTTTTCCTAAGTAGCCTAGGGATGTCTTTTCTCTGAGTTTGGCTGGCAGGTACATTAGACCCCATTCTGGCAGAAGGTATTAGAAGTGGTGGTTGTTCTGCCGGAGGGTACCTGAGAATCCTGGGACCAGGAATGGATCTCAGCAGCCAGGTCTGCATGTGCCTTCCACCACCCGTGCACTCGGGGCTGGGCACTGGCCACTCCGCATGTGGGTACAAAGCTCAGAAGTGCAGTGGAGAACTCCGGGCTAGGGGCAAGCCTGAGGAGCACAGCATGGAGACCAGCCATCCCGATGGACCTGCCAGAGCTCCAGAGAGAAGCATGAGCTGAGCTGGGGGCTGCGGCAGCTTGCCTGCTCAGTGAGGCTGAATAAGGCTACAACAAGGAAAATCCTCCCTGTTCAACGGCTCAACACCTCAACCCATCCCTCCATCCATCCACTCATCCATCCACCCATCCACCCATGGCTTCATGCAGAGCTGCCACAGAGCACTGAAGCGTCACTTTAAAGGTAATTGCAGGATGTAGGTCAAGGAGTGCCAGAACAGACTGACAGATTGGGAAATGCCTGAGCCTAGTCCATCACCTATTTCAAGGCCTTTCTTTGTAAGCAGGTGTGAGTTGAGGAGGAGGAGAAACGAAGAAGAGGGGAGGATGGAAATTTTTATAATCCATCAGAATTCACCCAAGAGGAAACTAAATTCTTCCAATCTCACCCTAGGCAGATAAGTTTGGTTTTACTAATACATCAAAACTTCCACTTTTTACTTTGTAACACATTCCCAGCTAAACATAAAGCCATAAATCACAGAGCAGTGGGATGATTGATTTCCCTTAATGAAGGGAGACAGTAGGAGGAGAAGGTAAATCATACAGATGGGCCTGATTTGTGACTATAAAGGTGATATCCCAGCCTGTATACACAGACAAAACATACAACTTCCAGTTCTCTCTGCACCATTGCAGCTCAGTCCTGTTATTTACTGCACTCCTATAATCACTGCTGCTGAAACATCCTGCTGATACACCGCAATTACTGCCAGTTCTTTTGCTCAGAGGAAACCTTTCTGTTCTGTGGAGGAGGGAAAAATCTTAATGACATTCCTAGTGCTCACCAGTGTAGGTCTCTGCTCAGTGTTACAACTTGCATGGTGGACCACACCACCTTGTCCCAAAACTGATGGTACTGGACTCAGGAATGAGATGTTGTGGTCCTGAAGACCTGGTACCCATTAGTTTATATGGGCTGAGCAGGGGGTCACCAGAGCTCCCTCCACTTCAGCTGCTGCAGTGTCTCCAGCATCAGCTAGGGATGTAAACCTCTGTCCACAATCCCAGTTGTCATCTTCTTAACCCCTTGGGGGCCAACTTGTATGTGCCCCTGAGCCCAGCTCTGATACAGCCCTTGTGGCTGCGTGGCTGTGGCTTGGGTTGCTGTGGCTATTAGAATTACCAGGAAGCCCTGGGACATCTGCAGAACAGAGCCAGGAAAGGCCACAAAGGTGACACCACAGGCACACAGGGAAGCTGAGATGGCATCACTACCAGCTCAAGGGTTTGTGAGAAAATCCCTACAGGAAGGAATAAAACACTCAAGAAGCAAAAAGGGAGGTGAAATAAGGAAACTCAACACCATGGAGGATGTGCCCTGGGGCTGCAGAGACCAACTCCAACTCTTCCCCTGAAGTGGTGGCTGTGCAGAGCAAAGGGCCTGGGTGCTCTGTGGGGATTGGCAGCTCCCTGTGTTCAGCTGGGCAGCTCATGGTCACTACCAAATACAAGCTTTGTTCTACACAGGTCTGTGTGTCCTGCTTGCAGCACCTCCTTGCACATGCAAACAGTGACCTCAGTGGGAGGCTCATTTCTCTCTGGGGCTCCTGTGCTAAGCACCACAAACCAGGTACAAACAAGGATGCTCCCAGGGAGAAGAGAGATACAGCAAAGTTTAGGATCTGAGTCATTCAGTATAAGCCTAGCCAGAGCAGCTGGAGAACTGCATGGGTGAAAAGTGCTCCAGAGGAAACAGAAGAAACATTTACAGTGCCAAGAGAGCACTAAAGTCAGGACTTATTGAGGTTGTTGGCAATGAGCTTTGTGGAAAGTTGAAGCTACGTTAACTACTAAAAATGATAAAGGGGAGGCTTGGAGAGAAAATTGCAGGTCTAGAAAAAGGAAAGATGGATTTTAAATAAGAAATTGAATTACTAAAGAATTGAGGCAGAAATACACATGCCTCTGCGGCAGAGGTCCTCATCCACATCAGTGGGGAAGCAAGCCCAGGCAGGATGTGATAGATAGCTTACAAGAACTAATAAAACAGACACTTGAGATCAGGGTCCAGCTTGGCAACAAGCACCTGTGAGTGAGGACAATGGCAAGAGAGACTAAGCAGCATGGATCTGAAGCTTTGGTTTGCCAGAGGATGACTGAGTCTTTGGAATAGCTGTCCAGGCAGTGGTTGCAGCCCTCCAAGATTCCAGTGGGGATATTAACGCCTGGACAAGGGAAGGGAGGTAGGTGGTCTAATCCCAGGCTGGCTCATGTGCAGCCATCAGGTTCTTCTTTCCCCTCTGACCTCTCCTCAGCAAAGCTCTGGACCCCTGACCCTCCTCATGTCCCCGGTCATGGCTGGCACAGAACAGCTGCTGAGGAGATGCAGTAGCAGGTTTGACCCAGACTGCAGTCAGAGCCTGGCACAAGCCAGAGCTGCGTGGTGGCTGCTGGAACCCTGTGTGGATATTGCTGCGCAGGAGTGGTGGGACTTGCAAGAACCCTGGGAATGGCTGGGAGTGATCATAACCCCACCGCAGCACTGTCAAACCTCATCCCAGTGTCAGCAGCACGGGGGGAAGAAGCTGTGAGAACAGCAGGGCCCACTGCAGAGGTCTGCAAAGGCACTGTTGCTCTCCCTAACAGGTGTTCAGTTTGGAAGAAGAGAAAGGTGAGCAAGGACCAGAGGGGGTGGTTTTAATCAAGAAAGCAGGTACTGAATACAAGAGCAGTTCTCATGCAGGAGGCACCAAGACACCGAATGCTGAGGTTCAAAACTGAACGTGCAGTGATGGATGAACTGGTACCAAGTGCTAGGGCAATTACTGAACCCGTAAATCAACAGCATTTGGCTCAGCTCTAGCTTAAGAGAAAAATCATTCTGGCAGAACAATTTTACCAGGCACAGATAGCTAGAAGATGTAAAGAGAAAGAATAAGGTATGTGAAACAAACCAAGCAGCAACAATGGCACCAATTTCTTGCTCCAAAGAAAAGAAGGTTAATGGAGAAAACCAGTATTTCAAAGTTGAGTGTGCTGGTTTGAAAGCAAAACTAGTGAAAGACTCTAAGTCAGAAACACAATTTAATAAGAGGAAAAGAAAAGAAATAAAAGAAAGTAAAATAAAAGTAATAGTACAAAAAACTACTGACAGAGTCAGAATACAACCTGACACCCTGTTAGGGTGGTAGCGGCAGTCCAGATGAGATGGTCTTGTCGAAGCAGTGATCCTGTAGAAAGGTCTGGTAGCTCTTGTCTCCTCTGGGAGGCCAGTGGATAAAAAGCTGCCTGTGCTGTCCCAAACCCTGGATTTATCCAGGTGGGAATGCTTGGCTCCTCCCCCTGGGCAGAGCATCTCCCAATGGGCTGATCTCATTCTATGAGTCATGCAGTGGGTCCTTGATGGCCCATTAAACAGAGATAACTCCCGGAGGAAGTTATCTATGAGTCATGTGGCAAGGCATTGTTAGGCTTGTTAACAGAAGATAAGGAAAACACTGCCCCACCCTGGCTCCAACGGCTCATGGGGATAGAATACAAACCTTGGGCACAATTTTACATTGTAACCTAGGACATTGAGGCAAAGGCCAGAAATTTTGTAGAACATTGTAGGCAGAAACTGAAGCTGGAGTTTCAGCAGATCATGGAGCTGAGGACTTAGGTTGAAAACATTAATGCTAGCAAAGGGGCAAACTTTAGTGCCTTTTAAGAACTGAATTAACTAAACCACAAGAGCTGGAAAAGGGACAAACTGTAAGGCCTGACCCAAAAAAAAAAAAATCTGATGCCTGTAAGGATGCCCAACTGCTCAAAACCTCCAGCTACTACTGCCCAGACCCATCCATATTTTATGGCAGGTAACCAGCAACTGAATCACAACAAATTGAATGCAAATAGTGCCCAATAAGATATTTCCACTAAGATATTTCCATTGCTCACCTTTCTTTTCTTCCAATAAGATATTTCCTCAATCTTAGTTCAAGCTTTGAGAAAATGTGCTCACGGGGGCTGGAGTGAGCAGGAGAATCTCTGCTCTGGAGCTGGGGCATGTTCTGCCTCTCCTGAACTAGCTTGGGTGCCTGCAGGGCTGTTCCTCTCATTTTCTCACTCCTCTCTCTGGCTGCAGTTGTGCAGTATTTTTCCCTTCTTAAATATGTCATTCCCGAGGCAATTTCTAAAATATGTGCCATTTCTGCCTCTGCACCCGGTGTTTGCTTTGCCTCTATCCTCCATAATCTCTTTTGAACATGTATATGGGCATGTATCTTGGACACATAGAAAAGTGTGTTACACACATCTGCTGCAGCGTGAAAAATCCAGTGAGCCAGAGTGCTCTTTTACACAGTAGTGGGTATAGTGGCAAATATTTTAGCAGGTCCACACTTTCCTGTGTTCTGGGAACTATCCATAGAAATAATTTTAATCTGTCTCTTCATGGGAAGAGTTCAGAAGTCCAGAGATTATCCCTGGCTATCTCCATGCTGTCAATAAGCTGTTCACAGCCACTCTCACCCTGCCAAAGGCTATCCTGTCTTAAGCCTGGTCATGTGCTTTCTGCTTCAATATGGTGGGTGAACCACTTCTTGTATTGAAGGGCAGCTCTACCATTGATTAACAAAAATTAAATTATAACACTCAGCTCACATTTACCCTGCTATGGCTGCTGGAGTGTTTCTAAATGGGCAAATGTCCCTTTGATCATGTCATTTGGCTCTCATAATGCCGTAGGCTGAACAAGGGTATAAATAGGCAAGAGCTGCTCCATTTTGTTATTGCACAGATCCCAAGCAGATGGATGGATGAACGAAACTCTTTCTCAGAAAGCAACTGCCCTTGTCAATACAGACTGCACCCATCTGTCTCAGTTCTGCACCCAGCTTGCAGAAAAAGAAGGTGAACACCGTATTTAAACACCATCACATTTTTCTGTGCAGGGTGATAGGATTAACAGCTTAGTGCTCTATTTCCCTTTCTGCCGTGGCACATTCTGAGTCCCACTGGATGATGATCCCCACTGGAGCACAGAAAGACACTTGTCCCCAATTGCCTCCCTCCCTCTTCTGAAAAAAAACCAGGTACAGCCAACACATGTGACCAAGTATTACCACAAACCACACCTGTAGAGGAGTGTCTGGGCTGAGGCTGCACTGTCCTGTCACCCAGTTAAGGTCCAGCAGTCTCTTCCACTAGATGTTGAAGGCACTGTTGGCCCAGTCATTGACCACCCCTATTCCAGCAGTGGGGCCAGACCTTCCTCTAAACCCCTACTGCCCAAAGCAGCCATTCACCAATGGCAGCAGAGACCAGGACTTGGTGCTCATAGCAGTGCCCTGCTAGCAAGGGACTGGAGGTGGTAAGGGTTGTGTCTTCCCACTACTGAACTGACTCACACTGACTCTCACAGCTGTGTGAGCAGCAGAATCAGGATGTCCCAGCATCCAGCATTTCCCTCTCAATCCCAGCCACATAGGCTAGGTTATCTGGTGTCTCATAAGACAGGACCTCCTTTTTTGCCTCCATGAGAAACCAAGCTTCTCCAGCTAGTTTTACTAAATATGTGTTGACATTTGGGATTATTTGGTTATCTGATCTATCTACATTCCTGTCCAGTGGGATTGCAACTGAATCCAGAATTATTAGTGGGAGAAGCACAGAGGGAGAGCACAATGACCTGACCCCATCAACCTCACTTCCTGAGAAAATTCAGCCACGAAACAATAGATAGACTTCTGAACAGACAGCCAAAACTAGTCATAGTCCTGGAGTGGATCCACTTATCTGCTACACCAATCCTCCTCTCTCCTTCCTGCGTTAAAAGGAAAAGACAAGCAAAACCAGTACAACCCCAAAGGAAATGTATTCTGAGAAGATAGAAATTTGGCCAAGATAGGTGGTGATTTTTCTGACTATAGACCCCATGATAATGCAGGTCACTGCTCTGATGGAGTAATCAGGACAAGCATCCTGAGGGAACTCTGCCAGCAAGAACCAGAGTAGAGTGTGCTTCCATGGCCAGATCAGCTCCAGAATTCAGGTATTGCCTCCCTGGGAATCAGCAGGAACTCAGGGCAGGTATCCAGCTCAGTCTCAGCTCTAAGCACATGCTCCATGGTCTGGGCGTCTTCATCAGCATCCCCCATCCCTCAGATCTGACTGAGAAGGACTTACTGAGGCATGTTCACAAAACTGTGAAGCCCAAGCTAAGGAGTGAGCAGGTGGTTATTTTTCCACCAATGACAAGTGCCACTTTTAACGGGGGGGGGGGGAAATTAACCTTTTTGTTAAGTTCTTACTTTAAAAAAAAAAAAAAAAAGAGAGAGAGCAAGAGAGATGGGCAATCACCAACCATACTACATTTAACAAGGGCAAGTTCTGAGTTCTGAATCTGGGATGGGGCAACCCTGGTTGTATGTATAGACTGGGGAATGAGGTGCTGCAGAGCAGTGCTGCACAAAGGGACCTGGGGGTTCTGGTCAGTGGCAAGTTGAACATGAGCCAGCAGTGCCCTGGCAACCAGGAGGGCCAACCCTGCTCTGGGGACATCAGGCACAGCATGGCCAGCTGGGCAAGGGAGGGGATTTTCCTGCTCTGCTCTGAGCTGGGGCAGCCTCCAGTGCTGGGGGCAGTTCTGGGTGTCACATCACTAGTGACTCACTGTCACTCCTTTGGTTTCTTCCTCTGCCTACATGCAAACATGGTAAGTTCTTGCTCTTAACTTGCAGGAACTTGTTTACAGGCACTTACAGACCATTAGAGATCCAGGGCTTCCAGCTGTGGAATGCTGAGTTCAACTATGCAGATGCTATTCCTCCTATGAGGAAAATGAGAAGCGCACCTGGGAGCTGACTTGTCTGAAACCCACCAGCAAGAATCAAATCACTCCAAGGCAGGTAATTAATTATGGCTCATTCCCAAAGGCAGGGCATCATTATCATATTCTAGAGTTGCAGTTGTGCCTTAATCACCTTTTCTGCTGAAGATGTGGGGAATTTGTGTGCAATAAGCACTTTCAGTAACTATTTGTTTCAGTTTAAAGAGATGAATGTTCAAATCATTGGTATTGAGCTGTTTATGAACAGACAGAAAAGCACAAGAGACATTACAATAATAAATATTCAGCAGGTGTCTGTAGAAGTATAAGTACGCAAAATTGCTGTTTTATGTTTATATTAGAAGGCACAGGCAAGCGCAAATCTTTTTCTTTATATTGCTTCTGAGGTGATTTATTTTTTAAAATTCAGTTATTTTGTTTCTTCTCCAGTTTTCAGTTCGGCAGCTCACAGGGGAGGCAGATCACGGCCCTTGTGGCAACAGGTCCAGCTCTGCCATTGGCACTGGGAACCAGGCACCAGCCTCACACCAAATCCTTCCCCAGTCCTCTTTGCAGGGGCTGCTCTGCCCTGGGGGGCAGACAGGGGCATATGACATCCCAGAGAACATCCAGCCACTGGAGATCAAATAGATCCAGCAGGGCTAGAAATGTAGAACCGGTGTGGTTCTGCCTTGATACTTGGTGTGGCTTCAAATCTGGGCATCTGCCATGCCCCACACCACACAGATCTCTGCAGAGCTCACCCCTTTCTTCCTAAGCATTAATCATGTGGAAACTACTGAAGGGAAAATGAGCTTTTGGTGAGTAGGGAGTGCCATGGCTGTGTGACTCTGCAGACAGCTACAGACAGGGGTTTCCTTCCCTCTCCCAGCCTCTTATGCCTTGGTTATGCAGAGTAATCACAACGGTTTCTTTTCCTGATGCTTCTGTGAACTTAAGCATAGGCAGCTATTCCAAATCGTGCTGTAAAATGTGGGGGAAGTGGTAAATCCCATACCCACTGTGTGCACAGGGGAGGACAGTGGGAGGACAGTGAGCAGGGCACCCTGGCCTGTGCAACATGGCCCAGCCCTGTTGCAATTCACTCCCATGTGCCTGCACTGATCATTGTTCAGTCACTGCACCCTCAAACAGTCATGGGTAACCCCAAATTCCAGGGAACAAAATCTCTGGCAGGACCACTTTTCACTGATCTCAAAAATTAACTAAGCCTTTCCTCTGCCTATTGCTTGTGCTAAGAGAAGGCACTAACTGACCTTGCAGGTTTTTTTCAGAAATTCAAATTCTGAAAAATTTCTTACAGTGAATAATATTATTATTCACTGTAAGTGTTCCTGGAACATGAACTTGCTGTCTTTCCAGAAATCTGCGCAATCTCTTGCTTGTATGGAGTAATACTACTGGTACAAACTGCAGAGCCAGGAAATATCCATTGTGCCCTTCTCCCTCAAATTAAAACTGTTTCATTTCTGTCCCATGTAGGGCCAGTTTTGTGACCAGCAAATACGTCTTTCTACTTCTTAAAACACAATTTCAAGAATGCAGTCAATGCTCAAATCCCTAATTTGACAGCTCTACCCTGCGGTATAGTCTTTCTTTTCCAAAGCTGTCAGAAAATGTCTGTAATTCCAAGGAAGGGAGATGACCTCAGTAACACTTGAAATGGTGCCCCTGCAGACAGATGTGTCAGTACTTTAGAGAAGTAACCGGTCAGTTTTATGAGGCTAATGCCAGTAATACAATTCCCAAAAGACCATACATCATCAAAGAATTCTGCTTTAAATGCAGACATAGAGGAAAATTAGAATCAGAAAATAATTGAGACTGCAGTGCGCCTCTGCTGGTCATGAAGCCCAGTGTCTGCTCAAAGCAGAGACAACTTCAAAATAAAATTAGGTGGTTCAGGACTTTCCAAGTTTGTTTGTTTTCAGTGAGTAATTTTTGTCTCTTTTATCCTCTGGCCCTGAAATTACTATTCCACATCTTGCCTAACACCTCTGCAGGCACAATAGCACTGAACAGGTCTGTGGGCTCCAGAACTCTCCCTCCCCTCGGTCTGCAGCATCTGCATTGGCGCATCTCAATAATATCTCCTCTCCTCTCCTCTCCTCTCCTCTCCTCTCCTCTCCTCTCCTCTCCTCTCCTCTCCTCTCCTCTCCTCTCCTCTCCTCTCCTCTCCTCTCCTCTCCTCTCCTCTCCTCTCCTCTCCTCTCCTCTCCTCTCCTCTCCTCTCCTCTCCTCTCCTCTCCTCTCCTCTCCTCTCCTCTCCTCTCCTCTCCTCTCCTCTCCTCTCCTCTCCTCTCCTCTCCTCTCCTCTCCTCTCCTCTCCTCTCCTCTCCTCTCCTCTCCTCTCCTCTCCTCTCCTCTCCTCTCCTCTCCTCTCCTCTCCCCCAGGCCCTATGGAAGCGCGGCCTGTCCCTCCGCAGTACTCACACGGCCCGCTAGACGGTGCCGTCCTAAAGGCGTAAAACCCTCCGTGTTAGACTTCAACGCTGCGTTTTTTCTGGAAGATGCCCTGCGTGTGCCCTGGGGATTTCTGGGCTGTTCGCTGTGCTGAGGCGGCAGGAGGAGCCCCTTGCCGGCCCCCAGCCCGGAGATGCCCCCCGGGCCCCTGTCCGGTCACGGGCAGCGCTGCAGGAATGCCCCGGCACGCCCGGGGATCCCGGGGTGCCCCACTCCGTCCCCAATGGGTGCAGCCAGGCACGTGTCCTTGCGGAGTGGCAAGTCACAACCCTAACAACAAAAAAGTCACACCAGAGTGGCAAGTCACACCAGACGAGCAAAACTTCCTAGGAAGTGCTGGTGTATTTCCTCACCCAGATGCACTTGCATGGCATGGCCAGGAGCACGATCACTCCCAAAGCTGGCAGAGCACAAACCCCTTGGAGGGCGCAGAGCTCGCCCTGTGTGCAGTCCAGCCCTCGACCCAGGGGACACCAGTACCAGCAGCTCCAGAAATGCCCAACCTTTCCACCTGCTATGCACCTCCTGGTGTCTTATCCCATCTCCCTCTGACTGCTGAAATGAAGGGCTCTCCCTCCTCACAGAGCGCCAGGCTCCAGGGTAAGGAAAGGGTTTCACATCAAGCCGACAGCATCTCAGGGCTGCAAGCACATGGAACCTCGTTATCAAAGTGGTTATCACCTCATGCCAGGAATTTCCCGCTTTGCACTAAATAAGCAAGCTGAGATGTACCACAACCCTGCCCAAATTAAGGCCCTCTGCTCCCTTCTCCCTCAACCTGACTGTTTGGAGGGGCTGTGTTTTCTGGGATGTACCACATCTCCTTTTCAATGGCACTGCCACAAAGCATCCCTAGAGATGTGCTGCCCTAGGAAAGCATCACTTAGGCAGAGAGCACACTTGAGGAGGAAAATGCAAGGGTTAGTCACCCAAATTGCCACTCCCATGTGTCACAGGTAATTTCTAGACCCTCAGAAGAGGCGCCAGCATCACTGCCAGTGAAATCTGAAGCAGGAATTAGGGAGTAATTTCCAAGAAAATGCTGCAGTTTACTCATTGGATTATCCCTTTTTGCTCATATTTGTCACTCTAAGAAAATATGTACCATTCACAGAAAGCTTCATCAAGTTACATTACATTACATCCTGTCTTGCATTTCTACAACCATGGAATTCACAGAAAAAAACTGGTATGGTCTATACCACCATCCCAGTTGGATTGACTTACCCTCTTGTCCAAAATTCCTAGGTGTTCATTTGCTTGTTTGTTTTTAACATGGCACAAGCAAATAGAGGTGGGAACGCAATGACACAGTGAGTTAGAACATGGGATTCAATCTCAACATCAGATCTGCACAGTGGTTTCAAGAGAAAACCCCTTTTAAGTCTCTTCCACTCCAGATTAAAATGTCACCTCGTGTCTAAGGAGGAGCCAGCACAGCCCACAGCTTTTTCTCAGACAAGGCACAGTCACCTAACATGGTTCCCAGATGGGGCACCATCAAGGCTGTGTCTCCCGACTTCAGCCAAAATGTTCCTCTTGCTTTCCCACTCTTTCTCTCTAATTTTCCTTTGTCTAGGAGCAGCCACAACCAAGATACTCCAAGCTTCTCTGTGAACCAACCCTACATGAGATGGCATAGCAGGACGCACAGCTCTCAAGGCAGAGGAGGAAGAAAACTTTTTTGTTCAGCTGAGGAGCTATCAGCTCACATCCCCGTAGGCAGATGATTCAAAGTGAACTTGGGTCTTACCCAGAGGAGCTCAGAGACTCTAAATAGGAGACCACCTCATCATCAGCCCCAAAACTGCTTTTCAGGGAAACCATTTTGCAAATTGGGTCATACTCACTAATAGCCTGGTGATGACCAACACTGTGCTGTTGCAAATGAAGCATTCACCAAAAGCAGTTCACCCAGTGCTATTGACAGGTCCAAATGGAAGATCAGGGCCTGAGGCTTTGTCTAAAATCAAAACTTTCTGTAATTTAATGGAATTTAATTAACAAAGCAAATTAATTAAACCAGTGCAAATGCCTGAGCAGGCTATCTAAATCTGCTGTGCCTTAAGGCTTATTTACAAACAGTTTTGTGCTGCATTGAGCATTCCTGTATAGCTTCTTTATATCAGTGTAACTCATCTGGTGGAGAGACCTCATTATATCACACCAGGGGATGCCCTGATTTAGCTAGAGCAATTTCCAAACAGAGTTAGTGAAAACAATACAAGCATTGTGTGTGTGAATTCAAACAACTACCCAATTGATTTAAGATAAACTGGGTTTTGATAAAGTTAAGCTGTCCCAACAATATTGTGTTAGTCATAAATCACTGCATATGCTTTCACCTTCTCCAGAGGAGAAACAAATGGTCTCATTAGTAAGTGAGACTGTAGGATGAGACATAAGCTGCCATGAGCAGGCTCTGAACACAGCCGATGTGTTAGCTGACGATGAGTGTCATCAGCGTGCTCACGGCACAAATGCACGGAGAACACGGCCAGTCCTGCATGGCTTCTGCTTTTTAATCATCCACATACTCAACCTACTTGCAGTTCATTGCTGAGAGGCATTATCATCAAGCAGCAGCACCTCTTATCTTCCCTCCTCTGGGGCATTGCTCCACCATCACATACTAATAGCCATAATCCACTTTTCATCCTGCACGGCCAGGTAGCAAGATTAATGCAGAATCTTGTCTGCTTTTATGTACTCATCTTCTCCCAGCACAGCCACAAGCTAAATGTGCCTGAGTGTTTTTGGCACCAGAGCTATGAGATTGTCTTCTTAACCATCACATGACTGCTTTTCCCAGGGAGAGACCTGCCTACAGTGAAGGGCTGCATAGCTGCGTTGCTTCTGGAGAAATTGAGAACTACATAGAAGCAGTGTTTGTGAAACAGTTGGTTGGCTTCGCTTGACTTGAGTACCAGAGATCAGGCCTTAGCTCCTGGCTCTGTCACCAGCTCTCCATGTGGTCCTAACCCTTTCTGTGACTTGGCTCCTCTTCTGCCTCTGTCTCTCCTGTGTATGAAAGTCACAAACGTTTTGGGGCAGCAACCAACACTTCATCCTAGGAGGTTTTCAAGGTTCAACTGGATGAGGCCCTGAGCAGCCTGGTCTGATCTCAGAGCCAACCTGCTGTGAACAGGAGGTTGGAGCAGAGACCTCCCAAGCTCCCTCCCAACATGAGCTATCCTGTGGTGCTGTGATTCACAGCAAATTGCCCATAGAATCGGTGTGGGTTTGGGAGAAACGGTATGGAAAATGCTTCAAAGAACAAATATTTTTGGTTGTCACATCATTCCTACTACAAGAGAAAAAAGTATTTTCTCCATTCTTAAATATATGGAATTCATCAAATTAAAAGGGAACGTCTACCTCAGCATTGAACAAAGTATTTATCTCATGGAGTGCTTTGGAAAGCCATAGTAAATTAAAAACAAATTCTGTCTTCTGGAGTTCAGGACAAAACTTTTAGCCTTGTCTGTAAGATTTTTTTGTCTGTACAAAACCAGAAAAATTAAACTACAGCTGCTTTGGCCAAGTGTAGATTAGGCCATGGAAGTTTGAAATTAAACCAATATAACTGAAACCATCATGAAGGTCCAAGGTTAGCTCCTGTATACAGCCCCCTTCTTAACACAATCAATTCATTTCCTCTGAAGGCTCTGAAAAATGGTATCAGTAACCACAGCAACACTGAAACGTAAGTATCATTTTTAGCTCCATGATGTAGGCTGCACAAAATAAGAGAATACATTTTGAAACTTTTCATCACAACCTGCTGTATTTTTTCAGGAGTTTATATTAATAACAAAACATGTATCTGGGATTTTTTAATCATTCTTAAAATTTGAATTGGCAGATGATTGGTTTACATTGTTTGTAGCTCACAGTGAGGAAGTCAGTGAAGCCTCAGCTTTTCTGCCGTGGCATTATTCTCAGCACTGAGGAGATAAATTTGGTCACCTGCCCTCAGGCTTTCTGGACCCAAAGCAGAGTTTGAAGTCCCTGTTGCAAACCATGGAAGAGACCCAAATGGTATTTCTGAGCCTCACACCAATGAGGCTCAGATGGCTCTCAAATATCCAGATTGGTGGCTTCCCTCCTGCAGCTGGAGGACAGCCTAGGCTCATGCATGAGAGTTTGTCCTGTGGGCCCTGCAGCATCAGGATACATTCAACAGCCCTCAGAACTGGGGGCCGCTGCACCATGGCCCAACAGTGCCTGGGGCAGGGCTGGCCCTGCCCAGGACAGCACCCACCTGAGAGGAGCCTTTGCAGCAGGATGCTTGTCACAGCCACCTCTACACCCCAGGTACACCAACACATTGGACACACTGACTCTGGGAGGTCAACATGAGCCTTGAGAGGCATCATAACCCTTCATTCAGAGGGGCACAGACCACCAGAAAAGGTTGCAGCACAAAGCTCCATCTTGAGAGGAGCTGTAGAGGTGATGCAGTTTTACAGTTCCAGAGGCACCCCTGCAGGGCACTTCCCTTTCTTGAGATATGGGGATATATCAATGTACACTTCTTATTGAGACACCTGGACAGGTCAGCTTTTAGAATTACTGTATTAACCTTCAGGATCCTAAATAGAAGCCAAATAATTTATCACCAGTCCTGGCTAACCAGGGAGGTCCCAGGTGACTCAGACTTCACAGCTGGCAAATGTGACACCCACTGATGTGGAGGATCAAAAGAATAATCTAGGGAACTACAAGCCTGTCAGCCTGGCCTTGGTGCTGTGGAAGGTCATGGAACAGATCATCCTGAGTGCCATCATGTGTCACATTCAAGACAAGAAGTGGATCAGTACCAGACAGCATGGGTTTGTGAAAGGCAAGTCCTCCTTGAACAAATTTCTACTGCAAAGTGACTTCTACTGCTTAGTGGATAAGGGAAAAATCTATGGTTGTTGCCTACCTGGACTTCAGGAAAGCCTTTGAAACTGTTTCCATCAACATTCTCCTGGAGAAGCTGGCTGCTCATGGCTTATATGGATGCACTGTTCATTGGGTTAAAAACTGTCTGGATGGCCAAACCCAGAGAGTGGTCCTGAATGGAATAACATCCAGCTGGGGGCTAGTTACTAGTGGCATTCCCCAGACATCAGTTTTACAGACAGCTCTGTTAAACTTCTTCATTGATGACCTGAATCAAGAGCCCTTTCAGCCAGTTTGCAGATGATGCCAAGTTCAGCGGAAGTGTTGATCTGCTGGAGGGCAGGAAGGCCCTGCAGAGGGATCTGGACAGGCTGGATCAAAGGGCCAGGGCCAATTGTATGATGTTCAACAAGGCCAAGTGCCAGGTGCTGCACTGGGGTCACAACAACCCCAGGCAGCACTACAGGCTGGAGGCAGAGTGGCTGGGAAGGACCTGGGGGTGCTCGTTGACAGCAGCTGAACATGAGCCAGCTGTGCCCAGGTGGCCAAGAGGGCTGATGGCATCCTGGCCTGGATCAGCCATGGTGTGGCCAGCAGGAGCAGGGCAGTGACCGTCCCCCTGTCCTGGGCACTGTTGAGGCCACACCTCAGATCCTGTGTTCAGTTCTGGGCCCCTCACTGCAAGAAAGACATTGAGGGGCTGGAGCGTGTCCAGAGAAGGGCAACAGAGCTGGGGAAGGGTCTGGAGCACAAGTGCTGTGAGGAGCAGCTGAGGGAGCTGGGGGTGTTTATTCTGGAGAAAAGGAGGCTCAGGGGAGACCTCATCACTCTCTGTAACTGCCTGAAAGGTGGGTGCAGCCAGGTGGGGGTTGATCTCTTCTCCCAGGTAACAAGTGATAGGATGAGATGAAATGGCCTCAAGTTGCACCAGGGGAGGTTTAGATTGGATACTAGGGAAAATTCCTTCATGAAAAGCATTGTTGAGCTCTGTAATAGGCTGCCCAGGGAAGCAGTGGTATCAACATCCCTGAAAGTATTTAAAAGATGTGGCACTTGGCAACTTGGTTTTGTGCTGGACTTGGCAGTGTTAGTTTTATAGTTGGACTTGATGATCGTAGAGGTCATTTCCAACCTAAATAATTCTATGATTCTGTGGATTCTATGGAAAGTTTCTTTTTTTAGCCAAATCCATTAGAAGAAAAAATAGAACCACAAGTCTTCACAGTGCAGAATCACTTTCGCTGAAAGACTTGACAGGAAAAGAAGAAACTGAATGAAATCCTGTGAGGTCCTGACATGCTGCTGCTTTTATGCAACTAAGAGTCATTTGTTTCATTTATCACATGTCACTCTAGAAGGAAATGCTATTACATAAAAGTACAGCTATGAACTTCCTCAAAATACTTGTCTGATACCTTCCCACCTCCAGCAAGAGATTTAATAACTCCCACAAAGATTCATAAGTCTTTGAATACCTCTGTATGCATGTCTTCATTTAACCCTAGTTTTAAATGAGTTATTAATCCATGAGCAAATGTGTTCTTTGATCCTTGGCAGCTTACTATCTTTGAAGTCTTTAGTGTTGCTTTGTTGTTCCTGAAGCCTTCTGGAAACCCAAGTATATGAACCAGATTGCCTTAGATCCCATGATAATTTTTTAAGGATGGCCTTACCTCAATCATGAACCACAGCAGTTTGATGGTGGGGTTTTTTGTTGGTCTTCATGTTATTGAGTCATTGATGCATTTGTTCAAATCTGTGGTATTTTCCAACAATTCTTTTGTCACCTGTGACACTTCACCCTTTCATTTTTTTCCTTTCAAATCCAATATTTATTTTGTTGTTTGTTGCTTTAGGGTTTTTTTTCAACTGATCATTGTGGCTTTGACCACAATGGGTTTCAACCTCAGGCCTGTACATAGCTCCATTTTCAGTGGAGAGTTTCCAAGTTTCTGTTCCACCTGCCTTTTCTCTGACTAGCTCCTCTGTGGTGCAGTCTACAATACAATCAAACTGCACATACTTCATTTATATAAAGAAGCTCATGTAACTCATTCTTATTGTGTTTCTTGCATTTGTCATCATTATAGTAATTCTATCTATCCATCCTGGGCTAAAGTATAGTCATAAAACTGCATTTTTGGTATTTAGATCTGGAGCTTTTACGTATGGTGACTGCATTTTGAGGCAATCATTTAAACTAATTACCTGATTAGACTGCATGTCTTCTTTAATATACAGATGCACTGTTAGAGCTGGGCAGCCACTCCTTCCTTTTTTTTTTTTTAAATAATAGTTTTTTTCCTAATTGTTACAATATCCCAATAATTATTGTTTTCCTTTCCAGTTCTGACGTGTCTGCTATGTCAACTTTCAAATTTAAAAGCAAACATAACCTGTTCCATAATTTCAGCTTTTAGACTTCTAGTATATCAAGGAAGCACACATCCCTTGATACAGTTACCTCTGTGAATTTGTGTGTGTGTGTGTGTGTGTGTGTGTGTGTGTGTGTGTGGTCACATGCACCTTGTTTAAACAGGACATTTTTCCTCAGAATAACCTTCTGATTCTGAAACCTGTAAACAGTTCTGTAACTGTTTCTCTCCTGGGCTATCAGCCTCTACACTGCCACTCATCTGAAGACGTTGTTTTTCATGCCTTTGTACCAGAGAACATGCTTTTCGGGTGCTATTGCTCTTTGCTTTCTCACAGTTGTTTATTGATTTCCCATACAACTTTTTCCACTTTGAATACCACCTTCCATTTCCAGCATTTCTTAATGTAGAACCCATATTTTCAAAAGCTTCCTGCATATGTCAAATCTGCATTTCTTTTCCTCATTTCCTAAATCACAACCTGAGACAGATTTTCAGTCTTTCTGTGCTGACATGTGGCACTGAGAGCATTTCAGCAAAGACAGCCATGGAAAAAGGCAGACTACTGTGCAGCTACTCCTTAAAAGTTTAGGTAGAGATCTACAAGATCCCCTGCTATTGCATCTACCTGGCATCAAAAACCCAGTTCTCTACATGCTGAACAACTAAAGCTTCTTCCATTTTAACTTGCCTCCTCCTATCATGAGGAGAAATTTCCCATGGCACTTCCAAATGGAGTATCCCTGGTGTAGTCCACAGGAGGCACAATGGGTCTACCAATGGAATAATTTCCCTCTCTGGCAGCTGGCTGCCTTTCTGCCATTAAAGTGTTTTCTCTTCAGCAGTCTGTGTAGCTGGCCTAGAGGTAAGATTTTTTTATTATTTGCCTCAAGGTCTTGATGATGAACGTTTTTCTTTATTTCTACCTTAGTCTTCTTTTTTCCCTCTTAGCCTCACTAGAGAGTAGTTTGTACTGAACTAAGCCCATTTTCCCACATGGAAGACTCCTCTGATAAACTAGGATGCTCCAGGGAAATTTAAATCTGTAATACAGTGAAAGTCAAACTATATCAATTATGTGTTATCCTACAGAAGACTGTTCATGTACCTGAACAAAGAGAATATGACAAAGCTCTAGAAGTGTTTATCAGATTTGAGAGATTGTGTAACAGCAAGAGGTGGTGAACAGTAGGTAGGTAGAATTTATACATGTCTTGTGAATCATAAGTTTCTTCAAAGTAGGTTTTAACACAGGGAAGTTATACCAAAAGTACAGTCTACTTGTCTTCAGAAGCAGGGAAGGGGTTTTCTTCAAACAGGCAGCTACAGACCCTTTTATTTCACCGAAGAAATGTCAGGGGAAAGAAGCCAAGAGACACTATTACTGAAAAACGTTTTGAAAATGAATAGCAAAAACATTTTTGAACCTAGCAGACAGACAGACCCAATATCTTGTCAAGATACTGTTAGGATGTGTTGAGTTTGGGAAGTTCATCCCCACAACCAAAGTCTCTGATAACAAAAAAGAAGCAGGAGTGTCTCTGGTGGGTGCAGGCTGGTGGGGCACTTGTCACCCCCACACCATGCTGGAGCTTGTGCTCATGTGCCAGTGCAGGACATGAGACTCAGGAAGCTTCGCACTGACTTTGGCAGATAGTGTCTGGCTCCTAACCAGCCTGTACGAAGGGGATGCCTATAAACAGCTTAGTCTCTCTGATACAGGCTCCTTAGTGATTAAAAAAAAATCCAGCATTACAAATACAAAATTATATGGGAACAGCAATAACACTCCCCTCACTGTAGCCTAAGGCAGGGAGGAAACTGACTTCATTTTTCTCCAGGAGTTCCTGTCTGCCATTTTGGGGAAATGTTGAAGCTCTGGACTAGTTTGATCAAAGCCTTCCTACACTGTCAAACTTGCAAATAATTCATGAACTGTAAGGAACTGAAACCTTTCATAAAGTATGCTGTAATGGTACACTTTTTAAAAGATGTTGGCTATATGCTTTATAGCAGCACTTGGAAGTAGGCATATAGTTTAATTGCTTAGCAGCTGCCAGTTTAATGCTTAAGACATGATTTAATGCACTGAGTCAATGAATCAATTCCTTGTGCTTCCATGTTCCTCCAAGGGATATGCTCATTGAAATGTCTGGCAAAACATTTCTGTGACCTCTTCATTCACATCACGATGAAAATTCCACAAGTAAGCTGAAACTTTAGGTTCACTTAAGTGGTGCACTCTGAGTAACAGCAGACAAATCACTAAATCATCTCCTAATCTCTTAATATTCATGTCTTTTCCACTGAATCTCAACTGTGCATACTCAGTGTGAACTATTTGGGATTAATGTCCACATTTTAAAAAGCAGATGCTGGTTCTGGTGACCTTGGTATCTGAAGACCAGCTTGAGAAATTTGACCTGAAGGTGGATGGAGGATCTGATTTGCACATGGCACAGAGTCTCTTGCTCTAAAAATCAGACAAATTCTTCTTGGCTTTTCTGATCCAAGTCTAATCCTAGAGTAGTTGTTTCTGATTGATTGCTCTGCATTGTCACTTTTATTGCTGGAGGGGTTACAGGCAGTGGGAAAAGGAAAGCTCAAGAGAAGAGAGCAGCCTGTTTTTACCTACCAGCCCATAAAGTCTCTCAAAATCTTCCAACTCACATCAACCCTTTCAACTTCTGTTCACTCAGGAGACAGCAGAGGCTCTTCACACCTAAGGGCAAGAACACTGCCACATCTGCCCTCTCCTCTAAGGTGTTCTGTGCCAAATAGTCCCATCAGCCATGACCTCAGGTATGCAAGGGAATGTCATCTAATGGGAGTGCTGCTTTCAGTGTTGTAGAAGTAGTGCCTATCTACAGGCTTTGAGACAGGCAGCTCTCTGAGGATGACCCTTAATCAAAGAAGAATAAAGCTCTCCCACCAAAAGCTGACATTGGCATGGAAAAGGTGAAGTTCCCATCAGCTACTAGCAGCAACAAGGAGAGAAAAAGATGTGTTTAAAAGAATCAGTGTCTGATGGAGCTCTCAGACTTACACATCAAATAAGAAGGCTAAATTACAGGTTATGTCTTTCTGTGTAACATACTTTTTGGAGCCGTAGGTAGTGGGTTTCTTCCTGTGCTGGTTTCAGCTGGGGTAGTTAATTTCCTTGACAGTGGCTGGTGTGGGGGTCTGTTTTGGATTTGTGCTGAACAGAGTGCTGATAATGTAGAGATGTTTTTGTTGTTGCTGAGCAGGGCTTACAAAGAGCCAAGCTTTTCTGCTTTTGTACTGTCATGCTGGGGAGGGAGCTGGGGTTGGATGGGAGATTGGGAGGAGACACAGCCAGGACAGGTGACCCCAACTGACCAAAGGGATATTCCAGACCATCTGACATCATGCTCTGTGTATAAAGTGGGGGGAAGAAGGAGGAAGGGATGTTTGGAGTGATGGCTTTTGTCTTCCCACGTCACTGCTACATGTGATGGGGCACTGCTCTCCTGAGGATGGCTAAACGTGGGAAGCAGTGAATTAATCTCTTGTTTTGCTTTGCTTGTGTGCGTGGCTTTTGCTTTCTCTTTTAAACCGCCTTTACCTCAACCCACGAGTTTTTTTATCTTTTACCATTCCGATTTTCTCCTCAATCCCACCAGTAGGGGCGTGAGCGAGAGGCTGCATGGGGTTTGTCTGCTGGCTGGGGTTACACCGTAACACTTCCTCATCTCATTAAAGAAAATCTTAAGCCTTGAATACGAGATTGTATCATAAGCAGCCTTAATCATCTTAATATCAAAACTTTATTCTCTGATCTGGATAATGCATAGTTTGTAAATACCAGCCTCCTCTTTCTTGTGTTTGAGATAATCAGACTTCTCAGCAAGGCATTTGGAAAAGGGAATTACTTTTGTTGATCATAACCGCAAATTTATGCAGTTCAAATTCAGTAGAACTGGGATGTGAGGGGGAAGTGCACAAAAAATATTACAAACATACCTATCAAAAGGGAGATAATTTTCTGCCATAGGCTGAATTTTCTATATTCATTGAAAAGGAGCTAAGAAATAATTCTTTAACAAAAGACTATGTGGCACTAGATAAAGGGGACAAATATAAAAACAAAACTTGAAATTCCAAATTTAAATTCTGACTGGTGTTGCTTGTCAGAGCCAAATTTAATATTCAAGGTCAAAAGAAAACTTGCACAGAAAATCCCTTTCTAAGCCAAGATAGCTCATTAATCTGATTGATTGAAAAAATAGCTTGGGAAGTGAGAAGTGTGCCTTTTGCTCCTAAACTTAAGATCAGTACATTTAGCAGTCAATATTTCTAGAGTTTTAGTTTGACTGAATGAAAAGAATTGATTTTCAGAGATTGGAAGTTGGCATGTTTGTCAAATCCACAATCTTTGTGAAGATGTCAAGGCGTTTGCTTAGAAATAAGATGTCTTAAGTGATTTTTCATCTCTGAAGGGTACTGGCCAAGATTTGCATTTTAGAATTTCATCATTTCTATGACTCCTAAAATGCTTTGTAACCATAATGAAACTTAGGGCACAGTTCGTAACAATTGCCCATTTTTTTGGTACTTCTGTTATGTTTTCTTATTTAAAACACTAACCCTGGATCTGTAAAAGGCAATTCAAGATGGAAAAACAAGGTTCTTGGTGCCATCATAAAGAAGCCATAGGCTCATACGATTGAAAATCAAGCTTCTTTTAGGAGATTCAAACCTCACTCTAAAATCAGAGCTGATGGTGAAAATACAATTCATTACATATGATTCACTGAAATGGAAAATAAGTGTCAAAATCTTTGAGAAAAGTTAATGTCAGGTAGAAGACAAAATTCTAAGCTTTCTGCCTTTTGGCAAACTTTTCACTGTCAAACAGTCTTCAGAGATACTGAAGTCCAAACCCAGCTTTCCACTAGCCAAACCCACCTTTAACACTAAGATTATTTTATTTAAAGTCCTGGAATGCAAGAGACTGGTACGAGTAATGAAGCACAATTGAGGCAGCTGCAGAAAGAGTGGCAGCAATTGATAACGGTTTGCACAGTGGTACTTGTCAGTCTCAAATTCTGGTCTAGATTAAATGAGTAAGACAATAGGCTGAGTAACCTGCTATACCATGCAGAAATTAGTAACCAAACCAGCATTAGTTACTCAGTGCACAGATAGAAAGACATAGAAATTTAAATGGTCTTTCCAGGTCTCTCCATTCATTAAGACAATTTTAAATGTCAAGCCTATTACTCAAGCCTCAATTTTACTGACAAAAGACCTTTACTTAAAATCATAGCAGACGCAGCACTTTTCTAAGTACAGAGCAAAAGGTTCTAGAGTAATACTCCTACAGGTTTTGGACTTTGGAGGTATTCATGTCACATAACTTCAGCTGTCTAAAAGTAAGGTATCCAGCCTCAGTTAAAGATTAAATTCCTTCTCTAGTCAAGGAGAAAGTGAATCACCCTTTGAAATGTCTTCCTCTGCCTCTCTGGCCACTGATGGAGAGGCTATTCAAAAGCTTATCCTGGACCTTACTTTTGGATGACTGGAGTTAGTCTGCCATGGCCTCAGACCCCACACTGACTTTTCAGCTGTTAGCAGTACATGCACAAAAACAGATGGAAATAACTGTGTAATGGAAAAACTGGATTTAAAATAACTCTTTCTTAGAAGAAACCAAGTTTCAGAGTTAATAATACAGAGGGAAATCAACCTAGCAAGATAGATGAGATATATAATCAGTGAAGTCATGTTGCTCAAAACAGTGCTTTGATAACTTCTACTTTTTAAATACTGTCACAAACAAATCAATGGATGTTAGTCAATTTATCATTCTTTGTGGTTAGAGACTAGTGCCAGGGAAATGACTGTAATATCTTAGCATGATTACACAGTACTAAATAATTATTCAATATGAATTAATGCTCTTCACCAGCACTGCCAGCAACCCTGAACATTGTTTTGCCTAAGTAAAGAATAAAAGTTCTGGTCTATATTCAGTTATTTTTGCCTAATTTGTTCAAAGGTAAGGATCTTTTACTCTACAGTCAGAACCATGTTTAATTAGTGAAAGTGCCTTCTGGGTTTATCAGATGACAGCCCTGTCTCAAGGTATTCTTAGTGAAGGAGATAAGGGTAGCTAGCCCAGAGTAGCCAGCAGCTGCAGTGTCCTTGTACTTTTAGGAATTTACTTAGGGAAGTATACATGTGAATTAGGCACCAAGGGCCCACTGTGGTCAGTGGAGATACAGAGCTCAGCTCAGTTTAGGTGTTCTAAATCTGACACTTGTGGTCCCCAGCTGCAGCTACATAAGGCATTAATCTCCTATGGGTGCCTACGCCATGTGCACCAGCCCACATGGATGTCTCGGATACTCAAGCACATCTCGATCAGCACTAGGCACCTATATGCAGACAATTGGATTGAATCCTGAGGGAGTACAGCCAGGAGACCTCAGAAAGTATTTCAGTTCACCCTGATATATTTGCCTTCTGCTTGACTAAGTTCTGCATACACAAGGATTTAGTGCTCTTTGGGATGCCATTGGACACCCCAGATGTGGCTGGCAGACGCCACCCATAACCTACAAAGGACCATGGCCTGCTGAAGGCAAGGCAACTTCAATGACACCGTGTGCTGGCACCCAACCAGACATGCAGGTCTCTAGTGCCTGGCCACTGAGAGCTCCCTCCACCCCAAGGATGTCTCAGCTGGGATGCCATGACCCATGATGGGTTTCTTGGCACTACAGCTCTCAGTCACCCACACCAAGGTTTTGTAATCTCAAACTGAGTTCTACCCTGAACATTGGACAATTGTGTCTTCTCTTTTACTCTCTTGCCAAAGAAGCTGGAATGGCCTTTAGAGACTTTCAATTCTCAGAAGTTTAGTGATACTCATGGGTCCAAAAGACCTGAAGAAATTTTCTTTTCCAGTCTTTTCACAGGTGCAGGGAACTCTAGAAGTAGATAGTGCCTGCAGCTTTCAAGCAGAGGACTCTTAGGTAAACTTTCCCTGGTGTCAGCTCTTCTCCCCTGACCTGCCCTCCTTTCCCATAGCATATTAATCAGGTGAGTCTTCAATACCCCAACCCAGTTTCACCTGAAAGGCATCAGCATCTTAATCCATATGCTGCAAAATTGAGCTGCCAAGAAGGAACAACAAAAGAGGAGAGAAAGGGGAGGCATGTTGAGGAGTTGTTTGAGAGATTGATGACTCCACTAAATTCACTCTTGCTGTAATCCCACAACCTGTAATAAACTGCAGAGACAAACTCACTCCAAAGCCTTTGGGCTCTCATAAATTGTCTTCTGTGGACCCAAACCAAAGGCTATGGAAATGAATGAATCTCCTCTCCATGGCTTTAATGATCTTCAAATGACCTTAGCATAATTTCTTCTGCTTCCCATCTTTTCTTCTCTATTTTTCTTCTGCTGCAAAATTTTACAGGCTCAAATATGTTGTGAATTATGGCAACCAGCTACAGAAATCTAATTCTTCAAGTGTCTGCATTATGTACCGCCAGATAATCCATCTATGCCAACCAGCCTCAAAACAGGAATTCAGCCCTACTGAAATTAAGCTGAGAGGAAACAGAAAGGAACTACCTCTCAAAACATAGGTTGGCTACTGAATTTTAAAAAGATGTGGCCATGATCTTGGTTAATCTGTTCCATCTGTGACACTCTCCTATAAATAATACTGTTCTCTCTGGGTTTGCACGTCTTGATAAATCTGGTGAGAGTTGACCATGTCAACTTTTAGCTGGAAATGTTAAAATTCTTTATTCATGTATTGAACCAGCCCCAAGTGCCTCTTTCTCTTATTATTTCAAACTTAGCTTGTCTGGACTAGGCTTATTTTACCCTTACCTTTTTACCTTTACCTTATTTTACCTCAGTAAAAAAACTAAGTCACTTTCCATGTTCTTCCTGACTTGGAGGACGTGATAGTTGATGCATCCATAATGCATCCAGCTGATTTGTATTATCCAGGCAACCAAGGGGCAAGGTAGTGGCTTTGACTAAGTACAGCTGGGAACTTTGCTATGAATTAGCCAAACCAAGACAAGAAGTACCGCCTTTTTTCCCAATCTCCTGTGCTGAAAAACAAGAGAAAAACTATTTCTGTTTTTCCTTAGCATAATATTTATACTTCTGTAATTCCCATTTACAGATGCTATATACAGGCAGAAAGAGAAAGGACTGCTTAGGAAAGGGTAAAGCTAGAGAGAAGCATGGGATAAAGAAAAGTTAAATTCTTTCAAAGAGACATAAATCACCTCATGGGTGAATACACTGAAGGTGAACCAGCAAGAAACCTGGGCAACATATTCACAACCAGCTCAGAGCAGGTGAGGTCTCAGCTGAGGCCTGCTCATGCTCATCATCCTTAAGAGCTTACTGGATAAATATGTTTCAGGGATGGCATAGTTGCAGTTCATTTTCCCTTAGGTAAAAGGACAAGTAGGTGACCTGTAAGGAGCATCCAGCCTGGTTTCCAGCTATAATTCTCAGTCACATAGGAAACTGGCACAAGAAAGGGGGCCAGAGTGTCCAATATCACACCTGGGTTCCCATATGGTAATTAAGAGTATAGCATGTCCCACAGTATCCCCATTTTTGACACTGCTAGAAAAAATCTGTTTAAAAGGCTACTGATTCTGAATCCATTTAAAACAAACAGCACCTAGTTTCCTATGCTTTTCCATGTAACCTAACAAATAATTGTTAAAGTGGCTTCTTCAATAGAGTACAAAAGATTTCTTTGGCTGAAAGCTGTTAAGTACTACAATTGATTTACTGTGAAAGGCATGGATAGAAAGCAAGCTCTGTTGCACTGATTTCTAAGCACATAGTAAGGCATGTGTCCTATGACCAGGCTGAGTTTGCAGCCTTGAGAACTAAGGTTCACTGCAGAAATAACCTGCTGGATTTCCTGTTCTTCTATATCCGGGTAAATATTTAGCAATTACACTGAGTTCAACAGAGGTTGACTTAACCTAAATAATCCACGATGGAGCATTTTTTGTAATGGATGGAAGTCCACTTCCGTAATTTCCTTGTTTTTGAAGGACCATGGAATTAGGCCTTTGTACTCTTCCAGAATCAGGATCTGGCCAGAAGAGGTAAACTCAGATTTTATGCTCAGGATGTTGCACACAGTATATGTACAACACCTTGGACACCTGAAATACAAATCTAGTTCTCTTAACAGTGAAAAACTGACCTTTTACTGCCTCCTGTAAAAAAAAAAAAAAAAAAAAAAAGAATCATTTTTAAGTTACTGTTATTAGGGTTGTCAAACAGGTAACAGTAAATGATTGAGAACTGGTTTTTTCCTTAGCTCTGTATCCTATTTCATTCCAGCTATGCAGCATGTGCCCTTGGATACCAACTGGATGAGGAACCATTCATGGTGTAGCGGCAGGGAAGTGTTGCTTTGCTTAAGGGACACTGTACCCCCTGGAGGGACCTGGATTCTGTCTGGTACTTAATGACCTTCCCTTACTTTAAATCCTCATATTTTCATGACTGGCTTGGCAAGACAGTGAACAGGGCAGTGAGTGTTTCTCTGCTTCATCTCAACAAAAACCTAGGTGGTTTTGCTGGAAGGCTTCAGTGAGGGGGTAGAGGACTTTTTATCCTCCAAGATAGCCCATTTATCTCAGTCCTCTCAGGCTGAAGCAATTTTAGAAATTACTAGGCTTCTGATCCCAGTTCCACTATTAATGGGAATTTATCTGCACCCCCAAAGCTGCCAGCTTCATTCAGCAGGGTGGGACAAAGGACAAATGGGCAGCACATGCCAAGTACCACTGCTACCCTGTTACCAGTACCTGAGAGAGCAGGCTAAATCTAGCCCATATTTGGCCCTGTATGGCCCTTACACCTGAGGCTGTTTGATAGACAGTTTTTCAGACAGACCAAAAGCATGACAGCCCCTCAAAAAGGGATTCTGTGAAATAAAACTTATGTCCCATGCACAATCTTTTGGACTACAAATTTTTATTATTTAGGCTTTGTAAGTAAACACAATATCAGCCACTAAATTATGATTCTGCATCAACTCCTGAGCAGACCGTGCTTTACAGATTGCCACTCAGTGGGTGATACAGTATTGTTCATCAAGTTTGGTGGGAAATGACACTACATTTTTCACAGTGCCTGAAAGTGATTTGTTGGTGAACACTGCAACTGCAATTTCTCATTAATTATGTGGAAAAATCCACTGAGGGAAAAAGAAACCCTTGAAATATCTTTTTAGCTAACAGGATAAGGAAAAGCATATTGAAGGCAAAGGTATATTTCCACAAATAGATAGAATATTTTCTCCATCCATATAAAAGCAGAATTATTACCAGAAAATTGGTTTTTGCCCTCAATGTCTTTGAAGAAAGAAAAGGAAGGTTACAATCAGGGCGAAGTGCAAGGTACTGAGTGAAGGCCCAGAGCATGGGGAATCATGCCCAAGGCATTGCCACTGAGGGAAATCTGCTGGTACGTAAGGTTGATTGAACAGGACAACAAATAAGGATGTGCTCAGGTGCTCTGGTTCCTACAATATGGGTATGTGGGCAAAGGCTGTTATGGGTTTGCATCCAGGAGATTACACCAGAGATGTCAGTAGTTCTGGTTCAGAAAGAAGATTAAAAATAATGTTAATTAGGGTTTTAGCTATGTTATTAACTTTTTCCTATAATTTCAAGGACAAAATGTTCAGTTCCCCTCTCTTGCCTATTGCTTCTACGAATTACTTCTGGGTATCACTGCAAGTAATGACCACAGCAGCACTCAGAGATGTTAAATGCAAGCAGAGTTCAGCCCTGCTGCTGGAACTGACCCAGCAGGAGAGGAGTTCAGCTAATGGGAAGTTACATTTCGTAACAGGGACAAAAATTATTTGTATTCTGTTTTTAGGGCTCACCCATTTTACATTTCTTTTTTTATAATCCTCTAAGCCAAAAAACCTAAATGCATAATGAATGAGAGTCTGATTTTTAAATTTTTTATTTTATATACTAATTTTTGGCATCTTTAAGGGATATATTTTGCAGACGATAAGTGATGAGCACTGTTTCTATGCACCAATAGTTAGCGGAAAAGAAATATCCTGATATCTTCGGCTCCAACCACCAGTGTCCTCTTCAAAGCATGGCACTCTCTTAAATTCCTTTTGAGTTTATCCTAATGGTCTTTCAGGTCTAGATAGCAGGATGCAGTATAAAATGGACTCAGAGCAAGCCCATGCAGGACACCAATTAACAGCAGATCTAATCCTGACATATCCAAGCCAAAATGTCTGCAACAGACTGACAGTAGTCATCAGCAAAGTCACAAGGAAAAACCTATTTTTTTATGCATTTTAATTATTCTCAGGAAAGAAAACCCCAGTCCTGGACCAATTTTAAAGTAAGGTAAGCACTTGCTATAGGCAATCCTACTAGTGAGTCGGGAAGGCAGAAATCTCACAAACACCTTGATGCTGCTCCTTAATGCCTTTTTTTTTCCCACAGAATTACAAAACTGCTCCTTGAGTCCCTCATTCTCAGCCCTGCTCTTCTGACCCTGTTAAAATACATTTTCCTGCCTTTTTTTTTTTTCTTTTTTTTTTTTTTCTTTTCCCTCTGCCTTTTGAATTTGCCTAAGGTCTGGGAGTGCAGTCTCCATCCTCAGCTGTGGCTGAATTCCATAGGCCAGTTCAGTTATCTGAACTCCAGCCCATTTCCAGCTCAAAGCCTGGTGCCAGTGGTCACGTGAGGATCTTGGCCTTTAGAACAAATTAATCCCATTTCTAACTCTTACTGTGCAGGAATAAAGTATGGAGACATAAGCAGGCAGTGGGAAGGGAGGGCCAGAAGAAAAAATAAGTAAGTGTTTTAAAAAAAAAAGCAGTAATTTGAGTGGGGAAGAGGAAAGGAGAGGGGGGATGTAGGAATCTAAGTCACGACTTTCCAAAACACTGATGTTAGTAGTCTTGTGAACATCTTTCCAAACCTTAACTCTACCCTGCCTCCCTTGGGCTGCTGCCCTTCAAAATAATCACTTTACAAGGGCTACAGACAGCTAGTCCCTGCTGAGTATGAGGGATGGACAACCTGCTGCTCAGAGACCAAGGAATGTGATGGGCAATATCCACAAGGAACAGAGAGAGCTGGAGCTCAGAGCCATGATATGTTGTAGGACAGGAGAGACAAGGACTTCAGATCCCTGTTCCTCCATCCCATGCTTCACCCTGGGCCAAGATGCTTCAAATATCTGATTAGTGGCATCTTGTTCTGGCTCCTGCAATTCTCTGCTGGCACATCTGACCTTTAATTTGGAAAGGTAACATTCAGCCTGGCCTTCTACCTTGGAAAAGATGCTGACACCTGCTCTGGGAAGACAGTGATTCCTGGTCTCATTAATATGGTAGATAGCTGGGGTGACCCATGGGACAAGCTAGATGGATATTTTGGGAATGGTGATTCCTAATTAAAAGCTCAGCTTGAAAGGGGTTTCCATATTTGTGAGTCTGCAGTTAGTCTGGTATTTATTTAGCTGCAAGTATGTGTGAGTTCCTCTGACATTAAACAAGCTCCAGCACACTCAGGGCTTTACATATGCCTCCCTCGGGGCATGGCACTGCCTTTGACCTTGAGGAAGCTGGAATATGCCTGGCCATGGGACAAGTCCAGAATGCCCCCTAGAAGAGAACATCATTTTCCATCACACACCACCCCAGAACAGCAGGAGCAGGGGCCCAGGAGGCTCATGCTAGGGGCATCAGGGGCTTTCAGGGGATATTGTCCATGGACCAGGCACTGTCCTGGGAGGGCAGACAACACAGGACAGAGCACAGTCACAAAGCAAACACACTCTCACCTGGCACGATCGAGTGTTGCTGTCTTTAAGCTTGCTGAGAGCCATGTAAGGGCTCTGGTGCATGGCACATCACAGCTGGGGCTGTGCTCTGCAGTCAGGGGCAGCCTTCGGGACAGCAGGGACAGAGCAGCACGCTCTACTCTTCTGGTCAGGCTGTGTGTTACAAGTACTGCAGGAGAGACCAAAAGGACTCCTTGGATGCAGAAACAGCTGCTTTTTCTGGATGATAGCAGGTAGCACACTGCATAATTTTTTCAGAGGGCCTTAAAAATGCTTTTCCTTATGTCAAAGAGAGTAACAAAGAGTCACAATGGGTGAGAACAACTCACTCCTACAGGAATTGAAACTTTCACATGCTTTGCAATAAAGTAAATGTGCCTTTGATGACAAGGCTATTTTTCTCCCATCATTTATTTTGAGGAGGAGGGCTTATACACCATCCACTTATTTCTCCATGCTTTTTGAGTTACTTATGCTGAACATGGAAGAACATTAAAGTAGAAGAAGAAGAAATGGCAGAGATTCATTAAATACTGTGCTCCACACTGCAGTCCTGAGCCAGGCTTTCTGAGGATCTCACAGCCTTTTCTCAATATATGCTTTATCTCAAAGCACTTCTGTAAAACTTTCTAAACTCACATGACAGAGAACAATTATAGACAATAAATAAATACAGACAATGAGGCTTACGTGACTATCTGTTACAGGACACCTGTATAGTTAAATAGAACAGCTCAGGACTCTTATCTGACCAGCTGACTATCTGACCCCAGCTGGTTTGCAAATAACTTCTATAAGTCTTTGATAACTTTTTTTTAGTTTAATGCAATACCCATTAGTATTTGAAGTGAAAAAGGCTCTTCCCATAGCCACTAGTGCAAATCCTCTGTGATCAGTCATTTTCCCCTTAAATGTTAATATCATTATTCAATGTTTTCTCAGGACAGAAAAACACATCAGCATTTCATAAAGCCTCACACAAAATCACCCAGCAGAGGGGAAAAATAATTCTCTATCAAAATCTTCCATGGTGAAACCACATTCATCAAATATGAAGAAATATATGGCAATATATGGAACAATTTTTCAAGGTATCTGTTAAGTACTGCACTTCTTGAGAATGAAAAGTAAAATCAGCACAATCAACAGGTACAGAACACCACATGGTATGGGTTAGTAATGCCAGCCTCCCTGATACTACATAGCTATCAGGGCACAATGAAAAGAAAAGACATTTTAAAACATACCTCATTTGATTGCTACTCAATGGATAAATTAGGAGTTCAAAGATGAATATGCAGAAAGTATTTAATTTTATATTTTTATATATGTAAGTATATATATATATAAAGCCTCCTACAAGCAATAGCTGGAGGTCTTAAAAACATACAAGCACCAGCTGGAGTTACCGCAGTTTGCAATAATGGAAATGAAATTTTTAAAAAAGACAAAACTCCCCAAAGGCTCCATTTCTTCCACATCCCCTCAACAGAACAGTGAAGTAAAGGTGCCATCAAGCCAGGAATGAACAGTGAGAAACTGCACTATGAATCTTCTCCCTCAGCTGAACCAGAAGCCTCCAAAATAAAGACAATGTGACAACATCTGCTCAGTGTAAAATGTTATTTCATGTGCAATGACCAGCACAGAATTGTCAGAGGTTTTATCAGCTTTCTACTACACGTCATGGTATCCCCATGTCAGAAAGCCAGACCTGGCATTTTCCTAGTACAGAAGATTGTCACCTGTGCAAAAATGGCAGATGGAACATACTGATAAATTACAATGCAAATATACATGCAGTAATACTAGAAGGTGATCTAAAAATATTTTAACAGAAAATGAGGCAAGAACAGCAACTTTTGTTCAGGCTTGCGGCAAGCTCTTCATGGATAATAGGATACAAACTTAACTCTATGCAAGCCATTATTGGAGTATCATCCTTCTGTAACTGTAGCATTCAGCAACACCTTTGGAGAAGCATATAAAGAGGCTTCCTTCATGAGGAAGAGCCAGTCTTAATACATATTATGCCAATTTTTTGGTCAGACATCTATAAACTGTTATAAAGATGGCTAAGACTGTAGTCCAGATGAGCCTGGACTACAAGCATCTATTCTTTGGTTAACAATGCCTCTTGCGGGAGGAGGTAAGAGTAAACTCAAGGCCTGGCTGATGCCAGGCAACTATCTCTTACTTTAAAGTCTCACTGCTACCTACTAAAAAGCAGCAAATACAAAACCAAATTATTCCCTTTTGAGTAAGACCTGGATGAGGCAGAGACCTTGTGATTTCTTTTTAGTACTTGGTTCCCTCTCACATGACATGAGATTGTACCAGGAACACCCAGCTCCATTTTTAACAGGTTATGGCTTTAAGAAGCAGCCTGGGGATTTGTTTTCTCCACGGTAGGGATTAATTCTCCTGCTCAATAAACAGGCGCAGTTTGGTTGTCAATCAAAAACCACCCAAGGATTCAAAGTGAACATAAATCTCATGCAGGACACTTAGGTAGCAGCTCCCTGAACACACCCCTGAAGCAGGATTGTTGGCTGGAGCAAAACCCACCAACCAACATGAGCTAAAATCCAAGCTGTTTAATGTTGCCTTCAAGCAACTCCTCCCAACCCCAACAAGAGGATCCTCCAGCATCACGTAAATCTGGAACACGATTTTTCCCATCTATACCAGGAACAGAGCAGCTCTGTGTTCATCCCTTCAAAAAACATCAAGGCAGGTTTACCTCCAGTAAGACAAATCCATTGAGGATTTTAAAACAGACTCGTGTCCCAAACTGGGCAGCATTTCTTTAAAATCAGGAATACAACTGCTCTGATACCAAGGCCAATACACAGCCCAGACTCTTCCTGCCCCCCCAGCTCCTGCTGCTTTAGTAATTGTACTAATGTTGTTTCATTACCAACCTGTGTCTCTCCCTAGGACGCAGTCTGGATATTTCTGGTATATGATGGAACATTCACCATGAGCTGCTGAGCTCTTTCATGTATGATCAATAAACAATTGTTGAACTCCATAACCCTTTGAAGCTTAGGATCTGCTTGTTAGCCAGCCCGTGTTTCGGGATACATCTAAGGTGTATTGCTCTTGGGGCCATTGGCACAGTGAGCAGCATGGACTCATAGCTCTTCCCAGAATAGAACTCCTCAGAAGTGTTCATTTTCATTTGAACAGTTGCCGCAAGCTGTGAGGCAGACGAGCCTTCCCCCTGCTGTGCATGTTTATGTATAAATGTAAATCTTTCTTACCTTTCATCTGTGAAAACTGAAACTTTACCAAATGTTCTCGTTTACTGAAAACCCACATGCTGGGGGTTTTCAGAGAAGCAGCTGTCCATCCAGCATTATGTACATTCCTCTAGACCAGTGCTAAATTAATCCTGTGTTTTAATAAACAATTGCACTATTATTTTTACATGAACCATGAAGGTAATCACAATATATTGTAGTTAATGTGTTTTATACACAGTGAAATGCAGGAATACTTTTGGAGACTTGAAGACATTTGAAAGATTAATCATCCCTTTTTAGGGCAGGCCTAGCATGGGGCAAGTATATTTGGGTTAGGAAAGGATTTCTGAGCTGTTTTTCACCTCTGCCTAAGATGCCACCCTTTCAAATCATGTTTTGCATAAGTAATTTTGACAAATTGCCCACAAAGCAATTAAGCCAGCCAATTCTGCAGTAGGACGTACTGAAATTGGAAATTATTACGCCTCTCTAAGGTGTTCATCTTTTCACACCAACATTTTTAAATAGATGTGAGATTTCACCCCACAATAAGTGTGCCCAAACAATAACAAATCTTCTGCTAAGACAGAATCAACCTTACTTACCCACTCTCCCTTAAGTTCAATAACCTGCAGTGCTGAAACAAATTCAGACCAACTACAGATAGGACAAAAATCAAGTAAAAGCAATAGCGGTAACTAAAATTATCATGACATTTGACAAGAAAAAAAAAAAGAGAACCAGAGTCAGGACCTTTTCCACATCCTACCTCTCAAATGCTAAGTGGTGAGCCATGGTTTCAGTTAGTTTCTCATGGTGCTTCTAAAGAGATGCCCTTTAATACAGGTGACCTACACCACAGTTAACTTTAAATTTTGAGAAGTACTAGTGACATGCTTATTAATTGCTATTATATACTACTTGGAAGTAGTCAAAATCAGGGAGATTGACTATAAAATTGGTCAACATTGATCAAAAGCTGTAGAGTTTACAGTATGTAACCTTGTGTTTGTGAAGTCTATGTTACAAGACTCAAAGAGCCTTCCCTCATCCCACTGTCCTCTGGGGAAGAAGCAAATTGCAACTGATTTTCCCACCTGCAAAAGCTTTTCAGCAACTGTGAAAAATTCTCCACCCCTAATCAGGACAAGCAGTGCTTGTATCAATTGACAAAAGAAAAAAAGGCGGGGGGGTCGCAAAGAAAGAAAAAAAAGACCGGAGTTTAAAAATTTATTTCAGTTCAGTTTTGATGATTTGGGATTTTTTCATCATACAGTTTCAGTAGAAAAGCCACTTTCAAATGAAAAAAATGGAACTTTCTACATGTAAATCTTGAAATCTCTCATTTCATATCTCCAAAACCAATGGTTGTTCAGATCACATGCCTCTGACTGTGGCACTGTCTTCTCTTGTTCTAAGTTAGGTGTGCTATGAAGGGGACAGAGATCCTCATTTAATTCCCTATACAACATCCATAACAAGTCCTCGATGTACTACTATTAACAAGTGTAGCAATAATACAAATAATAAATAACTACTGAATAACTAGAAGAAACAACTTGTCAGCAAGTCATGAACAATGCAAAGCCTTATAAAGACAAAGCCCACACCCCAAAGGTCAGGGAGAAACGTAGAAGCAGTTGTACATCACAGTGATCAGCAGTGCCCTGGCAGCCAGGAGGGCCAACCCTGCCCTGGGGACATCAGGCAGAGCATGGCCAGCTGGGCAAGGGAGGGGATTGTCCTGCTCTGCTCTGAGCTGGGGCAGCCTCACCTTCAGTGCTGGGGGCAGCTTTGGGTGCCACAGTATAAGAAAGATACTGAACTATTGGAGAGTGTCCAAAGGAGGGCAATGAAGATGGGTGAAGGTCTTTTGAGGGAACGCCCCCCCTCATGGCTGAGGTCATTTGGTGTGTTCAGCCTGGAGGAGACTGAGGGGAGGCCTCATTGCACTCTGCAGCCTCTTCATGGGCGGAAGAGGGGGACAGGCACTGATCTCTTCTCCGTGGTAACCAGTGACAGGACCAGAGGGAATGGCCTGAAGCTGTGTCAGGGGAGGTTTAGGTTGGGTATTAGGAAAAGGTTCTTCACCCATCATTGGGTAGTTGGGCATTGGAACACGCTCCCCAGAGAAGTGGTCACAGCACCAGCCTGGCAGAATTCAAGGAGCATTTGGACAATGCTCTCAGGTACATGGTGTAATTCTTGAGGATGGTGCTGTGCAGGACCACGAGTTGGACTCAATGATCCTTTGGGGTCCCTTCCAACTTCGAGTATTCTGTGATTCTGTGATTCTATGAATAAAATTATTCTGATTTGCCAATAACTTAATTTTAAAATTATATTAAGTAGAAGTAACAATAGTAAGAGAACACTGCAGGAGAGATTTGTTAATGAATAGAAATACAAATTCAAACACTATGGAGCCAGTGGAAAATCTTAAATATTATTAGATAATACCAGTAAGCAGAAGGTATTCTATCAAGATGTGGATTCATCTTCAATTTCAGAATCACAAAACCAAAGAATTCTCAGATTTTTTACATAAGAGCCTTCAGTCCATCAGTCAGGTCCCATAGCTGGGACCCATTCAGGGTCTGCATCAAAACAACTGATCAAAAAAACTTATGCCAGTAGACTCTGCCCTAGGGATCTGGAGGTGCAAAATTGAAAAATTAATTAATCTCTGTTTTCACAAACACAAATATGTCCTATCTTTCCTCTCAAATGACTTTGAACCCAGAATATCAAAGTAGCAGGAGCTAAATATGATGTTTATAGATGAACTAACACTAGCAACAGCACATGAAATAAATTTTCTGTCTTCAGTCTTAAGTTTTATCCTTGAAACTTTGATATTTCTCTAAACCAATGATAATCATGTGAAATTCAGAATCCCAGGTTACACATGCCTTATGGTCATTAAAGGTATGATCAAAGTAGCATGGATTTATCCCAAATGTTCTTTGCAGGTACTCATGCATTCTCCCATGGTCAGTCTGGTCATTTGTATTTCATTTTCCTTTGTATTTCATTTGACCTGAGACAATTCGCTCTACTTGAAGTTTGTTCTGTAATTCTCACAAAACTGTTCTGAGTTTCATATAGATTGATTGATAGATGAACAAGTAGAAGATTCAGAAGCAATTATCCTCTATCATAGGATGTACTATAGTAATAAGGATTTTTTAAAGGAACTATTATTTAAGCTGTTTATAAAAATAGAACTGAAAAGAGTAATATTCCTGAACACTGAACTACAATGGACCATATTTTTAGATCAACTTGCTTTTCAGATATATGCAAAAAATCCTCTCAGTATTCCTCCTTCACATGTTAATTTGAAAATTTACTCCACAATTTCAAGAATGAAGGTGATATCTTCTTAAACCTACAATAAAGACAATAAAAGAGCACTTCTGGCATCTTGCTTTTGCATGCATCTTTTTTAAAGCATTGTAGACATAAAACATCGAGAAAGAGCCAGCACTGTTGCTGATGTGGTGCCTGCTGATTTTGATACTCTCCTACCAGGACTTGTGGCTCACTGGTATGCAGCGCTCAGCTTCACAGCAAGTACAGCCTGAAGTGAGCAATGCAGAGCTGCATGTATTGCTTTTGCTTCAGTGCTGATGTAATTGGAGAGGGCTTTTCCTCTGATCAGGTTCCCTACCCGCCCTCCTAAAAGATAAGCTGAGGTTCTCACAGAGAATGTTTAATGCCATGCATTCTCTCATCTACCATGTGCTTGGTTTCAAGTTCCTTATTATGATAACTGTGTGAACCAGCTGAAAGGATCGAAAGAGGAACAAAAAGGATGAGCTGAAAATAAACAGTGTTTAAAGAAATAGCAACTGGTTTAGCCTCTAGAAGATGAGAAGCAAGATGAAAAAGTAAGGGTAAAGGACACAACAAAGAGGAAAGGAATAAATTGCACTCCATTCTTGTCCTATGGATGAGACAGAGTGGAATGGTTTTCAATATAGTTTAGACATTAGGAGTGTTCTTTCCATCTCAGACAGGTCTAAAGGCCCATCTGTAGACAAATGAAGAACAATCCATATCTCCACTTCTAGCAGAAACTTAGAAGTCTACAGTATTTGTAGATATATACCTGTAGACACATACAGTTAGAGAATTAATCCCATGATGATTCTTTGAAAGGCATTTCCCAGGGAAACTATGAAAACAGTACAGACCAGTCAGTACTAGAGATAATTATCTAGAAGTAGGATAAACACCTTCAGCACTAATCTACATGGAGATGACCCCGCTGTGGAGTATAATGATGGGCCAAATAATGTATCTTGTCATACTATTTTCTAGGATTTCTGTGATTCTGCTTATAATCACAAAATCATCAAATGGTTTGGGTGGGAAGGGACCTTAAACACCATCTACTTCAAATCCCTCTGCTGTGGGAGGGACACCTTCCACCAGACCAGGTTCCACCAAACGTGGCCTTAAACACTTCCAGGGATGGGGCAACCACAACTTCTCTGGGCAACATGTGCCAGTGCCTCATTATGATAACAATAAAGAACATACAAAGGTGGCCAGTAGTGGGGGGAAAAGGCTGCAAGAGACTGGAGCAGAGTGAAGGTAAGTGTCTAAAGTCAATATTGTCCCCAACTAAAATACAGACACTGGAAACTGTTCAGTTAGTTCAAAAATTGTTAAAGAAATCAAAGTGAAACAAAGTCCAGTGACATGGATGCTCAGTCCCAACTATCATAGCACTTGTATCTCAGTTATAAGGAATTAATAAATGCTGAGACAATTCAATACTTGCTTGCTTTCAGGTCTTTGTTCAAAACAAGAGGGCAGAAAATTATATAAATGGAGGGAATAAAGAAAGTAGAGATTCTCATCTCCAAGGAGATGAGGTATAAAGAACAGCAATCATTAGGAGAGAAGCTATTACTGCATTCTCATTAATGATATGCAAAACCACTAAGAAAATGGTAGCATGTTGTTAGCAGCTTTTGCGGAAATTGCATAGTTCCTGAAAAACTTATTTTCCCTGCAGCCAAAACCCATTTTGTTCATTTGTGGTAACTGTTGTGTTTATTTCTGAGCCCTTATGAAACAGAACTCTATAGGAAATAACACTAACCCCCCTCCAGGAAGATAAAAAAGCACAAGCATTGGTGTTTGGGAGGGAGAGTTGTATTAGTAAAATCACATTTCACCAGAATGAAGGAAACAAAATGGTATCACTTCACCTTAAAGAAAGACCAACTTCTCACAGTACTGAAGTATAGGACTTATAATAAAAATACTATCTGGTGAAACAGCAGAATGTGACCAAGAGTCATATTGGTTGCAGAAGAACAGAAAATAGCTTGTTCCTCTGTAATTCTCTGGCAATTTTTGCCAGCTGTGAAGAAAATAAAACATTTGAGTATCTGAAAATTATCTCCCAAGTGCTCTTTCATTGGATTTTTTAGCATTTAAAGTATTTTCAGATAAACTAAAAGAAATTTCAGTGAAAATTTCTTCCTAATCAAGGAGTTAAAAACCGCAACTGAAGATGGAAGCACAAATTATTTTACTTAACAAAAATTCTGTAAAATGTATGAATGCAAAACTGCTCAATGTTTTAAGGTTTTTGTTTCAAAATCTGAAATGTTGTTGCAACTACTTTTGCTTGAATTTTCATTGCTTCAAAATACAAATAACCAATACTAAATACATGGTATGAGGTCATTTTACACTCCCATATCCTTCTCGCCTTATTCACTAAACCACAGCAGGACAGTAACAATAGATGAATATATAGGGTAAATAAAAACCTCCCTGAACTGTTTTTTTTAATGCTGGGTTACTCCATCACTCTACCAGTGTTCTTCATAGCACAGAGGGGACCACAGGTATGAAGAATGCCTCAGCACTGGCTTTCTTCTTCTGCCTGTACAGTCTCAGAGTTTCCCAGTAAGCTGCTGCTTGAGGTGACTTGTACCCTTCCTGGTCTCCAGAAGCCAACACGTATGCATCCTGCTAATTGAAAGCCTGTTTAATATTCCTGTCAGTCAGACTTTTTCAAGCATCAAATTCGTACTTTCCTGTGTTCTGCAGTGAAGAAGATTCCCTAGTTTTCAATCATACCTCTGGATATGTTGACAAAGGATACTTCTCTTTCTTGCTGATGCTCTGAAAATTTTGATAACAGTGAGCATGACCCCTGCCCCGACCCACTTCAGGGATGCCCTGTGATGTCTCCCAGCTGCAGAAAGTAGTTTTGCATCCACTTAATTCACTCTCTGGCAGGCACAGCAAGGGAATTTCTTCATTCTTTCCCCCACCCCCAGCATTATTGACTCTTTGTGGCCTTAAAGTGCCTTAAGAGTTTGCTTCGCTTTTTCAGGATGCAGAAGAAGGTGATAACAGAGTCAGGCATCTGTGTCCAAGGATGTGAGAAGCAAATTTTTTTTCTTTTTTCTCATTTTTTTTAGTTTACTTAAAAAAAAAAAAATTATGTATCAAAGAAAGATTCCTGCCTCCTGCTTATTCCTTTGATCACTTCCCAGGCTGCGTCTCCTGCAGTGCTGTAAGGTTGCAGAAGCACAGACCCACACAAGTCAAAGGTTGTCAGAGATCTCGCAGTCAGCAGGCAAATTAACAACAAAGTAAGAATGCTCACACTGCAGCACGTCTTAGTCCAGCCCAGGGTCTCTCTCTGAGAGTGGCCAGCTGGAGATGCCTTTTGCCAAACACAAAAATTAAACAAATGTGTAAAGTCTCTGGCAAGGATGGAAGTTGGGGCTGCCTTAGGGACATACTGAAATACAGATCTCTGCACTTTGGCTTTAACAGCTCTAAATGAATTTTAATTCCATGGGCATACCCACATGCTTTCTCAAAAAGTGAATAGTTGCAGGGAAGTTCTCCTTTTGTGTCTCTGAAAACTGCATCTGACAATTGTATCTGATGTTCCACATCTCCAATATAAAGACAGATGAACCATGTTGTGGCAGTCTGTGTTCCCCTTGGCATGCCTTCTGAAGCGCAGAGTCCCTGGAGCTCTAGGCTTTGTGGTTTTCTGAATCCTAACTCTAGGCAGAATCCTAACCCTAGCCCCAGCAGCAACAGCAGCCTGGGGCTGAGGCTGGCCCCAAGCCTAAAGGTGTGGAGGGAGGGATGTTGTGGCAGCCCTGTGTTCCCCTTGGCACGCCTGTTATAGCTGCAGAGTCCGTGGAGCTCTGGGCTTTGTGGTTTTCTGAACCCCAAGCAGAGCAGTAAAAGCCTCATGGGAGTGAGCATTTTGCCATGCAGAAAGGTGTTGAGGGAACCATGTTGTGGCAGTCCTGTGTTGTGATAGATATTCAATTCATGGGGTTTGTGCCACCCATGATTTAGAGATTCCTCTCTTGGCTGTGTCTTTTTCAGGCTAAAGGAACTGTTTAGCCACACCTCATGGAAAAGATGTCCCATATCCCTTATAATCCGTATGACTTTTTTTCTCATTCCTGTATCTGTTCTGAGATATGAAGGCAGGAAGTGCTTGTAGCATATAAAAAACTGGATCATCATAAATAGGGGCGTAATTATACTGCATGTTTCCTATTCTTAATATGTACTTCTTTCAGCCACATTGACATTTTCATTACAATTCAAATATTCTTGGCCTTACTAAAGGCAATGGATCTTCATTTTAGAATTTAGGGGGGTTTGACCTTGAGAAATCCAATATTATAGAGAAATTTTGTCACTTTTTTCCCACCTTTTCTTCCCCATCACGTATGAATATGTGGATCAGCACAAGTACATGGGCAATACATGTTCTGTGCAGAAAAGCACACTACTAATCTTTAACAAAAAATCATTACAGAACAAAAATTCTCATTCTTTGACAGGATTAAATGACTGTACATTTTTGCAAAGTTGTCCTTAAGTTGAAAAAGAGTAGGGTTAAACTTCTGATGCTTTCCTAAGCTTTAAAAGCTTAGGAAATAAAGTATTTAGCATTGGCAATTACTGCAACTGCTTTTTTTATGCCCAAAACACATACAGGTCTGCTCTGACAGAGATGCTGATTTAAGGCTATAAATAGAAAAGTTTGTAGAAAAAAGTAATACCTACCTAGAAAACATGGTCAGGAAAAAAAAAACCAAACCCAGAAAACCTATCAGGAATGTTGTCTGTCGAACAGGTCTGCCAAGTAAACAAATGCCAATTATTCTTGGTATAAGCTATTTTAAACTGAAATATAGAAGTGAATGGAGTTTTTTAAATATACAAGACTTTTCAAAACCAAATCATGCCTAAAAAATAAGTAACGTAGTACAGTTTACATTGAAAACTTTTATGGGGGCCTGTCAGTGCAGGTCAGAGAATTTGGGATTATGTGCATTAGATCAGTCTGGAATACAGCTACATTTTCTTAATTGAGTATTTTTTTTTCTAGTAGATGACTACAGAATCTCAGATTCATGTTAACATTTTGTATGGTTTACGTGGAACGAGTCTGAATAGACAACCATCACCTAATAATTTTTATTGCATGTTTGACTCACTTGTAATTATAACAGTTATCTCAGCAGTAAAATGCAATGTAACTCATCAGTTTGTGTCTGTTGTGGGCTACCAAGAAAAGCTTTGGCCTTTAACCACACAGAAAGAAAAAAAGGGACAAAACATTCTTTTGTCCTTCGAAGGACAGAGAGATGACCAGGGATATGACTTGGAAAGAAAACAGAATGTACAATGGGACCGGATAAAGAAACAATGATTAATGAGAAGACTCAGATTATATGTAATCATAGAAAAATAGGTCTGTAACAGACCTTGATTAGTCACTTAGCCCATCCTCCAATTCCAATGCCAGATCAATAGTACTTAATATTTGTCCAGTACATACTTAAAGACATCCAGTAACAGAGACACCATTACACCCTGTGATATAAAGCTGTGCCTCACTAATGTTACCATTAGAAAAGCTTTTTCTCCTTGATGCAATTTAAGCCCATTACATCTTACCCTACCTACCAAGAATAGATGATTGCCTTTCTTTTTGCAATGGCCTTTTAAGTACATGAAGAGTCTTAACATGTCTGTTTTCTGCCTTCTTTTCTGTAGCCTGAACAACTCCAGCTTCCTCAGTCTTCCCAGTCCTCTGTCCAGCCTTGTTGCCAACTGCACCAACTCCTGTTGGCTCACAATGCTCTTGAGCTGTGGTGCAGAAAATCACCCTTCCATTGATGTCCCAGCAATATTGCATAGAGCCCACAGATTTCTCCCCACATCTGTATCTTCCTGGAATGTTTACTGGTTTTGCCAGTAAAACACATTGCTTACTCATACTCAGCTTGTGATTTATCATAGACACCAGATTCCTTTCTGGAAGATTAACTCTTTCACCCCTTGCTCATTTCCTGAATTTGTGCAATTTCTTATACTTGTCTAGGCTCACTGCTTTTGTACCCCCAACCTGCGTCTTATGTTTCCTAGACCAGTTTTCTACATGTCAAGATCCTAATCCCCTCTTCCAACATGCCTGCAATTCCTCACAGAACTGAACAGAACTGGATTTAGATTCCTACAGGATCCTACCTGGTAGGCCCATTTTGACAGCAGCTATTGATACCTACTTGATAGGCATGGTTATCTACCTAGTTCAGACCCAGCTCCATAGCAGCTGCATACACGCTATGTTCTCCTAGCTTTTTATCAGAATGCCAAAGTGCAATACCAAACAATGAAACATTTTTGCATGACTCTGTTGCTGTGGTAACATAAATTAACAAAATGTACATTGTTGTAGCAGCTTTGTCATATGAGTACGTAGGCTTTTCCACGCAAATAATGGCAGAAGCAGCACAAGATTCTCAGATGAAAAAATATCTGGACAAAATGTGATGGCTAAAAAAGGTAAAATAATGCCAGGTGAAGGCTAAACAAAAATCTGACAAACCATCTGGATATTTCAAGGATGTCAGTTTGGAATCGGGGACCATAATTGTGGTTAAGTGGAAGGAAGGATAAGCATCCACCTGCCAAAGGTACTCAAACAACCAATGCAAAAAGCCAACAAGAAATACACTTAATACTCAGGATCTTTGAGTAAAGCAGAAGTTATGTAAGAAGACAAAAGCAACAGGCACTGATACTGATGACATAATGCTGAAATCAGTTATCTGCTCTGGCACATCTGATAATCTCAAGCACCACAAGGCGGATCAAGAGAGTCTGGGGTGTCACCTTAGAAGCAGGTTGCTGTGGATAGAAGCACAAAATACAGGTTTCCCAGGCTGAGAAGGTGAGGAGTAGGTTCAATTACAGAGGCTGGCCAGTGCATTGGACAACTGAAGGAAGAAAAGAGCCATTCCCCATCTGAGGCAGAAAATATTCAAGTAATGGAAAATAGCTGATGCACAACATAACTGAGACAGTAAAGAAATTCCGAAAAAATGAATGTGCATTTCTTACACTAAAAAGAGAGATAACTGATATAGATCTGTTAAAGAAAGTTTGACTTGACAGAGATTGATAAGGAAGACAGAAGGGAAATCAGAGTTAACACATACAGGAGATGAGTTTTGCAGAAAAAGTATTGTTTATAAACTTCTGCTGTTCTATATTACGTTGTAGTTATGCCAATGCAGATTCTGGTGACAAAGGAGGTTCTGGTTTCCAAAGAGGGCAGCTGGTCCTGTTTTCCCTTTTCTTGCTAATAAGTACTGACTAATCCCATGAGTATGTTCTCATTTATTAACAACTTTTTCTTTCATTAGCCAACCAGGAAAGTCCCAAAGAAGCCATGGAAATCCTGATTTTCAGCAAAACCTGAAGAACAGTGATGTAGGAATGACTGGGGACATACAATGGGGAAGGAAGAAAGAGATGTGAGAAGTTCTGAAGGCATATAAATCCCCAGCCTCTGACTATCCTACCCCAAGAAAGTCTTTTAACATTTACAATCCCTCCTTCCAAAGTACTATTACCATATTGTGAGTGTGTGGTCACAGAACAGAAAAATCCTGGTTTCTGACTCCCAAGTCAGAATCCTGTTCCTATTTTAATTGAGAAGCAAGTTGTTTCCTAAGGCAACAAGGGGGAAATGAGGTTTTACCAACGAGCAGTGTGGTGACATCAAGCAGCTCGCTTCATTTTGAGTAGCCCTGCCATTTGAGCAGACGTAACTCATGCCTATAAGGGGCATGTTTTAATCACTCACAATGTACTGTACATTTACAGAATCACAAGATCTTCTAAACAGGAGATGAGGTCAAAAAGACCCTTTAGAAAAACTCAGGAGGAACTATAGTATACTAAGAAAAAGAAGTTAATATGAAATTCTCATGATTTTAAGTAGTTTCAAAATCAATTCCATATTGCTCTGTTCTCTCTTATTCTGATAATTGAGAATCATTTTCTTCAGCACTGCAATGCTTTTAACTGACTCATACGCTCCTCAATCACCGGCAAAGGCGTCCATAATAAGCAGCAAAGTAGCACTGCAAATGTCTCATCCTTTCATCTTGCTTTCACCAATTTCCCCTATTAAATTAATATTCATAGTCACATTTGGACACCACTCTGGCTCTGAAACAGCATCAGCATATGGGACTGAGGGAACAAGTATTTTAATTTTTTAACTAGAGGCCTCAAATTCGTTCTGTACAGCTAAGTAGGCTAACCAGGGGAGAGAGGTGGCCTCTTGAAACATGAACTGAACCCTCCAAACTTGTACCTAGGATGCGGATGAGATCCACTGAAAAATTCAATGAACTTTGTAATGAATGAGTCAAACAAACAAAATCATGCCATCATTCCACAGGCTATGTCAACTCTACGAGGGAGGGTTTGTGGAAACAACATAGGAAAGCAACATAGCTGTGTGCCTCCACCTTCTTTTGTCCAGGCAAATCTATCACATTTTATTGAAAAAATAATCCCCGCAAAGTGGTCCTTTGGGCTCATATTTCTGCATAGAATTTGTGTAAACTGGATGCAATTTTTTAAAAATTTAGCCCGTTTTTCTGCTGGGTTCCAGGAGAGATTTTTACAAATTCCAATAGAAGAATAGGAGCCGTTATATAGCTATAACAGTTATCTATCTATCTATATATATATATACACACACATTTGCAGCCTGTGAGTAGCAATGGCTGTATGTCTTATCTTGTATACGATATGCTCCATCAGCTACAAGCCGTAATCACAACACCAGACTTTCATTCATATCTTCTAAGCAGCTCCTGGCGCTCAGCCGCCTCGGCAGAAGCACAGAAGGCTGGGTGGGATGGTGAGAGGTAGATTACTTCAACTGCATAAAAGTAACTGCGGGGTGGGAGGAAACATCTCGTAATTAGAACACGGGACGGAAATTAAGGTCTCTACCAACTCTGTCACAAAGGGAGTTCGTGATCCTTGCGAAAGGCTTTCCGACCGCCCTCTCTCCACCTGCACAGCCGGGGCGGTGGGGCACAGGGACACTTGCACAGCGAGCGCCCGAGAGCACCCGGAGGTTTTCTCCGATGGCGGCAGGACCTTTGCCGGGCCGGAGGATCAGCTGCCCAGGCCGCGCCGCCCAGGCCCTTCCCGCTGGCCCCAGCCGGTAACGTAGCGGCCTTTAGGGAGGGGGGCACCGCGGCAACCTTCGGGAATTCACGGCGGGAACCCATGGCGCGGGGGCGAGCCGTGTCCCTCGGCTTGCCCACCACCCCGACCGCTGCCGAGGCCGGGCCGGGCGGTTCCCCCGCCGGGTTTCGTGGCGCCCCGGCACCAGGTGCCCCCCGGCCGTGCCCGGCGGGAGGGGACGAGGGGCGACCCGGCGGGGCCCCGCGGAGCGCCGCCCGCAGCACCGCGGGGATGCGGGCGGCGGTGCCGCCGCGGCGGGCGAGGTGAGGGCGACCTTGCAGCCGCTCCTCCCGCCCGCCGCGGCGGCTGGCGGCAGGTGGGCGGCTGCGAGGCCGCGGGCGCCCGGCGGCCCCGGGCGGGCCCCGGCGATGGCGGCTGGGGAGCGCCGGGCCGCGGCCGCCACGCTCCCGCCCCGGCGCCGCCCATCGCCGGGGCCGGGCCGGCGTCGCGGCCCCGTGTTGACACACGCGCCGGCCCTGCCCCCGGCGCCTCCCCGAGGTCGCCCGGTGGAGGTCGCCCGGGCGGCGGAGGCCGCGGCGCGGCGGCGCTTCCCGGTGAGGGAGGAGGTAGCCCCGGCCCTCTGCCCCGAGGGGCCGGCGGGGTCGCCCCGCGCCACGGCAGGCCCCGTCCCTTCGGAAAGTTTTCCCCGAGCCGTTCGCCGCCGACCCCGGCGGAACCGCGGGCCGAGGCGGCGGGGGCGGCCGTGCCCCCTGGGCCGGCGCCGGGCTGGCCCGCCCGCCGCGCCGCGCCCCGCCCGCGGCCGTGCCGGAGCTGCGGCCGCCCCGGGGGACACGCGTGCCCGCGCGCACCGGGAGCCTGACAAGGAATTTAAAACTTGTTTCAGGTACTCTGCCTACCCTGCCGTTCCCCTGCTTCTAACTTTCGGGGTTGGTTTTGTGGATGTTTTGTTTTTAATAATTTTGTGAGGAAAGCGTAGATTTATTTCCTCCGCTTTGTGTGAGAGGACAGGCGGCATAATTTGGCTTGCTCTATTTAACCGAACCGTAATAAGTGTTGGTTTCACTATTCTCAGTTCTGGCTGTGGCTTCTAAGTCGTAATTTCTCCTAAAAATTAATTTTCAATCACCTGTGTGTTTTGGGTGTAATTCTGCAGGCATGTCTGAGTAGCGCCGGGCATGTAGGGTTGTATTCGTGGAGCGGTGACGCTATTTTGTAATGCCCGGGGGAGGAAACTCCGCCGGGCTGTGCTTGTGCAGCACCTTCTGCAGCCGGACCTGGCCCTGGCTCTCTCCCGTGCCTGGCTCTGGTCTGACAGGGCCAAATAGCCCTTAAGCGATGGTGTTGCCGAAAATTGGTCCATCCCACTAAACGGCAGACCACGTTTCTTGAACAACAGATGTATTGAAATGTCATGTTTACTGTGTCTTGTCCTCTTGATCTGTGTTTGCAAAGTGGAGACATAACTCATAATTGCGGCTCTTACGGTTATGCAATTAACAACATACTTAAGATAGCAGTAGCACAGTCTTTTGATCTGGGAGGAAAATAAACCATTCAAGTATGTCTGGGTTTTCAAACTGGCAGGGTACTTCCTCTTCCACTGTCTCCTTACCATGTAGCATTTGCTTATATAGCAAGCCAGTGAGCTGACAATAAGACTTCTTCAAGGATTTTATTAGATATATTTTAGTGAACTGAATTTTCTAACTGGCAGTGCTCCAGGGTGATACTACACTTCAACAGAGTGTAATCTGTCATGAATGAATCTTAACTCAAGCATGTTGGCATTTTAAAGAGAATTTGTTATGTCAGTGTAAAACACAGTTGCAACTATTTTATGGAATTAGGGGGGGAATTTTCTGTTTTCTCTCTCCCTGCTCCCCCTTTTTCTTATTAATTATACTACTTACTCTTGAAAATTTGAAAACTTACTTTTTGTTTTTTCCTAATGGATGTAGTTGAACCAATTTCAAGTATTTCATCTCAAGAAATCTTACCATGATTATTACACCTTTATTACTACACCAGACTTCTGGGCAGCAAACAGTGGAGCTGCAATTACCATTACCATTTGCAGTCCTTTCAAAAAGGCAGTTATTATTTATGAGATTCTGATAGACAGAACTCTACTAGCAGTATTTTTACACATCTGCAAATCAAAACACACATTAAAAATATTGCCTTAAAATGTGAATGCAGAGAAGTGGAGTTTATTGAAGGTATGCAATTTAAAAACAAACCCCGTACTCTCAACCTGACAGAGCATGAAGGGATTATCCAGACTTGACTCATCTGTGCAGATTGTGCATTTCATGCTGACTGCTGTGCTGAACAACAGTCCGCTGCAGTGATTTCACTGCCTGCTTCTCTGGGTTGTACCAGCCCTTAAAAACATTGTTGGTGTTCCAGAGCTGTTGATATTTTTGAAGGAAACTAGGCTCGCAGTTGGTGAGACTTGGAAAGATTGGAGATGCAGTTAGATATTTGATGAAACCTATTGACTATGTATTTACTGTTCAGTTTTACATAGGTAAGTCAAAAACCTTACGAATTTTATTTTGTGAGGTCTTATATATAATATATAGCATATTATGCTATATGCAGTTGAAAGCACTCTTTAAGCAAGCTGGAGAAAAAGCATTTCGAAGTCTGTGTGAAGTAAAATGGGGAACTTGTCTGGCTCAGGTCAATTTTTGTTGCCCTCAGAAATGGCTACAGCTAAGCAACTCCATTTGGTAGAAAAGAGATTTAGTTTGACTTCTTTCATTATAGGAGTCATAAAATTGTGTTTGGTATTTTCTGCATCATCTCCCTAACTTCTGTCTTGAACCAGTTATTAAAAAAAAATCTGCCCTTGAGAACTCAAGTGTCTGGGTTTTTTTTTTTTTCCCCGGTTGTCCTTTATTTTTTAATTAAAACAGATCATAATCTGGATTTTGCTAGCCTCAGCCTCCAATGATCAATCTCTTCATAATCTGTATTTTAAATAATTATTAAAAATTGAAGAGCTTCAGAGGGAGTAACAGCAATAAAAAAGGGGGAGACTTATAGTAACTAGGAGGAAGGGTAGAAAATGTGTGGTGTGAAACTTCTTCTTTTCCTCTTCTGTAAATATTATTCTGCTTTTGCTGTTCTCTGAAGCAATGTTCCACATGTAGCTAGGTAGTCATAGGTATGAGTTTTTCCAAGTTATTCAAGAGATATTTCATCATTCAGTCATTTCCAAAGTGTTTGTTGCCATGGGAGCTAGCCAGTGGCCTTATTGATGATTGAGGTGATTACAATTTGTTTTTTGACTTGGGCTACAGAAAACTCTGTCTGAGCTACTGTAAGAAACAGATGTTGTACAAGGACTGCAGTGAGTTGTTTCTCTGAAGAGGCTGAAGTGTTTCTGTCCTTGGACTGAAGTTATGGAGTGATGCTTTATATCTCTTATCATGTATAGTTATGTGTAAAATGCCTCATGTCTCCAAGCTTGCTAAATATTTACAATAAATGTACTACATCTACCATATGTTTGAATCAAGAAACCCATTAATTGAACAAGCCCATATTTTTATGCTTGAAAGAATTGACATTTCATTTTAATTGCTAAATTATATGTTAAAAGTAGACTATAAAAAAAGCAGAGGTGAGGTGGTGTAATAAGAATCAGAGTAATTTTTCTTACTTCCTGGCCTCAAACTGTAGTTATTTTCAGTTAGAAGATAGATGGAAAATCAATTGTAATCTGTTCATAATTGCCTTCCTGGTAGAGTTATGAGGCATTTCACTCCCTCTTCCCTCCCCTCTCCCCTATTCCTTTTTCTTCTTTTTTTTTAAATTTTTTTTTCTTGCTGTCTGTATTTTTTCCTCTGTATCTCTTGTGGAATAGGCAGATCTCCAGAGCTAGAGGAGATTTTTCATTGAAAAGCTTTTCATCTTTAAATGTTTTTGTGTAACAGCTAGAGGCTCTGTCAAAAAGCATGTTCCTTACCAAGTTGTTTAGTGGTGAGTAGAAATTGACGGAGATTTTCATAACCTTGGGACTCTCTGCTTAGATGAACCAGGCATTTTTCTTTTACCTATCAGGATTGATTACTTCAGGTTAGATCACATGTCTTATGTAAAAAGCTTAGCTTGCACTACCAAAAATCCAAATTGCATTTTGCTTAGCACAAAGTGCTGGGCTTGACATTTGACACTGACTTTCACATTCTGCTAGGATGTTGTACTGTTTTAGCGCTTTGGTAAACTCCAGCTGCATTCATTCTTGAATCATAGCTGCAGAATGAGAATGCTTTGAAAGCATACCTCTGTTTTAAGACTTGCACCTCTGCTCTCCCGACTCGAAAGGTCCAGATGAAATATTTTCAAAGTTTCCCCTGGGGAGTAACGTAGCTCACCCTCTGCAACTCTGAGATTCATCATTCTTCCAGGCTTATGTCACAGCGTGCACCAGACTACCTCTCCTGATGGGTTGACTGTTTTAAAGTTATATTGGCTTGATTTATGATACCAGTGTAATTTTACAAATGTAAAATTTGACATACGTCATCCTCCTACCTGGGAGAGTCGGTGTCTATTTATATATTTATATGTACGTGTGTATGTATGGGTAGATGGATACAGAATAGAATGCTAGACCATCCCACATTCTGCTGTCCTTTAAATGTAGAAACTTTCTATGTGCTCATAAATGTAGCTCTCAATACCTCTGTTTTAGACCAAAGTGATTTGATTCTAAGTTTTTTAGGAGAAAGATCTTCTTTTGCATAAAATTTCTGCAGTATTATACAAAGTATTTAAAATGTATTCTTTCTTAAACTTACCGTTTTCTTCAGGGTGGATAATGAGGAAACTAAAGCTTTATTCAGGAGGAGGGATTTTACTTTATGAGAAGTTGGTATTTTGAGAAAAGAGTGGGTAGAGAGGAGGGAGGGGCAAGACAGTCAGTGGATGGGAGTGCAGAAAGGTTTAATGGATGTTATTAATCCTCCCAATGGAAGAAATAGAGTAATTTCTTTTGGTATGAAAGGAATGTCTTGGGAGGTGGTTGAAAGTTGCAGAGGAGTGCCAAAGGTTGGAGAATCAGTGAAGCTGGAGGTGTTCAGTAAATGTGACACAGGTTATTGCAAATACCTGAAAAGCATTTTGCTTGCTGTGAGTACGTAAAACTCAGAGTCTGGGGAACATCTTAAAGAGTAAAATCCTTGAGCCCTTTACTGCTTGACAGAAACTCACATGATAATTCCTAAATGACCATTCGTGTGAGCCATACTCCCCTATGAGCTGTAAAAAGTAACGTGCTAAGTTGTGAAATCAATGAATCAGTCACATGAAGCTTTGAAGTTCTGTGATGAACTGAAAATTTCAGTGTTGCTGTGACTTAGACCTTTTATCTTAGGATTAATGAAATTTGGTGGTTTGGCAGAGATTTTCTGGAAAGGGGACAGATTGCGCTTCCTTTAGCAGAAGCTACTTTCCTAGTCTACTTTTGTTCTTTAAACTGTTAACGTAAGTAGCTGGTATCTCATTCTTCATCTCTCTGCTCTCATAGTTACCATTATAGTTGGTGCCTTAACTCTCAACAGGTCTCTTCAATCCTTTGTCATCTGTAAAGCTAATATTTGAATTGCTGAGTTATCTGATCTTTCCAGATTGAATGCATGGCCTCATTCTTGAGGAGAGACGTTTTTCTTATATGAAGTGCCATAAACACTTACACAGAGATCTCAACTTTATCTTAGTGGAGAGCCTTAGAGCCTCATAGCTTGCAGCAACATCCTGTAAGGCTTTTCCATCTTAAGACACTCAACTAATTTGGAAACCTCAGATGATTTTTCCTTCAGCAATAATTCCAATACATGCTATTTGAAATGCCAGATACACCTCTGGAAATTGTTTGTTCTGGCTAGGGAAGGACTGTGATGTACAAGTGCCCAGGGCTGTGCACCTGGGTTCACATGTCTCTGTAGCAGCTGCTTCTGGGGTTTGTACTGCCATTCTTGCTGGGCTGCCAACTAGGCTTTTGCCATCCTTGCTGAGCTCTTGAAGTTGTTGAGCTACAGCCCATACTTTCTGGTGAAAGATGAAAATCAGAGTTTTCTGCTTCAGCTGCTGTTTCCCCAGCTACTTGTTCAATTGTCTTTTCATAGCTTTTTACTGTAGCTGTTCTGTGGAAGAAAATATCTGGTGTCATGCATACATTGATGGGACTTTCATCTGGTTCCTGCAAGAGGCTGTTTGGCTAAATGTGTTTAGGTAGTGCCCACTTCCTGGAGCTTGACCTTACTGCCAGGACTCATTAAAAGTCACGACTTTTGTGTGAGCTCTTTGCCTTCTTCTCTGAATTGAGCATTGCTTACAAGTGAGACTTGGTAAACCACCCTTGCCTGATAATGTAGGAGAAGCTAAACTACAGATCTCAGAGAGATTTAGTGTGTGTTTGCATTTTGAAATTATGCTGCCAGTTTTTTTCAGGAGTGAGAATAATTGTTCTTTGATAAGTTTTAATGGTGTTGGTAGTGTGTGGTCTCTTCCTAATGTTTTGTTCAGTATTTGGTGGTAGTCTGCCATCTGACTTGTTCATAAAACTGGCTGCTCCAAAGTTTTAAAAGGCTGTGGTAGCACTCTTATCTTTCACATGGAATGCCTGGATAAGTTTTGGACATTAGTATGTTACAAATCAGTTTGCTTTTGATATATACATATGTTGCAGGAGAGACCTCAAAAATGAGCAAACTCATTAATGTGAAATAAGCATCATCATCTTAAAGTTGATCTTTGTTGCTACTTCTGTGAGCAGTTTGAATTGTTCATCTGCACTTGAATGCACTCATCATTATGCCTGTGAGATCTCTGACAAGAAAATGTTTGTAGTGGGCAGACTGAAAACAAATGCCTCCAGTGGGCATTGTAAATAGGGTTTAGTTCATCTGCTGACATGGAATCCTTTTGTGGAAAGTAAGGCCTCATCCTCATAAGTGTAAGATGATGTTGCAGAAATAGGTAATAAGGCTAAATAGAGCATATTAGCAAGAGGATCACCATCAGCCAAGTGGAGTGATCATTTACCTCATTTTGGCACTGCTGAGATTATATTTGGAGCACTGAGTCCAGTTTTGGTCTCTAAAAGGACAGGAGAAGACACTGCCTTACAGGGACCAGTCTAGTGGATGGCTAGCAGGTTGATGAGAGGGCTGGAAGACATTGTGTAACAAGGAGAGACACTGGGAGAGCTGAGTTTGTTCAGCCTTATTTAAGAAAAGACCAAGGGGGATCTTACAGCTGTCTTCAGCTCTGTAACTTGTTTGGAGAAGACAAAGTATTCTGTTTGGAGGCATGTAGCAAAAGGACAAGAGGCAGCAGTTGGCAAAGCGTAGTGAGAAATTCTGGCTGAAGATAAAGAAAAATGTCACCATGAGAATACTTACACACTGGGGCAGGTGTTTGGGGAAGTTGTAGAGTCTCCAGCCTTGGAAATGCTCAAAAATGGACTTGGAAAAGACAGAGCAACCTACTGTAGCTGACCCTGTATTAAGTGGGGGGTTGTTGGACTAGTTGACCTCCAGAGATTCCTTCTAAACTAAATTATTTAATACTAAATGTTAATAGCATCACCAATTCTGAATGAGGTATTCCCATTTGCATGTCTTTATCAGATCTAACTCCATATCAAGGACTCTGAAGAGCAAAGCATGAGCACTGGGGGCTCAAAAGGGTTCAAAACATTAGCCTTATTAAAGAAATGTGTGCATGAATTCACAGGTCTAAAATCTAGCTGGCTTTTCAACTAAATACAAGAAAATTTGGTCAGCAGAATGAATTACTATTTTAAAAGCTGCAGACTTCTGAGCTCAGAATGACTCTGAGACTGCAAATAGCTAGAAGAATTATATGAAATCACTAACACAGTTTGTCTCTTTTTGATGTATTAGGTTATTACACATGAGCAAGCTGTTTTATTAATGTGTAAAATACTAGGATTTCAAAGCCTGTATGTAGCTCAGTGTGGAGACTTTCTGATGGTCTTTCCTGAGTTCAGGAATACAGTAAATCTGAAGAAATGCTATACTTAAATGACAGGTAATAAGATAGACTTCTGTGCAGCTGTCTTCTTTCATTCCAAGAATCTAAGTTCATTTGGAACTTTGATTTGCAGCTGCAGTAACCCACTTCGTGTAAGATCTGGCTATTGTTGCCACTTGTTGGGTGTATTAAAGGCTTCCTCAGAAAGTAAGAAAGAGTTATGTACTTAGTGTGTCTTGACAAACCACATGATCATCTCTGTCTTCCCTGATTCTTAGCTTACTTTTAAATCTGGGTTAAAAATCGAACCTTAACATGTTCTCTAACTCTTTCATCCCAGTAGAGAGTAAATGGCAAGGCTCAAAGTTGTGCAGAAAATCCGCTGCTGGCAGCTCTCTCACAGAAGGCTCCAGGCCAAAAAGACAACTGCAGCCGTGTGGTACAGGCATAGGAATTGTGTCTCAAATAAGCATAACACTGTGAAGCCATTTAGGGCGACACAGAGTCCAACCAACACCTTGAACTGTGTCCAGGAACCCTGGAGATTATGGGGCTCTATTGCCAGCAACATGGCCTGAAACACAACCTGGCCATGTCTCTAGACAGTTTGAGAGGCCTATTTTCCTCTGACGAACGTTTCAAACTCTTAACAATAGTCTGTGGCACAGATAAAAGATACTAAGTTGACTAGCTAAGTGTATTTAAATGAAGAGAATACTTTTTTTTCACATAACCGTGTTAGTTTTGTTAGAGGATTTTCTTCTGACAGAACAAATTTGAATAAAAGTACTTTGCTAAGCATGATGGTATACACTTTGTACAGTTGTAGGCATTGTCTGGCTGCCCAGTATTGTCACAGGGAAAGTTAATTAGTTCAAATTTTCATGCTCAGAAAGCATCCAGACAACGTGACTCTTTCTGGAAGTGGGAGGAGATCAAATCTAACATGCATGTATTGGTGGAAACCTTTTTTTTTTCCCTAGAATGCTTTGTATCTTAGTGTCTGCTTCAATTCATAAACAATAAAATTAAAAAATAAATTAAATAGTTACAATCTTAAAGTAAGCACTGTTCCCTCATTTGTTGGAGAAATGGATGGTACATTTTACATTTGAAGTTTATGAGATGGTGTTGATGAGAGCAGTTGCCCAACAGCCACCTTAGTGTGTAGAAGGGGGTTTCAGTGCTTTCTGGCTTGTAAAGCCCTGAATACTTTCCAGTAGAACTTTGTGTCTATTCCCAAAAAATCCCCCAAGAATTTCTGGCCATGTGACTTACTGCCCTCAGAAGCAAGACTTCTGTGATTGTCCATCTGTGTGCATACCCTATGCAGGTGTGCTTGTGCAGGTGTGGTTACAGTGGCTTGTATGTTTGTGCTGGGGTTTAACCACATTTGAGTTGTAGGATCCACTTAAAGACGGGAAATCCTTGAGCCTGCTGTTTGTCGTTGTGCTGGAGGCAGCCAGCAGTGGCCTGGTTGTGTTAGGAGGGGTGGTGTAGCAGGGCAAGGGAGGTGATCCTTCCCCTCTGCTTGGCACTGGTGAGATAAATCTGAGCCCTCCAGTACAAGAGAGACGTGAAGTTACTGGAGTGAGTCTAATAAAAGGCCAGAAAGATGATGAAGGGACTGGAGCATCTCCAGGAGGGAAGGATGAGAGAGCTGGGACTGTTCTGCCTGGAGAAGAGAAGGCTTGTGGATTTCTTATCAGTGCGTATAAATACCTGAAAGGTGTGTGCAAAGCAGACAGAGCCAGCCTCTTTTCAGTGGTACCCGTGGACAGGACCAGAAGCAGTGGGCCCCCACTCTTCCTTCTGAACATTAGGAAATGCACTTTTACTGTGAGGATGACCAAGCACGGGCAGCTGCCCAGGGAGGTTGAGGAGTGTTAATTCTTGGAAATGTTCAGATGCTGTCTGGACAGGGCCCAGCAGCTGGCTCTTGGTGGCTCTGCTGGTGCAGGGGAGTTGGACCTGATGTCCTACAGAGGTCTCATCCAACTTCAGCAATTTTGTGATGCTGTGAAAGGAGCACAGCTTGGGAATCCATGCCTAAAATGAATATCTCTAAGTTACAGTACTGAGGCAATGAGTTTTTCATCATCCTCTTAGGTAAATGTAGCAGAGTTGGGTTTTTTGTCACATGATCAAAACTATTTACTTTTAAAATTAAGATCTGCTTCAGAAAATGTGTTTCATTTCAGGTGCTACGTCTCAGTGTGATAGTGAGGGGTGACTCCAGTGTTTTTTGGTGACATAGAATGCTGCTTTATGCTTTCTATGTAGTTGACTGGCGTGACTCAAGCCTGTTGGGCTCCTAATGTAGGCAAAGTGCAGCTGCAGGCGGGTGCCTTGTCATGTTGTGATGAACAGCTCATGGTCATTGCCTTTGTCTACCAACAGAAAAGCAAAGACTGGATCTGTTCTAGCCGTGGTTAGCAAAAAAGTGATCACTACTTACGATAAAACTTGGGGGTTTCCGCCTCTCTTCAAAATCTCAAGACCACATCCTGATAAATGTTGCAATGGTTTGCTCAAGTCTTGTGTGCAGCCAATGTACTGATGATTTAATGGGATTATACCAGAAACTGGAGACATTCCAACCTTCTTTTAAGATGATGCCCTGCTGAAAAATGCATCTCTGCTTTTTTAATTTTAAGGATAACTAGAGAGAGATGAGTCTTTTTTCAAAGAGTGAAAGAATTCTTCACCACTTTGTTTTAATGCATTTGAAAGTGCATATTTTTCTACTGAGCAATTGCACTGCATTTGAAAATACAGTTGAACCTTATTTTAAAATATGGTAGTTTTGAAAGGTTAGTTATTCTCTAGGCAAAACATTGCTCATCTTTATCATAATATCAAGTTCTTTTTTTGAATTCTAGGCACTCTTTACAGGTTATTTAATTCACTCCTTTGTATGGCTATAGAGTGGTGGGGTTTTGTCTGGTTTTGTCTGTGAGTAAAACCAGTCTAGAGCACCACTTACCACTCCTCAAAATTAGGTGAACTTTTTTCAAATGTTCTACTTAAGATAGTGTATCTTTACATATAACTTGAAAAGAATATTTTTTTTGTATATTGCCACCCTGTAATTTTAAAGATAAACATCTTCCTTGCAGCTCCCAAGTCCAACAGTAAACGTAGGTTTTCTACTTTTTTTTTGGGCTGAGTTTTGTCTGTATACTATAACTTTAATTTCTATTTCATAAATGCAGTGGTACGTGATTGATTTAACTTGTGTAGTGTGTTCTTGCAAAGGCATCATTTATTACAAGAGGCTTAGCACAAAGCTCTAAAATAAATGATAATTAAACACATGGGACAAATTGTCTTTCTAATTGCTGCAATAATACCTTTGGAGTTACAGAACTATCATTTTGTATGTTTGCATAAAATAATTTCTTTTTAAGTAAAGCTTTGTTTACAAAGTGTTTGAAACAACAAGATTTGGCTGGAACTAGCAGCTTTTGGCAGGAGGGGGCAGTTTAGGGGTTTTTTTCTGCCTAATAGTAGTGCTTCCCTGATTATCTTCAGCCTCTGCTGTCTGAATTTCCCAGCTGCTCCGGCTCTCCCCACTATGGTCTCTCTGGTCCTTCCATGTGTGCTTGTCACACCACACTGGGCAGTGTTGGGGGGCAATAAAGGGAATTCTCTCCTTCCCACCCCTTGTCCAAACCAAGGAACACCCTGGTCTCTGTCTCTCTGCAGCATCCCATCCCTTTCCAGTGTGCCATTCTGAAATCTCCTTCCACCGTGGAGTCTCCAAGCCCTTCACCTCCAGGCAATTCAGCATTTTGTGCCGACCTGCCGTTTAATCAAGTGGCACTAAGGACCCAACAAGTACCGTACAGAATGTCCCATACTTAGCAGCCGCAAATACAGGTTTTTATAGCTTACTCATCTTGCAAGACCAGAAACTTGAAGGAACTGTTACGTTTGGTATGTCTGGATTTAATTTACTACCTCTTTGTATTTTGTGTATTGCAATAGGAAGCTATTGAACTTGCTATTGAATTTGGAGGTTTTAGCACAAGAAATAGAACTTGCTTTGTCCTTTTGTGCCTTGTGTACCTTGTGCTTGCTTTGTACTTTCTGGTGATGCTCTTACAGCCTTTCACAGATGTGATGGCAGAGCCCCACTTTTTCATAGTAAGGTGTCTTTGGTGTGCTCATCATTCCCACAAGGAAGCCTCATGTACTTGATAAACCTTAGTATGAATGCTTTTCTGTCATCACAAGCATGATTTAATAGGATGATCTGACACCTTGTAAACCTTGACAACCCAACTTCTTTTTGGGAAGAGCTGAGAAGATGCTTCCAGAAGAGGCAGCTGGTTTAAGTAACTGATGTTGTGCACAAGATAGAATTAGAAAATGTCTTCTTAATTCACACAGCTATAGCTTCCTAGAATATTACCTGTGAATTTAACAATACAATGTAAGTCTTCAGATTGCATCTATTGTCATTTTGGTCACAGCGCTGCAGCAAGGTGTTTGCATGCAGCAACTTAATCTGCAACTAAAGTTTATCCCTGGTTCTCTGAAGACATGTGCTTAGTATGTGGGGAGTTGGGGGGCACACTAAATGGGGTGGTATTCTTACTGTAGATGTAGAGGGAGCAGGTCTTTGCAAGTGAACTTCTGACAGCATTATTTTTAAGGTAGTTTTCTTAGCCGGGTAATACATTTGCTCTAGTTGTGCTTGTAGAGCCATAAGTACAGCACTTCTCTGTTGTAGATGTATATATAAGGGTATCATATGTGTCTCTGCAAAGCAAGCATCTCTGTATTGCAAAAGAAATGCCTGGCTCTAATCAGGGAGATAACAAATGACTAGCCAAATAATCGTGCTTGCATTTAAGTGCAGTTCTTGGACATAGGTGAAGTGGACTGGCTTCCAATTTTGCCTACAGAAGTTTTAATATGCTTAACGTTATCCAATACCGGCAACTGAGGTAGTCTAAATACCACAGCAGGGACTGATTAGCTTTTTCAGATCACTGCTTTTATTCGCTGTTTGCAAAGAGGCTTAATCCAGTGCTGGGGATCAGGCGTCCCACTGTGCTCGTGGGTAGCTTTCTCTCAGTCTTTGTGTTTGCAGTGGCAGAAATTAGTGTGGAGTCTCCTCCTGCCTCTGACTTAAAAGCTTCAAAATTGTGGTGTTAGTAGTTGTTTTTGGGAGTGTTTAATGGACAGTGCAGAGAAACTATAGTTGGGGTTTCTTCTTTGAAGTTTAGTATGTGGGCACCTGATAAGTGCATCAGTGTAATAGCGTGACAGTATGTAATTTTATTTACTGTGTTGAACTGCTTTAACATCCACATAAAGCTTGGAAAGTTACTCAAAACAGTTCTAACAAACCTATTCTCATTCTTTTCTTCTGTTAAATCACAGTAGATATTTCCCAGCAGTTTGCCTGTCCTCATAAGCAGAGGAGGACAGCTGCCTCTGTGGTTCTCATTACTGCTTTTAGTCATATAATGGTGCTGAAGTTCAGTAAATACGCTTTTCTACTAGTCATTCAGATGAACAATTGCAAATGCAGAATCCCTTCCTTCTGTGTGTTGACCTATCTTCAGCTGAAGTTACCGTCAGTGGCAAATTCTTATTTGAAAGTCCACAGTGCACCACCTTTTTTTATCAAGCATCAAACCTTGCTGCAATTATGTTGCTAAACGTCTGTGTTGGCCAGTGGAAATGTTGGGCAGCGAGGGGAGATGTGGACTGGAGTTTGTGTTTCTATGTGGATTACTTCAGTTGAAAATAAAAACAATAAAGAGATGGCTATAGCCTAGCTCCAGACTTTTGTTCAAATATTCTGTCATTGAGAAGAGATGGAAAGATCTTGACATCTAGAACAGATCTGTGAAAAAAATAAAAGAGGAAAGAAGTTCTGTTGCAAACAAATGTAAGGGACTCCAGAACAAAAGAATGGTTCGTAGTTCCTTTCTATCAAGTGCTCTAATGTTTCAACTGCTTAAAAAATCTGTTATTCCATATATTAATTTTATGTGGTTTTAAACACTTTCACCCTCTCCATTGAAATTACCCACAAGTACTCTTAGAGTTGTGTGTAAATGCAAGTTTGTTTGTCACAATTATTGACTAATGTAGAAAAGTGTCAGAAAATTCAGAAAGCAGTTTCTGAATTCATTGCAGTGTTTAGTGTGGGCTCCTTTCATACCTCCTTGTGCTTTATACCACTATGATTAATTTTGCTAACAAGAAAAGAGGACTACAATAGCTCTTGATAGATTTATTTTTCTTTAATATTTTTCCTGACAAAGAACTTTTTGTTTCCATAATAGAAGGGTTTATATTCCTTCAAACTGATATATTTTAATAGAAACTCACAATTTTTACCACTTAAAAAATAATTCTTTTCTTTGTTTCATGAATTAGAAACAATGAGGAGAAGCTGAAGTCTGCCCAAGCCAGGTGTTTCTTGTTGGCAGCCTGCTCCCTAATGACTCTGGCTCTCATACAGCAGCTGCCTGCTAGTCTCTTTTGTATGGCCCATTGTTGCTGCACACCCCTCGTTAATACACATGCTGCCCGGGGCAGACCCTGAGAATGACATCAACTTGCTTATCTTAGAAACCTCCGAACCTGATGCAGGGTGGGGAGGTTGCCTTGCATCTGCCCAGCCAACTAATTGTGCGCGCTGCGGGCCGTGATTGGCTCCGCGGCCGCTCAGTAGTAGGTTAAGCAAAGACATCGCGGGTCCATCTGTTCGTCCATTCATTGTTCTGCTTGCTTGCCTGAAGTCCGCAGCTGAAATCGTGTTAAGGAGTTGCTTCTGGAACAGCTACGAGAAACCAATGTCTGTGTGTTTTCCAGCCAACGTGAGTATAGGGGCTTCTCTCTGCACAAGCGGGATGGTTCACCTTTCTGGCGTTGCAGCATTGTCGGTTTGCATTTGGACAACGAGCTAGCCTGTGTGGCGGCTGAGGTTTGCACACCTTGGGTGTCTCTTGGAAAAAGAGGCAAAGAGAAACAGTTATGTGCTAAGATTGAGTATATTAAAGAGCGTTGATCTCACACAGTGCGTTCTATTAAGGAACTTTTGAAAGCGTCAGTAATGGTGCCTTTCCCAGAATTTGGAAATGGTAGGCAGTAGCCATCAACAGAACAAATTCTCTAGCCTGCTGGGGAGAAGGAGAGGTTTCAACTTTTGAGTTACACGTATTTACCCTTTTTTTGCAAATAAGTTGTTATTTAAACTGTGACTATTAGAAAAAGCTCTTAAAGAAAAACAAAATTAGACACCTTTTCCATTACACCACACCATGGGTGAAATTTACTGTGTTTGTGGAAATAGGAAGAGCTCCATTATGGGCTGTCTGAAGATACTGTAGTGTAAGATTGAGCATTATGGTTCTCTCAGATAGGAATGTGTTACAGTCAAAGGTTTTGAGTTTTGAAAACCAGCTATCAGTGTGTCAGATCTAGCCCAGTTGTTTTTATAAAGTTTCTAATCTGTTTTGTTTTGTGTTTTGAGTTCAGATGTTAGGCTGAAGAACAAACACTCTGTACTCCATGAGCCTGTGTTCCAAGGATCTTGTAAAAAAAAAAAAAAGTCCAAAACAAAGACCTTCATATATCAGTTGAGAGGGAAAGAGAGCATATAAAAGGGTTAAAAAGAGGTTTGCATTTCTACCACATGCCCTATTGTGTGAACATATGCATGAGTCTATTGAAAGTTTTCAGAAGATGGGCAGGCCACCAGTTGCTGGTCTCCTGCAGTTCCAGTAGACATCTGTTGCCCCAGAGCATTAACCAATCTGTTCAATGGGACATCCCTCCTTTGTTGGATAGAATGATGCAGACAACAGCACTCGCTCAAATACAATGGTAATTAAATACATAGAAACTACAGCAGTAGGTATTTATTACATATTCATTATTTTATTTGCATTGTTGCAGTATCTTTATCATTTGGATAACGGATACGTTCTTTTTTTTTTTTCTAATCAACTCTGCACTTCTGTTTGTGACAAGCAGCGAGTGTTTCAACAAAATGATTTCAATATTTTCCATCTTCTGTTTAGAAGACTTGGAAAAAGTCTACCTGTGTGAAAACATGTTGAGCTATTTCCTTGTAGAGTGTGTCTTCAGAAACTTGTTGATGGTCTTTTGAGAATACGCATTTTCTGTTATACTCTGCCACACGACACTACTTTACTCTGTTATTTTCCTCTGTGAACTAAATTTGCATTAAATTACTTCTTTTGTGCTCAACTGTAAGTGGAAAATATTCTGAATACACAGTAAAAGATTAGGTAATCTACTTGCCCACATCCCTTTGAGAAATATTTCTGTTTTGTATGGAGGTGAACCGATGGGCTGATTGTTGTTAATGATTAGTGAAAAATAGTGGCAGCTTCTAAGAAATGGTAAAAGATTATACTTCTGCAATGAAGTGCTCATCTAGATTATTATATTTATGCTTGATAAATGTATGTGCAGTACTTTAAGCCTTTAACAGTGAACACAGTGTGAGATACTGTGATTTCAAACAGGCTAAGGTTTAAAACTTATGTTATCATAGGTATGTCCAAATTGGGAGTTACCCATTTTATTAACATTTTCATAAATTACTGAGCTGTGGTGAGCATAACCAAAAGGTGAAAACTTTCTTGACTGGAATTTTTTGGATAAGTTTTTTTTGTTTATCTGTCATTTGAGTCTGAATTCATAGTAGATGCTTTTCTTAGCTATATTGCATTGTATCAGTCAGCATACTTTAAAACCATATGTGTGTGATAAATCTCCTTGTAAATAAAAGAGTTCTTAGCTGATGATGCTCCTTAGATAAGTGTGACTTTTTCTGGTTTTCATGAGCTTCATTGTCTTGTATATAGGTACAGTAGTTTTTATTTGGAATACAAATTCATTCAAATTGACTGCCTGGCATGTTGCTCGTCACTAACCAAACCAAGACAAAATAATTAGCAGCATTCAACAGTGACATCTGATTTTCATGGTTCTAGTCAATGAATCTCATAAAGGACATCATGATTGGAGCTCCAAAGTGTAATGTTTCTAAGACATGCAACTGACCACAAGTACGATACACAAAGTTCCCAGGCATTGTAAAAATTTGTCTGAAAATAAATGCAATTTGCATGCAGGGTTTAGCCCAAATGCCAGGAATAGTGTACTGCTTATGCAAAACTATTTCAGAAATATTTAGCTTTGGATTTGCAGTACAAATACGATTTTAACTACCCTTTTAAAGCAATAGTATAATTACTATATGTTATCTGTGGGAGATGTTAAAGCTGCTGCTTTCATTATTAAGTTCTTTCTGAAAAACAGTCGTTTTCTTTGCAAAACAAGCAATTATATATTGGAGCATGATGGAGATTGACAGGAGAATTAAAGCAAATAGATGTGAGGCTGATTATGTATATATTCCTAACAATGGACCAAGCTCAGGCTACGGTCATTTTTCATATGCAGTTGATGTGCAAATCATCTAAAATACGTTTCATATAATGCCTGATCTTCAGACACATTCATATGCTAGTGACTTCTTTGAATCCCACTGGAGGGTGTTATGATTGTGGTTGCTCTAAAGCACTTAAACTTCAAGAAAGAAGTGATTGGAGAATGACTTAAGTATTATTTTAACTAACACTAAAAAAAAAAAAGAACCTTCCTCTTTCTAATCTATGCACTTCAGGCTTTTGGTATTTGATGCTGTTAAGATACATACTCTTCTTCCCCCTCTTCCAAAAAACCCCTCCCTTCACTTTTAGTTCAATGCTAAAATGACATTTCACAGTACACGGATTTAGGCAGTGACCCATTATCTCCCTGTATTCTGCAGCAGCGGTACATGAGCCAGCTCAACTTTTCAGTCCAGCTTAAAAGTATTGCCCATTAACTAGACTTCCTCGAGTCAGAGCAGATTGTGGGGTTGGTGGAACAATGATGTCGGGGCTTCCAGATTGGTTTGGCAGCTGCATTGTTCTCCGAGGGGAAACCAGACGCACTTAAGTCCCGCTCTCTTTCATGGGCTTTTGTTCATACCAAATTATTCTTTGGCTGTGCTAGTATTCATGATGGTATGTTAAAGGAGCGCATCCTAGCAACTAGAGGCTGGTTGCTAAGCAGCCTGGCTTCCAATAGGGGCTGCTTGTTTGCGATTTGTTTTAATTTTTTTTGTGTGTGTGTGTGTGTCAGTTCTGTGAAGGCCACTGTTGGTTTTTTAACTGTATCTTTTTATTGGAATACTGTGATTTGTTACTACCTCTGTGCTATCAAGTGTATTATCTTAGTTAATAAATCACCATGTGAAAAGCTCCATTTCCTAAATTCTTGTTGTGTTTAATCTGTGGGTCGCTTGAAATCCTAAAGCTTTGCATTAAGAGAAGGCAATATTCATTAATACACTGCCTGAGAATTACAGCCCAACTGCCTTCTAACAAGATAAGATCTAAATAAAACTTTTCTTCCCTGTCAGTCTTGCTGGGATTAAGGTGTTGGAGATGAAAGCACAGATGATAGATAAGATTCATTTATGTTAACTAGAAATGTTTAGGTAAATTAAGATTTTGTGCCCCATAACCAGAATGCTCTACCACAATGGTGATGTCTTCTCGGCACTCCCTACCTATAGAATCTACTTTTACTGTGCCATGGATTGGCTTATTTGTTTGCTTCTCTCTAATCTTAAGCCTGGATGACTTTCTCTGGTGCACGCTCTCAAATTGCAAGAAGGGGAAAGTACACTGTATTTTAAAAATACTGCATCAATCTTAAATGCTCACCTGTAAGGGAAAGTTAATGTATTTGCTGACAGAAGTTTTAAGTTCAAGTGAAGTCCTTTGTCTCTATATCTTGCTTTAAATTCTGCCTTACAAGATGGAAGTGTGAAAGAACTCTTTGTTTCATAGTCTTTCCTTAATTTAAATTCTTCTTTTTTCATGGTGACCTTGCAGTACAATTGGTCCATATGGTCAATTTTTATTTATGAGAAATAATTTATGTTTTATTTTCTTTATTGAAGCAGTTAGCAAAGATTCCTGTTCAAAAGAACAAAGTAAGGGAAAGAGGTAGCAATCTGCTTTTAAATGTAGGTTGTTGAAGTAATGTTTCTGATGAAATGGGTAACTTCCATATAACTACTGCTATGCAAAATTCCTCAAGAAAACCCGATATGGCAAGTATATGAAGTCCAGAAAACTGCAGCTTTTTTCTTTCGTGCTTCCTAAATGGCTCATATCTATAAGTGTATAGCTTTGATTTATCAAAAGGCTTGCACAAATCTAGTGCAGGAGCTGAAATCAGCTTTTAATTTTGTTGCCTTGTTGGCTTGATGAATGGTCTGTTGGAATTAGTGCAAAGACTTCCATTGGCTTTATTGGCCATTAGAACAATCCATGTCCCTAAATGCTGTATGTGTGAGTAATACAACACTCTGTTGAGAGCAATTAGTCTTTCTTGATTTAATTATCACTTTATAAGGGAATTCAGAAATAGTTTGAGTGTATTCAGTTGAACTGATAGTGTCTTTCAGGGCCAATAAGTTTTTATTTAATCATGTTTTCTGTTACTAATAAGCCAGAGAATCTAGCACTATGCTAATTTCTTTCTTTTCTGTTAAATACTGTAAGGTATTTAGTATGAAAACCTTTTCTGATGTATTGTATAGTCACTTTTTTTTTCATTGTTACAACATAGCCTTATGCTAGAAGAAATACCTCATTGTTTCTAAATAATTACTGTACTCCTGTCTCTGCATTGCAGTAGGTAAACTTGGAGTCTTTGATTTTGTATTCTTTCATAAATTCATTTCTAGAAATGTATAAGTAAAAACATTTGATACATTCAGAAGACAGGTGGTTAGTTATTTATCCACTTAGCTGTAGATATTCCTTAGGAAGAGTTTTTCCCACAAAAAGCTTTCCATGTTTAAAAAAAGAAAAAAGTTTGATTTCTCTGCTGCAAGAGAATAAATGCAGTTCTGAGGAAGCAGCAAGAAAATAGAAAACAAATAATGCATGTAACCCGTTGCAACATTTTTGTTTTCTCTTTAGGAATACGGAACACTTTATATTCAGGAATACAAGAAAAACAGCAAAGTGGAGTCAAGTACATGCAGCAGCTTCATGGGCTTGAAGGATCATCTGGGGCATGACTTAGGCCACCTTTATGTGGGGAGCACTGGCACACAAATAAATGCAATTGTACCTTGGTCGATGGCGGAGAAGCCAACGATGGATAAGGTTAATTCTAGGAAAGAAGACAGAGAAAAGGAGGCATCTGAAGAGACTTCTGGAAGCTCCAGCTGTGACTCTGAAGAAAGCACAAATTCTGATAATGATTCAGAGAGACTGAATAATTCTGCATCGGAGTCACATTTATTGCCTAAGACTCACCGACAGTTGTGCCGATCTCCTTGCTTAGAGCCTCATATATTAAAAAGAAATGAAATCTTGCAAGACTTTAGGATAGAAGAGGCTCAGATAGTACCTAAGGAAGTCAAAAAGCCTCCTGATGTGGTGAAAGAATATCAAACCAAACTGGAGTTTGCACTTAAGTTGGGTTACTCTGAAGAGCAGGTTCAACTTGTACTAAATAAACTTGGTACTGATGCTTTAATAAATGATATTTTGGGAGAACTTGTCAAACTTGGGAATAAAACTGAGACTGATCAGACTGTAACTAATGCTAACACTAGTGTAATGCGTGAAGCGTCTTCCATAGAGTCTCAGAGGTCAGAGTCTCCACTGCAGGAGGATGTGACAGAGGATGGAGACAACCTGAGGCCAATAGTTATTGATGGCAGCAATGTTGCAATGAGGTATGTGACCATGAAGCTTTTGCTTTTCTATTTAAATGGAAACAGAAGGGTCTTGCCCATCAGTTCAAGCACTGATGTTTGGTGTGACTGCCTTATTCTGTATGCAGGGTCTCTTGTGTCTTTGTCAACCACACAGTGCACTGATATTGTAATCAGGCTACAGGTCTGTAGGATTTCAGTGGTGTACTACACACTGTTAAAACAACCAAAGGTTACTGCCAACCTTCCTTTGTAGGCAGATACCAAATCTCTCCTTCTCAGTCCCACTCGAGTCCTTAATTTTTGGTAGTCACCATTGCTACAGGCAATTGCTGGATGATGTTACATACAGAAAGTTACAGCAAATGTAAGATTCCTTAAGATTATAAAACAGTGATACAGATAAGGATAAGGGATACTTCTTAGTTGGCTAATCTGTGGGAACTGATCTGCCCTTAACATGGGTCTTGGTTATTATTCAGTGATCCTGACCCAGTCATCTGGGTGCATAACAAGAAACTTGCCTGTGAAGGTGAGAGGTTAATGCTTCATTGGTGATTAAAGAGAGAGGGAAATGGCAGTGAGACATGCTCAGAGATTAGATTTTTATGGCAATATAAATGATTAAATGATCAATTGATTGGTATCTGTTTCAGTAAGTCATAAGGATTATCTGATGGCTAACAGCAAGGTTTAGGAGGTCAGTTTTAGTTTTTTGACAACTTGATGTGGTTTTCATTAGCTTAGGAGTAAAGGTTAATGCAAGACTTTCCTGGGCTAAAAAAAACACCTGGCATTTCCATGCGACCTTTTTTAAGCTTCTAATCAAGTCAATTCCCTTTAAATGAAGCTTTTTAAAATTAAATTTAAATATACTTATTTAATTTAAATCACACTTATTTATGCCAGTGTGATGGGTTTTGTGGTTTTTTTAAGTAAAGGAGTTAGCACATAAGGCAAGGATATTACTTTTTTAATATGGTATATTCCTGTGAGTTCTTTCTGCTGGATGTGTCATTCCTTATCTCTTAGTTCAACTTGAGCTATAGAGGAGGCATGCCCAGTTGAATAAACATGATTGTAGCACTCAACCAAGACTTCTAAAATGGGTTTTTATTGTACTTCACATAAATCCAAAATGTTTGTGTGTTAGCTAGTTAGCACAGCTCAGACTTGGTGGGTGGACTTAGGTTCAACTTCTACAAACTGTACTGAACACATTTCAGAATTAGCTCTAGATCTGTCATTTTTCCTTAATGTTTATTCAGCTATTAGCATAAATATTTAGGATCTGCCTTCCTATGTTCAATTTACTTTCTTGACCACCTGCATCAAATGAACCATCTATGAATGTATGTGAGGCGGGCTGCAGGGCCTTAGAACAGATTAAATCTATTAATAGAATAGTTGTTCTGTGTCCAAAAATCAAATTAACAGGTCTTTACTTGTTTTCTACAAAATGTAATCGTAGAACCATTCAATTTGGAATGTGCCTTTGGAGATCCCTACACAGAGCCACATCATTTCAAGGCCACGTCCAGTTGGGTTCTAAATGTCTCTAAGGAGGTGGATATTCTCTGGGCCAGTGTTTGAATGCCCTTATTTTAAGAAAGTTTTCTTATTTTATGTTTAAGGAACATATTCTCAAAATACTCTGTTTTGTGCCCATTGCCTCTTCTTCTGTCACTGGACACCACTGAGAAATCAGCTTCTGTTCCCTTTATTTCTTCCCATCAGGTATTTAGACACATGGATAAGATCTTCTCAAGCCTTCGCCTCCCTAGGCTACACAGCCCTTCCTCCTTGTATGAAAGGTGCTCCAGTCCCTTGATTAATTTTGTTGTTCTTCCCTGGCTTTTCTCCAGCATTGTCAATATCTGTCTTATATGGGGGAGCCCAGAACTGAGCCCAGCACTCCAGATGTGTGAGTAGAGAAGGATCCCCTCCCTCGACCTGCTGGCAGTGCTTTTCCTAATGCAGCACAGGAGGCTATTGGCCTTCTGTGCTGCAAATGCACACTGGTGCCTCATGATCAGCTTGGTGTTCACCAGAACCCCAGTGTCCTTCAGTTCAGAGTTGGTTTCAGGTGATCAGCCCCCAGGCTGTACTGATGATGAGTGTTAGACCTCCACAGCTGCAGGATTGGCATTTCCCTCTGTTGAATTTGCTGAGGTACACGTTGGCCCGTTACTCTACCCTGACCAGGGTCCCTCTGAGCAAGAGTGTACCCATCTGGTGTTCTCCTCCCAGCTGAGCATCCTCTGCAAACTTGCTGAGGGTGAGGGTGGACTCTTTTCTGTTATCTAGGTCATTATGAAGATGTTAAGCAGTGCATTGCCCTGTGTCAGTCCCTGGAGTACACAGATACTGACTGACTTGCAACTGGACTTTATGCCACTAATCACCTTTGAGTGCAGCTGTTCATGCAGATTTCATGTTCATGCAGTCCATCTCTGCCCTCTAACCTTGCCTGTACTTCCTTAGTTTGTCAGTGAGGCTGTGGTAAGAGAAGGCTGTTACAAGAACAAAGCTGTCAGAAGCTTTGTTAAAGCCACAATAAACAGTGTGTCCACTGCACTCCTCATCCACTGAGTAAGTCACCTCACCATAAAAGGCTGTGAGGCTGCTCAAGCATATTTCTTCTTCATAAATCCATACTAACTGTTCCCAGTCACCTTCATCCAAGCTACATACCGAAAGGGTTTGCAGGACGATTTGCTCCATCACCTTTGCAGGGATCAGGGTGAGGCTGACCAGATTTGTAGGTCCCTGAATTACCCTTCTTGCCCCCTTTAAAATGGAAGGCAATACTCTATTTCAGTGTTCCCAAAAGTAGGCTGGGGGAAAGTTGTAGCCTGTTACCTTTGCCCAACTCCCTGCACATTGCTGTGGACCAGTCTCGAGCTTGGCTTGGGTGATTCTTGAAAAATCCACCATCTCTCCACCATCACTCTTCTCTGCATGGGATTCTCCTGAGTAGGCCAAAATCTGCTCTCCTGAATTCTGATCTCGTAATCCTGCTTTTTGTCTTGCTCTTTCTTCATAGGATCTGCCTCTTATGGTCGCTGCAGCAAAGGCTGCCCCAACCTTCTCATCTCAGTCTCCTTCTCCCTCGTTTCTAAGGATGAGGCTCAGCTGGTGCATTTGTTACATACTCAGTCACCCATCTTAAGAAGTTACTGCAAAAGCACTCCAGAGACTTCCTGGATTGCTGATGCCTTGCTGTGTTGGTCAGAACAAAAGCATCTTTGCCAACTGACTGGTTGGTCCAGTGCATCCCACCTTTTTCTAGAAATCAGTCCTAGATTAGGAAAGTTGCCAGTCCTATGTATGTAGAGATTAGTATCAGTTGCTGATGCCAGTTGTGCAACCAGTTGTTTCCCCATCAAGAAAATGTGTACTAGTAACTAAGCACTTCAAATACTGGAAAGATTTCAGCTTTTAGATGCAAGAGAGACAGGAGTTCACTTGCAGTTCAATCTTCTTCAGATTTCAGTATGTAAATGTCCAGGGTACTGTTATGGGTAGCTATAAATTGTCACAGTTTTGTCTTTCCTCTTTGCTCTTCCAAGCTGTGGCCAGTGAGTTGACTCGGGAATTGCTAAAGGGAAATGGGCCTGTGCCCTAAGCAAGACTGTAGATAGTCTTTTGAGAGGTGTTCTTGGAAGCTTTCTCACACATTATCACAGGAATGGTTAAACTGTGACCTGTATTCTTACTCCCATATTGTTGTAATGCACATACTTGATGATACCATTTACTATTAGAATTATTCTAGATAAGAGCTACTAATTTTCATTTAAAGGATGTATTTGATGGGGAGGGAAAGTTTTAGGGAGAAGGTTGAGGTGACGTCCAATAATTCAAGTAGGCTGTCCTCTTCTGGAAGCATCAAACACTGTGCTACCCCGTGCCTCCATTGCATGACTATTAAGGATGTAGTTTCACAAAACATCCAGTGAGTGACACAGTGATTTTCTTTTAGGCTTGCCTCTATCACACTGCCAGGGATGCTTTCCTGTCTGCATCTCATCTAGTGACTGGGTGGCTGCAAAGTGAGTTGAATCACCTTCCTAATTCAGAGAGCGGGGGGAATCAGAAAGGATTGCATTTCCATTAGACATGCAAACATAACCCGAGATGTTTTTGTCATTGGGAGAATGACTTGGTCCGACACAAAGGAGGAAGGCTATGTCTGATTATGAGGCTGGATGTTCATATTTGTGGAACTGGTTGCACCTAATGAAGATGGATTCATGAATTCTTTTAGAGCAGCACAGAACAACTTACTCTGGCAAGCCAGAGCCTGCATGTACGCCAGTCTAGTCTGTGGCTACTCCTGTTACAGACAAGCTGCTTTAGCAAACTGTAGATTCAGAAAAAACCAATGCTCAATTGTTCTGCCTTTTGGTAACATTTGGAAAGCTTTCCTTAAACTTTTGTATGACATTGCTTGTCATTTGTGCCTTAAATGAGTCATCAAATGCATCTTGTGTATGTCAAGTTTAAAGCTTCAATATGGTCTAAATAATATGAATTGACTGAAATTTTAAAAACAAAACACCCTCTTTCAACTGAATAGCAGAAAGGAGGCTTTTGCAAGCTATGACTTGAAGAATTGCTATTTAGCTTCTATAGGATACTTCAAATCTGATCTTGTTTTGTTATTCTACCTTTCTTGGTGTTGACTTAATCCTTTTCCAGAAGAGGAAGGGTGCCCACTGTTTAAGCCTTAAACATCAAGTTTTTTGTTTTGTTATCTCTTACAGATGAGACTGATTTTTCTGTGTATATAAACTTAAAATCAGAGCTGAACAGCAAGTTAGATAATCCCCTAGAGCTATTTTGGACCTTGATAGACCCTTTCCACAGCAGGGAGTGAGGCTGAACTAAGTGATAGGACCCAGAATTCCGTTGTGCCATACCTGAGCAGTGACCTGTGTCAGTTTTCCAGAGAACTATGTAGTTCTAACTCTGCTTCATAAGGTGAGTTGGGTGTTTTGCATGTAGATAATAATATTACAAAGCAAAGTCTTCATAGGTCCATGTGAGTGAGAGAGGCATTTGTCCTCCATAAAAATGCACTCAGGACCTTATTTCGTGTAAGCTGCACGGCATTGGTACTAGCTGGGTAACATATTCCAGTCACTAGTAGTTCTGTATCCCTCCTTGTGTGGTAAGATTTTAGCTACCCTAAATTTTCCTTTTACATAATTGAGGTAAGCAAAAGTAGGTGATCTCTATTCCTCTGACAACAGCATATTGTCAGCTCTTTGTCATCACTGTCACCCTTTCATCTGTCTGTTCTCCAGTGAGTTATTGGACCTGCTCTTTCATGCATCCCCAGCTTCTTCAGCTGAGCCTCCCTAGTTTGGGATCAAGGAGGGAAGGTCCTGTTTCTCTATGAGGCAACAGAGGCAAGATTCTAAGGTTCACTTTTGACCCTTTAAGACTTTACTGCTAAGATTGAGAACAAATTAGTTCCTTTTGAAGAGAGAAATATATGGCAGCATAATTGCAGTCCTTTGCCTTTGCTTGTCCTCTTCAAGGATAAGGTTGAGATGTTGAAAATGGTCTAAAATTGGTTATTGCTGTGATACTTTTCTTTGCTGGAGTCGAATTAAGGAGTTTGCCACCAAGAAACAAGGAATAAAGACCAAAGTTGTTAGTTACAAAGACAGTGAGAAAATTATAACCATTTTATTAATTTGCTTCTGTTCCATATTAGTTTTCTCTAGGTACCCTGGGTGCCTTTAGACTTTCTTTGCTGACTATGAAAAGAGTGTTTCAAATATATATAAAACTTTATTTTGAAAACTTACTGGCAGCAAAGAAGTCTGCTGTGCCTACAGAGAGTGCAACATGAAGATAACGCCGATGTAAAATTATTTGATTATTTTACTTGCTTTATTACTAGCTTTAGACAACAACTTTCAGAAGTTTGTGGGCAAAAGAATCAAAGTATTTTGATCATGTGCTGTTTTTATTTGCAGATTGAAATCAATTGATCTTGTTTTGGGCAGTTAGATTCCTCTGAAACTTCACCCATGGAATTCCCAGGCTGTGGAGGTGATGCATTTCAGCTTCCCTTTCTGGAAAACCTTGGCCTGTGTAATTAAATGGTATTTAAAAGGGAAAGCACAGCATGAGATAAATAGTGTACTAATTTTTGTTTGGGAAGAGGAAGATGCTCATTTAGGGAGTTGTTTTTTAGTTAAATACATTCCCACTTTTAAGACAGGTATTTTACAATTTTCTTCCAGCTTTCATGCCCAGCCATTCCGCCAGCTGTGGATGTTGTAGGTGCCTGGTGACACCAGAAACATATTCCCAAGTCTGATAGTGATGGGCAGAGCCCCCAGTGCCATTCAGGAGTGGCATTCAGCTGGAGGAGGTGTCATTGGGGTGCCTAACCAGTGTTAGACATCTCTGTTCAGGCATCTGAGCCTTGGTCCTGTGTGTCAACCCTGAGGCAGGTCATTCAGCTGTAGTAAAAGGTTCACTGGTATTCTGCCTGCACAGAAGGTTCTCCACAACTGGACATTGTGTCAGCCAAAGGATGGCTCAGTTGTCTCATCTATGCCATGTGGTGTTTTCATGTGACAATTTAATTGCTCATTTATTTTAACAAACTAACAGTGTAGCTGCATTAGCTTCTCCTCAGATTGTGTTGCTGGGTTTGGTAGACGTGGTTGTATCTTGGTACCTTGATTCAGACATTGATCTTTCAGTAGCACTATCTGTCTATTTTTTAAGTTTATTTTGAGAAGTCCCTTTAAGGAATAGATAAAAATATTTTTCCAGCAACTAACAATCACATGGATAGGAGCTTGTCACTGGCAGCTTTGAGTGTAGCTTCTCATTGCCTGTTTCGACCTCAAGTGCTGAGTGCATGGCTCGTGCTTGGACAAAGACCCACGTGCAGCTGTGGCTGGAGACAGCACCTGCTGCACTTGCAGAGTGCTCCAGCACTGGAAGCCCTACAGGCAAAAGGTGTCTTGAAATATGTGACAGCTTCCAAGGCTTTTTTCTTTAAAACACCTTGAAGCATTGAAGTAATTCAGGCCAATGGGAAAAAACCCCCGACACTTGGCATTCGTTCTGTCTACTTCATGTCAGCACCAAAATATACATACATAGAGGGAACAAATGCAAGATTGACAGAAGGCTTGGGTTAATGAAAAATGGTTTGGGACAAATGATTTCTGTGATTAGGGAATTAGTAGAGCTTAAAAAAAAGTAATTAAAAAGGGATGAGGCTAGTTACAAAACCAGGGTTATGAGTCACTGATATGATACAGGGTGGAAATTCTTCTCTGCCTGTGCTATGGACTGAACACTCTTCCTCCCATGATATGATGGAAGAAAATAGTTTGGTAACTCTGTAATAACTCATACTGGGCAGGTATGTGTTTTAGTTTTGTTCTTGCTTTTAGTCAAAATGCTTTTACATGGTAAGTGTGTGGATGTCTCCAGATTTCAGTTCTATAAAAAGCTGTATGCAACACGTTATTGTAGACTTCGCCTCTTGGCATCAACGTGTGTGTTTTCTGTAGCTTTCAGGGTCTGAGTGTTGGTTTGGATATTGTTTAGACCACACTAGAAGTCTTGCACATATTCTAAATAGTCTTTTAAGCATGTGTACCATGTCTTTCCAAGCCAGTCACTAGGAAATCTAATTTGGGGTCTAGAAAGTTAACTGAGAAAATGAAAAGTGTTCTCATCAGAAGTTTTACACTTTTTACAAGTTCTCCTAGCTTAAAAAATGCTTGATTGATGTTTTTGCTCAGGAAACATGCTACTTTATTTTCCTAAATCTAAAAATAAAACTACAACTATCAACAGACCAAATATAAAAATGGTGGTAAAAAGTTATCATTCATACATTATATGAAAAAGAAATAGGTCCTTCTAAAGGAATATATTTTATCTTTCTGCTGAGAGTGGTAGATGGAACATAGTCAGCAAACAGAACCAAAGTATTATAAACCAGTATCTCACCCAAGGCTACAGCTGTCAACCCAACTGGTCTGAGCTTTCTTGATGCCATCATTCTCATAATCCTGAGATGATGGCATCATTCTCATATTCCTAATAATTGGAAAGAGATCTTTAAAAGGAAGTTTCTTGACAAAGAAGTACAGACATTTCTCAGCTTTTTCACAACTAAGAAGGAAAAGAAGTCAGAAGCAGTAGCATGATTTCAGTCTTTTCACCATATGACGTATCATAAAGCTGATGAAGCACAAAGATACAAAATGAAGAGCATCAAATCTGCATAAAAACAAAACAGAAGAACAAATTTTAATTGCACATCTCTTTCACAGACTTTCTCACTAATGATTTAAATTCCCTGGAATTTGTATCCACTCAGATCCGAGCTTAGGCATGTGTCTGAAAAGGAGCAGATAAAAGAGTGAAGATTTATACAAGTTATAAATTCACTTGCTCAGCAGTGCAGAATAGCTGGTATGCATTGTAATGCATTCCCCACTTCTGTTGCATATCCATTAAGTATATTTAAAATTTGTATTCTGTATGAAAGCACTTTAATAGTCTGTACTAGGCAATAGAAAACTAAGGAGCTGAACTGCCTGGTCCTCCCTCTGCCTTTAAAAGCATGGCCTGAACTACAACCTGATGGAAAGCAATAGGCAAGGACGTCCATTTTTTTTCCAAGAGTCCAGGATTTTTTCCTGAAATTATTTCTCAGAGTTGCAGAAAGAAACATAGTGCTGCTAAAATGCAGTCTAACATACCACTTTTTCACTGTCAGAAGTAAAAAGTGGGTTTATCCACTTGAAACCATGGAGATTGTGTAGAGTCATCATAGTACAGTGATTCCACTGGAATTTAATAGGTGGAAGAAGATCTTCCTGACTGTCTTAAAATGGATTACAATTTGTTTACAGTTGCACCCAGCCTGTTGATAGCATGAGCAGTAACCTCTTGTCTCAGACTTTGTAAAGGAGGCCTTATGGCTGCCCCCTGGGCATTGAATGTGCGCCAAGTGTCCCAATCTTGTGTTGTTGAGGGAAGATGGAATTAGACCATGGATGAAATTTTGTTGGCCATTGTTGTTATGCATTGTATGCATGTGCACTTAAAGTGTGTCACATCTGTGTGTGGTTTGGTTTCTCCATTCCTGGTAAGTTTTGAAATACACAAAGATACTACTCTTGCAGCCAAACAAGCACAAGAATAGTTGTATAGTATAAAACAATGCCTAGAAAAAAATACTGGTCTGTGTTTTATTGTTACAGTGTTTTTATGATGTTATACTATATTGTGTGATATGATCATAGAAAACAGGAAATGCGTTACTGCAGATGCCTATAACTATAGCTGAACAGGATATTGAGGTACACAGCTATGTTGTTCCTGACAGTGTTCCTAGTGCAGCCCTAAAGGCACAGAAGATGGGCTTAATCCATCCTTTGAGTACCCCGTGCCAGCTAAAATCTACAAGCTTTGATCATTATGGCTGGCAACAACTGCAATATCAGAGTATATGCTTATGTTTGCAGGTACTGTCTCCAGTTTCATTAGAAGAGGAAGTAGGACACTTCCTCACTTAAATCCAGTTAATGGTAGTGGGCACTTCTTTTCCTTTTTTTTTCCCTTTTGTTTAGGATCTGTGACCTTCAACACAGCCTTTGCTGAGAATGGTGCTTTGTAAGAGGTGTTAGCCATGACTCATTCTCTCTTGACATAGGTGCAAGTGTATGCCACCTTCACAGGCTTCTGAAATCAGAACATTTTTGCAAAAGTTTTCTCACTTTTTTTTGACACTTTGTCTGTTGCACAATTACTCAAGGTCCCACAGTGTCAAGAAAGACACAGCTGTGTTATGTTTTAGAAAGGTGGAAAAACTAGGTACTTACTTTCCTACTGAGGGGGAAAAGGTTTTTAAATACCTTTCTGGTGTTTTATTTACCTCAAAACATTTTTGTGGCTATCTGTCTTGATATTGTCCCTTCACTAATCACAAAGGATTGTCTTTTACCCTTCTGGAAAGCAGATTGTGGCATACCTGCTATAAATGACAAGCCAGCCAAGTGAAAGGTGATGGCTTGTTTCCATGCCCCCGTGTTTCTTCTGCTACGCAGAGCTGCAGGTTTGGGGGAGATGTTGCAAAAGTTGCTTGTCTCCTTCTGTGCATGGAGAACCTAGACGGGCCACAGAGGAGTTGTCTAACTTGTTCTGCAAAGTGTCCAATGAGGAGATCCCAAAATCCATGGCCAGAGTGCCCCACAGATCAGGGAGAAAGCTTTTACTAGCATAGTGCTTAACTGTTCCTTACTCTAGTTAAGTACTTTTCTGTCCTTATCCAGTGAGACTATAGTGGGTTGGATGTGGCTTGCCTCCTCCCAGCAAAATGGGAGAGAAACAGGAGGAGCAGAAGCAAGAAAACCCATGACTCAAAATAATGACAGGGAGATCACTCATCTAGTAATTTTTTACATCAGGCAGACTCAGTCTGGGGAATTTGTTTTAATTTCTAGCCAGTTAGTATAAATATAGTTAATTCCAAATCGGGTATTGGGAAACAAAAAAGACAAACAATAAAATATTTAGGGAGAAGACCGTCTCCCTTTTCCAGGCTTGCTTCACTCCAGACATGTGTCTTCCTCACTACCTCACCACAGGGTCGCTCTTACACCTTGTCACAGCTGTGGGTGGCAGTCAGTCCTTTCAGAGCAGCTGTGAGCAGTGCAGGGGGCTGGGGTCAGAATGTCACAGCTTTTCTCTGCTGCTCCTTCCTTCTTGCACTTTAGTGTTCTCTGGTGTTCAAGTCTCTCTGGGGGTGTACCTGCTCCTCATGAAGCAGCTCCTCATCCTCGTGCCTTGGTGTTCCCTCATTCCCATCTCCTGCATTGTGGAGCTGGCTAGAGCTGGATGTGCCTGTCATGGGGCAATGCCAAATTCTTCTCACACCAACCACCCTGGAGCTCTCTGCTCCCAGAACCTTTCTATGGACACCCATTGGTTGATGGCTGTCCTCCATTTCAGTTACTTGCTATACATGGAAGATCGGTTTGTTCTTCCACAAGCTGCTCGTTTTTTAGATTAGCTAAATGTGCTTCCTTCAGCCTTTCCTCCTAGGTCTTTTTTCACTTTCTTTTGGATTCTTTCCATTTCATCTATGTCTTTTATAGTGTCATACCTGAAACTGGATGTAGAAGTAGGGCAAGGACTTGTCTGCCTTCAGAAAATGACATAATTGCGTCTCTTGCCTTACCCCAGACAGTTATTGCACAACAGACACATGCTTTGTTTTGCTTGTGTCTGATCACAATTAATTGTCTCTTTGCAGCTTTTTAAATACACATTAATTTCTCCTTCTGAAGTTCTTACTAAGCACATTCTTTGTTTTGCCATGTTGATTTTGGACACTCTCTCCAGTTTGCCTAATTTGTCCTGTTGAGTGCCTGCCATCCCCTTGGGCTTGGAGGCCTCCTTCTCTCTCTTTCCTTGTTCACACAGGATCTTGTGGAGCTTCTGCAGCAGCTGGCTCTGCTGTCCCTTCCCCTGCTGCTGTGCACACCTGTGCTCATCTGCTACCATTTCCTAAACACAGTGCACTCTCATGTCGGTATTTTGGGCCTCCTGCTTTCCCTCATCAAGTCTTTGAGCTGCCTGTTATAACCCATACTTTTGGTTGGGCTACAAGGATTTTTAAAAGCCCCTATTTAGATTTTTCTTTGCTTGTCAAATCTGTGTACAGGTGATAAATATGTTTGGCAGATTAAGTAGCCCTCTCCCACACCATTTTGGAAATGATGGCTGTGTTTGGGCAGGGCTCAGACAGATTCCCAGCTGCATTTGGAAACCATGGAGCAAGTGAGGAACATTGCTATGACATCTGCATTTTACTGAGCTCCATTTATGGTCATAGAAAAAGTCAACTAATAAAGAATTTTAATGTGTGTTTCAGCCATGGGAACAAAGAAGTATTTTCTTGTCGAGGAATCAAATTGGCAGTAGATTGGTTTTTGGAAAGAGGCCACAAGGATGTTACTGTGTTTGTGCCAGCATGGAGGAAAGAACAGTCGAGACCAGATGCTCTTATAACAGGTAAGCTCCGTCTTTGCTTGTTTGTTCAGTGCTTTGCCCAGCAGGAGTGCTACTGCTCAGATGAACAAACCTTTAGCAATGAAAGGCTGTAACAGAAAGTATCTTTGGTGTAGTAACTTCGTTGTGATCTATAGGCAGGCACAAGACAAAGCAACACCCTCTCCAAGTCATCCTGTTCTTTTCCACTCATCTGCTCAAGTTACTACTTACTTCTTGAAGAATGTAATTGCCTTTTTTAAAATCTGCTATGTCCATGCAGCATTAGTAGCAAAGAGGTTTGAAGTTAGTAATTTGCTGAGCATTACTTGTGGTGAGCAGATTCTGCCTGGCTGGCCTGTCACTGCCCATGCTTTGGGTTATGGGAGTAATCCAGACAGAAAGGGAATGCTTCCCCTATTTGTCATTACTATTAGCAAATAGACAACTTTTGAAAATTTTAATTTTCAATGTGTTTATCTAGAAAAAAAAATGATGCAGAGGTATTTATTCCTTCATCAAACTAACAGGTTCTTTGTGAAGGCCAGAGAGACATCCTCCAACTGCCCTACAGTTGAAACAGAAAGGAATTGGGGGTTAAAAAACCTGTAGAACCTGGAGAGGGGGAGGATGGGGAGGGGGGCTCCAACACAGCTACCATTAAAGGAGGGGAAGCTTTTGAGACTAATAGCTGTAGCTTCTAAAAGAATACAGAAGCATGTTTTGATTGCCATGTGCATTTACAAATATCTGGAAAGATCCTCTCTGCACTTCATTCCATTTGCTTGATTGCTATTAGAATATAGCATGTTAACATAGGAAACATTTGGAAAGCTGCTGTTACCCTGTCGGCAATGCCAGTGTGGAGCCTTTCTCTTGAAGCCATTCTCTTTTGCTGTACTATTGTTTGGGGTATGAGAAGAGCATTGGCTAAGAAATAAAAATTTGGCCACCTAGAATTAAATTGTGACATCTGCTTGAAGTGTGCATAGGGCTAAATGTCCCAAAAGGTGTTTCAAGAAAGCAGCAAGGCTAGAATTGACCTAGCAATGGTCAACTGTCTAGCAATGAGAAATCAGTTTTCCATGTGTCATCATGGACCCTGAAAATGGGAGGAAGATCAAAGCAGGTTATTTTATCTTCTGTAAAAGTATTGCATCTTCTGTTTTCCTCTAAGGATGCAGGAAGCCTGTGTGCTACCAGGCATGTAAAATACCTGGTGCTGACACTGTTTCCAGAGATACGCACCTGAAATACGTGGCCAGCTGGAGTTTTGAAAAAGCCCTCGATGACTAACGTGGGGATGGTTCTAGACTGTCAGCATTCATGAGAAGCCTCTTGGACTAAACAACAGCCACATCTTTCTTACCAGCACCTGCCAGTCATCACATGGCAGATCTTTTTTAATTCTTTCTTAGCAGGGAAAAAAATCACCTTCTATCTCACTCTCGCTCATCATTTAGCACATTGTGAAGGGTTGAATAAAAAAAGGTTGTATTTCATTTAAAATCTTGTGCTTTTTCTACTAAGGAAATAAATGCTTGTATCAAATATATTGCTTATATGTAATATTAATGCTGTATTTCTCCCTGTTGGAATCTTTTTTCTTTTTTCCGAGATGGAGCATGTTCCCTGTCAAGTTTCTAATGCTACAAAACAGTTGAGTTACTTGAGATCTTAACCATTACTAACAGCCATGAGTCATATTCACTGTGCAAGCATCTTCTGCTGATTTAGATGTTGCCTAGGGTTTTTTGTGTATTTTTCGTTAATAGCTTTTCTGCTCCAAGGAGAGTGATAGGTAGGAGAATAAACATAAGGGGTAGGTGCCCCAGTACTAGATACAACCTCCTTCATAGCCTGAGGTCTGTCTTTCAAAGCTCCTTGGGATCTCCAGGTTCTACACAGGAAAAGGGAAAATAAAATACTTTTGGGATATGTGAGTTACAGATTGTGTAGAACAAGAAGGAACTACATAAAATGCTAAATATGCTTATTTAGAAGGATTGAAGAGAAATCTGTTTGGCTTTGATAAGAACTTGTGTATAAATGTGTAAGCCATTCAAGGAAAGATACAATCTAAACTATTACTGGTGTTAACAAAAAAACCAAACCAAAACAAACCATCACCATTTTTGCTGTTGGTTATGAAATGGCATCAGATGTCTTTCTGGGGAATGCTGTTGATGTTTGTGGAGAACCTGAGTGCCTGTACAGAATGTGGGTTTTCTAGTCCTTGTGGGTACCCCTACTGTTGATGGGCAGAGACTTTCATGAGACAGTCCCATTAATGTGACCTACTGGAATTCTTTCAAAAGCTGTTTCTTGCTGGGTTCTGCAGAGATGAAAAAGGTGTGTCTTCACCAAGGAGCTCAGTTATGGGAAAACCCTGGCTGTACTTGGGTATAGTCTTTGTATTCAGTGGTGTTTCAAATGACCCCTTCAGCCAGAGGAGTTTTGCATGGGTGTTTTGATAAAATGGTTTTTCTTTTGAGCCACAGGAACATGAACAATGTCCCCTGTGCTAGTCTTAGAGAAATGGTGTGGAGCAGTAGGTTTTGATTTGTTTCTAGGGTTTTTTTGAAATTATTTCCAACTGACTGCTGACTATATCATATATATATATATGATATCATATGTGGGACACCTTCTGCTGGACTATAACCATCTAAGACATTTTTAGTGCTAAATGCTTGGATTTTCTTTGTCAAGTCTAATATCTTTAGCGATTAAACAGACTTTTTTCTTTTCTTTCTTGTTTGACTTTCGATTCTTATTCCTTGTAGATCAAGAAATCTTACGTAAATTAGAGAAGGAGAAGATTCTTGTCTTCACACCATCCCGGCGCGTGCAAGGGAGAAGGGTGGTGTGCTACGACGACCGATTTATAGTGAAGTTGGCCTTCGAGTCAGATGGCATCATTGTCTCTAATGATAACTACAGGGATCTAGCTAATGAAAAGCCAGAATGGAAGAAGTTTATAGATGAACGCTTGTTGATGTATTCTTTTGTTAACGACAAGTAAGTCATTCTGTCTTTATGTGTGCCTCTAAAATAATTGAGAAAAGGGCAGTTTGAAGATTTGTATGAATGTTTTTATCTTACACGCAAATCATTAGGTACATGTAGGAAAACAAGAGGAATAGTCAATCATAAATTTTGTCTTCTGATTAAAAGTACTTGAAACTGGTTTTGTAGCAACATTTTTATGTCTTTTTATGGTATTTTTTTCCTCTGTGGTGTATGCCAATGTATATTTGATGTATGCTATGGTATAATATTCCAGCTCTGTTGATATACTGAGCCAACATTTCTGAGTGCCTGTGGTTGGACTCCTAAGTCCTAGAGTCATAGAAAAACCCAAATTGGAATGAACCTCGGGGGGTCTGTAGTTCAACTGTCTGATTAGATCCATCTATGGTAACTGTACCCCAGCCTACAGAACAACTGCAGCTACTGCTGGTGGTTTCCTGTAGTGATAGGGACTCAGTGCTCCCCCAAGTAGGCACTTGGCTTGGGGTGCCTAAATGCTGATGCAAGAATTGTAGGCCATCAGCACAGTCTTGCAAAGCTAGTAATGGTGTTTTAAGAAACGGCTGCCTGTGTTGCAGCCCTTACTTTTGAATTCAGGATGGGTTATTTGCAGCCCTGCTTTGACACAAAGCATCAGCTGAGCTGGACCAAAGGTGTCTGTAGCAGTCTAGAGGTGTCCACACAGTCTGTTCCTGTGACCTACCTCTCAGGCAGTACCTGCAGCAGAAAGATGGCCTTCCAAAGCTGCTCTCGAGGTTCTTGGATTTAAAAACAACAGGATGGCAGGTTATGGTGTAGCACAGTCCTGAGGTTCTTGGTCATTGCATGAGAAGTATGAAATGGCTTGTTTGGTTCCATAATACTTTGTTCTTTCTTCATAGATTTATGCCTCCTGATGATCCTCTTGGCCGCCATGGTCCAAGTCTGGACAATTTTCTTAGGAAGAAGCCTATTGTGCCAGAACATAAGAAGCAACCATGTCCATATGGTAATTTGATTTAACCCATCAATTTTTATGTACTGGGACTGGGGACCAAGCTCCTGCTTTATTTTAACACTGCCAAAACTGTTTAAAACTCTTTAATGTTGGTTTTAACATTGTTGTCGTAGTCTGAGATGGGTTGAAATGCTGAGCTGATGGTGGAAACTGAAGCAATTTTTTCATGTGCTACTTAAAAACGTTTCTGTCTACTAGTTGAACTAAAGGAGCAACTTAGTTAACCATTCATTGGAATAAATCCAAATCAACACCTAAATTTGCAGGTTTCAGAAGCCCTTTTCTAATGTCATGAGATATTGAGGTTTTCTACCAGAAAATTAATTGAGCTATCTGAGGTTTAGCTACTGAGCATTCCTGAGCTGAAACCTGCTCGCCCTATGGCTGTGGGAATTCCCTATTAAGTTTTCTGCCTGTATATTGCCTTGGCCCAACACAGCAGGTGTGTACAGCCTCCCTGGCGGTGCCACATCCAGCTCAAAACATGGCTGGTAGTGTTGGTCTGCATTCCCAGAGCACCAGCTGCAGGACACTACCACTGCCTCTTTTTTCCCCACAGAACAGGAGAGGAGCTCTTAGAGCACACCCTGTGTTGCACAAAACCAATCTTGTTTGCAAGATCTTTCAAATCAACAGTAAAACTTCAAATGAGGGGCATATACATTATTTGACGGCTAACAGATTTTGTTTGAAGTTTTTTAAATCTGATTATGTTTGTATTAATAGGGAAGAAATGTACCTATGGACACAAATGCAAATACTATCATCCAGAAAGAGGAAATCAGCCTCAGCGATCTGTAGCTGATGAACTTCGTGCCATGTCTAGAAGCACAGCTGCCAAAACTACAAGTGAAGGAGGACTGGTAAAAAGCAATAGTGTTCCCTGTAGCACTAAAAGTGATGGCACTTCAGAGCTGAAGCGTGCCGCTCCAAAGAGGCAATCGGATCCTAGTATAAGGACTCAAGTCTATCAAGACTTGGAGGAAAAGCTTCCCACCAAAAACAAATTGGAAACCAGGTCTGTACCTTCTTTAGTTAGTATACCAAGTTCCTCTGCTGGAAAAGCCCAAAGTACTGCACCTTTAACTAACGGCCTTCCATCCGGAGTTCACTTCCCACCTCAGGATCAAAGACCACAGGGACAGTATCCCACAGTGATGATGGCAACCAAAAATCATGGAACACCAATGCCTTATGACCAGTACCCAAAATGTGAGTCTCCGGTGGACGTAGGGTATTACTCTATGCTGAGTGCGTATTCAAATCTCAGCATATCTGGACCGCGTAGTCCCGAAAGGCGCTTCTCCTTGGACACAGATTATCGGATTAGCTCTGTAGCTTCTGACTGCAGCAGCGAGGGCAGCGTCAGCTGCGGCAGTAGCGATTCCTACGTGGGGTACAGCGACCGCTCCTACATGAGTTCGCCTGACCCACAGCTTGAGGAGAACTTGAAGTGCCAACACATGCACCCCCACGGCCGCCTTAACACTCAGCCCTTCCTACAGAGCTACCACGAGCCCCTCACTCGAGTGCAGAGCTATAGTCACGAAGAACCAAAGCATCACCACAAGTCTCCCATTCCGTACATGGCTGTGCATCTGCAGCACCCAGCAGTCGGTGCTCGTTCCAGCTGTCCGAACGAGTACTCCGCGTCTCCGAGCTCGTCTCATTCGAAGGCGCTGCATCTGGGCAGAGCGCTGGTGTCCACGAGGATAGACAGCATCTCGGACTCGCGGCTGTACGAGAACTCGCCGTTAAGACACAGAAAGCCTTACTCTGGCCAGGAGGGGCTGGGAGGTTGGGATAGGCAGAGTTACGGGATGGATGCCTACGGCTACCGCCAGACGTACTCCTTGCCCAGCAATCCCACGCAGCCGTGCTACGAGCAGTTTGCCTTCCAAAGCCTTCCCGAGCAGCAGGACCAGCCCTGGCGCGTACCGTACTGTGGAATCCCGCAAGACCCCCCGAGGCTCCAAGACACCCGGGAGAAGGTTTACATTAACCTCTGCAACATCTTCCCCCCCGATCTCGTGAGGATGGTGATGAAGAAGAACCCTCACGTGACGGACGCTCAGCAGCTCGCCGCGGCCATCTTAGTGGAGAAGTCTCAGCTAGGTTATTGAGAGATGATGCATCTTTGTGGTGTCTCGTAGTTTTCAGCTCAGCTCTAACGCTGAGGGAGGTTTGCTACAATAGCATTTGGGATCTCCTTCTCAGCAAGGAGGTTATATAGTAATCCGTTTATGTGAAATACCTATCATGGAGTCTGTATGTATAGCCCCATGCATTGGAAGTACCAGATAAGTTTTGTGTTCTAGTTTGAAAATTTTTAAATGGCTATTTTCACGTCTGAAGGATGTTCCAGGTTCAATTTAAATATATATATATGTATATATATATATATATATAAAAATCTGTGTTCTCTGGTTATAATCTTTGGTGCATCAGGGGTTTATATGCAGCACTTTTTTATCATTGTTACATTTTGTTGAGATTTTTGGTTTCATTTTTTAACTTGCTGGATGCTTATCCTTAGGCTGTGAGATATTAACCAGCAGAAAGAGGATTTTGCTACTTCTGGCAGGCAATTTTCAAGCCAATTTTCAAGCCTAGTTTCTGAACTTTTTACACCACCAGGAGTATGTCTGATGTATGTTTGTTTGTTTTTGTGAGCTTTTTTGTGCTGTAATCACCTGTTTGTAGAAAACAAAGATTTACTACAGCACTGACTTCATTTTTTGAAACAAATAATGAAGTTACCAGTTAACAGTGAAATGGGTAACAATATCTTGGTAATTTATAGTATGGCACTTTTTGTTGCTTTCTTTGTTTTGCTTAAATAGTTACAGGTTTTTGTTGATGCAATTAGTAATCAGATGCAAACAGAGGAGGAAAAGAATTTTTTTTTTTTTACTAATTTATGGATATGCTAAAAGCCTTATTGCCTGATTTTCAAAGGTACTGAGGATTTGCAACCCCCTTGGAAGCTAAGAGAAGTTGCAAATGCTCAGAACCAGCCCAAACCAGGCCACCCTGTTTCAGTTCCCGTGTGTTGTTACCCAAATGTGTGTATTTCTGGTTAGTAGATGGGGACCTGAAATCATAGGACCCTGATTAGTTGTTTTATATGTTTTTCGTTTGTATTGCTGCACAACTGTACTGGATAAAATATGCTTTTCATAAAATATTTACCTGTTTTTAAATGAATTTAATTATCTCAATGCAAGTTTTGTATTTAAGATACTGTTTGATTTTTCTTGCTATTTATCAAGGCTGGCCTGAAAAGGTTTTGTGTGTTCAGGATATGCAACATTTATTAACTGCACTATGGTAATGATATTGTAGCTCAGAATAATAACTTAAACTTTTTTTTTTTCTTTTTTGCCTGGGGAGGGGAGGGTTGTGGGGAGAGAAGATACCATATGTGTTCCTGGAGTTAGTTTTTTGCTTTTTACATTGTGTAGGCCTGATTCTTGCCACAAATAGTGTAGTTTTAGAAACAGACAAGCCAAGTCTGTTTTAGCTTTAGTAAGGGATATTTCTGGTTTAAAGTCATGGGTTTTACTAGCACCTCTTAAGTTTTATATATATATATGAAAAATAGAAATAGTTTTTGCAACTGATGTCAGATGTACTTCTATGTACATGATCAGTTGCCGACAATTTTGGTTTCCATCCATTGTAACGATGTTCAGTGTTAAAAAAATGTCACTCGTTTACACTATTACAGCTGATAATTTTGGTACACTTGATAGAGTTTTAAGGCCCTGAAGAACCAGAAAGTACCTTTTACTGTTGATACAAATTGTATCTTTTTAACTGAGAGCTATTTTGATTTTTAGATTAGAAACACAAATGTATAATTATAACTAGTCTTTTGGGCAACATTTTATCCCTTATTTAAAAATTAGAGATTTCAGACATAGAATAGATTTAGGCAAGTAAAAGTAGGTATTTATTTAGGTGTCTGTCTCAATTTCACATACTAAAAGGAAAAAATAAACTATTGGCATCTTCTTTCTTCTAAAATCTTTGTAGTGGGAACTCACTAAAATAAAGGTAAAATGCTGCCTGAAAATTATGTCCAAGCACCTTTGAATACGAAGACATTTTCACTACTTGTGTGACACCATGTGTTGCAGCAAGTAGGGTTTGGGTATACAGTAAATGCTTCTAAAGAGCATTGTGCTATAGACATATCCAATAATCTGAACCATGTTCAGCAAACCAATTCAGGACGTGGTGCTCCTGCAGCTTCCACAGCCGGAGCGCTGCAGGTTCTGCCATTGCCTGTCCCCATGGCAAGGCCAGAGGGGCTCTACACCATCTGTCCTGCGTTGTCTGTTTAGGGAGAAGACCTCTTCACCTGTGGCAACAGTTTTTCCCTGGATTTGGTTGGTCACCATCTGTAGAGCATGTTTTAATGTAGAGATTGATGCAGCGCTGACGCTGAGGTTTGGACTGGGAAATGGGTCTCATCTTAGTTGTACGCTAAGATTTGGTTAAATTGAATTACACTGAAGTACTACACCATAGTGTAGATGCAGCTGTTTTAATAATGCAATTACTGTGTTTGTGTTTTTAATGGGTTTCTACATTTATTTTTTATGTAGGTATTCTGCCAAAAGTTCAATTCCTTTAAGCATGAACTGAAACGTGCATATGTAATAGAAGTGGTTTGTGTTTTTTCCTGTGATGTGGGCACCAGGATGCTCCTGCCATGCACATGTCACAGTCTGGCCTAGAGCTCAGCAGGCTTAGCCATTGGATATCAGTGTGAGGAGCTTCACTGCCCAGGCCTGAGTTACCAGTTCCCATTGCCTCTGCACACAGCCGGGGCAGTACTGAATCCCCAAAGAGTTGTGATCGCTAGGGAATTCTTGTAATAGGTTCTGTGCTTTGCACCCAAGCACTGAAAATGCTTTAAAAATACAAGAGCAGGAGCAATTTGGTGGATTTTAATGTTGTGCAATGATGTGCTAGTTCCCCTTAGACTTGCTCGTGTTGGGTAAAGGAAATTTACTGTGGACAAAATGTTTGCCTTGATACTTCCTTTTGTTTTGCTGTGGTAACAGATGGAGGAATTTGTGTGAACATCTCCATGATGAGATCAGTCTGTATATTTAATAACTTCTAAAGAGTGCACCAGTAGCAAACATGGATGCAAAGATTCTGGTCAAATACTGCCTTTGTGTGTGTAATTGCATTAATGCAAATAACTGAACTGTAACCTCCCGTGATCCTTAAATAGCAGAGGTAATTCAGTGATACTCTCTTGGCCCCAGCTGAGTGCCAGAGATGCAATGAAGGATTTAGTACCTTCAAGTTAGAGCTGTCCCTCAGCTAAGAAGAGGGCAAAACTTCCCTTTGTCTTCAAGTTGTTTTGATACTTAGCAAAAACTCTGTATTTTTAGATAAAATCTCAAGCTGTTATAACTGCATCAGTAATAGTATATAGATATACAGGTTTTTTTATTTTTAATGCGCATATATTAGGCATCTGCCCACAACCGTTTTCAATACAACAACATGTTGCAAATATTTAGCATTTTTAACTATGTCCTGTAGATAACTAACTTAGAGCTAAATATGCCCAGGCTATGACAGTATTAATCACTTTGTTGTTTTTTATTTTTTCAAATACGTGTAATATATATATATATATATATATTTGTATATATGCGCACATATATTTGGCAAGTGGGTTTAAGATACTGCTAATGGTCTGAGGTAAGATCATACCTTTCCAGATGTTCCATTTTCTTTGGTATGTCTGAATGGTAGCTTGGTCCTCCACTGCAGGATAGCTCTGGGGAGAGCCAGAAGCCTGATGTGTTTGTGTGATACCCCAAAAAGAGAAGGTGTGCCGGGTTGGGGAAGCCCTCGAAGGAGACTTCTGCAGCCTCAGCGGGTGTGGACTGTTGCCGAGATGTTGATGAATTTCTGCTGTGAAAGTTGTAGCTAATAGTGAAGGCCTTTCCAAAAATATCAAAGCTGTCAGTGTAAACCAGAGTACCTCACTTGGAAGGGGACACTGGGGGGTGTTTGCCCCAGCAGGCTGAGCGCTGGAGGACTGAATGCCTTGGGTGAGAGATAGTGCAGCATCTTGCCACAGTAAGAGACTACCAAAACATTTACCAGTTTTATCAGTTGATGGTTTCACCAAGGAATTTTCAATGTGTAAAGCTTGAAAAATGAGACACAATGCTTTCCTGCTCTCTGGAGCATTTAGAAAAATACCCAACTGACTTCTCATTGCTACTGAAAACCTAAAATACTGTGCAATTAAAAAGACCACTTAAAAAAAAAAAACTTAGAAATTATTTATTTTTATTTACAGTGTGACTTGCTAATTTATTCCTTGCATTATAAGGCCATGGTGGAATGCCGTTTGTTGAAGTTTTTTTATCATAGGAACTAAAACTGCTGAGAAGAAAAACCAATAGATTTAAACTTAAAATTCTATGACCTTGTTTTGTTTTCTGTAAAAGGGCTGACGTTTTATAAATGTCAAATCACGTTTTATATACTTTGTAAATTTTAGAGAGGCATAGTTTAAGAATTTTGTTCAAATTAAATAGGTTTGGGCACATTGTTTAGACTAATCATGTAATTAAACCTAGAATCACCTGCATTAAATGGTTTTTCCAGCTAACCTTTTGCTCGGTATCATGAGACACGTTCCAATTTCATGTTTAGGTGTTCTAGAATACATTTCTCAAGGTTTCATCAGAAGCTGCTGACCTAGGCACCCAATCACACGGGAAATGCACATTTGTGTGGGAAGCATCCTGCAGAATGCTGGGTTTTCCTTGCTGTGCAGTACAGGGAAATGTGCTGGTGCACATCGAGTCTCTCACAGATGTTTATAAAGGCACTACCAAATACCGTGTGTGGTTCATAGTTATCAGTGTGCTTGAAATAGTTTTCCTTCCATTTTCTGGTTGTAAAGGGTTGTCATAACTTGTGCTTGGAGTGTTTATTATTCTGTCTGCCCTTAAAGCTAAATGATTGCAATAGTTCTCGTTCCCTCTCACACTCAACAGCCCTGGGAGGGCCCAGTCTGCCAAACACCGACACGTACACCTGACTTCAGCAGAAGCAGAGGTGTGGGCTGGTTTGGTGGTGTGAGGGAAGACCCGAGTCAGACTGGTGTGTAAGTGCAGCTGGGCTGGGACCTTGAGCACAGCTGGAGAGCCACCTCCTCCCAAGCACAAGGGAGATCTCACTGGTACTGACAGGTCATTCAGCCAGGATTGCCCTTTGCAGGCCTTGGGAACACCTACAAACCAAATTTACTTAGATGTTTAAGCACATTCATCTGCTTTTCAAAGTGTAACAGTCTGCTCTTCGCCTTATAAAACTAAACCTCTCTGCTTTTTTTGGTAGAACAACCCATTTTCTTTGGTCTCAGATAAATTAACCATGTGAGATTGACTGGTTGGTTACTTTTTATTTATTTAAATGGCATTTTTAATGAAACTGAAATTTAAAAACTCCTTTCCCAGCATACAGTAGAGTATCCTACAAGGAAGCAATGCAGATACAGCAGCAATAATTGTATTTTGTAGCTCTTTTCCCAGTCATTATCTCTGTATTTGTTTTGAGTAGGTGAGATTTTAATATTGTCCTGAAGTCCGCTCTGGCAAAACCATTAGTTAAAAATAATGTTTGGGCTACTTGATAAAGCAATTGTCAAACTGACTCTTCATTCCTTCACTGGTTGTTCTGTATTATTTCTGTGATGTGACTATTCACATCTTAAAACCACCTATAAACATCCAAAAAACCATGTACATGGATTCTGCTTTTAGAGAAAAAAAATAAAGATTCATTTTCCTCATTGATGGGCTGGTTTTGTTTCATAAAAAAAAATCTAGAGCAGTTAGCAGTGAGTTACAGACAGCTTTGTGTTCCTACTTGCGCAAAACCTGCAACAAAACTGCTCACTTTGAGTAAACTGGAACAATTTCAAAAATAGAATCATAGAAAGGTTTGGTTTAGAAGGGACCTCAAAGATCATCCAGTCCCACCCCCCTTGCCATGGGAAGAGACACCTTTCACTGGACCTAGTCAGCCTGGCTTTGGACATCACCAGGGATGGGGCATCCACAGCTTCCCTGGGTAACCTGCTGCAGTACCTCACCATTGTCACAGTGAAGAATTTCTTCCTAACAACTAATCTAAACCTATTTTGTTTTCGTTTAAAACCATTGCCCCTTGTCCTATCCGCCCACACAGAGTCCATTTTCCTCCTTTTTGTAGCCCCCCTTAAGATCCTAGAAGGTGCTATAAGCCTTCACAGGAGTCTCTCTTCTCCAGGCTGAACAAACCCAACTCTCAGGCTGCCTTCAGCCCTCTGACCATCTCGGTGCCCCTCTGGACCTGCTTGTACAGGTCAACATCTTTCTTGAGCTGAGGACCCCAGAGCTGGAGACAGCAGCATTGCAGTGGGGTCTCACGAGGGCAGGATCCCCTCCCTTGCCCTGCTGGCCACAAGCAGGATACAACTGGCTTTCTGGGCTATGAGCACACATTGTTGACTCGTGTCCAGCTTTTCATCCACAAGAAACCCCAGGTCTCCACAGGGCTTCTTTCAGTACATTTTGCTGGTCTGTACTCATGTCTAGGATTGCCCTGACCCAGGTGTAGCACCTTGCACCTGGACTTGTTGAACTTCCCTCTGGGTGACATCCTGTCCTATCCTCCTATCCTATGTCAGCTGCACCACCCAACGTGGTGCCACATGCAAACTTGCTGAGGGTGCTCTCAAGATACTAAAGAGCACCAGTCCCAGGACAGAGCCATGAGGGACACCACCCATCACTGACCTCCACCTGGACATTAAGGCATTGGCCACAAACCTCTGGCTGCATCAATCCAGCCGATTTCTTATAGGGAATTTGCTGGCACAGGTTGGATTTCAGTTTTTCAGATTGCTTCAAGAATGCCAAATACAGCCTTTTTTTTTTTCTCAAAACATCAACCCACTGGTGTTTGTATAATCTAGTTTGGATGGTTCTCCTACCACCACATGAGGCTTCTCCTCCACAGCTCTGCTTTCTCCCTTGGGCTGATCAAGGACCATGAATTTCCCCAATTCAGTCAATTCTCTAAATCCCATGAGATCTGCCTACATCGCCTGGAGACCCTGTCACCTGCTTACAAATTTCTCTTGCAAAAGCTCTAACAAAATGCCTGTGAGCCTGGCAGGCATCACAGCAGCCCCTGATGTAGGTTGAAGTGTTGTGACACTGGAGACGAAAGGGCTCTGTCACTCATCCTGGAGCTGAAACCTGAACTTGACAACCTGCATGACCTTGTCTGGAGAAGCTAAGGAGAGGCTGCTGTACAAAACACAAAGGGATGCTCCTTGCAAGACCATTTCCAAGCAGGACAAAATGTCCCTTGGGCTGCTCTGGGCAGCATCCTCCAGCCTCGCAGGATCTTTGAACTCATTCTGTGCTGAAGAAACAGAAGGGACATTGAGAGATTTTGTGTCCTGGTGCATAAACTGCCCCCTTTGCTGTAACTGTAAAGAAAAAGCTGGCACGAACCGGGCACATGATGAGCACATGCATTAAATACCACCATCATCCTGCTCCTCACTGTCACAGCAGAGGACCTGTGCTCAGTAACCTCGGCACCCACTCCTGGGACAGCTGGCATGGCAGAGCCAGCAGCACAAGTGTTGAAAACGGTTGAAGCTGCCTCCACCAACCAGCTTAGTCACACCCTGTTTCACTCGGCCTTCCCAGCAGGCTCCCACAGTCCTATACAACCAGCACCAGGAAGGAGCTGCTGCCCTGCATTTTCCTGCCCATCCCTGGGGACGTGTCCAACCCCCAAGCCTGTTCAAGGAGAGCTTGGGAGAAGCTTCACGCTGAGGAAGACCTGCGTAAATCCACCTTGTAGGAGACCCAGGAGAGAGATCAGTCCTCCCTGGAGTTCTGCAGGGCAGGACAGGGGTGCCTTGAGGAGCAGGGGTGTCCCACTCCCAGCATGGCCACCAAGGCAGGTGCTGGGACACACATGAGCACTCAGTGGCAGTGGTGCAGATGATGTTCTGGTGCCATTCCATTTTATGGTCTCTATAGCAACACTTGGGGTTTTATCTTTCCCAGCTGAACTGCCAGAAGCAGCAGGTAGATATGATGGAAATCCAACGCTGCTATTAATTTACATGAGCTGGGTGAAGCATAAGCAAGAGGAGTGTGGGGGATAAGGAGCTGGCACTGTTCTCCAGGCAGGTTCCTTACGCCAGCCAGGATCACCTTACAGAGATCCCTAATTGCACCCTGGAACCACAGCTGCAGTGGTGGTTTGGGTGACCCAACATTCCAACCCTCAGGAAGTAGCCTGAAAGGGGGAAAATTGCATTGGGGTCTGGCCAGGGTATCTGGGAGAAGAAATTTTTGGGTTTCATCCAGCTCTACAAAACTTTCAGACATGCACAAAACTGGATTTTAACTTGGGTTTTACCAATTTCAGGAATAGAAAGTCTATTTTCCCTGGTGGGAGAAAAAAAATGAACTGAATTCAGTGACAGAACTCCCTGTCTCAGGCAGTGTTTTGCTACCTGGTCTCTCACTGCGGCCACCTCCAGAAGCTGTTGGGGATTCTGGCATGAGTCGCGTGTTTGCAGAGTGCCTATAACCACAGAGCTTCTGGGGCTCAAACCCAGTTAAACATTTAGGGAGGTACAGACCATGGTGACCCTCAGTACCGACCTGCCCCCAGTGTTCTGCCCTGGTCTCATCCTGGTCACAATGGCGAGGAGAGGCAGATGCTCCAGGAACTGCAGAGAGGGATGATGCTATGTTTGTTTGTTTGTTTAATACCTGATTAAATGAGCTTCCCTTGGCTCCTCTGCGACAAAGTGATTTAATTAATGCTGAAACTCTGCGTACACAGGATGCGGCAAAGCTGCTCATGGTTGGCATGGGCTACATCTATAGAATTATTTCAGAAACGGGAAACGTCAGCATGATAAAAAAGGAAAGTGTTACTGTGCCATGTGCTGCCAGGAAATGGGGCCGCTACCCTACTCTAAACCTGGATCAGACTTTAAATGAAAGTTAACTTGTTCACCCCACCTTTTAACATTTAAAACTAATTTAATGGAATATCTGACCCTAGCTGAGGGCCAGCAAGTGCTGCCGTAGGAGACAGGCAGGCTTCCACTCACTGACTCATCAGTGCACATCAACTACGGAAAGCCAAGCGGCAGCAGAACTTCAGTGAGGCCATCACAAAAACTGGAAAGAGACCCCCAAATGGCTGCACGTTTACAACATTGCCCTCTGCAGTCAGGACAGTGGGGTGGCTGAGCTGTGAGACTCAGGATGTCTGTACCCCACTGGTGCCCACCTGGTCAGGCCCACCTGCAGGCCAGCTGCTTCCAAATCCACATCCTGCTACAGGCCCAGATGCAAAGACCACTGGTGAATTTAGAGGAAAGACCCAGGATGAACTGCAAGGAGAAGCACAGCTGCTGGTCAGCCATCCAGTGTGGAAATAGCATGTAGGAGAGAGGGACAAGGAAGGACACCACCGTTTCAAGTGACAATCAAGTTGCTTCCTGCCTTACAGACCAGGCACCACTCCTTGATGCCAGCCATTCACAGGCACGATTGAATTCACTCTCTCCTTCCCTGCAGGATGGCATTTTTCATCATACAGCTCTGCTACAACATTTCAGACCTTCACCTACAGGTAAGTACCAATCTGCAATTCCAACAACATCCTCACCAAGGCAAAATCCTGACTGCTGCGGAGGTGACTGAGAAACCTGCCACGTCTGACCAGAGGCAGGACCACACCTCCCTCCCCTCCTCTGCAGGGCAGAGATTGGGACCATTTCCGACCCTTGAGGCTCATCCAAAGTGGCTGCTGCAGCAGAGCAAGCCCAGTTCCGAGGCTGAATCCTCCAGCAGCTGCCAGGGGAGAGCTGCCATCCCTTCCCAGCTCCTGCTGGCTACTAGCAGCAGGTGCAAACCTGCATGTCCCAGCTAATGAGGTGCCAATCCGACCTGTCAGAGCCAGACCAGGCCACCTTGAGCAACGCTACCATCAACAGTGAGAGGGAGCCCAAAGCTTTCATTCTATCAAAACCTCTATTTCATGTTTCTGTTTTTAAACCTGGCTGCCAAGGTACACTTAATCTTGCCCAATTCCTCCTCTGTAGGACATCCACCAGAGAACTTCAACACTGACCAGAGAAGCTAAAAAGCATCCTAGGCAGCAAGAGTAGCACTAGACAAAATCCTCAGGAGCATTTTGTGGTTGTACTGAAGATACATTTGCATGAAAGGGTCTTACTACCTTTAATTGTTGGTACCTGAAGCTAGCACAGTCCCAAAGAAGGCTGCTCCAAGCAGCAGCTGTTGCACAAACACTTGCTAGACATAAAACTCTTGGAGGCCACTGTGCCTTGGTCCCCTGAGCACCAGGAACATCTCTAAGGCCCCACATGGGTCATGCAGGGAGAGGGAGGCTGCAAAAACAATTTTAAATAATCACTCAAGTGCTGAGCAAGCCAGTCCCAAGACCCCAGTGCTGGCTCATGTATGCAAACCAGACCCTGAAACTCCAGAGCTTTGGATTTTATGTTCTCTTGGCATCCTAAACCCAAACCTTGTCTTCCAAGGGCTGAGCCATGGTCTTGCTTCAGCTGATGGTGTGCAGGTGTGCCAATCAGAGACAGGGGAGGCTTCCTTCTTGACAGCCCCTGTCTCTGCAAGGGTTTCAGCAGGAGGCTGGCCACGACCCACTGCCCACCCTCCCCACCTGCAGTCCTGAGGTGTGGGGGATATGGCTCCAAACCCTGCCAGGATGGAGCATGCAGGGCACACAGCCCCTCCTCCCTCAGCCAAGCTGGAGGGCTGCTGCCAGGGGTGGTGCCTACAGGAGGCCCAGCAGCAGCACCAAGGCAGGTCCCAGGTCCATGGGGTGCTGGCAGGGTCCCAGGGCAGCTTCCTCCTTGGACAGTTATCACTCAATCATTTTGGGCACATGCCAGAGGCTTTGGCAGCCGCTGCTTCAGATCCAAGCCCTCTGATGGATCTACTGGCACCATTCCCAATGCAGGAGGCCATTGTGCAAGGAGGCCATTGTGCAAGGAGGCAGTGCAAGGAACACAAAGTTCACTCTGAGGAATATACCAAGGTTTGGTATGTTCCCAGGGGATGCTATCTGGATTTGAGAATAATTCGGGTGTCTATCTACTCAGTTAACAGCTTCCTTAATTACCAGCTGTCTTTTCCTTCAAGAGAAAGGACCAGGCTTACCTGGTCACAGCACAAGTTATTTACCTGGAAACTCCGCTTCGGATTGGTGCCTACAAAATGAATTAAAACTTCTCAGAGAAGTGAAAGAAAATCCACTAGCACCACTGATCATCAAATGAATAGTGATTCTTTGGATGAATGTTAAAACCCATTTATTCAGGCTTTTGTGCAGGGTGCACAGTCCAGCAGTTACGTATACACAGTATGCACATCCTGACAGCATACAAAAAGGCAAGGAGCAACGGGTGCTTACACTGGGAATGTATGTACAGACATATTAAACTGGGATTTTTACATTAGAAAATTATCTGACACTGTTCAGGTATCATCAAGGCTATTAGAAATTGTGTAGAAAACCAATAAAACTTGGAAAGTATCTACTTGTTATTTCACTTTACCCAGGCTGGATGTAAGTCGGGCTTCCCACACTACATCACTTGTGGACAAAGCCTACAGGATGCCCCAAGCACTTTGGAGGGTCACATTACCACATCCCATTACAAGTTAAAGATTAACACATTAGTATTATTTCCTGTTTTCCTGGAAAGAACAACAGCTTAAATACTTCAAATAGCTAATTTTCTCCTGGGAAAAGACAACAAAGGAAAGATTTAGAGATCATGAGAGAATCAAACACTAATGAAATGTTGTAACAGCACTTCCTGGTCCTTCCAAAAACTCTTCACAGACCAGGCACCTAATTTAAAGCACTGTACACTGTCCAGATTTACAGAAGTGCAATAGCAGGCCTTGGCAGACCCCAGGTCTTCTGCAGATCTTTACTTTGCTCCTATCCTAAGGGTTGCAAGAGATCGTACTTTTGTAACCTGCACAGAAAAGACACAGAGAAGATCAAATAGATTTAGAAAAAGGATACTAAACAATAGAAATATGCAGCAACATCATATGAGCCATACTTCACTTCCTGTAACTATTCCATATTTAATTTCTGACTGAACTTTTTTCGTAAGGTGTCAGCAGAACAAGGGAGCATTTGAAACATAGGGATTTCAGAAACACACGGATCTTGTGGCCAAGGCACTCAGGGACACCCAGAACCCATCTTCACAGACTTTCAGCAGACTTTCTTCTATGCCAAATTTTTGCACATAGCAGTTCAGTTTTGGTAGCAAATTTTAGCATTACAAAGACCTAACTGAAAATTCACCCAGGGAGCAGTTTTAAAGGACCAATCTGCTCTTGCAGGTAGCACAAACCACATGTGAGTGCAACACAGATTGTGTTAAAACTGCTCCCAAAGATGGCTGAAATAAAATGCCTTGTGCACAAACACACCAAATACAGGACATATTTGTAGAACATTCAATCACAGCCCATATGATTTCAGACATATTTTCCTTTTAGCACAGCACATGTGCTGTTTGCTGCGTAAGCTCTGGCGTTTAGTTTATTCCGCTTGCTCCTTTGCACGAGCCTTTTGGAGAAAAAGGTGAGGACAGCATAAAGAATCTCTCTCCTAAAGTTTAAAGTTCTCTAGTGGAAATCTTTGCAATAAGTAAAAACTTACTTGAGTAAGTTTACTTGAGTGGAGACACATTTCAAAAATGTGTATTTTCCATGTTGAGTTTTGCAAAAAAAATTGTTGAAGTGGCTTGAAAATTGCCCTCCTTTTGGAGAATGACTCCCTTAAATATATTATGACTAGGCAAAGAATGGCCAGTATTTTATATTCAACCTTCCTATGTGAACCTTCCATTGTTGTGAACATCTCATTCTGATTGTTACAGAGAAAGAAACACTTCAGCTGTATGTACCATTATATCATAATACTCTTCAAAATTAATCAGGAAAAACAGTAAATAACCAGATTCTCTTTGACATTAATAAGCATGGGGAATAAGCAGGTACTCAAAAGTAAGAAGCCTTCAATAGCTTTTTTTTTTTTCTCATTTATGAATGCAGGTACAGCATGTAACGTGTAGGAACATCAAATTCTATACCACAGCCTCTTTCCTCATAGATTCTTTTCTGGCACAAAAAGTCAGCAAGGGCTTCCAGGGCTTGACCATAAGCGAATAAGGCATGTGGTTAAGACTGGAGTTTAAAAGTCTGACAGCAATCTCCGGACATGGCTGGGGAGAAGGAACAGGTTTCTGTCAGTGAGTGAAACTGTAGGCTGGGAAGGCACCACTGTAACCAGTGAAATGTTCCCTGGTACTAAGAGATCCCCAGGAACAGCTGGCTTTCACAGGTGGCTAAAATCAAACCATGCAGATAAGTAGATTTGATTTTGAGATCAGGAACAAAACTGAACCATATTCACTCTGCCTGCTGTGATTTTTTTTTCCAATGGTATTTTAAACACAGTTTTAAAAGGTCTCATTTTTAAAACTACTCAAGATCAAAGTTCCTATAAGTAATAGCATTATACATTTCACTTTAATACAGCCATTACAAGGCCTGATGCCACATGCTGTATTAGAAATCTCCAGTTTAACCATGCTATCTTTATATACTTAATATATACGTGTATATATATACATACATATAAATTATCAAGCTCAGTTAAACACAAAACAAATCATGATACCTTTCCCTCAGAAAACAGTTTCCTCCATTAAGCTCTAGATTGCAAAGATAATTTCAGTGTCATAGGCAAAACATAACTTTACAAAATTGCTGGAGAGGAAGAAAAAGCATTTTTACTCTTAAATTGGTGGAATAAGCCACAACAGAAGTAATTAAGGGAAATATGACTGAAGAACGATTCAATATTTTCTTCTCCAGTGCTCTCAAAATAATCAAGTGCAAATAAATAAAAAGCCACGGGAGTTTTACCAAAGTACTTCTCTATCATGAATTTAGTTTGAGAAGTCCACCTTGCCATGCCTAGCTGTCTGTCTTCCATTTTTCGCCTTGAGTCTAAGGTCTAATTAGTCAGCTAAGTGCAACATATTTTTTTGCTAGGACTTCAGGTCTAAATTTAGCCTCACAATGCTTTCAAACTAATAATTACACAACATCTTCCTTCCCTGTCTTAATTTGCATTCTCGTATTGAAACAAAGTTATTTAATTGCATTGAAGTTCTCAGTGATGTAAACCGAAATCTGTTCTTCAGATGAAACAAAAGGCATGACACACTAGCAAGAAAAAAAAAACAAACGAGACAAAACAACAAAATGAAGACAAGCCCAAACCAAGCAGTAAAGCAACAAAGAGAAGTGAGATTTAAGAACCAGTTTGAAGACTGGGAGAAGCACATATGAAAGGGCCATCCCAAAGCATACGGAAGCCACTGCTAGAAAGAAGCAGAATTCCAGAATTTATTTTCATGGCCCTCTACTAAAATGAACAGACAGGTATTTTCCCCCACACCTGCCACTGTTTTTTACAAACAGGGCAGACTGAAGAACCACGGGATACCTGACTCCTGCTCTCAGGTATCTGTGCTTATGCTATAGAGGAGTTCAGCTTTTACAAGTGTGACCCGCAGAGAAGGTTCAAGCCAGACAGGAATACAACAATAAATAAGTCTTATTTAGTACTCCACAGGAAAAGCCAACTATTTCATGGCTGCTTTTTTTTTCTTTTATTTTTACATCCAGGACACCTATTGTGCAGAAAAGCAAAGCTGCAGCACCATGCAATTGTGCCTGACAGCTCTGCTGTATAAGCAGGAATAACCATCCTGCTCCAGTGCTTTCTCCTGCCTAGTCCAGACAGCCAGATGAGCTACACAGTAAAAGTACAGAATCTCTCTCTCCCACATGCTCCCTTGTGCACATGAGCAGAGCAAGGCTCAAAGCTGAACCTCATGGGTATAAACACTGTGACTCAGATTCTACATTAACATATTTGTTTTCTGACATTTTCTCCAGAAAGCCACCAGTGATTATTAACTAGTCAATACAAATATTTATGCTATAAGGTGGCATGCGCCATGTCTGAAAAGAGAACATGCACCCAAAATTAATCCAAAGACTATTTTGAGAAGGCGCAGTAATAGTTCTAAATTTGAAGATGATGAGTTCACTGGCTTTGCTGAAAACAACACTAAGATACCAAATGCAAAAGAAGAAAGAGCTGTGTTTCCAAATGGTATGGAAAAGTACAACTGGCACTGAGCAGCAAGACAGATGCCCAAAACACTGCAAGAGAAGAGATCCAAGAATTCAAAAGGTGAATTAAACTGAAGAAACATTATCAAGGACGTGAAACAAACCGTGGAGTGCTGATTAACAGTGTGAAGATTTCTTACAATTTTTAGAATTTTTTCTGATGTGTGAACAAGGTTGCCTGAATCTCAGACACTGAATCTGCTCACGTGGATGTAAATGAACTTGTTCCCAGCAATAAAGGCAGCAGCAGGATCGACTCATCTGCGTATTCTGGATGTTATTTCTCAATTTTGCTGAAGACTGAAATGCACTTGGCAGAAATGCTTTGAGCCTTGGTCTCAATGCAAATGAATCTCTTTCTGGCAAAACAACTGCAATTACCACATTCAAAGAGATTATTAATTAATCAGAAATGCTATTTGAATAAAAGTGTGGCTCATTGATATATTTTAAGAAAGCATTTGACAGTTGTCAACCATTCACCATAAACTCAGTTTAGCAGAATGTTACTGAAGCCATAGATGAAGTTAAATACTGTATCAAGTTTAAAGAAGAAATGGAGGGTGAATAAGAGGTGTGAAAGCTGAGGCTGTAGGGAGCTGTGGATACAAGATCCCGCTGAGCTGAGTGTAGGCAGCTGCAGAGCTGTGGAGCGATTACTGTTTCACAGGGGCACACAGGGTTTCGTGTAGCTGGAACAAGCAGTGGGGCAGCAGAACCCTGCTTGCGCACATGGCTCCCGGCCCTGCAGAAATGTGTCGGGGCAAAATTACCACACTGCAGAGCAAGTTAAAACTATAACACAGAGGCCAGGCTGGGAGCATGTGGCCTTAAGAACTCCAAGACCTTTTAGGGCTGGGCAGCAGAATTTCTAAAAGCCTACAAATAACGGCAACTCCTCCTCTATAAGTAAGGTAGCTTAAAAGCAAACAAAGAAACAAACAAATGAAAAAACAAATATGCAGAAAAAGCAATGCAATTGTCCTACCTCTGAGCTTGATCTCTTTTCACCTGATCCACTTATCCAGAGCACAGGAAACATTAACTCTTATGCACATGTGCATTAGGAACATTTGCACCAACCAGGCCGCCTCCTTTGATGTGCATTTCCATCTCCCCTCATTTCTTCTGCTGCCTAAAGCCTACTGCTGTGAACAGAAACACTCTTGACATATTATTTACAAAGGCCAATATAAACACCTTATGGAATACCAGCAATTCAAAACGCTCTGTTTCCTCCTGTTAACTTTGTAATTCCCTAAACTATGAGTTATGTGGGCATAATCTGTCTCGTCCTGAGGCACCGCTGCAAGTATTGTGTCTCTTCTGAAGAAATTTGATAGCTTGGTGAGAAAGGCTTTTGGGCTTGGTGAGCCCACTTCATTCACATTGAACAAAACATATACATTTGATATGGCAGCAATCTCTTGGGTGGAAGAAAAAAAAAAGAGCAAAGCAAAGCTTCTTTAATAGCACTCCAAAGTAGCAGCTTATCAACTCAGACAGTAAAGCAAACACAAGTGACAAACTCCATGAATCAAAACAAAATCAGGCAACTGGCCTATGCCTATGGATCTAGACTCAGCTCAGTGAAATGAGAAGTGCAACCCTCTCCAGAAAATTGACTGCTGAATTTGCTAAACAGATTATTGGTCACACACCTGCCACAGGACTACACAGAAAAGGAGTCCTCCACACAAGTAAATAAATGAGCCAATAAGGGAATCTAGTGCACATTTGCGTTTGGGGTTTTCTCCTTCTTGTGCCCTTTACACCAGCCCTTCAGCTTTAAGTTGCCCCTTGCTGCTGACTGGGTCTCCAAACTGGGAAAAGGAGCAGCCAGGCAGAACTCCTCTGCCTGCAGACCAATTTTGTAGGGAGGAAAAGGCACTGTGCTGCTTGGGAATGGAGCAGTGGGACACGGCACTTGGCAGGTGCCCACGGCCACCAGTCAGAAGCATCTCCTCAGCCACCCGGGCAGCACAGCATTCCCACTGGGAAGCAAATACTCTCAACCTACAAGCACAAACAGCAGAATATGCCCCGAGGGTGTCAAAGAAATCACCACAGTTTGTATGCTGATACATTGACACATATTACATTTTCCAGCAAAATCTCATCTCCCAGTCAAGGTAAATTAAATTGTGTGTATGAGGCAACTTCTATTAATAAGTGAACTTTGCTCTTTTGTAAGGAAGCTTTCAATTTTATGTTGCTATTTTTACTCAAAGTACAAACACCAGGATCAACCACCTCAGCCCACTTGGATAGATTGTCTTTGTTAAAATCCCTGACATCTTGGGCAGAACAACTTTTTAGATTATCCATATGTGAACAGACAGGGAAAATGCTTGCATAAAAGTTCCTCTTCAAAAGCAAAAAGTTTTAATTAATCATTTTAATCTCTATATTTTCTTTAAAAATTTAGAGAAAATATTTGTGATACTTTTTCTTCAGAAGTTTGAAATACCTCATTTAGAACAAACCTCCTTTTTTCCTCAGAGGTGCTCAAAGCAGGCAATTTGAAAAGCTCTAGAGAACATGTTTTAAGAAAAAAGCAAAAGCACAATAATGCTTTCCAAACTGGTACAAGTGACAGATAATGTAGGTTTTGATGTGTAGAATGGACTACTTCAAGAAGACAGAATATCTTCTTGCACAACAAGGCATTCTGTTTGATTGTAATAGTCTGTAAATAGTGGCACTATTTTGCATCTTTTTCTATCCACCTAAAGAGCATATTTTTGAAAAATAGTCTTTCAAAGCACTTACCTCCCCTTTCAAGCACAATACTGGGAAGCTACATACCTATGCAGAAGCTCTTTAACAAGTGAGAAACCTCTGAGCTAGGGTTTCAGCATCCAACAAGAGGGAAGTATCAAACTAGAAATATGAACGTTTACAAATACCAAGTTTTAATTCCTCATGGCAATTCTGCCCTATGGAGTAACAGAACTGGTCATGTGCTTGTACTGAGTGCAAGTCCAAACAAATTCAAGAGAGAATGGAGTGGCACCTGAGAGGAGGTCTAATTGTTCTTTGTAGCAGGTTATTTGTACGCCTATTTATATGGGATTGTACCTATCTTTTTCAAGTGTATTAGAGAAATGAAAAAGCCCATTAACTTGCCATTGTTTAAAACACATGTGTTTGACACCATTGTTCACTATACAGTGCAGTATCAAAAAAAAAAAAAAAAAAACCACCAAAAAAACCCACCAGATCAAGGTTTCACAATAATTGAGATATTGACCCATTAAACTAAATTTCACTTAACCTGGGGCTACGCAATATGTAGGCAGTGATTGAAAGTTCTTACATTACCCACAGAGCTCTTATATGGCCAAATTACCCTCTGTTCTCAAGAGAGCAAATTTGCTGTGATGATTCACATCCTGTTTTGAATCTACAAACACCAGTGCTTCCTCCTAACTGTATGTGGTAATTTCTTAAGCAAAATACCATTCTCTAGGGACACAATTTGATTTTTAAAATTTCATTCTGACCAGAGTGTGAAGCAAAAAGATGATCAAAATTTCTACACTGCTCTGGAAAGAGAGGCTATTGGAGTGTGCTCAGTAAAGCTGTCAGAAAAAAAGGGCATTAAATAACAACAATGGACCTCAGAGAAATTAACTGTATCTCTTTATTGTTAACCAATGAATGTTATCCAAAATAGTAGATGTAATTGTAGCTTAATTGTACAACACAAAACATGATGCTAAAGGAAAAAGCATGTGGAAAATTACTTCACCAAGTAATCGTTAGATGTATTCTTAGTATTTCTGCACCAGTAAGTGTTCCCAACTGCTGGTGTCAGCAGCTATTACCACTTTGTTCATTGTGAAAACCTGTATTACAAATGGTTGTTCCTGGTTGTTTGAATTAAAAAAAAAAAAAAAAAATCACACAGCTTTATAAATGGATCTAATCCATTTAGCCCTACTCTACATGTTGTAGATTTATGAACAACAATCTGCACTGGTGTTTTTTCCCAACACTGAAACTGATGGATCAGTGTTAGTGCACACTTTTCAGGGAAAAATGAAAACTCACTGGAAGCACAGTATTTCACCTGCCATGGCAAACTGTTCAAATACTTCAGAAATTTGCTTAAGCTTCGGTGTATGAAGCCTGCGAAACAAAAACTGTTCTTACAATGCACTGCAAGTTGAAACACCAACTTCCACCAAGCAGCATTTTGAAGCATGTGCACAGCATCTGCACATCAGTCTTCAAGGTCAAGCAGATATGTTTAGCCCCACAAACCAAAAATATATTAATGTATCTTTATTTAATTTTCATGATGTCACCCCACATAGCCAAACTTCTACTCCACAAAATAAAAAAAAAAAAAAACTTAGTCGGACTGTTCGTAAGAAATTTAGACCTATTGTGCATGAAAAAAATGTTTAATAAAATGGCAAATTTTAATAGATAAGTGTAAATTTATGAGTGCATAATATCAAACAGAAAAAAAGCTGAACCATCCTCAGAGAAACCTAGGTTCTTCCACTGTCAATATTTACTAGGGTACTCTAACATAGGGAGTAACTGAAGTCCACATTAACTGTAAAGGGATTACTAAAGTTCAATTTCTAAGCAAATTTCTCAGAAGAGCAGGTTTCCTCTTCAAGAGGGAAGGGACTAAATAATTTGACATCAGATATGACAATTACAATACTAGCTTCACTGAAAACTGAAGCTACAAACACTTAAACTCCAATTCTGGGAAGTTTTATCTTGTATTTGAAACCCAAACTGACAGACACAAACATTCTACACCCCTCCCAGAATATAGTATACCAGGTTACAGCTTTAAAACACACCAGATGCTTTTACAATTTAAACTCAACAGAAGACAGTTAGACAGTATTTAGCACTATAAATCCATCATAAAGTAGAATAAAATCCTAGGAGTAAGGGCTCCTAGCAATCTTTGATGTTACTGTGTAATGACAGTATTTAAACAGTTTTTTCCTGGTGTTTGAAGGACCAGTCATCATGTACATAGTAGTGAGGTAGGATACTGTCCCCTCCCTGGGACTGATGTTTTCATATGCTCCCTTGCCAGAAAGGTCCAGGTCTCCCTACTGCAAATAAAATAATTACAAACAAATAGCACGTTAAGCTTTGTTTATTTTTTTCCCTCTTTGCTGCATTGGAACATTTTGCACATCTAGAAGAATCAGCTACAAAAAGCAATACTTACTCAAGCCTATCAGCAGCCACATGCTGCCCACAGGTAGTGTTCCATTTAAAAACATTTCCTGGAACTACCACCTGCCATCCAGACCTTTGTGAACAGGTAGGCAAAGAAAACCATCAATGATGACAGGACATGAAACACCAAAGAATTTCACTTGGGGAAAAAAAAAAAAAAGAACACAAAACCCCCCAAAACAAAACAAGAAAAAAACAACCAAAACTGAAAGTGAGCAATATCAAACTCTTAATGGAGTAGCTACATTGAAAACTAATTTCAAACTTCATACTGAAATAGTACCTATCCAGTTTAGGTACAGTTCCATTCTTCTTTCTATTTCTTAATGTTTAAGCAATATATATACACTTGTCAGTCATTACATACTTCACATCTGTTTCCAAAGGGGGGAAAAAAACCCAAGCAATGCAACAGAAAATACAATGGGGTAAAACCTACTATTAACCTCCACACCCTCCCCCCACCCAAAACCTAGGGTTAACAGACTGCCTTACTGTTGAATAGCTTCCCCTAAATTTGTCTTCTAGTCATTGTAGTCAACCTGGTATTAAGTGCTTTGGCAAAGTGGGGTGCAATCCATCAAATCTGCAAAGGCCTGGTTTTTTCTCTGTTGGTGGTTCAGCTTTACGAGGAACATATATGCAAAATACCAGCTCTCACATTGCTTCAAACTCATCAATACGCTGCTTTGTATTGCCTTGTCGGATTTGCCGGAGAGTCTTGTACTTATCGCGGCCTGCTTTAACATTCTCAGCATGAAGGACATCATTTTGTGTTTTCTTGGTTTCATCTCTGGCTTGAGCCAACTCTGAACTTAAAGCCTGTTGAATAAAATATTTCAATTTAAGTGCTTTGACTAATCCTTTAACAGTTCTGGAGTTTCTGATAACAACTATTCTGCAATCTGGATAAGAATTTCTTGAAGGCCAACCTATGGAATGCTTGTTGTGCTCCTCAGTAACTCAAGTTGTGAGGTCTATCCAAAGGAATGCAGAAGGAAAGATAAGGAGAGGACAGGATTCTTTCCTTACATGAGTGTAAGCATCAAACTATATATATATATTTTTTTTAATATATATTTTTATATATATATATACATATATAAAGCCTCACACACCATAAAATCCAAGAAAAAAGGGACCAGCAGGACAAAACAGGAAAATCACATAATTTTTCAATTTTCATTTCAACTAAAGATTTATCTCCCTGATCTGATCAGTGACTGACCAAGCAGGAATTCTACACATACATGCTACTAAGACAATGTTGCCAGACAAAGTAGCAGCTTTCCTTTTTTTCTGTTTCCTTCCCAAATAAACATTTTGTAACCAGGAAAAGGGCTACCTCTTTTACCAGAGATTATTATGTTTCGAGAGGTAAGACGTAGCCTGGGAGGAATTGCTCAGTTTCAGGGAAGTAAGAGTAATCCAAACTGGGTGTAATTTGAGTTTTTGCATTTACACAACTACCAACAAATGCGACCAAGCAAGCATCTGTTCATACCACTCATTAAGTTTTGGTATTGAAAAAGGAAAGCATTATGTCATGCAGAGTTCTGGAAATTATGTAATTATTAGAAACGTTTGCTGGGCAATGCAACAACATACTTACACTTTTAAGCTGTAAAGCACAATCTTACATCCAATCTTTCTATATATTCCACTTCTAAAACACTATGAACAATATTGGTTGGTAAACTGGTAATAAACCTAATAAACAATAAAGAAGCTGTTTCCTTGGCAGACCATAACGTCAGTGAAATTTCTTACAAAAGAAGGATGAAAACCCAAAGCCTGAATTGTGTTGATACAACTATGAATCTTCATTACCTGGAGTTGTTTCTTAACACGCTCATTTTTCTGTGTTTCTGTTACCCGTTCTTCCTCACTCCTGTGATTCATGACACCATCAGAAGAGAGTTCTGCACTGGCTTCAGCATTGTTCTCATCATGTTCATCGTGTTCATTCTCTGTTGGAGGAATAACTGGTGGGGGTGGAGGTGGAGGAGGAGCAGACATCACAGATTTCAGTTCTTCTTTGGTCTTTTCCAAGTCCTCTTGGGCTGCAAAAGCCTAAATACAGTAAACAGTACTTAGCATCTTTTTAAATGATTTATCAAGAGTCAGAAAAATAAAATTATATATTTGAGATGCTCTCAGACACATGAAATTGTTCTTTATAACTGACATGACTAGCTTATGCACTGCAAACTGTCAAACAGAGACAGAGAGTAAAAACCAGATATGGTTCAAAATAAGCTGTACTAGGGTCCAGCTATTTCCAGCAGTAGACAAGAGAAGAATGAAAGAATAGGGCAATCATACCAATTATTTTCCAACTTTCCTAGGCTCCTGAAATTAAAGGCTCAGGGATTTCCTAGATCAAAGGTGATATCTTCAAATCTCATACTTAACCAAAATTTATGAAAATTTTTTCATACCCTTTTGGAACCCAAGCACAGTAACTATTCACATTCCATAGCTAATTATAGATTTTATGAAGAAATATTATTTTGCTTTAAATTTTTGCCCGGTTGCATTTCACATGCCTTTGTTAACTGTTTTAGTTCATCTTTCCATCAGGTCTCATGATTTTATACACCTCCCTCCTGAGATGTTTTCCTCTCTAACACAATCTATTTTATCATCACACAAAAGGAAGCCATTTCTAAGTGGCTTTGACCATACCTTTGTGATGACAATTTCCCCCCCCTTCATGGCTATGTAATATCAAGAAATGAGTTAAACAGAATCACAGGCTGGCTTCAGTAGACTGGAGAACAAAAATCTTTAAGAAAGACTTTTCTGAAGCCTAAGGGAAAGAGAAACATTTGACCCCCATAGACTTTTTTTTTTAGTGAGATTTCCACATTCATTTCCCTTATTTTCTTTGAAGTTCTGACTTCACACAGCATGGGCTCATTACTTTGTGCTGCCACTCTGAAGCTTCCTCCTCTTTCTTTTTCTTGGCCTCCTCTAGAAGTGCAATCTTGGCTGTGAATTCAGCAATTTCTGCTGCCTGAAACAAACAAAAGAACAAAGTAGAAGTTTTATTTGGTAACAGTCTGGCTTTGCAGTGGAAGAAAGCAGAGCCTTTGCTATGATCCAGCTTGAAAAGAGTTAGCTACCATCCACCACTTCTCTGTGAAAAATAGAGATTTTAAGCATACATGACAGAGAAAATGAATCAGAATACTCTTGCCTAACAGAAGTAAGTCCAGAAAAAAAATATTTCTCTTCTGCACTTCCAAAGCTTGCTGGGAAACAGCAAGCTGTCATTACAAACTAGCATTTCAGGCTGTTTCAGTCTAATACAACTTTAATGGTCCCACCATTAAGATTATGATTCTGGATCATAATCTCAGTACTGTTAAGCTAAATCTTGCCGTCAGAATTAATGTGCTAAGTTTACAGAAGATCTAAACCTCATTTATAGTTGAGAAATCATTTCTTATATTTTCATTCATGCCTTTCTTAATTATTATGCACAAATCTCAAATTAGAAGTAGTCTAACACAGAATGTGAGAAGACACTGTAAATACTGGCAATGGGAGAGGAAAAGCAACAAAAATATCTCAACAAACCCCTGTGTCACCAACTCCCCACCACCACCATCAAGCTTCAGAACAGACCTGCCTCAGAGAACAGGCTTCCCAGTAGGGTGCAGAAGGAAGCTACTCTTGTTCTCAGCTGGGTAAGCCTGAGACTATTAGAGAGAGTGTAATGAGCATTGGTTGTCAGTCCAAAAGGTGGTGGTCATCTTTTAATCTCCCACAGATCCTGAGTTTTATTTTTATCTTGCAAAGTAGTGGCAAGTCTAATGCAGTTTTCTAAAACAGTTCCCACAACGCTCTGTAACAGTATCTCAAGTACTTTTGTGTTTCAATGTGCTTTTTCATTTGACATAAAGAAGAACAAAGGCTATATTTTCAACTGTCTTTTCCAATTTTAACCCTATTTTGAGGAAAAGTTTCTTTCTTACTAGCTGCTCCTGGTTCTTCATTTGATCAGCTGCCTGCTTGGCTAGAGCAGCTTTGGCTACTTCAGCTGCTCGACGCTCTTTTTCCAGGCGTTCTGCTTCCTCTTTTGCACGCTTCCGTTCTTGATCCAGTTCTAGAGCTCTTCGAGTCTGTTCCTCTAGCTCTGCCAAGAGGAAAGTTTACAGACAAGGTATCACTACCTAGCTCTTCCTCATATGTATCACCCATACCAGCTGTAATACACCCAAAATAAAGCAACCTAGAACATTAACCAAGATTTACAAGACCACCTCAAGCTAGGAAAAGCTGTTGAGCACATCACCCAGAGCTCTGTTCCATGTCTGGTTTCTACCCTACTTTAAGATATTCTCTGGATATACTTCATCTCATCTGACTTTTCTGACAGCCTAATGTTTCAGAAAAATATCACCTGTCACTGATAAAACTAAACACCCAAATACAGGTACATATACATGCACACACTCCTACTATTAGGATATTTTATGTACATTAAATCACTCTCTTAAAGAAAGCAAAAAAACTCTTCCTCTATATGAAATGCCTGACAGATTTCTTAATCACAGCTGAAAATTTAGGCACATGCCTCCAGCAAAATGACTTAAGACTCACTGGAAGGGTCAGAAAAATTCTTTGTATGTCAGAGGAGGAAAATTTTAAATCAAGGGAGAGATAACAGCTCTCTAGCTGCCTGCATAGCAAAATATTGAAATCTAAAGGGCAGAAACCTTAGTGAAATAGGAAGAAGTAATAATCTTAAGAGTACTGCTATCTGAAGTTTACACAGACAAAATATACTTCTCCTCCAATGAGAAAAATTAGGTGACTACGAAAAAAGAAGTCTTTCTAAAGCTCTTTGCTGGTTCTAATGATAAAATTTCCACTATGCTCTTTGCTAGGCACAGCTATCATAGACTCCTTCACCAGAAAACCTAAACAACTACTCATTTTTCCCAACAATCCATTTGCTTTCACCATAAGCTTCGATACTATAAAAGCACCTCCCCAGGTATGCTGACATATGCTTCATCTTTGCATTTCTACTTTTAAGTAGGTCTCATGTTCATTATTCTTCAGCTGGTTTCTCAGGCCTACTACTACGTCAGTTGTAAAATTAAATGAACAGCATCATAAGTATGTGGGGTTCTACAAATGCAGTACCTAGAAATTAAATAAAACACAAAACTATTTAAAAATACTACTCAAACAAATCTTCCCAAGATGAAGAACACAAAGCTAACAGAGACACCATTTATATAAAAACTTTTCCATGTGTGAATAGAAGGCTAAAATAACCAGAGAGACATGAACATTTTGCATTGTATCAGAAATTAGGCTACATTGCTCACAGAGTTATGAGAAAATGTGTATAGTCAAAACTCCAGAATCACCCTGAAACTGTTTTTTCCTGGGCCAAATAGCTTTCCCTAAACAATTCCGTGTCAAGTTAGTGTGTTACCTGTCTGGATGTGTCCAACCTGTTCTGCACTGAAAGACTGAAAAATGCAGGGCAGAGCAGGAGAGTAGTGCCAGGCATTTGTAATTTATTTGCATAGAGTTAATCAGTGATTCTCTCTATGATGCTTGAAGCCAAGAGTTAGGAAAAGAAACGAGCAACAAAACTTTTATGAATGTGAACCAAACCTGAAGCAGGAAAAAAAGAAAAAAAAAAGGAACATGGAGAAGAGGGACTGGGAAGTCATGGAGGCAGGGACTCTACAGGCTGATTAAACACAAAGAATTGCGCTTGGTGAAACTATGTGTTTTGTCACTAATGTCTGACAAGACTTTCATTTTCTTAAATCTTACAAGGGAATAGGAAAGGAGGAAAGAACAAGGAATTGCCAAATTAAAAGCTAAATTCGACAAAATCATAGAGAAAGTACTTTGAATCTTTCCCTCTAATTTCCCTGCTCCCTTCAACTCCAAGTGTTCAGCATTTTATGCATTTCGTAATTCTGAGTTGAACTGTGTATATGCATTTATTTTCTTTTAATTAAATCAAAACTTTTGCTATATTAGAAATGTTTTATATTAAAAAGATACAGATAAGAGCATGCACACCATTGTTTAAACACTGAAAAAGAGTATCTCATATCAAATAAAACACCACTAAATTCTTGCCACTATTAGCAAAATAAACTTAGCCCCCCCCCAAAGTAACAAAACACACTGACATACAAACAATTGTGGAACTGAACTACCCAGCTAAACTAAACACTTTCACTAGATTTAAGAAATCTACGACCTCACCTTTCTGAGCTTTCATCGTTTGCTCCTCAATTTGTCTTAAGCGCTCCATTAATTCCTCCTTTTCACGCTCTATTCTTTCCTTTTCCTTTTCTGCTATCTCCCTTTTTTTCTTCTCATTTTCTAATTGTGCCCTGAAAAAAAAATAGTAAAAAGGTTTTTTACTCTCCAACATATTAAATGCTATTCTTTGGATGCAGGTAGCCAATTTTTCAGTTTACTCAGCTAGCAGGTAAGGACAATTTTAAAAGCTTCTAATTCAGTTTCTGCTTCAAAATACTGTAGAGAAAAACAATTTATGAACAGAACTCATAATCAGCCTTGGCTATGGTTCAGCCAGGTAAATCCACAATTATATCTGCATTTTAGGCGTGATGTTTCATCTGGGCTAGAAATGGCAACAGTATTTTTTAAATACACAAAAGGTAAGCCAGGACATTCTTCACTGAACTTGTTTTAAGGGTTCACCCGTAGATAGAGTATAAAATTCCCTAAGTATCAAACAACAGAGAGAGCAGTAAACTTGCACAAAATACATAACGAGGAACAACAGTACAGCTACTATTACTGTGCTGAAAGCTCAAAAAAGATACATTTTCATATTAAGACGGGGAGCCATGCCAATTCACAAACCTGCTTACACAGTGCAGAAAGAAAAGCAGTTCTCTCTTTTCTAGAATTCTAAGATATACGATATTCTATGACTTCTTAAAAAGGTAGAATTTTTTTTCTGTTTCATAGAAGTTTGTTAATTACCTTTCCAATTGTTTCTGATGTTTCTCCTCTCTAGCTTGGGCCTTCATCTGTTGCACTTCAATTGTATCGGGTTTCCTCCGCCTCATGTACAATTCATGATTTCCCATACACAGTGCCAAAATTCGCTTGTTAATTCTCAGACGGGGTGCATAAAAAACAAAATCCTAGGAAAAAAGTAATTTCAGTACATCCATTAACCTAAAAAAATACACTTATTACAAGATTCAAAGCATTACTGCATCCTTGCACTGGTTAAATGAAAACTTACAAGTATTTTGATATTTTGAGCAAGCAAACACCATAACCTATAAATCTAGTTACTGTCAGAAACATGTAAGATAAATTCAAAATTGTACCTGGAATACTCCAGAAATTAGCTCGTTTATGTAAAATTATTTAAAATAAAAAAGGGGACAATTCTCTACTCTATTCTGAAGTCATTTGACCTAGAAAGTCTCATGAAATGTGCTGTTGTAATAAAAAAAGAAAAAAGAAAAACAGAGGAGGAAAGAGGTAGAGAACTTAGCATCTTATGCTGTCTTTTCAACACATCACAAAGTATTAGTTGACTTAAACCCCCCCAATTTAGGAGTATCAAACAGAATGAAAAGAAAGAAAATAAACATATATTCATATGTTCACATTTCAAAATGAACTTATTTTCTTTTGATTACTGACTATTCTATCAGTAAAAGTAATGAATGTCACCAATATTTACACATGCCTTAATGCCAGAGCAAGTCCCTGCAGGCTTAAATCCCTTCATACAGGAAGTGATACTATTGTACACACTACTTACAGGGGCCTTTTTGTCAATTGGCTTTATGACAAATTTTTTATCATTAAAAGAGATGTTTCTTATTTCACTCCAAGGAAAACCAATCTTGGGTGTAAGCCTTCAAAGAGAAAAAGTTCTCATTAGAAGCAGCAAGAATGTGCACTTTATATATATATGAATTTAATAAGGCTTATGTCTGTACCATTCTCACTATTACACTTAGCTACATTTAGAATATTATATTTACAACATAATGTTTTAATGTAAACTTTAACAACAGGTCAAGAATATGTTGGTAGTTTTTCTTTTTACAAATATCCCATCAAATTAATTATATTTTAATAAATTACACAACATTGTAACAAAAGGAATTTTGATTTATGACTTACTCTACAACTATTACCTAGATGCTAAATATCACAATCACATACTCATTCTTTATATGGCATTGGTAACTGCATTTCACTTGAAATAACTATTTAAATATGAGAAATTGACATTTCAAATACTGAAATTAAAGTAACTTTCAGCCATCTTGAACTTCTGTTTAGCTCAGATTTGTGTTCTTACATTTTCAGAATTCAAGTTAAATTTACTTCCCTTGCATCTTAAGCAAAATAAAATAAATTCAGAAATTGTTACAAGGTTATGCATCAACTGCATAACAGTAAATATTTACTGTCAGCACAGAAGCTTTTTCAATTCATATTATCTTAATTATAAATATCAGAAAATATTTAAGTATTTGATTGCTAACTATCAGGAGACAGGAAATACCAAAAATTGCCTCATTGCACAATCTGATCTGAATATTTTGAGTATTTCCAGCTTTCAGGAGTTATATTGCCATCTAATGGCAATTAAGGCTTACAGAATTTTGTTACAGAGTATATACATCTAAAGTTGACTGCTCCCCTCTAGGGTTTGACCTATCACGTGTAACTTCAAATCACTGTGAAAGGTCTGTTGACATCAGATACTACTAACAAGTGCTTGTAAAGAACGAAAAGAGTAAGTCTGCTGTTCTATTTCCAAATTCTTCGTATTTCCTACATTTCAGCTTTCCCCTCTTCAAATAAAACAGATTATTTGATCTCTTTATCAGGATGCATGAATGATCTATTTTCTTTGGTATATAAAAGGTTTCACTTTTCAATAGCTAAGTTTTTCATGCTCCAACGTCTATAATCCTTGTCATGGCTCTTACAAATGTTTCTCATTAAATACATTGCTCAGCTTTAAAATGTCCTTTTCATCCTGAGGGGAACGTTTCGAATGAAAGTACAGGAAGAAACCATATAAAGATGCAGTAATCCTTATAAAGCAATGTAAATTTAAACTTCCATAGAATTGCTCTTCCTTTCCCTTCTTTTGCATCCCTCATCTTTAAAATTCAAACATTCTGGCAGTTAACATCTCTCTCTCTTTTTCTATCTTTTACATAGATTAGAAGAAGAACCTGTTTTGCCAGATCTTACTGAACACGCAGTAAGGTGGGGGTTGTACAATCTCAGATAGCAACTCCTAGAACAGAACTGCAAAATGAGTATTTCCCACTTACTTATCATCGTGCTCATAAATATTCAGACCCAAAGCATCAACTCCTAGCCACAATTCAGTTCCTTTTTTATTCTTTATTTCAAAATAGTTGACTCCATACATTTCCAAGTCTTGTGCTATCTTAAGGTATTCCATCATAGAATCTTCCCTGATGAAGAAGAAAAATGTGTATAGTTTAGACAACGAATCATAAGTACATTGTAAGAATAAGGGAACTGCAGAATAAACAGCTGGGGTAATATTAAGTTATGAATTAAATCTCTCTCTAAAATAGTTTGACTCAGATACTCTTTTAAGAGTCCTACATCCTAATATCCAGTAGAGTCCAATCATTGCACTTTGTCTTTCTGCTCCATGAGCTAAAGAAATACTGAATGCATTTTAGAGGCAGGCAACTGTGGACAAAGGCAGTTGACAGCCTTACCAGAAATCATGTAGGTAAACCAACAACCTAACTGGGAACTCAACTCTCACACAAGTCTTTCATAACTACCTACCCTGGTCAGAATAAAAGAATGCCACTTTTCAAACAAATATCTCCCACAATACATCCTAATAATAATGAAAGGTGTCATGAACATTTTTTACATAATTACCTTAACATTCCCCTATGCTCTTCATGCCAGTTCTGTATTCTTTCTTCCCACTGTTCTTTTGTCAGTTTGTGCTGTTCTAACACGCTGTGAATAGAAATTGTTGCTATTAAATGACACTGACAACAAACTTAACTTCTTTTGTTGCACAGCACAACAAATGCTTTAACTGAATAAATTTAAAATATAACTTTCTATATACTGCTCATATTTTCAGCACAGAAACAGAAACTTTGTATTTCAACAAATTCCCTTCTAAAATAGTGTGAAAGTCACATCTTTTTTCTTGGTCTTCTATATTCTTTGTAATAAAGTCACACTATTGCATACCTCAGCTAAGTCATAAAATGTAATGTTTACAACAGCTGGAAACGCACACCTATGGAATCCTCTGGCAACAATGCTGCAAATTAATCTCTACATGTGCAGAGATACACTCAAGCTTTCATTCTGCTGTCATTTGAAAGAAAAGGTAAAGACATTACAACAAGTTAGCAGACAACCTTGTTGAGAGGTTTTTTGTGGGTTGTTTTTTATTTTTCCTTTATGAATAAAATCAATAGAGAAGCAGCTTCAGAAAACTATTTCATGTTTAATCTACAAGAGGCTGCAATAGTGGAATTATATTTTGGCCTACTGTAACTTTCAGTGTAGTACTGCAGTAAGAAATCAAATACATATGATAACTATTATGCTTTCATTCTATGCACCCAGCACTCCAGGTTTTTCTGGAGAAACTGTTTTAAAAGACAATTTAAAAATCATCTGAGCATTTGTCTACTGAAAAGGAACACCTTAAGTATATGAGTTTGTGTTGTACTCAAGCAACAATTTTATTTTTTAATGCAAAGTATTTTATTTGCAGTACACTTTCAGGAAATTATTATCATTTAAGCGTACAAAAATGTGAAAACTGAAGAAAAGAAGAGAGTATCATATGAATTTTAGTTACTTCTATACTGGAGTATTTTGATTTTAATTTACCAGAAGCAGGCCTCCAGTAACATTACATCATTTTGAATACTTTGGAAATGTGTTCAACTAAATCTGTGCAGGTGTTTGTGGACAGGACAGGAAACTGTGGCTGTGATGCTTCTTTGTTATTTAAAGTCTAAATTAAGATCTCTAAATTTTACTAGCAAAAAGAGTAACTCTAAGAAAGCCACCATTAAATGCATGTTATTGCTTAATATTTTATTTATAAAAAATGTGCTATATTTAAGTTTATGTGCACCATTTGGTGCAAAATCCATCTCACTCACCGCTGGGGGAGAAGCCTGTCATTGGCTAGGTAGCCCAATTTATGGATCTCCTTACTGTAATCCCCATACTTGGACTGGACAGCATAAGAAGCCAGAAGAACTGCAGTTTCTGGTGGGCAATATATTTCATCATTTAAGATCGACTCTTTGACTTGCAGGAAGAAAAGTCTCTGAGTTATTTCCTGAATTAATTCTTCAGATACATCCTCTGGAAAGAACTTGGCCCTGAACTTAAACTGCAAAGGATTTTCTTTCCGTACATCTTGCTGTGTTACCTGACAGAGGGGAATAAAGAGAAAAATAAAAAGAGCATTAAATGGTAAATTAAATGTGATTTAATAGTACTTAACTCTTTAGCTCTGCTACACTGAAACACAGAGCTTCCTGACAAGCCCACTGTGGAACTCACTGAAAGGTTCACAAAGGTGCAAACAAGTGTAACAATTTGAATAAACCAGACAACTTTGAAATACTGCTTAAAGACTGATTAAAAGTTTTGGTTTTTTTTTTTTGGTAGGCTTGTGTGAATTTTTATTCATCACAATAAAGACCTGGAAACTAAGAAGTTGCAACAGACATTAAAAAGCTCAAAACTATATCCAAGGATGATTTACAGAAGTAATAAATTAGGGTCTAACAATGGTTCTTAGGCAAGAACTACAGCACATTTCTTCCGCGTGAGTGTGAAGTTGGATTCTTTTAGAAGTCTTTCAACTACTGAAATAAATATATGTGCTCTGTTCCTGCGCAAAAACCTTAATTCCTTTAATCACATTGTTTTTCTAGAATGGATAAGCTTTAAAACTGTGATTTCTGCAAAGAAATCAGATATGGTCTCAAGACATCCTCTACTTCATATTTCAACAAATACTCGTTTTTATGTAGAATTTGATTTCATTTGTGCTCAGCTTGCAGCACCAATTATGGCCAAAGCAAAACCATTCAAAACTAAAATAATTTTAACATAAAATAGTAATCGTTAAAATGTACATTGATTATAAAATAATTGCCATACATCCCAGTTCAAGCACTTTATTACACATTTAATTTTATGTTCACTATTAGTCCCACTAAAAATTCATCACACATGAAATGATGTATCTGTTTGCTCGACTTGTAGGAAGTCTTAAAAACTGTGAATACAATAAATACAACCTTTTAAACACCTAAGACAGCATAAATACATATACATTGAAGATTTCAGATGTCAGTTTTAAAAGTTTTGCTCACTTTTCATTATTGTCGTGCATTATTTACAGACGCAGCATTTCATCTCACCAGTGAAAAATTAAACTGTAATAACATCTTATTTGCACATCTATTGTTTATCAGATTTTATCTGTATTTACTGAAAATATGTAAATAGTAATTTGAAAGTGAGAGACAGTTAATTTGATGCATTTCAGAATCAAGTGTTAAAAGTTTTTTTAAAGAAAAGTGTCTTAGTCAAAGTTTAAAAGATTAGCATGCCCTCAGCTGCTTCTGAACTGTACTAGAAATTTAACTTGCTAAAGGTTTTCATAGAGCAATGTCTTCCGTATTTTTCACAACTGATGCAATAAATCCCAGTCTCCAACCACTTGAGACAAGCCACTACAGTTAACAAAGTATCTATAGCACTACAATGTTTATTGTATGAAACAAGACACATATGAAATTCTAGGAGACAGATTTGGTGGTTAGCAGACTTAAACTCACGGGATTTACCACAGAGAAGTAAAGATTACGTAAGTGCAGACAGTGGGACTTGCTTCTAAAATCCTCCCAATTTGCCTTCTAATATTGAAGATAAAAAAAAGGTATTATTGATTAGGTTGAACTAAAAAACAAGTATCTCCATTCTAAACACTGCCTAACAAAATAATCTGACAGTCAGTACTAAAATAAGAAGTGACCATTCAAATTCATAAATGCAATTTAAAGTAAAATGACCCAGTTCCCAGTAGCTGGGAGATACAAGGTACTCAATGCCATTTGAAGAAAAAAAAATTATCCTACAATCTACCCATTAGATATCTAAAGTTTAGAAGCTGATTATTTTGCCGTGTTTAAAAATTCATAGCTGTATGCATACAAATTCCTCAAGCTCAAATGCTTCCTGTACACAGGCCCAAACTGTAAAACAATAATTCTATTATGTTTTGCTACATGAAAATAGGACAATCATATGAATTCAAGTTTTCCTAATGCATGCATGCATGCATTCCACAGTACTGGAAACTATCTCCTCAAATTAAATATTGATGCAGCTTTGCATATTCTTTATAACTAATCTACCAGCACTATTTTGTCATTTAAAGCACATGAAAAACAAATTTTCAACTAAATTTGAAACCAGCTATACCTCATTTAAGATATTAAATCAGCAAAGATTATAAAATATATTCAAAATGTACACTTGGCTAAACATGAGGGAATTGTTACCTTTTTATTTAGCTTCAGCCAAGTTGAGTAGCCTTTGCTGTCCACATACTGCAGCCCAAAAAACCAGACTTCACGAAGACCAACGGTTTTCACCACCTAAAGAAAAATGACCCATAATCATCAGTAATCACTACAATACATTTTTAACTGGTATTGTGTAGCTTAATAAAGCTACATAAACAATTTCAGGATGAAATTTAATCAAGTCTGACAAGAACAGAATAAGATAAAACAGTAGCAAAACATCAGGTTCAGGGAACCCCAGAGTTCTAAATAAACTCAAATGCCCCAAGCTACCAACTGGAGCGTGCAGCTCACTGTGTACATCAGCACCTGAGGAACAGAGGGTAGTAACAGGACCCTGAGGTTACAAAGCACATCTGGGAAGTGACCTGCAGCCCTGTGGAGAAGTGAGTACACTTCAACAGAAGACAACTGGTGAAACGATAATAAAGAGTAACATTTGTGGACAAGTATGATGTAATGAGGATGAACTGACTCCTTCAAATAGTTCTGCCATCTTCTAAGAGTTAATGATAAAAGGGGTAAGGATGATCTACCTAATTAAACATACATGACCTTCCTGTAAGACTTCAGATCAGGTCTATCACCAGAAGCGACTAAAGAAGCAAAACTGTCCTTGAACAGAGGGAAGGTTGTTTTATGGATACACTGCTTAAAAATACAGACAAAAAACACAAGCTGCTTTCATAATAGAATTGTAGTGTAACCATTAGGGAAGTCTCCCAGGATTTCAAAAAAGGGTGAAACTAATGTGACAAAAATCTGCTGTAAAAAATCATCCATAAAGATCTGGGAATAACAGTAAAAAGATGAACCTCAATAAAAGATCATTTTTAATAAAAGCAAAACATTGTACATGAAAGACAACAATTTAAATTATGTGAACAAAGTTCTAGTGTAAAGCAAAAAGGCAAGAAAGCTATTACATTACTATACACATATATGGTATTCACAAATCTCTAATTCTACATAAGGACTGGTCACATCAACTTATAAAAAAGGATGCTGCAGCACTGGAAATGTTTCAGAAATCTTGAAAAGAATGATCAGTGACTTGGAACGTTTTCTGCATAGCTAAGACAAGAACTAGGGCTACTGACAGAGAAATAAGGAAAGATATGATACAGGTCTATAAAACTTGCACGGCATGTAGAAGGAAAATAGGGAATGATTGTTCATTATTTCTTATAATGTAAGAATTAAGAGAATCAACAGAAATCATGACATAACAGGCTCAAAGCAAACAAAAAACCCCCACTTTACTATAGAGTATAATGAAACTGTAGAATTATTTTACAAGTCTTTTGCACAGCAAAAGCATATGTGGATTTAATACGCAATTAATCACAAAGGGCCAGCAAAGATTATTAAAGGACTGTAAACCCTGGCTCCATAGATCATGTATGGTAGTACTTACATATGTCCTCAGGTTGGACCATGGTGCCAAGCTGCTTTACTGAAGGCTGTTTTATGGAAGCATTCAGATGCATGTGAAGTAAATACAATTTTACACATAGATCCTCCTCCATTTTAAAGTAGTACTATCGGGTTGCAAAATTAAGATTTTGAAAATTAGAAAATGTCATAAGATAACTACGCAAACTTACTTCTGCTGCTTTGCGTATTTCCATAATCACTTAACAACCATTCGAGTGTGCACCTTTTTTCTTCCTTTATCATTTCACCTTCAAACTCCAAAGCACAAAATGGACAATGTTTGTGGATCCAACCTGATTGATGCCTTGAGTCAGCACATTATTTCCTCTAGAATTCCCACATCATTTACTTTAGATCATCAGAAATGCTAAGAACAGGTACTGTTACTAGTATGGTCCCAAGCAGCATTAAATTTGGTGCCCCAACTCAGGAATTTCAGACTTGCTGTTTCTTTTGGCACAGATCTCCTATATAATGCTGATCTAACTACTTATGGCTTTATCAGATGACTGAGAATGCTCTTTACTTAGCAGCTGTCCAAGCTGAGCCCTTGTACCTTATCAGCTCTCTGAGCTGCAAAGAACTGCAGATGCTCAACAGCTCTGCCCGTAAGGCATAAGGAGACAAGTGCTTATGCTCACGTCAAAACATTTTGCTCTCAACCCACTAACTACAGCTCCTGAGATGCACATGATTTAAATACAGACAACCTGGGTACAGCTACACAAGTTTGTAAAATCAACGCTAAAACCAGCAGAATCCACAAATAAGGAAAAAACATTGCCTACGCTGCCTCTCAGCTCAAAGGAAAGAGAAACAACCTTTCTGAAACTTTGTACCAAGAGCATACATGCACTTATGCACTGCAGTAGCATGATATGAAAAACAAGTAGAGAATGCAAATTTAGGAGTTTGATTCTGGCTCAAAACTTCTATAAAGTAGCTTCAAGTGTTCATCACATCTGTAAAACAGATTTATGCACTATCACATCCTACAACTTGACTATTAATAGGCAATAAAAACTTCTTGGAGAAGAAAAGCAACCTGAACAATGTATGTTTGGGCAAATCACAACATACACATAAAGACAACCTAACAAGCATTTCACACGGTCACCTTCCACAAGATTGTAATGAAGGCTTTGGAGATATCTGGAAAGGACAGTGGGGTACAACATGAAATAAAGGAGACAACCCTCACATTCCTTCTGAATGGCAGCTACAGTGACTCAAAAGCTACTAATGCACAGTGCTAACAAATCAACCTCCCCACCATTACCATCCAGTGTGTGGAAACATATCCCTCACAGGGTTCTTCCTCTCCCAGGAAAGCTGTAGATGCTTAACTGGTTGACTACTGGAGGACAGATCCCCTCTTGCCTATTCCAACTACTGACATGATAGACAGAAGGACCAATGATAAGTATGTTAGGACATCTTCTGAAATGCAAGTAATAGAAAAAAAAGCTTGTGCAATAAATAAGAAGTTTACTGAGTTTGACAATGGAAGAGAAAAGAGAAAAGCCACAGATTTCACATGCTGAATTCTTGTCTGCTAGCAGATGAAGACGATGAGAACACACATATAGAATGGGAAACAAATCAACAACTCCAGAAAATGCCAATTAAAAGCTTAAAAGAACACCGGCTGGTAGAAGGTTGAAAAATGTGGAGGAGCATTAGATAAAAGCTGAATTCATGGAGAGGTTATTTTCTGCAAACAATAACCAACCTGCTTGTCATGTTCACCACTTCTGCACAAACCCTGAAGGCCAATCCTTCCAGTAACAGTGCTATTCAATTCCCTTTCTATAGAGAAATGAGATAACTTTCTGTCTGAAAATTTCATGCTAGTTTCACAATACAGTTCAGCTCTTGATGTTACACTGTGGAACTCACATATAAATTTAAGATCAGGCTAAAAATGTTTCTCACACATAACTCTTCCAGTTGATTTTTCTTGACCTAATATTTTTTTCAATTTAAAGCTCCAGAGGTAAGAATTGGTGAGATGTCAAACACCACATAGAGAACTGCGGAACAAAGAAGAGAGCATGACAAGAAATTCAGAACTGTATCTTTGTTCCCTGTTTGCGAATGCCCCAGTTTGGATGAGCCTGATTACCTGGGCACAAGACATTACACAGCAGAATGTCACCCCACCCAACAGTGCACAGCAGAAGATAGCAAAGGCTGGCAAATGACAAGTAACAGCTTGAGCCTTCTATGCCACAGAATACCATACTTTTATTTGATGATGATGATGCTGGTTAGACAAAAAGCAAGACAGCCTCTTTTTTCAAGAAGTCTTTTTAAGAGTCACAAAGTTTATTCCTTCGTAGGGACTGAAGATACACTGCTACTGATGTTAGAGAAAAGGGCAGGCAGTAAGTGTTAAGAGTCAGTCATTTCAAACAAAAATTGCAAAGGTGATTTCATTTATCTAAAAGTTCAGTATTAAAACAAACATTCTCTTCTTTTCAATTTATATAATAAGACATTTAATTGACTCTAAAAGGTCAACTAAAAGTTTAAAGAACTTCTTTGATGCATTACTTTCTCTTAGTACTCATTACATACTTCAAGCATCTATAGTGGAATGGACATAAACAATTTCTAGATGTAATTGTTGATCTACCTTAACTACTTTTGAAGAGTAATTTCAGATATTTCCACATTTCCTAAATAAAGGCATACATCTTGGATCTAAATAACAAAACATATTTATTGGTATCTTGTTGGCAAGCAACACAACATATTGACAAGATTCTATTCTTAAGGTTTCATGTAACATCCAACAACACAGGTCAAAAACTTGTTTCTGGATTCTGATGACTAACATCACATGAGTGCAAGAACAACCCTATTTAAGAAATCATTCACTTGGTCCATGTGACTGATGTACAACACACACCATCAAGTGAGTGTGCAGTTCTGATAGGTCTGCAATCCTTAAGCACATTAAGGTTATCATTTTCAGCTATTCTTTTTTCCTTTCCTTTTTTTTTAACATAAAATTCCAAACCGCTTCATAGGACAACAGTATTTAGTTCTAATATTTGGGAAGTGAAAAACCATCTTACAGCATCTATTGTTGGAAAGCAATTATGTTAGCTTTCATTAATGAACTGTTACATACATGTTTCTAAAATATGCAGTTCTAACAACTATATTGCAGCAGCAACTATAACATTATTAGACATAAAACCCACAGTTAATTTCAAAGCAGTTCCATACACAATTTTTCTGAAGCCTCACTGGTAACATTATTTAGAGACTTCTCTTTGAATTCAATATGTTCCATGAGAAGTAATGAGGAAATTCACATTAACTCAGAGCATAGCTTAGATAACATAAGGAAAAACAATCTGTGCATGAGAACACTACAACTTTTTCAGACTGTGCCTTAATAACCACAATACTCTTAGGTGCTTCTACCCATATAAACATAGAGACATGTAAGTTACCTGATCAAAGAGCTGCTTGCCTGTTGTATTGGGCTGGATGGCGAATTCCAACTCTGCATCCATTGTGGTTACTCTGACATTGATCTACAGAAAATAAGGAAATATTTGAATCATACTGTAACAGCGTAATACTTCTGTATCCTGTGATTAACCTGTAAGAAACTGTAAGTTCAACAGTTCTAATGGTCTTGTGTACACACAGAACACAGCAGTAAGAAAAACAGAAAATTTGAATCTGAAAAGATTCTCATCTTTATTTAGTGTAAAAGCATAATCAGGATAGTATTTACCAGAAGGTCAAATTAGAAAACAAAGTTCAAAATTAATTTAATGGGAAAGCTGAGATCACTACTGAACAGCTGAAGAACACTGGGACACTCAGCTGCTTCCCAAATGCATGCAAAAGTTCTTGGTCACACATACATAATTTTAAGGTATTTATGCCCAGCAATATAAAAAGACAAGCAGCCTTCTGCTTGCCGTTTCTAAAACCAAGCAGTTTGGTGGTCGAAGTATTTAGGACTAGAGCCTGTACATCTCAGGACAGACTAGAAGCATGTTTTTGTCAATGGAAAGAAAAACTACATTAGTTAGCTCTCCTTAGTGCCAACCTCCTTCAACTGCCTTACTACAAGACTAAAAAACCACCACCATTCAACAAGCCTCCTTCTCCTGTAAGGGAGAACCATTTTCCAGATGACTCCTGACAATTACTGGGTTTTTTTGGCATAAAACAAGAAGTTGAATACCACAGGAGATAATTGGAAGCCTTACTTGGAAGTACAACAGTCTTTTCTAATTTCTCTTCAGCTGGTACATACAAAAGTGAGAATTTTCATAAAACAAAACAAAGTATTAAATGCACAGCACTGTCTTCTCAGTGTTAGAATGGTCCTCCACTCCTACTGCCATGGTATCACATTTTATTCATCTTTAGTGCATAGGAACCAAAGTGTTAAAGGTCAAATATACCTTCCTATAAATGCAAAAAAACCCCCAAACTCACACAGATACATTCCAATTTCTCTCTACTGTAAAAAAAGGGAACAGGAATAAATGATAACTTGTATTACATGTTCTTACCCTGCTTGATCTGTGCATGTGTGAACCATTTCCATTAACTATTTCCCTAATTTTGCCACCAGGTGGAATACTTTGAGAAGTGATTGTCTGGAAGACAAGACAAAACATGGAAGCGAGACCTAAAGTGGGGAAAACTGCAGAGCAGTTTGTCCTCATGCAACAGATGAAGCTTGATCACTGCTCCCTTCAGTGTCAAGGTAAACATATATACAAGGGGGGATATACAAGACAAGAACAGCAGGAGCCTGAGGACATCTAGGTTATAGACTTGCAAACAAGAATGATAGAGGGGGCTTAGCCAACTTTACTGTGTGTGCAAACACTGATAAAGAACAAGAGTTGAAGACTTTGGAGTAAAAGATAGTTTAGTTTTATTGCAAAAAAACTCCATTAAAATAGAGGGTGTGTGTCAGGAAGAAGGGAAAAGATGTTTTCTGCAGATTCTCTCAGTCTGTCCACTTCAAGTGAAGAAAAAAAAAAAAACCCTTGAAGAACATAATTCCTGTAACAAAATAACTCATTTTAAATGGTAGGTCTAACTCACTGCCAGTTGCACTAGTTTACGCACGAGGGATTGCCCCTTAATTACAAAAATTTGATTTTGCAAAACAGTTTCTCTTTAAAAATGAAGCCTTCTTTAGGGCAGTAACAAGTAAGCATGCTACAAAGAGCAAGGCCAAAAAATAATTTTATTAAATGCCAAAGTGTTCTGTTATATAACAACACCATTGCCAAAACAAGAAGCATCACAGAAGACCTACAAAGCACAGCAAGTTCAAAACTAATCACAGAAGCAGGCAGCAGAAACTTCTTATATAAATATCCTTACAACAAATGTCATCTACAAATGCAAGAAATACTACCTGAGAGTTTATCCCTCACAAGAACTAGAATATCCAAACAGTAAAGTAATAGCTGTAATACAAACTCAGTACAGCTCTAAATTCCGCCTGCTTCTGGATGCTACTGCTCAAAAAAAATCTGACTGCTCTAAGCATACAGAACTTCTACACCTGCAATAGGTACGAACAGACTTTAAGAGTACTTGGCCACTTATACATATTATAGTAACTGCTTAAGCCTGTAGCATTTCTGTTAATCTTTGAACTTCCAATTAACAGCTCACTCCGCTGCTAATCAATATTTACACATTCAGTTCTAATAAGAGAGTTGGAAATGAAATGATGGCAGTGCTAAAATGTTACCTTCTGTGATATGAATTATTTAAGAAGAGACAAAGTTAACACTACAGTTAATTTTCTTTCCAAAGGAATTTGGAGCAACTTTGATTTTTGGCAGACAAATACCAAGCTTCTCCAAACTTGTAACATTGTTTCATACCATCAATTATTTCTGAGCATGGAACATAAAGTTACTTTTGTGAAAACCTAAAGAGCCCCAAAGGTCTACTTAACTAATTCAAACCTTGATCACAGGGCACCCTCTCAACAAAAATTAAACCTATGGTATCAGTTGCATTGTCTGTAAAATAAAGCTAGCAAACTATATTAACAAGAGTCATAAGGGAAGTTTGCACATCATAAATAGGGCAGGAATTGAGAAAACACAAGCAGAGATGGAAGGTTCAGTAACTTCAGCAGTGGTCTATCTCTCATGTAACCTCTGCTGGGTATCCGGCTACTTTGAAGCAATTCTCTTTAGGTGACACCGGTGAGGGCGGAAATTATCTGAACCACAAATTACAAGGACAGGCATTAATCTGAACCAACTTTACCACACAAATACGGGAACAGGAAGGAGCTCTTGCAATGGTGACAAGAGAAATGCATTAAGGTTTCCTGTAGCAAGTGTTGGAAGGTGACCACTACACATACCACAAGGTCCATTCAGCGCCTGTCTTACAAACTTGCTCTCACCAGGATCCCACATCTTTGTAACAGAATCTGACAGCTCCCTTCCTCACACTAGTTCAGCCAATTACTATCTCAAGTTTGCATATTAAATAGAATCACAGAATAGTTTGGATGGGAAGGGACCTTAAAGGTCATCCAGTCAAGCCCCCTGCAATGAGCATGGACACCTTTCCCTATATCAGGCTGCCCAGAGATCCATCCAACCTGACCTTGAACATCGCCAAGGTTTGGGCATTTACCATCCCTCTGGCCAATTATGTTAGAGTTTCACCACCTGCAGCACAAAAATGTTCTTACTTATATGTAGTTTGAATCAATATCATTTTAATTTGAAACCATTACACTTGTCCTATCACAACAGGCCCTGATAAAATGTTTGTCCCCACCTTTCTTACAAGCTCCCTTTAAGTGCTGGAAGGTCACAATAAGGTCTCATCCTCTCACTCCCAGGCGGAACAACCCCAACTCTCTCAGCCTTTCCTCATATGGAGGGATGCTCCATTCTGAGAACCATTTTTGTAATCCTCCTCTAGACCTGTTTCAACACCATATCCATCACCAGGACCCCAGAGGTGGATGCAGCACTGCAGGTGGGGTCTCAGCAGAGCAGAGGGGCAGAATCCCCTCCCTGGCCCTGCTTTGGGTGCAGCCCAGGACACCTTTGGCTTTCTGGGCTGTGAGTGCACACTGACAGCTCATGTCCAGCCTCTCACCCACCAGCACCCCCAAGTCCTTCTCCGCAGAGCTGCTCTCCATCTGCTCATCCCCAGCCTGTGTTGACACCAGGGGATGCCCCAACCAAAGTGCAGCACCTTGTGGTTGGTCTTGTTGAACCTCAGGAGTTTCACATTGTCTCACTCCTTGAGCTTGTCCAGGACCCTAGCATCAGCAGCAGGCTGAGTTTATCTGTATTTTACCAGACTTGTTTCAGAATGATTAAACACGGCCAAAGGAAAGGGAAGAACACACACTAAAGAACTACACATTCTTTGCCAAGGGGGTAACTGATGTTTTGATAACAAATGTTGCTAATGGGTTATGAGGATATTTGCCACAGCTCACAAAATACTATTATAGAAAAATATTCTACAGCAAATCAAAACCAATATAGAGCAGAATCAATGAACATATCTGGAACAACAAACATCCATGTGTACTTGATATAAGCATGCACTTCATAAGAGAATTGTATTTTTATTGCATTTGTTCACCTTTAATACTTGAAAAAGTATTTCTACATTTTCTTGTAGTACCTAACTTCGACCCTCCACAATTTACGGGAATATTACACAGTCACCACATGAACCTTTGAACCTCTCCTCAAACAGATACAGTCCATGAAACATGCACAAAACCTGGCTGTAAGCTTAATCTAAAACTTTGTATTACTGTACTTCAGCCATCCTTTGCAGATATTAGTTATGGCACTTCAGCTTTCATCATGAACTCCAAAACTGAGTAGGTATGAATACTAAGAGGAAAAGCCATTTAAAATAATATGGAAATGGTTTCCAGAGGTTTTGCTTTGGTTTGATAAATGCTATACAAATTAGTCATTTGTAAAAGCCGCAGAACCCAGTCTGATTCATAAGAAAATTGCATATGGCAAAAAAGGTTTGTTCAAAGAGCTTCCTCACACTGGTTCAGCCATTTACTATCTCAAGTTTGCATATTAAATTGTGTTAAGAGTAGCAGTGTATTAGTCTCACTGCTTTACAGACTGCACATACACACACAGCACTCTCCATAACATCGAAGTAGTTACAGGAAGAGATGAAAGAAAAAAAAACTTAATGAAGAAGATAAGGTAAAAAGGTAAGGATTAAACAGCATTAGGAAGAGAAGGCTACAGAATAATGCCAGATTTTACTAATGGGTGAATCGAAAGAAATCAGTCCTCCTAACTGATATCAGTTGTCTATTTATGCTACAGAAATAAATCATAAATTCAAGCCATAATTCAAATACTGCATTAAACAAACTCAAAGATTTTCCTGTGTAACAACACCACTGTAGTAAAAAAAAATACATTATTTCAATTCAACTACCTTACAGAAATTAGGTTTGATCATGTAAATATTAGTTTTAAACCACCATATTAATCCAGAATCTGTTATTTACTCCTTCTGAATACAGAATATCATAAAATATTGAATAGACCTAAAAAATAAATCCTTTTTAGTCTTAGTAATAACTTTGACATCTATCTGTTACTCCCCAGTGTAATGCTTGCTTTCTTTCATGCTTTGCAGTCTTGTAAAAAGTGCTGCAAATTACCATCAAAACCAGATGATAATTTAACTCTTTCTACACCCTATAAATGCAATATTTCAGTCAATTAGATCTAATCTTCTTAACATATGAAATGATTAACAGTTACGTAACCCATGATGTCTAATTTTAGCTTCTATGTTTCTATTTTCAGTGCAGATCTGTGAGAATGCCATACAGCTGAGAAACATTTTGTATCTACTCTTTTAGGAAGAAAGCACTGAAAATAACAGTCAACAAATATTCTGTTCTTCAGCAAGCTGAGAACTAAACATACTGGAGAACAGCACTTGCACCAGCTCAAATTTTGATTACAGCAGCAAAGATGTAATTAAACAAAGAAGTCATCAGTTTCATTCAGATGGATCACAACATGCTAAATGAAACTAAAATTCACACTGCTAGGTAGAATTGAGAATAGTAAGTCTCTTTTAAAAACAAATTATTTGGTTTTAAAAGTAGGGTAGATGCTGAGTAACAGCTTGAAAAACTGAAAAACCACTTTGTCACAAACCCAGCCAAAGTGAAGGAACAGACTTTCTACTGAAGCAATCAAAAAAGAAAATATTTCAGTTATGTATATTTTTCAGTCACATATTACCTTAATATCTCAGGACAATATACTAAAGTTGTTTTTACCTTTTTAAAACAGCCATTTCACTGAAGCTATTTAACCTACTAGCCTCTAAGAAAAAAAATCCAAAACACATGACCTTTTAGTACCATGTATAAGAATCATTCACAGTGGCATGAAACTTATTTCCGGCTGAAACTTCCAAGAAAAATGAAAGATGTTTGCTATAAAATTCCAATAGACCACTTTCTACTGGTCTTCATTTACTTAATTTTGTCTGGAATACCACACAACTTTTCAATGTGAAACCAAAAAAAGTGAACCCAAAATCCATTTAATTGCCTTTTCTGTGGTTCAGTGGGTACTGATTTAATTTAAATTGATATATGGTTTATTCATTTGTTATTTTCTCAACAAAAAAAATCATCCCAGAAACACATGAAGAATTTATAGTTGTACTGCACAGGTTTACGTATTTACAAGACTACCAGACTTGTCTGAAAACTATCAACTGGATCATCACAGCAGAGTCTGAAAAAAGAAAACCTAAATAGGTCACAGTAATACAGAAGAGAGATAAAATAACACTGTCAAAAATCTCACCACTTACGTTAACTGGTTTTTCTTAGCTCTTACCCACAATTATTTCATTAGTTTTCAGGTTAAATGGTTTCCAGCAATGAAGCTACAGAACACTGACTGTCTTATTGCAACGTCTGTCAAAAATAAGCAGTGAGGAATTAAAGCAGAAATAGTTTCTGGACTAGAAGTACATTTGGTTATTGTGGATTGTCCATAAAGACAACTCCCAAAATCTCCTAAATATCCACAGCAAGAGACCTCCTACTGCCCAGTACTATCAAATCTCAGCAGAACAGCAAGACTCTTCAAAGCACAGCGGCAGATTCATTAAGCATAACCATGGCTAGGCTCTTACAGTCTCCACAGAAGAAAGAAGGGGAAAAAAAAAGAGGGCAGATGGGAGGAAGAGAGCTCCAAAGCCATCTATCATTTAAGAAGCAACCAGAATAAAATCAGAGGTTTGATTTTTATAGGTAATACTACTTAACCTTTGGCAAGTGTGCTACATCTTCATTCACTGATTACCAACTATAATTACAGCAACCTGCAGTTTACAGGAAGACATTGAGAAATGTAATCAACTTAATTTCATTTATAATGTCTCCTTTCACTGGGCTTCCTTCTAGGATTTCACATGCACCTAAATCATCAAGAGACATATGAACTCTTTATAAAAAAAAGTCCCTTACAGAAGAAAAAAATTATCTTTGGCACAAGGCCAGCTTCTTTGCCAAGATCTGGTAGCTAATATCCATTATTAGGGTGGATTGTGCATTCTTTCAACACCACTGCAATCTCAGTTCTAAGGATATTGCTTTCCTTGTGAACAGTCCTAAAATTCTTACTTCCTTCAATTTTCTCTGGTCCTTAAAATAGAGAGAACCCTGCCTGCCTAAATTTCATGGTTCCAATCCCAGAATTTAAAAAGAAATTACCTCACCCAGGCTTTTTTTTTTTTCTAGTCACCAACTCTAGCTCCATGGCTCACCAGCTGCATGGAGCTGACAGGCTCAGAAATTACATAAGCTCACAGTGACTTTTTGCTTCATTCTTAAAACTGAGGTTTCCAGTTGAGAAGCTCCATCAAAAGCAGTACTCAATTCTCATAGCCAGAACTCAAACAGGTCAGAAAACAGTATGCTGCTAGTTCATTTTCCTACCCTTCCAGTGCAGCTGTGTGTCACCAATGAGCAGGATACAGACAGCTACTTCCAGCTGGAGAAAGTGCCAAGATACTGCCCCTAATCCACTGGCAGGAAAAGAATAAATTACAGAAACAAGGTATGGCCAGCTGGTCATCAGACCAATTGCAAAGCTCAAGACATAACTTCAAGCCCTTAGTCCCATGCTCACATTATTCACTGAGCTGTACCAGTTCCAAATACTGGCACACAGCACAGATTATTTACAGAGGTAATTTCTCATTAATAGCAAAAACCTTTTATTTATCTACGTATAGGGATGTATGTGTGTATACACATGCACATGGACACATTTATTCTTAGCAACAGACCTGCCCTGCTCCTAATCTGCTACCAAAATGAAACATCAGTAAACAAAGAAAGCCCAAAGGCTATTACATAAACCGGGAGAGTTGAGTAGAAATAATCTGACAATTCAGTTCCCTTTCTGAATGCTTTGCTCACTGGATACAAGTGGAAGAGACAAGCAAAAGTCATTTAACACAGGGTAGATGAAATCCTAAGCTAGCAATATAGCATTAACAGAAAAAGAATCAACCTGCTGAATAATTATCTCCTCAAAGACTTCTGGAATTATTATCAAAACAGAAGCTGGAGATCTTTTTTTCCCCTGGATAGAAAGTGGATGAACCCTTACCTTAGCTGAAGTGAGAGGAACAGGAGATAAACACTGCTTATTTCCTCCCTTCAAAACTTATTCTCTATGTGATACCCTCTACCATGGTAAAACTACTATCTAACTTAGTGCAGACACTTTACACATGTTCTGTCTTCGCCACCAAACCTTGCAGCAAACCCTTCCACTGATTCTCACAGACACTGAGTCAGGCTCAAATTATGCCTCCATTAAGTACTGTAAATCAGCTTATCTCAAAGTCAACAATTCCTGAAAAGTCATTCCTCCTGTCAGACAAATGGGCTCCAAGTACTACTCCCATTTCCAATCATCCTACATGCAACTTGCAGTGCCAAGCTCTCTTGACCATTTTTTCCACATGTTGGTACTATACTGTCTCAACTTCAATTGTACATGATCAAATCTTATGAAATCTTGAAGGGGCAGAGTCAAAATAATAACAGCAGTTATAAGATTATCCCTCTAAAATGTAAAAACCTTCCTAGATTTTAGATTAATATAAACCTGCTACTTACTGGTTTCGGCATTTTTCTTGTTTTCTGTAGTCTCCTGTCCACTTAAATCTTCCAAAAACTGTTTGCCCCCTTCTGCCAAAAACAAAATTAAAAGGGTAGTTTTTAAAATAATCAAAACTTAATCACAGTAAATAGTACAAATACCAAAACAAGTAAGCAAGCTCTACATGTACAAAATACACTTCTAAGCAGAGGATATATCGAAAGAGCAACTAATTTAGCCAGTCCCAGAATCTACAGGTTTCTAAGCAGTAACATCCTTCCAAGTTTCTGTAGAACATTTATGTAGTAATGTTACAATAAAGAAATGACAGTTCCCCAAGTACTACAAATTCTTTTAAAGGTTTTATTATTATATATCATCTACTATTAAAAACCTCTAACATTATTTACAAGAAACATCATGAAGACAAAAAACCTGCACTAATAATTTTAAAGCATCAAAACTTTTATATCCTGGCTATAAAATCATTTGTTTCTCTCAGCATATGAATGACAATAATTTTCCCCAAATTAAAAGAAATGCAAGTACACCAACACAGTAAAAAAAGGAAGAAATTCTGCTGTGCTTAAAATAACAGATTTTTTCTTTTTAAGCAAAAGGGTATAAGTTATGTCTATGTGGTGATGAAAGTATCCACCATTGTTTTCCGTTCCAAAAACGTTTTCATGCCTTGAAAAAATATGCTTGCAAAGTTATTGGTAGATATCGTCCTACCTCCTTTTCAATTCCTTCTAACGCAGAGCAAGCAGCTAGTCACCTTCCTGCACACATTTACAGTAATGACTTCCACAAATCAGACTGTCGCTGGTTTGTAAGGAGCATCAAAGACTGAATTGCCTTCAAAAATAATATTAACTGGAATTACAGTTATACTAAGAAAAATGAGTGTGACATGTTAGTCAGAATAATCTGAGATTTCAGTATTATAACTCCACAGCTGCAACAGATGAATAAAATCTTCAGAAGTGTTTAAATGGTAGAGAATATTTGCGAGCAATCCAGTTATCAAAAACAAGTTTCTGTATAACAGATCTTTCATTCATAAAGAAAAATTAAAAAATAAAGCATTTTTATAGAGAAATTACAGAAGAAAATTTTCCTTGCTTCTTGGCAATAAAAATACAGTAAATATTAGAAACATTTGCACTGCAATTTAAGGTGCACTAGCACTTCACTTTTTATTTCTCCTTCTAATCTGTAGAGATAGGATTGAAAAGGGACTAAAAAAAAAACAGATAAAGGATGAAAACAGAATTTAAGAAGCATAAATGTTGTTGGCTGGTAAAGAAAACAAATGTTAAGACTAAAGATTACAGAGAGATGTAATGGCCTAATTCAGTTACGGAACAAAACTGTGTTTAACAGAAAATCAGCCTGAGAACATTAAAACACTATCTTGAAGTTGCATTCATTATGATGTAACTAATTCAGCCAAACTCTATCATACTCTATGCCTAGCATTCAGCTGGAATGTAATTGTCTGGTTTTTTTAATTACAGAAGATACTCTCGAGAACTGGACAGTATCAGTCATGTCCCAAATGCAGGCTCGCTGCCTGATGTGCAGTGCCAATTTATGCACTGAGCCGAGGCATTCCCATTTCTTTATTCTGCTCTGCACAGAGCAGGGAGCTGGGTAGGAACCCACCAAAGGCTGGCACCAGGATCTTCCAAACTTTACACCTTCCATATATTTCAGCAAACAAAGAAATCACAGATTATTGGCTACAGGTTACATGGCTCTCTTCTTGATCAACACTCTACGTTCTACTGGTTCAATGATTATCTCGCTTCTCCTGCCAGTCACACCCCATGCTCAGCCATTCCCCTCTGGCTTCGGGAGTCAGCGGGCCCCGAATTGTGGTCACAGCCTCCCCCTGCCAGAATTACCTCTTCTCCACTTGGAGCTGATTCAACACAGTTGCTGAGTTGGCTTTGTTTGTTTCTTCCTTATCTTGGGAGTTCTGCCAAGTGTCCTTGTGGCTCATAAATTCTGCATTCCCTGTGCCCACTATCAATGGAATATCCTTCTTCCCAAACTTTGCTAACTTTCCCCTGGGTCTGAGATGGTTGAAGAGTGCCAAGCCCTAAACCTTAACAAGACAATTCTACTGACAAGTCATTTATCTTTCTAACACCTGGACATCAGTGGTGAGACTACTGTTCTAAGATACTGTTAAATATATTCTTGAGCATTGTGAATACACTTTTCCTCTATTCCTCTCCCCTGCTTTTAACCACAAAAGCTTCCTGGGGAGGAAAAAAAATTGGCTTTTGATAAAAATTCATCAGCATGTTTCCCTTTCAGAGAGGAGACTGCCTCCTCTTCACCCTTCTTTCCCTAATGTACGCCTTGGAAAAATTCAAGAGAATAACAGTGCCCAAAACAAGCTTGGCTCTAATATCTGTTAACAGTTAGCAGGATTCTAAGCTGTAGTAATCCCTGTGCTCACCTCTGACAGCAGAGGCTCAATGCTTGAAAAACTGAAGGCAGATTGAAGCCCTAGAGTTACACACAGTTAATTAACGATGCAAAAGCTAAATTAGATTCGCATCCACCATTTTGTAAGCGTGCCAACTCAACAGTACCAAAAGGAACAGAAAGTAGCACAGCTACCTTCCTGTGCCTTTAGTTACATAGCACTGAAAAGAAGGGGTATGGTAAGATGACTGATAAGGGAGTCCAGTCTCCAGGAGACCAAAGACAGCACATGGCACAGGACCAAGATCTGTGTTATCAAATGATTCCTTTCTGAGGTCTTTTTAAGAGACAACACGTCTAGCAATTTCTACAATGACTGTGATACCCTAATACATTTTGTCACTACAAATTCATTAATAAACATGTCCCAGATTTTGAGTTGGGATTTACTCAAGCATTTTGTTATAATAGTATCAACAAACCATAAATTATTTATTTGAAAACTTACTTTAAAACCTTAAGGTAACTTTAAAAATCAAAAACATGACTACAGAATTTTACAGGTTAATCCTATGCCATCAAACCACAATTGGGAGACATGTTTTTACATGCAAGAGAACAAAGTTATCAGCAAAAAGCAAGAATTCTCTTACATATAACACGCAATAAAAATGAAGTCTCACTGTTAGTCCCAGAGATCTCATGGGTCTGAGAAACTATCACAGTATATAAGCAACAGAAAAAAAAAATCTATGCAAAACAAACAGCATCCCATGGGGTTTTTTTGTTGAAGTGTTTGTTCATAATATCTTTTACTAAAGTAAAAAAAAAAATCTATTTCTTTTAAAAAAATCTAGCCAAATATAAATTTATATCCAACTATGCTGAACTTATTTCCATTATTTTCATTTTAAATACAAAAAAAGCCTGTGTCAGCCTGAATATGCATTCATATTCAAAATCTTGTGTAATTTTGAAACTACATTCACACAAACACATTGTAACTATAATATGTATATACAAGTCAAGAAGTTCACAGATCTTAAAACTGCAAACATTGACATAAAATAAGCAATGAATAAAAACCAAAAATCACCCCATCTTTCCCAATTATTGGCACCAGCTAACATTAAAAACAAAACAAACATGAGGGAAACACTGGGCCAAAAGAAATCAAAAATTGCAGCCAGGGAAAATACTGTGTGTCTCCACTGTTATTACTGGAGTGGCAGTTCACTTTTGCTACCAATGCCAGTTCAGATAAATTTATATTTAGCAGATGCAAAAATTTTAACTTTGAAGCAACTAATTACTTATCCTTACTTTTATCTTAACAGTCATGGGAAATGGCATTGCAAATAGTGAGAAAAAAAAGAAAAACAAACCAACAGCAAAAAAGACCCCAGTCAGCTGGGATTGGGAATGATATTCCTTTTGATTCCTGCATTCTGAAACCAGCTTGTGACCTACTAGGCATAGAGGCTCATCACTTCAGCATTTAAAATCCTAAAGGTCCCTCTTCCAAGTCAGGATTAACAGGGTTGTGACTTTGCAGACTTCCTACTGCTACAACACTCAGGATCCTCAGGAGTGTATGCAGTAATCTGGACTCTGGACCAAAACAACAAAAGTATCAGCAGGCTCCACATCACAAACAGATATAAAAGTCATCCGGAATATCAAGAACTCTCTTGAAACGAAAAGCTGTGACTTCAATTCGTTTCACTCAAGGCAGTTGAGATTTTTAAATCAGTATCATCCATGTTTCTAGTTATGCCACAGAAAGCAACAAATAAAGCAATTGTTGAAAGATGACAATGAAAGCTTTCTTCAGAAAATGATGGTCCATAAAATGCCTGATGCCAAAACTCTGTCAAATAATTTATGCAGCAGCTGTTTTCAAAAGAAACGCTCATACACACAGCCATGGGTCTGAGGTCAGGTGAGGATGGCATAGCAGGCAGAAAGCTTGAGTAGGATGCTTGGCTGGTAGAGAAGCAACACTCAAAGTAGGACCCCTTAGAGCTCCCTCTCAGAAGCAGTCCCTCCAGCAGCATCCCTCCTAAGCTTGAGAAAGAGGTTTACCATTTATTTCCCTAAATACAGATAGATGCCAGGGACCACAGAGCTTCACCTACAGCAATATAACTCACTTGTTTATTAACAGAAACTTATTTAAAATTAATATACGTTTTCTTTTTGAAGTCTTATCCCATTCCAATTTTTGTGGTACCTAAAAAGTTTTAGATCTTTGCGGTGGAAGCAATAAGCAACTCACAGGCCATTGGACCTGATTAACTGGTCTCAGATTTCTACAAAAATGTGTCTCTACTCCAAAGCAGTCTGTAAATGTCTGCAGGGCAATCATCTTTCACACTAACAACTCCCTAATGACACACTAGCTGCACTCCAATAAAGAAGTTCTTCTGCCACAGACTTACTTCTGCATACATCTTTTTCAGACGGACAGAGCGACCGCCTACACAGCTGTCTGCAATATAAGCAAACCAGGGCAGGAACTGAAACAAGCCATTTATCTCACAGGGGAAAAAAAAAAAGAGAGAGAGAGAGAAACCCCTGAACTGTACACCTAATACACAAAAATTGAGATCTGACCAGAGCTAGACATCACATGCAGACTTTTACGTGCCAATATTTTTTTGTGTTGTAACTTTCCCTTCTTAAAACCACCATTCCCCCCACCCTCCCTTCTCTGAAACACCCAACATAGGCTTGCTGTCTCTGAAAAGTAACTGCAATAGAACTAGCACAACTTATGTATTCAATATATCTATAGGAAAATACATTTTGAAGAGTGAAGTACTTCTTCTAAACTGGACCTCCTGCAAACTTCAGTTGCAGTTGCCAACACAGTATTCAACTAAAAGCAACTTCATACTAGTCAAAGAATATTTGTGCACTGCTTGCAGTTTTGCCAGTTAATAAACCAATATGTTTTAGATGAGGTACACAATTTACATCCACTTAATATTTATAGAGTTTAGTAACCTTAACTTCAAGTACCCACAAACACACTATGGGAAATAATTCAAAGATTGTGAAGAGTCCTACAATAGAATGGCCAATCTTACCACGTACATTGGATGCACCATCAAAAATGGAAATGATGAATATAAACTGATGGAAGTACGGTTGCTGCTAAGTGCAATAATCCTTTCTCTTAACATACAGTTGGCAAAGAAATAGGACATGAACCCCGAATTTTGGGTATACCTCATCTCAAAGTCAAGTACTGTATTTTCTGAATGACGCTGTTAAGTCTCTTACAACTAGTTTCAAAAAATTAAAGGAAACCTATGAACCAGACACTCATATAATTCCCAATATATGCTAGCTAGAGTTCTTAAATTGTAATGTTCTAGGATAAAGATTATTAACTGCATTTTTGGGACAATGTCATATTTCTTTTTCTTTGTACTACACTACTAGAAGGTTTCACTTCACAGAGTGATTAATAAATATCTAAAGCTGAAAGGAAAAAAATATTTTTTAAATCCAAAGTATAGCTAAGTATTAGCCTACTGGTAAAGTTAGCCAACAAATGCAGTTCTTCAGTGTTGAAAGGAAAGAGTTATCCAGGCTCCTTCAGCTCTGGAGTAAACTTGCTGAGCATGCAGGATACACTGGGTGCTGCTTTAATGGATCAGTATCTTTCCACAATCAGTTCTTTCTCCAGAAGTTTGTATAAAGCTTTGTTTACACTTACAAACTTGAAAATCCTCCCTTTCCTCTACTCCCACAGACTTCTAATGCAATATAAAGCGATAGGATGGCTTTGATGTATTTAACACATCCAACAGAAAGATGTAATGCCTTCAACAACTTTCCTCTTCACCTCTGCCAACAGAGGCACCCCTTCTCAAAAAGCAGAGCGAGGCTGCTGAAGAAGAAAGGCCGTTCACCTATCCTGCCAAAGGCTAAAGGAACTTTGCCAGGAACTGCCTTCTCACGTCATAGTATCTACACATCTTACTCTGGATCTAAATCCTCACTCTCTTTACGGCTTTACCCCATTTTCTGCAGAACAACCTTTTTCTGACAATACTATTACCATAGCCCTGCAGTGCTCTCTACTGCAATGGCAGAAACAGTCTGAGCAGAACTCTTTTTGTCATCTCTACACACTTTTACCCCTTTTCTGTGAGTCAGCACTCAACAAAAAAATCTCTGGACAGCTCCAGACATGTCACACCATGTCATTTTTTCATGCATTTTCTAAAGATGTTTTGCTTTTGCTCTCCAGTTTCCCAACGTAATAGAACAACTGTGTCACCTCAGCACAAAGCTTGGAAATATGCCACCGGCTTGCAATTGCCATTTGCTGGGAGGCTGCTTATCTGGGAACATTGCACCGACTCGCAGTTTATTTTTCTCACAGTCCCTCTTATGCTAAATCAATAGATCAACAGAGGTAAGTCTTATAACCCAATAAACAGTTACTACTTGTCCCATCGTTAATGATTAAAAAACAACTTCATCGCAGTAGCCATAATGTTACTGTACACCAACTCCACATCTTCCCTGGGAACACGCGTTGCCCAGCAGCGTTGTGCCAACGCACCGAGAGCTGACAGCAACAACCACATTTCCAGTCTTCTCCACGTGCGAGGTGCTGTGCAGGCACACGATCCCCAAAAATGCTCCCGTGGCACAGACACGGTGACAGGCATCTCCGATGGAAACAAACCGCAGTGACATACAACACGGATACATCTGAAGCCTGACACGAACCAGCCACAGAGACAGAACTACTTAAAACTCAGAAATGCCACTCCCGTAACTCAGTTTAAAAAATGAAATCTTTTTAAAAGCCTGTACCAGAAAGAAGAACACGAAATACTTGTCTAGGGTGTTAGACAGACTGGAAAAGACAGCTTAATAGCACCTTACAACTAAAGTGATTAGCTATGTTGGCATGGAGTCCAAAGAGTTGGTTTTTTCTTCGCGTTCAGATTAAGAAACTGACAAAAGACAAGTGAATTCCACAAAGTTGTAACTAAAACCCCTTATCTGCGCTAAACTTTAAGCGACAAGGTTAATTACAAATGCCCACGACTTCTACAAAACATTAATCCATTCAAAAAACAATGCACAAAGGCTCATTCAGGGCCGCTGCGCCCATTACGTCGGTCAGTACTTAAGGACTCTTAAAAACGCGCATTTGTCGAAAACAATAGACAGCAACAGATGCTCCACAGCACTTGTTTATGAAGTAATTCCTTATTATTCTCCCACACCGCCGCACTCAGCTGGCCCGACCCGACTGCCACATGTCTCTACGGTGTAACCTCCCGAGCCGCGCCGCTCGGGGACATGAATAATGCAGCGGAGGCTGCGCGGGCACGCCGGGGGCGCGCTCCCGGGGCTCCCCGGCGGAGCGGGGCGAACCGTGTCCCGGTCCCGGGCGGAGGCGGTGCCCCACACACCAGCGGCGCGGTGCCGCGCTCCCGCCGCCGCAACAAGTCGCCCGCTGCCCCCCGCCCACCGAGGGCTGCGGGCGGGCTCACGCCTCGGGGTGCCGCCCTCACCGCTGCCCCCGCCGCGGCCCCGCCGGCAGCCGCCCGCGCACCCCTCGCCTCAGCGCCCCCGCCTCACCTGGGACTCCGCTCCCTCCGCGGCGCCGAGCGGAGGGGGGGGACGAGCCCCCGGGGCACGGTGCTTGGGGCGCGGCGCTCTCCGCTCCTGGCGGGGCGATGTGTCCCCCCCCGCCGCCCCCTCGCAGCGGGGCAGGAGGCGCTGCGGGGCCGCCCCGCGCTGCTCGGCGGGGATGCGGAGCGCGGCGTGCGCTGTGACAGCTCCGCAATATGGCGGCCGCCGCCGCCGTTCGGATTTTCCCCCCTATCAGATGTGGCTCCTGCGCACGCACTGCGCACGCGCGGCGCGGGCGGGCGGGCATGCGCGGCGCGCGGCGCGAAGCCGTTGCCCGGAGGGGCGCGGGGGCGGCGGCCGCGAGGGGGTCTCGTGAGGGGTGGGAAGCGCTCGAGGAAAGCTCGTGGACGGCTCGGGAACCGCTCGCGAACCGCGGCTCCTGGTGGGGGAGGGAGACGGAGCTCCCGTGAGGGGACGGCGGCGAGCCCGCGCCTTCTGAGGCGGCCGCCCCTCCGTGCAGAGTTCCGCGCCCCTGTGCGCGCTTCGGCGGAGCGCAGCCCAGCCGAGCGCAGCCCTGTCCGTGTTATGTGAGTCTGTGGTAACTGCTCCAGCTGCAGAGCTGCCCTCCAGGAGCCCCCTGCTCGCTGGAGTGAGGAGGGGATGCGGAGAAGCAGCTATCCCGTTAGCGCAGGCGGGCGGGAAAGGAAAACCTAAAAAAAAGCTTGAGCCAGGGAGGCGGCGTGGGTTTTTTTGGTTTTGGGGGGTTTTCTTCGTCCAAAGCCCCGCCAGGCATAAATGCCGCCTTTTTGGCAGGGTGGCTCGGAGCTGGCGATGCCACTAGCCCCGGGGTGCGGCGGGCAGGAGCAGGATGAGTGGTGAGCCACGGGCTGGGAAGGGTCGAGCTGTGATGGCTTATAAGAACAGGGATGCCTTCGGGGAAAGAGCATGGAATGCCGTCTGAGAGGAGAGCACTGACCCGCTTCCTCTCCTCCATATCATCGCAGTGGTGGGCGTTCTCTCTTTTTTCATCACTCAGCCGTGTGAAACAGTCACGCTGGTGGATGGGATCTCACCTTTTTTTGATATTTTCCTCTTTTATTTTGTATACAGTCCCAAGGGGAATGTAGAAGAAAATAGCAGTAAGGAGAACCCTTCTGAAGGACAGAGAGGTTGAGGCAATCCCAGCCCCCACTGTGCTTTCTCAGTTTATTTTCGTTTGCAAGGAAGTGAAGGTGCTCCCTGAGCTCAGTGGCAACCCAAGCGGGGAGGCCAAACAGCAATGCTCAGTGCAAAGGGATCCACTCGAGCTACCAACTCTGAGTCATGCAGCTGCTATTAATACACCTCGCCCTCTGGCTGTCTGATAAAGAGAGGTTGGGGGAAGAACTATGAGGAATTTTCAATTAAAAGCTGGTTCAAAAAGAATAAAAAGAATATTCTAGGGTGAATGGGAGATGGGGAGAAGGGGAAGGAGGAGGAAAGCCGCCTGGCAAACAGGGAATGAGTTCCCAGAGAATTTGTGGGAGCCTCACTGACTAAATATTTTTAAATTTTTTTGCCAAAATTTAAAGAACATTCTGATAAGGTAAATGGTCACACAATACAAACTATTATAAAATTAAATTTAATTATTGATAGAAGCTTGAACATAATTACTTTTTCTGGAGAAGTTTCGTTTAATTTGTGATATTTTATTTCAAACAGGCATTTATCATAAGAGTCATCATCATAGAATCTGAATGTCTCAGTCTATTAAAGGCATGTTCAATTTCCTCACATGGGCTAAAATTTAATTTCCAGCTTTGTTTTTGCCATTTTGCTCCAAGGAAGAAGTGACAGTGGCTAATTCATTGTGAAGAACATCCTCGTGTGAAACAGTATTTTGCAGTACATTAAACTTCTAAGGCATCTTGCAGCGTCTGCAGATACACAGTTTCACGGACCAGCTGCCATTAGTATGCATTGTATTGTTCCCTGTTCAGATGGCCTTTACCTGCAGGTCAGAGCAAGGGAAATGAAACAAACAAACAAAATGCCGAAAAACAAACCCTGTTTCATTCAGTCACTTAAATAAATTGACTGATTCACTGCAGTTCACAGATAAAATATGTTTACTTTAGTTGACTGAATTAAAGGCTTGCTTTCTTCTCAAATAGTCCGTTCTGGACTGGCTCAAATATAGGATTATTGCACTAGGGCTAGGTTTCATTACTAGTGTTGATAGCATGTGAAAGCCCGTTCCTTTCAGTTTGTGCATTATCACTGCAGCATATGCTTTATCTCTTATCCTGTTACATGAAGAATATTATTGCACAGAAATGTCAAGGTAAATAATAGTCTTATCTTCCTTGTCAACAGTATAATGTGGTTTTCTTCTCACCTTGCTTCCTTAACAAGGTGTAAAATTGCAGTTTGTCTGATAAAACAGGGCAGTAAAAACAGAAGTGTAGTTAGAGATCATATTCTTTGTAGCCATGAAACTGAAACTACAGAAAGAACTTAGAGGCAATAAAGAGAGCTTTCAGATACCCCTATCGACTTAAATTACACAGTTCTTTAAGAGGTAGGTTATAAAGATAAAGCTAATGATAAGAATGCCGTAACTGCAAGACATAAAAGTTTATCTTCCAGCAGTAGTGCCAAATCCCAGCTTTTCACTAAAAAACAGATTTTAAACTTCTATTGCCTGATCTCAGAAATCAATCCTAGAATTCTTTTAGGAATTAAGGATTTTTGGGCCAAAGTTTCTCTTCTTCAGTGCACCTGCAAAAGCGTAAAGCATCAGTCAGTGAATACCCGTTTGTGTGTTAAAATCTACTTTTTGTAAAGCCAAAGGTACAGTTCAAGGGGCATTTACTTGACAAGGCAATTTGGAAAGGAGAACTTAGGAAAAAAACACCATGAGAAATTTCTGATTTTCTTTTTTTGTTTTCAAATTGTATGCAAAACACCTTGACAATTCAATTATGATTTATGCCACCAGCCTGGGTAGAAGTGTAGTGCTGCCCATACCATGCCCCTAACGTGAAGAGTTATACATGGACTCAGCCTACACGCCTGGAAGGCAGCCATTCTGGGAATAATTATACATATGACTCAACACGCATACTCAGCTATTAATATGTTTACAGAAGCAGACCTGACATTGTCTAAAATTATTGCAGGGTAATTTTACTCTTACTAATTGCATGGTCTAAAACCAAATTGCTTTTTCTTTTGCTAGTTTTTGAATAACAATAAAAGGATACATTGCCTTAATGGACATTAATAGTAATTATTTTTCCAAAAAGTATGTTAGATTGCCCTTTAAAGTCTTTGTTAGAAACAAATGGAATTTAAAGTATTCTGTGGTCATCAGATGAATCCAATTCACAGATATTTTAAATATTTGGTGAAATTACAATAAATATCTGAAGTAATAGGTTTTATGTCTCTTGTTAGATTTGTCTGTCATTTAAAATTAAATGTATCTAATTCCGAAAATTCTTTTTCATGCATGGTATTAACATACCAGGTTTCAATAAAAATAAAAATGTTCCAGTAGCAACACTGAAAATTCCAAGTTGCCTTCCTTACATGCATATGTACCGTCCTAGCTTTGATCAAGTTCAAAAGGCAAAATATGGTATGATCCTGGGGAATTTGGGTTTTCCCTCTCTGAAATACCATGGGTGTGTGAAGCTTATTTGGGTGCTCTCCAGGGCCAAGATCCTGCACTTGGGCAGCACCTCCAGAATCCTCAGCTCCAGTGAAGAAGTCCAGGAGTCCCTGTCCAGGATAATCCCCTGCACGAGCATTGTAATGAGGGAGGACAGACCTAGTGTGCAAAAAGTTATATGGAAAGGGGATCCTCCCTCTTCGGAGGCACACCGTGAACAGAAAGGATAAATCAGCACCTGGACAGAACACCTGAACAGTGGGCAGGGCAATCTACTGCTGAGCTACAGTGTTGGCAGCTGGCTCCGTGTCCGGCCGTCCTTCCACCCATTGATTTAATCACCCGGCTGAGGAGGCTTAGCCTCTAACATTGACTGTGAAGCCTCGCTGGCCAGCGCGTACCTTTCGCATTGAAAATTCACAGGGTTGTTTGCAAAAGCTTTGTCCCACAGCCCAATCGATTCCTGCCAGTGTAAGATTTAAGAGCATTGTTTCTCTTGCTGACTGTGCTCACCAGAAGCCTAAGACTGGGTGAGTAAGAAGCCCAAAGGCTTTTTTGCTGATGGTGTCACACATGTTTACTTCTTCCAGTGACAGATTTTTGGCTTTTTCCTGGTATTTAGTCTCTGGTACTACAGCAAAGATACCATAGTGGTATCCACCTATCTCAGAGTCAAATCTTAATACCTTTTCTATCAAGAAAAGGAGTAGCAGAATCACTTCTGTGTGTTTATTTAAGTGCCAAATATGGATCTTAGATATCCATTCTAAGTGAATCAGTATTCACATCTTTGGTAATAATTTGCTCATTTAACTTTTGTACACAAAGTGTGTATTATGCAGCACTTAGATTCCATTTATTATTTCAATCATGCCTTCACTGATACATAAGGTTGTCATCTAACAGCTGACACTTAGCTGCAGTTCCTGCTTGCGTCCACTTAATATTTTTATCTCATTCATAGTTATAATTATTATGACAAGTACAAGTTGTTCTGCAGTGACAGCACTGTTTTTTTCATAGCAATGTTTATTTAGTTAGAACATGGCAGTAACTGTGTCATGTCCATAGCACTGGAAATCAAAGTCATTGATAACAATATTCACTTCAGTGAAATAATGTTATAACAAAATAAAATAGTATGTAAGGTACTAAGCAGTTAAAGGCACTAATCCAGAGATCTTTTTTGAAGAATTTATTTCTGCAGGCAAAAAAAAAAAAAAATCAGTAAGATTACCAGGGAATTGGATGCAAGTGTTTGAAAACTTGAAAAATGTATACACCCATTAGAGCCAAAGCAAATGCTTTTGGGGGTTGTATGTTATTGTTGGGTTTGTGTTTTGTGGGTTTTTTTGTTTGTTTCTCCTAAGGTGGATGTACACTGTTCTGAGAGACAGTCATACACTTTGTTAACAAATAAAATCATAATAAAAGGTAGAGCTTTTTACTAGAAATCCATCACTAGAGTATTTTTAGGTCTTGGTCCCTTCTAATTTTACTGCATTTACTTGCTTCTTTATTAACAAGCAGAAAAAAAAGCAAAACCATAGAAGGAGTGTTACAACTTTTCAGGCAAAATATATTCACAACATTTTGTCAACTCCCAGTTGTACAAAAATATAGATGTCAAAATCTCAAAATAGAAGTATTTATTTATTCACAAATCCAGCTTTTTTAAAATATGGGAATCTTCTGGAATACTTATATATATTGGCGGGGGGGAAGAATGAAAATTGAAATAGGTTCGTATTTTCCGGATATGGGGCATTTTTGATGGCCTGCCAGTAGCATCACAAAAGATGAAAAAATGCCTAAAGGAAACACTCCATCACCTCTTTAAATGGGATATTCCACAACAGTCTCCTCAACCCATTTTTGCCAAAGTTGTTCTCAGCTAAACCTTAATCATAAAACTGCTTTTAAAAATAGCAAGAAAACCAAAAGAAGTCTCAGCATTAACATTATGTAAAGAGGTAGCAAGAGACTGAATACAATTCTTCTCCTTTTTTAAATGTTCTGTGCCTCCACTGAAATCACTGGCTTATTTCAGAGTTAATCTGCCAGTACTGAGTACAAGGTTTTAAGTCCATAGACATTCTAAACTTCTGAAGGAATTCAGGAACAAGAAGGCTGAGCTGATATTAGCAAAAGCATGTGTCATTAAAACCAACTATAATTCTATTGCTGAAGCAGATATCCCTACAGATTAATTTTTTCCACCTCACAAACATAAAAAATGAGGAATGTATCAAGGCACTTCCTTTGCTGAACCAAAATGCCACAAAGTTTTATCAGCACACCTACAAAGATGTAATTTGGAGGCATGAAGGTAATTTAGCCTTAAGAGGGCACAAGCTTTTGCAGCAGCTATGTTGCAAAAGAAACTCATCAGGTCAAATCACCCTTCACTGAAATTCATCAAAAAGAAACAAGGCAGGAAAAGGAGAAAGGTAAGATAATGATAGGGTGCTAAGATCTTCAGTGTGCTGTGTCTCCCAGTATATTTTTAAAGGCTGCTTCTTTCTCATTTCACTGTGTATGAAGGAGGTCTGAAAAATTTAAGAGTATTTATTTGCCTTAGAAAAAAAATAATAAAAGATTCAGTCTTTGACTTCCCTTAAGGATACCTCAAAGGCAGTCGAAGAACCAGGTAGGCTACAATATAACAAGTACCAAAACCATGACATATGATTAAACTAAACTGGGAAATTAGTCCCCTTAAGAATTTAAATTATGCTAATGGTTTTCTGTTACCTGGTGAACAGAGATTGAAAGGATGGTACATAAGGGCAGATTTGATACTGCGGATGCTGCTGAAGTTGAAATTTAAAAATAGTTAAGTTTCTGCATGAAACTAGATTGACTTAGGTTGTGTGGGCTTGGAAACAGAGTCCTGTGACTGACTGACTTGGAGTAGCTGTAATTCTGTCCTGTGGCTGAGGCAAACTTGAGAGCTCTGCCTGGTGTGGATTCGCTGCAGACCAAGAAGTTACTAGATTTCTCAGGCAATCCTTCCCAGCAGGCAACAGCTCAGTTGTCTTTTTCCTCTTTCCTGATGGATATTTATATAAAATTTCTAGGATATTAATTTTTTCCAGGGCTCCTACCTTTGTTGCTTTTTTTGCATTTGGCTAACAGGTTTTTAAGTTATTAAGTAAACTTGCAGAGGACCCTACTTTGATGACAAAACCTGGGCTGAAAATAAAGTTATAAAACTGAGATCCCCTGTGAAGGCAGAAGAAATGCCAATCCCAGGTATTTACCTTGTTGAAGAATTAACAGGGTTTTTTTTCTATATCCTGAACTAATGTTCAGATTAGACTGATAGACTACACTAATAATGTGTAGATAACACATTATTAAATTTGATATTTGGCATTAAATGCTACTTGCAGCCTACATTGAAACCAGCGGGTTTGGTTACAACATTTTCCACTTCAAAAATTCAAAATTTTCTTACATCCCAAACTTGAATTCGGGGAATAGGTTGAACATCTGTCTGCTGCCTGTGTCTCTGTAGCCCAACTGTTCATCTTTTGAGTTTAATTAGTTGGGATGGAACGTTCCTCCTGCAAAGATGTCTGGTTTGCTCACTTTTTGTTTCTTTTAAAACAAAATATGTTCCTTGCACCCACTTAACAGATCAAGAGCAGAGTTACTCTGGTTGCTCTGCTGATTGCTTGTCATCTTCTACATGGAGTTTCTTCTACATGGAGCCAGTCAAAATCATTGAGGCTTTGCATGGAAATAAAGGTTTAGCACCTTGAAGATCTGCCCTTTTTTGTTTCTTTACATAATTTCCTATGAATAAAGTACAGCTGAGATTTTTTCCTTCATTGCTTCAGTGGTGCCTGCAAACTTCATTTCTGTTGTCAATTTACACAAAAATGGGGAATTTCCTCAGTGTTTGTGTAGAGGGAGCACAATGTCAAGTTAAGTTTGCACAAGGTGAAGAAGATAAAAAGCTAATCGTGCAAATTACGTGTTAAAAAAATTGTTTCCAGAAAAAGACAGAGCTATCAATGTAGACAAGTACAGTATGTGGTTATGATCAAGAAAATGTTTAAGATTCATGTATGTACAAATGATACAATAGTGACTGAAATCTGTACAGCTCTGGTTGTTGCAGTCTAGAAGGCTACAGAATTAGGAGACATTTGGGTACAGAATCGGCATGGAAAAAAGGCCTGTAACTGAATTAAAACATTTTGCTTAAGAAATTAAATAAGTAAGAAGAGATTCAAATATGCAGGCCTGAGGCTTAGGAGAGGACAAAACAAACAAACAAAAAACCTTGAAAAAACAAAGCCAACCCTTCTCTGAGCACTGTAGAGGAATGGAAAACCAAGAGGGGGTGAGTGCTCTATTTGCATCCTGTGAATACAAAAGGAGCTGAGCAGAAAGGAGCAGGCTTGAAACCTTCTTTTGTAAGGATATGCTTTGTTGCATTTCTGTTAACAATTCAGACACTGCGAAAAAACTTGGTGTAAATTTGGAACTGTGATGTAATTGCAGTAATGTGTGAAAAGCTTGGGCAAACTAACTCAGCATAAATGTGCTCAGGGCTAGCAGTCATCCGAATCTAAAACCTGCCTTTAAGCCTGGGGTTGCAGCAGCTCCTAGAAGGAAAGACTCTACAAAAAACAGTCTTCCTGGGGCAACAAGGATTATTTGTGTTTTTACGTGTTATCTCCTATGAAAAAGCACAAAATCACTAACAAATAACTAACAAAAGACAACAGCCATCAGGATGGTGAGTAGAAAAGGACAGGAGAGGAGTGGGATCAACCAACCCAAATTACATGGTGTTGCTTCAACACACAATAGCCTGGATTGAGGCTGGTGGTCGATACACAGACTTGAGGTATAGTGCCAGTGAACAAAGTATTACCGTAGGGGTGAGTAGCTGTCACCCGCCCTAAGCAATCAGGGAACCACTCGAAGTTATGACTACAGTCTTTTAGGGAAAATGTAATTGCTATCCCATTTCCCTTCCTTTACTTTCCTCCTTTCTAAGTTTTGCTTTATTAAGCTGTTTATAGGAATAGGAAATAGGAAATACAGTATTTTAAGGTCACTTTTTAGTAAATATTCCTTTATGGATTCTTCTTCAAGGTCTAGCAAATGGATTGCAAACACAAAAAATAGCATAGAGAATGTGGTTTGAGAGTTTCCATTTTCTCAATCTTGTAGTACAAGAGGAGGCAGGCTGTGAGCTGACAACTCTGAGTGTTGTCTTTTCATCAAATAACAAAACAGACTGCAAAACTTGCTGCTCCAGGATGTTATTAAAGTCAAAACGCACAGCAGGAGTCTAAGAGGGAGGACAATATTCTCTCCTGGATTACTAAATTTTTGGATATTCGTGTTATTTATATTAGAGGTACTAAAAGAAAAAAGCAACTTGAAACACAAAGTTTAAACAAGTTAGTAGTTAGGATGAAGTCTGCATCACCCCAGTTCTGTCAAAAATATGTTTGAGTTTGCTTTGGTTTTGCATCTTCTCAAAAGCACTGGGAATCGACAACAGTTACAGATACACAGCTGGGCTAAATGAACATAATGCTGTATGGCAAGTTACATGCTTCAGTGAGCTCAACATTTTTTTAGAAATAAAACTAGGTTTAGCCCACAGAGAGAGCATGTCAGTGATCAAACTATACATGCCTCAAGGAAAAACAGAGGAAGGAATCTCTAAGGTTTAATTCTGTAAAGCAAAGTTTCAAAGAGACTGCTGAATAGCAAGTAATTGCTCCAAACTCTCTTTTTCTGAAAGGTCATTTTTTAGTTCCCTTTGGGAGCATGTACCCTTTAGGGGAATGTAAGAAATACATGTTACACAACTGTTCAGAAAATCCTTCATTACTGTAGGAAGTCAGTTCTTTTAGGCTACTTAGGCTTTGGGGAAATTCATTTATGCAGAGATCCATTTCAAATGTTACTACGCAACATTTGGGGCTTGGAAAACCTTGTTCACAAATGCAACAGACCATGAAAATGGTGAGATGGATTTCTGTTTTCAGCTCTTTGGATAAATTTAAACTTTTAAGTTAAACTGCAATGGCTAACTATTAAATTCCTCAAAAGTGCTACGATTCCCTGTGGAAGGATTTGTTGTGGTTCCACCCAAGATTCTTTTAAATTCACTGCATTTGCAAAGGCTCATTTTGATATTCATTTTCCCACATATCCAAAATCTGATGGCAGTAGTCCAGCTTTACATAAAATGTAAAGTAAAAGAAGCTTTACATAAAATGTAAAATGGAAGAAGAGAGTCCAGCTCTCACTGTAACCTGCTTATCTTTCTATTAGTGGCATAGTCACAATATTACTGCGAATGGTAGCAGAGTAGAACATAGAGTAGAACATTTTTGCTTACATGTCTTTTTGATTAGTAGTAGTATGATAAAACTGAAACACCACATCCTACAAAATATAGCAAGGAAGGCTGTATTGTTAAGGAGGTTTTACAAGCAAAACCAAGATATGCCTGAAGTCTGCGTGAGGGCTTTTAATCCAGATATTGTGAGTAAAACCAGCAGCAGTACTGTCACATGCACATGTAGGCACATTCTCTGCCCACTTCTTCACTTCTGCTGAACGGCTGCTGAAATTTCTTCATCAAAACTAGAGGCTTTCAGAGCAACACTTTAGAGAAGGTTCAGGCCTTCTTCAAGATGTTAGTATAATGAGATGTAATTTGCTTTGCATTACATTTTCAAAATCCCTGGAAGAGATTTTTAATTGCTAACACTTTTGTTCATCAGTTTAAGATACTCAGTGGGCTCATCTGCATCTTAATATATTCAGATATATCCGTTACAAAAATATTTGTGTAATACCTAATGTTATCTATTACTTAAAAGCTCACTGCATTCTATTGCAGTAAGATAAAATACAGAGTAAAGTTAGTCTCAAAAGAGCTATGAGTCTCATTAGTAGTACTGATCATTTTAGTCAAAGAACTGCTCATAGGCATTTTGGTTTGCAGAACTGGTGTTCTAAATTTTTCCAGATTCAGTGAAATCTAAACCACCGGTCTGGTATTTTTCCTACAAAATAGGCAAAGCCAGAAAAAAATCTGTGGGGGAAAAAAAAGCAAATCAAGGAAAGATGAATTAAAATATATTGTTTATCCTAAATTTAGCTGTGACTCTTATATTTCTTTACACAAGATGTCAGAGCTATAGCAAAAGTCTGGAAAAAGAACACAGGATTTTCCCTAGATTTTTTTTCCTTGTGAAGAGGAGGCAGGTAAACCTAAGACATCAATCCTGCAGGAAAGGATGTGAGTAATTCTGCTTTCATACTTAGTCTGGGTGGCTGTATCTCAACTGCCTTTTGAGGGATGCTCCACACTTGTCCTGTAGAAGAATGACACTTTGTCATGCATAAACCTGGCCATGAAGAATGAGAGAGCCTCAGAGAACCTCAGAGGCTGGTTCTCAGTAAGTACAGCTCAGCATTGGCCACCACCGTCCATCAGTAGAGAGACAGGATACCCATGGGCTGCCTGTGAGCGTTTCTGCAGGTGTCACATGGGGTTGACATCTCCACGAGGGACAGGTGCATTTTGACACAAGTTGTCTTCCATAGTGGTGCTGGAGGGTGAATAAACAACTTCTGTTTACTTCTACTAAAATTATGATACTCTCAAATAAAAGCATGGAACTCTGTGGCCTTGTGTTTGAACTGAAGTATTTTAGCTTCAGTAAAATTTGAGTGTTTGTAATAAAACAGATGTAAAAATACAAGTATTTTTCCTGTAGCTGTTGTGTGGCAACCTGGTCTTTCATGCTAGCCTTTTGAATGCAACTGTTCATATGCTCACAGTGCCAGGAGCTTCGGTCTTTCACACCTCTAAACAGTTAACCTGGAATAGGTAGATACAAAAGGAAACAAATTCAGTCCAATTAATTGGATGTCCCAGCTAGAAAATGGTAGAGACACAAGCAGGCCTGCAATGACTGCAACAATGGTGGCCCAGGAAACAGCCCACACACTCCTACCCTCCCTCAATAAACAAACAGTAATTTCTGGAAAAGCATTTGCTTCGACATTACATAATGGCATAGTTCAAATTTCTCCCACCTTAGCAAGACAGCAGTCTACAGATAAAAGCTGACAAGTGCAAAAACACCCGTCCTGAAATCACAATTGCAAATAACTCAGCGAGACCAAGATGTTACAAGGAAACTTGGACAGACATTTGCTTTTAAGGTTACTAAAATTAGTATCACGATTAATTCCAAAGGGTATAAAAGCTGGAGCTAGACATTCATTTACTTGTCTTTGCACAGGCCTCTGCCTCGGGACTGTAAGCCTAGCTCTGAGCTGGTGCAGCACAGCAGGACTCTGCTAACTTCACAGCTGTGCCCGTTTAAATCACAGAATTTGGCCTGGTTTAAGACTTGAGAGTTGCATGATTCTGTTACCCTTGCTTCCACACAGAAACCAGAAGTGTATGAAGGAGTAACAAGGTAGGCACTACCTCAGCAGTTTGGAACCACAGTGGTACCGCTATGGGTTGCTAACTCCACCTTATGCCAGCACTTTGGCCAGGAGCCCTCGGAGGGACGCGGGTGAAACCTACTGCATGCTATGTATACGCCAGCATAGCGCTCTGCCTTGAAATAAGAGCCGACAGGCAAAGCCAGTGGAGTACATTGGAAGCATTGTTTCATTGCTGCTTCACTGCTGAGATTGCTGAATGGTCACAAAAATGCCTGGCGTTGCTGCCGCACTGTTCCAGCAGGACGTGACCCGCTGCAGGAGACAGCTGCACACTGCGTCTCTTTGGAGTGCAGCAGCAGCTCATGTGAATGCTGAAGAACTGGAAATATCAGCAGAGTTCTCTCTATGCAACTGAATTTCCAGCTGCTGGACTAGTGCCAGCTAAACTAGTACAGTTTAAAAGTCGAACAGAATTTCTACACCAGCCAGAGTATTTCAGCTGGACTAAACCCACACAGAAGCTGGTCCCAGGGAAGCAGAGCAGACCCTTGGCTCCTCATCCCATTCCCACTGGCCCACACCACCAGCCAGGCCCCACAGCTTTGGATCATTTTATTCATTTCCCGTGCTTAAAGGTTCTTGACTGCATGCAGCGATCTTGGATTACAAAGGGGCATAGGCTACATCTCAACTGTTTTAAGTGCTGCCAAGAAAAAGGGGACTTGGGTCAAGCCCAAGCTAGCCAAGCACAAAATTGTCAAACCAAGGCTTTCAATAAATTTCTTCCAAGAAAGTCATGAGGCTAGCATTAAAAACCAAAACTCATTTGGACTTAATAATAGTTTGGGGTTCTCTTTATTTCTTTTCCACATTCTTATATTCAGGTTTCTCTTAAAGCCTGAGAAGAGAACTGACTTGTTTGGCTTTAGATTTTTGATTGGTAGCTAATTACCAGATTTTGAAATGTCATAAAAGAAGAATTTTACTACAGTATTTTAAAAATCACAAAACTTAGCAACTTTGAAAACACTACTGATCATATTCCTGATGTGCTATACATGCTTCTAGGATCAGAGAGAAAGATCCTTGTTTGTAACTTCTCCTGTCAGAGGAGGAGCATAACTGATAATCTTATTACAGCCTGTATTCCCATGAAGTCCCAAGTGTGCAAGTACTTACTGGTGAGCTTCCAACTGGTTTTGCAACTTCTTTTGTATTGCTAAGATGTAACAGATATAACCATTCACATCCATAAAGGTTTGCAGCATCACATGGTGTGATTCTTGGGCCAGTCCTGTGGAAGGCCAGGATCAATGATCCTTATGGGTCCCTTCTAGCTCAGGATATTCTATGATTCAATAATTATAACCTTGTCCTTCTCCACATGTACACTAGATACATGGAAGTATCTAATTTGGCCTCTCACACAACTGCTGGTGTATACTTTAAGAAGCTGAACCCCAGTATTGCTTCACACACTGATTAGCAATTTTATTTTTGTCATATCGCTTATGTCTTCCAATGACTGTGAACAACAGTAGCAAAGTTTATTTGAAATTATAGTCTTTGCCAAGACAACATTTTCATACGTATGTATTTCATTCAACCTCTTGCCATCTCTCCACATTTTCTACCTCCGGCTGTAAAAATCCGATGAACACTTTTGCGCCCCTTTACCGCTAGTACATGCCGCATGTGAAAGAGATGGCGCCCGAGCTCGCTGTGCCTCCTGGTGGGACACACAACCCCCTGCCTCAGTGCATTCACTACCTTTGAGCATCACTCTTCCTCTAAGAATCTTATACTAACGACTTTCTCATGTGTAATTGAGCTGCTTCCCATTACAAACCAATAGACTGCCACTAAGAGGAAGTGAATTCCTTCATAGAGGTTTATATGAAGAGGTGTTTTTCAAAGGTAGGAAAGATCAGCATGCAGGAACTTCTACATCACTCATGCACTTGCTACCAACAGCACAGCAGGACTTGCAGCATCTACAGCAATTGACATCCTTGCTTGATGGGGAGATTTTACTTATACTTTGTTGCACATGTTCTTATGAAACAACTGTATGGACTTCTGGGAAGAGTGGAAATGTGTTACTGAGAATTCACAACAGCATTATCCAGAAAAGAGAAGAGGGTACCAGCAGACAAGAGGAGTGCATGTCAGGCTGTAATTCATTGCCAACACCAATCTTGGGCAGTTTGAAATGCTTTTTTATTTAATTGGAAACTCCAGTTACTGTCCTGATCATGATTTGTGACACTGATAGTAGTGAAAAAGATTGGCCTGGCCCAAACTTACTAGGGAAATTGTCATGAATTTTGGTCCTCAAGTCCTGTCCTCCAGTAAGAAGTTCAACTTCAGGGTGTTATTATACATATGAAAATTAGGAAAGCATCAGCCCCAAAGAACAGTCTCCTTTGTTAGACCAAAGGTCCCTCAAGCCCTGTGTTTTGTCTGCAGCAACTGTAAAAGTTGCCACCTAGGAAAGAAACTAAGAATGAAGCAAGCATTGATTTCCCCAGAATACCTTCCCATCTACCAAAAACAAGCAGGTGAAGGATTTCAGACATGAGCTGAACATGGTGCTTTTGTATTTCATAGTGGTTTCCCTTCCATGACATTTTATGCTTGCATTTTGAATACACTTCAAGGTCCCCTATTGATGGAGACAAATAATCACAATGGAAATGTGGCTCTAGCTCACTGCTGACAAATTCTGGTTTGTTTTGAAAATGTCACATTACACTGTCCATAGACTTTTTCAGTTATCATAGGAAGGAACTGTTGCTATGAAATGTTATGCATAACATGAAGTTGAAGAATTTAAGAAATTTAAAAGAGTAAGAAAAGTTTTCCTGTGGGAAAACTCACGCATCTTTCTATTAAAGACTATCAAGACTTTCAGGACACTAACTTTAAAATCCTCTACTCAGAGATGCAAATTGTCACACAGATTTCACAGTCTATTATGTATGACAGAACCATGGCTTTGAAGCAATGGATTATTTACAGTTTAGCAGAATTTCTTGGCAGTAATTCACCTTCCTGTCATAAGATAGACACACCCCCTCGGAAATTTCCTCTCTGAGTGGATAACAAACACCAGGCTTTCTGGCTTATTCCTAGAGTGCCACCTCTTTGAACAGCAAAACTCTAAACATTTCTATCTGTTTCCAGCTGCTTTTCAGGTGCTATAGAGAAACCAGCAAAGATAAAGCAATTGCAAACAGAACACGCTCCTGCCCTCCTGCACCACAGTTACCGGATCCTCACCAACAAAGTGCCAAAATTCCCAGATCTCCCTTTAGCTATAGAGTCATTTGGCAGCTCCAGACACTTTCATGGTACTTGCATTACCTGCCCTTTACAGAAAGGCTTACAAACCACAATAATTCTCAAAATAAAAACAACCATCCTGTGAACATTTTGCCTGTCCATTGATCTTTCATTGGTTGATGACCTGTCCTTCACATTCCTGCCTTTTCTCAAGCATGGGTTACTTCAGACCTCACCACTCTGAAGTCTCGTGCTCGTGGGTAGAAGGTGACAGAGCCTGTGTCCCACTCATGCACCAACAGATGGAAACTCCAGAGGTTTATGGCTGGATGGATTCTTTCCTTTTTCTGGATCTTCCTGAATATTTTAACTGAAAGGGGTGATTTGACACAATTTTACTTCCAAAAAAATCCTGGTTAAAACACAGGTTCACAGAGAACTTGAGTGCGACTAGAAAAACTAATGGTATATAGAAGTCTGATGACTTGGTCAATTTTTTTATTTTCAAAATCTCTAAAAAAGTAAACTTGGATTTCTATTTTGTAAATATGCATTCGTGCCATGTTTCTTTTAAATAGAAAAAGAGGACTCAGAGAGACCCTCTGTAGTAATTTATACAAATTATCTGCTGATAATTATACATATTTTAATGTTTGTATCATCCTGAATCTTGGAATTCTATGTCAAAAAAGAAGAATATGGAGAACTTTTGTTTAGCAGCATAAAATGACCTAAGCTGGGACTCCTTTTGTCCCAGGATACATCTTGTTCTGCACAGTGGGTCTCCAGGCTGGTTGATGGAAGTGAAATGCCTGGAAACTGCTTGCTTTCTTCTTTCTCCTTTCTGTTTTGGTTTTTTTTTTTTCCTTGTTAGTTTCTGCAAAAATCACCTGTATGAATCCACCCCACACCTGACTCATGAATCCTAGAACAGCAAAAGAGAGGGACAGGCAGGGAGAAGAAGGACCATGTCAGCTTTAACCCAGATTTCCCAGGTCCAATTCACTAAGCTGGACAAGAAAAAGAATGATGAAGCTGAGGACAAAAGGTTGTAGCAATAGCCATGCGTTAATTCTCTTGCTGAAACTGCTTGCCATCTAGTGGTTTGTTGGCCTCCTATAAATATGCTCTTAAACATAGTAAAGACTTGGAGGATATAATTACAAAAATTAAAGAAGTTCCCGAATATGCAAGAATCTATTAAAAAAAAAAACCCAAACCACATATACAAGAAATTATGCCTCTTGCAAAGTGTTTATTATTAGAATGAATATCCCACAGAGACAAGGAACAGAAACTTGCACACAGCCAAGGTGAGATTCAGAGAGATAATAGGTACACACGGTTTGTAATTTTTCTCTTTTATTTCACTCTGCTACTCTTATTTCATCTAGAAGTCCTGACCTAAATAGCTCCACCATTTTCTTCAAGCTTGCCCACCCAAAGCAGTACTTTCTATAGAAATTAAGAGGGAATTAAGGTGGCTCTGTGTTTAGGGGTGGTGGATGTCAGAGAGCAGCAAGATTAGGATGCTTTGCAACAGAAGGTGTGCCAGAAACTAAGCACCATACCAAGGCAGGTGAAAGCAGTCAGTTCATCAACAAGGAGCCAGGATGTGGAGCAGCAACCCAGGGCCAAGATTAGGTGGAGAGACAGTGGTCAGGGTCAGACACAACCCATATGGTCACCCAGCAGGGCTGCAGTGGCAGGGCAGGCCCGAGGCCAAGCCAGGATGCCAAGTCAGCAAGTCTGGATGAGGGCCAGACTCGCGGAGATGCGAGATGGTACGAACAGAGCTGCTGTACAGCTGCCCTTGGCACAGGTGAGGGCCAGAGCAAAGCCACATGTGTAACCACCAAAGGTTACGTGTGGCTCTCGAGGGACAGTCAGGCCCTTGCTGCTGGCTTCTTTCACAGCTGCTCTTATCAGTGAAGAAACTGACCTTGGACTCTGCCAGCCGAACTTCTGCAAAGGGGTAAAACGTGCTCAGGGCCACGGCAGTCAGAGGGCTAGAAGAGAGCTATGGAACATATCCAACACAGAGTAAGCAGGTTCATGGAATTGGCCTTTTTTGTTAAAATGGCACATGAATGAAAACCCCACATGAAAGCAGACTGAAGCAAAGTTCAAAGACCTTACTCTGTTCAGTTTGGGCAAGCCAAGGACTCTTGCCGTTAATGATGGCTTCATTAATGAGAAGCAGCAAAGGACATCTGGATTATTAACTAATCATCCTGATTTAAAACTCACTGATTTGAGGCTACTAATTTAATTTGTACATGAAAAAAAGATCAAACACAATCCTAGGATGTACCAGGGTGATACTATTAGGGAAACTTAGACTCATCATCTATTAGGGACTCTCTATGAGACCTGAAGTGAATGTTTTCACTAGTCACCCGTGTTTCAGAGAATTCAAACTAATATATATGCACAAATGGCTCAGTGGGATAATCAGGAGAACAGTGAGAGTCTCCTGTATTATGGAAGGAGACTAGTAACAACAGCACCTAAAACAAAAGGGTGGGAGGAGGTACAACAAATGATGGGTGAATGTCACATGGAACAGAAACTGTTTTAATTTGTGAGCAGCCCTGGCTGTGGAAAATTGACATAAATATTTCTGTACTCAGAATGAAACTAATAAAAGAAATTATTTGAAAATTGATATATAATTAGGTTTTCTCCAGTTCCAAGGCATAAAATTTTGGGGCTGTTTTTCAGTGCAATTTATACAAGCAGGAAACTTTAAGAAATGAATAAATACTTCTTTATTTAGTTGCTTGAGTTGAATGTGATAGCAAAGGTTTACATTAGAAGCTACAGAGGGTCCCTTTCAGGCTTATTTCCTGCATTAAGCATTAATTTACAGTGAGCAGCCATCTGGTCGAAGTCAAACCAGATTACGTAATGTGCTCTTTTGGTTTTACAATATTAGACGTCTAGCTGGAACTGTATGTTTTTAGCTGTATACTGCCTTAAAATTATGCATATATAACCCCATGCTATAGTGACAGCATGGAAATAAACTGCATTATTCATGGCCACATACTCTTGTGGTGCAAAAGAGTGAAATCCAATGAAAATGAGATCAGTGTGGTTTATGGATCACTTGGTTTATGGACAGACAGTTTGGAGGCTCTTGACAATTCCACCAGGACATTTTCACCTACTCTTCTCCCTAAAGAAAATACAAAAGTTCAAGTTATACAGTATATTATCTCCCTCTTCAATCTTATTCTGATGCAACAAAATTATAAGGCATCAAGAATAATCTTTTCAACCTCAAGTGTATCAGAGGTCATTCCCTCCTCTTTTCCCCCATTCATTTCCATTCCCATTCGAAAGAATTATTTCAAATAGTTACATTTCTTCCTTATTCACTCAGAACTCTCCAGTTAGGGTGTGGTAGAATGAAGGGTATCTACATAACCATCTGATCAAAACTACCAGAGACAAGTTAAGCCTGCATGTGCAGTCTGTGATTGCTCAGGAAATTTCAAAATTTCCTGTGGCACATACTGGTACTTGAGCCATTCACCATGAATGTTCACTCCCTGCTAGACCCTCTGACAGCAGCACTGCTGTCCATTTGCTGATGCCTGTGTTTTAGAGGTTGGATCCTCTGTCGTAAGAAACAGTAACGAGGAACCGGGAATTTCTCCATGGTCCTGCCCGGACAGTATAGGCGGACAGCTCAGGTTCCCCAGCTGCCAGCTCCACTTCCCCAGGAGCTCCACATTATTATAAGCTATTTCAAGGGAGTTCCAAGTACCATCGACCAGTTGCCCAGCCTGGAGCTGGAGCCCACTCCCCCACGGGCCAAGCCTCCAAAAGGGGCATTTGGGAAGTAGTGACGACCCTTTGGGCGACTCCTCCACCGCGTGTCAGCGGTGGGAGCCCTTGCTCTGACAAGAAACCCCTCGCGGACCCAGCCGGGCAGAGGGTCAGCACATCCTGGGCTCCGTGACTCCGCTTTCCCGAGTAGAGGAGCGCCACCGCCGGGATCTGGGGGCGGAGCGGGACAGCGCGGGGGCACCTGAGGGCAGCGGGGGGGGGCGGCCCTCGCACCGGCCCCGCCCCCCCGCGCGCGGCCGCGCACTTTGCGTAACCCCGCGGTCACGCCGGCGGGGGCGGGCCGCGCGCTGCGTAACCGGCTGCGAGAATCGCCGCCGCGCGCGCTGCAGGCGTAGGCGGCGGGACTTTGCCCCCGCCCCGCCGCCGCCGCCGAGCCTCAGCGCTCCCGTCCCGTCCCGCCGCCATGGCCGCCCCGGGGCCCGCGCGGCTCCTCCGGGCCGCCGCCGCTTCCTCCCGCCGCTGGCTCTTCTCCACCTCGCCGGCAGCCGGGCCGAGGCCGGGCTGCGGCAGCGCTGCCGCTGCCGGGAGGGCAGCGCGGCCGTTCAGCCTCTCTGCCCGGGCGGTGCTTAGGTAAGGGGGTCACGGCCGTGAGGCGCCGGGCGAGCTCCCCGGGGCGGCGGCCCGCAGGACCCCGACGGGGCCGGGTCTCGGCGCCGCGGGCAGCCGGGGCCAGCGGCTGCCTGTGGCACGGGCCGCCCGAGCTGGGCTGGCGCGGGATGACCTTCCCGCCGTGCCCCTGACGGGTCCCGGCCCCCTCCGCCCCTTGCCGGCGCTTGGCGGTGGCACCGAGGCGCTCTAGGGGGGCCCCTCCACCGAGCTGTGCCCCGTAGGGCTGTGCCCCGTAGGGCTGTGCCGGCGCTGCGGGTTGGCTCGGGCGAGGCCCCGCGCCGGCCCCCGGCTCGCCTGAGGCTCAGGGTCGGTGTGACCTGGAGCCCTGTTGACATGGCTTGTAATGTTATGGAACGCTAAACCAGCGTTCCTGGTGCTCAGACTGGTTTTCCAAGAGGTTATGACCTTACTGAAGTTGCACTTTTTCTTTTTTTCTGTTGTTTGGTTTGGGGGGTTTTTTTGTTGTTGTTTTGTTTTTCCCGTGAAAGTCAGGCTGGGCTTGTGGTAGAAGTACAGCACGTACCAGAGAGATCCTAATACTTAAAGTGTGTTCTGCCTTTGGTATAGTTCTTCTGTACTGAAGAGCACTTTTGCATCTTTCTTCGTGGAAGGACTGGACGTGACACTTAGTGCCATGATTTAGTTGGCATGCTCATGTTTGATAATAGCTTAGACTTGATGATCTCGGCGGTCTTTTCCAACCTGATTGATTCTGTGGTCCGATCTAAATATGCAGAGCTCCTCCTCTCCTCACCAGTATGTATGAGTAGGTATTTCAGAATGCATTACATATGTGGGCAATTAATATTACACAGTCAACAGCTGTAGTTTTGATGCTTATTACAGGTAGTCACAGATTGTTTATGCACAGCCCTCTGGCTTGTAGTTTCTATATTTAAAGATAGGTCAGAGTCTACAGCTAACTTTCAGTATTTAAAATGCAGAAGGTGTAAAAGCCTGATGTACTTGGTTGCCAGAGAAGTTTCCTAGACTTGGAACAGGACCCACAATCAGCAGCCCAGTATCAGGAGTGTAGCCTGGCCTGTTTCCAGAAGATTGGGATAGTGCCCTCAGTATCAAAGCTGTCTCAAATAGTTTGCTTTTAAACTCTCCTGTAGGTGACCTTTGACTTTGTTCCAGCAAATACTTTTAATAAGGAGAGAGAGAGAGACTTTACTTTTCTAGCCTAGGACTCCCATATGAGATGAGTAAGTTGCTAGTCAGATCTCTTCTCAGAAGGATCCTTCTGGTAATCACAGTTGATTTTAAGGTCCCTGATTTGCAGTTTTAAATTTAAAAAATAAATATCTGATCTATTGACAAGTTTTTTAAAAGGTATAAAAATAATTGCAAAAAGAATCCTATAAAGGGAAAGTATTTCCTTACCTAATAGTAATATAAGACCTGTAATGCTCTCTTGTCTTTCACAAACAGGCTGAATACAGAATGGAATTTATTTACATTCATTTTGGAAGCACACCAGCAAAAAAGCTTATGCAAACAAGTGTTTCCAGTATTGTTTATATACTCAATGTCATAACCTAGCTGAGTGAGTTGGGAGAAAATGAAAATTCTTGTATATTATTGTTGTTTCCATTTATGCATAAGTTACTTTCTCTGGGCATCATATTTGAGACCCAGTTCCCGACCTTTATATAATCAGCCAGTGTAATTTCAGTAAAAGATAGATCATTGTTTACATATGTAAAATTAGCTGTATTTGTGTCTAAAGGATGAAGACCTCACTGTACAAAACATTACCTGAGGTGATTCCTGCGAGCAGAGGTTTCCAAGGGTTTCAGTGGAGCATCAGACATAGTTTTCATTTCCATTTCCTCCTTTCTCTTACTCCTTTTTTATCCCTTATCCTTTCTTTAATTTCATGGTGAACACTAGTTATTTCAGAATTCTTTTATACCAATCTGGTTATCTGTACAATGTTTTTGGTGCACAGCATAATGATTGCATGCTTTAAAGATTAGTTCAGATTTATGACTTCTGTTGATTGAGGCCTGTATAATAGTTCAATTCATGGAACTCCTCGGGTGGTTAGGGCTGTTGGATTTGCTGTTTCTGTGACTGGTTCACAGCATGTTGGTTTTTGGATGGTTGTTTTTCTTGATGCAAACAATGTCTGGGTGGACAAAATTTGGTGTTACTTGAAATTTATAAAGCCTAAATATTGTTTCATGTAGGTGAGATTTTTTTTTTCTAATGGTATCCCTCAATCATTGAGAAGATTGGCTCAGTGTGTGTTTTGAATGTCTGACCAGTCTGATTATTACATGCATACACTTCTGAAAGTATTTTCACCAAATAAAGCACCAGAGATTTTTTCTTTTAAATATTTTGGCTAAGTGAAGAGTGATAGAAGGTGGCAATAGCAAAAAACCAAATCTACTGAAAAACTTAAGAAGGCTATATCTAACTTTACACAAATAAATAAATTTTAGTTTCAATTATAAATCAGAGTGGATTAGGTCCTGTCAAAAGATTAATTACTGTGTCAGTTTTTAACAAAAGTCAGTGACCTGGTAGTGATACTTCCATCTGTCCCCTTGCCACACCATGAGGCACATGCAGGCACAGCACAGGTCCTCAGCTGGCTGAAGCAAATATCAGATTGCTTCTACTGACAAGGAGATCCCACTGCTGTTTCCTTGTTTTTGTTGTGGGCAGTGGCACTTTTGTCAGTTTTGCTTTCTGGGTCCAGTTGTTTTTGTGGTTGATTTTCATGCACATTAGCAAAAGGAGTTGACTTGTGGTAATACCGGTGTAAGGATGATAGCAGGGTGATTTGGAATGGGGTTCACCCAAACCCACATTTTTATACTGTAAAGAGATTGGTTTAATCTGATCATGAAACCCAGATTGTGTCATTGCAGCATAAAGTTGCAGTAACACAGCCACTCTTAACTGGTGTAAATTTGATTTGAGGGTCAGATCTGACTCTGCTGGTTCTGACATCTGTGGGGTAATTGACCTTGGCTTTCAGCCAGTGCATTCCCCGACCGAGGTTACTACAGGACAGTGTGAGCGCTGGAGAGAGGAGGAACAAAGGAGTGGGGGCAGGACTGTTCCTTATGTGCCGCTGTGGTGTCTTATCAGATTCAAGTGTAACCACAAGTGAAGACAGTTTCAAGTGTGTTTTGAAAACTGGGAGGGAGTTGACATTTACAATAGTTCCAGGGATCTAATGGATGCCCAGACATCTTACTGTTTGGTCCATGGTAATTGTGAGTGCCTAATCCTGTAATAAAGAGTATGTTTAGGGTATTGGAATAAATATTTGTACTTGCCATGTCTATATCTTTGGCAAAGCTAAAGTACCCAGAAATGCAAGTACATATTGCACTGTGTCTCCTGTCAGCGTTGCTTTTGTCACATTGACAGAAATATTTCAGCAAAGGAGACTGTACTTTGAGCTCAGGAAGGGCTTTTTGAGGCAGTTTAAAATTGCACTGTCAGATGTTCACTTAGGCTCTCAGAATGTGAATCTGTACCTTTCCAGATGCAGTCTAAACCCATTAAAGTCCCAGAGGAGGTGGTGAATTTTGTACTAGTTTATCTAAGTGGGTGCTTGTTTCCTTGGTTCTGCTGTGGGAGGTGTTAACATAGCCGAGGAGCAAAATGAAAAGCTGAGTGGTTTCTTAAACCCCCACAGAATGGTTTGCTAGTGGTCTTTGGATATCACAGGTGCGACATAAATCATATTTTGTAAAGATATAGCTAAGATTTCTGAATTTTTTTATGCAATGTGTTTCAGTTGCCTTCTGCAGGTCAGCAAGGTCAATCTTTTGCTAACAGTTATAGTTTTGGAATGAATTTATAGTTAATGGTGGCTTGAGGCTGCCTTCTGGAGAGTAGCCTCAGGGATGATAGGAGAAGAATTGAACATGACATCATAATGAATCATCATGGAGCACACAGGTGCCAATGGAACTTGACTTGTGGCAAGTGTATGAAGCCTATAGCAACAAACATTTGTATTTGTTTTATAATAAGCCAGGACTCAGATTGCTAAAAACATTCTTTTACAGCCAGTTACAAAAAATTTGTTCACTGATTTTTCAGCATGGCCACTCTCAAATTTTTTTCTTTAATATTCAGATGTACAGGTTAGAGTTTTCCAGGGGGTGACTTGATTTTCAAATTTGCATATTTTTCATATGACAGAAATCACTCAAGGCCACAGTTACTAAGAAGAGTATGGGTAATATGAACCATGTGGTTCTTAAACAGATTTCACTTGGAAACACAAATTTTTGAATTAGCTTTTTAGTTGCTCTATTTTTATCTGTCACTTCTTGGCAGATTTCTTCACTGTGCATCCAATAGATTTTTGTTTTGTTCACTTACTGTAGGAAAGAAAATAGTCTGTTTAAAATTGAACATACTGTATTTTATTAGTATATTTAAAGTTTTCCTTTAATTTATGAATGAAAAAAATTAATATTAAAAGCTTTAGTCTTAAGACATTTTTGTGCAGACTGCAAGTGATTTTTTTTCTTAAATAAACAATTGTTTGGAAAAAAAGAAAAAAAAACCTTTTCCATGAAACCAGTGTAAAAACTCTGTGCTTCACTAGAATTAATATTACAAGATGAACTCCTCAGAGAATCTGTGCCTAAAACCAGCAGAATGCTATTGGAGTATTTCCATTTGTGGGAGGAGAGAAGAATTAATTTTTGGAACTAATAAAGTAAAATATGTAAAACTCTAAGCAGAAATGGGAAAATCTAGAATTTATCCTAAATGATAATTATGAGAACAACAAGAAATTCATAAATCCAAAGCAAGAGTTCACAGAAAGGTGGGAAGAGAAACATTTAAAATAAGCTCCTTTATTTGTTAAAAATACAAATACTGTGCCTAAAATAAACTGACAGTCTTTGGTGAAAGGCAAAACATCTGGATGCCATATAGCTTATAGTGACAAAACAGACACCAAGGGTTGTTTTTTTTTTTTCTTATTTTTCATGGTCTTTGTTCAATGTACAGCAGTAAAAGTCTGTACCTGTTACAGCTTTTAAAAGCCAATAACTTAGGTTTCTCTTTTCTTGGAGTTGATAATAGTAGTATCAACTATTATTTTAGTAGTATTCAGTCAATTCTAAAGTGCTAAAAATTTCTAGAATTCTTTAATTGTATTACATCATTTTCTTTTTCAGCTCAGAAGATAAAATAACTGTTCATTTCATAAACCGTGACGGTGACAAACTAACAGCCAAGGGAAAACCTGGGGATTCACTGCTGGATGTTGTTGTTGACAATAATCTAGACATAGATGGTTTTGGTAAGTAGATTCACTGAATATTTTATTCAGTGTCTAGAACTTACACATAAATATTTATAGTATCATTTAGATTTGAAAAGACCCTTAAGATCATTGAGTCCAACTATAACTGAATTTTTCAGATATATAAAACCTAGCTGTACTTTGCTTGGATTTTCTCCCCTTTCTTCCTTCCTGCAGGTGCATAGAATATTTTGGTCCAAGTTTTAGAAGAATACTTGGGGTGATTATTAAGTTGAGTATTAAAGAGGAGAATATGCAGAGAGTGCTGTCAAAGTGGAGTCTGAAACATGCTGCCTGCAGACCCCTTCTGAGCTGAAGGGTTCTGTTTTGGAGGCAACACAGAACTGGTGTGTTTCTAGCAGTGTCTGGTTACTTTTGTGGTGCCAGACTGTCTCAATTTATTATCAGGCTTTTTGTAGCAAAGTGAAAGAAACAACCAAATCTGTGTCAGTTAGCAGGGAAGAGCAAGGAGTTTAATTCTTATTAAAGAACTGGGGTAAAGGAGACCTTGTGAAATTCTAACTTAGTATGAGTTCTGTTTAAAATTAAAGCAGGAGGAAGTTACAACTTCCATCTATTTCTTCAAACTTCTGCACTTTCCATAGTTAGAATCATAGGATAGTTTGGGTTGGAAGGGACCGTGAAGATCATTCAGTTCCAAATCTCCCTGCCATGGGCATCTTCCACCAGCCCTCGTTGCTCAAAACACTAGACCACATTGCTCAAAGGTATTAGGTAATTGCAAGTAAATACCTTGGGAAGATATTTATATGAACATGAGCTGGAAAATTAATAGAACTAAAGCAGAAAGTGGTTGTACAGTTTTCAGAACAGAATGCATAACATGAAGCAGTTGGTGGAAAAAAAAGAAGACAGCAGAGTATTGTAGCACAGTTTGACATTTGATGTGTGTTGTACTAAGTGCAAATAAATTTTACTGCTAGTAATAAAATTTTTGATAAGACTTAAAATCTTAATATCTGAGACATCTTTTATGTCTAGTGTTGCATTTATCTGGAGAAGAAAAATTGTCTCAAAAATTTGTAATGCAACTAGCTTTATGTGTCTCTTATTAAATTTAGGCTCATGGCTGGTCTGCTTGTATTCTACAGGAAATGTTCTCTATGTCAATATCAGCTGTGTTAAAGCATTGTGGTAAAGTGGGAAAAACCAGTGCTGCCAATAAAAGGAAGCCAAACTGAAAATTTGGAGTCCTGTTACAGTCTTTAATTATAATATGTGCTGGTCCCATTTTGATAACCACTTGCTAATGAAACATTGTACTAGGGCAGAGAAATAATGTAGTAAAAATGTGTGTTATGTGTTTAAGAAAAAAGTAATGAGGGAAAAGTAAAATGTAAATCCTACTTATTTGTTTCTATCACTAGGGGGCATCCCATGTGCATTAACAACAATAGAAATATCTTTGTATAAAGGGTTACAGATCTGTTGAATGATTCAGCTGCACTCAATTTGTTTAATATTGCCAGTTTTACAGTTGTGGAAAGACCTTCCACTGTTCAAAGAGACTGGTCAGTGTTCTTTCCTTCTCTCCACTTCCTCAATGTTAACGATCCTTAAGCTGCTGATGTGATGAATTTTATGTTTGGCACTTTATAATTAAACTCTGCTTTCTCATGTGTGTTTGAAGATGTGATATAATTTAAAAATCAAATGATGTATTATAGTGCTGTGCTCACTTTGAATATATGCTTTTGGTACTGTAGCAGCATGGTGCTTTCTGTGTGGTTCTCATGGTCTAATGATGAGTTCCACTATTACATTTCATAGCAGTGGTTATACATACAATCTTACTTCCCTTATTTCCATATGATTACAAAGGTGATGTGGTCACAGTATTTTTGGTTCTGCTCTCCCTAGAAATAAGTAAATAACTGAAGATTGGCTAATATGTCATCTGTTTCTCTTCTATCAATTTAAATCAGAGCCTGAGGTTTGTAATCTTCACAGTACTTAGCTTTCCACCTCTTCCTGAAATGCATAGTTCTTTTTGAGCACTGTGGAGAGCTTGGTGCCAGCCCAAGACACAGCCCAATACAGTGACAGAGACAAATTTGTTAGAGTTCAAACTTTTACTGTGCTGTGGTGACATAATTTCTGTAGCAGGTAGGTGGAGTTGGTGCTTGTGCTGCTCTGCCCCAGCAACTTGTTAGGTCCTTGACTCATACTGGAGCACCTCATAATCCATGTAGGTCATCGCTCTCTAGCCTGACTACCTTTGTTGCTGTGAATTACTGCTCTGTTGAGTGAGAAGAAATAAGTACAATATCCCTCCTCCCTGTACTTCTGAGGAATTGTTTTTGTGTAGCAGATGTCTGCTGTTGAACTTCTAGAGAAAACCTGCTCAAATCTGTGGGAAAGAGGCAGATAAGAAGGATCAGCATTGGAAATAAATAGTGTGGATTGACAGCATTGTCTGCTTTTGTATTCTTATAATAGAAAGCTATTCTTTCCTTAAATGGTGGAAAGGGAATTAGTTAAGTATTTTAACTGATTACTTAGCATTTTTTAACTGACTACTTCGCATTTAGGTAAATCTTAGTCCTATAGTAACTGTAGAAATACTACTAACAGTTGAATGCAGAGTGGGTATATATGAATGTGGGAATACACAGAACATTAATTTTGCTAATCAACCAAGACTTCTTTTATGAAACAAACACATGTAGGATTTCTTCTGAAATTCAGCTGCAATTTGAAACTTGGATTTTCTATTCTCTTGATTTATTTTTCTTTAGGTGCATGTGAAGGAACGCTAGCCTGTTCAACTTGTCATTTAATATTTGAAGACCACATATTTGAGAAACTAGATGCAATTACTGATGAAGAGATGGACATGCTGGACCTGGCATATGGCCTCACAGAAACGTAAGGCAACATAATGCTTTCCTACATTACTTCTCCAAAGAATGAGAAGAAAGTTTTGCAGATGGGGCACCTTAATCAGCTTTTAATGAATAGCTGGATTCTGTTTCACAAATGGGACTGCCAAGTTTAAATGTTGTTTGTCTGAATTAGTATTAAAAAGTCAGTATTGTTTTTGTGATTGAAAAATGTCAGTTGCCTGTACTTTGTCTTCAGAGGGGTCTGGTGCAGAAATGTTAACACTAAAGTATGATTGGAAACCCAGTTCCTTCCACAAAAGCTCTGCCACTGCTGTCCTGTGTGTGGATTTTCTTATTCTTGTTTCTCTTCCCTTCTGTTTTCTGTCCCTTGTTAGTCTGTAGCTAGTTAATGTATTTTATGAATGTGTTTATGTCAGTATTTTAGGTTTTGGTCAGATCTTCTTTTCACAGAGTCACAGAAGGGTTGAGGTTGGAGGGGACCTCTTGAGGTCAACTGATCCAACTCCCTGCTCAAGCAGGACCACCTAGATCCGATGCCCAGCACCATGTCCAGACAGCTTTTGAGTATGTCCAAGGATTGAGACTCCACCTTCTCCAGCCTCCCTGGTATTTATGTACATTGCTAAGATCCTTCCTCCAAGCCTTCTCTAGGACAAACAGTGTAGAGATATGTCAATGTACATACTTGTTATGCTTTGACTCATTACAGTGCTCCTTGTGCACAACCATAAACCAGGTTCCCTTTTGGGACAAACTGATCCTGAAGTGTGCTATGACTAGGATTAGACTAGTGGTACTCTAAAGTAAACCTATGTTCTGCATAACATCGTCACACATCTTGTAGTTAGGGTGTTAATCCTCATCACAGACATGTTCCTGGTGGGCTGTTGTACTTGCTGGTGCACAAGTAGCCTTTATCACAGAACATGTCTGCACGAACAGCAGGCAGCTGTGCCCTATGAGGTTTCATAAGTCCTTTCCTTCATGTTTCAATGGAGCCACTTGAAGTTTTTTGACAATATTTCCAATTATATCAGAGGCTTTATACCTGGTCTGTGTAGCATAGAGTTTGTCTCTGAAGAAGTACTCTGAATTAACTTGTCTGTCTCCCTATATCAGTAAAAGGAATCCTGTACTCACAATTTTTACATGACAATACGCTTTCTCCCTTCAGCCAAGTCTGAACATTTATGGGAGGTTGGAAAGGCAAAGAAGTCGAGCTACAAGAAACTTGTAGTTTCTTTTGTTTTATCATTTTTCCTGTCTCACAAAAACCCATTTTCACTTTTGGAAAAAAAAAAAAACAAAACAAACATAAACCTACTAAGCGTACCACCTACCATAATAAAGAGTAACTTTTAGGTTCAGGGCCAAAATAATTCCTGAATAGCTCTGAAGGCATATGATCTAATAAAAACCTTTTTTGCTTGGGTACCTTTTAAATAAAGGTTTAAAGCAAGGAGATTTTACTGAAGAACTGGAAAATAGTAGCAAGCCAGAGCTCTCTGTTTAAATGTTTCTATTTTCCATATAAGTTCTTCATACCAAATTAAGCTTTACACCCTCTGAAGGTGTTTGGTACTTTTGTTAGGTTTTCCTAGCATCACATGTTCTTCATATGGCCAGGGACCTTCCATTTATGTGAGAGGATGACTCTTCTGAAAGACAGAGCTTTAAGTGGCTGGTATTTGCTGCAGGTTACCTGGACTCCTGTGCTGATGTAAATTTGTGTAATTGAGATGCACTTCTATGTTCTGTCATAGGTATAAGCATAGAAGCTTATTCTTGTCAGTGACTGTATTTGGGAAAGTTTCAGCCAGCAACTGCCATGAAAGCTTGTGTTTTTTAAAATGAAGGATTAATTAGGTTAAAATGAAATTGTTTTGATTAACTGCAGAACAGTAGAAAGTAGTAAGATGGATGAGTGCAAACCGTGGCAAGTTAAAATAAGGATACTAAAGCAAAAAATAAGAGGAGAAACAGCTTGCAAAAAGTAGGCAAATATTTTTGTTTATAACCTATCAGAAACAGGAAACTTTGTCTACAGGCAGAGACAATGGATGATGCAGAAGGTGCACATAAAATAGAGAAAGATAATATAAAAGCAAGGTTTCTTTTGCCATGTTATCTCTAGAGATTTTATGGGCTGTCCCTGTACTGGAAGGTTTCTTTGCAGAAGGTGGCATTTTCTGTGATCTTCTTTCAAACCAATGAGTCCATAGAAGTAGTATTACTGCAGATAAATAAACTGACTGGTAACAAATAGTAATGGCCAGGTAGCACTCACCCAGGAGCTCTACAGGAATTCAATATGGCATTTCTGAACTGCTGTCTGTAAGGCTTAATTAGTTGGTTTGAAGCTGCTTCTGCATCAAAGGAATGGGAAGGTGGGAACCCAGCTTTTAGAATGAGATCCAACATTTTAAAGTGAGATTCGGAACTGAAGAACATGGTTGTGATTCTCTGGGCTGTTGCTTTTCTATCCTATCTGCTATGGGAAAGAATTCAACAGAGCTTTTATAGAGGGATGAGGCAGATATGGAAGTTCTTCATATAAGGCACTGAGATGAAAAAAGATCTTGCAGTTCATGCATTTTACTTAAGTCTAGAAATTGTTCTCTGAATTTTGAGGTGCAACAGCATAAGAGCAAAGGCCCTGTAAAGGATAAGTAATTGGTTAAAAAAAAACAACTTTTAACAAGAAGTATTAAGCTGCCTGATAAGAATATGTGATCAACAGCATGATGTAAAAGTGATTGGTGCTAGGTTGTAATTAGTGTGGGCATCCTTGTGAAAGACTTAAGGAAAACACAGTGAGGAGTAGGGTTTGTTTACAGTGCTGTGGTAATATCACCTGCTGTGAAAACATTCATGAGGATTTTATGCTCTTGAGCAATAGGAAATGACATTTGAAGTTAAAAGGCAAAAGCAGATAAATAAATATGGAGAGGTGGATAAAAGTAGGAACTTTACATTCTTGAAACAGGATGTCAGCTAGCTAGTGTCTTGCCAGGGACTGGTGCCCATCCTTGCTGATGTCTTTAGTATTCTATTCTTAATTACTGAGACATGGACATTGAGTTAAAGTTATTCCAGCAATAAAAGCAGCTTGTGATGTCTGCAAAGTTTTGTTGTGGTATTAAATCTTCTGGTTTTAATTGCTTGTGTGCAACATCTGGTTTTCTCATGCTGAATGATAGGTATAGAAATGAAGGATGACACCTCCTCTGGTGCCTTGAGTGTTTTATCCTTCTCCTTCCTATGTTTCTTGTCTTTTCACTCTTACTTTTCTGGCTTACACCCAATCTTGAGTTTTATAGTTTGAGAACATTGACCTCTGGATGGAGGGGCTTAGGCTTTGCTTTTTCGAAGGCTTTTATTCAGATTCATTGCCTTTATCTCTTCAGAGGTGCCAGGTGTCCCTTGGGAGGTAAAGCATTACTCCCAGCACTGGACTGACCTGTTAGTGACCCACTGAAAAGGGAGGGGTCACCCATGTTCTGCATTGTCTCAGTGAGCAGGAAGTACTCAGCTGTGGGACTTTCCAGTGTGCTGAGTTCTGTTCTTGCCACACAGATCTTTGTGCTGATGCACTTGGTTCACTCCTGTGCTGGATTAAGGCCGTGCACAAGAGGGGCTGTTCCTAGTCCATGGTCTGTTTGGGATGGCTGAGTGTTGGAGGCATAAGGGGGTAAATGCTGTTAGATTGCTGGTGGGCTAGAACTAACAATAATGTCCTGTTTCCCCACAGATCACGTTTAGGCTGCCAAATCTGCTTGAAGAAATCAATGAATGATATGACTGTTCGAGTACCAGAAGCTGTGGCTGATGTTAGACAGTCAGCAGATATGAGTAAAAACTCCTAAAAAATCCTAGGGGTTTTAAAGAAGCTTAATTATTTTTATAACTTATTTTTAAATGTGTAATTAAATATGGAAACTTACATAATTGTGAGTTATTTTATATGACTATCAATATTAGATTAATGCTATTTTAATTTTCTTTATAGAACCTCTTATATTTTTACGCTTAAAATGCAATAATACTTCTTACAAGTAATCATTGGATTATAAACATTAGCAAGTATATTACAGGTTTCATATAACATTATTCTGCCAAAACATTTAATGACATTTGGAAACTGGATCACTTGTACAGGACTTCTCCTAAAACAAACTCTGAGCATTTCTAGGTGTCAGACCTGAATGTGTAAGAGAAAAGGCCCTTGCATGGGGTCTTTTTGAAGTGTTGCCATTCAAGATGGTGTGCTCAGAGCTAGTTAAAATTCTCAGTAAATATGATACTTCTTCAGTGAATAGTGGATTTTCAGGATAGGAATTTCCGAAACTTTGAAATCTTAATGAGATGTGGCGAATGTTGTCTTGTGAAAATACTGCTCAACCCATGAGTTGTAGGAGCTGTGTTATGGTTTAACCCAGCAGGCAGCTAAATGCCACACAGCCATTCACTTGCACCCCACCACTGCCCACCCCCCTTCCAAATGGGATGGGGGGGTAGATTTGGGGCAGGGGGGGAGAAGTAGCATTCATATGTTGAGATAAAGACAGTTTAATAGGACAGAAAGAAAGGAAAACAACAGTAATCATGACAAATAAAATAAATAAAACAAGTGAGGCACAACACAATTGCCCACCACCTGACGACTGATGCCCAGCCAGTTTCTGGGCAGTGACTCCTGGCCAACTTTTGCCCCAGTTGGTATTTTGACCATGGCACCAAATGGTCTGGGACCTCCCGTTGGTCAGGTGGGGTCAGCTGTCCTGGCTGTGTCCCCTCCCAATTCCTTGTGCACCCCACAAGGTGAGGTGAGAATCTGAAAAGGCTTTGACTTAGTTGTTGTTAAGTCATGTTTATATTAAAACACCAGTGTGTTATCAACATAATTCTAAATCCAAAACAGCACTGTACCAGCTACTGGGAAGAAAATCAGCTCTCTCCCTGGTGAAACCAGGAGAGGCTGATGCAGAATTTTGGCACCTGAAACTTAACCCTGGCCCAAATCAGATGTTAGTAAACCTCAACAATATTTGCATTTGACTACACCACAAATACTGGGATAGACCAGGCTTAGAAGAATGAATCCTTGGAGCTGTGTAATGGAAGAACATACCCAGTGGAATTACAATTTACTCATCACACTCTTACTGTTCTGTGAATATGCCTGAGTTGGGATTGAACAGGACAATGTTTGTCAACATCAGATTTGTTCTGAAATCTTAATCCCTTTTTAGTTTTGAGCTTGTGCAGGAGGCAGTCTGATGTTAGCTCAGGTGTTCAGCTTGAAGACATTGCTTGATTCTGGGCCTTGGTCACAGGGTCATTTCTGTAATGGTTGATGCAAAATGATCAAGTATATTTGTTTCATAAAAATGGGCTAGGTTCCCCAGAAGGTACAGGGAAACCCCTGTGGTGAGATGGTGGCTGCATTGAGGATGAAGAGCTTTCAGTTGAATATTATTTTAGTCTTTCTAAAGTAGCCCAAATAAAATAATGTTTCTAAGACTATTATTTTCTCCAACTTTACATAAATACTTACATGAACTGGTTATCAACAGTAGTTGTTAACTTTTAATTTTTGGGGGCGTTTATATATATATAAAAACCATGTTTGTTTACATTTGAATGATCTAATGCATTCATTAATGCTTTGTTTGAACTGGTGACAAGGACATCTGGACATCTTTTCTTGCATTATTATATATATATGGGAGGGGAGAAAAAATATTTTTCTAGTGTCAATTATTGGGATTATTTTGAGCTTTGTAAAGAGGAAAAAAAGTTCCTCTTTGTTATAAGAATTAGTATTTTCTAGAACTGTATTTAAAATAGATGTGGATCAGATTGTTTTATTTTGTCTCAGTTACCTCATTTCCTTCTGTTACCTTTCAACTTTGTCCTAATGCAAGGACTGCAGACAATGTAGTCTGCTCAAAAACTAATCATGTAGGGGTTTCAGAATACACTTCTGATGTCATCTGATTCAAACTAAGACTTCAGAATTAAAATTTCCATGGTTTATGAAGGGCAGAGGGAGAAAGGTCAGGGAGAAGGGTGGGCATAAATTGAAGAAATGTTATGAAGATGCTGCTGTCTTCCTCTTCTGCTGCTGTGACTGTAACTATGACTGAGAGGTTGCCCTCACACAGTCAGACATTAGGTAAATCTCACTTTGTATTGCCTTTGTCCTGAGCTCATTTATATACAGTTATTACTATTAAATCTTGAGGCTTTTTTTGTTTTTGTTTTTTTACGAGACAGCTCATCAGCTTCCAAGAGAGGGAACTTGGGTCATAACCAGATGTGTTGTGCATTTGTACATCAGAAAGAAATATGAGTTTCAGTATACCTGTGAGGTTTAAGGGTAGATGTTGATATTTACTGAGTTTTGGACTGTTCTTGGTTTTTTGTTTTGGGTTTATGGGGGTTTTTTTACACTGGGTTATTTGGGGTTTTTTTTCATATAGCACCAGGTACTTCTTGTGGAAATCTTGAAGTGCTTAACACTGTGTTAAACAAATGTGGAACAGCTCCCAAGTGAGTTTTCTTTCTAAGCCAAGGTGGTTTTGTTGTGTGTTTCCTGTGACAGCTTCTCATTGCAAAGACTTTGACTCTCCTATAGTGTGCCTGTGGAATGAATTACTCAGCACAGCAAGGCAAAAAAGGACTCTTCGAAGTTCATTTTGAATTCTAGAGGTATCCCAAACTGCATGCAAATGGAAATCTCAGAACACAAAGGAACTGACTTGTAGTCCCCAAAATGCACAGCTCAGAGATACTAGTTTATTGTCAAAATGATTCACAAATAAATCTTATTTTTAACCTCTTTCTGACACCTCTTGTTTTATGGATTCTTCTTTCCTTCTTCTCTAAGCTATTGAATGTATTTCTGGGTGAAAAATGGAACTTATCCATTAATGGTGCACTTTCAAGTGTAAGTATGAATTCTTGTGCAGTGACACACAAATATAGCATCAAAATTAGTTGAATACATGTTTACTTTGCTGTTCAAATAAAGATTATGGGTAATTTGCTTTCTAAAACCATTTCCTCTCTCTGTTAAAAGATGGGGTCAGTGTGTTTCTTCTGTCTCTCCCCATTCAAAAATGAGCAAATCAAAACTGACTGTTTCCTTTGTGTTGTAAACTAAACTTAAGTATACTCAAAGTCTGGGGCTGGCACAGACCTGTACTTTGCAAACGTGGGGGGAGTGGTGGGTTGCACTGGCTTCTGTTGCTTGTGGGTAGAAAGGTCCTTTGGATTGGGTTGTGTTTGTGAGAAAGTCAGGCCAAAACGATCCCTCTGCCTTTTCAAGACTGGGGTTGTCTGTCTGTGGCTCTAGACTGTGTCCCTTCCCTCTACCACCCTAAACCGTAGTCAGGCCCAAGCCAGCGTTCCCACCTCTGTGACATTTTGGGTGGTTCCTGAAGGAAAGAAGGGTGTGCCTTGTATTCCCACACCACCACATCTTGATATGTCAGAAGTTCCCATTATCTGGACTTGCAGGCTGTTGTCAGAGTTAAAAAGGGAAATTCTGTAGGCAGTTTGTGGCTTCTCAGACAAAAACTGAATCTTGAAAGTTCATTATTTTTGGCTATGGGCCTCCAAAAGATTAAAGACAGCCACGTCCAAACCTAATCCCAGTTGGAGGCAAGTTGAAAAGGCTGTGTCCAAAAAAGCTGCAGGGAAGAGGCAGTGCTCGCCCTGCTCACAGATCCAGGCTAGAGTGCAAAGGAAATTTCCTACAGCCTGTATTTTGCCCTTGCAAGGGACAATGTGGTATACAAAGATAGGGTATACAAAAAAAAAAAAATCCTTATTCCTTGGGAGAAAAAAGGAGAAGTAAATCTTTAAAGGAGAAGAGATGCTCAAGCTGAGTCAGCAAGTTACCAAATAGAAAACATTGGGAAGAGTGCAGCTGCTTGAGATGATTTCTCCTGAAGTGATCTAAAAAGATGTGAGAGAGGGAATTTCCTGCATCGTGGCCGGTGCTGTGCCTCTCACAGGGTGCCCGTGTAGATCCACGTCCTGCTGCGGGCTGCGGTGCCTCGGTGCTTTCTCTCCCTGTTGCACTGCCAGGAGAGTGACAACGGGCGTTAAAAGCATAAACGATGGCATTCAAAGTAACCCTGAGATTTACTTTCTAATCCACTGGCCCCCACTTGCTTTTTTTAGAGTTAAGCAGAGGTTTTTGATGTGAAGTAGTCCAAATTTCAAAATGCCTTTAAAAAGTCATTTCTAGCCGGCAGTGGTTTAGCATTTGCAGCTTCAACTCCTCATCAAAAAGCTGCTGGTTTATTGTGCTCGGCCAAGCGTCTCTGGGGCTGCCCTTCACAGTTCTGGAAGCTCCCTTGACCCCAGCCCAGCCAGGAAAAGGCTATTCCGTGTATTTGCACTGCCCCTGTGCTTCCATGTGCTCGGGGCCAGCCGGCATCTCTGCGCCTACCCCCTTCCACAGCGCGGTGGAGCCGGCACCTGCGAGAGACGAGGCAGTATAGAGCGGGGTGTGAACAGCCTTGGTGCCGCCTTCCTGGGGTCCGCTCGGCTACAGCGGAGCCGTCCCGTTTGCCGCTCATTTAGAGAGCGTGTGGTGCTGACCCCAGGTGGTAAATCCCTGCAGCACAGCGCTCCAGGGATTAAAACCCGCGTGGAGCGGCGCGGCGCGCTGAGCGGGCGTGTGGGACAGAGGCACCGCCCTGGAGGGCGCTGCTCGCCGTGCTGCCCGTCCCGGTGTCTGCGGCCGTGAAGGGAGCGCGGGGCTGGGCTGGCGCTGGGAAAGCGCTATTGCCGCAGCAGGCCGGGGTGTGCCGGACACATGCACGGACACACAGCCATCGGTCACACGCACACGGAACGCGTCGCCAGCCACCCGCCCCGTGAGCCCCAGCCCCGCAGGCACCAACACCTTCGGCTATGAGCTGCCGGGGAGCCCCTGCCGGTGGCCGTGGCACTGGTGGCTTCCCGTGACAGTCCTGGGAGCAGCCCCAGGCTCTGGTGGGGACATGGGGGTTCCCCTGCTTGTCCCGGTTCTTCCATGTCCTGGTGGCAGAGATCCGCCAATCGCATAACCTAACAGTATTCAGCCTGGGACATTTGTGCTCCTGGTTTCTCCCGCACTGCAGCAAGCAGCAGAGCCCCTATTACACATGAGAAATGGTAACAACTGGGGATGCTGTGCCATGTTAAGTAACCTGTTCCAGACACTGCAGGGAAGTCTGCAAGCGCCTGTGGCAGCTGTACCTGCTTGCAGCTATGGCTGATTTGGTTGTCCTCCTGTTGGCAGCTGGTGGGCTGAAATCGCTGAGTTTGGAGAAGTCTGCCATCTCACTGATGGAAATACCAGGCCATAGATGGCATTCCTCCTGCAGGATGTGTTTGATCAAAAATGCCTCTCCTTTAGGATCTGGTTTTGGATCAAATGAATATCCAGATAAGTTGGATGTTCTTACTCCATCTGAGTGCATTTGAGCAGACTCGGGAGCAGGTTGGCAGCTCATTTTCATTTTACTCTTCTTCAAGAAACAAACCTGCTTTGCATAGGTAAGCTAGCGTTTGGTGTGGTGAGTGCTCACATGCTTTACTGGGAATGGCTTGGAAGAAGGGCGTTCCCTTCGTAGAAAACTGACTGGAGGGGAGAAAGAGAAGGAGGCCGGACACAAGATCACAGTGATGCCACTGCAGCTTCTCAGATCCAGAAGAGAGGCAGACATATCCCACCCAGGGAGCAAGCAACGGGTTTTGGCTGCAGATTAAAGGAGAAGGTGTCATTTCAGAGGAATGTTCAGCAACAGATGAAAATAGCTATAAAATACAACAAATGGTGTCGCAGAGACAAAGGAATATGGTAGCTCAGAGTGATGGGGAAGCTTGTTAAGGCTGTGGTTCAGTTCCAGGGACAGATGACTGTGCAGGAGGGAGCACAGGAGGGGATGGCTGGAGCAGGAGCATCTCTGCTTCAGATTTTAGCTCTTTTTGGTATTTTTTCTTCCAGCCTAATTGAGTTGTTATGATCATCACAGCCTTTGGATTTTCATCAGAAAATCAGGGAAAACATGTTTTGTCCTGGCATGGAGAAATAAAAGCAATCAATGGCTCTTGTCTTGAAGTTTCCTGCACTTCTGGGGCTGTCCTTCAAGGAGAAGGGCAGCAACAGGAGTCTCTGAGGCAGAGGTCTGGGGAGCAGAGCTGCTCCGAGAGTGTGTTGTCCTATTAGGGAGGCTCAGGAAACTGGGATCTCCCTCTACTGTGTGATGTATGCAGAAAATGTTTTTCCAGCTTGAACAGCCTCTGTCTGAGCACTGGATGCAAACTTCACATTAAAAATTACCTTAATTACATACCTCATCACCGGTCTTTATTTTCTACTGTTTCTTTATTTTCTACTGTTTTGCCTTTTATCAAATATTTGATTAGAAAAGTTGGGGAAAACTTAGCTTCTAGTTGTCTGTTATAGTACTTACTTTTGGAGGTAAAAATTCCTAAAGGGGGGGACAAGGCATCAGAGATCTTTACAGCAGCATACAGAAGTGAAGGGGGAAAGCAAATTACTGGGGAACAGGAGTTAATTCTTAGAATAAAAGTACAGAGTAACTACCAGATATTTGCTGTGTTATTTCACTGCTTATATAACTGGTTAATTAGTGCTGCCAACTCCCCAGCACTGGGCTGCTCCTGGTTTACCATGAAGCCACCATATATAATACATTTAATCAATTTCTACTTCCTTCGAGCTGAAGAGTCTCCATAATGGCTGTAATCACAGGAAATTTGTAATATTAACATTCCCCTGAGGGTCAGGTACCAGAAATTCTTACTCTCTGGCAAAATGATTTCTTCAAATCTTTTAGCCAGTGAGTAAAAATTCAGCTCAGCTTGAGCTGCAGTGTAACCTGTTGTGCTGGTTTGAAAGCAAAACCAGTGAGAGACTCCAAGTCAGAAACACAACTTAATAAGAGGAAAAGGAAAGAAATAAAGTAAAATAAAGTAAAATAAAATAAATGCAATAGTACAAAAAATCACTGACAGAATACAACCTGACACCCTGTTAGTTAGGGTGGTAGTAGCAGTCCAGATGAAATGGTCTTGTCAAAGCAGTGATCCTGTAGAAAGGTCTGGTAGCTCTTGTCTCTTCTGGGAGTCCAGTGGATAAAAGCTGTCTGTGCTGTCCCAAACCCTGGATTTATCCAGGTGGGAATGCTTGGCTCTTCCCCCTGGGCAGAGCATCTCCCAATGGGCTGATCTCATTCTATGAGTCATGCAGTGGGTCCTTGATGGCCCATTAAACAGAGATAACTCCTGGAGGAAGTTATCTATGAGTCATGTGGCAAGGCATTGTTAGGCTCGTTAACAGAAGATAAGGAAAACACTGCCCCACCTTGGCTCTAATGGCTCATGGGGATAGAATACAAACCTTGGGCACAATTTTACATTGTAACCTAGGACACTGTGTGCAAATGCAACTAACCCAGGACCTGATGTACTGCCCGATGCAGGCACAGGCAGCAGTTCATGTTTTCTGCAATGAGATGCTGTTTACCAGGCCAATAGGGATTTTTTAGCCCTTCAAATCTGGAGTGCACTCAAAAATACACAGGAGGATTCTTTTGCTATAAATTCGTGGTCACCTTCAAGCTTGGATGGAGACCCACGTTATTCAAGGAGTTCATTCCTGTCAGAAAATTTGGGTGGAACCTGCTCTGACAGCATGTATGTATCTGTAAACACTTGACCCAAATCCACTGAGGGAAGAAAAAGACCCTTTGCCAATCCTTGCCACTTGCTCCTCATCTCTCCAAAATAAACAGGCTGGTATGTTTTGGTTTAGCAAAAACATTTAAACAAATTGCATTTGACACGCATCACAGTAGTAGTTCAAAAGTGAAAACCTCAATACTCCTTTCAGACCACACTGAATATTTAGAAATAAAAATAAACCACCTGGCCAGGCCCCACTGGCACACACAGTGAGCTCCCAAGCCCTCTCTGCTGTTACTTCCTACGCTGCTTCTGCAGGAGAGCCCATGATTTATTGACTGTTTCCCTCCCACTCCATTGTCTGCAGCTTCTCATAACTTCCACTCACTCAGAGGGTACATCTGTTAGGTTTTTCTTCTGCTCAATTTATGTCCTTTTTATGGTGTTCCTTTGTCAGAGAACCTCAGGTATGCTGCAAAACTTTTCTTTATACTACAAAAGTCAATATTTGCACTGAAAGCGAGCTCTGCTCATTTCACATAATAATGAAATTCTTCAGCTTTTTCTTACTTTCCAAGTAAGAGAACTGTGATGCCTGGAATCCCAGTGGGGTAAAGCGCTGGTAGAAATACAAGCTCTGCAGGAGCTGCCAGAGGAAACATGAGAAGGGGTGCAGGAGCAGCTCCCGGCTCCAATGCTACGTCACTGGCTGTGTCCCCTCTTCCATTCCCAGGAGCTGCAGGAGGAACCCACGGTTTGACCCCAGCATGACACTGCTACACAGCTCAGCATTGGAGGAGCTGTCCAAATGATTTTGTGGAGCAGACATGCCCAGAGCCATGCTGTCTTGGGTTGCAATATGTAACCAAAAGTGTGTATTCTATTTGCCATCTGTTGAAACTGGTTAGGGGGGTGTTTTTTCTTTATCTCTTGTATAACCCATTCCCCATAACTCCAGGCGGGAGGGGGCAGGTGCCTTCTGTTTATGGGCTAGCTGTTAAAACCAGGTGTAGCAGGGTTCCTTATTTCTTCCACAATCCATCCTCCCTCCAGGATGATATCTTCTTAAGGCTCGCCGCATGACTGATAAAATTACATCATTCCATTGTGAGATGCTCCACCCAGTGGGAGGAGCCAAGCATTCCTACCTGGATAAAAGCTGAGATTCAGAACACCAGGACTGCCTGGATTCCCAGAGGAAGACAGGACTCTTGCCACCAGGATCATCCACTCCAACAGACACTCCAGTAGGACTTAATTGGACTGCTACCAACACCCTAACCAACAGGGTTGGTTGTGTTCTGACTCTGACAGTGTTTCTAGGATTTTTTTTAAAATTTGTTTGCTTGTTTTTTTTCTTGTACTACTACATTTGTATTTTTTAATATTCCTAGTAAAGAACTGTTATTCCTATTCCCATATTTTTGCCTGAAAACCCCCTTAATTGCAAAATTATAATAATTTGGAGGGAGGGGATTTACATTCTCTGTTCCAAGGGAAGCTCTGGTTTTTCTCAGGCAGACACCTGTCTTTCCAAACCAAGACACATGCAAAGCTAGAAAACATCAGGTTTCTGCTGAGTGACTTCTGCTAAAGCTCTTGCTGCAAAGTGCTGGAGCTGTGCTTGGTGGCTGAGCAGAGAGCAGGAGACAATTTAATTGGTGAGTGCACAAAAACTCGTGTCTGAACAGCTCCATCCAGCACCGTGGCCTCCGCACGCTGCCTCTGCCGCACGGCTCTCTCTGCTGGTGCTGCCGACTTGGATGTGCTCCTTAGAAATATTACCATCATTGCTTCTGAAAAGATGGAGCAGCAGAAGTCTGGGACCTGCTTCTCCATTTTCTCCCAGGTTATCCATGGCTCTGAGGCCATCTGTAAGGTCAAAGAGCTCTTTTTCTAATTTCATAGCCTTGGTAGTAGGGCTTTTGAAAAAGATCCCCTTTGCTGACAACTTCTCCAGGTCCTGGCTGGGAGCTTTTTGACTTCCAAACTGAATTTCAGGCCACAGTATTTTCACAATTAGCATTTTTATTTTCTCATGGAAAATGTAAATAAACTGCTGAATTTTTGTAAATTTTTTTAAAATTCTTTTTTTTCTTGGGAAAAAAAGTGTGAAATCTGAATATTTTTCTTTTTGTAATGCTCTTCAGACATTCTCTTCAATGAAGCAGTTAATTTAAAATGCATGTGCAGAAAATCAATTCTGGTTGGCACATGATACCATTTAATTCTGGTATGAGTGTTCATAAGGTTTTTCAAGTCTGGTAAATACTAAAATTATCTCTCTATAGCATGGGATCTAAAAAGTCTTTTCTAATGTTGCATTATTTTTCAAAATGATGGACAGAAGGGTATAAACTCCAGCTATCTGGCTGGGGAATCACACAATCTCAGAACAGTTTGGGTTGGAAGGAATGTTCAGAGATCACTGATTTCAGCTCCCAGTGCACTTGATTAGGCAACTGCATAAACTTTGTGCATTTGGTAAGTTTGTTGCATAAAATTTCCAGTGTATCTGATAAGTTTATTGCTGAACTTGTCCTGATTTTTGAGGAAATTGATTACTGAAATTTGGTATATTTTCACAGACTTTATTAGTTTAAAATGTTAAATAATTCATGGAACACTATAAAGCGGTTCTCCTTAACAATTTTTTTTTTTTACTTCAGGAGGAGTAAAAAAAAAATTACTCCAGGATACCAGGAGTATTTTCCAAGATATCTTTCATAAATATAAATCACAGGAACAAGGATTCATTTGAAGAGTTAGTTCGAAGGTTCTTCTTAGTGTAGAGCTTCTGGTGTGACATGTGAACTCAATGTGTCCTACTCTGGCATGAGCTGAGTAACCACCATGGGGATAAGTGGATTTAGAAGGCAAAACTGTTCTCATAGCAAAAGAAAAAAATCCAGAGAAAGCTCTTCAGAGACCAAGGCTGAGAGGGAAAAATGATAATTGTTAGGAAACCACTCAGCTGGAAAAACAGCCAAGTTCATGGAGTCCATAATTTTCAGTACCTGGAATAATCATGAATTTGTCTTTGAAGTTTTACCTTTTGAAAGCAGCTGGATCCCTTGAGAATCAGATCTAAGAGCCAGAAGTGGAGCACTGTGAATGCACATCTCTTGTGGATAACCGGGTTCTTCTGGGTCTTTATCAGCTCTCCCAGTTAACCAGGTTTTGTGACTAATGGTCACTTAGTTTTTACCCAAATGATTTCTAATCTTAGGTATCTTGCTTCTGGTGATGAGATTGGAATGGGTGGGAGGTGCCTGGAGGGCCAGAGATGTTGTGGGTAAAAAATCCCAACATAGGTCTAAGAAAAGTTATTTTTAAGTATGATCTTCCAACTAGGTTGTAATTATTCAATGTTTTTCAAGATATACCCAGAAGGAGGAGAAATCTTTACGATCTTGGGTGGATCTTTTTGTTTTCCCGTCAGTCTGCACAGAGTATGTAAATACTCAGATGCTATCATTTGTCTTGGGAAATTAAGGACATTAGAGTGGGAGAATTAGAGATATTTTTAATCACCCCCGGCTCTGCATCCAAGGATTTTTTTTGTGATTCGTCTTTGTCACGGGCAAGGAACTTCTTTGCTGTGCCTCAGAAGGTGCAAACCCTTAGGTCCATTTCCCCCTGCTGAAGGGTTGACTTTTAATCCCTCCATTTGTGGATCATGGGCTGTTTTAGTGCGAAGGGGCTTTGATATGGTGCACATCTGCTCCCAGGGCTGTGTGTCTCCCTGCCTGCACTGCCCTGCCTCGCTGGCCCCTTGTGGGAGCCTGTGGCTCAGGGTCAGTGCCAGGGCACACTCACAGCACTGTGACCACCAAGGCACTTCTGTCTGGCAAAGTCCCTAACAGTGACACAGGAAGGGGTGATCTGAGGAGTCTTTATGGTTCATTTCTTTCCCCTTAATCTCTGCAGGCAGGGTTTTTGGTTTGTTTTTTCAAATTGTTTGGGAAGTTTTGATGTAGGTTGACAGTCATCTTAAGTCTAGCCCTGTGCTTCATGACAGATATTTCTGCTCACTAGGTGTTTGCTGTGCCCTCATGTGGTTTAGGGTGGGTCTACATTTTATATTTAATGGAGTTCTATGGTCAAAATATTTGCTAATCCCCATTTCAGTGGGGACTGTGCAACCAAGTGGCTTCATGCATCCTCTGTAACAAATCTTTGTTCTTCAAATGGAATTTGAAGCTCAAATTGACTCATAAGCTCTTTTACCATGTGCATTTTTATCTGTGTCTCTGAGTGTGTGCGTGTGCTGCTTTCTTGGTTTCCAGGTTAGGACAGTCCCCTTCACAACAGAGTATCTTTCAGTCTTAGGAGATGATCTTTAGAAGATGTCCTGGGAGCATATAAATACAATAGTGTTGGAAAGAGAAATGTGGCATTTATTTCTTGGGCCAAATATCAAGAGGCAAGCAAGGAGTTAAAAGGGTAGTACAGAAACTGTGTTATTTAAATGTATTTAGTGGGTAATGCTGATGAGTGGTGAGGACATTATTGAAAATCTTTTGTTACAGGGAAGGATAAGAATAGAATTATTGTCTCCCACAGGCAATTACTTCTAAAAATCACAGCTTGTTCCCTGTCTCAGAAGCTTGGCAGGATGATGGAGCTCTTGTCTGGGAACAGAAAGGACCAGTAGGAGAAAACTTGACTCCTGCTTTGTGCTAGGTTTCTCGGTGTGAAAATTCCCTCTCCCTACCACACCTCTGCAAGACCAAGAGAAGGGCAGCTTGAGGGGTTCAAGGGGCCCCTGCACACACAGCAGCCCCCTCGGCAGCCCAAAGCAGGAATCACGTGGTGAGTGCTGGCTGCTCCTGCCAGAGGGTGGGATGCAGGGCTTCTGCCAAAGGCACATCTGGCTTCAGGCAGCCTCTGGGATGGGCAATGCACAAACCCCCTCCCACATCACCCCACTACACTGCGGTCATGCCTACCAGGTTTGTGGCTGCCTGTCAGTGCACTTCAGACAGTAAAATAGAGGTAGAAATGGCTGGAGCTAGTCCTAATAAATCCCACCTAAAATGGGATTTAACTTAAATTCCACCTAAAGGCACCTAATTCCTAGAGAACCACTTAGGCTCCTGCCTAGACCTATGTGGCAGGACACCTGTGCCACGTCTGTGTCATGGTCTAACCCCAGCCACCAGCCAAGCCCCACGCAGCCACTCATTCACTGCCTCAACAGTGGGATCAGGGAGAGAATCACATGGGTAAAAGGTGGAAAAACTCGTGCATTGAGGTAAAGACAGTTTAACAGGGAAAGCAAAAGCCGTGCACACAAGCAAAGCAAACCAAGGAATTCACTGAATTCACTGCTTCCCATGGGCAGGCAGGTGTTCAGCCATCCCCAGGAGAGCAAGGTCCCATCTAGTGCAGTGGTTACTGGGGAAGACAAAAGCCATCATTCCAACCTCCCCCCCTCCCTCCTTCTTCCCCCCACTTTATACACAGAGCACGATGTCAGATGGTCTGGAATATCCCTTTGGTCAGCTGGGGTCACCTGTCCTGTCTGTGTCCCCTCCCAATCTCCCATGCACCCCTGCCCCCTCCCAGCGCGACATTACAAAGGCAGAAAAGGCCTTGGCTCTGTGTAAGCCCTGCTCAGCAATAACAAAAACATCCCTACATTATCAGCACTCTGCTCAGCACAAATCCAAAACACAGCCCCACACCAGCCACTGTGAAGACAATTAATTCTACCCCACATCCTGCCCTCTTCCAGGGGTCTGTCTCCAGGTTCAGCCTGAGCTGGTTGGTGCAGCACTGTGGGATTGCTGACAGATCTGTTCCTCGCTCAGCCACCCCACATCCTTCTCCCAGCACAATACTTGGGCTGCAAAGCCCTAAAGGGTTTCTCAGCAAACAAAAAAGTTGAGGGAAATCACATGGAATCAAATGGAACCTCTAATTTTCTGACTTCTTTTCTTGACGTTTCTAAAAGTATGTCATTCATTGAAGCAAGATCTGGCATAGAATTTAATTTTGCCTTTTTCATCTAGAATGTCAGAGGAAAATGTGGACTTTCATGGATAAAGACAGCAAGGCTTCAGCACTATTTAAACAGAAAAAATAATTTAAAAATCAATGTGTATTTATGAAATATTCCAATATAACTTAAACCCTTGTCTTCCAACAGAAAAATATTTTGACCAAGAATCTCCACCCAGCCTTTTGTGTGATCTACATCATCACCTGCCAAGAGCACAATGAAACAGATGAAAGCAAGCTCTGTAACCACCCAGCACAAGCCTCCTATCTCCCCTTTTGTTTGCAAAGAGCTGCTCTCCAGTCACTACCGCAGCAGTAATAATAATTGCCAAGAATTTGCATTTCTGCTTATCCTCAAGCTTAGTATTTCAAAGCAGACACTTCAGAGAACTAATTAGCACAGAGGTTCATTAAATCTAAAAAATGTTCTCACTAGGTAGATGGAGCATCCAGACCCTTAACCCATTTCCCAAAGGCAAACGCCTCCCTGCCTCCTTAGGCTTTTAGCAGCCTGAATCCCTTTAAGCTGCAGGAGGGTAGGGAATGCCAGTTTGTATCATCCACCGGGCTTCTGCACCCGCGCTGGGCAGCCCGGGGACAGCGGGAGCTGGGACAACCTGGGGACAGCGGGAGCTGGGACAGCCTGGGGGAGAGCGAGGGCTGGGGCAGCCTGGGGACAGCGAGGGCTGGGACAGCCTGGGGGAGAGCGGGAGCTGGGGCAGCCTGGGGGCAGCGAGGGCTGGGACAGCCCGGGGACAGCGAGGGCTGGGACAGCCTGGGGACAGCGAGGGCTGGGACAGCCTGGGGGACAGCGAGGGCTGGGGCAGCCTGGGGGACAGCGAGGGCTGGGACAGCCCGGGGGACAGCGGGAGCTGGGGCAGCCTGGGGGACAGCGAGGGCTGGGACAGCCTGGGGGACAGCGAGGGCTGGGGCAGCCTGGGGGACAGCGAGGGCTGGGACAGCCTGGGGGACAGCGAGGGCTGGAACAGCCCGGGGGACAGCGAGGGCTGGGGCAGCCTGGGGGACAGCGAGGGCTGTGACAGCCTGGGGGACAGCGAGGGCTGGAACAGCCCGGGGGACAGCGGGAGCTGGGGCAGCCTGGGGACAGCGAGGGCTGGGACAGCCTGGGGACAGCGAGGGCTGGGGCAGCCCTGGGGACAGCGAGGGCTGGGGCAGCCCTGGGGACAGCGAGGGCTGGGGCAGCCCCAGGCAGCGCTGGGCAGGACCCACCGCCGGCACAGCCCCGCACCAGGGGATGGATGAGGGCCCCGCTCCTCCATCCCCGCCACCACCAGCGACCTGCCTGTGCTCCAGCACAGCGACAGCGCTGCCAAAAATGTCGTAGGGAGCAAAGCTCAGCCTGCAGCTATCGTGCGTCTGCAGAGAGGAAACCGAAGGGAAATTACAGCAGCTCTCCGCTCACATTCTCCCCTTATTCTTTCTCGGAACCTAAAGAAATGGCTGTGGCTTTGTGTGGAAGTTAATTAATGATAGTAAATAGTATTCCTTTGTGCTAGGAGTGAATAGCGCCCTTTATTGGGGGCTCTCAGCGTGCCTAATGCTCTGTATTTAATCCAGCTTCCCAGCTAAAGCGAGCTGAATTATTCATTGCAAATAAATTATCTGAAGAACACAGCCCTGTTTCTCGCTGCCTGTGAGCCCAGCCCGCTTTCTTTGATGCCCTTTTCCAGGGCCAGCGGTGTCTTTGCAGCAATTTGGGCGGCTGCCCGGCGGTGCCCGGTCCCTGTGCCCCTGGCTGGCTGTGGCCGGGCTGTGCCACGCGTCGGGGCGGCCGCGGCACCGGGGCAGAACCCGGGTCCTGCTCCCGCTCCGAGCCGGCTCTGAAGGGCGAGGGAAGCAATAAGCAATGCTGAGCATGTTCCCCCTCTGCTCACGCAGATGAATACAGGCGCATGCATATGTATATGGAGCTTTTCATATGCATTTTCTGGCGCTCACGGAGTGCCCAGGCTCCAATTAAGACCAATTTCGTATGGTAAATCGGCAAATAAGGGAGGGGTTCAGACGACATACCTCAGGACTGATTTTTGTATAACGCTCAATGTTACGAACAGAACGCATCCACTCCCTCGTATTCAGGCAAATGAAAATGTCTCCCCCACACCCTCTAACAGTAAAAAGCTCTGGTTGCTCCAAGAGTGTGGACTCCATTGCTCCAGGAAAGCAACAGGCTCTGTGTGACCTGATTGCTTGAGGTCCCGCAAGGTCCTGCAGCACACAGGTTCACACTGCCCGCTTCTGGATCCCAGGGCCTTTTGGATGCCTTAGGCCTGGGAAGGAGGGAAGGTTTGAAACTTTGGTTGTGGTTTTAGCCAGCCCTTCATCAGCGTTTTGTTGCATGTGACAGGCTTGAAACAAAGCCCCAAAAGACCTTTCTCATGCAGGCAGAGCTCAGCCTTGAACTCGCTGCTACCAGCAGGTCCGAGATGCCAAAATCTGACGTGGACCCAAAAAGCTTTTGGCAGCATTCCCCTGCATGGAAACATGCAGGCATCACCTGTGCAAAGAGGCAAAGGCCAGCAACACAGCCGGTCCTCCTCTCCCATGTCCTCGCTGCCCGCCCACTAGGAGGGAGAAGGGGGCAGAGCCAGTGCTGGCTCCAGCCCCAGTGTTGCAGGGAGGCTCTTCCTGCGTGGATATCCCATGGTGGAGCAGATGCATGGGGCAGGCCTGTCCTCATTTACCACCTCCAGAAGGAGTTGCTGCTCTGGCCAATTTTGTCAAGAGCAGTGGTTATTATTTAGTATTTAATGTGTTCTCCAACAAGGAGCCACCCAGATCTGGTGGCCACTGGGGAGCCTCTCCAGCACGGCTCCCTGTGGTGGATGCTAGGATCTGGGCTGGACATGGATATTCCCCAATCAACAGCTGAAACTCTGGGCAAAGTGTCATTAAACGTCTATGTTAAATATCATGGTAAATAAATATACGACTGAAAATCATGATTTCCAAGCTTTTAACATAAAAACCTCTGCTTGCTGTTTTTTGTTGTTTTCGTCTATTTCTTTTTAAAAAATAATCTCACCTCTGTAGGAACTGTTTGGGTTTTTCTTTAAAAAGATCATTTTATGCATTTTTTTTCCCTTTGGAAATAGCTAAGCTGCCCAAAGCAGAGAAATCATAGGTGCATATTTTTGTCAGTTCCTTGTAATCAATAACACCCACCTAAAAAAAGCTGAAATCAGCAAGGGAACAGGCTGAATCCATAATTGTTGGTCTGACATTTTATAATCACATTTACTGAGAGGAAAATAAATGAAAGTAACTCAGCTTCCTGCCTCAAACCTGATAGGTTATTTTGGGTTTGTTGGGTGGTCACCTGAAGGCCCACCATGCGCCGAGTGAGGAAAGAGCTCAGACACCTGGGCTGGGCTCAGTGGGGATGTGCTGCTCAAGGGATGACAAGAGCAAGGATTCTCCATGCCAGGAATGGGCTTCCCAAACATGCTCCATTCCTGAATTCCCTTTTCAGTTGATCCATGTAGGATGTTTTCACTTTGACTTCCAAATATATGGAAATCCATGGTAAAATAGCTGGCTTGGCAACTACATCAGCCAATTCCCTTGGGGATGCACCTCATAAGGTTCCATAGATTTATGTACACTCAAGTTCCTCAGGTTCCTGATCTCTTACAGTGGGAATCTCTTTGCTGCCCCATCCCCCATCTTGTAGTCCACCCAAGTGAGAGGTGTGGGAAGAGAGGCTGCCATTGAAGAATGAGGCAAAAGTGTTGTTGAGTACCTCAGCCTTCTCCTTGTCCATTGTTACCAGTTTACCATTCTGGGATAGAGCAGATAGTTCCCTCTTATCTCCTGCACGGACTGTACACCTGAAGTGCAGTCAGGAAACAGGCCTGGCCATGCTAGCCCAATACATCTTTCTTTGGTTTTTTTCATAAAACAATTCAGAAGATGTTTCTGAACCACTTCTCTTGGAAACAAGCAGCAAAATGTCTCCTGGGATGCTTCAAGGACAGAGAAGCAGATCAATGTCTGTTCTGGACCTGAATCCAGATTCCAAGGGTTCTTGGCCACCTCTGTCCCTGTCTTGCTCTGGAAGACTGTCCTTTCCCTGACCCTCCTCAGAAGGTATTTCACAGCCAACAGGTGACACAGATCTGAAGAGCAGAGAGGTGTTGTACCCTGCTTCTGGAAGTTTGGCAGCCAATCCCACCTTCTCCCATTCATTGCAATAAACCCAAATAAAACAAATTTGTTGTAAAATAAATAGGTTTCAGGGCCTGCTTCTGCATCAGCCACAGAAGAAAATCAGATTTGAGAGCACTCATCTTTTTATGAGATGGGAGTCTAAGCATTCCTAAGAGGAAGGGAAGTATGGGGACTGTATTAAGGCCATAAATACCTTGGAGTGATGAGCCTGGACTAACAACCCATTTTACAGTGGGACCTGCTCTGCACCCACATTGTATGGGTCTCCTCACCCTGAGGCAGGGCTGAGATTTTGTTCACTGAGACCTGTTTTCAGAATTATGGCTTTTATGGTCTTCATGAATGTGAGAAAAGCTAAGAATTTACACAGTAAAAATTCTTGGCAAAGTCAGAGTCTCCAGTTTCTGTGTAGTAAACCAATTACCATGTTGTTGAATTTATACATTTCAGACAAGTTGACTGTAAATTAATATCCCAAGATAAAAAAATGGAAAACATTCAGACTTTGGCTTTGCCAAATATTTTATTGGACAAATCCTTCCTTTTTTTTTATTATATCTAGACAGGATGCATTAGTATTCAATACTTTTTATTATTTCTTACGCAATAAAATAATATTTTGGAAGTCTCTACTTCATCAAATAATAGATAGACCTCTGTAATATAAATGAAAATTATAAATGGAAGCGTCATAGGAATTTTTTTTTTCAATAAAGCAGGAACATCTGGTATGGTTTCTAATTTATTTAGAAAACAGGCACGGCTCCAGCCCAGTAAGGAATTTAAGTGCATATGCAATCTTATTGGACTTCTCTGGGACTATTTACACATAGAAGTTAAGCCCAAGCCCAGGAACACTGCTGAAGGTGACCTTCCAGACTCCTCATCTATCTCTGGATGAAAAGCACGACATCATTCAGATGCTGCACATTTCTGCAAGTATTTGGGTATTCAGTAGAGGGATAGCAATGCCATGGAAGTATTCAGATGGGCATGAGCAATGAAGAGCACCTTTCAATGACAACCATGTGTGGAGACCAAGTCTTGCTAGGAAAGATGACTTTGGGCCGTGAACTTCCTTATCTGCGTGGTCACCTCAGGTTCCTCAAGCCATGGACACCTGTGGACTTGGTGTCAGATGTCCCTTTCCTGAACAGCTGTGCCAATAAAACAATTAAGCTCAGCCCTGCCTCCTTCCTGCCACCCCCACCCTGTCAGGCCTCCAGCTCTGCTAAGGGAACTTCCAATGGTGCTCTCAGTGGTGTTTCAAGTAAAAACCATTTCTTCAGGGAAAACATTTAAGCCAAAGCACTAACAAAGCTGCTGTTGTCTCCTCGAGGTCAGGCTGCACATGAGCTGCTCCCTGTAGCAAATGGCAACTGACCCCTTGGTGGCTTTGACTGGATCTGGGGAGACCATCCCTCTCCTGCACTACATCCTTTCAAAGCATTTTACACTACATCTGTGCAAGCTGTCCATGGGGTACCTGACATTTAAAACCCTTCTTCTTGTTCAAAACTGCTCTCTCTGTTGTGAGACAGCCACTTGCACACACTGCTGGCACACATCTGAACAGCCCACGTGAGAGGTACTGCTCCCTCCAGCTCATCAGGATTGACATCCACCAGGCAAATACGCACACACACATGGAAAATGGGTCTCTCCAGTACCTGGCATTGGCTACTCAGTGTGCCCCAGGTGCTGGCACTGGCGCCCTCCAGTCTCTGAGGCTCACCGTCTCATTCCAGCTTTGGCTCAGCTGCAGCTGCCCATTTGTCTGGCTGGAAGGCTGGTGCTGGTCTCTCACATGGACTCAGAGCAGAGGGTGTGCTCACATAGGAAGTCAACTGAGAGAATAAACAGCAATTATTATTAGTAATATATTATTAGGTGCATCATTGCCTCTGAATATTTAGTATGACTGGGGCAGGCTGTGACGATGAGGTGCAGGGCTCGGTCAGAGGGTTGTGTTCTGACCAGCCAGCTGTCAGCCACACCAGCCCCTTTAATCCCCTTTGCCCTCTATTTTTTCATGCCAGTTCCTCCCCTGTCCATCTCAATCCTTCCCTGTCCCTGCCTTTGATCCTTACCCTAAATATCCCATAATGAGCCTGGCAGTGTGCTACAACCCACTTGGAACACCTCCTAAGAGGTTGTCCATCCAGTGTCCTCAAATGCTTTTCCCCCACAGCCCCCTGTGAACCTCGTGTTCCTGCAGGGTCCTGCTAATGCCTGGGTGGGGTTCCTGAGCTGAGCACTCTCCTCTGGCAGTCCAAGAGAATGGGATGGGGCTCCCTTGGTGTAGGTGGAGTGACTGGGATCCTAGCACTGCCCTTTGATTCCTCTGGGGATCCTCTTGAGTCCAGGCCTCAGTACCACTGGGTCACTCTCTACTTTCTTTAAAGACACGTCACTCTGTCTCTATCAGCCCTTACTGCCAGGGCTCATTGTCTAAACTCTCAGCTGGGATGGTGTAGTCTCAGCTGTGCACAGTGGCAGCACATTCCTGTCCCTTCCCTCCCTGGCTGGCAGACCACCCAGCCCCCCTACCCATCCCAGCCTTTGGGGCAGCAGGGAACCCTGTGGAAACGCCTAAAAGCCAAGAGGAGGAGAAGGAGGAGGAGCAGGAGAGCCTTGCCTTCAATGGTCATATCAGAATTATTGTTCAGCCTGAAAGCAGATTTGTAGCACATTGACAGAAATAGTTTGTGACATGAGAATCAAGTGCAGAGAAATAATTTCTGTACTGAAAACACCTCTCCCATGCAGGGTCACAGAATGGCTAAATTCTGAAATATTTAACTTAATGAAACTGGCAGCAGCTACCGAGTACTTGTCCTTGAGGAACTGCTGACATTTGCAGTGAAGCCACAATGAAGCAGACAAAATAGGGCCTGGAGCAAAACTACTATCAAGGAAAAATCATTACAGACTGCATTGTACATATTTATAAAACACAAATGATGTCCAAAACCTTTAGGCCTTGTGTGGCAACCATGCCCTAACAGAAATATTCAACACCTTTAACCAAAGAGCCTTCCCCTTTGGACACCAGTGGGTCAATTAGTTTAGCTCGACAGTGGCCTCAGTGCAGCGACGTCGGTAACTAATCTTGGGAGCAAGTGAAATCATGCGAGCTCGTCTGTGAAAGAGAGAGCTGGCTGCCTTCCCCTGATCTTGGTGTGGGGCTCTGCTCAGCCGGCAGACATCATGCTCCAGTGCCTCTTACACTTGGCAGGAGCGAAGGGCTCTTCCACTGGGATGGCATCTTGCACAAATGCCGAAGATAAGGCTCGATGCAGCCGCAGCCCCTTGCTCAGCCTCTTCCCACATCAGAGCCTGGAGAGGGGAAAGCCCCCAGTGTGGCTGGTGCCTTGGGTCTCCTTCAACATGAGAGTGCTTGAGGATGTTCAGTGGTGTCTGGACTGAGGCTGTGTCATTAGGCATGTTCAAGTATTCCAAACACAGGATATGGAGAGATGCTAAATACTGAGGGAAAATGTAGCATAGTCTCTGCTCCTAATATGTAAGTTTATTGGGATAACCTGAAGACTGGGTGTAAGACTACAGCTTTTGCTGATTTCTTAGACCTTTTCTGGGTTACTTAAGACATCATCATCAATACTCTTGGGCACATGGTGTGACTCTTGGTGATGGTGCTGTGCAGGGCCAAGAGTTGGACTTGTTGATTCTTGTGGGTCCCTTCCAACTCAGCATATTCCGTGATACTTGATTCTGTAATAAGTGTTCCAAAATATTATGTTTAATTGTCTCAGCAGCTTTTAACTAAATTTCTCCAGCTGTGATGAACATTGCTGCCCCTCATCCAGAAATGAGCTACATGTCTTTGTCACAAGCCTTCAAAGCTGTCTCCTGAAGCATTCTCCTGGAGCAAACAGTCTGCTGATGGTTTGGATAGGTGAGCTCTTTGCTGGGTGAAAACTCTTTGTTGGCTCATGTGTGGGCCCAGAAAGTGGAAGGGAATAGAGATAAATCCAACAGGTGGCCAGTCACAAGTGATGTTCCCCAGGGATGAGTTTTGCAGTCAGCTCTGTTTAGTATCTTTATCAATGAGGCAGGTGAAAGAATTGAGAGCCTCCTCAGTTCACAGATGACATCAAGCTGGGTGGGAGTGTTGATCTGCTGGAGGGCAGGAAGGCCCTGCAGAGGGATCTGAACAGGCTGGATGGATGGATCAAGACCAATTGTATGAGGTTCATCAAGACCAAGTGCCAGGTCCTGCACTGGGGTCACAACAACCCCAGGTAGCACTACAGGCTGGGGGCAGTGCCTGGAAAGCTGCCTGGTGAAAAAGGACCTGGGGGTGCTGGACAACAGCAGCTGGACATGAGCCAGTGAGTGTGTGCCCAGGTGGCCAAGAGGGCCAATGGCATCCTGGCCTGGATCAGCCATGGTGTGGCCAGCAGGAGCAGGGCAGTGACCGTCCCCCTGTCCTGGGCACTGGTGAGGCCACACCTCAGATCCTGTGTTCAGTTCTGGGCCCCTCACTGCAAGAAAGACATTGAGGGGCTGGAGCGTGTCCAGAGAAGGGCAACAGAGCTGGGGAAGGGGCTGGAGCACAAGTGCTGTGAGGAGCAGCTGAGGGAGCTGGGGGTGTTATTCTAGAGAAAAGGAGGCTCAGGGGAGACCTCATCACCCTCTACAACTGCCTGAAAGGAGGGTGCAGCCAGGTGGGGGTTGGCCTCTTCCCTCAAAAATAGGACAAGTGAAAATGGCAAGAAGTTACACCAGGAGAGTATTAGACTGGGTATTAGGAAAACATAAGTAGTGGTCAAGCACTGAAACAGGCTGCCCAGAGAAGTGGAGTCATCAGGATGCTCATTAACAATGAGACTACGAACCCTATGGGACAGAAAGTCCAAGTAGTGAGGTAATTTGCCATTTTCCTTCATTTTCTCTCTTTGACAGCAGTAGATGAGAAGTCACAGCCACTGTTTCTTCTCTAATTCAGTCATAATTTTATTTTATGGTTTTTCTGTGAGGTTTTGGTTCTTCACGAAAGAAGTAAGCATTTGGGAAACATCTCACCTACCCTTTGTCACAAAAACTTGAGCAGCTCCTTCAAAGCTGCCACCCTAGTTTATGAAGGCAGGCCTACATGGAGTTTATGGAGACAGGTGACCCACAGTGAGCAGGATGTGTGGGGGACACTGCTGGAGCCAGGGCAGAAGAAGGAGCTCAGCAGCCTGGGCCATCCCCACCCCATCACCTTCTCACAGAATGTGTTGGATTTACATGGCAGGGATTTGGTAGCGGGGGGCTACAGAAGAACGTGGGGATGTGTGGGTGTGGGGGGATGTGTGTGTATCTGTGAAATGCTGTCCAAAGCTTCCCTGTGTCCAACAGAGCCAATGCCAGCCCGCTCCAAGATGGTCCCACTGCTGGTCATGGCTGAGCCCAGCAGCTGGGAAAACAGAGCTAAGGAAGATGAAAAATGCACAAAAGCAGTTGGAGAGAGGAGTGAGAATACGTGAAAGGGACAGCTCTGCAGACCCCCAGCTTGGTGCAGGAGGGGCAGGAGGTGCTGCAGGTGCCAGAGCTGAGATTCCCCTGCAGCCCCTGGTGCAGACCATGGTAAGGCAGCTGCAGCCCATGGAGATCCACAAGGATGCAGAGATCCACCTGCAGCCCATGGAGGAGACCCACAGCAGAGCCAGGGGGATGCTTACTGCGGTGCTCAGCGTTGCATTTGACACTCTAAAAAGGTTCAGTACAATCCATTTTGGATCTTACCAGCATTTAATTCCTTCACTGTGAGCTCGCAGCCCAGAGGTGTTGCAGGCAGTGATTTTCCCCATTAGTGCTCTTTTTTGTGATTGTCACAATTGTGCAGCAGCAGGGTGTACATCTTGTAAAACAGAAGTGCATTTCAAATTGTGCTGGGCCTACATCCAGCTTGTCTGCCATGCATTTAAAGCTAAAAGCACTCTAGCATTAGCTACAGCTCAAAAGCAGGCACATAACTCACTTCACATCGAAGCACACTTTGATAAACTCTTTCTTCAGACAGCAGAGACAAATGACTTGTAGGAAGATACCATTTTTAGGACAGGAAATTTATGTTGCAGAAACTAGAGATTTTCTAAAGCTTTATTACTGATGTAATGAATCAGTATTTGCTACTCGATGTAATCTTGCCAGCATGGCAATATGCTTTTTACTGTTTTGAAAAGAAATGGAAATGCAGAGTAGCTGTTTTATTTCAAAATAGCATCATGTCAATCAGTCTTTTTGTTTGCTTGTTTTGAAGGAGGTGTATATGTAGGGCTGTTAGATGACAGGTCTCAAAATGCATGCAAAGTATTTTACCTTCGGAAGGTGACTGTTACAGATCAGATTCTGCATACTACTGTTTTCATTAAAATTGCTGAATATGAAAAAGAAGAACCTGCTAATATTAAAAAACAAATCTTGCTCTCATTCATTGGTTTATTCCTTTCCTTTCCCTGCTCCCAATCCTTATATGTTTTATCTCTTCACCTCCATATTGTTGACTGGATCCCATTAACTGAAAACATCCTCCTACCACTAGGTGAAGAGAAAAAGGGTAGGAATTCTTGCTTGAGAAGTACTAGAATTTACAAACGTCAACAGGATGATGGCATGCCCTAAGGAATGATGCCACCCAAAGTGGTAGAAAAATGCTTCAGTCCTTTCTCACACAAGACTTGCAGTGGTATCATTGGGACTTCTGCTTCAGCAATAGCTTGTAGAACCGACACATAAAAAATTCCACAGAATATAAACCAAATTAATGACATTAACAAATAATATTTAATATATAGCATTGAATGCATACACATCAATACCAGTGCCATAACAACAAAACAGAACTTGTAAAATTAGCAGCAGTTTTTTGCAAGTACAAAAATACACATTTTTTTCAGAACATATATAATAGCAAATTTTAACAGGATATATTATACAAACTCAAAGCATTTAGATAATGCATTACTTTAATATATTATATGATGTATGACACAGACAGTGAGACCGAGTGCACCCTCGGCAGGTTGGTAAGTGACAGGATGCTGAGAGGTGCAGCTGACACAACAGAAGGATGGGATGCCACCCAGAGGAGCCTGGACAAACTTGAGAAGTGGGCCCATGAGAACCTCAGGAGGTTCAACAAGTCTAAGTGCAAGGTGCTGCACCTTGCCCTGGGTGGGGACAGCCCAGATACAGGTACAGACTGGGAAAAGAACTCTTTTCAGAGCAGCCCTGTGCTGGACTTGGTGGTGCTGGTGGGTGAGAGGCTGGACGTGAGCTGTCAGTGTGCACTGACAACCCAGAAAGCCAAAGGTGTCCTGGGCTGCACCCAAAGCAGCGTGGGCAGCAGGGCCAGGGAGGGGATTCTGCCCCTCTGCTCTGCTCTGCTGAGACCCCCACCTGCAGTGCTGCATCCAGCTCTGGGCTCCCAGCACAGGGAGGACAGGCACCTGCTGGAGCGAGTCCAGAGAAGGACCATAAAGAACATCAGAGGAATGGAAAAACTCTTCTGTGAGGAAATGCTGAGAGAGTTGGGATTGTTCAGCCTGAAGAAGAGAAGGCTTCAGGCAGACCTGACTTAGGCCTTCCAGTACCTTAAGGGGGCTTATAAAAAGAAGGGACATGAGTTTTTATATGGGTAGATAACGGCAGGACAAGGGGCAAGGTTTTAAACTAAAGGAGAGCAGGATTAGATTAGGCAGAAATTCTACTCAGAGCGTGGTAAAGCACTAGAACAGGTTGCCCCAAGAAGTTATGGATGCCCTAGCCCTGGAAGTATTCAAGGCTGGGTTGGATGGGGCTCTGAGCAACCTGGTCTAGTGGAAGGTGTCCCTGTCTCTATGGCAGGGAGTTGGAACCGGATGATCTCTAAGGTCCTTTCCAACCCAATCCATTCTGTGGTTTTATGTTTTGGATGTTGCATAATAAAATTACATGTGTTCTGTTTGCAGTAATACATAATGCCATTTACAGCAATGTTAAGAAACTATTCACAACTTAAACATGAACAAAACAGCCAACAAAGCACAATAAATGAAACACAGAGTTGCAAGGTGTTAGTTACAAGATTCAGCATTTCCTTTCATGTATTTTTGGGCCTACTTTTTTCTTTCTTTTGCAGTGTGAAAGAAATAACTACACCTATCAAACATACTGTATAAACATACAGAAAACAACACACTTACTCCTTGGAGGACAATGAAGGTAATACTTATCAGTTTCAGAACAGTAGTATAATACCACAGTTATGGAAGCTATGCTGACTTTGCACGCTACACCAAAAGCACAAAGGACTGGGACTCACATCTGCAAGGCTCAACACTCAAGTGGTCAAGGAGAGAGGCCCAGCAGGCAGCCCGCTGCCCTGGCAGGGTCAGGGAACAGGACACTGGCCTTAGTTACCTCCTGGGTCCCTTACAGATTTTCAGATTTCCGTTTGCTTGCTTTTCAGCATTTTTTATTATTCCTACAATGTTCTTGCAAAGCTTTATACTGGAACATTACTCAGTTTCCTAAAAAAATAGAAAACCTGTGAGTCCAGGGACTGCTCAATTAAATTTGAACAATCTGGATGTTGAACTTAAAATGAACACACATCAACACCAAAGGCATTTTTTTATGGTGTTTATTTTAAGCATTAAGATTCCTCTGCAAAAAGCTTTGGTCAGTCTCTTCAAACTTTGGATTGCTGTAATGCTTTTCTAGACCTCCTCTTTGATCATGAAGTCTGTCTCTCCCGGTGACTTTCAGAGGCAATGGCTGAAGGTCAGGCTTAATGAAACAGCCATCAGTAGGTTTCAAGGGTGCTGACGTGCTGCTGGGCCCCACCAAGCCCCCCTCAGCCCCAGTGTCAGTAGGTTGTGGAGATGGTGGCACTGTGGTGGGTGGAAGCAAACAGTCATCAGCCACAGCAGCAGCAGCATCTCCGTGTTTCTTTAGCAACTGGAAAGTGCTATCGAAAGGGCAGGAGGTTTCACTTAAGGTAAACAGAGCCTGGTCTGAAAACTGGGAGAAAGCACTGTCCAGGGAGCAAATTGACGACACAGACGGAGATGTCCCAGAAGAAGACTGGCTAAAAGAGCGAAATCCTGAGCAAATATTTAATCCCTCTGGCGTCGGGGGCAGGAGACAATGGGACAGGTCTTTCCTTTCAACGTTTTGGTTTGTGTTGTCACTTTTACCAACGTTAATCCCTATAAGCAAGCTCTGATTGCCAAGCTTTTGCCTTTCCACCTGCAAGGACCGGCGCTGGCAGAGACACTCCCCATCCTCATGAGGCAGGACAACGTCACAGCTGGCTTTGCGCGTTGCCTTCTCACGCCCAGCGTCGGCGCGGGCGGAACCGGAGCTCTGCAGGCCAACCGCAGGCTCCGAGGAGCGCCGGTGCCTCCTCACAGTCTTGGGAGCACCTGAGGTAGCTGCTGAGGGGAAAACACTGCAGTAGGGAGACTTATTTGAGTTTTCTTGCGAGGAAAACTTCAGGTGCACGTCAGCAGAAATTGCCAACTGCTTCAGTTTGGTTTGGCTTTGGATTTCATCCACCTCCGTCTGCTCCGAATCTCCGTCGCTCAGAGTGAAGACAGACTCCCTGCTTCTGTTATCCTGATCATGGGTTTTTATCCAGTCACTGGAGGAAGAGTCAGCTTCATCATTTGCCTCATTTTCCAGGCTGTCATAGGAAGAGTCATTCTGATGGAGAGAAGCAACATCTGCAAGGACAAACCAAGTGTTAACACATCAGTGACTGAACCGCCCTCTTGACTAACACCTTTTTTTTCTTTCTTTCTTTATTTTTTTTTTTTTCTGGCAGGTATCCTTTACTTTCAGGAGCATTTGCCCTTTAAAGATTCTTCAAGCAAAAGTACTGATAATTTCATAAAAAATTGCTGTCTAAATTTTGAACTGGAGAAGCCAAAGTGAGTACTAAGCTACAGTTCAGTAAAGAAATACAGGATAGTGGCACAAGTAAGGATTGGGAAGTTTTTGCTGTGGTTTTGCTCTGGTTTGGTTTTTTTTAAGTGGATAGTAGCTAATCCAGCTGTAAACAATAATTTACATACATACACACATATATTGAATAAAAAATTAATTTAATTTTTCTTTTCATTATTGGATATTGAAAGCAACCTCTAACCTTTCTTTCCTTCTTTTAGACAAATAAAAAGAACAGGGCATACTTCTTACCTCTATTTCTTCCAGAAAATACAGTATGTTTAAGAGCCACGCTGTGAAATTTTAGGCTCAGTTTAAACAGCCAGCTCATTTGCACTGAGCAGTGCACATCTGGGCCCTATCCTGTATCTGCAGTAATTGGAATTACATTAAATCTCTTTTGCTCTGGGTCAGACTAAGCTGCCTTATCTCACATTTGCAGCAGACACAGTTCATGCACGGGCAGTCACCATGCCTCAGTGCCTGCTGAAAGCTCCTTCAGCTGCTGTAACCTGTCGTGGCTCTGAGCTCTCACTGCCAGCACATCCCAGCACAGCAGAACCCACGTGCTTCACTCCTGGGGAGGGGGCAGGCCAGATTTCACCCAATCTCACTGGAGGCAGAGCATGAGGAGTTTGAAACAGCCACACTGTCAGACATGCTGACACAAGTGCCATTACCACTTGCAGTACAGGCCATTTGTGACAAAATTTATTTTACAAAAATGCTGCTTTAGAAATACTTTAAGGAGAGGCACAAAATTCCAGTCAAAATCAGTGGGTTGAAGAGAAAAAAAGCATTAATGATCATCTGGAAAGCTCAGTCAACTAGTCTGCCAAACACTTTCCATCATCAGTTCCATGATTTTTCTGTGCTAGCAGCAAAACCTGGATGTCCCATTGAAACTCTGGAGATCTCTCTCTTTTAACAGTGAATAGACACTTTCAACTTTAATGTAATGGTGTGACAGCTGTATTATGACCATCGTTGATCACTGACCTCCTGATATTTTGGGAAAACAGGCTGATGCAAAAATTCTAGGTTTGAGAGGAAACCTTCTCTAGATTTTTTTCTTTTTAAATTTTCTTTGTTTCCCTTCCCTCCTTTTTTAACCACAGTGGTTCAGATGACTGGTATAGGAGAAGGAGTATTTGTGAAAGCATTTTGTGATATGATCCGGGTCTATGGTAAGTTGAATCAGTGATTATGACTAATTCTTTGGGGAACTGAATGGAAAGACAAGAGCAGTATCTGGGAACACAACATGAAGAAGGAACAGCATTCTTTCATGGAATATACCAGTCTTTTGCCTGGCTGAGTTTAGCTGTCTTAATGGGATCAACATATCAATCTGCATTACCTGAGCTGTTCTCTCTCTTGCATGTCATCAGTATTTCTCCAAAGAGGGAGGTAATTTCATCTCCAAAAATCCTGCAGCAATTCTCAATGAGGAACTGTACCAGACTAGTAATCTGCAACAAAGCAAAGGAAGAGAGATGTCTCAGAACTTCTATTATTCAACTCAGGACAAGCTCACTATACAGACAAGGAACAGGAGCAAACTGTCATCCATGAAGGCAGCCAGGAACAACTCTCTCAGTCTCCTGGGCCCAATAAATTGTCCTGGTATACATCCTTGTAAACATCTTTTCCATTCCACTCTGTCCTGTTTGGAGGTCACCACAACCAGAGATCTTCTTGATGAGCGAAGCATTTTGCTGAAACACTGGGCATTGCTTTATGACCTCTCTCCCCTTCTTTCAGGAAGATTATGAGAACCGATTGATGAATGTTGCTGGAGCCCTGATAAGAGGAAAAATCCTGATCTGAAGAGGTCCTGAGTGTTCTCATGTTTGTAACAGCCTAGTTGAATGGGATGAAGGTTGGTTTGATTTTCTGCTCCACCGAAGTGTTTCTTACCTTTTTAATAAATTCACTTTCTATATCAGGAGTGGAGGAAACAGGAGGCCAGAGCAGGCTAGGTGCAATGCAGACAGCCAGATTAAAGGCATTCATCTGGTTCTCTTCAGACCGCATTTCTATCCCATGCAGAACTCCAAAGATGTAACGTAAGAGAACAACATTAGCTCTGGGGAGATGCTCTATTAACCTGAAAACAAATAAAAACAGAATTCTTCACATTAGTGACCACTTTCTGTACAAATACACAAGTCATGACAATGGAAATGCAGAAACAGGGTCCACTAATTAAGCCAGGGAGGGTGTCAAAGGGATGTTCTTGTTCTTGTTGAAAAAATGTCATTTTAAGTTGAATATTTGTGATTCTGCATTCTGGGATATACATTTATAGGAAAAGAATTTAGAGAATATAAATAACTACCTTTGGATGTTTTTTATCTTCTCTTCATTATTTCCTTGATCCAGCACAGACACCCACTTATCACACAGCTGGGATGATAAAATACTGCCTGGGATGTTGCGAAGAAAATCCTTATCAAGAGAGAAGAACAAAACATGTGAGCAGCTGCTCTGGGGCATGTGAGGGATAGGAATAAGATACACAGATACAAGAGGATGTATCCATGGGACAGCACTGGCTGGCAAGTATATTGTTACACACAATAACCAAAACCAGAAGAAAATCATCTGAGATAGAGGCACTTTAGATTATGCTTAAAGTGAATATTTTCTGGCTTTTGCCTACCCTTTCCTGTCAAAATAGAGGTATTTGAATGCTTCATCTGATATTGCTGAACTAAAAAATCTGCAGTGAGACCAGTTATTTTGATGTTGCATAATGTCTGCCTTTACTTATCACTTGAAGTTAAGTGTTCACTGTTTCTTCTCCTCAGCTGACAAGCTCAAATACCTCCAGACCACAAGCACTCCAAGGCATCCCTACTTTCCTTTCCCTAACCAATGGAGTACTTAAACTAGTCATTGATAGTCTTGCTACTCCTCTTTCCTAACACCTCAAACATGGGCATAGAAACTTGCAGTTTAGGAAGAAGGGCCAAATCCCAGCTTCCCAAAAAAGCTAGGGTGAGGGAAGCTATGATGCTTTTTTTGCAAGGAACACTTGCAAGGAACACTGGTTCTGACATATAAGATTGTAACAAAAGACCATGCATGGAAAAAATAATCCAAATATTTATGGCAACACTATAAACTCACTAGGATCTGCAGTGTAGGATATGTGTAAGGAGACAGATCTGCCAACATGCCTTTTATTATTTTGTATGCAAAGATAAAGAGAGCAACAGGACCAGGTTGTAGCAGAGAGCTCAGGAAAGCTGTCAGAAAAACAAGCTGGCTACTCCTCTTCCTCATCCTAATTCAGTGGTAACATCCTTTGGAGATCCTCAAAAGGCTAATGTGCCAGCCCATTCTTGTTAATTCAATCCACCAATTCCTCTTTGGGCCTGTCCCTGGAGAAAAGCCCTCCCTGGTTGTGCACAGGATCTCTGCTGCTCTCACCCAGAAAGGGGGACAGGAACATTCTTCACATACCTTAAACAAAGACGCTGTCACAAATATGGATTCACAGGCTAGATCCACTTCAGTGCCTGAATCAAGCTTCTCCTTTAGCTCTTTGAATGTTTTTGCACTTCCAGAACGTCTGAAAATACCCTTGGTGGAAGGCCCTTCTTGGTAAAGGAGGGAAAGCATGTCCTAAAAAAAATTTAAAAGGTAAAGAAGATTTCTCATAAATATATTTTATTGTCCAGTGCCACTAAAATCTAGTTTTGCCATTTTTGCCACAGCTGAAAACCTTTTAATCCTAAAAAGTATCAGAAATCAAACACAAGTCAAGGCTCACCCTCCAAACCATGACAAACTGCACAGCAAAGCTGTGATTTGGAGCTCTCATTTTGGAAAACATCCTCTCAGAAATACTGTGCTGCCACTGCTGAGCACTAACTTTCTGCATGACCTTCCAGGACCCGTGCACATTTCAGCAAATTCATTTAAATATATAAATGCCTGTGGTATGGGAAATGGAGAGTGATCTAATTCAAAGCTTTACATTTGACAGTGGCCTCAGCCAGACACTACTTTGCAAGAAGATATGAGACCCTCACTGCTCATCATTGTAGTTAATATTATCACCAACCACAGATAGAATTCTGTTTCACTGTTGATATCTGAAAAAATGAGATTTTTTATCTAAACTAGAAAGTGCTTTGTTTGTTAATATGTATCTGCACTTCTACAGCAGATCAGAGTCAGGTTTTTACCCCCTTTGCTGCCTGTGAGCAGTACCAGACTCTGCAGGCAGCTCAGGGCTGTCGGCAGGACCAACTCTGAGGCAAGGTGCTCCTACTTGGGAGGTCACTCCAAGGGGGATAAAGCTCAGCTTGTGGCTCCCCTGAAGCCAATGAGGCTACATAGGATTAAACAAGTAGGCAGCTTATTACAGAGAAGGGAAAACAAGCAGATTCCTGCCTACCTTTTAAAATAACAGGAGGGACTGATATTTTCTTTTAAATAATAGAGGAAAACCAGGAGAAAAGGAAATGCTGAAACTTCTCCTGAAATAATATGCTCAGGATATTTGCCAGATGCTTAGTTCTCTGCAGTCTCCTGTGGGCCATATCTCAGACATGCAGGTCAACTCTTGCAGGCCTGCTCCAAGCAATGCAGAGTTTGTCATGTTCATCTCTTTGAAGGCAGAAACACATGCAGACAGTCTCTGGGATTATGTGTATGCACACAGTAGCCTGAGGACCAAGTTATCAAAAAAGATGGCAAGAAAAGGGACACAGGAGGGTCTTGAGACACTGGTCCATCATCATTAAACTGAATTAGTGAACAGTAATGGATAAGGAATGGTGTCTGGGGACTTTCCTAGTCTGGGCTGTAAGGTAGGTCTTTGTGCCACACAGCAGTGCAAGTAAGTCTAATGGAAGCTATTACTTTTGCTTTTATTCTTTAATGTTTCTTTCTCACTCTTGCAGGAGTCCAAGATCAAGAATTCATGTAAGTGCAGATACTTTGGAGGAGCACCTTCATGGCAGCAGGACTCATGTCAGCACTTTCATTCTCCTTGCAGGAATTTAGAGCTCCCCCATCAAAACAGGCTGAGTCCCACAGTACAGGATGTCAGCACATGAACAAACCCTTTGAAAATACATTTTGAACAAAATATTCACGAGATAAAAGCGGGAAGCCCCTATTAAACTAACAAGCCAAGATGAAATTACATGAATGAAGCTATAGTGCAAGACAACTCCGTGTGGCAATGGCTAAAAGAGAACCCTTCAGCTGTGAAAGCAAGCTGGAAGCTCTGAAGCAGTTATCCAGCATGCTTGCAGCACTCATCCCTGATATTTTCTTTCTCTTGCAGGTAAATCCTATTCAGTCCCCCAGTATTCTATTCTCCGGAGATGATGCATAAATTCAGGGGTAAGTTATATTTTGTGGCATAAACACAAGGTTTAAAATTCAAAGCACGAATTCTACCAAGCTGTGATTCTATGCTTAGTAACTCTGGGGATTTTTCTCAAATAAAATTTTACTAATATTTATGTTTTGGAGAAATTTCTGAAATGCAGCATTGGCTCATCTCTTAAGTAGAGAGAAGGAGGAATCAGGTGATAATAGTCATACAGAGTCCATCTCTGGAGGGCTTATTTAAATACCCTAAATAATGAAAATGCACACTTTTCTCCTTCAAAGTGAAACACTATTAGAAGACCTAAAAAACCCTGGTATGTTTCACTATTCAGGCAGTGATAAAGTAGCACATCAAGCACCAGCTTAGAAGACAAAACAACTCTTCCTGTCAACTGGTTTGACCCCACTGATTGCAGTGGGGTTCTGGCAATTTCTTCCAGCCAGAAGTCAGACTTTTAGGATGAAGGGCCCAATCCTGCAGGGCTCATTCCCACTCCACAAATACTTCATCTGCTGTACTGACAACAAGACCTTCTAATCACCAAAAATGCCACATACACGCCTTAATTATGCCTAGGAATGGGCTTTAGGACAACCTTTTTCATGGTCCTAGGCTGGTTTTGAGAGCACCCACAGCACCAGAGCTGTCTTAAGACAGGATGAAAAGATGCTACTGTAGCCTCCACATTCCCACCTATTTTTTGCAGTGGTGCTGTCAGACCAAAAATGAGGACTCAAGAGTACTTGCCTGCCCTGGAATGACTTCAAGAAAGGCTCTGAAATTGCCTAGTTATGGGCAGGTGGCATTTTTATGCATGCGTGGGCTGCCTATATGGGACAGTAGATGAGACATTTATGGGGGGATTTTACAGAGATCTTGGGAGTGGTTTAAAAAGTATGTGTGAATGTGGCATTTATTTGCACTGTGTAAGTGAGGATTAGGAAACCAGCCTCATAGCATGGGCTATAAAAAGAGAAATAGCCCAGAGCAGCACACTGATCACATACATTTCTCAAGCTGTTATTAACTGGGCCTGACCAAAGTATATGTTAAAAACCAAAGTTTTTGCTGGGAACCACAAATGAAGTTTCCCTATGGAAACCTTTCTGGTTTCTTTGCTTGGGTAATTCCAATGTTCCATTTATAAACATCCTCATCTACTACACAGAGAAATTCCACCACTCTGAGACCCAACCCTGAGCCTGGGACTCACCAAGAGGGGTTTGGGCAGGTTGTCATCCTCACAGATGGTTGTTAGTAAGAGGCCAAAGAGCTTCCCAGGAGCAGCAGATGTTGAGGAGAGGGGTGCATTGTCCAAGTGAGTGCCTGGGCCACGCCAAAAAGCCCAATTTATGATAGATCTTTTCCTTTTAAATGACTTTTGGCTTAAGTCTGGGGAAAGAGAAAGGTGTTTATTACGAGAAATGCATTTCAATTCTAGTTCCAGTATTTGGGTTTTGGTGGTTGCTATGGTTTCAAAGGAAAAAATGTCATGAACTCAATCAACTCCTTGCATCCAGCTAAGCCTAATCCACCACGTACATACCTGTGTGTGTGTGTGTATGTGTGTAGAATGTGTTGCCTTACTCATGCCCTGAAGAGGATCACCAGGATCTGCCCTGCATTGCTGGAGCAGTGTCAGCACTCTCCACCAAGTGCAGGATGGCAAACCTCAGCCTGCTGACTTCACACAGAGCTGCACTCTGCTAAATAACTCATTTTCCACCCAAAGGTGCAAATCCACTGCCCTCACCTCCGCATGCTGTCCAGGGCCATCCCAGCTCTCCTGACAATGTGGGAGACCCTCCCTACAAGTAACACCAGAGAATCAACTAATGGGGTAGGGAGGTATTTTCAGACCAGGAAAAGCCACTGCCTTTGCTCTCTTATCCACAACACAGGAGTATCATCAGTGTCCTCACCCCAAGCATTTGCCAGCCATGGCCCAGGGACAGTGCCTGCCCTTTAATCAATGCCTTCCAGATGGCATTTCAGCATGCTGCCAGCACACTGATGGGCTCTGATTGTCTGCATTGCAACATATTTCATGAGCTACCGATGGAGGCATATTAACTGAAACTCTTGTTTGGACTGCAGAGAGAAGGAAATACTGCTATTGGGACACAAAAAGGGTTTTTTAATATGAGCTTTCTCAACATCAGCCAGTGTGAAGTCTCCATAACAGCATGGGTTAGTGCTAAAGAGAAAAAAAGCTTCTGTTTATGACAAAAGTGCTAACTGGGAAAAACTTATTCTGATATATTTTGCCTTTCTGAGGTGTTTTCAAAGACAATCAGCATTGATTTAGTTGCTTGCCTACCCCATAGACATTTTAATTAGCTGGCTTTTCCAAACATTTCACTTTCTGCTGTTGTGGAGGCCAGAACCAAAGCTTGCAGAATTAAAGATTGTAGTACAATACCAGATTTTTCTCTCCAATACTTTATTCTCTCCTACACTTTATTAGAATTGGGTTTTAGCTCAAAGAGTGATTTTCATTATACGTCATTCCATTCCAGCTCATTCTCCCTTAGGGAATGGGTGGAAGTCTTTTCATTAGATGCTTACAGGATGAAAAGTTACAGTTTAATTCAAAATGTGAACATATGAATGTGAAAGCCTGAAGAAAAATGCTTTTCATAAAAAATAATGAGGATATACATTTTAAGCAGTCCATAGCTTCAAGAAATGTAAGTCTGGCAGTGTCTAAGGCTTTACTTGACACATCATGTTTTGGGAGAACATAACTGACCTGTAACTTCCAAACTTTTTTTTCCTTCAGATGAGCTGGATATTAGCACCTGTATAAGGTTTGCATCACAAACTAAGGTCTGCCAGCATTCTAGTGACACAACAGCAAATACATGTTTTTTTCTGTAAACCCTGTAGATCTCAGTGGAAGCAAAAATTAAGATGTTATTTTGAAGAACAAGGAACAGCAGAAGTGAATAAAAAAAAAAGTCTTAAAATTAGGAACTCTTCTCAGTCTCTTACTGACTGTTCCCCTCTTAACAGCCATGTCTCAGACTGAGAATGTGAACAAGGGTCATTGCAACTAACTGCAGCTCTCTCCTGGGACAGGAAGGAAATCTTTGCCAGTGTTCTTCAGCATACCAGGGCAGAAACCAGCAACTGATGTGTGTCAATGAAATGCCCTGTCACTTTAACATTCAGGAAGCTCATCCTTTTCATACCCCCTTTTTAAGGGTGTTGAGAAGTCTTAAGCTGAAGAGGAGATGAGAGGGGGTGGATGTACGCTTTCTTTCCTTGAACCTGTGCAAAGTTATAATACTAAGAGAAGGCCAGACTCCTCTCAGCCAAGAGAGATGCCAATTATTGCTCTGCAGAAGTACTTCCATAGAAAAACCTCATGGCCTTGCTCTGGTGGATTATTCTAAGCTAGAATCAGAAAAAAGTAATACCAGTTTGTTGGAAAATTTTGGTCAGAGCTCACAGGAGCCACCTCTTCTGCTCATATTTTACATGAAGGGAATGTCTATTCATAGTGTCCTAGCCATGGAAATGGCATTTCCTCTCCTTGAAACTAATCAGAAACTTCTAAATAAATCTTCAGCTCTATTTAACAATGTGGTCATGAGCATAATTTAATGGCAATGTTTAACTGGTAGGTGACCATTCCTGTTACATGGTGAAAAGGTACAGCAGAGGCAACAGAAACATGAGACATTTCTTCCACATAGAAAATTCTCCTGTACTTTTTTGACCATCCTGCAATTACAGTTGATGCAATTACACCACCACATTTGGTGTCCACACAGCTACTTACTTGCCATGAGGGCCAGCTGTCAGTCATGCCTGCCTGTCAGCACCTACACTGCTGTCTAACCATGGTGCACACTGGTGGAGCTGGGCAGCTGCTCCTTGCTGCCTCCAGAAGGGACAGCATGTCCAGCACAGTGGCATCCCGCTGCAGAGAAGTGACAGTAGGGAGGACAGCACAGCACATGGCAGTGAAGTGTGGGGTTACAGATACTGCCCTCTGTAAATTCACCCTGTATGTGGCAGTGTGCTCAGTGGGTACCCAACACAGATTTTGGCTTGCTGATTCAAAGATCAAAAGCCCGATCATAACCTTGGCTTGCATGCAGGTAATTTTTGCCATTTTCCAACCCCAAAACAGTTAGGAAAATACAAGGAACAGCACTGTATGTGAGATAACCTGCTTTGCAAGCAGTTATACCCATACATCACTTTAACAGGTTTTGTCTGATGAAAGAGGGAAAGGTGAATGGACTAAAAGCCATTTCTCCCATTCAGCACAGTCCCTATGCATGACCTGCAGGCTGCCCCAGGCTTCCATTGCCCCAAACCAGGCTCACTCCACTCCTGCAGCCTGCACAGCACCAAGGATAACACATGTGCATTAGAACTCTACAGGCCTGATTTGCATTTCTATTTTCTTTTGCCAGTCAACATCAGCTGCCAAAGCAGGGCCTGTAAACCTAATTACACCCCTTTGCTAGATTGCCTCATTCTTAAAATATGCCATGAGGTAATATATGATAAAAATTACCGGTAAGGGGGTGGATGAATGCATGTGGAAAGCAAATTAATTTATATAGAATGTAATCAATTTCCAGAATAATTTGCAATGGACTCAGGTATAGCTTCACTGTATTTAATTTCTAAAAACATTACAAATGGATTCTATTCATATTCATATATTGTGGGAGATCTTAGCTATTGGGGAGTGCCCAAGATAACGGTGTGGATGTTATTTTTTCTATGATGCGGTTATTTAATGGTGAAGGAGGGCAGAGTTCCTAATCAAGCTGAGTATGCTAGTGTGTTAAGAACAACAAAAACACACCATGGGATGTATCCTTGCCCTAAGTCTAACTCCCCAACCCTGTCACTATCTCCTTATTTGTTTTCTCATGAGCAGAGCGCAGTCATTGTGTCGTTTACAACAGAGTGAAAAACGGAGAGCAGGTGCTCGTATTTTTGCAGCATCAAGGCCAAAGGCAGAAGAAAATATTACTTTCTTTATTTTACTCAAAGAGCACTGAAATAAAGTTGTTTTTGCTCACCTCATCTGGGTACCCAAGTGCCTGCCTAGACTTTGCCACCTGAGGGTCCTAGTGAGGTAGGTGTGTAGTCCTAAGCATCTTATTGAGCATCATTGAAAGATGCTGCCAAATCTTGCATGGGAATTCTGTGCCAAAGTCAAGCCCTGACTCTTGAACCGTGAAACCACCCAGCCTCGTTACAGAGCACAGCAAGGGCTGCAGAGAGAAACTCAGCTAATAGACTCACAAAAATTGCAGGGGAGAGATTCTATCTTTCTTTTGCTGATTTTAGAACAATCACTTGACAGGCAGCTTGTCAAAATGTAACTCACAAAGATGACACATATACAACAGCACACTCAAATCAGTGAGAGCTACACTGCACAGTCCCCCGAGCAGCTGGAAGATACACCTGCACGCTCCTCTGCGCTTCCCACTGCGCCCCCAGCCTGGCACATTTGCCTTCTGTGGCAGAGCCAGGTGGCCAGGCTGCGGGGAGAGATGCTGGGCTGAGAGGACAACGTACCGTTCAGCTGCTGGCACACGGCCACCTGGCTGGGCTTCAGCACAAACTGGCACTGCAGCTCCTGGGGCAGCTGCTCCGTCAAGAAAGGGCCCTGAAGCTGCCTGGGGCAGGCACAGTGCTTTGATCCGTGGGGCATAGCGTCACGAATGTGGCTCATTTTAATTCCAAAGGGATATTCATGTCCTGTTCAAAGAGAAATCATAATAATCTCTGTTGGATTGACTGGAGACTTGCAAAACTCCATCTGCCCTGGAGGAAAAGCAGATTTTGCTTGCTGGCCCGCAGCACTTTCTCAGTAATCTAAGAATTGTTGCTTTTCTCCATATTTGCACGGGCATAAATCATGCACTGGCAGATAGGGAGTTACAGTGTTTGGTGTAGTTAAACAGATGTAAAAGTAAAATCAGATCTATTACAGCTGTATCACATAAAAGCCAGTCAGAAAAAAATAAAAGTGACTATTTCTGAATTCAGTGTTTATTCTTTCTACTGCTTTTATTGTGGCACTCAAAGTTTAGGTACTGCGTGCTCATATCATTCTGGAGAGAAATGAGCTTTTTGGATCAGTCACGTCAAGTTTTTGCTGAATGTGCAAAACCAAAAAATTCCAGTGTGGAAGTGATCTTCCCTCCCTTAACATGTTAAGTCCAACAGCCATCAACTCAGTCAAACAAGACACAATTATGGTTCCCGTCTGAGGCTGAAACAGGAAGGAAACGTTAATCACAGAGCTGATGCAAATGAGCTAGGCTTGGCTTTAACCAGCATCTTTGGGGACTACACAGAGGCAATTCATTTCTGCAGGAGCTCTCATAAATGCCACCGGAAAGATGCTTTTCAGATTTGTCTAAAGACCTGGTGGATTAAATATATTAAATGTGGATGCAATGCTAAGATGTTTTAGTTAGCTTGCAGTTAGACTTGAACACTAAGAGAGTGGAAGAGAAATTAATTGAGATTATAGGTAGTATGAAGCTATGGCACAGTCAAACTCTGCTTTTGAAGTGCACCTATGATAAAAGTTGGGATTATCTCATAAACTTTTGCATAAGTATCAAGAACAGCATCACTTTCATGTCAGATTCTTCTTTTCCAAGAATTGCAACTTGAATTGGCAGTGACAGTCAGTCAAGTAGAAAGGCCTTTCCCATTTCTGAATTCTCTGGTTGTATGTTTAAAGCCATGGATGTGATTTGAGCTGAAGAAGATACACAATAGTGGTCAGAAACCCAAAGTCTGGTATGTTTCAAGGGGAAAACAGTTTGCACTCTCTATAAGGTGCACAAGTTAGACATTTTATAAATATTAATGTTGTCTGACTCCAGTGAAGCATTTGTAGCTAAGGCTGCTTTGAGAAGGAATGCTAAAATTTACTGGGATTAGATTTGCAGGAGAAAAAACCAGAAAATCCACACTTTTTTCTTGTTCTAATCATCTGCAAACTCATACAGCACAAGTAATACTGGGCTTCTACAGGGAAATGTTCTTACTAATGGAAAGGGATTTGTTCTTAGTGAATCATAGGCCAAAATCAAATCACTCCATCCAATCACTTCTGGGATTTGTGTTGATTCCTGGTCCTGAAATGTTTTGAAAAGCATTTTAGAAAGTTAACAAGCACTAATTTGCTCCTAATCAGAGGGGAGCTGTCAACCAGAATGAGAAATACAGGATTGGAAAGGACCCCTTGAATCAGTTAACTTGAGTTGTGGAAGGAAAGATAATTTCTCAAAACTCTGCTGAGTTTTTTTGAGGATGGGAGTAAAGTATACTATGGAGGTGTAGGAAGAAATATGGGAAAGCTGGACAACCTCCAGAAGAGGAGGTGACTGGAGAGGCCAACTCTGCAGAAACACTGGGGCTCATGAAGCAAAACTGGGGCAGAAATAAATGAACTTCTTCAACCTCTTAGTGACACAAGCAGACAATTGCTCTTCAAAACAAAGATCAGCATTTCACTAACTCCTCACGCAGGCAAACTTGCGTGACAGGGAAGTAAGAGAAAAAACAGGAAAACCAAAAGAGGAAACTGAATTCCAGTGTTCTCTCTATTTCTTGCTTCCTACAGCAGTAGTAACTGAGTGAATATTGAAAAACAAAACAATGTCAACAACTTACCAATAAGAGGGTAAGGAGCATGTTCTCTTCCTGAAATCACCCATAGCTTGTAGTCTTTTTCAGAGCCCTTTAAAACCAAAATTAAGAATCAGTTTATCAGCCATTAAGGACAGGTGCTCACATCAAGTTTCTCACAATATAAGGATAATCTGCACCTTGCCAGCAAGGTCAAAGGAATCCCCTTTACTTTTGCAGTGCCCAAGTCTGTCACCAGCAAAATTCCTGCAGTGTGTCTGTCATGTGCAATGTGGTTTATGTGACCTGGGTTCAGCTCTGAGCAGTGAGAGGCGCTGAAGAAAAAGGGGGAGATTTGCCCCCAGTTCTTTCCCTCAGACTGGAGTGCCTCCTGGCAGCAGAGCCATGGATGTCAGAGTCCATTTCACTACTCTGCTCCACACTTTCCCCAGCTTTTCTACATGTCTATGCAGGAGGAGCTCAGGCTGGTGAGCCAACAGCATCCTGTGACTGACACTGGAGTGTAGGGCAGGAGCACCTTCACCTGAGACCTGAGCCCACCCTAATGATGCCAAGGCAAGGATGGCAGCCCCAGGCTCCTGGCACTCAGTGCTGCCCCAAAATCTTGCTGTAGGGCTGCCGTCAGCCTTTTTGTGCAGCCCTTATGGATGGAAGGGCTTGGGACTGCTGGATGGTGTTTTAAGACTACTGAGCCCCCTTTAAAGTTTACAGCAGAGAGGATAGATTTACATTAAAAGAGACAATTTTCAAAAGACTGGGGAATGTGATCATTTTTGGGAAAAGCTGTGAAAATCTCTGATTTAAATCAAATCAAACCAAATTAAAGCAAATTCTAAAAATTGCCTTTAGCATATATGTACAAAAGAAAATAGAAAGTGAATAAATACACTGCATTAGAAGTGATCTGTTTTACCTTAAATCCCTTTTTGGTGACACTACTAAATCAGGATAGTTAAAATTTAGAAGTTTTCTGGCTATAAAAAGTGATAAATACCTCATGACAGCATTTATTTAGATCCAAAGTTAATTCCTACCTCCTTTTAGACAGACTTGCCTACTATCCTGCCTTTTCTGGACTTTCACCCAGTGTTCCTAAGGCTTTTGAGACTCTTCCTACTTGCTGTATGCACCTGATGTAATGCTGATACACCCAGTGAAGCCTTTGCAGTTTGCTCTCTGACTGCCAGAGCTTTCTGGCCCGTATTAGCACTGCTGTTAAATCAGCTAGCAGGGGGCAGAAGGAAAATAAATAGGCTTTGGATACATCTCTGATGCCTCGGGGCAAGCAGCCAGGAGCAAATAAATACAGCTGAAGAGCACAAGAAAGGGTATTTGCTTTTCCTTTCACATACATATATGAAAGGGCTTGTTGCTGTGAAGGGGAAGCAGGGGAAGGGAAGAGCCAGTAAACGTGGTGCCAGGAGGCAGGCTGTTCATCCCTGACTGCAAACGCTGTCCTTTATGGCTTTATGAGGCCATTTGTCAGGATAAATGTGACTGTCCCAGAAAAGTCAGCAAAGTGTACTTACAAAGCTGGGAAACCCAGGGTCCTTCCTTCTGCCCCACTTGATAATTTGGAACAGATGATCAATTTTGCACGAGCTAGCTGTCATTTTATCAGAGAAACCACAGAGGAAAAAACCGTGATGTGTTAAACCAGAGTGAACTCAGCCAAAGTAATAGCCCCATTAATCACACAGTATGTGAAATGTAGTTTTTGTAATTGCCATTGAAAAGTCATGGAGCTCCTTTCAAGTGGTTCTCTGTGGACAGAAATAAAAAACCTTGATACTGCACGTAAGGCAGAGCTTCCTTACAGCCAGAACAACTCTATACCAGGGGGCTGGGTGTTTGATTGATATGCAGGCTACAGCTTAATTTATTTAGCTTGTTTGATTTTATTGCTAATCTTATGATATGCCTCTAATGAAAAAAAGGCTTTCTGCTATAAAGAAGCAGTGAAAAAATGTAGTATATTACTTGGGCAAATAATTCTGCAGGCAGGATTTTACATCTTTCAGATGGCTTTCATTCTTTTTCCACTTGAAATAAAAATGTAAAGTGGAGGAAAAGGTTGATTGTGATACATACAAAAGAACACAATGCTGAAACCCAACCAGCTCCTCCTCCTGCTAATCTCAAACAAAGTATTCTCATTAAACACTACCATTTTCTTGGTTTTTTCTGTACACAAAGTGAGGAAGCGCAAATGACACCCACAAAATGGATAAAAATTAAGCACATCAAAATAAAGACTTGCAGTTGTGATAGCACTTAGTCTCTTGATTTTTGGTGCAAAGCAGGGGAGACAATCTGCAATTAAAATTCTAATTTTAATTCACCTTTTATCCTTTTCACCTTGCAATTTCTCTATCGACTCCAGAGATTTCTTAATTAAATGGACTACTGGATTCTGAGCCAGGGCCCCAGCCCTGGTGTAAATGAGATGTCTGAGCCATAACAAGATGGGTAGACACAAATTGCTGTGCCTGGGAAATGCCAAGCTAGCAGAACAGACTCCTGCATTAAAAGCATGCATGAATTAGAGATAATGGACGCTGGGGAAGGCAAACTCCGAGGTTACTCCAACTTTTGCTATGAATCTCCAGAAGCCCCAGAGAAGCATAACAGTGGCATTTTGCTCATCATATTTGACTCTTCACACCAGGGCTGTGATAAGGAAAGACTTGTCAGGTTCCATGCAATGAGATCAACATATCTATCACAAATAAAATATTTTTAAAAATCCTGTTACCCAAACAGCAAGCTGTTAGACCAGTTAAAAAGCTCTCATCCAGGAGCTTCTAGATGATCACTGGTATTGGTTGGAGCCATGCTGTGAAACACAGTGAGAGAGCCAGAATTCTTGTCCCTGGCACCAATCCTCTACTACTCCTGAGGCACTACCTAGTCTGGTGTAGGGTAAAGAAAGCCAGCTGAAGCAGCACTTGATCTAGCAGGGATCACTGCATCTATCTGGTACACTACCCTGCATCATCTTAAGTTCTATAAAAGCCTTTTTCCAAAACAGTTTCAGGACACTGTTTAAATTGGGTGCATTCAGATTTTCCACGCAATCACTTAAGTTACATTTGCATCTCACATAACTCCAGAAGTCCATGGATATTTAGAGTACCCGACTGGCACACTCGAGAGCAGTGCAATCTGGGGACACAGCGGATCATGCATGCTTGCACACTTTGAAACCAATTAACAGGCAGACCAGCAGGCTTCTTGTTCACATTGAAGCATGCAAAAGCTCTATCAAACTCTCACTTCTTGTGTCAAGATATCGCCTCTTAGGCATCAGCAGAAGAGATTTAAAAGCAACTTGAAACATGACTGATCCCTTGCAGGGATGAGAGGCTTGCTCGAAACTTTTAAGGCGCTTGATAATCTCTGGAGGTCTATATGTTAACAAGGCACTCCTGCTGCATTTCAACAACTCTGAAAAACTGTGTTAAAGGATTTAATTAATGTTCATATCCTAAAACTTGGAAAAAGTGCAAGGGAAGATCTGATTGTTAAAAGTAAAGTACAAAGAAAGACTCATTAAAACTGGTGCAAGGACTTACATTAATTCCCAGCTGCTGCAGGGCCATCAGAATTACATCATTTGCTGTATCAACATTGGTTACACTTAGGGTTTTTGACTGTGAACAGAAAAAAGGAGAAGGGGAAAGTGGCATTAAAAGTTTGTATTTGCAAAGAGTATCTGAAGAGCATAGCTCTGCATAATTCATAGTTAGAAAAAAATAGAATATCCTGTTAAAATTTTACTTGATAAATAAATTATACCACATAGATAAAGGTCCAGCTGTCTGAGACCAAGGTTTGATTCCTCTGCTTTGTCACATACTTTCCATATTTGCTTCCTGCTTCCCCAACAGCTCAATCAGAAGAGAGACTATTACAATTACTGGGGACATGACTCCCACATTAAAATATGCAAGAAGTCAGAACCACTAACTGCACTTTTAGACTCTGCATAAGGGGAATGTAACAGTTTGATTAATTTAAAAGCATGGAAGTTTCCTTTGAAAAACGAAACATTTCAGGGAGTTTTTTTCAGTGAAATATCAATTGTTAATTTCTGTCCTTTTCAACTGAAGATCTCCATGGTAAGAAAGTATTGCATACAAGCTGTTCATCCCCATAACCTTTCCCACATTCTATATAGATTTCTCAAAGCTAGATTTGGCTTAGTACCAGAAGCACTTCCTCTTGGTAATGTTCCATCCATTTAAAACACGACCTTTCCAGCATCCTCCAGAATCTGCTGATAGGCAGTTTGGTAAAGCATGGAGCAGCAGAGACCCCACTTTCTAACCAGCTACGGCGACCAGCACAAAGTGCCAAGCTTTGTGTCAGCCAAAGTGCCACTTTGCACAGGCAGTCTTTCCAGAGTGAGATTTCAGCACCTGCTGCCTGGCACCAGTACTGCTCCAGTGCTGCTGGGAAGTGCTCTGTAGCTCAGCTCCATGGCTTGCTCCAATGCTTGCAGCACCACAGCCACGCTGGCCTCGCTTCCCAGCCAACTCCCACACGCCAAGCACAGGTCACTGAGCCCCTGTTAGAGGCTGGCTTGGCTCTGCCACCAGCACTACACAGCTTGTGGATTGCAGCTGGTTCACGGCCAGACTAAAGCCTTGGCAGAACAAAGGCAAGCCCACGGCAACAAACCATCCAGGCACACCTGATGGCCCAAAGAAGGGAAAGTAGAAGAGCTGGGATGTGGATGTTTACTGCCAGTCTCAAGACAGTTTGCAATACCCTGAGGGCTCGTGTAGCATGTCAGTTTTATGCTGGCCCTAAGATGTTCAGGTGAAACTAACCCTTGACATTCTGCATTTAAAAGGTACAGTTCTGAGCTGTACCTTTGTGTAAGACCCTGACAGCAACAAGCTGCCATGGCAATGAAAGGAAAGTTGTGAGAATATTGTGTATCTTGCTTCAGGACAGATCTGAACGCTCATACCATAAAAAATTTAACATTTGCCTGAAGCAATGACATCTGGCTCTCAGGAGTAGGTCAGCACATTTGCATAGGTTTTGCTCTTGGCTAGAATACAGTTTGTGCCTTGTGTTCAGCCTTCCCTACTGTCCAAAAATGAAATAATTCTTAGGCATCTCCAGCTGCTGTAGCACAGGAACCACAGCACCGTAAGAGCTATGTGCATCACAAAATTTCCATCTGTTCCTCCTCTGTTTTATTACTGATAATATCTAGACTACAATGTGTCATTCCTAGGACTGTCATTATCAAGAGACCATATATGGCACAAGAGCTAATTATAGCTAAGGAGAAAAGACACTGCAGTGAGCCCAACAAACCCTAGTACGAGACTGTAACACCTGAGTGCATGTATGATTTATGGACTTTTACACCTGAGCAGACCTTGATCTGCAGTTGTGCATTTAAGCTGTCACAATAATTAGTACTGCTGATTAACTTTTGTCTTAGCAACCTGGCAATTCTATCATTGTTTACCTTAATAATGATTTTCTGGGGAAAAAAAAGAAAAAAGGCATACTCCTTTATGCTTACGTTTATGCAAATATAGAATTCTAAGTGGAGAGTCATTGTTGGGCAAAGTCTTAGAGTGAAATCTAACTTCTGTGAAAATTTCTTATGCCTTTGCCCACAGTCCTTAGGATTCTGAACTTGAAATACATATGTCACAAGTACAGTTTGAAAGAAAAGACAAAAAGCAGAGGAAGAATGGATTGATTATCACTGAATGTTAGGGTATCTCTAAGGAACTGGCTACATACAAGATTTTAGCTTAAATTGGTTAAAAAGTATATAGTCAAAAAGGTAAAAATCACACTATGGATGACCTTCCTTTACCATCTACTCTTTGCCTATAAAATCACCAACACCAATTATTTGATGATTAACATGCTTAAGGCATGTTAATCATCAGGGTGTTCTTATACACTGCTTTACTGACTTAAGATCATTATAAACAATAAAACAACTGTAACTTTGCAGAATTTAATGAAGGCAGCTGTGGGGTTAGATAAGTTTTACAAGCCAAAAAAATAAAAAAGAACATTGTACTGACATTTTTGGAGATGCTTATGCATAAATTCTGCTAGAGGTGTTTCTTGGGACTTCACACTGTACAGTCTTTAGTTCATGTGCCAGAAACAGTATTTCTTACCAAGCACCCTGCCTTTAAAACGGAAATAATATATTAAAGACAGAGAACAAACATTTCAGGGCTGCCTATGCCAAACCTTTTGAAGGGGCTGAATCCTTAAAGGAGATTGCAAACCAAAGGAAACCTCTCAATATCCAAAGGATTTGCAGGCGAATAGCACTCATAGGTGATGTGGATTTAGACCCCTGTTCACCTCAAGAACACTTACATATGCACAAGTTCCCACGTCCTTCGCAATTATCGTCAGAGGAATGCTTTTAGGATTGTCTTTTTCCTTCTCTTCTCTTATTCGGCTGACAAAGCAAGTAGAAAACAAGTAAATTTTTAATATTGCACACATAAATAGCAAGACATAGATTTATACAGCAATCAAGCAGTAACTTGGTAAGAAGGAGATTGTTTGCAGATGTACTGCAGCGGAAAGATCTCTGAGGACAAGAAAGCATCCAGCGGTATCTGGAAGGGATGCTGACTGTGGCCTCCAGTAATGCCCTCTTGTACTGAAGTTCATTGCAGAAATCAGAGTAAGCAGCAGAGAAAGAAAATATTTTAAAAAATCAAGCTAAAACTACCCATCATTGTGACACCTCAGTCTGCACTACAGACTCCTACTGGAATCAGTTACAACAGCACAAACTAGTTCAAAGGACTGAACAGAAGAACAGTGAACTGGAAATCATCTCAGCAGGGATGATTTAAACAACTCAGGTACTCTGAAGAACCAGGTAAAGACACAAGCCTCAAGCAGAAGAACTGGGTGACCAGAAAACAGAACCACCACTAGCAATTTTCTGTCCAAAGACTGAATGAAATAAGACAGCTCTATTTATGCAAACCCTCCCACATTACCCTCCAGCTTTGGACATGTTTTTCCAGAACAAAGTACAGCCAGCCTTGAGCAGCAGACAGGTTAGAGCAGAGGTTTCTGAGCTGGGCTTGCTTCAATGCCACCACCATGGAAAGAGCTCCAGGCTCAACTCGAGCCATGGTGGCAGAGGCTCCTGCTGCTGTGTTGGGAAGGAACAATGTGTGATAAGAATTGCTCCAGTTTTCTGCTGAGCACAGAGAAGCAATTCCCTCGTTGCACAGGATTGTTGCGTGAAAGCACACATCTTCTGAGGGAGAAGACATGAGATTTTTTTTCTTAATATCACTATCTATCATGATGGCATAGGCACCACAGCTTGGGAATTACTGGTCTAGACTGGGACTCTTCCAGTGTCTTTAAAGACCATATAATAAAGTACCTTTGCAAAAAAGATAGCCATGTTTCCTTTTGTTCTGCAGACCTGAAAGAATTAAAACAGGAAAAAATCAGCCATTATTCTAATACCAAAATAGTCCTTCTACAAAACACAATGGAGTGGACTGTTTCTTGGTTGCAATTTCATAAATACCTATAAAACTTAAAAGGTTTATCCAGATTTGAATGTAAAATCTGCTTCCCTGCAAAGTCAACTGAAAAGCCTGCCAGGAAGGTCAAAAGCCCCAGTTACCAGGTTTTGCCACAGAAGGTAAAGGTCCACCAGTGAATTTGGTAGGAAATGTGTTGAGTTCTTAAAGTAATGTCCAAATAGAAGAGGAGGGCAAAAAAAGAGCTTAAGAGAGCTTTTAAAAAATAACTTAATTCGAAAGTTTAAAGGTATTTCCTCAGGTACACATATTTCTTTCCACTTTCACTATTCTAATTATCTTCTTATTTATGACTTGTTTTATTAGCACATCACAAAGTACATATAAGCTCACTGTAGTTAGTAGGGTTTAACTTTGGACATTTTGAAGCTTATGTCATTTATCTTTATCTCATGTGTATACTTTGAAGGATGCAAAGCTGTCCAGTAAAACACAGATGATAATAATATGACAGTTCAAGGAATCTAACCTAATTTTGCTTCAACTTTTTAGATTTAAATCCTGTCCCAGATCTAACTGCTATTTCCACTACTGCTTTTGCAAATCAAGTTTTCCAAATTTCCCCAGCAGGCATTTAGAGAACTACAAACCTACTCAGTGATGCTGCAAGGGAAATGCACTTTATAAATGTTACGACTATGATTCTGATTTGGTTGTTTCAGTTCTGCTGGACAGACATCTATGCACTCACGTATGGCACTTGAGATTTTTCTGTGTACCTCCAGACATCAAATAATTTCACTTCTGTAAAATCTCTGGCTCTTTTTGACTGATGCCATTGCTTTCCTATTCAACTACTTCCAGTTATCTATAAAGGATCATTGTCTTTACTGTCCTTAGATCAAAGCTCCTGTTCATTGGCAAGATTTCAATTAAAAATCAACAGAAAATTCAACCTCTGTTTCAGGACTATTAAGTACAAAAAACATAAACAGCACAACCAGCTCAAGAGAGTGCAGTTTGTAGACAACATTGTCCTTAGATACAGACAATGGGACATAGAAATTAAGCCAGATACTTCAGCTTTTGCTCTGTGTTGATAAAGAAGAAAATGCATTTTCCAAGACTCAGGCAAATTAATATGGCTAAGCAGCTGGCATTTCAGGGGGATGGTGGCCTCCCTCATCCAAAGTGACGAAAGAGCCCTCCTGCTGAGACTAAAATTATCCTAATCACTGAAATTACCTCTACAGCCCTTCTGTGTCTTACAGTCAATGCTGCAAAGACAGACCAAATTTTTTTTCTCTCTATTAAAATTCAGAGATTCTGCTTTAAGAGGGATTTTGACATTTTCTCTGGCACAATTAAATTGAAAAGAAAAGAGGACAAGGTCAGTATTTCACTGTATGTTTCTTGCTACTTCCAGTATAAGGCCTTCTGTTTAAAACTGTCTTTTGAGAGTGTCTTTGATCCTTTCATTAGCTTGGCTATTTAATATTTTTAGTTCATCTTATTAATTAGCCAAGGTATTTGTCAAGTTACACAAAAACCAGGTAATTTCCACTGAGCAAGTTTGCAGCACAGAAAGTGCCTTGCCAAATCACATATCTTCTCAATTTTTAAAACGATAAGTGAGATGGAAAATGAGGTATGGAGGGCAACTTGCTCTGAGCAGAAGGAACTGGTTTAAGAACCAGCAAGTTCTTGCTCCCCACATTCACTGGTGCTGAAATGAATCTGTGATAGTCTCATTACCTGTCAGCCTAGAAACATTTAGGTAACTTGTTAAATAAAACAGATGTCAATTCTTACCTGAAATTTGCCACACAGTTTGTGGTGGGCCAGCCCAAGACAAAGGACCGGTCTGGGTCTGTGCTACCTTCACAGACTTCTTCTGTACAAAATGCTGTCCACATCTCACAGAGACGTGCTTGGCACTTCAGTTTGAAATGAGAGTGCGACCTGCAGGTGGAAATTCACAGGTGTGTCACACACATGAAAACACAGAAGACAGATTTAACAACTAGAGGGTTTTTTTCCTCCAGGCACATGTGAGGTTTGCACTGAAGCTGATAGAAGAAGCACTTTGGCTTCAGTTAAAGAAAATGTTTTATTGGTTGCATATAAAAACAGACCAATTTTTCATTTAAATGGGATCAACAAATCTCTTATCTGTGGGATAAACAGATTGCTTGTGGCATCCCTGGACATCCCCCTTCTCAGGGGAAAGCTGTCCATGTCTAGAGCTGCCCTCCAAATCTTGCTATGAGGCAAAGGTTGCCACTTGTATTTGACTCTCCTTTCAGTGACTTTAATGCCATTGAGGAGTTCACAATACAGTTCCATTGCTTAGTCTCAGGGTCAAAAATGATGATGAGTTTAAGTACTGACAACTAGGCCAGGGCAAATGAAGCAAACCTGAAGAAAGAACAAGCAGAAAATTGCCATTTGTGTTAACTACAGCACAGGTCACCACACAGCCTTTACAAACTTTCTACATGGTAACTTTAGGTCCACATCACTTGAAGAGTGAGCCAAGACCTTGTCCATTCTCAAAATATTTACTCATCTACAAGGAAGAAACATAATTTTCCCAATTTTTAAAATTTGGCCCTTCTTATGTTTTTGCTACTAAACAATCGAGTAAAGGTCAAATTTACAGAATTTCACGTTTTAACTTCAACTCTTTTCTTCCAATAGATTTCTCTTTATAAGTGTCCTTCCTTGGTAGGATTGGTGAGCACTAGTGCTATATGAGAAACGAGTAAAAACTCCCAAAGTCAATCCAGCTCTGTAGCACTGCTACAGCCACTCGCTTCCAGCCTTGCAGAATTACCTGAGCTATGGTTCTCCTGGGCCAGCAGGGAAAGGCTGGGGGAAACTTCCTGAACAGTCCCCTCCCTGAAACCAAGAGCACGTCAGCTCACCACTGTGTTGCAAATGTGGACGGGGACAGTGCTGGGCACCACAGTGATCAGTGCTCTATAAATAAATGTAGGTAAGCCAGGTAAGCAGTTTCTTAGAGCTTTGGCACTACATTCTCTGAGATTAGCCTTGTTTACAAGGTATTTGATTTGGGACAGACTGAACTAATACAGTCTGAAACATGAAAGCACTTGAACCTTGTGGCTTTAAAGAGGACATAGATGAACCTGGCTGGTCTGAGTTTTCCTGCTGATATTGTGCTAACAGGTGTGGTGGGATAGTGCAGCACATTCAGAGGAAGGTCAAGAAAGAACCATCAGTACATATCAAACCTAAGGCTATGGTGTCTCCTGATCAGCTGAACACTTCACCTCTCTTTATTAAATTTTGCTACCCAGTCAAAGAGAAACTTAAAGTATAGGAGCATATTTCAACAGGCCTGTTAGCAAATCAGTTTATGATGCAACAAGTAAGGTCTGTCAAGAATACAAAAATAACTATATTCTGACTGACCACAGAATGAATTGTGAAAATGTAGATTTACAAAAAATACAGGTGTGAATTCTAATGTAGATGCTAGTAAGTGGATGTCTGGTCTGACTCCACCAAATCAGTTTGTTGACCCTCCCTTTCTCCTCAACCCTTTTTTTGCCATTACCCAGTACATTGAACACTCTACATGCTGTTTCATTTTTTAAATATTTACAGTCCATAAATCCAGATCCCTACAGTGCCAGGAGCAGAGTGTTGGCAGAAACACAAGGATGTTCTCCAGTCTATATTCTTACCCTGTTTGCCATGGCTAGTCACAGCTTTCAGCTATTATCAGTATTCAAGTGGCCTGGTTTCCAGAGGTGCTGAAACAGTAGACTCCATTAACATCTAAAGAGCCCAAAGTATAATTTTATCCCTATCTGCCATGTCCTTTATGCAATCCATGGCCTCTCAGCATTTATGAAACACGGGTCTTCTACTTAAATGCCAAAGCACTACCTTTAGAAATGAATATTTTGCTGACTAAGGAAGAAACATGACAGAACACTTTAAAAATGGGTACAGTAACAATCTAATAAGTATTGTTTGTTTTTTAAGGAAGCCTAGAAAATGTTACTGTAAATATCAGGCAGATCCCGAATTGACAGAAATCAACAGCAAAATCAGGAAGACCAATGCCATAGATATTGACACATCCCAAGTTAGGCCACCTCTGCAGAGTACACACAGATCCTTTTGCTTACACTTGGATACCTTGCAGCCAATAACAGATGGAAGATTAATTTCTCTCTATATTTGCTAATCTCCTTTACTTGAACCCCCTGACAAAAGCATTTACAGATCTACTGTGAGACTGCTACCATAATTCCATGTATGCACTCAGCCATTCATTTCTATGTGCAGCCACTTCAGGAAAACACCCTTAAAAGGCACATGAATGTAGGTAGGTGCACATCACAAGGAAAAGGAAACCATCTCTCTGTGTCTCCCACACAAAAACTTATGTGAGATACCTTCATCATTGAACTGACAGAACCTTGAAATATTTACTCTGCCAAATAAAAATATATACTGTCTGTAAGAAATCTAATCAATATTTTAAAAAAAGAGTATAACATTTTACACACTTAACTTTGGTTTAGTTAGAAAAACTCTTTCAATAAATACATTTGTGACTTAACCTTCGCATAAAGGTAGTGAAGGACAGGGCAGCAGAGAAGCACAGCATGTATCATTCTTATTTTTTATAAACTGGTATAATGCATCATAGGAAATCGTAGGAGTTCGTATTTCAGAAATTATTAGAAAGTACCAAAAAAAATGAACCCACAGGCCCCTTGTCCAGAGTCATACATCGACCACTTATGGAGAGGACTTACTTACCCCTCACAAATTCCAATCAGAGCAATGCCAATTTGTTGCCTTTAAGCAGGAGCTCAGTGCTGTACAAGCAGTTTACTCAGCAAGCTCAGAGGACACAAGATACTTGTTCTCTTTAAGAAAAACTTGCACCCATTTGCTGGTCATACAAAGCCTGATTGTACGTGAGCTCCATTTGTGCAGTGACTGGTCACCTGCAGCTGAGCTCACACCCACATGGGGCCCAGCTGGATTGAAGATACCTTAGGGGTTCATGTGCCCCAAGCTGAAAAACTACTTAAGACAGAATTATTCACAAGGAATAATTCTGAAGTTAAGTCAGATTCAACTGTATCATTAATTCTGTCCTAGTCTTACTGCTTTGACTCTGTACCAGCCATTAAAAAGTCAATAGGAATCAACAGTCACGGCCACATAGCAATACACACACTCGGGTTTTCCTTCTAGGAATCAGCATTGGCATTTTAGTGTGAGACAGCTTTAAAAATGCTGATTTTTAAGTAGTACTCATTAGTGACAGCTCTGATGCTTTAATTGCTGTCAGGGCAGCTGTGGAGAGAACATCCCAATTAGTTCTTCAAAATACATGAAGTAAAATCACTCAAAATACTATTTTTACCATTTCTAGCAAAGACTTGCTCCCCCTACCCCCCTTTTTCACATGCAAAAGCACAAATTGTTCTCTTCCACCTTTTTTAAACATTGTATCTCTTCACCACATTAAATCACATGCTGTATGAGCTGTTATTACTCCCTGGGGATCAGATTTTTGTGTGGTTACACCAACTAGCGCTTTCCTATGCAAATAGTCCCACTGGGACCCAGCCAAACCTGCAGTAATCTGCAGCTCAGCCTGGGGCTCTAACACAGCTTGTGCTCAGCAGGCTGACCAGGGAAGGGGGGCTTTATCCCTCCTGACTGTACTCCTCTACAATTTAGGAGCTAAGCTAGTGGACCATGCCCACTGAAAAGCCAGTGGACAGACAGGAAGACCCCCAAGGGCATGACTCCCCTCACCCACTATCAATGCTCCTTCAGCACAGGTGGGTTTGCCACAGTAAGGTGGTTTTGCCTCAGTCTAAGAGGAACCCAGAAACCTACATAAGTTGCAAGTATTTCACTTTACAGCTGAAATTAGGTGAGATGAATTCTACCCTAAACCAGCAACAAACAAAAATCCATACAGTAACAATGCTGTTTCTGTTAGTGCTGCTAGAATACCAAGATTTCCGCCAAATTTCTTTATGTTCTCCACCCACCCATAGCAGAACATGTCTTGTGTAAAATATCCTCTGTGTTGTCACACCACATCAAGTGAGGGAGTTCAGCTGGGGGGGTTATGTTTACTATGTGTGATTCAAACAGACACAGCTCGGATTTCTACAGAAAACACAGATTTCTTCTGGCTTTTCCCAGAAGCCCCTGAAACAACTGCTTAAGCAAAATGACACATTGCAAAAGCCCAGGATTCACATTGAGGTTGCCCACCCTGTGAAACCACAACACAGTGCCTAACAGAGAGTGAAGCTACATCAGGATTTTTTATTATTATTTCTCCATAACCCATAACAACAAGTGAAAGCACCCTCTAAAATTGCCTTAAACCACAAATGCCGCATGAAGCTGGCATGCTATACACAGCTTGTAAATGTGATTTAATTGTGAATGGTAGAGTGAATAATCAGAGCTCAACAGCAAGCTTGATTACACATGAACACTACCCAGACTGCTCAGCATGGCTTCCCTTTCCCCTGCTCCTTCTGGCACAGGACAACCTATGGAGACAGACACTGCAGTGCCGCCTGCAATCTCTATTTTTATACAGCTGCTCATCTCTGGTGTGTATCAAAGCAGCTTCCAGGTAAGGGTTAAAACCTCTAATCCCTCTACAACACAACCACTGGTGTTATCCAGACCCCACAGGACTGAAGATGACCTGTCTAAAACAAGAAGGTGAAGGTAGCACATTGGACATAACTGAGCTCCAATGAGTCTTTTGTGACACTGCACTCCCAAAGTGGAGAAGATGACAGAAAACAAGAAATACATCAAAGAATATCTCATACTTCCATAAAATGCTACATCCCGAAATTCCTGTATGGCTATGAGGTTTTCAAAGGTCCCTGGAGAGGTCAAAATAAAACATTTCCTTATGATTTAGGAAAGACTTGCTACTAAAAAAGCATTCCAGAAATCCAGGCTATGTTCCACTGAAGAAAAGGTCTGCTCTGCAAGAGCAGGGTCTGAGAGACCATACTTACTTGGACTTGGCAACAACCAGAAGGTCTGTGAAGAGGAAAAGGTGTCGCTCCTGGGTTTGCAGACTCGTCTTCAGCTGCACATGGCCATCCAGGATGAACGTTCGGTTGTGGCATATGAAAGACTGCACAAGGGGCCATGCCTCTGGGCTGATGGGGGACAAGCAACCTTCCCTGCAAAAGGACATAAAATAAACGTAATAAAGGAAAGCAAATCAGCTACTTGCCTGTGAGTGAGAACCAGGCAGTGACTTCCCATACCTGCTGCCAAAAAGTAATTTACCTGACCACATTTCAGCGAAAGATGAAAGGCACTTACAGGATAATTCAGCAGTCAGATTCTGACACAAAATCTGTTAGGGACTGTCCTCACTAAACCTTTACAGCCCAAGCTGTAAAAGCTGTAGCATTTAGCATGAGTAGCATTTACCAAAGGACAATAATATAGACACAGCCCTCTCCATTTTTGCTATTCATATTTGTTTCCTGTACTGAAGTCTTAGAGAAAATATTTCATCTCCTGTTGGCCACGGATGCATGATGAACAGATAACTGCACACCCACCTTCATCAGAACAGGACTCATACTCAGGGTTAAAAGCCATTTATAGAAATTATTCAAAAACAACAACAAATATAAGGTATTACTGAACCTTGCTAGAGACACACCATGTACTAGATGCAGCATAAGAAGGCTGCTCAGCCTTTCTTCTCCCCTGGCACACAACCCACAAGCATTGAAATAAGTTCTTGCTGCAGGGTTTGGTTGTGTGGCTGGAGCACAGCTCTGCTCATCTGAGGCTGCCGGGTAATCCAAACTCAAGTCTGTGGGGAAACAGCAGGCTCTCTCCTAGGAGACACTGATCTTTTCTAAGAAGGTATTCAGTAAGTTGCAGCCTGAGGTGGAGACATGATTCTCTCAAACTCTCCTGATCTAACTGTTCTACATCAAGCAGCTGAATAGTTACTGAAACAGAATTAGATTTTCTCTAGCAAGATGGTCAGCTTACTCACCCAGACAGGATACCCCTACTTTCTGAGCCTTGCTCTAACAAATGACCATTTATATGGAGCCAAACCAAATAAATGTGAGGGTCTGAGATGGGGACACTCTTTCTTTAGGGCTCCCTAGAAGCTTGTAGCAGGTTAGGCTTTCCCTTGGAAAGCCAGAGGCATGGCCTCAAGTTCTCACACAAAGCTGAGAGAACTGAACCTGGGTCTCCTACACCCTCGTGTACCTTAAATAATGAATTTCTGGATTAAATCCAGGAACCATCAGTATCTTTACTCATGATTTTAAAATCCAACTTTTCAATTATTTGCTTTCCCAAGAGATGCCTCCAAATGAACCATTTCCCTGTGGCAAAACAAATCAGTTCAATTTTTATTCAAATGTATTTACTTTTGTTTTTCTTGTTAAAAAAAAATTAAGCTAACACTTATCAGGCAGGATCAGCTTGGCAAGGGCAAGCTGAAGGGAACAGCTTTGCAATTCCAGTTTATTCCTGATCCCACTGGAATGGATGACAAACATCTAATGACTTTCCCAGGAGAAGAAATGGAATTTATACGGGGAAAGACACAAAACAACGGCGAGGGAGGGGCGTGGAATGAAAGAAAATAAGAGCAAGCAAGCACAGGAAACCTTCAAAGAAGGTCATAATCCTTCTCCATCTCTTAAAGCCTGGATGACTCATGACCCTTCTCTCCTTGATACTTGTGGCTGGATTATGCAGAAAGTTATTTAGGAAATCCTGACAGCCGGGAGAGAAAGGATAAGCCCTAAGATTGGCCTACATTAGCAGGACACACTTTCCCTGATGTATAAGGAGCTGGCGAGGATCTCTACCTGCCAGGAAGGGCCTTGGATTTGGCCTTGGATTCCCCTTTCTGGCTGGGAGTCTTCAGTTTTTAAAATAATTCCTCAACTTATTTTGTCTTAAACTCTGTCCTAATCTTGTCTTTCATTACCCACCCCTTCAGGTAAGAGAGAAAGAGGAGGAATGACTTACAGAAAGAACAATGCAAACCTAAGTTATTTGATCATTCTTATGCAGAAGGGGTGTCCAGGAATATGCAGGTTAAAGCAGAGGGAGGAGTTTTGGTCCAGCATAAAAGGCATACAGACTGTGTGCCCAGCAATAGGAGCCAGGAGAACAACCAACACCTCTCCTCTTCCTCCCATGGGACTAGAAATTGCAACCTCACCAGTTTATCAATGAGTGTTAGGTAACTGGGACTCCATTTCATTAACTCCCTAGCAGCACTTGGCACAGAAGCTTAAGCAGAATTTAGGAATGCTGATGAGTCTACCTGCATGAAAGCCAAGCATGGCCTTTACCTCAAAGATTAAATCAGGGATATGCTCACCTGTACTTGAACACAGTAACAACAATTGTGAGGAAAACCCTTTTCATTTTACAGTGCTGTAAGCATTCTTACAATCTTAAGGTCCGGGTTTTATGTCTCCATACAGGCAATTCTGTTTGATTATTCCTACTTGTATGTTTTCTACATCATGATTCATAAGCCCAGGAGCCTCTCAAATTAAACTAAGCAAAATCTTTGCCCTGTTGGTACACAAATGAAAGTGTAGTAGGTTTAGTAATGCCAGCAGGGTCAAGCAAATTGAATTGTCTTTTGAGCCAGTGCCTTTCGAGCCAGTGCCTTTCAAACACATCTGTCAGCTGAACTATAATAAGCACTCTTACATACACTAATATTAGACCTTACCTGATAAGCCTTACTAAAAAAAAAAAAAGAAAAGAAAAAAAAGAAGTGCCAATATTTTCTTCAAAGTGGAAACAGAAATCAAAGCCATTAATTTAGCCAGAATCTTCAAATGCCCTAGGAACAAGGAACGTGGAGGAAATTCATGTCAGCAGTGACAAAAATGTCTTTTGGAAAGCAGGCTTTTGATCCTCTCAATTAATGTTCCTTGTTACAAGACATGAATGAAACCCGAGTGTTGTTACACTGAAGAAAATGCAGATCGGCAATATCCTCAGGCATAGGGATTTATATGATAGAGGCATTTTTGCAGTTCAGTTTTTAATGGCTCAATGATTTTTCTGGCCATTAGAGGGGTCTAATTTTGAAAAAGTGCTAAGTACGTAAATACGGATTCTTTGAAAATTCCTTTCAATAAAATGAGGCAAAACTCAGGTCAACGTGATTTCTGATATAAATAAAAAATGAAAGTCAGTGATGTAGGGCATTCTCTGCCTTTCCTGTGTTTCCCTAAAAATCATTTTATGATTAGCACATGTAAAAATCCCACACAGTAACATCTTTCCATTTTGGCAGAAAAAAAAAGCTGTTTAGAAGGAACTGTAAACTGATTTCTGAAAGATGGGGTTAGATGAGGATCCTGCAGAGCCAGCAATTAGTCATGTTCTATTTTGTGAGGAAGCAAGGCTGACACTGACGTTTCAATGGCATTGCCATTATAAAACTCTAGTCTTAAGTGAACATTTTTTTCTAAAAGTACTGTTTTGGGGGTCTGAAATTTCCATGTGGGATTTTAACTAAGGAGAAAATTTTGTAATTTGAGGATATCCACAGAGGTATTCCTTCACTCCTCAGGAAAAGACTAAAATCACTGTGCTGGATGAAATTAGTAGAAAGATAATTTAAGATTTCTCTCTGGGTGTTTCCAGAACATAAATTTTTATACCTCTTATTTTTCAAATTAATCAAAATAGTCGTTCTGTGCCTCTTCAAAAGACATTATGATTTAAAAGTCCACTTCAATTTTGTAGGTGAAGCATATGAGGGTGAAATCTACAGTAGTCAGCCAAATACTGAAAAACACATCTTGGCCACATTCGGTGTGAAAGCTAACATCAGAGATCACTTCATTGATCCTGTATTTACCACAAACTACAGAAACACAAAAAATACTTCTCCCCCCTGAAGAGCCTCCTTGAGGTTTCCAATAAAGCTGATACCTGAATGGCATTACCCACAAAATGTTTATTCTTGGTGTTAATGGAGACATCAGCTTTATTCTCTGTTTATAGTGACAACAATGAAAGATAATAAACTTTTTGAAGGAGAGCTTAACAATCCATGCTAAGTGGTTATTAAACCCATGATCCAAATGTCATTTATTCCAATAGGAAGCTTTCCCCTGATTTCAGCTGGAGATGATTTCAGCCTATCACTGATTAGGTTTAGGTTTATATTAAGCTCTAAGATGCCTTAGGTGAACAACCTGTTCCAAGGTAGCTAAGCTGGAATGAGCTTCGGCAGGTACCTCACTATATGACATCCCTCTCACAGACTGCTCATGTCGCATCCTAAACCTCACTCCATTGTTATGGTTCTTGCTCTCTGCCAGAACTTTTCTCCACTGATGATCTCTCTGCAGCCACAGAAGTCGATTTCCTCTTACGATGCAGCGCCAGTGCTCTCCGCACAACTGATACCTATTGAAATAAAATGCCATTTCTCTTTTTTAACCTCTGAAGTCCTTCTCAAGATGTAGGTGAGAAATTCACCTTTTCATCAGCAGAGCAGTGAAATGATAGCTATTCAAAAGGCTGAAATCTGAACCAGCCCAGCCACATCTAAGGCTGCACTGTCTGTCAAACACATACGTAATACCTTTCCAAATTCCTCCTACAGTGAACAACTTGGCCTACACTCATTTCACAAATATGTACTGTAGGTATAAATCCTGCATGCCTCCACTGGTGCTGAAGCTCAAGTAAGGACCAGAGGCTCTTTCAAGTTTTCATACAATCTATCATAGAAACAGAATATCCTGAGATGGAAGGGACCCATGAGAATCATTCAATCACAGAGTCACAGAATAGCCTGGGTTATCTAGACCAACACCCTTGCAAAGAACAGGGACACCTTCCTCTACATCAGGCTGCCCAGAGCCCTGACCAACCTCACATTGAATCTTTCCAGGCATGGGGTATCTTAACACCTCTCAAGGAAATCTATCTTACAGGCCACTTTTAGATACTGGAAGGCTGCTCTAAGGTCTCCACAGAGCTCTTCTCCAGGCTGAGCAGTTCCAATCTTGTCAGCCTTTCCTCTTAGGAGAGGTGATCCAGCCTTCTAGTAATCTTCATGGCTTTCCTCTCCCGGTTCCAATAGGTTCATGTTCTTTCTGTGCTGGGGACCCCAGAATTGGACCCAAAATTCCAGGTGGGGTCTCATTAGAGTGGAGTAGAGGGGAAGAATCCCCTTCCTCGACCTGCTGCTCACACTGCTTTTGATGCACCCCAGGACAGGCATGGCCCTCCCGGCTGCCAGGGCTGCTGACTCATACTCATCCCTGAGCAGGACTCCCAGATCCATTTCCCCTGAGCTGCTTTCCAGTGTCTCACTCCCCAGTAAGTCTGTACATCCACGGTTGCCCCATCCCAGATGCAGAATCCAGCACTTGCTCTGGTTAAACTTCATGCAGTTGGTGATTGTCCATGTCTTTAATTTGCCTACATCTCTCCATAGGGCCTCTCTGCCTTCCAGGGAGTCAACACTTCCTCCCAGTTTGGTGTCACCATCAAACTGATCTAAGTGTACCTTCAAGTCCTGTGTCCAAGTCATTTATGAACACAGTGAGAAGGATCTGCCTACAGGCATAGAGTTTGCAGCTTGCAGCATAAATCTAACCTTGTTTTGGCTACAGGCTAGAGTCCACCAAGCAGAGCACCTGCTAACCTTCCTCACAGTGTTCAGAGATATCAGACTTACTTTGTATATCTCAAGGGCCAGCTCAGGATGGCTCTAAAGAATAAGCAATTTATCTTTTAGGAATTATAAAGCTAATGAACCTTCAATTCAGTGTCTCTCAGTAAAGCATTTACTTTACCATTGCTGAATCACAGCTTTGGGCTAGAGCAGCCCACTGAGAAAAGCAGGAGCTACTCACATCCTTTCAAGGCTAGTGAAAACAGCTGCTATCTGCACTGTAAGAAATGTCTAGAGTTCAGCCCACATTACAGATTTTTGCCAAAATGGATTATCAGTCAGGGAAAACATGTCATTTGTGACCAGCAGAGATACCCCAAAAGCAAGCAATATCTAGAAGTAAGAAGTAAGTTCCTCCACTTTCTTAATAGAGCTTATACTGGAAATAAGGTAACAATACTTGCACTTTTTTTCTGTGCCTCCTACTTGGATCCTTAAGAGTCCTGTGAGAAGGAACTTCAATAGGAGCTTAATAGATGGTTTCCTTGGTTTTTTGCTAATAAGGCAGGACCTGCTAACTGGAGCTTGGAAGCTAAGATGGTTTACTGCTGGAAATCCGTTAACACTTTGACATATTACCCATGCTGTGGCTAGAGGGTGTTTTGCATTCAAGGTAATTAACTTAATAAGGTAGTGAGAACAATTCTTTAACCAAAAGCAAATAGCTCCAATTTGGTGTGCAAGAGCTCACCAAATAAGGTGAGATAAGGTAGAACAAAAAACCCAACCAAATCTGTTACTCAGCAGTGAGTACTGACTCACCTTGCATCACTCCTTATAGCACACCAAAGGGCAATGTTAAGGCTTCAGGATTTCAACACACATTGAATTTCATCATAAATGGTAATCTGGATGTGACTTGAACTGTATTCTAGCCAGCCTGATAAAATCATCCCAGATTTTGCCAAAATAATCACACAAAACAGATCACTGGGTTCTGTACACTGAAGGAGAAGAATGAAAAACTAAACAAAAGAAGAGGTTTTCTTGTACACTGAAAACAACTGGCCATTCTTGGGCCTGAACACAGGACAATGGAGATAGTCCTGTTCACACTCCTGATTAATTTAGTTTCTATCATGCTGGCAGGCAGCTTATTAAAGCACATGGCTTGAAGAATCACTCACTCCTCAGGCTAGAACAGCCATGAAGAGAAAGGAGGCTACAACCGCACTACACCCATTCACAGACCTACCTCCAAAATCTGTCAGCAAGGGGCTTTGTCTTTGAAAAACAGTTGAGGAACAAGCAAAGCCCTGTGTGAGTTCTTGATCATTCCCTCAAACCAGCTGTAGATGGAAAAGGGAAGAAACAGGGAGATATTACACAGTACTCCTCAGTAATGGTATCGATCTGGAGATGCCCTTGTGATGGCTTCTGGCTTGGCACAAACTATCTGTAGATGGAGTAAGGAGCTGAAAACAGGGATGCCAACAGCCATGCCCATTTCCCATGACTTGCTCAGTCCAGCCTGCTTCATCTCCACTGCTTGTTCAGCACCACCATGCAAAGCCCTGCTGGCCTCAGGGATGAGCATTCACAGCTCCCATTGCCATGAAAAAGGTAACACAGACAAGGCTCACCCACACAGAGCAATCTGCAGCTCAGAGCCCTACTTAGATGGGCAGATATATATAGCTATAGACATAGATATTTATAGAGATATAAATATAAAATCCTCTGCATTTTTAAAGGTGCTAGCTGCTCCTTTCTGTCCCTGCCTCCGAACCACAACCAGCGCCCTCGGCGAGTCACCCGTGTGCTCAGGATCTGCCCACTTCCAATCTTGGGGATCCTCAATATGTACTTCATCTACATTCGTAGATTATTTATTGTAATAAATAATAATTATACTTGGCAGGCAAAAGAAAGCACAGAAAGTACGAGCTTGAAGGTAGGAGTGTTTTCCAGGAAGGTGGTAGGTAAGACGTGGGCCCGCACAAAGTCACTATGCAGCTGTAAACTTACACGGACTATTTATAGAAGGGACTTTAATAAACAAGCATAAAACTCCCTTAATCACATGGGCTGCCAACCCATTTCTGAAAATCTGCTGTCAATTGATCCCTGCTATGCCAAGGGAGCTTCGTTCTGAGGATGCTGGGCATGTTTGCTCACTGTTATCTTTGGCAAATCTTATGCAGTTGAAGCAGCACTTTGTGAAAACAGTGCAGCATGCCAGAAATAGCAAGTCTATTTTCTGCAGCACTCCTTTAAAGTCCCCCAGGCCATCACCGTTGCGGGTACGGTAGCTTTTATACCATGAAACAAGTGGAATCTGCTTGGTTTTTCAAAGAACATTAGTTGCTAAGTTTTACAATGCCTGATTCTACTTTCCCCGTGTTCTTTACTGATTGCGACTTCTTTTTTACAAGTGATGTATTTGAACACATAGGGGGCAGTCACCTCTCACCCCTGCATTTTCCCTTATGGACTGTGCCTCTGAATCTCACAGGGAGTCCTCTGACCTGGAGCACATATTAGCCTCAGTTCACAGCCTCCAGCACAGGGCTGTCCCTACACTACCCAGGCAAGCAGCTGGACCTCAGAAAATTACACCCGAGATCAAGCACTGAGTCTCAACAGGGTCACAAAGACTTCAGACCAAAACGTGCTGCAACCCACTCTCCAGCACTGGTAGGGCAAGCACAAGACTGCACAATGGAAGGAAGATGCATATTAATTGAGACTGAGAGCAAGTTTTACTGAGATAAACAGACAAATTTACATTTTAGGGCAGAAATCAAGGCTAAAACTTATATTTATGATATTGGCTATCACTCCTCTGCTTCTAAAACTCGGCGTGCACATTTTAATGCAATATATATTGAGAAAAATATTCCAACTTAAATTATAATAGGATTCTAAAAATTGTCTTATATCATCTCTGCATGATGTCAAAACCTTATGAAACATAATAAAAATTATTATGAAGAATAAGGTGGTTTGCACTAAATGTTTCAGGTGCTGAGGCACATAACAGACAACTTTTCTGTAGTCTGGCAGTAAAATATCGCATAGCTGTAGGGTAAAATGCATCATTAAAACAAAATCCTCACACTTTTCAGGATGGAAGCTTGGCAGCTTAACTGTAAACAAAGCTGCACTTAAGTAATTTTTACACAGCCAAAAGGACAATATTCTCTGCAGAGCAAGCATGCACTACAGCGTGGAGGCTGGAGACAGGAAACACACTTGTGGTTTGGTTTGCTTCCAAAGCTTTTTGTTTTATTTTAACAAACAGCTGCAAGGTGTTTCTCTGAAAATTTAACACAAGGGCAAAATTCTCTATTGGTATAAATTAGCACCACATATTTTGGTCATATTTTGCCTATTTTCACCAGAAAACAATTTAGGGCAAGTTACTTAAATCCTATTGAAAAGCTCTTGCAGTGTGGGTGTTCTCCAGTCATTCAACAAGTTTAAGGAGTTTTGGTCTAAGGCTCCCTGAGCAAGGGAGACATTTGGGAGAGGACACATTTACATGCAGAAGTCAATAAAAGCTTTTTGGCCTTTGGAAGAATCAATCCTCTGTTCACCACTGCAGTTCCCACTCACTTTTACTTACAGACATAGCAGCACCACCTTGAGTTACTCTTTCTTTGCAGTTGCAGCAGGGAAATGCCATTCCAGGCACTGTCTACTCAAACAGAGATTTCATCATTCAGACAAAAAAAAAAATCACCAAAAAAGTGACCTTTGGGGGGGAAAAAAGAAAGATAAAAAAGAAATAAAAAGGAAAAAAGTAGGATGAACTGGGAGGGAAAGAAAAGCCCAAAACTTAACACTCCAGCTCTGGAGTTCTGCACCATGGTTGTGTAGGCTTTTTGGAGCTTCTCGTGGCATCCAGAAGCCTGGATGCACAGGCTACCTTTGCTACTACCAACCAAGCTTCTTCCTACATGTTCTGAGGAGGCATACAGAGGTGCACTCTGGGATCTCAGTCCAACTAGGAGATCTAGCATTATTTTAGTTGGCTGAAGGGATAAGGTTTTTGTCCTACTTAAATTTTTGAGAAGCAGTAATTGCAATTAGAAGAATTAATCCCACTTAATCACAACTGGAACATTTAAAAGCCTGGCTCAACTCCCTTGACTTTGACTTGCCTCATGGATGAAACTGACCTTTTATTCAAAAGGGGTTTTCATATATCTTCTTGTAAAGTGTATTACAAGAGTCCAGCACAGGTCATAAAACAGCCAGGAATTCTGGGTTACCAAAAGTAGCTAGAGCATTCTGCAGATCTCTATAGATAAACAGGTAATTTAAAGCTGATGGGCACATCAGGTAAGAAGACTGGTGTGGACATCTTTAAAAATCCCTTCTGGACCATCATGAATGGCTGTCAGTGAGCCTACATGTTTCTGCTGACCCTAACATCTCCAGCTATATGTCACACAGGCTGTAGACAGGCAAGAGTAAGGCACTTGTGTGACCACGCCCTTTCAACAGGGAAATGGCATTATCTAGTTGATTGACTGGATTTACTGCCTGTCAGTCACCCCACTCAATTATTGGGTAATACCAGTGGGGCTGCTCATGGTCTCTCAAAGTTTCACTGCTCCATAGTCCTTCCCCTTTAGGCTCTGATTTTCCCATTATTGAAGAAGCAATTCAGATAGGTAGGTTTAGATTAGATCTTAGGAAGAATTATATACTGTGATTGTGGTTAGGCACTGGCACAGGTTATCCAGAGAAGTTGCAGATATCCCATCCTTGGATGTGTTCAAGGCCAGGTTGGATAGGGCCCTGAGCAGTCTGGTCTAGTGGAAGGTATCCCTGTCCAGGGCAGGGAGCTTAGAACTAGATGATCTTCAAGGTCTCCTCCAACACAAGCCATTCTATGATGCTATGAACTGTGGGACACAGCAGGGTGAACTCCACAAAGCCCCACCACAGACGAAGAGAGGATCTGCTCAGCCCAGGTATTGGCTTCAGTTTGTAAGGACCACTTCTCTAAGAGGGATGACCAATATGGGTGCCAAAATGGAAGACAGGACTGTCACTTCACCTGTCCAGCTGTAACAGGAACAAATCTGGCTTTGCTTTGCCTCCAGGGCTTTGAATTATATTTTGATACTTGTACTACAGCACAAGAATTATCCTATTACAGTGAAGAGATACTTGATATGCCTGTTGCTGCCAGCGATGGCAAGCGTAGTGACCCAGATTCCTTATGAACATGCATGGAGCCACACGCACCTGTTTGCTCTCCCATAACTAACTGCCCACCTATTTATTCAATGAGTTTTTCACACAGCTACTCAGGCAGGTTAGTCAGAGGTTCCTATTGTACTAGTGATCTGAGCTGGGGAAAAAAGCTGCTAGAGGATCGCCTACATCTCTATGCCTTTTGATGATAATTACCTGTTCAGCGCTGCCAACAGATATGCTGTACTGGGATGTGCAAAAGCAAAACTCCAGGTGTTTGGTAAGCTCTCTGGTCAGCAGGACAGTGTCTAAAGAACAGAGGCACTTGAGAGATCAGGAGGCCTCTGAGATTATGTCTTTCTGTCATGAGTTTGTCTTGCCCTTGAGGCTTATTATCCTTTACTGGATCTAGCACCCAGTATACAAACACTAAAGAATGGGCACAGAAGATACCTAAATAGAGACTGGTACTCCCACAATGTGATTAAAGCCCCTCACCAGCAGCTTTGTGCACCACGAGGATGCAGCTGGACCAGGAGAAGCAGACCAGTGGAGAGTCCAATGGATATTTAATGCTGGCTCTTGTCAGAGGTGAGAGCACCAGAGGCTGCACATCATTAGAGCCTTTCTGCTTGTTTACACAAGATAAATGATCACAAAGCAGACTGAGCAAGTTGGTCTGTGATTTCCTCAGGTATGCTGTTGCCCAAACTGCTTGGCCAGACTGTCACTTGGCAGAGATTTTATTGTCTAAAATCAGCAATACACAATGGCTGGACAACAGCTGCATTCTGCCAGACCTCAAGGCCTGATCCAAAAAGTCATTTAAATGGGCTGCAGCCAAAAGCACATGTGGACACTGAGACATCTGGACAAGCAGAGCGCTGCACTCATCCTGATGAGCACTGCCCCTCACTGTCTTAATACTGCCACAACTCTTTCCAAAAGGGAATCGGCTTAAGGCACTGGTGTTAAACTATTAGTCATTTATTGTAAAATTAATCCCTTGTTTAAACTCCAATCCCTCCAAAACCCTGCTTCCAAGCCTTCCTTCTTCTTACCTCTAGTCCTTTCCTTTTAATAAAAAGCAGCATATCTCCGAAAGCCGTAGTTCATTTTGATCTCCAGATGTACAAACATCGCTAAAAGCCAGTTTGTAGGTCGTAAATGAAGAACTGAGAGGTTTTATCAAAAACAAACATCTGCACACATACACTAACACAAAACAGAAAAAACACAGCAGAGGGGCAGGATTGCCAATCTCTGAGTTAAAAGGCCATCTGAGGCTTCAGAAAGTTCACCTTGTTAACAGCTAATAAAATTTTATCTTCAGCTATTATTATGTAAAAGTAACTTTCGTGTTCAAACACATGGTTTAAGGAAGCAATACTCCAGTGTTATAATTAGCTTTAATCAAGCATGAATTAGATATACTAGAAACTGACAACTTGTAGAATATCATCACAAGTTGTCCTAATTATGTGTAATTCCATTAAAAAGGAAGAGCATTAAATACAAAATAGCAATTTAAAAAAAATTACTCTTTTTCTACAAATTCATATATGCTTACCTTACATGGGGAAACATGACATATTGAGGGGAGAAATCAGGGCAGTTCTCATACAGAGATTTCTGCCCATTCTGATTAAGCATAAAATGTTACAACATCAAAATTTTTCATGAAATAAAAAATCTCAGAAAAAAATCCTGATCTAAGAATTAGACCCAGAAGCAAAGAAACCTTCATTTGCTTTGGTGACTGAGTCTCTAGGAACAGGATTTTCCCTCCTTTTTGATGATTAGCTGGAGCCAGCCAGGCCGGTACCTGTCCATGCCAACTCCCGCTCTGGTTCTGAGCCCCGCTCTCCGCGCCGGCGGCACGCAGCTGCTCCGGAGGCAAATTCGCACTGACCACACGTGGAAGGCACACCTGGAAACCGGCACACACACACACACAGCATGGCCTTTGCCCCTCACAGCCCTGCAAACTCACGGGCGAGGCACTGCCTGCCCCGTGCCACCCCAGGGCTGACCCTCAGCCATGTCCCCACCAGCAGTGGCACCATCGGCAGGCCAGGCCATGGCAGCCCAGGGCGCCACAGGGGCACCTGCCCAAGGGCAGCCGCAGCCAGGGAGGTGCCATCCACAGTCCACGCTCCAGCAAATGCTGCCATGGTGCCTGGGGGCTGTGCAGGAGCAGCACCCACCTCTGCATGGGCCGGCAGGAGAGCAGGCAGGAGAGCCTCTGTATCAGGGCCTGTCCTGAGCCAGCAGGTAAAAACGGCCGCGGCCTGCAGCCCAGGGGCCCGCGCTCCTCGCCATCGCCTCACCGGCCAGGACTGTGAAGCAAAATTATTCACTAGCAGGGATATGACTGCGGAATGAGGAAAATTATCACAGCTGAAATACCTATCTAACGAGCTGGTTACTTGTAATGGACTTTTATCCCCTTTCTCCCTACCATCGGTTTTGCCTGAAACACCAACTACTCATCTTCCCTCTGAAAAAGAGACACTTAAGGCCTTCTGGCAATTTACATTTATTAAAAGTCCCTATTTTTGTCTTCTTGTAGTCACATAGCTTGATCATCCACGTATCTTCTGACTAAAACCCTGAAAACACAATGTCCAAGACTCTGGGAACAGTCTGTATTTGACTCGCGCCAAGTGGAATGTATTACTAGATTACACATATGATCTTCGTTATCTGGGATATTTAGCCTTTGGCACAGGACCCCTAGAAGATGACATGCCAGAATCACTGTGCATTGGAAGAAGGAAAAACAGCCTCTCTGTGAATGGCATAACATTACTGCTGTGCAAAAAAGGGGAGAAAACACCTTGGAAACTTGTGAAATCTTCCGTTTTTACCTTCCACTTCTTCAACCATAAAAGCCACATAATAAAATTGGGTAGGGGTAACATTTTAGGAGCTTCCTTTTCAGGTTCTTTAGGGATCTATTAATAAAACTTTCTAAAAAATATCCTTTGGGATTTTTTTTAAACAGCCTGTGCTTCCAGCTAACACCAAAATAACATCATAAACACTCTTCATACTGTAAAAAAGAGTTGTTACATTTTCAGTATTTTAACACCTTTAATGTGTAGACACACAGATCTATAAATAGTCTTTCAGACTCAGAAATTGTGAGATTATATTACTTGGTTTCAGCATGTAAAAATATCACTTTCAAAGATCTGTTGAGGTGTGCAATAGAAAAGGGAAGCTGCTGGCGACTGCAGCACAGAGTTTGGCTGTCCCTGTGAAATATTAGAGATGCAAGCAGAAGACCACCAGTGCAGAGCAAAAACTTGGGTTTTGTCACGTGTGAAAATTGTTTTGAGGGACAGCAAAACAAAAGCTGAAAATTTGACTTGAAACAAGTCTTTATTATTCTGTATCAATTATTTGAGATGACAATACCTGATGCTTTAAATCCAGGCCTCAGACATTTCTGTTTCAAGCATGTAATTTGTATGGCACGGAACTGTATCATTAAGGTGTGCAGGTTTCACTAAAAGACACCAAGAAAAAGTAAGAGCAAAACTACAACTGCAGAACAAGTCTGGGAACAAATATAACTGACCCAAATCCTTTACTGATTTCATACACATTAATGGAGTTAACAATCGAATTTATTTTTTCTGCACCTGAATATGAGCCAAGAAAAATACCAAAAGCTGACTTCTCCAATGTATTTCTACAATAACCTTGCTCGAAGTGCTTCCAAAGAGTACATCTGATGATGTGGAACAGTCTTTACCTGGCTATTCATCACAATTCTGTGATGAAAAAGAAGCTGTACAGAAAAAAGGAAGAGGAACAAAACCAGGTGGCAATAGTAGTCTACATATTTTCATCTCTTGGCCCTAATTCCACTATAATATCTATACTACTTACTGTGTTTCTCTTCTGTCGGCAGGTACAAGTCAAGTGAGGCATGGATTATATCATTGTTTCCCTTCTGTGCACCATCATGCCATACAGCCATCCCAGAATTCTTCTATAGGCCAAATATCATGTAATTCCTTCTATATGATTGACAAGGCAAGGCAAGATTTGTAAAAAAAGCTGAATATTCATTAAACCAAATTATATAGCTGGAGAAAAAGACTACAAGCTTTTAAGCAGGCAAGACTTGCTTCTCTTTCAGGATGGGATAAGAGGACAATGGCACAAACAAGCATCTGATTTTTCCAGCTAGATCATCCTGTCTTGCTCACATCCATATGTCATCAAGCTAAGATAACACCAACGTCAAAAACCTTAGTTCTCTGAAAGCTAAATAGCCATCTCCACATGTCACCATGGTTTCTTTGAATAAATAGCATTAATAAACTTAAAAATGCTCCAGAGTAAGGCTGTCCAAAGTGCCACTACATTTTATGAAAGTGCCCTGTATATAAACCAGGGACACCTGACACATAAAGTGGTATAAAAATACAAACTGACTTGGCTTCTAAGTATTTCCTGCCCTTTTAAACTTTGCACTTGTTCATTAATTTCAACAAATATTGAGGTGAGCCAGCTGTTGAGGTGAGAGTATTCAAATAAATCCCTCACAGATGTTTGTTAACTTCAGATAGGAGCTTTATTATCTACAAGTCATTAATCAACCATTAACAAGTAAGTGTTATGGAGTCCTAGTATTAAGGTTCACTGCCAGAGAAGAGTAATAGATTTTGCAGACTGGCTGTGTCTGTAAGAACTAAGAGCAGAGACAGGTCTGAGGTAAAACATTTGGAGGAGATTAGAAAACATGAGAAGTCATTTTGTTGCTCTTCAGCTCTCCTTCAGAGAAAGCACTTCACAGAGTTAAGCATTTACACAACAAACTGAGTGGAAAGATCAAACTCATCCATCAGTTTGGTGATGAAGAGGAATGTGCTTTGCTCAGTCAAACAAGGGAGTCAGGCACAGGTGAGAACTGCTGCTCCTGTGAACAATAATAAACACCATCCAAAGTGTGACTCTCTAAACTGGACGACTCTGAAGCTACAAAATCACCTGCTCTGACTTCAGCATCCTCAGACTTCACCCAATACCTCTCACAAAGGCCACAGACTTCAGCTGAAAACAACAGAAGCAGCTAAATTTTGCATGCCACAGGCAGAGGACAGACATGACTGAGGCAGCATCCATCAGTAGTGAGAACAGCATGATTTGTCACATAGGATAAGCACTGCTTACTGCAGAACAAGGAAATGCATCCCCCTCTTTGGTCCTCTCCACCAGACAGTTTCTACCAACTGGCCTTACAAAAGAATCCTTCCACACACTAGATTTGGAAATCATTCTGATCTGGGATATACAAGCAAGACACTTAAGAAAGCATGGGTGAAGATGTAGTATGTATTACACTCAGTGTCTCTCCAGCTATTTCTGATTTCTGATACTTATGGAGCAGGCAATAAAGTAAATTGCAAAAGCAGAATTGGAGAAAAATATTCATGTCTGAATACCGGTAGGTAAATGAATTTTGACTTTCCTATTTTGCAACTCTGATTTTTTTACAGAATATTTTCACAAGTTTCTGAAATACTATGGAATTCTGCATGATGTCAAACCAGGTATTAACTAGATCAAAGACAAAAAACTTTCCAAAGCTCACGTACTGATTACTTAACACACCACAGAGTAGGAAAAAATCCTTACAAAGCCATACTTTTATTTCCCTCAATAACATTTCTTCATAAAGAGCAATACACAGCTGGAAGCATTAACAGCCTACCAGATGGTTTACTTCTCGATAAACACATTTTGTAAGTTTAAAGTCTAATGAACTGTAGTGCAGGGAGAAAAAAGTTATGTATGCAGAGCAGTTCAAATGGCAGGTCAGGGCTGGGGCTGGACAGGGAATTAGCTCCATAGAAACTTCCATTTCTATGGCAGCTTTACATTGGAGGAAGGAGAGAGAGGGAGGAAGGAGAGAGAGGGAGGAAGATGGCTGATTCTGGCAGAAGACAAGGACAAAAAAGGCTGAATGCTTAACACCTACATATTCAGCCCCACAAGTGCTAATACTGGACAGGGGGAGGCTGTGATCACGAGATCCTGGCCCACAGAATTATCCTAAACCAACAGGTGCTTCCAGAGCCCTGGAGAGCCTTTACCATGCAGCAGGCAATGATGGAAGAATCTTAAATTAAATTGTGCAATTCTACAATGAACAATCTGGAGTTACACCTGACACTGTGGAAGTGTCCAAGGCAACAAGTGTCCAAGCACTCATCTTCTGCCCATGCCGTCTCCACAGCAGGCAGTCACAGCCAGTCACAAACTGCTCACAGCTGAGCAGCCCAAATGTCACATGCCCGGTTACAAATTGAAGAGCAGCCCTGCCCACCCAGTCAGGTATAAAAACAGCTCAGTGTGGCAGCACTGGGGAAATCCCCTCTTAGGAGCTCAGCCCTGTGCCTAGGCTGGTTCTGTCATGTCTTTCAGCAGGCTTTACAGCTGTGCAGCTACCAAGGAGCCTGAATTCAACAACCTGTTGTGGACAATAGTTCAAAAACATTTCAGGTTTTGGGCTGAAAAATTGCCAAACAGTACAGCCAGCAAAACTCACTGACTTACCTTGAGGCCGATCTAGATCTGCTGAGTGCTTTGACAAAGATCAAAGATGGTGCAGACTGGCGTCTTTGGGCCAAACTCTTCATTTTCTGATTGGAAAGAGAAACAAAATGAAATCACAGGTGAGATTCAGAACAGTAACTGCATGCATACAGACTGGTCACAGCCAGACTCGCATTTCAGACCATGGGAAAAAGGCTAATTACTGCCCTCAGCAACCCTGGAAGGGGAAAATATTACATGGTAAGAAAAGCAGGAGCATTACTAGAAAGCCAGTGTAAAGAAAAGCTGAAAATTAGTGTCTATATACAGATACCTGAGGTACCCTGCGCACATGAAATAAACACCTAGAGCTGGTCCTCAAGCACCTTTCTGTCCCTTAGTAATTTATTGTACTTTAAATTTATCAAATATTCAGGCAGTGGTTTAAATTTCAAATGCTTCATACATTTGTCTCAGATCTGACATCTATCATAAATTAAGGTTTGGATTCTACCCACTTGACCTTACATGCTACATTAGGCTACCCTTTTTAACAAATCTTTGGAGATGAGAGCATTTTCCTTCCCTGCTAATCTATCTGGAGCATTATATCTTGCCTCTCAATAGTCAACAATGACATTTTTTCCATTCCTGATTACGTATGAGAAAAATAAAATAGGAAGAGGCAGGACAGTTGTTAGCACAGAACTAGGAAGAGAATGAGAAAAAGGAGACGCTCAAAGACAGAGAACACCGCAGGGGAAAAAAAAAAGGAAAAGCACAAGGAAGAGATTAAAATGTCAGTAGCTAACAAGGGAGCATGAATTTCCAGTCAGTGAAGTTGAACACTACAATAAAAATACTGAATAAATAAATACCACTGTTTTCCCCAGAGGTAGAAATTTTCAAAAGCACCCACAGGAGACAAAAACACACATTTCCCTGAACACAAATGTATTCACCACGATGCATTCAGTCTTCCTCCTGCAGCCAGAAGCCGGACTGAGTAGTCCTGGCCCAAACCCTGGAGGGCTGTCTTGAACCGGTTGTGCAGCCTGCTGCAAAGGTGCATGACCTCTCCTCTCACTGACCCTGCACCAGAAGGGTGACTGTTACCTTTTTTAGCTCAAATACTTTTCAGAATAAACTGGTGAACAAAAGAACCAGAGTCAAACTCTTCCTGAAACCCTGACAGGAGAATATCTGAGGATGCAGCGGTACCTTACACCGCCCTGGCCACCACTGAGAGCCCACAAACAGGTGAACCTCTGACAGCCCTGAAGTCTCTGTTGTCAGCTAATCACAAAGCATGACTCTCTTCCTTCGTACCAAAAATAACCACTGATTACCAGGACAAATATGTCAGGACAGTCAGAACAACTGATTCTTCTGCTAATGTATGTGCTGGGTGTGGCATACATTTTGTTTGGGCAGGTGCGCAGTGTGCACCCCTCGGAGAAACTGAACTCTACGAATTTTACTCGCTTGTGACAAGTGCATTTCTCTTACTCACTGCAGTCCATCTGTTTTGTGTCACTTTTTTGGTTCTCTCTTTATTGATATAGAGCACGTTTGTTTGTTTTGTTCCTCAGTTACAGCTATTGTGCAGCAGTTGTTATAAAGTCAACTGCGTAATTTCAATTCACCTTTAAAAATGATCCCCTCCTCCCTGTTTTATAAAAAAATTACCTTCTTAAGGCTGATAAATTAAGTCTGGGAACATTTAGCTGTCTCCTATTGGACTATAACTGGATAATAAAAAATTACTAATAAAAGAGATGCCCATTTTTAAGAGGTTTTTAAAATAAATAAGATAAAGTGTTCTAGTGAATGAAATCTCTTTGTCTTACTGCTAGCAAACCTGAAAAGCTAGAGGTGTTAAAAGTAGCATACCTGCAAATACAAAACCAAGAAGAGATCTCTGTAACAATGCAATGTAACATGCTACAGAAGACCAGCCATATATGTCACACAACAGGCAGATTTTAGGAGTCTATATAAAGCACCAACTTCCAGTGGGAAATTTACTGCAATTTACTCATTACTGCAATTTACTTATTACTGGGCAGTATCTTTGGAGAGCGTAAAAAGTGGAGCATCTCAGCTCCTGCAAATGCAATGGAAGTTTGGTTACGTTTTCAAAGAGATCTTCAGATCTGAAAAGAAAGCCACTGGAAAAAAAAATGCAGTATTTAAAAATCTATGGCAATGACAGCAATTTTTTTTCATGCTTGGGTTAGCAGTGCTGAATAGCACCTGTGCCAGCGAGATTCTAGTCTCGACTCAAATGTCTGGAGACCAAAGTAAAGTCTAGACTACAGCAAGTTTAGTAAGAGCTCAAATAACTGGCAGAGATAATCCTGGTCAGAAGGGATCCCAGCAGGTGTGCGATCCAGCCTCTCTGAACCTGCCGACAGCAAGACCCATTCAAGTAAGCCACGGTGGGCCACCTCCAGTGCAGGTCTGGGTTACCTCCAAGGATGAGATTCCACAGCCTCTCTCGGCAAACTCTTAGCATAGCTACTAAGAAAATCTTAACAGATAAAAAAAATAGCCTCACAACATAAAAAGATCACTGATGAGAAAAGGAAAATTTTCACAGCACTCAAGTGAGGCAGGTCAGCTGTATGCAAATAAACACATTACACAGAGACATTGATTACAGACAGAAAGGGGTGTTTTATTTTTATTTTGCTATGTACAGAGCTTGGGAAGAGAAAATAAGTGACCATCATGACAACTTGAATTGATTCACTTTGAGAAGTGAGAGGATAAATTCACTTTTCATTAAGTTGGATCCAGTTGTCTGCTCTCATCGTTTTTATTGCTTTTATTATGTTCAAGGATGGCAATGTGGAAAAGAGGAGATATATCCTGAACAGCTGTAGTGAGAGCAGATGTTTGGGAGGAAAAGGAGATGCACTGACCAATTATCTAAGCATGGAAAACAGAGAAGCATTTCTCAACATGTGTCCCACATCATTACCTCCTGGTTTTTTCATGTAAATATTAGAAAGGTTAACACAGACAGAAATTCTCATATTTGCTGGCTGAGTCACACCCATGTGAAATGTATCATAAAATCAGTATCTATAATGAATGTTTACAGTGTGCCACATGCAAAGATGATAATCTTGTGTCAGTCAGGACAAACTAGAATTATTTCTGTCTTCCTCACATTCAAAAGCTTGAGTTCCTGCCCCTCCCCTCCAATTCAGGTTTAACTTCATACTTGCTGCATTTCTGGTTGTGGTTGTCTTGACTTTTTAACAGAAACAAAAACATGTTGCATTTTCAGTTGTTGGACTGGTGGTAGTATTTGGCCAGTTTCTCATCTGGTATGAAAAAGTCATAGGCCTGGAGACTGGAAAATAATGAATTTACACCAGATATTGATCAGACCTACAATCTGACACATTGTTTTGTAAACTGTGATGGTAGGTGGTTTATGAGCAGATCAGCCCACCATGCTGAGGACAGAAAGCATGCAAACCATCACTGAAAATATGCTCTCTCTCCTCAGGAATCAGAACCCCTATGGATTACAGTAACACTTGCACCAGTATCTCACAAGTCATCAGCTGGAGGAAAAATCTATTCCTGGATGCCAGTATTCAACTAATTTTGCCTCGGAGTTGAAGTGGATGTTGGTAGTATATGGAATTCATATAAATTAATATATTGCCCAGTTACAATATTAATTTCCACTGTGGAAAAGGTAACGTGATAAGATCAAAAAAACTGGAACTGTTCCTGCACTTTACGTGTATCACTTTACTATATCGCACCTCTAAAGAGAATGGCAGAGTGTGATCTAAATAAAGAACATATTAATAAAATTAATGGTACTTACTATTTATTTTGTGATGACAAGTAACTTAAGTAATGCATAGAGAGTGTTTATGTGTTTATCACTTTTTCAAGTATCTAGAGAAGTTAAAATCTATGCAGTGAGGGGATACCGTGCTGCAGATATTGCAAATGTGCCGGAGGTCAGAGCAGGCAGGCTAAGACAGAGACTGTGCACAGTGATTCCCCAGGAGCACACTGCCCACATTGCCAGGTTGTGCTGCCTGACCCATGCCATGGTCAGACACATGCAGAAAGATTCCTCTCCCCCAGCCTCTGACTCACACACCTGAGCTGTTTGCCCTGTGCTTCTTTTATAGCCATCAGAGAGAAAAGGACAATCTAGAGCATAGCTCATCTTGTCCGAAGAAGTTTTCCTCCACTGACTGCAAAAGAAAAGTATGGTGACCAAGAAAATAGTTAATCATCATCAATCCTCTTCTTTGCTATCTGAGCAAAGGACAGAGAACAGAAAAATGTATATGCTCAGTAACACAGGGAAAAACTGTCTTCTTGCAGTGGTTTGAGCTTAGGATGAGAAAACAATGTCATTTAATGTCTGTTTAAGAGACTCATACAAAACAGTTGAAAAATTTATTTAGTTCCTGAGGGGAAAAATTTATTTAGTTCCTGAGGGGCAGGTAAACACAGCAGAAATGCCTCCTCAGCAATGTGCAGATAAACCTTGTTAAAGCTTCCTCAGACACTGAAGGATTTCAGGCTCCTGATTTACAGGCTCAGTCCAGAAATGGGTCAAGGCTGGGACATCTGCCTGGGTCATTTAACTGGGTGACACGGACAATCAGATGTGCCAATGCCTCGAGCTGAGGATTGCTTTCAAGTGGCTAAGCTCTCCCTTTCACTGCTTTATTTTTCTAATGAAAGGAAGTCTGATTTTAACAAATCCTATTCTCTACATGTATTTAAGTTAATAACTGTGAGGGATTTCACCCATGCAAACTCTGCTCTTGTTGTTTGAGCAACAAAACATAGCTGTGGCACACACTCCTGGGTTTAGCTAGATATGAACCAATGCACAGACAACAAATCCTTACCAAGAACTGAGAGGCAAAGTTCAGAAAACTGCCTGACAATCAAAGAATCAAAACAACCCTCAGCATATAGCAGTTAATTTTCCAGGACAACTGGACATCACTCTTACCCCTGTATCACTGGGCCACTTACGAGAGGCAATAAATTATATTTTCCTACATACTATAATCCAATATTTGTTAGACTTACAGACTAGGGTAGCCAAAAAGTACCAAAAGTAACAATAATCTCTTATACTTTGTTAAAGCAAGAAATGGACCTATGCTGACCTATAACATTCTCAAGCCCTCATAAACAGGGTGAGAAGATGACTGCATTTGAACTGCTGGCTCAAGCAGCAGAGCTGTAGGTTCCACAGAGAGACCATTTACCATAAAGGCAGAGCAGGTGACAAAACTATGTGCTTTTGTTTATGCTGGCAGAATACTTTTACTTACAAGGACCTTCCTAAAAAGCAAGCCATTTTTGGATGGGTAACTGTGGAGAAAACAATTGCAGGGGCACAAGAGAAAAGAGCTACCAACACAGTGGAACGAAAACATCATCATGGAACAGCAGCTGCTGGAGAGCACAGCAAAGACTGAAGGCCATCTCTGAGTAGAAAGAAGAGAAAGAAAAATGGATAAAAGAAGCTAAGAGCAAAACATGTTTCACCAACTACTTCCCGAAGGATAAAAATCTTTGGAAGCACTGATATGGATGTCTTCAAAAGACTCCACTCATCTACATCACAAGATGAAGATGTGAAAGATTAGTAAAAACATCATCGAGGAGGCGAACATCAAATATGTTTGACCATAGGTCCTACGGTGAGTCAGGGCACTTCCCAGACCAGTGACTCTGTTTATGGTGGTCTTGTTGAAGCCCAGTGTTTCCTTTCAAGCCTGCCACAAAGCAGGAAGGTGTATACATGGATAAAATTCTGCCCTAGTTTCTGTACATAAAGACTTTCTCAGGAGCAGTTTACAGATGACAGAGAGAGGAGGCCTCCACTTTCCACATCCATACCTCAAGCAACATTAAGAGGCAATAATTTGTTATTTGCGGTTCTTGGGTATTAGATCCCACATCACCTATCGTGCCCCTCTCTTTCCTACTGCCACCAGGAGGGGCAAACAAAAATCCCAGGAATAGGAAACTCGGGAACTGGAACACATTGTTTTCTGCACAATTTCCAGTTTCTCTCATGGACAGAAGGATTGCTAACACTAGTTTGTAATTAAAGCAGCACCAGGAGGCACATCACAAGAATAAGTTACCATAAGCCACCACAGCCTACCAATGTGATTTTAACCTAACGACCCACTTCGCAGGTGATTTCTTTAAAGTAGGGGCTTTTTCAGTCCTCATCAGAAACAAAATAGCTACAGATATGTCTGCGGGATGATAGGAATTGTTCATGACGTGACTAAATAGTGCCAGAAGTGTTCCTATGAGTCTGAAATTTCCAGCACTACCAGGTGTGATTTTAGAAACAACTCACTAGATCCTCAGCCAGGACCATAGTCAACAGGACAGAGTCTTGCAGGAAGAAGAAATCTCTGCTTAAGCAGATTTATGTTAAAAAAACATACATATATATTGGCATGAGATCATAAAATATAATGGCAAATACATACCTGATTCATCTTTTCAGAGTAAAAAAAGGGATGAAGATTATGTATGATTACTCTTCCAATGCCATTAATTTGCTTGAATTTATCCATTTAATACACTGTTGAGGAACACTAATTCTCTTTTCCCTGCCAGTAAACTGTTGCTGCATTTGTGATCAGATTCACAAAGAAACACATATTTATGGTGATGGAATTGCCAGATTTCAAGTCTCAAACCATAAATGCTACTTTGATTAGTATTCAAAATGGTTAATTTTTGCACATGTTGTAGGTGTAAATATTAAAAATTGTTGAGCCTCCAAAACATTTTAAGCAGTTACTTGACATCTTCAAGGAGGCAGCAAAAATCCTAGGAGTGACTGACTCTTTGTGCTACCAGATATTGTTTTGTGTAAAATATTGAGGGTTGGTTGGAATCTAGCCCCTCTGAAAAGAGAGAAGTGAAACATCAGGAACTTACAAATATGGTTGAATGACCAGCTGCTACTGCTGACACAGTTACATTGGCATAAAAGACATCTCTGCTGCATAGCTTGTTTTGAGAAATTTGTAGAGATAAGCTCTATCACTATAATCACTTTACTCACGCTACTTCAATCCACTTCAGAGTTGCATCAATTTACTTGTATTGGTTACTAAGCCAACAGTCAATACAAAACCTCTCTGTAGGTCAATCACACATAGTGACTCCAGTAAGTCCAGTAAAGGAGGGAAACTAGCCCAGAATTTTCCAAAAGCATTAACTAAAACACTGGACTTCAATGTCACCTTTTAGCAGTGTCTTGAGTGCCTTGTAAGCATTTAACAGAGAGAACCTCCCACAGACTGTGAGGTAGGTTAGCAGTGCAAATTATTTTGCATGCCAAGAACAGGGAAAGAAACGTTTCCAGGATATTAGTTTAAATGGTCCATAAAACACATGAAAAAAGCCCCAGACATTTTCTGTCCCTATTCTGGTTCTGTGGTGTGATCAAGCACGTGATCCTTCAGCTTCATTTTGACAGCCAAGAGGACAATGAAGTAGGAGTTCAGAAAACCACAGAACAATGCAGCGAATCTCATCTAATCTGAGAAAATAGAGTCACGATAATAGAAAGGGAGGAAGGTTCAGTGCTCCCCTAGCATCACATATTTAGGGGTAGCTTTGGCCAGAAAGTTAAACAGTTGATGTTAAATACAAAACTGTTTAACTTGACATGCTGTGTCAACACAATCAAAACTGATTTCTTGCTAACACATTCTTCCATTTCAGTGTATGTAACCAACACAAACAAGGTAATCTCCCTGGTACTAAAAAAGATTTTCTGTATTGTGAAAAAATTATGCTTTGGCACTGAGTGGAAGACAACAGAGAGGTATATATGGAGTCCAAAGGACCCAAATAGTAACAGAAATATTTGAACTGTCACTGAGATCCAGCTTCAGGCAAAATTAGGAATACTCCTTTCCTGTACATGGATAAAGTTAGGAATCTTCTTCCTCAGAGAGGCATAAAGAGATGGCATGCTAGTAGACTCAAGAAAGCACCACAACCATGGACAAGCAGCTGAGCTGTTGGTTGGATGTTGGTGGCTGCCTGTGTTGGCTGTGCATGGTGTACAAAGCTGCCATATGCTGCAGGGCCCAGCCAGGGTCTCAAGCTGCTTCTCCACAGGAGGATCTCCATCTGTACCCCCGCTGCATGTGCCTCCACGCTGAGGAATTCCAAAAGGGCTGCCAAGATCCGTAAAAAGCAATATCCCTGCTCTCTTGTCAGCGTTGGCAAAAACAAGGTCTGCATTCCTTTGACTGCGGGCTCTTTGGAGCAGGAGTAGGAAACACAAGTGCTACCATTAATATTTGTCCTCAGAATGCTGAATAATGAAGTGGAACTTGCACGATAAAAACGTTCATCTTTGCAGTACCTGAACATAACTTCTCATTTCAGGTGGGTGCCTAGCATCAGGGCTCTTCCAGGTTGGAAGATACATGGTATTCTGTCTTCAGCAAAAATGAAATAAATGTTTGATAAAAATCAAAGCTGCACATGTAGCCATCTCAATTAGATCACAGTACCTGGAGAGGGTATCTACTCCAACGTATCTACCCAGCTGGGCAGCAGAAGGTACTCCACCACCTTGTGTAGGTGTATCACATGCCCAGTTCAGAAACCTATCAGGTATTAACTGCAGCAAAGTGTAGTAGAAATCTTGGCCAAACTTCCTCCAGGCAACCATTCCACCACTGACAGCAGCTGCCACAAGAAGAGGTCCCCAGGGCTGGAGTAGGCTGGAGCACTATGTGCTGGGACACAGCTCATGAAAACACACAGCATCACCTCCCAGCCTGAAGAGACACATCAGCAGGACTTCCCTCTGCACTGCTGTGCCATGGCCAGCAAAATCCAGTGACTGCTTAGCCACAGGACTGGACACAAGCTCAGACTTTACTACCATAATAAATTGTCACCAGGTGGGCAGATTTACTTAGGGACATGGAAACCTGGGCAGGCATTCTAATCCTGCCAGCCTATTTGGCAGTAGTCTGAAGTGCACCTCTAAAGACAAGGCAGTGAATAGATTTAAATGTCATTGTGAAGCAAAATCTGCAAGGCAGCAAGGTACCAGCTCTACTTTGGCTAGAAAAACACTACAGTACTTGCTAAACCCAAGAGAAAAAAAGAATTCCTGTTTTATACAGCAGGAAGAATCTGGTTATTATAGCTCGCTTGTTACAGCTAACTAGGAGGCAGAAACAAGTGCTTGGCTGTATGCAGAAGAGAGCATTTTGCGCTTGATTGTGTTAGATGCTGAATAGCAATTTGAGACATCGAACAGATTTTACAACCAGTTTTGGAGATGGGATGAGACTCTTCTGCTATCAGTTGTATACACTTTGCACAAGGTGCTTCTTCAGGAAGCTGCTTATATTTATCTTGCACAAAGCACGTGCGAGAGCAGCCACCAAATATCCTCATCTCTACCAAACCCTTCCCTCGCTCTCTCCAGGCACACATGCTGCAGATCCCTCTCCGATCGCCGGGATAACCACTCTGCAAACCTTTCTCCAGCTCTCTCTGATACCCACCGAGCAAAACCTCCAGAAATCCACTCAGCAAAACGTCCTTTAGATTTCTCCACGAAATCCATGCAGCAAACCCCCTAATCGCTCCAGCACATCTGTGCAGCAACACCCTCCGCGGCAGATGACCGGGAAATCCATGCAGCAAAGCCCTATGATTCCACCGAAGAGCATCCAGCAAACCCTTCCCGAGCTCCCCGGGACAGCTATGCAGCGGCTCTCCTTACCTACCCCGGACATCCCGGCAGCAGCCCTCCTGTGCTCCCGGGACATGCGTGCAGCCACCCCGCTGAGGTGCCCGGGTTATCCGCCCGTCAGAAGCCCCTCGGCCACACTGGGCACGGCCGCACTCCCAGCTCCCCGGAGAGCCCGTGCACGAACCCTTCCCGCCGACAGCCCCGGCTCCGCCAGCGGCTCCCCCGACCCCGGTTCCGACGGCGGCGTGCAGGACCCAGGGAGACGGCGTGGCGGAACGCGCGATGGGGCCGCGCTGAGCTGCGGTGCCCGCCGCGGGAAGCTCCGGGACAGAGGCGAGGGCCGGGGGACGCTTTCCCGTGTGATCTCCGCGGGCGGCCTCACCTTCTTGCTGTCGGCGGCGGCGAAGCCCCTGCTCTCGCCGCTCACCGAGGACGAGCGGCCCGGGCCGAGGTGCTCCTGTTGCGGGGACATCACGTCCATACAGCCCCGCGCCGCCGCGCTCCCGCCGCGGCGACACCCGCGCCGCCGCCCGCACCATGGACAGGGCGCGCCGCGCCGCGCCACGCCCCCCGCGCGCGGGACACGCCCCCTCGGGACACGCCCTCCGAGGCCACGCCCTCCGTCTCCGCGGGGGGGGCTCTGGCACCGGGACGGCGGTGGCGCGCATGCGCGGTCTCCGGGGGGCGCGGGGGGTCGGGGACGGCGGTGGGCGGCGGTGCGCGCGCTAGCGGCCCGCGCCTGCGCGCGCTGCGGAGTCGGGGGCGCGCGGGGTCCCGGGAATGGCGCGGGTGTGCCCGGGGCTGGGCGGCGGGGGGCGTGAGGGGGCGGGTCACAGTGCCGGGGGGCGTGTGGGGGTGGGCCACAGTGCCGGGGGGCGTGTGGGGGTGGGCCACAGTGCCGGGGTCCCAGAAGCGGCGCGGGTGCAGTGGGGGCAGAGCGCGGCGGTGGGTGTTGCAGGGTCGGAGCACTGGGGAGCTGCTGTAGCGCCCCGGGAGTGGGGCGGGTGTTGCGCCGTGCCGGAGCCGTGGTTCCCCACATGTCCCGGCAGCAGGCAGTTCAGCACGAGGCACGGCTCTCCCCGGAGCCCTCCCGTGGGAGCGTCCCCGTCTGAGGAGCAAGCCGCGGGTTGGGTGCGGGTGTGGGGGTCCCTAGCGCAGAGGAGAAGCGACCATGGCACCACAGGCTCCCAGAGTGCTGGGGGAGGCCGGGGATGCCATCGTGCTCCAGAAAGCCGTGAGCAGTAAGGAGGAGGAAGGAACCACTAGTTCCCCTAATGGATGGTGTTGGCTCAAGAACAAATGATTGTAAGTAGGCTATAAATAAATCTCGGCTGGAGAAGGGAAGAAAGCGTACTGATCGTACTGATCCTTAGAGGAAGAGGTTGTGGAGGATCCCTGCCAGCCAGGAGCAGAAGGTGTAGCTCACTGAGTGGTGATGATTTGATACAGCTGTCACGTTGGTGCATTATTGTATACCCTCATTAAATGTGGTGTCTTCAACAATGAGGGGCTACTCCTGATCACCTAGGATTTTTTTTCTAACCCTTCCTACACTTTATGAGGGATATTTTTATCTCCAGCCTTTCTAGCTGCATTTCTACATGCATTTTCTCCCATGTTGATAACAAAAAGCAAAAAGAGATGCTACCATCTCATGTGCAGCTTTTCAAAACCACCGCTTTCCTTCTGCAAGAAGAGTTTTTACATCCCTGTGTTGAATTGGATTGGGAATAGATTCAGCTTTAACAAGGTTACTTTTCATCTGGAGAACCCAAGCTGGTTCTCCTTCTGAAAGCACAAATGGATGTGCTGCTTCTGCAGCTTGGTGGCGGTGGCTCTTGCCATATATGACTAAAATAGTGGTAAATGATGAATTTGGTTCCATGTAATGTAGCTACCCTGGATGCATTATTTAGGCTCAGCATGTCCATGTAATAGTGCTTCAGTGATCTCTTTGTTGAGATTGATGTGGGCATCTGCCCTCTCCTTGTACCCTCATTTTTGCAAGTCAGTGGAATCATGTAAGTAAGGAAAGATGAAATATTTAAGTCTGGAATGCAGTTTGAGTTCTTCTGCCTCCTCAGAAGCCCTGGGGTTTTGTGGATCTGACCTGACTTTTTCTCCCTACTGTATTACTGACTAATAAAAAGAAAATCATAGATACCTGTGACCACCAGGAAATAGCTCTTGGATGACACTGTGTCTGATTTCAGCCCAGCATGCTGCCCCTGATATCTTTGGGAAAGCAGTGGATGGTTAGGGCAGAGGTTTGTGTGCAGTGTGTGTGTTAATGTGTCATGAGTTGCACCATTTCCTCTTCATTGCACGTGTAAGGTCTTTCAGCTGAAGTGCAAAACCTTGAAATGATGCATTCTTGGTATCTGTACTAATTTACAGACAGATGGCCATTCATCACTGAGGCAAAATAGTATATGAAAAAGCCTTCTGAATTTTTAAAATGTGAGTCTCTGAAAACCATGATGTCAGCTGATTTCTGCACATCTGGGCCTTGGCACAGGCCACGCATCAGGTCAACTGTGAGTGCCCATCCACACACACAGTGCAGACCTTGTACTGGTGCTCTCACAGCTTCTCCCATCCTTCCTCTCCCATCCCTTTGGTCATGTCCCTGTTTCTCCTCCTTCAGCCTCTTCCACCATGCCAGTCCTGCAAGGGGTTGGCAGCAAGGAGGGAACAAGTAGGCTTCCCCTGGCATAGCACCCAGCTGTATAACATGGGGAAGAGCACCCAACCCAGTGGGATGCCATCCCCAGGCAGGTTTTTGTTTCTGTGGGAGGGCTAAGAAAAGATTTACCAGGGTAGAAAGGAAACAGTACAAAATGCCTATTCAAAGCATAGAATATATTTAGCAATTTGGCAACCTCCTTTCCAAAAACATTTGCAAGTGATATTCTCAGTGACATTTTGGAAACAGGGCTGTACGTATATGTTTATTTGAAAAGGAAATGTTGCATAAGCTTTCCGAAATGCTTGCACGTGCATAGAGGTATTCTTTTATATACTACCATGAGTGCATTTCCTACACTCTTCATTGAATTCTGACCCTTTCACCTAGTCACAGAGCCAAATAGATGAAAATATTACTGTTTTGTGACCAAGATGGAGAAGCTTTCTTCTCTTCGAAGCACAAGTATGTTTACGTATGCAAACATACAGCCAACATGGTTTTGTTAGCTTCAGTTCTTCTCTGGAGTCAACGTTTCCATACCTTTCCTTTACCTCCTCTGGCAGAAAAGTGGACAGGAAGTTTAGTGCAGGAGGTGTGAACTGGCAGGAGTGACTGTGAGGGAGCAGGGTTTTATAAGCATCCTGTCCCCTTGCTGGAGCACAAATGACCAGGAGGAAGCATGCAGAGTACAGAAGCAATCTACAGGCAGCCTGGAGCACCTTGCCTGGTGTGACATGAACAGCAAGTGGGTCTCATGCCTTGCTGTGATTAATCTCAAAGGGTAAAAATAAATGAACCTGCTAAAAATTGCCAAAAATGGGAAATGGGAAAATAGGGTTTCCCAAGAGACTGTTCAGAGTTGAACCAACAGTTTCTTTCTGGAAGATCAGGACTTTTTTGGTTTTTATTTGGATTTTGAGAGAACCTTGAAAATTTGGGGCAGATCAAGGCTGGAAACAGGATGTAATTGCAGCCTGAATTCCCAGAACTGCCTGTGCTTGATGGTTAACCTGCCTCTGTGCAGAGATTCCCAGTGGGAAAATCACCAGATCTCCCTCAGTGTTTGTCCAAGGATGAAGAAAATCCCACATGGGCTGGTGTGAGGCCAGGCATGAGGACAGGGCTGTTGCTAACTAAGCCACCCCAGTCCCTGCCACCCCACAGCACAAAGCAGGCACGCTGTGACATTGCCCAGGCTGTAGGGCACCTACCGGGTGCTGCTTCTCATGCTATCAGGGTTTTAGCATCAGCCTGGGAATTTCTGGCCTGTGTTGGTCTGAACAATGAAAGGCCAAAGTGTATAATTGCACCAAATCATCCTTAAACTGCACCAATATCACCACTAGCTAAAATCCTGCTTGAGCCCTACCCCCTTCAAAAAAGACATAGAAGGCTCAGAAAATAACGTGCATGTTCATAGAAAGATTTTCTTTCTGTTGCCTTGACCACGGTGTGGTGTGAAGAAAAATACCAGAGAGACAGGGGGAGAACTGGGACAGAGAAATAAATGGATGTTGTAGGAAAATCACGTTTGTACACAAGACGGGAGAATTATTCATGGGCAAACCCATCCAGGTAGAAATATGACCCCTATAAATCTGCCACATCAGAGAAACCCACAGTGAACTGTTAGCAAATGCAAGATACACAGACTGGTGCTACCTCTGGGTTTTATGAGCTTTCCAAGCACATTAGCACTAGCAGACATTCCCTTCCAAGAAAATTATGATATCTGAGGAACTATGTGAGGCTATAAATGAATGAACAGTACTTAACCTGCACTAAAAACCCATGGTTCTATCAAATCTGCCCCAAAAGGGCACAGTTGCCTGAACATTAATTTTATGAATCTCACAAGTGCCCCATGCAATTAAAGACATGAAGCTGATCTGAATTGGAAACTCCAGGGGCAGTTGTATTTCAATGACATCTGATGCAATGACTTTCTGTTTTAATATCCCAGTACCTAGAATCTTGCGCTGCTCGTGCATTGTGAACAGCTAAAAATAAGACCTTATCCTGGACAGATTGAAGCTACTCAGATAGAGAAAAGCTGAGCTGAAATGAAAGCTTGGAGAAGGAAACAGGTTGAATGGAATGGATGCTGGAACTCAGCACAGGAGCTTTTAGAGGCAAGTATTTACCCTACAGTGTGAATCCTTCATTGCTCATCTTCATGGTGTTTACTGCTGCTCCTTTCCCAATCGGTTGTGGTAAGCTGAGAGCATCCTCTCTGCTTTGGTCTCAAAGGGTTTGGGTAGAAGGTGGCCCAGGTACCAAGTCCTGCCCTTCTGTTTTGATAGCAAACTGCTAATAAAACTGCTAAATGCTATGTGAGTAGCTGCTAAGTGGAATTCACGAACATCCTGAGATTCAGGCCACAGCAGTTATTCATGTTTTGTGCAGATAGTATCACATCAACAGGAAGCACCTCATTCTGTCCCTTCCCAGGCATTTAATAGAGTTTTCAGGGCCTTCTGTGCCAGATGCTCTGCCTTGGAGGCTCCTTAAGGGCTGGGAAACACCTCACTTGGGCCGTTCTGCCAAAGCTTGTCAAATAAACAGAGACCTACCTCTCTCTCTACCCCAGAAATGCAGGCGGTCCCATGTGAATGTGGAGTCCAAGTTTGCAGCACGTGGCATGTTTCCAGCAGCAGGGATGAGTGTGCACACTGAATGGGGAGCCCAGCTGACAGCTCAGCTGTAGAAACAGGCACAGCACAGTACAGGGAGAGTCTGAGCACCGGGTACTCTACATGGGATCACCACTGTGGCCATCTAGAGCCATCCTCCCATGGCTACACCTGCTGCCCAGATACGAGGGAAGACTTATGTCCCAGCCTTATGGATGAACCAGCCAATGATTCTACCAATTCTTAATATCCCCTTCAGCCTTATTACATATGCTCTGTGAAATTCAGTCCAGCACATCAAAGGGAAATTTGCCTTTGAAGGGCTGCATGCTTCCTGCATGCAAACATTGCTCTGATTTAATTAAGTTTGATTTTTTTAATCAGTGTAGTTAAACCAGTACTATGCTTGTGACCAAATATGGCTGGCATAAGTATCTCAATGTGTATATGGCCCAATATCAACACCTCCCAGAAGCAAGTGACATTCGAATTTTCCTACCAGGAGCATTTTCCCTGTTTTTCCTATATCTTCCTTCTCATTTTTATGCCTTACTTCTTTCATTCACACTAATACGCTCATAAGATTGTTTATTTTTGGTTTCTCTTCACTGAATATTTTCTTACTGTCCTTGTCCAGAGTTCAGTCTTTCAATTGCAAATAGCGAGGTAAAGTTGAAAGTCAGTAACGGGATATTCATTCACAAGGACCTCACAGAGCAGCTAAGTATTACACATGAAAGGATAGCATTTCATTTAAGATAAAGCCTAATCTCTTCCCTTTGTGTGCAACATTTCCAGACTTAATCTGAGCACTTGTGCCTGGAGCAGTTTAACTTTGCTCTCAGGTAGGTGGGTCATGGGTGGGAACTCGAAGAACTGAAAGTGCATCTTAATCCTGAGAACAAAAGGTAGGTGCCATTAAGACAAAGGTGGCTGACCTTAGGAAACATCTACTAAGTGTTCGAATGTGGGCAGAACACACTTCAGTATAAGCTTGAGCCTTATTGGATCTCAGTGTACCCATCACACTACTCGAGTCCTGGAAAACCCAGGGTCCTCAGCACCCACAGTGATACTCAGCATCAGGGTTTCTTCCTATTCATATTCAACATATTCTTGAGAAAGACATTCTGTCACCTAAACTTTGGAGGGGGGAGGGTGTTTTCAGATGCTTGTCCCAAAACTACGGTTGAGAAACAAGGTTATCAGCATACAGATCATAAATAACCTGCACTATTTTTTGTGTTACAGCCAGGTGTTGCCAACAGACTCCCTGGAGCTCCACAAAGCACTGGCCACATAGACAGCCAAATCCCCACTTCAGTGGTTTGAGGCACAGAGTGATAAATTAGGTAACATGAGTCAGGTTGGCATACAAGGGACTGGTGAGAATTATACATTCATAACAGAAACGTTTATAGTAACTAGAATGGGAAGTTATTGAGGTTGCACTAAGAATAGGGCATCTTTGTTTTATGGCTGATGGGACTTAAATTTATTGCAAGCAGAAAGTGGACTGTTGACATTGGCTCTTTAGGAAACATGAAGGAAGCTCCCATGAACAGGGAACCCTTTCGAGTGTAACATACACTCATCCATAAAAGTTGTCACTTTATCTTCTTTGCTCTGTATCCATTTCAGGCATCACTTTCTCTGTCTCTCTAATTCACAAACCAGACAGTTTTTACTGTGAGTGTGTTTAAGAACCCTGAGGACAGTATTTTTTGTCAGTTTGTGTTTTTAACATGCTGATGGATTGTACTGTACTTCTGATTCCACCCTGGATTTACTATTTTCCATTCACCATAGAGGACTCCCTTTTCCTAATAGTAGGTGGGACTGTCAAGCTGTGAATGACAGACATTAAAAAAAAATTATGGACAAGATTTTTAGTTGTCCTTTCATAACACACTGCAAAATTTTTCACTGCAAGAATAGGGATGCTTTCAAAAGTGATTCAGATGAATAAAAAATGAACTAGACATCCTCCCACTCACTTGGGATCCAAAAGGAAACAGCTCTATTTTTCTTAAAGAGTCTTGAATTATTCCATATAACCTGATGTACATATCTTCAGCCTCTGTAAGCCAAGGTGGGAGCCCAGACTTCACTGCATTCCATTGAGCAGGGTCTTGGCTCTCCTGCCTGTCTCAGCCCTAACAGCACCCTCAACATTTCAGAGATTAAATGGTCTGTTACACGAGTGTGGTGGGGTGGCCCTGGTTGGATGCTAAGTGCTTACAGAGCTGCTCCACTACTCTTCTCTGTCGCTGATGGGCTCGTCCTTGGCCGGTGGTGTGTCTGTCTTGGAGCTGGCTGGCATTGGTTCTGTTGGAAATGGGGGAAGCTTCTGGCAGCTTCTCACAGAGGCCACCCCTGTAGCCTCCATACACACGCTACCAAAACCTTGCCACAGAAACAAAATACTGTGAGGGCTGAAATTCCTGAATCTTCTGTCTGATGTTGACGACCTCCAAATGGAGTTTGGCTTTTACTGCAGTGTAAGAGGGTGTAATTTCTAGAAAGGGGAGGCCAGCAGGGGCAAGGCACAGGAGTGCTCAAAGTCTCTGCCAGGCTCCTACCATGGTCACTCTGCCTCACAACTGCTACTTAGAGCATCCTAATGTTTTAAGGAAAAAAACAATGGTTTGGGAGTGTATCCAAGCTGGTCTCGACTCCAACGTGGTAATTGTAGGAGGCAGACCTAGGAAGGCCTTTAGAAAATCACCTAACCTTATCATCAGGCAGCTTTCCTTCAGTCTTTCCTCAATTACCTAGAAATGAGGGGTGATGGGGATGTGCAACCTCCCTCATGAGCCTGTCTCTTCATTGTCACCTCAGCTGGGAACTATTTTCCCTGATGAAACCATCTCCTCCTCAGTTAAGCCTAAGACAACATGCCCTAACCCCAGGGGATATGAACAGAGTTTATTCTTTCCTCCTTAGAGCTACCTTCTACATATTTGGACACTATGTCCCCACAACCCTTATTTCTAGACTAAACAATACCAAATCCTTCAGCTTTCCTTGCAGTCCATGATTCCTGATCCTTCGATCCATCTTGTTTTCTGAATTCTTTCCATTTTGGTACATTTCCTTTCTAAATCATCATTTCCAAAGCAGAGTATGTTTTGTTTGTAAGGATGATGTGCACGTTTCTCTTCCTTTCACACCCCACTTCCAACACAAATGTTTTCCTGCTTTTTTATTAACTGAAGACAGGTGTAGCTGTGAGGAGAGGTACAGGGAGGTTGACGGTCCATCCTTAATATTTTACAAAAAATATTTGTTATTTTCCATGATATGGAAAGCCATTTAGTAAAGTAAAATACATTCATTTTACATTTCCTAAGTGACATTATAGCAGTTGAACTCAGAAAATATACACAAAGCTATTAAAATATTTGGATAGTTTAAGGTTAGATGAGATTCCAGGAGATATTCCTATCACACTTATTTCTCAATATGAAAGCTGTGACCCAGCATTTCTCCTGAATCAGCAGGATATAGGCCCTGGTTATTAAGCAAAGCTAAATGGTTATTGCTTTTAAATTCTGTTAATTTAGTTAACAGAAAGGTTATCACTACTGAGGTGCACACATTTGGGTGGAAAACTAAGCTGTAGGACAATAGTGGGCTTGAATTATTTTAGGATTCAATCTTGAGGAGGGAAAAAAGGGTTGTTACTGTAATCACAGAACCATAGAATGGTTTGGGTTGAAGGAGGCCCTAAAGATCATTGGATTTCAATGTCTCCACCGTAAATGCCAGATCCTTCAAAACAAAAGACTGTTTCATAAACTTTGTTAAAAATTAAACTTTTTAGATCACAAAGTAGGAAAACCAAAATATGAAAAAATGGTTGACGCAATGTGGAAGAAAGATTCCTTCAAATAGGTGGAAGACTGAAAATGTTCATTGCTGCCAATGCAGAGGATTTGGGCCAGAGTAACAGCAGAGAGGACTGGAAGGGGTGGATGGAGATGGAGAGGAAGAAGAGGTTCAGAGCTGGCAGCCACAGAGCTGCTGAGTCAAGAAATGCTACATGCAGCGAGAGGGGACATGGAGGCATCAGGGGCATTGCATTTTCAAATTATTTCACTGAAAGTCATGATTTTTCTTAAAGGAGCATGACTCTTTTCCCCACAACATTTTTTTCAATGTTACACTTAGATGATCTAGTTCTCAGAAGAGGTTTTCTCTTAAGGGAGTTCTCTGATGTGGGGTTGGGCAGCATCAGCAGCACAGCAGTGCCACACATTACAACATTTTGCACACAACTTCAATACAGAAACACCTTATAATTATTTTAATGTAACTGGGATATAAGCTAATGTCATTCCTGAGAAATAAAGCATGTGGTATAGATAATCACTGTTAGATGCTCCTGGACCATCTTCATGGAACATGGCCAACATGGCAAGCCTACCAGCTTCATATCTTATGTATTTGTAGTTGTCAAAACATAGCTGCCTGTGGGGATGTGTACTTGGTCATGAAAATAAAAAATAAACTAAAAAACCCACTTAAAATTATAGTCAAGGGGAGAACTGGCATTTATTAAAAACAAATCGAAGTAGTTATCACAGGACTATCATTCTGATTCTGCTGCTTTTCAAGGTTCACAGAATAATTTCTGCACTGAAGAGATTTGCTCTTGGCTCGAAGACTTACAGGTCAGTGGAAACTGTTGATCCTGAAAGGCCTGTCAAGAAAACTGAGTGAATTATGGGGTTTGGCCAAATCTTGTGCTTACCAGGCCAATTTCAGCAGCAAAAAGGCAGCAAAAAATCGGTTCCAATTGAACTGAAATTAAAATGTGTAAAAATGTACACCTAGGTTTTGCAGGATTTCCAGTGTTTTGCAGTAGGACATAATGACACATATTTTTATGTCCCCAAGACAATTCTGCTGGTTTCAAAGGTTGAGCTAACACTGATGTCATGTGATCCACTTATTTTACAATATATTCTGGCTATGTGCTTTATTTAATGCTTTACAATTTTCTTCAAATGCCCTAATTTTACAGTTACCTCATTGGATCAATGAGGAAAAGTAAAAAGCTGCTAGAGGAAGCTTACTTCACCCACAAATTCATCAGAAGTCCTAGCTTACCTTTTCTTCACCTGCACCTGAATGCAAACCTGTTAAGAAAAGTCCAGGAAACCTCCACCTCTGCATTCACATTCAAGATGCTCCTAAATCATATTTCTTTAACAATGGTTTATAACCTGATGTTAATGAAACCTCTGGGGTAGCACCGTGTCTGAGAAGGAGCTGGTGCCAAAAAGGAGGTTGATATATGGTTACAAACCATCAGTGTTATCAGTGGAAACCCCTGGAATTACATCCGTGCAAGAGCTCTCCTTTTCTCTTTATTTCAAAAGTTTCCATAGGCAGAATAATAAAAATCCTGCATAGCACCTCACGCATAGTTTACACTGCAAATTCTGGAGCCTGGCTGCTGCGCCACAGGGGTCCCAAAGCACCACAGCCCTGCTGCTTCCCATCTGCTGCCAGCCCCTCCAGACCACTCCAGCAGTATGAAAGGCTTCATACCCCCCTGAAAGATGCCTTTCATTTAAGACCCCTTCCCAGAGCTGGGCCAGTGGGAGGAGGCTGGTGCTCAGGTGCAAAGCTGTGCTACAGCCTTGCAGGACTTTGCTGGGAAATGTGGGTGCTTTGCGAAGTGGTAGGGTGGCACACAGCATGTAGTAGCTGCCCCTGCGCCTCCTAAGTCTGGACCTGAAGGTATCATGTCTTTAAGTTGTGACATAAAAAACCAGACTCTTAAACCACAGCCTCTCACACTGTCCAGCAGATTGATGTCATTTGCAGACCCATTAACCTGCTAAATGAGAGAGATATTCCAGAATATTGCAGCTGCCTGCCTCTTCCTCTTTCAAACCCCTGAAAACAGAGTGCTGCTGGTGGTAGTTCAACTCAACAGGCAGCCTTGGCCATCCCCAAAACACCAGCATGCTCCATCCTTGTCTCCCCTTGCATCCATCCCCTCTGCTCTGGGATGGCTATCCTGCATTTCTTGCTATAGACCGAATGGCACTCAGCAAAGAGGATGAGTGTTTTCAGCTCTGCGTCCAGTGCTGCCTACCATAACCTAAAAAAAGTATTTCTTCAAGTTCCATGTCTTAAAGACTGCAGGAAATAAGGTGAGCTTAACTGTGGTTTTGGCTGCTTTGCCTAGTGGGCATATATGGGTTGAAGTGTAATTGTCATAAGAGTGTTAGATAATGAGCTTTTAATGAGTTAGATAATGTTCATTTATGAGTGGGACCATAGAGTCACTGGACAAAAATACTCCCACAACACTGTAGAAAATTTCACAGGATGGCGATGGGGACAACAAATGATTTGCTCTTCCAGAGGGTCACACCAGAAAGCTAACAATCATCACTGAGAGCTCCTTCTTTTACTCAGGGCTTTGAATACTATAAAATCTGTCAGTAAAGTAAACACCATGTTAGGGAATAATAATATCATGCTGCTAAATTAATATCTAAATGACATTATGGAAGGACTTTCATTATAAAACCTATTTTCTTTCTGGCCTATAGATTGATCAATGTGGAGTGAGTAACATTTTGTCTACCAGTTGTTGCTGTTCTCCAGTGGGAATTAATCTGAACCAGGAGCTTTCTTGGCTCACAAGCAACTCAGCTCTCTGCATAAAGCACTGTAATTTTACACAGTCCTTGTAAAATGGAACATTATATCAGCTGTGGTGAGCATTTTCATATGATGCTTACCAGTAAAGTTGTAATGTTCATTTATGAGTGGGACCATAGAGTTACTGGACAAAAATACTCCCACAATACTGTAGAAAATTTCACAGGATGGCAATAAACATAAAATGACAATTGAAGTGCAACTCAGAAGAACAATTGTGGCTGATAAAAAGTCACTGGTGTCTTAGCTGCCCTGCATGAGGGATGACAGGGATGGTGGCATCCAAAAACCTCCAAGAACTCTTCATTTGCCTGATCTCAAAGTTAAAATTTTCTTGCCACAATATCACTTCTCCCCCTTTTCTTTCTACAGTTACCTACAGCTAGGAATATTTTCCCAGGCATAAACCAAATTGTTTTCCCTTGTTTCACCCCTATTTTTTGTTTGTTCATCTTTCTGAATAACTGCTAGCATTAGTCATTTGTTCTCAGTGGTGCTCACATGCTGCCTGTGTCTAGAGGGCTTTGAGGCTAGCTGGCAGGAGAAAACAGGCTGTAGGCCAAAGACTTTGTTCTGGGCTGTACATTGCCCTGACCTGCAGGTTGGCTACCACTGATCTTGGCTGTCAGACCCTGCTTTTCTGCAAAATTAATTGAATGCCAGCCGATCATGAGGCTTCTCTACCAAATGTCTTGTTATGCTTCATAGCTCTGTGTTTGTAGCTTTCCAGCCAGGTTTTAATCCATGTGGCAATGCTCATTTCCAGGCCAGTTTTGATTATTTTTCTTTGGTGTGAGATACTCTATCATTTGCTTCCCTAAAATCCCAGAATATTTCCTTTACGTCATTGCTTTTGTCCAGTAATAGTAAAACTATCATAAAATGTAATCAAGACTGTTTGGCAAGATCTTTCATTTAGAAACACATGTGGCTTATGCACATAATTGCATTGCCCTCTTGATGTTCCATGATCAGATTTTCAGTCTTACTGTTGTATTAATGTAGAGGGAAGGGAGGGGCACACACACACATTTGTTTCATACCTGACCAATCATTTTTTATGCATTTACACTTCCCATAATGTTGAGCACATATGCAAGGGAGCTATGTTATTTTTCCATGTGGTTTAGGCTGTTTGTTTATTTTGTCATTAGTTCTCAGTGAGAAGGTCATCCTTTCCCCCAGATGTTTATTACTTTCCAAACTGAAAAAGATTTCTCTCATAACTTGCATTGCAGACCTAATACTTGTAAAATGCATGAACGATGCCAACACAGTAATGGTTTCAAGAACTTTCTATACACAGAGCTGGTTTACCACCACACCATGGCTCATCACAATTTAGTTGAGAGCCGTAGCTTTTAATTAGTAAACCAAGTCTTGGCCAATTTGAAAACACAATGCATGAGATGTGAGAAGGGGGGATATGTGAGAGATTTGGGAGAGATTTGATGCACTGGTTTCTCTCAGTTTTCCTGTTTACTTCCGTTCTTTAAGTTATTTTTACATATTACCTCCAAGAAGGAAAAAAGGGCGACAAACAGGAAATGTTTGGATGTTGACACAGTGGAAAAAGACCAGTCCAAATTTGATAACTCCATTTTCAACCTTAACATTTATATCTTTCTTGCCCTTCTTAGGTATATATACATCTCTGAAAATGTAGAGTACATAACCATGGAGGTCCCTGAGATTTAAATGTATTATCTCTACTGAAGAATTTTCTCTTTGCAGATTTTGTGATTACTGTGGGTGTACTCAGCTACTTCTGCATAGGTTATTACTGACTGCAAGGAGAGCAGGCTTCAAAATTAGCTCGTACACACAATATAGAGAACTGACAAGGACAAGTTAATACATTGCAGTTTCAGGTATCCATGAGCCTGTGGGTGTATATATGTATATGTTTTTTGCCTTTGGAAATCTTACAGATATGTTTCCTTGAGGAAATGAAAGATGTATATTCAGTATATAACATAAAAATGAACTGGTTGTTTGAAAGGAAGTGGCTAAAATTTCTGATATGTCTGAAGCCGAATTTCTTCATTGAGAGTCTCTATTTTTGCCTTGGCAGCATGAGAACACTGGTGGGACTTGATAGAGAAGTTTATTTTGCTAGCCAAAAGCTGACTAGGCATCTCTGAGCAGTAGGTGGAAAGGACAAGAGATAAGTTGAACTAAATCACCATAATGAACAGGGTTTGATTTAAGGAGAAAAAAATTGTTTTAATGACACCAAATTCCTCTTGTGACTTTCTCCTCAGCAGAGGCAAAGTACTCTACGTTGAGTAAAATATAAATCTTTTGATCTGGTACTATAATAGCCAAAATGTCAGAGATGACATTACTTGATTTAGAGTTTGTGGCATCCACTTGATAAGGAAAGGTGAGAGCCATGTTGTAGAGCATTGCAACAATAATCATACCAAATGTCAGGACAGAAACAATTTGTTTCTTTTCCTCATGGTGGGTTTTTTGCTACAGACAAGTCCTAAACCAGTATTTTACGTCAGTTGTCCTGAGGGCAAGGTTAGCCGCTATCTGCAATTCAGCTTTTTTGTAAGTTTGTCCCAGAAATATTTTTGACTGAGTCTACTGCACTCTCACAGAAGCCAAATGTCACACTGATCACATGCCACATGCCTGGACAGGCAGACTTTGGACTTGGCTGAGATGTGCAGTGAGTCACCTGTGAGAGACTTTTCAATACCTCGAGGATGGAGAATTCAGATCCTGTCTCTAAATTAAGTTATCCTTTAGAAAACTGCTGAGTCAACCTCTAAATTAATACTATTTTCTGTTCTGAAATCATAGTGCTTGGATAAATCAGTTCAGCTCACATGGTACCATCAGAAGCAGCCAAATGGGAAACAGTGGTGCCCAGCTGAAAATGGAAGGGGCAATGTCCAGGGGAGGAGCAGTAATTGGAGTTAATCAGGCTCAAGTTTGAGGGAAATCTGTCTCACTAAATTCATTATTAAAAATGTAAAAAAAATCTCAAACAAGCCAAGGTTTAAAATGTTTCAGATTCTGAACATCACTTTAGTTAAAAAAACTTGCTAAAATACAGCCTAATTCATAAAATACAGCTGCATGGATAGAAGGTGTAAAAATCCATGCATCTTCTGACACATTGCCTTGGCTAGTATTCAGAAAGAGTCAAGTAATCAAGGATTCTGGTACAGTAGCTCACAAGCACTGCCGTAGATGGGAGTCTCACCTCTCCTTTGAACCTTCTCAGCAACGCTGTGGTCACCATCACTGGAGTCCTGCAGGAACAGCCCAAACTAGGGATGCTGTGGGTCTGCCCCTTCCCAACTCTAGTGATAGCTGCTGGGGGAAAGTCTCAACAACCAAAACGTAACAACCAAAATGTTTCTCTAGAAAACTGATAGTCTAGAAATTTTTTATTAAATAAGACTGTGACTCAAACAAACAACAACAAAAAAAAGCAAATTCCATGCCCTTCCACAACTTTTCTGCTGCTTAAGCTGTCTTTGGAAAAGGTGATTATTATTGATGATTTAGCTTCTTAGGTAAAAACAAAGAATTTTGAGGAAGAATTTCTTTTGTATCTGTTAAATTGTGTATGAAAGGATTTGGAATGAATATGCAAATGTAGAAAAGAAAATAGGCAGTAATTGTGCAGAAAATAGACAGTAATTGTGTGTAAGCCTAAAGAAATACATATCTCCCAGTTGTTTATGATTGTTGTCATCCATGGGCAAGGTGATTGCAAATGACATCTGTCTGTGCCTGTCTATAGTGAGCTTCCCACTTCCCACTATCAGAAAAGACAGGAATGCTTCCCTTGTCCTTTCTAGGTGTGACAGCTCCTTAGCACAGTGTGTTCATGCATTGCTCATTTTTCCTCTCTTCATCTGTCAAAACTCAGTATCTATACTAGCTCAGGCTTTCTGGATAAAAAGAGTGGCAGATCAACAAATTTTTACCTTGATCACCATAAAAGAGTAATACCGTGTTCTTTCCCCCATGACATAATGGGAAGGTCTTTAGAGTAAATCAAAGAAAGGCACTATAATCTGTCCTACTTGTCCTGGAGAGTTTGCTTCTATGCATTTCTGGCTCTGCACTTTCCTCAGCCCATCACATGTACACACATTCATGTGCACAGACACCTAGATGGATTCATCATTTTCCTGTCCATTATTTTCTTGCCTGCTCTGGTTTTGTCCTGCAGTTTTCAGCCAAGGGCGCTGGCCACCTGTGGGACAGCATTGTCCCAGTGTGCAAGCCCTTGCCCCGCCCTCTCAGCAAGCCATTGCATGCTCTTCCTGCTCAGCCTGTCCACAGGCAGCTGCAAGAGGAGCCAAACAGGTGGTCTCTGCTTCCAGCTGGGAAGAGAGCATGTATCCTGCCCTCCTGCAGCTGGAGAGACGGGAGATGTCTGCAGTCATAAAATCCAAACTGTATGATCTTCATAAACCCACACAACTTTATCTCTGCAGGACAGATGAGTCCAGCACATGGCTTGGTACAAGCAGGAGAGCAGCTCAACTGGGAAAGAGCTGCTGCAGTCCTCAGGTAAGGGTGAGCATCCTGAATATCAAACCTGGGGCTGTGCTTTTCCTGTTGGACTCGCGGGCTGGATGGATGTTGTTATTTACTGCATTGTTTGTGGCCAGAAAGGATCCCTGGCATTAATGACTGTGACCTTGCTTTGAAACTGGGTAATTGCCATTTGCTAAGAGTACACATGGTGTTGTACTGCAGTCATAGCAGCTCCAGAAAAGTAGCAGGTCCACATCACTTTCCAAGGAACGATTTCGTTTCTGCTGCCCAGAGTTCAGCTTTGCACAGCACATACAGGCAGCTGCTTTGCATGAAGACCCCATCACCTGGGAGTGTGCCAAAATCCCTCAAATGCCTGTCCCTGAGCTCAGAGGATACCTGGGAAGAGAACTCTGCCTCTCGGTGCACCTTTGGTGGTGATGGCAACAGCAGAGGTGGTGATGCACCAGTTCACAACTCTGCTGCATACCGGGTCACTACTGGCAAGGGATTTTGTGGCTTGGCCTCTGAAGTCAGGATTTGTTTGCAGCTGTTTCTGAAATATGGGGACAAGATGGAAGCTATAAACTGCTGAAAGTGAAGACGTTTGCAAAAGAGGCCAGATAAGGCAAACCAGTCCTTTTTCTTGTCTCCACTGACATCCATCCCTGCGTTGGCGTGTCAAGCAGAGATGAACATTTCCTAAGTAAGAAATCATATGTTGGTCTGGCTAATAAATTGCCAGAGTCATTCTATGAAGTGCCTCAGACACTTAATCTGAAATCAATTCCCTTTTCTCACCCTAAATCCTGCTTTTTTACATCCACAATTAATCATTCTTGCTTTTCACATCATGTGTCATGACATGAGCCCCACCTTGGGAGCATAGCAAGGTTGCTCCTCACCACTTCAATTCCCTTGGGCCTCTTGTATTACCAGCCTCTGGTAAGAGGCTGCCCACACACTGGCACTTTTACATCCCTGCAAATATACCCTGTATTTCTCTGTGTATCTGTCTGCTGACTCAAAAGGCTGTCTCTTCACACAGCTACTTCTCCATGCAAAGGGTCCAGTTCCTCTGTTGTGTAATCTGTCTATTTGATCTTCTGACAGAAAAAAAAAAAGAGATGTTTGCTATTTCCTCAGCATGCAAGAGACAATCAGCCCTTCTATGGGGTAATGACAGAAATAACGTACAGTCCCTTTCCTATTCTTAGAATAAAACAGTAGCATGTAATTCACTCTGAAAACTGTCCCTGCACTGCCTGCACATGTACTCCCAATAGTTTTTTGAGATGCCTACAGTTATAAAAAAGGTGGAAATTATGGCTTCTCTCTGGAATTGTACTGCTGGACATCAGCTAATGTTAATAAATCAGAGCAACTAGTAGCATGCTGAATCAGTAAAGTTAGGCACCTGGTTTGAAACTGTTTGTCCCATTTAACTTCCAGAGAGTCATCCAGTCTGCTGTTTCCTTACAACTCAAGTTATTGATACTTTGCCTCTTTTAGTGGTCTCCAATGCTGCCTTTCCAGTTTGTCCTGCCAGGCTGGGCTGGCTCCTGGTGTTGGAGGGCCTGGAGGTGGAGGGCCCCTGATGCAGTGTCACCAGGGCTCACGCACTGTGTCCCGTGGGTTTTGTGACCGCAGCCAGATCCAGCACTGCAGGCCATGAGATTTGGTTCACCCAGCCTGTGGTCCAGCCAGCCCGTGGGGTGTCTTCCAGACAGCCCTCACACACTTCCTCCTCAGTACTTTTCCATTTGCTCACTGCTGTATCTAACATTATTTCTGAGATTTGCTGAACATGCAGCCAGCTTCAAGCAAACCACGGAACCCAAACAAAAGAAAACTCATTTCTCATTTTCCTGACCAGACCCAAACAACATCTATAACACTTCCCCAATTTAAACATGTGAGATTTGCCCGCCAGCCACTGGAAAAAAAAACCCAAATCATGCTCTCTGGGAAACAGTGGTCAAGCTGAGATACAGCACTGCACATCTTTCTGTGTCTCATGAGCCTGTATCCACTCTTGGGTATCCAGACCTTGGATCAGCCCCTTGCACCCTTGGTAACCTTAGTAACCTCTAGTAACCTTGGTTATCCAATGAGTTGCAGCTGAAATCTTTTTTACCTCTTGAGTATGTTTTTTAACACTGTACTCTGGATTTACTACTGATGTGGAGAGCTATTTCTGGAGGGTCCTGTGGGACTGTGGCATCTTCTTGATGCTCTCTGTGTGAAAGGCACACATTGTCCTGGTGCACCTGCAGGCCCCTAGGCACTGTCTGCCAGAGAGTTCTTGTCATTTGGGCTCAAAAAAAATTAACCCACTGTATCCTTTGATTAGCTCAGAAGAGTAAATTTCCTTGCTTTTAGGTAGCATATTGTTTTAAAGTGGGGTATTCTGCAAATAGATTTGCTACAAGCAAAACAGAAAGCCTTGGACCAGCAATCCCAGCCAACAGCTCATGAAAGTGAGGTGAGTCTAAATGACTGTGCAGAAGGTCACTTTTTTAGATGTCTATGGAAATCCACTCCTATGCAATTTCCTTTTTGCTGCAGTCCTCAGGATAAGATGGACTGGCAAACCATAGACTGTTTCTATTCTAGGGTAGCCTGTAAGAAATAGCTGTGAGGTTCACCAAAACAACAGCAACCTCTGGAGACAAAGAACATCAGCAGTACTGTTCCCTTTGCCCTTTGTAGGCACTCAGCCCCAAAAATGCCACTGGCTTCCCTCCTCCTCCATGCAAAACTTCTTTCCTTCTTTTTTCTCCACCCTCACACATTTACCTTTCTCTTCTCTGCTTCCCTCCATGCTGTGGTGCTTTTGCACTGGCGAAACTGTCTGGTTTTATTCGCTCATCCTTCTCTCAGGACACTGCTGCTCCAGTGGCTCAGTTTCTCTGGCTGTCCTAGAAAGCCACCTTTTCCTTGTCTGACCCTCTGAGAACTCTTCCACTTGCCTTGGAAAGTGATGCATCCTGCCCAGCTGCTGAGAGTCCCTCAGCCTTATTCCACCATATGGCACTGCATCCCCCCACTTTATCTCATGGAAAATATCAAGATAATCAGACCTGCCTCGCTGTGATTCATGTAACCATCTGTCTGGGCTTCCCACTGTTCGAGTGCTCCGATACCCACCCTGCTAGCCAGAATATAAGTGGGCTTTTACTGTCCAAATTTCTTAATCTAAACAAACATGAAAGGCCAAATTCTGCTCTGGGCTCCGTTTGCACAAATCCCATTTGTGTGAGCATAGAGTTTGGCCCAGAGCTTTCCAGCTGATTTATGGTGTCCATCTGGCTGCTTTTAATCAAGGAGAGCCTGGCCTGAGCGCAGTTTTTAAACAACACAGTTATACACAAAGCTCAGCTATGGCCACAGCCATGTTTGATACCAGGAATGATGACGCAGCTCTGTCCCTCCTGCATCACTTTCCCTTTTGTCTCCTGGGCTTTCAGGCACTGCCTGTCTGCTCAAGTTGGACTGTGCCTTACGTAAACCCTCTGAAATGGGGATGATGAAATTTTGGAGAAAACTTGGCTGTGGCCATTTAACTGCTACTGGGACTGCTTCTGTAAAGCATTTTTCACCATGGGTTATCTCATGGTGACTTCAGCTGTAGGGAAGAAGCTGGGAGATAAAGTGGTTGTCTCCCAGTTCTGCTTAATACCCAAGGTATTGGTTGCAGTGAGCAGGACCTTGAGCAGACCTGGTCCCCTGAAATGTATGCTGCAGCATCAGTGTTCCTGACATCCCTTTCCCCAAAGGCATCAGCCATGCAGAGCTGCCCCAGGAACCAGTGCTGCAATGGGGTCCAGCTCCCACGACATACTGCTACCAGCACCACGTGGCATCACCTTCCCTCAGGAGTCCAGCTCTCCCTGGGATCCAGCTCCTGGCCCCATCTGGATAGCTGCTGTGAGAGTCCAGCCCTGGCTTGCAGGAAGTGTTCAACCGAGATGTGGAGTGGGATGGAGGTGGAAACACACCTTGTACCCAGACAAATGGGGCACCATCCTGGTGTGTATGACAAGCAGTGACGGGTATACCCGAATCAGACCCTTTCCAGTCATCGATTTTAAATCCTCCAGGATGCAACCCTTAAAAAAATCATGTTGTGTAGCCTTCTTTTCCAACCAGGCTGTCCACCTTGTACCACTGACCTAGTGAAAGCCTAACAGCCTAATCGGTCCAATTTCTGATGGAAATGTCTTAGGACTGAAAAAGAAAATTTTTGAAACTGAGATCTGTGTGTTTTCTTCATATTGAAAATAAATTACTCCTACAGTTTCAGAGAATCTCAGCTTGCCTTTAAGAACTAAAAAAGCTCCTTTTCCTTGACTTTTCAGAAAAAAATCCTCATACCGAAACAAAGGAGCCTGCAGTGTAGAGGTTACAAAATCAGTCAAAAAGCAAATAGAAGTGATGTGAGCCTGTTAATTTTAAAATCTCAAAATTTCTGAATGCCAGGAATTGGTGACACAGAATTTCCATACAGACAATTAAGTGAGCCTTCTAATCAGTCAGTGTGATAGAAAGTCTTTTGGATGCTACCCACAGGATTTGTTATTTTTATAACTCTTGGCTCATTTAAGTTATTTTTTAAATTATTCTATCTCGTTGCAGTTTGATGTTAATTAGCATATAGCTGAAAAAAGAAAATGTGTTAAATCTGAAAACCAGGAAGAAGCAGAAAAAAAAAGCCCTACGTTTCCAAAAGCAATGCCATTACAGCCATGTTTCCTAATCATTTCACGCAGAAATTATTCTGAAAGTGGTGTCAAGAATCTACACTTTCACCTTTTTGCCTCAAGCCAAGGTCTCAAAGAGGGCTACAGCTCAGGAATGTTCAAAGTGACCCATTATAACCAATTTTTCAAAGACTCTTACAAAGCAGAGGATCTGGAGCTGTGTAGGGTCATTCTGCAGGGTCTCCCCATGTTCCAGTACTTCAGCAGTGCCTGGCCTGGCTATGCAAGTGGCAAAGACAAGCTCTTGGGCATCACTGGGAGAAAGATTTATCTGCTTGGTGAATTGAAACCCAGGACTCAAATATATTTTTTTTCAAACAATAGTGGACCTCGGGGAGAAAATGTGAAAGCAAAGGGGGAAAATTCAGTCCTGCTGTGTGTGTGCAAGCAGGAGCCTGAGTTCCCACAGAAACAGACTGACTCCTCTGCTCATCAACTTCTGGTTTTTGGGTTCAATCTGAATCCGATGTACACTGGTACCCAGTTCCTGAGGACAGAAAGGAGAATGCTGGAAGGCACCTCGACTCTGCTTTTGCATCCTTTGCCATCCTCCCAGGCTAGACCATCCTCCTCCTTTGCTGTTTTTCAAGTATCTTCCTCAAGAGAGCTGGCACAAAAAAAAAAAAAAAAAAAAAGAGGCATACGATAATAAAGATAACTGCTTAAAATTTTCCTCATTAAGGACTTTGCCTTTTCTCTGCTCTTAAGCCATTTTTTAAAATCCCTTTCAGCATTTTCTTGCTTATTCTATGCCATGCTTTCTGACCTTGCAAATCAATCTGTTGTGCATGTTGTGCAATGCAGTATTAAATGCACCCCTGACATCTGGATGAACTGTACTGTTTCCCCCTTGTCCACTAATCCAGTAAGCAAATTCATCAGGTCTGACCCACATCCCTCCTTGGGGAGCAACAGTATTTCACACGAGAGCCTCTCACAAGGCTGGAGAACAGAAGCACGCAGCCCAGATGCTTTGCTAGAGACAGTGACATTCTTCAGTCATCACCCATAACCTAGTCCGGCTCTCCAGCATGAAGGGAGAGTGAAGTTAATGTCGGTAGGGTGACACGTGAGTGGTTCTGGTTCTGGCGAGGATGGGAAGGCACTCGGCTCTGCCACTTAAAATGCAAAGATTATACTTGCTTTTAACGTTCTCACACCTGGAGAGGCTCCCGTGTTCCCTGTCAGCAAAAGCCTCACAGAGCACGGCTGGTGAGGCAGGGCGCTGCGGCCGGGGCTGAGCCGGCTGCAGCCGTCCCACCGTTCAGAGCAGAAGGTGTGAAAGCAGAGGGCTGCAAAGTGCCTTGGGACATCACACAGTCCAAACCCCACACTGAGACAGGCTGCAAGACATCCAGACTGTCCCTGATGGATGTTTCGCTGACCTTGTCTTAAAATATTTTTAATTATCCTTCTAATTAGAAAGTTGTAAAATTAAATGTCTCTGGCTGCAAAATTTAGCTGACTACCACTTGTGTGCCAGTCTGATCCCCAGAGACGTAAGTAACAATGGATATGAGGAGTTCTGAGAGCTCACTGGTATTTTATAGGGGTTCAGGGTCAAAATCCAGGCCAAAGTAAGTATTTCATTACTGCCTTACTAGTGAAACTGTTATTGACACAGTCATATTTTTGGAGGATAAGAATGGATGGGAAAACAAATGAACATCTCAGAGCATGAAGGTGAGCAGTGCTGCTCCACTCATCTCTCTCCATGGGCCCAGGAGAAGAGTGTGCTTTTCTAGTTTGCCCTGGGCACGTCCCTTATATATTCTGTGCTCATGACTATTCTATGTGATGTCCCTGTAGAGAAAGAAAAAAATGTGAATTTTAAGTAGCAAAACTCAGCTTTTAATCAATTTTTCTCCAAAACATATGATGACTAAAATGCTACAAAACATAAAAGATTTCAATTTTTTCCATTTGTTTGCCTGAGTTTTCTGACAGTCTCTGCTCCATTTCTGCCCCTTGCAAACCAAGGAGTTGGCTTGGGAATTTCACTGCAAGTTCTCTCTCTAACCTCAAAGTATTTCCAAGTTCTCTTTTCTACTTTCTCCCACTCTTTTCACATGTGAACACCAAAACTCCCATTTATGTGCAAGGGTAGCTACTGGCCTCTGACCTGAGAGATGCTTGACCAGAAATTGGTAGTTTCATTAAGCTCTATTAATGGAAATATTAAATAATATGTCAGGTGGAGCAGGTTTCAAACTCCTACGAGACACTAACATGGTCTACCATCTCCTTGGAAACACTGCAGCGTGGGGGTTTGGCAGAGCATGTTGGTGATACTACAGACTGTGTAGTGTGGGACTACTATAGCTGCTGGCCACTGCAACTGTGCCTCCAGTCCTTCAAGGCTTTCTGTACCCTGCCTGCTACAGACATCTATGCAGAAGCCGATTTCCAAAGCTAAAAACTGTGATCCACGTTTCCGGGTTTTTTAGACTCAAGCAGCAAGGGCACAAAAGGCACTTATTCCCAAATTATGCAAGTTTTCAGAAAGGTTTCAGCACATCCTGATGTTTTTCACTAGACATCTATAGAGACAGTAATGGACTGGAAGCTAAGAATGTCTTTTGATGAATCGTGACCCACATTCAATATTTAACTTGAATAAACTGGCTTTCTAGTACCAAAGATACTTATGGGAAATGTGTTTAGACACTAAGCTTTACTTTCTGGTTGCTTTGGCATGAATAACCCATTTTTATCATATTTCCTTTTTAATTTTAGGTAAAGCCACAGATGCATTTATACACAGCAGAATGAGATAATCTGAGAAAAATATGTCAGGACAGATTGTGAAAAGAGGTGATATTTAGAGTGGATGAAGCAACCCACAATATGAGATGCTGGTAACTTGGGCTGCTATGTACCAGATTACATTAAAAAAAAAAAGGCAAAGCAATTTTTTTTCTCCTTCCTTCTGAGGAATCACTTTCAGGCAAGCCTCAGGAATTAACCTGTGATCTGTTGTGCCCCCTTCTCATCCCTTCCCCCCTGCAGCAAGAGAATGTTTCTCAGAAAGTTCCCCCAGTCCCAGCTGCTGCCCTGTACAGCTCCAGAAGCTGCTGAAGCAGGTGTAGCTCCACAGGAACAATAAAGGTGTAGCAGATTGGCCCAGAACAGGGCTTTTGGAAGCAGGGGAAAGCTCTCCTTTGGTGGGGGGGAAGCTGCACTCTCTGGAATGTAGCCATCTCCAGTGGGAGATCAGCTGGGCTGGGCTGTCTCTCCCGCGCTGCTGGATGCAAACCCTGCACGGAGGCTCTCAGGGCAGGTTGTTCTCTGTGCAGCAAAACCACACCTGGGGAGCTCCAGCAGGGCCTGCACAGGTGCGGGGTGGCACGCAGGGGTTCAGCATCACCACGCAGTGTGCAGCTGCAACATGCCCTGCTGTCTGCCAGCCACAGTCCTGCTTCTGCACAGACACATGCATCCTTAATCCTCTCAAAGAATCATAGAATGGTTTGGGTTGGAGGGGACCTTAAAGATCGTCTAGTTTCAACCCCCCTGCCATGGGCAGGGACACCTTTCACTAGACCATGTTGTTTAGAGCCCCATCCAACCCAGCCTTGAACACTTCCAGGGATGGGACATCCACAGCTTCTCTGGGCAACCTGTGCCTCTCACCACTCTCATAGTAATGAATTTCTTCCTAATATCTAATCTAAACCTGCTCTCTTTCAGTTTGAAGCCATTTCCTCTTTTCCTGGCACTACATTTGTATGTAAATAGCCTCTCTCCACCTTTCTTGTAGGCCCCCTTTAGGTACTGGAAGGCTACAGTGAGTCTCCCCAGAGCCTTCTGTATTCCAGGCTGAACAAGCCCAATTTTCTCAGCCTTTCCTCATAGGAAAGGTGCTCCAACTCTCTCATCATCTTGGTGGCCTATGCATGATGAGTAATTCCCTTGGGTTTGTATGCATGGGATTAATTTGGATGTGGTTCTCTGTAGGAATGAGACTTATGTGTCATTATTATTAACATAAACATGTGCTCAGCATCAACATAAAGCTGTTCCAGCCACAACCACTGAAATACAGCCATTCTGTCCTCACTCCTTGCTAGTGTATTTCAGAACAGGTTAAAACAGAAGATAAATCACTCTGCACAGAAGTGACTAAAACTGAAAAGACTGGGAAGGTTAGCAGTGTATCACTTTTTCCTGTTTATTGGTCCTGGGGAGGCTAGAGAGCTTATGATCATAGTGCAGGTGACAGCAAGGGCACAACAGTCTGTGTGGCAGTATCTTTCTGGTCTAACACACACACAGAGGCTATTTATTTCTACATATTACTAACGTGATTTTTCAGGATGAAGGCTCTGAAGAATGATAGCTTCTGTTCCTGCAGGGTGGAACAGGTCAGTAAAAAGGGAAGACACAAGACCTTGGTGCTAATCATATCCTAATAAAATCCTGTATTTAGGGGTGAATTTCATCCACTCAGCACAGCAGTGCAAACTTCCCCAACCACAGCATCCTCCAGAGCTGCTCAACCCTGACCTGGAGAATTCCATCTCTGGGGCTGAGAAACAGGATGGTATTCTGGTTTTCAACTCCCTTTTGCAGTAGTGAAATATTTCCAGTAAAAATAGGAGCTGTTCAATGTGTGGCTCAAACATTTGCTGAATGACAGCAGCACTGGGACTTTGCAGTTTAGAAAATTCGTTGTTCACCCTTATGTGAAGTGTGAGATCATGGAAAGACAGAGCAATTCACCTTTTGCCAGCCAAACACCCGATCACCATTTAAAAATTTTACAGCATCCCTTGGTGGATATATATTAGCACCATTTAACTACTTGCAGATATTTTTCAGAGAAAGCAAATTAGAAGTGTGAAAAACAAGAGATAAACAGACAGCCATCTTAGCAAGAGGAAGCCACAAAAGGAGGGCAAGCAAGTCTTGGGAAACAATTCTCCTCAAATGGGCAAAGAAGTGCCTTTTTAGGTAAGTACATGTTCACTTATTATGTGATGCTACCACCACTTAAAGAAACATGAGTGTTTTTGGGGCAGTATCAGCAGAGAACATTTCCCTGGTTAATCTGCATGCTGTCAGATAAGTCCTCAAGTGTCCCTTGCTGTTGACAACAGGGTCAAACAAGTGCACCAGAGTCCATCTTTGTGCCTGCCTGAGTCACCGGTCCCAGGAGGAGAAGCTGGCAGAAGTCAGGGATGGAGAAGCTCTGTGTGGCAGCTTCATGTGCAGGAGATGACCCCGGGACAAAGGAGGAGCTGTGAACGTGGCTCTGGAGGTTGGTGGCTCGTGTCCAGCATCGCGGGCGGCAGCGCTGAGAAGCAGGGAAGCACCGCTGTGATTATGTGGATCAGCTGGCCAGGCACACGTACAGCCCTGCACCACGGGCTGGGAAAAGTGCCCACACGCTAATGAGTACAGAGACATGGCAATTAGCTTGTAAGCGCTTTGGATTAGGACCATCTGTGCCATGCTCATACAAAACCTGCTGCCGCGGGCCCTCAGCCCGCCTGGCTGGAATGCTCCGGCAGGACAAACTCCCAGAGCAAGGAGCTCACACTTTTCCTGGTATCATTGCATGTCTTCTTAGACAAAGCAGGGAAAACAATTATCTTTCAAAAGAACATTGTGTTATAACAATGAGCATTATAAGCAGTTAGAACTGCTCAGACCAAGTTAGTCCTGAACTCAGTAACACTTTCCAGCCGAAGAGCACAGCAGAAACATGTGCAGGTTTTTGGACAGGAAGGGAGAAGATGGACTGAAGACAATTCCATGGAAGATTCAAGTACAGTTCCAGGAAAACATAAATGATTCATCACACTTCTAATAGCGGTTAAAGCCCCAACTGCAAAAGCAGTAGCACAGCACAACAGGTCAGATTAATTAAGAATGAGCAGAATGACATCAATTCTGAAAATCAGAGAGACGAGAAGAGTTCTGGTGAAGTGTCTTCAGAGGACATGCTGAAACTTTCCAGCATGCAATCACCAAATCAGAATTTAGAGCTCAAAAGAACTTAGAGCTCTAAATTCTTAGAGAGAATTTAGAGCTGCATAAAAGAACAACCAGGAGAGATGTCCTGAAAACCATGAGGGTCTAGTCCAGCACTAGGGGAGCTGCTCATGCCCTCTGTTCCCAAGATTAGGTGTTCTATTCATTGTACCTTAGACTCTAACAGTTCATGGTAGAAAATATTACCAAAATTTAAAAAAAAAAGAAAAATGTTCCTGGGAAAAAGTTCATCTACTTGGTTGGGTTTTTTTGTAAGACAGCCCACAGTTTATGGGGAAAGGACATGTGCAACTAGTTTTGAATCTGTCAGGAAGAAATGCTATCCGTTATCTGCCAAATTTATTTGATCATTCAACCTATTGGTAATAAAAAGGCAGTGATTTTGAGATGGAATATTAAGACAGGAGTCTGGCATGATGTGTGATGTGTCTGGGGATACACGTTATAAGGTTAGCTGTGTTAACATGGATGTGCTGCAGGATCAGCCGTGACACCTAGCATTGTACCATCCTTTGTAGGCACTGCAGGATTTTCTCTTCGCAAATCCAGCTGTGCTTTTAAAATCCAACATAAATTAAGAAAATCATGCAATTTCTGTATGTGATATATCTAACTATGCTTTAGGATCCACTTTATGCAGAGGTACTGGTTATTACTGATCTTGCTTGATAAGTCCTTGGTTCCAATGAAATCTTGAATAAAGCTCCTAGAAGCTTCAGTGAAGCTAATGGTTAATGCCTTTTCCTGCCAAGTTTAAAGTTTCATTTCTCATCACAGAGCAGAGTCTAAGAAAGGTCCAATGATTTAGGTCATACTTGAGTCTTCAGTATTTCCCTGCACTCAGTGCCCTACCCTTTGAGAGATTTTTCTGTGTCTTGTGATGATGATACAGGATCTCTGTCCCTATTTCTCAAATGATGCTTCTTCACCAGAACAGACAAGTGTGTGGAGGATGGCGTGGAGGGTGTCATGGAGGTCAAGCACACAATGGCAGCAGGACAAAAAACTCTAGGTCCAGGCTAAGTTCAGAAGAGCTCTCAAAGAGGATGGACAAAATCCCACATGCATTGAAACCACTGCAAGCAGAGGGACTGGGCAGCACAACAAGGTGGGTCCTTGCCTGTAGGTTCATCTGAGCTGTAATGAAACAGAGGAAGGAGCAGTGATCTCATGGTAGGAACTGTGCTAGGTTGTCTCCTGCTCCTTTCCAGAGCACAAATCCTTCCACAGTACACACCTTGTTGATGTACCTCGTTCAGTCCCCAAGGACACATCTCCTAATGCCCGTAGCAGAGACCCATGTCACCTTAAACAGCGGAATGATACCAAATATTGTCAGAAGTATCAAACCCTACAACCAGCGTGTATTGCAATAGTTCAATTCCATCTCCTCATGTAGAGATGGTCTGTGTACATGACCTCAGCTTACTGAGATTGCCTTGTTGGAGCCTGTGATAGGGAAGCCATGTCACATTTGGCCAATGTTTCTTTCCAGGACTGATCCATGTTCTGAAACATGGAGCCTCCCAGTCAGCTGGATATAGGGGTTCAGGCAGATTTTGGTTACCCAAGCAACTCATATGTTATGATTCCTAAACAACTGAGATGTTGGAAAGCTGAGAACACTTGAGAGAAATTATTATGGAAAACAGAAACAGTTTTCCAGCCATACAGTCACACTGTGGTAAGATCTGCATATTGACATGTTTTAAACTCCTCATCATTTTCTGCATAGCCAACAGATTACCAAATATCAGACCAGACATTTTATTTTCCTGTTTTCCCTCCAGACATTCAGACATCAGCAAAAGAAGAACCTGCCTAGGAGGAGTACAAGGGGTGGGCTCGCTGGCCATGCCCTGCATGCTGCCGTGGCACAGTGCCCCTCAGGTGTGCTGCCTGCAACCAGCCCCTCACAGTTTACACTTGTCTCATTAAGCTCAAGGAGCTGTGAGACACCAGCCGAGATCATAAAATAGGATAATGAAGATTGCTGAAGGTCAGGCATCAGATCTTGATGGAACAGCAGTTGGCATTGCTTCAGGGACACTGACACTGTAGCTCAGTTCACCGGACACCAGTGATAACTGTTTGCAGACCATCCTCATCATCACATTTTTAAATTTTATTTGTTTGCCTGGAAAAGCTGTTCTAACTGGCAAAGTGATGTGCTTGGATCTCAAACACTGAACTGATTTCCAGCCTCCGGTGATGAACAGTTTCCACTGCAAATCAGCGCCCATAACCCCAATAACCTTCATTTAGTTTCACAGCTCCTGACCTGAATCAGTCCCTCAGTCATTTAATTTGAGGCTCATGATTAATTAGGTAGGTAGCTCATGTTAATCAGCCATTTGTTAACTGTCAAAATTCCCCCCACTGGATGCAAGACTGTGCTTCTCTAGCACAAGATGTCCTGGCAAGGAGCAGCACGACAAGGAGCAGGTCAGGCAGATCAGTGGGTTTGTGTCAGCTCCTGACGTGTATTTCAGCTTTGGCAAAATTAGTCCAAATCCTTTTTCCTCTCTACCTGCCCTGAACTGTGTTTGTAAAGGTTAGCTGGCACATATAGTATTAACAGAAATGCTGCCAATTACTTGATACCCTATCAAAATATTTTCAAGGAAGGTGTTTTGCAAGTACAATGTGAGTCACACCAAAAGTCAGCCCCAAAGTAGCAGCCACTCTGATAAGCACCATAAATCAAATCAATGGGTTTGACTCACATTTCTTATTCATCAGCTTTGCAGTGATTTGTCTTTTCTGACAGCAAGCTACTTGCCTGTACACCTTTCAGAGGCAAATTCAGAGAGAAATGCAGACCGAGAGGTCTGCTAAGCAGCCCTATGCAGAAGCAAAAGGAGTAAGAGTCACAGGACATAAGAAAATGTCGTATGGGTCATAGAACATAATAATAATGATCCTACCCAGCTGACCTCTGGCCTCGGGTAGGTACAGAAACCATTGTCCTGAGCAGAGACCACTCAGCTCTGAATATTCAGCCCATCGCCATGTGCCAGCTGACAAGTTAAGCTAAGAGACTGCAAGTCCCTTCGGATAAAAATGGACCATAACACCTTCTGCAGCAGTCCCGGATACCTAGTGACCAAAACCAGTATAATAAAGAAGCTTTCAGATTCAGACAGATAATCACAATTTGAAGTGCGACTGCCTCTGGCTACCAAAAATACAGATAATTGAATCTGAAAGTTTTAAAGCGCTTAAAGCAGCTAGCTCCAAACAAGCTCATGCCATTCCCCAAGAGTTTTCATCCAGCTCTGGAGCTAAGCAACATACTGATTTTGGAATAGCACAAGCCAACTGAGATTTGAAAATTAGCATAACAGCCTAATTCCTTTTGATTAATTTTTCTCGGTGATGAATTCGTCTTTAACTTAGGATATTAATTCATAATATTCGGCAACATTAACCAAATGACAGGATTTCAAAATTGTGGTTCTTTCTTGAGTAGTTCATTCTGAATGAAAATATTCACCCCTTTGTATACCTGGTCCCCTGTTCTTAAATGAAGGTCAGTGTTGAAGCTAAATCAAGGGAAAAAGCAAGGACTATCATATTTTTAATTAATTTAGCATCTGTAAGGAACATTCATACTCTGGAGTTTTAAGTTCACAACTGTTTTGGAAACTGCTCTTTCTAGGCAACATGCCATCACTAAGAGAACTCTTTTGTACCAGGAGTTCCTCATCATTCATTTCACTGATGAGATGTTTTGGGATGACTCATGCATTGCTAGAGTTCATTTTAAGGTTTGTCTTGTACGCATCCCAGTGTGAAACATCCAGTTCTACCACGAAAAATTAGTCTGGTGCCCTGAGACATGGAGGTGACAAGCAGATATATCCCTTGATGATGAAAGAATGGAAATCTTGTAAGTTGATTAGTTGGTGTCACCACTTTTGAGAAGACTTTACACCTGGAAAACACTTGATGAAGCTATTAAAACCCAGGTACACTCTTTTACCCACCGGAATCAGTGGCAATGCATCACTAGACCAATATCTTTTACTTTTAAGCCCCTCTTTATTAAAAGGAAAGAAGCAAAACCATCTAATAAACATTTTGTAATTCAGAAGAATTATGCTTGTTACTGTATTAATCTCCGTGAACAGGAGAGGCAAGTCTCTCTTGCTGGCTAACAAACATGACCCATCCCCAAGATCAGGATTTCATTAGGATCTCTTACCTCAAACTAGCATGTTTTTAAGTTGTTCTATCTGAAAACAAAAAGGCAAGTTCTCTGTATTTCAGGCAGGGATGTCCAAAGAAGGGCTCGCTGCATGCTTGTGTCATCCTCTGTGAGAAAACCTTGTGTGACAAACAGACCAGAGAGGTTGTAGATGCCCTATCCCTGGAAACTTTGAAGGTGAGGTTGGATTGGGCTCTGAAGAACCTGATCAACCTGAAGATGTTCCCGCTTATTGTGGGTGGGTTGGACTAGCTGGCCTTAAAAGGTTCCTTCCAACCCAAATTATTCTGTGATTAAAAACATACCTTGAAGCAGCTATGGATAATTTAAATCTTTGATAATAGTAGGTGGGTCCCTTCAAGCCGTGACAGTTCCGCATCACGTGTCCTTCTAGAGACTTGTGTATTTTTTTAAGAACGTAGTAGCAACTTAAAAAAATAAGAAGTTTATAAGTGAAACTTGCAGCCTTTTCCCACTGGAACTAATTGGTCAGGCAGTCAAGGACCAGTATGTAATGGAATAATTTTGGGAAAAAAGCACATTTTTCCATAGTAAGTATGTGTGATGTCGTCACTGCCAAATGAAAATATTACAAGTATTGCAGTAAATTTTGCCATAGACAGAAGTGGACTTTATTTCTACTAGTATCCATCATGCTGTATTACCAAGCTGTGCACATGCTGAAGTATAAAACCTGTTAATAGCCCAGCAGTCCTTCGTGCTCCTCCGTGTTCCCCTCTCTCACAGCAAGGAACAGACTGTGATGGGGCCAGGGGGCCAGACTGTCCCTCTTGTCACAGGTTGCACTGACTCAGCCAGAGCACAAAGCCACAGCCTCACCCTGTATCTTGATTTTCACAGAGACACCCTCTGTTTCCCTGGAAATACAGAGCCTCACGAGCAGTGTGCATGTGTGTGCCTGTATGGAGGGGCAGACTGATGGTGTCCCTTTGCACAGTAATGATATTTATACGCAGGATAAGGAATTGCCAGCCTCCCCAGGGACAGTGTGCAGACACTATCCTTCAATGGGTGCTCACTTAGCACCAGCAGCAATGTGGAGATGTTTCCCAAGTGCTGTGCAAGCTTCACTGTCCTTGCTGCAAGAAGGAGATTTTTTCCAGGTCATCATCCCTGCCCCTCATCCATCACCCCACCCTTGGGCCAGATGATGGCAGGGTTAGCCAGGTCCTGGTGTGAGCTGCCAAGAGGCTCACCAGCATTGCAATACTTGTGGATATCACCCACAGTCATGTGCCTGCTCCCCTTCCCCAACAAGCCACGTCTCACTCAGTAAGATGTTGCAGGAGGCTTCACCCAAAGCTGTCACACAGGAACAAGACTTCTGGATATGAGTCCTCTCACCAACTGTCCTCCTTTCCCCTGGGCAGAGATGGGCTGAGATGTGCTCATCCTTGGTAACGGTAGTTTAACCCTGGTGCAGCTGTGGCTCATCAGCTTTGGTACCTCAACAAGGAGGGAAGCTTGGGAAGCCCCCATAAATCACACACTCAGCTTACCTGAACTGAGCGACCTCCAAGTGCCCATGAGCAGGGAAGAGGGGAAAGTCGAGGTCTAAACTGCAGGTAAGCAAGTTTGCTTTTATGGCCTTATATTCCAAAGCAAGATGTGGCTTAAGAAACAAATGCTGGAAAATGCTCATGAGTGAGTAACAAAAAAGTAGGTGAACAGAACCACTGTGGCATAGGATATATCTTATTGTTTCTTATATTTCTCTTGTTGCTTCTTCTCATCATGTGCAATCAAAAAAGGCCGTGCTCCTCCCACTTGAGTTAACCAACACTTGCACTGACAGTGAGTAGAACTCAAGATAAGCAGATGGTCTAAAATATGTCCTTATTAACCTCTGTAATCCTCCCTGTGCTTGTTAAAGATGATGGCAAGTTAATATGTATTATTCTATTTAATATTTTTCTTCATATACCACTTCAGTTCCTTTTTCTGTCTGTTCTACCAGCAGAGAGAGGAAAAGACAGCCATTCTTACCTTCCCTCTGCAAGGAAAAGGATAGAACCCAGAACCCTGGGAGAATAACAAAATGCCATATTTATAAAAATGTTACCTCCTTTCTTTTGACTTGTCTGGAATAGATTTATTGGAAACACAAGTGAGTACTCACAAGGGCACTGTCAATTTAAAAATTACTGCATCTCTGCATGTAAAGTACTTACTGTCCCTGGCCACAAATAAAGCTGTAGCTCAATATAAATGAAAGCAAAGAAGAGGTAAAAGTCTCTGTTATTTTGCTTCCCCCACCCCAGTTTGTACATTCACACAACCTTTGTACATTCACACAGCTCTTTGCAGCAGTCTATTGCCTCTTTGTATCTGCAACCATTCTCCCTCTTCAGACATTTGTTGTATAGTTGCAGAAGAGAAGAGAAGGTTTTCATTTTAAAAAAAAGAAGGTATCAGGAGGTAGGAAGAAGACAGAGACCCTTCCTGCACTAGTAAGCCAACTGAATGTAAATTGAAACATAAATGAAAAGAGCTTAATTTTTTGTCTTGCTACGATTTCTAGTAGTGAGATCATTGCTTGTCATTTGTTGCTGTGCACCTTAATCCCTTACTTTTTTGTTAATTACTCATGAACATTTATTTCTAGAAAGGAAAAGGGCCTGTTGGGAAGTATCCAGAAGGGGCAGGGTATCCACAGGGCCAGGGGCAGTGCAGGCTGCCCTGTGCCCTGCTCCCATCCCCAGCTGTCCAAACAACGTGGATCTGCTGCCCAGCCATGGGCTGGCTCTAAGTGTCATAAAACTTATGAATAGCAAGTTCTTGTTCCTGACTTCTGGTGTTTGACCCTCAGCAGGTCACCTTTTCCTGTTAATAGTTGATCCTGGAAATCTGCTGTTTATAAGAAGTGAGATGAAAATCACCATTCTCCTGGCCATGGTTGTGCAGGAGATGGCACATCCCAGCCCAGGGCCACCAGAGCCACCTTCCATGCTTCCAGAGTTTCTGGCTGAGGGATCTTCTGCTGTGTGCTACGGCCCTTTCTGGCAATTAGCCCCGGGGGAACTTGTTTAGTGGGCAATGCCAGGAGGATTGACCCCACCACAGCCTCCCCTGGAACCCCACAATACAGCTGGATGCCCCATTTATTTAACTCCACAGATAAGCAGGCCCCTAAGAACCCCATAAAGGTCCTGTTTAAGCAGAGTCAGGCTTTGTACAGGAGTCTCCTGCCCACCACTGCAGAATCAGGTACCACCACTCCTTGTCCTGTAACAACACAGAGAAACAGCAAAAGTGTCTGCAAAATTCCAGCAAGATCATTCATGATGAAATCAAACTTTTTTTCTGGCATTAAATTTTAGCTCAAACTTTTCCTATCTTCACCCCCATCCAACATCCAAGCTTTTGGAAACACACCACCTACCTGGTGTGAGGAAGCTGGGCTGCAGAGACTGTGCTCTGCAACTTTGCTCATTGGGAAGCTTTCCTGCCTTCCCCTTTGGAGACTAAACCAACATGGGAGTGCTGTGGTGTGCCAGCTCTGCCAGGTCTCTGCAGTGAGGTCCCCAGCTGGAGCACCCTGCCTCTTACAGTGGACACACACATCTTCTCCATACCTCTCTTTGGAACAACTTGGGGAGCCGTTCCCTTCCACAGCTTGCAGCAGAAGATCAATGGAGATCTTTCAGGAGCAAAAAAAAGCCTAATTCATCCTCTCTTCCCCCAAGCACTCTGCTCTGTTTGTCTTCTCTGAGTTTGGGGCAACAGTCCTCCACAAGTAAAGTATAAAATTCAGGCAACAGTTATTACTGCAGGATATTGCTTCCAGTGTACAGGTTATATCAAAAATGCTGAAAGAGCTTTGTCATGGCCCTTAGGAGCAATTTTGAAGTGTCTTGCAATAAGTATGCTTTCCAAATCTTCTGTAAGCTTAGCTTCCAGTTATGCTATAAGATTTGTCTGAATTCAAATCATTTTTAGATTCAGAAAAAAAAGGCAAATATTTGTTGAACCCATAATAAATTCAGAATGGATGGATACTAAGAGCAGAATAGTCTATTCTTAGAATTATGTAGATGGGATTTAAATAGATTTTCTCACAAAGGTTGTGCAGGGAGATAATGGGAGGATTATATTTCTAATGTACTAGGCTATTTTGAATTCTGGATGAGTTCTTTCTCTGATTTTTTTTTTTTTCCAATGCTACCAAAAAAAAAAAAACCCTATAAAAACTGGTGAACTGTATTTTAATCAAATGCTAAGTTTATTCAGGTTAGTTTTAAAATATCTAGAAGCTGCTTTGGAAGGAGGTTGCACTAGGGGCTGATTCAACAAAACCAAACCACAATTTCCAGCTTGTACATCAGTTTTCTGGGGTCTTGGCAAGGCAAACATGAAGCCCCATTCTCTTCCAGCAAGTACCACAGGTGGCACTTTTTGGGACAATTTCTCCATGTTCTGAGGATGCTCTAGGGAAGGGGTAGCAAACAGGTGCTTTCACACACTTCCACATGTACCATCAGGTCAGCAGAGTGATGCTGAGCAGCAATGCACTCCTGTGGGATTTTGAGCCAAATTACTTCTGTTCCTGCTAATGGCTACTGAGCCTTTGTCCCCTCCTGTGGGCCTTCTGCTGGATGCAGACAGCTGTCCCAGTGCCCTGATGCAAAAAAGTCCCTCTTACAGCCTCCCGAACAAATCTGCAAGCACTGTAGAGTCAGCTCCTCGTGGGTTATCCAGAATGAACTGTATGTACACTCCCCATATTGCTTAAAGGCCTTTTATGAAGCAGTACACCCTGGGGAACATTGCTGTCCAGCAATCCACCACTCATTTCTTTTGCCCCACCAGCCTGAATATTTATGAGGTGGCATATGATTTGATGGTACTGGTTCCACATGTAATGATGATGTCATGTGTTTTAGATTTTAAATGCCAGTTTCATTTTGTAGTGCATAATAATTTGTTTCTTTGGCAGTCCATAAAGAATTGCACTGAGTCTTGGCATGCCTGGCTGCAACAGCGTGGAAGGGGAAGGACTTAATGTGCACAAGGGGTTGTACCAAGAGTGGTGCAGTTCATGTTTTCTGCCAAAACATCATCTGACATCAAGAGATGTCTATGCATGCCTGGGGCACTTACTCCTCCAAGTGCTTTGCCAACAGTGATGAACAAAGTCCTGCAGTATCTGGGCAATGCATGTTGGATGTTAAATCCTACCCAGCAAGGGGTGATGTAAAGATGGGAAAGTGAGGCAAAGCATCCTACTAAGTTTCAAAACCCATGTGTGAGAGGCAATCCCCCTTGCACAACTCCCACACCTTCAGTGGAACCATCCTTCCTCTCCTAGATACAGGCATCATCAGATTTTGGGCATATCTCCCCTAAATGCTGTTCTGGTTAGAAGCAGCCCACACCTTCAAGACTCTATTCAATTTTTTTCCCCCTGAAATTAGAGCCCTGGGTGTAATTTAACTATCAAATCTCCTACCTAGTTTTGAACCAGTTTCCAGTGCAGAAAAAAGGAGTACATTTGGGAAACAGATGCTCAAGGAAAGAGGCAAGTTGGACAAAGAAATAGGAAACAAATGTCTTTTATATTGGCCTAAAACACTGATGGACAGAACTTACATCTCTAAGAGAATAGTAACAGGAACCAACAAGGCATGCAATACCTACTGCAGTAAATAAAATTATTGCCATCAGACAAACACATGTGAAATTTCATGGGCATTTACATAGGAAACAAAGTCCTTCCAGTAATTTCTGCTGCTCACAGAGGAGTCTGTGCCATGCTGGAAGTTCCCAAACAGTGGGATGAATGCTGCTTGCCAGGTGATGGGTGCTCGCAGAGTCCCACGGGCATTGCTCCATCACTGCACCAGAGGCAGTATTTCTGAAAGAACTGCAACTTTGTAGTGCTCTAAGCAAATTCATTCAAAGGAGGATCACTCTTTGGCCAGAACAATGTAAAGAGCACTCTGCTACTGCACTGCTAGCAGTATACATGCTGGACCTACCACAGGTGGGTCTAGACTCTCTCCAGTCTTTGCTGTGTGTTCTGCCCAGATAAAATAATTTATCCTTGTCAAAGCACACCCCACCTGCACAGGCTGTGTACGAATTTTCATTACTATCTCAGCTGCATCAGTCTGGGGCAAGACTTTCCAACATACCTGTGCTGGCAGGGGCAAGCTGTGGCTGAAGGTGGCATCTGCTATTTACTGGCATCTACTTGGCATGGTGATGCAAGTGCACTACACTACACTATAATGGTGTATTTTATTATTACATTTACATGAAGACAGCTGTACCCAGATTACAGCTCCTGCTGGTCTCCTAATAGCTCATCCTAGCATTCATGTCTGAATCAGTAAGAAGAACTGTGCAGATAAGGTCTAAGGAAAAGCTGAGAGAGAAAAATTAAATACCCTGAGAACTGACAAGAAGAGGAATTCTTAAAAGAATTGTTTGCATGAGCTGGTTACTGAAATAAACCCATCTATTACTCCCAGTGCAAGCTCCCATGGATGTGGGTGGGATGGCTCATGGAGGCAGGCAGCTGTCGCTGCTTCCTGCAGACATGAGACAGCTTCCTCAGGGATAGGCAGGACAGAGTGTGCATCCTCAAACCCACACTGGGCTTCTCCCCATCCAGGAGCATGTGGGTGCATGGCAGGGCTTGACCCCAGACTCATGGGACACTCTGGAACCAGTTCTGTACCGTGGGTTGAGAGACCCAGCGAGACCCTGCACAAGCTGCACCAAGTGCTCCATAAACCCTGAGTTTCCTTGCTGGTGAGGTTGCCCTCTGCCAGCTGTAAAGAGCAGCCTGCTGCAATCTACACGGTCAAGAGCTCTGCACGTAGAGGTGTGGTGCAAAATCACAGTGTAACAGGTCAAGACAGCGAACAGCATATTGCTATATATTGTGACTTTAATCTCCTATTCTTCTCTGTGTCCTGGTCTGATCTCGGTCCTGAAGGATCTTCCCCTCCTGAGGCAAATTAAGGCAAGCTAATACCATCTCTACATGGATGGACACAGTTGGAGAAGCCTTGGAGAAACCAGTGATTTCTTTAGGACTGGCACAGCAAAAGAATCCAATATAGGTCCAGAGCAACTGTTCTGGGTGCAGTCTGACTAGGCCGATCTGTCAGACAGTTTGAAAAAAGTATCTGGGAGAGCAGAAGGTGTCACCAGAGAAAAGATGGGAAGACCCTGACCCATTTCAGCTCCAAGGGAAGGGTGGCCTGTCCACATTTCATAATTTCTATCTATAGGTGCAATAAAAGATACTGTCTCTTCCAATATATCCTGTCCTGCACTCCAAGACTCTCCTGGTAATGATTTTCTCAGCCAGAGCTGAGAATACCAGGGTGTAATAAGCACAGCACACATGCCTTGGCAGGTTGACTAGATAAGGTTATATACAGTATGACAGAGTTTTTCAATTATTACTGACCAGGCCAAAAGCTCAGTAAGAACTGAACATCTTGTTCTCGTGGCATATTGAACCTCTTCTCTAGACCAGAGAATTCTGAATAAATTTCAGCAGGCAGAAAAAACTTAGATGTGCTTCAGACTCTCCACTCTGCCACTGCTTGTTATAAGAGGCCCAGGGGAATGCATTTGTGATACAACTTCAGATTTTCCCTGTCAGAAATCATTTATCAAAACAGAGAAGTGAAAGATCTCCATCACCGAACAATGGAGATGTCAAGCTCACCAGAGGGTGCTCAGGACACAACCAACAAGCATGCACACACGTTAGTGAACTACAAGAAAAAAACTGCAAATATATTGCTGTTCAAAAATACTTAAATAATTAGTATGGAAATTTCAGCATACAGCCTGATTTGGTTTCCAAGTGGTGGAAGGAGTTGTCTTATGGCTATGCTATGTGTTATTCTTCCTCGGGGTCCTGATATATTTTGCAGAATTTCAGATTTCTATTACTTTAAACTAAATATCTCCTGCCAGCAGTTACTACTTTGGAGATGAGCCTTGAGTCATTGAAATGCATTTGACCTGCATGTAGACATCTGTGAATCCTGCACAGCCCGGAAAACCAGCTGTAATTGGTACAACATCAGAACAAGAAGTAAGGAAAGTATCATTCAGAAAGAAAGTGTGGAAAAGGAACATGGTGTCACTGTTGGCAGAGAGACTCAAAGAACAATAAAGGATTTGGTGGGGGTTTTTTGTTTTGTTATTGTTTTTTGGTTTTGTGGGGTTTTGTGGGGTTTTTTGTTTGGGTTTTTTGTTGTTGTTGTTGTTTTTGTGGTTTGGTTTTGTTGGTTTGTTGTTTTTTTTTTTTTCCTGTTAACAGCATAAATGGGATCTGGTACAATTTAAAGGAAGAGTTAAACTGAAGACACTACAGCACTTTACATCTCATATCATGTTTCCAGTTCTGCAATCCTTGATAAAATCAAACATACTTATTTACTAAAGTAAACATATTTATTACCCATAGTTCCAATGGCATTGGTTTAGAAACATTGTTTTCTGGATCTGCAGGTATTTTACAGAGATATATTTTCTGGGTATCCGTAGGCTCTGCATCCCTCTAGGTCATCCCACTTGCCCTAGGAGAGCAACCACTGCTCCCAATATATTCTTCTGACCTGTTTAGTTCAATACTTCCAGCGATGTGCAAGGCAGTGCCTCCCTGGGCAGCCTACTCCTCTGCTCACTGCCTGTGCCATTAGACACTGGCCTTGCATCAGGGGCCCCAGAGTGCCCCCAATGCCTTTCAAGGCATCAGGACTTCTTGTCCTGCCCCTGTGGGTGTGGATGCCCTTCCAGCCTGAGAAGCTTCTTCAGAGCAAAACCATCATGGCATTTCCCAGCACTGAGAGTGGACAGAGTGCAAGTTTTGGTAGGGTGTCAGCAGTCTGCTGTTTCTCTCCTTTCCACTCCCTGGAAAACCAGCCAGTCAACACAGCCTGTTGTGCACAGTGGTGTCAACCACTGCCCTGTCTTGCCCACCACAGCTCCTTCACACAGCCCTGTGCAACAGGAGAGTGCAATGAAAAGTCATCCTGCTCCTCCTTCTCCATCAGTTGCATCAAATGAGTGCCTGCAAAGCCCATCTCCTCTGTGACCTTAGGAGCCAGCAGGCATCAGGGGAGGGTGGTGCAGGGCATAATTTCGGCTGTACTTATGCTTTCAAAGAAAGACACAAAGGAAGAGCGTTTGAAGAAATACATGAATTATCCAGACTTAAAAATTAGGTGAACCCCAACTCCATAAAACTGATGGGTTGGGTTAAATTCAGTCGGTTCTCGATGTGCCCCAGCAAAGCCCATCAGTAAAACTGGCCTCCTGAGCTGGACAAAGGCAGCAGCTCCTTTTCCCTAAATCTGGCTGCAGAGGCTGCCTGCAGCATTCAGCATGGGCAAGCCACTGGTCATCGTGGTTTTATCAACAGCTGGGAATAGTTTGTACACAGGACATTCATCACCCTTTAGCTGTGACAGCGTATCATAAAATGTGAAGTTAAAAGGAATGTAATCTCATGTCTCATCAAAGACAAGAAATTTGTTGTGTGTTGGGTTTTCTTTTTTTCTTTTTTTCAAAGAGAAAAAGAAAGATTATCTCCAAAAAAATTTCTAACCCAAATCAACCTCAAGTGGGAAAGTCTGATGTTCTGTTTATGGCTCAGTACCTTTGTGTGACCATGCTTAAAACTTTTGCAGTGATTGTTGTCTCAGAGCCTCTCATTCTCAGCTTACTGTAAATATTAACACTTTAGGGCTTGAAGTATTTTTATCTGAGCTAAACACATCAAGGGACATTTCTCTCATCTAATGTGAACTGACAAAAGCTAGCTTCCTCATCAGTAGAGACAACTTTAGGACAATTAATTAATGTTAAGATCATTAACTTAAATATAAACTTCCAAGATAATGAGGCATTTCCAAAGAGCAAACTCGTCTCTGCTTCATGAGGGTGGGTTGTGTGGGGGACCTGCAGCACCACCCCCATTACAGCCAGGTAAGAGGCATGGGATGTGTATTTTGGATTGCTAAGGATGAGACACCTTCATCAGGCTGAGCCTCTGATGCTTAGACCCATTTTACATCACGCTTTCATGCAAAGTTGTTTGAACACATCAGTGCCTCCCCCTGCCCCCCACTGCTGTCACAGTTGTGTGTCTTTCATGTGAAATTAAACACAAAAGGTGACCAGACCTCATGGAGTCCTTGACATATCTCCAGGATGTGTTTTCTGGATGGGATCCCTCTTTTGGCCATAGTCATTTGCTCTGTCGTTATTCTAGAGAGGAATTTTTCTGACGAGGCACTGGAACAATTTGGCACAGGGTAGATGAGTGTGTTTGTATGGTAAGGAAGTTGTTGCAGGTTCTCCTTAAGGGCAGAAAGACTTTTAATTTACTTAATCTCCTTTAAAAATGTATGCTGCCATCCGATCCCTTAGAATAAAATTGCTGTCTCCTGCTTTCCTGGAGGCAGCTAGGGAACCACACTCAGGATATCTCTCACATCTAAGTATCTTCATTTCTCATGCTAAGTGAGGACAATATTGTAATCCAGCATTTCTTCATGAAAAAATAGCTCTGTTGCAAGCACAGCTGTGCCCTCCCTGCTCCAGAAGGCCACGGGGTCCCACCCCAGGACACTTGCTTTACCCTCTGAGCAAAGGTGGAGAGTGCAGGCAGGGCTGAAGGTACAGTGTGTGTGGGGACCATGCCAGCCCTGATGAGGGCTGACAAAGTATCACCACTTGTCACTGAATTACCAGCACACGATTTATGACCACACTGAATTTAGTGCTACCCATATCACTGAAATAAAACCCATGAAAGAGAATTGCAGCTTGAGTCAGTGGCCATAAATCAACGAATCCCCAAACCTCCAGGATGTCAGGGGATGAGAAATGCACGCACTTGTAAGGACGCCTAGACTCACACAGTGGGCTCCTTGGAAAGCAGATCTGCATTTCATTTGATTTGTCCCATTAATAATAAATACAGTACAACACATAGTGTATTGTCTCCATTTTTGCCTTGCTAAAAATATCTCTGCTCTCTCCCCATTCCCTGTTTTCTCCTCTCCTATTCATAACATTTATTTTTTTTAAATGGTCCTAATATTTCAGTTTCATATTAATAGGAAGTAACATTTAGCCCCCGTCACAAATTGTCTCGCAGATTTAAATGAAATGCATGACACTGCTCAGATGTAGCCATATCAGAAAAAAAATCTCACAAAGTCTAAAAAGAAGAATTTTCCCTTATGGATTAGATCAGGAAACTTAGCTTTTCACAACTTGGGTGGCAAAAATTAGACCCTTAAATTCACACTGATTTCACAATTCATACCAACAGTACTTAAATTGGCTTTCTGGGATGCTTGGTAACAGGCAGCTCAAAAGAAGCTTTTCTGGGTCACATACTGAGATGTTTAAATATGAAATTGGAAGTTTGGGGTTAGGTGCCTGTCTTTCTCACATCAGGAGTGTATCACTTGTCACTGCTAGATACCAGCTGCATGAGTGGTTGATTCCAAACCAGCAGTGGTGCTGGGACCCCAAGTCACCAATCCAAATGTGTATCACACACAGGTGTGTATCATTTGTCAAGCTGCACAACGTATATCACCTCCCCAGTGCCTTCTCACTTTGGTCTTTCATTCAGCTCCCATCTAAAAATTAACATCCCCTTCCCATTCCTGCAGTGGTGTCACTGTCTGAGGAGTGAGCTGAGGGGATCCTGCAGGCCCAGGTCACTGCCCCCAGCCTCATGATCTCAAGGCCAGGCTGTTCTCCCATCCCTTTTATAGACTGGTGCCTTTGGGCATCCCTCTGGGATGCACCCACAGCTCCAGCTGCTGAGTTAAAAATACTCCCCTGTCCCCCATTAGTCACCCCTGCAGGTCAAGGCAGGACTTTGATCTGAACAGAAAGGCATTTCCAGGGATATGGTTACATGAAACACATTCTATAAAGGCTCCTCACCATCAGACTTTATCTTTACTTAGTAAGTGTCCTAGGGTGTCCTTTTAATGACATGCACATGATGAGGGCGCTGTGGGAACAAAGCAAGCCCATAGTAGGACCCTGCTTGATTTAATAAACCTAAAAACTGTAACCAAATGGGGCTATTCCTTGTCTTCTTGGCTGTTTTCCGGTGAGAACACACCTACCTTGGTGTTTGTTTTCAATCAAAGCTTATGCTTACCCAGCACACAAAAAACGTGTGGTCTGGGACAATATCTCTGCTCCTGGAGCACTGTGTGCTCCTGCTCATGTTGTAAAACAGGAGGAACTAACTCCTTTACTGTTTGGCATTTTGGCAACCTCCTGTCCCTGTGGACTCTGGGTGGAGGATTTTGTGGATCCCCAAGTTGTCCTTTGCTCAACATGGAGGAAACCTTTGTGACCAGCTGTGGGTGACTTCATCACCTCGAGTCTGTTTCTGTGTGTCAGCTTATATTAGACAAAAATATAACAGGCTATCTTTTAGTAATTATTGTATCAGTGAGGGGTTTTTACAAACCCTATTCATGAAACAAGGAAAGAGAAGATTTTTAAAACAGCTTAGGTAAAGGTTATGTAGTTACTAGAGCTGGAACGTTGTTTCTTTTGGGCAGGTTCCTCAGGGCTTTATGCCACTTGCTTAGGTCAGTTCTGTGTGAGAATTCTGCCTAGGGTGTTTGGTTTAAAGCCTGCTCTTTCAGTGGTGGCAGCTGTGGGTGTGCCAAAGATTTTGGGTGTTTCTTTTTTGGAGGGAGGGTGGGGAAAGTGTGCTTGTAGCTTTTTTTCTGCCATTTAAGCAGGCTTTATATTTTCTTGACTAGTTTTGGGACAGGCTGGGGGATTGAGGAGGTACAATCAGTTTCCATAGGAAAAGATGCATCAACTGATACAGCTGGTCATCGCCAGCACCAAGCTGTGGCCAATCTCAGGCAGGGGGTTTGCTGCACAGACTTCAGTGGCTAGGGCAGATTACAGCCAGGGAAGAAATAAAGACATACTAGCTCTGTTCCACCAACACAGCTGTAAATCTGGATGCTCTCTATGAAAGTCAGCAGTGTCACACAGGTGTGAGAAGTGACTCACTGCAGCCAGCTGTGCTTAGCCCGCTGTGATTCCAGCAGCCATTTTTCACACGGGTGTTGATGCTTTGCGCATTAAAACTTGCTGGGTGAATGTAGAGAAGTTTTTCCCTGAGAAGGGTGCCAAGGAAGCACAGCTCTGCCGGCTTTCCCCATCCACCCTGGCTGAGCAGGGCCTCGTGTGGCAGCTGCTAGGTGGCTGCCCTGCACTTCCTGCCGGCAGCTCATCTGCATGAGGCACTGCTGAGGAAGGAGAGAAATAAAGTAGACGAGGTACCAAACAGGCTGTCAGGAGCCCACCCACAGCCAAAGCTGCTGTCTGGCCCCAGGCAGCCATCAGGAATTAAATAAAGCAGCCCTGACACAGGTGTAAGTAGGAGAAACCCCCTTTAAAGCCATGACCAGCAGTTGGGTTCCCAGTGGCCATCACTTGTCCTGCACTGAGGGTTTGAAGGCCACCAGGGCAGCTCTTCCACACCTGGCTGCTTGTGCTTGCAGTGGCCAAGTACTGCCCACACCAAGGGCAAGCACATCAGCCCGGGTCACCCTGAGGGCTCCCTGCCTTACATCTCACAGTCAGCTGGCTATGGGCAGGGTTCAAATCCCTCAGGCTGCAGCGGGTCACTAAGGATAGATCACGTATTTTGGAGGAATGTGATGATCCCTGGGATGCAAGAGGCATAGTGGCATCTTGCCCTCTGACTACAGAAGTCCTAACCAGACAAATATTTTTTCAAGGGGGAGTCCTCTAGTGAATTAACTTTATGCTTAATTACAGGATAATGTGGGGTCATGCTTTCTGGCAAATTTACTGTTTCCCAGAAATGCGTTTTTAAAATAACTTGCCATCACAACACTGACAGATTGAAAGAAAAAAAATGAAAAAAGCTCCAGAGTCTGTCACTGACCTGCCATTCTTGACATCCCAAGGGGCAGGACTTTGAGAGAATGAGTTTGTAAAATGCTACAGAAGTCAAGAGGTTTTGATCTTTATCATCAGGCAGATGATGTTATGGCAAACACACAGGCAGCAGCCCCTTCTCCAGGACCTGTGTGCCTCCAGCTCACAAGCCCAAGCAGAAGCAAAGAGGATGCAGGAATCAGGATTGGCACCTCTTTCCCTAAGCCAAAGAAGAGTTGCAGATAACAAGGAAATGGAATGATCAAATGGTACATGGAACTTCCAAGGCTGATGCCTGTCTCAGAGTCAGGAGATATAAGCATGCTCTTATTTCATTGCAGTTTCCACATGCAGAAATAATATGCTCACTGAGGCTGATGTCAACAAAAATGGTATCGGGTAACTCCATGGGGCTTTGTGTCTGAATCAAGAATACCAAGAATAAAAGAATAAAATCAAGAATAAAAGCATGAGAATCTGCTCCTAAGTTAACATGCCATGCAAAATGAGCTGGAAGTAATCAAGACTGTAAAAAGGCCTACCAGTCTGGAGATGGGAGCCCTGACCAGCTAAGACCTACAGACAGCCCAGCTCAGTACTCTGCTCATAGCTGCAGAAAGCACAGGAAAGTGCTGCTTCCTGTTGCTTATGGGGTTTATTATCAAAATATTGCTTACATCTACTGGGAAAAGTTAGATAACTGCTGCATTTTTCAGTTAGGCTGCCCTTGCCCAGAGTCATCTCACCTACATTTAAGCACTTAATTTGGACACCTGATATTAGATGTTTAATCACTTTTCCCTACTCATCTTTGATGCTGGTAGGCAGCCAGAGGGGGAACCATTCCTGGGGGTGCCCCAGATCTGGGTGCCCCAGATCCATGAACACCTTTTTCAGGTTTTCAGGAAGGTCTGTCCTGTATCTCTCCCTCCCTGGAGTACACCTGTGTCTCACAGCTTTTAGGACTGAACTGATCCCAGCCATGAGGCTATGTAGTATTGTACTGGCAAGGTCCAGAAACTTCTGTCCCCATCATAAGCTGTTTCCTAGCTGTTCCAGTTCATGAAGCAACATGTGAGGGCCATTCCAAACTGGAGTACATGTTCTTTAAAGGCACCTTCTGCTTCTTATTTTGTTAGCAGCCTGCTACCAGGCTGCCTGCTGAGGATGTCTGAAACACACAGTTGTGGTCTTCAGGCACATGTCATTTAGAAGACACGTGGTCCTTGCCCCTGGAGAACATTATGGTAACTCCTGTGTACTCTGGAGCCTCTGTGCCCGTGTCACCCCGGGATGTGGCACCACAGGACATAAACCACAGCTACTGCAGAGCCTGCACGGATTCCTTACAATATGTGTAATGGAAACAGGTGACATTTAAACAGTACACTTAAGTACTTTTCTAGTTCCCATTAGGGTTTCCTAGCTCTCCTTTATTTAAAGAATAAATTTCTGACACTTAAGAGGAGGTAAACATCTGTGTTTGAAAGCTTTAACATAAAACAGCCTCAACTCTGCTCTTTCTCTTGAGAAAATTGTTCAAATCACTATTAAAATGTCTCTGTTGAGAATATGGAAATGTTTGTATTAATCATTATATTGACTTTCTAAAAATGGACACAAAGAACAAAACAGAATCCAAATATACAAACATGTGGAAAATGCACACGTACACAAAAGCAACCAAGAAACAATGGAGGATGTAACAAATGTTTGGAAAGAAGTTAATATCAGGGTCATCCAACAAAGAACACACTCCAAAATACAGAACTGAGGCCATATGGCACTACCAGCATAGCGTAGTGCATGTTAACAAACACAAGTGAAATCAAGAGGGTTGAAATAGTTATGAATCCCCTTGGATCCATTACAGATCCTGAAAACTGTAATAATTTCTTATACCCTTGTTTTGCTAACTAAGGGGACAGCTCCTGGGTGATTAATAGGGCTGATGATTTGGGACAGAAACTATTTTGCCTGTGTGGTTTTCCCTGGTATTTCTGTGTTCCTTACTGTGTGCTTGGAGACTGCAGGGAGGAGGTGGGTATTCCATCATTTTGTACAAGAGGCATGTGGTGTTAACAAAGCTGTCTGGCTATTTATCTCTCCCTGCTAAAAACTGCTCCAGCCTCATCCTTAGGGCTGTATGCTGGAACCTGCCTTAGTGTTAAAGATTTACTCAAGAGTAACGTCTGCTCTACCAGTGCTAGTGCAGCTCAGTCTTTTGGATATAAGCTGTACTGACCAGATTTTTAATCTGTTAGTAGTTACTGTTTAACATCCCTTTCAGTTAATGCTGGACAGGAAATAATTCCTTATCACTACATGGTGGTAGATATCATCTAAATGCAGCCCAGCAGAGTTGCATCCTGAGTTGTTACTGATCTTGTGTTCCAGATGTCCAGCGCTGCACTGAGGTGTTCCCCAAGCACTTTTCAGTTTCAGATGGATGACAGGACCACTCAGGTGGGAAGGGGGGCATCCTCCTTGTTATCTTCTCTGGACACCAATTTCTCACTGGTCTCTTCTGCTTCTCTTGTTGTTTTCCTCGCTGCTTATATCTTCACTTCTATAACCTCCCTACTTAACCACTAAATGTTGTGAGAGTGGTGGGAGAGCCAGTTGGGTGCCCAGGTGGGGCCCCTAATTTGCAGTGAATGGGTAAACCCTCCTGAAGAAGGTGTCTATGTGTCTCCCCCACTCAGCAATGAGAAATAGGTTGATTCAAGGGATGCTTTACTGTTATTTGCCAACAGTCAGATGTCTAAACTAGGTAGATCAACTTCCATCCTTCTGCGTTTATTCTCTTTCTCCTCCTTTCTACACTGCATGGCTTCTTTAACCTACATCTATAGGTTCCTAATGTGTTTGTGGCATAATGGTTTTAGGACCACATGGTAACATGGGAGTTTTTTACCACACAGTAAAGTGGTTTTAACTTCCAAATATTACTCACATTTATCTTTGTCAAATTTCCTTACAGTCATTTTTTCTCATAAATATTTTCAGCTTTGGGAAATTTGCCCTCTTTTGAAAGGTGATTGTCCCTTCTGCTTTGGCCAGGGTGCAATAAGAAACTGAGACTGTGTTCAGCTGTTGCTCAAATAAAAGGATACATGGGGTTACCTGGTGGTTCAGAGTCCAGCCGTGCTCAGGCTGCTGTTCAACCTGACAAATTAGAGCCTTCCACCTCAGCACTCAGCACAAAGGTCCCCAGGAAATTCACATCTGCAGCAGACCCTTAGACACCCCCGAACATCACAGAGTTAATACAGCCCTTCATCCAGACACTTAATTATTTCCATTTTGCAAGTCAGGCCGCATATGTTTAGGTTTGGTGATTTGTCAATTTAATTTTGGAGCGGAGGGCAGGAGGCAGGGCGGTGACAGCTGAGAGCATGCTGGCACGGGCCCCAGCAGTGCAGAAGTGTTGCTGCAGCAGCAGAGAGGGAGGGCTGCAGAGAGGGAGGGCTGCAGAGAGGGAGGGCTGCAGAGAAGGAGGGCGGCAGAGAAGGACAGCTGCTCCCCGGCTCTCCGGCACGTTCCCAGTGTGCACCCCCGGTGTGAGAACAGGCTTTGTGGTTGCATTCACACTCTCATGCTGATGTCAAGCAGACTTGACATCAGTACAAAATGTCCTTGCAACATGGGATTCTTCAAGCTGTACCAGAGCTAGATCCATATTTCCAAAGTCTGTTTACAAAGTCACTCTCTGAATTCAAGGGCAAACCTGGTGATCTGGTTGTGTCAGACCTGTGGGAAGCCAATGGACCCAGTGCATGTATCTTTCCATCACAAGTTAGTTATCTCAGCTGCTGAGGAAAGAAGAGACTGAGCCAAATGCAAAGCAGAAATAGTCCTTTCTATCGTGTTACTTCTTTTTTGTCCATTAGTGACAACAAACACCATGTAAAACTCCATAGGAGCTTGTGTCACCCCACTCAGATGGGGAGAGAAAATCAAATAAAGGGTGCTTTTCAAGAAATGGGAATTGCCTTAAAAACAAAGCAGGATTGACAGCTCTGTGTAGCATAGTCACGTAGTACTCTGCTTTCTGGTGGCAGCATTTGCCAAGGGAAGCCCAACAAACCCCTCACAATTTCGACACTGCTGAGAAGATGGAGACAGGCAATATTACCAGTGAAATCATCAGCACTCCAACTGATGAACTATAGGAACCATTTTGTATAGTATCTTCCTGTTAAAATCTTGAAACTTTCCTCTCTGCTGGAAGAACTCTTGCTTCACCACCAAGTGCTCAAAGCAAGGTTACAGTAGGTTATCCAGATGAGTTTTGAACCCTCCCAAGGATGGAAATCTTACTACCTCAGCCTCTGTTCTGATCTTTACACTTTATTCAGAAGATTTTCTCCTTATGCAGGAGAAATTACCTGTTTTGCTTCTTGCCTCCATTGGCTCTTGCCTTTCTCTGTTCACCTTCAAGAAAAGTCCAGCTCCATCTTTCCTGCAACTCCCAGTAGGTAACTAACAATGCAGCTAGGTCCCCCTCGAGCTTCTCTTCCAGGGCCTAAACAAGCTCAGCTGCCTCATCCTCTCCTCACTGCCCCTTCTGGACTCACTCATAGGTGTCCATGTCTCACTTACACTGAGGAGCCCAGAAATGGATCCAGCACTTCGGATGAGTCACACCAGCGCTGAGCAGAGGGGAAGGATCACCTCTCCTGACCTGCTGGCAACACTTTGCCTAATTCAACCCAGGATGCTGTTGGACTTATTTGCTGCAAAGACACTGTGCTGGCACGTGTCCAATTTTTGGACCCCAGGAGCCTCAGGTCCTCCTCTGCAAAGCTGCTTTCCAGCCAGTGGGCCCCCAGTCTGCACTGAGATAGAGGGTTATTTCCTTCCAGCTAATTTCCATTTGTCTTTACTGAATTTTATGAGGTCTCTGCCACTCCATGTCTCTGGGCTGTTGAGGTCTGTCTGAACTCTCCAGCAACTCCCTCCTGACCACAGAGTTTTCACCATAGAAAGCAACCAGATGCAATTTGCTCTTGTTAAGTCCAAGGGGCTGGATGCCCATCACCTTCTTTTCCTTCAGATGATATTTATGGCTTGCAGGAGGATTTGCTCCATTGTCTTCCCAGGAGCTGTAGCAAGGCTGACCAGCCTTCAGCCTCCTCCATGCCCTTCCTGAAGATGGGAGTGATATCTGCCTTTTTCCAGTCTGTTTCTGGCACTGTCCATCTCATGAAGCCCATAGCCACTGTATTGTGCTCTCTTTTTCTGACTAAGGACTCAGCTCTGCTGAAAATAATCATGTCCTTATGCTCTTAGAGGGCATCAGAGACATCTGCTACAATATATTCAGCTGCACACCACAGGGACAGGGTGGATGTTGTGTTGGGATTTTGTTTTGAATTTATTTTGCTTTGCCGAGGGAAGAACTGTCACAGGGGAAAAATCAGCTGTCATGAATTTACTTGCTCTCCTTCTGGGAAGGAGCATCCACTGCTTTTCTTAAGGAGCAGCTAGACTATGCTCAGGCTCTCAGTCCACCTCCAGCAATGTTTGTAGTCACAGTTTTCGCACTGACATAGCTGTCACTTCAGGCACCAACTTTCTCTCCCAGTTTAGAATGGTTTTCAACCTTGACAGAACTGCACCTGCATATGTAAATACGAGACATATTTTGTTTCACTATTAAAAAAACCTAATTTACCCTTTTGAGTTCTAAAGCAGATCTGAAGTGTTAGAACTGGGATTGCCCCCAATGTGCTGGCCACAAACATTGTGACTTGTCAGTGAGAGGCATTACCAGCTGTAATTAAAACATGCATGTGGAAGTATCTCCCACAGCCAGAGTCTCCCTGTAGAGGATGAATCTCTGTCCCTGTAAAAGGTATCCTGTCCATTGCCTCTTACCCACAGCATTCTCAGAGACAGTGGAGAGCATGTCCACTTGTGGGCCGGTCCCAAGTCATTGGCAATGGGGCATGGACACAGCCTCCGGAAAACCCTCACTTTGTTACCACACTACAAACTGGTTGTGTGGTCACATCCAGAGAGTAGTGGCCAACAGCTCAATTTTCAGATGAAAATCAGGGACAAGCAGTGTCCCTCAGGGGGTCCATACCGGAACCAGACTGTTTATTGTCTTCATCAATGACACAGACAGTGGGATCAAGCAAGTTTTCAGACAACACCAAGCTGAGTGGCATGGCTGACACACTTGAAGGATGGGACACCATCCAGAGGGACCTGGACAAGCTCGAGATGTGGGTCCATAAGAACCTAATGAGATTTAACAAGACCAAATTCAAAGTGCTGCACCTGGGTCAAGGCAACCCCCGGTATCAACACAGGGTGGATGAGAGCTGAAGGGATTGAGCAGCCCTGCCAAGAAGGATACTCCATGTATTTGCTTGCCGGGAAGATTTATACCACAGTAGATGCTGGACAACTTATGGGAAAGAGGAAATTCCCTGTTCCAAAAGCTTTCCAAGAAAGTGAAAGTTATGAAGCACCCTGATCTTTTTACATCTTGTGATGCCTTTTAAGGGCTATTCAAAGCCCACAGTCAAGAAGCTGATTTTTATCTGAGGAACTGGCACAACCAAGCTGGCTGGGGTGACATGAGCATTCTCTGGCCTTGTGAGCTTCAGGAGAAAATAGCTTTTCTCACCAGCCCTGTCTATCATCTGCCCAGTCCTGCTGTGATACGAGGCAGTACATGCAGAACCATCTTTGTAGTGCCAGAAAAATCATTGCTCATTTCCCTGCTGACATTTCAGGACGTGACACCTTCACAGGGCGGATCACGCTGGGGTTTCCTGTGGAGCTGCAGGAGGTGCTTTGTTTCAGCCAAGGCACCATCTAAGCAGAGCAACAAGCTCAGCCTCCAGCAGGGCTGGGCAAGGCTTTAATCAGCCATTTATCCAGCTTATTAAAGTATCTATGAGCAGCAGCAGATATGCTGGATCTCCCCCATGTGAGCAATGTGCATTTCCCAAGTCCCCGAGAGTTTGGCATCTGCACCAGGGCTCTCTTGCACAGGGGGAAACCAGAGGGCTGGTACAGAGCCTGAGAACCATCTTGGTAGCATATAAACCGTGTTTTAAGGTGAAGCACAACACTCAGGGCTTGTTCTGGCACACAGCTGTGCCAGAATCATTTGAGGCTGGGAACACGGGCATAGGGAGTAAGAGAGGGGGGGTCTAGGATATTAATTTAAGCAGAGAAATCTAGCCTACATGAAGGTTGACTTTGCAAAATCTGTCTGCTTATTTGCACTCCCCTGATATTTCCTGTCCTTCTCCAAGCACAGGGTAAATTAGTCATTCAGATTCTATGAGTTATTTGGGCAAGATTGAAAAATAAATGACAGCTCACCTCCTTCTATGAGGTTATTTGAGAAGCAGTGCTGTTTGTGTCTGACATAAGCCTTGCTGTGAGAAATGATGGAGGACGAGAGAAGAGATATTATCAACTGAAATGGAAAAATTCCTAAGCTCATTGCACTGGAGTTTTCCAGGAGTATCTCAGGGCTTCCAGCATGTTAAGAATGGATGAGCCTCATCAACTGAAAATCAGGAATGATAAGACTGAGTCACACATAAAGCCAGCAACAAGATCTTTATTTTGGGTAACCCTTCTTTTTAAACCATGTGATCAACAGCAAAAAGTGCTTCTAAGCACAAACCCTCTGGATAAAAGAGAAGAATGGAAAAAAAGCTATCAAGTAGATGGCTTAACAGGGTGCTAATAACTTGAAAGGAACTATTTTACTGTCTGTGTTGACAACTACAGTAAAGAAGGGCTTGAACTAGAAGCTGTAAATAGTTGTGCATTACTCAGATTTGATCCAGGCTGTACAAGCCTCCCTGCACTCTTGCCCCACTAAGTCCCTCCGAGACCCTTCAGTATACCTCAGAGACCAAAGGCATCAATACACAGCAGGCCATGACAGCATCCCTCTGCAGACACCTCCCAAAGTTCCTTATGCTGAGCTCACTGCTGCTGAGGTGACAGGAGTTTGTGCAAACAAATTCTGTAATCCAGCACAACACAAACATTGGCAGGAGCTCGGACAACTTCATGTTTATTTATGGCAAACTATATTAAAACACTTCTCAGTGGCTCCTGGCAGCTCCAGGTAGAATAGCCAGTGTGAGCTGGCTGGGTTGATGGTCTTGGACTTGTGTGTCCAACCCTCCACCTCCTCATTCTGACGTCTTCTAGCCAAGATCCTCTTGAAGGAGTGCTGGATGAGCACATACCAGGTGCTTCTCAGAAGCTACCAAACTCTGTTGGGGACAGCTGTAGTGTCACAGGTTAGTACTATGCCAGGGTGTGCTCTGGGTGTACCCTCTGTGGATATTCAGGTCTTTTCCCCAGCATCTTTGTTTTAGTGTATGTATAGCTCTATCAATCCACCTTGGGAATTATATTCTGGAGCATTTTTTTAAGAAATGTGCTGACCTGGGAAATTCAAGTGCCGTTTATTATGCCAGCCATGACTGTGTCGTTGACAGTATCCTTCCTTCTTGCTGTGATTAGCTACCACAGTCATGTCCTTTTCCACATTTCTGAGTTTCCTGAGACATGGAATATTTTCTTATATGGCTTACATAAGTTCTTACATAGTCTTCCCCATTCTCCTTCATGCAAAAATAATGAATAATTACCTCTTTCAAACTATAGACACACTTTGACTGTGAAGCTGGTCATAAAAAAAGAGGAGTGTTCCTTTTGTGGGAGCTTCCTCTCACCTGTCAGAATGAAACTGCATTTCACACACATACATTTTGTTTGACACAGGATTATTGGGTTTTGCCTTGCCTTTATTTTCCTGCTATACCATTTGCTTCAGAGTCTGATAGAGCTCTTTTGGGATAACAGTACTTTCAGATGTAGAAAACAAAATCTGTACAAAAATCTTTTAAAAAGTAGTTGTAAATGTCTCTTTCCCTGCCAGCATATTTTTAATAGTGCAGCAAAAACTTATTCCAAATATGCTCATCATATCATCATTGCAAATCTTGTGCAGTCAAATAACTGGCAGCTGTTGAGCCAACTGTTTCCCATTTCAAAAAAAAAAAAAAAACCAACCCCCAAAATTTATTTATAAAAGAAAGTGTCCAGTCAGACATTCTTCGTTTTCTGTTCCACAGATGCCTGTTTAAATAAAACCTGCTTGCATTACTCATCAATGGAGTCCTCTCTGATCAAGATTTAATTGCAACATTGTCAGAAGTGAAACATAGTAAATAACAACACATGGTGGATCTGGGTACTGGGGTTTATTTAAGAGCCTAATTTCAAGCTCTTGCCTTCTGTCATTATATCCTGCCCTCATTTCCCTTCTTCCCCCCAGGCCTATGTGTCCCTCCCACAGGCAGGTTGTTTCTTCTTCAGCACTCAAAAGTCCATTTTTGGACAGTCACTTTCTCACACATACATACCCAATGATCTGCTGCCTGTTATTGTTCGTAGTTTAAGATATTTTTTCATCTATACCAACTTTCAATAGCATATTCTTCCAAAGAATGGAAGTTAGCTACAATTACACTTGTTCACTTTAATTTCATCCTCTCTGATGAAATCCCATCTCTCTGAGCTCATCCCAACTATTGATATTTTCTATGGATGATATGCACATTGATATGTCAAGTACCAATGTAAGCAAGTTGGTTTTTTCTGTGTTAGAAAAGATGTTACACAAGTTTCCATTCCAAAGTCAATCTACAGCAGATTGTATGAGGAGATAGCTGAAGCACTACACTGAAGGAAAATGCATGGAAAAGATGTAGAAAAAAACATGGGTTTATGCTTTTGACATATTTTCCAAAAGCATCAATCTGCACAAACTTATTCAGTGCAAGTTTTTAACTTGAGCACAGTTCAGGAGTGCTGTGACATTTAAGACAACTTGAGAGAAGATTCTGCATTTGGTGCAAGAGGAAAAGACCTCCTACTACAGCACTCCAGCAGGTGATGGCTCTAACGAGCACAGCTAAAGGCTGGGGTGAAAGTCAAGGAACTGGAAAACACTTGGCCTGCCAGATATCAGGTGCAGGACTTGATTGTCAGGCAGCTACTGAGAAAAGCTGGCAGCCTGTGCTATCCAAATGAAGAAACAATTTTCATTTGTTAAATTCAGCTGGTTCCCAGCAGTTGAACACTTTCCCACTCCCCCAGTGTGAGGTTCATTCCCATTCTTTCAGGGATGCCTGTTGCACACAGTCCTAAGGATCCTGTTCCAATGCCAAACTGCTTATTCAGCCTTGCTGTGGCTGCTACACTGCATGACCAGACACAGGCTAAGACCCAGCATGATGGCACTGGTGAAGCTTGTTCATAAATACAAAGAAATTCACTAGAGGATGCAGAGGCATGAGAACAGCAAACCCCTCCTGGGGTTTAAAAGAGGACCTGGCTGATCCTGAAAGCATCAGCTAAGCCTTTACTACTTCAGGCCCAAGGCAGAGACAGGAGTCCTGATATCACTGTAGAGCAATACACAGGGTGGGAGTGCAGCATGCTTGCGTGCACTGGAAGAAGTGAATGTGGTCCTGTATGCTAGAGCAAGGAGAAAAAACATCCAGAGTTTGATGTTCAAAACAGCATATGCTCTGGGCTTGACTTGTGGGCATCTGGTTGTACTTCTGCCCTGGCACGTTCCTGCCATGCAAAGAACTAGGTCTGCCACAGGAGCAGCAGCTGACTGCAGTGATTGCATCCAGCCCCATTGCCAGCATGGAAGATGATTCCTTCTCTATCACATGGGGGAGTTTTCTGTTGGAATCATCCTAATATCCCCTATTAAATTATTTACATAGGCACTAGAAAAGAGAGAAGGCTGGGACATGATTCCTTGCACCAGCCAAGTAAACCCAACTTGGTCATTCAAAGCTGAGAGCCATGAGACAGAAGATGAGGAATGTGTATTCCTTTTGCCATGGGAAAAATGGATGTAAGCAAGCAATATCCTAAGAAACTGAAACATTTATTTCTACCTTCTTAGATTTTGTGAGTTTTATTAATTATTAATAGATATTAAAAAAGAAAAGAGAGAGGTAAAGGAAATAAATGGATGAAATTTGTGACATAGTAAAGCTGATATTTTGGTATGCGCATGTCAAATGTGGTTGAAAATTATTTTGATTTAATCACATTTTATACTTCAAGTACAATTCAGATGGAAACATTCACAAACTTCTGTAGTTTGTAGTGATTCAGGTAAGAAATAGTTTTATGACTGCAGAAAGGTTTAAGTTTTACTACTCTCTTAATGAACTAGAGTATACATCACACAAATTCTCACATACATCATCCTGTCCATGGGCAAAAATGTGAACTTTGAATTTCTACTAGAGAAACTTCCAGGAGGAATTAGATGCTAAAATTTTTCCAGCTGTCTTTGCAGGTCTTCAGTTCATTAAGGTTTGAAACCTTCTAAAAATGTACAGTAGCCAAGGTCAGTTTGTAAGAAAACAGGTTATGTTTGATCTGTGTGGTGCGCATTGCAAAGTACTCACTACATTTTACATCAGTCTTTGCAACAAAACATGTGAAGGTGAAAACGTGCCCTTAATTTTGGTTCTCTTGATGTATGTTTATAGTGGTCTGTTTACAACAGTACTTGTCTTCATCTGCATGAAGAAAAAGATTTAAGAGCATATAAGGGTAGGAAACATAAGTTTTAGGCTAAAAATAATTGGTGCTATATGTGAAATGTCTCCCATGATTTTAAGGGCAGTTCTCTGTGTCTAATTCTGGTTTACATGCACATAGATGGAAATTACCTTGGGCCTGTGATTAGAAGAGGGTTGTCAAATAGGATCCCTACAGTCAGAAGCTGTGGCTAAATGAAAAGATGGATCTAGAAAGACAGTATTTTTCTTATCCTTACCTTTCTTTTATGTTTGTATCCACAGGCTTTTGATATTTTGTAACTGTTCTTTTTCAGTTTGTCTTTGCTGTGTTCATCGTCCAGTCATTGATCCGTTCACCTACCCATCCATTCACACAACCTCCCAAAAATGGATTCCCTTCATCATGCCAGCACTTTTCCCTTTGCAAAACAAGCTGTAGGTCAGAAAGACCTTCAGGGTGTCAAAGTTCTCTCTCCTTCTGCCTGTTCCGACTTTCATTGAGTAAACCTTCAGTTTCTTGATGGATGAAATTTCAGGATGGCCAAGACTAAGAAACCTGGGACTGGTGTGCTCTGAGAGACCTAGAGCCTGAGGCCTACCGAAATTCAGAGGGGCCAGTGACCCCATTACCCAGGGAGAGCATTGCACAGTTGTCGCTTTCACTCGGTCAGACAGCCTGGTTTGTGTCTGAGTCCACTCATGAAGTTGTTAGCACAATCCCAGCATCATTTTGGAGCAGACTAGCTAACCCATCCCAAGCAGCTGCTGGACACAGCTCAGAGCCAGCACTGGGCAGGCCCCATGTGCCAGAACAGACACAGCCCCTGGGCTCAGAGGACAACTTGTCTGCTCCATGGCTACTCATGTAGGAGAAGCCATTGCAAGGAGGCACCAGAGGAGCATCTGGAGGTTTGGGAGCCATGCAATGACAGAAGATCTGGAACCACTTTGGGGACTGCTGATGGCACGTGTTAAGGAAGAGGAACATTGGAGCAATCCTTGTGTTTCAGGCCGGGCTGCTGGAGAATTCAATGCTGGAAATGCAGCCTCAGCAGCTGAGTGGCTGTGGCTTGCTCAAACCTGGCAGCACAGCAGGTGCCTTTCCAAGAGAGGAGCCTGCACCTGCACACCTTGCTTGGAACTTGGAGAAGGTGGGTTTGTTCCTGCTCCATTTAATCAGTGTTCAAATGCGTGGTGGGAACAGCAAGCACCAGGCACAGCCAGCCCTTGGCATCCCAGGCTTTGCAGCACCATTGGAGTGGGTGAACCTGACTGTCTGGGTCACTTGTTCATTGATTTTCTTTAGGGAAAGATGATTTACAAAATGAGAAAAGCATTCCAAAGTGAGTGCTTATTTTGCAGTCAGCACCACAGGCTGAAGCTCCAGACACAGTGCTATGCCAGGACCTGACAATGCAATAGTAGGAGTCATAAAAATAGCACAAAGGCATGAACTAATCTGCTCTCAAACCTCTTTTTTTAATGATTAATTTAATTCCTGATAACGTATTTCTCACCTCCATTTCACTATTTCTGAGCTGTCTTTTTATGCAATAAAATGTTGTTTCCTTTGGCTATTTGCTGTAAAAATGACTCTAAAAAACAGATTGTGAATAAAGAACAACATGTGCCAGTTCTGTCAAAAAAAAGGATACTCAGCTCACATTTTGGCAGTCACAGGAGAAGCTCAGGACTGTGCCAAGAAGGGGGCCAAGCCCAAAATAGACCCTGGTCTGAATAAATGTGTGGTGATGCCTCTGGGCCAAGCAGCTTAAGCATCTCTTTCTGCCTGCAGACCATCTGCTTGCCTTAAACCTGCCATGTTCCAGTTTGTGGAAGGAAGGAAGGAAGGAAGGAAGGAAGGAAGGAAGGAAGGAAGGAAGGAAGGAAGGAAGGAAGGAAGGAAGGAAGGAAGGAAGGAAGGAAGGAAGGAAGGAAGGAAGGAAGGAAGGAAGGAAGGAAGGAAGGAAGGAAGGAAGGAAGGAAGGAAGGAAGGAAGGAAGGAAGGAAGGAAGGAAGGAAGGAAGGAAGGAAGGAAGGAAGGAAGGAAGGAAGGAAGGAAGGAAGGAAGGAAGGAAGGAAGGAAGGAAGGAAGGAAGGAAGGAAGGAAGGAAGGAAGGAAGGAAGGAAGGAAGGAAGGAAGGAAGGAAGGAAGGAAGGAAGGAAGGAAGGAAGGAAGGGTTTCTCCAGTAGCACATCACTACTGTTCCCTGCTTTCTGAGACCTGGCTTCATGTTACAAAGATAACCGAACCCACACCCATACATGTGAGCAGTGTGACTAGACTCCAAATCTCCTGTCTAATGAAGCAGGGCAGCCCTTTATGACTCTGCAGGCACTTCAGTCACACCCAGGACCTCTTGAGATGGCACATGATCATACACAAAAGGGTTGTCTCTGTACTGGACAATGAATGAAAGGCCAGCTGGCCCAGAATGACCTAAAGGTAGATCTCTTAGCCTCCAAAACTGTAGCCATTTGAAAACTACTCTTCATAAATAGCTAGGGCTAACACAGACAGGCAAATTGCTGTGCTCAGGGATGTTCCCTGGCCCATTTCATTTCCTAGGAGAGGTACAGCCAGGAATGCCCTCCCCCAGCTCCCCATTATTTCCCATAGCAGACTTGCATTCTCATGTCTTCCAACTCTCTCTCATCTTCATGCTTCGTGTCTCCAAACCATTTTATCTTCACATGGACCCTGTTTTCCATTGTACATCTTCTCCTAATTTGTTTTTTCCTGTCTTCATTTACTAGGCCTCTACTAGCCTCTAATTTAGCATTTCTTCACAAATATTTACTGGCACTTCTTCCAAGCACTTCTTCCAGCAGGCACGTTCTCCTGCCTGTTGCACAGGCATACACATGGGCAGAGGTGCCAGAATGTGTGAGAAGCTCGGTGGGAATGTGGAAAAGGTGCAAGCTCTGAAGGTTTGAGGAAGGCCTGCACACTAGAAACTTTTCTATCAACAGCTTCATCTTTGTTTATTGAAAATTCAAGGCTCTTTCTGATACTCTTGTGTTGCAAGGATAAACCTTGCCTTGGGCACGATCTGCTTTTAAATTTCCATCTGTATGTGAGCATGGCTGGCCCAGCAGTCAGCGCTCCCACAGAGATGGCTGTGCCCTTGGTGCACATCACACCCATGCTTCAGTGACACAACCAGGAGCCTCTGTCGCTGGTGGGTCCCAGGGCACCCATCACACAGTCTTGCTAACCAGGCACGACCTTCACACTGACCTCTGCTCCACATAGCAGTGAGGCACTACCCTTCAGAGCCACTCAGCATCAAATGGATAAACCAGACCTGAGTTTTAAGGGCTTCCTCCCAAAAGGGAATTTTACATTTCATCTGCTTCAGAAAAAATAAAGTGCTAGAGCCCCAGGCAGTCTGCAGTGGCTCCCCACGAGCCACAGAGTATGTCACTAGGCCCAGGCATTATGTCTCACATGGTGCTCTCCTGGCTGCAAGACCTGCCGCTTCCCCTTGCAGTGGCAGTGGCACTGTGATTCATAGCAGTTTATTCAAGGTGTTCAATTAAAACCCCACAAGACCCAAACAGATTGGGTCTTTTCTAAATGATTTGTTATTCCAACCAAAAACACCAAACAAGTATCTAAAGATGATTGTTAAAAGAATATGCGTTTCCTTACAGAGTTTAATTTCTCTTTAATAAAAAAGACAAGGCACAGTGAAAAAGAAGGCTGACATTTTAATTTTATTGTCTACCATAATCCCAACACAGTTTGGAAGAGAAGTAAATGTCAGTGGCAAAATTATTACAGAATAATGAAAATAACTTTTAAAATTACTGTGTTTGGACAAAGTTCTAAGGTAGAAACCAACAAAATCAGCACTGTCCCATTTTTTAAAATTTAGTTTATACAATGATATGAAAAAAATGAATACCATCTCTAATACTCAACTCTTCATCCCACTTAAAACCTATGGTTCAGAAGCCTGTGGTCAGAGGGGCTTGGAACTGGGCTCATCTTGAGGAGACTTTCCAAATATTTCACTGGTTTTACTTACTCAAGCAATGCAGTCATTTGTGATGCAGTTTTTGACTTCTGTGATTGCTACCATCCATCCTCTGAGTTAATGTCCTTGCACAGCCACCTTGGCTGATGACAAAGTTTATGGCTAATTCATCATAATTGTTCAGCCCTTTCTAGCGAATTAATGTCATGGATGGGCTACAAACTGCTGGAATCCACACACAAAATTGTCAAGGAACAGCTACGCTCCATTGTGAACCCAAATAGCTGAAATAACAGTGGCTTCTGTGGCACAACTCTCTAAACCAAAATGCCATGTTAATGAAGAAGTGTCACTGGCCATTTTCGCTGAAGGCTTATGTCAATGTGCAAAAAAAGTGGAAGGTTATAGAGCCCAGAACAAGCTGAAAGGGAGACCTCTAGAGATGAGGGGCTGAGAGATGACGGACAGACACTTGAAACTAAGAGCAAATAAAACTAATGGCTAATTGCTATTTGATTTCTCTCTGTTCAAGAAACAGAGCTTCTTTAGTCTCAATAAGTAAACAGAATGATTCAACAGTAAAACCTCTTGGTGGGATAATTTTGTCCTCTTAGCAGAAATAACCTTTAACAGACAAGAGTTTGTCTAAACATTTGTGACATAAGGGTATCATGTTGGTTAGCACTGTTATCTAAACACACCTCATCCACAAATGCTCAAATTCAGTGTTCCTTTCATAGGTCATTAATTCACAGAAGGCTGGATGAAGCACCCAATTTGAATGCAGTAACCCCCACCTCAACCATCATCACCCTGGAAGCAAACCCTGAACCTGCAACCAGAGCTGATACCTGTGCTTTTTACTTGGAAATTATTGCAGGCTGGCTCCCTGGAAAAATCTTGCATTGTGATGGAGTTCATTGAATGGGCTTTGTTTTGAGGGCAGCCAGTGAAAAAGGAAAAGCCCACATGAGAACTGGTTTGGCATGTGTCTTTGGAGGATTTAAGAGTAAAGTATTCACAGTCATATCCCAGAGTGGAAGACCTGCATCGATTTTTTTTTTCCTCTCCTCATCCATTTAATCGATCAAAATTCATAGCTTCATAATATCCTTTAGGTTACATTTCACTTTCTTTGTTCACCTTATGGCCCTCTTGACACCGTGCAAGCTCTTTCTGAGCACAGTAATAATTAAATACAAGCACCATCTATTTTATTGGAGCCTATATTTATTTCACAACCTCAGGGAATTGCTGAAGAAGTTATTGCTAACAGATATGGCTGCAGAGACCATACCTGGGGCACCTTTCCAAGCACGGCTCCTCGGAAGGTTCCCGTTAACTACCTGCCGCTCAGGACCAGGTCTGGAACATGTCACCACCCCTATCACTTTTTCAGCTTGTTCTTTTTGTTCTATATAACTTGTTTTTCATAAGACACAGCTACAAAGTTGCTTGGTTTATGTTCCTAGGAGCTGCCAAATATTTGAGCAAATAAGGAGGGGGAAGTTGATTTTAGCCCAAGGCAATCTCTCTATAACCCCCTCCCCAAACATGCTCACTGACAGTTCCAGGGAGATTTATGTTTTCTCAAATGAAATTAGGAGAGAGCTTATGGTGTGAAATGAAGGGCAGCATGGTCCTCCCACACCCAGTCTTCCCTTTCCTCTCAGGCTGTTGAGCACAGGAGAGGAGTGACAGGTACACTGGCCATCAGTGATGGGACAGCGCTCACCCACGGAAATCACCGTGGGAACTCACTCCCCGGGTATAGATACCTCCTCCACTACTCAGTTTCCTCTTGTTCAATATTTCTGAGGAAACAGTTTTGAACAGTAAAAATCTGCTCTTGTATCTAAGCCAAAGTTCTCCAATATTCATATGACCCAGCACATCAAAGTGCTGACAGGAAAGACATGGAATATTTGGGGATGATTGATCATCCCCAAATAAGCCTTCCCATTTCATTGCCTTCCCCAAATAAACGAGGGGCTGTGGATGCTGCATTTCCACAAAAGCGTGAGGAGGTGGGCTCTCAAGGCTACTGCTTAGATGAGGTAAACCTGTCCCAGTCCAGCCAGTCTCTGGGTACCTCCCTGGGAGGGGAGTCTCACGTCTCACCTGTGGTTAAGCTGTTCTCAGTGGCCTCACAGTTCTTCCTGGACTGTATTACTGCACAGAAAACCTCTGAGCAAACATCTGTCTTTGTGGTTCCTCAGTGTCAGTTCACTGAAATTACATTTGCCAAGGAAACACAAAAAAAATCACAGGAAGAGTAAATATTGGAAAAGACAAGCTAATTCCAGTGTTGCCTGAAGTAACTGGAGCAACAACAGTAATGGTGGCAAATCTTGGATGGGGCAGGTAAAGCCTTTTACTTGGAGCAGTTGTCAGAAAACAGAAAGGCAGATGAATGTGATCCAGCAGCACAGCTGCTGCATTGTTTTATTTTAAAGATAATGTTTATTTTAACAATTTGTGATTAGAACCATCGCAGTTACAATGGGATATTTTCTCTAACAGATGCAGCAGAAATCCAGGAAACAAAGGAAACATGGGTAGAGAAAAGGAGCTCCTGAAGTAGAAGTTTGTTTCCCACTACGAACATACAAAATATTGTACACTAGCATATTGTTATCCTAATTTTTGCAGACTATTTTGTCTCTGACTTCTCTAAGGGTTCTTCTTTGCCACTGCAGGGATTACTGTGCTAATAAAAAAGCTTGCCATTCTTGGTTGAGTCCTTGAGCAGGAGATTTCTGTTTCTAATTGTTTTCTTATTGTTGGCTTTGAACTTCACATCTTTTGTGCTGATGTGTGCCTTGAAAGCCCTTCTTGGGGAATATAGTATTACTAATATGAGATGTTGATCAGCCCCCATGGCAGGATGTTTATATACAGAGGAATGTTTTGATCTGTGGCTGTAGCTTGAGTCTGGATCTTGCTTGGGTTAATTTGGATGCTGTTTTCTTTGATTTTGGCAGACTTCCTTCACTGTTTCTTGGGTTTACTCCATAGGTTTCATGTGTTTGATTTATCAATGGCCAGAGAATCATATTTTCCCCCATTTTTACAGATTTTATGGTAAGTGCTATGTTGTCAGCGGTTCCTGTTTAATATGTAGAGAGTTTTAAATTTATGAGCAGCATTATTACCATAGCTCCGTTGAATTATTAGCAGATTCCCCAGAATCTGGTGTGTTTATATAGTATTTGTAACTTTTGATTAAATACAGTGCAGTCCTTGGGACATGTACAGTACTTACATTTGAGTGTTACCAAGCAACCTCACATGATTTTTGTATCTGTGATAGTCACAAGGGACTGTGAGGTGCTGGCTCAAAAGCGAAGTTGCTGCTGCTCTACTTGGGGAAAAAAAAAAAGAAAAAATAAAAAAGATAAATCATTCCAGATTTGCCATGCTGGCTGAAATCCATGGTTGGTCTGGTCTGATCTGGTTTCCCTTGTCCAGCACCAGCTGAGAGCTGCAGAGGAAAACTGAAACAAATAAACGAACAAAATCTGAGAGATATGTAGGCAATTTACAGTGTGATTTAAAGATCAGAGCACTCTTTGCTGACTTACAGGGATGGCCTGGGGCAGACAAGTGTCATTACCTTTATTAAACCTCCAGGGCAGCATATTTAAAGGAGTTCAAGTGAGGTGTGTGGCGGTTTGAGGGAGGCTGACACAACACTGGGAGGGCATGTGGCATTCCCCTCCTTGGCAGAGGAGGGGAGGAAGGGCTGGGAAAGGCCCACTTGGGCAGCACTTCTGTCACTGGAAGATGTAAGGGAAGCTGGTGACAGCTTCAGACAGGTGATTCTCCCAGTTGGGGTTAATTATCACTTTGATGATGAAGAATGTACCATGAGACTTGCTGCTACTGCCAGTCTCAGAAAAGGATGAGGTGAAATCTGTTCAGAATACTCATCTTGCTCATCCTGGACATGCAGAAGGATAAAGGATGAGATGCAGGAGAGTGCTTTAGCACCTTCTCCTCAAGCAAGGCTGTAAAGAGTGATCAGAAAAACCTGGCTTATGTCCCTGGGAGCTGCCCCTCTGCTGGGTGCCCTGTTGACAAGATAATTTCTCATGATCCCCTGGCTGTGGTGGATGGCCCACTAAGGTAATTACTGCCCAGCAATCTGATCTCTCTTGAAAAGAGTTCTCAATTCACTTTCCCATAAGCTTAGTAGAAGCTGTCCTGATTCCCCAGGACCTGCCCCCCATCTCTTACAAAATCTCCCCCCATATATGCTGCATCAGCAAAAGCACAATTATTTTAGGGGCACTTATAAGATCCTTCTTGTAAGATCTTTGGGGTGGGGGATGCCCAAAGTAGGGTACACAGTCTTAATCCAGAAAGGTCTGATGGTTGGATTTAAACAGCTGAGTAATTTTGCCAAAGGAACCAGTCCTGTACTTACTCCACACTGCTGGAGTAACCACAACCACTCATTTCTGAATTTTCAGAATTTTCTGAACATTCCAGAATGTTCAGTGAGCAAGATCATCTGTGCAATCTCATCACAAGTATCTCAGCAACCCTAAGTCAGAGTCTGCCTCCAGACATCTAAGAAGATAGTTTGAACCATCAGGTACTTGTCATGGTCCCCTGAGGTGCTCCAGAATGATACAGAACCAAACAGGATGCAGAGATCATCTTCAGTTAGTATGTCTGGAGCATCTATAAGAATCAGCAGGCTCTCATAAAACCCTCGTGAGGATGAAGACATGATCCCAGAAGGTTCTTCATCACAATTCTCATTCCAAATACAGATTTCATCCTTTATATCAGCAGTGGAACAACTCCTTTTGAATATGAATTAATGGTGGGGTTTTTTCACAGAATATTTGAAGCTCTTCTAAGTTGTCGTTATGATAGTGCTGATAGTGTGATTTTACAAATGGCCTCTGTTGCTTTGAAGATAAGCTGGGCTCAGCATTGATGCTGGTGCTGCACATTCTAATTCAGCAAACCACCTCCAGCTCTCTCAACTTCCAAAATAGGAACTGTCAAACAGTTTTCTGTTCTGTCAAGATTTTAGGAGTATTCTGGACAAGAAGAGTGTCTCCTAAACACATTCCAGTATTTTCTAAGTATGTACTGGTTTTTAAAGAACTTTTACCAGGTCTCCCAGCAGTATATGGAGGTTTATGGCAACTAAGCACCTAATTTTGACAGAATGCCTTCATTCCATTTTCTTTCCATTTCTCCATCATTAAGGCATCCTGAACACAGAGCCATAAAGATAACATTTGCAATGTAGTGTTTTCTAATATCATTTTAATAATCCTCATATCAACATACGAAAAGAAAAAGAAATATAATATATAAATAATTTTAGCATATTCAAAGGCACGTGTTCCTCTGCTGTAAATCCATCTGACCCTACATTGCCCAGCAAATATAAATGTGCAACAATTCACACTCAGAAACAGACACAGAGATACAGTGGAAGAGTTTAGATCAAGCCACTAGTGCCTTCATTTTTCTCTAGAGGAAAATAATTTAATTCCTCCAGTTAGAGGTTTCCAGCAGAGCTGAATGACACAATCCATGCTGAGTAGGAAAGACTAGGAGGTGTCTCTGTGAAAAACTTCCATATATTAGTGCTGCACATACAGCAGTGAAAGTGCAAATAGCATCTGGTTCTCAACACCATTACATCAAGGGGCATCACCCAGCCATTAGTCCAGGTGTTAATCCCTCTTCCAGTAGAAATCAGAGAACACCTGGAATGGGAGAAATCCTTTGGGAACAACAAATCGGAAAAAACAGCCTTAACTTCAAAATGTGTTTTAAGGCAAGGTTTCAAATGTACCTAATGTCAGAAGCAAGTACCAACCATGAAATTTAAAACACTCAGGAGGTAAGTTTGTGGGAGGTGAGTGCCAGGTCATCTTTGGGGTTTGTACAGATGGAGATGGCCTTGAAGAGTACCTGTTGGGGTGGATAGGATGGAAGGAGAGAGTCAAACAGGTTGCTAAGGCAGGAGCTGCTGTCTCACAGCCAGCAGCAGAATTCCAGGTGGTGAAAGCAATTTCTCTGTGTTACACTTGGACAATATGGTTTCCACTCACAAGCCTGATCTCCACAGGTACTCCCACAAGCTGCCTGGAAGAAATCTGCCTCAGGGGGTTCCTGGGATAAAGAAGTACCAGGATGGATTAGAGCTTCACAGGACACAGCAGAGATGACGCCAAGACAGGGAAGGAAGAGATACAGTGGGATAAAGCCAAATGTCCTCTTCAGCTGGATTTCCTTTTCTTGTCAAGACAAAGATGGAGAAAATTTTGTTCAATGCAAAAGACTGAAGGGTATTTTACTCTGTTGGCTGTGTGCCATCTGTAATCCCAGCTGATGTTTTATGATGCCAGCAAGAGGTCTACATTGCCATTTTCACTGACGGCTTCAGGTGTCAGACTTGTACCTGAGGAGTAGTTAGATTTACTTCAGATTTCCCCCATTTTTGCTTGTGTTCATTTATATGTGATTGGCGTGCCTCCTTTTATTAAAAACATAAACTTCCCTCCTCATAGCCCTCAGTTCTTGGGTGAGATTAGAAACACAATTATTTTTAACAAGCTATATTTCTTTTTCAAAATTCTGACTTTTTCTAGAGAAAAAGACCACAACAACAGCAATAGGAGAAGCTATTTCAAGAGCACTGACACATGGCCACCTTCTGTGGTTCTTTTGCATCCTATTTCCCCATCATCTGCTATCAATTCCTAATCTAGATGAGGGTTGTCAAAGGGTAAGTACCTGTCTTTCCCCTTTAGTACTTGTTTTGAACCCATTGTCTATAAATCTGCTTCATTTCTGTTTGAATCTCCTCTGGTTAAGCACCTTTGCAACCTCCTGGGACAACTAAGTAATAAAAAAATGACTACTCACTTAGAATCGTAAAATCATTTAAGTTGGATAAGACATTCAAGATCATTGCATTTGGCCATTAACCCAGCACTGCCACTAAACCATGTCCCCAGCATTAACCCCCCCATTAACCCAGTACATGTCACTGAACCAAGTGCCACACCTACATGACTCTTAAATACCTCCAGGGATGGTGACTCCACCACTTCCCTGGGCAGCCTTTTCCAGGGCTTGACAACCCTTTCCATGAAGAAATTTTTCCTACCTTGTAAAGAAATACTTTCTGTTTTGAAAAATCTTGATATTTGGAATTTGGAAAGTTACCATTAGGAATTATGGTTTGTTTCCAATCTTTCAACCAGCTTTCAGTCCAAAAAGGACCTATTTCCAGTCCCATAGCAACATAACTTCTTTCACAACCTTCAGTGTGGAACTTCATCATAAGCTTTTTGCAAATCTAAACTTGCTATATCCAAATAAGAATGCACCCTTTATTAGTATGCTCCCTTTACCACCCTCCCAGAGCACCACTGGGTATTCCTCTCTTCACAGAGGCTCTACTGAGTTTCCTCGAAAAATAATGCTAACCCATGCAGCCAAAAGATCCTGTTCTGCATCAGAGTTTTCCACCTTACCAGGGTTGGAAGCCAGAAGCACAGACTGATAGTGCCTTTTTGGAGCCCTTCTGTGGATAGAAGTTCCACTGAAAATCCCCAAGGTCTCTAGCAAGCAGTTGTTTGTAAGAACAGCTCATACACCTTGGCCCACAGCCCCCTAACTGTGCATAGGAGCTCTTCAGCACTCCCAAATCAATGGTATCCCAGCCTCACTACTTGATAGGATGTGGTTTTCTTGTTTAGACTGCCATATCCTGTCTCTTCATCTCAAGCTGATGTAGCTCTGCTCACCTATTTGCAAAGAATCTGCTCATTGTCTTCTCTGTTAAGACTGATGTAAAAAATTCACTGATCTTTGTTACTCTGGTTTCATCATCTGTAAGTGTCCTTTTGACATGTTGGTCATCAAGTGCTCCTACTAGTTTCCTGACTGTATTCTTGTTTTTCAGCTTTTTGTTATCCCCCTTCTCCAGGTACATTTATTTCTTCTGTACCTTTCTTACTTTTCTGTTTTCATTTGAACTGCCTGTTTTATGGGTGCTCTGTTCCCTCTTTTGGGTAATCTCCTCTAGTCTTTTCCCTTTCTGATTATGTTGGGCCACACACAGTTTTCATTGCATGACTTTCTTATGTTTTTGCTAGTAGGTTTAGGAGTACAGACCACATGCAGGATGGGCTGGCCGTTTGTTTTTTAATAATCATGTTACTTTCTTGAGGCCCCACACCTTTTATATTGTTGTGCTAAATCCTCACTGAAATGAGGATTTCATGTTACACCTCCACATCCTCAGTCCTACTCCTTGACTTACTGGGGCTTGTGCAGAGCAGCACACTCACCTGGGAGTGTTGCTGCACAGAAAACTGAGATAGGCACGTTTGCTTGAATACCTCAGTCTGAAACCTGTGAAATTCTGACCATTTCTGACGGTTTTCTTTCCTAAAATGAGCATTTGTGTCTGTTTCAGTTACACATACAGTAAAAACAACTACAAATCTTACAAACCAGACCACTGAAAAATTAGAAGGACTACAAGATGAATTATTCCAGTATTCCTTGGCCCTCCTCAGCACTTTGTTCTAGGAAGGTGACATCATCGGTTGAAAGAAAAATTGATTCTCCATATGTGTGAATGATTTTGAGGATTTTTTCTTCTCTTATTAATATACTCTAGCTGTGTGACTTTTCCTATTGCAAATATACACAGGTATTAAAAGTGGTGTGATGATGCATGCTTATAGTTTTAAGGTTCTAAGGATTTTTTTTTTACTGCATTTTAGAAACACAGTTACTGTGCTTGATTTGTTGCTGCATCTGTACAATTAGAAAATAATTGCTGGAAAAGGTTGGTATGATAACGCAACTGAACTCAAAAAATACATATGGTTTACAGGCAAAATTCAATGAAGACTCTGATTAGTTCATGATTTATTTTATGCTTTTAAAGGCAAATGAATTCAAAGTATTTAGAGAGTGGTTTTTGTCCCAGAGGTCCTGTTAGGACTTAATATGGCCTTCTACTGGCTGGAATAGTCCTAAAGAAATAAGTGATATGTCACAACCGTAACTGAAGGAATGCTGCATAATATAAACAAATTATCAGTAAAACTGAACCAGTATTACTTGCCTAATAAATTAATTTTTGGCATATTTTTCACAAACATTAATTTTAATGTCCACATCCTCTGTTTCTCTTTCCTAGTGATACAGTTTTATGATTGTGACCTCAACAAGGATCTCTATTGATTGTTACCCACAATTGTTTGGCTCCAGTCTCTAACCTGTCAAAACTAAGCCTGTGCCTGGATGTGGGAAGAATAAAGGAATAAGCCAGAGAACTTAGTGAGCAGTTGTACAAAGAAACAGCCATGACTTTTTAGCTGGACAGAATTTTAAGAGAATGTTATTTCAATTCAAACCCCAGAAGTGAGGTCTAGTGGACCTAAGATCAGATATTAAAAGATTTAAAAAAACCAAACCAAACCAAAACAAAGAGGTTCAGGTTTAGATTAGACATTAGAAAAACATTTTCAGTGTAAGGGTGATTAGGCATTGGAATAAGTTGCTCAGGGAGATAGTGGGGTGGAGGGAAGATGGTCTCTGGAAGTGTCCAGGGAGTGTCTGGATGTGGCTTAGGCATGATCATGGTGGTGCTGGGATGATGGTTGGACTAAATGACCTTGAAGGTCTCTTCCAACTTTGATGATTCTGTGATTACATAACTTGAGCCATGTCGTTCAGCTGTCAGCCTTCGGGAGCTAGAGAGCTCCTCGTGAGTCAGTCAGGGGCAACAGGCAAAACAGGGAGGGTGATTCACCCTCCAGGGGTGCCCATTTCTCTCCCATTACTATGAAAGAGAGCTCACATAATTTACTTTAGATCCAGACAGCTCTCAGACTGGATCAGCTCTACTTGAAATGGATTCTACCCGAAAGTTATCTGCAGAGCACATATACATGCTGGCACAGTTTACATCATGAGGAAAGAATCTTATGACACAGAGATGACAAAACTACCCAGACCCCACGAATCACATGGTGTAGTGCAGGACTGGGGGGTTGTATCCCACAGTAATATCTTGGCAGGTGGAGAGATGGATATAGGCAGGTGGGCTGCTGAAAAGTACAGAGCTGCCCCTGGTCACATCTGGCCATAACCACAGGAATTGCTATGAACAGCACATGGAGTGTGCAACAGAGCTGACTGAGAAATCAGCATCCTCCAAATAAAACCCATAAGCAAAGGCCAGACATGGTGTCAGATGCCTCAGTTTTCCTTTCCCATTTCAGTTTTTTTCCTCAGATGTTGTAAAGTTTCTCAGAGCTGCCAGCTAGAGTATGCCAGAAAATCCTAATTTTGTTAAAATAAAATGTCTTTATTTGTGCCAAGAAAACTGCATTTTCAGCAGCACTGAAGAACTTGGCCTTGGGACCAAATGATGGAAATACCTTCTTCTTCTTCTTCTTACCACATCTGTCCGAGTTCCAGCAAATCATTTCAGAGCTCCAAAGGTTTCAGTGTTCAAGGATGAGTGATATAAAAATACTAATTAACACATACATTTTAAACAATTATTTTCAGTTCTCTTTGAAATTGCAGCAGAATTATATTCTTTCCAAAGACAGCTCTGGCTCACAATTATTTTTTGTTATAACATACAGCATAAAGAAACTATACATTTAAGAAGCTAATCAGGTTTAGTTGCACAAAAATTACAGACTTTTAAAAGGATTGCTATAAAAATATTATTTAGTGCTTGTATGAAAGAAATCTGTTGGTCAGCCTATCTTTTTGAAGAAAAGGAAATCTTAAAACTTTTGCTCATCAGTGGGGTTCACAGTAATGCAGCCAGCTCATGTATGTCAGCTGCAATCTACAACCAGTGCATTTTTTTTTATATTGGGCTCCATTCTCATTCTCCAGGATGTTGTGTAGAGGCGTCTGTTGAGACTATGCTTCAGCACCATCCTAACCTACAAGGCCCAAAGCAGTATCTCCCTGATGCACAATCAATATGCTCATGCACAGAATGCTTCTACATCACAAACACCTCAAAATTTTGTGGTGCTTGTGATGCCTGAGAAGTCATACCAGAATCCAGGGCATCAATAAATCCTCTGCAGTAAAACCAGAGGATTAGACTTGTTGCACTTCTGGACCAATTTTGGGGCCCCAGTTAAAGAAGGGTATTGCAAAACTGCTACCAAGAAGATCAAGGAGCCAGAACTTATGAAATACAGAGAAAGTTGAGGACTTCAGGCTTGCTTTGTCTGGTAAAGAGGAGGCTAAGAGGGGTCTAATAGCTCCCTTTGAAAAGGCAGAGGCAAAAAACAATTTTTAGTAGTGGCAAATGTCTAAAAGAGGTAAGGGCCCAGACTGCAGCTTAGCAAGGTCAGGCTGAACACTAGGAAAAATTCATCCACCTTGAGGGTAGTGCAAAACTGGAACCAGATAATGGGAGACAGGGAATCCCCATCTTTAGAGCTGCACCAGACTTTGTTAAACAAGGCCACAGGCAACTTGATCTAGTGTTGTTGATAGCACCACTTTGAGTGGGAGGCTTGGAGTGGAAACCTCCTGGGGTCCCTTCCCACCCGTATGTCTATGAACTTGTGAAATAAACTGCTGAGCCTGTGTGATACTGGTAGATCCTTCAGCCTGGGGGCTCAGGGTCAAGGCTACAGGATATCAGTGCTCTGCTCACACCTGGGGCTGTCTTCACCCCTGTTTAAACCTCTTTGTCTTGCAAGGGCCACCACTCAATTCACTCCTGAGACTAGCACTCAATCCTTACCTCCTGTGAGTGTCTTTGGCAGCACAGGAAAGGTCTGCATGAGTTTATATACGGGTGAACTCATGACAAGGATCTGCTGCAATCTCCTGGCAGTTCCTGGCTTGGCTGCCATGGAGATCTGACTGTCTCCATTGCTCTTCCTATGACTGTCTCACGAAGAATACATTTGGGATGGGGTGTCAGGCTGGGATTTTAGATTTTCTTTGGAGAGGACTAGAAATCTGGAGCTTCAACCATGCACAGAAACCACCTGCCATCATACTTTATAATTTGGTTATACTCACCAAAGCATTTTCAGCTCAGACAAGTTTATTCAGGGAACCCAAATACTGAAGCAAATTAGGGGAAAAAAAATGTCTCTCTCTCAATATTTTCTAGCCAGGTCTGCTAGTTAGTAAGCATGCTAGCATCTGGAAGCTTGCAAGATTTATGAATGCACATTATCTCCACTAGCTCCAATGAGAACAGTGACCATAAATCCCTTCACACGATTAATACACCACAGTGTGCTATCTGCAGTTCAGCACACTCAGCAGAGCATTGAAGGAAGATGAACATTAGAAGTATTGCTTTCCACTCATCACTGGCAAATTACCATAAAGAACTATCCTTAGAGCAAGAAAAACCAAAGTAGATGATTAAGTATTTGCCTGGAGACATATACAGGCTGATTATTTAGCTTAATTATCTTAGAAAAGTGGTAAGTCGAAAGTATTGTCTCAGCTACTGCTGCTAAGAGATTTCCCTTTCTTACTATAAAGATTTTTACAAGCTTGAATTATTTTTTCTAATATGTTTTAATAATTTTGAACAAAATATGCAAAGAGAAATACAAGTCTCTTTTACCTTTTAAAGCTGATTGTATTTGTTTTACACAGGGGGCTGGAATCCTGACTACATTTCAGTTAAATATTTAACTTCTGCCTACTTAAAATTTATCCATCTTTCTTCCCTGATCTGTTGCACCCTCATGCTGCAACCATCTCAGAGGCAGCTGCATTTCCCTCAGATGCAAAGCTGGTCCAAGAACACCTCACACAGAATTTGTCAGAAACACAGGGGGTATGAAACAGGCTCTTGTTTTGACAGGCAGCACAGATAGCAACAGATGCAGTTAAAAATACCCTGAGATTTGCCGTTTCAAGGTCTTATTTTCACTTGCTGATGTTTTTGTCCAACTGAACAACTTTTTTTCACCCTTCAGTCTTTCTATCTTTGGTTGATTTTCATTGGAAACTTCCAGCCAAAACACGATGTTCAAAAAGAGGCTAAGGAACTACCCTCCCATATTAAAATATTTCACGTTGCAGCTTTAGCCTCTTCCCATGCTGCAGCATACCCCTGATGTTTGGAAAGGTGGTTTCCCTGTGCTGTGACTGAAAAAGCCTCCCATAGCTGATGGAGACAGGGGCCTCTGGAAAACGCCATCCACTCCGGCAGAATTTAACTAAATTTAGCTAAACTCCCCAAAGCTCTGGATTTGCTGTAACTGTAAATGATGTTGCCAGAGCAGGACCTCTGGTCACCCCAGCACCCACCACAAGCCAATTTACCATGGCAGCCACTCAAAAAACAGGAATGAAATACACTCTTTCCTCCACAGCTGGAGTACAGCTTGGGCACCCAGCTCCCCACACTGGGTCCTGGTTTCAAACCTGGGGTGACACCAGGGGCTCTGCTGATGCCTTGGGAAGGCTGACCTGGAACAGAGACTGGACAAAACTAGAGAATAAAGTAGGTATTTATTGAAGGGCCTTTAAGGATACACCTTGGACAGTACAAGAGCCTGGCCAGGGCTACACCCAAGGTGGACCCAAAATGGTCACAAAATGGATGACCAGTCACTAGGTCTTACACTTTTATAAGTTTTGGTCCATTTGCATATTGGGGTTTAATTGTCCAATTACAGCTTTGGGTTGTGAAGTACCATCCTTCTTGTTTTCCTTCTTCAGTCCACCTTCGTTTATGCTTTTGCACCTGATGCTTGTACCTGTTGTCCTTGGTCTTCATCAGAAAAGGGATTTGTTTTGTCTACCTGTGTCTCTGTGAAGAGAGCTTACTAGAACTTAATACAAGGCTCAGAACTACATCCCTGGGCAGCACAGAATCTGAAAAACATGAAAGCTAAAACTTAAGGCATCACCTCTCCTTCCAGGGCCAGGCTTCTCCTGCAGGGAGGTCAGCAGCAGGTTTCTACCTCCAACCTCTAAGGCACATGGCTTCACTCACTGGTAAACTGTGCCAGACACTGCGCCACTCAGATGCCATTAGAAAAAAAAAAGTACAAATCCATTAGATTTGAATTATGTATTTTTTTTCACCCTGAAATATGTTTCTTTGGTTTAGTTTGGATAATTTTTAATGAATATAGAGGCACAGACCTCATGAGGCAGTGAGGAGACAGAGGGCCCTGGATGTAGCATTATCCTCAAATTAAACCTCACCCCTAGTACTGTGTTCCAAGCTGAGTCTGACTTACTGCCTACAACTTTCCCTGGGGACCTTGAGAAACTCTGCAAGGGTATTTTCTGCTTCTACTCTTGCAAATCTTCTACTTTGTGTACAAAAAAAGTCAATTTGTTGGATTAGCCAAGTGAGTACTCTGAGCATGAGCCTCTCTCACACAGTGGTTATTTAATAGTCTAGTACAATATTGACTAAGCTCTCAGGATAGCATAGCTTTCTACAGTAGCTGAGGCACTAAAATACTTTCTGAAATGTTGGAATTGTTGGTTGAAACTCTAGTTCCAAAAGGGGCAGCAAAGGATCTTGTGGTCTGTGAAAGGCTGAAGTGTAGCTAGAGGCTAATGAGCAGAACATGGTGGTTTGTACACGGAGGCTGGATGGCCTTACAAGACCTGCATTAGCTGAGCCTACTCCTGGAGAGAATTTAGCAGCACTTGTCTGGGCACCCCCTACGGAGCAGGGTAAGGCAGTCTAAAGGCTCTAAATCCCTCTTCCTGTCAGTAAAGGGCTGGATGGACTCGTATCCCATAAAACTGAAATAACACAAGGGTGAATGAGAGACAAAGGCTACATGCAGAGTGAAAACAAGCAGGTATTGGGTACCTGTCCCAGGAGGCAGGCCCTCAAGGCTCCCGAAGATTCTAGATTCTGCCGGGAAGCCTCTTGACCTCTGGACATGGGTCTTTACTGGCTGAAGGTGTGAAACCCACCACAGCCACCAGGGCATTGCTGCTCACAGTAAGGAGGGAAGACACAGCTTGTGTTCCTAGCTGGGACACTGCTGTCCTCAGCTCAGCATGCTGGCCAGGAAGGGGTTGGGCTACTGTACCTCTGTATTTTCTTGGGATTTAGATTTTTACTGCCAGTTACTGCTAGCTCTTTCTTATGGGAACAAATTCCTATTCTCATAACAATATCTTTGTTATTTTGTAAATACTAAAGAGAGCTTTGCTCTTCTCACACAAATTTCCCCAAACAATCTCTGTCACCTGTTGTTTGCTAAAGGAGAAGAGACGCAGTCCTTCTCCGACCAATCACAGCCTCTTTTGCAGAGCATCTTATAAAAGCACAAAGATTCAAAATAGAAAAAACCTTCTGATCATGAAGAACTGTCTGTGTGCCTTCTTCGTCGCCCAATCGCTGTAACAGGCTACCATGTGAGCTGGCATGCCAGAGGAGCAGATACAGGAAGCAAGTGCCCTTTCCACAAGAGGGGCTGGGAACACCAGAAGAACAGCAGGGTAGAGAGTATGAAGCATCTAACTTGAGATGCAAAGGTAAATCTCAGAGGGGCAGTGACTTAAGTTATGGCAGAGTTATGCTGACAGTGACAGACAGTTTGGTCAAGGCACTTCAGCATCACAAGGTTCCCTGTTGGGCACAGTCATTCACCAGGACCTGTCACATACCACTTCTTCTAGAGAGCTCCATCATATAATGAAAAGGGCATGCCTTTGGTTCTGCCTTGCCTTCAATAACCAAACTATCTCAATCATCATTAGCTGAGGCAGCTCTGCACAGTATTTTGCTGATCCCTGGAGATGTGCCTTGAATTCCACTTAAGTCCAACTGTAGATTCCTGACTGCTTTATTTTTGAGTTAACTTTAAATCTTTAGGCAGCCTTCAGACATTAAGGCAGCCAGGCAGTAACAGTTAAATAAGCGTTTAAATATATAAATAAAAATTACTCCAAAGACTGCATATGCTTGTTATTTTGCTGAGACTAAACTAAATTTTCATCTCCAGGATAATGGATTTGTTTAAATTAAAGAACTCTGGTCTTTCCGGTTTGTGATTGTTTTCTTCTAAGAAACAAGCCAAGTGAGTATTAAATGAGCCCAGTGCAGAGAGAAGAGGGAAAAGTGAAAATATAATTTATTTACATAGTGAATGCTCCACACAAGGTTCATAAAAACAAAGCATATTATGAAATGTGAATTAAAACCCAATTGCTTCCAGGTTCAAAGACTCTGATGAGCTAATTAAGCAATGCTTTCTCAAATCCTACCCCTGAAGTCTCCAGGGAAGGTGAATAGCTGAGGGACATATTTTAAGACCACCTGTTCATTAATTCATTCCCTTTCACAGCATGGTTCTGCAGCCTGAAGCAGAGCAATGAGAGCCCCCTTCTGTCTTTGAGCTCTTCCCAGGAAAGGTAAGCTGCCTTGCAATGGTCTGGCATGCCTTGCAGTGATCTGGTGCCATCACTGTCCACGGGATGAAGCCAGAGCTGCTCAGCTTTGTGTCTCAGGCTTTCTCTATCCAGCAGACAATGGCACTTCCCCTTTACCTCCTGGGTTAGGGACTTCTGGCAGAAGGAGGCTGTTTCACATTCCTGCTGGTTGGGATGTGCACGGATGCCAAGTGAACTCAGGGAACTGGAGCCCACTACCAGCATTACAGTGGCAATGCAAGCAGCTGACTGCAGCAGATTAAATCCTCTCAGTGTCCTATGTACAATCTGTAAATGTCTGCTGAGTGATATTTGATGTCTCCTTACTAAAAACATTGTTAAAAATCCTGCTGACTTCCAACAATGACAAGGTCCTCTGGCAGCACAAACTGGGACAATTCCCAGACAAACTTGATTCCAGGACTTCAGAAGTGACAAGTTTTGGATGCTACATGTTGTTATCTGAGACTGTCCCTACTGTACCCAATGCTGTAAATTTCTTTATAATGTGTATTTATCCAGCCTCATGTTTTTGCAAATCCACATGTCAGATCTTGAGCTACTTAGATTTTTTTGCTTCACTCTTTTACTCCATCAGTTCCAAGCACACACGAGGAAAAGTCCAGGGCTTATAAAAACAGTATGTTCAGCTTAGTTCTCTTCCATTGGTTTTTCCAAGTATTTTATTATAAAATCTTCCACTTCAGGTGGATCAAACTATTTAAATCGTAACTTCATAATTTCTTCAAAATATAGGTCTGATTTCATCCATAAACCCTTTGCATGACAGGATGCACTGTACTTCATGGTGTTGGTCAAATCCCCACCTGACTTTCAAACCCTGTTACAGGAAAGAAAATATCTAAATTCATTGAAGTAGAATCTGGTACATATTGGGATTTGGTCCATTTTAAAGTGACCTTTGACAATAATTCAGGAAACAATTATCAGTGAATGAAAGTAGATTATGCACTTCACAGAATTGTAATTCTGAGACTTTCAATATACAAAACAGTTTTGATCATTCTACAGCAATATGCAGGACTGGCTTCAGCCTGAAAACACTGGAAAGCCACATTTCCTTGTACACACAGTGTATCCACAGTCAGAGGGGAGTTGGTGAACTCTGGTCTTCTGAAACAAAACAAACCGCACTGGCTGCGTCACAACCTGAAATGTTTATAAAGGTCAAGGGACTCTGACTTTTTGTCTCTGTGCCTTTGTTAGGGCACTGTCAAGACTAGTACAATCATTGTTTCAAAGCTCTGTGATTTGTATCTGTACTTTGAAAGCAAGAAACATTCCTTAAATGGTAGTGGTAATATAACCTCACATAACACATAGTAACGTACTGATATTTCCACAAATTATGAGCCAAGTATGCTTCCACACAGAGAATGATTTTATATTCCGATGGGTACACTTTTCATTCTGTTGTATGTCAAAAGTTGTTGCTCTCTAGGGTCCAAAGCACTCTCAACACACTCTCTCCAATCATGTGCAAAATGGAATATCAGAAAGTATTGTGAAATTAACTATTTCAAGAAAAATTAGTCTCCAGTTACCCAAACTCTTCAGATTACAAATAAATCCAGCCTTGTTCTAATACAATTAAATTGATTTCCTTTTATAAAGGCTTCTAGGAAAGGATCTGGTATGTCAGTGGTTGAATATACTCAATTCAATAAATGTAAATATGAAAAGAATTTTTATGCAAAGCTTTTGTTGGCTTGTCACACTGGTGGATTAAAAATTGGCAGTAGAACCAGTTTCCTCTTTGAGAGCTATTTTCTTAGTTTAGATGGGATTTTACAGTCCTGTAAGATGGTAGAAAATAAAAGGAATCATTACATCCTTTTTTATCCTAACAAGGAACTCCTGGTGGAAAATTATCTCTTATCTATACTTAGATATTAGGAAAACAACAGGAAGATAATTTAGGCTGAGTTCATATATGAGAAAAAAGTATTCAAAACCTACAAATTCTCTCCTAAACATCTCTGGTTTTATTCATTGTCAGTGTTGTCACAGAAACCCCACCAAATTGCTTTTTTCATGAGTTTTCTCGTAATTTCTGCTCTTGGACTGAAAATAGAGAGGGGAAAAATCTGTTCTAATTCTCTACTAGAACTCCTTATAAAGAATTTCAGCTGTCTCAGTAATATGCCACAGGAGAAAACATTTGAGCATTCTTGTATCTTTTCCAACAACACCCAAGAAATAAAAAGAAATGAGAGGATGTAATGAAGATGGAGACAGCATTTTTTCAGTAGTGCCCAGTGAGAGGACAGGAGGCAATAGGCCCAGACCAAAACATAGGACACTGCACTAAAAAAAGCATTTTTTACCATGAAGATGGGAAACAGAAAATGACATAGATTGCCCAAGGAGTTTATTTAGTCTATGTATTGGACGTGGTCCTGGGAAACTTGCTTTCAGCAACAGACTGGACTAGGTAATCTCCCAAGGTGCTCAGCCACCCTGTGATTCACCTGGATGTTGATTTCCTCCCAGAGAGTGCAAATCCATTACACAGGGCAATATTCTCAGGCACAACTCAACACGTTTTTGGACAAACAGAAGCAAAAAGCTCTGGACAAAACCACAAAGTGAGTCTACTGATGGAGTGCATGTACCATAATTTAAATTCATATAAAACATAGGACTGTGTCCAACAAAGCCCAGCACAGTGATCTCTGCACCTTAGACTGCAAAGAAATTAGGAACAAATAAATTGATAAGACTTCTGGAGGTATTCAATGTTCTATTTTGCAGAGCAGCACACCCTCTATGCTCAAGTGCAACTTCTTGGCATGTACAAGGAGAGCATCTGTCTCCCACCAAAGCTCCTCTACAAATTAGATGCAAGGCAGAGGCACCTTATTCCCATCAGATCTCCAGGGCAGTTCCCTCCCTTAGGAAGTCCTCAGAAAAGTCTGTGTGTCTACACTGACTATCCTGAGAGCAGAGAATGACCAGCTCTGATAGAGGTGCCCACGCTGGAGGTGGGCACAGATGAACTCCAGTACTGACAATAATCTGAGACCTCATTCCTCAAATAAGTTCCTGCCTAGGCAGCTCCCAGCTTTCAGCCTTTGCATGCAGGTTTGTCCCACAGAACAGCTTTGAACTCCAGAAGGAAGCAAGGACCATGCAAGAGATGTTCATCTAGAAATTCCCATTCTTAGGAAGGGTGTCACTGTGTCTAGCAGGTAGACAAACATCCTGGTAATAAGGGGGAAGATTTCTAATTAAATTTCCACTTACATACTGGCCTAACTTTTGGTCCACCGAAAGTCTACGTCAGCATCAAAACATGCTGAATCTCCTTCAATTAAAACAATTACTGAAGCATATGGGCTCTCCAAGCCTGCAGACTTTAGACCCTGGAAAGTTAAATCCAACAAGACTCGTAAGCCAACAAGGCTGTACTAAGACTGTAAAGACAACAAAACCATCAAACTCTGAAAAAGGCTGAGCAAAATGCAAAACTTTCGCAGCTGTCATGATCTTTAAAATATCTCCATTCTGTAACACTTGGTTGGCTTTTCATTTTCGGGGGAGAGTCAGCATGAAATCACATTTCATACTGAGCCTAGCAAGTGACAGTCCCTCCTATATTCCTGTCAACAAGGAATAAATTGGATTAGTCTCAGACAGCGTATGGTGTTCTGAAGATGTAAACATATGCCAATAAGGAGTAACATAACTCTCCAATTTAAACAAAGTAATGCACAAAGGAAGCCAGCAAGAGCCATACCAAACTTGTGTTAGTCATAATAGGCAGCTGCAGAACATGAGATGCCAAAGATTTACCCAACCCCTACTGACCATTAAAAGGGTTATAAATAAGAAGGGCAAACTTGTTTTGCTGAACTTATAAATGGCATATAATATCATATCCTGGAACATGGAAGGAAGATACTAGGAAAGAAAATATGAATTCACGTCACCACTTTGAATCTGATCTGTAGCAACTGTAACTTGTGTTCCTGTCTGGTCATGATGCAGTGCCCAGGCAGTAACACAGGAGTAACTGTCTTCACTTTGTTTTTCAGCTGCTATAGGCATGCAGAAGAGAAACAGCCATCTTGGTTAGTGGTAAAAGGGGTGACACTGGAAAACTTATCTCTCACAGAGGTCAAAATTGCATTACTCTGGACAAGGAGGGGAGGAAGAAGATAATCTATTCCTGCTGCTCACAGTGGACTAAGGAGCCTGTTTTTCAAATCCCAAATCCAACAACAAACACACAATTCTTCCTGCCATCCATAATCAGGAGAAAGGTAAAAATAGATGCTACTGAATCAATAGAATTTCTCTACATTCATACCAGGGTAAACAGAGGGTACTGACATGCAGCTACTTGTATATTACAAAGATTTAATTTATTTTAATCTTGCTACCTACTACTTGGTCCCTTGGAAATGGACAGGTTTTTCACCCCTTTATGGGTGAGCTTTATGGAAAATTGACTCTGAAGAGTCTGAAGAATCTGTTGGAGCAGTCCTGGAGGATGCAACAGCTGAGTGATGTGATCTGCTGCTAGCTATGGACCATATGCTGAGCAGAGTCTATGCACACAAACACAGTTCACTCCTCCCATTAGCAGCTGGGAAGAAATTGAATTATATAGAAATGAATCAAACCTTCATTAATCTGCATGAAATCCACAATATTTATGTGCCTAGATGACATTCAAGGGAAACTATTTTGCACAAAGGCAAAAAAACTGTCAGAGAACAGATGCATAAAACATAGTATTTGATCCTTTTCTCACTTGTTGCAATCAACTTTTTGATGCCAGAGTGTTCTGTTATGATAATGCTGGGAGATCTAACACATTTGGGTTTGGTTGCCTTTACCAATTAAGCAGTTTCCAGGACTATTAAAGAGACAGTGCTGTGCCTGTGTGAGCCAGCACAGCAGCTGTTACAATCTCTGGAATAGCCTGTACCACACTTTTATATTAGAGCCTCTGAGGCAGAGAAAATGCTGCCCAGGATGTCAACAGCATCCTTAGACCTTTAGAACAAAAAGCTTCATGGAATGAGCTGTTAAATAAAAGAGCCACTAAGCTGAAATATGCATTTAGAGCAAGAGCAATATTACCAGGTGGGAGGCTGTGTCTACAGCACTACAATAAATACCCAAGGCTTTTCTAACATTTCTTCTCCATCTGTCCTAGAGTTCCTCTGAACAGTGCACATTTTGAAATGAGTCTTATAGTAAAATGGATGTGGAGTGACGACCTCTACAGACCTCTGTCAGTTGTTTCAATGCACTTTTCTTTACCAAACCTGGTCTTTTTCAGCAAGTATCTTTCCCTGGCAGCTCAATGGTATTTTAAGACACTGTATTCCACTGTGCTTGGGGTGGCAAACAATAGTCCACATCAATAGGGACACTTGATAATTATTAACATATATTGTAATCCTAAAGAAGTACTATCCATATATGTATATGATAGACTATATAACAGGACTTTGAGTCCTTCTCTCAAAGAAGAGAAGGATGTATCCCAAGTGGTCTTCCCCAGACTCACTATTGGAGCCAGTTCTGTTTAATATCTTCAAATGCTTCCCAGGATATCAAAGCCATCTTTAGACCTTGCAAACAAAGAGCTCAATGAAACAAGCTGCTGAATAGAAGAGTTTCTGGTTTTGTCCACCAATGATGTGGACAAGGGGATTGAGAACCCTATCAGTCAGTTTGCAGTTGACACCAGTTTGGGTGGGAGCGTTGGTCTGCTGAAGTGCAGGAAGGCTCTGCAGAGAGATCTGGACATGCTGGATTCAAAGGGCCAGGGCCAATTGCATGAGGTTCAGCAAGGACAAGTTCTGGGTCCTGCTCTTGGGTTACAACAACCCCAGGCAGCACTACGGGCTGGGGGCAGAGTGGCTGGGAAGGACCTGGGGGTGCTGGACAACAGCAGCTGAACATGAGCCAGCTGTGCCCAGGTGGCCAAGAGGGCCGGTGGCATCCTGGCCTGGATCAGCCATGGTGTGGCCAGCAGGAGCAGGGCAGTGACCGTCCCCCTGTCCTGGGCACTGCTGAGGCCACACCTCAGATCCTGTGTTCAGTTCTGGGCCCCTCACTGCAAGAAAGACATTGAGGGGCTGGAGCGTGTCCAGAGAAGGGCAACGGAGCTGGGGAAGGGTCTGGAGCACAAGTGGTGTGAGGAGCAGCTGAGGGAGCTGGGGGTGTTTAGCCTGGAGAAAAGGAGGCTCAGGGGGACCTTACTGCTCTCTACAACTGCCTGAAAGGAGGGTGTAGCCAGGTGGGGGTTGGCCTCCTCTGCCAGGCAACAAGTGACAGGACAAGAGGAAACAGCCTCAAGTGGCACCAGGGGAAGTCTAGATTAGGTACTAGGGAAGTTTTCTACACTGAAAGGGTTGACAAGCACAGGAACAGGTTGTCCAGGGAGGTGGTGGAGTCACCATCCCAGGAGATATTTAAAAGACATTTAGGAGTGGTGCTCAGGGACATGGTACAGTGGTGGACTTGGCAGTGCTGGGGTAATGTTGGACTCAATGATCTTAAAGATCTTTTCTAACCAATGTGTTTTTATGATTCCGTGATTCTGTGTTTGGAGATAGGGGCAGAGGTAAGAGAGAGAGAAAGAAGAAAAACTATTACCTGTAGATGCCCAGAACAAAGAGCAAATGGCAGCAGCCATATCCCTGCTGAGAACAAATGAGGAATTGACAGCAGTTAGTAGACACCCACAGTACATTTTTCACCTGCTGCTCTGGATAAAATCATATGTCAAAGAAAGACATTCCAGTGCTGGCTGATGAAAACCAACAACAGAAATTTCGGTATACCAGCTCTGGCACAGCTGTGTTTTGAACTCTTCAGGTAGGATTCATCTCAAAGACTAACATGGCTAAATTTAGAAGTGTACATGCGCACTCAGTATCTCTGCTCCCTGTGTTGTCAGTGGAGATATAATCAAGTCGCTCACAGAACCCAGAGAGATACTCAACTCACCATAAAACAGAGAGGGACACGTATATCTGGACTCCACTGACTGTATTGTCAGGGTGTGACTTCACAGAAAAGCATGTTGAGCTGCTCTTAATTATCCCACCTCCAGCAGCAATCCCAGAAAGAGAAGTGTCTTTCACAGGTCCTCTGTAATATCTACTGGGGCCATGAAACTCTCTTGGATCCCTCACAGCACCTAAATCAGCAAGAGGCACACAAATATAATCAATTGAATTCCATGCTAGAGCTCCACTGCTGAGATTTAAGGGTCAGATCCAGAATCCTGCAGACAGAAAGGCAAATGTTTTACAAACGTGAAAAACAAGTGTTTTCTTACTCTTCCTCTGCTATTAGGTATGCTTCTGCCCATGTTTCTGCAGTCTACCTTCATGTTTTTCAAGCATTCCACAGTTTTAATTCCAAGAGTCATATTAAAAACAACACAATGTTTAGTAAAGCCTCAAATATCACCTATAGAAGAGGTTAATAACCAACAAGGCATTTCTATTTCTGCTTCATATATAGTTATATTTGTTCGGTAAATAAGAAAATGCAAATGTACTTTCATGCAAATGTAACCTTTCTACTTGTAAAAGCTGAATGAAAAAGGTGTCAGCATCAGTTGGCTTTATAATAAATTTTACCGCATCTAGAAGTTGGGCAGAAGGAAAGCTGAAGAGTTTTGTTCCAAAATTACTATGGAAAGAAAAAAATACAAAATATATTTCTATTTCTCATCATTCAAGTTTTTAGTAACTTCTGGTAGGCTTCATAGTGGTGGTGTAGAAACATTTTCAAGGACCTACAAAAAATAGCAGATCTGACAAAGATAGTGACATGTTTCTTCTGTCCCACTCAGAACAAAAAGATTGACAATTAGCACCTTCTTAATGTCATTTGGAACGCCAACACTTAAACTGTAACCTATATTCCATCAAAAGCTCCAGCTATTTTGAAAGATCTCTGGAACTGGCCCCCAAGAATATAAAGGAACCCAAACTAATAGGTAGGATAGGCTGCTGAATTTAAATTCACTAGGATTAAATCATTGCAATTTTTTATTGCAACGTCATAGCATTTCACTGCGCTTGACACAGTACTGCCCTGAAAACCTTCATTTCAGTGAGTAGGTAATCAGAGTCCCCACGCATTTTCCCCAGATAAGTAAGAGAGCAGCTGCAGATAGCTTGGCTGTAGCTCAGCTGCAGGTGGAAGGTGAGGAGGAGAGGCCTAGACTTTTAGCATCCGGTCAAATTACAGAGTTACAGAATCAGACAGTACTCCAAGTTGGAAGGGACCCACAAGGATCATTGAGTCCAGCTCTTGAGTGGGTGGCCCACACTGGGATAAAACACACAACCTTAGTGTTATTAGCACTATCCTTTGAAGAAGAAACACTGAAAAAAAATGCCTAAGTAAAACAAAATGAAAGGAAACCTGCATAAGGGGTATCGGTCACTTCTTTTAGTTGGAAAGTCCTGGCTGGTTTTCATGCAGTGCTTACCTTATGGAAATTCCTATGCAAATTCACTTTAAAGCTTTGGCTGGTTTGGTATCCCATCAGAGGCAGTGAAGAGTACTGAGAGAGCCACAGTCATTCTATTTTAAGCCTACATTTGAGTGGCAGCAGAAATCCAGAATAGCTCAAGCAGAGCACTGCTACAAGAGCCTGCACAGAGGACAGAAGGTCAGGAATAGCTGATGAAATGCCAGCTACATGTGAGGTGCTTAATTGATTTTAAGGTCAGAAATACATTTATAGTCCCTACTGATTCAGAATTTTAACAAACGACTTCCTCTGGGAACAATTTTTTACAAGCATACAGAATTCAATTTATGTGGCCATTGAAAGGATATTGTGAGTCACCAAAAAAAGAGAAAATAACTGAAGTTGTGTGTGCAAATTATGTCATTAGGATTAGTTTGAACATAAGAAAGAATGGACTGGAAATACAGACCAGGATGATTGATAGAAAGCATAAATAAACATTAAAATAATTTAGCAACTTCTTAATCATAGATCTATTATAGCAGGGACATTTACAAAGACAGAATTATTAGCATTTGTACCCTTACAATTTGGCAAAAGAACACCCTTCAACAAAATACAGAAATACATCATGAACAGCAAATTATTTCATTTACTAGGGAGCCTTAAAGACACAACATATTGTTTTCCAAATCACATGCTTACATGTAAATTGCTGTACCAAAAAGGACCAGGGGTTCATCCAGTTCAGCTGCCTGCTTCTGGCATCAGGAGGTGCAAAAACACACCTCATAATGCACCTGGACTTCTGTGCCAAGCTGTGTCACAGAGAGAAAATCTCAGCCCCAGCTGGAGCTGGCAAATGCATTTTGCCTTCAAGTAGGAGTGCAGTTCAATTTCTCCAGCACTCTTTGTTTTACTTGATGCCTTACATTTTATTTAAGTATAGACTGGAATCTCTTAAAATCTGAAATCTCTTCTCACTTAATTTCAGTCAATCCATGGAGCGTTTCCATTTGCCTCTGAGACACAGCAGGACAAACAAAGCCCTTGTTTGTCACTGTGCACAACACACTGCCTCCGTTTCACTGCCTGACTTTCCCATCATGGAATTAGACCAACCAGTCTCTGTTAGGACACTGTATGTGGTCTCTAATTTCAATTCTGCCTCAGACCAGACGTTTTCAATGGTGGCTAGCACCTGGGATTTTAACCCAGGTTCCACTGTACATGTCAGCAAGGTCCTCTAATATTTCATGAGAACCTGCTCAAAACATTTTTGATTGGTTTAGATTGTGTTCTTCTGAAAGTGGCACCTGAAAGTGAGGCATTTCAATGAGATATGTCCATTCCCATGAGATCTTTCAACAGAAAAATGGCTGCAGGTTTTGTTTAGACAAAGGCAAACACTCCACTGTGAGGTTTTTCTTCCACATGAGTTTTGATAAATTTCAGTATTTGAGTTTGATTATTTTCTGTAATCAGTGAGCTAACAGTGGGTTCTACAGTACATGGCATTTAATCTAAATAAGCTGCACTGTGTTTAATATTGAAAAGCAATGATGAAGTCAAACCATAGCATCATAGAATCATTAATGTTGGAAGAGACCTCTAAGACCATCAAGTTCAATCACTAACCTAACACTTCCATGTCCATCACTAAACCATGTCCCTAAGAACCACATGCACACATCTTTTGAATACTTCCAGGGACAGTGATTCCACCACTTCCCTGAGCAGCCTGTTCCAATTCTTGACCAAACTTTCAGTGAAGAAATTTTTCCTAACATCCAATCTAAACCCTCCCTGATGAAACTTCTTGTCCTAAAATGTGTACGGATATGAGATTATATTCTGAGTTACAGTAGCATAAATAGTAGTCATCAGTTTAGGACATTGGAGCTAAATGTGCTCAGCTGGGCCCCATAGAAAACAAAACAAAGCAAAGAGCCAAAGATATTAGAATCTATTAGTATAAAAAAATACAATTGATGGAGAAAGGGTACACAAGAAAAGTGATTGGACAATCTCATACAAGACTCACCATTGCCTTGACTCACCATTGCCTTTACTCACCATCACCTTAACTCATTCAGTTGTCGTAGCTACTCTTCACAGCAAGCTGAGTTTGCATCTTTTCATGCCAAAGCCACAGCATCGATTTCCATTACATGTTACATTTTCAGAATAAAGAATTCAAAAAGAACTACATTTTTTCTCGGTAGACTGTGTAACTTTCCCTTCCTCCATTAGCAGTACCTGGCCTGGCTTATGTGTCCTGCTATCTGATACCGTGGCAATGTGCAACTGCTGAGCCTTCTTCACATGAGCCAGGAAAATGCCCACCTACCAATATTGCCTAGAGAATAATTGACCCAGGAAATAAATGTCTTTCTCAGGCAGATCTGCAGGCTCTCTCTAGATGTTACACTGAACTTCAAAATGGTTTTAAACTCCAATTCAAAAATGCCTTTTTTCACTAGTGTATGGATACTTCTGCAACCAACCCCATGATTTGACTTCATCAGGAGTATCATCAGTCCTTGGCAAAAAAATAGACTTCAAAACACAATGTGCTGGCCCTTCACTGCTCCTGTCCTGCAAACACTTGTTTGGTATTTGCCAGGTACCGTGGTAACAGACTCAAGAAAACTGCCAAGGTATATGTCAGCCAGATGTGAGGAAAATGGTCTTTTGTATTTCAATAAATGTAGCAAATTATTATTGAGCTGTTCCTGGGAAGAAAATTCAAACTCTCTTGGGTTTTCATGCTTTAGAAAAAGACTGTGTATATTCCTTGCACAGCAAGGAACCTTAAAGGTCAAATCTCCTTCCTCAGGCTTCCTACAGACATGGATATAGATGCTGAGGATATAGAAGGGAAATTGGCCTCTTAGCAGAAAGGTGCCCTGATAGAGAGGTGCATGATGCAGTGAATCAAGCACGTGAGAGCACTGCCCTGGCCAGCATGTCTCATGACAATCTGCAGAAGAGATGCTACAGGCACCCATAGTCAATGCAGGGCATGTGCTGATGGGCTAGTAACAGCAGATTTTTGTAATCACCCTCTACCTGGGACATGTCATATCTAAACTTTCCTAGTGTGGTGGTCAGCATATTTGGAAAAACAGAATTTCCAGACTTTGAAAAGTTTAATTTCCTTCTCACCAGCTGTGGTGTTACCCAGGAACAAATCTCAAATGTCACTGCAGCTTCTCAGGGAGAAAGCTGGGGTGGCAGAACAAGGGTTTCCCATAATGGTACTTGGTACCATTCAGTTCTGCTTCAACTATCCATAAATTTAATTGTCCCAACCAAGGTCAATCTCCAGCTGCAAAGCTGTCCTTTACCAGAAGTTACCTACACCATGCACATGGATTTCAGTCCCCTGGTGTCCCACAGCCTCCTGAGTCTCAGTCAGACACACGTGGCCATCATGTGCCAGGGTGAGCAGCCTGCCCAGTGTGCTGGTGTCTCATGGGAACAGATCATGGCTCTGTGCAGCAGTCACTTGAGGCCATCAAGTCAGACATAGCATGGTCACAGCTGCAGCTGGTCAGCTTCTGGTCCAGCCTCCTGCTTCCAGCTGGTCAGGTCTGAGCTCAGGTCAGGCTGCTCAGGGCTTCAACCAGTTGAATCTTGAAGTCATTCAAGGACATAGACTGGACAGCCTCTCTGGGCAACCTGACTGACTGTCCTCATGGGGGCACATCCTTCCACTCTGAGCCATGCCCTCAGTGGTTCCCCTCCCCAGGAGTGTCCTGTAAGGTCCATCCCCTCCCCAAGGCCATCTCTACCTCAGACTGAAAAAGCCTGGCTGTCCCAGCCTCTCCTCACAGGGTCCATGCTCCAGACCCACCACCTTAGGGGCCTCCCTTGAACAACAGCTGGTTTAATGGTGTCTGTCCTGTACTGGATGTACAGATGAGGTATAACAACTAGTGAGGGGGGCATAATGACTCCCCTCGACCTCTGACTCTGTCTCTGTTCATACAGCCCAGGCTGCTCTTGGCCAGTAGTGTTGCTGGGACTTGCTGCTGACCCAAGTCCCTCTTAGTGACTACCACAACCTCCAGGACTTTCCCCATGAGGTGCTCCCCAGGCACTTGGCCCCAGACTGTGTTGTTGTGCAGGGCTCATCCATCCATGGGGCAGGAGTTGGCACTATTTCTTGCTGAATTTCATGAAGTATCTGTAAGTCCATTCCTCTAGCCTGCCTAGGTCCATCTGAGTTACACCCTTATGTGCCAGTGAACCAACACGTCCCCCAATTTGTTGTCATCTGCAAACGCGACAAAAATGCACATCCAAGCAGCCCCTGCAGGCATGGCTACCTGCCTTCTCAAGAGATGAATATTGTTTTATAAATGTTTTTTATTTAGGAGCCTATTCTGTGTTCCGTCCAAAATCCTCTTTCCCACTGGAGTATGGCTGCACTCTGACATGTTGATTTCATATCTCTTTTGTCCCAGATGGGTTTATTTGATGTTCACTCCCTGTGATGTTTCCCACATGTTGCTGTGCAGGGTGAGCTGTGCCTCTTCTGTGATGCCAGAGGATGCCAGAGGCACACTTCCACTAACGTTTGTGCTCAAGGAGAAGCTCACACACCAGAAGTGTCAGAGGCAGCTGCCCACAGAGACATAGGAGGTGCCAGAGATCCATACTGCTGGAAGCACAATGCAAATGGAACCCCTCTCCAGGACCACCTTCTCTGGCCAGGCTGAGCATAGGAGTACCATGTAGAGTATGTGTGCAGATAGTGATCAACAATGAGTATCAACAATACTGGTGGTGTGTGCTGGGATGTGATGCCCTGGCCTTTCCCAACAGGATTCCTCCTAGCCTTTGATTCAGAGTCATTTAAACACACAGAGCAGGAACAGGACTGAGAAAGCAGACTGCTCACAGTCTCACAGGTTTCAGGGTAGGGCTTGTTTCATCCAGTGTCAGCAACATGAAAGTTGGGAGTTTAATTTAAGACGTTAGGATCCTGCTATGCAAATGGGGAGAGAAGACCACAGAAGGAACCTGAATTTATCCTTCCTGCCCTTCTTCAGGATAGGATGGATCATCCCTTGCAAGTGCCTGTCTCTCTCCAGTGATTAGAGGAGACCAAACATGCTTAGGTTCTCCTTCAAGTGACTAAATTCGGATGAGGATGAGAATTCTTCAGCCTGTGTAGGGGTAGTATAAATTCAATGAACAAGATCTTTTAACTAGCACAGCAAAAGCCAGAGCTCTGATGGCATCAAGGGAAACTCTTTGTCTCAACAGCATAGCCGTCTTTAATTCCCCTTAGTGCTCAAGCAATCCATTCAGTTTGCAAACTTTTTGAAGCCAGGACCTGGCTCCTCTCTGGTGGTAAAGCAGCTGGCACATGGTTAGTCCTGTACAAACAAACAATAATAATGCTCTCTAGAAGCAGATGTTTGGAACCTGTTCTCAGATGGAAATGACTCCATCTAATTTCATGGAACACAAATAATGTGTTACATGCAATTACCTCCATATGAATGCTGGACTCATTAATTAAAAGGGGACTTGGAGAATATATTACACATTTCGTCAGCCTGGCCTCACAGGTAGATGTTTTCCATACAAATGACTATAAGTGTCAATCCTGGTCTTAGTAACATCCATTGTGAAAATGTCATCAAATGCAGTGGGAGACAGACTTGGTTCTCTCCTCAGAGGAGTGACTGTGAGTATTCCCTTTTCCCTTCAATATGAGCATAACTACAGAAATATTATTAGGACAGTGAAGGTATCACTTGATACTGATAATTTTCTTTGAGATTTTTAAAATCTTTAAAGATAGTGTATCAGTACTTGAACATTGATGCTGTTTCTCTCACTTTATAGACAGATTAGACACCTTCTGAGCTGCTGCACCAGCCATGAGTGGGTAGCTCTTAGACAGCAGAAAAGCAAAGGTGTGAGATAGGCAGTATCCATCCTGCTGGTCCCATATTTCTTCCTGGATTTTAAAATATGTTGCTTTCAACATATCAGAAGATACCTGAGGAATAAAGATAGTATATATTTATATACACACTAGAGTGTATAAATACCGTATTTCAACATAACAGAGTTTTCCATTCAGCTGAAATTGACTCTTACAATTCCATCATCCCCAGCAGTCTTTCACAGATGTAGATATCAGACCTACGTGTCCTTAACTTGGCTTCTGGCTTTCAGAATCCAGACCTCACTTCACTGATCACTTCTGTTTATAACTGTATCAATTTAAGTTATTAGTCATTACCAACAGCATAAGTCAGAGAGGAATCAGAGCTATTTTCAATTTTCTGCTATGACTACCGACAGATTCAGAGCTACAGACAGAAAAATATGTGCAGAATCAGTGCTTCTGAAGTGTCTTCAAGTTCACAATTTCTGGTGAAGAAACATGGATAATGGTTCTTTGGTCTCCCAGGTTACACTCGCTTAGTGGAGAGATCTGAATCCTAATTCTGATGAGTTCTGATCAAAACCTCATGGGACAGGCTTCTCCCAGAAAAAAAAAAAAAAAGTTTTGTAGCATCATACTTTGTGCTAGGATCAAATGTTTTCAACATAGAGGAAAATGCTGGAAGACATCGTTATATAAACAGTTGCATCTCTTGATATTACACAGCCCTTGTCTCTTATTTTCATTCAGAATATAGCACCATTTCATTAAAACATGAAGGGAAAATCATGTGATTTACAGAAAAAAAAGACCTTTCAAAACCATGCAGAATTATTTTAATGTATTATATTCTGTATAATAAGGGATGTTTAAAATTTCTGCAGTTCCAAGCTGAGAACAAAAGCAAATACTACAGTGAGAAAAAGCCCCATGGGAGGTAATTCTGCATTTTGACCAGCTCTATTAATAGCCCTGAAATTCTGATTAAGTTTGGGCTGCAGGCCATAAAGTTAGGATTATCTTCATATAGAATTTGAAAGAAAAATGGAGCCTGAATATTAGCAACTATTAACTAATTAGAAAGCTCATTACACTGGAACAGCATGTCAGAGGAATTCGTGGAAGATCTTTCTCTTGTAGCACTGAATACACAGATGGACAAAAACACTTAGAAAGCTCTGCTATGGACAAGAAGACAACCTGATAGACTACTCCATCCCAGCAAAACATTTCCATCTCTACTATCTGTCCCTGTCGGTGAAGAGTAGATGCTGAGTTTTGTCAAGAAGACTGAGTTTGATCTAACTGCTGCAGAGCCTTTTGGAGTTTCATCATTTCAGCTTTCAAAAATACTTAAGCTAATTCAAGAAATTTCTCAAACCTGAACGTTCCTCTGAATCTTTCAGAAGAAATTATTCTGAGGGCTGCATGTGGAGTATTTTCAGCTCTGAGGTTTGAACTCACTGTAGCAATTGGAAATGTGAAATTTTTAAAGTAAGCTAAGTTTGCTCCTTGAAACGTTACTCTCTGAGGCATGTTTCCATATTTGCTCTTTCACAGACACAGTGTGTTCCAAATTGTCCAGTCCTCCCATGCACTGGAAATGTAGCACTTGTACCAGTAAGAATGGCACAACTGCTTTTCTGGATTTTTGGTTTCTAGCACTTTTTTAAGCAGTTGTTTACCTCCCTCCAAGTAGCAAAGCTATTTGATACACATAAAGTATTTTCACGATGAAATTCTAAGGATGATCATTAACTGTTTTGTTCCATCCAGGTCAATTTTTCCAGTTTCTCTGGTGAAAACCATGTCATATCTGTAGTAAATTCCTTGCCAAAGTTTAAATATATTTTCCAGGAACTCAATATGATCACATTGTACTTCAAGAAATGAAAATTTGACTTTCTGAAAGCAAGAAAGTGTCCAAGGCCCCAAATCACTTAATTTTCTGTGGTTAGTAAGAAGATTCCATTCCCTGAAACCTGTGGTCTGGCCATTGGCTTCCAGAGCTTTATTTCCTTTTTGCACTGTGAGATAATACAAATAATGTCAGCAATTACTAATAAGCATGTTAAATAAATAATGCACTTGATGTGACTCTATCAGGACTTGGAAGATTGAAGTTAGCACACAATCTACACATCCAAGATGTCCTCAGCCACACTAGCTCTAAGAAACAAATCCAAATTACTTTCATTCTCACACCCAAGAGAGATACCTCTCCCAAGGTTACCAAGCAATAAATCATAAATCAAGATCCCACACAGGTCTCTAAGGCACACTGCATCCTGCACCTACTTCTACATTAAGTCCTCAGCTGACAATTCATGACTTCAGCACAATAAAACTCACTAAGGCAAGAATAAAAACTTCTCTGTACAGGGGAGAAAACCTCCCAGACTTTCTCAGAAGACAAACTCTCGGAAGACACTGAGGTGCACTTGCATTGAAACCAGAGACAGTCCCCAGCCTCCCTGCCTGTTGCTCCCAGGGCAGAGCACATTTCTGTCTCCTCTAAAAAGGGCCTCACCTGTGCATATTGATAAATCTTCTTTAGGCATCCAAAATTAAACAACTACCTGGAAAATCTTCAAGAGCATTCAAACGAACAGAAAAAGCATACTACATACTAGTCATGTTAAAGAACTCACTGCCAGAAGGTTCTGTGATATTGAGAAATAAGCATAGCACAGCATATCACAGTATTGCATAGCATAGCAAAGAAGGCAAGGCAAGTTAGTTTGGCCAATTTCCACTCAAAACAGAAACTATCCAGCTCAAACCCTCCCTATATATATACCCACAATCTCCTTATTTTCACTTCTTATCTTTAACTGTGATTCATTAGTTATAACAGGAGAGTTCTATCTGAAAAGTGACTCCATCAAGGAAATAAAATGCTTTCCTTACTATGCCTTGCCTATGTCAGGGGTAATGGTATGAGTTGTAATGCTCTATTAATGAAGCACTGACCATTTTTTAAAATCCAGGTGCTGGTAAAATAGAAATACACCAGCATTAAGAACAGATTCCTTGTTTATATGAGGTAAGGTTTATATTTTATCTGTCCAACCTTGAGTTCTAGGAAAATTAAGGCTTTCAGATGAAATCTGAACCAGTTATCACTGCTGCTACTACATTTTGAAAAATGTCATTTTGCACTGGCCAGGTTAGTTTCATGCTAGCTGAGATATTTGCTTTAAACAGCTATACTCTTAGAGAAATCACAGCACTGAAAATTTCCCTGTACGTGGGCTGGTGTAAGAAACCTGTTACCATAGACAGCTCAGTGGTGCTCCTGACATTTTTTCAATAGTTGCTAAGAATAGGACATCTAAAGCCATTTCCTCCAGTTCCCTGTTTGGGAATGCAGAGAAGTGATGACAATGATCCAGAAAGCCACAAGAAATTGCTTTCAACTCTGTTTTAATTGGACTCCATGGGCAGCAATAAAGAAAAGGCATGAAAAAAACCCAATGTTTATGGTAATGTACAGGAAAACAAAAAAATGTCCGCTACGATTGCCACAGAAATAAAGATGAGCTGCAGGGGAGAGGGAAACATGAGCAGGATGCTGGGCTGAGAGCCTAAAGAGGTGGCTTTCTTCTAGGACAGCTTGTGGACTCAAAAAGTCACTTCATTCCCCTGTGTCATGGACCTCTTCTCTCTAAATGGATTTAAGTGACCATTTCTGTAAAACACTTTCAATCCAATAAGAAACAAAATTATCTAAGAACTAGACATTAGTAAGTTATTACTCATCCACTCATCCAGCAAATTTGTAATTCCATCTCCATGTGTTTCTTGAGACAATACTGGCAGTTGCTGCCAAGCTGACCATGAAAGCAGGCCAAAAATCATTTTTCTTTATCAAGAACAAAAAAAAAAATAGGCTGGATTGGTCATGTAAAGCTGTTCCCAGGAACATCCCAGTGACCGATTCCTGCATATTAAGACCTCTTATTCATACTAGCACAACTTAGTAGATGAGAGATGTAGATTTTGCCCTCTTTGGCTCATCCTGCACTGCACAGTGTCACACTTTTCTTCAGAGCATACACAGCTCTGAGTGAAACATTTACCTGCCAGTTCCAATTTTAAGAGTTACACACTCACATCTTAGATGTGTCCTTTTTCTTCAGTTCTTCTTGTCCCCTGTGGCTCCATCTTTGCATCCCATCACGTAATGTGGCTCTCCCAGCTCCATTACAGGTCAGGCTCCTTACACAAGGCAAGGAGAGGCAGGTATTTGTCTGGCAGCAAGGGCTCCAGCAGGAAAATTCAAATTATGGGGCACAGAGGAAAAAGAAGGAAAAATAAATAAGGCAGCAATACAGCAAAGGGCATGAGGAACATACTACAAGGATCTGGATCAGAAGAAGCCAGCTAGAAATGGAGACTAGGAACATGGCAGGGCAGACATTTATTCTAGAGGAAGCTTCATCAATTTATTCTAGAGGATGCTTCATCAATTTAAAGTCACCATGGCTGGCCAAAGGAAGCAAACTTTCCTCCAGCCAGCAGCCCCACTAATTTCAATGGGGTATATAAAGTTGGTCTAGTTGCAGGCCCTGAGCTCTCCTTGAGTTATTTATTGTCTCTAATAGTCTGTAAGGAACAGGCTGTGCCATCTCATAGTGGTGCTCCACAAAGATCAAACTCTTTAGAAAGAATCCACCTACAGGGCTGCGGATTTTGGAAGGCAAGTGTAACCCACTTACTGCCCTGGGTGTTACATGAAAGCCTGCTTTGTCAGAGTAGGTGAAAGGAACATTTATTGTCTGGTAAAAACCAATATGGAAAGCTGAAATATTAACTTTGATTTTAACAATTAACAGCAGGGCTTTTTCACTTGTTTGGCTTCTGTGCTTTGAAGTAAGAGCACTACAGATAGCAACACAACGCATTGAAAAGAATGACAGACAAAAGAATTTGGGAAAAGAATGCCCTTTGAGCAAAGGAAAGTCTTCATAATGATTCAGGAAGGAAAATCACAGCCTTGTACCATTGGATAGCCAACTGAGCAGAAGGAAAGTAAAGGGTATGAAAACAAGTGCAGATTTTAACCACACCAAATGGAGCATTTTGTAAAAGGTACTGTGTGTCTCTGGAGAGTAGATTTAGTACATTTACTCAGATACAGGGAACAGAAAATCGCTCAAAACCTCTCAATAATAGGAAATCAAGATACAGATTTTGGGGCCTTTCAAATCCTACAATGCTCATCAAATGAAAGGGTGCTCTGTCAGTTTTACTTGCTGCCTTAGGATTTTAGCTTTTATATTTTTCATGTATCTGTAATCCTGCAATTCTTCACTGTATAAACTCCATATAGAGTGTTAGCTACTGTTCTCCCATTTTATTCAGACTAAACAATTCCTCTCTAGGCCTGAAACTCAAGGACACCTCATTGTCAGGCCCCAAGAGATGTAAACAACAGTGAATTGGGGAGGAGGGGGAGGCAAACTTGGAGTAAATTACTTTATTACCTGAAACTGTAATTGGAGGATTAACCCCTGATATGTACGTGGACCAAACTTATAAGTGTATGAAAAACTCGTGACCACCGTCCATCTTGGGTGTAGCCCCTTGGAGGCTTTTGACTGCCGGAGGTGTACCTATTGGAGGCCTTCAATAAAGACCCATTTTTATTCTCTTAATGTTGTCTAACCTATGTTTTGGGTAGCCACTCCAAGGCATCATACTGACATCTTATATCTAGAGCAGGGCTTTTTTTCCTGATGATAGAGACATCTCTTTGTCACTATTTTTAGTGGAGAAAGCAGGCACATCCCACCCAGCTCTCTGCTCTGCAAACCTGCACACAGGGACCCTGCCTAATGAAGTCATTACCTTTACCATGGAGCACAATTAGAAGAGGGAAACCCTTTGTCTCAGCTTGGTTAACAAAGGAAAACTGCAAATTGTCTTCTCTGCACAGAAATTTCAGATAGAGCTAGTCAATTAATTTTAGTTAAAAACAGTCCATTTCCCAGAAATTAGGGTAGGGGCTGAAGATTCAACTATCACTGTCAAGAACAATAACTGATATCTTGCTATAACTGATATCTTGCTACATAGCAGCTCCTTAAAAATATTATCATTCATACAGCAGGAAGAAAAGTGTTCTGGTAGACCCTTTGATTTAAGTGACATGCACTCAATTTTTTTTATGCTGTCAGTACTAAGTGATGCCTAAAATTTTTTAAAGTATGTCTCTCACTTTCCTAACTTGGGGGAAATAAACCCTAAATTAGGCTTCATCTTGACACAGAAAATATATCTGATTATAGAAGGGGTTGCTTCAACTGTAGTGGCTGCTCCAGAAGTAGTGCTTGTGCATTGATTACAGGTCACGTTGCAAATGTCTTGACCACTAAACGTGGTGCAAAGCCAAAGATTGTTATTCACTGAACCAGTTATGACAATATGACAAGTAAAAAGACACAAATTATCATTGAGAGAAGTTTAGAACACTTCCCAAGGTGCCCAAATGGCCAATGTCCTAATGAAAACTAGGGCTAATTAACAAATCAGCTGGAGAAAGAGAAAAAGAAAGAAAAGGGAAAGTAACATAGGGATAATGGTTATGCAAGTAAGCATACTCTCGTTAACACCCAGACATTTAGGAAGAATGAAAAGGAAAACAAAGCCACAAATACACTTCCATGACTTTCAGACTTACAAATAACATGCTGGGTTTTAAACATCTCAGGTATAATTAGCTTTAATAACAACTAAATTCTTGTGCTATATATAAACTTTAGTCTTGGGCAATTATGAAGAGTAGTCAGAAGTGTTCAAGAGACGTTATGATTCTTCTTTGGTTAAAAAAAATATATAGCTATCAAATTGATGTCAAAATACTTTTATATCAACAGAGCAACAAGTGAAAATGTCAGTCAGTATTTATAATAAATAAATGAAGTTAATAACTAAATAATAGGTTATTCATTTAACAAGTGAATAAAATAATTATTAATTTCTTTTAATGAGTTCAATTAAATTCGTTTTAATTAGTTAGGTATTTATGTAATAAGTAAATAAAGTTAAACATTTATTTAAGCATGTCTGTCTAAATGGTACATGAGAGTTCGAAGAAGCCAGCCCAGGACTTTTCTGGCTTATTTGTGCTGAGCTTATTTGTTTAATCCTTAAGGAATGTGGATGTTAAAACACCTAGGGCCTTTTAAAATATCTTGGCATCAAGAGGAATAGTGTTTGGCTACTGTGACCTGTGCACCTACAAGCTTGTTAGCTTGGCATTGATCCCCAGGAAAATAAGAATGCATGTGACATACACTCAGTTAACACAGAATGACAGAAGTTATTGCAATCTTTGAATATCAATGTGGATTTATAGAAAACAGATTTGGTGAAGCAGCTGAATGAAGTTTTTTTCATGGCTTTATGTATTTGGATGATAAAATGACTAGTGTTGATATAATAACAGCAGACTTAAGTAAGCAAGTTGGCTTAAGACTGTATGACATTTTAAACAAAATATAACCACACAATATCAACATGGCACTTATTATGTGGACTAAAATCTGCCAAACTGATAAAATCTCTCAATTTTCCAAGAAGGATGTTTTAGAGAGATTTGATCATCACTTTTTAATATCTCAAATAATGTCATAATGGGGTTCTTTTGACAGTTATTTCTATTTTTTTCATTATGCTGAAAAACCACAAGTTATACAGATCCACTAGGTAGAATCTGAAGTTAAATGAGTGAGAAATTACCCATAGGAAAGGCTTTCCGGGGATCACAGTGGAGTCCTCCTCTATGTATATTTGAAAATTCAAAAATGTTGCTCTAGATCAGACATACATGATGTCAGCAAAATCCTATGACTTGTGGTATGAAAAGGCTGGACTAAAGGATGGTCCCATCTGGCCTTAATTGAACAGCCTCTGTGGATTCCCAGGAAGCAACACAAATGAGGGAAAAATCATTTGTATCTATATGAGTTTTGGTTCTGGTTTCAGAGGCAAGATGATGCAACTGAGAATCTATCTGCTCTGACTGCCAGATTTGCTGCACTGCCATTTGTTCCAGCAAGCAAAGGTGTGGTGGATTCATCAGACAACCTCATGCATTGGCACAGATTCCCTGCTGTTCACTGGGCTCTCTAAGGGGGCAGAGACACTTTCACAGAGAAATAGGTTGGATCAGATAGCAGAAATTACTAGAAATTACGAGAATAGGCTGCCCAGAGAAGCTGTGGATGCCCCATCCCTGGAAGTGTTCAAGGCTAGGTTGGATGGGGCCCCAAGCAAATCAATCTAGTGAGAGCAGCTCTGCCCACGGCAGGGGGTTGGAACTAGGTGATCTTTAAGGTCCCTTCCAACCCACATCATCCTGTGATTCCGTGAATCTTAGTTTTACTTTTCTTTAATTTGCAACAGAATTATGGGACTGGTTTGCAATTTTGAAGTTATAAATTGTATATGCAGATAAATACATGCATTTTTACACAAATAGAGCATTGAGGGAGCATGAACAAAGTCAGTGTCAAAAGGGCACATCCTCACTTATGAGGCAGGTAGTGATATTAACCGAGAGGATTCTCAAAAAGACAAAAAGAGAAATGACTTCTGCTTGAATAAAGGAAACATACAGGAACAAAGCTGATTTGAAAGACAGACCACATTAAATTTACCCTTGTGTCCAAAGTTATGCAAAATCTATTCATTCTTTAAGTTTATTTGAACCCCAAATGGGATATAAGAAATGCTAAGACCAGTTCTAAAATGAATTCAAAATATATACTTGCTTCATTCAAAAAAAAAATCTCATAAGTATTTCATCTTGCAGCAGGTGGCATGTTACTGTGAAGAAAAAAAGACATGTAATCTCCTGGTGGCAGAACACACCTTGAGCTGAATTATATGTGACTGAAAACCCCGTCATTATAGTGAGAGCTGCAATGAAATAAAGCACAGGTTTTTGACTCCTGAAGAGAAATTAAATATCTCTTAAAGCAGAAGGGAAGAACAGTTTCATGAGTATTGCCTGATATTCAGAAGGGGGGGGGCTATCCTTCCTTTTGTCTTTATGAATCTTTATTAGCAGTGGAAATATTCCAGTGTGAAGTAGTGGGGGAAAGCAGTGAGAGCCACGTGTGAGAAGACAGAATTAGCTTGTTTTAATTCTGTGAAGTAATCATGGATAAGACAAGTGAAAGATGAGAAAAAGGATTAATAACAATTACTATCTCCAAGGCACTGTGCTAACACTGACGTCTGTTCTTACAGCTAGAGGTTATGTTTCATGGCTTCTCATGTAGTAGGGGAATTCCATCACTAACTGGGTTTTTATTTGCTTCACAGACTCAATGGGAGCAGGCAATACTAACTGCAAATAAATAATTAAATGTCATTTCTTCTGCCTGTCCATTTTAGGTTGTTACTGAGCCTTAGCCTGGAGAAAAACCTCAAAATAAAATCTTCTGAAAATACTCGGTTACTGAACTAAAAACAATGTGGGCAGATACTTTAGGATTCTCATGCCTAGGTTTAGGTAAAATATCCCAAGGTGAACGTAATAACCATAGAATAATGCTTGCAAACCATTTTTCTCCTGTATTTATAGTGGATGAGTGGCTAAGAATCACTGAATAGCTGAGGATGTTCAAGCCCTGCTCAGAGCAGGGTCACCTACAGCAGGTTGCTCAGGTTCGTGGCCAGTCTGAGTTCCCTGCCAAGTTGCTTTCCAGCCAGCTGGCCACCAAGTTATTAGATAAACATAGTCCCACTCACCTGACTGGCACCTACACTTCAGAGTTTGGCTATATTTTTAATTTAGAGAGGATGCATAATCACCTCTAGGTGTTGCAAATGCACACCTACTTGCAGGAAAAGCAAGGCTAGATTGAGTATTCAGACATCATCAATGCTGATCAGACAAGAAGGATAGATTTTCTTTAACGAAGAAATAATGTGAAGTTTATTAGAAATGAATACTCCATTAAGTATGAAATGGAGACTTATTTATCAGCCTGCATCACAAATGATACAATGTAGAAGGGGACTGGCTTATTAAATGCATATTGTTACTGGTTTTACTGTGATGGTACCTCATGCAAGTACAGTGAAGGAGGTCACTGGAGAGAAGGACGACAGATAAAGAACTGAAGGATGAACAAAACACAGAGGTGATGTTACTCATCCAGTCTCACAGCCACAAAACTGGAAGCTCAATCCAAATCTCTTAAATTCCAACCTATTCATGTCTTTGAAGCTAGGTATTAAAAAAAAACCTGGTGGAAAAATTTCCTTCAGATTTTTTCAGTGTGTTGAACTAAAAACAACCCCAAGGATGGCTGGATTTCAGTTCTGTTCCAAGCTAGATACCTATTTAAATGTGACACAATTCATCTGTCTTGCTCCAAAGACAGACTCTGATTTAAGATCACACAAAACTGGGGTCCATGACCCTAACACAGCCTCCTGCATTTTGAGACTAGGTAAAATCACAGACCTGCCTTAAAATGGGATGATTCATGCCTTGGAGGACCCTACCTCTCTCCAAAACAGGGAACAAGGAAGCCTTGATGACTTGCTTAAACCATACCACACCTTTTAGACACCTAGATAATAGCAGAGATGTACCCAACTCAATCTATCCAGTACAGAGATCTATTTTCCTCATGATTGCCAGCTATTAATGTCATTCTGAACTGGATTTGCAGGCTTGTATCAGCTGGAAAACAGCATGCAAAAGCTCTTAAAATGACAGATGAAAAGAAATAAAGTAGTGAGGAATGGACATCAATGTTTTCTCATATCCATTTGAAGCAATAAAATGAATGCTTTGATCACTTCTCTTTCAGATTAACTATCCTCCTATTTTGGAGAGGTCTTTTACTGTATCATGGAAATGACAGGAAAAGTACTTTGAATGAACACAGTATAAATTTCATAGGAGCAGTAAACAAAGCATAACTTTTCACTTAAGTTTAATAAGTTACTGTAATTACAGATTACTCTATTTTAATAGCACTTTACTCATATACAGCATGAAAGTCTGATCTTGAAGAAACAAATTAAATACCAGTTCCCAGAAGCCCCACCACCTCTGTATGCTACTCTTCTGAAAGTCTTTTTCTGTCATAGTCTCTGCATATCATCAGGAGAAACCATACAGATCACCAAAACTTCATTAAAAAATCCTGCCTGCCATATTATAGCCTTGGTGATTATTGCTGAATTTAGCAGATTTTAATACGTGTGATTTGAACAACACAAATACTGCTGTAAAGCTTGAAATTTCTACCAGTTAAAACCATTTAACACCTTATTTAACAGACCAATATTATTGCCTTCTATGATTATTTGACTATGGGACTTCTGTGATCTTCATGTTTGTTCAAAGCACTTGTTCTTCCTGAGGTACTGCCATCTGCCAGTTCTTAAACAACCAAAAAAGCTAAGCACAAACCAAAAAAATATTGCTCATAGCAAAACACCCATGGAGTCATGTTCCCTTATAGTTGTGATGACATCATTTTCAAAAGTATCAGTCAAATGTAACACATACCCTTGACCACCTTGGATAGCCTGAGCTTTTCTGGGTAGCATTCGGAGTATTTTTAACTCCTCTGTAACATACAGACCTGTGGATTGCACACAGTGAGTTTTTGACAATGGAAGCAGAAAGGATGCAGAGAAGAAGCTTGCAATAACCTGTTGTGACCAGTCAGAAGTTACAGGATTTGTGAAAAAAAAAAGTTTTATCACACCAGGAAGAATGCTGGTCCTCTAATAAGTATGCTCAGAGAAGTACACTGATAGCAGGTTGCTGGTGTGTTACCAGCTGGAGTATTTCCTCTGGCAGAAAAGGAGATTAGAGCATGGATCTGCATCTTCTCCTTTTACTAATGTTTTAACTCAGCTTTCAGCGCAAAGTGAAAAGAGAAGTTAACTGTGAATATCCTCAAAAAATAATGTAATGAAAGGCAGAATTGTTCACTGTTGTAAACAGAACAAAGATAACCATGCCCGTGCCAGGAGGCATGCAAACCAGTGTCAGCTGGGATTTGGTAGGATAGGAGCTGGGACACGTGGAACAGTCTGGTGGGGAGATGGGAAATGTGAACTGAGAAACGTACAGGGTCGGACAGCACAGCCTGAGCTCTGCTGCTGCACACCCTGCCCATGCCCTCTGAATGCCACAGGGCACCAGGAGGGACCAGAGAGAAGCAGTCATTCTGCCTGGCAAGGCACAGCACAAAGAAAGGTCAGGATGAGTGGAGCTGGAGCTGCAGCACCTGATCTCCAGCTGTGCTCCTGAGACACAGCACATCCCTGAGCCAAAACACTGAAACACATCTTGGAGGGACTAGGTCGTAGGGAAAATCCTGGGCAGTGCTTGACATTGTTAAGAAGGCTTGCATTAAGAGAGTCATGAGAGGGTAGAAGAATCTAAAAGGTGAAAATAATTTATTTTAAATGGTGAAGTTGATTTTGAAATGCATGATTTGCTGTGCACAGTCTTTATCTGACACATGAACATGGAGATTGCCACAGTGGAACAAATCAGTCCAATTTAATTAATTACTTGATGCTTCATGGAAAACAGAATGATGAAATAGTCTTCTTATGCCCTGTCACTGGCCTATACATCGAAGCATAAAGATTGCTAGCTTTTCTTTTTACTCATTCAATTTGCTTGTGGACGGCCTAATTTATTCTTGATCTCTTTTTTCCTCTTGGCTCTAAAAAATGTAAAGAAATAAACAAAATCCACTCTTTTTCAAAATGTAATCCATCTTTTGCCTTTCACTTCAGTTCAAAACTGTTGCTGTCTATCATGTTTGCCCTCCTTGGTGACAAAGAAAGCTTGGCAAAGGGATGCTAAAATATCAGTGAGGGCTACTCAAGCCTTTCTCTGCAAATTACAGATAACTACTTTATCTTTCTGATGACTGCAATCCAGTATCAGAAAAAAATCCCCTGTTACTGTTCAAATGATATATAAATTTTTTCCACATTCTGTGGCATCCCATAAGGATGCTTTTCCAGATATTTTAAGAGAAGGTTTAAATTGACTCAATTAATGCCTCATTTTGGAGATACCTGAAGTTGCTTCCTCTTCAGAAAGCAATTACCTCTCCCCTCTATAAACTAGGTGCTGTCTGAACACAAAAGACAGACTTAAAACCACTGAGAACTTTAAAATAAAAATAAAATTTAAAAAAAAAAACCACAAAAAAATACCACTATAATTCTAATGTACTGAAGCAAATTATTTCTCTCCAGTGTTTCCTGTGTGTCAGTTACTAACAGATCTGCCTGTAGGAGATCTGAAAAATACTCCTTAAAACAAGCAGTGTCATGTGCTTCAGCACAAAGCAGCACCCATCATCATCTGGAAATTATTCCTCCCAGGAAAGCCTACTGCTGCGCTGAGCTCTTCTGAAACAGCTTATCTATTTGCTGAGATCACCTAGGAATATGGATGGGAAATCAAAAATTTGATTCATAGCCTATTCAAATAAATAGCAATTCCAACTTATTCCTGCAAGCTCTGTCTCCAGATATTAAGCAAACAGCTTTTAGTTATCAGCTTGGCTTGTAGCTAAATCGTTTACTAGACAGAATTCCTACACACTGACTCCTTCTGCAGCCTACATCCCATCTTGCAGGCCTTGGTCTTGCTGAGGATCACCTGTGTGTAACAGGAACAGAAATAATTTTCAGAGTACTTTGAATAAATTAACCTGCCACAAGAAACCTGGCATTTCCTTTGCTCTTGTCAGTCTTCTTGATCCCATCTTAAAAGATCAGCTGTTGATACCATTGACAGCTTTATTATTACCAAGTGACAGCATGTGTCAGAAAATCAAAAGAAAACACAGCAAGAATATTAAAAGGTTAAAAGCAATAGAGACAACATTACTGTTGCCATGGTACAGATCAGCATCTAGCAAAGCCAGGAGGGCAGTAGCAGTGACAGCCAGTGCTCAGGCAGTTTGCTTGTCTCAGATAACTTCAATAAGGTGTCTGGAAAGAGGCAGAGATCACCCAGACTGAGTCCTAGTCTGAGTGAGGACTCAGTGAGAACCACATCGACAGCTTGTTCAGAAAAGCCAAAGCTGATGAGGAAGGAATGCCCCAGTCCTCCCCAAGCTACAGAGACAGCCACTTAGTTATTTACCTCAAGGGCTGCCAGTCGTGTGTTTTGGCAGTGGCTCTGATAAGCCACTAAATAACATTTTATCACTTGCCAGTTCTTGCTCCATGACAATGTTCATGGAGCACATTGAAAGAATGGGCCATTAATCACATCAAAAGAGAAACCAACACGGTTGGTATTTGCGACTCTGAAGTCCATGGGGAGAAAGCAAGTCAAAAGTAGCTTGTTTTCCAGTTTTCAGCTTCCCAACATTCTTTATTTTGATTATTCTAAACATTTTGCCTTCTTCAAGACATAAATGTGGTAGAAAGCAAAAGAAATAGCTGATTTAATGTTGGTGGAAAACTAAACCTGGATAAAAAGTTGTATTGTGTTATTCCTATAAATACTTTATTTCCTATTATTTTCACCTTTTGTGTATTTTTGGATACCCTGTCTCAGAATTATTTCTTTCAATTGAGGGACATAGCAGAGTTATGCATCTGCAATGACCTCAACAACTAAACAAGGAAGAAGGATTATAGGAAGAGGTAAATCTTTTCATGCTCATGACTGAGCCTCCCTGTACCCAAGACCATGGCAGAACACCAACCTTCCTGCAAACAAAGCTGTACTCAGAGTAACTCTCTTTGAAGAACTGAGTATACAGCTTCAGCTAAAGCATTTGGCTCTAACACTGTAACAGTCTGTAAATTCATTCCTTTGGGAGCAACACATATCAGTGTTTTATGTATTCCAATTATAAGTTTTTTATGAAAGCTTTTACCAGAACAAACACATCAGCTCACTGGCAGAAGCAGCCTAAGCAACCTCCCAATACTTTTGAAAGCACAGAAGGCAAACCCAGTCAGGTTCACAGCAGTTGTGTTCATTTATACCCATTGCAAGGGACAAGACAGACTGTTACAGAAGAGGACCCTTGTATTTCTTCCTCCTCATCTTTGACCTCACCTACCTTTTCCTGCTATTCATACCACACTGCTGTGTCATGAGTAGTCACAACACTGAAGCAGATCAGTCAGAAAATCAACCTGCTGGGCAAGAAATGGTCTCCAGTTTTAGAACTGCAGAATTTAGAACAGCACAATCCACCTGAAGACCATCTCTAACCTCTGCCTGCTAAGGTGATGAAACACTGCTGGCAAGGCCAAAGAACATTAAGTCCTCCATAGAGCACTCCACACTCTCAGTGTGGGGCACCGGGTAACAGGACTTTTTAGCCTCCCACCTCAGTGCCAGGGCCAGTGTGTAGGACAGCCTTGCACATGTGTACATCACATGGCAAGGTGTACCAAATCTCTTCCATCAACCTGAAGTTTGGTAGTGCACAGGTGTTCAACCATTGCTGCCCTTTAGTCTGTCATTCTTGTACCTTCTCTTAATATTTTCCTAACACTGCAAATATTGGGCCAAAACAAATCCTGTTTTGCAGGGAATACCACTTCTTAGATATTAAATGAAGTTATAAAAGGCAAAATCATGCAGAAACTGATTATTTGTGCCTAGTGTGTCCCCATATAAATGGTTCTCCCCACCCAAACCATCTTTTGAAGAGTAAAAATCAGTAAGCTTCCCATAAAATCCAATACAATGCAATCTGGCGACAGTCCTAAAACGTACACTTTCTTCGTGTCTGTGGTGGTCACTAGACCATTCACAGCAAATAACTTCCTCTCTTTAAGAGAATGCAACCTCTAAGCTGCTCAGTTCACAATGACTCCCCTTTGTGAAGTCCCCTTGGGAGACTTCCTTTGCTTAGGGTGAGCAAAAGTGCTTCAACCCATATGCAGCAGCCCCTAGGCTGTCTCAGTTTGCAAGAACTCTCCTTTGGGAAGTCCCTTTGAGAGTTTTCCTTGTGGCTCAAGGTGAGAAAAAAATACTTCAACCCATGAGCCTTTGCAGTTCCATGTTAATGTTTCATACCTCATTGGTTATTCCCTTCGTTCCTGGCTTTTACCCCTCCTGATTGGTTCTTTTTGGATCCTTCCCCTGATTTGTCCCTTTCCCAATTCCTTTCCCCACTGGCCTAGTTGTGAAACCTGGCCCCTGGCTACCCTATATAATCCCTCTCCCTGGCACCATCTGGCTCCTTTCTGCTCTGTTCCCTGTGGAATAAAGGAGCTCTCCTGGAGATAAAAAAGGCCCCATCTTGCTGCTTTTACTCCTGTGTCGTCCAGGGTGGCAAACACAGCTCAGCTGCTCAGGCAGCCTCACAAAGAGTGAATCAGTCTGCACTTGAACGTGCACTAAAGAGGAGCGAATCACTCTGCACTTGAACATGCACCAAATAGCTGATCACTCTGCACCTAAGGGCGCAAAAACAGCAAATCACTCTATGCCTGAGAGTGCCTGTGCCTCCGTAGATCCAGGTGTCTTTTTAAAGATGCTTCTAGCAAGGAAGATCACGGCACCCTCAGCACCAGACCAGACCGCTACACGTCTTCTGTGCAAATCCTGTCCCAGCTCCCACTGCTCTGCAATACCATCAGGACACAAATGACACTCTCGGTATATACATTATTGCAAAGTCATTAATCTGCTTAGGGACCACCTGAGTTCTGATTCTCACAGAGAAGGAAGGAAATTTTGTAACACGAGAAATCTAGGATCATCACATTTACAGAAGCATCAGATGAAATTACACATGGAGCAGTTTTGACAGACAGCTCAGTGTGCTTCTTCCATATTCTCTTTAGTGCTTTTCATAGGCTTTGCAATCACATGAATGGAGATCTTATTTCTATTATGTTCTTAGATTACTTCCACAGAGGAAGAGCCAGCTTTTAGAACCCAGGCCAAATTAAGAGTTATTTGAATTCAAATCCTTCCCCTCACAAGGATTTCTTAATCTTCAGCTCAGGAAAGATTTTTCAACCTGCCTGCCATAATACCACTATCAAAACTTCCCAGTTTTGAAAATATCTCTTGGGGTTAGCCAGTTGGAGGCATCATGTGCTGAACACTTCTCAGAATCTGCTAAATATAATTCCAGTGTTTGAGTCACTAACCTACAGAAAGATGAAATGTTCTTTTCAATCTGAAGAGCAAAGAAAACACATAAACATGTAGTTTTGTCAAACAGTGGACATTGGCTGCCCAGGGAGGTGGTGAACTCACTATCCCTGGAGGTGTTCAAGTTGTCAAGATGGTGATCAGTCAAAGGTTAAACTCAATGATCCTGGAGGTCTTTTCCAACCTAAATGATTCTGTGAAATGTGACTTGTGATATACCAAAAGGTTAGGTGAAACTTTGATTGGAGCACCAGGTCCAGGTTTGGGCACTGTACATGAAGAAATAGTCATCACTGGGAATCTAGAAAAGAGCAGGCTGGAATAAGCTCCATACTTATGGGCACAGTGAGGCACTGGAAGAGGACAGCTGAGAAGATTATGGAGTCTACAATCAGAGCTTTTAAGAAAATGTTGAATAATTAGGAATCATTAATTATATAGACACAAATTAATTCTGGCTGAATGAGGAAAGACAAGCTAAACAGACCCTCAAGGTTGGTGTTATTTTTGTTCCCTAAATCCACATGGTTTTTATGACAATCCACATTCAGGTTAAGAGAAAGTCCTGCAGCATTTTACTCAGACAGGTTGCATAATATAGAAAGGAAAAGCTATTTAAATCAGTTTGCTTTTCTGAGCAAAGAAATCAAGAGAATGGCAGATCCAGTGTTGCCAGGTCCTAATCCAAAGCAGTTTGTAACTTTAAGGGGTGTGTAAGAAAGTTGTCTGGACTTCACAGACACAGCCAGCCTCACTTAGCTCCTTCTCTAATCCAGGTATTTCTGCTGAGAAGTAGGATGAAGCGGATCATCCTCATCTTCAATCTTAACAATGTCTCTTTAAAGCTTTTTACCATTTCAGGTGAAGTAAGACTAATTCAGGCAGCTCAGTGGTATGTCTCCAGTTTCTTCCAGGTTCCTTTATGCCACACACCATTCACAGAATAGCTTCCATCTTCCTCATCAAATAAAAGCTATCTTTCTTTTCACTCTTAACTCTTTAATTAATAGATATCTAAAAAATTAAATTAATTAATAGATATCAGTATCTAACTCGTCTGTACTAGGCACGCCTTTACTACACCAGCTGATTGCTGTCTCTGGGGATTAAGGCACTGCTGCAAGCAGGAGACAAAGGGAGGCAATTGACTGGCTTAGGAGCACACATACTTCAAGCCACTAAGGGAAGAGGGTTGTTAGAAATTACAGACATTCATCTGCTCTGGGACAAATCAAGGACTAGATTTCCTAGAAGCTGTTCTCCCAGAAACACTCTCAGAATCTGACCCAGCAATCCATTAAGTTAAAGAGCGAGCAAGCCAGCAACACACAGCTGAGCCATCTCTCAGACTCAGTAATGACTCAATTCAAAATTATTTATGCCGAATACAAATAACATCAGCATATCCTCAGGAAAATCAAATCCCCATAAATCTGGGGAAAAGGATTCCAAGCAGGTTTTTTTTAAATGACATAAGTTCACTAATACCAGAGAGGAGAAAAATTTACAAACCTTCCTCAAGATATTGTTTCTATTAGTGTATAACAGAGTCTTCTAAAATAAATGGATCAGGCATTGATCTCACAGATTGCAGGACTTAAACACCTACAGGAAAATGTCTTTTCAATGTCCAGAAATCATCCTTACTGATCCTATTAAATTTCAGATGGCATGCTTGGGTTTATTCTTTGCAATATGAGCAACATCTTCACCCATCCTGGGGAGCTACATGGCATCACTCTGCCTCCTCAGAACCTTCCCAAGATCTTCTTCTGGAGGAAGAGTCCACGGTGAAAACTTCTATCTGGTCTTTTAGGCTGCTCACCTTATAAATCTCTTTCCTTACAAAAATGGCATCTCTGAATTTAACCTTGACTTCTGGGAAAGTTGGCAGGAGGTTGCAGGCTTCTGGAGAATGGGATGATTCCTCCTGCAGGCTGGATCCAGCCTACAACTGCCTGGGGACTTCTGCTTCCTCTCAAACCCCTAACTGGGCACCTCCTGGCCATCAGTCCTTCTGCAGTGGTTTCCAGTGTGATTTCCCAGGTAAAGTGCTTTTTCCCCTACAGTCCCTCACTTAACCCTGAGCATTGAGAAACTGTCCTGCAGAGCATTTACACAATGCTGGCTCTCAGCATCACCTCTTGTCACACCAACAAAAAACTTGAGCCCAACAGTTTAGCTAAACCATAACATTAAAAATATCTCCATGTACTGATATTTTGTGTCCTTCCCTAACTCATGTCAAAACTGATGGAATAGCTAATACAGGAATTAGAATCAAACTAAGAAAAAAAAATGTTGCAAGTCTCAGAACCAAATAAATCACAAAAAATAAAAGAAAGAAAGAAAGAAAGAAAGAAAGAAAGAAAGAAAGAAAGAAAGAAAGAAAGAAAGAAAGAAAGAAAGAAAGAAAGAAAGAAAGAAAGAAAGAAAGAAAGAAAGAAAGAAAGAAAGAAAGAAAGAAAGAAAGAAAGAAAGAAAGAAAGAAAGAAAGAAAGAAAGAAAGAAAGAAAGAAAGAAAGAAAGAAAGAAAGAAAGAAAGAAAGAAAGAAAATTAGGCTACCTTCAGCAGAAAACAGTCTCCATAGTTCTTTCCTAGGCATTTCCAACAGAACTGAACTCAGGAGAACTTATGATAGAGTTAAGCCATGCTTGGGTAACAGGAGATATAATAAATAACAGACATGGTAGCAGAAGCAATAATGTTTTTATACTGCCATCTGGAAAAGCTTATTAGTATTTTTTCCATTTTGCAATTTTCCCCATAGCAGCGTTAAAGAATGACACATACTCTACCTGTAGGGTTTATGAGAAAGGGACTGCATGCTTTCTACATGAGAAGATATTCACAGTCTTTGCACCATCAAATCAGCCGTTTCCTAACTCCATATAACGTATTGACCCGGCAAATATGTGTTCTGGACAGTGTACTTGCCAAATGCTGGTCACTGGGCTGTTAGTGCCCATTGTTTCCTGCCAAACAAAACTGAAGTATGTGCCTTTTTAATGAAATTGCATAGAAAGACATGTTAGAGCTTTCTAATAAAAAAAATAAAAAATAAAAAAGAGACTTTAGATGAAATCACAGCTCTTTATTCAAGCAGTATCACAATGAACTTGATGATGTTTCAGTTTTTCTATTCCTAACAGCTGTGGATGCAGAGCAAGCCCAAACTTCATGAAATGTGGTCTCTTTTGTCTAACATTTTATATGTAAATTGTGTCCAAAAGGCTTTACAGAAGTAAAAACACAGCCACAGGGGAAAATAGCAGAGTCTGAGAGAAGTAAAAAAGAAGAGCACAGAACTGGAGACTGAAGAGGTAAATAGATACAGGTATTCTTGGAGGCAGTCACCGCAGAGGATGACAGTCAGAAAGGCAAGGCTAGGGAAGAGCCTCTGCATAGAAGTGAAGGAAAAGGTTCATGGAAGTTTAGCAGGAGCCCTAAATCTGACCTTATATCATACCAATCACTTCTTGGAGGTATTTCACTGGGAATGAGGGCTGCCCTGAAGCTCCCAGCAGATCAGACTAGCAGGTCATCCTTGAGGACAAGGTTTCATATGAAGCAGAGCAAAATCACAGGGAAATAACTTTTCAAGTAAACAATCTAACATAAACTAATAGAGGCAGATGAACCATCCACCCGTCTCTTCAGCAATGAAAGAAATTAATTACGCAGCTGTGAACCCAGAACTGCATTTTGAGTCTAGTACTAACTGCGGGTTCTTTTCTCTGCCATATGCTTAAGCTAATTAGATGAGATAGTAACAGAACAAAAGAGTTTAAATTTACTATGACTGCCATTAGAAATGCCTGACAAACTGCAAGTAAACAGGTATTTCAAAAACAGCAGAGCAACACTAAATAGTTATATTCAGCTATTGTGCAGTGTTACGTATATTTTAAGCATAAAAGGAAAATTCCTCAGCTAATCTTTATAATTTAAATAGATATTAGTACATTAGGCAAAATATTGGTTACCATTAACTGCTGCACATTTATATAGAAGTTGTTCCTATCTTCCTTTTAACACAGAAGTAATTAGAGAAAATTACCATAGACGTTTAAATGTACCTGTGTTTAAAATCTCAAAAGAAGAAAGGAAAATTTTAGAAAATCCCTTATTTTAGAAAAGGGATTAACTTAAGTTATTTATACGTGGTAAAGATACCTGCTTCCGCTGCAAGGCAAATGTTCTAGAAAAAACTCTTCCCACATCTAGTCCATATAATGTTATTGCATTGCAGCAATAACACAGATGCTGCAGGGCTTTGGCCTTACATACAGTTAGATTTCTGGAGCTTAAAATTATTACCTTCTGAGTATTCGTAATGCAATTACTTAAACCAGATTACTTGATTAGAATGGCGTGTTAATATAAGAATCTTGCCATTTAGATTTTGCTCTTAACTATCTCCCCTTTTTCCCTGGGTAATCATCATTACAGTAATGACAACAATAAAGGCCCATATGTTTCTTTGTCTCACACGCTGCTGATTGAGGGAGCATGGTGCAAGTTAATGCAAAATGAGCTTCACAGCTCACTGCCAGATAAAGATGCCTACACAGAGTTATGTGAGAGCAGCCGTGGCCCCAAGAAGCAGAGCATCCTGGAAGGCTGACTGCAGAGATGGGGGCATGGTTCAGTGGGGATTGAAGAATCAGCAGGGAGAAGGAGATAACACTCTTAACACAGGCTCTGCCATGTGATTGCTTAATCACAACCACAGATACCTACATTTGTTGAGATGAAAGAAGCTAATGCTGTCTGATGGCATATTAATGTTCAGTGTGCAGGAAGCACATGCTGCAGATATCCCAGCCAGCACAAAAATCATGTTTTGAAAGCTGGCAGCACCTCAAATTGAGGTCATTCATGTCTGTAACCCACCTCTTGTCTGAAGGCACGTTTTGTTTGCCACTGGTGCAGCTGTGCTGGTGCAACTCTGTCAGGTGAGCATGGTTCATGGCAGCACTGGGTGATTCATACAGCAGTACAGCAAGCTGGGTCTGCACCAAGACTTTGCACCAGGAATGACTGAACCCCAGGAGCAGTTCAGTTGCCAGATTAGCAACAGTCAGTACACATTTCTGACCTGCTGCTGTGGCTGCTGTAGTTCAGACCACAATGAAGGGCAGATTGAGAGCAATGTTTACCAGAAGATCTGGTGCCACATAATAGGAAGATCTTTGCAATAGTTTTTCCTGTCCAGAAAGGTAAGGATGATTTCATGGCTTTATTTCAGCATTTCTGCAGTTATGCAAACAAACAGTTATTATTTTGTTCTACCCACAGACAACAGTGGGCCTTGTCATGTAGCAGCAAAAGCTGTTCTCCCAGTTTTACTTACTTTTGCCACTTAATATGAACACTTTTTGCAAGACAGGAGAACATCTACCTCCATCCTCTTGCTGTGCTCCTTGCAATGTAAGAAAACAAAAGGCAGTTGGCTTTTTCTTTTAAAGGCTAATCTTGATGTGTCATTCCTTGATGCTGGATGCCCCTTGTGCTGCACACTGTAATTTTCCCCTTAGCAATAAATTTGATCTAGACTGTTTAGCAGAAAAATCCTGTGCACGGCTGGCAATGGTCATTTGAGTGTATACACATGCTATGCTGTCCTGTATGCTTAAACAGCTACTCAGTATGTCCCCTGCTAATATGTACAAAGATGCCTTGAAACCAAAAATACCTTCCTGGCACTCACTGCCTTTGTGTTTAAATTTTTCTCATGGGTAACAATTAAAAATTGTGCTCATGAGAAGCAGAGAGAAAACAAAGAAGATAGGGAGAAAGAACCACTACAATGCTAGATGAATTAAATTGCTACTGCCATTTCAAATACTTTATGAGGTTCAATGTGTATATGGAGAAATCACTGGCATGCACATTTTCAGACTAAACACTACTTTTCATGAACTGCATTCATGCAAAGAGACAATCAGTTTAAAATAACTTGGCCTTGGTTTCTTTAGAGGCGCTGAGCATTACTGTTTCACATTGACCTGAGTGTCTGCTATGGATGCTTCACTTTTCTGAAAACCAGTCCCATATTGACCATAAACCATTTCTATTTGCATCTGAATATGTGTGCTTCGATGTGTAGCAAGTAATAAAATTGTTTTTTCCAGTGTTCGAAAAAAGAATGGTAAAGAATGTCACTGGAGTTCAAAGTATCATTGATTTGAGTCATATCTGTTGTTGGTTTGGGAGAAATGTTCTCTTCCAAAGAGAAGATGGCCTCATTAACACTGACATTAATCCTTGACAGCAGAAAGGAAAGACTGGATCCTTAATTTAAAGCTGCTCTATTGCATTCATAAAGAAGAAGGAAGAACAGGGATTTCTGCATAACCTTTGTCCTCCCTCTCCATACTAAGAAAAAAGAGATAAAAAATTAAACAATTATTTTGACCTCAGCAGTGCAATGTTTGTGGGTTGGGGTAATGACTAACCATCCAGCCCACCTTCCTTCTGCGAAATCTACTATTGATTGCTAATGGTATTGATGGATCGATCTTGATTTTCTCCTTCCAAGTAAAACCTTATATTTTGCCTCATAAACAGTCCAACATCTTGTTTAATTGTCCAAGGAATAGCTTTGGGGTGGAGGCTGCACTCCTTGCCAACACCAATTGCCTTGTGGAAAGCTTTCTGGCTTAGGAAGTACTAAATGCTTCAACACCTATCACAGCTTTTCCTCTTCTTTCTTAAAAGATGTTTAATCTACATTTGGGCAGGTGCTTTAAATGGAGTGGGAAGTCTTGCTGGGAAATGGGAGAAGACCTCCTTGTGAAAATAACCTTAAAGCCTCCAACAGCCTTTCCTGAAGGCTGCAGACAATAAACGACTAATTTTGGCATGACAGAGGGAAGTCAAGTCCAGCATTAGCAGACTTTTCTAGTTCACATCACAGCTGACCTCTCTACACAATATATACTCAAAGCATATTTGTTGTTTCTGGAGGAATTGTGTCTGACAGAAGAGCTGTCTCTTGAAAATTCAGGGTAGCTATTCATCAGAATAGATGTCAAAAGCTTTGGGCAGGAGTACTCAGCCAAAGCCTTCTATCTGACAAAAAATATTTTCTTTATTGATGCAAATAAAGATGACAAGTTTGACTGATCATTGTTCAGTTTCATGCTGTTAATATTCACAAAATAATCCTGCATTTGCAGTGCTTCATAGTTTTGGAAAATTACAGAGATTTGAATTTAAAGACTTTTTTTTCAATATCTCCTCATCTTAAAGGGAATAAAATCTAGCGATATTTTGAAGTGATTTGGTGAAGGCTACAGCGTGAGCAGGAAATCTAGCTCAAGGAAGCATCATTTCATTTGGTTTTGCCCCTCTATTCCTGCTTAAACTTAGAAAGAGAAGGTCCAGTATGATGTAAGTCAGATTTGTGGCAAAGCAAGATAGAAGAGAGGGTCACTGAATGGGTCAGATATTCTCATAAAAGTGCTTTAATTTCTAGGGCACCCTTTTGGCTGTCCAAGCCTTGTGACTGTTCTGTAGAAACCACTGATGTGTATGGACATTAGTAGTGCTTTCACTGTCTTGTTTCTTTGAGCATAAAACATTTCTTTAAGGCAACAGGAGACTAAACTTAAGAGTATTTTTTCCATAGAAGTACATCACTGAAAAGGATGTCCAGGGTCACTGGGCCTTGCCTTACTCTGCAGTAATAAAGTTCCATAAAGACCTTTAAGAAGCGAATTAGTTTCACCTCAAAATTTGCTATTTATTTTGGTTCCACTGTTCTTGTTTCAGAGCCTCCTTCCCATGATGATAAAAAACATTCTCATTTCCCAAGTAAACATATTCTTTCAGCAGGATAAGGAGTAGGCTGGCAGCTGAAGAGGTAGGGGAGGGTCTGTTAAACCTTGGTAAGGAGGTGGACCAAGGCTTTCCATTCTCCTGAAGAGCACAGGAGGTAAACAATGAAAAACTCCCCAGCTACAAAGACAGCCTGGCATAGCACACAGAAATTGGTGTCTCCTATCACCTTACCCACATCCAAAGCTTCCAACCAACCCTCCCAGCTGACCAATTTAATTCCTAGAAAGCTACAGGCCTATTGTCTGACTGAAAGCTTTCCCTCAAACTTTTTTTAGCCCTATCTCCCACAGCCCCACAAGAACTGGCCAGCCCTTCTCAGCCTCTCCCTGATGCTCCCACAGAACCCCAGAGCCACCTAGGAAGGCTCCTGGTGCCCCATCCTTTCCTGCTCTTTTATGGCATCTATTCTGCCCCTACTGCAAAACTGAATTACTGCCTGAAGGGCCCTATTTCCAGAAAAATAATTTCATCTACATGACTGGGAATTTTCAAGACAAGACTAGGTTTTGTGCCAAAATTGTCTATACTGTTTAAATAATCCTATTTCTTCTCCAGTACTATGTTTCTTTTTCGTGTCCTCCTCTCCTTTCTGCCACCTCCAGTTAAATTATGGAAAGCAATAAAGTCTACTTTCTAAATTCAGTTCAGTAGAAGAAAATAAGATCTTTTCTATTTCTCTCAAAAAAGATCCTCTCTATTTCCTCCATCATGCAAACAGCCCTTTTTAACCAATGCCTACTCCTCTGCAATTAACTCCTCCTTGAGCATTCCCAGCTAAAGCAGAGAGTTACACTCCATGGGCACACTTGTTGGTGAGATTCTATCCAATGGAAATATCTTGCCTTGTTCATTGTTTGAACAAAACTGTTTGTTTCACAGCTGTAATGCAGTTGCTCCTCACACTGGTCCCATGGTGGCTACCAATTACATCCAGCTCTTAATAACACATCTCTTTTTCTCTAGTTAGGTCTTTCTTAGTGTTGGATTCCTACATTACCGCACAAGACACTTACTTCTGCTTTGTATTGTTTCCCTTTGGGTTTTTTTCCCTTTTCTATTACTGCACTTTTGAAGACTGTCCTCCTTTTTCCTGTGTGCCATATCAAGGTCTGTTTGAAGCCAGTGCCTACCAGCTTGCCTTTTCATGGCTTCCAGCCACCCCAACAGCCACCCCTCACGGTCCTGCAGACCACAGACCTCCAGGTTTTGTACACGGAGGCTGCTGCACACTTGGAGGTGAGAGAAATGAGCAGATCTCTCTCTCGCACTTTCTTACTTGGCACTTTCACATTTCTAATTTAAATTCTATCATCTGTTCTCTTCTCTGCTGAGTGAGAAAGGTGATTGCATTGACACAGGCCATCTGTATACTGGAAGGTGTAAGAATGAAAAATGTTCTGCTGCCACTGTAGAAAACAGTCCAAGGGAGTTGTGCTTTAGGTATTACAGTAAAATATGTCTTTGGATAAGAATATTTTTGGTGTTTCTGTTACCTCACAGAAGTTCCCTTCAATTTTGTCTTAATAGTGTGCAGCTACATTTTTAGAAAGGCTCTGGAATAATAGGTCTATTTATCTCAATCCTAATAACAAACACAATAAAAGTGGGTTTTAGCTTACAAATATTTCGCCTCTGAAATTACTTTAAGTCTCTTGCTGACATCAGCTCTGAGGAATTTTTCATGCTTGTTAGCTAGATTTACATCATTCACTATTTAAAGTAGGAGAATTTAGCTAGCATTACACCAGTATAACAACCCAAGAACTTATAGGGTAATTACTTGCATGCTCAGTTCTATATATTTAATTCCAGGGATTTTGCTCAGTCTGTATTTATTTGCATTCTGATTGACCTCTTTATACTTAACTAAAGACTTTAGTTTTATAAAGACGAACAAATAAAAAGCAAATGGTTGTTATCAATGTTTTACTCAAATGACCTGAAGAGTTTATTTTGAGGGAAGTGCAGATGGTTGGGCAAGAGGACTGTAGACCTAGGATGACACCTAAGGTGGCACAGAGATGAGAAGTATTCAAAAGATGGAATGAACATCACCAGAAATTAAATGGAAAACAAGAACCAAAAAGGCTATGTAGAAAATGAGGCAGATGGAACTGAAATAAACTGGACAGGACAGAGGAGTTTCTGTCCATCTCCTTCAGACACCTCACTCCAGAGCTACAAAAGCCCAAGGAGTGTCTCCCCTGCAGATGCCATTGAAGTCAGAAGTAATTAAACACAAGCACCACTGGCCCTGAGAGAGATTTGGGTGGGCACCAATGATAATGCTTACAGCACATCTGATTATAAAAATATTTCTTTCATGACACATCCATACAAAACTTTCAAACATTTGATGAGAAGGAATGAAGAATCTGCTAGAACAGCATAACATGTACACACACCATGATCCTTAAATTGTTTGGCTTCATAAGGGTGAAGCCTAGAGGTAAAAAAGGAAAACCACATGCTGGTAGAAGTTTTCAAAGATGATAAATACTCAAGCAAATAGTGATTGGGTGAAAGAACAAACCACTACTAAAAAAAATATTGAGTGCTTATTGTTAAATGCCATTTTGAAAGGTGTCAGGAAAAAAATATTTTCAAAATGGAAGAAAGAAGAATTTTTATTACTTGAGCAGCATGCTTGGGAAATTACATGTTTGACTGAAGTAATGTGATATTATGGTATTTTGAGAAGAAGGACAAGTTCATTTCTGTAGTAAACTCATAAATAATCCTTTCCAAAGCTTCTAATTCACTTTAATGTGATGCACAACAAAGACTAGACTGACTTTACTATTTAATAACTTACCAGATCCCATGTCCCATTGTTCAATATGGAAAGCTCCTATCTGACAAGGACGACAAGGACTGCATAATAGAAACTATATTGCTTTCTGCCATGTCATTCTTGAAAATATGGGTGTAAGAGTATTAATGCATTAAAATATGGCGCAGGATACAGCTAAAGATGAATGAGTCCATTTAGATATGATATTAAAATCCACTGAAAGATAATTTGGGCAAAGAAAAAATACTTCTTACTTTGTTTATAGATGACAGAGTTCTGAGACATTATCAACAATTACAAATAATATCCCTATCACACTGTACAAAAAGAGTACCTAAGCTCCACAAACAACAAAATCAAGTATGTTTGTCAACTCAATGCCTCAAAATTATTTTGTTATATTAAACCCCATTTATTTCCTTAAAAATGCTGAACCAAGTCCAAGATATTTGTGGATTCTTATGCCTATGGAAAAGTATCGGGGCATTCAAGTGGCATTTCACTGCCACACATGAAACAGTTCAGAGTAAACAAAACACTTAAAACCAAAAATTATAAAAAATAACAAATGAATGAAAATTGTAAGAAAAATGTAAAAGGGAATTGTTTTACATACACTGAAAATCAGTCGTTTAATCTACTTCTGGAAAAGGGAGTTCATAGTATTCAAGGCAAATAAAAGTATGAGACAACTTTGTCATATGCATGTGTTTATTCAGATTTTGGAAAAGGTAACATGATGGCAAGCCTTCACTGGCCAGAAATATCCATAATTGTGTTTACAACAGTAACCCATGGGCTTCATGTGTTCTGCTACTTTTAATCTTGATTTCAAAATATTAAACTATTTCAAGATCATGAAAAAAAATGTGCAAAGTATGCTCATGCTTCAAGAGAAACTTCAAGGATTACATTTGAAAAGTTAAAATGTTTCCTGCTGCTGAAGATGCTTTGATAAGAACAGAGAATTTTCCCATCAGTGCTGGCAGTAATTCTAGAACATGTAGGTACTAAGCAATTTTTTCAATTCAATTATTTAATGAGACGTTTAACTGTATTTTTACTTGGAAAAAAACTCAAACCAAACAAACACAAAAAGAGAAAAATATTAGAATGATCCAGTTCATGAACCCCAAAAAAGCTAAATTTAAAGTATTTCAAATACAGAATTCTGTCCATTTGCCTGTAAAACAATGTACAGGTGGAAGAGATTATTTATTAGCTGAGTTCATTTTGTAACAATTTTACAGGATTGATATGGGAGAGCAATGAAAAACTCCTCATTGTGAAACATGAAGAGTGGCAACATCAAAAATTAAATCCTAAGAGCCTAGAAATTTTTAGAAGTTTTTACCACTGGCAATGTGACATTTCTTGAATCAAAGTATTTCTCTGGGGAGCTGCTCTCATTTAATACAAGTAAATATCTTACAGAGTAATAGTGTGACACGTGTAACTCAAAGCAGCCCTAGTCAGGTACAGGATTATGTAGGTCCACAGAGGAAGAACACCTTTCCTTTTTCATTTGTAGATAATGACGTCATTTACATGGAACTGCTCATCACTACATTTCAATCTATGGTTCCTTCATATTTATAGAATGAATTTCTTCTGGTGATCTGAATTTACAGGTACCTGTACCTTCTGGATAGATACTCCCAAAATTTAAACAAACTCTCAAATGAGTTTTGTTTGAACTATTTCTGTTATACCTGGTCATGAATCACTCTACAGTCCCAATTTGGATTTTAAAACAACTTTTTCATTCAATTGCTAAATGAAGTGGGTGAAGCAGATGGCAGACTATATGAGGAAAATACTAAAATAGCAGGATGCAGAAGTGTTCACACTGGGATTGTGGAGGAAACTTATGTCTCCAACTCCAACAACCAAGTCAGAAAGCTCTACCCTATCACTGCCAAAACTTTCCAGTTGGATGGGTAGAACCACGAAGTCCTCTTTGCTTTACCCTGTGCCTTGGTGCATTCTGAGAGTAGCACAGTCCAAGAGTTCAGTATCTTCCTATAACCTATTTCACATCAGACATTAGGCCCCTCATGCTGTCATTTCTACTTCAGTTTAAACCCTGGTAGACAGAGTTGTAACTGGAAGGTCGCAGATGTGCAACTTTTGCAGGCATGTCAGAGCCTGTAACTGAGGCAAGACTTGCCCCAGCTTCCTAACAAGACCTTCAAAATAGGCAAAGCTTTTCATGTGGATGTGAAAACAAGAAAGCATCCAGCTTGGTCCAAAGCTAGAGAAAGTCCATGAGAAATCCCCATAAAGCCCATGGATAGCCACTTGCCAATTTCAGTGAGATTTAGATCAAGTTTTTATTGCATTACTTATAGCTCAGGAATCTACAGGGGTAAAGAAGCCTTGAACACAAATCCTTAGAAAAGGAAATAGAAAGGGAACACCCTGTGATTTCTCATTCCAATTACAAATTTTGAAGCTAAGGCAAAAATAGTCAAAATAAACAAGTGTTTTCACAGCTGCTCATAATAGCTTAAAATATATAAAGCTTGAGTTATAAGTTATTTTTCTATTTTAGAAATGCATCATAACTTCCACCCCCACATGCATTTGCTCAGCGAGCCTGCTAAAAGAATTTGCTGAGAAGCGGAGTGCATTGCCATCTGCTAACAGTCGAAAGACACCCACTTTTTAAAGAAATCTTGTCTTCATATTGCTATCAATTTATCCTCATCCTCTGTCTTGATGCGACCTGTTTTCAGTTTCTGAACAAATCCTGAGCTCATGATTATCAGGCAAGAATATTTGGATTTGGCAAAGCTAGGTAAATGGTTGGACTAAATGATTCTATGAAGTCAGAGAGGAAGAACACCAAGTGGACAACAAAATCTGCCTCCTTATAACTACATGATTGCATACACATTTTCTTACTTAAAGGACATTTCATAGCCTGCCAGTTGTCAGTGTTGCAAGTCTCAGTGTTCCTCCTGCTTCCGTTCAGAAGTGATTCTGTAACTTAACAGTTCTTACTCCAACAAAGCATTTATTTCTTCATGTCATAGGAGCATTTAGGATGACCGTTGACATACATGTCTCTGTCGTTGCTTACTTCAGGGAAGTTTTAACTATTCTGTATTATTAGGCTGACTCTCAGAGGAAGGAAAGGTGAAGCCCTCCCCTCGTTGCCAAAGTTACTAAGATGCTGGGCTCTGCAGTTGCCTATGCAGCATTTCTGAACAAGGTTCCCAGTGTGGAGCTACACCGATAATGGGGACCTTTCTTTCTCAAAATGGAAACCTCTCACCCACCATGAACAGCATCCCAACTGTTCTGGGTACTGTTGATTGAATGGTTCTTCTGGTTAGTGAGGAAAAGCCATGGGACTTCCGCTACATAAAGAGGTGATTCCAACAGGCCACATATCCCAAGGCTACAATGAGTTTCCTCCAGGGAAGGAGATATTCCTATACTTCTCAGCTAAATAAAGGAAATAGGAAAGGTCTCCATTGTGTTTTGCTGAAGAAGAGTCAGAACAAAGTGGGAACAAAGCCAGACTCCCAGATGTACAGATGAGATAATGTATCTCCAAAACACCCATGCAAAGCAGCAAAGTTGCCTCTCCTTGTGGCCAAGACTAAATACATCACCTTCTGCATCTTTTATAGGCATGTAATTGTGAAGAACTTAGTCAAAGGCAATATGTCCCATAAGCAGATGCTGCTTTAGTACAATGTATGGCAATTACTATTCTTACAAATGGATATTATGATAATACATTTTAGTAAAGCTATATGTCGGGTATCCTCCTCTTACCCCTTACTCAACGGACTTTCTGTGTTGCAAAGGCAGTAAATTTTCACAAATTAATTTTTAAAACTGAAGGAAAGAGAGAAATATATATTTTTTTAATTTCTATTTATTTTCACTGTAGTTCAAACATCAGAACTCATTGTCACTCATCTGAGACAATCTGTGAAACTAGTCCACTCAAAACTGACCTGCTTTTACTCTTTGCAAAAGAGGTAAAAATTTGCTTGCTTTGCCGCGTTAATTGTAAATATTGCCAGTGATAGAGCCTGAAAAGTTTCATAAACTTAATTTCTGAACTATTTATCCACACATCTTATATTGTCAAACTTTCCTCATTAAATTATTTCATCTGTAATCCAGAATAGATGGAATAGTGCCAGTGGTCTGAAAGGTGGGGCAGAGAAGGAAAAGAGTCCTCAAATCTTTCCATTTTGATATTTTAACATACTCTGTTCAACTGCTGGGCTTCCAGAAAAAGCTCAAAAGCAAAGAATGGGTGCCTCAGCTTTTCAGACTGGATTAGGCAGCTCAATATCATGTTCATGAATGAGCCTTAGAAAGGGAAAGCCTGAAATGCCAGTTTTGCCTGAAGACATTTCACTATGTACATTTCACGTGATGTACTGTGATATGCTTGTGCTGTTTGCAGTAATATTATTCTTTACAGTATTCCTCTAGCTGAAAGCACGAATGACAAGCCAAAAATTTCAAATGCCCCTGTTAATTTTGGACCCCATATTTTGGAAGTCATCTGGATGACCTTAGCATAAAACAACACACTCAAAAACTGAAAAGCAAGCTTTTTCATAAAATAGAACAACAGAACTGATTGGACTCTAGTTGGTACAAGTAACTACTTGGATGGTAGTTTCTCTGCCAAAGGGTCTACGGTCCCTTCACTGAGTTTCAGGGGTGGTGGGGAGGGGCAAGTAAGCATTTAGATACAAAGTCTTAGAGATGCCAAGTCTTGTATTGTGTCTTTGAACATGTGTCAGACCTTTGCTATGTTCTGAATCAAAAAGGAGATAAAAAAGAACATGAGGCTAAAATGTCATCTGTCATTATTTCTTTATCAGAGACTGAGGTATAACCACATCCTGGGATTGCTAGGCCAACAGATATGAGATTCTTGTATCTAGAGGTCATAGAAATGCTTTGGAAATTCAAGGTTTGTAAATCTTCTTTTCCTTCGAAGACATCACTGAACAAGTCTACTGATTTTAGTGTTGTTCTAAGCTTGCCCTATTGTGAACAAGAAAAGAATGAAAAGCAGACATTTACACAAGCAACAATTCTTGTGATGATACCTGCAGCATTTTGTCAGAGTTCAGGTACACAGAGAGAAGTCGTCAAATAACCGGAACAGAAACATGGCGAGAAACAAAAACATCATAGCTTTTTGAACACAGTAATAAGAAAAAATATACCAGAGACTCTGCAAAGACAATAGATGATGATGCTACAACAAAAAGACTCAGAAACCAAATGAAACCATAGCCAAAAATCTAAGTGTATTTTGTAACTGCACATGTGGGGGAAAGGATGGGGATGGGCAGAGGATATGCTGGCACCCATCAGAAAACTTTTTTATGGTAAGCATGTGGAAGACCTATCTCAACTCAAGGTGTCAGTAGCAGTAGTTAGGAAGTGAAGAAAGAGTGGTAACAACCAGATGGGACAAGACAATAGGAACTTGCAATTGCTAAGGGTGCTCTCAAGGATAAAAAAGCCAAACCACTAAATCCTTTAAAGCCGCCTCATGTGCAGAAAAGTAACAACGGTTTTTACAAAGGTTTTCAAAAGAGATTTGAGGACCTAAGCAAGTAACCTCAACATTTCACTGAGGAAATTGGTAGCAACTCTTCCCAGGAATAGAATTAGCAGGTATAAAGTGGGGAAAATCAACACAGTCTTTACAGAGATCAATCATCAGAAATCTGCCAGAATTCTCTGATTATACTTTAATAAACATATGGACAAAGAAGACGCATTTAATATAATCTACTTTCCCTTCCAAAACACATTTGGCAGGGCTTACTATGAGACACTTCCATAGAAACAAGTCAAAATGGACAAGAAAAAAGGTCTTAACGTGGCTACATGACTAGAAAACAAAGGCTAAGAATATTTACCTAGTTTTCATGACTGGGAAGTTGCTATGAAGCCCTGCCTGGGGCTCCACTGTTCACCATATCTTTAAAGAGATAGATAACATGCATAACGTTTGTCAATGTTAGTTAAGAATACCAAGGTGTGCAAGGTAATACAGATGCCAGCTGACTGCAGAAATGCAGAAGGGTCTTATTGCTAGGTGATCAAGGGAGAAAATGAAAGATCAAGTTCAGTACAGGTAAACCTAAAATTACAGAAAGGTGGGAAATCGTAACTGTCTAAATCCTAAGAAATATCTTTTTGTGGTTAATGTAGCTCTTGTCATTTCCAAGAGGTTGTGTCACTGGAATTTCCAACCCCCGTATGTGGTGAAAACATCTGTTGGAATTATAAATAGCAACCCTGAAACAGCAATCTGAGGTCAAGCAAAATTACTTTTTGGATAAATGGGAATGGCACTTCTTGAAAATAAGACAGAGGCTGGTAGATATAAATAAAGGACTTGAATTGCTTTAGAAAATAATGAAGAAGAGCAAGTGTTTTCCAGCATACTATGTACCAGAGCTGCAACTGGATCATTATATCCACTCAGTCCGCAGGAACACAGTATATTCTATGATTTCACAAATAATCCAGTGGTGTCATTCCTAACCATGTGATTTCTCCTAAACACACTTAGAATGTTTCATATTGAACAGCATGATTTTCTCTTGTGTCTCCCTAATGGAAACTAAATACATTTTCCCTTTGCTAGCAAATATGCACAAAAAAATCTGACTCTATATAGATTGATTGTACAGGCTGAGAGAACCCTGACTAGAGAAGATCCTCCTCACACCGTTTCTTGATGAAGAAAGGACCACAGAAACAGCACAGAAAGAACTTCCTAAATTACTCCAATTCAAATCCTGAAATCAGAGAAGAAATGTCAATAAAGAGAGAGGAGAAGAAACTACAGAAATGAAATCTTACAGATAAAAAAGGGAAAAATTCTGAAACCAAGTGACAACAATAGAAGTGAACAAAATGGCAAGATGGTAAAGGGACCAAAGCGTGCCCAATTAATCCTCACTGAAATCACAGGATTTCATTCCCTTCCCTGAAAGGAAGAATTTCCTCACCATATCCCTAACTGTAACCCTAACCCTAACACTAAGCCATAGTCTAAGCCTAAACCTAAGCCAAAACCTAAGACTAAGTCTAAACATAACACTAAACCCTAACTCTAACCCTAATCCTCACCATAACCCTACCCTAACCCTAAACCTAAACCTAACCCTAATCCTCACTGTTCCTCTCTAACCCTAGCCCTACCCTTACGCCTAACCCTAACCCTCACCCTAACTATGAACCCTAACCCTATCCCTAACCCTTAATGAAGAATTTCCTCTCAGGATAGGGAATGAAATCTTGCCATTTCAGTGGGGATTAACTGGGCAAGCTTTGGTCCCTTTCCCTGCACTTCTTGTCATCCCATTCACTTTCGTTGTTTTCACTTGGTTTCGGAATTTTTCCTTTTTTTATCTGTAAAATTTCATTTCTGTAGTTTCTTCTCCTCTCTCTTTATTGACATTTCTTCCCTGATTTCAGGATTTCAATTGGAACAATTCTTCCAAGTTTTGGTCCTTTTCACTGCCCCTCATTTCATCTTAGTCCATTAGGTTGTAAGCATGCTACATACATACATACATATATACACACTGGATGAAGGTTGTGTACGCAGGCTGAAGGGCAAGTCTGGGTGTTTTGCATCTGTTATTTAAAATCAACAACTCATAGTCACAGAATCACTGAATGAACCAGGTTGGAATGGACCACTGGTAGGGTCATCTGGTCCAACATCCCTGTTCAAGAAGGGTCGTCCTCTAGACCCTTCTAGAGCACATGCCATAGGATTGTGTCCAGACAGTTCTTGAATATCTCCACAACCTCTCTGGGCAATCTGTTCCAGAGCTTGATCACCCACATTTGAAGGTGATCAACACACAACAGTGTTGTCAAATACACTTGAAGGGCCAAGCAGTATGGACACTCAAGGAGTTGGACCATGTGAGCCCATAAGTAACACGGTTTGTTGAAAACAGGCCTCTTGTTCATCACTTTGCTCTTCTTACTTTTTTACAGCTTTATTTCCAAAAAATACATTTACAGTAATCTTAATTCTCATTCTCTCTTACAGGTAATTGAAACACGAAACTGAAGAAATAGGTGTTACTTAGAGAAATTCAGAGCAGACTCCACACTATCTGAAATCCCTTGTGCAGTTCTTTGTTCTTTAGTTTGGACTTTTTTCCTCATTACAGATTGCATTTCAGTCTTTAGAGGGTTGACAGGTAATACATATTTTTGATATGCATCCACGGCAACATTTATTTTGTTAAAATACTGTATATGCCACACACATTTGGCAACAAATTGACACTATCTAAACTAATTCCAGAAATAATAATTACATCTTTCAACATTGTCAAAAAAGAGATCACTATCAACATCCCCAGCCTCAGCTAATTACTCAGTCCGCTCCTGAACTTAATTTTGCTCTAAAACTAACCTCTTCCAGGAAACATTTGAGTGAGTGTAAAGTCTTGTACCACTAAAGATGCACCAAAATAAGTCCATAGTGAAGTAAAAATGAAGTGACTATTAGACCAGAGGACTCTACCAAGGATCTCAGATCCACATTTCAAAAAAACATCAAATTACTTTTAACAAAAGCAGTGGGCCTGTATTCAGCCTTCTCACACATTTATACAGTTGCAATAAAGTCCTCTTCAGTGCTTTACAGATAAATATTTACCTTCTTGGACTATTTCTATACCAGCTGGATTTGCAATGCCTCTAGCAATTGCCTCATTCTCATCTATATGAAGGATAAATTCCTTATGCTGATCATAGATTTTGTTTCCTTCATTTACTGCCTTTTTTGGATTCTGCTGAATCCTTGCATGGCCTAATGCTCTCCTCCAGGTTGACTCAGCCACAGAAGGATTTTTTTGTGCACAGTACCTACAGTGCTAATACATCCCTAATGCCTCCAAGTACTGCTTAAACACGTGCCATCTACCACATTCATGTTTTACCTTTTTCCTGGAAAGCACTGTTCCCAGCAGCAGCAACTTCCTTGCCAGGTGAACACAGAGCCAATATTCTGCTTCTTGTTAGGAAGATTCAATACAAGTTAGCAGATCATTAGAGATCATTGGCAGACCAGTTCAATGAAAATTAATTAATTCATGTCCTGCTCTAAGTGGACATTGTTGCCAGTGACTTCTAAAACTGGACAACTCTAGAAAATACTCTGCAATGATAAACCTTTCCTCACTGGAAAATGGATCTTTTAATATCCTATCTGTGTTAGTCTTCATGTGTGTTAGAATTCACTACCTTTGTCCTCTCAGACATCAGGCCAGGTAGAAAGGTGCTTAGCATCATTCTGAAAAGCATATTAGCCTTCTGGGATATTAGTGATGTTGTAGAGATCTGATATAAAATTCCATCCCATGCCTCCAAGATTAACATGTGTAAAAGAGTTCAGTCATCAAGAAGAGATGATTAAAGATCCTGACTAATTCTATCTGCCTCACACCAGTCACACCAGTCCCATTTCCTACATTTTATTAATGAGTGCACCACTGGAAAATATGTTATCAATGTTCTTATTATGCAAAGGTCACAGACTGCATTAGCATTTGCAATACACCAGTTTTTTTCTAGAGGCTGTCCAAGTCAGTCACTTGCCAGACAAGCTGCCATGTACAGAACCCCTCATCTTTCTCACATTCACTCCTGCCCAGACTCCAAGCAGAATCTATGAGAAGTCAAGAAATTCATGAGCATCACGAAGTCAGTATTACCCATATTGTTCACATCTCTTCTGTAACATCCATTTTCTACAAAACATCTGTCTACAGAGATCTCAAAAGTAGCACAGCTGAAAGTATCTAGCTGTCAGCATGTTTCAGCAATTTTCTGTGTTTGTTTTCAGGCTGTGATTTTGTGCCTGCCACCAAGTTCTCAAGCAAATGTCAGTGCTGTTCCCAAAGCAGCAGAAACTCTACTCAGAAGACAAATAGGGAAGGAAAACACAACAGCTTTTTTTTTTATAGTTAACCAACTTTACAGAACTTTGAGGTCAAAGGATGATGACATTCAGATCTTGATAATGAACATGACATTTTCACAGTTACATTATCTTCTCTAAATGTCAGAACCCAGTACTCCAGTCACAATACATCAGTGCACTCAGAAAGGATCTGGTCTTCCATTCCTTCACATCAGTTTTGTACCAGTTTGACTTTATTTACATTCACAGAATTGTAAATTTTTAAAAATATTTAAAAGAGGAATACAGAACAAGGATGGAGCCAATAATGATTTCTGAAACTCTGCAGGGAACATTTCCCCAAGTAAGGTATCTTAGAGGTTGTAACAGTTGTAAAGTCGATTATACTTGAGGAAGAAATCAACTGAGCCGTTCTCTAATATTTCAGACAGTACAATATCTGGGGCATTTCTCAGATGTAAACCAAAACTGACACTTTACCTGGTGTCTGGTGCCTCCATAAGTGACCCCGAAAATCTGAACTAGATTTGCAGGAGAACAGTTACAAACTGGTAAGCAGAAAATGAAAAGAGCAAACCAAAAAAAGTATCAACCCTTTCAACACTGATTCAGCTCCCTTCAGCGCAATCAATTCAGAAACTTCAGCTTTTTGCTCAGATGCTTGGTTGAAAATATCAGGCAGCTGTGGGTACACAGACAGTTAGAGGAACTATATTGCTAAGACAATCTCTCATTACACTTTTTGGTACACATGCAAAACCTCTTAGGGAAGCTAACACAATCTCTGGTTCCTTATCTCTGTCTTTGACACATCACACTTCTAGATTCAGAACTTGTAGTACAAGAACAGGGAATAAGAAGGGTGGACTTGAATTTTAGATCTCTGCTTGTTTCCCCCACATACTGTCATAAAAATCATACACTTATAATGATATTTTTAAGTACATTTTTAAAGGTATAACTAACTAAATACATAACTTGGACAAACTTATGTCTGCAAACTTGAGTGGAAAACAAATTTGTTTAATTTGGCAGATGAAAGCTTCAGAAAGCAGAGAAAATGGCATGGATGTGACAGAGTAACCGAGTATGAGCTGAGAGTGATTTCATTTTAGTTGAGAGCAGCTTAATTTTAGCTGAGAGCAAAAAGGCAACCTCACAGTACACTAACAGACACTACACAGCTGAAGTGGTGAAGTGGTAATAATTCAGTACACAGCATTTTTTCTGGTACTCGTGTCAGACAAACATTCAGAAAGCTGTTCAAATGACAGTGGCACATCCAGATACAGCTTTGCTATCAAAGAATTAAAAGCAGTTTCCCTAGTAGAAGGCAAACATAACCTGATCAGTCTCTAGATATCTAAACAGCAAGAGATATTTCTGAAAGTAGATTAATCTTTGAGCTAACAAAGATATTATGAAATTCATTATTTAGATATGGAAACTGGAGACTTCAGCCTAAAAATAGGTGAAAACTGTTAACAAGGAATTAAAAACCTTTCTTATAAATGTAATTTATTTTCTTTTAAATTTACAGTATTAAAAGCAAACCTGGATGCATTTCTAAAGGTTATTAGCACTCATAGCCATTAGCAACTAGCACAAAAGACAGTGAGGACTAGTAAGTTATTTTTTAAAAAATAACTTTTATTTAATTCAGCATGCTTAAATCATGCCTACCATAACTGACAACAAAAGTTACAAGATTTAAAAATTATTTCATGGACTTTCAAAACTATAGCCTTAGCACTAAATATGTTGACCTAGAACATATTTAGGACAATTTGACTTCCAGCTGACTATTCTCCCAAAGCCAGTGGCTTCTCACCACTTAAAGAAAATCACACATTCCAAGTGTATCTCCCACATGCAACTGCCCAAACGTGTTTTTTTCTGTTGATGTTAATCACTAGCAGTAGAATACAAGGAGTCACATTACGTACAGAGAACAAGTAATGAGAAAATGTCCATTTTCAGATGAGACAAATGGAGCAAAGTAGAAGGGGAATAAACTCTAAGCAAGTTAATCCTGGTCCAGTACACAACTTCACCTATCCAACGGCTGGACACAGCTCAGCAGGGTGCACAGATAACAGAGTTCAGGCTCACTGAGATCTCACTACCAGAAAAGTAAAACCTATGAGAAGTAACATCTCCTTGCTTCTTTGGATAATGTGCATTTTTCTTGTACAATGGGTTTACCTTGCTCAATTTAGTTCTGCTTGGAACAAATTGTTGTTCTGATAGATGATGCTTTATATTAGCATAGTATCAAGATAAAAGAATTACCTGTTCTTTATCTTGTAAAATATCATCAACTTCGACCTTCAAGTTCTTTTGTTTACAAATACTAAGTTACTCATATCTGCAATTCAACAATGATGGACACAGGAATAAAAACATAAAGACCTGATAAATACAATATTTATTAAAATGCTTTAATATATATTTTCTAATATAGCTGTTACATTTTAATGGCATTATTTTGAAGTGTTTGGGTCACTGAAGTAAGTATCCTCATACAGTTCTAGTATTCTCTTCCAAAACCCTTTCTTCATCTCTCGTTAGTAAAAAGGACACAGGAACATAAAATGCCTTCAAAGCACAGCTTTTAAGATATTTTAAATTATAAAAAGAACAGCTCTGCACAAAGAATTTTTTCTTCCCATGCACTTTCTATTTCCCACACTTTTCATTTCTCTCGTAATTTTTAAGTTATCTGTTCCAGCAGCCTCAGAGGAACCATCATTCATACCGACTGGCAAAACTGCAGATCCAGTTTAGTGTCTGACCATCACACAGCTACCAATAAACTCTTGACTATGTATAATTGTATATGTATTCAGTAAAACTCACTTGCTCAGCTGGCTTCATTGTTGATGCTGACACTCAGCCTGCTGATTACCAAATTTATCACTTTGATCAAAGGTTTTGTTTTAAATTCTCAAGTATATGGGGAACACTTTCAAGATGGTATGTATTAAGACTGTAGGAGTAGTGAGACCACAGACAGTAGCTCACTGAGAAGGCTGCTATAAGATACCAAACCATGCACATGAATCCAGTGCTCTTCACAAGTCTGCTGGGGACAGATATAGCTAAACTGCTGGAGGCAAATCCCCTGCTGGCTTACAGACTGGCAATTCTACATCAATAGGACAAGAATCTGCTCCCAGTGGATTTTCTGTACTAGAGGCTTGATCTGACAACATTTTGTGTATCTTTCTGCATTGCTCACATTTCTAAATGGCAGTTGTTAGCTTCTGACTGGCTGGTAGCCTCTGGCAGACTCAATATTTCGAGAACTTTTTCACCTTCATGCAGTAAGAAGTATGCTACTCCATTTGGAATTAATTTCTTTATGCTTCTACAGTTACTACTTAATGTGGCCTGCCTGGTACTACAAGGATTTATACTGAATCTTTTATTTACTTTTCTTCCAGAATATTCTTTCTTGTCCTTATATTCATTTTTCACCATGGACAAAACAGTTTCACATGAGTTACGTAAGATGAAAAAAGATATCAGAGAGATAAAAAATATAGGAAATCTGATAGTAGAGCAAGATAAAGTAATCCAAAACTTCTGGACAGTAACAGTGATATTCTCCTTATCTAGTTCAAATTTGCATGCTTGATATTGTCAAAGTAAGGGTAATTTTCTTCTTCCTATTTTTTTAATGAAAAATCCATGCTAAACATTATATTAAATGTTATTTGATTTTGCTACCTTCTATTTTTTATGTGTATTTGTAAGTGGGAGTATGTATTTATGAAAATCCATCCCCTTCTGTATTGGTTCCCTCTCCTGCAATGAGCTGAGTGCTGGAAGCCCTCTGCCACAGTGTACAGCAACACAATAGAGTTTAAACTGAGAGGAAAGGCTGTCAAAGGGGCAACCATTTAAAAAAATTCTGACTTTTGTTTCTCCACAGAGATGTAGTGCTGTGCATTCCTCCACAGAAATGCCTTTTTTCCCAGTTTTTTAAAATAAAGCTGTTAGAGAAAAAATGTGAGTCGATTATCAATGCTTGTCCTTACTAACCTATTCTACCTCCCTGTTTCTTCACAAAGATCTTCTACAGGGCCTTATGCACAGTAATATTCTTGGGCATGCAGGGCAACAGTATGCAGGGCACTGGTCTGAACTCCAAGAGCATTCCCAGTATGCAAGGGAATATGCATACTGTGCATGCCCTAACAGCTCTAACAGCCAGTGCTAGAGTGTCAGTGGACCTGTGCATTCTCCCCCCCACCTCCAGCACAGCAGGCCAGCCTTCGTGCTCAGTTGGGCAGGTTGTCATGGTGGAGATGCTGAGAGATGCTTTTTGACCTTCTCCATATAGATAACACAGCAGACTCCAGCCCTCCCGTATCTCTTAGGCTGAAAATATCCATCTGCTTGGACTCTGTCACACATGGGAAAGCTGTGCTCCCTGCACGCTTGTCATCTTGTAATTTACAGATCAGCTGACTCACGGAGGGCCAGAGGAAGCAGAAAGGCTTGTGAAGGTAATGCTGTTAATGCTCTGTGGCTCTGCAGGATGCTGGTTTATACCATCTCTGTGTCTGGTTTTGGCTGCTGTGTGTATACCTCACCCCCTTGTCAGTGCAACACGGGAAGGTAATATTCCTCATCTCAGTCTCTCTTATTTTGTAGTTTATCCTAGTTAAACTTTTTTCTCCAAAGCTGCCTCCATGGGCATTTTAGTTTCATTGAATGGACTATATTAATGTTGAAATGCAGTCTTTGAAACACATGCTCCATCACAGGCTGTCGCACATGAATTCTCATGCACAAGCCCTCCTGCCTTTCTCTCCATTGGCTTCCATGTGAGCAGAATGAGCAGACCCAGGTGTAACAAGGATGGGAGTGAATCAGATTGGGCAGCACACCTGCAGCCCAGCTTGTGGCATCACAGACAGCCAGCTATGACAATCATGTGGGGACAGGCAGGGAAACCCACAATTTGATACAGAGCAAAATTGCTTGAACTACACAGGCCCATGAGAGCTGTGGCTATAAAGCTATGCCTGAGCTAAGGGCCAAATGAGTAAATTTACCTTCCACAGCCAATCATGTTCCTCCCACATAATGCATGGAACTTACTAATTATCCAGCCTCTCTAACATAATTTCTCTGTCTTGTTCTATTTCACACTTTTGTTTCTTATTTTTCTAATTATTTCCTAAAATTCAAGTAATTTTAAAAATTGCACAAAAAGAGCTGGAGTACTTCCTAGTACATTAAGTCAAAACAAAACAATAATGTTCCAAACCAGCAAAGACAAGTATAAGAAATTGAAGTTCATAATGATAGCTAGTTTTAAAAAACAATATGGATTTCATCCAATATAACTCCAGTTAATCCTTAACCAGGTTGTTTCACACAAAAACAATCTTTACTTCAACTGGATCAGGACCAGTCACAAAGCTTTGTTATTTTTGGTAGTGATTGTAGTAACCGTAGCAGTAAAAAAACAGCTTTAGTAATTTAAATGGCATTTCAAGCATTCTTAAAAGCAGAGTTTATTTTTTACATTATTGAAAATTCATTAATTATTCATTTTGTATTGCTTGAGGAAAGCTCTAGGAGTAGTCTTCTAAGACTGTAACTCAATATATGAATTAGATGGTATTGTCCAAGTATAAACATATTCTAATGCTAGACTTGCACTGTATTCTTTTAAATTCACATGGCTTTACAGAAAGGGTTTCAAACGTGTGAGATGGCACAATACATTTAGGTAGCCATAGATAAGTGTTTATAAACCTATTAACTAACTTTAGATGTTAGCTTTTATCATGGTTGCAGAGAGGCAAGTTCATCCAACATTATTTTCCCACACTCCTAACTCCTCCTGTGCTGGACTATCTTCTTTAGAGTACATGAAAGTCACCTGGAGTCAAAACTCTCTCACCAAGAAGCAATCATGTCAGTGGTTCAGACAGGGTGGGCACCGGGTGAAAATGGCTCCATTAGCAGCTGCGAGTTACAGAAATGAGAGAGAAGCCTTTCAAAGACAGTGAAGGAACAGAAGGAACAGAGAGATCAAAGGAAAGTAAACACAGCAGAAGACCAGATTTTCTTAGTGATCTGCAACTGTAAACAAAAGGCACTGAATATTATAGGGATGTAAGTGTTTAGTTAGTACAGAGAGTCACACTCTCCTTCTGACTCCCATGCAACCTTTCTACCGATATCAATGGCTAAGAACTTCATGCTTTGGGGAATTCACTGGCCTGATTTTATGGTTCTGGCTGCACAAACTGTGTTTTGCATAATCAAATTGTGGCATTCATTATCACAACGTGCCAGAAACATCATATGCATAAATAGACTTAAAATAATTAAACAGCACAAAATCACCTACCTAATCACCTACCTAAAAGGTAGGTTTTTGTTCCTCCTGATGATTAGGTAGCTGAGCAGCAGCATAGGGGTATTCCGGAGAGGTATTTGGTCATGCTGATTTATTGGCTTAGTTCAGTCTTTGGTCTGATCCTGTAAGGATCTATGCAGAGAAGATCTATCAATGTCTATTAAACATGACTAATACTTGATCTACTGATTCCAGAAGCTAAAAGGACAAACCAAGAAAAGTAGCAATGTATATATCTAATGTTTCTACATGCACCCACTATTTACCACCCCTTGAAAGAGTCCCAGATTCAGTAAGGTTGGAAGGGACCTGTGGACATCATCCACTCCAACATATCTGCTCAAAGCAGGGTGAACAGGTTGTTCTCATGTGGGTTTTGAGTATCTTCAAGAAAGGTAACTACAGTATCTGGGCAACCTTTTCCAATGTTTGACCACTCTTATAGCTAGAAAGTTTTTTCTTATGTTGAAACAGAATTCCCCGCGTTTCCCCTTGTGCCACTGCCTCTTGTCCTCTCACTGGGTACCACTGAGAAGACTCTGGTTTCATCTTCTTTATTCCCTCCCATGAGGTATAAACACTGATTAGGACACTTGATTCTTCTCCAGGATAAAGAGTTTCAACTCTCTATGCCTTTCCTCATAAGGAAGATGCTTCAAGTGCTCAATCATCTACATGGCCCTTTGTGGACTTGTTCTGGTTTGTGCATCATATTTTTACACTCCTCCTCCTTGTCTTCCTAGTTTGCTCTTCCAATGCAGCAATTCCACCATGTTGCTGTGATCACCATGAGATTTAAGCCTGTAGTTAGATGCAGCTGTAACTCCTCCTTTTTGTTTCCCATGGAGCATGCAGCAGCATAGGGGTATTCCGGAGAGGTATTTGGTCATGCTGATTTATTGGCTTAGTTCAGTCTTTGGTCTGATCCTGTAAGGATGCTGTTGTGGATTAACCCAGATGCTCTCTCATTCTGCCCTGAAGGTGGAATAGGGGAATCAGAAGTGTAAAAATGAGAAAATGTGTGAGTTGAGATAAAAACAGTTCACTAATTAAGATTTAATAATAATAGTAATCCTAATTGTGAAGAAAATATAACAAAGAAAAAAGTGAATCCCAAGAGAGAAATTTGATGCAAATGAAAAGAGATGCTCACCACCAACTGACCAATGCTCTGACAGTCCTTGAGAAGCAGCTGCCCCCTGGCCAACCTTGTGCCCCTAACTTTATTGCTGAGCATGACACCACATGGTCTGGGACATCCTTTTGGTCAGCTGGAGTCAGTTTTTCAGGCTGTGCCCTGTCTCAACTCCTTGCACACCCCCAGCCCACTCACTGGTAGGGTGGGGTGAGGAACAGAAAAGGCCCTGGCTTTGTGTAAGCCCTGCTCAGCAATAACAAGAACATCCCTGTGCCATCAACACTGTGTCCAGCATAAATCCAAAACACAGACCCATACCAGATACTGTGAAGAAATTTAACTCTATCCCATTTAAGATCAGCACAGCTACTCTTACAAACTGGCACTCTGAGGTTTTGCCTTTTCCAGGTAAATGTTGCAGGTAGCCACCAAAAAATCATTGCCAATAGGTAGATTATAAGGTCATGGTCCAATACCTTGCTCTAAACTAGGGTTAAATATTGCTCCTGAGAGACATTTTTTAATATATTCTTAAGGTGTGCAGTAGTTTCGAATATCAATTATCTTTCCTTAACATTTGAACTTCTCCATAGCATTTAACAAAATTAGTCTTTGCTTCAGCTAAAGTACAAATTCTCACAGTTATTCCTTTAATTTTCTTTTCATTGGCTGTTCTTTCCTGTCCCCTGACAAGTCTGGCTACTTTCCCTGGGACTCTATCCAACCAGGCCATCTTTTTATTCATGTGCTTCCCCAAAAACTGACATAATAGAGCAGCGAAGCCTGCCAAACAAAAAAGTACATCAAGGATCTTTCAGATGTCACTTGCCTTGTACACAGTTACATACCATTATGTACTCTTATTTACTCTGTAATTTCTAAACTGCATGATTGTAAATTCTTTCACAGAATATTTACAGGTCCAGTTTACATCTTACTTAAGTACATCCACAAAGCAATGTCTGACAGAAGAAAGTGGTACTAATGGTCTTGGGAGAGAAAAACATTTGAAAAAGGCTGTCACTCAGAAAGCAGGTGGGTCACAGAGGAGACATGACATAGGCAGCAGAGGACATGTTCCTTCTACACATCAGAACATTTCTCTTTCCCAGAAACCTATTGCACCATGAAGCACTCAACCCCAAAGAATTCCTGCCTTTCTCTGAAGTGAATCTAACTGTACCATATTGCATGAACAGAGTGTACAATACCTGTTATCTTCTATGCTATTGTTGAAGATAAAGCCCACAAGATCCATACCTCTAAATAAAACCTGTATGTCACAAATTAGAGCAAGCAATTTCTCATTATGAATAACCTGTGCTTTTTCCATGACTCCTTACTGACAGAACTTAATCTGCTTCTTTTAAAGAGAAAATGTGTTCAATCAGTCTACTTTCACTGGCCTGAATTCCCACTAATTCAGGGTAAGGGCCGTGTGAAGCAGAGACCCTGTGTTACCCATCCAGTAGTAGGCAGTTCCCAAAAGGGAGAAGCCAAGGTGACTCCAGCTATATTAAAGCAGGTCCACACTAGAAGATGGCTGGAAGTTGCTCTTCTGACTCCAAGGGTTTCCAAGCACAAAGGCTGATAAAAAGCAAGGATGTAACAATGTTTCTTGAACATTGTTTTAAAAGGTTTTCAAGTGTTTATTAAGTAGATCCAGTTTGTAAGATCAGAGGTCAAGGTAAATATTTAAAAGTATAGATAAATATATAGCTCCATAGGAGTTGCTAAAAGCTTCTGTTTCCATATGCATATGGGCATAGGAATTGTTTCATGAGCATGCTAATGCCACTGTCTTCTACTAGTCTTGTGGAAGTGTAATACTTCTAAAAACCAGACATACCTAAGCTATTTTAAACACAGTAGATTAATTACATTAAATTAGGTCACCTTGTCTTCTAATGACCATTTTCACTTTCTCCTTTAATGTGGTACATAAGTAAAACTTTCCTTCTGAGCAGAAGCTCAGATGAGTCTTAGAATTATAGTCAGGGCAAGGATAAAAGACCTAAATAAAGGGGAATAACAGATATATTTGGATTCTGAAGAGAATTATGACTATTACAAAGACATTCTACTATTCAGGCCTTGAGTCTGGAGCTGAGCAGCTCTGTTCCTCCTGATGATTAGGTAGGTGGGCAAGGTGAGATGTTTACAAATTCAGGTTATCTTGAAGGGAAATCCTTCTATGTAAGTAGGTCCTCTGTTCCAATAACAGCTATTACAGATGGCTGAAGCCAAGGTACTTATGAGACACCAGCAGATTTCTCTGTCATGGAGGAAGGGGGAGAAGGAAAGGGGAAAGGGGAAGGGGGAGAAGGAAAGGGGAGGAAAGGGAAGGAAAGGAAAGGAGAGGAAAGGAAAGGAGAGGAAAGGGAAAGGGAAAGGGAAAGGGAAAGGGAAAGGGAAAGGGAAAGGGAAAGGGAAAGGGAAAGGGAAAGGGAAAGGGAAAGGGAAAGAAAGGAATTTTAAAGTATTACAATCGATAGTTTACCCTAGGGAGAGAACAGACAGTGATATCCATCAGTCTTTAAATCCCCTTGTTTACTGTACCACTAGACTTTATGTAATGTTGTTTTTCTTCCTGAAATGGGTCTGCCACTGACATCAAATGATCACAATGTAATATCCTAAATGTTTTCATCATGTGTAATTATTTATTTTCATGCCATTCTAAAATCCTAGGCAGATTGCCGACTCGATGATCATGTTTTCCCCCCCACAAAATACTTAATAGACAAGAGACAAAAGCCTTAGAAGGATCAGAAATAGAAATGTTTACATAACCTGCCACTTGAATCATGAGAAAGCAAATGCTATATCTTATAAGAAAAACACAAACAAGCTTGTACATGGCTTTTAATTAATTCTTTGCCATAAATCTTTATCAACTAATTAGAATAATAATTACAAACAGAAAACACAATTTCACAAAGAAACAAAGAAAATAAGGAAAAGCCAAGCTGACTGAATTAATTTTTACTATCTTTGAAAAACCTGGCAAAAAGTTAACATGTAATTTCAGATAATGTTATTAATTTAATTGAATGATTCTAGAATGGCAATTATATTAATCCAATTTACAGCAAATTGCAAATAAATTTACAGTATAGGATTTTAGATGAAAAAGATGAAATCAGTAACAGCATCACAATCCTATCTTTTTTTTAATAAAGGTATAATGTGAAAAATAATGTTCTGTACATTTTCATACCAGAAGGATAATTCTGAAATCTGCCATCAGAATGGACAAAAACACATGACTTGTGGAGCATAAAGATGGTCTCTTTAATACTGCATCATGAAAAATGCTCTTTTATCTACTCTGCGAAAAGAAAGACACCCTGTGCTCCCTGGGGTCAGATTATTTACCATTTGAGTTGAATTAATTTGTCTGTAAAAAGTCAGTTGTAGATAGGCAAAAAATGAAACCTTTGCTTTTTTTTCCTGAGATTTCAGGTATGTTCAGCACCTTCTGCACACTCCTTCAAAATTTCAGTTGTAGTAACCAATTGCACTTTGGTCTTTTGTCAGTCATGCTTGAAAGCATTAATAACTCCCAAACCCAGGAGATGCCTAACGTGCACAGACAGGATGCAAAAGAACTTGTACAGGTTGGAGAGAAGAGAAAACCCTTCCAGACACATTATTAAATAGCCAAATCATCTGGATGGAATTCATGTCAGTGATAGGTTGTAAGGCAGATGTCCCAGTCTCAGCTGGTCTCTCTAAGGTACCTCTGTGAAGTCATACTGACATTTTGCCAACTTCATTTCTTCCCAGACTTACCAAAATAACTATTGTACTGGAGGGTAACCTTAGCTTAACAGTTTCTGTATATGCTTTTGAAGCTGTACCTTAAATAATACTGCAAGAAGCCTGAAAAATACCATGCTGTCATTAGCCTCAAGAACTCTTACAGCTTAGGGGATCTCATCAGTCCTAGGAAGAGCTTCTATGGGTACATCAGCAAAGCACAAAAAACAAGGTAAATAAAACCACGTAATATTTTCAGAAGACTATTTTGGGCAGGGATGAATACACTTTTTGTCAAGCTTTCTCTCTTTAAGTTCCTTCTTCCCACTTACACTTTCACAAACACTGTATCTCTTTTCTACATTATCAAGTAATCTCCCTCAAGCCCACATCCAGAAGCTGCTGAAACAACCTGTCTTACCTAATGGCATTCCTCAACTGCAAACTCCATTCAGAACCATGTCTGAGATGGATGTTTTTTAAAAGCATCTGGGGAAAAAACCCAACAGACTGACACACAAAACTACACTTTCAAATCAACGTGTAGGCCCTTTCCTGGACTCATCAGCAACTCCAGGAAAAACAACTTGATTTGAATTTCTAAACATGTGTCCACGACTCTTAGACCTATGACCTGCTTGGAAGGACTGAAAACAACTGACCAGGGATGAACTGATCAACTTTGCCTGGAATGTAACTGAGCAATTCTTTGTAAATACATGGAAATATACTCTGACGAATTTCTAGCATTTCTGCTTATATTCTAGTATTTTCCATTATTTTAACTGAAGTCTGCTTGAAAACTTTGGATGTATTCTTCTCCTCATTCCAGCCACTGCTCTACCACTCCAATCTGGCTGTGTATGTTGTTCAGTTTAGAAGAACAGGTTTCACATTTTCCATTTAGAACTCCAGTGATTCCTGGAACATAGGCGAGTTACGGCAAAGAGCTTCCATGCATTGTTTCAGCCTGACAAATATAACTGAAAAAAATGGAGAAAATAACAGAAAGAAAATCCAGCAAAACGTTTCCTTCACAGAAAACAGACACTGGAAAATGCTCAAGTTTTTTTAGCCCTTGATTAAGAATATGTCATAAATTTTCCCTGTATATTCTCTAAAATACTACAAACCTGAAGCACATGATAAGTATTCACAAAAAAGCTCTCATATAAATGAAATAAGGTGCTTGAACAACATAAAAAAAACGTAATCCTGGGCTTTAACTGCTCTTAATGATTCCCCACTGCATTCCAACAGCAAGTGGTCAGTCTATATTGGAAGGATTATATCTTCACGTGAAAAAACCTTTTTCCCATTCTCAACTCACAGTATCATTTTTGCTAAAGTCAATATATTAGCTAATATGTTAATTGGAATGTTTGCCCAACCATGAAATACACTAAAGCTCAAAATGTATTTCAGTGATGATAACAAAGAGATGATGTAACTACTTTACTAGTGCTAATACACATGCACAAATGCACTGGCTGAAAGCGCACTTAGACCATGTATAAAATCACACACCTGAAATAAGTATATGTATGTTTAAACTTTATTGTATCTATACTTAATAATCTTGTGCCATGGCTGAATTTAGTTCTCCTAAATCACAGTATCACTCTGTAATATTAACTTTTTGTACTAGACCTTTATTAGATTCTTGGGATCAGAATTTATTAGCATGGCAATTCAAGCAAATTGGTGCATACAAAGAGACAATTAGAGAAAAGTGGCCTTCTCTCTTACTGTGGCCGTAAGTGGGTTTTAGAGCAAACATATAAAACTAGACCATTCTGGATTGGTGCTTCCCTTAGTAAACTCTTTTGCTGTGAGCACTGAGAGACTAACAGAATTACAATCAATCATGTGTGCACCATCCTTCCTAACGGTTCTAATTCATGGACCATAAAATTGACTGATCATATCTTAATACATTCATAATTCTGTAGGAAGTAGTTTTTAATGTTTAATTACAGATTGTTTTCAAAAGTGCTTTTTGCTTAAGGTCTGTCATTTTATCATTTCATCAGGTGCCTTCTAAATTACTTCTTAAATTACTTGGAAGGAATGAACAACCACATCTGCCCAAGTTATTACAGAATACTCTATCCTATACTCCATTCTTCAGCTACAGCTGTCCTAAGAGTTATAGCCCATGGAAGCTTTTTTCTACAGAAATCCCTGTGTATTTCTAATAATTCACAGTAATTTTTACCTTCAAATACAAAGGATAAAAGTGAATACACCTGTAATTTGGAGTAATTTTTCCTCATGTATAACGATCAACTTCAATTTTATGCTCAGCATCATATAAATGTACGATAAGATAGCTTTTACACAATATAAGTTATTAACCACACATTTCAATTATTATTCCAGAAAAAAAGAAAAGGCAAGAAAGAAAAGAAAGATGAAGCAGACATCTATACCAGCCAAAACAAACAAAAAGGACTTTCTGTTCCTGATATCTTCTTGTATTTTTAAAGGAAGTGAAATTTAAAACACAGCTCTCTTTTTTTTTTTTTTTTCTTTTTTGATTCTATAAAAGTTCTGGGCATATTAATTCTCATGTGCTCTATACATAACAGCAATGCTTTACACTCTTTCAAACAAAGCAGATATGCACCCCAAAAATGAACACTACAAAGATCATTTCCAGAAACACTAGGTACAATAGGCATACAATCATGTTGCTCTGGGCCCACAAACATATTGTTTCTTGGATTTTTAAAATTATGCCTTGAGTAGATTGAAACGTAAAGCACTCACAGAGAATGTGCTCCACTTGCTTAGCAGTCATTTTAAATTCAAATTCTCCATTTGTGATTGATTTCAGTCCCTTTTTTTATGCATGAATAACACAAAAACCTTAAGAGACAGAGTACCTTCTAGTAAAATATTTTCTCTTTCCTACAATAGCCAGAATTAATTTGATAGTAATTACAATGACAGGGATGGGAATGGATGTGCCACAGGGTGGTAATCCTGCTCTTTCTAAACATCACTTTCATCAGTAAAGCAACAGAATTCAGAACCAATGGTATGTGATATTTGTCATCCTAACAGCCACCCAGCTCCTTTGTCTATACTTTTGGAGGAACATCACAAAGAAACCAAAATAAACAAGGCGAAATTATGTTTAACTAACTAACTAACTAACTAGCTCAAGGTCCAGCAAGGAGTTAGTGGAGGAATATGGTATTAAACTATCATTTCAGTGGTTTCAGTAGTCAAGCTCTCAACTATCAGATGTAGTCTTTTTAAGGATAGAAATAATCCATACTCTTCCTTCATCACTACCCATTTTCAGTGCATTATGAAGAATTCTAACTAGTAAATCCTCAAAATGCCTTCCTAAGACATCAACAATTTTCTATGTGTTGATTATAAAAGACAAAAAAAACCTAATAGTTTTGTCTTATGGAAAGGTCCAGTAAGGGACACCACACATGAGCAGCTCAGGGTGTATGAAATTTATACAGATGCACGTGGAAAATATTTGCAACAATCTGCTGTGAAGGGAATATCATTGCATATTTACACTTTGAACTGCTGAAACCTTGTGTACAGGCGCTGAAAAAATACTACTGGTCTTTTCACTTTCATTTTGCATAAGTGATTCCAAAAGATCTTCTAATAAATTTGTTTCTTAACAAGAGAATGTAATTTGTTAGGAGAACTCTTTATCATAGGACCAGACAGAATTTTTGCTGTGAGACCAAGTTTCTCAAAGATTTTACAAACAAAAAAGAAAGACTGGTTTGTCTAGAGAGAGGATTTCATCTTCAATGAGCCTAACAATGGCTGATCTGCAGAAAGATTTCAACATCTTTTATACCTCTCCATACGAACAAATGCCTTTGAAAGTCCCCCAAACCAACTTCAGTGTCCACACAGAGGTTTCAGTCAGTTCCCACAGGATACAGCAATCTCTGTATTTGATATTTATTTGTGTAATGGGACCCAAATCTGTGCCTTGCTACAGACATACTGAGTTTCAGAGATGGAAAGCTGAGGTCAGAAAAAGGCTTTTTGCCTGTTTAACAAGTCTTTATTTCCAGATATCCCTACTTATACTATGTGGTCAAGGTGCATTGTAGTCTTTTCAATAATAAATCAAAATTGGGAATAGACACTCAAACCTCACCACCGGCTGGACCTAGAGAGATGGAGCTTCAACAGTCTCATTTCTGTCAGGCTACAAGGCCCAACAGCTGAATACAATGGACCAGGCTAACTCACACTAATAGTGTGGTAAAAATTACAGTAACATTTTCAATTAAATACTCTTATCCCTCTGAATTTTGTTGTATTTTTACTATTAATGTATCTGAAGACAGACTCAGCAGATTTCCTACACTGTGTTTCAGACAGAAAGATTCTCTAGAGAAGAGAAGCAGTGTGATTTCAGCACCAATGCCACAGAAATACCTAGGACCAAACTGTCCACCGTTACACTTACAGATAGTTTGTTAGTTTTAACCAACATGGTGGACAAGAAAAATGTATCTGGCATACCCTGCAATCAATTCCAATCACGGAAAATTAGATAAATAATAGCTTCTGAATATAAGCACCATTACTAAGTGATTATTGATTGTGTAGTGGTACTACTAAGCCCAAGTAAGAACAGCCACTGACTGCATTGTTAAGTGCAAGGCTCTTAGTATAAATTATGAGGGAACTAAATAGTTACTCAACAGCAACCTATACAACCAGCTCACTAATCCATCCAGTATGGTGCCAGAAACACTAGTAGTAACACTAGGAAAGGGTGAACACACACCTGGGACAAGAAAAATGCAAGACCAACCCTTGCAGCAACATCCCAGGTTTAGATCAACACTAACTTGTCATAAAAAGTAATTTTAGGCACAGTGATAAAAGCAATGTAGTAAATGAACATAAGTAAGCAATAACTCTTAAATTTTATTTGAGTGACTGCTCCCAGATACTAGAGCAGTAAAAATTAACTATTTATCATCATATAAACATCACAGAAGAAAATACCTGCTATACTGTTAGAGCAGAAATTTTGCACATTGAGTAGCTGTAGAAATCACAAATGTACATACTGGCCAACAAAAAATCTGATGATCGTGAAAAGTCGAATCTTTTTCACAGTATGAATTATTTAAATCTGTGATACTTCAGAAAAGTAATTATAAGTACTATCACCCAGGAGTTAACATTAAGTACATTTTCTCAGGTATCAGTGTCTCTGTGTTAAGCCACCACAACCTTTTAAAGTTACTTGTCTAATGTGTAAAGCTTCAATTGTTAACGCTACCCAATTAAAGAAATCATACTTCCAATACAACTGGAGAACCCCTTCTGACAAACTTCACTGAATTGTGTCATTTGGCCCTGCCTCCAGTACTGTAACAGGTGTCCTTCCTTTTGCAAACACACATGGTACCCGTCACATAGCATCTAGGGGAAGGCTCTGTTTCTGCTTAGCACTTAATCACACAGCCATAGTACAGAAAAAAATCTAACAGCAATTACATACCAAATAACCAAGATATACTTTTGCAGAATCTATCATCTAAATCACAATTTAAAAACTAGGCAGTTTTAGTGCATTTAGTAATTAAATTTTGAAAGCAGAAATTCTTGCTGAGAAAAGGCAATATATGGACAATGAGAAAGGAAGATGTAATTAGGCATTTGAAGAAATAACAGATGGCTGGAAAGATTATCAAGAAAACATAGATTATAGAATAGAATCATAGAATCATAGAATCATTTAGGTTGGAAAAGACTTCCATCATTGACTTCATCCTCAGACTAATCGCCTTGTCAACTAGACCACAGCACCGTGTGCCACATGCAGTCTCCACTCCTAAGGATGGTTACTTCACCATCTCTCTGGGCAGTTTGTTCTAATGTTTGACCACTCTTGCAAAGCAGAAATGTCCTGATGTCCAACCTCAACCTCCCCAGTGCAACTTGAGGCTGTGTTCTCTTGTTCTGTTGCTTGTGACCTGGAGAAGAGACCAACCCCCACCCGGCTGCACCCTCCTTTCAGGCAGTTGTAAAGAGTGATGAGGTCTCCCCTGAGCCTCCTTTACTCCAGAATAAACACCCCCAGCTCCCTCAGCTGCTCCTCACAGCACTTGTGCTCCAGCCCCTTCCCCAGCTCCGTTGCCCTTCTCTGGACACGCTCCAGCCCCTCAATGTCTTTCTTGCAGTGAGGGGCCCAGAACTGAACACAGGATCTGAGGTGTGGCCTCAGCAGTGCCCAGGACAGGGGGACGGTCACTGCCCTGCTCCTGCTGGCCACACCATGGCTGATCCAGGCCAGGATGCCATCAGCCTTCCTGGCCACCTGGGCACACGCTGGATCGCGTTCAGCCACTGTCGACCAGCCCAGGTCCTTTTCTGCTGGGCAGCTTTCCAGACAGACTTCCCCGAGCCTACATGGGGGCCGTCATGACCTAACATATGTTTTCAAACTGCATTTGACTATGACTTTAGAATACAACCGGCAGAGTTCGCACCCAAGCCGTCGGTCAGTTCAGCAGCATGCTTCAATCGTAGCGCACTTCCCACCCGCACCGCTGCCGCCGGCGGGCGAGCGAGCGCGGCCAGCGTTAGCCCATGCTGCCACCTCGTGGGGACCCACCCGCGACACACCGGCCCTCCTGCTTCAACACCACCGCTAAAACCAGGGAACATGCATTGGTAGTGCCCCCTGAACACAGGCACAAGGTGATCCTTCCTTCCAGGAAAACTACCGCTTTTTTAGGAGTGCTTAACCGAACTGCTGGTTTTGTCTTCAGATTTTCAGAGTGGTGTGAGCTCAAAACTTGAAGGGATGATGTGTATGTATTTATTCTTTCAGATACAGGCTGACAGAGCAATAAAAACCCATAATAAATACATGATACGTAACATAACCTGTATGCACATCTTTATAATTCTCTGTAAAGGCATGGAGAGCAGAATGTGAAGCTATATTTTCTTAAATTTTGACATAATTAATAATAAGAAAGCTGCAACTTGGGAATGTGTTGCTATTGTTCACTTAACTGAAATATAAGCAAGAATGAGCTGTCTTCTCATTAAAGAGCTAATCAGGCCTAATTAGGTTTCTCATAGCTAGTTACACTGCTCTTTAGACATCATGTTCTGCTGGTTTGAAATTGCATTCAGACCTTTAATCAAGGCAAGCCTTCCTATCATTTTTCCTTTGTCTGCTACATCCACAGCAGGTCTGCCATCACTGATCCTACATTGTACTCGTCAGCTGTTACTCATTATGGTCTTAAGAAACTGTTAATGAGTTAAATTTTAAATGGGAATTAACACATAATAAGGAAGATGAAGACAAAATTTGGGGTGTGCAAGTCTGCCCTCACTGTGGAAGTAGAGGAAGCAATTTCCAAATCCTGAAATGTTGAGGAAACACCAGAGATTTTAGCTTCATTGCAAAAAGTGATGGGAGAATCGGAGAGGAAAGACCACTGGTATTCACAGAGCAGGAGAAAGGGGTTTAGTTCTTATGGGTTACATAGAGAGAGATGATTAATTTCTCCCCATTTAAGGTAAATTATTTACAAGGGAAATCAGTTTGAGGATAACTTCTGGAAAGTTCCACTCCTCACACACAGATCAGGATCATTGAAGTGTAGATAAAAAAAAAATCCATACAAACTTGGGTGTTTTACCAAAAAGTGGGTGAGGCCCTACTCCATAGAACTGCATAAGTTTTGAACTTCATTGCTCCTTTCTTCATGCTTTCTTCCTCATTACTTCTTCTCCTGCTCTTTCAGCAGACAGGACTGTAGTCTCTCCTCTTTTGGCTCTTTTCCACACAAATCCTGTTTGCCTTGGCCACATCAACCGCAATACACCCCGTTATGAAAACCTTGAGTAAGGTTTGTGTTTCAGCATTCCCTGTGCCGGCTATCAGTATGTCCTTCCTGATAAGTTTTGGTAACCTTGATAAGCTTTTGGTAACCTTCCCCGAGGCATGTCAAGCCCAAAACCTTAACAGGGCAATTCTACCAACAAGAAACTTATCTTTTTAACACCTGGACATCAGCAGAGAAAAATAAATGTATTTTTAATTTTAAAACTTAACTGTATTTCACTAGAGGTGATTGAACAGATAGCTGGACAGTATCATGCTACAATTGTAACAGCCATAACACGAGTGGCAAAACACTGTGAAAACATCGCTTACTTTTTCTGCAAGTAACAAGAACGCATGTAGAATAAAGTAGCCCTAAAGCATGGACTTAATGGCTGCTAATGCAATGTTCTGGTTTTGACTGGAGTAGTGTTAATTTCCTTCACAGTGGCTGGTATGGGGCATGTATTCTGGATTTGTGCTGAGCAGGGTGCTGATAACAGAGATGGTTTTGTTATTGCTGAGCAGGGCTTACAGAGAGCCAAGGCCCGTGTAATTATCAGGTTTTGTACTGTCGTGCTGGTGAGGAAGCTGTCGGTGCATCAGAGATTGCAAGGGGACACAGCCAGGACAGGTGACCTCAACTGACCAAAGGGATACTCCAGACCATCTGACATCGTGCTCTGTGTATAAACTAGGAAAAGAAAGGGGAAGGCGGGATGTTTGAAGTGATGGCTTTTGTCTTCCCAAGGTACCACTGTATGTGATGGGGCACTGCTCTCCCGAGGATGGCTGAACACCTGCCTGCCCAAGGGAGGCAGTGAATTAATTTCCTCGTCTTACTTTGTTTAGGCGCGTGGCTTTTGTTTTGTGGATTAAACCGCCTTAACCTCAACCCACCGGTTTTCCACCTTTTACTCTCTCGAGTTCCTCCCCGACCCCGCTGGTGGAGCAGCGAGTGAGCAGCTGCGGGGGGCTAGGCCGCTGCCCAGTGTCCCACGGCGGCACACACGGACCGCCACCCCTTCAGCTCGGGGCGCGGCCATGCCGGCCCATGGCGGAGGGGCCCTGCCGGGCGCGGCCGCTCCGCCCCTCGCGCCTGCCCGGGATTGGCTGCGGCCGCCTCGAGAGGCGCCCCGGCCCGGCCGCCATCTTGGCGCGCGAGGGGCTCTGGGCGAGGCGGCGCGAGGAGCGGGCGCGGTGCGCGAGCGGCAGCCGCGCCCCGGAGCCGCGCGTCCCTGAGGGTCCCTGACCGTCCCTTGGGGTCCGTGCGGGTCCCTGACCGCCCCTGAGGGTCACTGCGGCCACCCGCAGCGCGGGGAGGTGGCTCCTCTCGGGCAGTAACCAAAAAAAAAAAGAAAAACAACCAGAGAAACGACGGAAGGTGCGGGGGCCGTAGCAGTCCTTAAGGAAGGGAGTTGGGGTCTGTACGTGGGGCGGATTGCAGACAGGGAGTGATTATGGGGATAATTGCAGTAAGGAGAAATCATCCTAGTGAGGATAGGCGATCAGGAGGGGAGGTGGGAAGGGCAGTGGTGGTGCTTCCTGGTGTGCCCGGTTGTGGTAGGTGGGTCGGGGTGGAGCAGCTGAGCAGTGCAGAGCAGGCTGCTGCGCTGTTGCATTTCGATTTGCCTTTCAAGGAACAAATAGGTGTATGCTTGATATGATTTCTGTGTCTATCGCTTCCATTTTCCACTTTGCTAAATGATGTGAACCTGTAGTGTTGGCTCAAGTGATGACCTGGGCTGTGTTGCAAAGAATTTGTCACTTTTTTGGGTTTTTGTTGAATGTCAGGTGCCATGAGTGGAAGGGAAGAGTTCTCCTTGTTGGATGATAGTTACAAAGAGCTTCCCGGAAGCAGAATGAAAGGTGTGAGGTATGTGAATTTTGAGATGGTGGCTTTAATATTTTTAAGCTCTCGCAGCACAGTTATCAGGAAATAGAATTGAGAAAATGTAGAAAGTAATGTCTGTTCTGCCGTGTTGCAAGTAAGTCCATTTTTCTGTGTTAAGTATGTGAGTAAAATACTCAGTTTGTCAAAAGTTTCATTATTTGGAGTAGGTCCATGGAAAGAGACATTTTAAATGAAATTTGGTATGCTGTCAGATACTAATCATATTGTTCTGTATGTATTTTTTACAAATTAGCTCTGTTGATTTATTCAGTACGTTTTAAATAACTAGAATGAACGTGATTAAAACTGATTACATAACAATTTATTCATGCTGGTTCTAGTTACCTGAAAAAACTGCATGCCTAACAGCTGTAGTATCACCTTTGTGTATGATTAATTCAGCATCACAGAACTAAAGTACTTCCCCAGTTAAGAGAAGGTAACAGATTTTTTGTGATGGTTAACTGCAGCTTCTTCGTAATGTCATTTGGTAAAAGTGGGTGAGCTTAGCTCTAGAAGAGCTGGAATTAGTTTCGTACTAATATTCCTGATGATCCAAAATCTTTACTTTTACCTCTGAAGGCAATCTTCCAGGCTACTAGAAGAGCATTTTACAGAACCACATGAGAGAAATGGTGATTTGTGTCATATGTTAAAAGCTCTCAGTGCGGAAGGTAATGCTTTGGGATCTTTTTATTTCCAGCAGTTTTGTTGTATGCACTACTCAGTGTTAATTTTTATTTTATATCATCTGATAAGGACAGTAGATGGGCTGATTAACACATTGTTACTACTTACCCAGTCCTTAGCAAGAAAAATCAATTCCTTTTGATTCCACTCCTGCTCCTTTTCTTGATGAAATGATTGACAAGTTTGTTATAAAAGAAGCCGTATTTTTCTGAGTTTTTCTGCATGGGTAACTTTTTTCCAAGAGTTGAAAAATTGTATGGGATGCTAGTATTTATGGGTGTTAAGGAAGCAATTTTTTTTCCTGTACTTATGTATGCTTCTTGCATGTGTGGGTTTTTTTGCCTTTTTTGCTTTCATATGGTTATCCTGTACTGACCCTAATAACAATATATATAGCTGATGATAACAGATAATGCCCTAATCAGTACACACAAGTCAGTCTTTGTAATTCACAGCTAAGTTTTATATCTATCTATTTGGATTTCTATTCTTAGCCCTTAAATTCCTTTATTGAAAAAATAGGCAGGGTTTTAATTCCTGTTGACTTGCTGAATACTATTTAGAAGACTACTCTGGTGATAGTGTATTCCTATTGTCTCATGGATTAGGATGCCCTACAGGAGTGGGTTTTTCTGTGCTTGCTTTTACAGTGTTGCATGGTGATGGGAAGGATGAAGACATTGATTTATTTTGTTTCTCTTCTCCAGAAGTAAGTTGATCTAAAGCTTTTAGTTCAGTAGTCACTGTGGTGGTGGTATTATAGGATCTTGTGAATTTTAATTAGAGTGATTAAAGCAGGCTCAGGTCCCCTCTGAGCTCAGGGTCTGTGCTTTATGACCACCTACATCTCTTGCTAGCATTTCTCATTACACAGTTGCTGTGTAGTGCACGTCAGATGCCCAGAGCCTGGGTTTAGGAATGTGCATTTTTACAAATCTCATTAGTGCCCCATGTTGCCAGATCTGTTCCACCCTCTTGTGTGCACACAGTGTGCAGGAAAGTGACTCATGAACATGTACATTTTCTGTTAGCTCCCACATAAAGACTTAAAAGATACTTAAAAATAACTTCACTTTGCCCAGTAGCGTATAAGTTCTGAGGTTTTGTTTCTGCATCTAAAAAAGCCTTGCATGTGACTCTTGTGTGTTATGACATGTTAATGCCATTGTTTCATAGAAATTTGTATTTTGGACAAACATGAAATGCCTTTTTTTCTCTTACGAAGTTCAGGTTTAGCATTTATTGCAAAATACAAATGATTCAGATCTTTGACATTTAAGCCCTACCATGAAGCCTTATTGAAAAGGTACATTGTAGAATCTGGTTCAGGAATCCAGTACATTACAAGTTTGGCATAATAATAGGGAAAATACTGAGTGCAAACAGGAAGCCAGGATTCCTTTTACTAGGAACACCTGTTATTTATCACAAAGGTGCACTGATGGCTACAGATGTTCTTCATGGGAGCTCTTTCCTTAGACCTCCCCCTGTACAATTCAACAGCACGTACTTTGATGCTTGACCTAATTGAAATTGTGGGCAGAGGTGGATACTGAAGGTGAAAATAGGCTTACAGAATATCTGTTCCTGGGATTTGGCTGTAACCCTGTGGTTGAACTTGTTTTCCTTTTCCCCTCTGAATTTAGAACGGAACGGACTTTAAACTTGAGCTGTGTGGCAGCAGCTCAGAAAGACAAGCAAGGTAAACCTTTATTAATACTTTTCATGTTTTTAGATGCCATCCTGGGGGAAGACTTGAAGTAAGTGATTCCAGACATTTTCCTTGGGATGATTTTTTTTATTGTGTTCTTTAAACTTCAGTAAGTGTTGTTGGTATGATTGTCTGATTCTGTGGGAACACATTGAGTACAAATTTTGTTTGTAAGGCAGGAAAGGCAGGAAGAAACAAAGTGGTTTGGCTTGAAAATGTATGAAAGTTTTAAGCACTGTGGTAGATGGCTGATAAGGGTTCAGAGGGAGAGAGATCTGCTGAAATGCCAGACTCTGGTAGGAAGGACTCTCCCTCCTTCCCCCCACCACCTGCTGATCCCATTGCTCCTTCTGTTTCGATAACCAGTCACAACTATATAAAGATTAAATGCCAGCAATATTCTGTGGTATTGTCAAATCTAAATTACATTCACTTGTTTATTTGCCCAATCAGTGTGAACCTGAAGGAAGTCTTAAAGTGGGTATCTTCCCCCCACAGTGTTATTGCTGTGGAGATTAATGTTCATTCAAATAAGGATAGTCCCAGATAATTCTTTCAGGTGTGTTGGATAAGGAACCTGTTCTGAAGGGAAGATGTAGGAAATTTATCTTCTGAGTTTGGTGTGTGTAACACCAAGGTTATGCTAACCTTGCCCAAAGTGAAAGATTTCATGTGTGGCTGTCAGTCTTTGCAGCAATGTTCTCCAGATGCTCTTGGTCAGACACAACAAACTGAGCCCTGGAAGAACAACACAAGGCTTCCTTCAGCTGATTTATGCAGACTGCTTTTGTGGGAGTCTTGTCAGCCCTTGCACAAGAGCAGCTGTGGGTCATCATACAAGGGAATTTAAGAACCTTCCTAACAGATTGCCAGTAAATGGTTTTGGTGTCATTGGTCATGTATTCTAAAGATTTTAACAGTAACAAATGAAAAATGAATCCTGGAATGTTCATAGTCACACATTTACTCTCACTGAGGATAAGAATCACTACCAGCTACTAAGATTTTGTTAAAATAGGTACTTTAAAAAGGAGATTTCTCTCTCTACTTTTTTTTTTTTTTTTTTTTTAGAAAATGGGGTATATGCTCTATGTGTGAATTTATCTGTTACACAAATGGGTGTGTATATAGGTATTTAATTACAGATTTTGAAATATTCCTGTAGAGTATTTGTAGGAAGTTTGATACTTTATTTAAAATGCATAGGTCTTTTCTTTAAAAGTTTTTTTTGTTTGCAGGCCCTTCAGTCACAATACCAAAGAGAAAAATGTTCAGCACCCATTTTCTTCCTATGTTGGGCTGAGTGATGGATCAGCTCTACTTCCATCATCTGACATGGTATGTTAACATGGAATTTCCTTATATTCTCACTTGGTTTTGTATACTCGTAGTTGATAGTGCATTTTGTAAAACAAAAAACCCTGCAGCCTTAACAGTTATGTGCTACTGCTCTGTCTTAGCATGGAATGGATGTGCAGCTACAGTGTTCATAAAACAACTTGACAAAATGAGTGCAGCTCAGACCGCCCCCCCCCCCATGAGATCATAGCTGAAGACTGTTAGTTCAATCCAGCTGCTGTGAAACTATGTATTTTGAATTTAGCTTTTCTTAAAAGATACCCCAGGCTTCACAGTATTTGAGTTGGGGACTTCTGTATTTGTTCTTAAATTTGGGGCATCTGCAAGGCTCATGCTCACTTCCTCAAAACAGTAATTCAGGGCAACAAGGTTGTTGGACAAATGGATCTCTCTTCAAACATTAAATTTCCTAACATTGTCTTTCAGAATGAGATTTGTGAAGTTTTAGACCAGGAGAACTTAAGCTGTGGGTATTTTAAAGTGACTGGAAAGGAACTGGCACGACCGTGCCAGTCGTGTTTTCTTCTGTGGAGATTGTCGTGTACACTGACCTTGAAAAAATCATAACTTGCAGATGTCTGAGCGATTTCTTAGGTAGTTTTGTTACAGTGCCCCTTCAAGTTTGAAAATGGTTTTCTGTATCAGTAACATACTGGGAACTAGCTACATTTTGGGAGGGGTGGAGTTCCCCAAGTGATATTCCTAAATGTTTTACTTCTGTAAAAGTAAAAAACAAATTTAGAATCTGCTTCAGAAATACTACAGTGTAAATTTTTTCAGTGAAATTCAGATGAGCCGAGTATTTTGTGCCTGATGGCCCTTATCAAGCTGCACAGAGTCTTTACATAGCTCATCAGTCACCCACGTCAAGTGCCTCTGTCAAAATTGCAAATGGTTATAGACCACCTTGTCTTTTAGTTGTGCAAGCAACTTTTATGTTCATTGGCAAAACTTTCCTCAGGAGAGTGACACTGGGCAAGATATTGATGAAGCTTTTCGCATAGCTGCTAGTAATCTTCTCCACTTCCATGAGGCAAGCCAGGTGGGTGAAAATCAGTTAAATTATGAAAAAAATAAAACTTCTCCTAGACTGAAGAGTTTTGTTGTGAGTAGTCATGCATAAACCCACTATTTAAATGTGCTTTTCCTACCTTTGATATCTGTTTCGTCTTGCAACTGTTGATGTTATTTCTGTGAATACACAGCCTTAAAGTCCAGGCTACAGCCTGAGAAGTAGTCTGCAAAGGAGTACACGAGCCTGTACATAATTTAAAGTTAATAGGTCAATACATACATTTAGCAGAACCATATGCAAGCCAGTCTTTAAGTACTAAGTTTCTGTTTCCTTAGATCAGGGTAAAATTCAGCTTTTGTTTTTGCTCTAGCAGCTACTCTAACTTTTTAATGCTAGTGTGTCTTTTTCTGCATTTAAGGGTGGAAAAGATGTTACAAGGGCAACAGAAGTAAAAAATGCAACAGAATGTGCACAAAAATGTAAATCAAGTAATACATTTATATGCATAGTATAAAACATAGAAAGTGTCCTAGAATCCTAAAATACCTGATAATGCTGTTAATAGGTTTTATTGAGTAACTTTTGGCTTTTATCAATGATAATTAATTTATTTAAACTTTAACTCGTCTTAAATGTGCTGTAGAAAAGCTTTCAGTTCTTTGACATCTGTTTGCATTTTACTTGTAAGATACACAGTATAGAAGTATTTAATGTTTCAGAAACTTAGTTCTATTAAGTGTGGTGTGAAGCGTCAATGAATGTTCTTAATTCCCTTCCTAATGGCCAGTCTTTCTGTTCAGCAAAGCTATGTTGAATTCCTAACTCATACACTAATAGCATCTTGTAAAAACTTCCCATTTCAGCAGCTATAATATTAATAACTCAAGGGTATGACTGTGGTCTTGCAACAGCTTTTCAACAAGGACTCAGAATTGCCAAAGCAGTATTGCACTATTGAAATTTTTTTCTCATAGTCTCTTCATTAAATGTAACTGTAGTGACAAAACTGATGTTTAGCCAGATGAAGATTTTTTTTTAATTTTCCCTTTATGCTCACAATGTGTTCAGAAAAACAGTGGAAATCTCAGCGTGCTGTTATCTGTGTACAGTGTTGTGTTTGAATGTCAGGTAGGGAAAGTGAGACAGTGGGCCCAAGATTTCTGTTTCTGGCCTTGTAGACCTAAAAGCTTCAGTTGAGGAGGATTCAAACAGTGCCAGCTGACTCCAAGTTAGAGAAAACAGAGGCTATAATGAGCTATAAGTGGTTTAATATCACTGTATCTGCTGGGGTGTCCATCACTGTCTTACTGTTAATTGCTTCTGTTCTGAATTTTAAAAGAAGTAGTATTTTGAGAATAATAAAATAATAATGAAATAATGCATGTTTATTCATACTGAACAAAATAGGTGCTGGAATACTTGGAGTTGAAAGTAAAGCATAAGAAAGATGAAGTTACAGAAGCTGCGGATAGAACACTCGGTGAACTTATTACTCTTCTGTCAAGGTAGTAATCTAGTTTTGTAGTATGGCATGGCTGAGTTGCTTTTATCACAAACCTCTTTCTAATTCAGGTGAAAGACTGAAATTTCGTTTAGCGTTTTCTCATAGCTGTATTTCATAGTACTCGTCTTTCATTTTTAGCCTGTCGTTGTGGCATCTTGGAGCTGGTTTGCATGGTTTAGAAAACAGTAGCTTATGCTGTCTCTGCTCTTAAAAAATAAGAAAAGCTAGTCATAATATTAATTTTCTGAAAAAGCTCAGTTTTGAGGTTTTTTTAATGTTGTTATGATTACTGTGAATAATAAATTTTAACAGCAGGAATAGGGGCATTTTTAAATTGACTTTCTGCACGTTTTCAAGCTGATAGAAGCCCAGGGACACTTCATTTCTGGATTTTCACAAATGCTTATATCTTCAGATTGAGGGGACAGAAGTGTTAAAGCTCAGGTTTCCTGAAAAGCCACTGGGAGGGTGGTCTTCAGTCTTACCTTAGTAGAATGAATTGTAAGATCCAGCTTCAATTGGATGTCTTTGGAAATATCAGGAGGCTGAAATGGAAGAGTGCTCCTAATAATTAATTAAATATGTTTTCAATGTGAATTCTTCAACTTTTGTGGTTCCTCCACTTATAGAATGCATTTCCCATGCCTCTGCTTACCACTGTTTGGGGAAGATGATCCTTGTGTGTGAGATTTATCCACTTTGTATTGTGTGGCTGGCAGCTATGTGTTACAGTTCAGATTTGAGTCTGTGCAGCTCAGTGCATAATGAATTCTCAAAAGTAATGTTTTTAACACAGGAAGAGGAAATTGTTCGCAGAATTAAAGGAGAACATCGACAACTACAGTTCTAGTATTGCAAAAGCTAAGGAAGTCATCGAAGAGAAGAAGCAGCACTTGATTGGTGCCATTAGGATGGCAAAAAAATTACAATTTTCACATTCTCCAAGAAACTGTTGTGATCTTGCTCAGGTAGTAACATTCTTGCACTGTGAAATAACTTATTTTTAAGGAATATATTCAAATTTGAATTGAAAGCTTGTGGTCCTGGTTTGCTGACTTCAGTACTGACGTTATTATATTCTTACCCTGCCTCTTCACAGCACAGAATTTGTATGTGGTCTTGGTCACAAGTTACAGTCTGGTGACTGATGTGAAGCAAAAAAAGGTGGTTCTTGCCTGGAAGTTTGGCATCTGAAACAGGAAATGGAGGGGGAGAATAGGAAAACTGACACAGTGCTGATCAGTAAAAAAGTAGTGTTTGGATCTGTTCAGTTTCTCAAACCTTTTCCATTCCAGAGCTCTCCAACCTTCTCACTGAACTAGTCCAGAATTTGTAGTCACACTGGCTTGATCCTCTTGGTCCCAGGCCTTTACTTTCACTCTTTCTCCCCATCATACCTGCTGTTCCTAGAAACCCATGCTACCTGCCGTGCTGTATCAGAGCAAAGGTCTGTCCTGTGAAGTCTCCTGTCTCTGGCAACAGAGAGGAAAGATGCTTGGAGGAAGCATTCAAGAAACTGGGAAAGTTGAAGGTTAAGGATTTTGGTATCAGTAGGATACATCAGGCTCATTACACTGAAGTTTGCGGAACATCTTTAATGTCATTGTAAAGCTTGTGGCAGTGTGCATGGGTGTGTACATACGGGCATTATATGTACATAGGCACAGGTAGTGTCAGTGAGTTCCACCTTTTACTATTTAAAATGAGGTTTATGTAAAATAGCTTCCTCTGTTCTTTCAAAATGTGCCACCCAATTATTTCATTTGGAACTTTTGTAGTCCTTGTGTTGAGAAAAAGAATGAATAATAATCTTGTCATTCTTTGAAGAAATGTGCTTTTCAGAATCCTCCCCCCTGCATCCATTTGTCACTTTCCATATGAAGAAACTGGGTCTTCTGACCAAGAAAATAAGTCTTAATCCTTCCTTTTTTCCTCTCATTTACTTCCATCTTACCAGTGTGATTTTTTGGGAACTGGCAGCCACCACTCTCCTCTTATAGGCCTGCCTTTATACTTAAAGGTCACTTTCTCATTAGATGTTGAAACAAAGGAATATATGACTTTTGCTGCTGTTGTTATGCTTAGATTACAGAATCCCAACCATTAAGTCTTAGGAAAGAATACATATTTGAGAATTAGCTGTTGGCTGAATTCATGGGGTTTTTACCATAAAATTAAAGGTGTAATGCTATAGATAATAGGTGTCTGTATAATCTACTTTCTGTTTAATGGAAGCTAAGATTGTACTTCTTAATTTCAGATTATTTATTACTTGAAGTTGCCAGTGGAGGCTGAGCTTTCAAGAGTGAAGAATTTAAAGGAAAAAATACTTTCAAGGTAAATGACTGGAGTGGGAGATATACAGGGAGGTAAAAGGAGGCACAGGTTATCTTAATTACAAAAACTGTTCCTGGAACAGTTAAACAGCAGAAGTTGAGCTTCTTCACTTGCAGTTGACTGAAAAACTACTGCTTCAGACATAAGTATAAACTCTTTGCTAAAAATAGGCAATAGCCTTCATGTGAGGCACATACATTTGCTGAAATACAGATGGATTTTAAAAATCCTTGACAGAGTTCTGCCACTTCTAAACTTCTCCTTCCCTTACAACTAGAAATAAATTGGGAGAATAAGGGCTTAATTATTTTTTTTAGTGACTCAGTTTCTGACTTTCAGGAAACACTTAAATGCTTTTTGCTTTACTGATGTCTAAAGAAAGTTATGGAAAATCCGAGTTGCCATGCTGTCCTCACTGGAAGTGACTGATAACTTCTGTAGCAGAAATGAGTAAGAGAACAGGTCACAGCTGAGGTACACCTGACCCTATGCAACTTGGCCTTCTCCAGGTAGAACAGCCCCAGCTCTCTTAGTCACATACAACCAGGCATGGTAACTCAGCCAATCCTTGGGTGGGTTGTGCCAATGCTAGACAAAAATTAGGGCCCTTGCTGTTATGTTAGTTGAGTTCTTGAGTTAGAATATGGATAAAGCAATCTATAAAATCCTCTTTTAGAAGACTTAGGCCCTACTTACCAAGTCACTATTTTGAAGATATTGTCAGTGATGAATGGCAGTTTCAGAGAAGCCTGTTTAAATGCACAACGGTAAACTCTCCTAACTTAAAAGAAAGCTGAAACATAACAAAACCCAATTTTTTTTTGCATTGTAAAACTTTTTAAGAACTTCAGCTGAGCAGGGGACAAAGGAGGCCTGATGAAGGATAAAGGCGTTACATACCTTGTGCCACTCCAAAATTAGACCAAAGGTGAAAAAGCCTACAAGTAGGTGTTGCGTAGAAGTTGAGGCACATGCTGTAGACATAAAACCTTGTAGAGGAAAGAGTGGATACATTCCTGAAGGGGCAGTGGGAGAGAAGCACAGAGAGCTGTTTAATACTATTTACATTTCAGTTTTCATTCATTGAAAGTGGATAGAAAAGCTAAGGCATTTATTTAAGTTACATTCACAGTTCCATTAGCCTAAATTTAAAAGTTCTTAAAAGATTTTGCTGGTTTTCATTGGTAAAGAAAATAGTTAATAGTGTAGCAATAAACAGAAGCATATATTTTGGACTATGGTTTAGTTCTTTACAAAGAAAAGAAAATTCTCTGTCTCTGTGCAGAATAATATATTGAACTAAACTGAGTGAATGTTACAGTACTCTGTGCATGAAGGAGAAAGCATAAGACCAGAATTTTTAAGTATGAACATGAAGATAAGTGAGCAGCCAAATCTGGTTTTTGTAGGAAGAAATAAACCTGGAGTAGGTAATTAATCTCTTACTTTGGCCCACCATGTGGGCTGAGCTACACCATAGATCTCAAACTGCCAAAGTGATTTAGGTACTCTTGTCACCTTCTATAATACTGGTTCTCATCTCTTGAGATTGTTCCTGAGCACTTTCAAGATTACATGTTCATTAGAAAATTTGGGTGAGATTAAATGGGGAATGACAGGAAAGTAAGTATTTTTTAATGAAAGAGAATGGGTACAGTTATTTACCTGTTATAATGGTTCAGTATTTATTGGAGATCAAGTTAAAAAAACTGTAGGTGCTTATGGAATTCTAAGAGTATGTTGCAGCAAAGCAGATCTTTATATGCTGGTATTTCAATCAGCATTCCAATCCAGTTTGTATTTCAGTTTTAGCATTTTGGTTTTACTTGTGTTTTTTCCCTAGTATATTTTGCTGAATTGCTTAAGTTATCCAGGTTTTATTTATGCTGTGTACTTTTCAGCTTCAGTTGGCATTTAATGATTCAGTCATGGAACTAGTTAGGCTGGAAAAGATCATTGAGTCCAACTGTAAACCTAACACTGCCAAGGCAACAATTACCATGTCCTTGAGTGCTGTGTCTACTATGTTTGTAGTACGTGTAATAGAGACTTTAATCATTTCAGCACATGAAAATGCATGTAGGTATAAATTAATCTCTAAAATGAACAGCAAGTACTGAAATTGGTGGTATTTTCAGTTCACAGTCTAAATACTGATTGTGCCAAATGCAAAAAAAATTTCCTAAGATTAACAAAATAAAAAACCCTTTTGTTTTCAAAATTACAATTACTTTTATTTTATTAGGGAATTTTTGTTTCTTGGTCTTTTTTGTTATTTTGTTTGGTTTTTTCTGTGGTCTATGACTAATACTTGAAAAAATGGAATGGAGTTGCTGTTAGGGCTGTTGTAGTTAACCCTGAATATGCTAAAAAAGGCTTATTGCATACTGTAATATTTGAAAATTCTACATATGAGAGTGAGTAGTATCTGTTAGTACTACAAGCATCTGATACACCTTTTGTTTTCAAAAGCTATCTTACCACATTATGAATTTTTTTTTCAAGCAGCTTGCATTTGTACTTGTGGTCTCTGGTCATCTAGGTGGGGGGTGGCTGTGCCTAAGCAAATGTACTGTGTCTGTGACAATTCTTTCTAGGATTCAGGAGTTATATTACTGGGTCTTTGTCATCTTGGTATTAAAAAATCGAATTCAGTTTATTTCTAGCAGCTCTTATGAGGCCTTTTTTTAACATACTGATGTATTCTTAAACTTCTGCTTTGACTTGTGCTTTTCTGGAAACAGGCAGAATTTTGTTAATTTGTTTCCAAATAAAATTTTTTCCAAATACAGTGAAGATAATGGACAAGACACTCTTATCCTTGATGACCAGGAAGAAATGCCTGATATCATAATAGAAGAAATACTTGAAGATGACTCGGAAGGCAAGTGTCTTAATACGTTATGCTTTCAGTGTTCCACTGTTGAGGGTGATCTTATTTTTGAGTCTTGTATTATGTGTTTTTGGCTCATGCAAGTTCTTTAATGGTGTCTATTTCAATTCCTTTGGGTTTTTTTTTTTCTCCAGTTTAGCTTAGAGAAGTTTATCACAAGTTCTCTCAAAGAGGGTCGAAAGCACTGTCTGCAGTGATGATTTACTTTGACTTGTGGTTATTGCAGTCGCCTCAGAGTTTCTTTCGTTGGCTCCTGGAGAATTCTTTTCTGTCAATTACCTCAGCTTCTTGAATCTTCTCCGAGGTTATTGTCCTGTGATATTTGGCAGGAGCAATTAGGTTCCACAGCTTGTCAGGTTTTCCCTGGATTGCACTAGCAAGAGTGTAGGTGACAGGTCCAGGAAGGGATCCTTCCCCTCTGCTAGAGGACTGAATCTGGAGTACTGTGTCCACTATTGGAGCCTGCGGTACTGAAAGTCACTGTCACACGGGAGGGAGTCCAGCAGAGCCTGCCAGGCTGGTGTGCAGGAGGTGCTCAGAGTCTTAGAGGTGTTTTCCAGCCTTAATAATTCTGTGATTCTATATGTGAGACAAGATAGCTGCTCATCATCACTCTTTGGAAATGGTGACTGGGGGTGATCCAAAAGAGGTTGTGTCTCTATAGGGGAAGTCTTTCAAGTCATTCAGACTTTTTGTTCCGATGCCATCTTACATGCTAGAAATGGCCAAGAGAAATCTTGCATCTGTTCTGGATTCAGCATTTCCTAAATGTGGAAGCAGAGTCCTGGATACCTGCTCAGATTGTTTCAGATGGCAGATTCTGTGTAGTCTTTCGTGCATGGTGTGTTGCAGTGCTGATGTGGCAGTGCTCCACGATGTTGCAAATCTGTCTGGTTGGTGTGCCCTGATCAGTCATGCAGGTGACATTCTATGTAGATGATGTGGTCCACTCTTTGCAGGAAGCTTTGTGGTATAAAATACTCTTGGTAAGAATTGGATTGTGGGGCTTCTAAAACCCTCTGGCCCATTATAAACTTTCGTTGAGTAGCTTCAGAGAGACAAACCTGTCTTTTGTATCCCTGATGGAAGGAGGTACCTGCAGTACAAAGGGTTTGGATGCTTAGCCACAAATCATGCCTTACATAGGGTCATCTCTTGGCTAGTTCGTTGGTTTTCGTGCACTGACTTTGAATAACTACAGGGAAGTGTGTAGCATACCTGTTCTTAAAGGTAGGAGTCTTAATCTCTAATTTGCTTTCTATGTCCTTGTTAGAGGGAATAAAAACTCTAAATTACCCACTTAAATTCAGGCTGCCACTTTGTGAGAGAGCCTTTTGTTTTCGAGGGTAGCATAAGGGAAGTAGTTCAAAAGAACAATTTCATCAGGGAGCAAACATGGTAATAGTTTGAAACAGTGTGAACGGACTTGTCAGATTAAAATCTGTTTGAGGTAATATTACCATGATTCATGCAACGTAAACTCAATCATGCTTGATAATATCTGTTGGAATCACTTGGAGGGTGTTTGGTAATTGTGTTATGTCTTACTCAGGTTTGACAGAATTGGTGTTTGTAAGCCATGTTATAAATCCATGTCATTTCTATATTCGGAGATATTCACAGAAGAAAGAAGCGTTTGCTTTGCAGAAGAAATTGGAAAACTTCTGCTGTAGTAAGAGTTCCTATCTCTTGCCTTCAGACATTTTGGAACTAGGTAAGTGGTTAATTTATTAAGGGCTACACAGCTTAAAATACTACCTTGCAATATACCTTCCTTAGTATCATATTCTTTCTTTCTTCCCTCCTCCCCCTCACCTTCCTTCATGTAGTAAAGCAGTCCTTATAAAGTTCACTGGCTGAATAGAAACCATTCTAGAAATCAAAATGAAAGACAATAATATGTTCTTAAGTCATTAAAATTATTTCCTAACCCACATGTTGATAATCTTACCCGCTTCCTCATAATGTGGTTTTGTGTTTCCACAAAAAACTGATGAAAAGTATGTAATAACTTAATATTATGGTTTTTTAATATTAAACAGTGGGGTTTTTGCCACTTTACTCAGACCTGTAGAAAGTTTGCCAGAAATTAGTTCTTGATATAAGCCAAACACCTGCCAGCCTTAAAGACACTGTGTAAGTGAATGTGAGGGGGGCTTCTGGTGGCTATGGAAACAAGGTTTTTACTGTCTTTGTGTCTTTATTGTAGCAGTAGCACTTTTACTACCTGTGTGGAGGATGGGAACCAGGAGCATTATGCAGAACTGTAATAATAGTTTTAAGTGTAAAATACTTGAAAATACTGAATTTAGTCCTTTTGTATTTACTTCCATATAGGTGCTAGAACTTTCATTAAGAGTAAGGAAACTGGAATGTGGTGCCGTGGAACTATCACTGAACTAATTCCTGTAGAAAGTAAAAATCAGAGGAAGAAGTCTTGTGGTCCAATAAGATACAAAGTGTGTGATGTTGCATTGCTGAAAGTATTCCTGATTGATTTTGGAAGCTCTGTGGTTCTGATTTTCTCAGGGTATGTTTATGGAGAGAGGTGGGGTTTTTCCTGCAGTTGTTGTCTGTGACTGTTGTTATTCAAGCTCTCCTCTGAGAAACAAGTCCTTCCTCACCTTCACACAGGGAAATAACCAGACACCCAAATGGCTCTGGTATTCTGTTCATACACATTCCCTTCAGAAAAAGTGGCACTGTATTTAAGTGCACAAGTGTACAAGCCTGCATACATTAAAATGTTTAACTGAGACTTGAGTTTAAAAGAGAGCATGTAAAGTACTAAATACTTTTTAAAAATGCATTTCACTGAGACTTTAAGATTCTGTTTTATTGACATTTATGACATTACGCCAACTACTGCACTAATCACTTACAATAAAAGTCTGGGGTTTGGTTTGGAAGGTGTTAAGCATTGTGTTTGGGTTTTTTTGCTTTTAAGTTAGTGCTGTAATTATTCCCATTGACATTAGATATGATCCCACTAAAAAGCCTGATCCTGCTGCTCTGCAAACTATTGAAACCCATGACATCTGTCTGTTTGTGAGGAAGCCTGACCAGCACATTGAGGCAGAGCTTGCAACCATTCCTCCTTTGGCAGTACGGTGTTCACTGAAGGATGTTGTTCCCAAAAATGAAGTAAGTACAAACTGCTTGAAGTATTTTAGGTACTTCTCCATAAGATTCCTGTTAAAGAATTTAAATATGGAATTTAAAATTACCTTATTCCAGTATAAACAGAAGGAAAACTCAAGAGTACAGGGTGTGTTTTTTTTAAAGTTAAACTCTCTTGTAAAAAGGTGTGTTGCATTGCTTTCATTCGAAAAGAAACAAGAGCTTATAGCAGTCTGCCCCCGAGACTACAAGTGCGTATTTCAGGCTTAAATCTCACTGCTCATACTTTAGACATGGTCTTCTGTGAAGTTTAAAATTTAACTGCAAAATTGATCCTCTTATTTTGTGTCTGTCTGATAACTATGCGAGTAGTAACTTTTCAAAAGCCATCCAAACAAGGAATAAATGGCTTCTTAAAAAATTAAGAGAATCTCTTCAGATATTGTACTTGTTACATAAATTCTTTTCCCAGTATTTTAAAGTGTTATTTATTCTTTCAGTATAATCACAAATGAAGTACTGTCAACCTTTACTCCATTACAAAGAACCCCCATATATATTGCAATATTATTTTCTTCAGTATTCAGTTTCTGTTAGGCTTGCTTTATTCTTGCCACATTCACATGGAAATGAACTAAGTCCAGTACAGCTGTGCATTTCTGACAGTATTAACTGTTGGTCAGTTTTGAGGAGTTTTTTGCCAGTCTGATGTTGACTGAAATAACTTTATATAGGAAAGTGCTGGAACAATTTTCACAAATGTAGATAAAACGCCTTCCTTATACGTACTTTCATTTTTTTTCTGTGCCTAAAAGGCACAGATTTGCAGTATCAAATGAGAAATGCATTAACTTGATCCCAGAGAAATAAATTCAGACAGGCTTTTTCAAGGTAGATAAGATGCTGTGGAGAGCAGCAGTGCGTAAATTGATTAAATCACATTGTGTAAAGATACAAGAAGACAAACTTACATTTCTGCTCTCTCAGTTCATGTGAAAGTCGTGAAATGAAACAGATGATTCTGGTTTATTTATCAGTCTGAGGGAATCTTCAGAGGAAACATGGTGGAAACTGCAGTCTTTTGATCTCAGTTTTATACTGTTTAATACACATACTAATCCATAATAAAAGAACTCTCCTCAGTGCTGTCCTGGCTATGGATTAGACAAGTCTGACCCTGTTCAGTATTTAATCTGTTCAGATGCATCGTGCTTTCTTCCTTGCATTTATTTTATCTTATTTTTAATTACAGTTTGTATTTTTTGTTTTAACATTCTCTGATATCCTCAGTAACTTTTTCTGCCTAATACAGGATGAAGGTTGGGGAGAGGAGGCAAAGACAAAATTTTTAGAAATGGTAAATAATAAAGTTGTTTCAATGATGGTGTTTAGAGAAGAGGATGGTGTTCTCATTGTGGATTTGAGAAAACCTCCATTTAATGAAATAAGAAGTAACATGCCACTGTCTCTCAAGGATGCATTGGTTTTCTTAGATTTGGCAAGGTACGTGTCCTCCTTTGGTTCATGCTCCTGTATGCTGTAGCTGAGAATAATGCTTACCAAGTGAAGTTTACTAAGCTGGTTGCTTTTGCAGTGTTCCATATATTAATGTGTGATGTATTAACCTTCAGCAGTGTCTGTTGATTTCCTTTTTTCACCTTCAATAAGCAGCATGGTATATTCATTTGCACTAGTCAGGCTTCGTTTAGATAAGGAACTTTATTTTAGAAAATGGCAAAATATATATTTCTGTAGAAATTTTAAATAACAGCTAAATGAGAAGCCCTTGGTGTCTATCACAGACAGAAAACCACTCAGAAATGAGCTTGTTTGATTTGGCTGGTAGGCAGTGGGAAAAGCATTACAGATAATTGGCTGCACCACCTGCAAGAAGGAAAGTTTAAACTATACATATAAGTATGAATCAAATAATTTTTATAAGATCATTTTGTGGTTTTTTAAATGGGAAATTTCACATTTGAATATAAAAGGGCTCATTTGCAGTTAATTTTGACTGACTTTATTCAAAATTTCGCTTTGTTTACCTTAGGTTTAAGTTACAGCTTCCCAGTCAGTTGGAAAATTGCACCATCCCTCACTACAGTCCACCAAATATTCCACAGGAAGGAGAAGAGGTCTTTGTTGAAGTTTGTCACATTAATAGTCCAAGTGATTTCTATCTCTGCTTGGTAAGTTTAGAAATAAAGTCTGTTTGGATGAAACTGTGAATAAACACTTTAATGTTGAGCTATTTGTAGTCCACACTTAATAAGCTACAACTTCTATTAAGTTCTGTTACTTGTTACCAGTGGTAGGATTCCTAGAATTAATAGGTGAGATTAATTCCAACAGTCCTTGATTCAGCCTAGGTAAATTCCAGGAATTCTTAAAATCCCAGGAAGTTTTTGTCAGTTATGTAACATGATGAATTCCTTTGTGGGTGTGCAGTATTTCAAAATGGTTAGAATGGTGATTAAACAGTGCAGTATTCAATAATTGCTAGGCTCTTTAATTCACTTTATGTATTCATGATCACTTTAATTTTGGAGGGAAGACTGGGAAGTACAGTACTAGAAAAAAAAATTATCCGTTTAAAGAGAAAAAATGCCATTAAAAAATACCATCTGCTGTGTATGTGTGGTTTGTTGTTTTTATTTCAGAGAGAGAGTGTGGAATATTTAGCTCTTCCAGAGAAAATTCAGGAGATATATAAACATGAGAATGGTAAAAACTTGGAAATTTTCTGCCCAGTTGAAGGCCAAGCCTGCATTGCAAAACAGAAGGATGGGAATTGGTATAGAGCACAGATTATAGGTGAAGTATTGATTCTTTTGCTCTAGTGCTAGGTTGCAAAATCAGATGGGCTGGTAGGTCAGAATTACATGCTGGATATGAGCAGTAACATCCAGCCAGTATTTTTACTAGGAATTATGGTGCTCTTAGGTAGCTTTATAGAGTCAGTAGTACTAATTCATATTCTTTTGCTATTAATAGACTGGTTTATACAGCTGGTCTTTTTTAAACAGAGATGCAACATACTCTGTTTTCTAGAGATTATTGAAGTTCTCTTGCATAATTATTTAAAGTAGTATTTCTCTTACTATTACAGTTTGAACTGCAGCTTTGGCTATTCCAGCCAACCTGTGAGTGTATCTGGCATTGGTTAGTAATTCTCCCTAGTAATTCCAAAGGGAGTGGGGCACTGTGCTTGTGTGGAGTCTGTGTTGCCTGTGTGTGGGCAGTGTAGCATGTCTGTGCTTACATGTGTACTTGGCATGTGTTCAGTGTGCCAGTGTCTCACAAAGGGGGCCAAAATGCCAGGGCTGTCATTTTAGGGACCTGAAAGAGCTGGCTCCTAAAGAATAGTCATTTTGATAGGGTTATAAAAATTCAAAAAAATTGATACTGGGTAATCATATGGCATGAATGGGAGGTCTGCTCTGAAATTCTGGTGCTTTATCTTTATAAGATATTAATTTTTCATTAAAATAACTTGAGTTATTTTCCTTGAAGGGCTGCCAAGTTGTCAGGAAGTTCTGGTAAAATACATTGACTATGGCAACATTGCTAATTTAACTTATAAAGACATACGCAGAGTGAAACAGGAGTTTCTGAGCTTTCCAGAAAAGGTAAATGCCCAGATTAAACACTGAAAATTATCAGCATCTCAGTGAATGAGAGGGGAAAGAGAGAGATGTTCACCTTCTGAAATACATAAAATAAATAAAATGTAAAGGAACTTCCTTTTTGGCCACCATTATGAAGTGTCTTAATGTTTTGGGTGCGTACTGAAAACTCTTAATTCTTTTGTATCTTTCAGGTGTAAAAAAATCTAATGTTGCTCTGCAGTATACATATTGCAGAAGAGGTGTATATATACAATGTGTATATATCTGTGCATTTAATTCACTTAAATTTATTTCCATAATAAGCTAAATTATTTTTGTATTCTTTCCCTTTTAAGTGATAATCTCATAATAAGAGGGGGGGGTTAATATATTTTTTGTTTGATTTATAGCATCTAAAATTTGGTGTTTCTCTAACCTGAGGAATGGTTGGAGTGTCCCCCTTTTGACTAGGAGGAAAACTGACTGGGAAAAAAAATGGCAAAGTATTTCTGTCAAATAAAAAAATACACATAAATGGAAATTTTTTTTTTCTTTGCTATTCATTTGGTAGTTTTGGCTACCAATCACAATTATGCTGAACTTGAAGCTTCATGTATTGGTAGGGGTGTTTTTTAACTAGCTGAAGGCACCAGTAGGCTTTTTTAATAAAAGTGCAGTAATCTTTAGTGATCTTCTGTGCAATAATTTTTAGTGATCTCTGCACCAGTTCTGTGCCTTACCATAATGGGAGGCAAAGAGATTTAAACTCTTTGTATTTCAACAAGAATGCCTCTGAATGTGAGGTTCATGCTCAGCTACTGGGAAGGGAGGGATAATTTTGAACTAAGTCAGATTGTGGTAATGTGGAACCAGAGGCCAAGGTCATGCTGTCTTGCATGAGTGCAAAGCAAAGCCTGTGATTCAGTTGTAATGAGATGATCTTGATCTGTATTTGATGTTAATTGCATAATCTTGAGTTATTCTTCAGGCAATCAGGTGTAGGCTGGCTTGCATTGAGCCATTCAAAGGTGCAAATGAGTGGAACAGAAAAGCCACGGAAAGATTTGAAGAAATGACTGAAGATAAACTTATGTTGTGTTCAGTTATTGGTAAGTTATCAGGAGTGTATTCATTTCTATTTACATATTATTAAGTTGACTCAAATGTAGGAACAATCACTTTGATATTTAAAATAGTATTTATTTGAAATGCTTGTGTTCATACCTGGTAGAGATAGCCTGGAGTGAGAATATCTAAACTCTATCCTCTGATTGGAGGAGGCATAACAGGTACAACTTGCAAGAAAAGCTCTGTTCTTGTCTTGTCTTACAGACCACACCAGTGTTACATAAGTATTCTGGTTATTCAGTTGGGCTTGTTTTCAAAAGTACTAGCTGTGCTTGATGTTTCCTGACTTTATTGGTAGCTGGGAGTGTGATTGCTGCTGCTCTGAAATATTGCCAAAAAAGAAAAATATTTTCAGATAACACATATATGCCTTAGTAGGATTTTTCTCAATACCATATATTGTTCATATATAGCTACTTACTTTTCAGCCCTTGTGGAATGATGATTTGGAACCCGTTTAATAAATGGAATTATGTGTAGCAGTTGGAGTTTTTGTACAAAAGCATTTTGTGATTATTGGTGTGTTCTAATTTTGTAAACATGTGCAAAGCTTAAACATCTGCATATTGTTGATGTTCAGAATCAATTATTTTGTACATCAAATGTAATTTTGGAGAATTCTGTCTTTTAGTACTACTTGTCATTCCTCTAAAACCATAGTCTTCATACTGTCATTTCTTGGCACTAATGTTGATCCTATTCATTCACAGAAATTTTAGATAATAACATCTTATCCATTGAACTCTTTGATGCCTCTGCTGATACTGGGAGAAAATTTAGTATTAACTGCCAGCTAGTTGAGGAAGACTTAGCATCCTACATACCTGGGTAAATACACTGTGCATAATTTTTAAAGTGTTTGGAAATACAGAATTTGTGTATTGAAACTGCTGGTGTTGGTGTGTCATGTCCAGTGGCTGGAATTTACCACATCTGCAATAAATAATTTTCAGATCACATTTATCAGCTGGTGTAATTTAGAGTGTAATTGCAGTTTGATAGTTGAATTCTCAAACTAAATCTTGACTAATGTATTGAAGTTGTACCTGTGAAAAAATTGGAGATCAGATGTTTGCATTGTACTTGTAGTGTCCCTAAGTGCCAAATCTTCCCAAAGTGTTTACTATGAAGGTTCCCATTCCCATGTAGTAAGAAAAAGAATGTGTCTTAAACCTGCACCTGAGATGAGTCATCTCTTTGGGTGGTCTGTTACTAGAAAACACTTGAGTAACCAGCTATGACAGCAGCAGAAGAGTTGGGAAGACAGCAGAGTTGGGAAGTGATGGGGGTGATGAGGCTGATGAGGATATAACACTGCTGCATTTAATTTGCTGGCTTTTTACCAAGATGATCCATGGGCTGTATTCATGAAAATACGTAGTTACTCTTTCATTAATAGTTTTTGAATACTGATGGAAATATATCATTAAATGGGAAGTTTTCATTTACAAAAGAAATTCTTGAATTTGCTTTTTTCAGGAAGGAAGCATGTAAGTGGATTTTCTCTGTTAGCTCAGAAATGTAACTAAATCTTAGTGATACTCTAATACTGTCACAGTCACAATTTTTAGTAAGATTTTTGTAAGTTAGGCAGCCTGAGCAGCCGAGCTGTTTTTTCCCTGTCACAAAGGTATTTTGTTGTGTCCCATCTGTACTTAGATGCCTGCTTCCAGCCTTCAGTCAAGGGGGTATATTCCTTTAGCATAAGTTGCTGTGTAATTTGAATAAGGTGGATTTTATGATCCCTTGCTCATGCCCCCTTTAGTTGGACTGGGGAGAAAATAAAAGAAATTCAACCAAGAAAACTCATGGGTTAAAATAAAGACAGAGAAGTCACTCACCAAGTACTGTTGCAGGACAAACAGACTTGATTTTACTTAGTTATTACTAATTAGCATTAACATTTAATTACTAAATCAGAATAAAAATGTTACTATCATTAGTGTTTCAGAAGTAGCACTTATAAATGTTTCTGTCTAAGCTACAACTCTCTTCCATGTTGAATGATTCCTGTCCTTTTGTTATTGAGTCTTTTTCACTTTGTTTAAAACCTGTTTAAACTTTCCATGCTAGTTATTATATGCTCTTTACAGGTACACTGAAAGAACTGAAGTAAGGTCCAATGAAATCTGGGATGATCCTCTAGAAGAAATTTCTAAAACCTCAGAAGCTTTCATTCCTATAGACATGGAACCTGTGGATGAAGGAGATTTCAGATCACTTTGTAACAAGGAGTTACATGGGAGAGTTAGTCATGTTGTGTCTCCTAGTAAAATTTTTGTACAATTGCTATCATCAGAAAGTATACTGAAAAGGTACTAAAATTCAAAGAACTTTCCTTCAGCTAAGGTGTTCTTATTGCCAAGTTGTGAAGTATAGTTAGAACAAACCCTGATAAGAGTTGCATTTGACACTGTGTACTTCTTGAAGGCTGTTGACTTTGTTGAGGCAAGTATAGAAGCAGAAGACATGTTGGCACTATATTGTGGCTTAATAAATAGTGCTGATTCCAAGTTAAGTATATGATCTCACTCATATTTCAAATTGGTTTTATTGAGGCCTGATGAATGCAACACTGTCCAAAAAGATTAAATCTTCCTGCTCTTTCTTTTCTCCTTCCCATTCCCTCATTAGAAATCTGGTTTAAAAAACTAAGTATCCCAAGTTTTAGAACCTACTATTAGTAGTAGTAGCAGGGTTTTTTCCCAAAATGTTTCCAGTACCCTGTTAGGAAATTTGAAGACAATTTCTAGACATAGTGTATATCAGCCTGCCTTTGGTATATTTACGTAACATTCAGGTAGTCATGCCCCCTGTTTGAAGATAGTTAAAAGAGTGTGTCATGGTTTAGTGCAAGTTGCTTATTTATTTATTTATCTTTTCATCTTCTTGCCTATAACTACCTAGAGTTCCCTTTATGTAGTCATGACATTTGAGTACCACCCTCTCAAGGTGAGAAAACTGTAGTTTTTCAAACAGTGACATATAAAGCACTGAGGATGGCTCACATTAATTCCAGTGTCTAAGTTAACATGATAGGTTTACAGACTTTTAATCAGGATGCTTCTGTTTTGTAATTCCCATTTCATGTATTTCTAACATGTCATGAAGAAAAACTGCAATATTGCGCATCTGTTAAAACTGTCAATCTCCATTGTATGCTAGTTAAACAATGACTGAATAAGCTCTTTATTTACTGCATTGAATTTTATCACTAGAAAAGCCATTTTTTGAATGTTAGTTTACAGGAGGAGATGGCTTCCATTTACAAAGAATCCCAGCCAGAGTCTGTGAAGTGGGAGAGTAAAATGCACTGTGCTGTTTACATACACGATGTGGGACAGTGGCAAAGAGGTCAGATCAGCAGGATTGTCTCTGAAACAAGTGCAGAGGTAAAGCTCTTACCATAACAGGGTTCATTTTTTTCCTAAACTTGAAAGCATTCACTGAGTAAGGTCAAATATTTGGTTTTTTTCTTCTGTGTTAATATTTTCTCACAGTCTTTTGCTTTTGTTGAGAGTTTAAGTCATGCTATACATTGCTGCAAATCAGTTGACTGTTTTGTCAAAGCTCAGGTGCCTTTAGCAGGGAATGTGGTAGTTGAGGAAGGCTCATGAGGTTGGCTCTCTCTTTATTTACACTGCCCTTTGGAACACAGCAGAGATTCCCAAGCTGTAGTCTAACAATTCCTTTTAGATTCCAATAGGTGTGTGAAACTGAGGGTCACAGTACTTCAGACTTAATGATCCTTGTTAAAAGATGTAGCCAGCTGAACACCACAGGAACACATGTGCTCATGCAGTTGGATGAACCCTAAACTGGTGGTGATGCACTGTGCCATGTACCTATAACATTTTCCACAGTAAGCTCACACAGCACTGCTTGAAACATGTGTTTTCTTGTACCAATTTGAAAATAATGAGCACCAGAAAAAGCATTTTGTGACTAGATACTTATGTGTCTCCTGGCTTTTTGATCATACAGATAATCCAGGACTGGATTGCTATTGATTTTTTCTACCATCAGGTTGTGCCCAGGGGTCTTCTTAATAAGAAGCAGAAATAGGGCTTTGTGTACTTCAGGTTTGCATCATCTGCTTTTTGAGCCTAAAAGCCTTCAAACATCTATTTAACCTCATCAGAATAAAAAGAAAGAGGTGGAGGAGAGCTATTTCAGTGTTTCTTGGTTTACCAAAAGTCAGGAAAGTTGTTTAACTCCCTTTGAGCACATTTGTATGGTTTGTCCCTTTGCTATGTTGTGGTAATTCCTTGAGTTGTGATGAAGTATTTCAGTTCAAAAGGCATTTGTTAAATCTCATTAATGTTTGAAATTTTTTAACCTCCTCAGTGATGCTTTGAATTATCATTTCTTAGAGATAACAGTAAGAGGTTTTTTTTTTTCTCTTCTGTTGTTTCTTGCCTGTAACAGGTACTACTTTATGATTCTGGAGCTGAAAAAACAGTGGAGGTCAGCTGTCTAAGAAAACTTGAGGAAAACCTGAAGACCATTAGGACATTAGCAATAGAATGTTCACTGACAGAAATAAGGTAGCCTTGCCCTTATACTGAGTGGCAGCATTAGAAACTAATAATGACATACTTTCGTTAGCACTGATTATCTAAGTTTTGGATGTGGTTTGCTTTTTGAAGAAAGAAATGGGGTGGTAGCTGTGATTTATTTAATACAGGTTTGGAGTTTTTTCTAAGGGTTATACTGTATAATAGTAAAGCAGAAACTGTGCTGTAGAAATAAATAGTATGGGTTGAGTTACAAAATAGTGAACAGGTTTCATTGAACACTCTTTCTCCTTGCTCAGAATTTGAGATGCATTGGATCTCATGAAGCTGTACAGAAGGTCTCTTTTCTAGACTGTTACGACAGGCGTCATAACTTCTAGAACTCATGATCCTCCTCATTTTGAAGTTCTAGGCTTGTATTTTTTAATTTTTCTGGTTGTAGAAATCCAGAAATTCATAATGATTTCATGTTACTCTTGACTGTAGTAGAGATTCTTTTTTTCCGTAACAGTTTAGGCAACTAAAAAAAAGCGCCAAGTTTTTAGTAGAGGGGAAGAGTTGGTGGTTATGCTCAGGAGATGCCAACTTCTTTTGTACCTAGAGATTGTTTCTTTTGTTAGACCCACAGGTGGAAGCACACAGTGGACAGCAACAGTGTGTGAATGCTTATCCTATTACCTAACTGGAGCACAAGTGAAGATAGTCATACAGGTTTGTAATCAGAACCAGTGGTATTTATAAAATTTCTGTCACTCTGTCTGCTAATTTGGGAATTTTTTCTGAATATTGTACCTTTCAAAAAGTCGTGAATAGAACTTGATTGTACAGCTGTTGGCTCTAGGGAAAAGGTGCTTTTTCTTCTTTCTGCTTCACTTTTGTTATTAACTGGAGCATTAGAGCAGTTAGCTACCCAGTGTGGAGAGAACTTGATCTTTGATATATTTGGTTACTGAAGAGTAGTAGGTGTATCTTTGGGATCATTGGCTGCTGACAGCCTTTATGGACAGATAAGCAAGGTGCTCAGGTTCTTGATGAGAATGATTTCAGCAGCTACTATATTAGTTTTCAAGCCTCAGAGAATTAATCCAGTGCTGTATGAATATCATTAGTAATTGATCTCTTCCACAGTTTAAAAAAAAAAAACCAGGATTACTAGAAGGGTTTTGATTTGTTCAGTGTCTTTTGGCAGCTGGCAGTGGTATTTTACAGTGTGTGTGGAAATAAAAGCAGTGATGAGTGAAGTTATTTATGTATGGGTTTAAATCTCCTCCTGGAAAACAAGTGTTTGGCACTTGATTCTATTTAAAAAACTGAGGGGAAAAAGTATTTTTTTAATTCTACAACCCTTTTCTAATGTCATGTGTAGAACAGTTGGCAAAATGATTGGAGCTGTTATATGGATTAAATAAATTTGTGTCTTCTCATGTGGGCATCCATTGTTCAAGGATGTCTGATTGACAGTCATTACCAATAAAATGAAAAATATGCCTGTAGTTTAGAAGAAATGCATATTCGTAATATGTTGTCCAGCTCTCCCATTTTTTTTCCAGGAAAATGATGTGGGTTGCACGTTGCCTGTGAAAATTCTTTGCAAAGATGAAACAGGAAAAATCACTGATACTTCTGAATACCTTATTGAACAGGGTTTGGCTCTTAGAAACAGAAGGTTTGGATACTTTTCTTTTATATTCTCTAAAACTCTGATGTTCAAATTTGACCAAACTAATAAGTAAATCAAAAAATTTGCATTGTGTTCTACAATTCTAGCAACAGAACTCCATCTTCAATGGGCTTGCTTGAGTATGATGTTATTTCTTGTATCCGTGGCACATTCCAGTTCTCTGAGTTTGTACATGAGATGCTTGACAGTATTTTGAGATACCTTTGCCACTTCTGTGTGGTTGCTTTTTTTGCTTGTATTTTTTTGTAGTTTTGCACTTTTCAAGTTCTTTGTCTGTTAATAGATTGATATTTGATTGAATCCTCTAGAACTGGTAAAGCTGATGAGGCTTGTTTAGTCTCCAAGGAACATCTTGAAGAACGTTTTGAGCAGGAGAACACACAGCTGGATGGTTGTAATTCCAAAATTGCACGTTCAAGAGACAGGACTGTTCCAGAGGAAAATAGCACTATTTCAGAGAGTGAACAAAAATCACTCAATACACACCAGCCTCATTCAGGAGTGGATGAAGTATATAAATCTCCCATTGTTCCTGAAGCAAAAGTTTTTCAGGCTGTAGTGAGTTGTATTGGAAGTGATGGAACTATTTATATAATACCAAAATCATTTGGTGAGTTTACATAGAAGAAAATACATTTATGAGTCTGGGTGCTCTTGGGTATCAGAATGTATACTAGAACATCTGTCTGGTACATGTTGACTTTCAGATTCTGAAAGATTCCCTCTTGGGGAGGTGACATCCTTTGGTGTGAGGGGCAGAGATTCTTTCTGTCCTTAAATCAGCTTTCCTGTCCTTCTACCCTCCAAAGAAATCCAGAAACCCAAAGCACTTGGATGGGCAGGTTACTTGCCTTTCTTCTCTAGGCTGTAATGGGTAAAGCAGCAAGTGCTTTATTTTGTATTGTTGACTGATAAAGTAAATGTGGTAATATACTTCTAAATGATGAGGATACAGTCATAAAGATTCTTGGAAGGTAGCTTGGTTTTTAGATAATACTGTGGTTTTTTCCTTCAATTTAAGCTCATTACACAGTTTCTTCAAGCTCTTTATTTGCACTGTGGTACATTCTGTATCTCACTATGCTCTCTGTTTGTATTGTTTGAAAGAAGTTCATTTTCTTCTGACAGATGCAGTGTCACTCCTTAGTTCCATGTTAGCATCTTGTGCTTTAGAGAAACATTTACATATGAGAACATTAAGTCTATCGTTTTTTGCTCCACAAGTACATTTAACTACTAGATTATGTAACTATTTTCATTCATAAAACTTTGAAATTCAAAGTATAATAACCCCACTTGCACAAGACTGTATTCTTCCTGCAGGTTTTGCTGTAGGCTGTACCCATAGAAGAAGAGGTTCTTCTGGATGCCTGCTCTGTTTTATGGTGTCCTATCACTGAAACAGTGGTCTGGGAGTTGTCTTATTCATGCTTTGTTTTGCTCTGATATTAGTAGTGCCTAGGTGTCAGTCACAAAACTTATAGGTTACAGTTCAGAATTACTAACAGCTTCAGAACTGGAAATGCAGTTTACTGTTTAAGTAGCAACTCTTCTGCACATACTAGATATTGAACATACGTACTGTATCAGTGTTGGAAAATATATTTTGGAGCTGCACATATGTTTTATGTTTATACATGTCTTCATCTGAATCTGATGGGGTTTAGTGATGGAAATATTTTGCATGAATGTCAGGGACTATGTTTAATTTATTTTTTTTTATTTTACCCCCTCTTCCAAGAAACTGCACTAAACAAATTGATGGCTGAAATACAAAATACTTTCAAAGGCCTTGGTCTCCTGATACCCTACTGCTGGAAAAAGGGAGAAGCTTGTGTTGTAAGAGGATCAGATACTGTGTGGTATCGAGCTAAAATTGTAGAAGTCAACGGTAGTATTCTCCAGGTGAGTTTGATTGGATGGGGAGAAGGGGGAGGGTGTATGTAATCTGCATTTGTGTGTTCAAAAAAGGCATATAATCCAATCCTCTTAAATAATGGATCTCACATTTTTTCATTCAGCTGACCTGACTGTGCAGATGTTCATTCTGCTTAAAAGTGTTGATTACTGTCCTCATTTTTACATTTATTTTAAAGATCAGATCTGTCTATTTCAGTTGTCACAGTTTTTCCTGTAGTTTCCCTAGTAATGATAAATTTTCTTAAGTAAAAAGCTGCTCTTGATGTCCTGCAAGTAATCTCTTTCAGGTTTTTTTATTTCACTGTTCTTACCATATGTAGAATGCTTTGAAAACAATTAGGTTTAGCATCCCACACCTGCCCTATCCCCACCCAAAAAGTATTGGATGTCTGTTTCAAATTCTTTCTGCTGCACAGGTATAGAGCTGCTTCTTGCTAGCAATTAATCTTACCTAAGCTCTTGGGTCTGCTCATGATTTTTGGATGCAGATTTATAAAATCTATCCTAGTTCCCAAATTTTTTCCTTTCAGCTTTAAACTGATGTTGGTTATTCCACAAAAGGTAGGAATTCTTGCAAGAGAAGTTTATGACCTGAATTTCTAATCTGCCATATCACCTTTTTAATCCTTTCTTACTTTTCCACTTTGTGACATCACCTACTTACCATCAAACCATTAATTTTTTTTCCTGCATAAAAGTAATGCTGGAAATGAACGCATTCCCTTACTAAACTTCATGTAGAAACCAGGAATTATTTCAGGAAAGCTTTGTATTTCCTATAGGTACAGTACATAGATCGTGGTTACATAGAGAGCATCCCTCAGTGTCACCTGTATCCAACTACATTTTACACTGGCATTCCTCCATTTTGCATCCCATGTCAGCTCTACAAGACACAGCCGGTGAGTAGTGGCACATCTGTGTGTTAGTAGGTGGTTACTCAAGTCAATACCCTGCTTAGTCAGAAAGGTTGAAAGTATTTGTTGCTATCTTCTCTTACCTGCAAGGATTCAGAGAAGAGTTGATGAGGATTGTTTCAGCAGGTCCTTATCAGGACCCAACAGGTTTGCTTTATAAGGGGACCATGCTTGAAAGGTCAGTGGAGTTAAACCTCTGTGAGACAGGACACTGCAGGGTTGGCAGTGGTAAACTCTGAAATGATAATTCATTTTGCAATAGCAGCAACAAAAAGTAAGTCCTGGGTTTCTTAATGCAGAATGGCCAGGCAATCTGAAATTTTCAGTTCCTGCCAAACTGTGTTTCTAACGTTCTGAAGTTTGATGTCTAGGAAACAATCTGAGCTAATACAGGTGAATTGTTTTAGGGGGTTTTGTCAGTAAGTAATTGGTATGTAAATAACGTCTTCACATACCATCACACCTTGCTTACTCTGAATGGTTCACTTGGTAATTTCAGTAATTCACTTTTACTAGCTTACTTTTATTGCTAGAAGCAGTTAAACTGGTAGAGTAAGGAAGGCTGCAGCTCCAGCAGGGGTGGTGGGGCAGGGATGGGCAGCAGACCTGCCAGAGAAAGTTAGCATGCCCAGGTAGGAAACCTGGTGCAGCAGGTGGTGAGAGGGCTGTGTAGCATCAGGGAGGCTGAGGAGTTGGATAGCTGATTCCAGGTGCAGTCTGCAGTGGACCTGCAGCCAAACAGCCAGAAACCCTCACAGCGGCACATGTAGAAGAGAGAAGGGGCAATAATGCAGAAGAGTGGGAGCTTGCAATGGCAAGGACCTGCAAGAAGAAGAGATTTTCCCCAAAGTGTGAGGTGCACTTGCAGCACTGCTTTGTCACTCTGCGGGCTGATGAGGACAGAGCTGTCACATCAGGAGAGAGGCCAGGGCTGAGGAGGGGCAGCACCCTGCTCCCCATGAAGCCTCAGTGCAGCTGACAAGGCAGTGGGGGTAGGAGTGGGTGCCCCCTTCTGAGGGGGTCAAAGGAACCCATGTGCTGACCCTACACTCTCAGAGAGGGATGGTGCTCCTGCATGTTGGGATTGGGGACTTCACTGAGAGGCTGCCAGGCCTTGTACAGTCCACTCACTGTTGCCCACTGCTGTGAGTTGTCTGCTGCTGTTGACACCAGTGATACTCCTCAGACTCCTCCTGGCTGTATCTGCAGGGGCTCCAGATCCCAAGTGTGTAAGGATCTGTGGACTGCTGGTAGATTTTTATCAGTCCTGTCTCTCAGAGGGAAGGGGTTTGAAAGGTTCAGTTCAGTCTGGTGAGTTAAGAAATCATTACAGGACTGTTGCCACAGCCAGTGGTTGGGCTGCTTGGATGATGGCACTCCCTTTGAGGAGTCTGCTCTGCTGGGGTCCTGTGGGGCACACCTCTCAGAGAAGAGGAAGAGTGTCTTTGGTCCCTAGGCGTGCCAAGCCTGGAGAGGGATCACAGGTCAGCAGGAGAGCACCTGGAGAGCAGCACCTGTGGGAGCAAGTCCAGGGAAGGGCAATGAAGATCAGAGGGCTAGAGCACCTCCCCTGTGAAGACAGGCTGAGAGAGCTGGGGCTGTTCAACATGGAGAAGAGAAGGCTCCAGGGAAACCTTCAGCACCTTCCAGTACCTAGAGGGGTTTACAGGAGATCCGAGACTTTTTACAAGACCATGGAGCAGTAGGACAAGGGGGAATATCTTCAAACTGACAGAGGGCAAGTTAGATTTCATACTAGGAAGAAAATCTTCAATACAAGGGTGGTGAGACATGGGAACTGGCTGCCCAGGGGTGTTGTTGATGCCCCATCCCTGGAAGTGTTCAAGGCCAGGTTGGAGGGGGCTTGGAGCAACCTGGTCTAGTGATGGTGCCCCTGCCCGCAGCAGGGGTGTTGAAGCTCTATCTTTAAGGTCCTTTCCAACCCACACCAGTCTATGATTCTATGAAAGAATCAAATTGTAAGCATACAGTATGGAGAACAAACAGATACAGCAGAGAATAAAAGGAAGTACTTAAGGTATTCTGTGTTTTGTTGTGTGTTACCTTAGATTCTTCTATTCTTTGGATTATGCTTCAAATTATTTTGTATACATACATTATTGCGTACATAATATTGGTTAGATTTGGCAAGTAGCATCTTTCTAAGCCATTTCAGGATCTGAAAAGCATGGGTTGCATTGTCACGTAAATCTTAATGCACCGAATAGCAGTATTTAAATCCATGTAAATAAACTAATGATGTGTGTTTCCAAGTCAGATTTTTTTAAATGGTAGTTGTGTATTTCAATCTACCCTAAGAGTAAGTAGAATATTACTTGTTAACATCTTAATGTGTGAGTTTCTTGCTTTTCTCCAAATAGATTGGAAATTTTTGGCAGCAGGATGCAGTAGATTACCTTCAAGAACTTCTGAAAAATGAAGAGGTTGAAATTCACGTTGAGGTAGCCAAATTTATTCATAGATGTGGAATGAAGCTAACCTTTTGTTGTCTTTTTCCTTCTAACTGGCATTAAGAATGGTACATGAAGGAGTATAGCAGTAAATGTATTTCTTAGACAAAACAGAAACCACAACTAAATTTACTTCTCCTGTGACTTTACCTTTATTATAGTTTTCAGGCCTTAAATATGTCCATTAGAGTTAGTGCTGGTTTTACATCCTGTTCATATTGAGCTGCCGTTCTAACAAGTAACCTATCCATCAGCAGCACAAATTGTTCTAAATTCTATTTTAAGTGATAAAATTCTGGCATAATTAAGTATGGATGTGCTTAAATTTCTTTCTTAAAGTTACAGAGAAACACATCATCTGTATTGTCTGAAAACAAGCCATTTCAGACAGTTTAATGATAAATTGTGAAGGGGAAGGGTTTGAGTGAGCAAACATGGGATATTTCAGTGTTAGAATGAGCAATTGGTGCTGCCATATCAGAAGGAGAGATATTCCCATTTGTGTTATAACTGATGTTAGTAGGCATCTTGGGCTTGTATCTTTGAGTGTTATGCACATCAATATGAGAGATTTGAGTTTCTTGGTCACCATTTCTAAAACTTCAGTCCCAGTATTACCATCACAATCCTGTTTTGTTCTGTGTAAATAGGAATTACCAGATAACTCATGGGGCAAGTTGTCCATCAGCCTGTATTTTGGGGGGATGTCGCTTTCATCCTTCATGGCATACCAGAAGTACTGTGTTGCTGAAGATTGCCAGGACATGCAAAAGCTGGTGAGACTTGTGTGTGTGTTGTTTTTGCTATTGCTGTTCTAACATTGGAAAGATTATTCAGTTGTTTGTTGTGACCTGGGAGGATGTGTTACTTTTTAAATATTTCGGTGTGGTTTTGTGCTGTAAGCAGCAGTAGGACTGAGCACACAGGTCTGCAACGCAGCACGGGGAGCTATGCTGTGCTGATAAGACTCTGTGGAATAGCAAATTGCCAAGAGTTTTATCATGGACTCTCTAATGAAAAGAGATTTTTGCACTTCCATTTAAAGCCCAGCTAGTTTTTGTGTTCCTCTGAAACACTAGGAATAAGGTAATGCTTTCATCACTTGAAGGGATTAGTTATTCATAGAAATATATCCAAGGATGGAGTAAACTAAATCAGGTATTTCATCATAAACCCAGTGATTTATAGGGGCTACATAGGTTCTTTATTCTAAGAGTCTGGGACACTTACCTGATGTTCTGTAGGGGAGGATTGAGTTAGGAGGTCCACCTAACTTCATTGTCTTGACAAAAAAACGCTGCACATAAGTAATTTCTCTGTTTTAATTTTTTTGTTCCTTGAAATCTGAGGATCGGGTTATTTAAATTTCTAGGACTTAGTAACTGCATTTTTCTCCTAATTCTGTTTAAGTCTGCCAATGTACTTCTCTTTACAATGTACATCTTTGCTTCAGAAAATAATTTTCCGGTACAGAGTCTGCTGCTGTCACTGCTGATGCAAGGCTCGAGTTGTCTGCCAGTAGGCTCATGATGCAGTTAGAAAAATCCCTCAGTGTATATTAGAACTGAGTAACCATGGAAAACCTAATTGTAAATCAGTCTCTTGTTGCATTTTCATGAAGTCAGCATGACACACAGCTTTCTGCAAACTAAATATGGATCTGGAAATGAGATTTGTACCTTTAACACAAAAATTAAATTTGGAAAACAAAACTAAAGCTGTGTAAGAAGGTTGCAAGCAAGAAGCATTCAGAAAGCCTCAAGTGCTTTCCTCAAGGAATAATTAAGGAAGCATTAAGCAGATCCATTCCAGGAAGTAACTCTGAGCAATTTGTAAGAAAACAGACATCGGAAGTGTTCAGTTGTAGACCAGAAAAGAAGGAAGGCATCCAGAACTCGAGGTGAACCTCAGGAGCAGAAGTGGGAAGCAAGCAGCTCTGAACACGTTCAAATATAATCAGCTCTGGTTTTAGCTGTAGAGACTCAGCAGCCATGCTCACAGGACAACTAAAGTGCATTATTTTTACATAAGGTGTAACCATTAAGTATTATTTTATTTTGTAGTTTTGTAACTTTATTTCACAACTTCAAATCTGTGATTTAGGGTAAGTTAAGCTGATAAGGACTTCATTCTACTTTGTGAGCCTTGCAACTGCTAACAGTGGCATATGCAGAGTTCACTGCACCATTGCTGCAGTGTCTCTGCCTTTGAGATGTGCTTGTGTTGAGCTGCAGAGATATTAGGAGCTGGTCTTTGTTACCAAGTGACAATCCCAGCTTAGGCATTAGCCTGAAATATTTCTGGTAGGGCAGTAGGATGCTGGAGAAAGCATCAGAACTTCCAAGTGTGCTGAGCTTTACAGCAGTGACTCTTTGCAGGTGTGTATGTCCAGTTGTAGTCAGGTGGTTCCTGACTCACAGCACTCCTGATAGTTTTGCAGCAATCTGGCATTCAGTTTATGTGTATCTATGATTTAGTTAGACATCCTTTCTTTACTTGTAGGAGTATGTACTTTGAATGGAAAAAAATCTGTTGTCCAAATTAAGTTTGAGGAACATAATGATTTTTGGTACTGCATCATCTGTCAGATCCTGCAGGGGGAAAAAAGGGGTCAAAGTGTTTTATTTTCCTGTTATATATATGTTGCTTTTACTTTTCTCAGGTCATAATGAAAAGTGTTCATCAAGTAAATGTGTAAAAATGTATTTTGGAGAAATTGCACATTTTATGCATCACGTTTTAAATACAAGAGATTTTAGGCGCTCTCTTCATGAGCTATGATCTAGCTGAGCTGTGTGCCATACATCCTTCTAAAAGTATAATTTAGCGCACAAGGGTTTATTTTTTGGTGAACCAAATGCAGTAATGACATGTAGACTTCAAACTGTAAAATACATGGTTCTAAAAGAAGATACACTGTGCTGCTGAGAAAAATCTTTATCTGTACATTGCAATGTTGGTTTGTTTCATCAAGGACACACTGCTTATTGTTACTATACACCTTCTTAGGTAACTCCTTTGAACCAGAAGTCATACGTAAGTTAGTTTCTATTTTGTTATTCAGTATGATGCTCAGCTGAAGTCTGTCTTGGTCTAGGGGGTATTTGAAGGAGACCTTTTGCCTTCATACCTGCTGCAACCACTGCCTGTTCCGGGAGAAATCTTTCCAGTCACGGTTACCCACTTGGTGTCCCCTAAGGAGGTGAGTCTGTCTGGCCAACATCTCACGTGCCACAGTCCCACAGAGCTGGGGAAAAGGAAATCACAGCTGGCAATCTTAGAGCATTAGAGGCTGCAAAATGCTCCTGAGCTGTTGGTGCAGGGGGTTGTGCGGGGCAGCTCTCCAAATGAACTTTTAGTTGAAATAACCTCATAGGTGGGTGGGGGCAGTGAAACATTAATCCTTGCTCTAGAAAAATGAATTTAAAGAATTACTGCAGTCTGATACTTAGCTTTTTTAATAAGAAAATAGGTCATTGGATTTTAATGTGGCAGAACAGTGGTGAATTCTGTGTAAGCCTGCACAACTTCCTGGAGTTCTGTCCAATCTCCCAGGCAAAAGGCTGAATGTCATGTACATTGTTCAAGTAAAAGATTCCTCTGTGGATGTTGAATGAGGAAATAGAGAAGAAAGGGGGAGCAAGGAGGTGCTGAACCTTTCAAAGATGGGATCTGGATTAAAAGTAATCTTGTAATAATGGTTGGAATTCTTAGTTTCTAAATTACCTGCAAAAATAGTCACATCAGAGCCCTTTCTTTAAATAGGTTTATATTTGTCTTGATTCTTCTGGGAACCTTACAAAGTGCTCTGCCACAGAGAGAGCTGCCAGCAGTGACTCGGAGAGCCTGAATAAAGCCCTGAAGTGGTGCAATAAAATTGTGAAGACCCTTCCTCATCTAACAGACTTCAGAAAAGGTACGTTGTGTGTTTATTTCCTCTGTTGTTTCATGTGGATATTCAGAAATCCTGAGTTTCCTTTCCTATTTCGATGTATCTTTAAATAAAAGTTTTGGAGAATAAGAAGTAACATCCCACTGTAATTACATGATACACTGTAATACATTTTTACTCTTCTTTAAATTGAGGCTTTTGTGTCATTCTGCTCCACTGGAAAACAATGGACAGAACTCAGACTCCTGGTGCCTGTTAGTTATGAACTGACTTTAGATCACATTTGGCAGTAATAAAACTTTTCCCTAAAGGCACCTGTCACTGAACCGAAAACTTTATTAAATAATCAAAAGACAAAAATTATGTACAGAAAATCATGTTATTAAGGTTTAGAAGTTGTGAGCCCTAAGGAGCACCACTTTAATGTCCACAGCTGTCGGGTCTAAACTAACCCCAGTATGGCTGTCTAAAACCTGGTGAAGAAAGCAGTTCTCGCTCGTACTTGATTCTGCCAACTCATAAAACTCTGGGTGAGGTTTTAGGTGCTATCTTCCTCCTGTCTTCCAGACTTGTGTCTGTTCACTTGGAGATCAATCTGTTTACTAACTGGATTGTGCAGATGAGTCCAAATTGAAAAGTTGGAACGTTGAACTGTTTGGATCACTGTCTTTTCACCAAGCAATTTGCTGTTATTTCTCACCATTGCCATGTGAGGTAGAGAAACTTGGCTTAAACAGCTTAGTACTGATTGGATTAGAGTTCAGAGAGAATTGGAGGATGCATGGAACAAAATCATAGTACAGTTTTGATAAGGAAGAGGAGACTTAATCTTGGTCACAAAGTAAAGTGGATTTTCAAGGTCAGTTTGTAATGCACTGAGTACTCTGGGGTATTGTGTGATGGTTTTGGGTTTTTTTTCTTTCTTTTACAGAACTGCCTTGTCTTGCAGAGTATGTGGATGGTTTATGGTATAGAGCAAAGCTCCTCTCTATTACACAGCTTGTCCCTGTTCAGATTCTTGTTCAGTTTGTTGACTATGGTACTTACTTAGTTGCACCTACAAGCAGGTAAATAAGTAAGAAAAAAATGCACGTAGATAATAAAATATGTACTTATAAATAAATATATGTATGTTACATTTATTACTAATTTTTATATAACTACATATACATACTAACATCATTTACTATTGGATTTCAGCTAGAGAGAAAGTGGTTTGGCTGTTTAAATAATTTCTGTCTGCAGGGTGTGGGGTTTGTGCACCTGCTTTTCTGTTTCAGGTTGTTCTGAGAAGCCCATTATTATAATATCAGATTTCTCCATTATCTCCAGTTACTTAACCTGTGAGTGGGCTCAGATTAATCTGCTTCTGCACCTGAGAACCTTACTCAAAACAAGGGCTGAGCCCTCCAGATGTACAAATCCCAATCCTGTGTGACTGTAGTGTACACAGAAGACAGGTGGGGAATAAACTCAGGGATAAGGGAGTATCTGGGTGGGACACACCCTCCTCTGCCTGTGTGGAAAAGGGAAATCCAAATCCCTGTTCTGTGCAGTTCTGAGATGCTCTGGACTGCTCCTGTGCTGACACAGATGCCAGCTGAGTGTCTCAAACATCCCAGGCTTTTAGGGTTCCCTAAGCCTGTCTGAATTTCTCATATATATACATTTTTATATATATATGGAGAGTACATAGTACTACAGTGCATATATAGAACCTATATATATAGTGTACATATATATACACACATACGTACTACTTAATCAGAGTGACTTGCTTTCAAGCTTATTGTAGGATGTACACTTCCTTGCTAAGATGATGCAAAAATGGGGATTTGAACAGATTTTGTGCTTTACAGTCTGTTAGGGTCTTGGGAAACAGTGTCATCTGTTTCAGAGTTGCATTTCCTGCTCTGCTTCCCCAGTCCCTTCCTTCTGGGATAGAAAGAAACAGAACAAGGAGATGGTAGTGTAAACCCCAGGTACCTATTTCCAGTAGTGTGTCTAGAGCACATTAAGGCGTGAAGCATTTGGCCCACAAAGGTTTGTGGAGCTGCATTGTGATGATCTGCACTTGGATTCCTGTGCTCCGACCTGTGTTTGGCTCTCAGGGAGCGGTCTCTGATGCTGGGCTGCTTTTTGATAGTTCCTGTGCTAAGTCCTTCAGAAGGTCTAGCCCTGCCTGAGGAGTAGTTGGGTCTGATGTTGGCGTGTTCCTGTAGAGCAGGGACTCCAGTCCTGGCTCCCACACCATAAGAGTGCTGTGTGAGCCACTCAGCCATCCTAATGTCCTTCCTGGCAGGTGGATTGCTGTGGGCAAACGCTTCTCATTTTGGTTTCAGATTGCGTCACATACCTTATCACCTGCTGAAATATCCAGTTCAAGCAGTGCGAGTTTTGCTGGCTGGATTTAGACCTACTTCAGGTGATAAAAACGTGGAAAGAATTCCTTATTCCCCAGAATGGAGCTTAAAAGCATTGTGGACCATGATGGACTGTGTTGAGGGAAAGCATCTCTTTGCTTCCATACTTGTAAGAAATGCTTTTTTTTCCCCCTATTTCTTGCTGAGCCTAAAATTGTTACTAGCACTCTTAATTTCTTTGTTTTACTGTGAACCCTCATAGTTTAAAATTGAAAACCATTTACCGTGAAGGAATGCTAAGAGAAACTGGTGTGGTGGTGTTAATTCTGCAATCACAAAATCCTATTATTTTAAAACCAGTTTTCTTTATTTAAAAGCAGAGGTATTCTTTTTATATTCACAGTTCCATTTAGACAGTGAGTGCAGCCAGTAAAATCTTTCAGTATCAGCTTGAGATTTAAATCTGTAACTGTCAACACTGTAAATTTTCAGACTGCTTCACCAGAGGTTACCATTTCTTTGTATGGAGATGACAAAAATCTGGTTCATCTGAAGCTGGTAGAAATGGGTCTTGCAGAGTTGGATGAGTGACACGTAAGTAAAGTGACCATGAACTACAAATTCATACCACTGGGGAGGGATGATTTCAGAAGTTTTAAGCCAAGTATAAACTGCCAGTAATGTGGACAACTAGTTTATTTTAAAAAAAAAATCCCTTCTGTCCACACATCCATTCTGTTAGTAGAGTATTTCACATAAAACAAAAAGGTGTTAAAATTTAACTTCTTGACATACCATTACTGAAACACACAGTTTTAAGAACTTACAGGCACTGAAACAAAGAACCCTAGGGTGGTATAACATAAAGAGTTTCTGCTGCCAGTAACTGAAGAATGCAGCTTGGCAGATGTGGCAGTGTACTCTGCCCAGACAATCAAAGCTAATCTTCTTTATTTTCTGCTTTTAATCTGCTGGTGGTTCTCAGTGCTTGCAAACATCCATGATAACATACTGACATCCATGTGTCTAGACAAACATGGAATATTTTTAATGAAGAGCTTTAGACTATGTGTTATCCACGGGGAATACCAGAGACTTGGATTTTCGGATTTCTTGGCCAACCTGTTACGTCCTATTTTTCCTTCCCATTTAATAAGCACTCTTCTAGCATATGTGAACAGAAGATATTCCTAACACTTTCTAATATTGAAACAGTGAAACTATGTATCCACATCTCAATCTTTTCTGGCCTTGGAGCCCTAAGTATTATTCTGTGATACCCTTCTCATAGGAGTAGATGGAACTAAATGCATAGTGGTGAAGAATTAGATCACAAGCTGATGCTGGGACACTTGTTCTAGCATCTCATTAGAAGACTTGGAGGGAAGATGATAGTTTTATTATTGTGACATAACTCTTGTTTGTGTTTCAGGTTTATTTGGTGACAGGTATCTCCACTCAGCAAACAGTGGGGGCTGCATTACTGTCTTTGTCCTGAAACGCGTTTGCATTGTTGCTGGTTTCTGTTTTCACTTTCAGGTGTTACATCTCTTTCACTTCAGAGTTTGGGAATAAACAGTTTGGTTAGCATGCACCTGAAAGCTTGTTTTTCTTTACTGCTATAGTATGTGAGGGTTTTTTGGGTGTCTCTTTATTGTACTAAATCCTTTACCTGTAAGGCTCAGCCCCTCATAGTCTCTCCAGTGAGAGCTTTGTCTAGATTATCAAGGAAAACACTTCGAGATGTTTGTGTGTGACGAAGACTCCACAACCTCTCCTGGCAGGCAGTTCCAGGGCTCACTCATCCTCCCAGTAAAGCAGCCTCTTGCTGTTCAGAGGGAACCTGCTGTGCTTCAGTCTGTGCTCGTACACAGAGCCTTGCAGACATCTCTTCCTTCAAGCTCCCATGAAAGCAAGGGTCCAAAGCTGACCTCAGTGCCCAGGTACAGCGGGACAAGCAGTGGAAGGATCCTGCCACACTTGCAATACATATTCTGGTACCAACCAAACCTGTCCTAGGCGCTGTTGCACATACCCCAGACAGCTCATGCTCATTTTCAAAATGTTTTCATTTAAAAAAGACCAAAACCCCATTGTTTATTGCCCATTTTGAACGCAGCTTAGCCCTGGATTATGTAACAGCTGCTGTTTGAGCAGTTTGACCCAAAAGGCCAGGACCTGTCTCCACCCAACCAGGTAACTTCTGGATGTGAGTGAGCACAGTTCTCACTGCCACCCTGTGAGAAATAACGAGCATGGACATATAAATAAAAAAAAGGGCATTTGCTTTTTCTGAGGAGAAAAAGGTGAGGAGACAGACAAGACAAGGAGAAGAAAGTATCTTCTGCCTTGTGAAAGAAGGAAACAAATTTTTCAGCATGCACAAGAATGGAGACTTAGAGCAGCCAGCCCAGCAGCAACCTTTTGACAGTAGGTACTGCAGAATTTTGAAAGACAAGTCAGCTTAAAAATACCTGTTAGGTGGGAAAACTGGATGAGATGACTTCTGTTAATTTTCTGGTGTTTCTGAGTAGCTTGGAGAATGAACCTGTCCCCCAGTCTCACCTGTGTTACCCCTGTGAGTATAGGGGAGTTTATAGAACAGACACTGCAGTCTGCTAATGCTGTTGCCTCCTAACTCCAAGATGAAGAAAATAAAATGATGAAGGAAAAAGAATAGCCATTCCTTTGGTCTTTTAAGTCAAGCAGTAAGTAAATTGATGTCTAAAATAAGGTGTGGTCTACAGCTGTTTGAGTGTTCACTGACAGCTGATTTAAAATCACCCTTTTAATGCCACATGGCTGGATACTAAATCAATAAACTGTTTCTTACACTTAGAAATGGGAAAAAAAATTAGCAAAAGCTCTAATGTAGTAGCACCCACTGAAAAATAAATTTATTTAGAGAAAACTATAAATAATATATACACAACAAGCTTTAAGCATTTTCACTTGTTTACAGAAATGTACATTATTTTTGCTGATGTGCTAACACTTCAGCGGTTTTGACATGGTCTACAACTTAGTGTCCATGATAATATTACCATCCTTGTCCTTTATTCTGATCCTCCCAGAGACATACTTGGTTTCCTGCTGTCCATTCATGTACACAGTCTTGACAGTCCCATCTGGATACTCCCGTCTCTTAAACTGTGATGTGTGGAGTTCCCGCTGGCCATTATTGAACTCTATCGTTTTGCTTCCATCTCTGCATAAAAGGGTAAAAAAAACCATTAAAGGGAAAAAAAAGGATAATGCATTGATGTCAGATTAGTCTCAGAACAAGCATCAGATGTGTAAGCCTAAATGAAGACTTTTAAAAACAGTATTTGTGGGAAAATCTGTAAAATATCTCAGCTGGTTCATACTCAAACACCTGTTTCTGCAAAACTCATACGACTTTTATATACTTGAGAGCCTCCACTGCACTTTATCTGCATCAAATCCATCACTGCTAGAGTCCAAGGGAAGTTTAAAACTTGGTGTTTTGAGCACTTTGTTACCTGCTGTCAGTCACACCTGCTTCCCATACCAGCCAGGTTCCTAGATATTTTTTCTAGAACTATGTACAAATAGAGAATTCTCTTAGGTTAGGGTATGAGACAATACACTGTTTTTTATACCTCTTCCATGCTACCAAAAACTAACCAAAAAAAACCCCCACCAACACTCAAGCAGTAACTATGTGTTCACAGCAGAGTCCATTGAAAAGTAAAGCTTCAGGAGCTGTAGAAACACACGTGTCCCCATCTAGTGCCCCTGTCACTGCGCCCCAGGTGCTCCCATCCCCTGCCCAGGCCGGGGGACCTGAGAAGGAAGAACTCACCGCTGCACACGAACAACGGTGCCGTCAGGAAAGATACTTTCTTCTTGGCCATCAGTAAATAAATTCTTAATTGTTTGATCAGGGAAGGTTATTTCCTTCTTGCCATCAGGATAATGCTTCTCTGAAAGGTATTTTGAGACAATATGCTTATTACATAAATACATGTCTATATATGGGCAATAATTCTGACAGTAGGGTTGGATGATTTCTTTACCTATTTGTCCATTTGAAAACTGCAAGACTTCTAAGCCATCAGAGTATGTAGTGTGCGTAGTCTTAGCATCAGCATAGTAATAAATCTGCAGACAACAATTGAGATTAATGTAACTGATGAGAAGTTTTAAATGAGATAAGTATTTATTGAAAAATGCAGATATAGGATACCTACCACTGTTTGATCAGGCATAATCTGCTTCACATCCCCATTGAAGAAGGTTATAGTTACAGTCTTCCCATCAGAGCCCACTTTTTTCCATGTTCCATTTGGGAAAAATATAAGGTGACAGCCATTTTTCAATACCTTCTCAACCTAATGAAAACATGACCAAAGTCAGTATTGAGCCCTCACACTTGCATTATCACTCATCTTTCCCAACAGCTGTCTTCCAGAATTTCCCAGTGCCAAGCTCTCATTTTACCTTTCCATCAGGATAAGCAGTTTCTCTCTGTATATCTTCACTGCCTGTAAATGCAGGAGCAGATGGTGGTGACACATAAGCTTCATTAGGAGAGGTGTCCTGAAATGACAAGCAAAAACTCAAATCAAGCTTTGTCTTTATGCACTTTTTCCTAGGCTGACAGCTATTTTAGGAAACAAGGAGCATCACAGAAGGAAAAGACATAAACACAATCTGGGGCTTAAGCAACTCCAAGTATGATTCAAGTGGAACAAGAGATGGAGATTGAGCAATCACTGGTTATCTGTGGTCAATTGTAGTCTGGACTAAAGTGGAATTCAGTGATGTGCTGTAACATGGTGCTCAATTTCCTTAAGAAATCCACATCATGGTATGAAACAATCAAGTTCTCTAAAGTCTAAAAGTAACCTACAGCAATTAATGTAAGAATTAATTAAACTGTTTAAAAGATCCTTGCACAGTTGCCCTACATGGAGCATATGAACATCCATCTTTCTTTAGCCCTCCCAAAAGGTAAAACATTTTGCAAAATCCAAAAGAGCAGGAGATTATTACTTTGGTTTTTTTTCCTGAGCCAAAGAATAATGCAACTACTAGACAAAGGTAAAACACTCTTCATTTATTGGTACATAGCCATTTTCTGTTATGACAATAAAAGTTGAAGAACATAAAGATGAGTGAACAGCCTCATCAGTCACCCTCCAGATACTCATTAACTTCTCTATTTTAGGCTTTTTACTCCCTGCTTTGAAAATCAAATCAAGACACAGGACTTACTACCATAAAAGTGTGAGAAGAATCTTCTAGTGCTGTCATTGCCTCAGAGTTGTTTCTGTCATTAGCAGGTCCTGATGCAGGTGTTCTAGAAAGTTTTCCTACTAAGATACATATTAAATACATGTTAAATAGGACAGAGGAAGTATGGTTTAAGAGTTACAATTATATAGGAGGTCAGGCTGTACAGGACATCCACATTTTTTAACTGCAGTAGAAACAGAAAGTGGGGTATTCATTAAAAGAATAGGCACATGCCCAGAAAAGAATCAATCATTGCCATTGCTTTGTGTGTCAGCAAGAAGCTAGAACTGAAGAATCATTACATTGGACATTCAGTGCACTTCCTCTCCCATTTCATCTCTGTAGATTTACAAAGGATTTGCCCCTCCTAGAAATTTAGACAACATTAATAGTTACACCTTCTAATGAACAAAGGAAGATGAATATCAGCTTTTAACAGGAACTGATCAGCATTTTTCTTCCCTGTCTCTCCTATCAAATTACCAAAATAAAACTACCTTCAATTCTGGAACATATTTCTCTCACATATAACATGACGGTTGGATGAGCTGTCAGAGGTGTCAAAAAAGTACCCTGCAGTAACTTTCCACCCATGATCACCCCTTCAGAAGGCAGACAGCCTTTGCTCCTAACTGTGAACAAGGAACACCTGCCACAGCATTGCCCATATGATTACAGATCCTCACAACAGAAGGTTCTGAAGAGACACAGCAGTTCTGATGTTATCAACACACTTAACTAGATATTAGGAAGAAATTCTTCACTGTCAGGGCAGTGATGCACTGAAAGAGGTTGCCCAGAGAAGCTGAGGATGCTCCATTCCTGGAACAGTCCAAGGCCAGACTGGATGGGGCTCTGAGCACCCTGGTCTAGTGGAAGGTGTCCCTGCCCAAGGGAGTTGGAACTGGATGATCTTTGAGGTGTCTTCCAATCCAAACCATTCTGTGACTCTGATTTAACTAACATCTGCAGCTTGGAGAACACCAGTGATGAGTGTCATTTTTGATTACAGAAAGCAGCTTCTGCAGTGCTCCAGACCATCAAGTATGACCAGAAGCATTTTTCACTTCAAAACTGGTCTCATCACAGCTTTCTCCAGAATCCTACCCTATGAGGCACTTATCCATATGCTCAAGCCCATGACAGCTCCCACTCTATCTCCTTTGGAAGTGGTGATGCACTCCACAGAGCAAAACTTCACATTCATTTTATTTTAAAGACTTAACAGAATTCTCTGCATAGACAAATATATTTACCTTTTGCCTGTGAATAACTTTTGCCATTTATCTTGCTGCACTTCTGTACTGAAAGAAGCGGAGATGCAGTTCGACTTTTAGGGCCTCTATCTGGTAGACACTATAAGAAAGGAAGTATTTGTGGTTTATGAGACATGAAATCATAACTGTTCATACAGAGTCAACAAAATTTATAGACCATAGGACATGAAATTTACTGGAAGCTTTCTTCACAACTGTACAGTTTTGAGACTTGATCAGTAGAAGGGCTTGTGTCATGTAGCCCAAGCTGCACTTTGGAGCTCTTCCTCCATCAGCTCCCTCACTATCAAAAACTCCAGAATGTGAATTTGATGCAAGCAATCCAGAATAATAGTTATCATTTCAAAACTTAATATAACTGCTTTAGACAATCATCAACTGCTTGTTTTGCCTGGTTCCTCCCAAAGGGGCACAGGTTCACAGGTTAGACTACATCAATGATTTTTCTTTCATACTTGCATCATTCTTGATTTCCAAGATGAGTTCCTCAACAAAAGGGATGCTGCACATTGTGAGCATTGACATTTGCAGAGAATATGACATTAACGAAATTCTGTGTCTGTCACCACTAGTGTAGGCCCCACATCAGTAAACTAAAAGTAAATAGCTAAGTTGTAGCTATTAGAGTCCAAGTATATCACAGAAAACTCACCAGTATTCACATAAATGTGTTTAAAGCACCAAGATTACTAACTTACACATTCTGCTCTATTTAGACTCATCCCAGGAGTTTCTATTTTCTTCCTGCTTCCAGCAGCTTCTACTTTCTTCCAGGCTTCTAGACGAAACTTCTCCATAATTTTGATTTCCTCTTTTAGCTCAAAATTCTCATTTACTAAAGCTTCTATTTGATCTTTCAGGCGTCGATGCGTGGTTGACCATTTTGCCTCTTTCCGTTTTAGATCTTCCTGTAACTCTGCAATCTGCTGTTTTAAAGCCTTAGAAAAACACATGTTTATAAAGAGTTTTCATTTTTAATATAATAAAATAGATTTTAGTTTCTAATAGAAATACAAACACCAGCAAAAAAGACACATGTGGCAAAAAAGTCAAATCAGCTTAATAGTTCAGGGGTGAAAGGTAAGGAAGGGTTTTCTTTCCTGAAAGAATGATTATTTACTTTAGACTACCAACTATATAAGCTCTACTCCAATCACAGGAACTGGTTTTTTGCTTTCTTGGCATCCTTTATACTTCCTTGATTGGCCAGTACAAATACACTTGAGACAGAAACACAAAATCATTAATGCTACCCTTGGAAGGCCCTTCAAAAATCTTGGCACAGGAAAGCAGGGAGGACACAATCACACAAAACACATGTAAATCTGCCTAGTTTAGCAAATGTCAATTCAGTTTTTTGAAGGGAAATTTGTAGAGAAGGAAGAGGGAAGTCCCTGTGTGGTGTTTAATGTGGCTTGTTTATACCATATCTCATATACCATACATCCTGACAATGAAGGAACAACCAGATCTTGTTCCTTACATCCCTGATACCTAAAGACCTATAAGTCTTTATAATAATAAAATGTAACTTTGAAAATTGTAGACGATTACTACATAGACTGTACAAGAGTTATAGACAGACTAAAACCCTTGTGGAGTTCTAGTTTGCACTTTGATCCACTACCATGAATAAAAACTTACAAGTTAGTATTTTAACTTCAGTAATTTCTTTTCAAAGTTGAAGGTCCTTCTATCAGTCACCAGCAGTTTTTAGTATGGAAATGTGACAAAATGAGGGGGTTTTGCCTTAAAACCATCAAACAGCATTGTGAAGACTGTAGTTCCCTTCCTCAATTAGAATAATTTAGATTGGAAAAAAAAGTTTTAAGATCATGGAGTCCCACTGTTAATCCAGCACTGCCAAGTTCACCACTAACCCACACCTGCTAGCACTTCCCATCTTGAAATTACTTGTCATTTTTGAAGTAAGCTAGAATTTGGTTCTTGACTGCCTCTAAGTGAACTTACATGTTCCTGTGTGAATTATAATAATATTGTATTCTTATACCTGAATTTCATCCCGTTCTTTTTTATCTGGAATTGCTCTAGCTTCTGTGGTGTATTTTTCAAAAACTTTACGCTCCTTTTGCAGTTTTTTAATTTCCTTTTTTTTATATTCTTCTATTTCAGCCAGTTCTTGGGCTTTTTTCTGTTCAAAGTCTGCAATTTCTTTCCTATAATTATGAAACAAAGTTGTTGTTTTAGCTCAAATCTCCTTCACATCTGGATTTTAAGAAAGAAAGTGAAGACTCAGTGTTTTCTGGTCACAGATTGCAATTCAGCATCTATTACCCCCAGGAAGACTTACATAGAAACGGTATTACTTATTTAAGGAGTAAGAATTGTCATGCAGTGGGTGTTTGAAGTCCAACAATACATATTTTTATATCTTCTAGTCACAAACATTATCCTGAATTTAGAAAAGCTTTGGCTAAAATCTTGCTACATTTTTCAAAACATTAGAACACCACCCCCCAAAAGCACCAGAGAAAAGAATCTGCTAATAGGAGGTAGAAAATTAAACATTAGCAAAAGACACAATGCTGTTCCCAAACAAAACAAAACTGGCTGTGGTAGGAATAGATGTGCCCCATTTATGTCATTGGAGTTAATTATTCTTTTCTATATGCCACTTATAAAAGCCCCAGTTTAAAAGATTCTCAGTGTGTACACACAAATATCAAATCCAAAGCAAAAGCATTAACACCAGTTCTGCATGGCAAATTTAGGATTGTGTTACCCTTTAGAACAAAAGCATACATTCCACAAAATACAGGCTTTAGGGACATCATATTAACTGAGCAGGGGTTCTTAATACTATAAACCGTGTGTTATAATTACAGTTTAACATACACATAGAGCAACCATTGGTATCTAGACCTATCTCCACTGTAACTGAAGCACATGAATTGTTTACCTGTGCTGTTGGTAACTGGACATTAGGAGAGTCTGCAACACGCTGTGAAAGTGAACACATCAAAATGTTTCAATTAAAAATTACCTGATACTTGCCAGGGCGTGCTCTCTTTCTTCACGGAGTTTAGTCAGAGTTGTGTTTTCAGCTCGGAATCTCTCAATTTCATTTTCCAACTCAACAAGTCTCTCTCTCAGTAGCTGGGATGGAACAGTGTTTCCTGTCAAAGCACAGCCACATGCACGTTATCTAAATGGCATTCATAGAACTAAAGTAAACAATTATCACACAACAGCTTAAAAAATGTTACCAAAAGAACAAAAAACCAAGTAAATACTATTTTAGAGACAGCAGTAATTTTGCAAAGAAATTCTACTATCCAAATAACACAGAAGTTATGTTTTAAAACACTGCACTATTCACACAAGTACCTCAAATATGGAGTAGATCCATCACTTTCGTAGTACTTTTAGTACTGAACCTTTCATCTTGGTAGAACTAAAGCTGTATTTGGAACTGGAATGTGAAGGGCTTCACATCAAACCAGAGAAATAAAATGAAGATATAAGGGTGTAATGAGCGCGTATGGCACACATGTAGGTACATACCATATATATGTGCCAGGTACACGTATACAGTATGATGGTATAGAGTATATCAAACAGGAAAGTTTTTGGTTGTAAATTTTTTCAAGTTTTAGTCACTACAACGTCTGTTCATACTCATCCCTGATGGGAAATCTATTGCAGAAGCTGATAATAGGGAGGGGTTTTCGTGGGCTTTTTTCCAACCCCAATTTGCTGTTCAGTCACTACTTAAGAATCCTCAGGGTTTCAAAGTCTGAGTATGCAACAGAATAGATGAAACATTGATGTTGCTGTGTAGGTGATTTCCTTGCTCACCCTTAAATACTCTGAAATGCTGTAAAAAAACTCCCAACACTACCCCTCTTCCTGCAAACTTTCAGCAGCCATCTTTAGACAACCCTACACAATCAATTCTGCAGAAAACAAAATGCAGAAGTAGCAGCTTTCATATGAATCACAGAATATCCTGAGTTGGAAAGGACCCAAAAAGATCATTAAGCCAAACTCCATGGCCTTCCATAGTACATCCCCAAGAGTCATACCATGTGCCTGACTTGGCATTTTTCTAGCCTTTTGTGACAGCCAGCATGCCTCTCCCTTCTTACCACTTTAGCCCACCAAGGGTAGTTCCCTGCTTGCAAAAGTGGTTACAGTCAGATGCAGCAGTCACACTTAAATTTTTCTTAATTTGTATTTATGCTAAGGTGCTGATGTCAAGTGAGGCCTGTGTTTCACCCTCAGGTCTGCCACTGGTCACCATAGAGAAGAGACCAGTGCCTGCCCCTCCTCTTCCCCTCACAAGGAAGCTGCAGATGGCAATGAGGTCTCCCCTCAGTCTCCTCTTCTCCAGGCTGAACACACCAAGTGACCTCAGTCACTCCTCATACAGCTTCCCCTCCTGACCCTTCACCATCCTTGTTGCCCTCCTTTGGATGCTCTCCAACAGTTTAATGTCTTTCTTATACTGTGGCACCCAAAGCTGCCCCCAGCACTGGAGGTGAGGCCACCCCAGCTCAGAGCAGAGCAGGACAATCCCCTCCCTTGCCCAGCTGGCCATGCTGTGCCTGATGTCCCCAGGGCAGGGTTGGCCCTCCTGGCTGCCAGGGCACTGCTGGTTCATGTCCAACTTGCCACAGACCAGGACCCCCAGGCCCCTTTGTGCAGCACTGCTCTGCAGCATCTCATTCCCCAGTCTGTCCATACATCCAGGGTTGCCCCATCCCAGGTGCAGAATCCAGCACTTTCCTTTCTTGAATTTCATCTGGTTGGTGATTTCCCAGCCTCTGATTTGTCCAGGTCTCTCTGCAGGGCCTCCCTGCCTTCAAGGGAGTCACAAGCTCCTCCCAATTTAGTATGGTTGGCAAACCTAGCATTCCTTCCAGTTCTGTGTCCAAGTCATTTATGAAGATGTTGAAGAGCACAGGGCAGAGGATGGAGCCCTGTGGAACCCCAGTAGTGACAGGTCACCAGTCTGATGTCCTCCCATTCCCTGTAACCCTTTGTGCCTGACCTGTGAGCCAGCTGCTCACCCATCACACGATGTGTTTATCCAGCTGAATGCTGGACATTTTGTCCACAAGGGCACTAACAGAGATGAAATCAAAGGCCTTACTGAAATCCAAAAAGATTACATCAACTGGCTTACCACAAAAACCTAAACAAAATCCTAAATATTCACTGGAGCAGAGTCTGAAACCAAGATCACAACCTCAGAGAGAACAGATTTAAATACTAGGCTGTGCCATCATGCTTTCACTGAAAACTCCATTTTTAATGATAGCAGAAATGCAACAGCTGCAACAGGGGGTTTTAGAGGCAAGTCCTGCACAGACTGTAACCATGTGGACAAAATCAAACTTGGGCAAAGCAGAAAAATGAATCCACATTTCTCATATTCCACATGAATGCTGTAGATACTATACTACTCTCAGAAAACACAGACAAGTCTGCCACTCCCTTATATTTCATAAGAGGCAAAAGTTAACCTAGCAGTGAATAGTTACACTACTGTAGTGTAAATCCACAGTGGTGGAAAGTACCACTTCATTTTCAGCTTGCCCTTGATATTTCCCTTCATTCAGAAACAGTGATCAAACAGCTTCAGATCAAGTTACTTCAATGAGATGAAGTCTCCAGAGAGAAGGGAAAAAAAGAAACCCCACCAATTAAATAAACAGATTTTTAAAAAGAAGCTTTCACCAACCAGAGTCATTCTGCAAGCTGTGTAATTGTTACATCTGGCATCAGACATGCAACCAGAGATGTAGGGGGTGATTAGGGCCATTTCTTGCAGCAGAAGTCTGTACTTAAACCCTTTGGTGTAATTTCACTTTGGAGCTTAAGCACTAGTAGGGAAGACTTGTACAATACACCTTCCTCAGCACTTCCTACCAGTTGCTGTTCTCTCACCTCCCAGCTCCGGTTCCACATTGGATTTGGTTTCACGCTCCGGATGGCAGCCTGCCTTCTGCTTTGGCTTCAGTGAAGGAAACAGTTTCATCATCAGGGTTGATACAGGAGGTCCATTTGAATCACTGTCCACTGCAGACTCTTTGGACATCTCATCTCCTTTCTTTGAGGCAACTTTTCTCTTGATTGCTTTATCTGGGACAGTTGTATCACTCTTAAAGGAAAAGTCCATCTGCAAAGGTGTTTTAGTATATTTTTCAGGTAAATCAATGCTAACATAATTTTCATCAAGATCACTCCATGTTCTTTCATCATCAAACTCAAACATATTCCTACTTATACATGACATGCTTCTGTGATGATCTGTAGCTTTTCTAATCTTCTGCTTTGACAGTGCACCACAATCTTTGTCTGACAAGCCAAGGTCAGCATCTCCATTTTTGCTCTCTTTGCTGTCTGTAACAGAACTTCCACAATCAAAAAATTCTGGATCACTTTCTCTATGGTTCACAAGGGCTGTCTTAGCATCTTTGTTATCATGCTTCAATGTGGCCTCAAATTCACTCTCAGAATCTGTAGTAGTATCACCGTTGCCCTCACTCTTATCTTCATTTACAATCCAGTGATTACTTTTCAAAGCAGGAGCTGCTTTCATGGAAGAAGTTGAGAATATTACACCATCTGTTTTACTCAATGAACCCTTCATTCTAAAATCTGTTCCTGAATTTGAGGCTGTATGCATAACTGGGTTATCATTTATATTTTCACGTGCCATGCAGTCTGCCCTTTTATTTCTCTCATTTGTAAGTTTGACAGGCAGCACCTTGACTTCCTGCTGCTTTGCCTTGATAGGAGTAGAAGACATCCTACGGCCTTTTAAACTTTGCTGGTCTCGTTCCAAGATCCTTTGCACAAATGAGGAATTACTTGAGAAAGATATTTCATCTGCAGCTTGTTCTAGAAATAAAAATTCATCTAATTCTAGGTTCTCCTTTTCTTTTTCTTTTTCCCAGTTCTCCAGTTTATTCTGAAATGAAAGTTCAAAAGACAGTTCTGAATCTTTTACAGGGTGACCTATGGGACATTTAGAATTAGAAAAGGCACTGGTCAGTTCTTGAGACAGCTGAGACCTTTCTACACCAGGTAATGTGGTTTTGATTTTGCCAGTGTTAGACTTAGCAAATTCTACTCTGTTCTCTTTATTTTCTAGTTTGTTGTTAATTTCTGATGGGTAAGAATCTCTCATCTGTCCATCATGATTTTTTCCTGATTGCATTCTTGTTTCTAATGGCAAGATATTTTCTCCATTGTGATTCCTGAGTACCACTGTCTTCTGAATAGGACAACGTTTTACTTTATTGGGGTGGTTGTCTTTCTTACATGGTGCAAAAGGATTTTCAGAAACCAGTTCTTTGCCAGGAGGTGTGGTTTTCTTCTGTATTTGTGATCTGTCCATTTTAATAACATTTCTATCATCTGAAGCCCTTTGTTGATGTTTTGAGGTGTTTTCTCCAAGTTTTGTCATTTTAGACTTAGCATTAGTGAATCTTGTTAAACCTTCTCCTCTTTTCAGGAAGGGTCTCTTGATCACTGGTTTTTGGGCAGCTGATCCATTCATCTCCTGAAAATGAGTAAAGAAAAGCAAATGATAAAATGTTAAAAAGCTCCTGACACTGTTTGAAGATTTCTTCAAATAAATCCCTCGTATCAGCAGAAATTTACATAGTACATTTCTATTGGATTTCTGAAGACTTAAACAAGTGGAATATGTGTGGCTTTTTATTTTTAAGAATGTGAATGTTGCATTCAGTGTTAGCTTTCCCTGCTAGCATCTTCCTTGGACACTTCTAAGGCACCTACCACATCTCAGTACAATATACAAAGAAGAAAGAAGGGTTTTAAAGTAATAATAAATAACCTGTAACTTCTGGTTTTGCTCCAGACGCTGTTCTTCTAGTTGTATCTGTTCTTCCAAGAATTCTTCAAAAGTTTGTTTCTTCTCATGTATTGCAGCTTTAATAGGTCTAGAGTAATTACAAAAACAACTCTTATAATTCCGTATAAAATAACTGTGTTTAACATCATTGGTATTCAAAGACTTAAGGTCTTTGCATAAAAGATGACAAATTCTGAGGTGCTTCAGGCATTAAGTTAATCTGAGAAATGTATTTTAACACTACATGTTTATCCAGTCACTGCAATAGTTAATACTCATATCTAGAAGACACTGTATGCAAGCTTTGTTGCTTTTTCTTTCACTGCTTTTCTTAATGACCCTTTCTTTCAGACAAATCACCGAACTTCTACTCATAGTTTAGTCACACTGCCAATTCCTAGAGTATCACCTTTCCACTCAGGAATGCTACCGAGATTACATTCCCTGTCTCCTACTTTGATACTCCTCCTCCTTCCCAGGAGTGCTAGGACTGGCTGGCATGGAGCTTTTTTCATGGCTGTTTTGGCTTTGTGACTACAACAGCACTGATAACACAATAATATTTTAGCTGTTACTGAACCCTGCTTGTACAGCATCAAGGCTTTTTTTGCTTTTTCATGCTGCTGCCCACCCCAGGAAGCAGGCTGGGGTGGGCAAGACCTACCCCAGGGGAGACACAGCCACATTTCATAGAATCACATAATCACAGAATGGTTTGGGTTGGAAAGGACTTTAAAGATCATCTTATTCCAACCTCCCCACACCCCTGCAGTGGGCAGGGACACCTTCCACTAGACCAGGTTGCTCAGAGCCCCATCTAACCTGGCCTTGGACATTTCAAACAATCATAACTCTCCATAATAAACTAAAAAGTCACAGCCTTGCCCTTCTCCCTCACATTACTAATTTCAGCACATAATAGTGGATATGAGGTTGTAATAAATCAAACTGGGAACAGCAATCATAACTGCTTATATACCCAGCTATACTGAAAGGTGCTTCTGAGCTGTCATTACACACCTCTTCATCCAACACACAACATTTCATCTTTTACAGCACAAGCAATTCCAAGCAAGAGCCTCTCTTACCACAGGTCTTCACATAGAAAAATCAAATCCTTTGTTAAGAAATTGCACAAATGCAGAGTATCAGACTCTTTCAATCAGGACTCTGAATTCAACCAAACTCGTGTAACTTGATAAAAACTGCATAGTTATAGTCTGAATTACCTTTCCTCTGTATTAGTCAACAACTGATCACCTCCACTGGAATTTTCAGAGACATCTGCTCTTTCCACACCTAAAGGATTGATGTGATTATCTTCACTCTCCATTATTAATTCCATCTTTTTTTCTGGACACCACAAGTTTTTTCCTGTGAAAGCAACAGAGTTGTTTTTATTTTTTCATCCCAACAACAAATCAGTTTTCAGCACTTTCAGCACTCAGGTCAGGTGAAAACCAGAAGGGAGCCTCATGGATATGTGATCTGAATTCCTACATAAAACAGTCCTAAGATTTCCCCAAATTAATTCTTATTTGAATTTGCACTTTCTTTTTAAAGGAACAAGCAACTATGCATTTTAAAATCTCCACAGATCTTAAATAATCTATTCTGATTGTTCATCTGCTTTGCTATTGTTAATGTATGGCTTAAAAACATAACTGAACAAATTTTGACGTCTGCTGTACCGATGAGCTCTCTTATCAAGCTTCTGTTTCTCACATATATATGCATAAACTGAGAAGAATTTTCTTTTTGGCTCATGCTGCTTTTAACCAAACTCGAATGGACAACAGGGACATTCTGAGATCCGTAAGCTGTCACTAAACAAACCAACCCAGCAAATAAACCAATAAAAATCACAAAACTTTCAAAACAAGTAGCAGAAAATTACTGTCAGTGACAAGGGGGAAAAAAGCACCACACATCAAGTTATCTTTCTGTAAATAACTACACAATGATGTATTTGTCTTCCTTGTTTTTCAAACAATTTGGCCTTTTCAGAGGCACACACAGACCTTGCTTTTCACAGGCAGACACTTCTGAAAGATTGTTCTTCAAAGATGAGGTGCATTCTCTGTTGTTCAGCTTTTGTGAAGAATCGTTGCTTTGTGTATGGGAAGAAACAACCTGAGCACGAGCTCTGTCTTCAAAGATATTCTGATATCCAGGCGATGGCAATTGAGGTGAAGGTGCTAAGCCTGTGGAACGCCCAGGTCTGAGCTTTTGACTTTCAGCCATTACAGTATAACCTTGAAATGAGAGGAACAAAATGGCTCTGTCATTCTATTTGTATCACAAAACTACTGCTCCACAGGAGAAAAGAAATGGCACTGAAGGGCAGGATTGATCACCCAGCCTCCATCCTTATGTCACCAACCAAGAAGAAGTGATTAGGCGATCTTGATTTTCTTCTTCTAAAACAAGCCCTAATTTAATCTTCTCAGGTAGGCAGAGTGAAAGAGAGACAATCATTTAAGTCAGGTTGGACTGACACTGCCAAGAGCAGAAAGTACCCTTCCTCAGCTCTCAATCTTTTCCCAGCCAAGAGCTGTCCCCTCTCCTTGCACCCAGCAAACAAGACTGGAAGACTGATACAGGTTACAAGTCTTTGTTTTTAAATACAGATCAGCTCTCTTTTCTAGTTCAGTTCATCACCTGAATGTGATATGTGTGAGCACAAACAAGGAGGGACCACTTCATTTGGCTACACTGAAAGCTTAAAGCAATCAAAAGTACAGTGAGAAGCAGCTAATCAGAAAGGAAAGTAATAGTTTTACACTTCAACACATGTACTTTGAAGCAAGGGCTCTCACCATAGCACGTATTGACCAAGTCATAAATACAACTGGCATTTTATAAAAATAAGACAGTATTCCTTCTTCAGTAGCACTCAGCTTTCAGGCACTGAAGCAATGTAGCATTTCTCTTTGACTAATCAAGTAATCTTAAAATGAAGAACACAGAAGACACTTTCAGATTTTAACTGGAAAGTGAGATTAATTTTTTCAATTTATACAAAGTACATCATGTGCTTTCTTTCTCAACTTACCAAGAGCTGCTGGCTGGCCAGATACCATGCTAAGTAGCTTCTGTTGCTCTTCCATTAACCTTTGAAGTTGTTCCATCTGTTGTTTCTTTAACTGTTCCTGTTTCTGCTGTTGCAATTCTTTCAGCTTTTCAAACAAATAAATTTATTAGAGGCTAAGTTTACTCAGAATGTACCACAGAATTATTTTGTTATAGATTATCAATAACTTTCTAACGACATTTAATAATTCCTCATAAGATAATACATCAGCTAATATTTATTTAGCCACTGATTGATATTACTGACAATATTTAAAAAGTGGGTAAGTATTCTCCTATCATATAAAATATAGGAGAAAACTTTTACAGCACCTGGTAATTAATAGAATTCTACTCTGTAGACACACACACTCTGTCCCTCTCTCCACTCCAGTGAACACACATAGGGATTTATGCTGATGTAGCTGCTGGCAGAGCGGACAAGGATTTCTTAGTCTGTAACAGCAAGATCTACTAAAGTGCTGCTGAAGACTTCTAGCTAACACAATCTGTATCAAGCAATTGGGAAGAGAACACACAGCCACTTACAGTGGATTACAGTGCACTGACTGACACACTTGCACTAGGAAAAAAACCAGTAAGTAACATAACAGCATTATAATTCCACACCTTTTTTTATCCTGATGTCTTGGATACTTTATCACATTCAACACTAACACATCTCCTCACCTGAACAGAAACAGGTTTGTCACACCTCCTTTGAGAACTAACAAAAGATGCTGCTATAGATACAAGAACATTCAACTCCACAGTGTTGTGAATATCTGTGATCAAACACTATCACTGTAATGACCAGCACCTCATTTCCACAGACTCAAGGGAAGAAACACTGTAAAACTGTGGGCACCTTTCCAGGTAAAATGATTTTGAGAACGATTTCATTTTGAACTGGAACTTGTGCCACCTGGAAACAACAGTAATTACACTCTCAGTAAATGCACATCATGAGGAGGACAACAACTTTCATGTGAGCATAATTGTAACTTAGGATTTGCTCTTTAAGCTTGCTGTGGCCTGTACATGGCAAGGGGTTTGCTTACTTGCAGGCATGACAAATCATATGCAGGAACAAAATAAATCATACTGTAAGTAATTCAAGGAATTCTAGGTGTATTTATTACCTGCTCAAGCTTTTGTAAGAGTGAATCACTGTGACTGGATTTCTTCTGACCATCCACTTCACCATGGACAAAGTCTGGTTTAGAGCTTTCTAGGTTTCCAGCTGCTGCTGGAAAAGGTGCTCCAGTGGTACATTGCTGAAGTGTCTGAGAGCTGCCAGAGTCTTCACACAGGGAGTCATCACTTACAGAACAGCTGTCTGACAGATGCAGCACTTCTCCAGGTAAAGCTGTGATGTTTTCAGGTCTAGGTAACAAATTTTCTTTCTTGAAGTTCAAACCAGTAAAACTAGGACCTAATAAGACTCCAGCACGGGAAGTATTGAACATCCAATGTGCACTGAAGTTTTGCTCACCACTCAGATTTTCAACAGTTGGCATCTTGCAAATTGTATTCCAATTTCTTTGCTGATCAGCATTAACACAATAATACTACGTTCTGTAGGGTTAAGACTATATAACTTTCAAAGTTCCAGGTAGCTGGTATGGGCAGTTATCTATCTACTTCTAGCACCTAGAAATTAAGCAGATAAGCAAAATCAGAAATCCACAATAACAGATTATCAATAAAAGAAAGTTACTCTCTTATAACTAACCTAGAGTATTTATAAAAATAAGTCATAATCAATAGAAACAATTTGGACAACAAATAACAAACACTTTCTGTGCAGAAAATCAATATAATCCAACTCTTAATTGTATTATTTGGGTGCAGCTAATATAATCTCAAATACTATAAAGCTGTACATAATATTTTCTTCAGTAGTACTGAGAGGAGTTCAGAAGGGGTTTTTTAATACTTGCAACAAAAGAAGTGATTTGATGAATTGAGAGACCTCTGCCACATGACCTTCATATTAATGCAAACTTTCAGATATGTCCATCTAAATACGAACACTTTATTGCACATATTTCAATGCAACGCTTATCATTTTCACATCTTCCTTAGTTTCTCATAGAAACGCTGCAACTATGCTGCCTGTTATCTTCCTTCTCCCAAAAAGCTTCTTTAAAATGCATCCAAAGGAAAGTTTCAATACAGCAACAAATCCTACAAGTGCCATAAAACATGAATTAATTCATGCAGGAAGGAGACCCAAAGTGATATCCTCACTTAGGAAGAAAAAGACAAAACTGCTGCCGGTGGCAGCGTGGCAGCAGGAGCCGGGCCACTCAGCCGTGCTTCTTCAAACTAATAATCCCAGGGCAAATAATTCTCTGTGCATGTGGTGTGTCAGGGGGTACACAGAGGAGAGAAGGGGCCAGGGCACCAAGGACAGACAACCACAGCAGCCCAGGTTCAGAAGTCCTGTTAATCAGGAAATAACTTCTTAAAGCTTCCTCATTCCCAAGAGATCAGTTCATGCCAGCTCTCACTTAATTTTCACGCAGTAAAAATACTTATGCTTCCAGCCAGAGTTTGAAACCGCGACTGGGAAAAACATTATAGAAATGTTTCATACAGAAACGACTGCCCTCTGTTTTGACACGCTAGGGGAAGTTTCCCGGCGAGGTGCAGATTCCCGCAATGGCAAATTGAAGTCTGCAAGGTTCACGTCTGGTTTACCCGTCCCCTTTCGGAGACACTCCGGACGCCGCCTGCCAGTCTAAACCTCCCCATGAAATTTACGGCAGCAGCACCTTCGTGCCAACCGGAGTAGCCGGCAGGGATCAGGCTGATTCGTCCCGGGAAGGGGAGGAGGGACAAAGGGATCCCCACATAGGTCGACACTGGGGAGATGAGCACAGCCCCGCTCCTCAGCCGAGCCGAGGCGTCGGGCCCAGCGCCCTCCTTCCCTCACCGACACCGCCCTCGGAGCACGCCCCAAGCGCAGCCCCGGCCCCGAAGCACCCTCACCACGACAGCTCCGACCTACAGCCCCTCGCACATAGCGAGGCAGCTACCCCGGCCCCGCTCCTCAGGCCGCCACCGCAACCGCACCCAGCTCCGACTGCCACAGCCTTTTCCTTCTATTACAAACCTGCCGCCATCGCACAGCCTCCCGGCGCCACAGGCGGGCACCGCCCCGGCGCCCCGCATGCTGGGAGCTGTAGTTCGAGCGCAGCAGGGCCACCTCGCAGCTGGGCGGGGAACGTGGCGGATTGGGACTACAGCTCCCAAGAGCCTCCGCGGCGGGAAGGCCGTTGATGGGCACCCACAGCGGCGGCCGTGCCCCGGTTCGTGCCGGGGCTGTCCGGGCGGGAAGCGGCGGCGGGATTCGCTCCGGAGCCGGGGCTGTCCCTGGCTCCCGAAGGTGCCCCGCAGCTCGGGGTGGCTCCGGGTGCTCCCGCTGGTGGCCCTTTGCGGAGGTCTCTTTGCGGGGCATCGCCGCTCTGCTGCTGAGGCGAGGCTGCGGGCTTCAGTGTGCTTTAGCTGCGGCTACTCACAGCTTTTTAAACTTTAAACAGCAGCGGGACGGGAGGAACGCAAAAATAAATAGGCAAAAGGCATTCCCAGGCTTTCAGACATTTTGTGCTTTAGGCATGCTCTGTGTTACTGAGCGAAATTAGTGTTTTCCTCGAAGCTCCAGAAGGCGATAGATGATCGCGCTCCAGCCTTGGGGGCCGGCGGTGTCCCGGTGCTGCAGCCCTTGTGGGCAGGTCCAATACCGAGCTCTGGGCTGTGTAAGCCCGCGGCAGCCTTTTCAGGTGCCTTCTATCAGTTTTAGGTTTTGCTGTCTCTTTCTGTAGTCCCATAGGTCTCTTTCTGCTATACTGCCACCATTTTTCCTGCACTCTGGTTTAGCAAGTTACAAATATACAGTCTACGTGATTGTCCTCACACTCGAATCTTCATTAACGGTCATAAGGTAATGAGCTAGAATATAGAAGGATTTGTGTCTTTCTAAACCACAGCATCACATTCAGCCCCTTTGACATCTTTAGTAGGAAAATACTAGCAGAGGGGTTTGGGGTTTTTTTCCAGTTTACCTGCACACTTGTGGTCTTACAGGACTACAGATTATTGATGGTCTATTGTTGGATGATAGAAATTTATTTTTGGCTCCCTCTATGTGCTAAAAATAAAATCCATTACTCACAGTGGTGTTGAGTTTGTGGTTTGATCATGAAGTACAAGCTTGAGTGCTTGTGTGAAATCCTTTTGAGGCTCTTGGGACTCTAAGGATCTCCATCAGTATAAAATTATAAGAATTAAACCAGGGAAAATCATCAGCAGTTATACTTCATGTAACTTCCTTATTAGATGCTGCAACAACGCAGTACTTCACTTATAGAAGTTTTTATTAGTAGCTAATCAATCCCAAACACACAGATTAAATATAATAGTTTTAATTCAAATACAAATTCTGATTTTGAATTATGTAAATGTTGCCATTCGAAACTAAGGCCAAACACTGCTAAAATTCTTAAGAAATTTCATTCTCTAGGGAAATAGGAGAAAAGGGCCCACTATCCCTTAATCAGCTTAATCAGAATATCCAGTGATAGCCTTAATCAATAATGAGAGAAATCAGGGAGAACCTCTCTCACTCAAGGGAGAGAAAAGCTGCTGGGTACATGCCTTGAACAGGTCATAACTCAAATTCCTGATCTCTGTCAGGTATTCCAATAGACTCATAGAGTATCCTGAGTTGGAAGGGACCTACAAGGACCATCGAGTCCAGCTCCTGGCCCTGCACAGTGATTTAAAGGCATCTACTCCAGAGCAGGTCCCGTAAAGCAAAGCACACCTTTACTGGTGCCCAGAGAACCTGCAGGGATAGCACCTCCATGTGCATGTCTGATTGGGGTTCATTTTACACAGGCTTTTATATTTTATGGTTCTGGCATCTGCCCTTGTTTGTTTGCTTATCTAAAAGCTGCAGTTTTAAGGGTTGGGGTCTGACATAATTTGTAGTTTCTTTAGTCTAGGGCTACAAACATGGTACATAGATCCTGTCTAACATATTCATCACATTCACCTAACTGCTATGATGCTTTCCTATAACTGTGCTTTATTGATGACATTCTTCTATTTTCTATCCATGAAAATGAACCCTATGACTTGGCATTTTTCTAGCCTTTTGTGACAGTCAGCATGCCTCTCCCTTCTTACCACTTTAGCCCACCAAGGGTAGTTCCCTGCTTGCAAAAGTGGTTACAGTCAGATGCAGCAGTCACACTTAAATCTCTTGCTAATTCATACCTATGCTGAAGTGCTTATGTCAAGTGAGGCCTGTGTTTCAACAGGACCATCCCCAAGAGTCACACCATGTGCCTGAGCACACTGTCCAAACACTTCTTGAACTCTGCCATGCTGGTGCTGTGACCACTTCCCTGGGGAGCCTGTTCCAGTTCCCAACCACTCTCTGGGTGAAGAACCTTTTCCTAATATCCAACCTGAACCTCCTCTGACACAGCTTCAGGCCATTCCCTCTGGTCCTGTCACTGGTTACCACAGAGATCAGTGTCTGTCCCTCCTCTTCCCCTCACAAAGAAGCTGCAGACTGCAATGAGGTCTCCCCTCAATCTGCTTTCCTCCAGGCTGAACATACCAAGTGACCTCAGCTGCTCCTCATACGGCTTCCCCTCAAGGCCCTTCACCATCCCTATGGCCCTCCTTTGGATGCTGTCTAATAGTTTATTGTCTTTCTCAAATTATGGCACCCAAAACTGCACATGGGACTCAAGGTGAGGCCACACCAGCTCACAGCAGAGCAGAACGATCCCCTACCTCAGCCAGAGAACACTGTGAGAGACAGTTTTGAAAGCTTTACTGAAATCCAAAAAGATTACATCAGCTGGCTTCCCTTGATCAACCAGGTGGGTTACCTTGTCATAAAAAGAAATTAAATAATAAAATAATAATAAAAAGTTTGTCAAGCAGGACTTTGTCCTCATGAACACATGCTATCTGTGGCTGATGACTGCATTGTCCCATTTTGTGTGTGTGAGCAAAGAGAACTTTTATGCCAAAACCACTGTTAATGCAAAAACAACCAACCAAAACCAAGAACCACAATATATATTGACCTCATGTGCCCTTTGATATGTTATCTACCTGACCTAAATGTACCTACTACCATTATAGAGTTGCCAGTTCCATCAGGTGTATGATGTATACAGACATGGGTAAAATGGTATCTCATAGTGTTGATTTCCCAGGTTTTAATAAAAATCCAAATTCAAGCGGATTATGTTACTCTCTCTCCTGGATTAATTACTTATTTTTTAGCTAATGATTTATGTTATTCCACAGTAGCTGGCCATCTGATTTCCTTTTCACTGCGCTGAAGAAACAAAGCATATATTGAAAATCAAATAGGTCAGAGGGTAAGAAAACAAACATATTCCTTACATGTAGTGTAGGTAATATGCTCTCAATCTCAGCCTTAAATTACCTCAGGGTAATGTGTTTTGTTGGAGGGGTTTTTTTTATCTGTAACCTTATCCTAATCATCTCCTCTCAACTTGGCCCTTGATAAATTAATCAAACCATATTCTTACATCAGATTGTCAAGCACTGATGTCAGTGCCATTTAAACATTTCCTCTGCATTGTCACTGTCTCTTGATTTATTCTCTCTCTGCACTAAAGCAGAATATTTCTGCCAGGCTGATGGAAAGGTTTTATTGACCTTGTAAAGGCTTTGGCACAATTTGACCAATAATTTTAAAGCCAGAAGGACCTATTGGGTAATTAAGTTATTTGGGTTTAGTCTAAAGAAAATGTTCTAATAAATGTTTCCCCATTTGCACATACATAGGGCATAAAAATGTGAATTAGGAAATGAACACAAGTACTTCAAACAGCATCTCCTTTCTTTTTTTTTTCTGCAATCTTTAACGTAGGTGTTGTTTATTTATAGGATAGAAGCTTAACCAGAATTTGCAGTCTATGTGGAGCTCTCATTAAGACAGAGAAAAGGCATTTTTGTTCCAAATGCCCTCTACAAGACAGAGGGAATTAAACATCAGATGTTTTTGCAAAGCACAAGAACTACATCCTTCACATTACCTTTGAACAAGCAGTTTCTGATTTCTTCTGCCTCATCCTGCAAACGCAGGAGGAATTAAGAGTAGCCAAGTATCCTAGAGTGTCAGCTCTGTCCAGTTATCTCACAAATAAAATTATTTGGTCTTAGGTCACTGTGGAAAATTTATATCATCAAGTAGCCTTTTCATAAATATAAATAAAGTCATTACTAGTTACATTGATACAAACCCTCTGGACGAGATACAGACATGGTGCACTGAGATCCAAACATTCCCTGGTGAAAAAATTTATTACTTGAATGTTTTGTTTTACAAGCATGTGTTCTCTTCATACTAGTTACTGTAGCATTAGCAGGGTGTCTGCATTAGTTTGGCTTGGAGCAGTAATGCCGTTTTAAGCCAAATCAAGAGCTGCCTAAGGTTGATTAAGTTCTCAGTAATTTTGAAGCTACCCTCTGAATGCCTTTCAGAGAAAACTAAACTGTGCCCAGTGCTTCAAATAAGCTTAACAGGAGCATTGTTTTTGGCTTTGTTCTGTCTGAACCCACTAAGTCATAAGACCAGCTAGTTTGCACTTAAGACTTATTTACCACTGTGGGCTCTGAAACCCTAGAAAGCCCCATGATATGCTGAGGACCTCATATGCTATATAAAGAGGTCAGTGCTCTGTGCAGTGTGCTCCTTTACACAGCGTTTATCATTCTTTTAAAATCAGCATTTAAAATAACTTTACACTCATAAGTATCCAGGAAAACAAATACACATTGATGGTACATTTTAATAACTTAAGCCAAGTACTGACATTTTGTTGTCATAAATTCTACTCCTGTTTAAATGAAACTTTCCCAGTCTCTCATATCTTAGCATAGTTTGTCACAAATGGCACGCAGCTGATTTTCATTCAAGTTGTTTTACAGATGATTTAGATTGACACTGCTGAGAAGAGCAGAACTCCTACTTCCACCTCTCCCCTACCTCACCTTCACTTCCACTGCCAGAGGTGAATTCTATCAGAAAACAGATCTGGATTAACACTGTCCTCTTGGGCCAGGGGGTTTTGTTGTAGTTGTGTGCTGTGTGTTTTCTGCATTGGGTTTAGTCTGGATCAGTTTTCCAAAGTTCTTTTTAGATATTGTGCAGTGGGGTTTTTTAAATATTTTCAGATTATAAATCAGTGAGTGGAAACATGAAAAGCAATTAACATTCTTGAAAAAGAGTTATTTCATAATGGTTCTGTGTGAAAGGAGAACTGAAGGCGAGGTTGTTCCAGTCCAAATTAAGGTAATTCCACATTACTAACAGCATGTATTAGAAGCAAGAGATTAAGAAAAGAGTGTTCACTTAGTTCAAGCCATGATTTTACTGAAAATGTAGGTCACACTAAATTTTCCACATAATTAAACAAAATTAATGAAACTGATTAAGATATGTTCTGAGTGGGTTTGAATAGCATGCTGATAAAATGGGATTTATTTTGGAATTCCCGGGAATTGCAAGAATATGACAGACTACTTAAGTAGATAGTGAGAACAGAAGGTTTCTCAGGTTAAAAAAAAAAAAAAAAAAAACCCAAAGAAAACCAACTTTTAACAGGATGGCAATGGCAATCTTCGCAAACTGTATGTTCTTTATTAAACTGAAATTCTTACCTTTTCAGGAGAAGAGAAGTTGAAAGCATCCATAAAAAAACCTGGCAGAGTTGTTAATTTTGTGCTGAATCACAGAGTAAGTGCCATACTTATTTCTGAGATTTCAGAAGAAAAATACCAAGTGATGCAAGTGTTGTAGAGTTTTGCCTTCATGTAGAGAAATAAGAACTGTAGAGATTATATCTTGATTCAATATTTAAATTAAAATATTCTATTTACATTTTTTATGCATGCAACACTGTAGTACTAAAATGTCATATAAAGAAATGAAGAACAATATTCTCTTCTCACAAAAGAACCAGGGAGGGTTTTTTCCCCTGTCTAAAATTGCCATGCTGTTGTTCTTCTCTCATTGTTGGAGAGGGGAAACTCTGAATAAACAAACACATTACTGAATTGGGTTTTAGTTATGTTATTGTTAATGTAAGAATTTGGGGTCTGCAGAATGTTATGTCCATGTACCTGATAATTCTATGAAAGGCCTGGATAGTTTACTAATTGAATCAGTAAACAAAATAAGCCTAAATTATGTAAGTTAATTCTTGTTGCTCTGTGAGGGTGAATATGTAAATGCTGTTAGAAGTAATTTTTTTCCCAGCAAACATGTATGTTGTGTTTCAGGTTGGGATTGGTAATTACACTTTTGATATTTCTGTACTTCAGCAAATCCATAAAATCATAGAATTGCTTTAAGTTGGAGGAGACCTTTGATCTCATCAAGTCCAACCATCCTAACTCTGCCAAATCTACCACTAAACCCTGTCCCTAAGTGTCACACCTGCACGTCTTCTAAATACTTCCAGGGATGGTGACTCAACCACTTCCCATGCAGTCTGCTCCAATCCTTGCTTCAGAGACTTCTATCTCAAATTTTGCTTTAGAATCATAACATTAAAACCATGCCTTACTTCCCTAAGACTTTTTTATTCTATAGCAGTTTACACAATTTTCAGGATCCCTTTCATGAGCTAAATTAAATCGTAAGTAGATAGTCACAGAAGGAAGTGCTTGCAGCAGGTTTTAACCATCCTTCAGTCAGCCATTCTCTTGTAATGGAAAAATTGTTTTAATTATAATCCCTGTTGCATTATCAGGTGACATGTAATTAATGCAGAGCTACTGCTGAAGGCCTTCGGATATCACAGCTGTTATTAAGAGCAACTGCCTACCCACTTACCCTTTTGTTAAACCTATAGTTCATTTAACCCTGCTTTCCCACATACCTCAATTCTTTTACTTTGCTATCTAAACATTGAAGAGGATAATCTTCATTCATGTAATTTGAGTTCTTATGACCTAACAAACAACTATGATTTAACAACAAGAAGAAAATCACTGTATAAGGCAAGAATTTTGTTCATCTCTGTTATAACTGAAGGCAAAATTATTGGAAAGGCAAAAAAATTGGAAGAGCTTTGCCAGTAGAATGTTCCCCAATTCTGGAATGACTTTGCTTATTACATGAATCTTATTACATGAAACTCACTTTTGATGCCCTTCCTCAATATCTATATGGCATAAGAGTATTCCTTTCACTTTTAGATGTGGAAATAATACATATTTGTATGGGTTCTGGTGAGTAAGGAGTACATTAGCAATATTGCATAAATGTACAAAGAAACTGTAATGATTACATTGCATAAATCAGCAAAGACACAAGGAAACACTATTTGTGGTAAATGCTTTTTACAACATGCAGTTGTTTGGATATTAAGATTCCTGACACATTCCAGGTAGATGAAATTTGATAAGTATTTGGTAAATAATGTTCAATCATTGGTTGCTTTTACAAGAACTGAACCACAGAGACTGAATCTCAATGCATCTATATGTAAGAATACAATGAAACAGTTTTCACTAACTCTTCCCACTTATAATTCATTTACAAGAGAAATAGCATTTGTGTTGAAGGAAAAAAATTTCAGTAAAAAAAAATCTCACAATAATCAAGGAGCGGGATGCTGTTCAGTTAGATTAACCTTTCATTTTGTCCCAAAGGCATTTGAGAGACAGAGACTAGTCTGGATCAATACTGAACTGCAGTAAGACATTGCTATGCAGCCTCTTATGCCAACATGTTATAGCTGTTGCCTGTGGTTCATGTAAATTAAAGAGCATTTTCCCTTTTTCCTCTTGCCTTGAGAGAACAAAATAATAGAACATTCATTACTATCATTTCATCTGTAGGTTGCACTTTATAAATAAGACTTCTACTGTGTGTTTTAGGATCATGTGGTGCACTTAAACATTTAGTAAGAAATATGTTATCTTCTTTACGTTATTTCGTTAATACACTAAAGCTGGCAATGTGAATCAACACAACATTGTTCTCTTTCAACCTGATTTGTATTCCATTTAATTTCAGGGAGGTTATTTTACTGCCTCTTAGCTCTGCTTGAGGTACTTCGCAAGTAGCCCAGTATAAGGGCAGAATAATATCCAACTGTTAAATACTGTTTTCATATTCTAGCTGCAATAATTTATTTCATAGATATTGCACTAACAAGAGTTAAAGTTTTATTTCAGTGTGGAATTATATGATCCATTTTCAGTATTTGCTACTTTGTGCTCTTTCTGTAATTTTGCAATAGCTTTCAGTTTAACAGTCTCTTCTTTTACAGATGAGCAAAGCAGAAGGTATTTTACTCCAAGTTTAAAATGCACCTGGATGAGGGAACTGGTGATGAGGCACTGTAAAAGATGTTGATGGAATTCTATCAAGTTAGAAATCACCAAACTGAAATAGAGTACATAGTTTCCAAAAAGTTATCAAGAAAATAGGACCTGTGGCAGATAACTTTTGATAACAGATTGCTTGCAAGCCCTGTGCTACACCAGTTCTGAACATACTCACTAGGTAAATTGACAGGATACTTTGCATAATTAGTCACAGGCTGTAATTAAAAAAAAAATCGGATCTTATTATTAGGGTAACACTCATGAGGGGAACTCAGTGCTTTCATCAGGAAGACCAGTTGCTCTCTAAATGGTGACAAGAGCCTCCATTGTAATCATTGTGAGGGCATCTTCAGCTGGATCAAAGAAGAATCAGGCAACTATTATAATCATCCTCCAGCTGACCCTAACAAATACTCCAGCATACACATAATCAATTTCTCTTCATTATCCTAAACTATATGCAAAATATATCTGAGCTGTTATAACTACATGCATAGACTGTACATGTTCCATGTACCTTTCCTTTCCTGTCTATGCCAGAACAGTTTCCAGAGATTATTTAAAATTACCAATCTATGTATAGCTTGGTCTCCTCCCTCACCTACAGCATAAACTGCTCAGGGGAATTCCTTGGACTGTCTGGATTGTCAGAGCAAGAAAGTTAGCCAGCATATCTAGACAGATAACACCCTCCAGCTGGCCTAAGCACAGCTGCTCTGCCTAGGGCAGTCTCCAAGGAACTCCCCCTAAGCTCCTGTGTCAGTTCCTTCATTTTTAAGCTGGGTAGGGGTTCAGTCAGTCAGGAGATCAGTTACTGTGCTGCAGGTCAGCCCATTGCCTCGTCTTTGCAGAAACTAGTGGGGAAATGCTCAGCCTGCTGGGGAGGACTGGCGGCTCTGGTCGTGCATTACCCAAACAGGAAGATCAGACCTGGTGGCCCTGACTGCTGGTGAGAGTAGCCAGGGTCAGTCCTCATGGGGTGGCTCATCTGCAGGTCCAGATCAAAGCAGGAACTTGAGCCCATGAGGAGCTGGGACAGAACCAGGGAGGTGCAAGGCTGGATGCAGACATATTGGCAACATAGTTCAGCTGAGAGACCTTGGGTAAGAGCCTACACTCAAAGGCATGTGGGCAAAGGAGAGGCAGGAATTTGCAGTCTTCTCACAGCGATTTTAAAAGGCTCCAAAAATGTCCTGACCAGGCTGGCACTGAGCCCAAGCTGCCAGGCCCTCTGGAGAGGTGACAGTCAGAACTCTGACAGCTACATCATTCATGTAAGTTTGGAGCAAACACAAATTTCCCTCTTTTAATGCAATTATAATATAAATTCCATAGATCCTGCCAGAGATATCTCTTCTTCTTTTTTTTCCCAAAGGATATCCAGAAGTCTTGCCTTACTGACAATCAAATAAAACCGTTTCAACCTGTAATTGGAATGGAGCTGATGCAAGAGAGCAGTGACACAGAGTCATTGTCATTTTACATTTACAATGTCATTTATGGTATGCAAATAAGATTTTTTTTTCTGTTTGTATATTGACTTGCTCCTTGAGTTTCATAAATGCTTACCAGAACCCTTTTTTGAGTACTTGTTTGAAGCTAAAGTAATAAAAAGTAATTTGTCATATGCTTGCAGATGTTATCAAATTAGTGGTTACCATGTGATATCTGTGTAGCATCTGTTTAACAGATTTCCTACAGGCATAATTACGAACAGCAAGTTGCAACTCCTGCCACAGTGTATTTCAAGAGAAGCAAAGGAAGTACTTCCATATAAATCATCAGATGCTCTTGAAATAATTCAAATGTGAGGTTCTAAACAAAGACCTTGTAAAGCTTAAAGAACTATCCTGAACTCATGATCCCTTAGATAGACAGCCTACAGCTCAGCAGTGCACAACACAGGTTTTCATTACAGAAACTGTTACTTTTGTATTCTGAACCTCATAAATTAATGTGGGCCATTGATATAGGATCAGTTTCAATCATTCTTCCCAAGTGTATGTTTCAAAAAATAGCTTTTTAATCTTTTATAAACTCTTTATTCAGCCTATGCATTACCAACTGCAAATCTTTCTAATCCTGTAAAAACTGGTCGTCAGGACAGATTGGGAAATGCATTCCCTCTGGAAGGTGTTTATATTATGACAAGGATAATAGGCTTTGTAGCCCAGGTAGAGTATGCCATTTATTGTCCTTTTCCATAACTCAGCCCTGAAAAAATAATCTATTTGTTAAGCTATTTTTTACCAAATATGCTACTTAGTATTTAGTAAAAAAAAAAATTTTTTAAAAAGGGGGGCAATTCAATCTCTAAATGAAAGCAAGTTCTGAAACTGAGTAAAAATGGTTTTTATTCTTAGAGAGGTATAAAACAAATACCTAAAACTCTTTGGTCAGTGAAAGGTTTGGCTCTATTTTTAAGTCTGGTTTTTGCCTATGTGTAATCAAGTGACTATTAGAAGCTTTCTGTAGCATACGCATTCTGAGCTCTTTAAAAGTCCTCCTTGGCTGAACTGTAAACTATGAGGAATACCTAGGATGATGAAAGGTTTCTGGAAATGTATTTATGTTTTGGGTTTGGCTTTGGTTAGACAACTTAAGTTAGCCGTTACAAGTAAAATATCAGTCACTTCAGAAGAAGTTGCTATTCAAACCTCAAAATAAGCTAATAAAAGTTAGCCAAACAGGCTAATTTCGTTTTTATTCCCTATAATATTATATTATATATTCCCTAAGAACACATTCTGTCAGGTCACAAGTCTTTTCCAATCCTGCGACATAATTCCACAATTTCCTCTGTTTTCAACTACATCCTGCCCCAAGCAGTCTCGATCATGTTGGAGCTCTGGCTTCACCAAATCTGTCACGTGTGTCTCTGCACAAGAATCTGTATTCAAGGGGTTTCAGTGCCAAAGCAGCCCCATAAAAGCACATAATGGTTTTTGTATTATTACACACATACTGCATTGGTGACTTCTTTTGTAGGCAATAGCTTGACACCTCCAGCTCTGCCAGTGTAATAAATAACCTTTAGAAGGACTTTGTGAGGCGAAAGCCTCTAATTAGAGCATTCTCAGGAGGAAATCCCGAGAGGAAACTTCTTTTTACTGGAACTTACTCAGATCACACATTTGATGCCATTCATTGGGTTTTGCCAGAAATGAAGGAATTATGAAAAGTTTGACTTTTCATATTATTATTATAAATTCATTATCATTTCAATGCTTCATCAAAAACAAATAGTAGTTTCTGTTTTAGCTTTTTGTTTCAGTGCCTCTAAACACTAATTAAATTATTGTTTTGGAAAACATGGGTTTTAATGAGATAATTAAATCTTGTTTCTAGGTTTTGTTTTTGGGCTTTTCTTAGGATATTTTTGTAATTAGTGTTGAAAATTAATCTTCATGTTCTACATTGTGATCTAATCCCCTATGTCACTGCACTGAGTTTTCAGAATGGCTGTAGCTCCTCTCATGTCCCAGCTTCTGTGTCGCTATGGCAACAGGCAAAGCATTGAATGGAAACACGCAGGTTTGTTAAAACACGGTCTTAAAATAACGCCTTGTTAAGAAGCAAAGTTCCATGCCTGGAGGAGCGCAGTTACACAAGAGACTTAAATAAGCTTATGATTGTTTTCCTTTTAATTTCTCCTCTTTTGTTGGAGGATAAATGTCTGTAATCATTCTTGTCATAAAGCAACTAAACCATAAACTTAGGCTTGCTGTGATTGGTAGAAGGCCTTGTAACTATCTCTGAGGATGTATTTGCTCCTGTAGAGCTTGGAAAGTTGACTTGCATTGGCACATCTCCTTTTTTGAGTTATTTGCTGTGTCTGTGCTGCGGTTTCTCCTTTGGCCTGCACACATTGACCTCTGCCTGCAAAATGGGAGATGATTCTACAACATCATGTAGTCTCTTGGGTCTTTTTTGTATCTTGGTTGTATTATTACACCTATCAAATTGCTTTTCAATGCTATTGTGGAAGTAAACTAAGAAGCAAGGTCTGCAAATTAAAGCAAAAAAAAGAAAAAAAGACATGTTGTTTTACCAATGAGGTTTGGAACTGCCAGGGAAAATGGTGAACTTGTCTTCTCTGAAATCCAGGCTGGCTGGCTGTTATAAAGCTTTGCTTTAGAAAATAAATATAATGTGTTATAGAGGAGATCATGCCAAATGATCTCTTGATCCTTTCTAACTTTTTAAGCTATGAATACCCATAATGAATCAATGTGGTTATTCTTTGGGTAGTCTAGGAACAAAAATTTGTCTAACAAGTTTGGTATTCCCCACTTTTGTCTAAAGAGTTAAAAAGGACAGAAAACATAGCTCCTTCTCATGACTATGTCACGGCCTGCAGATTAAACATCAGCTTCCCTGGAGTGCCATTTAAGTTTTTTTTTTTTGTTTTCTCTTTATTTAGGGGATTTTCCATGGATATGGGTATTTAGGTACCATCTAATATTATACATAGTTGTACAGATAAAGGTAAATTAATTTCACTGTAGCCATGCTTCTGCCTCTACAGTTCTGTTGTGTATTTAAAATGGAAGTTTCATCCTAGAAAATGCTTGTGTCTCATCTCTTTGGCTTTACTGTTCTTTCTGCAAGCAGCTTGGTTCTCTTTTCTTCTCAGCTGAAAATTTCTGTTGTGCTTGAGGCTTTTCTCATTTGTCTTCTTATCTAAAAATGTTTTGGGAAAGTGAATGATATTTTAAAGAACATAAAATGTAAATGGAAACTGTACCTTGTAGACTTTCTATAACCCCTTTGGGAATAGGCCTTGGGACTACCAATTAAATCTACTGTTGTCACTCTCTGTCCTTACAAAATAATTAATATTTACTATATTGTTATTAAATAAATACTTAAGTGCTTTCTTTTTCCTCTTCTATAAAACAAACTGCCAGGCTGTAATTAAATTAGGTAATGAGGCTTTGTTCTAAATTTCTACATTTCTCAGGTGTATGTACCTACCTCAAAGGTAGGTAGAGAAGCATCCCAACAAAATGAGACATAATGCATAACTTGTACTGTTCATGATGCAATAATGAATATGCTAAAACATCGTAAATAAGAACAGCTTTGTTTTGATGAGTAGTTCACACTGTGGAAGGGAATGCATTTTCATCCATTTTCTTAAGCTGAGCATTCTCTAGAAATTTTCTTTTCAGTCGCACAGAATCTTTTGGAGGTTTTATTTCCTTTGCCTCATACAAGTAGACTATTTCAACACAGCGTGCAATCATTTCTGTTAAATCACAGTTTTTTCCCAACTGTTGTGCTGCTGTTTGTATTTCCTAGAAATATGACTACAGTGTTTGATACAGATGTTGCATTTGGAGCAGTGGATGTGAACAAACAAGTCACAGCTGAGGCTGGAACTAAGTGGCATCTGTGAGTCATGTAATTGCTGTACAAATTAAATATAAACAAATTATTAAACCATTACATTTTTAGGACTGTATTTACAATTCACATGCAAATATTTATAGAATCTGGCAGCATTTTATTCTAAGGCATCTGGCCTTCCTAGATTTTGCCTTGTGCTATAGTTGTTGCTGCTGCAGTGATTTTTCTCAAATGTATTTGAATCTTTTTCACTAAAAAGTGAAAAAGACATGGCTGGCACTTCTAGCGTTCAGAAGCACCCACAAGCAGAATCCAGATATGGCTGTGTCACAGAAAAGCTCATTATCACCACTGGAAAACATTAATAAAAGATTAGGTAGGAAAGGAAAGATCAATTCAACCCCTCTTACTTTCACTCACAGAAACTACTCACCTGAGAATTAAAACTCAAGAGAATATCTTAAAATATGTGATTCCAGGTTATTATTTTCCCACACATTTTATGAAGTCCCTGGAACTTTTAGTTATTTTCAGCTCCTTTTTATATTTTTTTTTCCTTACATAAGATAAAATGCTGCAGAGGTGAAATGCAAAGTCTTCACGTGACTAATCTGTCCATCCACTGCTGAAATTGATTAAAATAAGTAAGATGACAGATAATATTTTCTTTCCAACAATGATGTCTCTTCTCATTCTTCCTTTTCATCAGTGTTGCTTAGTTTAAATGTATTAGTTTTGGGATTTCTTTCTGATGACTGCAATAATACAGCAACTCCCTCAAGGAAAGGAGAATGAAAGTGATTCCTATTTATGCAAATCTTTCTTTCCCAAGTGGAAACATTTTCACTTCTTCAGGCATTTGATTGTTCCATTCTTTAAAACTTTTGTTTTTTATAGCATCTCTGTTCTTAGCAAGGACAGTATGCACTTCTGATTTACACATTCTTTTTAATTCTAGTACTTCTCACAAACTGATGGTGGCAGTGATAACTAAAAGATTATATCTGTGGGGGGTTTTTTAAGATTTAGAGTCAGTGCTGTTTGCAGAAGAGTAAATTGGATAAGAATATGAAACCACAAAATTCCTTTTTCAGTTTTTCATGTGATACTTGGGATATAGGTAAAGGACAAGGAATTTTCACTTTTCAGGCACTAGAAGTAAATGACATATATTTGTTAAAACTCTAAAATATGGCTGTATTCTGCTCTTATTCAAAAATATGAATAATGAAGATGTTTGGGTACACTTGTAATGAAATCATATTTGTCCACTGCCCTGATGATTTTGCTTCTCCTCCTGTAAGCTTGCATGCTTCTGTTTCAACCAGAGTTTGAAGCAGCATTTGAAGAGCAGCTGTCCAATGAAATTATTATTTTAATATATTGCTCAAATTCTATGGCAGGCTCAGCTCTACACCAAGCAAAGATGATTGCTTTACATGTTTTGGAATTTTCTTTTCATTGAAAGAATGAATACAGTCAAATTTGCCACAGATGAGTTCTTCTATTTCCTTTTTACCCAAGAGCCAGCTGTTACTTTCTTGTCATGGCTTAATTTTATGCACATCGTTATTCTCAAACCAGCAAAACACACTGAACCATGACCAGAAATGTGTGGCAATTTGTAATATTTCTTCTGATATTCCAGTCTTAAATCTTAAGCTTGTGTTTCCGTATTGTTGCTGCATGCTTAATACTTTAATGGTCTTAAAATCAGTCTTTACTCACAGATTTCATAGAATTTTCCTCATTTTCAATGAGCATCATACATGATTTGGCATTACTGAAGGGGTTTACTATAGTAAGTAAATCACTTTGGTTGTATTTCAAAGTATGATTTTTGTATGGAATGCTTTTAAATTTACCGTTGCAAAACTCTAACATGCAACTTTTCATCTTTTTTTTTTTTCTTTAGGTCAGCTTTTAAGATTTTTCTTTAATTTAGTCTATTTGAAGTAAACTTGCCCTAATAACAAGCACAGTCACATATTAATATTATTTCCCCCTAAATATATCTTTTGGATTCTCATACCTCTCATTGCTTGGTCTTAGCAGAAATTACTTCATTCCTTCTGGAAATCTGTAATTTGTAAGTGAAGGCTGCACTTAGACCAAAGAACATTCAGTGAAAATGAAAATGCTTTTGCCACCAGAGGATCAGATGTAGACTTAAGGAAGGGGGTTTTGGTTAGTGCTGTATTTCGTCAGTGACAGAAGTAAATTAGAACCTAGGCAAACACAAACTGCAAAATTCCCAACAATCCATGACCAAGTTTAAGTATGAAACTCAGGCGCATGTTTAACAAACCACTAATGGGAATTCTCTCCCTACCAGTGATTGCATGGTGAAACAATTAATTGGCATTAGGCAATTAATTGGCATTTAGGTTTAAAGGCCTTTGCAGAAAGTACCAATTTTTTTGTCAAGAAATCATTTAAATACTAATGTTGCTTCCCTTTTCTTCTTCCTTGGCTCCAAATAGAAAAGAAAAGCTACTGCCATTGATTGCTACTGTTCTTGTGCTACAGTTCATACAATGCACAAAGGAATTGAAAGGGATAGTTTTCAAAACACTAATGAAATTGGAAAATTCATCTAATTGAAGGTACACTTAAAAAAATTGTATATATAAATCCTCTTGACATACAAAGACTAATATCATTATGGAGATTCAATGGCTGTATTAAAGAATATGAGAACCAACATCAAATAGATTCCTTGTGCCAAAAGGGGAAGATTTACACACTTCATACTTTGCCAGCATTTAGGAAAAGGATACAGAAACAGTCTGGAGAACCCTGGAAATCATTCCTCTTTTGAGGAATTACGTTACTCATTCTCCATCAGATGATACTTTATACATGCTGGATCATCATACTATAGAAAATTTTGTCTTTAAAATAAATACCATCAGAAGAATTTTTTTTTTCCTGCTCCTTTGGTGGACTTACAAGATTTTGTTATAATGAATCTTCATTTCTACTCACAGTGGTGTTCAATGGGCTTTTGTGTTGAAGAAAGTAATAGAGTTGGTAAGAAGGCAATTTTCATCTATTTGCTATCAAGATGAACTTGGGAAAGATTGGGATTCTGCTACCAAGAAAATATTTGGTGTCAAATTTATCTAACATGAATTATCTTTCTGCATAAAATATTTAATGACATTGTTCTTTAAGATAATAACAGAGTTAGCTTTCCTTGCAGTTTTACATACAATGCATAAATTGAGGACATTTGGTCTTACATTGTTACTAAATAATAACTTTCACAGTCACACACGTTAAGGCATGGAAACAAAAACTCTTACAGTTAGAAAGCGTTGTTTTTACATATATATCATTTTACTTACCTGTAACTGTTTAAAATACCTTAATATTTAATTTTTATGCTAATTTCAGTTTATTGTACATTGTAAAGTACTTTTATGATCTTTTTGTTTTGATTTCTGCTAAAATATCAGTGTTCTTAATTGGGTGGTTTTGTAATTCCTACAGAGTGCCTTGAAATGCAAACATCAGAATAGATATTTTTCTACTGCATTGCTTTTCTTACTGATCATAGGTTAATTTGTGAATACATAGGTCAGTTTCATTAGGAGGAAAGTGTTCTCTCTTTTTTTTTCTGCTGTTACTCTGTGTTCTGATTTTATGCTGATGAAAAACAAACTAATTAATTTTATTTTATACCAGACCAAACACTGTAGCCTAATAACAAAACCAGACTAACATTTATTTTAATTTAATGGGCTTTTCACAGGTGTTTAATGAACACACCACATCTTCTAAATTAAGGAGCTGCGCAGAACAATGCTTTGGTACTTTGTGATCTGATGAAATGTAGTTGGAGGCAGCACAATGCACTGAGGGATCAAGTTGGTATGGAACATACTCCACACTTGTTTGTCCATCTTTTGAAAATATTCAGAAGCAGGAGATTCAACAGTACCATAGGTAATGCTTTATAGTGCCTTTGCAAATGAAGAATGCTCCCTAGCAGTTATACAGAACTAAGAGGTTACTAAGGAAAACTGCAGAAGCTTTTTCATAGAGGTTTTCCTGATAATTTAAGCAAACGTGCTAAGGGTGGGGTAGACACACTTGATCATGTAGAGGATGTTGCCAGGAGGGATAACCCAACGTCCCATTCCTAAGGTGCTCTGATTCCTTGTTCTCAAGATGGAAGAGATTGGCTCTTTTTAGTAAAAAATACAAAGGAAATATTTCTACTACACTATGAGAAGAGTTAGGATATGGGTTTCTTAAGAACTAGAAAGACTCCTTAATATAGACAGTGATAAACTGATTGGTCTTTGCATGGTCAATTGCTCCATTACTAGAGTTACCTTAGAAAGCAAGTGCTGGCAAAAATAGGAGGAATTTTTTTTTTTAGTACATCTGTCATTCTTGCAGCAATACATCCCACATGGGTATGTGTGTGTGTAAGATACACATTCATGCTAAAACCTAAGTTTTGGTTCAGTGATGTGTGATCCCTAAGGATCTGTTTCTGATTCAATACACTAACACTCTGGCTCTAGCAAAAGGCAGTAGAATAAGCAAATGGGGCACGGCTTATTTGCTTTTTCTTACAAGACTTCTTTTTTCTTCCTCCTACATGTTACAGAAAAAAAGCTACACTTGCCAAGTAGTTTAACATGCAAAATACTACGAAATTAAAAGCAGTTGTTTTTCCTTAGTAAGAAACCCTATCAATGCCACAGCAGGACCTTGCCCTGAGATGTCCATGTACATCTTTCTTGTGCATTTCCTCAAAACCTCATCCAGCTGAGGGCAAACAATACCTTTGATCCAACAAGTCCAAGAGGAAAATGCAGCACTTGGATTAGGGTGACCCCAAGCATGAGTACTGCCTGGGAGAACTCACTGAGAGCAGTCCTGTGGGAAAGACTTGGGGGTGCTGGTGGGTGAGAAGCTGGACATGACCCAGCCATGGGCACTCACAGCCCAGAAAGCCAAAGGTGTCCTGGGCTGTACTGAAAGCAGCGTGGGCAGCAGGGCCAGGGAGGGGATTCTGCCCCTCTGCTCTGCTGAGACCCCACCTGCAGTGCTGCATCCAGATCTGGGCTCCCAGCACAGCTGAAGGAGACGGACCTGTTGGAGCAAGTTCGAGAAGTGGGACACCGGGATGTTTAGAAGGGTGGAGAACCTCTCCTAAGAAGACAAGCTGAGAGAATCGGGATTGTTCAGCCTGGAGAAGGCTCCAGGGAGAGCTTGTAGCACCTTCCAGTTCCTGGAGGAGGATTACAAAAAAGAGGAAGACTGACGAGCAGATAGCGATAGGGCAAGGGGGGGGTTGCATTTAAACTACAGAGGAGAGATTTCGATTAGATGTTAGGAAGGAATTCTAAGGGTGGTGAGGCACTGGCACAGGTTGCCCAGAGAAGCCGTGGATGCCCCCACGGCTCGAAGTGTCCAAGGCCACAGAGAAGCCGTGGCTGCCCCATCCCTGGAGGTGTGCAAAGCCAGGTCGGACGGGGCTTTGAGCACGCCACTCCCGTGGGTGCTGTCCCTATCCATGGGCCGGGGTTGTCCCCATCCACGGCCGAGCCGTCTGTATCCATGGCCGGAGCTGTCCCCATGTGTGGGCGGAGCTGTCCCCATCCATGGGCGGAGCCGTCCCTATCCATGGGCGGAGCCGTCCCTATCCATGGCGGAGCTGTCCCTATCCATGGGCGGAGCTGTTCCCATCCACGGCCGAGTCGTCCCTATCCATGGGCGGAGCTGTCCCCATCCATGGCCGGAGCTGCACCGGAACGGTCCCTGAGGCGCCCCCCAAGCCCCGCCCAGCTGCGGCCGCGCGGAGGGCAAGAGGCCCCGCTGCGTCACGGGCTGCGCGCACGGCCATTGGCTGAGGCGGCCGCTGCCCCGCCCCCCGGATGTCAGCCCCGCGGATGTCGCAGCCGCTTTGCGCCCTTGTCGTTTGAAACTCGGCCCAAGATGGCGGCGGCGGCGGCCAGGCTGGAGGGGGCGGAGGGGGAGGAAGAGACGGCGGCGGCCGCGGCGGCGGAGAATGAGGACGGGGAAGGAGACGGCGGCGGGGCGGGCAAGGCGGCGGGTGTTGCGGCAGCCGCCGGCAGGGAGGCTGGCGGCGGCGAGAGCGAGGAGGAGGAGGAGGGGGAGGACGTGTTCGAGGTGGAGAAGATCCTTGACGTGAAGAAGGAGGGGGTGAGTGCGCGGGTCCCTTACACTGGGCGAGGAGCGCGTGAGAAGAGTGATCTCGTTACAATTGCGGTGTAAAAGCACTCTGTGCGCAGTTGTGAAAGGAGGCTTTTTGTCCCTTGTTCCAGATTCAATCCCCTCAGCCAAAGATAAGTCTTTACTAAGTTGTTGGGTTTTGTCTGCGTTGTTAAACTGGTCTTGGCTCTTAGGGCTGAACTGCGGTGCCGTTTTGGTGTGAAATATTTTAGTGCGGAGATGGACAGGGTTGAATGTAATTGGGAACTTAAAAGCGTTTTCAAGGTATGTTGCATGGGGCCGTGTTCACAGACAGAAAACGGAGGAAGAGAGAGCCTTCTCCTGATTAAAATAATAAGCTGCAGTGACCTTGCGTTGTTTAAACTGAAATACCAGACCTTGATTTGTTTCTTTGAGAGCAGCCTAGACTGGTTGAAGTTCTTGAAAATTTTCCTAAACTGCAAATAGAAAAAATAATTAACACAGAGATTTTTTTAAATGATTTTGTGCCTGGAAGATTTTTATTTTAACTAATTTATGTTTTTTATTTTGGGCTTCAGTCAGGTACATGACATTATAAAATTGTTCAATTCCATGTAAAAGGTCAGAGTGTGGAAACCCTTAGGCTGGAGAACCTTCAGATGAGCATTTTCTTCAGTATTTGTGATGTTATTAAATTGCACCTTAGCTGAAATATATTGATGTCTTAAGATTATGTTATGCTTTCAGGGTAATACAGTATTTATAGCTTTGCCCGTATGAAGTGTTGGTCAATGTAAGTCAGGCTTGAAAAGTGGATTCCTTTTATTTTCTTTTTTTTTTTTTTTTCCTTTCTTTCCACCCACCCCCAGGTGATGGAACCTGCAGCCTATAGGTTTAGGTGGTCATGGTGGTGAGACATACCATTAAAGAGTACTGGAATACATCAAGTACCATCTCTTAAAGATGTCATTGGCACGTACTGGTAACAGGGTGTCTCTTTCCCATCCCCCTCCAAGCACGCAGCACGTTCTGAGCTCTGTGTGCTTGAGTTTTCCAGGCTGGGTCAGTGCAGTGAGCTCCAGCGTGTGGGTGTACCCAGCACACGTTGATTGTGGCTTTGTGGTTTGTGGCTTTGTGGCGTGAGCTCCAAAGGCATCAGGTGCCCTCTCAGTTGCTCTGCAGCAAGGCCTGTGCTCCTGGGCTCCACAAGTGCAGGGCAAGGCAGGAACTCAGATGTAACTTCTAAAATGGCTGGGAAGAGCCATGTGTCACCACAGAGTGAGTCAGCCACTGTCCAGCGTGGCGTTCTGTGTCACAGAACAGAAGTGTGACAGCTGGAGAGCCCTGCACAGAGATGCTCTTCCCACACACAGTACTGGTGTTGCTGGGCCTGGCAGTAGTGGTAGGATGAGAGAGCGCTCCTGGGTCAGGATTGGGCTGTGGAGTTAGACCTGTGGATAAATAAAACATTAATGTGTCCTACCTAAGAGAACAAGCAGTGAGGTTTGCAAATGTAGTCTCTCAGTGAATCAATAAAGCCTTTCATGCTGCACCTCAGTTATACTTAACAGGCTCTGGTGCAAATTGTGATGTTGCCCAGTAGAAGTGGGAAATTTTAACTCTGCTGTTTAATGACATGGCGGTACCCCTTTCCATACGAGTTTGTTCTAGCTCATCACTAATTCTCACAGAAGCTAGAGCAGTATAAAAATACTTAGAAGCATTCTATTTTTTCAAAGAAAAGATAAGAGAGGGAAAAAAAACCCCAATATTGAGTGAAAGTGTTGATAGGTGAGTATAAGACTGTGTCTCTTAAGTATGAGAATCAATCTTCTGCTTTCACTTAAGCTGAATTTTGTATCACTCTCCTAAGCTGCATTTTTCTGTCACTCTCCATGTACGGGATGTAGTTGTTCAACAGCCAAATGGTTTAGCATTTGCATTAGACTTTATTTTATGCAGCTTTGTCAGTTAATGAAAAAAGGACTTGTAGCTTATTTGGTACCTGAGTTACAAGGATGTACCTTGTAATGCAGCTAGCAGAAGTCCTGCATCTGAAAGGGAATAACCCTGTACCACCAGGCAGGTGACAGTCCGGCTGGCTAGGATGCAGATTTGCAGAAAGGAGCTGGGAGTCCCCACAGGCAAGTAAGGCGAACATGAGTCAGCAGTTCTTGCAGCAAAGAAGGCCAGCAGCATCCAAGAGTAGGCAGAAGATCAAGAGATGCTTCATTCTCTCTTCTCAGACTGCTGAGAAGCATCCTGAGTGCTATGTGAAGTTCTGAGCTCCCCAGGACAGAAGAGACACCTACATACCGGAGAGAAGGGTAATGGAAACAGTTAGGAAGCTGAGAGCTGGATTTGCTTTGCCATAAGAGGAGAAGAATCAGGGGAGATCAAAGTAATATCTGTATTTAACAGGAGGATGTTGAGAGGACAGAATCAGATCCTTCTTCGGGGTGCACAGGGAAAGGATGAGACAGACAGTGGATACAAGTGGAAAAGACAGGGAAACCTGCATAGATACACTGACTGGGCAGATATCTGAGCAGCCTTATGTAGGCAGTCCTGCTTTGAGAGAGCATTTTATTTGTTAGTTCTGGAGATCTCTTATAACCTAACACATTCTGTGACTGTAATGAGAATGTTACTGGTTGCTTATTTTGTAAGTAACCCCAATAAAGAAACCCCAAGAAAGAAAGAGGAGAGGGGAATATGATTTTGAAAACTTAATTTCTAAATCAAGAGAGATAGGTTAAGCTAAATTTTAAGAGAAATGTTAAACTAAGGTGTTTGAATATAGGCTATTGATTTATTTAGATGTCTGTGAAGCAAAATACAGAAGATTGTAAATAGAGTTGATTAGTTGGTTGCTGAAGTTTAGTGGCATGTATATGCACTTGGTCAAAGGTTAATTATGCTCAGGCAAAAAATTATGCTTAGACTTTTAACAGTAAGTGCCAAATGGCAATTCTTCTGAAGCTTTCTTTCTGCAGGCTTGGTTAGCATTGTAAGGTCTTTCAGAGCATTATCAGTCCATGTTTGAAAGCAAGAGGTACTATTTTGCCTCTCCAAAGGTGCTTTCCTTAGCACATTTGCTAAAAAATTAATTTTTTAATGGTAAAGGATTTTGTAAGTTAGTAGAAAAAACTAGATAGAAACTCCAAGATGCGATTTTATCCCTCAGTGAAGTTCAATACTGTTGAAATAATTGGTCTCAGATTTTTGTATGTAATCTACCAAAATCTTTGTCACTAACTCCACTGAGATGCACACACTCAGATTTTTGTTTAGATTTAACTTGATCTCATTGCTGGGGTTTTTTTTCTAATTGTTGGTATTTCAGTTTATCAAAAATAGAATTGATTACAAATACAGCATAATTTATAAATTCCAATGTGAAACTTGGTGAATGGTGTTAATTCATTAGAAGTCTTAAGGGTTTATATCAAGTTATTCAGCAAAGAGAAAACAATCAAGCTTAAAATTTTTATGGAAGAAATATTAAAACATTAAAAAATCATTTCATAAGTGTTAGAAAACCCATTTTGATAAACTGACTGGGAATTTATGATATGTACGTTATAGCTGTGGTTCTGAACAACTATTATATACTGCAAATATTGTGGGTAAAACTATTCTAACTACTGAAATACTGATTTTTATATACACAAAATCGTATATCCCTTGACATCCTCAAGAACTGACTAGCTGATGCAATACTACGCTATATTGTATTAAATGTTACGGGTTTTTCTTACAGGGTAAAATTCTCTATAAAGTCCGGTGGAAAGGATACACCTCTGATGATGATACCTGGGAACCTGAGGTTCACTTGGAAGACTGCAAAGAAGTGCTTCTTGAATTCAGAAAAAAGGTGGTGGATAATAAGCCTAAACCTGTTAAAAATTACATTCAGGTGTATTTCAACTTTCAGGATCTTATATTGCAGACATAATCCCTATCCAGACTCTACTAGTGGGAGGAGGGGAGAAGGGAAGGCATTTGAAATGGGGAATTAAGAAGATTTAAGGAATCTCATCTAAAACTGCTTTGTTTCTTGCGAAACTTAATATTGTTGCTGTTCTCTGGTAGGGATTTTTTTGTTGACAAGTTTGCTTGTAGACTGAATCCATCTAAACTTCAGTTCCATTTCTAATGGGACTATATAAGCAATGTATGGTCTTTTTAGTTTGTTTTTGACAACATAAATAACCCCCTTTCCCTATCCACATGCATGTAGGCTTGCCACTGAAGCTGGGCATGCTATTGCAATCACCCTCCTGCTTTCTGTAGGAGATCAACAATGAGTTTTAACATGTAATCATTAAGTTTGGTAAGAGAGGAAAACAGAAAGCTTAGATGCCAGAGGGAAGAATATGGCTTTTTCTTTTCTTCTTTTTAACTGCTCAGTTAGTTTGAAAAAGCAGTGTAAGGATCCTTTTTGAAAACTGGTATCCTGCTTCTTGAGAAACCTGTAGGTAAATCTTACAAAACCAGATCGATTATTTTTGATGTAAAATAGCTCAGATTTAGTTTTGTTCTGGAATCTGATTGTTGGATGTATAATTGGTTTACTTGAATTGTTTGTGTATTGATTCTCATCCAAGCAGTTAGTAATGTAATTTAGGTAAGTAAGCGAGAATTGTATTATCACATTTTGCAATTTGGCAATGAGGAATGATTTTGGCAGGGGTCAAAAGATTAAAGTGCTTAAAAATTTACTTTTCCCAAGCACGACTGCTATCATTTTTGTATACTTTGTACCAAAGTAATAGTTTATTGGGGAAGGAAAAACTTTAATTTTTTTTTCTTTACCTTTTAGAAACTGTCTCTAAATGATGATATATTTGAAGCAGAGTCTGACAGTGACTGGCAAAGTGAAACAAAAGATGATGTTTCGTCAAAGAAGAAAAAGAAGAAGTCAAAAGAGGGAGAGGATAAAAGTCCAGATGACCCAAAGAAGAAAAAATCTAAGTCTGCAAAACTCAAGGAAAAGCCCAGAACAGAATGTGAAAATTCCTCAGATACTTTGGTTTTAGATTCAAAGCCAAAAAAAAGGACTTTAGAAACTGAGGATCCAAAGGACCCAAAGAAACAAAAGAAAGAAGATACTAAAGAAATCAAGAAAAAGAAGGGAGAAGTTAAAGATTTAAAAATAAAATCTAAAGAAGATTCTAAAGAAAATAAAAAATCACAGAAGGGGAAGCATGGAGATGTTCAGTTTGACTCAGAATCAAGCATTGTAGATGATTCAATTTATCAAGGAACTGATAATGAAAATTCAAACATAAATTCTGAAAATAAAGATGAGAAACAAAAGGTAGTAAGTGGAGAAGAGAGATTGGAACAAGAAATTGATGAAAAAGATGCCGTTACTGATAAATATCTTGATGGATCAGCAAGTAATGAAGATGATAGTATTGATACTAGGGCTAAAAGAAAGAAGAAAAAAATTCAGAAAGCAGAAGACTGTAGAGAAGAAGGTGGAAAAGTAGAAATTCAGGATACTCATTTAGAGAAGAGCATGCAGAAAAAGCAAACAGGTCAAGAAAAAGTACCGGGAGAGTTGGAGAAAGTGTCACCTGCTCCTTCACCAGTGCAGAAGGGTTTGAAATTGAGCACTGATGAAAGGGTGTGCAAGCCCGCTGATTCCCCTGGGGAGGTAAGCACGGTTAGGGTGGGGGCTGGGGGTAAAATCAGTCATCTTCGAGGTGCACATACCTCAAACCATGACTGTTGATGATGGCAAAGAGAAAAGCACATATTGGAAAAGCACTGAGCTGCATAAACTTAAAGAAACACCCACTGTACAATGTATAACAGAGACTGGGAAATATCTGGATTCTGAACCCTCCAAAGGGGGGAATGCTTTAGGAGAGGAAGGCATATTTAAATGTGAAAGGATAAATATCTCCCATTTACTGTATCTTCTTAAAATTAAACTTCCTGTTCTTGCAAGGCATGCTGTTGTTTTTAGCTGTGTTTGTGCCCACCTTCAAGAGTTTCCTCATTTGACTTTTTTCTACTTGTGCAGTAAGCCAGAACAGCGTTGAGCAACACTTGCTCTCTCAGGAACTGGCCATTCCTTTAGGGCTTACGTGTGGTGGCACCAACTTGGGAACTGGAATGCTGAAATCACTTCTAAAGCCCAGATCTCTCAGATAATTGTGTATCAGGCTTGTCTTGTTAGAATTCCTGGTGTGCCTAGAGCAAATGCTTCGTTTCATGACATGGTTTCATATTAATTAGAAATAGAAATGCTGTACCTATTGTAAGAAATGAGCTAAGCAAATACCGGGATATTTATTTTTCCTTATTTCATACAGTAGTGTTTTAAGAAAAGCAGTATTGTAAAGACAAAAGAAAAAAATTATGACAAAAATGAATGGTTTTTGTAATGTTTCTGGGAATATAATTTCTTTCAGCTGCTTCAGCCTGTTCTAATACAGTTTGCAGTTCATAAAACATTGGCTGCTCGGAGCAGCCGTGTTCTGATTTAACAGGATTGCAGCCAATGCACCTTGATACTTACTGGACTATATCCCATTTCTGAGACCATAATTCCATGGTGGAAAGTTTATTCTGCAGGCTCAGCAGTGGTCCTCTGCTTGTGGTTGTTTTGTGTATGGAGTAGGTCACCTTAAATAAGTTTTTCTGGGGATAAAGAATTACATGGCATAATCTCAGAGTAGAGCTACACAAAAGAGTGTTTTTGCAGGATCTTAGTGGTGAAAGCTCTGGACAACAAGGAATTACTCAGAGACATAGGCCAGTTTCAGAAGGCAATTTAATTAGTTAAAGTGATACGGTCCTTTATTATCCAAATATTTTACTTATAGTTTGAGGCTATAGTATTTATGAGAGAGAGACAAGAATAGGAAAAATCTTTGGAATCCTGTGCTTTTTACCAGTAGTGTAAACATCCTGTCACCTTGACCATGAATAAATGAACAGCAGAGGAAAGTGGGTTTGCTTGTGGATCTTTAGTCAGCATTCTGAGTAAGTTGTCTCTGTGCTTTTTTCATGGTTTTGCTCCATGCAAGGTCATGCTCTGAGGTACCAGGAAAGTGTGGAAGCCACTCTGCTCTTTGCTTCTTTTGAATGTAGAAGGCTTAAGCAATGTTTTCTGTAACTGATTAGTTATTCTCTGGAGCAGCTGCGGACTTGCATGGGTGGGTTTGGTGGAGAGTTCTGCAGGGTTTTTTTTTGTTCACTAAGTTGTTGGCCCAAGCAGATGATACCTTTCAAAGAAAATCATCACATGTATTTCAGGTACCCGTCTCTCCTTATGTAACTCTGCGTATAGAACAGCAGTCATGTCAATTTGTAACACAGTGTATTCTGTTTGGGGTCAGTTTGCATGCTGAGCCATTCCTTCCATTGCGTTTGCCTCCAAAAATAAATGTGTATGTTGTGCATCTGATCAACGTTAGAAATCTGGAATAGAACTCAGGATTACTGACTTTACAGCCCCCTGTAGCAAATATCTGGTAGTCCCTTTAGTAAAATATGGATTTCCTCTTCAATACTGAGCATCTGGCAGGATTAACAGCTGCCTGTGTTAGCATTAGTCACATCAGTGATCAAAAGCTGAGGTTTGTGGAGGGAAGGAGGCAGTAAGGAAAGCAATTAAATGACTCAGCTCTGCTAATACATAATGATACACTAAATTAATCTGGTTTAATTAAGGTTTTTGCTATTTCAGGTGATAGCATATATATAAATTTTTGTGAGGATTTCTTTTGGGGCAGTTTTTCAGAAGGACAGTGCTTCTTCCTGTGCCAGGTTAGTGTCAGAGACTGATACAAAGCCATGCCAAGGAGCCTTGTCCAACCTACGCTGCAGTGAATTTGCTGAGCGGGGAGAGATTACAGGAGGACAGAGGCAAACTTTGGTAGAGACCGTTAAATTCCATTTTGGCAAATTTGATTCTATATCTACAATAAGTTTTTTCTGTGGTATTAGATACTACTAAACTTGGACTTCTGCAGGGATATTATGAGTTTGGGTGGATTTTACTGAATCTGTTTTCCAGAAATAACTGTTCAAATAATGTTGCCATAATGTTCTGTCTATGTAAATTTGTGTACAACTGTCAAGTTTTCTCAGTTGAGGTTCAAGTCAATGCTCTCATAATGCTTTGAATACAGTGCCACAAAATTGTTAAATACTCTGAAATAATTACATTCTATTCAGGTTCACTATTTGGAACAAATGAAAAGTTCATAGTTTTGAATTTCCTTCAGAATACTGGTTTTGCAGCTCTTCTGTAAAGCAACTTGAATGGCTGGGATGCAGTAAGAATAGGAATTGAAGTTACTGTGTTCAGGAAATAATACCTCTACTGTTAGGGAAGAAGCCTTCACAGACTTAACTTCTGACTCACCTGTTTAATTATTGGGAATGTCTACAAGATTGTTGCATACAGGTTTCAGTAGTATTAATTGTAAATAGACTTTATTGTTGGAGTGGTGAAAGGAGTTAATTTTCTATTTTTTCTCTACCACTGAAATTTGATCTTTGTTTTCAATTTTAGGAAAAAGAAGTAAAGACAACTGAAATTAAAGAAAAATCTCAAAAGAAAGAGTCTGAAAAGGAGGAAAAAAACAGAAAAGAGCAGAAGGTCCTAAAAAGTAAGTGCTAGCTTCTTGAAACAGAGAAGGAATGACCCTTGAGGGCATTCTCATTTCAACAAGGGCGGATATTGTGTAGTTTTGTAATACACACACACACCAGAAATAAGGAATTCTGTTTTTATTTTAGGAAGCAAAAGGATTCTGTTTAATGGCTTTGCTAATACATGCTTCATGAGAATGTTAATATATACTTCATGTATGAAGCACAGAACTATATAGGAGTCTCTGACATTTTTGTAGACAAGTCATGATTTTGCCCTTTTTAATATTGACAGCTGTGTTTCTCTGGCCTGTAATAGTAATCTGTTTTTTTTTTTTTTAGAGGAATTCATCCAACTATTGGCTATTTTCAGAAGTGTTCTGATGATATGATGTGTATATACCTTTTATAATTTAGAAAAACTAGTAGGGCTTCTCATCAGACAAACATCTTGCCTCCTGCTTTAGCCACAGAGACGAGTTATATTATACAAGGCTGGATGATTAGATACATAGCAAAAAATGTCTAGGTTCTGTTTCTATTCCTAATAGTATAATGGATTATTAGTGTTACTGCTCTTGATCTCAGAACAACTCTGAATTACTTTTTTCAGAACACTTTCCTTCACCAGAGAAACACCTTTTTCTGAAAGTGGCATAGATGCTTACAGTGCTTAAGGAAAGTAGTAAGAAGCAGAATGATTAATGATTGTTTCTGTGCAGCGCTTGTCCTTTGTCTGGTCATCACAGATACTGAATTGTATTTCAGAAATAGAATTTATGCACAATTCTAAACTGCATTTCTTAAAAGGAAGATGGTACCATGCTGAAAGCAGTCAGAACTCAGACTTGCCAGGGGAGGTGGAGGTGGACTAGCTCTCCCTGACTTTTGTCTTATGTTAAGCTTGCTCCTGTGCTCCAGTACTTACAGAAAGAGAACAGATCTTTTCAAAGTGAATGCTGGTCATTTACTTAAATTTTGTTATGTAACAATCTGTAGTGGCTCAAGTAGTCACTCTTGGTAACTCTTAATATTCTAGGCTTTAAGATCATCAAAAGTGCATTTGAGTTGTTTATTGTAGCTTCAGAAGAAAAAATAGTAAATATTATGAGAATAACTGCAAAAGAGAAGAATCTTTGCTAGAGTATAAATTCATAGAAGAATTAAAAGAGCAAGGTGTACAAGGAAAGGAGAAATAAAAATGATGAAGCAGACACGTGGACTTGCATTGCTGCAGAAGATGATTGAGAAGATGATTTGATTGTGTGTCAAATGGAGAACACTGGTAGTTGAGATTTTCTCCATTCCTGCTTGCATCTCTAGTGCTCCAGTTCTTGTCTCTGCAGGGGGCTGAAAAGAAGTTTTCTTTTGAAACTCCCTGATATCTTTTCAATGTGTTTCCAATGCTTCTGCTACTGAAGTGATGGAGTATTCACCTTCCCATAATCACTTCAGTGTTATTTATTAAACAAATTAACAGTTTCTTTCAACTAAAAGCATTTTATGTAGCCTCTGTAGCCTAATGTAGCCTTTGCTGCTGAGAACCATTCCGTGCTGACTGCCAGAGTTTCTTGGAATGAAAAGTAGCAGTAGTCATTTGTTAAGCTGCTGATCATTGAAGCAAGGGCAAGCATTTCTTAGCTTGAAAATTCACAGTTTGTTACTTATTTTAAATGTTTTTTCTTCCACAAAATTAAATACATGATAGATGGCAAGCAGCAAGTCCTGAGTTTGGGTATGGACATGCAGTTAGAATGGCTGACACTAGAAGAATTCCAGAAGCATCTTGATGGAGAAGATGAGAATCATGTATCAACAGAACCAATATCAAGTAGTGAGTATTTTGTGGGAAGACGGGGTATTTCTTGCTGACATTTCTAAGGGGAATATCCTGTAACGGCATTGAATTTATTTTCTAGCTCTCCTGAGAGATGCTGTTAAAAGTGGAGACTATATGACAGTGAAAATGGCGCTTTCTTCAAATGAGGAATATAATTTGGATCAAGAGGTAATTTTTGTGCAGTAGAAGTATTGGAAGACAGTAGGAGGGAAGAATACAAATTTGGATTTGTTTGAAAAGCTTTCCCTTCTTGTGTTGTAGTAGATTTCCATCTCACCTAGGTAAAAAAGCACAAAATGTCAAAAAGGAGTACAGACTTGGAAGTTTCAGTATGTTATCTGTTTCTTCCAAGAAAAAATGAAGTTTGATAGAACCATCCCAGTAGCTTTCCAGCCAACTTGCCCAGTGTATTTAACTGACCTAATGTGAAACTGTGCATGCTGTTAGGAACAGTAACGATCAGTTCAAGTGGCTAAACTGTGTAAAACATGTACATGGGAAACAAAACTAAAAAGCCCCAAAAATCTGAAAGTTGTTTGACGCACTGGGACCACTTCATAATTGGTTTTCTGCCAGTTTGTTATCAGCTGTGTTCTTATTTGGTTTACTTTCAAGGATCTGTTTTCTTGTTGAATAGTACTGTAGATCCATTTTTGAGTTTTAAAATCTCCAGTACTGGTATTTTCACTGGTGATCTTGTGTAGTTGTATTATGTAGCATTTTGAAAGCTCCACATTATGCTAAGATGTCTGAGGTGTCGTAGGGAAGATGCCAAATGAACTGCTGAGACCAGCACGTGTTCTGTGAGTTGTAAGGTCTGGTAAAAAACGCAGGAATGAGTGAGGGGACTGACTGGTCACAAAGGGTCTTTGTACTTACACTCTGATAAAATCAAAAAGCAGTGTTTTGGGAGCTGCTTACTTGAGCCATAGAGGTTTTTCTCCAGGGGTGCTAACTTCCCAGAGTCTTGCTGTCTTCCCCACCCTCAAATACCTTACAGCCTTTCTTCCTGGTTCATTCTGGTTTTCCTGCTTCTTGTTCTGGTCCCCAGAACTGCAATGGATTTTGCAGGTTGTGGAGCTCAGAGTGTGAGACCTGCAGGCCAGAGAAGTGGGAGGTGATAATTTGCTGTTATCTGGCAGCCATGTATGTGTGAGTTCTTCTGTCAGGGAAATCTTTGTGAAACATGTTGATCCACTTGAAAGTTGTCTTGCAGCTTTGGTTTATCTTGAAGTATTTCTTTATTATTATTTTTTGTAATGGCAGTGATTCTTGTTCCAGGACTCAAGTGGAATGACCCTGGTAATGCTTGCTGCTGCTGGAGGGCACGACGACCTTCTGCGGGTGCTAATCAGAAAAGGAGCTAAAGTTAATGGTAGACAGAAAAATGGAACAACTGCATTGATACATGCAGCTGAAAAGGTTGGCTTGGTTATTGTTGTATTTGTGGTTCTGGGCTCTTTTCCTTATGTTTAAAGGTTGTACACAATTTTTTATCTTTGGATGATGCCTAAAAGATAGTTAGCAATATACAGCAGGGTGACCTTAAATGCATCATTTCAGCAGCTGTGGTTATTGTAGTGTAAATAACTTCTGATCACAAACCCTGTCCTGAACAGAGAATATTATAGGAGGGAAAGTGGAGGCAGGGGATATCTCTGAATTTTTTGTCTGTTATGAGAGCTTAAGCTCTTGTGCTAGAATTGCATGTTATGATGACTGGCTACGCAGGATCCAAACTGGAGACATTTAGAAAATCTCTGATTAAACAGGATTTGGTGTTTTAAAGCAGTTGGGCAGTGGACACAGTGGCAAGCTCTTCCCACACTAAGACCAGCTAAAGCAGTCAGTTAGGGCAAGTCAGGGTTTCATGGGTGCACTCTTCTGTTCAGGTTGGTCCATGTGCTTTTCCCGGTACGGTAGATAGAAAGTCGAAAGGGAGCCTCATTTCACTTTGGTAGCAGATGCAAATACACTGCTTCCTTGCTGTGATATTTATTATTGCAAGATTTAGAAAAAAGGTGAGAATTGTAAATAATTAGGGCTATCCACTTGCCTAAGTCTGAACTGCTCTATTAGCCATGGGACAGAGCAGTTTTTAATTGAGCTATGTTTTGAATTCTGTGGATGAATTTTAAGTGAACGTCATTTTATATTCTGAAACAAAACCAGAATATTTTTTACTTACTTCTGTTACGGTTTTGGTTTGGTTTTTTCCCCAGAATTTTCTAACAACAGTAGCTATTCTTCTGGAAGCTGGAGCATATGTGAACGTACAGCAGAGCAATGGTGAAACTGCCTTAATGAAGGTAAATTCTGTGTTTGTCCTTACATGGTTTAATAGGAATACTTTTGCCAAACTAATAAAATGTCAATACTTGTAGAATTAATTTCAGAAACCTGTACCATATTTGAAATAAAAATACTATCCATGGTTACTGTAAGCAGAGTTTTAATCCATTTCTTCAGTGTATTGTAATATGCTAAATTGGCTCATCATCCTCTTCTGTTGTTTAGCTCAAAGAAATAGAGATGTGGTTTTCTAGCTGAGATAATCGGATTTTCAGCAGGAAGAGAAAAATTCCAAGAAGGAAAACCTTTCACCTGGGTGTTGCTGTGATTGACACTTGCTGTTTTATTGCAGGCCAGAAATAAAATAGCCAATTTACAGTCTAATTCCCAGTGCCTGTTCTGCACCATTACCCCCAGTCACAAAGGAAATTTTTTATTTTGTTCTAATGGGAAAATTTTAATACTCTTAAAACAGTCTGTGCTTTTAAGATTTTTTTTTCTTTATGTGGATGAATTTGACCAAAGTTCCCCTTTGAATAAACTTGCTATATTTATAGGTAGGCTGTTTGTGTAGTTTGTTTGTCAAAGAGGTTACAGAAGCTTTCCCACTCGGACAATGTGGAATTGTTTCTGTTCTGCCCTCTGTGAAGCTTAACAAGTGTGAGGATTTTGCATTTTCTCTGAAGGCAACAACTCACTTGTGGTTTCCTCAGCCACTTCAATCCAAAATCTCTTTGTAATTTGGCCACTTCCATGAACCTTCCTTGACCTTCATTGTTTTTAAAGTTTTTATTAGTCTTCGATGCACAGCAATACAAACCAATTAGCAGCCTACAGTGGCTTATTCCAGGTGTTTGTTTTGCAATCCAGATACAAAAAATATGATCTTCATGTCGAGTAACTTCCTGGGACAAGGTTAGCCCTCTGTGGATAAACCTGTCAATGTGTTTATCAAGTAACTCTTATTTAACCTTAGGAGTTTGATCATACTTTTTTTTAGACAAGGAAAAAAATCTTAGCACTCAATTCCTTTCTGTCAGGTGGTGTGAGATTTTTCAGTTTTTTGGTTTGAGGAAGGCAGGTGGGTTGTTCTACGTATGGAATATGATGGAATGAAGGCACAGATCAAAGTTCAGAGCAGAGGTAAACTTCAGAAGCTGTTTTAGGAAAGGTCTTACAAAGATAAAAATGTTGTGTCTCTTGTGCCTTTCCCTAGTTTATCTGCGTGAAGTGTTTGAAAACAAGTGACCAAGAGCATGTTTGCTTTCTTCAAAGTAAAACTTCTTTAGATTTTCCTGTGCTTTTAAGTCTGTGGTTGATGTGCCCTGAAATTCTTGCTGTAACAGTGAACAGCTTTGAACATTTACACAGAGGATAACAGTGGCTGTCTGACACAGCTACATACCAGTCTGGGACAAATTCTGTAAATTTACTACATACCCAAAGTACCATTTTAAACTGAGATGGATAGAAAAACAGGCACTTGGAAGTGTTACTTTAATAATTTCTAAATAGTTGTACAAAAACATATTTACTCAGGTAAACAATTGCAATAAAATTTAGTTACTGAACTCCAGCAGATTGGATGTTTTCAAGAATTTTTGGGGTTTACTCTTTTTTTAAGGTTTTTTTAAATTTCTTTTTCTAATTATGTCTGCTTGGTAATCCTGAGTGTTACTGGTTCTGTAATATTACCTGGATAAAGTATTTATGGAATTTATTCCTCAGTTTCAAGTTGTGTTACCATTCACAGAGTAAACAGTTAAATTTTTGAATTGCAACTAATTTTGGATTTTAATTCACTTCTGCAGTTCTGCTTACTCTCACGTTATGTTCTGTTCTAACAGGTTTGTTATTATTTTCTGTCCTTCCACCTTCTCCCTTTCCATACAGGCTTGTAAAAGAGGGAATCCTGATATAGTGCGGCTCATGATTGAAAGCGGAGCCGACTGCAACATTTTGTCCAAGCATCAGAACAGTGCCATGTATTTTGCTAAACAGTGCAATAACATAATTGTGTATGAGCAGCTCAGGAGCCACTTGGATATGTGAGTAAACTGGACTTGGAAGTTTGTTCTGCTGACGTTTGCAGTGCTAGGCATGTCATAATTCTGGCTTAAGTCAAGGAAAATGTCAGGAAAGAAAACAGATCTGATTTGAGCTGAAAGCTAACCAAGAAATCATGTGAAATCAAAATTATGTGAGCTAGCAGAGTTGGCATACACTTGCTCAAACACTAAGTAAAAGCATGGAAAGGAGGAAAAGGTAATTCCTAGAAGTGAAAGATTCCTTTAACTTAAGGTACAGCAGTCATCAAAACTTAAAAGTGTATAAGCACTGGACTATTGAATGTAAGCTCTTAGTAGGGCATGGCAAATAAAATACCTTGCTAGAAAGTATAGGAAAAAATCAAAAGGACACCCAGCAGAAACACCATGCAAAGTCTGTGCAGACAGTTGTGGTGTTGTTGGACCTTTAAACGTCAGCTACGAGTGCCAGGGATAAAGCTTCCACGCCAGTAGATGATGAAAATCATCATCATCATGCAGCAGAATGACTGAAGAGCAGTGCAGTGTATGTGATATGTGATGTCATATGATCATGTAAAAATATACTCAGCTAAACTGAGACAAACATACAGAGAAGGAGCAAGCTCTTCAGATACCCATTTGGAAGAATACTGTAGTTAATGTATATGGGCAGAAAAATACTACCAGCAATCTCTAAACTTGAGGAAGACTCAGGGAGGTCTCAGGGCTTCTGTAGCAGATTTTCCCATGAATGCATAATTAGTGCTGGAAGAACAATCTTAGTGCAAGATTTTTTTTCTTGTCTCATGATGATTTAGTCTTAAGGTTTCATCTGTGAATCTAAGACAATCTGTCAAGTAGTTTGTAATCCAAATTGACTCTCTTCCAGAGTATAGAAAGCCCTGGCTGTTCTCTGCCTCATATCTCTTGTGTTTCCCATCAGCTGACTCTTTAAGTCTGTCTTTACAGAAACTGCCTTGTAATGGTCAGTGTGTATCAATCAAAAAACACCTGAAGTGATAGGGTAAAGAGGATGGAATCACATTGTTTTTAGTGGTTCCCAGTGATTGGACGAGGGGCAGTGGACACAAACTGGAACTCGGGAGGCTACTCTGAGCATCAGGAAGTACATTTTTCCCGTTGAGGGTGATGCAGCACGGCACAGGCTGTTCAGAGAGGTTGTCACGTCCTTGGAAACTTTCTAAAGATACCTGGACATTGTGAGGTTTCTGTCAGCCCACTTGTCAAGCCTGTTGAGGTCTCTTGTGGGTGATGGAAATACACCAGAGGCTATCAGCCATTCCTCCCAGTTCTGTCTCATCTGCCAAAGCGCTGAGGGTTTGCTGCACCATCCTCTGGGTCATTAATGAAGATGTTAAAAGGACCAGACCCAGTATTGATCTCAGGGTGCATCTAGTTTCCAGTTAGATTTTGCGCTACTGATTTTTGTTGAAATAACATGTTTGGATCCAGTTTCATATCAGGAGGAAAGTATACTGATTCCACTGTTTTTAGTGCCCTGCAAAGTTTGCCTGAGATATTTTAGATCACTGTAACAAACTTCTGTCCTGAGCAGATGAACACATAAGGAATGTTTTTCTCTTGTAGAATGCTAAAAGGAAAATAAAAGTGCTAAAAGCATAAAAGCTAATTATTATTTTTTCAGGAATTGGAAACCTGTTAAAGTGAGCAGAGGCAGCTGAAGTGGGTGAATGGAGTATGCTGATTCTTGCCTAGGGAAACAAATCATGACGTGTTAGTTAAGGTTTTGAAGGCAACAACAAGCATGCAGATAGATGAGTGATGTAGTATTTGCTGTTCAGTGTAGTAAGAATTTGTCAGTCATTCACTATTTGATGCCTTTCCAGTTTGTTTCCTATTTGACATCTGCCGCCTTCAGTTTTGGCTAATCTAAATAACGAGTTTTGGAAGATCTTGACCATGTAATTTTGTCAGTAAAGTGGCAGTTGAATTTGAATATTGATGATTGCAAAGTGATGTCTGGGGATGTCACTGCACTGATGTGAACTATACAGGGAGTAACACAGCTCTTGCTAATTCAGGAAGCTTTTAGACTCACTACTTGAAAATACCAGTTCAGTGCTTTTTGTCAGTCAGAAAGGAGGAGAACATAGTAGTAGTGAAGCTGAAAATAAAATGATCAAAAGATCAAAACGTAAAATCAGGAAACAACAACAGAAAATAACCCAAAGCCATGAAACAGGTTCTGCAGGCCATCCTACTTAATGATCTAGTGATAGGTTTGAAGTGGAGGACTATTTTTGCACAGCAAAACTGCATCATGGATCTCATCGTTGCAAATGCTCTGGTCACAAATACATGGGATTTTAGAAGGGATTAAGTAGATCTAAGGAGAGGTGATTTGGCTGCAGTTTCTAGTTTTGGATGGATGGCTCTTAATCAGATTGCTGGAAAATAGGACAGTGTACTAGAAAAGGACAACTGTTAATTTCTCATATTTAATATGGCTTTGTCAGGCATCTGCAAAATAGGCTACATGGACCTTGGGGCTTGTTTAGGTATGGCAGTTCTTTTGGTTTCTTTCCAGTGAAACACTGAAGTTTTAGATTCTGCAGATGCTAGTTTCAATTAGCAGGGTGGGCAAGTGTGCCCTGAATAAAAACTGGAAAAGCTACAAAGCTGCCAGAGGTGGGACCTCTGCCGTGCTAAAGCATTTAAAACCCAATTCCGACAAATCAGCTTTCTGAACAGGATTACTGAGTAATCTGCCTGCAAAAGTGCCAGATAGTGGTGGGTAGTGTGGTCTCTCTTCGAAGGCTGGGCTGCCACTCCCCTTGCCCCCTAACCCCCCCAAAAAACAAACAAAACCCCCACTTTTGGTCATTTTAGTGGTGGAATGGCTACTTTTTCACTGTTTTATTCACAGAGTTTAACTAGGCACTGCATTTTTGCAGTAGTATTGCCACTAAAATTATACAGGGATGTACTTCTTTATTTTTACTTGCAGGCAGATTGATAATTCAGTCAGGCTGGGAAAGTGAGGATGTCAGTTTAGCCGCTAGGTATATATTGATGTTTCTGGGATATCTTTCTGTATATACAGCCTCCAAAATATGTGACTAGTTAGATTCTTTTTTTAAATCTACTGTAGTGCATTTGTATTAACGGGACATTTTTTTTTTTTGGACCCAGTATTTATTATTTGGACCCAGAATTTCACAAATAGATTGCTGATAAAATATTTTATTAACAAAGTATTGGGACCTGTGGTTCATCTATGCATAAATGGCAGTGAGGAAGGCATTCACTCCTAAAAAACAGGAATCTAAAAAGGTGATCTGGAATCTTTTGTGATGTGTGTGTGTGTGTGTGTGTGTGTGTGTGTGACAGGTCTCACTAAGCCTATGTCTGGTAAAATAATTCACTGTGTGTAGCACAGGCCTCACTTGTTTGGTCTTTCAGGCTCTCAAAATTAGCAGAAGATACCATCAAGGATTATTTTGAAAGTCGCCTTGCTTTGCTGGAGCCAGTCTTCCCACTTGCGTGTCATCGTCTCTGCGAAGGGCCAGACTTTTCTTTGGATTTTAACTATAAACCTCCACAAAATGTGCCAGAAGGTAGGGAGGGGTTTGTTGTTGTGGGATTTTGTTTGTTTAAAAAAGGTAGAACAATATGTTTAAAGCATGTCTTAAATTATCTTCTATGCAAAATTATTTTTATGTGACTTTGCAATACATCGCATTAAGAATGCTCTGATTATGGAACACAGGGAGAGCAATTACATTTTGATGTATTATGGGTAGGGTTTGTGTGGGGGTTTTTTTAAGACTTTTTTTAATTGCTATGTAGAGAGTATCAACTTCTTTCTGTTCATGGGTTACATTAGCTCAGTGACAGACAATATAGGAAAGGCGTGGTTTACCTTTACCTTAGAATTAATGATTCAGGAAAATGTAGGCTTACAAGATTACTAGAGAAGGTCTTGTAGTGGATCCTTTTATTTCATGGACAGTAGGTCATGTGCTAAAGGCTTGGAATGTAGTCCCAGTAGTGCCCTGAGACAAATGCAGTCTAGAAGTACTAGGAAAAGGAAGCAGCTGCAGTCAACTTTGTTTTGTCCACAAGCCTTTTGAAAAAGCTGGGAATCAAATTCCTAAGGTATTTGGAAATGTTTCTTTCTTCTTCCAGGAATTCAGATACTATTCTCTGCTGCTTGGCTTAGCTAAGTCATTTTTGATGAGTATATCAGGGAAATATCTACTGATACTGATTTTTCTTTAGGTGATAAATCATTATGACTATTAGAATCCAGTTAAACTGAGACTGAAAGTGGGTACGTCTGCTTAGTTTTCTGGTTGTTCAGAGTTGTTGGATAAGTCTTCCAGTTCTTGATTAAAGATATCCTATCTTGTAGAATTAAGAAATTTTGTGTAAGTTTATGTGTTAAAATGAAGCATTTGTGGGTAGTTCAAGTTGCTGTTTAGTGAATTTCAGTGGGGTTTGTAAAGATCTATAATTGACTGGCTCAGTTATCTGGGTCACACAAACCACACTAAATGCCATAACTCTCTGTGGGTAAACCTGAAACCACAGAAGTGAACTCTGCTGAGGATTGCTGTTTCCATTTTGCATTCCTTTCTAATAGCCACATAAAATTACTTCCACTGTGAAAAGTCCTTAACTTGGTGACCAAGCCAGTTGTTTTGTGGCTCCACTGGCTTGGGAAATGTGATTTTTGCATGTTGGTTTGTTAATACATATATACACACCATATAATGGTTTTTATTTTATATGTATTTGCATCTGTCTTCAAAGGTCCAGTGTACGCAGTTCTAGATAATGGATCTCATTTCCAATTCATGTAACTGAATTGCCTTCCCTTTCAGGATCTGGAATTCTTCTCTTTGTTTTCCATGCAAATTTCTTGGCTAAAGTTGTTGCTCGGCTCTGTGGACCATGCTGTGTACAAGCTGTGGTTTTAAATGACAAATTCCAGCTCCCTGTATTTTTGGTAAATCTTTTCGTATAACTGATTGACTGTAAAACTACTTAATGTAAGTCTTCATAGAGCAGCCTGGGAAATCTCAGTGCTGTTATTTGAACTTACAGTATTGTGATGAAGCATACTTTTTATCAGGATGAGGTTTTTCTAAAGTGAAGCTTAATTTTCTTTGATATGGAGAGAACTATAAAGTTTGCTTGTACTAGATTCCATAAAAATTTGTTACTTAAGTGTCAGGGACATAGTGCTGGACAATCTTATTCTAGGTGGCCCTGCTTGAGCAGGGGGTTGGATTAGATGCCCTGGAGAGGTCTTCTCCAGCCTCCAGCCTTCTGTGATTCTGGGACTGAGGCGTCATCTTTAAATGTCCAAGCCTCTCACGTTTTTGAGCCAAGTAAGTTCTTAAAAACCTAGCTCAAAGTCCTAATAAATAATTTCTGGGGTTTCTTTTTTAATCCATTAAATGCATCACTCTGCACAATTTTGAAGTTCTCGTGTTTTCTCAGTGGTTCATACATCAAAGATTCATACACAATGTTCTTGAAAAAAAAAGCATAGTGAAAATGTTGTGTTCTGTTAGTCCTCTTACGTAGCTCATTCAGCCATAACCTACCATTAACTTTCTCCATTTTCTTTTTTTCATGTAGGATAGTCACTTTATTTATTCCTTCAGCCCTACTGCAGGCCTTAACAAGCTTTTCATACGGCTGGCAGAAGTTCCTGCTGCCAAGGTACAAAATGTTCTCAAAATTTATTGTCTGTGTTCATTTGTTGTACAGTAACTCCTCCATAGTCTGAATGTTTTACATTTATACAGCTTCTAGCTGCATGTTGCAAATGGAAAACTAAGGATTTTCCTGTGTCTCCTCATCCCAGTTTCCATCAGATACAGTTACATACTGTGACATTGCCAGAACTTGGGAACATTGCCAAGGGTTAGTTTTGTTATAATTAAATGTTTTTATGTTGCAGTCAAAATAATTCATACACTAGGATAAACTAATGTTCCAGCTAAACATCTTCTCCATCTGTATTGTGAATTTGGTGACTGAAGAGACATGGAGTGCTACCCTTTTTTGCATACAGACATTTTTGCTTGTGTGTTGGAAATATTTGCTGGGGTATGCACTCTGCTTTTGAATAGCCTGTTGCATTTTACAGATGGTTTGGGAAATATTCCCCACTGCATGTTGCAAGATGATTCCTGGTTTTAGCATTTATTTTGTCCTAGAAAGACACACCAGTAAATTTTCCAGATCTTTAGATTTAAAAGTTGCACTGAAGTTATAAATATTTTATTAAATATTTTATTGTACTTTCTTTTAATTTCTTTTTTAAGTGGAAAAATGTGTATTCAGGTGGAAGTATATGTTTGTCTGGTTCAAACTTGGGGCTAACTTGTTCAAACACCACCTGATGCTGCAGTATTCGACTGGAGTCCTCTAAGCAGCCATTTATATTTCAGTAGGGCTACTATAAACTGATTTTATTAAGGACTTTGTAATTCCTCTTTTTTCCTTTCTTAGTCAGTAGCAATTGTGTGCCTTTTCTTGTGCCATTCCTACATTAGGAGCATTTAACACAGTAATCACCTGTGGCCAGCATTGATACGGAAACCTTTGTTTGCTTTTACAGTTAAAGCTGCTCATAGGAGCTTACAGAGTGCAGTTACGTGAACTCTAAGCATGAGTGGACTGACGCTTTTTTGGATATACTTCCGATTCCTCTCTTCAGAGACTGACAAAGCAGTTTGGAACTTTCTGGCACCACGCTCTGAAGACTCAGTTCCCGGCTTGCTGTTGCTCGATGCAGTCACAGGAAGTGTGTGTTGGAGAGCAGTTGAATACGCTGCACTGGTGGGACAGGGTTGTCAACTTTTTTTTACTTTGTACAGATGTAGATGTAAGTATTTGTGCCAATACATATGAATTCTGTTTTTCTTTAACTTGTGGAGTCCAGACTGCATATTTCAGCTTTTCCACAATGTGGAATGGTGCATATAACAACTATTTAAGGTAATTACATAAAATGTCTTTTTAAAGATTTTCTTCATTTGTAAACTAAAGTTTTCTACTTACTCTGACGTTTCTCTGTGAAATGCAGAACTGTCATATTATTGGAATGGGCAGAAATTACACTTTAAAATGACTGCATTAGGTTTAACTTTTAAGTTGCTGAGGGCTGTGTTCTGGTTTAAAACTCCTCCTGTTCTTGTCTCTCAATGAGATACCAGTTATGCTTGGAGTGGTTCCCTTTGAACAAACAGAGTTCAGGCGTGAGCAAGACATGTGAACAGGCTCAGTTCACAGAAGGGTTGCAGTCAGGTTCCCAGTTAAATCAATGGTTAAACCTGCTTTGGTATTAGAGAAGCAACTGGTAGTTTTACAGACATCTTAACTTTTGAGGTCTTAGGTGACATCTGGAAAAACAAACCCAAGCTGAAAATAGCAAACCAGAAAACTTGTAGCTACATTCAGTGTCCAGGCAGTGCTTTTTGTAGACAAGAAGATACATAGAGATTTTCAGATGTCCTCAGCCTGACAGATGACAGAACACATTTTGTCCTTTAGTTCAGAAATTCAGTTCCTCAGTGCAAACAGCTGCTATCTTTTTATTTTATTATTGTATTATTATTTTATTTAAATGACCCATTTTATCAGATGACAGCAGTTTTGTAGTAGTCCTGTGCTGTAAAATATAAATGTAATACTTCTGCATGGAGTATAGAATATTTTTCTTTGTAAATTAACCAACATCTTGAAAGGTAGGAAAAAACAAACCAGATCGTGCCTTTGCTGTTCTAGTTGTCATGTGTAGTTTACATGCCACTATGTGCCTATATTATTAGCAAAACTATTGTGCATAAATTCTTGATGATTTTGACTGCTCACCATCAAAATGGTGCAGCTGTGTGAAGTATCCTTTTAAAAACTGTGATTTTTTAAAATATAAAGTTCAATTAACCAGTTTTTAATTTTTGGTTCTTGAAGCTTAAATCTTTCATATTTAAGAGATGCCAAATGAGTAACAAAGGACACCAATTTTGTGGAATGTCACATTAAGCTATATAAAACTAGAACAGCAGCATGACATACAAATACTCATTTCTGTTCTGATTTACAATAGTTGCTTATGTTTTTGCACAGTATTGATGCAATCTTAACAAATATTGGGTTTTGAACAGACTTTTGATACCTCCAGTTCTCTGAAATGTTAGATACCTCACTTTGCTAAGTGTGAACTCCTGAGATGCACAAAAAGCACTGGCTGAGAATCAGGTATGTCACTGCCAGCACTTGGGACTTTGTGTAGCTGAAATTTTAGATTTAAACTGTGCACTGTGCATAACCCTGGATGATGCGTAAGGGGCTGCTCGTGTTTCCTGATGTGTGGCAGCACAGTGTGTGTGGGACAAGCTCTGTACAGCACCTGCCCGTGGGGAATGCTGGAGCTGCTCCAGGTGGGGATAAAAGGTGTTTTGAACAAATGTCCAAATGATAGAGATGCTATTTAGAAACTGTTGTACAGTCTAACCTAAAAATGTCTAGTAATGCTCCAAGAGTTGATAAAGCAACTAGTTTGTCAAAGGCTGTTGATTTGGGGGGTTGTTTTGATTTTTATCTTGAGGCACTTGGGAGAGAGGGAGGAGTTCTACAGAACATGGGAATGAAATCTGGGTTTCATGATGCTTTTATTAGGGATGGATATTTTGCAGCCATCTTTCTCTTTTAGTTGGCAATATAAATTCAGAATCCCTATTGAAGATGCATAAGAAGTGTACGAAAAGCTGTTTGAAACTGGGTTTTGTCCATTTTTATTGTAATGTTTTTATCCAGTTGCTGAAAAAGGTTTTGGTGGACAAAGGATGAAGAGAAAGTAGCTACAATAAAAAATTCTTTAGGCACTGTGGAGAAATACCTGTGAAGTACTTGCTTAGTTTCTTCTTGCTGCCACCAGCAAGGGCTGCACAGAAGGCTCAGGGTCCGTACCTTCACTACTTCAGCACCAGGACTGCTGTTCCTGGCTTCTTTCACAGGTGCTGAAGGTCAGTGTGTGATGCAGCTGACCATGTCACAGGTCATCTGTGCTTTCTGCACCCATTTGCAAAAACAGGATGGGTTTTGATCAGTCCAAATTTAAGACAGCTGTTCCAATATGGGGAAGAGAGCACAGCATTGCACTGCCATCGTAGCCAGCCAGGACGAGTCCATTATGGTACTGGAAAACAGCCGGTGTAGTGTCTTTCCTTAGGTTAGTCTGCCAGAGTGGTGGCTGCCGAGGATCATGGGGCAGTGATGACCCTGCAGGATGCATTCCTGTAGCAGTGTGTTTAGTTTTGCTGGAGTCCATAATGGAGTCTGGTCTTTGAAGAAGGCAAGAGAACTATAAAGGCCATGTGTTTCTAAGCTACTGCAGCATGGGCATGCACTGCAAGCCCATCACTGAATCCTGACGCTTCAAAAAGAAATTCCTGGTTTTCTGTGTCCCACATAAACAAGGAAAATTTTTCACCTTCTGACTGTGTCTTAAAATGTTTGAGTGAGGGGCAAAGACAAGTTTGGAAAAAACTACCTGAAAAAGACACCACACACTACAAATTTGAGCAGAACTGAGGCAGCAGGAAAAATTAAGCTTTAAAAGGTTCTCCCAAATCTCAGATACCTCAAGTATAGCAGCCAGCACGAAGGGATCAGGCAGAAGATGGTTCTTTTTAAATTCAAGTCACTTGTTTTTCCACAGCAGTCTCACCTGTCATGCGTGATAGCTACAAATGAATCTTTTTCCAAGAATGTTTGTAATACTTCCTACATGATCTGAAGAGTAAGGAACTCCTCTGATCAGTTACTGATGGCAGTGGTGCAGTTACAGTAGAGGGGTCAGACCTTCCCATTGTCTCCCTCTTCTGCTGTGCCTGTTGCTCTTAAGGGAAGGCACAGCTCTGCTGCTGAGACAACTCAAACCAGGTGTATGGGAACTGAAGACATTTTCACATACCCAGAGAGATGAGGGCCTGCTCCAAAACTGGATTCATTGCAACTGTGTGGGCATGGGCCACCAGAGCTTGAGGGACAGGATTACCCACGTGGTGACGTGGGTAATAAGAGATGAATCTGAGGAGAAAGCCCTGTTAGGCCTGTTACAGCAGCTGCAGGTCTTAGATTGAACACAACCCTCCAGTGGGGGAGAGGGGAAGGTGGTGTCCCAGCCCCTCCCACCTGTAAAGGCTGTACTGACAGAGCTTTTCTCAAAAAGGCTTTACCAAGTTTGGTAAGAAAACCTGTATGGAAAAGCTTGCACAGATTTAAAGGCTTTGTAAGTTCCCTCACCTTTATAGATCTGTCAGCTCTACTGTGTCAATATCAGAATAGTTCTTTCTGTGAACAGCAGGGTTAAGATGCCTAAAACCACAAGGTAACCCCCAGATCAGGTCCTCTGTATCCACCCTTCCTGAATCCAGATGATTACCAGGAAGCCCCCAGTGGTTCCACAGTGCAGGGAGTCCAGGTAAGTACCGCCACACAGTACTGTCTTGCAGTTTTTATTAGTGCTATGGTGCAACACTTCCATGCACTGAAACAACGATACAAGACTGGCACCGTAGCACCACTACCATGAGTCTGGCTCCATTTTTTCAATGCACTTCTCTTCTGCAGCCAGATTAACAGATCTCTTAACCACCCCCACCTCCATCTGGAAAAGCCTGCTCCTGGCCCCATGGCTGCTGTGCTCCAGCCTTCTGATTTCCCAATGGCTTCCATGGGACTTGTTTCCACATCATCTTGTCTTCAAGAGCCCACACTGGGCACAATGATTCAGCTGCAGTCTTAGAAGTGCTGAACAGAGAGATTGCTCTTCTGGCCTCTGCTCAGCCATGATCTTCTACTGGAGCCCAGCTTGTGGGTCGACACCTTCATCTTCAGTTGTCCCTCAGGGCCCCAGATCAGCCTCCACAAAGCTGCTTCGTCACCACTCTGTGCCCAGGATCTACAACTGCATCAGCTTAGTTGGGTTCCCAGTGCCAGACTTAACTGAGGTTAGGTGAAGTTCCTGTCAAGCCCTCAATTCATGTCCACTGCCTTGCTGATTTCAGGAAATAGAAAATAAACGTGCTGTTACTCATTTAATTTGAAAAAGTTTTACAATAGCTATAGAAAAAGAAAAAAACACTGGTGATACGTTACAGACCAATGAATTAGTCCATTACAGACCATAGAATTTTTCATTCTTCATTCATGGTTTTTCATCTTTTTATTGGGCTACATTAAGACAGCAGGCATTTGTAGCTTAACTTCCCACTCAACAGTACAGACAGCTTACTGCAGATGTAATCTCCCCTATGATTAACATTTCCTTCCAGTTCTTTTCAGCTGTCACTGGCTCATACCATTTTTCTCTAGGTAATACTTTTGTGTTCTTCTAAACTTCTGCAGTATAAACACAATCCACATTACTGCGTTTTCTTTAAACCCTACCACTTTCCTATGTTTTGTCATATATTGTAGGGCTTGAAAATATTTTCATACTTTTAAAAAGGCTTTTTAAAAGTCCAGCAGCAATCATTTAAACCAAGGAGCAGTCATTTAATGTATAATTTACTATTCTTGTAGAATGTACAAACTTTAATCCTTTTACTGACACCCATTTCCCTTAACACTGTTTCTAGAAAGAAAATCTACTTCGAGTGCAGTCTAGATGAAAAGGGCATCAGTACCTCAATTACACATCAGAGTAGGCCAACATCAGCTTTAGTATGAAATGCTGGACTGGCACCACCTTCTGTGCCAGAGGCTGAAGACAGTAACCTTACATAGCTGTAACTTGTCTCCTCATGTAGGAAGAGGTCTTGGAGCTCACAAGCAGATGTATTCACATTCTTCTCATGTCTTTTTCAAGCTGAGGTATTGATGGGGGACACACCACTTCCAGGCTGGGTCCTCTTCTGTCATTTCAAACAGGGACCTTTTCCCTCAGGTCTCGCAGGTTCGGCCTTTGTGCAAGCAGAGAAGAAACAGCCTAACTGAGAATGATCAGTTTTTCTTTCTCCTGCCTTCAGCCAGGTGTGACAGATTTAGTCTGTTTTATTAGATAACAGCATTTTTTGTGTGCCCAAGAGCACAGAGAGATAAAAAGAAAAAAACCCCACACATTAAGCACAGAAATAGTACTATTAATAGTACTGAAAACTGAGTACAAAATGTACCATTACATGACTTCTACAACATGATTATATTCTCACCTGCTGGTCCTTGTAGCTCCAAGGTGCAGAGTAGCATTTTGCATATCATCACAGCTGTCTTCAGTTCTGAGGCTGGGCAGCCACCCTCGTCTTTCATTGAAACCTAATGCGTTCAATGGAGAGGAACATTTCCAAGATGTAAGTATGATTCAGGCTGAGGAGTTACAAGAGACACTTGAGTGATAACTTACTAGCAAGTGCGGTTTTGTCATCAAAGTAGAGCACTTAAGACTCAAATGGCAAATAACAGAGAAACACATCAGCAAATACAGTTGGATAAAGAGCTGAGAAATGCCAGCAATTTTTCAGACAGCCCTGTCCTAGGTTATCTGGAGCTCCCTCTGTTCAGGGGGCTCAGGAGCAAGCACCCTGGCACAACACTTAACACAATTTCATTAGGCCTTTACATTTTGTCAGCCAGGTTCACACTGCAGTCTGATATCCAGACACAAGTGACCAATGGGGGAAAAGGAAGAAAGGTTTTTATCACTTCATTGAGACAAGGAGTTGTTATTTAGCTAGTAAAAGGAACCTTGACCATCCTCTTTTCCCCTCACAGGAAGGAAACTAAGCGACAAATTCTCAGATGCCTGGGAAACCTGCCAAACGCTGAGGTTCCCAAATGGTTCTTGTGCACAGCAGCACTCTCATGTAGTGACAAGCAAGACTGAATTCCAATTGCTACATGATCAAGACAAAATGTCCACTAGATTAAAAATAAATCCCAAGTGAATTGAACTCTGCAAAAATTAGGCATTTTCTGTTTTACTGCTACTTTTCTAACAAAAAGCTTTAGCTGCTTGTCTTTTTTAGATTTTGTGAGTAAATGCTTGCAGCTTATTTCCTTGTAGGTTTGTATTACAAATTATTGTTTGATAATTTTTTTACTGTGATTTTACAACAACTAGAAAATAATGGGACTCCTTAGTAAAGGGCAAAAGCAAAACCACAAAACAAGGTGTGCAACATCTTTCCCACCCCCTCAGTGCCCCTCCCAGAACCAAGAACATGACAGGGTCCAGGTTAGGGAACACAAACTGGACAAGTCACACATGCTGAGCCTGATGGGATGCTCCCATGAGTGCTGAAGGAGCTGGCTGCTGGCATTGCAAGGCCACTCTCCATTGCTGACAGAGTGTGGCAACTGGGAGACGTGTGCAAGGAACAGGGGAAAGCAAAAGTCACTTCAGGAAGGGCAGGAAAGAGGATTCGAGAAACTACAGGCCCTGGGAAGGTTGTGGACCAACTACTCCAGAAAACCATTTCCAGGCTAAGAAGGACAAGAAGGTAGGTGGCAGTAGTCAGCATGGATTTATAAATGGTGATGTGTAAATTCTCACGGATCCCAGCTGGGGAGCCTCTCTGGTAGAGTGACCAGTTTAGTGGACACAGGAGAGCAGTGGATACTGTCTTGGCTTAGGAAATCTTTTGACACTGCCATAGTATTTCCAGTTATCATTTTGATCCTGTCGTAATACTGACAGGCTTAGTAAGTGGACCATGAGGTGGACTAAAAACTGGCTAGATGGGCCTAGAAGGTTGTCAATGGCCTGAAGTCCTCTTGGGCGTGAGTGAATAGCAGAGTATCCGCGTACTAAGGCCAGTTCTTTTCAAGATCTTCATTTCTGCCCTGGTTGATGGGACAACACATCCTCAGCAAGTCTGCAGGTAACACAAAGCTGAGAGGAGTGGCTGCTAAGGCCATAGTGTCATGCCATCCAGTGATCCCTCGACATGCTGGAGAAATGAGCTCACAGGATGTCATGAAATTCCGAGAAGAAGTGCCAAATCCTGGGGAGGAATAATCCCAGACACCAGGACAAGCTGGAGGCCAGCTGGCTGGAAAGCCCCGTTACAGGTAAGGACATGGTGGCCCTGGTGAGCACCAGGTCCAAGAACAACCCTGAGCAAAGAGTGCAACCTGGCCACTAAGGCAGCCAATGGCATCCTGCTTTACAAAGAAAGTTGCCAGCACATGGAGAGAGATATCATCTCGTCTGAACCTCTGCCATGGACAGGGACACCATTTGCATGTGAATATGAAACAGATAAAATCTTCTGGTCCTTTATATATCCAGTTCTCTTATTTACTGTTAACACAGCTAGAGACAGCTCTGAGTCCTTTTCCCAAGCCAAACAAACACAGGAGAATCAACATGAGTTTCTCTTGCTTTACCAGCAGAACTTGCACATCTTGGTCAAATCCCACCAGTGTTTATTTTTACTTTATAAAAATAACTGGTATTTTTGAATTTTGGAACTACCAGAGCTATTGAACTTAGCTGCACAGAACTCCCTTTAAAGCCTTGCTATCTGTCAGCCCCACCAAGATGATGCCACAGTCAGGGCAGATGGCACTACACACCTGTGTGCATGCAAACCAAACTGTGCCCCAGGTTGCCAGAGTGCATGGACACCACCTTCCAGACCAGAGCCCTCTGATTAATGCCAAAGACTGTTCAGAATCAGTAACTACTGTGTTGGTTGTACAAAAAACCAGGATTCTGAGTGCAATGTATCAGTAACATCCAGGAGCTCAGACATGGCATCATATTAATGAGATGGGGTTTGGATGGCTGGCCAGAGTTTAAGCTGGCTGCTAGAGGCTGTGCCCATATGCTTGAAGTCCTTTAAAAACATGACACATGGCAGGAATTATGCCAGGACTTAATTATCTGAAATCAAGTATTGCTTGAAGTGTAGAAGCACAAGTACAGATCAAATCACAAAACTGAACAAAAAGTGGGGTATCAATTTCAGTAACTGCTGGGTAAAGCCACGTACCTTAATACGTACCTTGTACTAAAACCTGGTTTAGGATTCCCTTTTGTCTGCATAAGACAGCAGAAGGATTTTGCACAAGCCAGTCTTCATCTGCATTTTAAGATTTTAATAGTAACCTAAAAAACAAAGAGACAGTAAATAACTGACATTTCAAGCAAAAGGGAAAACACTTTTCTTCCCTTTTGAAAAGTAGCTTTTGTCTTCTCTTTTTGGAAAGAGAAGCTACTTTTCAAAATCCCATTATTATATACGGAGTAATAAATCATGATAAAACTTCCATTCATTCTCTAACCATTCTTACCACTTAGTTGTTTCTCCATAGATTTTATTTAAATTTTTACTACTGTAGCAGTTAAACAATAGCTGTTCCAAGGACATTAACAAGTTCCTAGATTTTCATATTTCTGCTTGGAGTAGATTAACCGCAGTTCTGCTCCAAAGAGCCCCAAGTCATTTCTCTTTGGAGGTTTTCTAAAACATAAGTACTTCATGTGACAGAAGACATTCTACATGTTGTCTTCTAGGCCTGCCAAGGCACGTGGCAAAAGTGGCATTTCATCCTTCTAATATTAGTGCCACTAAAATGATCAGGGATCCCTGCACACAACACCAAAGTCATTAGTGACACTTGAGAACTAACAGCTCTCACTGAAGTCTCCTCTTTCTGCAGCGTGTTGTTGTTGTACAGACATTATTAATTAGGGGCAAAGTTATCAAAATAATACAACTAAACTGAGCTGGAGTAACATGTCTCACTTTATAATAATATCTCACAACAGAACTGCATACAAGTATCGTTAAAATATAGTTTAATATTGCAAGCATTAGAAATTGATGCAAAAGTTTAGGACTTCCATAATTTTACAACTTCTGCAATACATCTGCTTGTATTTGCAGTAAGTGCAGTTGGAAGAACAGCTAGTCAATATTATTCCTACTACATTTACTACTAATAATTAAATTATTGTAATTCTATAAAAGATGCCTAAATAGAAGTGTTAGTAAAGGTATCCATCTTGAACAGTGTGTCTTCTCATAGAGCAGACATGCGTAACTATCCAAAGTGTTTAAAATTCAGCAGCTCCATGCTCCAGCCATTCAGGCTTCAAAACAGCTCTCACCTTTAGACACATTCCCTCCTCCCAGAATTAAAATCACCTCTTCTCAGTAAATGCCTCCAAACTTTAATAAGATGTGAACACAGCAATGTTCGATAGGCTTAACGTAATCCCTTACTCAGGCACAGAAACGTGTTGCAGAGCCTGAGAGCCCTAATGAAATGTCTACAGAGAAGACTGCCTGGAAAGGTCCTGATTACAACAGCACAAAGGGGTAAAGAACTCCCCATATTCTCAAGTAAAGACTTGTTAAAACAATTTTCCAACATCTTGAGGTCCTGTTTGATGATCATAAAACTTAGCACACCCTGCAAAGTATTTATTACAGAAAGAATTCCTTTGGAAAGCCATACACAGCTTGCACCTTTCAGGCTAGCTTCACTTTAGGAACAGTACCAAAAAGCAGCTGAAGAAGGGACATACATGTAAATTGCAACACACAACCACAAACATATACAATAAAGGTAACATTTACCTTATCAGGCACTGCTGAAAACAGGCTGAGACTCACAGCTCAGAATAAAGACCATTTTAAAGTTGGCATGATTTAATGTCTGAGTCCTATTAAATCAATTCTCCCATTTAGTTCCTTTTTATCTCCCCTCCTACTCCATCATGAAGCTTGCTATCTATCAGATTTCAAAAGTTCAGTTATCTATTCTGTACCAGACATTCAGCAAGATAGATACTTTCTTCCTAAAGCAGAAATGACAGCGCACAGCATGCTAACCCTTTCTACAACTTTGCAAGTGTTGATACTACAATCATTTAGCAAGTCAAATGCAGTAATAGCTGTAGTGATGAACTGTCAGTCATAGGGAGCTGGCTGGAACTGTCATCTGGACAAGTGTTAGTGTCCTGAGACATCACCTCGATATGGTGAAATTAATGTAGCTATTGATGGGTATGTACCCATCTAACGGGAAGGCTGAAATTACAAACTGCATATCATTCAGTCTGTATTTTAAAATTTAAAAAAGCAATAATTAGTTTCTCCCTTTTTTCCCCTTATCAAGTAAGCTAAAGCATCATCAAGGCATAAATAACCCAGTCTTTCCAGTTTCTGTAGCTGACAGTGTATATTAATTTCTCTTTCTTGGCCATGCAGGTTTATTGAAGAGAAAGCAGTGAGCCATATTCTTGGCAACCAGTAGTTATTAGTGACAAAAGTTGTAGCCAAATAAATATGGTGTATTTTTGGTGGCAGGCTCTAAAACCACCCAGTAAGACTGCTGGGAGTGTTAAAATGTGTATGGTTTTTACTAGGAATGTGCCTCTGCACCATTTATTCACAATGCTCTCTCTTCTAAGATCATTCCAACCTCTCTACCCTATATAAACCTATATAAACTCTACTGTTTATGATTAGCAGTAATTACTTTGTTAGAGCTGAATGTATCCAAGCAGCCAGTGATGAAAAAAGTGATTTCTAAGAGTAAGTTGGAACACAACAGTTGTTTTTAAAGTAAGACACTGAATTTTCATTCATATGATAAAGCTCTTCTTTCAATTAAAGCTCAAAGTGGGTATGGTGCCAAGCAAAATGAATCTGAAATGGTCTAAAAGGCTAACAGCATGATAAACATGCCTGTTCTGGAGAGAAGAGAGGCATCACACACAAACTGAGTGATACTGTGCATATATTGTGTTATTATGAAGGAAAATTTGAAACCAACTCCTAAGCGCGCCTATCTCAAGTAACGCATACTCAGCACAGCAGGATTTCTCCAGCAGAGACCGGCTGTGAGGGACAAGCTCCAGGCTGCCAGCTCTAATTGTGAGCAGGAACAGCTGTGACACTACAACACTGAAGGACATTTCACATTTACCTTGCACACGTGGCAGCTTCATCAGCTTGACTGACAGAACACATTTTATAATTTCATTGAGGGTTTTGGGATTTTCATTTTTTTTAATTAATAGGATTATTGGTGGCTACTGTAACAAAGAGCTTCCCCCCTAAGTTTCCCCCTTCATTTTAAGTCTACTTTAAAAATTACCTAGCAACACACAAGAGCAGCACAGGTAAATTTTGACTTCCACTGAAGTGACCATATAGCATTTTGCACCAGCAGGCACAGGTATGATTTTGAGAGTAGCAGAACCACTATCCAGCACACAGAAAGAAGGATTCCAATGCCGAGCTGTTCTCAGGAAAACACACAATCCCTTGTAGCCACTTATTTGGGGTTTCCAAAGGGAACCCGAGATGATCCGCAGAGCTGTGTTCATGTTTGCATTTGTTCAGGCTTACCTATCAAAAGGTAACAGATAACAATGTTGGCTGCTGACATACTACTAACAGAAGATATAGTGCTAGACATTCTTAAATGGTCAAGAAATCTTATCCTCCCCATTCTTGTCTTAGTTTTAACTTTAATCTGGCCAAACCTGCTCATCTTAATTATGAGTAGTCCTGCTGTGGACAATAAAACCATCAGAGATTAAATCGTTACTTGGCATCACTGCACAGCTGCCATGGATTATAGGAGACAAACTGCAACACAATTTTTCCCAACCTTGTGTTTGTCAAATTCTCTTAATAACCGCATATACTTGCAGAGAAGTAGAAGCAAGCAAGCATTTAAGGGAAAAAAAATATTACCAAATTAGGGCTTAAATGGAGATTTAAGTTCCTAGAAGCAAAAGGGAAAATACTACCTTAGCTAAGCCAACAAGGCATTCAATTTCCTTTGCAATATTATTACAAATATTTCACACCCCATTTCACAACTTTCAAGTTACAAGGTGTAAGGTACCTGAAGTTAGCATGTTACACAGAATGAGGAATGCGAATGCAGTAATATTCCTCTTCTGGAATCAGATTTCAAAAAAGAACAAATGGTGGCAGTTACTAGTAGCCAGGCAATGAATGCATGCCAGTGACAATCTGTGATCAAGGGACATTTGTTTCTGTTTTGCTTGGATTGCAAATCTTCACCATATAGAAATTAGATGATTTCTTCAGTGTTTAGGGAATGATGAGCATGTCTGAAAGTATTTAAACAGAAGACACAGAAGTTTTCATCTGTATAGCTTCAGCAAGGTCTGAATTCAAAGATAGTAAAATTTGTAAGCACTTCATAAAATTAATAAAAATTGTTCATTTGCAGCTCATTACATTCCTAGATGCAAGACACAATATCATCAAAGTGGGTTTTATATATATACATATATACACATTATATTTTTTGCAAAATTTTGTGCACTATAAGGCAGTAATCGAAGTCACTAAGATAATCCTGTATAAAACAGCAACTAAAATCAGTATTTTTTAATACAGCCCCCTCCCCTGTATGACACTCCCATTTCAAGTTGAGGAACCTGCAGCACCAGAATAGCTGGCTCATCAGTGATTTTCATAATTACCCATTTTACAAATGTTGTCATTGAAGCAGCAGAAGTATCTTTCAATGTTCAGATATTTACTTTCAATGACTGTGTTCATGATAAGCAACTTGGAAAAATCTCCAAGTAATTTTCACCATTCAGAACTCACATGACACATTACACTGAGGTGATGTTCTGAGCATTTTGTGATACTTTATTCATGAACAGCTAAAAAGTACAAAACTGTTGAAGGAACAAGGGAACAACCTTTAACCCTCATCATCTCTTTCACCTAGAAATGATGTTTGGAAGTGACTTCACAAAGAAAACTTAAGAAACCTGACAGATGAAAAGCATCTGAAAATGCTGCACTTGGCAGTTAAAATTTCATGAGATAGTTCTGCCAGGTTCTGGAAACTCTGAGGTCACCTATTACAGAAACAGATTCAGAAAAGTTTGCTGTAAACAAGGTATCATTAAACCAGCACAGGTAGCACAGAGTTAAGTAGGATCAGTACAGCTCTACTACTTTAACAGAAGTCAGGACACCATTGTGCTACACACAATGCAAACAAATTTACATTTATGCAAGGAGTTAAGAGAACCCCTAAGATTTTAGCAATGTTTGAATAGGCATACTTCTACTAAGACTCATTTTTTATTTCAAAATAATTTAAAATTGTTTAAGTAGCAAAAATGTGCATATGCAAACCATAAGAGAGTTTTCTCATATCTTACTTTTAAGACTACAGAAAATTAGCATAAGCTTTGTATTATAGGAAAATTCTTATATATAGTAGTGATGACCTCACTAATTTGAGGATATTTTGGATCTTCCAAAACCTATGGGTGAATCTGGTTCAGCACAAAACTTCCTATACTGTGCATAAGCCAATTTTCTCTAATTTAAAAAAATCTCAGTATTCCAAAGGAATTGTGGAACTCACTAATACACAGCTTCTGAAGTGTTTGCAATTCTGCTTTACAGAACTTCACGCAATGCTCCCCATTCCCTCCTGTAAGGTTCCTTACCTGTCATTTCTGCAGCAGATGCCAAGTTAGGCCAGTGTCCTAACCTCCTCTTCCAAAATAATGAGAGCAGAACTGATTATCTTTGTGGGGCTAAAACCTCTGAAGCCGTAAGACTGTGCTGGGGGAAGGGCAGGGCAAGACGTGGTCACACAGTCCTTATCAAACAACTCATTCACTCCGAGATCTTTCATCTTCGACATGCTTCATTTGAAAATGTAAAATTTAACAATACTACCCGGTACATACATCTACATTGAAATGAAACCTAGCAAGGAAGGATTCAAATACCTAAGCATGTAATAGGGTTAAACTGTTAATTAATTCATATAAAGTTTAACAAATTCAAAGTTTTGCTCAGATGACAGAATCACAGACATGTTAATGTCAGAAGGGATCTCTAGAGATCATCTGGTCCAACTCCTCGGCTCAAGCAGGGCCACCTACAGCCAGTGCCCAGGACCACATGCAGATGGCTTGTGGCATTTCCAAGAATGGAGACTCCACGGCCTCTCTGGGCAGCCTGTGCCAGTGCTTGGTCACCCCTCACAGTAAAACTGTTTCCTGATGCTCAGAAGTATTTCTGTGTTTCTGTGTGTACCCGTTGCCTCTGATCCTGTCAAAAGATTTGTGACTCTTTGTGCAATTAGGCAATTTCCTTCCTGTACTAACTCTACTGGGTGACAGCTTCCATCTCAAATTACTTTATAACAAATGCAGAATACTAACTTCTGGCTTCCACCATAATAAAACCATATTTGGTAGAAAACAGAAAATTTTCCATTAGATTTGAAATACACAGGAAAGGGAATCTGTATTTCAAGACAAAGACAACAAACAGCATTAATAAACTGCAGGGTATCCTGTATATGTTCTACCCCATATTGGTATACTGACATAGACTTACCTGTTTCTGAAAAAACCCACAAAGCAATGCTGAAAAAAGGAACCATTTCTCTATTTGCTACTCTTGTACTGCCTAGCAAGCTGGGACTCAAACTTGGCTCTTCGTCCTTTCCTTGCACAACTGGACATATTGCTAATGCCGCACAATCAGGATTTATTTCAGCTTTATAGTACCACAGAATGCTGTAAATTCTATGTACAGCATTCCTTATTTCAGTAGAAGTCACTACTACCTGCAGGGTAAAGCTATTCTTCCTACCCAAAGTGAAATAGCTTTCTAAGTTAATGTCAAACATTTTTTTAAAAGCTTCAAGCTCAGCTGTCATACAGTGAGCAAAGCGAACACCTACTAACATGTAGCAAAGAGGACTGAAAAGCAATATATTTGAAATAATTTTAAGTCTGAATAACAGATCAGGCATCTTAGTGAGTGTTAGGAATACTATTAACCATTCCACCATATACCCCCCCTTAAAGACACTCCAGTCGGTTACCATTTTCTTCACTTGAGAGCAAAGTGAAGGCCTCAGTGATGACACTCCTCTGCACAGGACTATGCCAAGACCGCATTGTGAGAAGTGGGGAACTCCCTTTTGATATCATCTTATATACAAAGGTAGTAACTTGGCATCATATTCAAAATTAAATATTTTTAATCAGAGACTGATTGTTGGTACTGTTTTTCATCATGGCTCATTCAGATTTCAAGATGCAAGCTCACACTATAATTCTCACATTAAAAATACTAATTTACAAACAAGCTATCAAAATTATCTTGGGTGCCAAACTTGTAACGATCAACACATTAATGAGAAAATGGTTACACACACAGACTACAACATAAAAACTGTTACTTCAGTTACCTGTTTGTGACTTTTAATGTACACAAGTAAACATCCATTCTAATACACTACAAACCTTACTTGCAATGTCTTGAAAAAGAAACTCCACTTAAGCAAGCAGCAGCTTCTCCAAAGAAGGCTGCATTTCAAACTGAAGTTCTGCATCCTGATGCATCCATTTCTTTGAATGATTAACAGTACATGTACTCGTTATCAGATTCTTTCACACTACTTTTTATGGACCACCTTCAGAGCTGTTTGCTCTCCTATTCTGCTCAATCTTGTTCTGGTCTTCTCATTACTTTACTTCCATCTTACTTAACAACTTATTTCAGTCAACTTACTTTCATTCTGGACTCTGCAAAATCTTGCATCTGATCAGCACCTGACTGATGAGCATGCTCTGACTGGGTAATTTTATGCATAAGTTTGAAGGACTCTAGTTTACGTCAAGCTGTGAAAGCGAAAATGCATGCAGATGTTCAAACAGTTTGAAGATGAACCTCAGAAAATGGAGATAGAACAAAATCCAGGTATCTTTATTACAAACTTAGGGAATCAGAACCATCCAAGAGATTATTTTCTGTAATACATCTGGAATTATTAAAAGAATTTGTCTCACTGACAGTACAAATGTAACTAGTTTGTATTTTCTGTATTTGCTTAAGTCTCTACTCAAACTTGCTCAGATCAGTACCTCACTGAGAATACAACTTTCATTAATGAAAGTAATATTTGGGAGTGCACTGTAATGGCAGAACAGGTATAAACTAAGACAACTGCAGCTGATAGGAGCTAATGCTGATTTAAGCACCCCATGACGGCAACCACTCTCAACCCACAACTGCAGTGGCTGTCACTACCCGAGAGAATTTGCTAAGCAGAAAAGGTTAATTTAAAAAGCATCCATGCATGAATGGATCCATGAATGAACTTTTTTAACCGAGGCACATGAACCAACTGCTGAAACAACCAAAGGCACTGCCATATTTCAAGTCCTGGGAAGGCTGTGACAATCATGCAGCTGTGCACATACCAATGCAGCAGACAAATGTATCTAAGATGCTGACTCTTCAGCCATTCAGATATTTATCACTGTGGCAAGATAATTATGTTCTTCATAAACTTAAATCCTGATAATCCTGACCTTGGTTTGTCACAACCAAGGCAAAGATGACATTTTCCTGCCATAAGAACAGGATCAGATTTGGGCAGCACCTGTTTCTAAGCAGGAGCTCTCTAAACTCATGACAGAAGTCATCTACTGGAAGCATTGGTACTTAAGTTATACATATTTGAACTTCAGTCTTTTCCCAGGAAGTTTTGTCCTGTATATTTAGCCTTTCCCTGCATGTCATTAATTTCACCTCTGTTCCTTTAAGGTTATGTAGTCCAAAAGTAAAGATACTAGTAAATACACCTAACTCCCCAATAAACTTAATATTTTTATCTTAATAAAACATAGGCTTTCAGAATTACTTCTGCATTAAAGCATGTATTTTATTTGAATGTTTATAATGAACTAGTTTTGTTTATAGCAGAACTCCAAAACAACATTTAAGAATTTTAGATGAGGTTTGTAAGAGTCATATTTGGGGTTTTTAATTCTACGGTAGTTTCCAAATTCTTAAAAGCTGCAAAGTGAAAGATGAGATCAAGCTACATTTTCCTGCTTTTGCACAGTATCTCTCCCATCTGTAAATCCATGAAGAGCAGTTATCTACTTTTACTTTTCTGTATTAGTATTTGCACACATCTGAGTTCAGAAAGGGTAACTGTCTATGAAGTTCTCATGTACTCTGTCATTTAATTCTTGCATAACTACACAAAAGAGAAACTATGAAATTATTCCACAATTTTCCCCCCTTAGAAAGAGACATAAATCCATTTTAAAAGCACAACAGGTTAAGAATACATACATGATATATACTAACAAAACATACATGAAGAGGTAAGTGACTTGTCGAATCATAGACAGAACTGATTTTTATTGTGCATCTCTTTCCCTTACTTTAAACCATTTCCATCAAATTTACTGTTAGAACCCCCAAGTAAAGTTTCATACAGCTCAAATCTTCTGCATCATCAGGAAAACATAAAGCCTTTTACAACAAAAGAAAACCTAGAGTACAGAAAGGAAACAAAATCCTGAAAGGAATGGATTAGGATAACCAGAGCAGGCCAGTGACAAGCACCCAAAATGAATGATTTGGCCCAATCCTACAGTCAGTATGTCACCTTACATGCTCACATCACTTCTAAAGCTTGGCAGAAGCTTGCACAATTTCCAACATAATTGTAGTGTAAGGTTAGAGTTAAGACACCGTGTCCTCAGTGTCAAACCAGTAAAAAGTTTAGAGCTCAAGTAAGACTTCTAGTAAAATAGTTTGTCCACATTCTTTAAAGATTCACCATTTAGCTTCCTTCACACTGGACAGTTTTAAATATACAAGACAGTTTAAAAAAAACGAGTAAATTTTTAAGCAATCATATAAAGAAGATTCTACATTACCACAAAAGACCTCAAGAAGCAAGAAACATACAATAATCAATCCTTTACCCTCCCCCATGTATCTAGATGAACACTTTCAAACCTGTGAGTATTTTTGTGATTACCACAGCAATAAAGCAGAAATGCAAGTGCAGCATCTAGGTTCTGGCCACTGAGTTCTAAAACATTGTTATGCTCAATATCTATCAGCTTTTATCCAACTAGGCTTATAGGCACAATAACATCAGCAGAAACTACCAACACTTGAATTACCCTATTTCTGATATTTACACTACATGCCATGATCTCCAGTAAAGTAAATGTGCCAATTCTATTTTTATGATGTAGCAATGAACTAAAAACTAGATAAAATACAATAAATTATATTTCTTTCTAAATTTTTGTGACAAATGGTCCCAATGTAAAGAGTAAAAAATGCATGCCCAGGAACATAATGCAACTAAAAACAAGAGTATAATTTCTCCACAAATCTGTGCTTTCTCCACCCCCCCAGGACTGGCTAATTCAGTATTTAAAAACTATGAAACTCAAAAAAATCATTTTTATGTTTAATAGAACTTGGGGAGTTAAGAGTACTATTCAGACCAAACATCAAGACATTGTGTTTAATTTACTGTCTTGTAAACACAATCAGGATTAAAACCAGACAGAAATTAAACCTTCTGTTTTTAACCTTGAATAATGATTCTTAAGTGTGCTGTAAGCAGGAAAAAGTCTAGAATAATCATGCAGAAAGTATACCAAGTGATTTTATTCTCTTGAGTCAGCTGTCATTTTAGAAGTAGTAAGAAGCATCCAGGACTTCCATTTACTTTCCTAATAAACACTTTTTCATGACTTGCTACTTTTTCCCCTATATAAAATAGAAAAAGTGCATTTTGCTCAGAACATGCAGAGTAAACACCAGATAGAAAACAAGCTTATCAATGACAAACCCCCCTAAACAAGTGACATCATACTAAACAAATGCTCTGGTACCCCCCATCTACAGACAGTTGCATTCATCAGTGTGAATAATATATGAAACTACACACAAGTGTGATGCAAGAATGATGCCAATCATGCAATAAGTGGTATTACAAAAACTATACAAAGTATAACATGGTAATAACAAACTAACATATATCCCCAAAATAATTTTAGAAGTACAGCATCCCTGCTGCCAAGTTGACAATTTTCACTTTTAAACCAGCAATTCAATAGATGACAATTCTTTCATACATTTTCTTTCAAACCTCGGAACATTCAGCTTTTGAATTGCAGTAATTGCACGCTTCACACACTACGGCAAAAACTTTATTTGTATGATTTGGCACAGCTCTGGTTCTGAAAATGCCAGATGTGGAACTGCTACTGGTACAATGCTGGAAGTCCTAGAAACACAAAATTCCACACTGAAACAAAACTGAAGATGAACTACTGTTTCATTATTACAGATGTGTCTTCAGAGAAAAGCCTTTTATTTGAAGTTGATTAAAACTGGAGCTGTGGCTTACCTTTCCCATGCTCTCTCCCTTAAAAGCGGAACATAATATATGAAACAACACAGTGCTATCATGCCAAAAAATGAAGAATGTTAGCATTTTAAAAGACAGTATTTCCCATCTTTATAATGGTAGTTTAGATATTTTCTTCCAAGAAAAAGTACATGTGAATAGTCTTGCTTCTTTTTAAAGCAACTGTGTATAACGTGTCTCCTGGAGAAATCACGAAGAACACTATTTTCCATTTTTTTACTGGCTTGCATGTAACTTTCTTGGTAACTGCAGAAAGTGAACAGACAGATGAAGCTCACATAAAATTTGGCTCAACATTTTAGTGTACATTTTCTTCTTCATTGCTTGAAATACTCGCCCTCTTGGACCAACTATCACAAAGAATGTAAACCATAACCATGTTATTCAGACATCTAAAGCCCTCAACACACTTTTTACCCATTTGTTCTAGGCTATATATTTCTTCCAAACTCACTTAATGAGAATGTTTATTAAACTACATTCTGCGATTGCAGCACAAATTACCCTGTGTATGCACAGGTATGAAGAGTCTTGCTCTACAGCCCCTCCTTGCTCTTCTTTCCTTCCACACTGAAAGGAGGAGAATCACTAATTCTCACTGGGTTTCCTGCTCACTGCCTGAGGACACAGAGGAAGTAGCACCAAGCAGTAAGGAGGGCAAAAGCCTATTCATATCTGCAGCAAGGCATGTACTGGATAATTTTAAATACACACACAAATATTTCAAATCTCCATTAGCATACAAGTATTTAAAACATTTGTAAGCAGCCTGGAAGATCAAGTCTTTAGCTGGCAATTCAAAGACTGCCTTCAACAGTACTGCAATAGCTGGTATTATGCAGTGTTTTTTAATGCAATTTTACACTATACAAAAATATTTAAAACTTAGTAACAATAAATAAAATCTAGTAGAATAAATCATCTCATAAGAAATAATGAACAGTAATGAAACTTTTTTTTAAAGCAACACTTTAAAATGACCAGAGCATCAAGAGCTAACAGATGCAAAAAGAATTACAGTAAACTCTTGTGTTTTTTACATCTTTTAAGATTTATTTTCTCTTCCACCTTGCTTAAGTATATGTGGTTAATTAAAGTGGGAAACACATTTTTCTTGGGGTTGGGTTGTACACTGAGGTACTTAGGGTTTGGAGATTTCTTTGGGAGAGGTGTTTTGTTTTGTTGGGGACTTTTTTCTTTCAAGTATTAACTGATAATAAAATTAGTTTCCCTGTCACACAAAAAAATTAATTACAGTGAATTAAGGCAAAATTTTAATGAAAATACCTTAATCCTATTCCATCACTACGAACAGATACGTACTATTTCATTTTCCTTTACCAAGGTCTTCTGTTTGGTGCTTCTCTGTCTATGATGCACTCAGGTTTAAGACTGGATTCTCACTGGTTTGATGAGAGGCTAACAACCTTAAAATCAGCTGTTACATACTTACATGGTGTGTGTACAATGGATACAGTTGCTGTATTCAGCCACAAAATCAAGTCCTACACATCAACTTCATAAAAACAACAAGAGATATATCCAACTGCAGTGATCCCACCCTACAACCCAAGAACATCAATATTTTTTGAACATTAATTCATTTCAGTTTTTCTGCTATTCCTTGGCCATCTGCACAAAACTAAATTCAGTTCAAAATATCCAAGACATGAATGTAACTGGTATTTCCACCTCTTCTATTAAAAATTAGTTAGTTTGTGGTTTTCATGTGGAACAAGAGTTCAAGTTATCTTTGTGAATCTGATGTAGATGTAAAATTAAACCACACTTTTCTCACTTTTATTATGTTACTTTATTCCCTCTCTCCCATTTTTTTTGTTCAATTTACATACAGGACCCTCCACACTTAGTCCTGTTCAAGGATCTACACAGTTTTTACTTAAAGTCAAGAACAGTATCTTTATTCTCACTGCAATTCTTTCAAGTCAAGCACTTAACATCCCGCATACAATTAGCATGTAAATTCAATCAAATTATACAGCTATGCTTTCCTCTACAAAAATTGAGCTATAAAAGCACACTAGTAAATCTAGGAACAATGGAAGCTCTAGACAAATCATTTACCCAAACAAATGGAAAAACCTTATCCACAGGTATATGTAATAATACAGTCTGGTTCCTCTTGAATCTCATACCTCTTATTATGAACATTTTATTCTCCACTCAAGGGACCACATACAAATCACTTGAGCTTTTACCCACATTTACGAAGTTGCTTTTTTTATTTCAACGTGATTTGTGTGTATAATAATCATTACATTAGAGCAGAGGAGTTTTTGAATAGTTTTTAATAGTTTAAGTATGCTGTGCTTATCTCTGAATGGTTTTCCGAATAGCTCCTTCAATCAGGAAAAAAGGGCTGCTGTTCCAAACAAAAGAAATGGAAGAAATTTCTCACACTGCTTTTAAAAGTCAGGCTGAGGTCATTAATAAGGACTCCTCTAAATTTCAATTATATTAACTTTCAGAGTATTTTAAGGAAGTTCAAGATGGAAAAGACCTATTAAATCTATCCCACTGAAAATTAACACATTGAGGGTTTGTTTCCATGCATTTAAAAACATAAAAAGTACTCTTTTCATGAAAATTTCATGTTCAGTTTATTTATTCTACAAATAACATTTTAGACAATTTTATAGCTAGCTTCAGTATTTCATGGATTACTGTGAAAACATACCTAAAATGCCTACAATTTTTAAAATACTTTATGGGAAAACACCCAAAACTACTGACAAAACACCCTAAACTAAAGAGACCGCTAAGTATATCTGTAAAGGTAACATAAAAACAATCCAATGGGAAAAACTATACCTGACATTAGGTATTACAAGTGTTCAGTCAATCCTTTTATTGTTACTAAGTTATTATATTTCAGTAAGTGAATTATTAAGGAAGCAAATGCTTTCAGGTTACTACAGTTCTACATTTGGCACCAAACTATCACTGAATAGTCAACAATCTAACGGAGTAATATCCAATCTCTGCATTTCTCAGAGGCCACACTCACTCCCTCCTTACCACTTATGAATCAGGAAAGTTTGGACTGATATTCCCTCATGCTAGAAACTAACAGCCCAAGGAAAGCACCAAACTTCAAGATGAGCATCTTAAAACCAGCACAGCACCCATATTAATAATTTGAGGGCTCCTGAGAAGACAATAAAATTGCATTGGAAATATGTGCTTTCTAAAGACACTCCCCCCCCCCCCAAGCTAACCACAGATGCTGCATGCAGACTCTAAAACTACCCGTGGATGTGCACTTCAAGTCTTGGAAATGGGATTTAGAACCTCTTCACATTTGTGGTCCAACAAACTGACTCTAGTTGCTAGCCTGCCTTCTATGCTATTTTAGTAGTTCAATTAAGCTTTAGTTTGACTTATAAAGGGAAAAATCATGATCCAACTTCTTATAAAAAATAGATAAATTAAGAAGTATGCAAAAAATTTGTTTCTGCAACATACTTAAGAAAATGAACTTCATGCCACCAGAGCACACCAGTTAATTGCTGAACATCTCACCTCCAAGCATATTTTCTCCTTTCAAAAGGCCTACGGGGTTTTGGTTTTCATTTGAGAATCTGCCTTTAGATTGGTTATTTCAGCATTTTTGAGCCAAGTTATCTCAAGGTAGATTGCAACTGTTTAACAACATGTAGTTCATAAATGTCACTGTGTTTGTGTTTAGTACCTTTCAAAGAATTTGTAATTACAAATTATTCTATATCTGAAATAAAGAGTGGAAAAGAGGGAAATTAATTTGGTATAACATTTTAAAATGTGGCAGAATACTTTAGATCAGAATGCTCCTCAAAGAATGTATACAATAAAATCCTACTGCATTACGCTTAAATTAATGCAGTACTTAGTTCATACTGTCTTCTTGACATTTATTTGAAATTTTGTTCTCGTAGGAATCTCCAGCTTATTATATCTTTATGTACAACTGCATTAAAAAACCACAGAAAATAAATAAAACAACTGCATGTCAGCAATTTTCTTTCTAGGTAATCCACAGCAGTTCGTGATTTTCTTAAGAAATAAATACAGTACAGCATATTAGGATCACCACAGAGTTTCCCAAGATACCAACGTGCTATCTAATGAGCACGTTGGTCAGAACAGTGTTAATCTTCAATGGAATAGTAAAGCTTTGTTATCTTGAAGTACCAAATTGTATCTCACACCAAACTTAGCCAGTTTAGGAATATGAAACCTCAGGAATAATGCAAAAGCTCAGTAAGTACATTACAAAAGTAAGTGCATTGTAGTTGGCAGATTCACATATATTCCAAGCCTATTTGTTTTATCATACCATATAGCAAAGAGTCAGGACTTCACTGTGCTTTCCAGTCAAACAGTGCAAATGTAGGTAAAAATGTGAGTACATGTGTACACAGAAAAAATGATAAACTGACCAACCAGATGAGGAACAAGAAATATCGTTCACTTTAGCAGAAGGGCAGGATCTTTATGCAAAAACACTGATTTTTAATAAACAATCTACATCTACAAATTTTTAAGAATTTGGGACCATTCCTTTTTTAACAAAATTAAGTGTTTATTGTATAGCTAGGATCAGTTACTACCACATTTGGCAAAATAAGAAGTACTGCCTTTAGAGTTGAGCCAGGCAGCCCAAAGAAAACTTTTAAGAGCTGAACTTAGCAGCGTGTCATTAGCTACAAAAGGCAGTCTTCATTAACTCTTTACAATCTGCCAAAAAATACATTTCAGTATTTATTTATTCATGGACATCTAAAAATAGATTAAATTATTTTCTGCAGTAAGGACAACTGACAAATCCACTGCTACTATGCAGCAGAGCAAACCAAGTCAGAGGTTTACAGGAAAGGCAGGTGGCAACTGTGGAATGACAATCACTAATGTTAAATAAAATTTACAAAAACTTTCAAATACATGCATACCCCACTTGCTACCAAAACCACAGTGCAACAAACATGCACTTAAAACAGCATGAAGCTGGCATGAAAAGTATGAACTACTTTTGCAGATTCAATATATTTAATGTTCTTCTGAAACATACTCAGATACTACAAGGAGGGGTATCTACATAGCTAAACAAATATACAGGAGCTAGCTAAAAAGCCTGAACAACACAGCCTCTTCCTCTGAAGAAAATGAACCAACTTTTTGAATCTAGTTTAATTTGAATTTAATGCGTTCCCTGTACAGCTTTACAGTTGAGAACTACCAATTCACACCAATATTTTCTCAATCCCCTAAAAAAAGTCATGTACAAGGGCAGAAAAGATGAGAAAAAAAAAGAAATCTCATATTTAGACACCTTATTAGATACCAATGTAAACTGTATTTTTAACTGAATAAAGGACACTAGAGCAGAGAACTTAAGTAGTTGCCATATGCAAACACTAGTTAAAGCAGTGAAAAAACAGTAATTTTCCCAAATCTTGCGGTTTAGGACAAGTGTGTCAAGTAAAATCATTTGCAGTTTGGTTGAGGTTTATTTTAAGAATGAGTGCTATAATAGGATACATATACCAGGGGAAAAGTATTTCAGACTCAAAAGGTAACCCAGTATTGTATCACAAAGTGTGGCATGTATCAAGTCAAGCAAAAAATGGCAACATTAAAGACAATCTAAAGGAGAATGCTTAGCAGGTACAGATGTCACGAGTGAGGACCTAAACAGTGTTACACTAAGGTAGCTCCTGAATTGTATGGAAACAGTATCTTAAGCCATAACACTGGCGATTTAAGTAACAGTGTATTTCCAAAATGCCAGCAATTACCTCATTTTCTTGTTAACCATTTGCTCAAAATTCAATCCCCAATATCACCGCTACATTTACAAGTAACACACACAAGTCCTCTCTGCTGCTTGCATCCCATGCTGAGCTATGTACATACTGTTTGGATGTTATTAGGGCATCAGGTTATTTCAAATCAGTTTTTAACCAATTTAGTAACAAATTAATGCAGATAAAATTTAGTACTGTCTACCTCTGAAAATGTGAGTGAACTGATAAAAGAAAACACGACTATTTTATAACTACTTTGCACAGGATAAAGAGTAATAGTAACCAACCAATAACCCTACTTATTTGCCATTACAGGAATAGAACCAATAGGTCTTTTCCATCCATCTTCCAAGACTGACAAAACAGAATCATAACAAGCTTCCTAATACCTTTACTGTTAGTTTTATCTTAAAACAATCAGCAAGTCTACCCTGAGTTGTGCTGTAATGGGCATTTTCCAAGTTCCTTGTTCTGTAAAATCTTTATGAAGAATTCTTCAACTTTTTTGAAGTACTTCTACTTTTTTGAAGAATTTTTCTACTATTCAAGTAGTAGAAGAGTATTAATGTGCAATCCTTCTAAATGCATATTACTCAACTATAAGTGAACACACTTTTGCTGGAAAACATGTATTTGCTTCTTAATTAAACAGTTGCTCATTGGTAACAGACGTGTTTTTATTCAAACCAACCACTGGGGAAAATGTACACTTAATAATAATGATGTGCAAACACAATGGAAAGCTTTTGACCAGCGTGCAGAAATGCTTCCCTCCTTGCAATGGAAGATACTTTACCCATCGCAGAACACACACGTCACAACCAATTTTCTCCTCCATAAACATGGTTTAGGTAAATTCACTCATACTGTTATGAATAAAGCATAGAGATCCCTTCCAAAGCTGGTTTTTTTCCCCTCTCCAAGTTAAATTTTCTAATAACTTATCTAACAGATAACCTCTGCTGATAACCTCTTACTGTGACTAAGTTTGCAATGGTGGATTGAGATGCAAGGACACAGTATCTTTGAGAACACTTTGTATAAAATTTTATGCTCTTTGAAAGTCAAAATCAAAGCAGTTGTGTTGAAAATTTTTCATAGTATGTACTGCACCATGCAGTTTAGCTAAACACTCACTATTAAGAATGGACCGTTCTTGACACATAGTAGAAACTACGTAAAAATGAAAATGATGCCACTTAAAAATAAGCATGAAATTATTCTTACTCAGTATTAGTAATAACATTCCCAAAATCCTTTCCAGTGATTTTTGTTTTATTGTAATCAGATAACTGCACGTTTTACAGCATAGTCACACATTGTATTTTGCTAGAGTCACAAACACATTGCCTTACATAATGATCCGCATCATTTCTGCTCTATACTACAAAGCCTATGACTGAATACAAAAAAAGTTTTACAAAAGAAACTGTTTTGAAGACTACAATAACAATAGAACCGTTTCCAGATAACAGCTAAAATTATAAAGGCATATCACTGTATAATTTTACTGGAATTTCTAAAACAGTAAGGAATGAATTAAGATTTAGTATCTGCGACGCTTGTTAGGTCCTTCAAAGTTGCCCCCTGGGTTTCCTCTACCAAAGCCACCAGGTCCACCACTCACGGCACCTACACCACTCATTGGCGGCTGAGGAGTTTCAGAGCCCGTTCTACTAACCAGGGGTGAACCCATCTGGGATGGGCCTCCTTGAGGGAATCTCTCATTATGCTAACACAAGTCCATTTGGAACATGCCAAATGTGAGTTACAACAAAAACCACAAGTGATGTTGTCATGGAGTTCAGCAGATAGTCCAGCAGAATCAGGATCATACATAGAAGGAAGAAAGGAGCAATTCAATTAGTTATTATGGAAAAAGAGCTGGAAATTCAAGAGTGCTAATGTTATGCTCCAACTTTGTAAAGTAAATTAAAAATTAAAAACAATACTTAAGACAGACTCTGGTGCTGAATGTAACTTCATCCTTACAAGCACATCTGAAGCAATACATATTCTCTATGTAACAGAGGAGACAGCAAACAGTTTTATATCTGAGCCCTACTGTGCCTTACTTACCAACTACAAAGCTTCTCCCTTAAATAAATTAGACAGAGACATATTGTCAAACTGGGAAGGGAGGAAATCAGCTTTTGTCTTTCTAGACACTGCATATTAATAGCCTTAAGACTTCTATACCCATGTATCTATGAATATTTCAAGTCCATGCTACCTGGAGTTGGCCTTTTGTATGGCACTTAGGAGATTTTTATTTAAGGCTTCTAAAATTCTGAAATTCTGTCTGAACAAAACTACAGTAGTGACATAATGTATAATTCTGGACTATTTCTAGTTTATGAAAAACTCTGTATATAACTAAGGCTCATTCTGAAATATCAGTGTGAGATAAAAATCCAATTAATATTCCATATTCACTTTCCCTAGTTCTATGCTTGGTATTAATAAAGGTATATATCCTTACACAATTTATTTGCTTAATTTCTAAGCAAAAAACATCCATCTGAGCACTTACAGTTGAGTACTTAAGCAAGTGTTTAAAAATAGAACCCCACATGGAGAAATTTAAACTCAACATAAACCATTAAAAGCATGGTACAATCAGATGTGGAAATAACTCATCATTCACCAGTTAAGGACAGTTATGCTTTCAGACGAAATTCCTTCTGTTCAGAGATCTACATCAATTCCCCAAGTATTCAGAGTTCAATAAGGACATTTAAGACCAGCACTTTATTTATATGCCTGAATCAGAAAAGAATTCTTCTGAAAGCCTAACTCCAGTAACAGTAGTAGAGCTCAGCAGTTCTGGAGTCTGCTAATTCATATATATATATATATATACACACATACACATAACTAAAACCCCAGCACTTTATCTATATAGATAAAAGTACATGCAACCCAGATCATGGTTGTATATATGTGCATTGTTTCAAATGTAACATTGTACACAAGAAAGGTTACTTCAGGAGCTGCATAAAGATCTACTACTGAGCTAAAGCATCTTTAAATCTGTAGAACTGGGTAGTAATTGTTTTGAAATTATCTTAATGCATGCCAGCTTGGATATGAATGCCAGCAATGGATATGAATCTCAACAAGTAACTTTATCACATAGTCCTGATCCCTTTTACCATTTGACTTTTGGACAAGAAGTCGAGTCCCCTTTCCAGTAAGGACCCCTCTTTCCAGCTAACAAGAAAACTGCTATAATTAACTACCCATGCTACTAAGTGGGGGAAGCTACTTTTAAAATGTTACATTCAAAGACAATCCAGGTTTCAAAAGACTGCAGTGAATCAAAAAGGATATTGCTACAACTTTCTCTTCAAGACAAACATCTAATTAAAAACATTAAATTTGTGTTTCTGGTCTAAAAAGCATATTCTTCATTTCCCTCAGTGTAAAAAAACGTAGAGTGTTTTAATAGATAGTCCTCAAAGGATCTTTAAAGTATCTTTCTAACAACAGCAATAATACAATAAGACTATGCCTTTCTGTAGGGGTCTGACCCTCCAAGTTAAAAACCTTCAAAGACCAAAATGAAGAAAAAACTAAAATCTAATTTGTCCTTCAGAAACATGCATAAGAAAATGTAAGATTTTTTTTTTTTTTTTAAACATGCATTTTGAAGTGTCAGTATACTTCCTACATTTCCATACCTGGAATGACTTTTTGTAGAAAAACAACCATTTAAGTTAGATATTGTGATTTATGACTCCACGTTCTTTTCCATACACCTCTTTTTCAGTGTCTACATAATCACAAAAGAAGGTTCTCAGGGTGACCAGTAACACAGTGGTCTCCAGCAAAAGCATTTCCAAATCCAGTATTTCGTGAATGGCTTCCTCCCCACTTCGTGAGAAATGACACAACTGACAAAATGAGCTAGCTCCTATGATGTGAAGTAAAATCCTCTCCTTTTTATCTGGTAAAGACCAGACCCACAATGTATTTTGTGCAAAATTGAAATCTCATTTTCTTCTATGGAACAAAGGATTTTATTCTAACTTCATTATACAGATTGCTCAAACACAGACACTGTTGAGAAGGTATATCTAAAAAAAACACAGCTATAAAATGCTTCTGTGTTCCAATAAAACTGTAACAGAATAACTGTTAAAACTATGTATTCCTTTATATCACACCACCACTAATCCAAAAATCTAGTAACAGAACAGTACCGAAAAAATATATTAAAGTCAGATTTCAAATGATATAGTTGTTTCTCTACATAAGACATTACAGCTAGGAAAAGTGACTGGCTATGAGAACAAAGCAAGAATGGCTAGTGCTTTAACTGCATCCCAACGGCCTATCTGCTCTAGATTAAAAATCCCAGACATAAAAAAGACATTCCCTATTACCCATGGCAATTGGGCAATACTATTTTTGTATTAATATAACAGTTATCAATAGCTGTTGGCTACTGATTTTCCAAGTGGCATAATAACTGTAAATCTCATGCATTTAACAGTGTTAGAAAAGAAATACAAAGAACACTAAAGTTGCTTTAAAAAAATTATATCGTTTACACAAAGATATCTTCACACTTCGTACCTTCCAACATTTAACTGTTCATCAAAAACCCCAACAAGCTTATTCGTAGAATTTAGTTTTACCAAAGGAAAGAACAGCAAAAGTCTAAATTTATAGATTTTCATTCCTAAAGGAAGCAGGATTTTCACAGTAATATTAAAAAATATTTCTCTTTTGGGTTGTAAATTATTTCCATGAAAAGGTTTTATCAATTATTTTTAACACATCCAAAACATGTAACACAATTCTTACTCAGCGTGAAAATATCTTCGGTAAGAAAAATGGGCCATGAGACATGACAGCTATTCAAAGGAATTAAATTTGTGATACATTACCACTGTTCCATTATCTGGCATCATTGGTGTTCCCATATTTGCAGCTCCTTCTGGTCCCATGGAAGGACCAGGACCCATTGCAGGGCCAGGTAAAGTTCCTCTGTTGTTCATATTCATACCCATCATTGGAGGAGGGCCTTGGTTACCAGCAGGTGCTGGGCTAAACGCATCTATGCAAAACAATCTATACTTAGAGCTGTCCTATCTTAATTTTACAAGAACAAACAAACAATTTACAATGTTTAAAAAGCCAAATGTACAAGACTTCAAGTACTTGAAAAAAATATTCTTTGAGACTGTACATTTATCTCAATCATCTGCTTTTAAACAGATTTTAAATAATCTCTATTATTCTGCATTACATAATTTGCCTCACACTTTCGAAAATCCCCACCATTACAGCTAAATATAGCTGTACAGTTTCTGTGCAGGAACCAAAGCATCCACATTGCATCTATATGGAATATGTACACCACAAATTAGCAAAAATCTCAAGTGATTTTATAGATATTGGTAGCTATACGGCAACTTGGGTTTTTAGGGATCTTAACAGATGAAATGTAGATTTGCAAGAAGACTTCTAACAGTAGTACATTAATTGATATAGCTTACAGTAGGTTAGTCTAAGGTCTAAAAGCAGTAACAGACATGGTATTCAACTTCACAATAAATTATTTGTAATAAAGAATCAATAAAATCTTGCATTTAGCTGTAATTTCTTATGCTGTAAGTACCAGAAAACTAAGTAGTTTTGTTGGAATTTGAAATGACGAACATTCTCCTCCAAAAGTCTCAATCAAAGAAGTAGAAGAAAATCTTGAAAACATATTCTGAGGAGACCATTTAGCTGTAATATTACACTAAGAAGTATCACTCTGCCAGTACTCAATAACATACTGAACATACAGGTTAAAATGCCTTTATACTATCTTCGCATGTTGCTATAGGAAGAAAGTCTGATTATCTACTTCACACCTTACTATTATGAAATATCAACTTCAAGGCTGGTGGTAATGCATTCCTCCCATTCCCCACAATTATCCAAACTTTTCAGCCCTAAGTATGCATCCAAAATTTGATAACAGAAGAAAGCATACCTTTGGAATTTAGTGTACATTTTAAGTATACACTTTCATAATATAAAGAAATCTGATATGGTACTAGACTTATTAATAAGCCTGTATTTTATATTTTAAAAACAAACCCTCTCACTTCTCACCACAACTGCACTTTTTTAGTAATGAATATATAAATATACATCATTCAAAGGAGGCCACTTCTCACAGATACAGTACTGTGACTATCTGCAGGTATGCACAACTACATCTCGATTACTTGCCTTGAGAACACCATGTCACAGCAGCCAGTGAAACCATGGCATTCAAGATATTGCTGCTAAAATTGGAGACCTGGGATTGATCATATACATTAGGCCAACCACAAACTTCTTAGCAAAAACAATGCATGCTACACAGTAGCACATGAGAAGTGCTAAACAAGTTTACTACAAGTGCCAGAAATCCTGTAATTTTGAAAAGCACTAGTTTTTGAGCTTAGTAATGGATAACTCCTAGACCTTTCCCTACAACACTAAGTCGAAGCAAAGGTACACTCAGGTTGGATGCTTCTTACCTATCCATACATATGATCGGTTCATGTAGCAGGTAGAAGACTGGGCTACAATTCCAAGAAAATTACAGTAGCATATGCTCTAAAGTGTTTGTTTACTGTCACCCATTCAGTTAGTATAGAAGGAAATGAAGTCTAAACTGCCAATATCAGGAGAAACCTTTATTCTCAGAGGCTAGAGGCACTCTGCAGGACTATCATGATGGCAGCAGCACTTTAGTGCAGGCAGTAGTGCCATTAACTAAATGCCAAATTTCTTGCTATTGGTTTGCTTATCAGCCTAGTTAAACTGAGCCAGGTGGCCACCCACAGGTACTGTCACTCATCTGTCAACTGCTGCGAAGTCCTCGTGCCCCGTATCATAGAAACACAGCCAGGGTGGCAGACAGCAACTTATACTATCAAACCTCTAGAATACTGATCCTGTTTCAGGCAGTCAGATCTGAAAAGAGCAAAATACAGAGTATAATGCAAGGAGACAGTGGGTCGCTGCATACTTTCAGCGAGAGGCCACTACAATATATTAGCTGTGACTCAGAGGTCCTCCAAAATCCTCCTATCTCCAAAGCAGACCCTAAGAGCTAACCACTTGATTGTCCTTGCTTTTTGGTGGGACACTAATGTGAGGAGTTAATTTACAGGACCACGTTCAGCAACAGATGGAAAGCAATCTTTAGTGTTCATGCCACAAGGCAGACAAAAAAAAAAGTCCTTTTCTGCAAACTGAAGGGCTGAAAGAGTCCACTCTAAATGTCTGAAATGCACCAACAAGAAAGTCAATAATCTTCATCAATGCAGAGACAGTTCTCCAAAAAAGCCCCTTTTTTCCATATTAAAGTTTATAATCTGCACTTAGCACTACAGATCCAATTAAATGCTCTGATGAGGTATCAGTATTCTCTCAGAACTTGTTTGTCACAGAAAGCTGTAAAAATGAGCAGTTCTGCACAAGTCAGTCCAACACTTATCACAGAGGTACTCTGCTTTCTAAGAGAATTATCATGCAGGTATTTCAATTACTGAAGATATTCCAGCTCCCTCTGTCCCACATTATAAAAAGTCACAAACAGCACAGGTAAAAGTCAGTTAAAAATACACTTAAGAGTTCCAACAGAAATATTAAGAAAGGATGCTACTGTCAGCAACTAAAGATCTTCTATTTAAAGGTCTACTGTAAGGTTTTGGGGTCAATTATTTTGTACCAATGGAGTTAATATGCTGGAGAAAAAACAAAATCTCTATAATGAGTGAATAAATGCTACACTTATTTGCTATGAATATTTTAAAATAGCAGTTCAGTGTTACTACAATTTTTTTGAATGATACAATTTATTTTTGAAAGTATTAAGTTTAAAATGAAGTTGTAACATAAAACTTAAAAAGCAAGACCAATAGCATCACTGTTACAAACTGCAGTAAATACACATTTTAAACCTGCATGTAAAAAGCGTGTCTTGTGGATCTGGATAACTGGCACAGTATCAATATTTACAAAGTCTTCTAATTAAATGAAATTTTCAAGTATGATGTCATCATATGCAAAAGTACAACTACAAAAAAAAAAGCCTCAATTTATGCTTCAGTTTAACCTTTGTAGATAATTTCACAATGTCCTTCAGAATTATTTGTAGATAATTTTCATCATCCCTGAAAGCAGAAGCCTATTTCTATTTTTCAGCTATAAATGTGCCTCAATAAATGGAAGGAAATAATGAATAATGTGTTTTAAAATCCAAAGCAGATTCATTACTCCATAAATTCACATTACTCAAAGTTCAAGTGAAATGTTTACTAAGTTTTGTATGCACTTTCAATTTTAAAATATATGGAAAAATAGTTTTATTACTTTTCTTTTAATTACTACCTCAATTTATTTTAAATTACCATTAGGAAGCTTCCAATAGATTAACAGTTCACACAGTTTAGTTAGATTTGGTGGTTTTGAAGAAATATTTTAAGATTCAGTCTTGTTTAAAAGCAGATATTCTGGGTAAGAAAGATTCCAAACTGTTTCAGTCTGCACATACGGAGCAAGCACTAATTATTATACTTTTCTAGATTATACAGTAGTAGATTTTAGCAGCAACAGTATTTTAAGTTGCAAGAGCTAACTAAGAATATTTGCAAATAAGAGACTTGGAAGAAACTGGTAGAACACCAAGCACATTATTCATTTATCACATCAAGTATATCAAGAAAAACTTGCCAGTTTTAACCTCTACATCATGTCACTGAATGCAATTAAAGTCACAATTTCTTTGAATAGGTAGTCCCTCCAAAATAATGCCAAATATTTTTTGAACATAAAATTCCTCTTTTGTATCAGATAGCTCTCAAGAGCATCACTTTTCGCTGATTTTTGTTTCTCTTAACTTGCACATCATTTTTTTGCCATGTATAGTCAAAGCAGGAAAATAAAGATATACCAGGGATAGGTGGGAAAAGCTGCTTGAAAGCAAGATATATGTTGGGTTTTTTTTATTTCCTGATATTGCTTACTCCTTTTTTACCAGTTGTCACTAATTAATAGTGCTTGAGTAACATGTACAGTCCCAAAGAAAAAAAAAATACATTACAGAAGCCTTTTTCCTTCAGATCCCTACCTCCCATGTTTATTGCTCCACGAGGACCCATATCACCCATTCTCATTTCCTGTTCTCTCTGAAAGTAAACATAGTTTTCATGGTCAACCTATCATTCTTAGAACTTAAAACATTCCCATTTACTCCACGAAAATAAAAGCGTTAAAGTTTCAAAAGTTTCCATTGATCAAAAACAGTGCAAGGCATGAAGTTAATTGTACTCCTGTTTTTTGTAATATCATAGGGTTGAGTAAGTTCAATATAACAAAGCTGTACATTTTTGCATTTTAAAGATTAAATATACCAAGTTTCATTTATCAGATGCAGCAGTCTAAAGCTCCCAAATAGTTATGTGATCAACTGCAAATGAATCCATCTTCATGCAATGTTTTTAATTAATAAATATTTTTCTATTTTACCTGTAAACAAATAGGTCTTATTACAGCACTTGCCTAAAGGTCGTGGTTCAGTAATACTTAATATGATTTCATGACTCAAAAGTATTTTTGTTGATTGAAAACCAAGACCTGATGTATTATATTATGGTATATAAATTCAACCTACCAATTCATCATTGTTTAAATAGTTTTAACTTAACTTGGTGGTGGTATATTTTTCTAATGAATTATATTTTGCTATTGATATTGGTTCAGATACTGAACATCCTTTTAAAACCAGCATAAAACTGTAGTATCACCAGAAACTGTAACATGCATTTACACTAAACAGACAAATAGCATATCAAATTGATCCACATTCAACTGATGCTCAGTCACCCAACAGCAAAAGATTTCTGACATTACTAAACATGAACCCCAGCCTGCTGTGAAACAATACTCATAGTACCCAGAGTGGCCGAAAACCCATCTCTTATGGGAGAACAAAATACTCTATCAGAGACAATTCCAAGGGATTTTAGGATTACTGTTTACATCAAAAAGATTAAATAGAAACAAATTCACAGGTCAAACCAAAACCTAATGAAATTTATAAAAAAAAATTCTCCTTAATTTTCTACAGGAATATTAACAAGTATTCTGCTCTTGAGTAAACACACACGTGCTGAGAATAAGAAAATTCAAAAAAAAATTTACCTCATTCTGAAAAACCATTCCACTTATGATTTAAGAGTCTAAGTTCAGATGCACTCTGAAAACAAATCCACATACTAAGCAACTAAATCAGTCTATAAGCGACTTTTACGTGGAAATATTAATAAATCAAAATACATTAATAGTATTAATACAGGTTCACAAAAGACTGGTTTGGTCAATCATATTTGGGATGCCAAAATGAGTCTTCTATCTTCAGCCACTTGAAGCAGCAGACTCCACTATGTGACAGAACAGAACCAGAAGTTTCTTTAAAATTTCCTGCTATAGGAAATTGCCACAAGATATATGATAAAGAACTCTCATGTCAACAACTTTGTTTGCAGTAATATAATAGTCATATTAATCTAGAAAAAGTACTTAACATAAGAAGAGGACACACTGTTTTCAAAAGAATATGGCTTTATGTGGAGTGGAAAAATAAGGTCTGGTAACTAAAAGACACAGGCAGATTTTAAAGTCCAGCTTAAAAAGGCCATTGATCGAACACTAAGGAGGATCTCCTTCTTCTGATCTTAGAACTCACATTAAAAATTGATTAGAGAACATGCAGCTACTCTGATAGACCTTTCACAGTAACATCAATTGACATTTTAAGTAAAACCAGCAGCCCCACAGATATCAACCATACCTATAAACTGACATGATTTAGTCACAAATTAGCATACAACCATGTTATTAGTCTGCTTGTACACCTCAGTCTTGACATCAGGAAGCAGAAGGTAAAGTCCTAGCCCACAAGGACAGGGAAACACTGTGGCTATCAGGTAACACTAGTCAGATTGTGTGCACACCTGCACACCCATATGCTTGTATGAAAACCGGACACGCCAGTTGTCAGAAACCTTTTCACTACAAAGCAAAGCACTAGACTTTACAGTAGGCACAAACCTTACTTGATTCATCTCAAGTTCAACTGCAAGTTGGCTGGTATTTGTTTTTCTTTTTAAGTGACAAGTGCCATAAGGCAAGGCCAAGTACAATACTGGCAAGATAAGGATGCTAAGCACAGAGCTGTAAAGCTGCACTAGTTACTAGAAGTTAACTTGTTTTCTTTGTAAAGGACAGAAACATATGCAAGCTCTGATGTACACTTTCTTTAAAAAACACACTAGTCTTCCTCCTAGCATTCAACCATTTTTTCCCTGTCTTGAAATGCTACCAGTCTTCAGTTAACTGAAGTACAGCAAAAGATGGATAGAACCTACTTTTGTTTAGTCTAGCTTAACATTTGTAAGAAAAACCATTAAGTAATTATTTGCCATTTTTTAGCTTTAACTTCAGTGTTGAATTATTACAGTATAAAAAACATTTCAAGTTTAGAATCAAGATCCATAAATGTGCCTTAAGGTTGATTCTGCCTATTACTTGATCAACATGTCTGCAAGATTAAGATGCTGCTACAGCTTATAATTATTCCTACTGCTGCATGTTCAAAACATATAATGTTCCCTTAATTCTTCAGCACAGGAAAATTATTCTCATACTCATATTCAAATACTCGTAACACAGAATTAGCAACTTCACACTTCCTGTCAGAGAAAATACTCAATTTCAAATGTTAACCAGCAGTACATATCATGGATGTCATTAGATGTTTGATGTATTCAAAATTCCGTCTAGAAGAGTCCTGGGTAGTAACAGAAATTTAGTCACACACAAATCAGATCCTAGATAGCTCCTTACTATATGAGCATAAACATGTTACTACAGGTAACCAGGACTAGGTCAACTAGTCCATGGGTTTTGCCCAAAATTTAACAGAAAGGAATACCAACAGGCAGTTTGACACAATAGCTGAAGCAGTGCTGGCTGGTAATTCCAGCCCACCTCAGTTGTTCCTTTTCAGATAGTCAAGCCTTTTGCAGAGCTTAACAATGATAGCATTACCTTCTCAGAGCTTCTTTTCCTCACTATGTGATTTCCCATTCTTCTGTTCAGTAGCAGCCTGCTTCAGCCCCTTCCCCAAAGTCACCCATAACTACCCACAACAGGGAGTTAAAACTGAGCAGCAACAGAACAGGGCTAAACTCTTAAGAGAGAAATACGTGGGGTGATTAAGAACCTCTGAAGTCACCCGTACCTGGGAAAACAATCTTAACAGGAAGAGAACAAGAAAAACAGATGATATGCTATTACAAGGGAAAAAGAAAGCCATAAGACAAAGAATGTGCAGGAAAGCTTTGCGAAGATCAGAAAAAAACATTCTTAAAAAGTCAGTAAACAAAAACTGTCCTATTGTAAAAGACTATTTAACTCAACAACAGCACAACTCAAATTTTCCAAATCTTTTGTTGCCAGGATTCTTGTAAAATACTTCAGAACTCACAAATGCAGACAACCTTCAAAAAAGGTCCAATTTATCTGAGTAATCTTTTGGAAAAAACTGCTATGATGGTAATTATAGGATTGTACTTACTAATTACTTTAGACAGAAGCATTAAAATTATATTTCTCACAATGTCAACTAATTTTAATGTCAAATGTAAAAAGGTATCACTACCTCAAAATATTGAATACACTGTTTTCAAAATATGTATTTTACATTTAATATAGTATGGATTCTCCCCTTTTTAGCAAGTACTTGAAACCAGTTTTCCAAAGTATTTGAGGTGTATCATGTGTTATGTTCTTACACCTCTTATCACCACTGACACAGCAGTCTAAATATACAGAGAAGGGCCAAGATGATTCTTCTGAGTTTGTTAAATATATTACACTATTTTTAAATTTGTTCTACAAAATCATGAAACTAAATGTTTTGAAAAACACCTAAGAATTGACACAAATCACATTGCAAGTAAAAATACAAACAGTCATAAACCTGACACTTTAACTGACAAAGCAGCGCTACTTTTTTTTCCTTAAAAATAGGCCTTACAATTGCAGCAGCCCAGCAAAAATTATTCTTGTCTCCAAGTGATGCAATATTCATGGTAACAAAGCTGTCAAAAATTATGGTATGAACAAAATATGGCATGGAAAATTTTAGAACAGCAAAAAAACAAGATATCTCAGAAATGTTATGATAACAGACCATAGAGTTTTCAGTGGTTTGTGGCCAGAAGAACACACGACTATTTACTCACCTTTCATAGTATATATGCAGCCACTATAATGCTAAGACATGACATCCAAAAAATGCCTTAGCAAGAAAAGAACACTTTCCCCACAAACTTGAAAATTAATAGTTTAATCAGCACTTTATCTAGGTTGTGTGTGTAGAGCAAAATGTAATTAACACTGCTGTTGATTCTCACTTTTCAGTAATATGAAAACTGAATTTTATTCACTAACAGACTATATATTTGTCAAAACAGGTATGACATTTCTGTACCTCTTACTAGAATTCATTACCCCCTTCTAGTGTGTGTTTTATTTCATTAAGTTCCTTCTAGAATAGAAAAGTTATTTCCAAAGACCTCTTAAGGAGGTATAAGGCCCTTAAACTTTACATAAATTATAACTTACTGAAAGACACCTGTATTTTAATGACCTAAATCATACAAGTTATTAAAGCTGCTAGTTAGTAATCAAAATTAGAATTTGGGAGATACTTTTGATTGTGTGTTATTTGTCTTTTCCTCAGAATAATCCACTATTCCACTCCAATGACAAGTGCACTGGAAGTAGCAGTAAGAAGTTAAAGTAATAAAAGGCTTCTCTTCCATCCACCCCTTCTTGTCACCCCTCTCTCTTCAATTTGATACTCAATTAAGACCTCTGTGTAAGATCCAAAAGTTACAAAATCCCCACGCAGTTTATACAGAAGAACAGTAAGTAATTTTAATTTAAAAAATTGATCTTTCAAAATCCAACATTTGTGTGTGTTCCTGAGCACTGAAGTCTAAATTCAGAGCTGATCCCCACTCTGAGCAGGGCATCATACTAGATGATTCCCGAAATGTCTTCCAGCCTAAACTGCTCAAAACTCTATGAACTGAGTGACAGTGCTCACCCAAGAGTCTAGAAAAATATAAACTCTCTAACTTCACACACACCTACACAAATACATTAAACTAGATAACAACTGAAGTAGCTATAAAACATACAGCATGTATATGTCCTGCTTTCTGACTCGAGTCATTAATAAAGCTGATGGAGGTGATTCATTAAGTTCCAACACTAAAAAACCCTAAACATTAAAAAAGTATCACATCGGTAAAATCAGGAATACACCCTGCATGAAATACAATCAGATACACATATTCCAGCAGATGCTACAAATTGGAAAAACACTCCTAATGGTAGTAAAAACTGCAATTACAGAAAAATAAATTTATTATTAGTCCAGCATATTTCTTAAGTATTCCTGCCATTTCAGTAAGATTGCAAAGAAGTATCAGCTTTATTTGAAGAGGGGAATTTCTTTTAAAATTAACAGCAAAAGTATACGGATGTACTTGTGAAAAACCTCTATGCATTACATCTTTGTTCTTTTAGTTCTGAGAACAGAAAGTCTTCTACTTCTGTGGGGTCTCATTTTCCTCCTGCATCAGTTGCTAAGGATAGTCCTCGGCAGCTAAAGCCCACAAAAAAACACCTAGTTGAATAAATGTAATTAAAACTACTCCAAAGTACTTACTACTGTAAATTGAAGTTATTCTTTGGAAATACTCTTTACAGTAACTGTTAAACAGCTGTGAACCTCCCAGAATGTTTTGGCTTTGTCATTTTCTTACAGCTGAACCAAAACCCAATCTGAAGTTAGCTTCCTTCCAATACATCAATCCTCATATGATGTTTAAGTAAGGTCTAAACTGACAGTTTTGGAAAAGAAAGCAGTTTAATTGTACTAATATGACTCTCAATACAAAGAGTCATCTTTACAGGATACATCACTAACCAGCAACATTCAATAATCCTAAAGATTAAAGAAAAGGTTAATCCTAAAGGTTAAAGACAATACTATTTAATACACACCAAAGTAACAGCTTTGTTTTACGCAAGAACTCATATTCTCAGAATGCTTTACAGGTTAAAATTCAAATTACAGTCTAACTTGTTAACTAAACAGAAAATAGTCTAAAAGAAGCCAAGACATACCATGGAACCTATTCTGTTGATTATAGAACTTGGTTCCATATTGCAATTTATATATTTTCTGCTTTATTATTTTGTCTTGTAGTTACCTGCTCCTTCACTGAATTTTAATATTGCATTTAAGCCCTTGCATTAGTATAATTAGTGAGCTTTCTCCCACCTCGCTCATTTCCATTTGTTAAAATACATAAAACATTGTATATACAATATCTATAAAACTGACAAAAAATGTATTTCATTTTCTCACAACCTAAGGTAAAACTTATTTGTCATCCTAAAAAAAAAATGTACACAGAAGGCAAAATCAGGCCCTAAACAAACTGCATACATATACAGTAGACAGGAACAAAATCAAAATATTTTAATTCCATGCCTCCAATTATCATTACATCATCTGTTCAGGTAAAGAAAAATCCTACCATATCCCTTCACTGTATATGAAGCACTCTCTGAGGATGTACCTGCAAAGAAGGATACTTTTTCCAAATGCCTTTGCTGTTGATGATATGAGAGAAATCAAGCACAGAGGTATTCTGGCAAATTTTCCTCTTGATTAAACAACTGAGACTCACAAGAAAGGTAAAAATCTGCTTCTCAAATATTTTAAGCTAAAATTCAGAAATAATTTTTCACGAGACAAAGGTGCTTAAAAGAAGGTAACCACCCTCAACCGATATGGAAATCCTTTGAAAAATGAGATACCATTATACCAATTCCCTTTAATAGCAACTTTCTCAATTCTGCCAATTAAACTGGTTCTGCTGGAGTTAGGAATCACCTTAGATTCATGGAACCAAAATATAAAAATCATTTCTCCCATTTCTGTTAGCTTCCTTTTTTCAGTAACAGTAAAAAAATTAAAAATATAAATTAAATACAGATCAATGGCTGAACATAATACAAATATTTTTTCAAAGGCATTTTACTCTTTACTTACCCACAGAAGTACTTTCTAGAAGAAACATACAGCATATCACCAAGTTCACAACTGAGACATGTAACAATTACACTATATTCACAATATATTCACATCTTTAGAGGCATATTAGAGGATTTCATGAGGCATCTTAGAATCATTCTGGCTTTATATGAGCTGAAGAAATGTCAGAAGAGTGGATAAGTATCAAAACAGAAAATCTGGCAGGCTGCAAATGATTTACGATGCACTCCACTATTTACCATGGTGGGGGTGGACTTGAAGGGCTGCTTAACTGGTAACAAAGACAGGGCTAACTGCACCCTCATGCAGAAATGCACTCCAATACTAAACTGAAAATCGGGCGTTACAGAACAATGCTGCATTTTAGATTTCCCAGACTGTTGTTTTCCTTGCACAAACCCCAAACCTACAGAAATATTAAAAAGAGTGAACACTGGATAGAGTCAAAAAAAGTTTTCACCAAATGCAAGATTCGAGGATAAAATGTAGTAAAAGTCATCAATGTTTACTTAGAAGAGAAATTAATCAGCCAAGAATACCCTTTATCATGGAATGTTTATATGAAAATCTACTTCTTAATTGAAGTGTCAACTACAAGACTGCAAAAGCAACTTAAAAGCACCACTAGTTATAGCCACAGTGCACAAAATATGACTCTTTGCCAGACTTCTGTATTAACCATTTTTCTTCGCAAAGTAGATATTATATATGCCAAATAAATTACAACATAAAAACTAGTCCAATTGTAGTTGCTATCTCATAATTAATTTAAGTTACCAAGTAAAAATGCAAGTATTTGTCAAAAGGAAGCTGAAGTCTTTCAATGCTACAAAGACGTCCTGCAGGAGAAATTTCTAGCACCCATATAGTGTTTTTTATAATGTTACGGATGTTGCTTACAACCACACTAGTTCAATGTTTAAGATTTCTCCAATTAACTTATGGCCTGTCCACGCATACAGCACACTAAAACGTAAGAAAATATAAACAGAGAAGCATCAGTGAAACCTTCTGCTGGAAGCCAAGCTCCACAGTTATTTTACACAACTTGTAGGCCATTCCCTGTAAAACTGGAGCAACATGAGGCAGACTTGAATGAGGAACGTGCTTGTCATTTGAACAACGTTCCGACTGATGAAAATAATATATTCTATAAGCCAATTCTAGTATTTCCATCAAAAGTTTATGAAACTGGCCATCTGAATAAATCCAAACAGACTGAGTAACATTGCTTTCTACCTAAATACCTTAACTCAAGTCCACACACTTAAGCTACAGTGTCTGGGGTTTCATAAAAGATATCCAACAAAAACTACTATTTTATTTATGTACAATAGACCCAAAGGTCAGAATTATGTTAGGGACTCAATGGGGACCCAATCAATAGGGACAAACATGAATAACTGGTTCTTACCTAAATTCAAAAGTTCCCCTATAGTTAAAACAAACGTTTAGTAATTCAGAAATGGTGGGGGAAACAAACAGGAAGACTCCATAAGTAACATTTTAAAAGTATTATAAAAACCAGAAGCATGTAGGAAGATAAACAAAGCCTGAAGAACCTAATTTCAACATCATACTGTCTTTTTCTTAGAACAGACAACTACCAGCTCTCTTGTCACAAGCAGATAACCCAAACTGTATTTGGGACCTGTAGTAAGAGCTACATGCCATGTAAAGAACAAAATTAATACAAGCACTCTTTCATCCTACACAATTCTAAGCCTAAACTAATGAGCCATTAGCCACTGTAGGAAATCCTAATGGTGACAAATGTTTTAGTAGGGCATGTTGTGACAGGACATGAGGTGATAGTTTTGAACTAACAGGGGGTAGACTCTAACTAGGTGAAAGGAAGAAATTTTTTACAATGAGAGCAATGAAATACTGGAACAAGTTGCCCAGACAGGTGATGGATGCCCCATCACTGGAAACATTAAGGATTGGATGGGGCTCTGAGCAACTTAAAGTAGCTTAAGATGCCCCTGCCCATTGCAAGAGCAGGGAGATAGGCCTTTAATGGCCCCTTCCAAACCAAACCATGTTATGATTTTAAGATTATGTTCAGGCAGAAACATCTTTGAATGGCAAACCTTAGATATATCTAATTGACTCTTCAAGCTTTAGTTTCTACTGAACTCCCCATCTGAACTGAACAGTTTGAACAGTTACAAAACAGTTCTACCGAAACTCATCTTCTTACCAAACCCCATTATTTATTAGAAGTACTAATTAATTGGAAAGAATACCCAATCTCTGCACAATTAAAGTGTACTTGATGGAAGACAGTGGTATCAGATTTAAACTCCATCTTCCTCATGGAAGATTTAAGAACCCAAAATAAGCGCTACCTCCAATAATAAGAAAAAAACTACTTTAACAAGGAGGTTTGTGAAATATTCATGAGAAAATTTGTGAATATTTTAATTTAAAAAATAACAGCCTGATATCAATAGACAAGCAACAATGCTAAATTAATTTCTATTTTTATGTGTTTCTATCATTTTATTGCATTATCACTAATTAAAATTTTCTGCTCTGTGAGAGCTACTGAACCAAAATGCTAGAGGCTAAGCAAAAGGTCACATTAAGAAAAAAAAACTACTCGCAAGGCACTGGCTTGAGAGAGAGAAACCAGGTCACTAAACAGACTTCGCTCACACTACGCAACAGACCCATTAACAACTTTCCTCACATCCAAAAGAACTGTTTATACAGAAATCTCACTTATTGCTTCTTGGGTGCTTTAGTCTTTCTTTAAACACAGATCCCTTGAGCAAAGACAAACTTTTCTAAGCAGAGGAACTTATTTTGGTTGCAAGTCTTAGTGCCACCAAGCAAGATCTCAGGATTTACAGAAGTGGATGAGTCCAAAATAGGTACCAAGCAGACAACTGAAACTGAAAATTAGTTTCTTCTTACTCTGGGTAAATAGTGTACAAACTCCAAGTCAAACTTAACTCCAGTAGCTGAGGAAGAAAAAATGAAAATTATTAAGGCAAACATTAATTTTAGCTTCTTCAAATATATACGGCATTTATCAAACACATCAACAAGGAATTTTTTTAAGTTATATATATAATTCCTAAGTATTCTTACTTGTCAGAATATGAAAAATTGAAGAACTCTATTTGAGTAGCTTAAGTTGAATAATAAGATTTTACTTAAATTGTGAGCAGCAACAATTTTCAGAAATAATAGTAAAATATAGAATATAAACTTATTAAATCTGCTCTTGATTAGATTTTTCTATTTTTATCTACAAAACCCATGAAACAGCAAACGTTAAGGATGCAAATGGAGTATTCTATAAACAAGCATAGATGCATTTGAGGTCTTTCTATAAATAATTCAACAGTAACGGCATTCGCTACAGTTGAGGTCTCGTGAAACAGAGACTGTCAAAGACTAATGTCATTTTGCCATTACATAAGCAGCAACCAAAAAGTGTTATTTTAGTTTCCTGACAATCAGTCTTACTGAAGGAAAGTAGGGTTATAAACAAAAACAGATCATCCAAAGAATACGGTCAGAAAATTCTGTATCAATTACTGTGGAAAAGAACAAATTTGGGAAAGCTTAAAAGCAGTACCACAACACCTAAATTCATACTGGAGATTTATGCACATTTGACAGCACATTAAAATATAAAAATTACTTGTGAACAGTCACTTGTTCTATTTGCAAGTTCACATGAAGTACACATTAGTATTTTCCAAAGCACTTTGTGCAAACATTAGAAGATGACTACAACAGTCTCCTACATATAATACAAAAATATCACATTGCCTAAATACTCAGTTCACACATACAGAAATATAGTTACAAATGAAACATAATATTGTAACAATTATTTGCTCTGTTACTGAAAAATTACCTTAAGTAGCATCCTTGACATACATAAAAACATAACCTAGAAAATCAATTATGAACCATCCTAAAATGGTCATGAAATACTTACAACCAAAGGACCTTATTCCACAAACACCTTCATTTGATGTATATAAGCACATAATAAAGATAAAGATATCTTAAAAAAGATACCTGAAATTCTGCATTGATTTTCACGCAATGTCTTTCCATACTAAAAGCAGATATGACAGTTAAATAGTTTTTTCTACCGATAATGTAATTAAAGGCTGAAAATAATTTATTTAGTTGCTGAAAATAATATAAATTGACTATTTTAAGGCTTGTTAAGGAAGTATTATTCTGTCCAAAGTAACAAATTTAGTAGCTGAAACACCAAGGAACAGAAGAAATGCATGATTTAAGAATCTGTCTACTGATGTATATCGCTTGTAAAAAAAGAAAAATAATTTAGTGCTACTGCCAAAATTAGGACTGCCCACAAAAACATAAACTGCGTATTTATAGAATGCTTGCTTAAAGGCCTACCCTATGTTGATTTATGCATAGGAAGAAACTTGATCACTGAAGTAAACTCCTGCCAAGAAAAGCAGTATTCTGTCAGGTTGGTAGTTTTTATTTCTACATTTAATGATTTGTCTTTTTGCAAGCTAGTTTTACTTTAAAAAGCCTTTAAGGTGTCACACAAGAACTACGTATGCTGGACTGCAGTAAGGATGCAATTCATCTCGCCCAATCACGCTCTACAGAAGAGCTTTTATAAAGCAGCAAGAAAATTGAGATTTCATTTATACAAACTCACAAAACTTCACCACCATTAGCTTCATAAAGTATACAAGGCTGTCAGGATAAAATAACCAAAATTTATTGTTAGAAAACTTATCAAATTTGAAAAGATTCTTTCATTCATTTATTTTTGGGAATCTGCCTTTGTTTAGTTTTGAGTTAGGTAAGAAACAACTCACTATGCAGTGAGAATTCCAACTGCTTACATTAACGGAGCTTTTGAGCACAATGCTATGAGAAGATGGGATCAAAATATAGTTCTATTCACTAAAAAAGTCAAGAAGTTCAAAAATCTAGTCCTGAATTACTGAAGTTTAAGGAACTCTGATAGTCTTGTTTCAAAAATGTCTAATGCTTAACTTGCAAATGAACAGAGAAGTGAAGGGTAAGACATGCCTCAACAGGGCTCCAAACAGTAAGAAGTGGAAAACAACATTTATAAACTGCTCTGAAGAACCAAACTCTTAGAACAAAAACTGTGTTGCAATGGCATTCCTGAAGCTATAGACTTCATTGCTGGTTTACAATGTGCATTTTTTACTTTCTTGCTCCCATCTGTCTTACAGCTTTTGATCCAAGTCCACTACAATCCCTGCGGTTGAAGCATCTCCACTGCTTTAGCGGCTGACACTTTATGCTGTTAATTACTCAACATACTTGAGAGCAGTGCTTCTGCAAGGAAAACTAAAGCAAAGCGAAACAACATCTAGAAATAATTCTTGAAAAGACTATGAGATTAAAAAGAAAAGTATTTAATACACAAAGTCTTACATGAAGAAACAGCAAGCATTCAGAAATTGAAAAGAAACAGTCCCTTACACATTCAAAAAGGGGTTTTCCTTGGAGGGAAGTGGGCAAGAACGTCCAAAAATCTCACTTCCCTCCTTAAACTATCAGTAAGAAGAGCTGTTAAGTTTTAGGCTGGTATTGCAGCTATTGTTTCACTGAGTACAATACCCACCTGACACTATTTCACAGTGCTACTACAGAAGTAAATCCGTGCACACAACTCCTACATACTTTGGTCTGTGTTTTAGACATATAGAAACTATTTTAATACACTAAATCCAAACCACTAAGTTGGCGACACGAATAAAAGCAGGTCTTGGAACTGGAATTATTTCGTAAAATGGCTCTGACTGAGATTCAATAATGTAAATCCAAGCAAGCCATCCATAAGTGGATAATAACCATTGCATGTTTGAGTAATGAACATATTATTGACACTCAGAAGTATTTTCTTTTTAAAAAATATTTGTGTTGTTGCAAAATAAATCACCATCAGCAAATTCCTCTTTCAGCCAGAAGAATGTATGCAAAATAAAAATTAGCAAAATACTACTGGAAAACTAGTTTCCCAATTAAGCCACTGTGAAATCAGAATGCATATAAATTATTGAGCTATAACAGCACATTTCAACTAACTGACTCTTAGAAAAGAAGGGGAAAACCCTAACCAATATGAAAGTGTTTATTAATAATTTATCTAGTAGAGATCACACAACTAGATTAATGAATTGTTTAGGCATCATCAGGCTGCCCATTAGATTAACAATCAATGCAATCAAATTTCTAATGTTCACCAGCAGCAGCAACAAGAATGCTTCAAGAAAAAGAAATCCTCTCACAGAAAATATTTTTATCATCTGTAACAAAATCAAGTAACTGCTACCTGCACTAATTTTGATTACAAGATGTTTTCCAAAAGTAGTTGTATTTTTTAAAAATGCAAGTTTAGTGAGTTAGAGAAAAGACACAGATAGAAACTTTCAATGGGAAAGCCTAATACTGCAGCTTTACATGAGAGGGTCCAATTCTGGTCGCCACTGCACTTACCATTTATCTTCTTGTTTTAGACTGACCAGTAAAAAGTGATAGGCTATAAGTGAAGGAAGCTTAGGTTTCAAAGCTTTTAAGAAACAAAAACAAGGATTAGAAACAATTATTATTGTCCTACAAAATACATTGTTGGCAGAAGACTTTAATATGTTGCAAGCATAATGCCAGAAGAGTTTATCAAGACTTGATACGGTAAAAAACTATCCAACAGTATCAAAAAATGCAATTCTCACCAAGAGTCAACTTTTTCTCTGAGAATAGAGAATAACTTTGTCAGTAGATGTACAGTGGTAATCTGAGAGTAGAAGTGAGTACAAGATGGAATCTGTTCACAGTAAACAAGTATTAGTAAGAACAAATAAAAACAAATGAGTTGTATGAGAAATTCTAAGTTGAAATCAGGTTTCATGTGTCATTTTGCTATCTCCAGAAAAGGTTTACAGTTTTTCTCTGCTGCAAAATGCAAAGGCTTTTTCAACTCCCATTCACACTACATAACTACAGTTATCTAAAAACATTTTATAACAAGCGTCTATAAAATGATAGGCATGCTTAGTCACACAGCTGCCCTGATCAGAAACTGTTGCTAAAGAAACACATTACTTGCTATTTTGTTTCAAATTTTCCTCTTTTAGAGTTTCGAGAGCATTAGAAGTAAAACCTAAGTCAAGACATAATCAGAATACTAAAGACTAGTCTAGAGAATATGGTTTTTTAATGTATTATTGTATATGCCACTTCAATTTCATAAGATGTTTAAAAAACAACACCTGTACTATACAGTCCTTTATGTATAAAGTTAAAATGCTTTCAGTAGGGCTGTTACTGAAAAACTACATCTAGATATTTTTGCAGTGTATATTAGCTAGGTCCCAATGAACACACAATTTCTGTAATGCATGAGTGGGAAAGCTACACTCTTCCAAAGCAGTCTTCCACCTTTTACCTTTCCCCTCCAAAAAAAATTGGATGTATAAAAGTCATAAAAATTATGCATAGTGATTGAAGTGCTTTCCATTTGAACCACTCTTCTTCCCTTCTTAGCCTACATTGTTGCCAAGTCCAGCACACCAACTTTAACAGTTTCTATTCATATAGGGTTTGGAATTTAAAAATGTAGATAAGCAACAAGTATGGACAAACTGAGGTAAGCAATTTAAGCACAGAGATTAAATATTATCTCAAGACAGAGATGTAAGATTAGATCAGTAAAGGCTGTGATGGCCAACATTATCTAGTTTTCCCCACTCCAAGCTGCAGATTACAGGCCACAACCTCCTAACAGCAATGGAATCTGAGGGAGCTACTGCCGTCCCAGGGCTGTGGCTCCCCAGCTTCCCATTACTGCAGTTCTCTGCAGCAAGAATCACGGGTCTCACAGAGGAGCCAGGAGGTTCTGACAAGCAGCGTACAGGGTCAGAAAGTCAGGCAACCCCAAAAGATGCTACATTAAGATACTACAGTGATATAAAATTTTACATTTGGCACTACAGAAGTCATCAGTAAGTACTACTTCTAAATTACATCAGACTGTTACATGCTATTTCCCCAATTACGTTTAATAATATTTGGAACGCACTAAAGGATAGTATGAGTTCTGAATTCTTGGTCTTCATTACCCTGAAGAAAAGATGTGCTGAAAGCAGTTTTCTTTTAGAGAGAGTATATATGGAAATAAATTACCATCTGTCTTTGGATGCGAGTCCCTCAAAACACAGTGAGCAAAACCAAATTATATCCATTAGTAAAATCAAAGCAACTATTTTGCTTCCTCCCCATCTTTACAAAAAACACTAAGGGGCAGATGAGGGGAAAAACGTCCTGCTGAGAACAGGAAAGCATTTATCTTCTAACATCTCTCAGGATGTCTCAGAACATACATAATAAATTCTTCTCAACCCTACAGAAAATTTCATGGTATAGAATGCAAAACAGGTTCTTCTTTCACAGTAAGTAGCTGAGAAACCAGCAGTTCATTTCTGATTGATGCAAAATCCCCTCCTGCAGACTACAGTTGTTTTAATAATGTAAAAGAGCATTGTGTGAATTGTCTATTCATTATTTCCTCACTAGGAATAGCTGTAATAGTAAAAGACATCCTACTCAAGAGAAACTAAAGCATTTGCACCACAGTTTGCACTCACTGAACTGATCTGGTCGGTAGAAAAAAAGTCATACCCTTTGGCCAAAAAAATTTAGAAGCTGACTCCTCTGATAGCACCATTTTGTTAGTCCTGCAAGGATGAGTCTTCAGAGGCAGAGCACACCTAAATTACTAATATAAATAATGTACAGATTACAGCAGAGGACAAATTTTCCCTCACCTTTATAATCTTTCAGTCTCCTTTAGTAATGATTTGGATGTTCTCCTCATCTAGTTTTACACATGGTCAAAAGGGAGAGTGATTTTAGGCTCCATATTAAATAACAATGCCCTTTTTGTTTCTGAAAACTTTCTTAATAAAATCCCAAAACTAGTAATTCAAACCAGCATGAACTGGTTTAAAATTTAAACCTTCAGGCAGAGTAGGGCACATCAGGATGGGTGATTCCTTTCACCTCCCACTTAGAAAAATTATTTTACTGAAACATTCCAATTCCCAAGTAAAAAAACTTAGTATCTGAACACCTTCATTTAATGGAAATTACATCATCAGCTTGCAGGAAAAACAGCAGTTATGTCATTATACAAAAGTGTAACTACACTACTGAATATGTAGCAACTCACTCAGGAGAACAAGGAAATACTGAAGTCAAAACAGCCAACAAGAAAATGGCAGTTCAATAACTAGTACAAAAATAGTATAATGAAAGAATTCTTTTGCAATTTGGACTTTCATCATAGAATTGTACTTACATTGTCCATGAAATTTGGCTTAAATCCTCCTTCCTGCTGTCGTCGTAATTCCTCCTGTTCCCTCTGGCGTAGCATCTCTTCTTCACGACGTCTGTGTTCTTCTTCATGTCTAGGATATTTTTCAAAATTATGTCAGCTTAGTCTCTTGACCTGTTCAGGCTTGCACTCAGTCTCAGAGGTGAGATCAAGCATATAAACAAAACTGGTCATTAATTATTTTTTACATAGTGTAAGGCACTAATCTACTCAACTTGATGGATTTGAGTACTTTTGAAGTTTTGGGTTGTTTTTTTTACTGGAATACAAATACTTTCAATACCAATACATTCTATACCTACTCTTCCAGGCATATACCAGTAAACAGGTTAAAATATTCCAGCTTTTAAGAAGCCACTCTGGATTAAAACATTTCAATAGTGCCAAAAGACATATTTTTAATTCTGAGATGTGTTTGTGCTGTTCTTTTTATCTTATTGACATTTTTTGTGATACTTAACACAAAAAGTATAAATCAATATGATGAGACTATGTCTATTTTCTTAAACTTTAGAAGAGGAATTAAAACAATTATTTGCATGAATCAAATCCTAAGAAGAAAAATTGTTTTCAGCATACTAGAATATCAAGTGAAAAGAACTTCCAAAATCCCATGTCAGACTACAAGATTGCAATGCTATGGTTCTATATGGAGACCATCTGCCCATGGAATTTAGAAGTATGTTTCTATTTATTACAGCAATGCTTTGGTTACTTTAAAATAAATATGAAACAAAAAAATAGGCTAAGACATATCTATGCTATTTAGACATCTCAGAAATTTACAACAAAACTAGCAAAGATTAAATAAGTGAAAAAAATCAAGCAACACTTGAAGCCTATCTGTTATATTAGCATTATATTATCAGAAACATCACATTTTATGCTTTTGAGAAGCAAGTTTAGCTAACATATCTACATTGGCTGCATCCCACACCTCTGCACAGTAGAAGACAAAATACCTCAATTGTATCTGCTTGCGCTTTTGAAGTTCTTGGTTTCGAAGTTCTTCCAAGCGCCTCAATTCTTCTTGGCGACGCATGAGATCTAACAAGATTAAAAACGTATTTAAATATAAAAGCTGTCAATCAATAATGTGGCAAACACAAAAATTATTATTACTGTCAAATTACAGTTCTAACATTCAATTTTTTAAACAAAATTTTCAATGCATTTAACTCATCTCTTTCCATAAAGCTAAGTCTAATACTTGAAAAAAGACTGGATCCCTGGCTTACAAACACAGAAAGGTACAAAATGGGCAAAGCCCCCAGAGCAGGTTACAGAAACAGAAATTTTAAGTTCTCAAAGAAAAGGAAAAAAACCTCTCTCAATTCCTTAAATCACACCCTGGTTTTACATCTAGGACAGGACACCAATTTTCTCACAATGCTGTATACTGCTGAAGTCACACTGCTAAAACCACGACAATATTTATGGACTTTTATGCTCTTCACTACCTACTGCAGACCCCTACATGGTACACATCAGAAAACTCTGCTTACTGCAACTTACAAATGACTAGTCTTTTAACCCCACAAAAAAGGCACAGCCATAGCCTCCTAAGAAGCACTGAAAATGCCCTTAAAAAGCACGGCATAACTCACAGTAATTACTTTGGCTGACCACTCACATTATTGATTTCTGCCTGGAAATTTATGCTTTCTCCAATGAATAATAATTTTGTCATTTGTAAGAAAGCAGATTATTTATTTTTTAACTACATAGGAATTTGGCCACATGATACTATTTATAGAAATGACAAGTAACATTTTACCACACCACCTATTACGTGCCTTTTATGCTTTAGTTCAACTGTTCTGTACATTTTCTCTATGCATTTCTAAACTATACTAAAGTATTTTTTAGTTATGCAAATCAGTTCCTCAAACTTGCACCAGCATAAACTATTACAGCCTCAAATTTTACTTTAATATCCAAAACCTATGATGGCCAGTACATTCTGTCAAAATATAATGTATTTGTTTTCTTCTTGAACAAAGATGATTATTACTCTCACAACCTCTCTGTTGACATTAGAAGTTTTTTTTCAAGCACATTTTACAGGATTGCTTTTCCATTCTCTTCTGCAAATTTAACACATTTCACACTTAACTAGAACAGGACTACATTGAAGATTCACTCAAATCATAAAGTCTGAGGGCTGCTTCTTTCTAAATATGCTTGCCATAGAAGGCCTGGCCACTTGTATCCTGACCACTAGGCAGTGTCACAAGCACACTATTTTTGCTCTTAAATAACCTTTAGGTTATTTCAGCGTACAAGTGTACTTTTCTTTCAAAATGAACCTTTAGCTTGCTTCACGGTATTACTGAGATCAAAAGCTAACCTATTCTGTACGCAACACTGTCCACTGTGGGAAAAGGTATTTCCTTCACAGTTCTTTGTTCTTCCAAATTTATACAACATTCCCTATTTCTTGTGCGCACAGACACAGGATTTCCGACTTTCTCTCTACCACTGTCATCTACCGTCCTTTGTTCTTAAGGTGAAGCACTCTACTTTTCTCAGTGTTCTCCTAATTTTTCTCCATAGCATAGTTTATTGCCTTTCCTGAAATACTTAGTAGGTTAAAATTCAACATAGCAAATTATGATTCAGTACCATTTGACAACTACCAAATCTTGGCAGAAAGCCTTACTAGGCCAGGTGAAAACACAGATATAGAGGTTCAAACTCTGCACAAGAGCCATTCATATTAAAAGACCTGTAATGATGGTAATTCTTGACTGACAGGCCCTTTCTCTGAACAGAAAAAATCTGCACTAAAGCAGCTATGATAGAAAAAAAAGAAAACAACCAGAGAGCATTATTATTGTTTGCACTTTCTTGTGCTTATAAAAGGGCATGGTTTTCATTTTACCTTCAACTTCTACATAGCAGAGAGCAGAAGGTGAAGGTGTTCTCTCACCTCAGAAGTTAATCCTACAAGCTGGAATATCAACTCCACAAAGACTTTTAAGCAGTTTTAGCTGCTGATTTTTCAGGTTTTAAAGATGGAAAATAAATGCCAAGTTTCCATGTAATTGACAAAAAATCAGCTTCTGGTTAAACTCAGTCATGTTTTCCAGTATTTTCATAATCTATTTAACCATGGTGATGAGAGAATATTTACAAATGTTTGATGCATACCAGCAGTACACAGATCAGAAATACCATGCAATTTACTTACACGTGGAAACACGTATTCTGCTTTACAAATTACTTCTGACTCAGTCTGTCAAAATATGACACTTAAAAGTGAAAAATTATACATATCAGAAGAATTAAATCTACCTTCAGAATTAATACCACAGCACAAAAACCTGAGAACTCAAACCAACATGCTCTAGAGTTCCAGTCCTCAGCTCTCATGGAGCAGTTTCAACACAACCTTCACCTGCTAGAGTACATGAACCAGTAAGCTCATTCCTTCCTGTCTTCTTTTTGACTCCTACACAACTAAAACATGACATTTTGTATTTCATTTCCTATTTCATAATGACTGCTTCAATACATCTTTAAATTTGACTTTGTGCACCAAGGATACAAAAGTATTAATTCTAGGTTCTGATGCCTTAGAAACTTCATTGCATCTTTCTACAGAGTCCTGTGATGCAATCTCATTAATACCATCAATATTCTTGGCATGGCATGAACTTAGACCCACACTGTTCAGAGCAACAAGAGAAAGCTAATCTTTGAAAATAAATACAAGTGCAAAAACCACTTTATTTTCATGCATACTAAAGCTGAAGAATTCAGAATATTAAACCAGAAGGAATACTTACAAATCCCTAGAGCTCTGAAAATTAAATGTTGGCAGGTAACTAAGAAGAAACCTAATTATCTTCACAAAATTCTAAGTTATCTGGTACCAAAGAGGTACTCTGCTAACCAGTGAGGGAGAAAAGCCCTCGTCCTCTACTAAAAAAACCAATATTTTCTCACTGTAATAGAAGCACCACATGCATGCATGTTTTATATTAATTTTAATGGAAGGAATAATTCTCTCTTTTTTCATATAAAACTAGCACTGAACAAATATTCAAAAAGCAGAATATCTTTTCCTTCATGTTGTCCTTAAAAGAAACCCTAATATATCCAAAAACACACCAAAGTTGTTTTCCCATGTTTTACCATCAAGTGCTTTTCTATCTTAATGAAGAGGCCACTGTAATCGTGTCTCAGTTTAACACGTAATTAAGACATGAATTTAAGACGAAGTAATCTCTAATCTTGCCCTCAAGTACAAGCAACAGGTGAATAAATTCAAAGGAAATTAAAGAGCATGAGTTCTGGAACGGGATTATTAGCACTGTTAAATATTAACAATTAGATAAGCCAACAGTAGATTTATCCAACTTGTATCTTAAGCACTGAACCATCCTTACAAATCTCAGTCACGCATACACACAAAATTACAATGTGTGTCTAACTGCCAAGGGAGGGTTGTACTGGGTACTGTCAGCAGCATTCTTGGATCATATTAACATGCACACTCCTCACCTCTAATACACACCTGTGCTTACAAGGAAACTTAAAGCTTCAACAGTTTTTCTTCAAAACTAAACCAAGAAACAGTTGTCAGTCATTTCAGGTGCTGCAGCAACTACCTAGCATTTCTATATTATTACACTCTGTAAAGGATCTTATACTTTTTACATTATTTTATAGCTCTGTCTTTATGTTATTATCTTCTACATAAGACCTTATAAAAACAGCATGGCTCCACACTTGGAGTACAAGTGCCTATTCAGGAAAAACAGGCTAAGTAAACTTTTTCCTGAAGTTAAATGTAGGAAGCAAAGAAAACAGACTTAAACAATCACCTCTTTAGCAAATTCTTAATAAATTTCTGCAAATCATCAAGGAATATGTGCACAGAGAAGTATTCCTTCCTTTTTCTCAGTTACATGCATTTAATTAAATGGTGACCAGCAAAATGTCCAAGTACACAGCTCAATATCCTACTCAAAAAAAAAAAAAAAATCTGCAACAAAATAAATTTAATACCAGTAGATTATCTGATTTTACCTTGCCTCATCAGCATTAGCTGATGCTCATGTCTAGCTGCTTCCATTTCTGCCTCAAGTTTCTCTTTGGCTTCTCTAATGTTCCTGTCAACCTGTTCACGCTGCTGCTTTTCCATCTCATCAAGAGCCTTCCACCGTGAAGCATACTCAAACTCAAATGTTCCAGGCTGAGCAAAGCGTGGAGGCTGCTCTCTTTCCCTAATAAAAATTTTGCAGTAAAAATGTACAGAAGAACACATTTAGACCAACAGCTGTTACAGCCAGAGAACATATAAACAAACACTTCAAGTGTAGATCTCACTCTTTATCAACCTGTCAGATGACTACATTCTAAACCAGACAAAGCTTAAATCAGACATTAAGACAAGTAAAAAGAAAATTTTCCAAAAATTGCCTAAATAAATATTTATCTCAAGACAAAGATTTGTATTGACATCAATACAAAATACTAAGCTGCAACACCAGATTAACAGTATTCAGCCTTCTAAATCAAGCAGTCAATTCACTAAATCAGTTATTTAAATAAAGATCAATGCTTACTAGACAGCCCAGAATATTAGCCAGAATCTGTAACCATTAAAATGAGCTCGCATTTCCCATTCTAACAATGTTATACCTTACAGTGACAAATTTTTAAGAAGTGGTGTTCTACAGTCTACCAAAATAAATATTTTAGACTCAAGCAACAGGAATGGCAGATTACAATATTAAAAATTAGTATTTTCAGACTAGGAGACTTGTATCTCATGACTGAGATTCACTTTCTCATGTCATGCTCAAAGTTTTAGCTGAACTGTGGAGGCTGCAAACAGTTAAGGGGCTATTCAGAGAAGATAAAGATCTGTGGGTATTCAAAGTCTCTGCAGGATTAGACCACACCCCTAATCCATAAAAGACTATAGTTTGCTGGCAACAAACTCCCACTGACTGCAGTGCAGGCCAAGAATCTCTCTACTACAGTAAATGCACAGAATGTTAAAGCAACGAGCCAGGTCTGAATTTTACTATGATTAGGAAATTTGGGAAGGCCCTGTTTAATCCTTTGACACAAAACAGCACAACATACAAAAGCACTACTTCCTGCTACACAGACTCAAAAGTAAAAATTAGTGTAAATTTACAAAGGTAACTAAGTACAAAAATCATGTTTTACAAAAAAAAGGTTAAGCACAACTTACTTGTGGTACTGTTGTGTTTTTTGCATTAGCTTCTCAGGGAGTCCATCCTCATCATCAAATTGCTCCATTGGTTCTACAACAACAGGTCGAGGTGTTCTGGAAAACATTTTCAATTTAATAACTGAATCATTAATGAGGAAGTTACAACCTATTTTAGCATTTTGAAGAAACACTCCAGAAAGCTAACACGTAATTCCTGTGTCTTGTCTTTCCAATGAATCCCAATCTCAAGAATTACCTTCAGAAAATAATTGTTTCTATGCCCAAATCCAGCTATTCTGCCTAGAAACCACAACTTACTTGACACAGTTCTGTTTGCCTTTTTTAAAATACCAAAACCATCTACCAATACATACAAAATTTTTAGGTAGCAACTACCTTTCTGTTTTTATCAGTGAGGCACCACAGAGGCCATGGTTGTACTGGGAAAGCAACAAACCCAAAACAGAGCAGCACAACCAACACACTGACTTTCTACTGACTTTTACAACTTAGTTTTGCAAGTTACTCTACAATTGAAAACAGCTTGACAATTCAGTATTAATATTACAGTGACAATTAGAAAAGCATTTCTGCATACGTTACTTAAAATACATTATTAGACTAACCATATGCTCACAAATCAGAATCCTAACTTATCTCTGAAAACAGCTTCCTTGATATGCAGTAACCAGAGACAAGCATGAGCCAGCACTGCCAAAGAGAGCAGTGTAAGAACCCTGAATTGTGTAAAAAGCTCTCTGCATCAGTCTTGGGAGCGGGGCTTACAAAACAGAGCACTAGAGACATGATTTTCAAAACACCAGCATTCATTTATTGTGTTCCATGCCTTTATTTCACTTTGCAGATCTTCCCCTACTGCCCATGCCCCTCACTAAAAAAAAAAACCAACAACCAAAACTAAACCAAACCAATGACCCCCCAATATATTTTACTCTGGGCATCAATTTCAGATTAAAAAGATGAAGTCCAGAATCACAGGGCACAACTCAGCAGGTGTTTTTTCTGATGCAATCTGCATAGCAATTGCTAACAGTTCTGCTATTTAAATGCAACTGAACTGCGGTGCTAACAAGTTATGACGTAAAACAACAATGTTAGAACACTAATGTTTTGAATGTCTAGTTTTGATCCATTTAAACCGGAACTGAAAGATGTTCTGATCAGGCAAAGAGCTCAGTTTAAAAAAGTAAAATTTTAGACTCTAAAGCAAAACATCAAAGTAGATGGCAGAAGATTCATGCTAATTGTCTTTGCAACTGTGTATTAGGGAACATGCCACCTAAGCAAGAAATCAATTGCTTTTTATTCACTCAGGCCATGGTTAGATGGTCATTTCAATTCAACTGATCTATCCAGCTGGTAAAACAAGAATACCCTCCTCTCATATCCCAGCTTCTTTTTCCCTGCCATATCTCTCCTGCCAAGAATAGCACTCATGTAACCCTGAACTACATTACTTCCCTTGTTTGGCTCACCACGCTTCCATTCAATTACTAATGCCAAGAAAACCCAGGAAATAAGAACAAATTGCTGGCACCTCCTGGTAACAGTCAAGACGTATTTAGACTGAATTTACTATGTAACCATCAAATCAGTTCAGTAGCACACAGGATTTGGAGTTCCAGATCCCTTACTCACCTGCCAACTCCTCCTGGCAACATTTTCTCCTGCCTTATTCTCAGCTAGACCTGACATTAGCAAGCACCCTCCTGTGCATGAACAGACTGCAATGGACCCCCAAACAAATGAATGCTTTTCTGTTGTTTTTGTAGCAAGCACAAGTGGCTTATGGAAGCATCATATAGTTCTCGAGCACATAAAAGAACAGCACAGCCAAGGCAGGAAAAGAACTCCAAGTTCAATTCAATGGCAGCAAGTTTTCATGCTGTGAAACCACAGCCTTATTTTCCCAATGAGAATCAGAAAAATAAAAAATAATCATAAATATGTACAATTTCATGCAGTTTTTAAGAAAGCATTTGAAAAAGTCACTTGTGACTATGTAAAGTACAGCAGTTAACAATTCTCTTTGGCAAGTACAGAAATATGAGATGCAAGACAAGTGCTGCTATTTGCAAGCTTGCCTGTCCTTGAAATAGATTGTTTTCCAGACATCACTAGCATGAACCTCTTCAGAATCTGTCTTCATTTTAAAACAGTGAGAAAATCCTGGCCTTACAAGCCACAGGTAATTTTTGAGATACAAAAAATTTGAGACTTTCTTTGGTCTACAGAAATATCAGCAATGTCATGCACTGTTTTGTTAAGAAACAAAGGAATATTATTTTGTCACTTTGCTACTGGGATCAGGAAGAGTGCAACCAATGAAAATAAAGTCTCAACAGAAAATGCCTTATTATACAGAGAAGGAAAAGTAATATTGCATATGAAGAAGAAAAACCCCAGAATTCGGCTCTCAGACTCTCATAAGAAATCTTATAAACAGTAGGCAGAGAAGGATGGGTTTTCTTCTTAAAAAAAAAATCAAGAGTATTTGTGGTATTAATGCAAAACACTTTAATTTCTAACCCCATGGCTTTCAGAATTTGAAAACAAAATGAGAACTAGGGAATACCATGAATCCAACTTTTGTTCACATCAGGAAGATATAATCACAAATTCAAACAAAAACCTGTGAACTTACGTTGTAAGCAAGAATGCCCCATCACTGCATCTTTCTAGAGCTTTCCGTGCTGGAGGTTTTGCTGCAAACTCAACAAAACCTTTCCCTGTAGCTCTGCCACGATCATCCACTACAACAACCGCTCTTTCCACTGGCCCGAATTGCGAGAATGCTTGTTCCAGCAGCTCATTGGAAACCACAGGCGACAGATTCTTCACAGTTAAGGCAGCTCCATGGGTAGCAAATCGAATTCGAAGTGGTCTGCTCTTCAAAATAGTACCATCAAGTTCTGCCTTTGCTATTTCAGCCAGGGTCCTAGATTCCTTTATAAAGATATAAAATATTTTATATCTTTTATTTTCAAAAGCAACAAATATTACTTTTGTGTGACACCCCCCCCTCAAAAAAGTAGCAAAGTTGTTTTCCTTGACTTGAGCATATTAGCACCAGGATCATTCAACTTTTTTCCTCCCATCAAAAAACAAAACCAAACCAACAACAAAACAACCAACAGTCTCTGTCCTCTGATGGAAAACAAATTGCCTTCATTACCCCATAATGTCCTCTGATGGAAAAAAAAAATTCATTCATTACCCCTTATGGTTTATTCTCAAGAACAACACAGGCACAAATACTTCGTTGCACATTAGAAGACTTAAAAAGTTCTCATTCTGATGGTGCTGCTCTATAAGGGTTTTGAGTAGACTTGAAAACTTGATGTTTTTCACGTTTACCTACTCAAATGTTTATATTCTGCGTCCCTAGCTCCCCACAGCAGGAAATAGTATTCAAACATTACACTACAGGATCTAAGGTGTTTTGAGTTGGGTTTTTGTTTTGCTTTTAAATAAGTGAAAATATCGCACTTGCTCTCAATGGATGCCCAATTCAAATTTCATCAACAAATGATGAAATTATCTTCTTTGCTCATATATTCATTTGTCTCACATTAATGGGCTTTCTGCACCCACATCCATGAGACTGTAAATCAACAACTACCCTTTTTCTCACTTCAAAAATCTTCACCAGGTTTGATACCTGCAATCCCTGACATTTAAACAAATTCTTTATATCCTTTTTCACAATTCAACTGGCTAGGCAAGCTGTTTATATATATATACATATATATAAATATAAATATATATTCCCTAAACGTAATGGAAAAGGGAAGCTCACATAAAAACTCTATTTAATCTCTATTACACACAAAACTGAGTAACAAGATGTAAATATATCTCACTTCCTCCATAAAATTGCTATTTCAGGCCGGGGAATTATCAGGGTAAAAGATGAATGGCAGAATGCCACAAGTATTTTAAGATGACAACCAAAAAGAAAAAAAAAAAAAAAACCAACCTAACCAGTAAAATATATCGAAAAATCATAACTAGATACCTAAAGCACTCTAAAGCTGTTCCCAGAATGATACAAATCGGTGCATTTTAAACAGAGCAATCGTGAAAACTAATCTCGCACACTAAATTATCATTTAAATACAGTATCATGAACTTTTCGGATGATTCCTTCTTTTGGATGCTTAACTCGAGCGTGCTTAATCAAATACTGTATTACCCCTAAAAATCCAGTCTTATCTGGACACAAGTAATTTAAACAACCCGCGGTCCGCAACCTTTTCAATTCCGTGATTTTATGTTCTGTGTTCACGATGTGCGAGAAGCTGTGTTTCGAAACAATCCTGCCCATTCTTTAAAATTAACCCTTTAAAGTGCCATGGGGCGAGGCGGGGACCGAAACGCCACGGGCTGGGAGAACTAGTCTGAATGTATGGGTCTGGCTGGGACCAGACGTAGAGGCGAACAGGGGTGGGGGAAGAAGGAAGAAAGGGCGGGGGACCAACGCTAGCAGCGAGGAGGAAGAGAATGAGAGGCAGATGCTGCCTTTTTTTACACCAGCCGAAAAAGAAGGGAAGGGGGCGCGGGGCAAGGGACCGAAGCCGCTCGCTTTCAGACACAGCCCCAGGGGCCCGCCCGGATCCTCACCAGACGGATGAAGCCGAAGCCACGGTCCCGATTGATGAAGACCTCGCTGGGCTCCCCGTAGCGCTCGAAAAGGCGCTTGAAATCCTCCTCGGTGATATCAGTAGGCAGATTCCCCACGAACAGCCGGCAACGCTGCGTGTAGCTCTTCTCGCCAGGTTTGAGAAAGCTCTTGATATCGATGGTGAACCCAACCTCCTGCTCCTCATCTCTGCCACCTTCCTTGCTCGGCGCCAGAGCCATGGCCGCCGCCGCCGCCTCACTCTCCGCTTCTAGGCCGCGCAACCCTTTCAGGTTCCCGCCGCCGGCACCCCCCACCATGCCCAGCGGCGCCGCTGGGGAGCTGTTTTCGATCCGCACTTGCTTCAAGTTCCTATTCGCGGCCATATCCGCTCCTTCCTCGCGGGTTCTCCCTCGGGGGACGCGGAACCCCGCTCAGCAGCCGCCACCTCCGACCCTCAGCCAGTTCAAAATGGCGCCGCCGCCAACCCCGGCGAGCTGTGCCGTCCCCGCGGGAAGCCCCGCCCCGGCCCCGCCCCCCCCCCCCCGGCCCCGCCCCCCCCCCCGGCCGCACCGCCGCCGCCGCTCCCCCTCAGCTCCGGCCCCGGGCCCGCCAGAGCCGCCTTTCCCTCCCTGGAGAGAGATGCGCGCCCGCGGCTGCGCTGCCGTGTTGTGACAGAGCAGTGGTCTCCTCAGCCCGTCCCCTGGCAGAGGAGCCCCTCGCTGGGGTCTCTCCCGAGGGCGAGGCAGACGGGTGGAATGCCTTGGAGGATGTCTGGTCGCTGCAGGAGAGGGAGGCAGGCGTGACACAGGAGACGCTGAGGCGGCGGGGACAGCTGAGGGAGTCGCAGAACCACAGAATCAACCAGGAAAACACCTCTTGAGGTCATCGAGTCCAGCCTGTGGCTGAACACCGCCAACTCAACCAGACCACGGCACTGAGTGCCACGTCCAATTCCATCACCACGCTGGGCAGCCCATTACAATGTCTAATTACCCGTTCTGGGAAGAGTTTTTTCGTGATGTGCGACCTAAACCTGCCCTGATGCAGCTCGAGGCTGTGTCCTCTTGTCCTATCACCTGTTGCCCGGGAGAACAGGCCGATCCCCTCCACTTGGTTTCACCCTCCTTTCAGGCCGTCACAGTGATGAGGATCCCCCGAGCCTCCTTTTCTCCAGGCTAAACACCCCCAGCTCCCTCAGCCGCTCCTCACAGACCCTAGTGCTCCAGTCCTTTCTCCAGCTCCCTTGCCCTACTCTGGACTAGTTCCAGCTTCTCAGTGTCATTCCTGAATCGAGGGGCCCAAAACTTGACAGAGCACTCGAGGTGCAGCCTCACCAATGCCCAGTACAGGGGGACGGTCACTTTCCTGCTCCTGCTGGCCATGGCTGATCCAGGCCAGGAAGGGCTGTCCGGGCACTGCTGTGCAGCATGGGACAACCTGCAGACAGACAGGGCAAAAAAAGCATACACCAAGGCAGTTCTGGGGGACAAATCTGAGTGACGAGAGGCCTTGTTACACTGCTCCCAGGACAATTTCTCACAGAGCAACAGCTTTCAGTATAAAGAGGGCAACTTTCTTCTGAGAGGTGCAAAGTCAAATGTTTTCTTCCTCGAGCATGCCTTCTTGTAGCAAAGAGTATAGACCTCCCTCATCTGCAGCACCAGATTGTGGTTTGCTATCCTGCCATATTTCTACCTGTCTGGTTTGGTTTGTGTGCTTCAACCATTAGTACAACTAGTGCATGATTTCACAGAATTATTTGTTTCATTAATACAACTCTAGCACTGAAAAGGTCCAGACCACCTTATGAGGTCAGTAGTTACTTCAGCTAGTGTGTGGCATATACTGGTCTTCGGAAAAAGCAATATCAAACATGGCATTCAAGAACAAATTAATTCTACAACAGGCATGAATGTGTTGCTTGAGGGTTACTTTGTCTATTGCAGAATATTTTAAGTTCCTCTGTCTTGTTGTACCACTTGAGGTGGTATGTCCCTTTCTTCCTATCTCTAAGCTTGTTCAAGGACCTTGAGAAGACACAAGTTCCCAGCTTTATCAGTCCACCTCTTTCAGAAGTAGACTTGTAGGTGTGGGGCATCAAGCTAAATCCAGATTTTAACCTCTGAAATTCAGAAAATATAAATGATAAGGGAAGGATATCTACTCATAGAAAAGGCAGGAAATCAGGCAGTATAGGAACACAATAAAGTCATTAGAGTAGCAGTATAGGATCCCTATCATCTGACTGATGATGGCCTGATCATCTTGACTGTCCAAAAACCAATGTTTTGAAGTATATTTTGGATTCAATAACAACGGTTAAGACACAAGTGTCTAAAAAAGAAACCAACTTACACAAACCCAATAACTTTCTAAAATAGATAAGCATGAAAAGGGAGTGAAATATATGTTAGAAATGATGTGACTATACACTGTAGATGTGTACTCATCAGTAGATGGGAAAAGGGAGATGCAAGGTAGTCTGGCTGTTAAGTTTTTACCAATGTGGTGTCATAAAATTGTCATGGTTTTCAAACACAGATTTCCAAATCAGTAGTAAATTAGTAGTAAAAGCTGCAACCATTTAAACTGCAACCACAATTTCCAGTGTACTATAAAAATGTCAATAGGAAGAGGAAGGAGTGTTTACAAATTCCGTACTATTCCTACTTTTCCTTAACTATAGCAATATCTCGATAAAAAATTATAGTTCAGTAAACAGAGCAACAAAATTCCACCTTCCAGAAACAAGGAAATATGTCCAAATATATATATATATATATATATATATATATATATATATATATTCCCAGGTTTATTTCCTTTTACTTCCTAAAATCTGCAGTGATTTTAGAATGAGTTAGAATAGGTACGTGCAATTCAAGCTGCAGTGGTAGGTCATGACAATGTATCAGGGAGCAGTAGAACTGAGAGGCAAATTAGGGCATGGGAGAGGATACTTTGTTCGAGAGGAGAAGGGAAACAAGGGAAAACACAAAATTCTGCACTGAAAAAGTAGGGAATGAGATAGGTAGATAGGTTGACAGCCTGAACTGGGGATCCTGTTCAGAACTGCAAGGCCAGGGAATGGAGGCACACCTCTGTCCATGACCTGACACAGGTGGGAATTCCATCTTTTGCCATTTAAAGACAACATTTGTCTTCAGTATTGCCCATGGCAATACTGAGACAAAGTAACTTTAGGCAGGTATTGGTCTCTACTCCTGAGCTTTTCTTACCAAGCCCAGTTGGCTAGGAATATTAGAAACTGTCATAGCTGTGCCAGCAAGCCTGGTGGTGTAAACAAACATAAGGGCGTGGAGGAAGAGGGGCTTAATGCAATCTGACATAGCGATGCATTCTTTGTGATTGCCGGCGGATGATCTCACGACGCCGCTAATGGAGTATGAGAGGCTAGGGGATCACGTCGTTGCAGTGCCATCTGGTGACAAACACTGGAATCAGCACTGCAATAGAATAATTCGCGTGGAAATGAACATGACAAACCTACAATAATACCATCTCTCTGGTATTATTGGACAGCACGACTTGGATTTTCGATTTTTAAACAGTGGGAAAGCTGCCTTCCTCTGTTTTCTTTTCTTAACACTAGCAGAATTCAGCCATATTCTTTCGTTGTTTTTACACGGATTGAAATGCACAGGAATTACATTTATAAAATCTGTACAATCTAACTTAATATGGTTAGCAGTCACCTAAATTATTAGGTGACTACTATATTAATATATTAATTATTAATATATTAATAGATATTTTAATGTGAATGAAGACCTGTATTTTGGAATTATCCATGTTTGAATAGTCAGTATTATTCTTTGAAACAATATTGGTCTTAAGGACACAAGGACTGAAAATATATGAAAATATATGTGTCTGTGAAGGTACTTGTCAGATGGACATATAGGCCCAACAAATGTAACCTGAGTTTTCCAAAGCTACTTTCTCCATAATAAAATCAATTCATACAATGCACTCCTTTTTGAATATTTTTCAGCATATTGTCTTTACCTTTTCTGTAGAAGAGTGACAGTAAAGTACTAAGGCAAGCAGGAAGTTAGAGACTTAAGGAAGCATTTCTCAAATATATTCAGCTCTTAATTTATATCTAAACAATTATTTGGTATCCTGTCAGCACATTAGGCAGTAGAGCTTTGCCTGGGGATCCAGAATATGGTAGATGGTTTTTGTTGTTTTTTACTCCAAATCATCTCTTTTACAGTCTGTAGCAAAATATATTTCTTGCTTTTTATTATTTGTATCCTCTGCAATCAGGCTAATGTATTCTGTAAATTTTCTTACATGATTCTTATTTGTTCACTGTTTTTTTTTTTTGGTTTTCCTTTCAAATTGGGGCATAACACTATTTCTCTGTGAATTTACTTACTCTTCCACAGTGCCACTGGGACTGAAAATGTTCTGTAATCTGAACAGTGACTGTGATCTGAAAAGGTATAAAATACTTCCCTGTGGTCTTTATTTTTGCTTTCCAGTTCCAGGATTGAATTTTGTATTTGTCAAGGGAAGAAATTTAAACTGAATTAAGAATGTGTGAACTCAATTTTCAGGAATTTATCTAATACTTTTACCTAAACCTCTTTGATTTCACTCATATCTGTCAATCACTCTTACAGCTGGAGAAGAAATAGTTTTTATAATATTTGAGCATTTTTTACAGGTGAAAATATTTTACCATCATGAAAACTCAATAACTTGAAAATTTTACCTAACAAAAAATTAGGAAATAATGAAAAAATTAATTGGAATATTGTTTTGACATTTTTTTGAATAGTTAACTTTGATTTTTTTTTTTTTTAAGGTGGAATGTGGTTTGTCTGTAGTGTAGCACACAGGAATTCAGGAACTGCCATATTAGAGAAACCTCAAGGCCTGTCCTATTAATCATACTATTTTTGACTGGTAGTTGATGCCAAATGTTTAAGGGAAAAGTGTTGACTTGTCTAGGAAGTAAATGTAGGAAGCGGATGTACAGTTTTACTGTTGAAAAAATCAACAAAAATAATGCAAGATATATAATCTCTAAATTGATAAATTAAAATTGATACCAGAAAATTGTCTAATTTCACATTATGTAACAAGGCATTAAGCTGTTTTTAACTTGCTAATAGTTGCTATTCAGTATTTGTTAATTCAGGTGTATGTGTAAAATTATACCACACATAGATCAGACTTTAAACTTTTCTATTTTTTTTTTTCCCCCCAAAAAAACTCTGGAAATCTAGTTTTTGTGAGTGTGGCCATGCCTAGCAGCACCACTTACACTGCTCTGTAGAGCCTCTGCTCCTTTTTTTCACCTGACATTTCCTACTGTCCCTGTCTTGTTTCTTACTGCAGCGTTTTTTTGACACATTACTCTGCTGCTTATACAGCCACAGGTAAACTGGATGGGGGAACTAATCCAGCTGAAAGAATAAAGGGAGAGGGAGAAGAGGAGCAAGTCAAAAGTTGTTTAAGCAAGCATTGGTGGTTAATAAATGTGGTATTACCGTTCCAGCCTCATCTCAAACAGCACCTGACAGAGGCTTCCTGATACCTGAAGGGAGGAAAGAAGCATTCCCTAAGGTACTAGCTCCTTCCACGTCTGGAATTTGGAGGTATCCACCTTCATGAGCATGACAAAGAGTCTGTCCCAGTAAAGACCCCATTTAAGGCATTTGAGGGGATCCTGCTACAGCTTAAAGTTTTTCTATCCCTATGCCAGCCATCTTTCACATAAGTGTTGCCAGCTATCCAGTACACTGTTCATTAAAGTGAACTTCAGCTGAAATTGTAGGCTGGAGTAAATGAGACCTGAGCACTTATTTCTTGCTCCAGCTCATCTTTGGATTAAAGTAAAGTTACCTTGTCAAGGAAATAGCTCAGCTACCAAGCAGGTAGTTGATGAATGTAACACACTGAATCATGATAGTAAAATTAACTATAAAATTTGAGCAAAATCTTTAAATATAGACCCACTTCTTTTTTTTTTCTTTTTTTTTCTTTTTTTTTCCCCAAAGTTGTAGTCCAAAGTTGTGTGGTATAGTCCATTTTATCTCTTTGCAGACCAGAATAAGGAAGGCCACAAGGTCTCCACCTTATCTTTCAAGCAGGATCTAATCCCAAAGTAAATGCAAGGGCAGTTTAGCTCATTCAGCAAACAAATACAGTGAACTGCTGTACATGCCTTAAGGTCAGGCAGCGTTTCAGTGTGTGATATCAGAGAAAACCTCTTTGTCTTAGTTTAGGGCAAATCTGGGAGAAAACCTCCTAAGAAGTCCTCCCTCCCCTCCTCCAACAGGTTTGGGAAAAGCTTCCTCAGAGAGAAGTGGAAAGAAACTTGTTTATGTAACAGGCAAAGCACTCCCCAGCACAATAAATTGAACAATACCAGACGGCAAGAACTTCGTGCCTCTCTGGAGAGGTAACAAATTTAGAAAGAAGGTCTCCCCCAAAGGTAGTTGCTCCGTTCTCACTCTGTTCTTCCTCTGGCACTGGGAAAAGTTGCTGCACAGGGTAGGTCTTGGTGGGGTGGTCCCAGGTGGAAGCCCCCTGGTGCTCCCCCAGGTCCTCAGTCCAGAGAGATTTGAACAGTTGCAAGGAAAGGCAAAAAAAGAAAAGAAAAAGGAGGGGTAAAAAACCTTCTTCACCTCAGCTAGCTACACTAACTAAAAAAAAAAATAAGACGACGATCCTCTCTGTCCCACGCCGTGTGTGTTGAACTCTGACGCTCCCAAGACCACTCAGAGGAGCAGAGTTTTCTGAAAACAAACTCCACTCCCTCCCCTTTGCTCTCAGACCCAATATTAAAGGTACAGGGTGTAATATGTAATATCCAACATAACCCAACAGACGACTGGGGATACAAACATCATAACGTCACCCCAGGACACTCTTGCACTTAAAACCAACTCTTCTGCAGCAAGCCAGCTTCTATTCCTGTTGGAATCTCATTTAAGCCTAGTAGCAGGGAACTGCTCCCTTGGTGCTTCCCTGCACCAGTGACTGATCAGTTATAGGCTGGAATAAGTTGCTCCCACAGGTCCTGGTGGTGCTCCTCACACTGTGTGACTGTTCCTGCATGTCACTGGTTAAATCTGTAGCATAGCAAGATTGCTTTGTTGCACAGCAATAAAGAAATCTATTAGAAACTGTACTCTCCCACAGAGAAATTTAAACCACAGTACATCTTATCTTCTTCTAGATGAGACACATATATGAGATCCTTTATTTGTTTGGGTTGTGGTGGTTTGGGGGGTTTTTTCCTGGTATATTTTTTCCTAATATTAAGGAGTGTAAAGGGAATTAAAGAAGGGTTTCTGTTTGAATGTCAGACCAAAGGTAGATACTTGATGTGAACACATTTAACACATCATTCTGTGATGCAGCACAATTTATTTAAGTCAGTATTTTCCAAAACAGGTGACAAAAGCTAGGGGCTAAAATCAGCTTCTGCCTTAAGTACTTACTACCTTCAAAAATAAGGCCATTTTTTATACAAGTGTCTATGAGACATACAGCCTACAATGTCTTGATCTTCATAATATCTCAGTGTCTGCACTGGGGAAAATGTTTACTTACTTCACATGGGTAATGTAATGTAATGTAATATGAATTAACTTTTAAGCACTCTGAATTCTCAAATGAAGGAAACTCTTCAAGTATAAATTCCCCAGATTACTAGCGTATTATCACACACAGAATCGCAGTTATCCTATGGCAGAAATGTGAGCAGGACAAATCCCCAAAGTAAGTGATGTTCATTAGATGTTCCAATTCTGAAAAAAATTGGGACACTGTGGTCATTTTTTTTTATAAAGCAAAGGACCAAATGTACTGCTTGTAGGAACAGGACTAGAAAGAAAAAAATCCCATCCCAACCTTAAAGCCAGATACCCATACATGTTGTGGTGTGTTTTGGTTCCTTTGTTAAATATCTGTTAATGTTGGTTCATTCCATGTACCCCTATTCCTTTGCCATTTGGTTTGTACCCTGGTTGTTTATCCTGTTTCAGTTATATGCCAATCTTCTGTTCCCCTACCCCCATGACCTGTCAATCATATCGAGGCCTCTCCCTGGGTCTAGAAGGTTCCAGGGAGGGCGTTGAGTGATTGGACAGGATCCAAGAAGTTCCCTCCTTCCCCTCAGGGATTGGTTCCTGGAGGAATTCCTCATCCCCAGAGCCACTCCCAAGTCTTTTCCGATTGGTTCCTTCCCTAACCCTTTCCCCTGCTCCTCCCCCAGATAAAAGTTACTGTCCCAGGGCAGTCTGTGCTCTGCTGAGGCAAGTTCCCTGAGGCGAGGCTGCTCCCTTCGGGGACCCCAGTAAACTCCAGTGGCAACCCCTCAGCAGAGTCCTCCTTCTTCTCCTCGCCATCATTGCGTCATACCAACGCCCGGGTTGGTGCTGTCCAGGACCCATCGGCTCGGCTCGGCTGGTCAGCCTACCGAGCTGTACCGGAGGCTTGTCGCTGGTGCCAGGGCTAGATGAGGCAGGCTTGGGAGAACACTCCCAAGAAGGGCACGGCGATACGTACAACAGCTCTAGATCTGTTCACATGATCATCTGGTGCTCACAGAGGCATCCTGCATGCAAACTACTTTGCCATGTACAATGTACAAGGCAGACCACAAGCAAACCCAGCAGCCTACAGTGTTTGCACAGTGGGACCCACATGCCTGAGCCTAGCTAGGCTAGGGATGAACACCTCTGTTAGTATATACAGGAAACGGCATGACATTTGAAAAACCTGTGACGATGCAGAAGCACCTGGGACCCAGGGTCCTGGAATGTCCTACATTCTGTGTCCAGTTCCTCTGGGCATAATCAAGCCTGGAATTAAAAGGTCACAATAAGTCGCTAAATCAGCTTTTTGCAGATGAACTTACTTGGTGGATACTCAGTGGAGAACTCCAACCAGAACACTTGAGATACTTTTTCTCAAACTAGCCCAATCATGACACACTATGCTGAGTGTGATGAGTGCAGAACACAATGAGGACAGCATCCTCAGGCATGTGCACACACTTTCTAAGACACGTCAGGTTTCAGTGAAGCCCTAAAATAGAGAGGCCAGTTTGATGGGAAGAGAGAACAGACTGGCCGGGGTCCAGGTGTGGAGGGATCTCTGAGCTATCTCTGAGCCTGTGCATAGAAAATAGGCCTGGTGAGAGAAGTTTGCTTATAAAATCTCAATAGCCTGATTACTTTTGCCTGAGCTCTCTGTGTCAAAAAATGTATTCTTTCTCAGTATTTCTCATGGCTCAAAAAAAAAATTAAGAAATAATCACCTCCTTGTGTTTATTTTTACTTTTGCTTTCTTATTTAACCAAGGGGGATCTTTATATGATTTGGTCCTGAACTAGGTCACCTAAACTTGGCTGATGGCCACACTTATGCAAGGTACTACCATGCATTGCAGTGGAATGTAAATACTTCTGCACTGGAAAGAATTTGAGCACAGGTAAAATTTGCCATACAGACAGCTGCAAAACTGAATATCAGAAGTTGAGAGCTGGAGTGCTGTTAATCAATTTTGAACTATCAAGGTGTATTGTTTCAGAGACTAAACGGATTAGCTTTGATTAGCTTTGGTTTGGTAACCAGTTGACTGGAGAACAGATTCCCTGTTTTCAATTAAGAATAGAAGAAGAACTATGAAGATTATGTTTAAATTAAGAGAAGAAAATGCAAAGGAGATTTTCTGCTATAGTAAGAGAAAAAGACTTGATATTATGGACACACAATTAAGCATTTGGTGAGTACAACAATTACTTCATTACACTGAAGAATAGCAACCTTTCCAAGCTGCATTGTTACATGGGTAATATAAGGAAGCTACAGATACAGGTGAATAATAGGAACAAAAAGGAAAATAACTGGAGAACAGTGACATCCAGCCCACCCATCAAGACAAGTAAGGCCAAGTCCGGAACACAGATGATAGAAAACCAAATGTAACATAATCTCCCTTACGTGGAAGGAGAGGAGAAAGAAGATGCATGAGCAATGTGGGGAACTAGGATGTGCCCACCTGCAGAGCAAGTGCCCTGGCAGAATGAAAGTCTTCATTCAACAGCATGACAACATCACCCTCACTGCATCATGCTTCTGCTATTTGTGGGAGATGTCTGAGACAGAGTGGTTGGATGATGGGGAAATGGCTCATCAAAATACCTTTAAAGGTACAGTGTACAAAATACACTGAGGGCTGACGTTATTATCTCTGGCATGGGTTGTACATTAGTATCATCCACACCATTCACTTCAGCGAATGTTCCCATACAAGATAGAAGGATGAACAGTGTTAAAAGGAAAAAAATGCTTCAATCAACACAAAAATTGGCTGTATTTGAGTGAGCAGCAGATCCAGCTGGGAGAAGGAGCTGGGTTACTCAAACAGAAAGAGATCTAGCTGCACTTGCAGTAAGTGGCCAGGTTGAAGTGTAAATTCCTTACATGTGTGAAAAACACACATATTTTGTTATGTATATGGCAATTCTCTCATTTATTCTACATCCCTATAGCCTCACATAGCATTGCATCTCTCTTATCCTAATCTCTCATCTTTTAGCAAATATGCTACCATAGGTTGCAAAATGGTAAAATGCTTTTAAAATACTTAGCACCAATAATCAAATTCCTTGCTTAATTAGTTTATTTTCCACTATAACTGGAGGCTTAGTAGAGGCAGTACATAAAGTCACCTGTGAGGAACCTAATGAATAATGGATCCCTTCCACAATGCCAGCCTGTCCTGTTCTTCCTGAGAGTGCAGGCTGATTTGTTTTGTTCTGCCATTTTCCAGGTCCATGCTGGTTTTCCCAATAAACTGAGCTCATTGCCCTGCCACAGGAGCAGGCCTAGCCCACCCAAGGGCCACAAAACAGTCAAAACAGAGGTCTAGGGGCAAGAGTGGCTTCATTCCCTTTGAAAACTATGGGAATTGGACACTATTTTAAAGAGCGTGCTGGTGCACTGTGGCTTTGCCCTCTGCGGAGGGTGCGTCTTCACCTCTGGGAGTACTGGGAAATGGTCATTGATGGAGAACAGTCCCATATGTGATGCTGGAAGAATGCAGTGCTGGAAGTTCCAGTGGTTTTCAAGAGTGCATGAGTCTGAATGACGCACCTTGTTTCCATATTATGACAAAAGATAGGAGTCTAAGGCTACACATGGTATAAATAACTTTCAACACAATCAGTTTTAACTTGTCAACTAAGTAATTGATTTACCAGTCTTGTAACTGATTTGTACTCAAGAAGAAAGCATTTAAATACTCAGAAGTATATTATCTTTTTGATATATATAGTCAAAAGGTTCAGTCTACACTGATCCATCTGTTCATGCCTGGAAATGTCAGGACTGAGAAAGGTCTCCCACGACAGAATCCCTTCTGCCAACAGGACTAGCATCACTTACCTTAATGGCCATTTGGGAAGGATTCCCCTAGATGTATTTACTCTAACAAAACACTTATCCAATGGGCAATACATCTGAAAGACAATAATGTCGTTTTACTCTTCTTTTTCAATTTATTATTTCTTCCAGGTCACATTCAGCATACCTTCAACAGAGGTGTTGTCATCCCTGCCCATCCTTGTTGCCTTGTGATACCCGGTATCTCAGTAGGTCTGAGTATGTTGCTCTGAAAAATTGATGGTGGATATGGCACATAATACTGGCTATTGATACTGTTTAGTAAGACAGAAGTTGCCAGAATGTAGGCTGAAAAATGCCGGATTTAATTTAAAACTTTATTGCCAGATTTCACACTTCATACTTAGCAAAAACAGTTTCTTGCCAAGTGAACTTTCTGGAGACCATACTGTGCAAAATGGGTGAAAAATACACATAAATCTGTGAACATAGACTGCAGTCCATCCAGACAGTGGGAATGTTTAACCTAGAGAAGAGTTGCCTGTGAGAAGCACTGTATTTACTGTTATAAAACATTCTTTGTGTATTTCAGAATCTCTCCAGGGAAGCCTATCTCAGCATCCTCAGATACAAATCATTTTGAGAGTGTGATAAAAGTTTTGGTTAATCAAGAATTAAAAAAATATATTCCATATTCTGGTATGAATCTGCTACTTCTTCCAACATGTTTGAGGATCAGAGGAATAAATAGTACAGAGAGGAAAACTGAGCACATTGTAGAAGTGTGGAAAAAGCTTACATTATACAAAGAAATGCAGTAAGGCCATCAAAGACAACTCTTACTCTTTCTCTAAACTTGTGGAAAGCAATAGAAACTTGCTCTCTGGGGTAGCTTAAGTGAATGGGTGAATGGCATAGAGAGATCAAGCTTGAATGAAGCATCAGTGAAAAAATGCCTTCAAAGATTACAGAGGCCTTCTTGATATGCAGTTATTTGATGTAGAATGACAGGAATTACATTAAAAAGTGGTTTGGAGATCATCACTACACAGTCAGCTAGTTGTGCTGCACAGTGAAATAATGATGAAGGAAGAACATTCATCAGCCTGTTTTTTCTTGGAGACTGGAGCTGCTGTTGAAGTTTTTATAGGGGTGTGTGTCCTGCCTTTACATTTGTCTCAATTCAGCAGGTCTAAAGATCTGTACGTAACTGGTCACAAAACTATCTATCTACCTACAAAGACATCCTGGTAAACGCACCTAGTATCCCAAATATCAGGTGTTCCAGACAACACATTTCTTCTTAGTTACACAATTACAGATCCATTTCTACTCACATTCCAGATACTGACTGGGAGTAACTGTAAAGCAAAAAGTAACTGTGGTTACTTACTTGACTGTTAATCGGCAAAATATTGCATCTTCATTAACTCAGCTGAAGCTGAGGCATGTCTCCTAATATCGCAATTGTTTCACTAGAATACACTGGGTTTTACTGTAGTTAAATATGCATTCTAATTGGTTCAATCTTACCTATAGAAACTGTACTGCTAGTGTTGTATAAGTGTTGTCAGAACAATTAAGCTTTCATCAAAATTCCCTGTATTTTTTATTTTAGTTAATTTGTTTTACTCGAAAAGTTGGGCAGACTAGTTCTGAATTCCAGCTGATGGAGAAAAAATCCTAATGTTGTGCAGTACTGACATATGGTTACAAATTGCTTCAACACAAAATATTCAAGTTATATAACCACAATGGTGTGATAGCCAAATACCTTGTGATATCTAGATCCACTAGTTCAGGAGGATCTACTGCTATCTTATCTTCTACCCTTAAAAGTCATGGGAAAAATAATGAAAGGGATAATTTACCTAAACAGAGCTGTAATTAAGTAAAGCTATATGTATAACGAGTCAATAAGCATACCGGTCATTTCACTTGACCAGGAGAAGCCTCAGACCGAGTTCCAAATTTGTGCATAGTGGATCACCTTTCAGTTCAGATTTAATATAGATCAAGCATGAACAAAGCACTGCATTTCCATCACACTACCATAGCACTACATACAACCTCTTTTATAATGGCTATCATTTTTCATACTGTCTATAGGAGGCCAAAGTATGCTTGATTCAGCAAGAAGTCAAAAGTAGCTTGATAATACCTGATCCAATATTAAATTCACTAGGACAGGGTCTACCTTCACATTTTTTACATACACTTGAAGTTTCAAGTAGGTTTGAGTAGGTTTGTGTGAGCTCAGGACTTTGCATCACCTGGCTTCAGTGTTTGTGATCCAATACTTTGGTCATCAAAGTAGAGAATCACAGCAAGAATCACACAAGAATAACAAAGGGTGTGTTAATGCCAAAGATGGATTACCTCCTGTCTAGGAAGACTGGGGAGAGGTGAGCAAGGTTGTCGGAAGATAACTAAAGATTAATTACCTTGATAAAAATTACACCCTGAGAGGAACCGGACATGCTAATATCAGATTGCCTCTATGAGGTGAACAGATGGAGCATGTGCAGAAATGCATTGGTCAAGTGAACAAGTTTTGTGCAACTTTTTCTTTGCTGTCACTTGTACAAAAGCCTGCAAACCCTCCCAAGGAGAGGTGCTAACTTCAGGAAGCCTAGCACCTCTTTCTGAGCAGAATGTCTTTAAAGGTCAGACGTTGGGTCTGGGCTCTCTGCATCCATTGACAATCAAGCAGAGGAAGCACGCCTTCAGAAATCACCTACTGGATTTCATTTGCATGGTTTGGTTTGGTTTTAATTAAAGCACCTGACTAACAATTCCAGCTGCATCGTATAAAGACTAAGAAAGATTAAAGAAACCAGAAAGCTTCTGAACTAGAGCACTGTGAAAATTACCTAAATAGCAACAGTTTCAAGTAAATTTTCCTCCTCATAATAGACATGGTATATGGAAAGTTTATTATGTAATCTTTGGGGGCAAGACAAGTTTTTGGTGTATGGTAACTGATTGTATACTGGCCTTATCGCTCATTAACAACTGTTGGTTTTCTAATAGAAAATTCAATTAGTATCTTCTATTCATATTTATTTTTCTAAATAAATAGTTTGATTTTTGTCAGCAGTAATTAAAAACTGCCAGTAAGTTCATTCGGAACTATCAGGTGTCACATTTGAAAATCAGTTGATTATTCAATGTCTACCTTAGAATCTCATTCTTAGCCTAACAACGTGATAGAAAATCTACCTGATCTGAATAAAGCATTTCAGAGATTTTCTGGGATATTGAGAGCTAACTTTATCTAGGGTAAGATTAAAGCATAGATATTATATCCTAGTGCCTGCTGTATACCTCCTGCAAAAATGGTTTTTAAAAAACCCTCGAACTTGTATTTAAAACTCCAAAAGCAAATTTCCAGTCATGTGTCTCTGAAGGAAATACTGCAATCATAAATTAGGTTTTACTGAGTGAGGGTGTGTAATCTCTAAGCCTAAACAAGAAATGTGAGCTGTGAGAGGAAACAACCACTTAGTGAAAGAACTATGTGAACAAAAGAATTCACAGATGATTTCTTCCAGGCTAAGGCACATGAATAGCTTGGCTACACAGAAGTACTGTCTGTGCATACCTCTTCCTGCTTCTGCTCTGAAGGGAGATGAGGATTCCTGCGGTCACTTAACTGTTCCTGAGTGGAGCCATCCCCTGAGGCCTGTCTGGGAGTAGGTAACAGAGGGTGCTCAGGCACGTGTGTTGTTCTTGGGTGTGACCTGTTGGCCCCAGCAGCTAGACTGCAATGATCCTTGTGTCCCTTCCAATTCAGGATATTCGATGATTCTATGATACTCTTCTTGCCAGGATAGTGGAGAAGTCAGCTGCTGCCACCACTACTCCAGCAGAGAACCCAGAGCAAAGCTGGAATCCGCTGTCATTGTATGCCTGAGTCCATAGACTGCTTCAAGGGCTAAGAGATACTGCCGCACAAATTTATGGATGGTGCACCGGGATTAGTCAGACGGGTCTTTTAAACTGAAAACTTGTTGACTCCCCACTATAGCATTAGAAGGATTAGGGAATCCTCTGAGTCTTTGCAGGATAAAAATTTACAGGATGACAAGGATATCTTTAAATAAATAGAACCCCCAACAGTTTATGCTTAGTGTTATAAATGATTAGAAGCCAATTCAAAAATAACAGGGTTTATTAGCAAAATTTCCAACACCGAATTAAAGCCACAATAAAAACAGGACTACAATCGATCGAAAGTTGGGTGGACAGAGTGGTGGTACAAGGGTACCCTCCGAATTCTGCCACACTGCTAGGTTTCAGCCTCTGGGTTTTATACAGTTTTTTCACCCTAAGGCCAAGTCTATTGAAAGTCCAGGTATGCTGTGTTTCTCAATTTTCCAAAGGAGTCTCGTCTGCATGAAAAAGATTACTTGATAGTTTTTCTGGAATTTGTCTTGGGAGGGGTGATCTGATTATCCAGGATCTCCACCAAGATCGGTATCAGATGTTGAAGAGCTGTGAAGTGGGGGTCCACCCTTGATGGATGGGCCATCTTCCTGCTCTGCCTTGTCGTTTCAGTTGCAAATATGTTTTGGAACTCTGGAATCCTGGAGACACCCTTGGGTAGCTTCTTATTAGTAGATCAAATCCATAATACAATATTACATACACGAATTTATCTATTATACCTATTACACTTAGTATAAGCAGTCATGAATTTTCAGTCTTCACCTGATGTTTAGAAGATGAACACCCCCTTTTCTCACTTCTCCACTTAAATACAACTGTGTCTAAATCCTAATACATGATTCAAATGATCATAAAATTGGAGTAAAAGATTGTATATTTTTCAGGGAACTAGAATGGTGTAAAACTTGTTGCTAAATGACATAGATAATAAAATAAGCCAAGACTTACCTTTGCTAAGAGCTGCAGATGGTAGAGGGACATCTTATGCTGAAGATCTCTGGACAAAGAATAAAGGAAATATGTATGGGTGTTACCACTGTGGGAACCTGTCACAGACCAGCAAACCAAAAGTTGTAACTAATTGTGGTCATGTAGACAAGTGGTTAAGAGCAACTATTTGATAATAATGTAGATTATTAATTAGGCTTGTTAATTGTTGGGAAAAGAACACAATGGGACATAGACCATGCAGTGTGTGAAAAAATTTTGATGCAGCAGGAGAAAGCACCTTGAAGGAATCTTCTACAAGATACTTTTAACCAATTGAGGAACTGGATGAAAATGTGAAGTTAGGAGAACACCTCGGAAGGAGGGAACTGAGAATAGGAATTCCAGCTTTTTGGGAAGTAAAAGCAGTCAGAAATTGGGGGCAAGATACCAGTTCCTCAATAATGTGTGTACACAAATGTTTCATCATGTAGGAAAGACAGTAAATGTACAAAGAGACCAACCTGGTGAAACCATGGTTCTTCTTAAACAACAAGGAAACACCAAGAGAGTGCAAAATAGGTCAAATTACCAAGGAAGAAATAAAAATATATAGCACAAATATAAAAGTACAAAAATCAAAGAGGCCAAGACCCACAAAAAAATTTAAATAAATTAGCAATACCATACTAAGAAAATAATTATCCCACTGATCAACACACATGAAAGTTATTAACAGATCTCATAGTTTAATGTCCTTTTTTTTTTTTTTCATCAGCTTCTACCATCAAGGTCAGTTGCAATCAGACGGTAACACAAGACCCATAGCTAAAGGACTAAGTATTCGGCCAAGAATAAGCTTGAGCAGACTAGAAAATACTTTGAATTGTGAACTTTCAAACTGTCTGAACCTAAGAAACTTCTGTCTAGGATATGGGTGAAGTAGTTAGCAGCTAGCTTTGACAAATTCTAAGAAGTATCAAGAGATTAGAAAAGGGAAAACATTTAAAATGGGGAAAGGTAAGTCATGAAATGATAAACCAATCAGTCTTTTCCTGTAAAAATGCTGGAACAAACTACTTGTAAGAATCAGAAAGAACAAAAGTTATAGCTAGCATAAAACAAATCATAGCAAGCTAGTTCAATTGTTTTCTGTGTCATATTAATTGGTTTTACAGATGAAGAACTGGTTAATGTCTTGTATACTGTCTTAAGTAATGGGATTTATATTCCTGTGAGTGCCTAATAAATAACCTGGAGAAAGATGACCTGGATGAAACTACTGTAATGTAAAACTGTACTAATAGAGTTTTTATTGACTGTTTGGACAGTGTATTAACTGGAGTCCTGCAAGGGCAGGGTTCCGTATTCTTCCCTATTTCAAAAGGTATCTGAGTAGTTAAATAGAAACTTCAACTTTGCACAAAAATGGGAGAGATTTTAGCTGTGCTTAGTCAGGATTAGTATTCAAAAATGTAAATTAGAGAAATCATCTGTAGGAAAAAAAAAGGATAAAACACAACAGGGAAATTTGCTACCTTCAGGCAAAAATAATCAAATATAGGATAGAGAACAATTAAGTGCTCAGGTAACTGTTCTGCTAAGAAGGATATGAGACTCCTGGTGTATTGCCGACTTACAGTGGTGTTACAAACACCCCAGCAATAGTGGAGTGGATGCACAGTAATACACTCTACTTGACACAGGAAATAGACACATATTATATGGCTCTGAAGACTCATCTAATGCAATGCCATGTTCAATTTGTGGCTCTGAACAAGGTCATGTATCAACTAGCAAGAATCCAGGGAAAAAAAATGACTAGAGTTGTAGAAAGTAAGGACTGAAAGAAATTAGGAATATAGTCTGTTTATATTTTTTCTGAAAGAGCCAGAAATATTGAAATTGGATGTTAGAGAAAACTTTTGAATGTTGAAGGTGTTGAAGTGTTGGATTAAAACTCATGAGCCTGTAGAGCTTGTTTAAAACCAAGCTAACTAAAGTTTTAGTGCGCAGGTTGGGAATGATAAAGATAGAATTCATTTTGCATTGAGCCAAAGCAATGGGCAACATGACATTGAGAGGTCTCTTTCAACCTTAACATTCCATGTCTTCTTCAAAACCTAATTAGTTCTATGAGATTTCAGCTTAGTGAAGCAGAGTATGGGATCACTCTCTGTCCTAATTACTCCACCATTCTAAATGCTTCCTATATATATATATTTGGTAGCAGGTAAGCTCTGATGGTTTTAGCCATAGCTATTCAGTCATAGTATTGTTTTCAGTATCCTTCTGTACATTAAGGATTAGGACATCCTGGTGAGGTCTTAAGTCCTCAAAGGGTAGTGCCAGAGTGTTTTTCTACAGACAGAAGATAATTGTGTTGGTAACTAGCTTGAGCTAACTAGCTTAATACCATGCAGGAATGGAGCACAGATTGCTTTCTCAAATGGCTGAATGAATCATTTCACTAATCCATTCATGGCAGAAGGGTTAGAGGCTGATGTGTCACTTTGATACCATTTCCTCAAAAAGCAGCTGGAACTATTCATATGTGAACTGAGACATTGTAACTTTTTGTCTCTTCAGGGAATTCTTCTTTGTGGGCCTTATTACTTTCACAATTTACAGTTCGCTGCACAGAATACTTAAAGATTATTTTAGACCTTTTGCATCTAAAGATACAGCACAGTAGTTGAAATGGAATTAATTATTCATTTTCTGATCAGTATCTGAAAAGTGTCAGAATATTTGTCTGATGTTCTAAACAGAGCTGGTATGACACACGGTCACATGCTGACCCCTTCTGATCACTCAGTTGCACAGACTACTGCAGAGTAATTAGCCATTCCCAAAGGTGCCAAACAGTTTCTTTTACACTTATTGTTGATGTAATTTTCCTCGACTTTATAATTTCTATTTGCAGAAGATACTACACTACCTCTATTATGACTGTCATTTTTACTACTCACAGCGGTAAGTTTGCTAGGAATAACTGTTCTGGTACTTCACACTATCTTTGGTACATTCTAAACTGTCATTTTAGGCAAATAAAATGGATGCAAGTTGTTCACTTAAGCAAGACCTTTTTCTCAATATAATAACATCATAGCCAGCACTATAACACTTTTGATTTCATGTTGCATCTCTTTGTTTCCACAGGATTCCGTTTGTACTATACACAAGAGATGAGCCACTTCCAGTTGTGTATCTTGATAATCTCACCTGCCATCACTGATACAAATGTGACAACCCACTACTCTGCTGGTCATTACCTTTCATCTCTTTATCATCAAGTCTTTGAAAACATTTGTTTCTCTAAGGGGACACTTGCCATTCCCTTTTTTCAATTACAAAGTAGGGTACAATGTCCCTGTTGAACCCCTCCCAGCTTCCCACCCACTCTCACATTCACACCTCTGCTGAGGGGCACTATTTCTGTCAGTTGGTGGATAAAATAGCCCATCTGGATGCAGCTGTTGCTCAACAAGGGAATTGTTCCCAACACTGAAAATTAAAATTTGTAGATGGTGAACAACCATCTTGTTGAAGCAATTTACTTCAACTCTGGTGAAATAAGTTGCTTTCCACACCCATAACTGGTGACACTTTTCCAGTTCTCAGAATATCTTATCAATGTAAACATGGTTGTGTTCTACACAGGTAAGAGTTAAAAATATAAAAGCATTCAATATCATCCTAAGATATTTAAAAATATTACTTTTCTTGTCTCTAGAGGAGGATGACAAGTTAGATCCAAATATGTACTACGATATTAAAGAATCGTTTCAGATCACAAAAATGTAATGACAACCAAAAACTTTGGTCTGCTGAGACCAACTCACTTCTTCTCTACTGTTTAACATTTCATTTGAATGTCGCTGTTTTGACCCAGTAGTAGGTAATGGAGCTGCTCCAATTACTATAATTCCCAGAAATAAACTTTAGCAAATCATACTATATAGTCAAAATGTCTAAAACCAGCCTTTTATTATGGAATTAACCTTTTAAGTGGCATTCACAGAATCATAAAATAGGTAAGGTTGAAAGGGACTGCAGTGGGTCATCTGGTGCAACCACTGTGTTCAAGCAGGGTCATCCTAGAGCACATGGCACAGTACTGTTCTAGGATATCTGGAGTGAGGGAGACTCCACAACCACTCTGGGCAATCTGTTCCATGGCTTGGTTAGCAGCACAGTAAAAAAGTTCTTCCTCATATTCAAGTGGAAATATTGCCACAAGTCCACAGGAGAATTTCTACTTTGTTTGGCTTCAAACTTTTTACTCTGTTCCTGCTAAAACCATGCTCAGCTGCAAAACACATCGTGGAGCTGAGAGGTGCTGTTGCTCACTTGTGCCACCGAGAAATCCAAGTAGCATCGATGTGTTAAGGCTCACATCCTGTTGTGCACTCCAGTCAGATTGCTCTGGGAGTTACTTTCTGGGCTAACAGCTCCGTAGCTGATCACATCAAGTCCTGACAAGTTGGAAGCTGATCCGAGAGCTTTGTCTCTTTTTGCAGGAGATCCACCCCATACATTTAAATGAGCACTGCAATTCTTTGCTGCTCTTTGCATTTAAGTTGTAACCATGCTTCTGGCTTTTGTTCTTGAGCACTTACTGGTACTCTTGAGACCTGCTTTATGCTCCTGTATTGTTTCCCTGCCACTCCGTTAGTGGCACTTATTTTTGACTAATTCTCAACAGCCCTCTGCACGCACTAGGACTTTCTTTGGCTCTTTTTAGCTTTATCAGTGGGCACTTGACTGACTACTTAACATCTTAAATCTTTTGACAGTTCTGTCTCCCTGAGTTCAGTGTCTTCTTACAATGAAAACCTGTGCGTTTTGCTATGGCCTGTTTGCACGTTCTACTGCTTGTTGAGAAATAGTAGCTGGAAATATTTTCAGCTATTAATATATATATAGTTTTAAGTGTTTTAATTTCAAAATTCTGCTTTCAGCATCCATTGAATTTGGCTAGACTCATCTTGGAATAAAGCTTGTCAACAGCTCTGCTTCTAGTTCTAGTAAAATAGTTTCATTTTAATTCTGAAAGCATCACATTGGGTTTATATGGTTACTGTGATTATGATATTCACAGCAATGACAGACTTGATACAGAACTTCAGTGAATTCTTAATGCACCCATTAAAGCACACACAAAAATGTCTGAATCAGATTCTTTTGTTCTAGCAAATATAGACATTGACAACAAAGTAATTATTAATTTAAAATATCTATCTGGACTTGCATCTAGGTAACTGTAAAGAAAATTAAGCCCCTTGCTGTTTGTTGTTGGAGGAAAATTAGAATTAAGAAATGCAACCCAATTCGTGAGAAATAACTGGTCAACTGTTATTAACTGCTCTTTGTAAATATAACACAAGTTTTTTCCTGCCATCTTTCTCTTAGAATTTAATCATGCTTGAAAATCTCTCCAAAATTAGTAATTGCTAGAAACAACAAAACCAGCAACACAAACCTGCTTAGAGGAAAATACAATACCTTTGTTTAGTCAGTGGGTTTCCCAACAACTTTGGGTGTTGATTTGTTTCCTCCAGAAGAAAAACTCGTAACACAGTCAGTTACTTCTTCACACAATCCCACTTATTTCCAAAGAAATAAAAAGATTCATATTCTGAGGAATATACAAAAAACTTAATTTTTCTGTTATAGCAGAAGAATAAGAAAGTGATCATAAGTCTTCTTCAGCAGTTCTGCATTCTGATTTTTCTACTGTTCCTTCATGTGCCATTTACTTATAATAACCACATCTAAATAAACAGTAACATGATACTCTTCCTCTGAAGAACTGATTAGACCACACGTATTTTAAGTGTCACAGGACATCTTTCCATTTGTCTTCTATTTCTAGCTAAACTACCTGGGCCCTATTATTCAAAAAAAGGATATCCACTATGGCTTTTATGACAGAAGGCCAGGAAGGGCTGTTGTCTCTCCTCTGCTGATTGATTCTAGAATAGGCCTTTGGGTGCCTAAACAACATAGAATGAAAGAATTTCTCAAAATTATTTCCCATATGAATTATAGTACAACTTTTAAGGAAAAAAAAAAAATTTAAACACTTGTAGTGATGAAGAATCCATATTAAGGCTTGATAAGTAGTTCCAGTGCAGCCTGTGGGGTTTTTTGGGGGGGTTTTTTTGGTTGATTTTTTGGTTTTTGGTTTTTTTTTGCTATCTGACTTCCACATTTAGGCAAGGAGCAAGGTGCTCTGGCTCTACCAAACATAAGTTTCCCATGGGAGAAATGTTAAGTAAAGTTGGGATATGTACAAACTAAAATCACCTGAGCTTCTCAGTACAATGGTGTCTACCACTACAGATTAGCTTCATGACATCCAAAAGTTGGGTGTTTACAATTAGTAAACCAACTACCCTAAACCGTCAGTGGTCACTTCAGTACTAGTCTACAACTTTGGAAAGTACAGCTGTAACATAACTTCCCTAAAACCTCTTAATATGTTATTCTTTATACATTTAAGGACTATAATAGTCCTCTTGTCTACAAGACTGCTGAAGAATCATATTTCGCTGACCCAGTTAGCACTGGCCAGAACAGTGCACCTGGACTCTAAAGATAGTAAAATTTCTTTCCAGCTGATGAGTTTGCATGTAGAAATATTAAAATGTCTATTTGTTCCTTGCATTCTCTTACTAAATGATTGTATCATTTTATGAGAGTGATATGTGCCTACAGATTAACAGCATTAAAGAAGTGGCTTACAGTCAAAACCAAGGAAGATGTTCAATTGCATTTTATAAATGTCTTACTGGATCACATGTGCTGCTCCCGTATACAGTGGAAAGTGACTTCTCATCTTTCATATTTGGGTCCCCACAAAAGTTAAAGCAAGAGTTTCTGTAAATTATGCCATCATAAATTTTGCTGCTATTATCAGTAGCTGATCAGGTATAGCACAAGAAAACTCTGAAACTCATTTCTTTCTCATTCCCAGATTGTATGAAATACATGATTACATTAATTTGTGCTCTCTGATTCCCTAGTCATGTCCTGTTGAATAGCTCTTCATAATGGGCATTATCCACTAATTATCTCCAGCCATTTTATGTTGTGTGTGTTAAAGAGGGTCTTTGTAGAGCAGCTTCCAGCCTAGGATCTTTCCTTATAGGTGTGTTCACAGTTTTACTTGTTCCACACTTTTACTTCTGTGTTACCAATATAATTAGAGAATTAATCTCATACTCAATTTTTTCAATCAGTAAAATCTTTCTGTAGACACTCTTCCATTACATTAAAGATCTCTATACTGCACAGAGTTTGAATCAAGGGCATTTGGCATTGTTATAAAGGGATTTATCAGAAATAAAGTTCAGATGAAACTTTCTCCTGTAGGTTACATGGTTTTAAGCTTCCTCTTTTATGTGTTCCATCAAAGTTCTACCCCTTCCTGAGACTGAGGGGAGACTTTTCTCACAGTGCCAATCTCTTCACTCTGGTGAGCAGTGATAGAAATGAAGGGAATAGCATTAAGCTGTGTCAGGGGAAGTTTGAGCTGGACAGTAGAAAAGGGTTCTTCACCAGAGGGTGGTTGGGCACTGGAACAGGCTTCCCAGGGAAGTGGTCACAGCACCAGCCTGACAGAGTTCAATAATTGTTTGAACAACGCTCCCAGGCATGTGGTGTGATTTTTGGGGTTGTCCTGTGCAGAGTTATTGCAGTAAGTATCTGAAATTTAGCAGAAAATAAATCCCCTTGCATTCCAACTAGTCCTTAGAGATCAGAGAGGCTTGGTGCAGCTGAGCTTAATTTCTGATTTATGACCAATTAGGCACTAAAATCTGGTTGTATTTAGTAAGAATATTCACAAATCACAGATTCAAGAATAATGTCGTTTACCAATTCAACACTCCAAGTCTGGTCATGTTGAATAAGAACTTTCACAATCACAGCTTCACAAATAGGGTAGCTTACTGAAATACTAGGTTATAGAGCCTTGTTAAATTGCTGATAACTGCACTAAACTTACAAAATATAAGTGCATAGCTCTGTGTACAGGTGTTCCCAGGTAAATTCCAGTGTAGTCAGAGACACAAATCTTACCACAGAGTTGTGCCTGTCCTGGGGAGAGGAGAGGAGCAAGTCCATTGACTTGTCTGCAGAGTGGGGTTGTATTCTTGTCCTTCCATGGTGGAGGATTTCAAATATCAATTTTATACTTCTTGGACAAATGGATGAATGACTGTAGTTAAAAATCATTGGCTGCCTATTGCTGCCATCATAGATGTGGGGTGGGGGGCATCTGTTTTCTTATTTTCATATTGGTGGGTGTGGTTTTTAATATATGAACAAGGGGTTAATGAGGTTTGCCTCATTTGAGGTAAACCTTTGGTTACCTTCATCAAACCGAGCTACCTATCTTGTGGCTAAAAAAAGACAGCACAGACCTGTGGTACTTCAGTGTGCTCCTCCACATGGCTGAGGCAGCAGTGGTGGCCATCAGACCTTCACCAGGTCTTTACTCCCATCATTGTCTCCTCAGAGGAACAGATCCAAACCAAGGCTTGTTGTGCACAGTCAAGGGGCAGTGAGGCTGAGGGCTGGCACAGAGATGTGGGTGCTCTGCTGCACTTCACTGAGACAACATCAGGCTGTGGGGCCTCTGCTTCAGCCCAGGCAACATTCAGTACTCAGCCTTGCTCAAGCCCAGGTGCAAGATGAGCAAGTGGCCTAGCTTGTGGTTTTGCTCAATCAGCATCATCAATCCTCCACTGTCTCACAGCATCTCTCTACTTTGACATAACCAGCCAGTCCCTTTTCCACAATGGTCAGGAGCTGGACTAGATGATTCTTGTGGGTCCCTTCCAACTCAGGATACTCCATTATTCTATTCTATGATCCCTTGTCTAGCAATTAATTGGTATCTAATAGAGCAGAAAAGCAAGCCACTTACCTCAGTGGATCAACTGCTCGCCAGCAGAACAGTGCCTTTGGCTGGGTAGGTTGTTTTGATAATATGGTCAAGGTTAGGCATCTTGAAATCCCAAATCTTTAAAATGTGATATAATGTTAACAAAAAGCCATGGGGCAGAACTCGTTGAAATCCACAAAAATGTCCTGTTTGTTCCAAAAGAAACCTTGAAACCAATGTATTTAACAACTATGATCCACTACAATATATGCAACCTGTTGTTTCCTACCTCTCTCCCTCCTAATTTCTATTCACTGATCTATATTTGCAAAAGTGATAAGATAGAGGCTGAGAGAATATTTGAGAGGTATTACTGTACTGCTGTCTTCTGCTGTTCTCTAGATGTCCACCACTGGCCACTGTGAGAGATGGGATTTCGGGCTAAACAAACCTTTGGTTTGACTGCTTTTATGTTTTTATGTTTTTCTAAGTTTGAAAATTCTCTGTCTGCACAAGTTAGCTTGTGATTGATAAATTCTTGATTACATACATACTGATGTGCTCCAGTCTGCGGTCCAAACTCTGTCATTATTCCTGAACAGCTTGCTATAATGCCAAGAACTGAGAGCAAGAAACAGTGCTGGAATACATAAATATGAGAAGATATGCTCAAAGGGACTGAATGATTACTGAGATAAGGAGAGAATGGGAGCTGGAACAATGTTTCAAAGAAATAGGGGACTAGGATATAAGCCTCAAATGTGGCAGGATGTGCATCTTCAAACTGGAAGTTAAGATGTGAGAAAATGGAAGACTGAGACATACACTGCAGGGCAGGTAGTGGTACAGAAGAAAAGGGAATGTATGGTCCTTTTGAACACAGCTCAGGATCCAGGATTCCTGAGTTAGCTGATAAACAGACAACCTAACATTTTAGCTTGTCTCTCCCAAATGATCAAGCTACACAGAATTCATGGATTATATTTTTCTACCACTTTCATTTGCTATTGGCTTATGTCACCAGACTCTATAAACTCATTAGTTTTGAACTTTTTAGATGAGCCCCAGGGATATAAATTTGCTTTAACTATACAGAATTTTTGATGGTTGTTTTTCTGGATTAGTTAACTCTTAAAAGTAATTTGGGAAGTTGTAAGGGTACAGACATGAAAACACTCAAAAAATAGAGAACACTCAAGCTCAGGTTACTTGTGAAAGCTTAATTCAAACTCCTGGAAGATACAGTCTTTTATCTGTAAGAGATGACATTCTGTTTGAATCACAGGCCATTCCTTACTTATCTCAGTACACAAGATATCTTGTGTTCAGAGTAAGAAGACATGAAGTAGCCTGCTGATTGTATGACTCTTTGTACTTACCTTTTCTAGTACAAAAGTTACGCAGTACAGTGACTGAGGCACCTGGTTTCTTGAAGAAGAAGTGTGTTCTTTGGACAGAAGAATATCTCCTGAACAACTGGAATATCTCCTTGCCTTGTTTCAATGGATCCTGTGTGAGGCTGAATCTCATTTAATTCAGTTTTGGGACAAGCGATGAGAAATAGGTATTTTTCACTTTCTGGGCACCCAGCCTCATGCTGTGAGGACTTCTCAACTGCGAAACAAAGTTGATGTCAGACGTGATTGCCAAATATAGTGTAGAAATAATTGCTATATCCTTGACAAATGTAGCCATCCAAAACAGGCAGCCAAATAACACATATTTTTGACGCTAATTGTATGCTCTCTGAGTATAACATGGAGATAAATGCAATAATGTTTGTGAAGCTGTCATGTGCTAGTGATAAATGTCAAAGGAACCATGGAATCATAAAATATCCTGAGTTGAAGGGGACCTATAAGGACCATAAAGTTCAACTCCTGACTGCACACAGGACAACATAAAAGTAAAATCATTGTCTTGGGTTATGTAAGCAAAATATGCGTTTTCTCTTTCATTTGTTGAAAGTAGTTGAGGAGATTTTTTTTAATCTCTTGTAACTCCAGTGGGGAGGGGGCAGATGCCTTTTGATAATGGGCCAGCTGTTAAAGCCAGGTGGGGCAGTGTTTCTTATTTCTTTCACCACTGTCCATCCTCCAAGGGGATATCTTCTGATAATGGGCCATTAAGGCTCATCAATGACATGACACATTACATCATCCCATTGTGAGATGTTTCACCCAGTGGGGGGAGCCAACTGTTCCTGCCTACATTAAAGTAGACAGTTTTCCAGTTTTTCCACTGGATCCCCAGAGGAAGATGGGACCCATCTCACCACCACTGAACTTTCTACAGGATCATCTCTACTCCACAGAATCACATCTGTTACTCCAGGAGGATTTATTTGGACTGCTTCCAACACCCTGACCAACAGGGTGTCAGGTTGTATCCCTGACCCTGTCAGGGTTTTCTGGGATTTTTGTTTGTTTGCTTGCTTGGGGTTTTTTACACTACTACGTTTGTATTTTTTCATATCCCTTTTAAAGAACTGTTACTCCTATTCCCATATCTTTGCCTGAAAGCCCTTAATTGCAAAATTATAATAATTTGGAAGGAAGGGGGTTTACATTCTCCATTCCAAGGGAATCTCTAGCTTTCCCTGGCAGACAACTGTCTTTCAAAACCAAGACAATCATATATCTAGGAGTATTGTTCAAACCCTTCTTGAACACCTACAGGCTTGGGGCCATGAGCACTTCCCTGGAGAGCTTGTTCCAGTGCTTGGCCACCCTCTCAGTGAAGAACTTTTTAATATCCAATCTGAATTTATACCAATGCAGCTTGAATGTGGGATCACAGGGTGGGGATTTTTGAGTCTGAACCACCATAAGCTGACAAAAGTGGGATAACGAGCTGCCTGTTGAGCTGAATATAGGCAGTGCTACACAAGGATAAGAGACAGCAGCTTCAGAGAGCAGAGAGCATGGAAGGCAGTTCTTAAAAGCCATGTCACAAATTTGTTATGATTTTCACAGTTGGCCTTTTAGAACTGAACTTGCATGGAGATACAGGGAATGTTGCACTTTCTAACCTGTAGGCATTAGACTTTGCAAAGTTTCTATTGCTTCAATTACTTTTTCATGTATAAGACAATTATTTAAGATGAGCAAGAATGGTTTATAACTAAATGAAGAAAAGTTTGTGAAAAAAAATAGTTTTAGAGTAAGAACAAGACATTGAAGGGAAGGTTCCTTAAGAGACAATAGAAAGCTAAAAGGAAATGATGGACCTTTGAAAGATGACAAAAATATAAAGATCACAACAGATTCAGCTCTGGAGATGATGGTGCACTAGTGAGGGGTCTGAAATTGAAGATAAAGCACTTTCAATACAAACAAGGATGAAAAAACTGTATATGTGAAAAAGAGGCTGCACCATGATAACAGATGTTTGAAGAGCAAGAATTTTGGTTGTCAGATCACAAGTCAAAGTCCAAGTCTGTAGTCTTTTTAAAGGAAGAAATGGTCAGGTCAGTCAGGAGTCATTTGAGAGTGTCATCACAAAACCTTCTCTTAGTGGGAGTAGGGCTGGAGTCTTCCCATTTGCAAGGCTCTGTGCAGGACATCTTCTGAGTCTCATGCCAAAGAAGGAACTCCACTGTTTAGAATACTCACCCATCCACCTTACAGTTTAACAAAGCCATTGTGGAAAGGTGCTCTAGCAAATGCCCTGACTGCACTAAGTTTTCCCAGTGCCCTTTAGAATATAAAAGAGCAGTGCATTAATCCAACCTGATGGTCCTGTTGACTATGGCACAGTCCTCATCCAACAGGAAAGGACAAGTTGCCTTAAAAAGCAACTTTGTTCATTGCTAGAACAGGATCACACACTAAATGAAACTGAAGAAAAATGGCTTTGCTTTGAAAACGAAAACGTTCACCAAAAATTACTGTTTTTTTCCAGTTTTTGTCTATGAAGCACATGTCAAAATATTGCCAAACCATTATCACAGTGATTTGCAGTAAGAGAATCTTATTATGATTTTTAATAATTTGATTTTAAAGTTAAATTTATTACAAGAAATATATTAAAGAATGTTTTAAAAACTGACCAAATTTAAGCATTGTGAAATAAAATTCACTTGACAATTTCACATTTTTCAAGTTTGTTTTTTTTCTCTCAGATAGCTCTAAACAATGCTAATAACCAATTAAAAACTACATTGTGGATCTTACTGAGATAAAGCAGAAGCCAGGTCTTCAGCCAAAAACTACTCATTCCTTTATATATATGTAGCAGCACTTCAATTTCTGCAGGCTGTTTCAGTGCTGTTACAAAAATGGCATATACATTATTCCCCTCTGCTTCCCACTGCACCCCTTATCAGGCACTATCAGTCATCTGACTGCACATGCAGAAAGATCAACGTGTTGGTCCAACTGAAAATCGGCCAATTTTTAGCTGCAAGAATGCTCATGTCACCATAGAAAGGTGACATAAATTTATAGCTAGTCACTGAGAAGAGGACAGGACTGCTACTTTCGGCAGCAGCTTTATCATGCAGCAACTTGTCTGTGGTGAAAACATGAAGCCTAATCTTATTCAAGTTCTTCAGTATGAGAAATACCAGGATAAAAAAAAAGGAATATCATAAGCCAGATTTAATGGAAAGAAACAAAGGTGAAGGTACACAGAAGTTCTTTCGTTCAGTGCTGTTGTTATACACCCTACAGGAGATTTTCAACCTCTTAAGTAAAAGATCTTGTTTAGGAAACTAGAAAAGGTTTAACTTACCAAGTCCAGTACTTGATTAATAATTGTGATCAAATAGTTTTTGAGATCTGCAAGTGAAAATCTAGAAAGAAATAGGATTTAGAAAGAATAGGGAATTTTCTTTATATATAGGAATACATACACAGATGCTGCTCCAAAGATAGGTTATGGTAAGATGAGAAGCTAGGTTCATGCAACAACTCCCTTCTGCTGAAATGGAATCATTCTCTCCTCCTTCAGGCTGCACACCCTTCTGTGCTATCTTTGTGGGGGCTTTGGTACCTGGCTGACACATAAGTCACTTCAACTCACTAAAGTGGCAAAAAGCTATTCGCCTTTTTTTTAACTTAATTGATTTAGTAGGTTGGAGAACAAATGTCATTAATGGTGGCAGGGCCCCAAAAATAGCTGAATGTCATAGCTGACAGCTTTTCTCAGCAAAATGTCACTAAACCAACATGAAATCATGCTATTTTAGACTTGGACTTAAAGTTTGAGGACAGGACAGTATAGAAAAACTGGTTGTAGAAAATGATCCTAAAAGTTGATGTTGTGTAAATTGTATAGAAAGAAGACAAAAGCAGGTCTGTATCTAAACCACTTGATTTCACAAGGCAAATTTTGGTAAACTATGACCTAGGTAATCAAGTCAACTGAATGGAGGAGCTGAGAAGTTTGAAATGAAAATTATTTGCCCTTTCCTAAAGGGGCAGGACAGTGCTAAGACAGTTCATAGAAAGGATCATTAAGTAGAGTGCTTTTGGGGAAAGAGGGGCTGAATAGCAGAAAAGTTTTGCTACACATTGAGAATCACAGAGATAAGGTGATATTTTTCAGAGCAGAACGAAGGAAATGGTAGCACATAGTATCAAACAGGAGAGTACCAAAATGAATAGTGTCATCTAGTAGATTTCTTTTGGAGTTATTCTTGGGATTGATCCTATTGTTTGGCAAAGAAGAGAAAATAAATTTATTGCAGTGGCTGGCTTCACAAAACTAGGCAGCATCATCAACAGAGCTGCAGTGGGATGTCATATGGAAAAACAGTGAATGACCTTGATGATTGAACTAATGGAAACAAAACAAACTGCTATAATACAAAATGCAGGATCATGCACTTGGAGGCTAACAAAAAATTTGCTGTTAATGGAGAACTTTCCCAGTAACTGAGTGGTAGAAAAGAACATAGGTACCAGTAGAATAGATGGTGGGTATCTAATGTACTTATGCAAGAAGGCAATTACACACCCAAGACTGTAATATTTCATGGAAATATTGATCTACTATACAATGTAGTAATTTAGCCTAAAATGGATTATTATGGGAATTTGAACTCACATTCAGGCAGATGAGTTCAGACTGGGATGGGTAGCAATAAAGCCTAGTAGAATGACCAGTGGACTGAAGATCTGTTGAGCAAGAAGAGACTAAAAAATTTGTATTTAGTCTATCAAAAGGAAGGCTGAGAGGGAATATGATGTCTGTCTATAAATATATCAGGGCTAAACAGCAGGGAGGGAGAAGAGCTATTTAAGCCAAAGGATGAATATTGGCACAAAAACAAATGGATTCTTGCATAAATTTAGTCTGAAAATTAGAAGGAGATTTCTAACCACCAAAACAATGAAGTTCTGGAACAGATTTGCAGTAGAAGTAGGGGGTAAATATATCAGGCTACCATTAAGATGGAGCTTGAAAAGTTTCTGCAAGGGATTATATGACAGTTTCCTCTAATAGCAAGATAGTGGACTCAGTGACCTAGGAAATCTCTTTCAGTTTTAAGATCCTATCTTCTGTTTTGTAATACCATTTTTCCATTACGACAAGAGATTTATCTAAAATCCTCAAATGTTAAAAAATTAATAAAAATTGCTTTGCAAGTAAAGATTATGTTGATTATTGTAAACCCTCTTAAAATTATTTAAGAAGAACAATTGAAAGGTATTACATTCTTATTCTTTCAATAGGGGAATGTCTTCTGTCAGGAAGTTGCCCAGATCAGAACATAAGGTGTTATTTACTGTTCCAAAACTTAAATATGGGATGTGACATAAAGGTCATTTGAAGGCATATTATATTATGCAATGAATGATAACCTTATAGGATAAGATATATTGTCTCCTTCCTTAACCTTTAATAGATCACTTTTAGTTAAATAAACTGCAACTTAAACAGCTGAATGCAATCTGCTTATAGATACATAATGATTTATTTACAAATCTTACAAAATGTACCTGTAGTTCAACAACCATAATGAAAACTATAGGTAATGTTCCATACAAAGCATTTTTTTGTAATTTAAAAGAAATCTATGGGTTCTGTTATGTAGAGTACAAACACACAGATATGGTATCATGGAATCATAGATTAATTTGGGTTGGAAAGGGACCTTGAAGGCCATCTGGTTCCAACCCCTGTAGCATGGGCAGGGACACCTTCCACTAGACCAGGTTGCTCAAAGCCCCATTGAACCTGGCCTTGAACATGAAGTAGGGCATCCACAGCTTCCCTGCGCAACCTACTCCAGAGCCTCACCACCCTCCCAGTGAAGAGTTTTTTCCTAAGAATCTTTTCATTAAGAGTTTTAGTCTACAAAAAATAGCTGCTACCTGATGAAACTCAAAAATCAGAACACCAACAGAAGTCTTAGACAATAAAACCAAGATGAAGTTGTTACTGATCATAGGTGTTTTAAGATTCTGCTTTCTTTTGTTTTGATTTCGTGTTCTTAATTTCTTTTCCATCCACTACTATTTCTTGATGTTGTGTTGAGCAAACACTAGTAGACCAGAATTCCATTATGCTATGACTATGAGAACACATGTTTCATCAACCTATACAGTTTGTTCACATCTTTCTCCTTTGTGATGGCCAAGAGGGACTGAGGATAAGTAGATAAAGAATTGAGATTAAGGACAGGAAAGAATGAGAAATACTGGAAAAATGGTAGGGGAGTAAAGAAAAGTTGTTCTAAGTCTGGAACAAATGCCACTATTTTTTATTACAAATAAATAATGTTGGCAGCAGGAGGTAGCTTTAAACTATGTTCATCCTGTTCTTACAATACAATACGCATCACTTGAAGGTTGGCTTGGTAGGTGTTTTTAAGATTTTTGCTCAAACATAAATTTTACAAAATATATCAGGTTAGTCCTTCTCAGTTCAAATACAGTTGACTGCTTTTTGAGAAAATATTACTCCATGACAGAGGGAAGGATGTCACTCCTTTTGTAGGTTGATGAACAAACTGTTGGCTCAGCTTTGTTGAATTTATCTCCTCACAGTAGACATTTGCCATTTTCTAGTAAGGTTACTGACATCAGGCCTGTCCATGAAAGCAGTGGTATGGAGCCTATAAATACATATGCTTCAGTTCTCTGATGTTCATGAAGAGATTTTGCTGCTTAGCGTTTGAGCTAATGCTAACTCTTTCAAACCATAAAAAGAATTACTGTATATGAATTATTCTTAAAAGTATCTGAATTATACATGGTTCTAGAGGAAGAGGAATTTACATGGGTGCCTGAACTTTTTGTCCTTTTTTCTGACATCAGCTGAAAAAATAAAGGAAAAATCATGGTATATTAATTATTTTTGACTATATTTCAACATATGAACTTGAAACTAAGGTTACATGTCTATAGGAGGACAACAGTTCTCTGGAGTTATAAACTTTAATATATAATCACATTTCATACTTTTCCAAAAGTGCAAGCAAACCCATTAAATTTTGTTTGAGCTGTATAATATAAAACATTAATGAAAATGTTCTATTGCTACATAATAGTCCTAGATAACAGTTAGGTAATGTTTCTTGCTAGAGCAGTGGTAATATGAAAAGTATTCTCCAGTTACTTTTTAATGACTACTAAGAGTGATAGGTTTCACTTAATGTGAAATTAGAAAACAATTAACTAGAAAAACACTTGTTTTCTACCATCCATTGCTAGTGCTTAAGTCCTCTTGAATTTCTTCCTGAACTCCATGAGAACTTAAATGCTTATGGATCAGCACTGTTGTAGAACAAAAGACGTCTTCCTGAGACATGACTAGGAATGTCAGCAGATATGTAATATGGAGGACAAATTAAAATGGCTTTGAGTTTTACCACCCTAGAAGATATTCCAGGCTAACGATGAAGAGGGTCAGGAGCAAACTGACTTGAATGGAGTGAATGGGATTCAATGTTGAAATTTCAACAGCTTTCTGGTTATGTAATTAGCGTGATACTGCATATCAAATATATTTCAATTCATAGGGCAACTTTGAGACCTTCAAAATGGGTGATGATGCATCTCCATGGCACTTTCCTCCCTGGCAGTGGTTGTATCAGAGCTGTTTTGCCATCAGCTCACATGTTTTTTTTCCAGGAATGAGCAAGCCACTGCCAGCCCTGAGGGAACTCTGTCCCTCCACACGAAGTTGCCTTTCCAAGCTTCATCTGATGAGCAGTGTTGAAAAAAAACCCCTAAAAACCAACAAAACCAATCCCACATTAATTCCACTCAACAACATACAGTAACAGTGCCGGATAAGCTCTTGGCCTGAGTTGTTGACTGGAACCTGTGTCTTCGGGTGCTATCATTAGGAAGAAATTAGATGTATTGTTGTGACAATGGATGATAAAAAAAATTCTCATCTCTCCCACACCTGAAAATTATTAGCCAAACACATCAAAGATGGTGGAGAGAGGAGACATCCCTTCAATGGCCCCTGCGCCGCCCGTGAGGAAGGCTGTCCCTCAGGCTGATCCCGCGGGAGGCTCCAGCTCCCGAATGGAAATGGCGCCAGCCGCTGAAACCGACTCCTTGCGCACACAAGAGGCTCTCTCTGCCCGGGGGACGCTGCTCCGCGTGGTTGACACGGATTGATCCTGGCTAGAGGAGGCAGGGCGGGTATTGCGCTCTCTCTCTCCCTCTTCTGGGCAGAGGAAGATGGGTGAATGGGGCAGAGCGGGACCGGCGCGCCAGACGGGCGGCTGCACTCCCCTGGCCCTCGAAGGAGCGGGCGCTGGTGCCATGGCTAGCGCGGGAGAAGGAGCCGCGCAAGGGAAGCGCGCATCCTCCATTTTGGCGAAGGGCGGGCGGAGAGTTGGCTCCCGGCGCCTGGCCGGAGCACTCGTCCCCACCCCGCGGGGCACCCGGCTCCTTTTCCCGCGGGGAAGCCGGACGGAGGCTCTTCAAATGGACGCCCTGCTGCGCCTCACGTTGGTTCGAATTGGTACCAAGCTTCCCGCAGCGGCTTCCGACAAAATGGAGGACGCCACCACCACTGCCACTGCCACCACCACCACCATAACCACCACCTCCTCCAGGAGCCATGTCGGCAGCTGATATGGCGCCCTCCCCCGCGGCGGGCGGGGGCAGCAAGGCGTCTTCGGCTGAGGAGGCGCTGCTCGGCGGGGCAGGCTGTCGAGACGCAGGCCAGGCGCCCTCCCTAGGAGACGTGAACTCTCTTTTCCCTCTGGGAACGCTCCCATTACCCATGCTCCATCCATCATGGGAATGGCCCCAGGTTCAAAGCCCTGGTGAGGGGAGGGAAGGAGCGTAGTGGGACCCCTCGGAGAAGCACTGCCAGCCCTTAGTGGCTTGGCGGCAGGCGATGGAGCGGGAGAGGCGAGCCCGCGCCCCACGGTCGGTGCGGCGGCGCCCGCAGGGACCGAGCGCACGGCCGGGACGGCCAGCGCACCGTGCCCGTGACCGGCAGGGCGCAGCCGGCTCGGCGGCACCGAGAACTTCTGTAACTTGGCGCTGTCAAAGAGCGGCGCGGGAAGCGCCAGCGCGACCCTCGGGCACGGGTAACGAGCCGGTCGGTGGGCAGCGATCCGGGTTCTATCAAACCTGATGGATCAAAGTGGGAAGAACCCCAAGCATGGCCAGGAGGAAGATTGGCAGTTTATAGGGTCAACCGGCTGCGGGCGGCTCTGATGGATGGGCGGTGCACCCACTCGGCTAGCCCAGCGCCAGAGCCCGCCCTCTGGGAAAGCCAATGCCGGGGCAGGGGGGCGGATCTCCCTGAGCTCCCTTGGCCCGGTTCCTCCTCCCCTTCGCCAGCAGCTGCGCTTCGCCCGGGACTGGACCGAGTTAGAGTTGAGGCGCTGGAGGAGTAGCGCAGAGTGCGTGCGTCCCCCGCGGGGGGGTCCGTGCCCGCAGGCCGTGGGGAGCTGGGTAAGGCGGGGGCGCGGGGCGCTGCGCCTCACCGGGGCGGGCTGGCGGGGGGCTGGCGGCGCTCAGCTGCCCCTAGGGCGGGGATGGGAGAGCAGCCGCCGTGCCTCCCAGCTACCCGGGCGAAGTACCCCGCGGTGCCGCTGCCGCGCCGCCACCTCTGGCAGCGAAGGTGCGGGCGGCACCGGGGGCAGTCCCGTGCATAACCATCGCGCCGCGGAGCGGGGTGGTGGGGGTAAATGGGGGGCGCCCGGGGGCAGCCCCGAAGGGGGGGGGCAGGGGCATTTGGGGGAAGGGCCGGGTCTGCTCTAGCGCCTCCTATTTTAACTCTCTCCCTCCCTTCCCCGCCGGGCCCTCGGCTGTTGTTCTGCCCCGGTGCCTCCCCCACCCACCGCCTCGTCGCCCCCCCCGCGGGTGCCTCCCTCCCCTTCTCCCCTTCCCCGGCCGGCGTTCCGCGGCTTCTGCCGCCGCCGCTGCTCCTCTCTCGTATTGTTCGGCTCGGTCCCTCTAATGGCGGCCAGGAGGCGGTAGTGCTGCTGGTCGACTGCAGGGGGGCAAACCCGAGGCTAGGGGCAACTGCCGGCCGGGGGCGCGGGAGCTCGCCCGGCGCCGGGGCGCTGCTGCTGAGGGCCTCGCTGCCCCCCGGGCGGCGGTTCAGGGCTGATAGGGCAAGTTCGTAGGTAACACTCGCTGCTCCCCGCCGTGGGTGCCACCGCTGCCTCTGTTCCCCACGCTCGCGGCAGAAGCCCTAGATGCGGCGGCGCCCGGGGAGGGCTCCTTGTCCCTCCTTCCTTCAGCGGGGACAAGCGGCGTGGGTGTGCCGTGAGGAGTACCCCACCGCCCCCGGGGAGGGCAGTGAATTAATTTGTTTATTTATTTATTTATTTGAAAGATTGGGATTAAAGGGAAGTGGTGAGTGATGCAGGCAGTACCTGCCCTGGCCAGGCGATGGAAACGCTCCTTGGGGGCGCTGCCTAATCCTCGCTGCCCCCTGTTAACCCCGTGTCTTTCCCTTAGGCTCCAGCCCAGTTTGGTGCAGCCTTGGCAGCGACCAACAAGGAGAGGGAGCTCCATTGTGAGTGCTATTTGTGTATTTGTTTCTGCCTTCGCTAGACCTGCTTACAGTGGGCCTGAGCCATTCCCCCCGCCCCGTAATCTCCGGGGGCAGGGGTGGAATGAGGTCCCCCCAGGACTGGGTGGGGAAATTCCTGGGTCCAGCAGCAGCTGCCCTGGGGCGAAGCCCCAGTAATGGCTGTGAGGCGGCTCCTCCTCGGGGTGGGCGCTGCTGCTGCAGACATCGCTCCTGCAATACCAACTCCGGCAGGCAGACGACGGGCTGCTGCTGCTGCTGCTCACGTTACCCGGCTCGGGAGGGAGGAGGAGGAGGGCATATTTCGGGTGCCCTCTAGAGTTCTGGAGCGTGCATGAAAATCCGTGACAAGACACCTTCAGCCATCTTGAATTTTTTTTTTCTTCCCCCATTGCTCGAATCGCGTGTCCCGCGGGTCATCTCGAAGCTAAGAAGAGGCACGGGAGGTTTAAAATCACCTAGCAGTTTGCGATGGAGAAACGCACTCCATCGTCTCTTTGTGCATTCAGACTGGTTCTCTACACCCACAGATTTGTTTTGGTGGTTTTGTTGGGTTCCTTGGCCGGGCTTCTGAGCCATCCGTTTTGTCTCTTCCCCAAAAAGCTGGAGGACACTGGGGAAACCCATAGGTTCTCAAAAGCTAGCATTTTTGGTGTTTAGTCTGTGTGGGATTTTGAGAGCAGATTTTGATCTCTGTTGGGTGTTAGGTTGGCTAAGGAGAGGCTTGTTGCCAATTCCTGTGGGTAGGGCTGGGATGCAACTTGACTCTAGTTTCTGCCCTTGTTAGTATTGGGGGATCCCGAAATCGCCAAGTAGTGCAGCGGAGGAGCAAGTGAGGCTGCGAGCGCACGGGAGAGGCTCGGGAGCTGCCGCGGTGGGCCCGGGCGCGGTGCGCGGGCTGTGCCGCCAGAGGCGCCGGCGGGCAGCGCCGCGGCTCCGCTGGGAACGTGCAGCCCGAGAACAAAACAAAAAGGCAGCGCCTGTCTTGCGTTCTGGGTCCTTCGCTTGGGTACAGCACGGATTCAGGTGTTGCAGTCTTCCCCACCACACGTATCTTGAATTTTTTTCCCCCCTTTTATTGCTGTCTCTTGCCGTTTTACGTGGTAGATCTTCCAGGTTCGCAAAGCTTGCAACTTTCTTTGTCACTTTTTGGTGGCTTACGTATACAAAGAATAAGTGGTTTGCTGCAAAACCTCACTGCTTAGGATGAGGACATCAGATCTGGATCTGCTCTGAGCATCTAAAATTACAAACCACATCAAAGACTTGTAAGAGTTTGCATGGCATGTTATCATTAATAAAGTGGTCTGTTCCAACCCTTGACTTGCTACAACAGTTTAAAATTTTAATAGTAATTTTTTAACTCTTACCTTATCTTGAATGCAAGGCTACCGTCTTATTATACTTCTGATTCATTATGCATTCCAGTCTAACAGCTGTTCTATTTTTTCTGATGATCCTTCATGTCAAAAAAAGTTACTTCTAGAAGCAATCAAAACAAATAATGCTTTGGAAGGAGGAGACTATTGTGTACTGGAGCTGGTTTGACAAAAATTATTGCAGTTTTGTGTGGTTGCTTATGATGAGAATACTGCCAAGAACAGCTGTATAGCTAAGATTCAGTAAACCTTACTAAGACTAAGTAAACGTCTTGCACAAAAGCATCCTGGTAGGTGGCACATTGTCCTCCTCCAGCTGCGGTGATGGTGGTAGAGCCTTCTTATGGCATGTGATAGGACCATGCTGTTCTGGGAGGGAATGTATTTGGTGCTCAGTGCTGCAAGGTCATCTCAAGAAACCAAACTCATCAGCCACAGTTATTAGGTGGTTAAACTAAGTAACTTGTTTTAATAGAAGACTGTCTTAATTAGAGCAATAAATTCACTTTATTATCTACTAAATTTGCTTTATATTATTGTTATTAATCCTCTTAGGCCTCAAATATTATTATTGCATTCTACTGTTGCTTACCCTGTAATAACATGCTAAGAGGGATTTGCATCAGCAAGAATGTCAAAGTGGCAGTGAAAAAGTGAAAGCAAGTTTCTTTGTCTTTTATAGAGCTTGTTCAAGTATACAGAGGGATTTGGTACAAAGCTGGTACAATGTCTTTCAGATTTTTGCTGGGGTTGTTTAGGTTTTGGGTTTTTTGGTCCTGCAGCATCATGAATCATCTTGTGTTGCTTGAGAAGTTTTCATTTTGGTTTTGAGGACTAAGTACAGAATTACTGAAATTCTCTCACGGTTGAGTTTGCACTCGATATGACCTGCAACAAAAGCAGTATGGGGAGTTCTGTTAAGAGCATGTACCAAGAATTGTTACTAATGGAAAATTCACTGTTCATGGAGAGCTATTTATTTTTTCCATCACAATTAACAATGAACTCAACCTATTTGTGGAAGGGGATTGAAATTTGAGTTCACAAGAGTTCAAAAGACTACTCATGTGTCCCATCAGAGAAGTTTGAGGTTATATTTGCCTTATGAGGGCCTTAAAAGCCCCGTGTAGCAGTGGAGTTTTGTGTCCAACACTCCACAGCTCTTTTCAACTTCTTCTTAACTTTGTTTCAGTGATTTAATCTTAGTTGAATGTTCTGTGTGGCTAACACATTCTGGGTTGCTTACACATTAGAGTTCAGATGAAGCTTAGCTTGTATTCCATATTTATAGCTTGTCCTATGTGCTGCTGGCAGATATGGCTGGCAGTAGATGCCAACTTGATGTATGAACAATTTACTCAATTTGATGCTACTATTTACATTCTTCATTTTGGACCAAGATTTGCAAGTTTGACCGATAGCATTTTGTACTTCTAAGAGAAATTTTTGGTAGAAGGAAGAAGTGTGAGACTTCTGGAATGCAGTTGCATGTTATGGCCTCCTCAGTTAGGACTTTCACTATATTGATTTTTATATCGTAGTTTTCCAGCTGCACAGTGGATTCCAGCTCCTCCTGTTTGTTGCCCATACTCTGTTTATTGGTGTAAATGCACTTCATTGGAACTATTCATCCTGCCACCTATTTTGGGAGAGAAGTGCTGATTCACATGTGACTGTTCTCAGGTGTTTCTGTGGTTTCTAATGCACGAACAAGCTCTGTCTTTGCTGTCATGTGAATCTCCATCCCTTACCCCTTACTCAGATGGTTAAGCGGCATTCTTTGCTGCTGTGGTTGGCTTGGTTGAATACAATCCAGTGTGTGCCCAGGTGGCCAAGAGGGCCGATGGCATCCTGGCCTGGATCAGCCATGGTGTGGCCAGCAGGAGCAGGGCAGTGACCGTCCCCCTGTCCTGGGCACTGCTGAGGCCACACCTCAGATCCTGTGTTCAGTTCTGGGCCCCTCACTGCAAGAAAGACATTGAGGGGCTGGAGCGTGTCCAGAGAAGGGCAACGGAGCTGGGGAAGGGTCTGGAGCACAAGTGCTGTGAGGAGCAGCTGAGGGAGCTGGGGGTGTTTATCCTGGAGAAAAGGAGGCTCAGGGGACCTTATCACTCTCTGTAATTGCCTGAAAGGAAGCTGTAGCCAGGTGGTGGTCGGCCTCTTCTCCCAAGTAACAAGTGACAGAACAAGATGGCCTCAAGTTGCACCAGGGGAAGTTTAGATTGGATATTTGGGAAAAAAAATTCACTGGAATGGTTGTCAAGCATGGAACCGTGCTGCCCAGGAAAATGGTGGAGTTGTTATCCCTAGAAGTAATCAAAAGATGTGTAGGTGTGAAACTTTGGGACATTGTTTAGTGGTGAACATGGTGATGCCAGTTTAATGGTTGGGCAGGATCTTAAGTGTGTTTTCCAACCTAAATGATTCTGTTATTTCAATGCCACTTATTTATACTTACATGATTTAGACAATTTAAAGCTTTGCTTTTCGATGATCTTCCAGAAATTATGAATTTTGTATGTATTTTGTGAAACTCAATGCCATTAGAGTTCAATAGGACACACACAAAGAGTTTGATTATATGTATGTGTGTATGAGAATCAACAGTTGCAATAGATGAGATCAGTGACTGTCCTTTATGGACAGGGTCCACAGAGGTTTCTTATGCCTTCACCTGAAGTATCTCGTGGACTGTATATATCAATGATGAAAGTTGTTTTCTTGCTCTAGTTTGCCATCAGAACAAAACTATTTCAATTGATGGTTATAATACAGATTTTATTAGTCCAACATAAGTAAAATTTACAGAGATTGTTAATTTTTGTGTTCAAGTGACAGTTTCCAGTTATAAGATTGCCATCAACATATTTTTCAAATTGCTCTTGATTCAGAGGGCATTTGTACTTATTAAGTTTGTCCTCATGCTTAAATGCTTAATTTTTGTCCATGTTCCCTAATTTTTTTGGGATTAGCTTTAAGGTGACTTCTTTCTCTGCCCCTTTCTCACCTTCAGCTATTAGAGAATAAGCTTACAGGGATAGTAGGGACTCATCACAGAGGTGGGGTGCAGAACCAAGTGTTCAGTGATCTGAACAGAGTACCTGCAGTACAGGTTTGGAACACTCAGGTGTTGTCAGTGCTCTAGCCAGCCATACTGAGTGTCGCTAGCACAGGAGGATTTTTATGGGTTTATTTGGGTTTTTTGTCTGAGATGAGACTACTTAATGGTGTTTGCATTGTGAAAAACTATGTGTTTGGGTCTCTAAAAAATATAACGTGCAGTATGTTACTTCTTTATTTAAAAGGTTTATGAACTTTATTGTACAGCTTCTTTAACCCTTACAAGACTATCAGAATCCTTCAGTTAGCAGCACCATAGCTTCCAAAGGCCGTAATACCAACATCTGTGTATCTAGTGCTGTACAGGAATCTGTTCAGGCATAGTCCCTGCTCAGCAGTTTTACCCCCAACACATGCTAGGCAGGGGTCATCTCAGTTCCACCTTTCCCCCATGGAATAGTTTGTACGAAGTAACCATGTATGCTTGGGCACATGCTGCTAGTTGGGCACTGATGGCCAGCTTAGGTAATTGCTGCTCAGGTATTTGAACCGAAGCTGCTGATGTAATACTTGCTGGGCCAGATCATTAGAAGAGATCAGTGCCATTGTGGAAGAGTTTGTGTTGTGTTTGTGTTGGTTTCTACATTTAGTTTCCTCTAATCTTTCGCTGTGAAAGATGGTATTTAAGAAAATAGAAAAATCATGCACATAGAATTGTATGGATTATGCCAAATTTTACTAATTGAGGGCTGCTTATAGCTCACAGTCAGTCCAAGAAACATGGATGTCTTTCTTTTCCTGCAGGCTTTTGTTGGAAGTATATTGGCATCTTACCTTTCTTTAGGCTCTTCTGTGCAATGCAACTATACTGAACATTTAAAAAAAGTTAATTCATTTGAGTTAACTCATAGTGCAACTGTGCTTTTTTTTTTCTTTTGCTTTTTGTTCTCCCCTCTCCTTGAAAGTAACCTTGGTGAAAACCTTACTTCTTTTTGGAGTTCCTTTTCCTTAGATCTGTGCAAGATCTTTCCAGCTTGGTATTTACTCCTAGTACTACATCAAATTTCTCTGAAAGTCATTTTGTTCACCTCATTCATAAACTCAGCTGTCATGCCTGTATGGATGACCTTCAAGTCTCTCTCTCTTCCAGACTTGCTGCCCTCTAAACTAGCTAAATCTGTGTGTGCTTTTGACTTCCCTTTGTGGATGTCTGACCTTTAGCTGAGGCTACTATTGCAAAGAAAGCGCTCTGTGCTGTTGCTTGTAGACATGAGATCTTTGGTTCAGGCCCATAATCTAGCCTTGGTTTTAGACATAGCACACATTCTTCTCACAAAGACTGTACATTTCTCTTGCATAGTAAGGAGTGTCTTAGCTGTTAATCAGCAATTCAGTGTTTGTTATTTAGTTGTGTTAATAAATCACATGAGTACATCTTATACCGTGCCTTTGATCTCTGTATTGTGTGGTAACAATTTTTCTTAACAGATGTGGTAAGAATGATCCAGCTGTGTTGATACAGGTTCAGAATCCTATACCAGAGTGCTTTCCTGGAATTCTCTTTTGATTGTCCGGTCTTTTTGCATTTTATGGTGGTAAAACCAACAGATTTTACTTCCCTTTAATCTAATGTTGGGATTTAACTGTGAAGAGTACTATCTGTTTTTTGTTGTTTATGATGTTGTAAGGTATGCTAAGGAAGTGGCATCATGGGCAGTTAAACAATGTCTGTCATTCTCCTGTGATGCCTTTCATGCTGGAGAAGTTCTATGTGTGCACCCTTGCAAGCAAGCCAGTTACAACTTGTTACAACTTGTTAATGCAAAAGAAGCTGGCTTTAGGAAATAAAGCCTGAAAACAAACCCAGACCGCTACCTTTCCTGTCACCCTGGGACTCAAACGCACCATCCTTAGAACAAGAACTAATTGTAACCATTGTTTATGGTGGTGCTGTTTCCTTGTATTCTCATTTTTGTCTCTCTCCATCTGCTGCCCCTTATGTTTAGATTGTTTGCTCTTTGAACAGTTGTACTCTGTGTTTGCACAGTGGCTAGCATGATGTGGTCTACAGCCTTGGCTCCTGGGAGTCTGTGATAACAGTTGTGATCTGTGGGTGTGGTATTGGTGTCTTTTTCTTTTTTATGTGTGGAAAGGGGAAGAAGACCTAGTGTTCTGTTATACCTGAAATAATGTCATCGTTTTATTTAAGCAACAATTGATTGTTAATATACCAATCTATAAATGTTTAAGAATTCTTATTAAGCTGACAGAATTTACCAGACATCTTTTGAGTTTATAACTAGTGTTTGCATATGTGCATGTTTGGGATTTTGTTTATTATAACAGTAATTATTATTAGTAGTAGCTTTTCTTGTAAGGGTGGTTATGTTTTTTGAAAAAAAAGTTCATTCAGGAAATGATGTTTTGTTCTGCTAGGTGATGCCTCATTAAGGAAGCCAAGTAGTATCTAGAGAGGCCAGGTAAGAAGTCCTTTGTAATCCATGTAATTAAAAAAAAAAAATCACAATTTAGAGAGGAAGAAAAATGGAGAGCACAACAAAGGTGATTTGTTTTTTACCAGAAGCAAAAGTTGGATATTTGCCATCATCACTGTGTTTGACCATCATTATGTATACTTCTATCCAAAGAATTAACAGACAGAAATACTGAGATGGTCTGACTGATACTGTGTATAGTACAGTAATGACCTGAATTAAATTCAGCTTTTTTTAGTAATTAAAAAGAGCTATAAAGTTTGGAGAAGATACACAAGAATTACGTAAGAAGGAGCAGAAAACATGCTTTCTATTAACAGACTTCAGAAATTCCATCTATTCCTCAATTAAAAGAGAATAGATTATTAGGGTGTGACTTAATCCTGATCTAGGAGAGACTGCGCACTCAATAACATGTTAGGTAATAGGATGTGCTTCCTCCATCTCCCTTCCATCCCCAGTGTTAAAGACTGAATTTCTGAGTGTCAGTTATTGCCTAAGCAGTACAGAATCTAACAGGGAACAGTGTGTAGCCTTTCAGCAGGTACAATAACTAGAAGTTGGTGTAGCTTATTGAGGCATCACATTTTTCTTTTTAGGCAAAAGTTTATGGAGGGTTTGAAAAGCTCACTGCTAGGAAAGTTAATAGTTCTTTTCATTTAAGGTTCAGAATATACTTCCAGTTGCATACATGGATTCAAAAGACATAATATTGGCTTAAAACAAATACTAACTGTATATTTTTCTTGGGTTTAAATTTAATGTGTATATTTAGTGTATATTTATTTAATGTATATATTAATGTATATAATGGCTGTGTGACCATTTAAACCAGACTAACTCAGGTTTGTCATTGTCCTTTCCTGTTTGTACCAACATCAATTTCATAATTGACATATCCATTGACATTTCCTGTTTGTACCTCTTCTGACTTTTTTGACTGTTTTATGTTTTTAATTTTGGGAGTCAGTTTAGGTCCATAAATCATCACAATGAAATTTGAGGTTGAGTAGCTATTTAGGTGTAGAATATTTGCTCTTGGTTTTTTGTGTTTCTGCTTTCTACCATCTTGGCTCCCATGACTGGCTGTTTAAAATCCTTAAACAGCAAGGGAGAAAGGGGAAAGGAGTAGGAATTCAAACCTCAGTAGTCCTGTATGGATGTATTTTGTAGTTGTGGAACCGTGGCCTTAACAAATACAGTATGCATCTTATTTAAAAATAAGGCTACCTTTTACATTTTAAAAATGGTTGGATAACCTGGAGTCTTGATTGCATAATGTAACTTGCAGCCAGCCAGCCAGTGCAGCTGTGAAAACCTATCATACTTGCCTTGCTGACCAGATCTATTCTTGCCTTGGATCCCGTTTCCTGTCAACCCTACCTCATATAGAACTTGAATTATTTTGTGGTGGTTTTTATCTTTTTATTTTCTCCCGCTTCCTTTTCTGTCTCATTTTGTTGGGGGTGATAAGTTTTTCTTTCCTTTGTTACACTGTAGCTTCACTGTATGTTTACTTGGTCTTAGTCTACTTGGGTTTCCCTCCTACATATAGCATAATATTAACTTAATCTTTTAAATTCAGTTTTTGTTCTGAATTACTTGATGCACTGAATACTGTGCATCACTGTGAGTAAATTGTGTTGAAGAAGCTTATCCATGCTAGGTCCAAAATACTAGGTTGTTAGCCAATAATTGATTATTTCTTGCGGATGAAAAATCTGGTTGAGGCTATTAACTGATGTTAGTTATACTAAAGGCAGAGATAATGGTCTGTCTGCAAACTTGCTCATTTACGGACTTTGGCATGACAGTTTTCCTCTTTCTAAGCATATGCAAAAATAAAGTATTTTAGACACATTAGTCAAAAAGATTTGTGCAGTCAAGCACTGAGAAGTGGTGTGCCATTCAGCATCGTGGGTACCAGGTACCCATGCAGAGCTGCTTGTTCATAGGTTGTACATATATGAGGACTAGACTGAATGCTAGTTTAAAATAAAGATTAAAAGATCCTAACCAGTTAAGAGGAAGCACTAATGAAGAATGCTAGAAGTCTGTATTGTTAGTTAAAAAGTGTCTTCATTTCCAGAATGTTTGGGAATAGTACAGTCTGGGCACTAAGAGGATAGAAGACAGCTTTGGCTTGTCCTGGTGAACAGCAAGTTGAACATGAATAGTGCACCCTAACAGGATGAATGTAAACAGCATACTGGACTGAAATAAGCAAGGTGGTAACCAGCAGTTTAAGGAAAGTGATTGTTCCACACTGTCTGATCATGGGCGGAACACATCTGCAGTGTTTAGTCTGGTTTTGGTTAGACTCCATCCTAATGAGGATAGAAATATTCTGGAGTAAGCCCATTGTAAGACCAGGGCGTTTAAACACATAACAAAGAAGGAAAAGCTGAGAAAGACAGATGTGTTCAGTCTAAAGGCTGCTGTCTTCAAGTAATTTATGGGAGAATAGAGAGAAGACAAAGCCAAGCTCTTCTCTGAGATACTTGTTGGTAGAATGGCAGGTAATAGGCATGAGTAGCAACAAGGGAAACAATTGCGAACAGCTAGGGTAATGAAACACTGGGAATTTCTTGCTCTTGAGATTTCTGTTCTTTCCTGTTTCTAGTTGCTTGTTTACATTTGCTTGGTTTATATGATCGGCTGTACACCCAATTTCTTGTAACTTGACAAATTTGAAAGATTGTGTGCTATTTGTGTATACCGGGGTTTTTTTGAAATGACAGCAAAAGCTAGGGACTTCGTAGAGTTGAATTCTCTGTTAATCTTCATTGCTCCCTGTGGAGCAAGGGTAAGGCATGTTTTTGAAACGTGTGCTGTGACCCACTGACACCAACGGCCTGTGTTCTGTTGCCCAGGCCTGACATCTAAATAAATTTACTGTTCCTGGATCTGTTTCTGATCTAGCCATTGAGTATTTGCTTTTCCTATTAAGTGTTGCATTTTTTTTTAAGTTAAGATCCATAAAATGACAACTTGGCCTCTTTTCATGTTGTATTAATGCCACTTCGTGTTTATTTTTCAGGATTTTAAATGTTCTTTTCCTGTTTTCATATCTTTAGCATAGTGTTTCTCTAATGTTTCTATATTTCCTTTCCACTTTGACATCTTTTGAGACTGTTGCTGTGGTCTAGGGTTGCCTATTTATACACATTTGGATATAAGTAATAGATAAGCATTTATTGTAGGTCCTTTGTTTCTCTGTCTTGTCTCACCTTTCTATTCGATTTATAACAAGGACATCCTTAGGCATCATCTTGCTGCTTGGGTAGTAGATAAAATTTACTGTCTACTGCATTACATATAATGGCTTTTAAGGCTAGAAATGGTGCTGTGTTCTTGCTGATCAGTGTCCTTCCAAGATTAAACAGCCATGAAATATGTAGAAAGTGTGTGGATAAGGAGGTGAGACATGTCAGTATGGCTGCCCTAAAACAGTGTTGGTCAACATTATGATTTTGATTTGCCATAAATTCCTATGCCAAGTGCTGCTCATTCTTTGATGAGTAGTCTTGAGAAATAGTGGTGCTTGTTTTGGATACTCCTTCATATAATTAAGTTTGAGGTTGACTCTGTATTTTGATTCTGTTTGTGCTTGCAAGGAGGCATTTCTTTGCATTCATTGAATAGGAGGACTCAAGGAAGAGACAGTGTTAAATAAAATTATTCAGATATTCCTGGAAGCATCAGTTGGAAATCAGATGTCAGTATTCACGTGTAACAGCGGTGGCTGCAGTTCAGTTAAGATGCTCAGAAGATACCAAAGTTTGCATGTTTTTGGTAAGCTTTAGGTGTTTGTAGTTACTTTTGTGAATAAAACCAAAATTTACTGACTTGCTTCAGAATATTTCACTAAGTAGATCTTGCCCTTTTACTGTTCTTAGTTGCTGTCTCAGCTGGATTACAGGTCTTTTCATATGTTTTTTTGTTGAATTCTCTGAAATCTGCGTGACAAACACATTTTGAGGCTTACATAATGACTTCTAGTAAGCTAATTTATTCAATCCATACAACTTCTTTCAAAATCAGAGGAAAGAATTAAATTTGAAGCAGCTTGAAACCTACTGGAAAATAAATTCTGAAGTAGTGTCTCAAAACTGAAGTAATGAGAGATACCAGGCTTTTGTAATGATGGTATTGAGACAAACAGATAAATTAATTTGTGAAGCTCAGCTTAGTATCCTGTTCCTGAAAGCTTTTACCCGTGTTCTGACACACCAGCGATATAAATACATTGATGGGTTTGTGTTAAATATTATTCAGACTCTTTAATTAGCTTGTATAGTAATTTGAGACCCTTGTTTTACTTTTGTGTTGTGAATACTTGCACTTGAGGTTAGCCCAAAATATGCAAGTATTCCTGTTGAACTCATTAATATGATTTGTGTGTGAAACTGGCAGATGAAATAGTTGAGTCATTGTGGCATTAATGTAATATCTGAGGCTTGCTTAAAGCCTTGCTTGCTTCAGATACACTACCCAGTGTGGCCAGTGGATATACATGTTGTAAAATTCAGTCTGACCCATTTTAGTATTCAGCCTGTCACTGCTTGCTGTGTTGTCAGTGTGCACATGCATGTTGGAGTGTTTTATGTGGTAGTTGCTGTCAGGGTAGAGCATTTCCGTCTGTGGCCATCAGCTTGTCATGGTTATCCTGTCTGCTGACATGATCTCTGTGCTGAAGTTCAGAGCTGTGGCACCAACCTTGATATGTTCAGGCACAGCTGCACAGCTGTAGTGTTCATGCACAGAAGTTTTTCGTTTGGGGAACTGATCTGGCTGGAAAGGATTCCAGCAGGGAAGTCTCTTTTGTCTGGTTATATGTGTGGTTGCAGAAACAGCTGTGCCACATCATAGCATAACAATGAGACTGTGGACCTGGTAACTAGGCAGACCTTCAGAAGTGTTAAAACTTTTGTTAGGGATGTAAAAGTTAACAGTAAATCAGAGCTACCATGTATCCAAGGCATATCTGAACATAAAAAGCTAAGGCTGATGACTGAATACCCCTCAAGAAGGATATAAGGAGGAAAAAAACCACAAACCAAAACAGCTTATGTGGTTGCCGGTGGTAAGTTTTCTATCTGGTGACTCAGAAGGGCCCTGCTACTGCTTTGTGTCTAACTTGGAGTTCTATTCAAATAGGTAGAAGTCTCTCCATACACACTATATATTATTCACTATGCCCAAATTGAGACTGCAGTAGTAGAATGCAGACGTAGCTGACTTAAATTTCAACCCTTTTAAAATGTTGGGCTACTTGTGTTTTTCTAACACTTTTCACTTCTTATATGTGTGTTATAGATGGTCAGAGGCCAATTCAAAATAAAACAACAAAATTTATTTAACACAATTTCAACACCGAAATAAAGCCACAATAAAAAGAAACAACATTGATCGAATGCTGGGTGGACAGAGAGGCGGTACAAAAGTACCCTCCGAATTCTGCCACATTGCTATGTTTCAGCCCGTGGGTTTTATACAGTTTTTTTACCCTAAGGCTAAGCCTGTTGAAAGTCTAAATATGCTTTGTTTCTAAAAGAGTCCTGTCTGCATGAAGAGGTTCTTTGATGGTTTTTTCTGAAGTTCATCTTGGGAGGGGTGATCTTGATCGTCCAGGATCTCTACCAAGATCGGTATCTGATGTTGAAGAGCTGTGAAGTGAGGGTTCCACCCTTAATGGCCGGGCCATCTTCTGGCTCTGTCTTGTTGTTACAGTTGTAGATGTGTTTGGGAACTTTGGGATCCTGGAGGCATTCTTGGGTAGCTTTTTATTAGTAGCTTAAATCCACACGAATTTATCTATTCTACTTATTACATGTGGGTATAATTGGGTTACTAGTTTGCTTCAGTTGCAGTAAAAAAGTGCTAGTTTTAGGTGATTTTAATTGGAGTGGTTTACTTTGCTTTTGGGGTTAACTTTTGCATACATTCAGCCGGCTGCTGGGTTGATGGTTCATACCCCAGGAAAGCTGTGGTGTGTGGGTTGCATCTGGTTGTGTTGGAGGGGGAATGAGTGTTCCTGAGATGTAGCAAGATAAGCTGGAGAGCTTCTTGATAGCTTCTTTGCAAGTAATCTTTACTGAGCTTATGATCATCGGACATAAGGAAAGTCAAGTGACAACAAGTGATTTTCTGTAAAAACGGTAGGAACTTTAGAAAGTAGCCGAATAAAGGAATTAAGTGATGTTAAGGTCAAATGAATGCGAGCGTCAGGAGGTGGTCATTAGAACTGAATAGCCTCACAGAACACCGGAACATGTTCAGATAGTCTCCAACCTTTTACCAAAGGTTGCCACCCATCCCTCAGCTGAAGTCGGCTTGAGAGGTTGACATAGGTTGAAGTTTAGATTTTTTTGGGTAAATGGGTAGAGATTCCATGAGGCTAGTGATATTTCATTTGTATATAAGAAGATTATTATTACTCTGCTAGGTTAGTGTTATAAATATGTACTTTAATTCGAGTTTTTTATTACTGTTATAATTATATGGTTTGAGTTAAATAAAGTGTGCTAAATGGTACCCCCTTGTGCAGAAACCAGCAAGGGGGGTAGGTAACTGGCCTGCCCATAGAACAATAGAACTGCATTCTCCATATCAATGAGGGGTGGACCATACTAAAGAGGCACCAGATAACGATCACTAAGGCCCATCAGAACCGATTCAGCTGTTGAAAAATCCAATCACTCCATCCTCCTGGAATTCTGACACTCGCTGAGACCAAACCCAGAAACCAAGACATGTTCATCTGGCAGGAGCTTCAAGAATAATTCATAGACATGTTTAGTGAAGACTTCAGGAATAATTCATAGACAGATCCGGACATGTGACCAGATTTCCCGGAATTCTATTCTACTCTCACTCCAGGTGGACAGAAATCCTATCTGCATATTCAGACTGGACAGAAACCTAGCCTCGGGGCCTAAAAACCTTACAAAAACTAACCTTTGAGAGATGGTTGGTGTGAACTATGGGGGACCCAGTGCGATAGAGGCTGGGGGCTTAGTTCACCCGGCAGCTCGAAACCCGGGCTCAAAGCTGCCGTTTGATTGTGGGAATTGTCTCTTTTCGATCTCATTTTGTCATTTTCCAATAAACCTCTAAAACGGAATATTGGAGAACTGTCGTTTATACCAGTTAGGGTAGTTGCTGTACTAGGCAAATAGACAATTGGGTAACTTGTTTGCAACAGGGATGCCTAGGAATAGAAACTTTTCAGTTATAGTCTGATTTTTCTTAAGGTGTAATCTGGTTTTCAGCTGGCTGGCAAAGAATTTTATAGAGTTTCCTTTGAAAACCACTGTGTTTAAGTCATCAGTGCATTTATTTCATGTTTGCCCAATCCCTGTTTGAACTGATTGCGTTTCTAACCTCTGTAGCCTTCTACAGCAGTGACTCTCCCAATTAAGAAGAAAATGTTTCCGTGCACAATAGATTAATCAAGCTTCTTAATAATTTAATTTGTCACCTTTTTATTCGTGTAAGACACTGGGCAACTCTTATCATCTATGTATTTTTTTTATTCTTTCAGATTTAGGATCTTCCTTGAGTTGTTTTCCTTTCAGTGAGAAGTGTTTTCCATGACTATAAATTGTTCATGTAACTCATCTGATTTTCCCTATCTCTGAAAAGTGAGTGATCTGAACATCTAATGATAAGCAAGGTGGTGGTGAAGTATGGGTGGGTTTTTTTGTAGTAACAAATGTGCTCTGTTTTATTTGATTATTTTATTCTTTTTCCTCTTTGGTTGTTGATGATTGAGTAGCTTCGATTTGGAAGAGTGAGAGTTGCAACTCAGATCTTAAATTATGTGTATTCTTTCCTCCCCTGTTCATTACCTTGCATTTATCAAGTGATTTTGCCTACCACTGATTGCTTTACAATCAGTTTCATGTTTGAAACCGTGTTTTCAGCTGCTGTGAATAAGTTTGTATGATTGGGAGTCACCATCTCTTTGGCTGACTTACATATGTTGATCTATGTCATTTTATTTTGGTGCCCCTGTGGTAACTTGTCTTTATTGTGATAACAACAAACAATGCATAATATTTTTCTCTTCAAATAATTACGAATTCCCTAAAGAAGAACCTCTTCTCAAAATCATTATTTCAGGTAATTTCTACAGCAGTCTTCACTGAGTACAGTGTTTGAATGCCATTTGGAAGACTTTAGTGGGATATACCAGTTTAAGCAGGGTTGGTCAAAAAGTATGTGAACCCTTCAAAAGATTTCAGCAGTAGTCCTGTGAGACATTACCTTTTCATTGCAAAATTTGTGTTAGTCCCCTCCGCCACTTTTTTTTTGTATATTTATTCAGCTGTAGTTTCCATCAATTTATTACAATCAATGTAGTGTGAGTAACTGTTTTTGCCTTCTGCTTAAGTAATTGGTTGCAGATACTAAAATAATAAATTCCTGACTGCCTTTAGAAATCTTAAGTGACTGCCACATGACCCTAGTGATTTGTTCTAAAATTCTCTTGTGTTAGCACTTTGATGCAACATTTTTTCCTCTGACCTGACCTGTAGAAAGAGAGCTTAGATGTGATCTTCCCTGCTATTTTCCTTACTGAACATCAGTGCAAAGAATTTATTCTGTATTTTCTGGTTCAGGCTTCTTGGATACTCTTTTACTTAATTTCACTGATTGTAAAATTGACAAGAATTGGGGTTTTAGAGAAACTGTTGTTGTGACATGGGCCAGTAGCCTATTTCTAAGCAAAAGGTATATGAAATGTATATAAAACGCCCCCCCCCCAGTACAATTCCAGCACCTTTGTACGTCAGAGGCTTCCTGATAGTAGTCTTTATGGGGTTTTTGGAGTCTTTTTGGGCTGGTTGTATGCATAATACAATGAGATTTTTAAATGGCCTTCATGCTTTCAAGACTTTTGTTCTAGCAGCTCCATTTCTTTTCCTCCCACTGAGGTTGTTCTTTCTGAAGCCAGATGTTGAAGTAATGAGGTTTTTTGTATTTTTATTTTTTTATTCCCCTGGGAATTTAAATATGCTTTTCTGGAGTGCTGTCTGGATAATTACATCTTGAACTGTGTTGCATGGCTCAGAGTTAGACTAGGATTTTCTTTTTCTTTGGAGAGTTCTCTAGGTGGTTGAAGTTGGCTGTGTTGCAAAAAGTTTTCCCATCATTCAGTGATGGGCTGACTTTGCTTTTCCCCCCCTAGTTTGCACAACAGTAGTTAAAATCTTCAGTTATGACATTGCAGTCTCATTCCCATGATCTCACCTATTGTGTCACTGCTGAGTGGAAGTGATTGATAGTATACCATTAATGGGCTGTTTCTTCTGCTTGGGATGTGGAATTTAAATGTAGTCTATTTACCTCTTGAGGTAAATAATTTAGTTATATTACTGTGCTTTTCTAGCAGAAAGTAGTATTCTTTTGCTGAGGCAAATAAACCCCTTTCTTTTTGTTCTTATATTTGTGTCTTAGGATACTGTCTCCTAAATTTTGTTTATCTGTTCACCTTTGAAGATGTCTCAGTTATGCTTTATCTCCAAGTAGTCTTTCAGGTTTTTCCTTTTTGTTGTTGGGTTTACAGCTTTTATATGGAAACATCTGTACATGCTAGTCCTACTTTGGATGTCTGTTTCCAGTGCCCTGTTTTGGTGGAACTGTAGACTTAGCCAGATTTCTGTTACTCCTTTTGATTTTTGTCATTTTGCTCCAAGTGTACATAACTGTGACTTTGATCTTTTGTCACATTCATTCCACATGTTATTAAAGGCACTTGGTAAAGGCATTTAAATTCCAGTTTCTGCTTTTTTTAAAACACAGTTGATTTTTTAGTTTTTTGAGGTAGTCATACACCTCACTTGGGTTTCTGCTATTTATGGTAAATTTAACCCTCTTATCATTCATCAGTGGAGTTGACCCTACAAGTATTACTTAGCTGTCTTAAGAGCTGTAGTAGTTGTCATAATTCTAAAGAATTATAATTCTAAAGAAGTGCCTGCATTTTGTCTCTTACTTCTTCCAGGAATTAAGCCTTGATCAAAGCAATGGGATCGTAATTTATTTCAGTGTGAAGACTTTTAATAGGTGAGTGATGTAGCTTAAGTTAAGAGGGACACACAAGGCCTGGTTCAGAGAAGGGATGTTGAATATTGGTAGTGCTTCTTTTTCTGTCCAGCTGGGATTTTGGTGTCTGTGCACCACCACAAAGCCTTGAGCTTGTTCCTCAGCAGTATTGAGCACTGCATTTTCTGCAAACTAGGTCTCATTAGTTTCTGGGGGGTTTTTCTGTTGTTGTTGTTGGGTGGGGTTTTTTGTTTGAGGTGGGTTTTTTTAATTATTATTACTTGGTGTTGTTGTTGTTGAGTTGGGTTTTGTTTTGTTGGTTGGGGTTTTCTCTGTTTCAGTTTAGTCTTTTCCCCACAAATCTCAGCAGTTCATCCAGTGATCAGTCTAATCAATCTCACAGGTTTCTACGAATTGTATTTCTGTTGTAAAGCATCTTTTGCTGTTGCCGGTTTTGAGGTGTGAGTTTTTTCCTAGTTTTCCATTCGAAACCTATTTTTTTCACTAAGTCACTTTTTTTTGGTCATTTTTCCTTTAGAAGTGCTGACTGTGACATTGCCTACGTGGCTTTTGTTTCTCCTTGCTGCTCCTACTTTTAGAAAACAAGCTACTTCATTCTGCACATTTTATGGGTAATTTTGTTGTTGAGAGGTAGGAGCTATTTGCAGGGAAATATATGCAGATTATGCTTATTTGCACTAGTAGTTAAACGCAAGTTTTTCTTATTTTTTAATATCTCATGGTACAGCTCATTAAAACCTAAGAGCTTTGTGGAAAAAGTAAATAGATTTAGGCAAAAAGATATTTGTTTTGAGTCTTAATGTAACATGTTATGTGCATGTACTGTAATACAGCCCAAGTCTGTCTTTCTACTAAGGATTTGTGAAAATAGGAATCATAAAGGTTTTGAGTCAGGCCTGGGGTGTAGTCTTGGCATAGTCTCATTTTTTTCTCTGCTCACATCTGTTCAAGTATATTTAAAACTTCATTAAAAGCTTTATGTGCTTGTGATGCTTTTGTCCTTGTAGAGAAAGAAAATACATAAAATAAACCTGTGAAACTTTAAAAATTGAATTAATTCTTTTCAGCGAAATCTGAGACGCAGAAAAATTTTAACTTTTTCAGCCCTAGAGGAAAAAGTAAAAGAGAATATTGGATTAAATTAATCTTCGGTGTAACTGACTGATTTCCAGGGAGGTTCAAGCCAACTACATTGATAATACAATTTTTTTTGGTAAGAAACTTTTCTTTCATTCCAATTCAATGTTACCTTTATTGTGGTTCAAATGCTATTACATAATGGCATTTGACTGTAATGCTAACATAGGAAGGAATTAAAAGGTGGTCGCCTCTCTTCTAGGATTAATCTGTTTCACAGCATTACTGTTTGGTCCTTGTCGTGCCCTCCCTGCTCCTGCTCAGTTAATGGACAGCAGGGTTTGAATAGTGTAAATGTGTAGGAGAATATTTAAGCTTTATTCCTCTGGGCCTCTTTACTATCTGGGGATTTTAAGGACTGTCCTCAAACAGTAGATAACTACACAAGTTGGTGCTTTCTCTTAAAAATGCTGCCAAGTCTGGAAAACTAATGACTGTTACAAAACCTGAAGAATAAAGAGATGCTTGAACTTAGAACATTTTCTGTCTCTTGCGAGTGACCACATGTGTTAATACAGGCTATGGATGCCTGAATCTGTGCTAAGTATCACTGCAGTGCTATAAGTGGAAAAATATTAGCAGTGTAAGGTTTATATTGCACTGTAGACTTGATTTTGTCCCGTAGTTTTCTTTTTATATTTCAATTTTAGCATAGTGTATTCTGCTACAGGCAGCAAGGAGGTTGACCGGATAAAAAAAGAGGGAAATGTAGCTGCTAAGGTTTTTTTTTCTCAATTGCTCAGTTTACTTGAATCATTTATTTCCTTAATATTCTGTTACAGATATGCTTCTTAATTCTGCTGTTTGATTACTCAATTGCAGTTATGTATGTCTGTTTCTTACCAAACATGGCATATTTCCCCCCGCTATAAAGCCTTCTGGGAAGTGTGATGTGACAGAGTAGAAGATCTCAAACAATACTGTTGCTCCTTTATTCACAGCAGGGATTGAATAGACTCACATTTTCTCTTACTGTATGCTCATAGTGTTGAAAGTTAGGTTTGAACTTAAACTGTAAATTTGGAATAAAGTTGGTTTAAAGAACATAGCTGGAAGATGATGCTTGAGATGAGGAAATAGTTTTTGGTAGCTAATGTTTGTTTTTAACCCTGTTTCAGACCACAGTACTTTTGTGAAAGGCAGCAAGTTGGTACAAGAGCAGTTTCCCCACAGGAAAGGAAATAAAACTGCTTGGAGCAACTTATTAAGGTAAACAGATTGCAGTGGATTTCTGGATGGGTAAGTATAGATGAGCAGGACATTTCTATTTCTTATATTTACCTTCCTGTATGAAGATTTTATAAAAAAGCACAGATAGCTACTTTTAACTTTCCACACAAACTCAGTGATGTCACAGAAGCGTATACACCAAGACATACCCAAATTATAATTACGTCTGTATTTTTCTTGTAGTGTTACATCAAGATCGGTTTAACTTACTGATCTTTAATAAGGATGTTTTTTAGAGCTATCTTAGGTTTTTTAGCTTTGATTATATCCAGGTTGACTTTAATAATTTTTAATTCGTGGTTGAATTGACAGTGATGAAGAACAGATTCCCCAAACTGAACAATTACTAAAAGCAAACAGATCTCCCCAGGCAAAGTAGCTGTTGGGAAGTAGCCTGAATAAACACTGCTTGCTCTTAAAATAAAGGAGCACGAGGTAATAAGTCAGGACTTCAAATGAGCTGCCAGTCTGTAGTGGCTAAAATGAGAGGTTGCTGTCCACTTTTTGCTGCTCAATAATGTATCTATTCCTGTCATGTTCAAGGGTTTCCTATATATATATCTCTTCCTTACTTCTTTGTTCCAGTCATCTTGTGGCTATCTAAGGAGCTTTGGCAATGTGGGGCTGGGGGAAAATCAGTTGAATTTCAAGTTGTTAACGTTTCTAATAGGGCTAAAATTTAATAGGAATTCAGTTTTTCTTTCTGTGTACCTAACTCTTGATCATGCTTTGCTGTCTAACAAAAGCAGTGTTAGAAGATCACTGCTTGCATATATATGTGGGGTGGGAAAGGGACTGAGAGATCAGGGTCATGTAATAAATAGCACTGAAAATTCAATTTCCTGTGTGTTTATGCATTGATAAAATGTTGTGATGTGTATGTTTTTTGTGATTGTATTAGTGATTGTGATTGTATTGTGATATATTTAGTGATTGTATGTTTTTTGCTAGTATAGGATTAGAAAGTAAATGGATGTTAAGACATTCAAAGAAGAACATAGAAAAACTTAATTTTCTTTCATGTTATCGCAGGAAGAAAATAAAGTAAAAGCTGGGACTCTTAATTCTGTAGTTATTTTTAAGAACTGTTACTGAAAAGCTGGGTCTTACTCTGAAGCTGTATTTTTTTTTTCTTGCCTTATGTTTTTCTTCAAACAGCAGATCTGGAATGGACACAAGTCCTCTGGGAGGATTAGACTTGTCTATGTCTGAACATACTCTTAGTCTGCTAGGGAATACTACCATGGCAGCAGGTCTTGCAAATGTAGGAAATACATTTGGAGGGCCACCAAGTTCTTTAGTTTCTAGACCTAACAAATTCCAAAACTTGCCTATAGAAGATGATGATGATGTAGTTTTTATCGAACCTGTACAACCTCCACAAAATTCTACGTCGCTGGTAGCAGACCAAAGGAACACTGCATTTACATCATCTAAAAATGAAGAACTTAAAGGAAGTGATTGCAAAATGCTTCCTTCTCCAAAAGACTTAAATTCTCGAAAGGGGAGTATAAGTGAAACTATTATTATTGATGATGAAGAAGACATTGAAACAAATCAAGGGCAAGAGAAGAATGCTTCCAGTTTTAACGAGCGAAGACTTCCAGAGTGTAAAAACAGAACCAACGAGATGGAATTCTCACCTTCCAGTTTTTCAAGAAGTAAGGTAAATTCAGGAATAGGTAATAGTGGTATAACCACAGAACCAGACTCTGAAATTCAGATTGCTAATGTTACTACATTAGAAAGAGGTGCTATGAGGTCTGTCAGTGATGGTCATTTAGAAAATGATGCTGACGGGCGTGACATGAACCTAATGATTACACATGTAACGTCACTGCAGAATGCCAGCTTGGGAGATGTATCTAACGGACTGCAGTCAGATAATTTTGGTGTTAATTTGCAAACATACACCCCATCTTTGACTTCACAGACCAAGACTGGTGTAGGACCTTTCAATCCTGGTAGAATGAACGCGGCTGGAGATGTATTTCAAAACGGAGAATCTGTGACCCATCATAATCCGGGTAAGTTGCAATTTTGAATGTTTCATTAAAGGCTGAAAATAAATCGTGAAATAAATTGATTATAGAATTTTTGATTAAAGTATTTTTGCCAGTGGCACTGCTTAGTCTTCTAGCTTAATATGTATGAAAGATCTTGATTCCCTTCATGCCCATCACTTCGTTATCTGTGACTAGAATAAAATGTGCTCAGTGGCATAATACATTAGGAAACATGTCTTCATCAAAAGGATTATTAAGTATTGGAACAGGCTACCCAAGAAAGTGGTCTCCAACCCTGGAGATATTTAAAAGAGACGTAGATGTGGTGCTCAGGGACATGGTTTAGTGGGAGTACCGAGTTAATAGTTGGATTTGATGATTTTAAGGATCTTTTTCAACCGAAATGATTCTGTGATTGTATATGTGTTTTGGAGGATTTCTTCTACTTCAGTGTAAGTCCGTTCTCCTTGAGTAGTAACCTCTTCTCTATATGAAGCAGTAGGTGTGTAACAGAGAAACTTCTGTCCAACACATTAATTTAGAGTCTGATGTCACCAGTAAGCATTGGAGTGCCTATGATAGATTGGATTGGAAAGGATATTTAAAGATCACCTCATCCAACCACCCTGCCATGGCAGGGACAATCTTCCACCGGATGAGGTTGCTCAAATCCACATCCAGCCTAGCATGGAACACTCATGGATGGGGCATCCATAGGTTTTCTGGGTAATCTGTTCCTGTGTCTTGCCACTTTCATTGTAAAAGAATTATGCCTCATGTCCAGTGTAAACCTACCCTCTTTCAATTTAAAGGTACTGCCTCTTGCCCTGTTACTAGAGGTCTTGTTAACGAATCTCACTGCATCTTTTTCTGTAACCTCCCTTCGTATGTTAAAAGACTGCAATATGGTCTCCCTAGCCTTCTCCAGACAGAGCAACTCCCAACTCTCTTTGCTTTTCTTCACAGGAGAGGTGTTCAAGCCTTCTCTCACTTTTTGTAACCCTCTTCTGTGCCTGCTTTAACAGGTCCATTTCTTGTACAGGGGACCTCAGAGCTAGATGCAGTATTCCAGGTGGGGGTCTCAGCTGAGAAGAAGGACAGAATCACCACAGACCAGGATACAAGTGACTTCTTGGTCTGTAAGCCCAGCTTGCTGGCTCATGTCCAATTTTCTGTCTACCAGTCCCCCACAGTCCTCTCCACAGGGCTGCCCTCAATTTATTAAGCCGCTAGTTTGTATTGATATTGAGGATTGGCCTGAGTAACCTTGCACTTGGCCTTTGAGGTCTGAGTTTTCCATGAGCTTATTCATCCAGGCTGCCAAGGTCCCTTTGGATGGCATACTGTCCCCTCTGGCTTATCAATTGCACCACTCAGCTTGGTGTTACCAGTAAACTTGCTGAGGGTCTGCTTAATCTCACTCTGTGTTGTTGAAAAAAATACTAAATAATATCAGTCCCAGTGCAGACCCTTGAGGGACACAGGTTGTTACTGGTTTCCACTTGAACATTGAGCCATGAACTGTAATTCTTGGGATGCAGTTATCCAGCCAGTCCTTTATCCATCAAATATATGTCTCCAATTCAGCAGCAAGAACATTGTGGGGGAGCATATCAAAGGTCTAGGGAGAGGTTCAGGTAGGTGTGCTTTGGAGTGGAACTTGGGTTTAGTTTCTCCCAATGGAATCTAGTTTTTGTGCTTTGAAAATGCTCCAGAGAAAGAGCCAAGACCTAGTAAATTGAGGATGCAGTTTACAATTGCCCTGATCTGAATCAGGCTATTAATTCAAAAATATGTAGCTCAATGTGTTTCAAGAGCTGTATACCTCTGTAAAACTTCAGTACTGTCTTCTCCTCCACCTCTGCCCAAGTTGTACTGACACATTTTCTTCAGCTTTTTAAAAAAGATGTAATTTTTGCAAGATGACTATGCAAATAAATGGTATAAATGACAGGAAAGGATAATTTTATAGCACTTTAAGGCAGGAGTGAGCAAGAAAGAAGGGGAGCAACCTGAAAAGCCATAACAGTAAGAAGTAGTTGAACATAAAACTGTATAGTCTCATAAGCTTGGCCATTACAGAATTGCAGGTAGGAACCTGAAGGATGAAGACATAAGGTAGTGAGGTACGAAAACTCACCAGGAATTAACTAAGGAAGTGTGATACATCTCAGTTCAAGGACATGAAAACTGGATTTTACAGATCCTTTGTAGAGAACTTAAAGCAAAGGAGGTAACATGGCTGAGAAGTGAGATGTGAAGAAAAGGTGTAATATAAAATTGGGTATCTGTGAAGCTGGAATATGGAAAAAGTAAAAGAAAAAAGAAGTCAAGACCTTCAGATGTTCTTCTGGTATGTTTGTGGCAGGAGAAATGCGAAAAATATCAAGGGAGGCTATTAAGAAAATAAGGAATAATTGAAATAACCATAATGAGATATTATTACCTACCTTAATTAGGTGTTAGTTGTGCTGAAAATTTCACACCCAAATGAGTAGCAAACTCAAATTTCATGAGTGGCAGTTACTGGAATTATAAGCCATTGTATCTCTATTGCACATGCTGTGCATTCCTGATAAGAGAGGCAATGTGCTTTCACTTGAAATCTACGAGAAAAGAGGAATACTCAAAATATTTTGAGGTGTTAAGGTGTTACCAAGATATTAATATAACTGAAGTAGTAGAAGTATAGAAAAGTTTGAAGAGGGCACCTAATTTTAATTCTAAGCACTCTGGTAGCTTCTTAGTTTGTCAGTAAGGATATTCATGCCTTCAAAGGTAAACATCTTCAATGCTTTAAAGAAAAATGTGTTTTGTTTTGTGTCCTTTTCCCTTCACCTCTTCATTCCAGGTCTTCTGTTTACTTTCAGGCACTACAACAGGTAAATTTCTAGCTTGTCTTGAGTAGTAGGATATCCTGGATAGCTAGAAAGTCACACCAGAAAATTATCTTTTACCTGCTAAGGAATGTGAGTTGTTTCTTGTACTAACAAGTGTTCTGGATACTTTGTCCCTAAATGGATTTTAAAGCTATGCATCAGAACATGTTGTTAATAAAACTCTTTGGGGAAAGAAAGGAGTGCAGAAAATAGGGGCAAAGGGTTCCTTCTATTTAATAAGTGATTATGGACCAAAATAATGTCCTTTAAGAATAAGGTATGGGCGGTTGCTCGTGTCTTGTAGGTTAATGTTTTTGTTATATGAAGTCATAGAATTTAAAGTAATCTTTCCTATATTTGGGTATTAGTTGTAATAACACTCCAGAAATACTCTGAATCAGTAAGATGCAGTAAGACATTCAAGGCTAGGTAAGTCCCAAATGCTGTCACATTTATTTAGTATAACTGGCACACTATTGAAAATTTGTGCAAATGTTTTTTATAATGCAAAATTGGTTCTATTCAGTTTTAATTCATGCTTAAGTGATGTATTACTAGTGGCAGCCTTCAAAAGGTAAAAATTTCTAAATTCTGATAATAATCACTTTAAATGAAAGCTTAAATTCCAGAGAAAAGCCTAGAAATGACGTTTTGTTGGGGGATTTCTTTTCTCCCCCAGGCCTGTATCTTCTGCTCCAGATCAAAATACGGAGCATGTAATTTAACGTATGATCTTTATAGGTGTATTTCTTTCAGAAAAAATGTTTTGCTTACATTCTTATGTGAGTTACTTGTATAGCAGGTTATGCTACAAAAGGGCCCAGATGACTTTGTTCCATGGTAGTTTGTTTTCCAAAAATACAGAAAACTAGTGGAGTCTGAAACATGGAGACATGGATCTGTGTACTGCCAGAACTTAACAAAATATTATTTTCTAGGTTCATTGATTTCTACTAAGGAAGACTTATCTCTCATGACTTTGCAAGTTCGCTGCTGTACAGTATAGCTCTCTGGCTGCAGGCTGGACTAGGAGCCAGTTCTAGTGTTTATCATTGAGGCTGGACACATGATGCTTGTTAAAGCTTTAGAACAAAATAACTAATGAAAATTCCAGATCTAAATTTGCAGAGTTTGTCTCAAACATTGGTTTAGAAATTCTATGTTGTCTGTTGGTCTCTTTTCTTAATTGCAGTTTTGTTTGTCTGAAGATAAGATTGCCAGCTTGCAAACTCAGTGCAAGTGAATTGAAGTCCGCAAAACCTATCACTAGATGTAGGATGGGACCATCAAGAAATTTGTTCATGTTCTGAAGCTTTGTAGCAATGGAGAGTTGTACCATCAAAAAGGATTTTTTACATTAAAACTGAATTTATTCCTTTTTCTGTGGTCATTCCCACAGAAAAATTATTTTATGATCATGCATCTGTGAATACTACTCTGTACATACATATCTGTCTCTTAATTTACTTTTATGTTTGGGTTTTTTGTCTTGAAGATTCTTGGATATCCCAGTCAGCTTCCTTTCCTAGGAATCAGAAGCAACCAGGTGTGGATTCCTTGTCACCTGTAGCATCACTTCCTAAGCAAATTTTCCAGCCTTCTACCCAGCAACAGCCTTCTAAGCAGGTTAAAGTCACATGTGCAAACTGCAAAAAGCCTTTACAAAAGGGACAGACTGCGTATCAACGGAAAGGATCTGCTCACCTTTTCTGTTCTACTACCTGCCTCTCATCGTTTTCACACAAACCCACTCCAAAGAAACTTTGTGTCATGTGCAGAAAGTGAGTTTCCTGTTTTGTTTTACTCTAGCACCTAAATCCGGTGCTACTTAAGGTTCTTATGCATGCATGAGAGTTGCTCCATTCATGATATAAAATCTGATTATAGATAGATAGAAGTGCTTTTTATAGTGTTGCCTTAGGAAATGTTGAATTGACTGTGTCTAAATAATACTAGCTTTTGAATTCAGAATAAGGGGATATTGTTTTGTTGATGATAGCCAGTACACTAAAAATAACTACTTTTTTTTTCAAAGACAAGGTGTCCAAGTTGTGGCATACCTTGTGACAAGATATACTTCATATATGACGTCCTTTATGAAAAAAAGTGGACCTTGTGTTGTGTGAGAAAGCACTCATTTGATAGATGAAGATGTAAAATCAAGAGGCTTTAAAAGGATGAGAAAGTTATACTTGCAAGAAGCTGGAAGAAACTTGGGAGTTCTTCCACTCTTGGTCATACAGGGATAGGAATAGCCTTAGATTTTCCCCATAAGTGGGGCAACTGGCAGCTTTGTAGCTGAATATACCTTAAGTGGGCAGTACAGAGGGAGTAAAAAGCATAGCTAGAAGTGGCTTATTCTAAATTACTGGTTAGGTTTGACTTGTAGTTTTTCATGATTTGCCAGACTCGAAACTGCCAAAGAGAAGTCTTCTGTAATTGTGTTCTTGTAGTGTTAAGTGTACAGACTGGCTGTACTATCTTTTTCTTTCAGTGTACTGTTTACTGAGCTTTTTGCACTTTTTCATATTCTCTGTCTGGTACATGCTGCAGTGACACTGGGTAAAGGATGAATTTTTGCTGAACTAAAGAAGGTCTACAATGAAGACTGCCTTTGTTAGTGTGTGCTCCAGAGAGTGTGGTCTTTGTTCAATCACAGATTTAAACTAGTGAAAAAAACCTTTTACATCTCTGTCCAGTGTGCTGGATTAATGGCTAGTATTCAGATGCAAGCTATTGGTCTTTTTTTTTTCCTTGGCACTCAGCAAGAATAAGTTATAGAAAACATTGATATCCTGCAAATTCATACCTTGGTACCCTGAAAACCTAGAAAATGTAAGATATTCTAGCTTTTAAAAAACAGGTGTGAAAGCTCAAATTCTCTGAACTCTTCCCTCTACAGGGCTAGTAAAAGTAACCCTTGCTCTTTCTGTTGGCTTGTTATGTGTTTATACGCTATTATTTTTTTTGACATAATCTGGTGACTACTCTATTCAGCTAGCTGCATGGTCTGTAAACATGAAGATTAGACAAATCTTTCCTGACTGAAATCATGGCTAAATGCATGCTCCCTTGTCGCTTTGGAGATACTTAAGCTCTCTATTTCAAGAGGCTACATACAAAACTGCCCTACATGAAAAGGCTTTATTTTTGAATTATGAGGAAAACACCGTATTTCTAGCTTTTGAGGTTAAAGAGAAGCTTTGTGAAGTCACCTCTGACAGTTCCTGAGGTGCTGTTAGTCTTCGCTTTTCCACCACTATGATGGTTTTACTCAATCACAGTTAAATAGAAGATACTGTATACACTAAATTGTTCCTCTGTGGCACTGTTCCTCTGTATAACCCAACAGGAAAACTCAAAATTCTTAAGCATTTTATTATAAATCCCTTTTCTTGCATTCCTCTGAACTCTTCTATAACTACATAAATAGCAAGCTCCTCAGGGCAGGAGCTCTGCCTTTGTTTAGCAGAACAGGAATGATAGCGCTTCCTGACACAAATCTTAGTAGTTCTCCAAAGGGTAAGTCAAACTCTGCTGACTTCCCCTTGATAGAAGAAGAAGAGCTTGCAGGTGTTCGTATTGGGGCTGTACAAGTTTATTTTCAAAGAAGTGTGTCTAGGGAAACATGCATTTTCCCTGTTTTCCCAGTGTTTTTTACCCATGTAAGTTTTAAAGCTTATAGGTATGAGTGTGTGAGGCATGTGTTTTCCAACTGGTGATCCAGATGTGCCAAATCAATTTTTTTAATGTATTCTGCCTAATACCATTTCCTGTATGTCAGTAAGAGGTTTTAGATTTTTGTGGGGTTTAGAAGGCAAAGGAGGAGGCTTCTATTTCTTCTCCTTATTTTTTCTACTGTATGGTGTATATTAATTCGGGACAGCGTAAGTCTATTTGGGTAGAACAAGGTTTATTCAATTTCAAATTACTTTTATTGATGGTTGGTTTTCTGCTTTAAGGTGTTAAATTGGGCCAACCCCATGGGCAACTGCATGAACTGCTCAGATGCTTTGGAACTTTTTAAAGGAATAATGGAATTAACTTGTAAATTTTGAATGATAGAACTTCTAGGCACGTTTGTGGTAGAGTTCTAAGATTTTTGGTTGTTTATAAGTTTGAGAAATGAGAAAACAACTTTCTCTCTTCCTCTCATCCTGTTCCTGAGATTAATACTGGAAATGGTAGAGGGTGCCTACAAACAAGCCCATTTAGTGCTTTTTATTATAAATCTGAATTTTTCATCTGAAACTTAAATATAGCTTTTGTGTAGAAGGAAAAGCCATTAGCAAATTTGAACTAGCCATTTTATGTGTTAGTTTTTTGTATAAAACTGAGTTTGCCATAACTACATCTAATGGTGTATTAGTACCGCTTAGTTCTAGAATAATTTAATGGGAAAAAATAACTCAAAGCTAAAGAAAAAAACTAGGGGTTTATACAGTAAATTACTTACAGTAATTATAAAAATATTATCAAACTTAGTAATCATCCTGTGATTAACAACTGTACACTCAAAAAACTGTTTTGAAATGTAAGCTTTGAGAGGAAGAATGAATCTTAAAACATGTGAAGTGTTCTTGTTTATACATGTATTTATGCTCTTTTTTTTGTATTTCAGAGATATAACAACAATGAAAGGTACCATTGTTGCTCAAGTAGATTCAAGTGAGTCTTTCCAGGAGTTTTGCAGTACGTCGTGTTTATCCTTCTATGAAGATAAACAGAATCCCTCAAAAGGAACCTTGAATAAATCAAGATGTACAATCTGTGGTAAACTAACTGAGGTCTGGTTGACTGTTTTTTTGTCTTTCTCAATAATGACATATTAATATCTTATATACTGAAATAAGAGAACTGAAAAGAGGAAAATGTATTCATTTCATTCTTCAGTATTTTGAGATACTAAAATAATGCAGGCTTAATATTCACAAAGAGCAGCTGAAAAGTGTTCCATTAGGCATAGAGCCTTTTAATTATAACCCAGATCTCTGTTGAGGGTTAGACAAACCAAGACAATCTCTCACATAAAAGAATTGCTGATGAAGAAATGTCAAGATCCGCTGTATTACCTATTTTTTTTTTAACTGAATGTTTTTAAGGGTAATGCAGATGGTTTTAGAGATCTGTAGAATATGTGTAATTTTAAATTCTCATGAATGTATGTATTTATTCTTGATTGCCTTCTTGATTACTGAGCCCAGCATAGTTCAGGCTACTGCTTTACACAGCGTATTGTCCGGCCGATCTTCATAGGCCAGGTTCTTCACCTGTAAATTGACTGCTTTACAAAATTGCATTAATTGGCATTCTGCTCTCTTAGGCAATTACCACATCCTTCCCTCTGATCTTTCCTTCTGGGCTAAACGGTAGATGAGTTTAAGAGTGTTTTCCCAGAACTTTGGAGACAACAGAAACATCCCTTTCTGCTTGTATATTTTATGGTCATTTCAGATTTTTAAATAGTGAGATAGTTATTTGAATGTAAGACTTCTGATTGGTCTGTTTTAAGCAACTTTGTGCTTGTCTAGTGATAGAACACTTTTTTATTTTTATTTTTTAGATTCGTCACGAAGTTAGCTTTAAAAATATGACTCACAAGCTGTGCAGTGACCATTGCTTCAATAGATACAGGATGGCAAATGGTTTAATAATGAATTGCTGTGAGCATTGTGGGGAGTATTTGCCCAGTAAAGGAGCTGGAAACAATGTCCTTACTATTGATGGTCAGCAGAAAAGATTCTGCTGTCAGAACTGCCTTGGTGAATACAAGCAGGTAACGACTTCTTTACCTATAAATTAAAATTAAATAAACATTAATAGTTCCTAAGTTTATCCTGTTACTAATAGCATGGGTTTACTTCTCCTAAGAACACATAAGTAACAAAGATTTGGAAAAATGAAATTATTGCCAGTGAGAAAAAACTATCTGCAATGGACCTTTTACTACTGTCTCTTTTTGATGTTGCTTTAATAGAGATACCTATTTGTTATTAAGGAAAGTATAATTGAAGTTAAATTTTGTTAATAATTTCAGTTTTTTCTGTTGGTTGTGTCTGAAGTATATTAATAACGAGCACACCACACAGACTTTACTGGTCCTTAAGTTACGGGATTTTTTATATAAAAGCTCACCTGTATGCAGTTGAAACATTCAATAAGTATGCAAAACATACAGATTGGACGTTGCTGTGAGAAGGCTCTAACTGGTGACAGTTTGTCTGTGTACTCGCACTGTGTCTCATCTCCACTGTACAGCACAGGATTCAAAAAATTGTTACTTTCATCCTTCCATGTGTTAAATGTTATGCTTTCATTTTATTTACTTGGTTTGTTTTTCATTTTTTTTCAAGACTGTTAAGATAGTAGTAATTGTGTTAAAAATAATTCCAAATCAAGAAACCTGATGTCTTTTACATTTTACAGAGCCAGCTTAGCTCTGAATCGTTGCTAATGCTGGTTAGAAGGTTTAAATGTTAATCACAGTATTTATAGTATAATAGGATAGCTCTGAAATAGTAAATATTTCAGGGGAGGATATATAGTGTGGGGATTTTGGGGGGGTTTTATTATTTGGGTTCTTTTGCTTAGTATGTTCTGCTCTGAGTTTATAGGGGAAGTGTTCTGATAGTGTTGTTTTACTAGCAAGAAATACATGTTTCTGGTTTTTGAGGTGCTCGCTTGAATATGTGTGCCCCAGTGCTGCACATTGCTCGGGGCTCATTCTTCATCTCTTCCCATTTTTAAGAAACCAGTGGTCCAAGAGAGGAGGCATTGCAGTGCTTTGTTGTAAAGTTCTTTAATATATATTGTGTGTGCTTGTATTTTCTCACTGGATACTGAGCTCTGATGCTTTTGGGGATGGCTGTTCCTGTGTGTGAAGAGCAAAGCTGGAAATGTGCATATGTAAACAGCCTAACTGGAAATGTAACATAAGCATTATTTTTTTGCCACAGTTGTACCAAAAGGGACAGGATAGGTTTTCAAGCTACTAGAAATGTAGGCATGCCCAGAAGCCATGGAAAGACTTGAAGAAACGTTGAATACTGTCTCTTGAAGAAACAAAAATGCAGGAGATTAACTTTGAAATGAGACATTGCCACACAACTAGTATAACTTAGACTGCACGTGGAATTACGAACATGGAATTTTGAGGTTGAATGATAAAATTTGTACTTTAATGACAGAATATACTGTATTTGTTTGCATATTGTTGTATTTTGTGTTTAGATATGTGTTTGAGAATGAGAAGAATATGGGTAGCAAGTTGTATGTTCTGGTTTAATTTGGGGAGGAGGAGCAGCTTGCAGTAGCAAGAATCTTCACAAGTAGTGTCAAGTTGGTGCATTATTGTGGTAACCTTTAAAACTGAGACACGCTGTTTTGGTTCATTCACTTCTAACAGCAGATTTTGTGTTTCAAAATTTCAAGGAAATTCTTAATTCCTTTATCAAAATATGGGGTACTGTGCAGCTATAATAGGCTGTGAGAAACTTAATTTGAGTGCTTGTGTGTGTCTGTTTTGGAATGGTGATTAAGTGTAATTCTTAACTGGTAGGTTTCAGATATTCACGGAGTGTGAGGAGTTTGGGGTATTATTAAGAGAAGCTCTTAAGGGAAAATCCAGCGTGACCAACCAAGTGGCCTTCTGTTATGGAGTAACTACACTAGTGGATAAGGGAAGGACTCTTAAGTGTTTATCTGGACTTTGGTAAAGCCTTTGACATGATTCCCCATAGTGTTCTCTCCAAATAGGAAAGTGATGGATTCAACAGGTGGACTCTTAGATGGATTAGGAATTGGTTGGATGATTGTATCCAGAGGGTAGTGGTCAATGATTCAGAGTCCTGATAAACATTGGTGACAAGTGGTGTCCCTCAGGGGTCCATATTTGGACAGGTGCTATTTCATGTCTTCATTAATTAATAGACAAAGACACCAAACTTGGATCAAGAGCAAGTTTGCAAATGACAGCAAGGTGAGGGTGCAGTGACTAACCTGAACAACAGGATACCATCCAGAGGGACTGGATAAGCCTGACGTGAGTGCATGGGAATCTCAGCCATGACAAAGGCTTCACAGAAGTCCAGATAAAGGACAAAGACCGAGTGCAAGGTACTGCACCTGGCTTGGGGCATTCCCCCAGTGTCTGTACGTGCTGGGGAATGAACAGATGGAGAACAGCCCTGCAGAGGACTTGGTGATGCTGGTGGGTGAGAGGCTGAACATGAGCTGTCAGTGTGCACTCACAGCCCAGAAAGCCAAAAGTGTCCTGGGCTGCATCCAAAGCAGGGCCAGGGAGGGGATTCTGCCCCTCTGCTCTGCTGAGACCCCACCTGCAGTGCTGCATCCAGCTCTGGGCTCCCAGCACAGGGAGGACAGGGACCTGTTGGAGTTAGTACAGAGGAGGAACACTTGAGATCATCTGAGGGAGGGAGAACCTCTCCTATGAGGAAGAACTGAGGGAGCTGGGGTTGTTTAGTCTGGAAGAGAAAAGGCTTCAGGGTGACCTAATTGTGACCTTCCAGTAACTGAAGGGAACTTACAGGAATGATAGGACAAAACTATTTAAAAGAGCATGTAGTGATAGGACAAGGGGAAATGGGTTTAGATTTAAAGAGAGTAGATTTAGATTCGATATTAGGGAAAAAAATCTTTACTGTACAGAGCAGTGAGGCACTAGAACAGGTTGCCCAGGGAAGTTGTGGATGCCCTGTCCTTGGAAGTGTTCAAGGCCAGGTTGAATGGGGCCCTGAGCAGCCTGGTCTCATGAAAAGTGTCTCTGACCATGGCAGACAGATTGGAACTAGATGGTCTTCCAACCCAGACCATTCTGTGATTTTATGAGTATATGAAAGTCAAACTACAAAAGTGGAAGTTCTTCTGGTGTATGCTATAGTTGTCCAAAGTTGCTCAGGACACAAATGCTTGAGAATATTTAGTTGATATAATATTTAGGTTTGAAGTTAATTTAGGTTTTTCAAGTTGAGTATATTCAAAGAGTTCTGGTTTTTTTAAGAAAAGAAGTTTAAACTGGAAAATGTCACTGACAACCCACTGGGCCACAATTGGTAAATTATGAGTTGTTTTGTTCAATTGTTACAGTGTTTCCTTGAAAATTACTAGATCTTGCTTTAAAGGAGAACTGCTGAAGGAGAGATTTTGGAAGAGTCATTATTGCATACTGAAATAAACTTAATGAAAGAAATAATACAGAAAAAGTTAATGTCATTTGCTTCCAGATTGTTGTACAACTAATTATTGTGTGTCACCTAAGAGTTTTAGCAAATGTTTTCTTACAAACAGTTGTTAAATAAATAGGTCTTATTGGTATGAGCTTTGTATTAAGCAGTTTATATTGTAAATGTCATACACCTATCGATATTGCTATACATTTGTAGTAGTAATAAATGAAAACTCCTTATTACTTGTACCTCTCTATATACTTAATCACAATTTTTAAAAATAAATATTACACTGGTTTGAACACAATTTTTCAATAACTCATCATGGACTTTTTTTTTCTTGGAATGAAAAAATTAAACTTGTGGGTAATAAAAATTACAGTGGCGCTCAGAGTGACAAGTAATTTGATTACTGTGAGTAATCCATCTGCTGCAAAGTGTGTCTTTCCTCTGCTTTAGACTGTTCCTGGGAGTAAGAAATAGTGTTATTCCTGGGATGGAGAGTAGGTTTTTTTCTCAAATGTCGTAAATCACCTTTCAAGGTGATGGATGCACTTAGCTTCCTATGTACTAGTTTCAGAACCTCCTTTAAAAATGAGACATACGTAATCTTTAATATTGCATTATGTCTTGTTTTTCTGAGAGGTCATTGTAGTTCTTTCTTTCCTAAAACTTGAAGTGATTGCTGAGCATAGGTGTCTTTTAGTCTTAAAAAGTTATGAAATAAAAATAATTATTTCTGAAATAATTAAAAATAATAAATAGGCATAACATAACTCATGCTCACTGTATTTATATGCAACAGCAAGTTAATTTCTCTGTGACACGACAGCCATTTGTGAAGACAGCTAAGTGCAGGTCAAGCTTTTTAAAAATTATAAAACAATGATAAAATAATTTCTCAAAAAATAAGTGTGACAGTTTAGATAAAATTTGAGAACAAAATTCCTTGAAAGTGCTGAATTTTTTTAAAACCTGAAGATGACAATTACTTTTAGATTATGTACTCCAGCTGTTGCACTGAGGTTCAAACTCTCCACATGTAGAGGGTCAAGAGGAGCTTAAAGAATGACCCCTAAACAAAATATAAAAACAAACAAACAAAAAAACTACACTAGAAGAGAATTAAATGATATGTGAACAGGAGCTGGCGAAAAATGATTGTTATTGCACAAATACTGAAATACCTTAATTTCCTTGAACAGCTATTTTGTATAGTGTAAATGAAAATGTAAGCATTTAATTATTACCTAAGTGATTCATTTGAAAATTATCTGTTCAGTAAATTGGAAGTGACCTCAAATATGCCTGCCATAAAGATGGCACATGCAGCACATACCTAGGCTGCTTCAGTATTGTTGTTTCTGCTACTATTGCATGTTTTCTGTCTCCACAAAATTAGTTAACTTCCTTTTCAAAGTACTTTCCATTTTTGTGTCTTGGTTTGCTGAATTCTGGTACAGGCTTGACAACCTTGTTTTAAGAAGCAAGTGGAATATCCTGTGACTTTGACTTAGCTTGTGCAACCAACCATACCTTTTAATTTTGAGGTTTTCCAGCTAAGCTACAGCAGCATCTGTGTCTGCTTTTAAGAGTATTTTGCTTGTTTGCCTGATCAGTCCATGGTGCTCTTGATTCTATCAGGAAAGTACTTTATGCCTTGCTAGTTAAAAATGTTCCTTTACTTTTTTCACTTTGCTTCTGTAACTAAAATTCTTCTCAGAATGTGACTTGGGATTTGCTTGCTTTGGGGTCTTCTTAAAGTGATGGTGTTCATCTACTGCCAAAAAGGAGGTGAGGGGGAATGGGTGGGAAAGGAGCTCTAGCTATTTCTTCCTAGCCTTTTTGATAGCTCTGCACTGAAGTGATACTGAAAGAATGCAAGCCAAATGAGAGTTTTTCTAGTTGGGAGAGGATGCCTGCAGTGTCTTTTCATCTAATGAAAAATCTTTCAATACTGAATAAAAGTGCATTTGGTTACTTCTTGATTAGATGAACACTTACTGCTGAACATGCTTCAAGACGAACAAGGCTATGCCATGCCCCATAGCTATTCACTTACAAGCAATAGAAAAAAACACCCTAGGCTTCCTTGCACGGTTTCTGCTCCTTGCCAAGGAACTGCTTTTGTGAAACTCTTTAAATTTGTTTGTCTATTTTGTCCTGTGCAGGGGTATGAGAGCCTTCACTGTATGCAGTAATACACATACCAGTTCTGCAGCTAACAATTAAATGCTTACATATAGTTTGTGCTTAGCCTTATCAAGTGTATTTTTATCTACTGCTTTAAGTATCACCAAATGCTGTGATAGAATGCCCTGTCACTTCGCATGTCGGTGGAAGCATCTAGGGTTTGCGACTTTGTCTTGTGTCTTGTCCCAAGCAGTTTCTGAGTTTTTTTCTATGCTTCTTTGCTGTTAATACAGTGTCCTTCCTGTCTTCCTTTTTATCTTGATAGTACAATGAACTACAAAATCTACCACTTCTTGCTGTTGTTAATGTTTTATGAACTCCCATTTCCAAATTTCAAGAGTAAGTACTCTTGACAAAGTTGGTAATTGCTAGAGTTGAACAGCCCACTTAAACTGAAATGTGAAAAGTACTGATATTTTTTTTTTTTTTAAATTCTGGTCACGAGAAGTTCTGTGATTTCAGCCAGATCAAACTGCGATTTAATAGTGGAGTTTCTTCCTCATATAGTAAACCATTTCTGTTTAGTTCAGGTAATATGCAGTTTGGTATTAAGTAATCTCTGATAATACTGTTGTCTCATACTATGCACACTTCTACAAATGGAGATAGATGCTTTTTATGCCATCTAGCATGGTTAGAAACCAGAAATCTTCATTAACCAAGGAATAATCATTTCCTTTTTCTTCCTGCATAGTGACATGGGGAGGTTTTTTGAGTATTTTTTGATAAATACTTGGTATTTATGAGCCCAAGTTTCTTGCATCTCTGATGCAAACTGAGTCCTAGAAAATATCCTATTCTACCTTTTCTTTTGCTGTTTATTTATTCCTGCTTTCTGGAACCTTTTTTTGCCATTTCTTCTTCAAAATTCTGTCTTCGAACTGTAGAATTTGCTGCTTTTCCTTTTACCAGATTCCTTAGACATCTGAATATGGTTCATCATAACTGTTCAGAATTTTCTTGTGTAGATATTTTACAAGATGAAATTAGATGGGTCCATCAGAAATGTTAAAATGGCTTTGCAGTTCTGAAGAAAACTACATTTTCTAAAGAAAACTACAAGTGTGAGGTGTAATTTATGTGGGAGCACAGGAGCCTCTTCGAAAGAGGAAGCAAAGAGGTGGCATGACTAGGTGTCATGGCTATGATGGATATAACCACACCCATACACTAGTGTACGTGGAGTAATTACCTGGGTGGGATTGAGAGGAAGAGAGAGAAAGCAGAACAGAAACAGCTGAAACATTCAGTTAATGTATAAGTGACGTGCTTTTTGAGGCAGGTGTTTTCAGTTCTACTTTTCTCAGAGACAGGAAGACAAGTGTCTTGAGAGTGGGAATAAAACAAGCAAAAAGACAGAACACTGGCAGCTGGAGATGCCAAGGAAAAGTACTGGACAAGTTATCGATCTAGCTGTTTGCAGAGTTCAACTGATGAAATGTAAACGTAAATCACTTGGTGTTCAAGGCCCACAAAAACAATTGCTTCATCTTTTGCTCTTAGAACTTAGGCAAATGCTTTTGAGGAAGAGTTTACAGTTGTTACTCTTGGGGGAGATGATTTGGATGCAGTATTTTAAAAGAAAATTAATTATACAATTTCTTCTTTCTTTGCTGTTAAGAGATTCTGCTGATACCTGCTTCTCTTCTTAGATATGCATGTTGCCTCTGGATCCATCAGACTATCCTTTCAAATCAATCTGTTGATTACCCTTCTGAGGGATCTCTGTTATCATAGAATTCCATGTAGCAAATGTATCTGCTTTTCTACTTACAGAAAATGTCTTCTTTTCCGTTTGAACACAGGCATACTGGTTTTTTGTCCTGGAATTTCCTGGTGTTTTTCTTAATTCTAATCCAAACCTCTTATTCCTTAAAGCTACCAGGGAGGTTTGCCTGGATTGAGAAGTGTTTAACAATCTGTTTTGCCATGGAGTTTTAACCACAAAGCATTTCCTTTAACTGGAAGCAAAGATTTGGGCTGCTACATAGCATGGTAGCAATCAGCTGCTGTTCTGATATTTTCTGTTGACTGGCCTTTGTATGGGAGAAGTTGTAGCAAGAATGCTCTCTTACACGGCTGGAATGCCCTTCAATATGCTCTCTTAGCCTTGTCAAGACCTATGAAGCAGATGATAATTTTTTTTTCCTGTTAAGGATAAAAGTGTCCAGCACAGATGTCTAGATTCAAGGCAGTAATGGCTTTATTGAAGTACTGATGCAGCCAGGAGGTTGAAGAACAGAAGCTTTCATTAGTTTCAGTTGCAGACAGGAATGAGGCTTCTAATAGCCATGAAGTTATGGTATTGCTCTGATAATTATTTTGGAGTTCAGTCTTTATTCTTCATCGGGTACATGCAGCAAGAGCTCTAGACTTCAGCTTGTGTGATCCTTTCAATAAGATGTAAAGGAAGGTCAAGATTCCTTCTAAAATCATAGTTGCTTATAGTGGCAAGAATAAAAATTCCTCAAAAACCCTCTAAGTGAATTTTATTTCCAGGAGTAAGAATTTCTGTTGAAACAATTCCTTCAGTTCTGGAATATGTCACATTCATCTGCTTTGTCTTACATTTTGATAGCTGCTTTTGTAGTTGCTCATTTGAGTTGAGCACTGTCTTAGTGAACAGAAAGAATATTTGAAATATATCTAGATCTAGTGACTTGCAAGGGTTTTTGTATCACATTGTTTAAAGTCTGTTACCTGTCATGGGGATACCTATCATGAAATAGACCCTCTAGAATCAAGTCTCTAAGGATATACAAACAAGTCATGAAAGAATGAGTCAGTTTAGAATTAAATATAAAGAGAAGAATATTTAGGCTTCTTCGTCTACCGTAGACTTTATGCTTTAGAAGAGGTCAGATATGCAATAGAATCTAGCCAAAATTAGGTCATAATGCAGAATCTAGATGGAGTACTGAAGGGGAGTTTTAGTCAGACTACTGTGCATCAGGCTTCCCCTCAGAGGGCACTGGGCCTTTATTCTCTTGGAATTTAGCTTCTGGATTAGCTTAGTTTATTTGTCATTAGTAATTGATACAGTTTTCTTTACTAATTTGATTGTGTTTTAACTTCAGTTTTACTTGAAATTACAGCCTTCAAATGCATGCTTTCATAGGATGCTGTAGATGTGAATTTGCACATGGGAGGAAAATGCTTGATACTTTCTCTTGCAGATTGGTTTTGTGTCAGTTTTATCTTTGAGGGAAACTTGAAGCTGAAGCTAGTTTGACTGTGCAGGTTTTGTCAAGAGGCATTTTTTTCTACTCTTGAAATCACATGGGGAGCACAAGATTAAGCTAATACTTGATCTGAAATGGAAAATAATTGCCAAGAATGCAGCTTTGGAGAAAAAGACTTGGATGTCCCAGTGGAGAAGAGAAGCTAAACTGGGATTGGGAGTGTCCCCTTGCAGCAAAGATGGCCAGCTGAGTCCTGGGTTGTCTCATAAAATGCCTGACCTCTGGAGGTCATCTTGTGCACCCCCAGCTCAAACAGGTTCACCTGAAGCAGGTCCTCCAGGACCACATCCATTTGAGTTTTTGATTATCTCCTAGGATGCAGACTCCCCAGCTTGTGTGGGCAACCTATTGCTATATAACCTATATTAGCAAGAGTACAGCCAGCAGGATGGGGGAGGTGATTTTTGTGCCCCATGCCATTCCCCCATCCTTCTGCTCTTGAGACTATCTGGAGTACAATGGCCAGTTTTGGATTTGGACAGGATGAAAGGCCTTGTCATACTGATGGAAGTTCAGTGGAGAGCTACCGATTTCCTTAGATGGCTGGAGTACCTGATGTAGTAGGACAGGCTCAGGAAAGGTTGCTTTGTTCTGCCCTGAGAAGCATAAAGAGGGATGAGTTAGCTAATGGGAGGAGACAGAACAAGAAAGAAGAGTTGCACAGTGGAAGGAAAAAAGGCAAGAGACACAAATTGAAAACAAGGGGAAATTTATCTAGATATATGAAAAATGTGGTTTGGTTCTTGGTTTTTGTTGTTGTATTTTGGTTGGTTGCTTGGTTGATTTTTTTGTGTGTTTTGTTTTGGTTTTTTTCTCTGCTATAAGGATGGTAAAATCCTCCTGAGGGGTTTTGGAGTGCTTGTCCTTGGAGATGCTCAGATTTGACTGGACAAGATCCTTAGCAAACACCTCTGGACCTGCTTTGAGCACTTGACTTCAGGAGGTCTCCTCCAGTCCATATGATTCTGTGATTTTGTTCTTCTGAAACAAAGAAGGAAGCAGTGGCTTTTAAAATAAAGATTCAGGAAGTTTTGCATTTTGTGTTCCCTCCTTATTTAGTCACTAGTGAAGATTTTGGTATGTTGTTCTGGTTTTCTTCTGAGAGTGAAGACATTTTTGTGTCCTGCCATGAAATACCAACATTGACACAGCTTTACATTTTCCTTAATTTCTTTCCTAAACACCCACTTCTCCTTGAGGATTGTTAAAATATTAAATTAAATATGTACTGTAATGAGAACCTGAGAAAGCTGTCATGGTTCTCATCAGGGATTGAAACTCTTGAAACATGGAAGAGTAAGACCAGGGCGCAGGAACTTACGATTTATTCCTCTAAGAATTCTTAGCTTCTGACTCTCTAGAGGTCAGGGCATACCTTGAACTTGATGCAATGTTCCTGTATGCTGTTATTGGCAAATCTCTTTAATTAGTGCTTGTCTAGTCTCCTTGTGAATGCATACAAACAGTTTTTCCATCCATGACTCTGTTTGCTAAGAGCTTCTGCTGACCTGGTGTTTGTTACATGAAGAACGGTCTCCTATTTAGTTTCAAATTTCTGTTCATATTAATGTGATTTGGTGTAGTTGTTTATATTAGAAAATACACTGAGCAGTTATCCATAGTGCCCTACATAATACCATTTTTGGTTCTGTTATTCTCCTTAGCTATCTTGTTTCCAGGCCAAAAATCCTTACTTCAGAAGAATGCTCTTTGACCCTCTGTATTACTGTGGCTCTCCTTAATTTTAGTGAACCTTCTGTTTGTTTATGGCAGCTAGAGGGGCACTTCGAGAGAAAGGATTCTCAAATGTTACTTTTTCTGCAGAATGAAGTTAGTACTGCAGATTCTTAGAGATGGAAGATATTATGTTGGGAAGAATTTGAGAGTAGAAATGCAAGTTAGCTGAGAAACTTGATAGTCTCATCTGGAAATTTCACACTTATGAACAGAAAAAAATTCTTGGTTTGCATTATGGGTATTCAAAAACATTAGCGATATAGTGAGGCTCTCTGTTGATGCTGTCAATGGAGGAAGTTGTTGAGTTAAACTCTTAAAAGATAAATGTTTGAGATACATGTGTAATACTGATTGAATACTTTCAGGTATGCATTAGTCTTTTTAACAATAGTGTGGTAGTCCTTGGGGGTTTTTTTTAATGGTTTTGATTTTTGAACTTGGAAGTGTAGGGATTGTTGGAAGGAGTAATAAAAATGCAAGAAAAATGTTTAGCTTGAGGGCCATGATGATTACAACATTTTAGGAGCAATATATTTAAGGAAGGTTTGGGCCTTCCAATTTTCTATTTTCCACCATGCCCTGTCGTCTTCACCTGTGTAACAATATTTTTAAATTTCTAGTAATGCAGAAATGCTCAAATATTCTTTTTAGTTGTTATCACAAGAATAAAGTGAGAGCTTTGTTATTACAGTTTTGCTCCTACCCACAGAATCTTCTGCATAGTTGGTATGTTTTTGGAAATCCTTATTTTTTGTAGTCTTGATAAATTAGATCTAGGTTTGCTAGATTGTTTCTAGATAGGAATAAAATTTTTTCTTGCTTTTAAATCTGAATGAGATAGGGTGAAGTCAGTAAACAATTCCAGTATTTTGAAGATGTATGAAATTCAGAAGTGATTGACATGCTGTTGTGCTGTTCTTTGTGTGCATGGTCCTTTTTTGATATCAGCTAAATGATGAGGTATTTGAGATGCTGGTTAGCAAAAGCTATTTCTACTTTCAAGGAATTTTTGTTGGCGCAATGAATTTTTTTCCGATTATGCTCTGATCCATTTTCTATAAATTCATTTATTAAAACTTACACTTTTGTCTTGCTGTCTCTTCAAGTCACTGTAGCATCTGTTGGATTTCTCTTTTGGATGTGGAACTTGTGAAAGTTTAATTTGGCTGTTCATTGTTATATGATTATATTGCTGAATGCTCTTAGTAAAGTTATTTGCCAGCATATTTGCATCAATGCTTCTAGATTTACATTTTGGTTTATTCTGGAGTTACCAAGGCTATTTGTGGAGGCAAAGTTTTTTATGGTGGTTGTCCATAAAGCCCATTCCAAGAAATCAAGTAGTTTGTAAATTGTAGCCTCCTGTATTATTACTAATATAACTCAGAGTTTTCTGGATGCCTTGCTTTTGTTTTTTAGCCTGACAGAGGGGATGAATATGTAGCAGCAGAATACCTCCAACTCACAGAACAACGTAACTGCTACATTTTGGTCTTGGTACTTAGTGTGAATTTTGTCAATATTGTGGCTGATTAAGGAGGGAATGATGTCCCGAGTAACATGTTTAGAGGTAAATGGAAAAAAATTAAATAGGAAGGAAATATCTTAAGAGTCCTATTTTATACCTTCTGTAGTTAGGAGTTCGATATCTTGACAGGTACTCCTTTTTGGAGGAAATCCCCAGCAAAGGTTTCATCAAAACAGCATGTGGAAATTGTGAAGTTGTGTGGAAATTTTGCTGGTCTCTGCAAGGTGCTACATCCAATTTGTGTCACAGGCATGTGGATTTTTATGTTTTTATGTGGATGCTCTTAGTATAGGAAAGATGACATTATAAAACCTATAAATTTCACCCCTAGCTGTCTGTAAGACTGGACTTAACTAGTTATCAGATTTGGGTACTGAAAAATAGGAAGGGCAAAAATATCCTCTGAAGCTTCTCTCACTCTGAACGAAGTGAAACACCTATGAAACATGCTTTGCCTTTCCTTCCCCTTTCCATCCTCGAGAATAGGGAAGGAGGGAGAGAGTGCCAAAATAATTTCTTTAGAAGGGAAGAGATCGTAAGTGCCCGAGTGACGATTTTCTAATACTTAATAAGGTGAGAATCTGTCTAGTAGGAGGCCCATCATTTTTGATGAGGAATTTTCTCTATCACTGTCAAGACCGTGATACTATTTCTATGGGCAGAGAAGGTGTCTAGATATTTTTTTCTGAAACTGTTTTATCATGCTTGAGCTACTTGCCTGACACTGGCATATGCAATATATGTAGCACATCAGAATTATTGATTTTGGATGTTGACTATGTCATTGGTATTTCTGCCCTGTGCGGTTTTTTCTGTGCTTCTTATAGAACATTTGTTCCATTCTGTGGAAAACTGTTGATGGAGTGATTGCTGTGTTGAGAGATGTCAAAATCGAGTCTGTTGTCAGGTTCATGGAGTCACAGTTCAGCACAGGAACTGCAGTGTGTTCCTCCTGCCTGGAGAATTGGAGATACAATTTTTTTCTCTCCAAGGTTTTTTTATTCTTCATAACTTCTTTGCTGTGCAGGTGACTGCACAATGGAACAGATTGCCCAGAGAAGTTATGGAGTCTCCTTCACTGGAGATATTCATGAACCATCTGGGATGCAGTCCTGTGCAATGTGCTCTAGGAATACCTTGCTTTGACAGGGAGGTTGGACAAAGGTGTTTTCTAAGCTTACTTATTCTGTAAATCATATTAGCCATGCCAGATTCCTGTACCTTTCCTTACAAAGAGAGGAATCTACAAGGAGAGAAGAATAGAGTTTCAAACTCTTCTACTCTGCACAACTTGTTGCATACTCTTACTACAGTTCAGTTTGCAGACAGCGGGGTTTGGGATGGAATTGAGATGTTTTGGTTGGTTTGAGTTTTTTGAAGGGGGTGTGTGTGTTGTGTGTCTTTACACAGAGGGCTAGTTTTAGCAGCTGGCATTTCCCCACTAGTAAAAGACCCAACCATAGTGCTGAATGCTCTTGAGAGGATGATCAGGACAGTTAATATAGGAAGGATCTGATGAGGGAGCAGATGACAGAAATAAAACTTTTCCTTTGTTGGTTTTTTTTTTTTTTTAGACCATAATTTAAGTCAAAAGTCAAGCATGGTATTAACTAACTCCTTGTTTTGCTTTGTTTTATGTTTTAGAAATGTGGCCAATTAACATCTTGTACTGGCTGCAGATCTCAGTGCAGGTTTTTTGACATGACTCAGTGCATAGGACCTAATGGATATATGGAGCCATACTGCTCAACTGTATGCATGAACACACACAAATCAAAATATGCAAAATCACAAAGTAAGTGAAAAGGATGATGGGTTTTCATCACTGCTAAGAGTAGACTTTTTTTAAAGTGTCAATGCTGGGGGTGGGTGCATTTGTTTTACAGTTAGTCTATGCAGATGTGACTTTATAGATTTTAACTTCATTTAAAAAAAACCAAAATACATCTTATGTTGAACACCAGTAAATGGACCCATGAGGATCAATTTTCCTCACTGGCCTTTTTTTTGTGACATTGGAAAGAATTTTTAAGTGTATTAAGGCTTCCTGTGAAAAAAATGCTGAAGTATAATGTGCTCCAATGTGTCACAGGATGATAGTGCAGGTTTTTTGCGTATGAATTAATATTTTCTGAATTCTCATATGAATCGCACCCTGGATTTTTTTATCAGTCAAGCAGGAGATGGATAAGAAGGGAGATAGTTATAATGCATATAGATATTATCTAGGTAAAGTTTTTGATCTAGTAAATAACTTGAAACGTGTGTTCTTCAGTATGGATAGCAGATCTCAACTTGAAGTTGAAAATGCTCAGTGAATTTTATGGTAGAAGGTATTTTCATATTTACTACTGATGTTTAGTGAAAGTATTTATCCAAACTTCTGTAATTTGTTTTGTGTGACTTGTAGAAGCTGACTGGATAACAGACTAATCTACATTAAAATACTAAAAAGGGCTCACCTATAATACTCCTTTTTTTCCTATTATTTTCTGTTTATTTTGTTTGTAAACTACGTTTTTCTTTTAGGTGTGGAAATTATTTGCCACTTTTGTAAGCGAAACTCTTTACCTCAATATCAAGCCACAATGCCTGATGGAAAACTGTACAACTTTTGCAGTTCCAGTTGTGTAGCTAAATTTCAGGTTAGCTGTTGTGTTAAATCTTTTCCTCCCTAAATATTTGTGTGCCTTTGTTTGTGTTAAGTATTTGAATATTAAACTAACTTGCTTGTATATACATGCTTGAGAGTTACAGTTTACATAGCAGGTGCTCCTGGCTCATAACAATTTCTTATATCAGCGTGCTGTTTCATAATGATAACACTAGGTGCTGTCTTAAACTTATGAAATTGGATAATAACAACCAATTTCTGCTTTATATGGTTAGAAAACACAAAGCTGTATCACTGCTCATCTTATTTTTACCACCTTAGCCTCTTCGTGGATGTAAATCTTGCTGTTTTGCATTGAAGATCAATAAATTTAGCCTCTTTTGTACTAAACACAATAACAAAATTCTCACGTTGAGCATAGAGCTAGCAAAGGTCTACTATGGAGAAAAGTGGTTCCTTCTGAAATGAAACGTTAGGGCCTCAGCCATTTCATTTATGGACAAAAAATTAGCTGTTTAAATAGTAGCCAGAAACTGAGGGGTTGCAGGACTAATGATGTGCACTCTGGATGAGGCTGCTCTGCTTGTTGAAAGTGTCATATTTTCAGTATGAATTAAGGTTAGAGCGTAAGTGAAATGTGTTACAGCCATAAATCTCATGGTGATCAAAGGATATTTTTAAAGAGTCTTTCAATTTTTGTATGTAAAAACCTTTTCCCCAGATTTATGCTGGATAATTGATAATTGCTTCCTCATGTGCTGTTGAAGAGTTACACCCACACAGGGTTTTCCCATTTGTCATTGAACTTTGCTGTTTTCTGTCAACTGGACAGAAAATTGGTCTTTTAATTGCTTCTTTAATATACCCTGGGTAGGACCTCTATCATGAAGCCATGCTCCGTGTTTCCATCATAACCAATTTGGTAGATGTCTGTAAGTGGAACTAATTAACAGGATACATGTGTATTGTTATTATATAATGACAGACCTGTAATACTTCTTGCAAACTTACTTAACATCTATTTTATTGTACATGATTTTACAATTAAGTGCATCCCCGAGAGCTCTCAGAACAAATACAGCCAGGGAATGATGAATTCAACCTGGACCTTCTTGGATTTGCACATAAGACAACATTAAAGCAACATTATTAAATAGAACTGCCGGATCATTTAATGCTGGTTTTGGGTTTGTGGTCTTACAGAGTCCTTGTGCTTATGCTTCTGTTGCAGTCTCAGTGCTGCACATAGATCTCTTGTCAGTGTTGTAGTGGAGTTTAATTGAAGCAGCCTTGCAATCTGGGAGTTGTCAGTAAAGACCAAGAATGGATAGGTTGTCACTTGCTTACAGTTAGCTTGCTCAACCAGCACTGTTGGATTTTAACTTTTGATAGCTTTTGTATAGTCGCTGTGTAGAAGAATAAAATGTATTCACCATAAGGCTAGAGTTGAATGTATGAGAACAGCTTCTTTGTTCTGTTCATTTAGTGTTCAGGTGGAAAGGGTGGTATACCACAATGTGAGCACTGGACTGTAAGTGTTCCCTTGAGGCTTCTCTTGTACCTAAGTGACACATCAGGTATTGAACCTAAGTTGAAAAAATGGTTGATTTGCTATGGTGCTCCAATTTTTCAGTGTTTGCTAGTGGAGATAACTCTTGTTTTAATTTTCTGGCTTCATATTCATCCCTTTTTCCTGCTGTACCTGTTCTTCCTAGACTTTTTTCTTTAAGGGTTATCCTTCTCAGAACAGAATAATTGCTATTTCAGGCCTGTGTTTCCTCCCTTCTGCAAGTATTTTAGTCCTTTTGGTTTAAAAATGGGTATGTTTATTTTACAGAACTTCAGGATTGATTATAATTGTGTCTTCCAAATAACCTTTTGTTTCTAGCTAGTTGTTCTTCTAATGTATTGAAATACTGAAAAGATTCAGCTGAGCCACATGTTGTACAGTTTATGTCCATATCTACATTCTCCTTTGAGTAGCCAGCCTGTAAGAGTACTTGATCTTGTAAGAAAGAGAGAGAACAGCCAGCTTTATGTGGTTTTTGTTTGGTAGGTGGTGATAGAATGGTGGGACTGAGTCTTGTCTTCCACACTCTGTCTTGGAGGATGTTACTGCAAAGGTGAAGACAGAACTGTTTCCAAGATGTACTGTTTTAAATCAGTATTGATACTGGTACTTTTACTGGGTCCGTTGAAGATCTTGCTGTTAAGGGAAAAATAACTACTGATCATTTATTGTGAATGTGGAGGCTGTAATACAAGAGTCTCCCCAATGTTAGCAGCTCTGTGTCTGACAATACAAGCTATCTGGCAAAACACAAGTCTGTGCAAACATTTGTGCTAAAGCTTTAATTGGTTTGGGTTTTGCTTCCAATTTGTGAATGTATCTGGAGAATTGTAGGACCAGTATGGGTAAGAATTAAAAGTACAATGGTTTTTAGCAGGATACTCTCTGGTTATTCACTAATGCTGTTCTTTCACCATTGTGATGGTGCCTGGAAGCGTTCTTGGCTGTATACATTACATCTGTTTCTTGTACACGTGTGTGCACACAGACAAATACTTTTCTAAATTTGATAATAATAAAAATATTTGAGGCTTCTATGCCCAGGCTGGAAGGTCTGTGTGTCCAAGAGTGCAAGGGAAATGTTCATTTCCTTCCCTATTTTATTTAATGCCCTTGATTTTGCTTGAACAGTCCTAGTAAATGAGAGCATGTAGAAGATTCCTCATAAGTGCTTCTCTCATGTGCATTAAGAACAGCTTGATTCTTTCCAAGGTGGGGTTTTCTCTCAGCTGGAAAAAACAACTAGTCTTAGTCTGGCTGCCTGCTAGCTCTTCCACAAGTATACTTACATACAGAAGCGTTTCCACAATTTGATTTCGTGTTCCTGTGAGCAAGGTTAACCCTCTGTCACATTTGCTGACATGGCAGGGGCAGGCCAGAAGCTGTGCTGCTGTGGTGGTCTTCTCAGAAGATCTTGGGCTGTGCCTGCCTAGTGTTCATTATTAGACTGGTGACTTAGAGCAGTCTGAGCTGGTTGAATTGAAGGCTGGGAAGGGCTTTATAGTGGTTTTTTTTTGCTTTGCTTACACTTCCCATGCTCTTGTTATTCAAGGCAGGCTCTCAAAGGAACAAACATAGGTATATGACTTCAAAGATGTCTTTGATACAACATAGCATAGCAACTTTGTGTTCAGGGTGACTGGTGAAAGATTTTAATGAATTTATGATTTTTTTCTTTTATTATTCTTTGTGTGTGATTATGCTCCCAAGTAATTCCTAAAGGTACTTTTAAATACCTTTTAAGTTAGAAGCAAAACAAGATGGTGAAAATACTTAAATGCATGCTATCTTGGCTCGAAATATTATGCAGAAGCAGTCCTTAATTGTAAGCAGGATAATTGAAACTTTAAAGAGGCATACAAGACAATGTTGTGATAACTTGATTTAAAAACCATCTTCTGCTTGGTTTAGAACTTTCAGTTATATGAATTCAGCTCTTTACAGATTTTTTTGAAAAATATTTAATTAGCCAGAGGAGCTCATGGTAAAAAACATTGCTTTGGGGTTTTTTATTTTGAAGCAATAATGCTTCTGTCTTCAGTGTTTCTGTACAAGTTGCCACATCTGCTAATTCTTTATATCTCCTTCATTCTTGAACTGGAGATGTTGGGTATTCTTGATTACTTTACATTTTCAATGAGAGCTTCTAGGGCTTCCATAAGCATGTGTTGAGCATGGTGTTTGCTCTGTGAAGACTTCTGCAAATGCAGAAGTGCAGTTGGACCTTGCAGTTAAAAATGCCTTTGTGGCTCTCATGTTTGTGCAAGTCTTCAGCTATTTAGAGCAGCTAAAGTGAAGCAAACCTTGTTCAGTTACAGGGACATTTGCTGGATATAATGGGAGAACTACGATAATATTGTGCATCAGAAAAAAGTTGTTGTATAAGTTTTATATAAAGTTGTATAGGCCAGTGGGCCACTGAAGTACAGGTGTCATCTTTCTGCTGCCTGGCATTTGGTTCTCAGATCCTGCCTCTGATTGGGAAATATGCATGACTACTTAATGTCTGCAAAAACTCTTGATACAGAATTAATGCAGCTGCATTAAATGGTACTGTTTGTGCTGCCAGCTAGCACTCAGCAGTACCAGCCCACATAGATCAGGGTTTATATCAGCAATAAGTCTCAACATAGTTTTAAATTTTTTTTTAGTGTAGGTGAACCCTTACTAACATAAGAGTCTGAAGAAAAGTGTCCTGTAACAGAAATGTTCTGGGTTTTTGCTGTTATAAAGTGGAGAGGTAGTAACAAATCTGTCTGAAGAGAATTTGTCTTTAAATGTATTTGTTTTGTTGCAAATAGTGTGGGAAAGTTTGTTCAGAAGGCAGATGTAAGAAGTTTGTCCTGGATTCTTCAAGTGTCTGTGATTACTACTGATTCAGACTTTTGTCTTGTACATCACATCTACAATACACCAATAGTTCTTGCTTAATCAGGGAATATACAAAACCACTCTATTCTGTTGGCACGTATAAGACATACTGAAAGATAAAGGTATTGTATAATTGATTCTCTTATCTACTGATTGCCTCAGAAATGCATTAAAGAAATTACTCAATTACGGATGCAATATCTACAAATGCAATCTATAGTATTTTTCTCAGTTTTAAACCCCTGGATTGTTTAGGGGCTGGCTATGTGAAGAGTTGCATCTTCCTGCCGTGGGATTGAGGCTACTTAGAGCTGTTAGCTAGTTTTTTCTTAATCTGAGTAGATGAGAGGTTTCTCACTGAAAGCCTTTTATTTTGGTAGCTTCATTTTCAAGTGGTATGCTTACATAAGGTGTTGATAACCTGCCTTGGTGAGGTTTGGCTTGGAAAATATTTGTTTGTTGGTCTTTATCTCTCTGTCACCAAAATAATACAAGCTGGGAAGTATATTTATCTGAAAATATATGTTTTGTGATTAACAAAAGCATTCAGTTTGGGGATACTTTTTGTTCATTTTTACAAAAAATGTGTTTACCCTTAAATAAAAGGCATAAGAAAGGTAAGTTGAAAAAATATGACTTAAAGTAATTAAGGTGTAAGTAAGGATATAAAGTCAAAATTGAAAAACCCGAGATGACAAGAAATAGGGAATTAAGATAAAGAACCAACCTGCAGTGCTTTTGCTGGAAATGCTCTTGACTCTAAATAAAGTCCTAAATTGTCAAACACTGTAGGCTTAATTGAAAAACCCCCATGTTTTAAAAGTAACTTTGGGTTTTTTAGTGATGTATGTATGTATATTTATGTTTTTCAGACTCTAAGTGTTCAGTCTTCAACAAATGGTCAGTTCGTCTCTCCCAGTGATATTCAGTTGAAATGTAATTATTGCAAAAGTTCTTTCTGTTCAAAACCAGAAGTACTGGAATGGGAGGTAAGGGAGGATGTTGGTGTTATTCTTAAAATGATGATGTATTTAAAAGTTTAAACTTAAAACTTTAATACAGTTTTTTCTAACTTTTTAATAAGATATTGAAGGTTTTTTTAAAAAAGTTCAGTTAAAATCTGCCTGGTTCTATAGAATATAATTTAATTTCGGTATGGATAAAAGGAAGTCCTCATTCATAAATAGTATATATTTTTTAAATTCCACAGATATTTTGTCAGATCAGCTGTAGGTCTGAAATCTGCTTTCATCTTCAGTTATTGTAGATACGATAGACCATTATTACTCTTCTTCATGAACTGAGAGAAGTATCTAAGGATATGCTGAGATTGAGTGGCATATTTTCTGTTCAGTGTTTTCATGTGAAATTGAGTATTTGTAGCACTGTCAGCTTAATTGGGATTTGTAAATTTTTAGCATTAGAAGTCATTCTAATTATGTGTTAGTACTTCAGTTAGCTTTGTAAGTTGTCTTAATGGCAACTATTATTTCAAGTTGCACTAGTTAGATTTTAAGATTTTATCCATTAACCTTATTCACGATGCTTTGCAACTTTGCATTTAGAACAAAGTGTATCAGTTCTGCAGCAGAGCATGTTCTGATGATTATAAGAAACTGCACTGCATAGTTACATACTGTGAATACTGTCAGGAAGAGAAAACGCTCCATGAAACAGTGAATTTCTCTGGTATCAAAAGACCCTTTTGCAGTGAAGGTATGTATATATTTGTTTTTTTCCTGAGGTACTGGTCATTGTTCAACTGCAGTTGACTTACTTTGTTTATATATAATGTTAAAATTTAATGTAACAACTCATTCTGTTGTACTTGAGGCTAAACAAGAAGTCTTTTCATTACTATTATTGAAGGGGTTGTACCTGTTATTACTAGTGCAGGTGCTTTTAAATTTATCTGAGCTGCCTCTAGAGGTTTTCACTACTTAGTCCAGGTTAAGGTTAACACTTTTCAGTGTGTGTCTGTATAAATACATATACATATGTATGCACATTGCATATATACACATGCACAAAAAAATAATACATTTTTTTAAATGTATGCATTAGTGCATATACAACATTAACTGCACTGATGAACACCATCCTTTCTCTTTGATTAGCGTTTTCTAAATTAAGTACAACAATAAAAGTTCTGTGTTGATTTAGATTGGTTGCAATAACTTGAACGATGCCTGTTGCTGTGTGTTGATTACTGCCACTACAATTTGCTTGACTAATTACATGAATTTTCAAAAAGAAAACAAACTAAAAGGGAACTCTATGGGCCTAGGATTCTTTTTAAGTTGCATTAAAGCATGGTTTTAATAGAAATAGCAAAATTGATTTTTAACAAGGGCCTATCCTTTCCACTTCTGGTGAGCTCTCCTTTGATACTGGTATTTAATCATGATCTTAGAAGTTTACCTACAAGTTTGGATGACCTGTCATTGACAAATATGGTGAATATTTTTTTCTTTAGTTATAGCGACAATACTTCAAGTGATAAGACCCGTAGAAGATCTCTGCTTTCAGGCAGATGAAATAGTAGATACGGGAGTTTACTTGTAGGAGGATCCCGTTAAGCTGGAGAGGGTTGGAATGCAGGGCTGAAGGCAGTCTTCCCTCCATGCCATTCCCTTACAGCTGAGGACTCTTCAGTCTTTTGTTTCTGAAGAATGGAGTGTGGTGTTCAGGACTGCAAAGTGATAGCTGGAGAGCAAAAACCAGACAAATTAAGGCCCAGCCTTGAAGTGTATCATTGCATTGCTCAGCAACCTCTAGCTAGAAATTGTTTCTGTGAATGAAACAATTCCACAGAATGCATTCAAACAAGAGCAAGATACTTTTCTGGAGATTTAAGTATATGCTTCTATTACTGTGCATATTTATGACTCCCTCATTTTAAAGCCGGGTGGCTGTCGCAATGAAATGAGTCAGGTTCATAATGCCAGCTATGCCATTACTACTTCTGTATGAGGAGACTTGAAGTAAGTGAGGTCTTCTGTTTCCTGTTGGAAATCTGAGGAAGACGAGAAATAAAACCAGTCTCTTCTGTGTAAATATAGATACTAAATGGGGGGAATCTGTTGCCACATGTCTTAGTGTGGGTCTTGAGTTTGTAGGTGCTGGACTGCCAGCTCAAAGAGCAAGTACTGTGTTTATGAGGGTGAATGTGTGTCTTGGTTTGGAAAGACAGTTGTCTGCCAGGGAAAGCTAGAGCTTCCCTTGGAATAGAGAATGTAAATCCCCTTCCCTCTGAATTATTATAATTTTGCAATTAGGGGCTTTCAGGCAAAGATATGGGAATAGGAGTAACAGTTCTTTACTAGGAATAAAAAGGAATACAAATGTAATAGTACAAAAAAACAAGCAAACAAAGGACAAACAAAAGGACAAAAAGTCCTGGTAAAACTCTGACACAGTCAGGGATACGACCTGACACCCTGTTAGTCAGGGTGTTGGAAGCAGTCCAAATAAATCCTCCTGGAGTAACAGATGTGGTTCTGTGGAGCAGAGATGGTCCTGTAGAAAAGGTCCAGTGGCAGTGAGATGGGTCCAGTCTTCCTCTAGTGGGAAAAACCAGATGCCTGGTGTTCCTGAGTCTCAGTTTTTATCCAGGTAGGAACGGTTGGCTCCCCCCACACTGGGTAGAGCATCTCACAATGGGATGATGCAATGTGTCATGTCATTGGTGAGCCTTAATGGCCCATTATCAGCAGATATCCCCCGGAGGATGGATGGGTGGTGAAAGAGATAAGAAACACTGCCACACCTGGCTTTATCAGCTGGGCCATTATCAGAAGGCATCTGCTCCCCCTTTGAGTTACAAGAGATAAAGAAAAAAAGATGTCAACTGCTTTCAACAGATGAGATAGAATACACTTTTTTTTGGTTATATAACCCAAGACAATGTGCAAAATGTTACTGTTAAGACAGAGTTTATCAGCTTACTGTGATGATCTGAACCACTGAGTAGTAGAGAGAGCATAGTCTAAAGCACCATTAAGTAGATTGTAACTTGAATAAAAACAGTGTGTACCTGCCAGCTGTAGCTGCGGTCTACTTTGTGATGCATATGACAAAGAGCTGTATGTGTTCCTGTTGCAAAAAACCAATGACCTGGACAGAAATTCTGAAGAAACCCAGACCATTTATTTTGAAGGAAAACCATCAGTTGTTGTCAATGGCTGCAGAAATAATGCAATCCAAGAATAAATAGTGCTTAGATCTGATGTGGGAAGCACAGGGCCAGAACTTTTGGTGGACTTTTGGAGGTTAACAAATCAAAGTTCCATTATCAGATGTGATAGGTTTTTCTTCCACCTTTTCCAGGCACCTAAACATCGCTGGTTTGTCCTTAATTTCAAAGCCTTTTTCCAGATATATGGCCAACTGTTCGTGAAATAACAAAATTAGTACAAGTACCAAATATTTGTTGGATGTGGAGGCTGTCCAGGTTTTGACATTGTAGCTTGTTCAAGGAACCTCACCAACACAGATTATTTTTTTGAGCATGCAGTTAATCTTTGGCAGATGACGATGTATCATAGTTTGAGAAGGAATAGCCAGAGGTAATCAGTCACAAAAGCAGTTTTGGAAGAAATTAAACTCTCAAGGGAAAATGTGGCGAGTTTTTAGGGGAATGTTTATAAAAGGCTTCTAGATAAAATCAGAGGTAAACACGTGTTGAAATTTCTGCAAGTGTACTTACTAGTTCATCTTCGTGATGGGAAAGCAAATATAAGATCAGTTACAAATACCTCTCGACTGCTTACAGCTGCCCAGCTGGAGTACTGAAGATGTCATCATTGCTCCCATTCTTCATACCGGAGGGGTTTTTTCACACATGCATATACATATATATTTACACACAAACCCCAACACCCACATTAAAGTCTCTTGAGTTAGTATTTCTGTGTGGTTTTATTCCAGCTCTGGTTTTTTATATGTTTCTCTTGACACACTTAAAAACATGTGCAGGAAGTAGCTGCAAACTCCATTACAATAAGGTGTGATTAGAACTGACCTAGATTTTGTGCTATCGATGTTTATTAATTCTTTCATGGATTACTGAGCATCACAGGATGCTTTTTCTGTTTTTGTCGAAAACCTGGATGCTATGTGGAGGATGAACAACCTGAATGGAGTAGATGAAAGAGTTTAACCTGTTCCACTGGTGCTGAGGCTATGCTGGTGCTTTACCACTAGAATGCTGGATTCCAATATATCTGTATCTAAATTAAATAAGATTTATATTATGGATGCTAAAGTAAGAAGTAGCTTGTGGATTTTTATGTATGTGTAGTTGCATGAGTGACAATTGAGGATAGGCTGTACAAGTTTTTAATCCCGAGGAAATCTTCAAGTTACTGGATTTGGGGTATTTTGGAAGTGGGTGGGTTTTTTTGTTTTTGTTAGTATTTTGAAACTATTATCATGAGTATCACCATAATTTTATTTTGTTTGTAGACTTACTTAATTTATCTTTCCAATAGAACTAAATGCTATGACTTAAACAACACAGGCTTAATAATTTTATAGTGCAAATTTTAATAACACTGATTCATATCTGGTAGTCTTCTTCTAGGAAGGAGAAGGTCATTAAGCTGTTGGAGTAACTCAGTTGTCTGATGCTTGGGAATCCTTTTCAAAGGGATAATGTGTATAAAAGACAGCTGTCATCCTGATTGCTAATAAATTTCTGGGAATTACGGTTTCTGCATATAAAACTCAATGCAGACATTGAGTTTTCTCTGAAAAAGCTGATGTTTCATCTAAGTAGAGATAACCTATTAAAATACTGTAGAGTTGACAAGTGGAAAAATAAATTTAGGAAATTAGGTAATTGTACCTTCCTCTATGAAAGTTAAAGCATTGTAGATTTTAGAGTGGGATTTTCCCAACCGGTACTGCACAGTGGATTGTTTGGTAAAGTACATGATTTGATTAATCAACTAAATTATTAGTTGATTAAGTTTTAGATTTATATGAAAATATTACATATACTGAGATAGCCTAAACACAGGTGTTTTAAGTTTTATTCAGGTGCTTACATACCAGTGTTTCACAATCAATTAGGATGCTACCTGACATTTATAGCAATTCCTGTTGTTATTAGAAACAGCAAAGAAATTATGCAAAACCTGATGTGTGATGTGAAGTGTTGCTAAGACTTAGAGCTGCTGGGCTTCTGTGGTGGATGGGCTGAGGAAGAGTTGGTGAACTGGCTCTGCTGTGCTGAGCTGCTGTGTCCCCCTAGATGAAGAGTTGCCGTCAGCCCTGCGTGAATCTCTTAGCTCTTGATGTTTGGTCTTGTTATTTTTAAAGTGAGAGCTACAGAAATTGTTCAAACACAGTTTTTTTAGTATCTATCTTTTTTAGAGGCACTGATACTGCTTTTAAAAATAAAATAAAATACAAATAAAATAAAATAAAATAAAAATACAGAATTTGGGCTAGCATACAGAAATTTTTGAAGACAGTAAGAAATCACCCTTTTACACACTTTTGGATTTGTTCTTCACAGAGCTGTTAGGTCCCTTTCTACAGCTCTTGATAGAGGCCTGCCATGTTGAAATAATGTGATCTTGCTATGGTGCCTCGTTTGGTTTTGCTCATGACAACTTCTTTTGGCAGTGCCCCTCTTGAGATAATTTCTAACTTGAAATGTCAGTTTCCCTGTTGCTTTCACTTGAAGCTTTATTTGGTACCAGTGTGGGATATCCTGGCAAAAGGGGACAAGTGAAAAGCAGAACATGTCTTAAATACTGCAAAATGCACGATCCATAAAAATACTGGTTCACAATTGCAAGAGTCGTGTTGTTACTGCAGGAAGCTATTAGTTTCCTACAAATTGGTTTAGTAGAAAAGTAGAAGTGAATGTTGGTGGTGTTTAGAGGTGCCTGGACTATCCTGAGGCACTATGACCTCCTTTGACTGCTATGGGCAGAAGTTAGAATGGGACATTCCTGGCATCTCTTTGCGCCATGGCAAGTTTTCTTTAGGGAACTCTGATGGCACTGAGAGTGTGGTCATGGCCATGGCTGTTGAGGCCATGTAATCTGATTAAGTAGGCTGTTTTTAAATCTTTGAGCCACAGATGACTATTCCAAACAAATTTTGTTACTGTAAAAGCTAAAATAATACTTTTTGCTTACAAAAATTAGTTAAGATAAAAGGGAGAGCACATTCCATTCTGAGAAGTCACTTAGGAGGTATTTAACGGGCTCCCTTGATGTAGAAGCACCAAGAGAAGGCTCTTTGCTATGTTGAAGGAAAACATAGTTCTGCACCTCCTAGTCAAATGCACATGGAAGAGCTGGGCAGTTGCTTCTTGTGGTATTCCACTTGTGGAAGACTCTCACTGTAGATGTAGTTTCCAATTGGTGCTTCTTGGATGCATCTCTTCTGAAATTACTTGACAGTTTTAACTTTTTAACCTGGATTTTGCTGTTTCTGAGGTTGTTCTTATAGTTGAGAAATGGAAAGATTGCTGTGAATGCTGTGGAAGAGATTGCTTATGTTCCTTTCCCTTTTTAGATGGAGATAGTTTTCAAGTAGTATAATTAAAATTTTCTGTACATGTATTGAGTCTTGAAATCTTTGTTTTTCTTTGTGGAGAGATAATTTGTAACACGGCAAAGAATATCTAGTGAAATCCTGTGCATTGTTTGACACCAGTGGTCCTCATTAGATTTTCATTCTTCAATGTTAATTCCACTGTTGTGCCTTTTAAAGAGGTTTGAGATGGTTCTTTGAGTGAAGACACCACTGACTGTCGCAGATAAGGGATGATGCAATTTAATGTGCTGAGATTATGAGCATAAGAAGAAGAAACCTTATAAAGATGCTTCTTATTAACATGAAAGAATTATCAACCTGAAAAGATTTAAGAATAAGCAAAGCATGAGTAACTGGATTGGAGTAGGAGGGAGGAGAATGGAAGGAAATAGTACCTAATATCAGGAAATAGTAGGATAAACAGAGGTTGTATGAAAGTTGAACTGAATAATAATAATAAAAGTCTTAAGGTGAAGGAAGGAAGGGGTATATACAACTTGTCTTTGCGCAGAAGAGGGTAAGGCCTACTTTAACAGTAGTCCAAGCAGAACCCAGAATTTGGATACATTGCATCTGTTTTCTTAAAAATAATAATGTTTATTATGAATCCAGAGACAGTGAGTGATAGTAGTGTGGGTATGGAAGAGGTTTTGCATGCAAACCAGTACAGAGGGAGATAGAGCAGAAAGATCTGGATGGAACATAATTCCAGAAAGCTTCCAAGACATAGCTTGTGATGCTACAGGCCTGTTGTTACTCTTCTCTAGAACAGGTAACATTTGAACTTCCTACAAGATGAGAGAACAGCATGTCTTGCATGTTACTTGAAGGATAAAAGTAGTTTAGTAAGGACAGCCTTTCAGAGGTAAAAAACCAATTCTTTTAGGATGGAACAATTACTTTCTATATAAGATATGAGTCCCTGTGGTAAAAAGGGATTCGTGTTGAGGATTCAGGATTATTTCTGGTTCAGCATTTCTTTTTACGCAGCTACTTGATGTAGAGATGAACTGAACTTCCTGTAATTCAGGTAGGTGCTGCTGGTAGAATAAGACTGTGTTCTTAGTAGCTTACTTGCACTGAGTCTGCAGTCAGTCAAGTGAAGCAGGTTTTCTGCCGTGGGCAACTCTGCAGGGCTGAACCTGGCAGCTCTTGGATCTCTAAAGAGAAAGGAATCTCTCTTAACTTGGAACTTCCTGAGGTAAAGGTTTTGAGGAACTACCTGGGTGTTGTCTTCTCAGCAATCTTCTCTTATATGTGTTCAGATCGTTTTCTTCTCTCTACCCTTTATGTGGGGAACCAAAATTCAGGGCTCTTAAGAGACAGGTTTTATGTTGGGTTTTGCTTGGAAGCCAGAATACTAATAGCATAATTAAGAATATGTTACGTTAAGTTAGCAGATACTCACCTTCTTGGTTTTTGTTTGCTTCAGATTTTGGGTTAGAGATACTTTTGAAAATGGTCCTTAGTGGTCTTTCTGAGACAGCCAGCGTGTGGGATGGTGTTTAGAACTTTAATAAAGACCATAATTAATGACTGGTGTAGTTTGAACCAAATAACCTGTGCTTATAATTTCTTTCTAAGTAAGGAGCTGTTTTCTCTCAGAGGCACTTTAAAGCAGTAGGTTTCCATCTGATCACACAGTAACTTGGGGGTCTGATGTTGTAGTAGAAATCTTGAGGGACTTAGACTTTTCTCAGATTTTTTTGTTCAAAATGTTGGAACTGTCGACTTCTAGTCGAAGCCATAGCATTGTAATAGGAATGTATATCCTGGATTGCAGACTACCGAGGATCTAAGAAAGGCATTTCGGTTTCTCCTTGTTTGAAGTCAGAAGGTCTTGAAGCTAAACCAAATTTTCCCTGGTCCTGTAAATTAAGTCACCTATTACAAATACTTGAAGAGTTTCAGAAAATCCGTAGAGTTTTACTCATGATGTTGCAAAAGAAAGGCTTTGTAAAGATTCTGCTTTAGCAGTCTTCAAGATCGTAACAATCTACTGTCAACATCTAAAGTTTTATAGAAGTGTGGGTTTTATCTTCTGTAGAGATCTCCTTCAGCAAGAAGCCCTGCAGTCAGTGATCTATAAAAAACTCCATGTGTTCCAGACATTTAGGTCTTTAGGAATTTTTGACTTTGAGTTTCCCCTTACTTAATGTTCACTGATCATTATTTTTCATGAGTCACAGATGCGGGAGATGTTTGACTGTAGAGTGGAAATTTTTTTACCTGATAACTTTTTTAAGAAAACAGCAGCATCGTATTCAACTTTACTTCCTGTAGTTCAGCAGCCAAGAAAAATGTCAATTTTGTCCATTCCTTTTTGTAAACTTTTTAGCCAGGTGGAGACATAGGTTGCCTGGTTGGTAGTAGAGGAGTACTACTAGTCTATAGTTTTGAAAGAGTCATGCAGCTTTGGGTGGCTTTTCTAAGAGATAACTGAAGAGTGTGGTGTGAAAATTATCCCTGGAATTTTTAAAAAGTGGAAAGAATATGGTGCTCCATGCAATAATGAGAGCTGCAGCCAGCAGAAAAAAATACTGGCAAGAAATTTTGCTTTTAATTGGTATTTTTAACTAATAGCTTGCACACACTGTTATCTTTAGGATTGTTATTTCCTTCAAAGCAATATATTTAAAGTCCAAATGTGTTGCACTGTAAGGATGGTTGCTGGATATGGCACTTTCCATCTGTGCAAGTAATTTTCTTTATTCTGTTGTTAAAGAACTTAAAAGAAAAACCCCAAAGAACAAACAAACACCCCAAAAAAACACTTTAGACCTTCAGTGTCTTATTTGTGCAATATTCTGTAAATGCCTTGTTTTGACATTACTAGCAAATTTAATTTGTTAGCAAAGCTTGTTGTATTGCAAATTAAAGTTCTTCAATAACCTTTTGTTTTTGGAAGATTCAGTCTGCTGCATCTTCCATTTGCATTCTTGTGCTTCTAGTGATTTAAAAATAGTATCTCAGTTTCACACATATTAATTCTATCCTAATAAACAACAGCAGAAGTCACATAATTGAAATTACTGAATACATTATAGTATTTTTATATTCTGTATAAAAGAGGAAGTAGAGGAAGTACAGCATGTATGTTACATACTGAGTTTCATAACTTATCAGAAGTACAGAAGTCTGCATCTGTTAGATTATATCTATGTCCTAGCAAAGTGGACACTTGAAAGACTTGAGTTCTGGTCTTTGGTGGTACTGTGATATTTGGTAGATCATAAAAACAGAGTGCAGTACCTTAGATTACAGTCTTTGAAAATGCTATCTTGTCCTTCCAATGTTCAATATAGCCAGTTAGTTCATTTTCTCATTCTGTTTTCTCCCATAAAATTAGGACAATTACAGAGGTATACAGCATGTGATTTAGGCTTCAGCTGAATAGGCATGGGATTTGAGGTCATTTAAATACAATATATTCTGAAAATAGCCTTTATAATACCTACAGTATTCATCTTCTAATGCATTTAATATATTAGAATGTCTTTTCTAGTTTGCTTGAGGGAGGATCAGATTATAGAAGAATATAGCTGTCATTATGGCAACCTTGAAATTATGACTGCATTGTAAATGAAAAAAAAAAAACCCACCGAAAAAACCCTCACCCCAAAACAAAACCCCACAACCCACCAAAAACCAACACAAAACAACAACCAACCAACACCAAAATAACCAATACCTCCACCCCAATGTGAAAAAAAAAAATTAAATATTAATCACATACAAACTCTTCATAAATTTCATGTGTAATTTCCTGTCATTGCATAATTCTCGCTACTGACCATTGCTTGCTTTACAGTTACATTTTTTAAGAAATCCCTCAGTTCTTAGGTCATCTTGTACATATTAGTGTTCTTAAATATGAGTGAATTATTTTAAGCGTTTTGTTTTATTAGTATAAATAAAGGTAGTAATAAAACTAAGCTGATCCATGAAGATAGGTATTTCTGTAGTAGATAGTGTTGTCTGGATCGCTGGCATTTTGAGGATGTGTAACTGAGCAATGTAACTCCAAGTCAATGCTTTTGCATGGGTCTGTATTAAAAGAAAATTATGCTTTATTTGCCTGTTTATTCAGGGATTTGATAAAGATTCAGCATAGGGTTTTGAAAAAGATGCAGGCATCACTGGAAACCATAGAGTTGTGTAGGGAAGATATTAGGGTAAAAATGTCTTGAAATAATAAGCCTTATTGTGCAACCTGAATTTGTCTGAAGCCCCAGTTGTTAGCTGTTGTTGTATTCACTTGATTTTCGATATTTAACTCTTAACTGTGATATGTCTTTGTAAAAATTACTTTGTTCCTAATGTTTAAAATCTGTTTCCAGGCTGCAAGCTGCTATATAAACAAGACTTTGCAAGACGGTTAGGACTGAGATGTGTTACTTGTAATTACTGCTCACAGCTGTGCAAAAAGGGAGCAACTAAGGAACTTGATGGTGTAGTGAGAGATTTCTGCAGTGAAGAGTGCTGTAAAAAATTTCAGGACTGGTACTACAAGGCAAGTAACTCAGAATTTTTGACGAGAGCTCCACAGTTAAAAAAATCAAAAATGCACATGTGAGGATATCTCAAGGACTGTGCAGCAAATATGGCTTACTTCAGCAAAGCATTTGCTATAGAATAAGCAAATGTATTAATTGAATCATTTGAGTTTTTGTAGAACTTATAGCAGCATTTCTATCATCTGATTTTATTAATTCGTTTGGCAAGGAAGTCTTGAGTTACAGAAAAACAAAAATTACTATGTATATTTGTTACTTTACAATTCCAATTCTTTCTCAGTTAATACCACATTTTTCTTGTCCAAACTTCTTAACTGTGTATTCAGAATGTTAAAAATGCTGTCAGTAGCAGCTGGATACCTGGAGTTCACTGACATTAGCAGAGTTTTTCTTGTTCCTGTTTTTGCCTCCTTTTTTGCCTTTTCCCTTCTCCCACAGTTTGAACTGCAGAGGCTTGTTCAGTATTTCCCAATGGAAAGGATGCCAAAGGAAAAAGCAAGACCAAATGGATTTCTAATAAAAGTTTAAATCAAACAGATGGCATCTATTTCTAAGTCTCTGGAAGCTTAACTGCCTTGTGAAGCAAAACCAGCAAAGACTTCACAATAAGAGGTTTTTTGTTTACATTTTTTGAAAGGAAAAGATGAAATTGGACTGGGTTTAACCTGCGATTAGTGCCATGGATAAAATATTTGATCTCTGGTGTGAACGCCTTGGAAAGCTACACTGATAATTTCAAAACAAGAACTACACTGTGGATGCAGTTGCAAAAAAGACAGTACAAAATTCATCACCGTACCAAAACTCTGCACACAGCCTGGAAGGCAGTAAAAAACTTCAAATGTTAGAGGGCTAGATACAAGTCCTGTAATTCAAGATGATCTTCCTACCATAAAAGAACTGAATATGAAGACATATCTGATATTTTGGAATGTCTGATTCCAGAAATGTTATAGCCAAACACTGTACATTCTTTATTTTGAATAATGTATGTAGGGTCCTGTTAGTCATTCCTAAAAGAAAATTACTGAAGACCCCAATGTGTTTCTTTTGTCTCATATGAAAATAGGGTGACAAAACTTGGCTGCAAAGTTCTTAGCTGAAATATTAACTTCATACAATAATATTTAATCTGTCTATATACCTTAAAACTTGGGGTGTGGGATAAAATTTATCCATGATAAAAAGTGCCTTCTGGTAGAAAACTTAAATCTTTGATGTGCTTTAGAAATCTTTTGGTGATTCAGCAAAGCATATAGTCTGGAGATGTGCATACCAAAGTACTTTCATGTACCTTAGCTTCTGTGGAAGCTTGTTTTGTGATTCAGCTTTGAGAACCACTTGAAAATTCAGACTTCAGATTATCCTGATTCATGGGATAAGGTAATAACTGGCCCATGAAGTCTGCTTAAATGCTGTTGGTACTGTGTTACAGGAATGTTAGATCTGATATCATAAAAAGGCAATTTAAACAGATTTGCTGGTAATTAGTGACTTTTGATACTTTTGATGATGTTGAAGTGTTAGATATTTCTATTTTTTGAATCTTATACTTGCTAGTGGAACAAGGGTTCCATTATGAAGAACTGCTGATTGTAATTTTTTTCAAGTGCTTCTTAAAGCCTTAATACAATTGAGTTTTGGTTTAAAAAGCTTGAGATTTTTTACATGGGAAAGACATAATAGGTTTTGTGAAATTGTGTCTGTTGCTAAAATTCTCTTTTTTATTTCTTTACATCTTTGCTGGTAACTTCTCCCACTTTATGGAAGACACTCCAGACACCTTAGATTTGGTAGTGCATTGTTGGCTCATATTCCTACCTAGCCAAAATAGACAATGATCAAAACATAGAAAGGCAGATTAGAATAAGGACCGTTCTCTGAATTTGTACTTCATTAGCTGTTTCGTCTGTTAGCTTCTTAAAAGAACAGTTACATATGTATGAGCTTTGTCTCATTTATGCAATGTTCAGTGTTATTTTGGAGTTTCAGTGAATGTATACATGAAGAGAAATAAGTAGTAATAACCTAGTAATGTTTTTAACACCATCATTGTGTTCATTAAACAAGTGTTTGTCTCCATCTTCTTTGTCTACTTTTTTTTTATGGACACATCTTTCTCATGTAGTATTATCTGGAAAACATTGTAACATCTTAAAATAATCAAGTATTATGGGAGCACTTCCCTGAATGCCAAAATTCTCTTCTCATAAAGCCGAAAGAAGTTTGCAATGGTAGAAGCACAACAGCTTATCTAGAAGTATTAACAGTTCATTAGACTTAACTAGATAAGAGTCCTTTAAACCTAATACGAGGCAGTGAAATGTAAAAGAACAGTTTTAGTCCTGATCATATGTTGAGCAACAGCTGCAGTTACCAGTTGGTGCCCAAGTTCTGAGGAAATTTCTACTGTATGAGTTCTATGCACCTCTGAGACAAGAGGCAAAATTTTGGGTGTCTTGAGGTTAGCTCCCTAAGTTTTTAGAGCTCCTCCTGTAAACTTGCTTGCAGTGGTTTGGATGTTAATCCAGAAAATGCCTGGAAATGTCAGTATAAATCATTTAGTAGCCTGACATTTGATGACAGTTTCAGTCATTTGGTGTTACATTAGAGCATTGAAATTACCTTGAAAAAGAGTTCTGAGAGCAGCACAGAAATCTGTTTCTTTAAATACACACTGAGAAACATTAATGACAGTACTACAGCTGAAGTGCACACAGGTCATGTGAGGCTACAGTGGAGAATTGATGAGACTCAGCATGTGCAGTGGTGACTCTGTATTTCGTGGGGGTCAGGTGTCTGCAGCAAAGAGTAAGTAGGAGGTAGGGAGCTACAGTCCAAGGCAAAGAAAAATTACTGTGGCTAGTGAGCTCAGCAATGGTTGTCAGCAGTGGTAAAATTTGAAAGTGGAGCCAGCATTAATCAAAATGGTAAAGACAGCAAGACAGCCTTGTGGAATTTCTCTTGTCAGAATTGAGCTGTTCTCTAGTTAGACATCTCAAACTCCAGTAAGTACTCTTTCAGAACAGTTGATCTTCTTTCTCTTATAATCACTCACTCTGTGGGAACATCTTTTGCTTTCTATTTCCTGCAATTAAAGATGGAATAGACAGCTAAGATTAGGTCAAGTTAATAGTAGTCCAAACCATTGGAGAACATTAGAAACAGGTGATGGAGGGATTAAAAATGTAAATAAAAGCTCCACATAAGAAAATTTTATTCTTTAACCCAAATTTGGGGCAAACATTAGTGATTTATACTTATCATCATGCCATTTGAACGTGTTGAAGTAATGGGAAAAGAAACGTACCAAAAAGCAGTCGTGAGTGGCAAAGACTTGTGCAGTGCAAGGACAGCAAGCAGAGATGGGCTTTTTGGAACACAGAATAAGCCAACTTGAAGCAGATATTGTGGAGATTCAGTTAACATTTAGTGCCAATATCCCAGGTGAAAACGGGGAAGGAAGGATGGAAGGAAGGATCATAAAATGTCACAAAAATCATTAACTCGTTTTCACTTTCAATAAATTTGATGGTCAGGGAAGTGGGTGAGCAAGCAGTTAGCAGGAAACTTCAGTACATGGAATGGTGTATAACATTGACTGGAAGCAGAATTATGGAAATAGTAGAATTAAAGTGGAGTAAATGTAGAGATGAGAAGTGAAGTGTCACTATAAAAGAATCCCAGGTTTCCTGAGAAATGGTAATTTCCATGAGGAAGGAAACCAATTTTTTTTTTTAAACCTAAATAATTTAGTAGAAGCTCAGGAGAGATAGCAATATAGTTATTCAAAAGCCTAAATGGAAAGGAAACCAGGAGGGGGTTGAGAGTGCAGGAATAAGACAATCACAGAATAGTTGGATAAGAAGTGACCTTTAAATGGCAGCCTAGTCCCAACACCTCTGCAATGAGCAGGGACTTCTTCAACGAGATCAGGTTACTTGGAGTCCCATCCAACCTGACCTTAAAAATTTCCCTATCTATAACCTCTCTGAGCAACATGTTCCAGTGTTTCACCCTCATTCTAAGAAACTTCCTTCTTCTATCTAATCTAAGTTGACCCTCCAATTTAAAACCATTTCTCCTTGTCCTATCACAACAGACCCTGCTGTAGGAAGGCTATAGTTGCTGGATTTGACAAGATTTGACCCCTTTTTCTTTCTTTGAAGGAGAGAAAAATGAGCAGAAAGTGGTGCTTTGATAGTCAAGCAGCGTGCAGCAGGTCAGAATAGATGGGCTTTTCTGTACGTGAGTCAGCTGTCATTCTTAATCAGTGTTAGGTGGGTTTGAGATTTAAATTTAGAGTGAATTACACTTTATTTTTTTTTCCCACTGGTATTTCAGTCTTTTGGTGGCTTTGGAAGTCGCATTTGTCTTAAAGGTGTGAATTCACAGCTTTCCTGAACTGATTAAATCTACACTATTTCGGCAACACTCTATGTTTTATCTTCTTCCCCACTCCCTTCTAAGAATACAACTTACTTGCTCTTTTGTCCCACTGAGATGATCTGCAAAAGGAACTGTGGATCAGCATCAGTGGAAAGTCGAAGTGACAAATATAACAAAAACTGAGGGAGGATGGGGATAATGCAGTGCTGTAAGGTCTCTGACCTTATGTGCCCTACAGGTGCATAAGCATTGCTGCTGCTACCTGCACAGAGAAGAGGGAAGAGAATTACCTGCTCTTCCAGGGCCACCTGGTGCTCAGTGATCTTGAAGCTACAGCTTTGATTCCTGCCAATTTAAAGCTGGTTGTACTGTTAGAAACAAGTCCTTCTATGCATCATCTTTAAATACTTGAAAATTACAACTGAGAGCTTAATTTCTTACACTGCCAGAGAATGGTGCCACACTGTTCAAATACAGGGAAGAACATTTAATTAAACATTTAATTATTTTTAAAAATTGAACTAATTGGCTTGTTCATACTTTTTTGGAGTCACAAAAACTACAGTTGGACTTCATTTTGTTTTGTTTTGTTTTTTTAAGCCATTAGAGCCTTGTGCATAACTGCAATGTTGTGTATGGTTTTATGTATTAATGTTTTATGTTGCATATATTATAACTTTCCTCTTCCTCTCCTGGCTATATTATTAGGTTGACTTACTTTGGATTCCTGAGCATCTTTAAATTTTTTTATTTTTAAGATCTGCTTTAGGATGGAGGTTGCTAACAATATCAAGGCAAGCTGTAGTGCAAACAATGATTTGCTTACTTGAAGATGTGAAATTGAGGCTGCCACTGTTCAGATAATAATTTATAGTGTGGCAGATAAAATGCAGTAGAATGCATTTTGGAGAAAAACATTGTCTTAGAGATGCCTCATGAAAATAACATGCAGGTTCATGAAAAATACATTACTTAAATGTTTGAGTCTCCAAGTTACATGCTAACTAAATTTTGGGGGAGTCTTCTTTTTTGAGAGAAATTGTTTTTTATAAATCATAGAGAAACTTGGATGAACTAAAGAATAGGAATCTAAAATTGTTGCTAAACTACTAAAATAATAGAAATATAAAAAATACGCTGATTTGATACCTAGAGAAGTGATTCTTTTGGTGGCTTTTAAAAACTTCTTTAAACTTTTGATTCTTTTTTAAAACAAAAAAGCTTCCAGAGTTTAGAGAGAGAAAAGATGACTTGTATTGTCCTCAGTTCAGTAATATCATTAAAAAGTCTGTCACTTTCTTCTGTTGTTTTGCAGAATGCTTCAATGAAATTAATTAAAATTGATGCACAAAATTCTTTTTTTGATGACTGTTTAGAAGTGAGCTTTTTTTTTTTACATAGTGACAAATTAATGAAACAAAGCAGACTTATTCTGGATGCTAACCCTCAGCAAACAATTGAAAAAGAAGGTAGTTTAACTATTGTACATGAGCGAGACTTAATTGTATAGCGGTACTGAATGCTCAGTACTCTTAAAGTACTTAAAATGTACTCTTAAAGCCTTTTAAAATGTAGAAATAATCTTTCCCAAGGCCTGCTTAAAAATGTACAAATCTTCCTTTGCATTAAGGCTGTACGGTGTGACTGTTGTAAGTCTCAAGGAGCCCTGAAAGAGAAGGTGCAGTGGCGTGGCGAGATGAAACATTTCTGCGATCAGCACTGTTTGCTCCGCTTCTACTGCCAGCAGAACGAGCCCAACCTGGCCACCCAGAAAGGACCCGAGAACCTGCACTATGGTATGTGCTGCTGCAGGGCTGAGTAGTGTCAAGCCAGATGCTTCCTTTAAATGAAAAATTGAAAGCTGCATGAATTATTTATTTGTCGTAATAAACTGCGTTAGAGATTATCCTTTTCTGTGTTATCGTCTGAGGCAGCATTGAGCTGTTCTGGGTTAAGTGTGATTTTAGTGCTGTATCATCATGGGAACAGAAGATGTTTTCCTCTTTCATTGTGCTCCAGTTTGTCTTTACTTGCTCTGTAGAAGCACTTCTCAAAATGCCTTTTGGTCACAGAGAACAGATGCACTAGGAATGAAAAAAGAAATACATTAAATGAAATAAAGGAAATAAGTGAAATGGAAATGAGAATACAATGAAAGTATCTAGATAAGAGGAATACATTGGGGTTTTTTTTCCTTTCTGTTGGCAGTAGGTACTGTGTAAATTTGCTGATGGGCACTGAATACATGTTTGTGTGGTTTAAATGGCATGTCAGGCAAAGTTCAAATAAACCAGCTTTTAAATTAATGCAAGTATGGCAACTCAGCTTCTTTGTATAGCCATTTTCATACTTGAATGTTTTGGTGTTTACTTTTCTGAAAGAGGCTGTATTCACATCTGGCTAAAGCATTGATTTATCGTTTGCCTTTGTGCAAGCCTCAATACTGGAGTATTGAGGGAGATCAGCAGGGAGATGTCCATGGAGGAAAAGCCTTGTGTGCAGTTCTCACCTGCAATATGGTACTAATGAGTTCTCTTGATTTAATGTTATATTGGTGACAAGTGTTATCTTGAGTTGCTTACTGAAATTTGCTTTAATTTTGAAAAAGGGGAAAAAAATTCTAAAAGTGTTTCCTTGTACTTTTAGATCAGGGCTGTCAAACCCCCCGGACAAAAATAACAGTAAGTACATATATTTAAAACACTCACATATATAACTCTCCTCTCTCTCTCTCTCTCTCTCTCCCCCCCCCCAAAACATAATTAGATGTACTTAAAATGTGAGATCCTAGTGAATTAGAGGGATGCTATTAAAAACCAAAAATTAGTGTCTTTGAATGATCCTAAGCTAAATTTATGAAGCTTTTTAATATCTTTCACATCTGTAGGTGAAATAAAAATTTCAAATACTCATACTTTCTTTTCAGTGTCTCCTGGGAAACTAAATCATCAACCATGTGTTTTACACCTGTAGTGCATATAAATGTTGCTTAAAAGTTAATCAACAAACTATGTGTCTTATTCACATGTTTAGACTGATTAGGTGTATTTATTGAGTATAGAAAGGGAAGAGAATTTCACTGTTAGGATATTAACATGGTAGCTCAGCTTTAAAAAGCTGAAAATAAATCTTCAGTTCTTAAATTTTATCCTTCCCAAGAGTAGAATTCTCTAGGTGCTCAAGGTCTGATTGACTTGGCTGCAGAGCAGGGAAGCATAACCTTTTGCAGAATCACTGTCTGGTAGGGTGGGGATCATCAGTGGAGCAGCAGCCTTCGTTCTGAGTTTCAGTTTTTCTCAGCTTCTCAAAAATAGTACTATTAATATTGTTTTCAGTTAGCTTAGTGTATTTTGTTTGAAACTTAGTTTTGTTTTGATTTGTTTGTCACATGGAAGGTCTGAGAGACTTGCCTTTTAAATGCAGACAGGCATTAAAGATAAATCTTAGATTTAAGTGAAAGTTTTTGATTAAAATATAAATATATTTATGAAAAACACAGAAAATTGCTTAGGTAACTAGAGACATCAGACAAGCTAAGCTGTCATATTAAAAACTTCTAGTATTTTATGTTTAATGATGTTAATTCAGTCCATAAATTTTTAAAGATTGTGTCAAAGCTATGTGTGACACAGTATTTTTTAATGCATTTTAGGGAGTGTACACCTGGTAGTAGCTGTTCTTGGGACTGGGCTTTCCTTCCATATCTAAAGAACATGTGGGGCTGGTCTTCCTACATATGACCAAATAGAACTGAGAGTTTGTTTCTCAAATCAGGTTCTAAAAGAGGCTCTAGGATACAAAAAATCATGTCTGGAACAAGAGGGGTTTTTACTTCTTGACTGTAAGGACACAGTTTGAACATTCTGGGATGTTCCCTTGTATTTGTTGTCACTGTTTTAGAGCCAGCAGGGGGAGCACAGAGTTCATACTTAAGATACTGAAAAAAGTGTCTGGAGAGCTTTTCATTCAGAAATACTTTTTTTAAGTGCTCTTTGAACTATGGCATAATTTAAGAAGGTTAGATCTTGAGCCTAAAGTTAGTTTGTGCTGCTCATAATGACCTCTTTTTACAGCTAAAATTATTTTATATGTTATAAAATTGCTTAAATGATGCTTTCACTTAAACAAGAACATAAAATCTTCAGAGTAACCGTCAATTTAAAAAAAAAAAAAAAGGGAAAATGAGCCAGAAGTGCTAGCCCTGAGTAAACTACAACTGCTGTTACGATCCTGGCAATGGCAGCTCAATACTAGGAACGTAGAATAGCTTGCAATTATAGAATAGTAGTTGGTGCTATTGTGTTGTGCTTCTGTAAGCTTCCTGTTCAGTATCTCATTTATGAAAAGTATCAGTGATACATTAAGTCAAGAACTTTGTGTTGGAATCAGTGTGGTGCAACAGTACCTTCTCTTACTTGCTTGTCTGCAGGGCTCAGCTCCACCACCTTCTCCAACACCTAACAGAGAAATGAAGAACAAGGCAGTTCTTTGCAAGCCTTTGACAATGACAAAAGCCACGTACTGTAAACCTCATATGCAGACAAAATCTTGTCAGACAGGTAACTCCTGAACTGTGCTAGAACTAATTTCTTCATGGCAGCTTTTTCCTAACTGTTACTGTCTTTTAACATATTGCAAATATTCTGATTTTTTTCCCACTAAATGGCAGGTGTAAAATATGTTTCAATACTTGACAGTATTTGCTTTTTTTCTTTTTCTTTTAATAGAAGATGAGTGGAAAAAAGAGTATGTCCCAGTGCCTGTTCCTGTACCAGTCTACGTTCCGGTGCCTATGAACATGTATAGTCAAAATGTTCCTGTTCCTACCATGGTTCCTGTTCCTGTAAGTGAGACTTCAGCTTCATTTTTAAATTGGCATCCATTCACATGCATGTGTGGGACCACCTTGTGTTGCTGATTGTTCTCCTTCTGGTCCATCTAAAGGATTGCAGGGTGTTGCAGGACTATTTATTCATAAAGCATTACAGTCTGACAGTGGTACTTGATTCCTGGGTTATTCTTCAGGACCTGTCTGCCTGCCTCCAGCACGAAAATCTTGTGCTGCTGAGCTTTTTAGGAACAGTTCTGAGTGATGCTTTTGCTTTTGCTGAATATGCTGAATAAGCCTTTAACAGCAAGATTTGTTCTTGTAATAAGGAAGCTGAAAAGGTTGTGTTGGGAAAGGATGACAGAGTGTGGGATAAAAAGCAGAAGAAAACAAGCCACTAAAACAAGATGCTGATTTGTCCAAACTGTTAGTTCAGACAAATTGTTGTTAGTCTGAGGTTATAATCAGACAGGCTTGAAGTTCCAAAGACCCTTCTGTTCTTTCTTTAACCAGCTATATTTTGTCTTTTTTTTTCGTCTCTCCTTTTCTGCTTTCCCTTCTGTTCATAGCTCCTTCATAATGGGTTTTGAACCTGTCAGCATTTTTTGTTAGGTTACACTAGAATGACTTGTTTCTAGTCTGTATGAACTCTTATCTTTCAGAAGAAGAGTATAGAAATTTTTTTTGGTTGTTGGTTGCTTTGTTGTGGCATTTTTTCTTTTCTAATTATCTCTGCCTCCCTGTCTGCACAGGTGCCAGTTCCAGTTTTTGTGCCCACTACTCTGGATAGCACTGAGAAAATCCTTGCAGCAATAGGAGAGCTGAAGGGAAAAGTGCCCTCAGATCCTCTGGAAGCTGAGCTACTGAACTTGTCAGAGGTGGTACCTGAACATGTTGGAAAAGCTGAAGCTTCTGATGTGACCAGTGAGTTTCCTGATGAGTTTGGAGTGCTGGGAGATGTGTGTGACAAGAAGGATTTGGTTTGGTTTTTTTATTTTAGGGAAAGTTTGAGTAACCCAGTGCTGTCATTGAGGTCTTATATTAAGTTGGATTGTACTTTAGGGTCAGATGGCAACCAAGTACCACACAGCCACTTGCTTACTCCCCTCACGCCTGATGGGGAGGAGACTTGGAAAAAAACGTAAACCTTGTGAATCAAGAACACTTTAATAATTGAAACAAAATAAAATACAATACTAACTATATTAGTAAGTACAATTAAAAGAGGGGAGAAAGAGGAATAAACCACAAGAAAACTAGATGATGCACCATAAAGGTGCTTACCACCCACTGACCCATGCCCAGCCTGTTCTGAGCAGCAATTACTGGTTCCCAGCCAACTTCCCCCAGTTATATACTGTGGTGTGGGATACCCCTTTGGACACTTCAGCTCAACTGTTCTGGACATGCTCCCTCTCAGCTTCTTGTGCGCTCTGGCAAAGCATGGGAAACTGAAAAGGCCATGATTTAAAGTAAGCACTCCTGGGCAACAACCAACACATTATTCTCATAATAAAAAATTATATCTGAAGATCAAAAAGTCCCACATACTTTGTAGTTTTAGTTTTTCAGTGCCCATGTCTCTTTGCTCTTCTTTCCTGGCTCTGTTTGCCCAAATCTTCAAGTCTCTTCTGTATCTTTCCAGGAAAATTTGCCTTCACTCAGATGAAATTTTGAAGGTTTTTCCAAGCTCTTTCAACAGAGATCTGAAAGGTTGTTGACAAATTACATAAACCTTCACTTAGTGCCTCATTATATAGAAGGCCAGTGGAGCTGCAGTCCCAGGAGGCTTACTGTATTCTAATCTATTGCCATTCTTCTACTAAAACTGCACATTTCTGGTAGCACGGCAAGGTTGTGATTTTCAGTTTCTTCTTCTCTTTTGTGAAGTACAGCTAGCTAAATGAGCAGATGTATGGGATCAGAGCTTGCTCACTTGCAGAGGACTGAATTTGGAGCAATTGATGTTTGCCAGAAGTTGGAAAGAGTTCAAAAAATCTTTGTTTTTCCCTGCCTGCATGCCTTATTTGAGAAACAGATCCTAGAAAAGTAGACATGAAAGTCTATTCTGTTGCGACACGATCAGGTAGGAAGACAGGTAGTTAGGTTTGTCAAGATTGTCTGAGTTCTGGGATTGGTTGATAGGATCCAGGTTCACCAGTATTTTATTTTCTGTATGTGTGCTTTGCTGACTCACCTTCATGGATAAGAACAATGGGCTAGTAAGTATCTTTTATGTTTGAAGGAAATCAGGTTGGAGAAGTAAATCTGAGCTCCCAAGAACAAGAAAATGTAGGATGATAATGAGCAGAACAATCAGTTTTAGAACAACTCAGCTTCAAAAGTTATAGATCTGCACCATTTGGTTAATCCATGTGTTGGTTAAAATAATGAGAGTTTTTCCTTTTCTTTTAAACAGGTGTGATAGTTGAGTCAAATCTCCTAAACTCGGAGTCACGGACAAGCTTGCCTGATGTTCCATATGAGCCAGACCTTGATATTGAAATAGACTTTCCAAGAGGTAGTTCTTCTATGATTTTAGTAAATACTGTGACACTGTGGGCAGCCGTTGTACCTTGTTTAATCATCCTTTCAGAGGAGCTTTATTTGATCGCAGGATCCACCTGAGTGACTGTTAGGTAAAACTTTGCTGTGCCTTTGTAAGCTGGGGGACTTCTGAATTAGTCCTTCCATCTTGCTAAATACAGTAATTGAAACAATGCAAAGAAAAGGGGAAGTTAACCATTTGCAAAGAACTTGGCTGCATCATTTGTTTTGAACATGGATTTAAGAAAGTTACTTTGAAGGCTCAAGGACTCAGATGGCATGTGTCATGGAAAACATAATGAATGCATTCTTCAATCACCAGGTATTTTCATGGTTTAGAGAAGAAATTACTAAAGGGTCAACTTCCCACTCAAGTTAGTTAGAAATTTGCAAGTTGGCATGCTGCACACCGCTTGTGTTACCTTTTAATATCTTGGTAATGTCTGTGTCTGCATTTGAAGTGGTAGCATTACTTGATTTAGCAGGAAAAAATCACTGCTTTGAGACATTTCTTGAAAGAAATCCTTGATGCTATGCAGTACAGTTTCTACCACTCTACAGATTGCAGGGAACAGTGTCTGTTTCCCTACATCATACCCCAGTCAATCCAAGATCCAAGAAAGCTTCTGGCTGTAGTTACTGTCCCTCTTACATAACTTCTCTTGGACATATGACTCTCATACCTCACCTGGGCAGGTTCTGTAGGAGCTGACAGCTTCTTTTGTGCTGTGTTGTAGATATCTGCAGTAGATGCCCAGTTTAATCTATGCCTAGTTTAAAGACAAAGCCTGGGGGTTAGTCTGACCTTAATCTTTGGACATTTACTAGTTAGATGCATACTAAGTTTTTAACCCTCTTTATAAGCAAAGCTGGGTACATAAGTTAGAAAAATAGAAGAAAAGAAATAAGCAGGTTAGAGTAGTAAGTAGCAGCAGTCTGTAAGAGACATTGATTACACTGAAGTGCTTCTGAGATAAGTTCCTTTGTGGTATCAGGAGAAGGACTGCTTTTGAGTCTGGGGCAGAGTTCTGAAATCTCTGCATGTAAGTACTATTTCATCTGCACCAGTTGGAAAGCTGTCATGAGAAATAAGGTGGTGAAATCAGATTATCAGAAGAGCATTCAATTTTGAGTGAAAACATTCTTTAATGGCTAAATGAGGGATGAACCATCTTCAATAAAGTAAATAAAGGTGGGACTTGCAACAATTAATCCATTCAAATGTTGTCTCATTCCTCAACATTGCCTGAAAGAGTGTCCTCAGTAGTACCCCTGAAATGTTAAATAAGCAATATTTTGATATATTGCCATACATCTGTTTACCAAACTTGTCTGTAATGTCCATCATGAGCTAGACCTCCACCACTTGTATAAATATAGACTAAAACCAGTTTCACTGAAGGAGTTTGCCTTCTGATCTTATGTTTTTAACCAAGTGTAATGTGCTACAAGAAATAGCAGAACATGAATAGGAATAATGTAAACACGTGAACAAAATTGCATGTACTAAGTTAATTTGTATTTTTTCCAGTCATAGCTGCTCATTCTCACCATACCTAAGAACTTTCAATATCAAAGACAGCCTGGGCAGAAAACATTGTGTAAGAGTCTACAGTAAGGAATTCTGCCTTGAAATGCTGAGCATTTTGTCCTCTGAAACTTACTTAGAAATTAACTATTTGACAGCTTTGTCTTACAATTTGACAGCTTTGCCTTAGTTTGAATATAAAAATAAATTTGTTTCCTCTTACCAAAATCCAGTGTTTGGTTTTGTTTATTTGTGTGCTTTTGTGGACACCTTATAGGCACACCAATATAGTTAATTGGTTTTTTTTTCAAAGGAGTGTCATTTGAAAGACATTTAGAAATAAGTTTCTGTTAATGTGTTTTCAGCAACTGAGGAGCTTGATACAGAAAATGAGTTTTTGTTACCTCCTGTTTTTGGTGAAGAATATGAGGAACAGCCAAGGCCTCGGTCCAAAAAGAAGGTAATTTTTTCATGCTATTAGAAACATCAAGAAAAGCACAAAATTAATGTAGGAAAAAATATCTGGGGTGGTTTTTTTGGTTTTTATGGTGGGTTTTTTTTTTCATTTTAATACTGATTTATTGTCTGTTACTGTCTACTCATACCTAATATATCCTATCTTTATGACATAAACTGATACCTTTCAAGTAATGAAATTATTTCAGTGGTATGTCTGTTGCAGATGACTTGAATTTGATAGGAGTAAATTCTGGTCCTGTTTTTGCTTCACAGTGGCAGAACTGTTGATGAAATGTGCCACTGTGTATAAACCTACTGTATTCTTAGCAATGCTATTTTACCTTCTACTTTGAACAAAGGTGTCTTAGTTTAATTTGATAGTAAGATGGAAAAACATTGGCATCACCATGGTTTATAATGGAAGCCATAGCATTTCCTTTATGAAAGAGTCTTAAAAATATTTTTAATTGCTTGTAATTTTCCCAGATTTTATTTTTAGTCAGTCTTAGTTTAGACATTGGATACAAATCACCATAGTCTTTTATTTAGCAGAACACTACCAAGAAATAGTGTCCTGTGCCTGGCACAAAGCTGAAATGGTCTTGTTCCAATAACTGCAGTAGATGTTGCAGCTTTAAAAGAACCAGCCAACTTCTAAAGTTTTCTAATAATAAGTGGGTCTTTCTAGTATCAAATCTGGAGTCTAAGCTTTCGCTATTATCCACTGGACATTATCCACATATCCAGTGCTGGGCATGCTTTAATCTGGAACCAGTGCTGGCTTTCCATTGGTGCATTCATTTGTGCCTACGAGTCGAGCCTGTGACGCAGATTTGTCGCGTCTTTAGTTCCCTGTGCGTTAACACCTTGCAATTCTGTGAGTGCCCTGAGGTTCAGTGTGCACTTTGGCCTGCAGCAGCCAGGTTCTGTGTCCCTGCTGGTGGCACTGCTGGCAGTGTTAACCTCTGTGTTGCCGTGGCAGGGCGTGAAGAGGAAAGCAGTGTCGGAGTACCAGTCACACGATGACAGCTCGGAGAACTCCGAGTGCAGCTTCCCCTTCAAATACGCCTACGGGGTAAATGCATGGAAGCACTGGGTAAAGTCTCGGTATTTAGACGAAGAGCTTCCAGAGTTAGAGGAACTGAAATCAAGTAAGTATTTCCAAAAACCTGGCATGTAGATTCTGACCTGGTACGGAAAATTGCTGTACTTGTGTGACCCTCAGCTGGAATTTTTGATAGAATTTTTCTCATGTCCTTAATGTTCCCAGCGTGACTGATATTATTTTACCACAGGGTTGCCAAACTTTTTTTTTTCTATTTTTTTGTTATTTGGTTCAAAATGCTAGGTCTCACACTTCTTACGAAAGCTAGGACAGCACCTTCGTGGCTATTCTGATTTTCTGTGACCATTTTCATTTTTTGTTTGCATCCTATTTTTCCTCATATTCTAACTCACTTCAAAGTTCACACCATTTCTGGGCTTCCAAATGGCAAGGGAAGGACATCCTCCTAGTCCTTGTCCTGTAAGGAGATCTTCCTCTGAGGCTGGCATTACCTGGCTGTGGAGCTCTGGCACAAGGTGGCCTTGGATCCCCAAGAGCCATGCTGCTCTTTCTGCAGCTCTGCTCTCTGTACACATTTGTTCTGTGAGGGAAAAGAGGAGTTGCTGCTACTCCCGCTGCTCTTCAGCTCCCACATGCATCTCAGCACCCTTCTATTGTGCTCTTGGATCTTTGGAAACTGCCCTTTCCCCTGAAGGTGCCCCTCTACACCACTGGCTTCACTTCAGCATCTTGGGCGGCCTCTGTGTCATCCTGAGCTGTGCATGACAGTGTATTTGTTAGCAGGTGTTACTGCATTTGGTTAACTAGACTTTACTGTGGGAGCCTTGATTGTTTTAATACAGACCTAACATTTTAACTGCTTAGTACATTTTAGTCTCATTCATTGGTTAATGGAGAGGACATAAAGCCAGTTTCCTAGTTTCCAGTCAAAAAATACCCCATTCCACCTTCACTGTGTGACAATTCTGTTGTATAATGTAGCATTTCTTCTCTATTTTACAGTAAAGTCTGTGAAATTAAAGGAAGATCTATTATCACATACTTCAGCTGAGTTAAACTATGGGTTGACACATTTTGTCAATGAAATTCGAAGGCCTAATGGAGAGAACTATGCACCTGACAGCATCTATTATCTGTGTCTTGGAATTCAGGAGGTTAGTAGAGGCTGTAGAGATGGGAAATGAAGCTGCTGATATGACTGTAACCCATTTCAGTAGAAGAGTGGACATAACATGGATTTACTGGCTAGGAGTTACCCTTAATACATGGCTGTGACCAGGCTGCCATGTAATGACATTGTAGAAAGCTGTCTGTGTAGGAAATGAGTTTGCAGACCCATCCTGAAAACTCAAACACAAATTGGTATATTGTAATACTTTTAAGCTTCTTGCTGGGTTAAAGCAAGTAATTAACCCAGTCAAAAACTACATAGTGTTTTTAAATGCTGTGCTTCATTTTGTTTGCTGAAGATGTCCAGTGTAAAAACAGAATGAAACAAGGCACGATCTCCAAGCGTTTTACTAATTCAGTTCCTTAGCACATAGAGGAAGCAACCTAAATTAAATATCTTTTGGGGAGGCTCTACTTTACTGGGTACTGCAGGCTGTGGACAGGCAGGATAGAGCACAGGAAACTGCTATGTTGACTGTCTTACACACAGTTAAGATAGGAAGGAGTCGGGTTAGATGTCATGTATGTGAAGGCAATAACCTATCACTAGCTAAATAGAGAAGCTGTTCCACAGCTGATCTTTTAAGCAGGGAGAGCTGTCTTAATTTTTGTTACATAAGGCAAAACATAGGTAAAATAAACAGTGTTCAGCGCTGAGAGCACAGAAAATTTCACTCATGTTAAAAGGCAACAAAAGATGTGTATGGTGTGGAAAGCAAGCTGCTCACAGGGTTTGCAGTTCTACTTAAACCTTTTCATACTTGAGGCAGAGGACTTGTATCAATTAACAATTTTTTTCATTGAAATATTTTAAAAATAAATAGTAAAATAGTGTTGCAAGTATGCAAAAATAAGAGTGAGTTGCTACCTTTGCCTCATCATTGAAATTTGAGAAGCAAACATTGATTTTAGTTAGTGGCTTTTTAGTCAATATTGCTACAAGGTGTGTTTCAAATTGAGCTAGCTTTCTGCTTCTGCACTTGCATGATACACTGTCTCGCTGTACCTTTCTGTTGAATTGAAAATATTCAAGCAGATAAACTGTACACAGAGGGAAGTATGTGTTTATAAAATGGAACTCAAATAATACTTTTTTTAAATCTTTCTCTTTGTACCTGTGACATAGTCTATTTTGTCAGTCATGAAAGCTAGTAATATATAATATCTTTTTTTCAGCTCTTCAGAACCATAGTTTGTGTGGCAACCACGATTATCATGAGGGCTAAGACACATACACAGTGCTGGAACATTAGTGGAGCAACATGTGGTCATTCTACTGTAATTTTACTGCTTATACTTAGTGTCCAGTATTTAATTCAGGCAATGTGAACAGCCCTGATTTGTTGGCCAGACTGGTAGGAAGATGTGCTGTGTTCTGTTGAGTTTGCATTTCACAAAGGCATACAGCAAGTGAGGGACAGAAACATGAGCTGTGAAAAGGCTGCAGCCATCATCTGTGTGCTACTGGCAAATATTTGGGGGTGTACGACCCTTCTGAAGAAACATGTTTAAGCAAGCTAGTGGTACACTAAGTGCAATGCAGTTGTCACAATGCACAATAAAACTCCATTGCCTTCTAGAATTTGCTCAGTCCTTTCTGTCTAACAACCCCAACCCTGAAAGAGAATAAATTGTCTACTACTGCAAAGAAGATATTTGCTTTGTTGAACTTGGAAGGGGCCCAGAGGAGATTAAATTATGCCATTTAAAGTTGGGCCAAAAATCATTAATATTTTGCTGTCTTAGAGCAGATGTCTCTTCAAAGGAAGAGAATGTAGAAACCATAGGCTAGTAAGACAGTACATTCCCCTTCCCACCAGCATTATTGCACTCATTGTGGCTAAATACACAGTTTGGAGCTTTTCCTCATGGATAGAATGTGGTTTGAGCTCAGGAGTTGTGAAGTCCTAAGTTGGTTGTTTTCTTGGTTTTTTTTTTTAATTTTGTAAAATAACTTTTTCCTAAAGGAAGCACTGTAAAATCTGTTCCAGGAAACTGGTCTCTGAGTCAGATGGTGCAGTTTCTCAGTTCAGGTTCATTTGTAGATGAAATTGTTCTGCTTTCAGACAGAAGCAATTCAATAATGGTTTTGATAACTCTGAAGCAGTGATCCTGAAGAATATCACACTTTAAAATAAAGGCTTCTGCATGATCAGGCAGGCATCTAGTGAAGAGGGTTCATCTAGAGGAAGGTATTACCCTGCAGTGCTCCTTTGTAGCATCGTGGCCTTCATTCTTTGTCGCTAGTTGGGATTACTGGGTTTTGGGTTGGGGTTTTTTCCTTGGTTTTTGTATGTCTGGTAATGGGGTTGTTTGGGCAGGCTGACAGAGTTTGGCAGACATTTGTCTGAAGGTCAGACAAACAAAATCGCTGTGGACAGCGATTCAGCCTGTTCTTCTCCACTGTGGAGGAAGATAAGGAAGCCAGAATGTACTGAACCGTGATCACCTGTTATAAATAAGAGTTGTGTTTAATGTGATTTCAAGCATGGATACGGAAATAGATGCCATTTCCAGAAGCAAATGCATTTTTTTGTCTGTCACTTCTATTGTATTCACTAACAGGCATGTTCTTGCAAAGATAATGCTGACGTGGAAAATTTAAGGAGCCAATTCTCCCTTTCTTAGAAATGTCTTCAGATGTGATAATGTCAAATAGTAGTCCTCAGCCATTAATTCTTGGTAAAGGTTCAAAAGAATTACTGTCTGTGAGGTCAAGAGGAGTAAGATAATTAGATTGCAGAATAGGCCAGCGCCTTGCACCATTCTATCATCTTTCTTGCACTGCTGTATATTACTACTACAGATGTATAGGTGGGGTTTTTTTCCCCCACTTTTGTATTGAAGATGGTTTCATCACTGTCTGGAGTTCACATTGAAAAGGGCAGACTCTTGCTAAATGTGGGTTGGTTTGGGTTTTTTTTGAAGGCCCAGGTGGAGGAAAAGGTAAATTGGCTGTTTGTGGTTTGTGGGTTTTTTAATGACTCTCTGTTCACTGATACAGTGTTGCACACAGGAAATCTTAGAGAAAAATGTTAGTTGTAATTAAACTGTGATTCATATCCAGTTAGAAATTTACAACATACAATTATATTTAAAGTACCTGTTACCTGTTAGATATTGGAAGAGTGGCATAGCTTTATTTTTAGATACTGTTTTTCAGTACAATGCTTGCACAGTTACAAAAAAAAGAACTCTGTAGCACAGGAGTTGTTCTAATCTGGAATTGTAAATACTGTGTCTCTCTCTTTTCTGTAGTATTTATATAGAAGTAATCGAAAAGACAACATATTTATTGATCCAGTCTACCAGACGTTTGAACAGGAATTAAATAAAATTCTTCGAAGTTGGCAACCAAGCATACTTCCAGATGGTAATTTTCTTTTTGGTCATGTATGTTTTTCATCTCTTAATAGTTACGTATTCTTAAGCATGCATATATATATATATATATGTAATGCATTGCAATAGTAGTTGATGAAAAATTACAGAGATGTCTTCTAAGATTTAATTTAAATTTGTACCTGTTTTTATTTGTCTTGTTTCTGGGTAATCCATGCTACAAGAGTTGGTTTTACCACTGACTATTAAAATTGACTCTCCATCTTTAGGAGAGAAAGTTTAAAAAAGCTCTTTGACCTGTAGTTTTTAACTGAGCTGAACTTACTTTGTACCCCATGTTTTTTCCCAGATGGAAGCAGGCAGGCACTGCACTATATGTAGGTAGGGCTAACAAGTGATGTATTTTAGAATTTCTCACCTGGATTAGGAGGACTCTTACCTGGGAGTCTTCTGCTCAGGAGGATCATCAGTTCATGGAGAAAGCAAATTTTTCCCAGCAAACCAATGTTGGTGCTGAACTGCAGAATCAACTGTTCTTCCATCTTTCTCACAATCCTCTCTTGAGTGAGGGATTGTCCTTGCCAGACCCTTTGCTTTCTCTTCTCAATATTGGTTTCTCTCAGTACAGCCCAGAGAGCCTCTGTTTTGGGTCCTTACTGTAGGCTGTTACGGTCCAGGAGTGCTTTCCAGGTGAGATATCCATTAGTAATAATAACAAGTTACAATGTTTGGAGGCTTTAACCTGAGCAGAATAAAAAGGCTTTTATGACGGAATTAAGGTTACTCCATTGAACATTAATTTCTGTGAAATAGCATGAGAGAACTGCATGTCAGCAATGCTGTTGTAACTAAACAGAAATGTGTTCTCTCTGAAACTGCCTGTACTGATATTTCCCATTGACTCTCTCAGTGAGTGTCTTTAACAGGTGAGTTTGGGGAGTGTGGACATACAAATAAGTAAGTTTATCAGCAGCTTCTGTCATGATCATTTTGTTACATTTTACAGTAAAAAAAAAATTTAGGTTTTTTTTTTTTTAACCTTGACAATTCATGGGCTAATCCATTGTATTTTCTCTATTCTTTTTTTCCAAGGATCAATATTCTCTCGAGTTGAAGAAGATTACCTTTGGAGGATTAAACAGCTAGGATCACATTCACCTGTTGCTCTTTTGAATACTCTGTTCTACTTTAACACTAAATATTTCGGCCTGAAAACTGTGGAGCAGCACTTAAGACTTTCTTTTGGGACTGTTTTTAGACAGTGGAAGAAAAATCCCCTAACAATGGAAAGTAAAGCTTGTCTTCGATACCAAGTGTCTTCCCTGTGCAGAGCTGATAATGAAGGTACTATGGCAGTACAAAATCAGAATTGCAGGAGCATCCACATGGCACTGATGAGGGACATCTGGGCACCTCAGAGCCAGAGCTCTGCCTTTGCATACAAAGTCCAGCAGCTTTCAGCTCCCAGAACTCTAATTGGAGTGTGTGGTCCATGGGGACTGTAGGGTCTCTGAGTTAATTTGAGCCCACTGGTCTCCATGTGAAATGCTGTGACTTGGCTGTGGCTGTGGGTGGCACTTCTAGTTTGCAGATTTGCACAGTTCTGATGACCACCTTGCGATACTTGGTGGGCTGCTTATGGGGAATTTTACTGAAAAATGTAAAATAACTTCAAGCTATAGCTTAGATATTGTTGATTTTCTTCTTAAAGATAAAATTGCTACTGGAAAAAGAAAACATGAAGATGATGTGCCAGTATTTGAACAAATTGAAAACACATCTGATCCAGCTAGATGCCCTGTGAAAATGTTTGAGTGCTATCTGTCTAAAAGGTAAGTGTGATACAGGGTAATACAGACAGAGTCTAGAGTAAACCAAGTCCAGGAAGGAACTGTTCTGATGCAACATGAAATGTGCTCAAGCAAAGGGAATGGATTGAAATCTTCTGAAAAATACCCAAATGAAAGTATTGAAATCTCCAGTTCTGTATCTAGACAAGATGTACATTAAGTGTGGGAGCAGTGGAGTAGTTCAGTTTAATTGTCAAGGGCTCCATCTAGGAATGACAGTAAAATTCAGTTTTCTTACCTGGAAATACAAAGTATCTCTGCAGAGAATTGCCAGCAAGAGATCTGTTGAGTTTTGCTACTGAGGGATTAGTTTGTGAGACCCCATCTCTTCGCTTGAATTAAGACAACGGATTTGCTTCATTATAAGTTGTCAGGCATCTGAAATGTAGATACTTTTGAGGTACCCAGTGTGGAAGCATGTTTAAAATATTTTGTAGTAGGAAAACTACTACTGGCAGAAACCAGTGTTTAGAAATAGCTTGTTTCCTTCCAATTTCCACAATTAATTGTGCAGGAAGGAAGGAAGCAGAAATTACTACATTTTAAAAAAGCTTAGGCAACTCTTAAAAAATTTAATTTACTAGCTTAGTGTTTTGGAAGCTTGGAAAGTACTTTTCCTTAATTGTAATGGCCATTCAAGTGAGTGATTTGAATGTAGATTTTGTGTAATGCTAAGGGAAATGTGGGCAAGTGATACCAAAGAAATAAAATCACCTTGTATATACAACACAAACAATTAAACATGAGACTCAGTGTGTGTTAGGAAATGGCATCATAGTCTCAAAGGTGAAGGAAGAGCTCACACACAGCATCAGCAGGAGCAGGAGCATGTGATGTTACAGAGAGAAACACGTAAAGAGTAGCTTGTGGTCTGTTAATGCAACCACCTGTTTTCCATAAACTCAGTTGATCCTGGTTGTTGCAGGGGGATTTTGCCTTCACTTTCTCTACTTCCATGATTTGGAAAGGATTTGTCATTAAAAAGTCGAAGTTGGCTTTTTGGACTGAGTTACACAGTCACTGAGGGAGAGACCACATTTTTTTTTCCTTTAGGAGGAACATCTCTACTTTGGGGAAAAGAATGCTCTTAAACCCATTTGGAGCATCAGTTAGGATGTGGTTTCAAGCCATGCTGTCCTGCAAATGTTGGTCACCATTGTTAACTAAAGCAGCAGACTGTTTCTCCTGGTTCTGTTTCTAATTTTGTTGAAATAATTTTAATGCAATACTTAACACTGTAAAAAACTATTGTAAAATTTTAGGTAGTGCCAGCTGTTTGAAATATACTTGGCAACCAGCGGACAGCTATGGAACACTGTATTATTGTCTCATTATAGTCTCAAACCGCACATGGGGGGTTTAGGTTGGACATCAGGGACGAATTTCTCCACAGAAAGAGTGATTAGACTTTGGAATGGGCTGCCCATGGAGGTGGTGGAGTCAGCGACCCTGGAGGTGTTTAAGGATAGACTGGACTTGGCACTCAGTGCCATGGTCTGGTTGGCATGGGGATGTTGGGCCACAGGTTGGACTTGACGATCCCGGAGGTCTTTTCCAACCTAATTTGATTCCATGATTCTGTGATTGCTTGTTCCTATAAAAATACTGTTTTTTCAATAAAGTAGGGAGGAGGTTAAAATACTTAAATTATTAGACTATTTTAAACAACCATATTTTACTTCTTATCGGACTCTTAATCTGATTTACGTGAGAGCAAAACAATCCAGCAATCACCCCAGCAGGTGAAGAGCAACACCTGAAATCTTATCAACCAATTTGGGAAGGTGATCTGGTAAAAATCCTTATTTTTACTGAAGAAACATGAAATAGAGTTGACTCCTGAAGTCTGCAGTATTTCTGAAGGAGGGAGCTTGAGTGATCACTTGTTCATCCAGAATTGAGAATTCTCTTCTAAGACTTGCCTAAATGGATGAACTGCTAGAATTTCCTGAAAGGAGTCTTCTCTAGTGTCTTAGAGGATGTTTCTGAGCTGCATCTAACTCCTTAGTATAGCAGAAAAGGGATGAAGATTTATAACAACCAACCTTTTAAATAAAATAGGAGGAGGAGGGATTTTAGCTGCTTACATTTCTGTGCATCTCTGAACTACCATCCTTGACTTTTCAAGGGAATCCCGGGCTCTACATTCAGAGGTAGCTGCGTCAGCCAACTATTGTGTGAGCAATTATTGATCTAATTGATGTTAAAATTAGTGTTGGGCCTCTTTGCAAATCATGGAAAGTACTTTCTGGTTTAGCAAGACCTGGATCTGCAGGTTTTTGAGGAGTCTGCGCTCTCTTGCATGCTTTCTGAGTCCCAGGCATCTGGGACTCTGAGGATGTGGGACTAGCTGGGTTTGGGCCAGACTTGGCATGGCTCCTTCTATCAACAAGACTGCATTTCTTCACATTATACTTTTTGGTTTGGTTGGTTTGGTTTTTTTGTAACTTGCCTAGATACAGTTAGAATTTTGTTTGTGCAAGATTTTGGAACTGCTGACATACTGTTTTGTCCTGTGAGGCTGTGTTTCTAACCCCCTGTGTTCTCCTCCTTGTAGCCCACAGAATCTGAATCAGAGGACAGACATGTTCTATCTGCAGCCGGAGTGCTCCGTGTCCGCGGAGAGCCCCATCTGGTACACTGCCACTTCCCTGGACCGCAACACTTTGGAAAATATGCTCGTACGGGTTCTTTTAGTAAAAGATATTTATGATAAAGACAATTATGAACTGGATGAAGACATAGATTAAAACAAACTTCCAAAAAACTGCCAAGGCAACAAACAGCATTAGATATAGTCATGCTGCTAGACCTTTACTATGGAAAACATTTCAAGTTTACCCTTTGTTTTATGAGTTTTGTAGCAGTGTGTACCCTCACCCGGGTATTACCATGTAAATAGTTCGTGAGTGAAAGTCTCCATTATTCTGCGTAGTGGTTTTAGGATACATAACAAACACATTTCAGATTTTTTTTTATTATTTATTTGATTAGGTATGTTTGTAACTTTTTACATTGGAAAATATGAATGAGAATGTGCCATGTGTAATTTTTTTCCCCCTTGTAGTAAGATACATCCATGTTGCACAACTCTGCTGTTGGAAGCTCCTTTGGAGGAGGCTCTTTTAATGGCTTCTTAAACCGGATGCTTGTGTATGGGTAGCACTACTAAAGTTTAGAACTTGCCGTGTCTTTCAGAATTTTTAAATGAATTGTAAACTAATAGGTTTTTTACTTTTTAGTTACTGAAGCCTTATAAGGTTATGTAGAGAGATTCCATCTTATGTACCAAAAATAGACAAAAGAGAATGCTGTCAATATTGGTGTACTGTAATGTGAATCTATTCTGGTGAAAACATTTTTTTGTTGCCCTTATTAAAACCTTAGTGTCCTTTCGTTATTTGTGACTCTCTCTCAATTGCCCCTACAAATAAAATATATATGTAAAAATAAATGAATATAAGCTTAGAGCATGTGGTCATCAAGACACGTATTTTGTAAAAAAGAAAACTAGAACCAAAAGCCCCTCAAAAAAATAAAAAAGAAAAAGAAAAGAAAAAGGAAAAAAAGAGATGTCTGATGACAATGCTGTATAATCCTTTTTTCATCTTTACTTTTCCAATCATAAATGCCAGTACCTCATATTAATGTAAATTTGTCCTTTGTAGCCTTATAGAAAGGGGTTCTATGCCATATTACGTGAAGTAATACGGTATGCTAAATTTTTAACTTCTGTTTGTCCTTGCATTGCTGTATTTAAATACAGTCAATACTTGACTATGGGTGGGAAGATTCTTTTAACTAATGCCTCTGTTCAAAAGCCATATGAGATGTGAAGTTGGAACAAGTTGAAAGATAATTTTTCTTGAAGAAAAATGCTTTCATTTGCTCTAAATCCTTTCCTTGTGCTTACTTAACTTAAGTAGTCTGATTTCCAGATACATGTTTAACTGCTCAAGTTTTGTTACTTGCTTATTTAACTGATGCAAACAATATGGTGGTTCAAGCAGTGGTTTTGCTATTGTGCTGAAAAAAATGTAGTAGAATTTTCTACTATAAAGTACTCATAAGCTAAAGTCTCTCCTAAATGGCATTAATTATCTGTTGAGAGGAATCATCTTCTAAAGGAAAAATTTTCTATGTATATATATTACCACCTGAGGATTTATTTCTTGCAAGGGCTGCATGGCTTTTTCATTTTCCTTAGCTTAAAAGAATGCACATAAGGATGCATCTTTCTATATAGATAAATAAAGCTTCAGTTGCTTTGTTTTGTTAAACAAGTTTATTTAAATTTCTGCTATTCTGGTGTGTCTGTGAGTATGTATTGATTTTAGATATACCACTATTTCAAATGGAGATGGAAATGTACATGTTTAATTTTTCATTTCTTTTTGGTGGCATTACCCTTCCTGTGAAATCAAGAAATACAACACAGCACCAGTGAGTAGATCACCAACAGATTCAATGCACCTTTCCCTTTGTGAGTGAATATTTAAAAACTTAGTTCATTAACACTTGTTTTTTTTCAAACAGCATCTATAGAACATGCCCATTATACATAAAAAGGATGAAATCAGGAATTGTAGTCATTGTTTTGTTCTGGTCTCTCCAGCTTTTTTAACAGCCAGCTTGACCATAAGTTAAATTTACATATGGGGATCATGACTTATTACCTGAAAAAAATGAAATTTGAAATATTTTGTTTAAACATAACTTTTAAGTGTTTTGATAAATAGCAGAAAAGAACACTTGCAGCCCCTTCTCTGTAGTTCAGATTTCGGGGACTTCAGCAGAGGCTTCAGTTGCTCCCTGATTGTAAGAGTGTTTAATCACAAACATACTTTTGTAAAACTGCAAACCTTTAATGTGAAACTGAAAGTTAAGTATATGTGTTGAGTGTTTTGTCTTAAGCAAGAGTTTTAAATTCTTGTTCTCAGAATCAGATTACAGCTATTTCTTAAATAGTAAGGTCACTCTTTAGTATGGCACGTTGAACAATCTGTAGGCATTTTCAGCACCAGAAGGAAATAATGCTTCTTAAATTTTATCAGAAACCACATTACTGTTATAAATTCTTTTAATTTTCTATCCAAGATTCATCTGCCATCAGTAAAAATATCCAAATTGGGTTTTGAAATAGACATTTTTACATATAGATCCAATGTTGGAAATACAAAGACAATTGCCAAGAAAATAACTTATTCCAGAAGATGGAGCTATTCCATCATCAGCAATAATGTTTTTCAAGTGGTTCATGTGTTCAGATTGAACGTTGTAAACTGCAGAGATATTGCAGTCAAGTCTGCATCATGGTTCAATGTATGCATTTTATTCCTAAATTTGAATGGTGATGAGAAATGCAATAAAATACCTTAGTTCTGAAAAAATAAAGATATGCAATTTTATAATAATTAGGAGTTCAGGGCAAATGTTTGGGGTTTTTTTTCCTTTGGCAGAACTGTCAGCAGCTGGAGTAGAATAAGGTTGATGTCAAGGAATTACATGCTGTGCAGGACAAAATAGGGTGCTCTGTTCTACAGGCAAACAGCTTTCAGGCAGGGATGAAAGCTAAGAAACCTGCCCTCACTTTCCACTTTAAGCGGGTGTGTAGTGTCACCCTGACTGTTGAGCGCATCCCTGTGAGCTCTGGCAGAGATTACCTGAGAAATATAACGTGGGGACTGCGCCACTCTGTCCACACACAGCCCTGCACTCCAGTCCTGGCGGGATTTTCTTAAATTCTCCAGTCGTGCCAACATGTGCTCTGCATCTCCTTACTGTCAGATCAAGTTTTGAACAATTCCCAGGTGAAGTAGTGGCCTTAAGACACTTAAGAAAGTTAGACAGCAGCAGTAAGAAAATTACATAGAAATTATAGTTCTGTGTGAGAAACAGTGAAAAATTCATGCAATTTTCAGAAAATAAATTTACTTCGTTTGTCATCTTTTTTATCTGTGACTGTCAATGAGAATAATGCAAAAAAATGAGAATAATGCAGCTTTTTGTAATTAGGGAACTAAGCATAAATTACAAGTTGTTTTTTATTGAACAAAAGGTTGTGGTTGTGAAATAATTTCACTGTGTACAATACTAATTACCTTTAAAATGCTCACAGTGGGACTCTATCGTGCAGCAAAAATTGTTTTCTTAGTATCTATGAGTCTGTCCCATTAGATGCTGTATAAATAGGTGGGGAAGACAGGAGAGGTGGTCCATAAACCTTGCAGTCCCACAAGGAGGTGGTATGTGAGATGGAAGAGAAAAAGGCATGAGTAGTGGTAGGAACTCATCCCATACCCAATTTTGCTGACCTTTTTTATTATATAGGTGGGTTTTTTTCTTTTCGACTTTCCCATTTTGTCACTTACTGTTAGGAATGGCAGTTAAACATTTTAACTTTTTTTAAACATCCACTCTTCAGTTCATTGCACTCATGTTGTCCATTATGTAATACACGTTATGTGCAGGACTGTGTATGTTGCAGAGTAAGTGGGGTGGGAGTTTAGGTTACTGAGGTGTAAGAGAGTGTTTGGCCATCATAAGTGAAACGAGTCTCTAGATTATAATGCCAAGGGTTAATGATGTTTTAGAAGCATTGACATTTGAGCTTCCCTTTGTTTAGGGTTAGAACTAAACCATAGGGTTTGTGTGTCTCATGAGAGTTGTGAGTGTGGCCTGCCCAGGGGCTCGGTTATGTGTGGCAATATCCCATTTCTCAAGTGAGAATTAAAGCTTTCCTCTGGCAGCTTTTGAATTTAAAGTGTTGAAACCCAAAAGCCTCAGCACACGAGCCACAGCACTTAAGACCAGCATGTGATGGGGCACATGCCTTGAAACTCAGGTTGGTGTTTGTGTCTATGACACAGAAACAGGACAGAAAAGGTCGACTCTGTCCACTTTGAAATAACAGAGTTTAAAAAATGCAGGTTTAATATGTACTTTCTGATGAGGCCTTCTGAGCTTCTGACACCTGTTACAACTTCCCACATAGCCTGGCTCAAAGCTTTTCAGCCAGCAATTCCTGTAGGCATGGTGCATGTGGAAAAGAGGTATGTATTTGAAGGGGTTTAGTCTGGCAAGTTTTAGTTTCAGGAAATTGGTGTGTTGGTGTTTCCAAATACATATATCTGGAAAATTGTTTCCTCACCCAAGAACTGGTTATCTTTATGGAATAAAGCTACTGATACAGCAGCCATGCATGACACATTTGCAAGTGCATAATTTGAGTAGGGAAGGATGCAGTTAACTCTCTGTATTGGGTCCCAGGTACTGGTGAGGTATTGCAGCCCTTCTACTGTGTTTTGTTTCATGACATGTTTTTCTATCTCCAGTGTGCTTCCCCCTCCCCCTTTATTTGTGGTTGGTTTTGTTTTTTCCTTGGTGTGTGAAATGAAAGAAGAAAATCTCTGAAGATAACAGAGTTCTTAGAAAAATCCTTCAAGGACACCATCAGCCATTTCCTCTGTTGCTGGCAGGAGGATATGGGAGGTGGCTACTGGCAAGGAGCCATAAAGTAGCCCTCTTGTTTGTCATAGCTAGGAAGAGCTATGACATGAGTGCCCAGACTCTGCTGCTCCCCTCATGAAGCATGGTTTTACCCAGGCAAACAAGTATCAGTGCCAGTCCTGGAAACACTTCTGGGCAGAGCAATTTCTGCAGATGTTCACAAAAAGCAAATAGAAAAAGAAAATGAGAAGATCAAGCTCAACTTTGATGTCTTACTCAACTACTTTTCAAATTCCAGCAATGTGAGTATGAATGAGACATGAATGTGATCTGAGTTTTGCTTTCTCTGAAATGTGGCATTTCCTGGAGAGATGGCGTGTGGCACTTGGTGAGGGCCATTTCTGGCTGCCACACTGCCTTGCGGCAGGGGACAATGTCAAGGCAGCAGTAAAGCTCCTGTGTTCCTTCCTGACATGAGAGCTGAAAGCTTCCTAGAATGTTTCCCAGGTTTAAATCTTTACTGTATATTACCTGCCTTGGCCCAAATTACTGAGAGTTTGACAGAAGTGCAGATACTGAAAATATGTGTCCCTCTGTCACTGGGTGCCTACAGCTGTGCAGGAGGTGAAAGCTCTGGAAGGCAAAGCCCATGGATGCCAAGCAGGAGAGGCAGTAGTTTGGACTTGAGAGGAGTGGAAAGAACAAAACCTTACATTAAACGAGCTCCTTCTTGGAGTTATGTCTGTTCCTGAGTTTCAGTTTGTATATTTAAAAAAAAAAAAGTTTTGGTGGCTAGGTCTTCCCCCAAGCAGGAGCAGGCCACTTTGGTTTTTCTCAAAAGAACTCCTTAAGGATGGGTCTTCTGCCCAGTACAAGGAGAGTTAGGGTTATTAGCATCTTCTTCCCTTATTTATGTATTTGTTGGTTTATTTATTGAAATAATTGTTCCTGGTTCACAGTCACAGAAGAGGGAAGTGTTCAGAACATTAGTGGGTTGTGTCATGTACTTGTGAGTACCTTCTCTATTTTGTTTTTAGACTAAAATTCTGGTTCATTAAACATGAAACCTCTGTGTCCTTTTAGGCAAAGGAATGGGAACGTCCTCGTGTCATCTGTGTAATTTAAACTGCTGACATTTCATTCATGTGAAAACACTGGAACTGCTTTACCAGTTTAAAATATGAAAAACTACTTTATTTCGTAGTATGTTAGCTCAGTAAGTCCTGAAGATTACTTCCAGTCATGAAGGTTATTTCTGCTTTCAGCATACATTATACAAAGCAATATGTATAGTATTTGCATTTCTAGTCTTTAATTAATATTTTTTAAAATATCCTACTTAGAAATGAAGAGAGAGCTTTTCAGCTCAGGATAAAGCTGTGTCACTAAGACAAAGGAAGGGGCTCACCATCATTGCAAAATCATCAGCCTTGGTACCTCTGGAAAAAAACTAATTCCAAAAATCTTCCCTCCTCCTTATATCTTTTCATGTTTTCTGTTTGTCTTTTCTCCAGCCCCATATGGGACATCCACATTAGTATGTAACAACTCTATTGTGGTAATAAAAAGAATAAATACAGAAGATTCATAATCTGATTGCTGTTCACTAAAGAAATAAAAATTTTTTTGTTCCTTTTTTTTTCCTCTCTGATGAATTCTGGCTGTATTAGTGACCAACAGGGATTAAAGAGGAAAGTTGCAAAACATAATAAGAAAAGGCAAGTTTGAAAGAGAACAGGAGGAAGAGCAGTCGTTGGCCCTAGTGTCAGCTGATGGAACTGAAAAGGCCTTTGAATTTTCTACCAGTGTGTCCATTCAGTTCAGGTTGGTTGGAGGATAGGAGCCCAGGCACCTTTAGCAATAGACAGACTTGTTCATATATGTTCCTGTATTTTGGACAGCTCCTTCTGAAGCAGTCATCTTTGAGGACCTTCAGGCAGAAGGTCATTATTTCTTATAATAAAATTCCAATGTGGTGTCCAACATGCATTTTGGCGTATTTTAAACAAGTGTCCTCACCCTCAAGGGAGAACATTCTCATCTGTGTCATTGGTGTTTTGTCAAGATACAATGGTTTCTTCTTGAGTTTCAACTGGAGAGTCCACAAAGTAAAGGGGGGAGGAGGTTCAAAGTAACTCCTCACATCAACTAAATCTCTAGAACCACAGGCCAGTGGTGAGTTAAGTCTCAATATGTTGCCAGAACAAGAGAGAATCCTGTGAAATACCAGGGATTAGCTCAGTTGGTTTGGGAATGGTGCTAGTAATGCCAAGGTCACGTGTTTGGTCTCTATATGGGCCATTCACTTAAGAGCTAGACTCGATGATCCTTGTGGATTCCTTCCAACTCAGAATATTCTGTGATTCTGAAATTCCTTGGTGGCTCTGCAGTCAGTTTAACAAGGGATCAGATTTAGTGCTGCGGTTATTGAACTTACTCAGGCACAGCAAAGGTGTGAAAATGATTTTCTGGGACCAAGACTGAACAATTTGGACTGGTCGAGCTCAGTAGGGAGGAAGTGAATAGCAAGGGATGTTAGAACAAACTGTTGAGCAAAAGAAATAAAAACAAGAAGAGCAATGCCTCTTTCACAGTATTTTGTTACTGTGCAGAAATCCATTGGACTGGGATCTCAGAGAGAGGAGGAACATTGCTAAGTCTTCTGTGTAAGAGTGGATGTATTTTTGCATCAGAATTTGCACTGTCACAGAAATATTGTAGAGATTTTTTTTTTTTTTTAATGCAAGAAAGTGACACTTCTTGGTTGGTTGGTTGCTTGTTTGGTTGTTTGAAGCAAGTATTCTGTCTCCTTCTACTCCTTCAGCAGCATCCTGGGACAGATTTCTGCAGGGCAGGGAGAAGCAGGTGAGCAAAAAGAGCCTCAGGGAAACAAGATCATCTATGAGTTGTTTTGTGCTCTGCCTTCCCAAAGGCACAGTTGTTACCAGCATAAGGAAGGAGGTTCTTGAGTTAAGGGGGAGTTGTGTCTCGCTGCTGTCATCTTCTGAGATGAAAATTACCAGGAGGAAGAAGATTTCTCAGTGCTCTTGTCATCCTCACTGCCACCACATACTAGAGGTGCACTGCTGGGGCCTGCAGTTGGTCTGGTGGAGGAGGCTGGGGGCTGAGGTGCTGCTGCTGATGCCAGATGTGCCTGTCCTGGGAAACACCAGCCCAGTTTAGTGTTTGCTCTGGTGTTTGGCTGCTCTTGTTGCTTCTCGCTAACAGTAATTCCCATGTCCTGCTGGAAATGTCCCAGTTGCAAGGGGGGAAGCAGTGGCAGCTGCACCAGTCATGCCTGAGAATTCCAGATCCTCATGCCTCTGGCAGAACCCTGCCAGCTCCCCTAACTGTGGTGGTCCTGGCAGAGCCTAGGAGTGCATGGGAGGGACAGGGAATTTGGCATAAGCTGGCTCATTTGAACACAGCTCTGGAAGCTCTGCTGCAACCTGGTTTTGTGTGACTCTCAACTTCCCAGGCAGAATCGGCATTCAGCTTCCCAGACTGTATCTTTCAGAAAACACAGGTACCAGAGAGAATTCTAGGAAACCTTTAGGGGCTGGGGTTGCTTTTTCTTTGAAAAGGTTTTGAAGATGAGCATTTATCATTTCTAGTTCATGACAGTCACTGCTGTTGCTAGAGGAATCAATAGATCCAAACTTCCTGTTGCAGGAAGGTAACCAACACAGGAGTGAAGGCCTTTGAAACAGCTTTACCAGCTCTGGAAATTGAGCCCATGACTACAGCAAGTCATGGTTTGGACTCCATAAAAGATCCTGCCATTTCTGTGTCTGTGGTTAAGGTGAAGAATTGCCAGGGTTAAAGGGAGGACTTAACCCAGGATGCCCTGCAAGGTACCTGGTAATTGGGTCCAATTCGAGAAAACCCAAAGTTTTCATCAAGACAATATTTCAACTATTGAGAAAAACCTTGTTTAGGTATAGCAGGGAGATCAGGCACAAAAAACCAATCTTTTCATGCATCATTTTCAGCCCATGAGCAACTGGGTTTGTATCCATCTCTGGAGTCCTCAGCAGAGGAGAGGCATATACCTGTTGAAGCAAGTCCAGAGGAGAACTAAAAGATGCTCAGGGCTGGACCACTTCTCCTTTGAGGAAAGACTCAGAGAGCTGATGTTGTTCAGCCTGGAGAAGAGGAAGCTTTTAAGGAGAACATAAGGGTGCTTACTAGAAAAATAGGAAAAAAATGTTTAGCAGGGCTTGTAGTGATAGGACAAATGTAATGTTTTTAATTTAAGAGAGAGTAGATTCAGACTAGATATAAGGAAGACATTTTTTATGATGAGGATGGTGAAACAGGTTACCCAGAGAGGTGGTGGATAGCTCATTGCTGAAAAGATTCACAGTCAGGTTAGGTGGGGCTTTGAGCAACCAAACTATTCCATGATTCTATGATTCTAAGCATTTTCTCCCACTGGGATCACAATTGTTAATGAATTCTGAGCATGTATAACGCACCTGAGACAAACCAACTTTTTTCTTTTAACAAAAATTAGTATTTTCAAACTAAGTATTTTGTGTAATAATTACATTTTCCCCCAATGCCAAATAGTATTTCTTAAATACAAAAACACTACATGTCCTTTAGCCTTTTTAAGCTGTATCACTTGCTGCTGAGAGGTCCTGACCCAGTGGTGGCTGCAGGAAAGGAGAGCAGTGACAATGGCTTCCATGAGCTTTGTACATAGATCTGCCAGGCATATTATGGTGATTCTGTTTCTCAGTTACAGTAAGAATTAAATCAGGGGTTTTTCTCTGTAAAAGGGAACATTAACACTGTTGTATACTGCTGTAGTCTCTGCCAGGTTTGACTTCCATATGTCTTGAGATAGAAGTTTGTCTGTCACCTTCACAGAAGAAACAATGTATGTCAGCAGGCAGGTAGCTTATATAATGCTACTGCATAATTTGTAGTAATTTCCATCATAATTTTTAGTTGTTCAGTGTTCCAAGTCCTGTGAAAGAATCTCACTGGCAGCGCCAGCTGAATTAGCTGGTGATGCATGAGGGAAGGCAGACCACAGTGCAGCCATTGCATGTTTCTCACTGAGGCAATAAAGCATTAAAAGACAAATGATATATCAGAGCTTTTAGCAAAATATATGCTCTTCCAACAGAAGACAATGGTTTGAAGTTTTTTCCTTTTTTTTTTTTTTTTTTGACAGATTTGGTGTTGCTGACAAGAGGAGAGCCTTTTCCTGCCATTGTGTGAGGTGTCTGAGATGGTCACGTGGGCGCGTGCACAGCCAGCGCCCAACAAAGCCCACAGAGCATCACTGACACCACATACAATGAAAGCCTGGTGTAACCACATTTTTGTTAACTCTGTGAAAACCCAGAAACATGGACAATGCAGGTCCCAGAGAGTTTCATATTAAAGTGAAATGAGATACAATAATTATGTAATGCTGTTAACATGCAAGATGTTTTAAGAAAAAAAATCTATTTCATTTAAGAATGATGCAGACAATAATTATCTAATTTCAACTCTGTTACTTTTCTGAACTTTATTTTCAGTCCTGCTGGTTTCCAGGCATGTCAATGTAATATAATAAAGCAGGGCAAGACAAAGCCAGTGTTAACCAGATAAATTCAAACAAAAATAAATGATTAAAAAGCAGTCAGAGAGGGTGGGAATTTTACACTGCACGTTTTTCTTTCTAATTTGACAGAAAAGAGAGAAATTATGTGAAGCAGTAGAGCACTGCAAGAGGCCTGCAGCCACCCCCAGCCACAGGCTGTGTGGGTACCTGGTGTGGAGGAGGACTGAACCAAGCAGCAATGATGTCATCACTGAATCCCTCAGCATGGAACGAGAGGCATTGGGAGACCAAGTCCACTTGGAGACCACTGAGTGCATGGGGGTCATTCCACCTAATGTGCACACCCAGCAGCCTAACAGAACAGGTTATATTCATGAAACCAATTCTCAACATTTCTATTACATATTCATTACATTTCCTGAATACATCCATATATGCTAATTATACCTGTGGACTTATTTGGATAATGAGTAGGGGTCTCTTGAGGGTCTTTGGTGGTTGTTTGTGAACATCCCATTCCCTAAGTTTCCTTTCCATGGTTCCAGATCTCCTAATGAATCTTTTCTCCTTAAGAGTATCTCAAATATGTGGTCAGGTCATGATGCACTTTTCTTATCATTTTTTGCTTTGGCACACTGTCTTTGTTTTCAAAACTAAGTCATCTGCCAGTACATATTAATCACTGATATAGGTAAATAAGGAAGCTCTAACTGGCACAGCACTTACTAGTCACAGAGGTAGGGAGTTATTACAAAGCCACATTAATCTCTGGCATTTGTACTAAGCACTATATGGTGTAAAAATAAGCATTTACCACAGATATAGGGATCAAACACTATTGTGCTGAAGTTAAAAGAGTTTTCCAACATCTTCCCCCACTGCTGCATAGAAAAAGAGAAATCTCCTTTTTAAAGAAATATAATTTGTTTGGTACCACTGTCATGGAGGGTTGTTAGAGGATTATTTCTGTGTTGATAGCCATTCTCATCTGGTTGTTTTCATAGCCCATTGAGCTTGAGTTTCCTGAGCTGGCCGCACTGTGGCTTTCCTGTATGGCTGTGAGCAAACAAAATCAAAACCAGAAAACCAAAGTAACAAAACTCCCCTTAGTCACCTGGCTGCTACAGAGTATGAGGAGGTTGGATAGTACAGTAAGTACCTCTCTGTAAGTGCTGGAAATGATCATTTAACTATTTAACTATTACTTTTGCTGAATAAATGCTGATTCAGTGTTAAAATAGCACAAGTAGGGGATGGATTCTGGAAGAAACAGCAGATCTCTGTGGTAGCCAGCAACAGGATCTGAGTTTGGTGGGCAGGTTCCTTTCCCATGGGAAGGGAACCTCTGATAGGTGCAGGAATGGACACGCTGATTCCCACACCGGACCCTCTTCACGTGTTACCCTTTGCATGCTCCATGGTCCAGGTTTGAGCAAAATGGGACAGCAGCTGACCAGCCAAAGGGACTGGACCCAGGTAGGAGGAGAGCTAAGATGAAGGAGGATTGTGAAAACTGTGCAAAGGCAGCATATCATCAGCCATCCTGGAAGGTTAAAAGAGATCCACTGTAAGGCAATCTTGCAAAATGAACTTTAGAAGATATAATGAAAAATATGTTAAACAATGTGAAAAAAAATGTCCCTGGCAGGATAACCAGTCTCTGCAAAATGATTAGAGAAAGTTTTGTTTAAATTTGAAAACCTGAGCAATGTCCCCCATGGGAGATGTAAAATAGTTTGGATTGTGGGATGTCTCATGTGGTTTTTCTGTGCAAGGGAGTTTGTACATTTTTTGAGGGCTATGAGAGATTTGGTGGAAGGCTGAGCCTACCTTGCTTTTGCCAAGTGAAAAAGAGGCCACTAGGACAGATGGTATCTTCCTTACAGAAGAAAACACAAGCAATTGAGAGAGGAGCAGTAGGCCATGGAACAGGGGTTTAAAATGAAGAAACGAAGGTGCTGTGATTCAGATTAATTGGGATTTTTTTTCCCTCGGGAAGGAGAAATGCCATTGGGTAGGCACTGGCCATCACTGAGCACCTGAATTTCAGCAAAGCTGGAGAAGATTTGGTTCAGAAGATGAGTTAAATTGGGTGAGCCAGAGGTGTAGCTCAGAAAGGTGCAGATGGATGCCCAAAAGCAGGGTACGAGGGCAGGGGACATTTGCTGCCTCACCACTGTGCCACACAATGTACTCAGCCTTTCATTTGGACTTGCTGCTATAAGGCTATTCTAAATATGCTAAATAAAAAATATCCAGACAAATTCCCCAGCCCTGAGGCACCAGGAAAACAGTGCCCACAGTGCCCCAAGCCAGCCCCATCTCAAGCAGGTTTGCCATGAGAGGTGGGTGGCAGAGCCCATAGCAAAGCAGTGCGGACATGACAAATTATGATAACTAAGTGAAAGCAGCAGAGAAGCAGAAATGTCCAAGCTAAACCTCAGGCTGGGATCTCTTTCGAGCTTGGGATTCCTCACCATATTTCCATCTGGAAGCTCTTGGTGCAACACAAGGCAAACAGGCTGTGGCACCACTCCTGTGGGCTGGAGGTGAAACCCTCCTTCCCTGTCTCACAGCAGGGAGAGCTGCCTGCCCTGCAGTGCCAGCAGCAACCTCCCTGCCTCTCTGCTCTCCCCAGGAGCCCTTGGCACAAACCTGCCCATGGTTCAGCTCTAGCTGAACTGTTTTCTCAGCTTCAGACAGCACCTCGCTACCTTTTTCTTTTTCCACATTGGTTTGATATGCAGATCTCTTGAAAGATAGCAAAAAGGAAGACTAGACCAAGGAAGATCTGGTTTAGTTGTTCATATCAGTCAATAAAGACATGAAAACTATTTTCATGTTCAGCATACCATCTGTAACAAAATTGACCCACAAAGGTGCATTTTTGCTTTATTATATCTTGATTTGTTTCCTAAGCAGTACATCAATGCTGCATTACCTATTAAAAACCTAGACAGAAAGATCTAATCACTAACCTTCAACCTTTTGACATTTATCCTCATCATACTTTACCAGTGTGCCGAGAAAAAAAAATAAACACTACTAAACAGTGATAGTGCATAAAGCATGAAGCTGATACTATATTAAATCAGGTTATCTTCAGTGGTGTCCTGTAGTTCTGTGAAAGAAAGTTCTTGCTCACTGGTTTAGCTGGTCACTATATTTTAAACACATCAGGACATTTTTTTTGGAAGATGGAGATTTCTATCAAGCGGCGTTGGCCAGACTCCAGATTTCTTCTATTCATTGAGAGCTATAACAGCACTGAACACATAGCTGTGAGTGTGAAAGCAATGTTCACCCCTGCATTTTTGTTTCTGTTCAGTCCTCTTGTCCTTTTAGACAGCATAATAGAAGTGCTGCAGTAAGCAGGGTCAAGTAGGATATGCCAGTGAGAAATGTTAAAATGAGACTATAGGCTGCGATTATGGGCTCTAATGTGTGATGAATCCTTTTTAATCACATGATATGAACTAATGTCACCATTTATTATAAAACAACAAAGTGTTCAGCTACAGGAGGAATAGAATGGATGACAACTGCATTTTTCAGTGTTTTGTTTAAGCAAGTACAGTGTGATCTTTTTAGATAACTAGGAAAAACTGAAGTTAAAATAAGTGCAAGTATTTCCAGATGGTTTTGGTCAGAACAAGTGTCTTTTCAGGACATGAAAATTTATCCCCTGAAAAGGGGATGTGCAGTCAGTATCCACCTCCATCTCTGAGCTCAAGTGAAAACTAGACTTGGTTATTATGCTGAAAAAAAAATTAAAAGTTAATTCAAGATGTGTTTTTAAAAATGTAAATTCAAAAGTTAACTGGGGTTCTGTTCTAAAATTATTTCTAATCTTTATTTTAATATAATTTTTGTAAATGATAGACTTTTTTTCATGCCAAAATATCAGAGGAAAAGTCTGAAAATACTGTCAATTTTGACATATCTTCAACTGTCCATCCAGTATTCTAGGTACATATATTACAAAATACTTCTGGGGTCCCAGACAGTCAAAAGAATTGTACCTGAAGAGAACATGGTGAGGCATTCCAGGGCCTTATCACTCAGAAATCATGATTACATGGTTACCAAAGTGGAGGCCAGTTTGCTCAGCCACCCCAGATCTTTTGCTCCAGATCACAGAGCTGATTTGCTGAATATACCCTGCTTTACATGGCTAATTCAGTTCATTTGCTACCTAGTTTAATTCATAGGAGTAGGAAAGGACCTGGCAGGGGGTAGTGGGAGTATCAGTGGGAAGCACTCATTTAACTCAAATACGTAGCAGCCAGGTATGCTTATTTGATAGTAAAACTGGGGGCAGAATCTCTCTGGATGGCCTTTCAAACTGTTTGGAAATTTGATTGGAAGCACAAAAGCCTTGCTATAATTTCTTCTGCTTTCTGCCACCCCAAACCACACTGTCACGCCTCCCCTCTGCACTGCACAGCCTTGATTCCGCAGCTTTCTGGAGCAGGAATCTGCACTGCTCATCTCCACACCTGGCTCCCTAATAATCAGAATTTAACTGAATGTTGCTATAAAGCTACTGATTGTTCCCAAGACCGGCCTCCCATGACCCTGTGTATCACTGGAACCTCAGCACCAGGACATTATTGGTTTCACAGGTTTAAAGTGCACTGATTAAGACAAAAAGTGGCAAAAAAATCTTTGTGACTTGTGCTGTAAAATGGTTTTGTAAGAAATTGTTTAGAAGTGTATGAACCAGGAGATTTAAATTTGGAAATAGTGTACCATGGTGGGGTGTCTTATGGGGAACAACACTGCAGTGACAAAGTGCAAGAGTTTCTTCCATTTCCAGAGCTTCAGGTTCATAAATAAGAACATGTCGCCATTCCTGCACTAACCCTGGCTTGCATGTGACTACATTTTTGGTTTTTGAAAGAAAGCTCTGCCTTCTATTGTCTGACTTTGTTGTTACAGGATCTTTGCTGATAGATGATATAAGTATTGTCAGAGATCATTCTGTTTCACAGTCTTTCACAGAGTCACAACAAGGTTTGAAGTGGCCCCCAGAGACCACCTGGTTCAACCCCCTCCTGCAGGGCCACCTAGAGCTGATTGCCCAAAGCCATGCCCAGATGACTGTTGAAAATCTCTACATGATGAAAACCTCATAACCCCTCTCAGCAGCCTGAGCCAGCACTTGATCACCCACGCAGTAAAAAAAGGGTTTCCCAATGTTTGGAGAAAACCTCCTGTGTTTCAGTTTGTGCCTGTTGCCTCTTTTGTCCCTGGAAAGACTCTAGCTCCATCTGCTTTGTACTTTCCCTTATGGTATTCATATATATTGATAAAATCCCTCAGGGCCTTCTTAAGGCTGAGCAGTCCCAGCTGTCTTCAGCCTTTCCTCACAGAAGAGATGCTTCCATCCCTTCATCATCTTTGTGGCCCCATGTTGGACTCTCTTGTGCTGGGGCGCCCAGCGCGGGACTCAGCACTCCAGGTGTGGCCTCACCAGGACTGAGTGGAGGGAAAGGATCCCCTCCTGTGACCTGCTGACAGTGCTCTGCCCAATGCAGCCCAGGATAACATCTGCTTTCCTTGCTGAGAGGGCCCACTGCTGGCTCATGCTCAAGCTGGTGTCTACCAGCATCCCCAGGTCTTTTTCTCCCAAACTGCTTCCCAGCTGTCTGGTCCCCAGCATATATTGGTACCTGGGGTTGTCCCTCCCCAGATGCAGTTCTTGGCACTTCTTCTTGTTGAACTTCATGAGGTCCTTGCTGGCCTATTTCTCCAGCCTGTCAAGGTTCTCCTGGATGGCAGAAAAACCAGTAGTTTATCAGCCCCTCCTCCCAGTTTGGTGTAATCTGCAAACCTGAGTGTACACTCTGCTCCACCATCCAGATCATTAATGGAAATGTTAAGAAGGTACCCCGTGCTGTTATTCTCTGGGTTACACCACTAGTCACACCACTAGTTATTTGCCTCCAACTAGATTTTCTCCCACTGGTCACCACCCTCTGGGTCCAGGCAGAGCAGTTCAGGCAATTTTCAATCCACTTCACTGTCTGCAGATCCAGAGAGTGTTGGAAACCCTACTGAAGTCTAGGCAGGCAACATCCACTTCTCTGTGCCCCTCCTAAACAAGCCACTCATCTCATCATAGAAGTTTGTCAAATGGTCAAACACAACTTCTTGAAGCTATGATCTTTTTGTTGCAGCAGACAAGGTGGGCAGACATCCTCAGAAAAAGTTTTCTTTTTTCATGCTTACATGCTTCTGCTGACTCTTGCTATTCCAAGACTGTTGAAGGGCTATAAATAAACCAAATCAAACCAGAGTGTAACTGGGTGTTCTGCAGCACTGTCTTTCTTGTCAAGTGAAGCATAAGACTGACAAAGTAATTGTAACACAGCTGCACCTCAGCGTCCTCTCATATTCAAGCTTTACAAATGCACATTAAAACAACTATAAAGTTGAGGCTTTTCTAATATGAGAAATCAGGACAAAACAGGAGAGTGAAAAGGAAAGAAAAAAGCAGTAATTCTGAAGTGAAAGACAGCGAATTGCTCAGGTTGGACAGGGAGCCAGCAGCAAAGCTGGAGCCTAAACCTGTGTCTGAGCCTTTCTCTAGTTCCACAACCATAAAATCATTCTTTTGTTGATTATATATGGAGAATTTCCTCAAAGTTCTTGATGTCTTTTATGCTAACTACAATCAAATACTTTAAGAGTATTTTTACAAAGTTTGCAACTAATTAACATTCATGTATGCCAGAATTCACAGAGGAAATCATTATGTCAGGTTAGCACACTAAATCTCTGAAATCCAAGCAAACTACTGTCTTCCCTGGAGACAGGAAAGTGTAGACAGGATGTCTATGGTGAAACAAGAATTACAAAGATGGACATGGACCTGGCTACACGTCAGAAAATCTGTAGCTCTGCAGCCAGGAAATAGGATTCACACGTCAGCTATGTATCATTTGCCTTTTTCATACAGGCTTTTTCTTGATGGAAATCCCTTTCTACCATTATTTAATGAATATTTGGCAAGAGCATGGTGCAACATTCTGTGCTTGAGGGACAAGCCTGCAAAAAGCATGGGTGGAATGAAGAATGTGGCTGCTGACTGCCGTGCCCACAGTACTTTCTCTGCTTCATTGATTTCTGCCTCCTTTATAGTGATGACAGCAACAGGAGTTCAAAAGGTGGCTTCGGATCAGAAACATTTGCACACAACCCTGCTAGAAGGAAAGGGAAATTAAGGTCAACAAGAAAGGAATACTACTATGTGTTACCAGAAATCACGTCCACAGTTTCCCATATCCTGGAGTTACGTGACTTACTGCTGAACTAAAGACAATACTGCTAAAACACTGCAATACAGTGCCACATCTAAATGGTCAACATGGATTTTTTTGTGTGTGTGTTTGAAAACACAAAATTGGAAAGGCTTAAAGGATCTAAAGGAAAGATCAGTCAAGGACAAAAAAATTTCCCTGAATAACTCAAAGTTCATTTAGGGTGGAACAACAGTTTGTTCTTCATTGGGTAATCAGCATGCAACGTTTTCTTCCTGCAAAGCTCCCAGAAGAATTAATGTCCAAGGCAAGGTGCTGCCCTCTGAAGCTGGAGGAAGGGAAATGTCAGAGAATGCATGGTGATTTATCCTCATTACCTCCTCAAGAGCAAGAATTATGTTTTCCACATGAGTAGAAGTTTACAAACCCAGATAATCCATGGAGAACTAAAAAGGGTTGTCTTGATCATTCAGCAGTTGGCACCTTTTTGCCTCAGCACAGGCTTCTCAGAGAAAAGCACTTACTGCTCTGTAGGTAGCTTCACATAATGTCCTTACAGTGACTTCACATCCAGCTGGTTTGCTCCTGGCAGCTCTGTTTGGCTGATGTTGGGTGGGGACATTACGTGATATCAGTGTCTTTTAAACCTCTGACCTCTGCAAAACAGTGATTAACAAAAGCAGTATGAACAGTTTAAATGGCAGGAGGGATGCCTGCAGAGCCTCATCACTAAGGCAAATTGCTAAAAATGAAATCGCTGTATGGTAACAAGCAAACAAACGAGCAGAAAAGTTAATTATTATTTCGACAAATATGACCTTAGAAAAGGATTTCTGCTATTGCTCCTAAAGGATACTGAGGTCCTATACCCTAGAGTGGGAGCTGGGTGGGATTCCAGCCCATGGCTCACCAATTCTGGGAAACAGCTGATACCTCTGCCATAGGTTAGGAAAGCAATTGCCAGAGGAAAAGACAGAAGGATGGACCAGCTCTGCAGCACTTTGGCAACCAGCATTGGATGGGACATGTTCCACCCTTCACGCAGGAATATGGGCTGTGGGAGTAAGACATGTGACCTGAGGAGTAGACTTTCATGTTTGTAGCTGGTCCTTTAGAAAGCTACTTGCCATTCCCCAATCCAGACATCCTCTGGACTTGATGAACTGCTCTGGGCTTTACTGTCAACTATTCTTGGACTTCTGAGTGAGCCCTTCAGAAGTCATAGCAGATGTGATCAGCTCTCTGGGGAAGCAGGAGTAAAGCACACAAAATTCCCAGGAAAGGGGCTATTGTTCCTTGCCATTTTCTGAGAAAAGCATGAGCCTAGCATCCCCTAAGGGACCAGAGACATACAAAACCTTAAATATCAGGTAGACTCATGACTGTATTTCTGAGGTGTGAAAAGATGAACAGCACAGACTTTTTTATGCTTTGTGGACATGGAAAGCCAGAGACAACCAGAACTAGTGAGAATAATTATTTTTTCCAGAAGAGGAAAGTTTGTTCAGGTTTCCAGCAGGTAGGTTCTTCTGAAATTCAGAATAATTCTTTATTTTCTTAGCAATGTGAATACATATAAAACATGAGAAACAATAAGGCAAATCAAGAGTGTGGAAACATATCTGTTGGCTGTATTTTAAAAGCAATTTTACTCTTTTGGCATATAATTTTTCAGTTTGATCCCAGTCTTGCAGAAATGTGAGGAAGCCTTTAACCCTTCTGAATCAAAGTGGAAAGTTATTTTCCATCTTAATGATCATCCACCAATGTCTGCTAACCTTGTTCAACATGTGCTACTGGGACAGTGTTCACCATATATACCATATATGCATTCTTCACGGTTATATCCCATTTTGAAACTTCCTATAAGGGTGCATCTGGGGGGAGGGAAGTGGGGGGGGAGATATGTTATAATTTTAGAAAGACCTTGAAGATACCTGGATTTTCAAACACACAGAACATGCAGACAACTTGTGAAAAGAGAATCAGAAGCAGGGACTTTGCATCTCGCACATTTTTGCCATGTTGAGTCATTTCACACTAAATGAATTCTTCCTGAAATTATCGGGTTCTGTGCAGTTTATACAAATAAAAATTCTAGCAAATTTAATTGAAGCTCTAATACTACTAGCAAATGAACGTCTTCTCTTGTTTTTTTTCTTCTTGACAAAGCAAGCACAGTGGTATTGATAATAAAATCTCTGAGAGGATGGATGCAAAAGCATCATAGATTATTAAATTGAAAATATGTTGATCATGGCAGGACTGGAAACTCAGTTGCCTGCTTGCAATATTCTGACTCTCTTTTCTGACCACAGGTTCATCTTCTTCTGAGTGGGGGTTGTTGAAGTGACTCTAACAAGCCTCCACTCAGGCTGGGGCAGGATGGAGGCACAGAATTCTTACAACAGCTGTGTGTGGCCTTATGTGTGTCTTCAAGAAAAAATTAATTTAGGGACTTGTTTGGGGATTGTCATTATAGAGTATATTAAAAAAAAAAACAGCAAGAAAACTCACTGAAAAGTTGAAATAAACCAACAGTTTAGAAAAAGGGGACCAGATTCATTTTCTCAGAAAACAGTTGTGGATTGTAATTTTCTTTTATTTGTCGCTTATTTTTTCTAAGACAGCAATAACTTGTTCCACCTTAAAGTATCTTCCTGGCAGCAGACATCCTGTGTACAGACTATGAACAAAAAGATTGTGGTGTTGGTGTTTAACTAAATTAGTGCCAAATGCCAGGACAGCCTGTGCTAATTGCCCGAATGATGTTGTTTGCTTTGTCTCTAGTAGTTTTAGACATTTATTTTGCAACCTGCCTGAGGCCAATGTAGTAAACACAATAGTGTTAAATGAAATTTAGGTATGAAAATGATAAAATGGTACAACATCCTACTTTTTACCTCATTTGAATAGTTTTTTTATTTTCTCCAAAAATAAAGCTGAAAGAAACAGTTTCTTTTCTGGACAGTAGCCACACCATAACTTCCAAACCTCATGTGCTGGCATCCAACTTGCCTGTCTGTTTTGTCTTTACATCTCTCATCATTGCATCTTTTCAGTGTCTTTTCATCTCTTGGTCTTTGCATTATTCATCCTTGCATCCCTCAACCTCTCTTGGTGTTCTAGTTTAACATCAGCCTGTAGCTGCAGCACACCAGTCAGATCTGTGCCACTTCTACTGCTAGTTTGTTCAGGACAAATCATCTCCAATCCCCTCTATGTGGCAGCGCATCAAAGGAAACACATTTTACCATCTGAATCCAATGCCAAAATAACTTCCCAACAAGATACTAAAACATTTCAGCTCTCTCTTTATGTTAATTATTTTCCCTCTAGTGCTCTGTCAAAGCTGAAAGTTGCTGTCTACTGGGAACAGCAATTTGATGATGCTGAAGTCTTCTTCCACAGACCTGAAGCATCCTCTTCTATCCACACCAGTTCAGAGTACTTCCTCTCAAGTGCCAGCATAATGGAGGAGGATGAGTGAAGGACTGAGTGTTGTTGCACTTTCAGTGCTTGACCTCATCTCTAGCACTCTCAACAAGTTGTCAACATCTGCACAGGACTGGGGAGACGAACAGCTGGGCATCATTTCTACTTCTGCAGGCTAGACAGAGTCACCTCCACAGCCCAGAGGTGCCAGTCCCCCAGTGCCATCCTGTCCAAGGTCTAGTTCTTGTCCAAGACTACTCCAAAGCATTTGTTCTCTGCTTTCTGAGATCCTACAAAAACAGATGACCATCTGCAATTGCTTTCTGAAACCAACCATAAGAAGATATTTCCCACTGAAAGATTCTGGGGCAGTGTTAATAGGATCTAAAAGACAGGCTAAGAATGCAGAACCAATTAAACATTAGAAAAATAGTTTTCTTGATCTTGAAATATATTTTCAGCAGTAACCCCCTGAGACATGACCATAAGTTCCTTTTGCCAGTGTTAGTTGTCCCAGTTTCATTAAGCCATTGTGCTTGGATTTTATGCCAGATATAGGAATTCCTCAAAAATAAGACCTCCCCTCTTGACAGATCCCACAAAATGCTGTCTTTCATAATGTGAGAAGAGTTGTTTTCTGGTGCATGAAAAACAGTTAACACAGATAACCAGTAACACACTGAATTTTCTCCTCAGGATAGACAAAAGGAGCCTGGAGAAGCACAAGTTTGCCTCTCAGCTCCTTTTGCCGTGTGGCACCGTCCCTCTCAGGCACATTTTGGTGCTTTCTTGGTTAGGTTGAACATCCGTTGCTCATGACAGGTCTTCAAATTCTTCCCCAGTTTAGGTCTTCTCTCTAAAGTTACCCTGGCTTATGTCTTAGGGCCTTGTTGACACATAATTCATATGAAAGATGACTATGTTAATTGTCATGGAAGGATATGGCACACTTCAAGATGTCTTTAGCTAGTTAGTGAAGCTATAGACACATGGCAGACATTTTTAGAGCTGTAGTAAGGGATGAAGTGATATACAGAATCAGCAGTGTTATGACTTGAAATAAGTATTTTTTCAGAGGCTCTTTTCTGCAAGACTTGTATTTTTCCCATCATATTCAATTTGCTAAATCACATTTGCTTAATTTGAAAAGTTATTGTGCATTTGCATATAAAAGAAAGCTTATACTAATTACCATAGTCCATTCTTAAAAGTTCATCGTCCTTTCCCATGACTGAAAGTATCTCTGTACAACATAAAGCTTCTCATCTACAGGTGTAAAAGCACCTCTTAAGGCACATGAATGTCATGGGTCCCTTTTGCAGGTGGGGTAAGGGAGGTACTGGGCAGTGACAGGACTTCCTCAAGGTTAACATGAAGGCATTGCTAAGGGGAGTGAGGCTTCATAGCTGTTGGATTAACACTGAGCACAAAGCACTAAAATGCTAGGGAATCATTTTGGAGGAAAGTCAGTATAAAAGAAAGGTACTACCCTTACTTCATAAGAAGGGCAGTGAGCACCAAAGCTTGCCTGCAATGTGAATCTAGTCTTGGCAGGAGGTAATTTTTAGAAAAGGTTAATCCAGCCAGAGCAGTAACCTTCAGAAACCTTAGGCTGACATACACCAACAGTTTGTAACTCCTCGTCATAGGACATGAACTCAGACATACAGGAAAATGTTCAGTCAAGTCAACAATCAGTTGGGTTTTTTATACTCAGAATGTGCTTTTCTGGCTTGGTGTCCTGTATGTTGCAGTCTTTCTTTAAACAGAGCAGCTGAGCTTGCAGGAGAAAGGGACATGAAGCTGATTATGCTTCCTGGGCCCACTTCACTGTGTCACTCACGCCTATCTCTGAGCAGCAGTGATAACCCAGCGCTCCATACAGAAGGGAAAATAGCTGCTCGGTGACCACTCCATGTTTTATATTTAACCCTTTAGCTCTCCTCTTTGGGGTTATCCATGATTGATGCATACATAAGGACAGCTGGTAAATTGCACTTTGACACTAATAGACAGAATTTAATTTCTTATATGTAAAAATTAGGCATCTTAGCCTAGAAAGCAGAGCTTGAAAAATTCAAATGACCACTAGTGGCCAAAAGACCATCTCACTAGCCAAATGCTGGATGGAGGGCTCTGTCTGCAACATCAAAGAGGAATAAAATCATGGTGAGGAGAGTGGCTGAAACTCCATGTAGGAAAAGGTTTTCATTCTTTTCCAGTAGCTGAAAACAGTTAAACATAAGCAAGTTCTCTGTGCGTATCACAGAAAGTAATTTGTTATTTTTCTAGTACAAAATTTTTGCAAGTCAAGCATGGATGTATTCTGTAAGTCTGCCCCTTTTGGTCCACAGAGGCAGTAAGATACCCACTGATTTGTTCCATGAGTAGGGAGGGGGGAAATGCAGAAAGACCCAGCGCACAGTTAGAAGAAAATCTGGCCAGAAACACTGTGGAACAGAGGCTCAGTGCAACAGGGCTCCTACTGCAGGCAGATAAGCATCCTGAAGTGAGCAGATTCCAGTGTATGGAGAAGTGTCAACACTGTTGACTGCAGCAGAATGCAGAGATAGCTCAGAGAATTAAATAAAATAACCTAAAGACCAGAATCAGAACAGCAGTCAATTCAAGGACTCAGTGTCTAATGGAAGTTTTCATTCAAGGAAAAAAAAATATTTCTGAGCCATGAAGAAGGCAAAATATGCTTTCAGTCTGCCATGTCTAGGTGATCCTAGCCAATCGATCAGGAGAAAATATTTTATTTTTACAGGCAAAGTGCTCTGTTTGTCTTTGGAATCTGTCCCAGAACCAAACAGCTTTCTATGCCTGGGTCTCTTTGTCACATGTATTTATCTGTGAGATGCTTAATATGCATAGCCCTGCTTCATTTTTCATGACTGACTTTAGAGAGTGCAACCCAAGCACCTTTCAAGTTTACACCTTTTAAGACAGTTATCTTTCAAACTATATTTTAAGTGTGTCTCAAGAAATTGCCTGTGAAATTCTGCTTAAAATTATGCTAAGGGAAGGTTCACAGGAGCATTAAACTAAATCAATATGTAAGCACATTTACATGAGGGGGAGTTCTAGAGAAAGGCTGAGTAGCACCTGCTTCTACATGAAACTGATCTCTCAGGTTTCCAAATAACTCTTATTTTCCAGTTGATGAGCAGATTTAAAGCAGGGATTTCAAGAAGCTGGAGATAATTTAGAAGCAGAAATTGACATTAACTTTCACGAGAAATGTGGAAAACTTACTAGCAATGTAAGCAGAAGTTAAGGAGAAAACAAGAGTACTTTAGAAAGAAGGAAGACACAACATTTCAAAACCAGAATGGCTCCTGAGGGGCTGAAGAGTGTAAGCGGGAAGGAACAACTTTGGTCTGTGGCCAGGAAGAGGGCATTAAAGGCAGCTTGATGTGTGTGGTGAGTTAGCAGTAGGGAAGAAGGCAGAGTAGAGGAAGGCAAGAGTGGGACAGAAACAAAACAATTATGGGAACAAATTCTGAACTGCAGTGACTGAGCTTCAAGATACAGGGAAGGTGGCTGACAGACATCAAAGTAGAGACCCAAAGGGTTTCTTTTTTTAATAGGCTGGAATGTGGAATGTGTTGTGTGTGGGGAAAGAGCTGGAGGACAGGCAAACTGCAGAAAAAAATGGCTTGAGATGGAGCAAGGAAGAATAAGAAATTGGGCGTGAGAGGACAGGAGACCATATGTGTAAATGGAGTTACTAGGAGGAGAGAGCAGAAGACAAAATACATTTTTGATGGCTGTTGAGTAGAGGAAGAAGAAATATAAGCTGGATAATGAGGACGTTTGGATATATTCTGCAGGGACTGGTAAGATCCTTCATGAGAAAAAATAAATCTGATCGAAGGACAGTTTGAGAAGTGAGCCAAAGTCTTATGGAAAGGGGAGATGTTTATCTGGAAGAATGAGGAGTTACAAAGAGCATCACAGGGGAGTGTTGCAGCCAACAGTGACATTTTTAGAGATGAACTGGGAATTGCAGAGACAGCAAGAGAAGGTGGGAAAGAGATGGACCACAAAATAATGAGCATGAGTGTTAGGCAGAAAGGACAGAAACAGGAATGGCTATGGTGCTTACCAGCACAAATAGAGAAAGATGGGGATGTGGGACTAGCTCTGAGCTGTCAAGGTGAAGGTAGAAGAGCAGCAGGCAAGGGAAGAATTGTAAATGGATGTGCAGAGTATGTGTGGACAGGAAAGGGAGGAGAAAGAAGCACAGAGTTACAGCAAGAGTCAAAAAGAATAGCCTAGGTAAGGTTTCTAAAGGTTTCTAAAGTCTGTCCCTGTGACATTTTTCAGCTGTTCTTGTGAAGCCAGGAGGAGGTGACCTCTGCCTCTGGAGGGGCTGAGCAGGCTGGGAATATCCATGGATGTGATGATGTGATCCTCTAAGGGCTCCTCAGCAGCCTCACCCAGAATCTCAATCCAGCCTCAGTACTGGTTGCTTCTCTTAAATGAGCCCTTCTTTAATCTCTTAACACATGACACAGTATCAAGTTTTAGGAAAACCAAACCAGTAAAAGCCCTTCTGCACTACAGAAAGCAATCCTGCAATTAAAATGTTCCTTTGCAAATATAAAAATGAGGATCAATATTACAATATGTGGTTTGGTTAAATTTTAAATTGATGAGTTAAGGGCCAAGACTGAGAAATAAGTTTCCTTTTTCTGAACATTACATTTAATAATGAATTCTTCAGCAATTATATAGCCCATATACCAGGGCTCCAGGGAGTGCCTACAAATTCTCTAACTGGGGGTGAGGTATTTCATACCAACAAAGCTGGACTTCAGTCGTTCTGGAAGTTGGTTCCAACCAATCTTCTACATCTTCCCTCTCTTCCTTAGTAGGGTTTTACTTTCTAATACTTAGCATGCTAGTTCAAACATTACCTTCTCACAATTCACCTCAGGCTTTTCACAAAAGGCCTGATATTGAGCAGAAAGTCACTGCAGACAATACACCAACCATATACCAGCCTCCAGTATCTGGCTCACAGGGCACCTCCAGTCTCATGGTTTCGAAAGAAACCAACGCAGCACCAGACACAACACATCAGTCTTTGCCCATGCTGTTCAGAGCACGTGTCTGGATCACTGCCAGCAGATTGCTCACTCCCTGCATTATAGACTCCCTGCATTACAGCCTCCCCAGCAGATTGTTCACTCCCTGCCATACAGCCTCCCTACTTCTGCTGGCATTTACCTGAGACCCATCACGGAGACAGTGCCTGCCCCCAGCGTGAGTGGTAAGCAGTCCCTCAGCCACACTGCCCTCAGTGGCTGGTTGAAATGGGGACACCTCATTTCGGGATGCAAAGGAGTAAAGACATTAAGGAAAAAAGGTTTAGCAGTGCAAAGGCCACAGTGCTTATCACCCTGGAATCTTTTACTCTCTTTACAGATCAAGGACAGTGTGTTTGCCCAATGGTCTCAGTGCCACTGCCAGCACCTGGAACCAGCAGCAAGGCTAAAGGATCCATAAACCCAGTCTTCAGAAGGCTCTGACATTTCATTAAGTGAACAACAAACTAACTCTGACCCCACAGCCAGTGGTATCAGAACTTCCCAGGATCTCTGGACAGCAAGAGATCTGGTTTCATTCCTTAATGGATTTCTCCATAACTAGCAACTGCAGTCACTAAAAGTAGTTTTATGGCATGTTGTCTCTCTCCCTGACTGTGGGAAATTCCTTTCCATTGAAGGGAATATTCCCAAAGTATCAATCCTCTTTAGTACACTCTGGTCATTGCCCAGCCAAGCTCTAAATTTGTAGGGCAATATTGTTGAGAACCCCCAAGAATCATCAATACTTTAATTCCTGCCTTAATTCCAGGTTGTCACAGTAGCCATGCAGGAGAAAGTCTGCCAAGCCGCTGATGTTGCCAGAGGCTGGAATGCAGCTCAATCCAAACATGTCAGTGCAGTGAAGCCATTAACCTGACTGCAAGCAGGGTTGCAAATTGCAATAAAATATTGGCATTGCAAAGATGAGGCTGACCCTTGAGCAAGATTGTCTCAGGGTGCTGAAAAGTTAATAGTATTAAAAAAAAAGGGGATGTGAGCAACTTGCTTGCAACTTGCTTGGACAGATCTGCTGGGCCACAGACACGGTGGCTGAAGCTCTAATCATACAAAAAGCATCACAAACAGCAACTTTTTAAACTCTGAGAAAAGCTAACTTCCTTTCTCTCTGCCATTAATAGTTGCCCTGAGATCCCTACTTATTTATAAACCATGCTGCTGTAGGAAATCCTATAAATATCCAGAGTGATACACATGCCCTTATTATTCTTAGAGTGGACAACTAAGTAAAAATGGAAATCACCCTTGGCCTACTGGAACTTCTGCAGCCACATCCTCTGTCCCCGCCCCATCAGGCTAAAAGCAGCATTGCCAGCTTGGGACTTGACCTCACCATCTCAGTCAGCTCTTTGGTCATACCTCAATCTCTGTATCTGATACGGTGACAGCTGGGTATCTGACCACCACGCACAGTCAATGAACCCATGAGAAGGTGCAGGACATTCGATAGACAATGCAGGAAAATGGACAATGCACAGCATAGAAGATTACATTCTTCCAATTGTGAAGACTATTGCTAGGAACAGCACAAATAGGTCCAAATCTGGCCTTAGCTGTGACACAACACAACTATTAAAACTCCAGTTTTCCACAGGAGTATTTGTTGTCTAGTTCTTCTACTATATACCTTTGCACTGCTTTTACTTTACCAAAAAAAAAAAAAAAAACACCCAAAAACCCAAACTTTGCACTTTTCTGGGCTCACTTGTTTTTGATCTCTTCTTGCTGCTGAGTTTTTTTAAAGGCCTATTTCAAATCTATCTGTGAATGAATGAGAAATCTAACCCTGTTCCAGCAGAGAACTCATGGCATATTTCTCCAAGTGCTCACTGTCAGGCTGAAGCTGCCCTGGGAATTATCATCTCAAGGAGGAAAATGAGGCAAGTTTCTTGATTTTATTTGAGTACCAGCAAGGCCACACCTGAAGCACTGTGTCCAGTTTCACGGCCCTCAGCTCAAGGGGAATGGGGAGAAACTGGAGAAGGCGCAACAAGGGTCAGTAAAGATGATCAGGGGCCTGAAGTCCCAAAAGGAGTTTGTAGGAGAGGGGTTTATTTAGTTTGGTGAAAGGAAGGCTAAGGGAAGATGCAATAGGAATGTAAAACTTGTTGTAAGGGAGTTACAAACACAAATAAAGTCAAACTCTTCTTGGTCAGGGCAGATAATAGTGTAAAAAGTGCCAAAAACATGAAGAAGGAAAAGGCATTTATGCAGTTGTGACAGATAGTGATTGCCTAAAACATTTAGCCCATGTGTTACTCTAGTGGAGTGTGAACAGCCAACAATCTTGAAAAGCACTGTGTTCACTGTTGACTTAGGGACTCAGCTGTAGCAATGTCTGATATCATAACATTTATAACTGAAAACTATACAAAATTCAAGCCTGAAACCAGAGAAAAATTAATGTTACATTAACTTATTGAAAGCTGAATTAATATTTTCTGGATCTGATTTGGTTTACTCTTCACACTTCTTGACTAATATTACTTAGAAGGTCTCTTCCATAAGAGCATTTCAACCCCTTTTGAACTAAAGTAATAACTCAAAGGATTAAACTCAAACATTTCAGAATTGCTGAAACTATTTCTTTCTCTCTATTTTGTTATAATATTATTTCTAAGTGCACAAAAGAGTTAAGGCATAAACATCCCAGAATAAAAATCGTGTCTGACAGCTATAATGTCACTTTGTAGCTAGAGGGAACATTCCTGCTTCGCTAAAATACCGCGGATGTAGCCAATTGAACAAAAATGGTACTGTCTAAACAAACTCAGCACACAATGGTTAGTTCCTAACTTCAGAGGTTCAGCAGACCAACTGTGCTCCAGACAACGCTGAGTTTGTTTAAAGTGTAATACATTTAGTTGTGCATGCTTATATATGAGTTATTGTAAAGTTGCTTCAGGCTAAATTCATTTCTGCTGCAACACCACTGAAATGAATGTACTTAGAACAGAGATCATTTTGGCCCATTATGTACTAAACTTGCAGATCCTTCTTTCTTTAAAAAAGAACTATTCTTTTTGCAATTGATCTTATTCACTGCAGTCATTCAAACACAAAGAAAGTCTTATCTGTGTTACCCCGGTGTGGTGGAGTTATACCGGATTTACGTTGTTGCAACTGAGAGAATTCTTTCAGCTGAAAATAAAGACAGCTGCCCAAATTACATGCAGATCACTGCACTTCTCCTATAAACCCAAAAACTTGTAATGCACATTTCGGTGTCATGCATGACTTGCTACAGCAGCTGTAGGAAACAGGAATTCCTGATACACAAAACTTTGTTAGAAAGTTTTGTGTATCAGGAAAAGAAAAAGAAAGTTAGGTCATGGCTTTAGCTGAAAGAGATTTCAACATCTAAGCAAATACATTTAAGCTTTTCCATTATGCATGGACAGCAAGCAGTCCATACTCTTTACAACTTCTGGGGCAGCAATGGAATTACTTTTCCCATCTGGATCATCTACAGAGATGGCACTTCAGGATTCTGTGTATGAAAACAGTTTGAACTCAAGGATGGAGGAATCAGGTTCAAAATAACTAGGTGTCTAAAACAAAACTATAAATGAAATTACTGAGGTATTTCATGGTCTTATCTTACACAGGAAGACAAGAATTTCTTCCTAGTCTTAAGGAAGTTCTGAACCTGAATTAAGCCTCACAGCTGAAATGAGTCAGGAGCAACCTGTGCTGCCAGGCTGCTCAGAAGGACTGATGCTGCCTGCTGCAAGGAGAATGACATGGAGGCAGTCCAAAGGCAGGCACTTGCAGTTCCACCTACAGCCACAGATAGGCTGAAAAGAGGCTCCACTCCTGTAAATAAAGAGCAGAGATTTTAAAAATACATCCTGAAAGTTAGACACAGAATTCCCATGTAGGCCACAGCAGATGCAGAGTGCATCCTTCTCCACGTTGCAAAATCCCAAAACACTGCAGTCACTAGTACAGCCCCATTCACAGACAAATGTAACTGCAGGCAGTATTTTGTAGACTCCTGGCCAAGAATTTTGCTCTCAAAGCATTGGGCTGCACCACTTTAATTGAGTACAGAGTTCAAAAGACTACAGGATGTAGAAAATCCAGAGAATCAGCCATGTGTGTTTCTGGTATCCCAGCCAGGCTGGCTTTGCTGCAGGTTTTTCTCTCATAATGAAGACAATTCTTTCCTCTCCGAGTATCCATAATCCAAACACAATGAGTTTGCTTGGGCAAAACCTCCTTAGCTGCTTACTTCTGCATTTTGTGCAGAATTTATATAGCAAACCCCACTACATAGGACATGCAAAGCAAACAGTAGGTTCCTGTGTGGAGCAGGATAGTTCAACCATAATCATCCCTTAGTCTCTGCTCAGAAGACCACAACATTCCTTAAAGCCAAAATCTTTAGAAAGTTTAATCCTCTCAGACAGATATAAGATAGCTGATAATTGTTTACTCTTCCTTTTTAGTTTTTATTAAATTGAGTATAGACATAGAATTTATATTCTCACATGGAAAGTAAAGGTTTTATTTCACTTTACTCCATCAATTCACTGACTTTGGGGGATCCTGTGCAAACACCAGAAAAATGAAATATCCCGATGAAAAACGTGTTGTCTTTCTGAGAGTCTGAACTTATGAAGCCCTTTCTATTTAAAAAATATTGTCTGGAAACCATAGAACTCTTTTGAAAGCCATGTCTCATGCTACTTAAAAATGCAAAGGTCTGGAAATTTAGTATCTTTTATTATATTTTCACAGGACAAATAAATAAGGAGAGTGAAGAACTGCAAGAATTTGATTTTTTTTTTCTCAGGAGGCAATGTCTAAAATTACAGAGATTTGGCTGAAAAAAGGTTAGAGTTGACTACATTAGTGATGCAAACACAGCCTGGGCAGTTCTTGGTGACCTTGGTGTCAGTTTGCTCATTGCCACTGTCCAGGGCACCAGGAACTTCAACTACATCTGTAGCCACTGTCATAAGTGCTGAGGACTGCCCTTAAAAACAAGGTATGGCAAAAGCCCACACATTGAATACCCTCCTCTAGGGAGTAAAAATAGCTCTGACAGGCACTGTACTACCCCTAGTGATTCAAAGATACGCAGACCACATACTGCACAAAAAAGAAGAGGAGGTGACTACCCACAAAGGACAGCATTTTGTTGCTATGTGCCACTAATATCTCTTTAAAAATTAAAAAACCTTGCACAATGAAGAACAGCTGGTACAATCCAACTGTCCTACTAATGCATTAACAGTAATTAATGATACCTGTAATTCTGGCATAATATCACATACCTGCATGTGCTAAAATGTGTACTTCCTCAAATACCCTGTTTTCCTGGACTATGACACTCTAAGGAAAAGTCTTCCTAGATCATTTTTATGAGAAAGCTCTCTTCAGTTTTGTGAGTTTGGATAAGCATCTGCTTACTCTATTGTCTGCTGAAAATAGACACAAAGACAATTAGACTTGATGCATATCCAGTTGCCAAAAGTGATCAAAATGTCAGACCTATTAAGATCTCACTGTCTGACATCTGTTTCCTTGAGAGGCCTTCATTGCCTTCATTCCTGTTCCAGCTACGGTGTGGGGAAACACTGATGAGGTTAGTTAAAGCCCATTAGTGCATTCACAGTGGAAATGCTTGCTAAAGCCCAGCTGATTGTTCCCGTGCCAAATCCCTGGGAACAGCAGCAGCAGTTCAGGGGTGTGTGGAATTCTCCTCACTTGGCTTTCAGCACAACTGTTCAGACTTTTACTGGAGAAGGTTAGAGTTCCCCCAAGTACACCTTTTTTACACCCAGAATCTTCAGGGTGCTCTGACACAGCTGTGGATGAGGAGGGCACGCCTTTCACGCTTTCTCCAGAAGCTCACATGAAGCTACCTTTGCTCAATGTGGCAGCAAAAGGTACCCACACCATCACAAAGGCCTTCAGAGACCAAGAGTAGCAACCTTTGTATCTCCTACTCCAGCCAAAAATTCTTTAGAGTGGATGCAAGGTGACAGCAATGTGGCTGTGTCCCAAGGGACGGAGTCCATGACCAAGCTGTGTCTGCAGCACTGACGTGCTCAGCTCCCTTGGGATTACTCTGTCCTTCAAGTGACAAAATTGTGGAATATGCATCTAAATAGAAAGCTTGCCAGGTATACTTGTAGCAAGAAGCACTCTTGGTCAGAGGCAAGTGAGTTATCAGCTAGTATTACCATGACACTTTATGCACTTCCTTAGCTTATTACTGCTAAGCACAGTCTTGGTACTACCCATATTTCACACCTGACAGCTTGCTTTACCCCTGCCCAGTCATCAGAGATAGTGAACAGTCTGGTTTACCATATGGATACATCATGTAAAGCAGAGACAGCACTGCCAGAGCACAAGGAGGCACCAAAAAAATATGCTTGACTATACTTCCATGAGAGAGCACTCAGTACTACAGGGCAGAATCTTGAGCTGCCAGGTCCACATAAGTGCTGCAGGTAAAATAAAGTTTTACACAGCCTTCATACTTAACTGGAAGAGACACTTAGTCTTGCCCACATTGCTGCTTTCCACAGATCAAACTTCTCAGAAATCTGGCCCTGGCCTCTTCCATGGGCCTATACAGTGTTTGGACTGAGTTGCCTTTAGTACATCGTACATTTTCAGTGCAGAATTGAGTTACACCTCTGCATGCTAAATTGTGAACATTCCTATAAGGGGCAAATCAGCAAATTTCAAATGCAGTGGACACCCCACATTATCCCCAGTAAGGACACACTTTCCCTGCACTAAAATCCTTCATGCATTTATAGGTAACAGTCTCATGGCCCAGCAGCTAGATGGATAAATCAAAGTTAGTGAGTCAGCACTGGGGGGAAAGGTGGGAGTTACTGCCAATGCCACACTGCACGAGATGAACAGTGACTCCTGTGTCAAAGCAGGAGCCAAGAGTGAAATCTGGATTGGGCAGCAGGCAGAAGCAGACTTCCCACTGATGCCAAGGTAGTCAGCGCTTTACCTTTGTACATGCTCAGGTGAGTCTTGTTCCCATGTGTCTTCGGGACTGTGAACTTCCTTTGAAGCCACTGGGAGTTCTGCACAGAGACAGGTTTCAGCATCCAGTTTTCCAAGAGATGCAATTCAGTGAGCACTTCACATGATGAAAGGAAACAGCAGTGTAAGTGAATAAGGGGAGGGAGCTAACTGTTCCATCACATCACTATTTTAAAAGACCATCTACACCACCATGAAAATTTAATCTAGAAGAGACAATGCTGTGGTACAAAAAGTTTATTTAGTCACAATTTTGTAAACACATGAGGTAAATTAACATTTACATCAACTTGCTTCTTACAGAATTTAATATACAAGGCACTTCTCTGAAGACAGCACTTATAACTGTTTGCTGGTTTTATTGTTACTACAAGTTCCTGTCTGCCCAGAAAACTTGCTGGTTTTGTCAGATTCTGTCATGTAAAAGACAAATATCCAGAAAGCAACAAGTTCTGAGTAAGCTTTCTTATGCTTTAGAACCCTTTAACTGTGAGAAACAGTGGCAATGCAAATAGCAAGGTACTCTCCACCTTAAAATATGCTCACACATCTTGCATAACTCTTCAAGAACTGAAAACTCTAGAATTAGATTGGCATCTTACAGCAAACTTAAAATTAAAATCTACAATTTCTTTATCACATCAGTGGTTTTAATTTATGCAAATAGTCCCATTGCCTTTAATGGTCTTATCTGCAAAAGTTAAAATAACTTGCATAAAATTGTATTTGCAGGCTCAGAACCATATTTTTGCCTAGAAAGCAAAACACTTATTTTTTTGCAAAATCTTCTATAGTATAACAGTGCAGTGTTTATTCACAAGTACTTTGGTTGGAATTTTAAACCAGGCTGTAAATTTAGCTCGTAAAGGACATATGTCACAGCTAAATTTTGTCATTGACGCTCTAAACACACAGGAAGGCATATGAATAATAGTGAACCTTAGTTTATTTCACAGTAATTGAGTTCATGATGAAAAATATTTTTTCCATGGTGTGCTCCCTATATATCCAATGGCTATATTTTAATTATACAGAGAAAGCTGATACTGTGCATCAGTGATCAGGTTAAATTTAATGGTACTGCCTTATGTCTGAAGAGTTCTTGTGTTATAGTAAAACATTTCTCTCACGTTTAACACATTGGCAGAGTCATTCTTTTACTTCTTATACAAATGTAAACTTAGAAAGCAGTTTATTTCATCCAAATGTGCAATCTGAAATCAAAAACTGAATGTAAACTTCAGAAAATCAAAATTGCCAGAGCACACTTTTCACAAGAAAAATCAAAGTAAAATATTTGGAATTAAAATAAACCCAAAACAGCCTGTTCAAATCCATGGTGTTAGTGTCTGTATTAAACAAAAATACCTGGGGGCTCAACACTCTGCTCCTGCAGACTGCTGTCACCCACATGAACTCAGCAGAATACAACAGTTTGTAGCAGCTGAGGAGCTGGTTCCATGCCTAACCAAAAAATGACCTAAATAGTGATCTGATTTTTAAAGCTTGCTTTAATCATTTTACTGATCCTACACTTAGATATTCATACCAGAAAATAATCTTAAGAGCTGCAAAATGTCAGACATTTAATTAGCTCCAAGTGCCTTGCTGAACAACAAATATACTGCAAAAAGAGTAGTACATCATACACCTGGTAACTTGTTCAAAGAGTATCTTTTTTCAGTTTTCTTTTCTATAGTTTACCTCAGCACATTTTTTAACTTCAAGTAAGAGAGAGAACAAGTTTTCCCACAATTATTCTACTCAAAGAGTAAAACTTAGTGGGGTTTTTTTTCAGTCTGCTTAATATCGGGCATGATTTTGTTCTGACTTCTGCTTTTGTGATAACTTACCTACAGGTTTCATCTTAGTTGTGCACCTGAGGTCTTTCAGAATTGTAGCCTGAACAGCCATATGACTGGGCTAAATCAAGGTATCACTTGCTACCAGTTCCCATGAAACTTTGTAATTGAGTGATGTGAAAGAGTCAACGACTTAGAAATTAGCAGATAATTTTTGCCAATAGACTCTATTCTGCAAGTCAGTGGGTGTTTGTACATACTTTCTAGAACTGTGGAACTCTGCATAGAATTTGGCACTTGACTCACAAGATGTTGAATCCACTGGTCGTTCATAAGTAAAGATTAAAGTCCTCAAAATCAGCCACACCAGTAAGATTTTTCTTTCAACAAATCTCAATCCAGATGTGATGTGGCAACTAGAAGCAGTTGTAAGCACTAAGGAGAAGTTTTGCCAAAACAGTTACCTGGGCTTAAATGAAGAAACAGTTACTGGACTCCAAATGAAACTGTAGGCAATGAAGAGGCTTGATGTTGCATAGTTACATGATGGAACTTAAGCTGATCTTAAAAGCGCAACCTGTGAGTTGTAGCTTTGCTTTCTCAGGCCAGGACTGCCTGGATGCAGAGGCTGCTCTCTCAGACTTCTCTTAGGGGTTGCAATAGAGTAACATTTCTCCCCCCGAGCTTCACCTAACAGGAAAAATCATCTTTTAGAGCTTTCCAGTAGTTACTCTGGCTGAAAATACCGTATATTCCACAAAAACATCTGAACTTTCTGCAGGTTTAACCACACACATTAACTTGAAAAGGTCAGCCTAGTCTCAGCTGATCCTAAATGAAATCTATCTCTCTTACTATTTTTTATATACAATATGGATGCAATCCTGCAGGACACACTCTGTGAGGGTAGTACTAAAGTAAGGGCTGCCAGATGCAGAGTCCATCAAACAACATCAGTATTGCTCTCAGGAAGTGATATAAAAAAGCACACATTCCAGGTGGCCTGGTTTATATAAATACACTCCAGAAAGACTTTAACTTCATTTTTCAGAAGCATAAAACAAAGGAAAATGTAACCCATAAACTCCAGTGTGCTAAAATACAGAGATGCATATATTGCATTATTTCAGCAATGCAGTTAACTGGCATTTATCAAAACTTACTTGCTACTATAGAAGCTAGTAAATCTATAAATTTTGAATCTTAATCTCTGCCTTTGTTTACATACAGGCAACTTCATCAACTTTAGTCTATGTTCAGCATAGTTGCATGGATACAATAGAAAGCAGAACTTGGCTTTTAGTTTTCTCGCAGAAAGAGTTTTTATGGCTTATAATACATAAAATCCATGAGAGCATGCCTGAAGCTGAATATCTAACAATCTTTATTGTACTACTACACATCGACTTTTAATGCAGTGGCTGCCCTTAAGATCGATGGCAGCAGAAGGACTTCTCCTCACCTGGTTCAACACAAGCAGGACAAGGAAGTCATGAGACAACATGCCCAAAGGTTGCAGAACAGTGCTTCTGATCATGAGAAGCTCTTTGTGACTACTCAGAAAGCAGTAAAAATGTTTAATCTTGCGTGGTGGGAATATATCTTGACTGTTGAATAAAGTAAGCACACTCAGGAAAACATACAACAGCAGAAATAACTGGTAATGTTAACTGCTTGCTACAGGTTAACCCTGCTTTGCCTGAGTAAGGACTGCACTGCCAGGCCAAACACTTTGAAGATGCAAGGGGCTGTCCCAGTGTGTTTGATTGCTGTTTTCCAGTTACAGTACTTTCGATTATAGCAGCAACAGGACTGACTCCAAGCTTTAGTTCTTCTAGATTTTGCTTAGAACAGAAACTGGGCCTAATTCCGTATTCCTTTTGTACCAAAACTCTCCTGAGCCTATTCAGGCATGCAGAATTCTAACATCTTGTTAAGGAGGGAATAAAGGACAGCCTGTTGAAAGGAAAGCTGCACCTTAGGAAAAAAACCCCAGTACTTTCCTCCACCCATTTTTGAAGGACACACACATTTTTCAAAAGCAGGATTTCAATGTCTTTTCTAAGGCTCAAAATCTAAATTTCTTCTGGCTCCCAAAACTTCATATGAATATTAGTCTTCCTTGAATAAGGCCTGCAAGATCCATTCCCAAGTCTTGCCCCTTCTTAAACTGAATGGAAATTCTGAAAGTGTCTCCAGTTGGATCAGGATAGACCCTTCAGCCACCATGTTGCCCAGATATTTTAGCCACCTTTTCTGCAATACAATATTATCTAAGTCTTTTTTTCACTGACCTAAAGACACTACAGATTGATGTTAAAGGGTACACAACAGGAAATAATGTTGCTTTGGGAATTTCACCATTAGTCAGTTTCTCTCTTCTTACACTTTCTTGTAAGATCAAAGATCAAACTAAAATTATTAAGTACACAGTCAAGTAACTTTAAACTTACAGATTATTCTCAAAATGTTCAAATACTTAAAAATAAGCACTCAAATTTACTTCTAAAAAGCATTTTTCCAACAAACTTAAGCTGATATCTAATAGTCTAAAATGCAGAGCTGTACTTGATCTTAATTGTTTGTCCACGGGCAATGTATGGGGCCACAGTGTATTGAAATCATAATCCTTGCTTTCTGAAGAGAAATTGTTCTGTGTAATATTTTCCGAGGTGTAGTTTTAATTCCTGTCCTCCTGTAAGCAATTTTAGAAGTCAGCTAAAATTATAGTGAAACATGCTCAAACATATTTGCAGGCTTATAAACATGGTGTGATCATGGCTGGCAAACACTGGATAGAAGGTCAAACCGAACACTTCCTAACAGGTCAAGAGTAAAAAAAAAATTATGGAAAGAAGAACCTCAAAAATCTATTCCAGGGGTTTCCTAAACTTTGCCTGGCCGAGGACCGCATTGGTGAATTGCCATGAGCACAAAGGCTTCATTAAGCCATGTTATATGGAAGAAACGGAGTTACTTTTAATATGGCAAGTTGGTCCATAGACACAACAGGTGCCAACAGGCAGTATACCACCCTGATGTTTGCCACAGGGCTACGTAAGACTTAAGAGGAAGAAAGTAAGTCATTGCATCTGCTCATGTTCAACTTCTGGGAAAGAGCTGAAGTGAATGCAAGGGCAAGAGGGAGATGACAGCCAGGCGCACGGGCACTAGGGATATTAACATTTCTCTCGGATGAAAGTCAGCCTCAGGGCACACGACCAGCTACCATCACCACCTGTTATCTGTGCAGGCCTCCCCTACGGCTGCCCTTGAGGGATCTGCCGTGAACATGAAGGAAAGTGGGACTGCTCCCCCGGCCCACGGGCTGCGCTTCGGTCACCCCTGACCTATTAGAAAATGTCGATAATTTTCCCCACTACAACTCACAGAGTGCAAAAACAGCAAGCGTCTACGTTTGAAGCCCAGGCCTTCTCACCCACGCCAGGCCTGGCCTCCGCGGGCAGCTCCCCTGCCCGCTTCGCCTTCCACCGCCTGCTCCCCCGAGCAGGCCGCCCGCCTTACACGGCCAGGTCGTCTGACCGGGCCCGGCAGCTGCTCGACTTACTGGCCCTGCTCAAGCGCCGCGTGTCTACGAGCAGCGGGGGCTCATGCATCTCCACCGTGGTGCAGGCCGCCGGGACGGGCCGCGGCCCCGACAGCTCCGCCTCGCCCTCCACATCCCACCTGCCGCCGCTCGCCCCGCTCAGGCTGGTGCTGCTGCCGCTGTTGGCTGCGGCGATGGGCAGCACGGCTGGGGGCGGGAGCAGCTGCTCCAGCGGCTCTTCCTGCGCAGGAAGGGGATGCCGGACGCTGCTGGGGGTAGAGGAACCTGCTGAGCTGGAGGAAACCTTCCCCTGGTGCTCAGCTGCCACGTTGGCCCAGTTCTGCTCGGATGTCAGGGCACGGCTGCTGCTGTTGAAGTAGTTGATGACGGCTGGCGTGGGCGTGGGGATGGGGGTCGGGATGGTGACAGGAGTGGAGATGGGTGTGGGAGTCACAGCACGGTGCTTCTCCTCAGGAACTTGTGGAGCAGCAGGGTAGCTTGCCATGGACGTCGTGTTGGAGGGGGGCCGTGGTCTCGGAGCAGCTGTGGCGTAGTAGGATGCCATGGTCACTGGGGCCAGCAGCGGTGTGACAGCACGGGTGTCAGGCAGAACAGGGGCTGGCGTGGCAGCCGTGACCACCACGGGCGGTGCTGGTGGCGGCAGGGAAACAGGTTTGGACTCTCCTGTTACCATAACTGGTGTCATCGTTGCGACAGGCATCTCTAGGATGTACTGGCTTGTCATGCCCTGCTTAAGCTTCTTCCACCCCAAGTGATATATCTCAAGCATGTTCAGCAGCAGGGAGACTGAGGCCACCACCAGCATGAAGATGATGAAGATGGTCTTCTCAGTGGGCCTCGAGATGAAGCAGTCCACAGTGTGTGGACAAGGCGAGCGGCTGCACTGGTAGACTGGCTTTAGCTCGAAGCCATACAGGAAATACTGGCCCACAATGAAGCCCACCTCGAACAGTGTCTTGAATATGATATTGAAGACATAGGTACGGAGCAAGGCGCCCCCCATACGGATTCTGCCACGTTCATCACGGATTGGGAGCTTCTCTTTCCCCCTTTTGACAATAGATTGATCTTTGACATTATTGCTGCCTCCTCCACCACCACTGCCGGATGCTGCTGCTACTGCGTAGTTGCCATCTTTGCTGCTTCCCTTCTTTTTCAGCTCCTCTTTCTCTTTCCTCTTCTCCTCCATGCGTACAATGTGAAGGACATGGCCCAGGTAGATGAGGGTTGGAGTGGAGACAAAAATGATCTGCAGCACCCAGAAGCGGATGTGAGAAATGGGGAAGGCTTTGTCATAGCAAACATTTTCGCAACCAGGTTGCTGAGTGTTGCATGTAAAGTCCGACTGCTCGTCTCCCCAGACCTCCTCAGCAGCAGCCCCCAGCACCAGGATCCTGAAGATAAACAGTACTGTCAGCCAAACCTTGCCAATAACCGTGGAGTGCTCCTGTGCATTCTCTAACAGTCTCCCCAGAAAGCTCCAGTCACCCATTGTTTCAGATCTCTAACCTACAACAAGAACATCAGAGAAATTAGAGCAATGTTAAAACATCTTATAATTACACAGATTGACCAGATTGATCAGATCAGATCAGATTGATCCTCGACAAGTGATATTTCTTAAAGGCACTTGCTTTTGCAGAATATTGCACATGTACATTAAGAGCTAGATAACCCTGGCCCCACACAACCCAGGGCTTTGGTGAGCACAGAAGGGACATGTTTAATGCTCTCACAGAGTCCATACAGGCTTAAGTGCTATACACAACTGGCAAGAAGGATTCCTAAGTTAGAATTTCTACAAGGTTTAAATACTTAAAAAAACATTATTTCTGTTTCCTCTGTCTGAGATGGCTCTAACTGCTCCTGCTTATATTTAGAAAAGTACTGGTAGAAATCAGATCAATTAAACAGAATAATCCCACTATTAATGCAACTGCACTGGTATTCAGAGTGTGATTGCCTAACTCTAATAATTTTACTGTTATCAGAACTTATTTACTCCAGTGATCAGGAAGTTAGAAATAGGTCTCTGCTATTTTCAAACTGTACAAACACAGAAAAAAAATTACTCAAAACCTACGGAATTTACAGTTGAATTTTGGAATCTGTGCAACTCAGCAAGCATGTTCTCAAAGCCTAATCATGTTCAAATTTCTTTATTTCTAAAAAAATCCAGACATTTTAGTTACTTGAAATATTGGGAAGAACGATGAATTCTGAGAGGAATGGTGAAAAAGTTTCTATGCCATTTCCCCTACTGTCCTGGCAGTTGGTGTTACTGAACCATACCTACTGCAACATCATTAAACAAAACAAAATGAAACAAAAAACAAAACAACAAGCTGAAGGTCATTTCAGCAACTATATACAAATATTTTCTTGGAAAAAAATAGAATTATATCCTATGACCTTACTTCGGTGACAAACAACTGGCATATATTCTCAGCAGTTTCCACCAATTCATGTATAATGGGCCCCCCCATGTCCAATTCTAGGCAGAGACACAATTGCTGATTTGAAAAGTCTTAAAGTGGAAGATTTCTTTTTAATATCAGATTCCTCACAAGCTTCCTTCAATTGAGAAACAAGAGAAATCTCCTGGTATCACTTCAGTTATCCTTGGCCTGTCCCTGACTGGATTGTATGTAAGAATATTGGAATATTTGTAAGAAGTACATTTCACTGCCCTACTAAACTCGTTTCTATATTTTACATCTTAACCTTCAATTAAAAAAAAAAAATTTGCTTTCAGCTAACTTCAATACCTTCAGAAATACTTGTATTATAATTGTAATTCAGATTTAACAATTTGCATTAAAAAAAAAACCACTATCAGAAAAATAATTATCTTCTTGTTTAAAAATCTTATAATATTTTTATATGTAACTTAATTACATCTTACTGTGCTTATGCTTCTTATCCAAACACCTGGGTGTCTTACAATTCCTCAGAAAGAAAGATGTTCATCACTACAGCTAGGAATTTACCACTGAAGAAGTGTACTAGTCTCATCATTACAAGAGTGTAATTTCCAGCAGTTATGTCACTGTTTTTCCAAAAGAAAATTTCCAAAGTCTGTCCTAAATTTCTTTCAGGCTTTTAGTTAAGGCAGCTAAAGAAATTAAATTTATTTAAGGTACTTTTTCATAACTTGATTTTACTGTGAGGCAATGAAACACCTATAACTGCAGAGTAGTAGGCTTTCACACAAAAAGCAATAACACACCCATTAGTATTTTGCAGTTCTATAAATCCTGATGTATTAATTCATTTTTTATCACATGAAGTTAATTTAACAAAAACTCCCCCTAAAAATACTTCTTTGATATTTTTCAAAAACACTTTCCTTTTAATATAAGTGAATTCTTTTTCCAGCATAACATGATAAACTACAAACAATGATACTAACAACAAAATACTGATTTTATGTAGGTACGTTCTCTGTCCTGAAACATTTTTTTAAAATATATTTAGATTCTTTTTGAAAAATGTATTTTTTCTCCTTTTGAGACAGTAGCCCAAAGCTGAACAAATTTTGTTATAGTATTTTTATAGTCCTAATTTAATATGCTTATATTACTTTAGAATTTAATCATCCGTCTTAATTTTATAATACAGAAATCTTAATTTTATAAGGTTTAAAATATTTTGGATGGTTAAGTAATTTTAATATTGACAAATAATAATTCTTAAGGCAATAATGAATTAATTTTATACTTTTATACTTTTTTTTTTTTTAAAACTCAAATTCACTTGAAGATATACCCCATTTAGTTCCAGCTTTGAACAGAACTAAACTGTTTGACCATGTTCTCATTATGAGTGGGAAAATGTAGAAAAAGCAAAATAAATAATGTGATATTTGATGGATTAAAGAAGTTTATCATAAACCCAGGTTCAGTATTTCCTTTCTCTGCTATTCTTTACATTATTCTGTACCTCTCAGTTCAATACTCTCTGCCTCACTCTTTATTTTCCATCCAGATCAAACAAAATAGGCAGCTCAGGTAACAAGCAGGTGATGATGCCTATAATGAAAACAGGACATTTTGTGCTTTTCTGAGGATTTATCTAGAGATTAAGAGAAGAACAATAACAATTTTTAGAACTTAAAGATGACAAATAATAAATCCATTTAAATTAATCATTCTCCAATCTCCAAAGAATTTTTTTTCTTTTTACTACAAGTCAGCAATGCCCAGGCTGAGTTAATTCAGGACACCAAAGACATGGCACAGTGCACTTCTCAGAGGATACACATAAAAAAGCTGTTTTAGTGCTTACATTAGTTAAAATATTTATTTCTGTGTATTAGAGTGTGCAAATTCATCCTGCACACCAAGAGTGTTTAAACCGTGAGCAGATCAGCATCTTAACTGCACAGAGGTGAAAAATCTCAGTGTACATCTTAGTATGAATTGCAGCAACTGTTGCCTTCACCACAAATTTACATTGTCCATAGTACATAAATACTGGAAGGACATAATTTCCAAGGGCAATGCAAATTTACGCATCTCCACTGGCTGGAGAGTTCCCAGAAATTCAGATCCTGTGTCTTTCTTCAATGTCAGTACATTCTTCAGTGAGCAATTCTTAAGGTCAACGTAACTCATTCAAAAATCATGCCAACAACTGCAGGGGGGTGCCTTGATACAAATCATTATTAAATTACATTAAACGAAAACAGAAGGTTCACAAAGCTCAGAGAATATTTGATTTTTCCCTACTGAGTTCAACAATACCTATGTCTAAATTTAAACAGCCACAACTTAATATTTTAGCTGAGAATAATCCCAAGCTTGCTTTTGTAGTATTACATAAAATTCAACAGTATAGTATTACTTTCAGTGCTACAGAGACAGGCAACAGTTAAGACCTAATCTTCAATATGGATTGTGAAAGGAGACATTTTTTCTTTTTGTGCTTGGAAAAAGATGCAGATTAAGAAATGAAACATCTTTATCTGCATTTCATGATGTCCATGAATACCCACAAGGGAATGACAGAGAATCTGTCTCAGAAAACAATCTAATTCAACTGTATGAAAAGCAAGGACTTCATGAACCTTCATATCATTTAATAAGAACTGGGAGTCTTGTATTATTTGGTGTATTTTATTTTATTGTACTTCTTGTTTTAGAAAATCGTTCCTTTGAGACCACACTGAAAAATGGACACTCATAAAAATTGGCATGGCATTTGAGAATTAATGTTGTGTTATTAATTACTGGTTTAGTGGATGCACAAACACACTTTGCATGTTACAAAGAGAACAAGCAAGCAAGAATAAATTTTAGAAGCTGCAATGTCATATCTATCCCTCTGCAGAAGAAGAATTATAATGTAACATCAACAAACTTTCCAGTTATTTTTAGTTCTGATGATGGAGAGGTTCATGTGCACTCTGTGCACTAGGTGTGCAAAATTTTACATTTTATTATTTATAAATTTACTCAAACATGTACATGTTTATGTGTTTATATACACACATGCACATAAATAAGTACACAGCTGTATTACATACACTATCAGATTATGACACTTGATGTATTTATGATTTCATTACACTGGTACATCCAAAAATTGTCCCATAACAAATATTTAAAAACTTAACAGGTATCCTGATCTGAATACAGTTTCTTAAATTCAGCCCACATTTCCTTTAATTTCTCAGGACAGTCTAAAGTCTAAAAACTTGGGATTTGGATTTTTTTCTTCAAAATTATCTCTATTTTATAAAGCAGTATGACAAAAAAGCTGTTAAAACAACTTGCAATATTTTATTTGTTTTTACACCAAACAATCGGGCATCTCCACCACTATCAGGTTCTTAACTCTGCTAACTTAAATCAGACAAAAGCAATCATCCTTCTGAAAGTCTGCAGTGTGACCATGTAATAATTCCAGACAAACTGGCTTATGTGCAGGCACAGAATGAGCTACTATAGTTTCCAGTGAAACTTAATGGTATTTGGCCACGTACATATATACGAAACACAGTGGTGAGTGTTTCATAAATTACAATAGAGGTTTCACAATTCATTTTATAAACTTGTTTAAATGAGGATTTGAAAAATATCTTTCTTCGTGCTCCCAGTGTCATACTTTCAGACACATGTATCACCACTCTCAGTGTATTTTAAACACTTGTTAAAAATTAATTCCTTAACTGATCTTGTTATTACCTTGAACTTACTTTACTGCTATGGAGACTCCTCCTTAAATCCCAGGCAAAACTTCTTTTGACTTCTTCTTGACTCCACTTGACCTCTGAGTGAAAGTCTGGCCTGAGTAAAGGAAAAGTGCGAGGAGTGCAGGGCTGAGCCCAGGAGGAGAGCTACACCCCACCTGTTAAACTCTTCTCTTTCCTGCTGGAACCCCTGCCCTGATTCATTAACCGCAGGAGGAAAACAGGAACAAAAAGCAACCCCTTTTCTCCCCCAGAATACTCAAACGCCATCTTAGAGCTCTACATGGGAAGGAAAAGACAGCGACTTACCCGTAAAGCTGAAAGGTGCGAAGGGTGTGGAGCTACCGGGAGACTGCGGAACAGCCGTGGAGCATGAGGGCAACAGTCCTACATCCCGAGAGAGTGAAGCATGAATGAGACAGAGCTGTCAGGTGCCCACATACCATCAGCCACACAGATCTAAAAACTGCACCGTGAGGAGTGTCCCGCCCCCCGCCCCAGATATACAAAGGAAAGATGAGCCTTTCTGCCGTTCACAGACTCAAGACCCTTTTTCTCTGCAGAGAAGCAGGGACTCCAACATTTGAGTATCTGTCTGAGAGGACTTCAGGCAAGTTAAAGTAACTACAAGGGAGACCCTGTTCAAACTCCTTAAATTACACTTTTGTACAATTTAATTTTTTTCTAGTTTAATTCTAAAATGTTCCAGTATGATTCTCTCATTTCCCTTTAGATAAAAGATGTAAATAACTCTAGTACCTCTGACGACTCAGTTCAATCTATTCTTCGTATTTATGTCAGTGTTTTAAAGACCTAACACACTAAGGATTTCTAATAATATGCTAGGCTTGTGTGATTTCTTCAGTAAGTCAGCAATAAACCCAAATATTTTTTGTCTACAGGAAAAAGAAGACACAAATGAAAAAAACTTTTTTGTTTATAGCACTGGCAAATTTTTACTTCATCACGCTTCATACCTTCCTAAGAATATTTATTCATCTCAATACTTTGCATCACTTTTGAGTCCTAAGTGAAGAAGTGAGTAACTGGCATGTTGTGTTCCGATAATTCTCAGACCAAACACGTGAACAGAGCGAGGTACCAGTCTGGTCAATGCAGCCAGGCCACCCGGCAGTTTTTCCCACTATCAGTAGAAAGTGTTTGTATGGGCCAGATAACGCAGAGCTCACCTCAAGGAACCTCGGAACCATCTCGGGTTATGCTCGTGAACTCATTCTGTGCGGCACCACTTACAGTGTTGAAAGAAATTCTGGCTCTGCTTTGTATTTAAGACTTTACTCCAACTACAAAACTGGCTTGAAATGCACACCAATGTTCACGTTAGTGGCAACTTTTAAGGAAGATATTACACGTCGCTATACAACCATCCTGCATATTAATACTTGTTGCTTTGTCCTCCACAGCATCTTCTGAGGTATTTGGTGAGGTTTGGACACTTCTCCCTGCCACACCGGGCTCAGTTACCGCCCCATCTGCGAGCGCCGCTGCCTGCAGGCGGCTCGCTCGGTGGGGCAGGAACAGAGGGCACCCGCGCCAGGGTCCCTCAGGAAGGTACTCGGAGCAGTAGGGCCCCCGCCTCGACTCCTCCTCAGTAGGATGAGCAGGCTCGGCCCCGCCCTGCCCTTCCCTGGCGCCCATCCCACGGCCAGGGGACAGGGCGAGCGGGCAGAGGCCCCGGGAGGGCTCTCGCCCTCAGCGCCGGCTCCGAGCGTGCCCGCGGCCGCGTCCCCTGTGCCGGCGGCGCGTCCCGGCCTGGCGCCCAGCGGCGCTGCCCAGGGGCGCTCTACTTACGCTTGCCGGGAGGAAGGCTTTTTAAAGCAGCAAAGGCGCGACTCTTTCGGAAGAGTCCGGGCGGAGATGGCGCACAGGTCGCTTACGCGGGGCGAAGAGGCGCCCCCAAACTCGGCTGGGCTGTGGCAGAAGCGGCGGGCGGGGCGGCGCGGGCGGCGCCGGGAGCCCGAGCCCAGCGCCGTGCCCAGCGCCCTGCCTGCTGCTGCCCGCGCTGCCCGCCCGGCGCCGGCACCTCTGGCGGCCTCCCCGCAGCCACCGGCCACCCGGCCCTCCCTCTGCCCTCCCCTCCCCGCCTCCCGCCGCGGCTTCGCACGGGACGCGCCGGCAGCCCTTCTCCTCACCCGGGAGGCTCCAAGCGGATTGTCTCCCTGGATTTTAAAATGTTTGTCACTGTGCAGATGACCCATCCCACCTGGGATTTCCTGGGAAATCAAAGAGTTTCTTTCCCGCTGAGGATAGAAGCGGTAGAAACCCCTCCCCGCCCCGCCGGGCTCCGGCGGAGGCAGCGCCGCTGCCCGCGCTGTGTCCCGCCACGGCGCTCAGAGGGCGCCTCGCCCCGGCCGCCGAATGCACGGCCCTCCGCCAGGTACCAGGGGAAAAAAACGCCCACCAAAACCATCGAATAACTTCTTCACCAAAATGAGGGTTTTCTCTCTGAAAGCAGATGAACCTTGCAGGTAGTGCCTGTGTGTCTTGCATGAAGAGCCCCAAAGGGCTGCCAGCCCCTTTTTTCTTTCCCTCAGACCCTTCCTCAGTCAGGATCAGCTATCAAGCTGTTGTGCGCAGAACTTTTGAAAAAAGAAAAAACAAAACCCCTCAAAACCAGAGATCAGTTGTCATTGTTCTGAAAGTTATTATTTAAAAGTAGCTCTTGACATTTTCAGCATAAGTACTCAAAAATATTGCTGTCACCTATATTTTGGTTAGGCTTTTGTGTGTTTTGTAGTGTTGCCCCAGGGAAAACAGCCACAGAGCCCGGGCAGCATCTCAAGCAGAGTGGGAGGTGGTTCTGCTCAAAGGTCGAGGCAGGTGATTCTCCCCTGCTGTTCTTCTCTCATGAGACCCCACTTGGAGTGCTGCACCCAACTCGGGCCCCCACCATGAGAAGGATGTGGATCTGTTGGAGTGAGTCCAGAGGAGGGCCATGAAGATGATCAGGAGGCAGGAGCACCTCTGCTATGAAGACAGGCTGAGAGAGTTGGGGCTGTTCAGCCTGGAGAAAAGGGCCTAAGGAGACCATACAGCAGCCTTCCAGTTCCTAAATGGGCCTACAAGAAAGTCAGAGGGGAGCTAGTTACAAGGGCATGTAGTGACTGGACAAGGGGGAATGGCTCAAAACTGAAAAGGAGTAGATTTAGATTAGATTTTAGGAAGAAAGTCTTTGAGGGTGGTGAGTCATGGGAACAGGTTGCCCAGATAAGTTGCAGATACCCCATCCCCAGAAGTGTTTAAGGCCAGGTTGGATGGGGCTTTGAGCAATATGGTCTAGTAGAAGGTGTCCCTGCCCTTGACTGGGGGAGTTGGAACTAGATGATCTTTAAGGTTACTTCCAACCCAAACCATCCTATGGTTCTATGAAAGAATGACTTAAAGTGGTAGGATGACTCAACAACTCTTCAGCAGTAACATATGAGTTTCTCTTGATAGCTACTCTACCAAGAGCTGGAAACAGAACCACACCAGTCAATCCCAAGGCTTTATTTAGTAAAATAAAAAAAATCCAATAAAAATTTTGAGACACTTTGAGGAGCTGTGTGCAGCAGAGAACTGTTGAGAATCTGAATCCGACCATGCCCATGTTCTTGTATTCTTGCACTGCTTGACTGGTCCCTATAAATATTTCAGCTGAAAGCGCTAGAGAGGAAGATCTCTGTTGACCCTAAGCACTAGAGGTGGCACAAGGACAAATGGCTGTTCAGAGGTGGGTGATACATCTGAAACAAAGTGCTGCTATGATTGTATCACAGGGTATCACAGGATTGATCCTGAAGCACTGGTGCATGAGAGGCTGTGTTATGGCACAGGATGGAATCCCAGCAGCCGCAGTAACTCCTAACATTAAAACTTTCCTCATGCAGCAAAGTTTCTCAGCTCTTAAGTTTTAATAGCATGAAGCACTAGGTGTTTCTCTGACTTTTTCACTCTCTGGAAGTTTCAAGTGGTATTTCCCACTATCTGTACAAACTGGCCTTGACACCTGTTCTTTTAAGAAAAATATTCTTACTCAGGAGGGCAGTGAGATTTTAGAGCATCCTTTTTGTAGTGCCACAGAAAGTTTTTATGATAGAATCCTTTACATTTCAAATTAGGAGAAGCTGATGCAGTGCCTGCCTGCCGTGGGACTACATCCATCAGCTAAGAGTTTCCTTTCCAAGAATCTCCTTCCAGGTTCATACAAGAAGAAGTTTGGTCTGTCAGCAAAACCCTCTGGATCATTTGTAAAAAATGGGACAGGTAAAGATGCAAAATCCATGGGGAAAATTTGAAGGAAGCAGTTTTAAAAGTGAAGAACCAATTACGTACTGGTGAAAGCCCAAGCATGAAAGCATGTTGAGGACATATGACTTATTAGTCATACACTAGAACAGGAGGATCTGTAGCCAAACAAGGGGTAAATAGAAAAAAGTAGGACTTGTCTCTCTGATGAGTTTATTCAGAAAGAAAATAGGCTCAGATTTAATGTTATTCAAAGGTGTCTCTTCATGTGGACTTTCTGACAGAAAGATTTCCTTGGAAGAGCCGTCCTGCTAGTTTCCTCACTTATCTTTAAAGTAGCACAGCACTGCTAGTTCTCATTATGTTAAAAGGGTTGGCATTAACACTAGACAGCAACACACAACTTAACGTGACGTTTAAATTTTTACATTAAAATGCACACTTACAAATTTTTCATCCTTCCTTTAATTAACACAGAGTCACAGAATGGTTAAGGTTGAAGGGACCTCTGGAGATCGTCCAGTCCAACATCCTTGCGAAGGCAGGGTCACCTACAGCAGGTTACACAGGAACGTGTCCAGCTAGGTTTTGAATGTCTCTGGAGAGGGATTAATTCTTCTTCAGTACAGTCTTTTATCTTCCATCCAAGCCTCCACACAGGTGACAACCTCTGTTCCACATGTAGACAGACATTTAGCAGTACATGATTTGGCTGGCACAGAAACAAAGTGAATTCAGGAAGTGGGAGACAGAGCAGTCAGGCAGGTATTTTTAAGATTAGATGAATCAGGTTTTCATGACAAGGTACACAGAAAGAAAATAAAATAGACACCAAGCTTTATGAAATGATAAAAAGATCTCATAAGTTGAGGAGATATTTCTTGGTTGATCTTAGTCTGAACCTGAGCTGCTGCTCAACAAGAAAAAAAGACTTTTTCAGATCAGTATTGATCTAAACTGTGTTTTACCCCTTGCTATTTCCAATTTAAACATCTATTTTGAAGTACAGAAGAGGATCACTCTTATGTAACTGTGCATCCAAGCATGGTCTGGTGGTACACTAAAATGTGGAACATGTCTTCAGTCATAAGCCATGCCAAAGTGACACATGGCTCGGCAGTGCTGGCAGCAGTTTTGTCCACACAGCCGAAAAAAAAATAGCTACAAATGCCTTCAGTTCAGCTCATTGTGGCACTGTACGGTATGTCAGTTAAGAGAATTGCGCTTGATATGCCACTGCCCTACAGAAGATGGCACTAAAGATATTTAAATTCTAGGAAAGGGTACTGCTGCCTCCGGAGGCACAGCTTGAAGCAAGGAGGATTAAAATCTTTAGTTGTTTTCTACGTGGATGAATTGAAGGACTTTAGAATTGAATAATAAATAACCTGACAAAAAAAAGACTGAAGTTGTTGTTTGATCTCATATTATATACAAATTTTTATTATTGTACCAGTGAGCGATTAGTGTTCTGCTCTGTACAGCACTACTGCTAAGCACATCAGAGAAGGCAGCATAAGAACTGGTGTAAGAAAGTGTTATTTCTAGTTTTGTTGGACAACATTGTGAGTTCTAGTTTGTAGGAATGGAGGCACAGGAAGACTTAATATCTCGTCCTAGGTTATATGGTTCTGAGAATAGCACTGAGACTCTAGGCTGGTGTTTCACTAGAATCAGCTTCCTCTGGTCCTTTCTGGTTCTTTCCTTTGGAAACGTGGCAAGTCTCCTAATACTACAACAAAAACAACAAGAACAACAGCATAAACCTGAATGTTCTGGGATATGGAACAGCAAGATGCTTTCCATTCATCTTCATGGAATCAAAAGCTCCATGTAAGATGTAGCAGAGGAAGAACTATAACTGTACAAGCCAGGCATCTGTTAGGAGGAAGAATCAAAAAGAGAGATACAGGTCATGCAGAATCATAAGAGGAATTATGCCTGTTATCATTCTGTCATGGTGAGATGCTATTTTTTTTCTGACACTACAGACAGAAATAAGAAATAAAAATACTGGTGTTTGAAACACATTGATTCCTGCCACAACAGGAAGTCTGGCAGAAATCCGAGCTGAAAATTACAAATCTAAAATGCAGAGTTCAACTAGTTCACTGCTGAGTTAGTGAGTTAAATCAGCTCATACAAAAGTTGAGGAAAGATTGTGTTGGAGCAAGTAAGAAGATGGCCAGTAGCTGAGAAGCAGGGCCAGTAGAGGGGAATAGGGAGCACGGAAGGGTACAGCAGCAAGGAGAGAAAAGGCAGTTAAGATTTTTGCCTTTTTTAGTAGCAGTCACTCAGGAAAACACAGCCAGAGGCTGTGGTTTAAAATTGCAGTATGTGTAGCAGCAAATAAACTTCATGTTGCCATTCCCTCCACCCCTTCCACTGCAGATCTTCTTGCCCAACACCGTGGCCTACTGCCCCACAGTCTTGTCAGTGTGGAAGTTCATATGGCCTCCCTGTAATGAAGATCAAGGAATTAATCCATCTGAAAAACAATCCAGCAAAGCAAAACATTTGTTTCTTCATCAGCTAAAACAGTGGGCCAGTCCAGTGCTGAGCGCAGCTGTGCAAACAACTGTGTTGGCTCAGTGCAGGTCCTGGAGTTGGAGGCACCATGTTCAATGAGGTGGGAGGGAGATACAGACAGGATAAGAATGAGCAGGAAGGAATGACATCGGTATTAATGCCCTAAACTAGTACTGCCAGTGGGCAATTCATTGTGCCAAACCACAACTAAAGCTTCTAAACAAGGATGTTCTTTTTCACTGTGTTCAGAATAAGAGCAAATATAGTATGTTTTACCAGGAATATACCTGGGTGTCATGCATGGTGAATTTGTAAAGGCCTCAAATAATTACTGCCTCCACAGAAAGGAACAGTAGTAGGCATCTTGCTTTAAAATAGAAAAAACAGTATTATGTAAGGGAAAATTCCTCTACAAAATTCAAACTGCTGCACGATGTGATGGTCTCCGTCTGGAATTGAAGAAATCGGTAGCACAAAATGGCATGCTATTGGTGGGAAATAATCTCCTGGCTGCAGACCAGGCTTCAGTGAACTCCACCAATGTTTGCACATATAATAAAATGGGCAGCAAATCTGAACAGTGATCAAAACTGAGCAGTGATCTGGGTTTCTGTCTTTCCCCGGTTTGGACGAGTGTCTGTTTTGTGAGACACACACTCAAGGCATAAGGAGCTTTTTACAAACTGTGCTGAGAAGAAAAAAAAATTCCATCTCCAATTTCACTTATATTCATTGGAATTTTATGTACTTACAATACCACCTCATATACTTAGTTAGGTGGAACATACTATAGCACACCAATGTCTTATTACAGTTGTTAAGAGCACATAGGAACCATGTTGACAGAGATTGTCCTGGACAAACCCTGCACTGGCAAATAGACTTCTGGGTGCTAACAAGACTGAAAACATCATTTCAAACATCCTGGTTTTGGCAAACCTTGAATGCATACCAGTATGATGTTTTTTCAAGTCAATCACATTACTGTGTAATGTTCCACAGATCTTCCACAAACTCTAGCTCTTCTTTACAAAACTGTTCTTTGCCTCAGAACAGGTCTCCATCCTACAGTTTTGCAAGCTCTTCATGTTTCACAATGGAAGCACTTAGACCTTCCTACCTTCTAACACTGCTACTGTTAAAGCATTTCTCCCAGTGATAAAAGATCTTACTAAATCCTAAGCTTATCTTCCCGTGTACCTGCAGTTCCTCCCAGCTGCAGTTTATCCCATTTGGTGGATCCTGATGCTCTGACAATGAGTCGTTAATAACTATTTTACTGCAATGCACAAAAGCTTCTATCATGACATAGGCAGAAATTATGCCTGACAAATACATGTTGCAATGTCTTATTCAGTCTTCTATCAGATAACAGTGATGGAATTATTTAGTTAGTTTGTTCTAAATGTGCTCTGTCTCTTTGTGCACGTTTGTGTGTAAAGGAATAGAATGGGTTTTTTGAATCTGTGCTGGACAGATTGTGGAAGCTGTTTAAACTGTATATTAAACACTCAGTCCTTGGAAAGGATGCAATACCTAAGGCAGGGACATGACAACTGTAAGCAGACATTATACTAATGATGCAACATACAATAGGTTTGAAATCTTTACCACACAATAATTATATTTTTCTGGCATCTGTTCAATGATCTTAACAAACAGTGCTTGATTAAACTGTTCTAATCCCTGTGAACATGACGCAGTTGTCACCTTTATCTTTCAATTGGGAAAACTCAGGAACACTGAGAGTCAGGTTTGACTCTGTGCACCAGGACTGCAACCATACTTTCAAATCAAGTGAAAGAAGTCCTGTGACGAAGGAAATGTTGATAGTTGGATACCAGATAGCAAGTTTTCCAATCATCACGACAGAAGTGCAGCATTCCTCCTGCTAATGTGTGGATTGCTGAGAGGTATGGGAGGAGTTTTTATATGTTGTCATAAAGATTGAACCTCCACAGAAAATTATCTGCAGAACACTTTTAAACTCTATTTCATTATCTCAATTTACAGTTTTAAGCCTACTACTCCCTTTCCCACGTGTCTAAAAATTGCCATAATTGCCAAGACAACAGAAAATACACATCTTGCATAAGCAAGTAAACCTGCCCAGCACAGCTTGTCCATTGAAAAATGCCTTGTGCTTCAGACCAGTGTGTCTGCACCACACACTACAGTATTCCTTTTCCTGGGGAGCGTGCCAGGCTATGACCAAAATGCTGGTTCTTAGCAGCACACAGAATATATACTGCTGTTCAAAACATTCATCTACAACCTGCAGTCATTCATGGCACAACTCTCTAAGTTCTCTCAGTTCACTGAAAACATACTTTCCTAAACTGTACATCACACTGATACTGTATCACTCCTTTACCACAAAGGCTTGTGCAAGCATCTGTCAACCTGGTGGAATTCTTGGAAAGGATGTTTTTAGTAGATGGCCAATTCAAATACAATGGATTTAGCTATTCAAATACATAGAGCAGGTAGATGTGAAGTAATCTCTGAGTTAGTGGCAGTGATTAAACTATCAGAAAAAGGCAGAAGGTAAGTGCAATGTGACTAATTCTGACATTTAAATCTACAGTAGCATGGGGCACCAACCATAGCAAGAGCAAGGAACGTTCTCAGAGACATATGGAGAGTCTGATATGTGACTTATTTCCTCATCTGGGCCTTCCAAATTAAAGATCGATGCATTTCCAAGCCTAGCTTAAAGACTTTCTTTTGGTAGCTAGGAAACTTTGTATAGAAAATAGCCAAGTCAGAGCAGAGCCAGCTTTATAGAAGAGAAATATAATCTGCAAGAGAAAATGACAATGACAAGCCAGGTTGGTCAGATGGGGACAAAAGTGTAGGTCTCGGATCCCGGGCCATCCAAGAATTGCGGGTAAAGTCCTTTTCTCCAAGCCCCATGTTAAAAGAAGGAGTCAGGATGCATCGATTTCTTATCAAAATTGTTTATTCTATTGTGTACCTAAACATTTTCTCTTCAGCCGGCGTAGATGTTACCTACACCGCTGCCCAAGGCTGTCTGCCCCGCTCATGGGCGGTCGTAATCTTTTATACTATGTACTACGTGCTAGTTGTTTTTACTATTATACCAATACGTATCACTTTTATTAAACAGTGTACTTTCACCCTAAACCAATTAGAAAATGCCACCACCTCACCCGAAGATGGAGGACAAGAAGAAGAAGAAGAAAGACAAGGGACACACCCAAATCCCTCCATCTTGTCTCCTTGAGCCTCCTTTGTGAACCCCCAAAATCCACATTAATACACAAAAATAAGTCATCTAATATCCTAATTACACACCCGTGACTTGTAATTCTTCATATAATGTTGGCAATCGCTCCCAGGGGCTAAAATCAAGGGCACTGGTGTTTTTATCACTGTACCAGGGTCTCTGGACCCCCTCCTGGGGTCTCGGACTGCCTGGGACATCTAAAGGGATGTCCTGGGTTCCAACATGTAGGTACCTTCTGAACTATCTTGAAAGTCGTTGCCATTAGTCTTAGCTCATTAAGCTTCAAATAGTTACCATTACTCTTGCCACTGTCTGCAAACAAGTTCAAATGACTGTGTAGATAATAAGATGGTGAAAAATCAAATGACCTTGTAATTAACTGTCAGGGTAGTGGCTGTCCTGAATATCAGAACAGGTGAACAAAAATACAATGCAATTCTTTGAGTGTGATTTTGTTGCAGGTAAACCCCTTTTGCCCAATTTTCAGATGAGGAAATTATAATTGGAGAAAAAAACCCTAATTTTCACCAAGTTTAGTTTCTAGCAAAGTGCTCTTAGCTGTTCCTTACTGCTACAGTACACTTTTTACAAAATAAAGCAGCTTTTAATAGAGTTGGTGTTTTGAATTGAACCTCCATAATACAGGAGTGCACTTTCCTGTACGGACCACATAATTTGTCTTTTACATTTGTCCTATCAGATATAAAACAACTTAGTACATTGGCTTAATATAACTGCAAACAACTGAAGGATATTTTTATTTTTGTTCTAGAAAACCTTTAATAAAGGTACTTCTATATCTAGAAGTCATAAATACAGAAGATCTATACTTCTGATTTCCTTTTAAAACTGTGTTTTTCCTAAGGTAGTTAGGATTTTTTCTCTGTCTGGGTCCAGTGAAGTTTGCTTCCCCTCATCTCCTTACTCTTCTGACAAACATGTTTGTAGTTTTGGTTTCAAGGTTTTGGATGGAAGTTTAACCTGATTGAGTCAATGGTGATTTTTTCCTAGCAATTTCAGCCAAAGAATAATTTCAGCCGGTCCCATTCTTATACTTCCCACTTCTGATACCACATTATTAGACATTTTACGTCCTGGCTACACTGGACACTGAGCAATGAGGAATCAGCCTCTTTTACAGTCATGACCTCAGATTTGCTGCTAAAGTTTTCAACATGTTTTGCAATCTTTTTTCTGAGGAAAGCCTAGGAACCAAGTACCAGAAATGCAGACACTACTAGTGCTTTTCAGGAAAGAACACACACAATTTCAACACAGCAATGTATTTTAATCTGTATAAAATCCATCTGTAGAAGGTCAGCTAAGCAGTGTAGCACATGCAGAAATAGGTACAATTCCCATAAAGTTCCTATAAAGTATCTGATTTTTTTTGTCACATACAAAGCAGCTATTCAGTCAAATTAAATATACACAGATCTCAGAGCTATCATTGCCTGATGCTGCAGCTCTGGATCAAAGCCCTCTCTTGGCTACATTCAATTTCCCCAGTTGTAGCTTTTTTTCCTGTCTGATAATCTGGTTGCCAAACTTCCAGTTGAAGATAACTTCATAGTGTTAGTGTTAACAGTTTTGGTGTGTGTCATTCCAAGTTCCAGCTAAATTCAAAGGTAAGCAGCAAAAACAAACTCTTTCCCTATGGAGCTGGTTAAGTTTATTACTGGCCTTTTCCAACTACAAAGCTGTCTTAAGCAGCATATTTAATTTCAAGTGGAGCACATATGTGACCTTCCACTATGAGCTCAGGAAACTTCAGGGCAACAGGCAGTGTAACCAACCTGCAGCAGAAGGCTAAAATCCTTACACTAGCCCTTGGCTATTGAGTATAGTATTGGTGTATACATTTTCCATTACGGTAAACAGATTTTCATCAGATGCATTAGGTAACACACAGCATGTACAAGTAATACTGAAAACAGACATCACAAAAGTGCCTTAATCATAATTTCAGGGAAAAAAATCTTGTTACAAAAGAAATGTAATACTAGAGCACTGGGACTAGTTTGCTCTCTTTGTACTTGTACATGGAACAATGCAGGAACTCTATCAAGCACAAACCTGATACGTGCCAAACTGTGTTCTTTGGAGTTGAATTAAGGATGTTTTTACAGTCCATGTCTCCAGTCCAGCTCATTATGAATGACCTTCTATCTTTTTTTTTTCATGGTTCTGAGGATGGTGTTTTTATGGTTTTCTTGCTTCTCTCTTAGATGAGAAATTTCTAGCTGCAGTAAAGTTGTAACACTGGATGTAGCTCACAATCAAGGGAAGCCTGTTAATGCTCCACTTTCAGTGCACAGTGAAGGATCATGGGTCTTAATTCATGCAGTTTTGTTTACTCCAGCAATGAGAAATTTAAATGTGCAGTAAAAGAAGAATGCAAATAGAGAAGCTGAGATAGCACTCATTCATTTTGGGGAAAAGCTAGTTATTAAAGTTAAGGAGAAGAAACATCCAGCTTTCTAGAAGTGGGTTAAATGGGCAGGCACTTGGAAGATAAACCGTGCTGCCCTAAGTGCCATATGCTGCCCATTACAGGCATAAAACATCTTTTGAGACTACTTTGAGACAAGATCAGACTGACTCATATAGTACTTCAGATTAGTAATATAGAGTTTACAGCACAGCAGTGTGAACTTCAAGAAAAATATCAAGTTCCTCATTTCTGATTGGGTCCCTTTGCTATTTTAGCTCTGCAAGCTGTCTGTAATTCCTGCTAGACCAACTCCAAAAAAAGGAATGGTGATTTAATCTTACAATGTGGAATGTCAGAGAGACTGGGAGTGGTTTGCTCAACTCATTTGAAAGGTACCTCAGATATGGAGAAGCTTTTATGAAGAAAAGCTGTGCAGGCTAAATAGAAAAAAAGGAGCAATGGAAGGAGCACTGGATATCATGCTGTAAGTTGATGCACTTCTTTTAGTTAACCAACAGAACAAAAAAAGGCGCTTTCTTTCTTGGTTTTTATTGAAAAAAGTTTTAGAAGTATACAGCTGAGTGAGGAATAGCCAGGTGGTAAAACATCTTTATCAGATAAAGTCTACTGTACTGAGATGCTTCACAATGTACTGGGGGAGAACAAGAGAAGGAGGAAGACAGTTGCACTGCCTCCACCCTCCCAGAGGTGACAAGCCTTTTTTTCATCTGACCAAAAGAATGAAAAATGAAACTTCATTCCTCCCTGTAGTCTCTGTGACTAGGGGGAGGTGGCATTGACCTAATGGCGTTCACAGGCAGTTGAGACTGGCCACCCCTAACCCTTAAGGAAATAATTCTCTTTTCTCTCCAGTGCAGGCAAGAAGATGACAAAAAAACCCCATGCTGGTGCCCAGCAAAGCTGATAGCATGCACTGCCAGAGCATCTGTGTTCCTACACCATTTTCTTGGTCTCCTCCTAGAGAGGATATTGTGTTGTAATATAAACACAATCACCTTCCTGTCTTCTTCCTTCTCAAAAGCTGTGATGTGCCCAAAAAATCCTTTACACCAGTTTTAACCAAAAACCTTTAATATTGTTTTGCCTCTGAGCCAAGCCAACAGTGTGTTTGTGATTCCTGGATCTCCTCTGGGCACTAGAGCATTCTCTGGTCCTTTCCACTCCCACTGTTTGAAGAGTTAATTGTCCCAAAAATAGGATCCCAGCAATAGGCATACTTGGGAGAAGCTGATTCCAGAAGGCTGCTCTCTAATTGTGGATGCAGAAATACTGAATTAGCTTATGATCTTTAAAACCTGATTCAGCATCAGCTTCCCAGAGAGGCTATCAGTTTTAAAATACAAAAGAACATTCTTTTTTTTATCCTTTTCCTTGACTGTGAAAATATTGTTTATTGTTTTCTTATACCTAAGAAACTTTAAGGGAAATGGGGAGCCAGTAAATCCTGAAACTGGGACTTATTTCAAAACTGTTGTTTTCCTGGATCCTTTCATGCAAATTTTTAGCACTAGGTAGCACAATTCAGCCAGATTCAACATCATGCAGATCCCAGATACAGCAAGCATGAAAATAGTAAATGTGGTTTTCTCAGTGGGCCGAGACACAAAACAATCCACAGTGTTGGGGCAGGGCCAAGCGCTGCACTTCACCAGGCGGGGCATCTGGTAGCCATCGTACATGTAATAGAACACATACATGAAGACAGCTTCAAAGACGATCCTGAAGAAGATGCTGCTGGTGTATGTCCACCACAAGGGGCCCCGAATGTGAATCTTTTCGTTTTTTAGCTCTTCAATATCAATTTTCTCACCATTTCTGAACCGCCTTTTCTTCTCATGCCTCCTGTAAGCCACATGCATGGCCACCAGCAGCGCAGGTGTGGAGACAAAGATCAGCTGCAGGGCCCAGAGTCTGATGTGAGAGATGGGGAAAAAGTGATCATAGCAAACATTTTTGCAGCCAGGCTGAAGCGTGTTGCAGACAAAATCTTGTTGTTCATCTCCCCAGACCCTCTCTGCAGCCACAACCAGGATCATGATACGGAAGATGAAGAGGACTGTGAGCCATATCTTCCCGATACTGGTGGAGTGCTTATTTACACCTCCCAAAACAGCCTGCAGAGTTCCCCAGTCCATCTTCTTTTCTGTGTCCTTCTACCTGCAGGACGACACAATACACACAATGGTCACTTTTCCAACTGTGAAAAATCAAGTCTAGACCTGTGAAAAAGAGAACTTCCTAACAGTCTCTCCAGAGGCATATGCAAGTGTAAGCCATTTATGTCACACATATGTCTATGGATTCAAAGAACTTATTCAACTCAGTTTTATCAGTTTATGATGGGACAAGCATACCTCAGTGTATTTCTCAACAAGGCTTTTGGGCAGGAAATAAGTACATCTTAATACAGTTCCTCTGTACATCCTCTATGCTCTCTTTCCCTTTCTGTGCTTGACTCTGGTCAGTGTTTTGCCTTTCAGTGTACTTCCCAAAACAATAGAAATTACTATCACTCCATGAGTTAAGCCACATCTAAACAAGGTAGAGACTTCTCTAGCATTTTTATAAGGTTTTTCTTTGCCAACACCATAGCCCTAGAAGGCTGAGCTGCTTTCTTTGTCCCAGAGGTAAGTATTACTTGGCCTTCTTCAGCAGAAGTCCTTTCTCCACCCAGACACCTCTAGCAAGCCTCCAAGGCTTTCTGTTGCAGTTCAGACAAGGCCCTTAATCTCAAAAGTACAACGTTTGAATTTGCCAACACTGGTGAGAAGCCTCAAGCCAGCTCTGTCAGGGCTGCATGCTTCTACAGCACAAACCAGCAGGCAAAAGCAGATAGAGCAGAGCCTGCCCTTCCACATTCATTGCTATGTCATCCAAAAAAGGAGGCAAGCAGAGTCATAGAGTTGAGAAGAAAAAGCCCTCAGCTAAAGAGTTTATGTTGATTTTCTAGATGCTGTCACACTCAAGCAGAATACAGAAAGTCAAACACCAGAGAAGTTCCATTTCAGCTTTCCTCCTACTCTTAAAAACTAAAATCCACACTCTTTGCTCTTTTCAAAATAAGTTTTGCTGAAGTTCAGGCTTCAGCCTCAGGGCTCAGCTTTCACTGATTGCAGCCATTTGGAAACTATCACTGAAGTGGACAAAACACTTCGAAACCTGAGCTGGGAACCTGCATAGCTGGTCCATCGTCTCTCAAGGCTAGACTGGGACAGCCACACAGACCATGGATAAGAGCTCAATCTCTTCTTGGTGCTGGCTGTGTGCTGTGGGGAGAGCATGGCACCTTGCAAAGCAACACTGCCCAAAGTTTACAAAAATCTCTCATTCTCACACAGCAGAGTGGGGAAAAAAAGGAGAACTTTTTGTCCTGGTGTAGTTACATCCCAGCCGAAGGACAAACGTGCCCCAACACATAGCCTTGGTACGAGGGCCTAGCTTGTATGGACAAGCCTGGAGGCAAGAGGGAGAGGTCAGATTTACGGTGATGCGGAAAGGTGAAATTGGGTATGGCAAAAAAGAAAACAACTTTGAGAACATGGCTGGAATTCCTGAGACTTCTCAGGCTTTGTCTCTACTGAAACAAGCACCATTTTAGGCAACACTTTACAATGACCTAACCTGCAGGCTATGAGATAGCTGCATCATTCTGCTAAGAGCTTCCTCATGTCTGTTACATAGTTATTAAAATAAAGTCAATGAAACCTTCACAAGAGGCTAATCAGAACTGAAGGAAAGTCCGGGAGATGCATATAGCTGAGCTGAACAGCCTGGGTTCCAAGTGCCATCTCACACTGCAGTTCTGAACCAAGGCTGCAAGTTTTAGGGGGAAAAAAACTTTTCTCCCTCTCACTGCCACTACCGAAACACTGCAATTGGGCTGTCCGGAATCTACCCGGACGCCCGACTTGCCAACCAAGACACCGTGATTGAAAACCACTCCAGATCCTCACTCTGGGGTTAGTTGCTGGATCTCAGCTTCTCCCTCCCTCCGCGCCGACCTTTATCCCGCCGAGTTCCCCCGCGGCTGCGAGCCTTCAGCGGAGGGAAGCGGCAGGACTGCCGTCCGCTCCCGCCGGAGGGGCAAACACCGGGCTTGGCTCGGAGGTCCGACGGCTCCTCCCGGGGCGGGCTGTGCGGCCAGCCGCACCCACCGCCCCCGGCCCGCTGTCCCGCCGGTCCCGGGGGCTCACGGCCCCCGCCCAAGCAGCCTTGCCCGGGGTCGGCGCTGCGGCGTGGCTGCCCCAGACCCGCCGGGACGGCCCCGACCCGAGCCCCACTCTAGCACACGGATCGCCACCCGCTCGGAGGGGCGCACAGCCTAATCCCAACCTCGATCCCGATCCTACCGGTGCGGCACGCGGGAGCCGCTCCAGACCCTCACCTGGCACGGCGGGGCAGGAACACGAGGCAGCCGCTCCGGACCCGCCGCTGGCACGGCTGGGCAGGACACGCGGGATGCGACAGGACCGCCGCTCCGCTCCCAGGTCCGCTGGCGCCTGCGGAGCGGACGGCCCCAGCCTCTCCGGCCCCGAATTTTAAGGTCCCTCCCCGTTCACCTGCCGCCGCTTTTAACCCGCCCCCTGCCCGCCCCCGCCCGCGCCCCGGTCCTGGCGGGAACCCGGGGGCGGGGCCCGGCCGGACCGCGGGCTGAGCCGCCGGCGCTGGGCTCTGCCGTGCCCGCGGGGCGGGAGCTGCTGCGGACGGAGCGGGACTGGGGACGGTGCCCGCCTCGGCAGCGCCCTCGGGCTCGCCCGGAACGTCCATGAGCACTGGGTCGGGCGGAGCGGACCCAGTGCCCTGAAAATACGGCCCGGGATTGATTCCCAAGTGTGGGCAGAAAACATGTCCTGGAGGGAAATCAGTCCCGGAGACACTCCGAAACTGCCCCTCAGCCGTGGCAGCCGGAGGAAACGTCACCTTGAGAAAGTTCGGACAATGGTCAGATAAAACTCAGCTCCCATAGACTTTCTCAAGGGTGAGCCAGGGCTAGAGAACGAAACCTCATAGATTTTCTTTGAAGGAGAGTTTGGAACTCAAGAAATAGGTAAAGTAGCTAATGAATTAATAATAAAAAATTGATCTGGGTAGCCAGATATAGGGATAACAAGGGCATCAGGCAGCTAAGGGCAGCATAGAAGTAACATGCTTGGTTTTCCTTTGAAAAGGAGTTCCTCACTAGGGTGCGCAGCCTTGATTTCACTGCTGCTGCGCAAAGGGAGTGGGGGTTAAAGTTGGTTTTGGGAGAGAAAGTAATCTAGCAGGAAGTATAAAGAGTGACTCAAATCAGAGTTACTTGCCATTTGAAGATCTGTCACTAGGTGTTATTTGTCTGGCGATTGAGGTCTGTTGTTCACAAAAAAAAAAAAAAAAAAAGAAAGAAAAAAAGTTTCTTCTTATTATAGTACTCTTTAAGCCCCATGTTTAAGGAAAGGTTGTGCGGACAAAGTCCAAGCCAGCCAGGCATGAATTACTTGCATCAGCACTAGAAGCTCTTACCTTGAGCTTTGCTTGTGACATACAAAGTATACCTAGTGTTGCACTCAGGCTCAGGTTAGCCTCACACAGTCTGCACTTCACCCAAAGCATCCAGCCAAGTATAACTTCTATTAAATTATGCTTGATTGCAACTTAGTAAAAAGAGTCTTGTCTTTTCAAAACACTGACAAAAATTCCTACCAGAAATGAATACTGTGTTTAAAAGGATGTGTAGAAAAAATAATAAAAATTTGTCTGAGTTTATAAAGTACTGCTGAAAATGCTGTGTTTGTTACTGTATATTGAAGTAAAGCTCTGTATGTTAAACTTAGTACTGAGCCAGGTTTTGTGACGTGTCTGTAAGTAAAAATGCTTTCATCAGTAGGGACTTAAATAACAATTAAACTTAATCTATTAATTTGTATAGATAAGAATGACTAGATTCTCGAACTTGTATGTGTATCTGCAAAATTACAAATTAATTTGGCTTTGCTCTCAGAGGTTTAGAAAATTAAGCTGGACTTCATAGAATATTCTGAGTTGGAAGGGACCCACAAAGATCATCGATTCCAGCTGCTGGCCCTGCACAGGACACCACAAGAGTCAGACCATGTGCCTGAGAACATTGTCCAAATACTTCTTGAACTCTGTCAGGCTTGGTGCTGTGACCACTTCTCTAGGGAGCCTGTTCCAGTGCCCAACCACCCTCTGGGTGAAGAACCTTTTCTTAGTGTCCAACCTAAACCTTCCCATGATACAACTTGAAGCCATTCCCTTGGCTTCTGTCACTGGTCATCAAACAAAAGGGGTCAATGCCTGCTCCATTGCTTCCCCTCAGGAGGAAGCTGCAGACTACAATGAGGTCTCCCCTCAGTCTCCTTTTCTTCAGGCTAAACACATCAAGTGACCTCAGCCACTCCTCAGATGGCTTCCCCTCCTGACCCTTCACCATCCTTGTTGCCCTCCTTTGGACATTCTCCAATAGTTTAATGTCTTTCTTATACTGTGGCACCCAAAGCTGTCCCCAGCACTGGAGGTGAGGCCGCCCCAGCTCAGAGCAGAGCAGGACAATCCCCTTCCTTGCCCAGCTGGCCATGCTGTGCCTGATGTCCCCAGGGCAGGGTTGGCCCTCCTGGCTGCCAGGGCACTGCTGGTTCATGTCCAACTTGCCACAGACCAGGACCCCCAGGTCCCTTTGTGCAGCACTGCTCTGCAGCACCTCATTCCCCAGTCTGTCCGTACATCCAGGGTTGCCCCATCCCAGGTGCAGAATCCAGCACTTTCCCTTCTTGAACTTCATCTGGTTGGTGATTGCCCAGCCTCTGATTTGTCCAGGTCTCTCTGCAGGGCCTCCTTGCCCTCAGGGGAGTCAATAGCTCCTCCCAATTTACTATCATTGGTGAACTTAGTGTATCTTTGAGTCCTGCATCCAAGTCATTTATGAAGATGTTGAAGAGCACAGGGCAGAGGATGGGCCCCTGTGGAACCCCAGTAGTGACAGGTCACCAGTCCAGTGTCACCCCTTTCACTGTAACCCTTTGTGCCCAACCCATGAGCCAGATGCTTACCATGTTTGCATGGCATGTTTATCCAGCTGTGTGCTGGACATTTTGTCCAGAAGGGCACTGTGAGAGTATTAAAAGCCTCATTGAAATCTAAGATCTTTAAATAATCTAAAAAGAAAGATCTTGAATAGTTAACTATGTTTTATGAAACTGTCTTACTTTGGAAAGACAGGTGTCTGCCAGGGAAAAGCCAGAGCTTCCCTTGGAATGGAGAATGTAAACCCCCTCTCTCTGGATTTTTGTAATTTTGAAATTAAGGGGCTTTTAGGCAAAGATATGGGAATAGGAATAACAGTTAATTACTAGGAATGTTAAAAATGTAGTAGTACAAAAAAGCAAACAAATAAAAAAAGAAAAACACTGACGGAGTCTGAACACGACCTGACACCCTGTTAGGTTAGGGTGTTGGTAGCCTTAAGTTAAGTCCTTCTGGAGTGACAGATGTGGTTCTGTTGGAGATGATCCTGTAGAAGGATCCAGTGGTGGCAAGATGTGTCCGTTATTCCTCTGGGAATCTAGTGGAAAACAGGCTGTCCTGATGTTCTGAACTGCAGGTTTTATCCAGGTAGGAATGCTTGGCTCCTCCCGCTGAGTGGAGCATCTCACAATGAGATGTAATGTTATCAGTCATATGGTGAGCCTTAATGGCCCGTTAACAGAAGATATCACCCTGGAGGGAGGTGGGAGGAAGAAATAAAGAAACACTGTCCCACCTGGTTTTAACAGCTGGCTCATTAACAGAAAGACACCTGTCCCCCCCCCCCCAGAGTTATGAGATAAACAAAAAACACCTCTTCAACCAGTTTCAACAGATGGGAATAGAATACATCTTGCATTGCAACCCAAGACAGAAATGATACCCTGGTTTCATATACACTAATTGTAAATGCTTGGAAGAAATTCCCAGCTCCTGTTACTCAGTACTGCCACAGCATTTTTCATTTACAAGCAAACAAATTCTGTGTTAAAGCTGAGTGCTATTTTTAGTTTCCTTGATTTTTTTGTTTGCTTGTTCACGTATGTAACGCTGTATTTGAGAGGGAGAGGGAAATCCTAGCAAGGAATTCTGACAGAGCATAAATCCAGGGTTGCAGGCTTGTTGCATACACTTTTCTTAACACCTGTCTCATTGGCAGGAGGTGCAAGAGACAAGTTTTAACAGCTCTGGAATATGTAAAGGTTCATCTGTAAGGCAGGGGCAGCATTGAAGCTGGTGAATGATACCAAGTGCTCGTGCATATACAAAACCTTGTTTCTTCTGGGCCACAAAGTAATGAGGAAATAAAAGCTTTATAAAAATAGGAAAATAAATACAGCTGTAACTTCCTCAACTCAGAAACAGGTTTTAACTTATCTCAGGATAGCAGAAATCTTGGCATCATCTCCAGTAATGCCTTATGGCTTTCCAAAGACTATGTCTTTATCTCTGCATTTAACAGTCCCCAGGCACCTCCAGAGGGTCTGTCTGGATCTATACTTTTAATATTTTTAATAACACTTGTTTTACTCTCTGCTTTGCCTAACTATGTTTTGATGTCACCTCTATATGGCTTATATAAATATGTAATATTTATCCCATGCATAAATACATACATATATATATAAAATCCACATGATCCTGGAGTAATTAACTCAATAGCTTAATTATGTGTGGTGAAAGAGAAAAAAAGTTTAATTTCCTGAAAACTTGCTCTTAGATAATTTCATGGGACATTCCTGAGTCCTCACCATTGGGAGTAATAGCTAATTGTCTTTCCCTGTTCATCTGCTTTAAGAGTGCATAAACTTCTGTCATATCCTCTCTCCATCCTTTTTATTCTGTGCTGAAAGGCCTAATTCATTGAAGCTCCAAGCAGGAGCTGTTATATATCTTTATTATTCTCATCACAACTTGTGATGTGTGTCATTTTTACAACGCAGTCCAAGTACCTGCAGAGTTTATAAATTCACAGAGCAATGCTTCCTGTGGCATTCACCATAATTTTCTAGTAACTCCTATTTATTTGTTTTCATTTTTCAGATACATTTTAGCAATAAGTTGGTTTTTTTCATAGTCAGTCCAAGATTCTTTCCCGAGCATTGTTAGAAATTAGAACAGTACCTCCCCAGGTACATATATGCCCATACACTTGAAAAGGTGTATTTTGAACTAATTTTCACACTGTGTTTGCATCAGCAGCTGCCCAGGTTCACTTGCAATTTTATTGTCTTGTTACACTGGATAAGATCTACTATTCCTCATGGTCAGGTTTAGTTTTGACTACCACAAAGTACCACTTTTATAATTCACGAAGATTTTGATTTTTGCAGATTCATATGTGTAGCAACCTCCTTATTCACCACTTTTGTTTCAAATGAAGCTCTTTCAACACCTAGCAGCTTACTCACTACTTGTCTTGCACAATTGTCGTTAACCAACTGGAAATGCAGCTATAGACTCAGACCACACTTTGCAAATAGTTTTCATTTCTTTAAGGTTGGATTAAACATGTTACACCTGGCATTTTTGCACTAGCATCAGCAATAAAAGTGCCTTCCTAGTTCAACTCAGCATGTGTAACCAGTTTGCCTCTGCTGTTCAAACACTCATTTTAGTCATCATACAACCAAAAATACCTTACTTGCTTAGCCCTTGAGCAAATATTTTTCTCTCCTTCCATATCTTTACATGTATATTAGTGTCTGAAATAGGTACCTAGTCATTTTTATTATGTTCACTTTAATTGCCCTCCCAGCCTTTTAAAAAACAAGCCCTTTATTTTATAGAAAAGTGCCTGAAGTGCTGTTGGCAAGGTCTGGCTAATACAACTACACGGTTGTAGGAGCTCAAATCTGTAAAGCCATAGCTTCCATGTCTGTTACACAACATTGAATTCTTAAAGCTTACAGAGCCACCATGATGGCTACAACTCTGCCTCCTCCCTCCCCACACAGAAGTAATGGGCTCATGTGTCATTTTCAAGGAACATTTTATTTACAAAGAACAAACTTTCATTGTTTGACATAAATACTTTGTTACTTTGCCGTCTTTCAGCTTTTTTTACAGTAAAATGTTAATGTGATAAAAATAGTGCTGTGGTTTCTGCTGCAGGAGGAGGAGGAGGATCAGGAATTGAGAGGCTGCTCTGTGTGTGAAAACAGCGCTCAGTGTGCTGCAAGCACTCAGCTTGGTGTAAGGGCTGCAAAGGTGCTGATTTGTGTCGATGTTGCAGCAGGTGACTCTCAGTTCTCTGGCCACGGGCATCAATCTCATGATCATCACAGTCTCCGCCAGACAAAGCTTAAGACCCCTGAAAAAAGAAAGCAGCACAGAAGACATCGACTTTGTTTTATGTTTGCTGCCTACTTCAAACGATTCGGGGGACTTCTGGAGAGGGACACAGCACCCGGTTTACTTCTCTGAGTAAGAGCTGTCTTCCAGAAGCTCCTCAAAATCATCTTCCAAATTTATTTCATAAAGCAGCACAGGTTCCGCCTTTTCTCTTGGCTGCGCAGGATAACAAGGAAGTTAAACAGGTTTCATCATTTCTCCAGCTATAAAAAAAAGCCACTTGAACACAACACTTAAGTGACACATTTTTTAGTGTCAATAGTTGCCCGATCCTTTGTTTCAACCCCCTGTGGCAACCAGAATTTTCTCTGTAGTAGCTGTTTGCCTTTCCTCCCTAATTAGAGGTGCTAAGTATGCTTCCCTCAACTTCTCAGGGCTTCAGTCCAAGCCCTGCAGCTTTGGGGACACCCTCACAGGGCCTGGCCCCTCGGGGGCGCATCTGGCTGGCCCAGCTCGCCTTGCAGCTCTCGGGGTCTCCACAGCCTCTGGTCCTGCCTGTGCACAAAGGCTCAAACCCCTTCACGGTTCAGACAGAGTCGGTGGGTAGGACCCCTATTTCCTACCTGTTGCCCAAAAAAAAAAAAAAAAAAAAAAAAAAAAAAAAAAATTGTGATATGGTGGGGAGTTTCATGTGAGAGAGTGATACCTTTTCACAGACAGGGTCACAAAGATGCACCCTAAGGCCAGGAGCGGGCAGAGCAGGGTCTATAAAGGAGCTTTGTGATTTTATTTCCATTGTGTCTCAGAAATAATCTCTCCTCAAAGAAGAGGGGTGTAGGCCACAGCCAGAGCGAGGGACAGATCTTAGGTTTGACCAATTCCCACCCTTTGCCATGCATATTCCCCGTCTGTAAATGCACTATTAGAGTTCAGGCAAACTTCTCAGGTTTTCCAGGAACACTTTTAATCTTTGATGCTTATCTGAGGAGGTTTTGTCCTTCTCTATCTCTCTGAGAACACAGAGAATAGAAGAAACCCGCATTAATTTATTTATTCACACATAAGAGTGGGAAGAAGACAGTGAGAGATATCAGTGGCAAATACTCGAGGCTGGGGAGAGAAATTACTAAAAGCTGGGATGATGGAGCTCTTGTGGACAGCCATAAAAGCTGCTAAATACAAAGGGTAGTGCCAGTGAAGGCTGGGGGAGAGGCTGGATGCCAACAATGGGAAAAGATCTGACTCTGCACACCCCACAAAGAGAAGGGAAAGAAGTGGGTGGGAAGTGTTGTGATTAAAATTTCTGGTGTGAGTCGTTGGACCCAGTGACAAGAACTCAGGGGGGATGGTGGGGAAGCAGGCAATATCTGAGAACGATGTATGATTCCTCCATGGAAGTCGAGCTGGATTCACATATTTTGCATTGTTTTAATTTATTTGGAATAAAGTGCATTCGCTTGTTCCTTTTGTCGATATTCAAATCATTGTCTATGTGACTGATCCAGCAGTTTGCCAAGGTCTGAAATTCGTGTCCTGAATCAGAATAAAAACAAGAATAGGATGATTCAGTAACCACCTGGTTGCACCTATGTATGTATCATATTAACCAAGTCATTTCTTGCATGCAAATATATAATGGGAAACATTTCCTCTTGCTAAACTATGCAGAGATAAAGGAGTTGAACTGGGAGTTGAAAGGAGTTGGGAAAGAAGAGTCATGAGGAATTAAAGGGATACAGTTGAAATCTCATGCTGTTAACAAAATCAAGAAAAGCAGTGACTATGAATAAGAACTTTCCAGGCAGAAGCTACAGTCAAGCCCACACCAGCCTGTTCCTCCAACAGATCTGTACTGGGTTATAGCTATGCCCTGGAGGTCATGTGTCTGTGTGGTGCTCTCAGTCAGCCAAGATCCCAAGGTCCTTTGGGTGCTACCCCATGCCCAGTGCTATTCTCTGGAGCAATGCCCACGAGAACATGCTTGTGAAGCTGTCTGGGATGTATCCAGGCTGTGCCCCAGGACGTATGGATAAGTCAAATTCTCAAATGCCCACCCTTTGTTTTTTCGTTCTCTGGGTTTACTTCATTCCCCACTTCAAAACTTTTTTCCTGGCAATTCAACTACTTGTGAAACACCAGCCGCACCTCCCTTCAGATGGCTCCTTCACCTGTCAAAGCCAAGTAGCTATCTCCTAGTTTGTGGGTATCCAAGAGCAAGGGCTCCACTGCCACTAACAGCTGAAAATAATTTAGCACATTGCAAGGGGGTTATGCACATAATTTGGAGAATGCTCAAAATCTGCTGACTTCAGCAGCCATCCATGTTCAGTGCAGGAGATTAAAAAAGAACACAGGGTGACAGAGTATGATTGTTGTGCTGATGGGGCAAAATCTGTAGCACCTGAGGAGCTCTTGGGCACTGAAGCACACAAAGCTGAGTGCAGAGCTGGCACTGGTGCCCCTGTGCAGAGACAACATTAGGAGAGCTCCTGTCCTGACAGGAACCAAACAGGCAGCTGCATGCTCAAGCTTGACTGCTGTTGGTCAACGGACAACAATTTGGAGCTGTAAAGTTAACAGAAATGCAAGACTGAGAGGCTCTGCTTTGTACAGGAAATAATAAAGGAAGCTGAAGTAGGCTTCAAGAAGACTTGTTTGGCCAAGGGCCAGTAAGTATGTAATAAAAAAGGATATACATCCAGGTTATACACCACCTTGCATCTAAGAGGGAAATGTTACCAGCAGAGTGGGGAGTGGTCAGCTTGCTGGAATGATTCTGCTGACCTGAAACAACCAGGCACAAAACCAAACAGCAAAGTACACAAAAATGCTGTTGAGCTGAGGGCAGTTTCCTTTGTCAGAGGAAGGCAGATCATGCTTCTCTGGGGTTTGGGGGATGTGGGGCAGGACTACAGCAGAGCATTGATGCTTAGAAGAACTTTTCTCAATTCTGTGGTATAGACAAGCTCCAGACTAGCAGCACAAGTCTCAGATAGTGCATTTGGTATGTAAAACCTCAAAAATAAATGCATGAGTTAAGCCAGGGAAAGTGTTAGATGCCTTGCTAACAGTAAAGCACCCCCCCAAAAAAAATCAACAAAAAATCCCAATAAATTTTTAACTAAAAATAATTATTCTGTAGCTGAATAAAATGTTCATAGGCCAGTGTGACCCTTTTCTTGCCCAAGTATTTCTGGTTTGTTATGTTCCTTTCCTGCATTTTCTACAGGTGATAAACAAATGTTAGGTATAAATAGAAGAACTTTTGATTTTTAAGGGCTGAGTAATGGTAAATGCTTATAATTTATGACCCCTACTGATAAATTGGGATGACAGTTGGAAATAACAACTAGGGATGGGACCAGTATTTCATTAAAAGAGTCAATAATGTATGACAGCATAAATTATTATGAATAGTTATGGGAAGGGTGAAGTGATGGTTTTGTATTCATCAGTTTCATAGCTCTTGTCTGTAACAGATTGAAAAGGGATAAGGATGTTGGCTCTTTCCCTGCTTTGTGCAATAAGAGGTGGAGAACTCTTTGAATATGATAGTATCCTTGGGGTGCAAAGGCTGCTGGTGAAGAAATCCCTGGAACTCTTGCCCCAGTAGTCTGAATTATCTGTCTCCTATTTTAGGCGCTCCCTTATATCCTTAAAAACTTTACATGTGTTCTTCCCAGTCCTGACTTTTCTAATATCCCCTTTTCTAATATCCCCTTTTCATTGCCCAAAGGACAGTGCATTTTCAGCCCTATCATTCTCCCCAATCTTTTTGCCAGCAGCTGCCACAGGCTGGAAAAACTGAGAACTTGTCTCACTTCTGTGTTTGTTTTTGTTGGGCACCAGGAAATCTCTGGTGTGCAGAACAGTCCCAGAGAGAAGAGAGGTTTTCCCTGGATTTGACTGGGTGGTGGAAGGTGACTTTCAAGCTCTTTGAGGAGACTTGTACTGACAGATCTGAAAAGGCAAGCTGCAAACTGCCAGGATGTTCCCTGAAAGATCTCAAGGATTCCTCTGCAGCTGCAGGTGCATTTTAGCTACACAGAACCAGGGAGAGGAGCTCAGGTGGTTATTAAGTCTATACATAGACTGAATCAGCTGGACTTGGAACAAGCCAAAGGGACCAGATAATTTAGGACTAGATCAGCAATTATTGCTAAATTAATATTGAGCAAGGAGTTCTTGAATTCTGTCTCCAGAGGGTGGTGGAGCCCCAGGAAGATAATGTTCCAGGTACCAGTATCTCTCCTCCTTGCTTGTCATCATGCTGCTAACCACAAGAGTCCCAGCAGAGCCCACTGCAGAGATCCGTGAGAAGGGATCTTGTAGACATGGAAGAAACAGAGATATTATGCCAAGAAATTGCAAAGAGCCACACAGCATCTCCTCAGAAAGGTCACTGAGCTTATTCCTAAGAAATGTAGGCATTCAGGATTATAAAAACTCCAGGTAAACACAAGAAATATCCCCTTCAGCACCACAAAAGAAGGAAAACCAAATCCCTTTAGGTCAGGAGTGTTTCTAACTCTGCTCTTAATTTTGTTCAAGTACACCATAAAGATATTTGCTTCAGGCAGAGAAAGGTGGAAATCCAACAAATGGATGCAATGTCTTTTGCAATGTTTGCATTGTGCATGTACTCTCAGTACTTAAAATCTGAAGTCAAAGGCTCCAGCTGAACACGTGCTTGGTGCTTCCTGGCATAATTACTGTGTCAGTAGATAATTTCTTTTTCTAAGAAATAAATTTTGCCACGTTGCTGCTCCTTATTTGAGGTTCTTTCTCAGCACCATCACATGCCTGCTGCTAGGTGGTTCCTGTTTGAACTGACATTTTTATGAGTAAATGGTGGGTGGCAGAATAAACTGACCATGGGGGAAAAAAATGTTCCTTTGTTATTTGACTACATAAAAGGGTAGCATTTTGAAAAAGAGGTTGGAATTGCTTGAGGCATGCTCAAGGGGAAGTGCCCAAACCCCACACATTAAGTGCATGCAGAGTTGTGTTAGCTGGGGCTCCCTTACCACAGCCCCTTATCTGTGCTAGGATACCCCTCCAAGAGATCCCCAGTATAACTCCCAGCACTTTTGGCAGACCACTTTTGCCCCATGCTTCTGTGTCTGATCTCAGCAGGAGCCATAGGCTTGCCATCCCTCTGCTGCACACACCTCAATTTCTCTCTTCTCTCCAACCTGTGTGTGCAGTCCCTTCTCAGTCTGGCACCGTGGAGGACTGGGTTGTCGTTTGTGGTCAAGGCAGCATGGAGGAACTGGGGGTTGGGCTGTCTTGGGACATATCTAAGTGTACAAATGCAAAAAGCAGGAAAAAGTTGCTCCCCAAATATGTTTCAGAGAAAATGGAGAGGATGGGAAGAGAGGCAAATTTCAGGTCTTGGTGACCCACAGACTGTGAGGTTCCAAACCAAAATGAGACCAGGAGGCACTCACAGTGGGGCTCACCTCTTGGGACCAGTGTGGAGAAGGAACATGGTGCTCCTGCTGGCATTTGGGCTGGCTGATGTCCTGAGTTTGTGCAGGGAATGTTGTCTGGACACCAGAAAAATGGGATTTAAACAACCTTACGGCAAGTCTGTACATGTTTAGTTTGTGGAAAAAGTGTTAAATAAATCAGGTCTAAACCACACCAGGTGTTTTACTGCTAGATATTTTATCCTTATGGGTAGAGCATCAGGCACGAGTGCTCATAAATCTCTTGCAGCAGTTTCTATTACTTTAAAAGAGATGGAATCTACTGGAAATTATTTGGATTTATGAGAAGCCACAAGGAAATTCCATTCAAGATCAGAACATGCAGAGTTTTCAGTTCCTGCCAGGGATTGCAATTGCTGTTGAAACACTTTATTTCCAAAGTGCAACCCACTGCCCCAGGTGAGATCATTCTTCCTTGTGTCAAGACATGTTGCATTGTTGTGCAGTCCATTGTACCTCCTGGGAACAGGTATTTTGCCTGTAAGTCAGCAAAATTCACATGCTTGTCTATGACTTCAGAGACATGAAATAAAAAACATAAGGGCATAAACACCAAGATTGTTCATGCCCTTCTAGCTATGCATAGCTCCAGTTAGCCCGGTTAATTGTATTTGCATCTCTTTTTCCTTCTCTGTGGCACTCAGTACACTTCCCACACTATCCAGTAATGTAACAGCACTGCCTGTTGATGTGAAAATCACAGCATGATCTCTAAAAATAGCTAAATTAATTATTATTTTTGCTTTTGCTTATTTGACATGTGCTGTGACAGAGTTGTGGCTTCAGGAATAAAACAGCTTGTGCTCCCTTTGAAATTCCAGTGAGCAAAGGAAGAGATGGGAAAAGTTGTCTAAATGCTCTCCAATTAGGCCTAGAACTTACTGGCCAGATTTCTAAAATCCACCACTTACTGGAAAGCATTACATTTCTATACCACAGCCCAGGACAGCTAGTGAGGGCTTGTGAGCTGTGCCTGTGGTGGGGGAGGTACTCCCACCTCTCTCTCCTGAGGTTAGATGGAGATGCAAGTTTGAACCCTGCAGTCTTAAGGAATCACTTCAGCAGCATGTTTAAGTCCTCAGTGGTGCCCTCCACCTTCTGAAATTATAAGTTAATAACAAATATTTGAGCTTTTGCTGTCAGTGTTGCTGGGCTTGGCTAGCGTTGAGAATTTGTTCAAATTGGTTTTGCAGCACCAACAACTTACCAAAATAAGCTGAAATAATGTATCCAAGCTTTAGATTAATTGAAGTATATCTACCACAGGAATTTTCCAGGAATTTATCCAGATAAATATAAAATTAATTTAGTTAATCAAAGCAGCCTTGCTGATATAGGAAATGCTCAAGTAAGATCAGGTAGCCCTTATTCTTCAAGCATTCTTCAAGTCAAATACACCTCAAGTATGATCCAGGTGAATTTCTTTCTGCTTCAGATTTGCAGTTTGTGACATCTTATTTCTAATATTCACCTTTCTTCATTGGTTAGCAAGTGTGTAAAAAAGTGGCATTCCTTCCTAACTTTCTAACAGATCCATCAAGAAACAATGCATTTTCTGCTGGATTTTAATCATGTTTAATAGCTGGCTATTCTTCAGTGGTCGATTGGATAATACCTCCCAGCTCTTTGGTGAATGACGCTGTAAAATACCAGAACTGTTGAAAAAGAAAAAAAAAAAAAAGAGGAAAAAAAAGGCAAAAGAAAAGAAAAAAGAAAGTGAGAGTTTGCTGAGGAGTAAATTAAGCTGGTGAATTGTGTGTGAATCGGGTGATGTCACAAGACCATTCGGGCCGCGGACATACAGCTGTATGTACAGGTCGGCCCTCCAGAGGCTGTGAAGTATTCCCTTTGGTTGGTGATTAGCTGGTAGGATGTCTTTGACTGCCAAAACCTTTGGCAGCTAATCAGGGTTTCCCTACACAGTGCTAAAGGGGTTGGATAGGTTTTGGGATGAGATCCAAGAGACTATTTAGGTGCTTGATAGGATTAAACAGATGTCAGACACCTACTCAGTTCAGAGCTGTAATAAAGGAAACCCCCATCCAGCTGCCACCCAGCCCTCCAGGCATTTAAATTCACTGGGTGGCTTCTACTATCACCTGTAAATTCATCCACAATTCCTGTCTCTGATGTCACTGGAGGGGCCAGAGGGGTGGACAAGGGGCGTCTCCACGTAACCCCACATAAACCCATACAACTGCCCTATCAACCCCACCTCGGTGCTGGGAAGACCAGGGAAATGCCAGAGGGAGGAAGCGTGGGTGGGTGGCAGTTTGGCAAGTCAGGCTCTCCCTCCAGAGGAAGCCCCAGCACGACTTTAATCTTTACAATAATAAGCAGTGGATAAACACAAAAATAAGCTTGGAATCAAGGTTATCCCTCTTGGCTGTGAGGAGGTAAAACTGAGTTATGCAGCATACCCCTTTCATCTCTAATTCCTGTGAAATAATACACAGTAAATGCAGCTCCAGGTTTTCAGTTTCATTCGTCTGTGAACAACTGAAGGAGTTACTCTCATTGATGCTGATGTTTTTCCTTACAGTGATCAAGGAAAAGGAAGGTGTTTCGGGTCATCACTTCTCACCTCTGCTGGGTGTGGACACACCTTCCAGCTCCGTGCCAGAAATCACGTGTGTCTTTGGGAGTAGCCCCCTTAGGTCTCTGACCCCCAAGGACAGCTGACCCTGCCTCCCACCCGCCAGCACAACTGGGTGATATAGTTATCTATTTCATTAGCAATTTTTTTCTTTACGCATCTAAATACTTTTAGTTTTGCCTTTTTTTTTTCTCTTTCACCTAAGGGCACAGAGCAGAGCTGACAGTAGTGCCAGCCTAGACAGTTCTTGTTCCTGAAGCTGTTCAGGCCACTGGAAACCGGGGAGTTGGATGAGGAGTTAAAATCTTTCCTTGAAATGAATTTTATTTTTCACCTACGATAGTGTTACTGCTAAAAAAGATCTTTCCCCAATGTGCCTTGATTCTTTTCTGATCCAAACTAATTCTCTCTCATCATCGAATGATTTTACCTTCTATCAGCCTCTTCTACTGAAAATACCCCTTTAAACATAAATAAGGAACGTCAAAATAAAACTTGATCCAGGTTTTAAAACATTTGCTGGGAATCCTACTTTTTGCTACACTTATTCTGTGTCAATACAAACTATTATTTTAATTATTCCTCCCTTTGGAACTGTGGGATCAGAGCTGGGTTCAGCCCCATTTGGACAGCTGTGGTGTGGGAGACACAAGTGCTCTGGCTCACTGCAGGACCCTTACTGGCTCTGGGAAACTTTGCAGGGACTGGTGAATTAGTTAAATTTTTACCAGATAAGAAACAGAAAACTGAGTAAATAACTAAGTGCGGCAATTTTTTCTGATCGCCTCTGTTGGATGCTTTCAAACGTTTTTTTTATTATTCTCAACTGAACACACACTGTGTGCCTACCTGGGCAATATTTTAATTAAACCCAAGCCATCACCCCTAATAGCAGGATTAAATTTTCCCTCCTGTGTCACCCACATCTAGCTAAAAGCTGCAAGAGCCATTTCCAGGTTCACTGTTGTGAACTTTAGCCCCAGGGACATACAGGGAGTTTTACCTGGGCCACAGGGTTCATCAGTTACTTTTCTTTCCAGGTTTTTCACATATCCTAGGTGGCATCAAAGGATTCTTTCTCGAGGCCATTGTGATGCTTTATATGGTGTCATTGTTGTTTAATACTTGCCTAAATTTCCCACATGTCCCAAAGACATCACTGAGATGGGTCACTGGCCTGCATTATGTAAATTATAACAAGAGGATGGTGGCATAAAATACTGGAAGAAATTAGATTAGCCAGGACTCCACTGTGGTTTTGCTAATATAGAAAGGATGAACCATGATGCTCTGGATTGTTAGGAGCAGAACCAGCTCTGCCTCTGGGTCTGAAGGAAATCAAATATCCTGACTGTCATGGACTGAGAGTCCTTTCAGGTTGAGAGGCAGCAGGGTGTAAAACCTTCGTGCTTTACTGATCTTGCTGTCCCAAGCTTCTCTGATTTGTGGGCTCAGACACAAATAAATGGCTACCCAACATCCAAAACAGCAGGAAAAAAAAAGACTTGCATTTGTTAAGCCAGAACATTCTAGGGAGCTTCCCACTCCTCCTCTAAGTAATAAAGTCTTTTCTGCAGCCACCAGCAGAAACTGGAAGTGGCTGAAATGGCTGTGAGAGCATGACCACACATCAGTGTAGGCTCTTCAGCCTGCACAGCACCGGGCACCATCACTGCTGGCAGCAGGTGGGCATGGCCTGAACTGGGAATTCTGTATCCAATGTGGAGATCTGCTGCCAGGAGGTAATAGCTGCTGTGTGAAATGGGACCTGGTTGCAAAAGGGGAGTGCAGAAAGCGTCTGGGTGGTATTGCAGTGTTTTTAAGGAGTTACGCCCTTCCGAAGGGCCCGGCCTAAGCCTGCTTGGAATCAACAGGGATTTGCTGAGTGACAGTGAGGAGCTTTGGATCTGGCCCTGAAATATCCGCAAGCTTGCAGAAAGGGCCAGTGTGATGCCCACAGCACTGGCAGGTGTGGGGAGGCTGAAGTGCAAATTCTGGCATTGATGGATGTCCCAGCAGCTCGGGCAGGTGGTGGCCAGTGGCGACAAGGCGCAGGGAGCGGCACTCCTGTCTGTATGCCTCTTGCCAGGGATGAAGCAGGGCACTGACTGGGGCCCTTGCTGGGACTTGATGGCTGAGTCAGGGCTCTGCAAGAACCTCTCCCTGTCTTTTCCTCCCACGGACCCACCTGTCCATTGCTTTGTGTGTCAGTCACGGCGTTGGGTGCTGCTTTCTGGAGAAGCCCACCTGAGTCACCTGGCTCTGCGTGCCTGCTGGAGAAGCAGTCGTACTCCAGGGGTGCAGGGACAAGCAGGTGGGAAACTCCACAAGTGTTTTTTGCACCCCACCCTCATTTTTTTTTGTGAAGTAAATTTTCAGCTTCTGTGGAAGTTGAAAAGGAGACCACCTTTACATGCCTAAGCTGAGAAATACAAGCCTGACAATACAGGGCTGTTCAGGGCTTTACAGGCTGTTTCCCCTGCCTCTGGCAGGGGAAAAGCTGCCACACCAGTCACGCTCTCACTGCAGCCCGATGCAATGTCCCTAGGAGGAAGTTCGCTGAGGTGGAGATGGTCTCTGCCCGTGGGCCCACCTGAGGGGACAGCAGTGGCCAGTGTGGTGTAGGATCTCATCCTGACAGTCCCTCTGGCTTCAGAGGCCATCCTCTCTGAGAGCACGGCTATGCTAAGGCACATGGAGGACAGGGAGGTGATTTGAAACAGCCAGCACAGCTTCACCAAGGGCAAGTCCTGCCTGACCAACCCAGAGGCCTTCTGTGATGGGGTGACTACAGCAGCGGACAAAGGAAGGGCTACAGGTGTCATTTACCTGCATTTCTGTAAGGCCTGTGGCACAGTCTGCTCACAACATCCTTTTCCCTGAAATGGAGAGATGGATTTAGGGGTATGCTGTTCAGTAGATGAGGAATAGGTTGGGATGGTCATATCCAAAAAGGAGCGGTCAATGGCTGAATGTCCTAACTGAGATTGGTAAAAAGTGGTGTCCCTCAAGGACCACCTCCATATTGGGACAGACTGTTTAATATCCCCTTTCCTCTGCCATGGCAGGAGGTTTCAAACCATATGACCTTTAATTTGAGCCATTGGGATTATGTCAGCTGGTTAGAGCACAGTGCTAATAACACCAAGGTGGTGTGGTTTGGTCCCCATATGGGCCATTCACTTAAAAAGTTGAACATCATGGTCCCTGTGCGTCTCTTCCAACTCAGAATATTCTGTAATATCTCTGTCAGTGATGTCAGACATACACAGTGGGATCAAGTGCACCCTCAACAAGTTTTCAAATGACACACTTGAGGGACCTGGACAAGCTCAAGAAGTGGGCCCATGGGAACCTCACGAGGTTCAACAAGGCCAAATGCAAGCTGCTGCACCTGGGTCAGGGTAACTCTAAGTATCAATAGGATGAAGGGATTGAGAGCAGCCCTGCTGAGAAGGACTTGGTGGTGCTGGTGGATGAGAGACTGGACATGAGGTGTCAGTGTGCACTCACAGCCCAGAAAGCCAAAGGTGTCCTGGGCTGCATCCAAAGCAGCTTGGGTAGCAGGGCCAGGGAGGGGATTCTGCCCCTCTGCTCTGCTGAGACCCTACCTGCAGTGCTGCATCCAGATCTGAAGTCTTCAGAACAGCAAAGGTGAGGACCTGTTGGAGTGGGTCCAGAGGAGGGCCACAAAAATTATCAGAGGAATGGAAGGTCTCTCCTGGGAAGACAGGCTGAGAGAGTTAAGGTTGTTCAGCCTGGAGAAGGGAAGGCTCCAAGGAGATCTTTGTGCAGCCTTTGCTGCACAAAGTACTTAAAAGGGGCTTATGAGAAAGATGGTGAGGAATTTTTAGCAGGGCCTGTTACAATAGGACAAGGGTAATGGTTTTAAAGTAAAGGAGGTCAGATTCAGCCTAGATAGATGTAAGGACGCTATTGTGAAACACTGGAACAGTTTGCTCAGAGAAATAGAGGCCCCATCACTACAAAGATTCAGGGTCACATTAGATGGGACTCTGAGCAACCTGATCTAGATGAAGAATAGTCCCGATCATTGCAAGGGGATTGTACCAGATGACCTCTCAGAGTCTCTTCCAACTCAAACTATTCTATGATTCTATGAAATGGATTTATTTCAGCAGGATTGTAATACAGCTTTGGCTCAGTAAGGGGAATACAGATAACAGCAGCAATAAAAGAACATACCAGGCAGTTAGGAGCAGAGGTATGCCTCATGTTGGCTGTGGCAATGCTTCCCAGCATGTTCTTGCAGGGCAAGGGTAGGTGAGGCACTGGGCTGACACAACACAGACCATGAAAAGGGCTGGGGAGCCAAAGTGACTAATCTGGCAGCAGAGAGCTCATGGCTGCAGCACCTGGCGTAGGGGAGGCAGCCTGACTCTGCAAAAGGAGAGCACATTCAGACCATCCCACAGCTGGTCTCATTTGCTTTTAGATCTTTGGCATGCAGGGTTGCTGGGACGGGCCTAGGTCAATGGAAAAACAGAGTCAAAGTTGCAGTAGGGCTGGGTGGAGAGGAACAGACAAGGTTGGAGGAGGTTGTGCAGTGGTGCTGTAGTCAAGGGCCATGGTGCATAACAGGAATAGAGTCCAGCAGCCAGTGCTGCTGCAATTTAAGGGGATCAGGGTTCCTGCCTATTTGAAAGGACAGCAAGACCAGAAGGTGGGAGGGGATGCAGGGAATTTGCAGGAGAGCTTTTCCAGAGGCTCTGATTAATCGTTTGGCATCAAAACCAATTTAAGCAATCTCTGCCCCAGGCATAACAAAGGAAAAATCACAGGGTGGGGAACTGCAGCAGGGATGGGCAGAGACAATTAAGCCAGCTGCCATCAGAGAAAACTGGCTGAACTACCATGGCAGGATGGTGGTGCCAGTACAGTACAAACCGGTCACCAGGAGGTCAGAGATTTATTTAGAGGACTGGGGAGACCCTTTCCCAGAGGGATGGCTGCAAGGCAGGAGCAAGGGCAAGCACAGAGAACATGTGGGGCCCGGTGTGCTTTGCAGTTCAGATCAGGCCCAGTCAGCCTCAGCCAGTTTGGGAAGGCACAGGAAGCTGGAAACCAAGAAAAGCAGCTCGGCTTTTCCCTGCAGAAAGGGTTAACTGCGACCCTACTAAACACAGCTGCCTCCTCTGCTGAGGCCACAAAATGCAGCAGGCAGGGGGAAGCTGACTTGGAGAGACAAGTCACTAAAGCTGTCATTTCATCATGATGCCATCTACTGGGAATAATTTAAAGAGGGCACTGAAATTGTCAGGGACTGTACCTTGGCAGTAACAGAAGTTAGGGATATTTCAGAGGAGAGTGTTCATAATGAGGGTTGTACACAAAATGAGAAGAAATATTTCAGCCAAATACATCAGTCACAACTGGTCTTGCCTGCTGAGATGATCAATAGCTTAGCAGTAGTGAAGCCTTGGATCAGCTCCGGCTCTTTGATTTACAGCTGCCCTTGGTGCAGATTGGATAGGGACTGGCATATTTGTTCCCAACCCATGTGGCTGCCAGGACGCCGTAGCAACAGGGCAGTGTTGCCAGACTGCACCTTACCAGGTTCTGCTACCATGCAGGAAATGTCCAGCCAACGCAAATCCATTTACAGCACGGCCACACACAGAGTTGTGCTGGCCTACAAAGGACCGCAGACAACCGATTTCTTCATTGAAACTTTGCCCACTTACCCAGGATGAAAAGAAAAACAGTCATGGAACTAACGTTCTAGAAAAAACTAACTGCTGGAATAGAACTCACTGTTTGAAAACTTGTGAGCAGGAAAAGAAAAACCACAGAGAGCTGTCATCATATCCCCATTGGGTTTTTGCAGGCCTGCATTTTATCACAGATCAAGAAAAACTACCCATCCTCCATTTGAGGAAAACATATCTACCTCAAGGTGTTTCCCAGGTTTACTGGCATTCAGCACAGGGCTTATCTTAAATTGATCACTAAGGAAGTAAGACACAATCAAGCATAATTATTAACTGATCTCCATTCATATTCATGATATGGTAAGTGATCCACAGATGTCCCAGATGAAAGTCAAGTCTCAAGTTGTTCCATGAAACACAGTCCTGGAAGAGAGGTAGCTGTATCTCCACACCCTGGAACCACCACTCTGCTTGTGTCCCTGGGCAGACTGGGGGGTGATGCAGTGAGGTACAGCCTGAGAACCCACCTTCCTGACCCTGAAGACAACAGCTTCCTTAAATCTGCAGAGAGAATAATATACACTAATATATTATAGTTGTGTAAACTTTTTCCTCGAGCTTGCTGGTAGAACACATTCAGAAGACTAGCAGCAATTTCTTTTCACAACAGTGATTAAAAAAGAAAATGTGCTGTGAAGGCAGGAAAGATCAGGAGTTTGCCAGTGGAAGAGAATAGATGACAGGGCTCAGCTCAGGCCCTCATGCAGGGACAGAGCTGACTCTAGGTATTTTCTCTCTCCTGTTGCTTGTGCCTACTCCGTTAGGGTTTTACTAGTCACAAATAAATCCAACCACCCAAGCCCTCTTACAGCATGGACACACACAGAGCTGTGTCAGCACCTGTAAGAAGTGTGATACAACAGCATGAGGAAAAGGGCACTCTGCAGTATCTGCTCCTAAAGATACCTGCTCTTTGTTCTGTGCCTTGGGAAGAGTAGTTCCATTATACAAAAACAGCGAAGTTAATCCATTTGTAGAAGGACAACCAACAAACAAACCCCCAGAATTTAGCTCTACCAGGCCAGTGTATCCATGGTGGTGAGAAGTGGCCCAAAACAGGAAGCACACAAGACAATATAGCGGTTCTGCATTGCACCCATCTCTGATTCTCAGGTTCCCCTGCTTCCACAAGCACCCCCCTCCCACAGCCACACACTGCTGCCTGCACTCAGAGTTACCTGTGTATCTCCATTAGAGTATGGACAGGAGAATTAGGGCATCAGTGCCTTGGATGGGAATGAGGGGTGTCTAGGGGTTAGCGCACTTTGGATGTAGAGTCTCTACTTGAAAAGGTTTTCTGTAAGTTCTTACTTAAAACCTTGCCTAGCATTCACATATAGACTCACTTCACTAAGAATGGTTAAAGTGTTTGCCTTTTATTCAGAAGACTTGCTCCATTTCCAGTAATACTTTTCCATGTCCTTGAAACCAGACAGACTCTAGTCTCATAACAGCACCATCAGTCTACTACAAAAAAAGCAAACAAATCAAAACCAAAAAAGTTCCATGATGTGATACAGTATAAAGGAACAAATACAGCTAATATTTAGAGAAATAAACATCTACATAAACTTATGTAAGTTGCTATAAAACTGGCAGTATGCAATTAAAAGATTGGTAAGATCACCAGGTCTGCTAGACGTTTAAACAAGTCTACATAGGCTGTAACTATATTCTTGTGCTGTTTTTAGGCATGAGTGTGCACTCAGAATCTAGCTACCTCAATTATCAACACCGGTGGGCTTTCATACAATTCCCCTACAGCCAGAAACGTGTATGGAAGCATCTCCAGCTACCCGCCCAGACTCAAGCAGCACTTGCAAAGCTGTGAAGATGTATGGAGCCTATTGCTGTTTCTTGCCTATGGATATGATATTACAGGGTTCATCTGCATATGCCTGGTTAAGAAATAAAACAGTCAGTTGTGTACTATAACGCCTTAAGTAACAGGAAATCTTAGATTTTAGAAAAATATTTTAATCATCAGTTCACAAATAAAAACTATTGCTATTACAAAACATCTTGTAATACTAGAATACCTAGCTTGGAAAGAGTTTTGTTCTTATTGCTGCTGTATTTAGTTTTCAGGAGCTGTGTCAGCATGAAGGTAGCAGTGGGCTTCCCACTTGTCATAGTCAGCTTGTAAGGGTACTCATAGGAAAGTGTATCTTCCTATTTAATCCTCACATAATTTTCACATGTTTAGGCTGCCCTGACTTTTCCCAGACGTGTACATACTCGACATCTGACACTATGCATCCAAATCTCACCCAACTTTGTTTCATACAACAAATTTCATTTGCAGCCTTTAAATAAAACATTCACTCCAAAAAGAGTGAACATCAGCGTTGACACCACCTTAGCTACTTGAAAACCCTATAACTGTGTTTTGGCAGCTATCAGATATTAACTCATTCATTTCATTTTGTTTGGTTTCTTCCTTATTCTCATGGTTGGGTTGCTGTTTCAAATTTCCAGCTTTTCTAGACCTTCTGAGGAAAAACTTTGTCAGTAAGTAACATAATTCAGCCACATTTAAAAGAATGCAAATGCTGGACACAGCAATCATGAAAATAGTGAACACCGTCTTTTCAGTAGGTCGGGAAACAAAGCAGTCTACAGTGTTGGGGCAGGGCCAGGCATTACACTTCATTAAGCGAGGCATTCGGAACCCATCGTACATGAAATAAAACGCGTACATGAAGACGGCTTCAAAGATCAGTCTGAAGAAGATGCTGCCGGTGTACGTCCACCACAAGGAGCCCTCAATACGAAACCTCTGTTTCCTGATTTCTTCCATGTCCTTGAATTCACATTTCTGGTCTCCTTTTCTGAACTGCCTTTTCTTCTCGTGCCTCCTGTAAGCCACATGCATGGCCACCAGCAGCGCAGGTGTGGAGACAAAGATCAGCTGCAGGGCCCAGAGTCTGATGTGAGAGATGGGGAAAAAGTGATCATAGCAAACATTTTTGCAGCCAGGCTGAAGCGTGTTGCAGACAAAGTCATCTTGTTCATCTCCCCAGACTTTCTCTGCAGCCACAACCAGGATCATGATACGGAAGATGAAGAGGACTGTGAGCCATATCTTCCCGATACTGGTGGAGTGCTTATTTACACCTCCCAAAATGGTATGCAGAGCTCCCCAATCCATTGTCTTGTTTCAATCCTCTGACCTACGACAAGACAAATAAACAAAACTAAGATTAATCAAGACAGGAAACAAATACCAGCAAGCATGTGGTTTAAAATAAAGGCAGTATCGTAACTGTCGCACATCCACTGGCTGTGGTAGCGTTTTGTTGACACAGTGGGCTTACCTACAACTAGTCAAATAATAACCTAATCACATAGCAGGTAATATTTCACACTGAATTACACACATGGCATCATATTCATTTGACTCTGAATAAAAGGCAAACACTTTAACCATTCTTAGTGAAATGAGTGTATTTGTGTGTATTTGCCAATGCCACATTAAGTAAGAAAGATGGGAAAATGATGAACACAGCCTTAAATTGGAAGATACAACTTCTAGTAGCTTGATAACAGTAACAAAATAATAGAAGATATCAGCCAAAAGTAAGTTAGATGTTATGTTAAAAAATAACATGTTAGACAGAATTCCTATATGAATCAAGACCAATTGGTTTATCCTTATCTTTGGAGTGTAAATAATGATTTGAGTACAGTCCAGCAATAAAGACAGACCTTGAGTAACTGCTGCTGATGCTCTGCACCTTCCATGAGAAGGTCTGGATAACCTGTGTTCACCAGTTTAAAAAGTGTGACTGCATTCTTAGTCAAAGCAAACTCCACACTAGCTTAAGCAATGAAGGTAAAATCTTGGTCATTATCCATCTTGAGCTGGATGTTTAAAATCACGCTTAAGATTCACACCAAAATTGTGTTTCTTTCCACTAACTACAAAAAGGGCCTAGGGTAACTGGATAAAGACTCCTTCATTGTGAATGCCTGTCAGGTTGGGGTTTTTTCTCCTCATTACACAGACTTCATTAATCCTAGATTAGGGGAGATATTTCAGAGATTGGGAGAGTGCTATAGTCAACATTTGAAGAGTTCAGACTGGCCAGCAGTAGCTCAGAGACTTTTTCAACACAAGCATACCATTTCCAGCAGGTGAGTTTCAAAGTGCTATGACTGTAATGAAATAAAGATTTCACCTTTTGGTCTCCTCAGGAACACCACAATTGTCTGTGTTTTCACAGCTTCCACAAATAGCTTTTCACAGAGACCATTCAGAGGCACTTCTGGCCATCTCCCCCCACCCCTCCACTTCAGATGGATTTACAGAAGTAAGTTTGCAAGCTACTGTGTACTCAAGAAACTGGCATTTCTTGTGCCTATCAGCCAGGACCCTCTAAGAGTGCTCACAGATCTCTTGGCTCTGAAACTGCTCATGAAGGTTTTTATTTCACAACTTTGTTAATTTGTTTGTATCTCAGAGCCTGTATTTCTTTGGCATTTACAGCACAAGGCACCAATAAGCAAAATAATCTTTTCAAAGTTGCTTTAAAGAGCAGCTACTGGCAAAAAGGTCATCATATACATCACAAGATTTTGCTGACTCTGAGCTGGATCACACTGCATGAGGAAGAAAATGACTACACTATTTTGTAGTTGTCTTCCACGTCACACTCCCATTCTGAGTAATGTCAAAAACCTTCCTGGTTTACAGTGAGTTACAAATAATCAGTAGGCCACATACTTTGAGTATCAAAGTACACAACATCTCAGAGAAACCGAGGACACTTAATTGTTACACAACACAGTGGTATCTTTTCCTCGAGTTACTGGGATTTAAATGTAATCTCCCTTCACTAGTTCCATAAACTACATCACCCGCAGATCCTGCTGGTTGACTGTGTGGGGTTATACTCCAGGAGGTGAAAACCAAGGCGAAGATCCAAGATCTCCCTCAGATTGGACAGGACTTTTCCTGAGCCTCCTTCAGGATGCCAATCTATATGGGCTATTTCCTCTGTATGTGAAAAAACTGAAAAAACAGTCCTGAAATAGACTTAACTTGCTATCCTATAGGTTATTTTTTCAAAGAAAGAAAGATTCTTTTTTCATTAGCATACAGTTACAGAGAGTCTCTGTAGGTTAACAACCCTACGAGAACACAGAAAAGACCTTTAATACCAGAGATCCTTACTAAACATATCAGCTGGATTTTTAACTGTTCCCACCCCTTTTTCTGTCACCTGATGGATGAAAATTCTTTCAGAATTTGCCTTGACAGTTATTGCATTGTTAAACAGAGGAACAGTTACAATTTTTTAGTGTTTTCTGTTACTATTACACACATATGACAATTACAGTACTTAAAAAAATGACACTACAACTAAGTATTATGACTAGAAATACTTAGGAACATTGAAAATAAATCCCATAGAAGACTGGCACCGTGCAAAATGTGGTATTACACACATTATCCACCTATCCTGTAACTCCACCAGCGTCCTTACTTTCTTCTCAGTCATCCCATCTTCTCCCTGCCTGTCAACCATCTTCTTAGAGTGAAAAGTCTGTGAAGTGAAACCTGTGTATCTGCTCCTCCTAAGCCCTGCTTCTTAGCTTCACATTTCACTGCACACCAGTAGTGCTGCCATTTTGTTTTAACTTCACATGGATTTGTTTCCTCCTCCCTGTGCAGAAGGAGATTCAAAATACAAGTTCCCCAGTGTGCAGTTAGCTCAAGAAGCTCCCCTGGTCCTGTTTTCTCCTATGGTCGCACCACAGTTCATCTCCTGTGACTTTGTGAAGGCACGTTATAAAGCAGGTGACTTGTCCCTAAGTCCTTCCCAGGACAGAATGTTTTGGTTGGTTTGGGTTTTTCTAAACCTGATCCATTTCATCAATCTGCTTAACAGTACAGACCCACAGATCATCCGAAAAGGACTGCCCCATATAAAAACAAACAAACCAAAAGCCCCCAAAACAAACAAACACAACCCAAAAAACCAAAACCACGAACAACAAAACAAAAACCCCAGGCTGCAAATTGCAAAGCACTGGTAAGAATGAGCAGTCCGTGAGAAAGAGGGGTTGGCAAAGCTTTAATGCTGAAGATAATACACACTCCATCTGACCTGCTCCATCTTCTGAGAGCATATTGTGCTTATTAAGTCAAAAAACTGTGCTTCAATTCTAGCAAAGACATGTCTCTATCTGGATCAAGAAAGAAGAAAAAGCCACCACACTTAGAAGGGGCAGTCTTTTGCCCAGAGTCTCCCGGTGACAAAAAAGCCTTTGTCTTTCAAATCTGCCCAAACACTCCTCCCTTCAACCCTTCCCACATACCTTACCAAATCTTCCAGCTATCTCTTCAGCTCTTCCTGCCACCATCCACTGCTCGCTGAGCAAGAACCTTTGCTCCTTGCTCATAGCCTCTCAGGCTTGTTTTGATGTTGGTGGAGAATCATATGACTTCTAAATTACTCCAGAGTGCTATAGGAGCTGATCAGACACCAGTGAAGTCTATCTTCTCTGTGAAAGGTGGCCCATCTAAGATTGTAGTGCCATATCCAGGAACCTGAATGCCATCCAAATACTTCAGCCACAGCGTTTCCTACTAGCTGTTTTTAAACTGCTCTTCTCAATGCAACTTAGAGGATCCAATGAAGGCAAGTCAGACACTGCCAAAATGTCCACCCCTCTCCAACAAACAGACACAGTAATCCAAGCCGAATTTAAGTTAGGCAAGTACGGCCCTTCGCACTGTTAAAGCCACCAGTGCAGATCACTCCAACTAAACACCCCATCAGGGCTATCTGTGCTGATGTGATGGCTCATTTACGCTTTACTCACTCAAAAGCCAGGACCCTGATCATAGGTTCTTATCTTTCTTTCAAATACTTGCTTTCCTTTTCACTAGCACTTAAAATAGTAACTGTCTTGCTTACCAAAGGAGAAGAAAGCAGTAAAGTTACATCCCTTTAATGGGTTGGTAAGTCCTATTTTTATAGAGCCAGTGCAGATACTATCTCAGTGTGCAAATCCTGCCAAATGCTAACAGAAATAATAGTATGTAGACAGCCAAGGACTTAGCTAGATTGCTGGGACAGAACACTACAAGAACACATTAAAGACATGAAAGCTTAGGTGAATTCTGGGGGAAAAATGTAAAGTAGGAATGAGGATAAAGATTGGTTACAAAGGAAGAAACTGGGAAGAACGGAAGACAGCTGAAGTTAACAAGGTTGAGTAACTAAGCATTTAGAATAATTTCTAACAGGGGAGTGCATTAAGTGAAGAATTCTCCTTCACAAACACTGCAATTGGGCATGACAATAAGCTTTCCAAGCCTCTACATAGATATCTGTTCTACTACCAGCAGCACCTTCTGTTTCATTTCAACAATTAGAGGACCACAGCAGAATATGGTTGTTACAGTTAAAAACAATCATAAAAGATCACCATGCTTGACTGAAAAGTTAAGTTACAGGGCAAACAGTTCTGTATGATCACATAATATAGCCACACAAACAGGTGTTTCATTTGGGGTTTGTTTTTTTTGTTGTTGTTGGTTTGTGGGTTTTTTCAACTAGTAAGCTAGACAGAAGCAAGACAAGAAGTACAGCTTAATTCCTTCTGTAGTTCCACAGTTTATGGGCAGTATTTTGAGCTCTGTGCTGGCATGGCTAGACTGCCTTCTACTTCAAAGCTCGTTCCTGTAAGCCTACATTAAACCGCAATCACAGCACGGGGCATACACCCAGTGAAAATCCCTGCAATTCACAACACCGAGGACAATCATCACTGAGCTCCTCTGTTTATGAGTACAGCTGGCTTGTTAACAGACACCATTTTCCTTTGTTAAAGACTGTTATATTGGAAAATCATTACTCAGTGGCTAAATCCACAGCTGGAATATAGCGAGGGTGTAAAAACAGCAAAAGTTAAGTCTCTATCACACATATATATGGTGCTTGTGCTACAGGATATTATCAAGCAAAAAGAAAAGTAGTCATAAGCAAGTATTACAATATCTGCTTATGCTACAGGAACATCTAGGAGTCTCATTCAAGAAGAGGTCAACAGACCCTAATTTATGCAAAACTCAGACTAAGACTATACCCTTCTCACCTTCCATTTTGATACCTATTTATTTGCTGTACTGGATTTACACAGAAATTTAATAGATGTTTGCAATTACTCCAGTTCTATCAGAATTTTAATGTACAGTGTACTAGGAGTTACCAGTTTGGCATGGCATTCCACCACTTTCAGCAGTGCCTCCGGATACTGCTGATAAAAGACCAGCAGACTGCCAAGACAAAAGTCACTTTATCCCATGTGAGAATGTGTTAAGCAAGATAATCTTTAAGCAAAAAAGCACTGGTCTCAAGTGTCCCTGCCTAGCCCCCAAGCTGGGGACAAAGGTAACTCACATACCTGAGAGTAGCAGTTTACTGCAGAACTTTTGCCACAGAAAAGCTTCAGAACATCTAAACTAACAGATGCACAATCATTGCCAAAATTATTTTAAGACTCAACCTAGCACAAGAAGTACTACTGCATGTTGAGGTCCAACATGCATTCAAATGTGCTGCTGAGAAAACTTTCCCTTCAGGTGTTGATCTCAACAGCTGCACTGGAGCAGTGCTCATAGGGGGAGCAGATAACCAGCATGGAGGTGTCCTAGAGCTGCATGATGCTGAGTCATTACTCAGATTTGAAGAACACACTAGTCTGGGTTTCAGCTGTTTTGCATCTGCACGCCTCCACCCTGTCAACCTGGCATCTCGTTCACAGTGAGCACTTAATTTCCAGTGTGCATATTTTGTTATTCCTATTGCTGAGTTAGTTTAGGGTGCTGTACTACAAGAACAGCAACACTGCCAAGGCTGAAGCAAGGGAGCTTCTAATAAATACAGATTAACATCTTCCAAAAGACAGCATCCTTTTATTTCACCAAGAAAGGCTGGTACACAGGCGACAGCAACCACTTGCTAACTTGCTCAGACTTCCTACCTAATTTGTCAGTCTGCCCCATGCCTCAGTTTCCCAGACATTAAACCAGAGATAACAAAAATCTCACCATCTCACAGGGCTGTTCTCCTGTAATGCTCTACTGCAATTACAAGCTTCAGAGGCTCAGTGGACCAAGACAGATAAGTAACAGTTCAAAGCTGGAAGCACAGAGCTTAAATTCAATCATCCAGGATATTCCTGACACCTGAAAAAGAATGCAGCTCGCTATATTGCTATAGCTTTAATGCAGAGTTCAAAATGCAAGAAGACAAAGCTTTGAACTTAGACCTTGGCAACTAAATTCTTTAATAGGTAGATTCCAGCTATTTTAATTTTAAAATTAACATAAAGTGTATTAAAATTAAAATAAGTGTATTAAAAACTTCAAGGAGTTTTATGCAGCTGGAAGACTCTAGAATATGAACAACTCTACTTCTTTCCTAAAAAGCTGAAATAGATCAAAGAGGCAGCCAAACAACTACAAAAGCCTGTGTAATTCTCTTTAGTAGCTCTTAAACTTTGTTCTGAACACCTATCTCCAGATCTGAGTGGAAACTGGAGAGAAGAGCCATGACAGAGGGATTACAGTGTATCTGATTTGACACAAGAAAAGGCAAAGACTAATCAGGAACAGGAAACCTCTGACAATTGCAGGTCTGAACACTACACGCATTGTTCTTTCCTTCTACTCAAGTTTAGGAAAACAGGAGGCATTCTTTGCTCTAATTAAACCCAGCATGAAATCCAGAGAAACCCAACAGATTAGGACCCAATTTGTAAGTAGTTAAATGTTATTAAAAAATTATGCTACTTTAATATCCAGAGCATTTAAGGGTTCAGTTTCTGCCCACAATGACACCCTTATGACTGTCCCATATTCATGCCCTCACATAAGTTTTAAGCCATTTTCCAAGGATGCTTGGAAACATCCATACCTATTCCACCAGCCTGCAAGTGTACCTGGAAATTACTATCCTCCAGAACATCTCTGCACAAAATTCATTCCACTGGTACAAAACAGGAAATCAGAGGTCACACTTGAAGGCATAACAAGACAGCACAAGCCCTATTAGAGTTTAGCCTGTCTCTGCCATTTTCCCTGTAAATCTTTCCTTCAAAGTGTGCTAAAAGCTTCTTACTTTGGAAGAAAGCTGAATACCCAAGGACTATGTCTCTGCTGTCCTATTTCCCATACCTTAAGGAAAGTTTTAGAGATACTGTGCCCTGCTTCTGATCAAAATAACTTTTTAGTTATGACTTTTTAATGTTACTTTTTTTTAAGCCTTTAAATCTAATTCCTATTTCCATCCCCCTACACCTAAGCAAATGTCTACATCCCCTCTTTAAGTCTCTCTTTTCCTCTAAAATTAAAAAGCCTCTGTCTTCTTTCCCACAATTAGTGGAAACACTAATTAAACTTATAAACACTAACATTTTGCACTGCAGCTTTTCCTTGAGCATGCGTTTTGTTATTTCATTCATCAGAAGTAAAGTCAAAAGCAATTTTTTCCTTTATAAAACTCTATTACAGGAAGAAATGCAGGTGTGAGATAAGGAGTAGAATTAGTTTCAACATTCTTTTATCAACTAATAGGAGATGTGCTTCTCTTTTTTGCATTCCTGCTGTTTTGACAGCACGTTATCTCACCTGATATCATCACTCCAAGCTTTTCCTTACACAAACTGGTGTTTAGCCAGGCAAGAGTCACAGTTTGCCTTTCAGACACCTCATCAGTTATCATTAAGTAACAATTAAAATCAGCAAGGAATAGAACAAGAGAAAATATAAAAAACCCCAAAAAACCAGCTTCAACCCATGCTCCTATTTCATGCAGCGTCTGGGACCACTGATTTAACTGGAACTGTTCACAAGAATCAACTTGCAAAAGCATCCTCTTTACTGAGGTTATGCAGTGACAGTTATGAACTTGTATGTACAACTCGAAGTGCTGTTATTTCTCCAGCTATTATGAAAGTCTGCTATACATTTTCCAGTGTACAATTACTTTTTTTGCACAAAATAAATGAGGCTGCCCAAATAATCTACCTGGGTTGTGCATCAAGGGATGCAAAACAGCAACACTGTCAGGGGCCCAGCTTCAGCAAGTTGAGAGAACTGGCCCTGTCAGGACAGAATCAATTTCTCCAGAGAAGTACGCTAATTCATGGGGTTTTACTGTTCCATTTTTAAGCTCTGAGATATGTAATCCTACCAATTATGACACTGACTGTTCTGGGGACCATCTGAAGTCTCCTAGAAACCCTGACACATGCCCTACAGACATAATCTCTCCGGAAATGTGCTGAAAAGCCCACCTGGAAATTTACATTGCAGTGCCTAGTTGACACATGGAGGTATCACCTTCTTCCAGGCTGAGGCTTCTCCCATTATTGCCTTGCTCTCTAAGATCTAACCCAATCACATGCACATCCTTTCTCTTTTCTCTGGGTCTCTTCAAAGGACGTATCTGGCAAGTAGGGTTTCCAGGCTGAGCAGTGGAGGCCAAGAAACGTTAAAAATTACGTAACGCCTTTAACAAACTTACAGACAAAAATATATTTTATTCTGCTTTTAACTCAGTGTACACACATATGCTGTGGTGATCCCAAACCAAACGTGGACCCAAACCCTCACAGTATTTCACACAGGACACAGCCATTAATAATCGAAGTTAGAAAACCTGGATTTAAAAGAGCATCCTTAAGACAAAAGGCCGCTTCCTTCCTCCAACCCTCTGCCTGTTGTCTCAAGAGTATTTCCAGATTACATGGTAAAAACTAATGGGCTACAAGACAAGGAAATAATTTCCTCTGTTGAGAACAGGGGAGAGATTCTTCAGCATGAGAGACTGTGAAAGTAACACCCAATCTATGAAAGCCAGATGACGGAAAGGCCAGTCATGCTCAGAATATGCCCAGCTACTAGCTAGTGTCAGGAGCTAAGCAAGCACTCCTGCCCTTGCTCTAGCACGTCCTTCGTGTTTTATTTAAGGCCATAAGTACTCATTCTTCGTGCAATCTTATCCAGCCCCGATACTCAGAAATATATTCATTTCTGACTCACACCTAATTTCCTATTCCCCCTGTAATTCTAAGGAATGTTTCCAGTGTGTGATCAGACACTCACAGGACCTGTCAGTTTTACTGATGCAAGCTGTTTACCTTCCCGCAGCTCTCTTAACATCTGTAGGCGTGTCGCAAATTACCTGTAATTGCAGGAGCCTTGATTTTGCTTGGTGTCGTAGCTGGTCGTACGTACTTCACATAACGCGCTTACAGAGAGCTGCTGAGAAGCAAACAAAGATTTGGCTGTGAGTTAAACGCGTAACCAGCAGAGAGACGAGCATTCCCCACCAGAGCTGCTCGCGGGGTTCGAGCGCTCCCCGTGACGCTCAAGCTGGGGACGGGAAGCGGAGCGCGCCCATGTCGAGCAGGGTAAACCCTGCCGGGGCTGGGCAAATCCAGCCGGGGCAGCGCACACGGCGGCTCCGTGCCCGGCCCCGCTCCCTCCCCGGCGGGCAGCGCCACCAGAGCTCCCGGGGCTGCGCTGCCGCGGCCCCGGCCCCGCGCTGGGGCGCAACAAGTGCGGCCTCAGCTGCCCGGTGCGACCTGCCCCGCCGCGCCCCTTCCCTCCCTCCCTTCCTTCCTGCCCTGGCTGCCGCCCCCCTCACCTGCCTCAGCGGCGCCCGCTGCTGAGGGGCCGTCACCCCGCCGGGAGCTCCCGGCGCCGCGGCCGGGCTGAGCCGATCAGCGTGGCCCCGCTCCACGGGGTGGCTGCGGAGCGGGCGGCCCCAGCCTCGCCGCCCCGGAGCTTTAAGGTCCCTCCCCGTTCACCTGCCGCCGCTTTTAACCCGCCCCTCGCCCGCCCCCGCCCGCGCCCCGCTCCTGGCGGGAACCCGGGGCGGGGCCCGGCGCCCATCGCCGCCGCTGTGCCCCGCCGAGGGGGCTGCGGCCAGCGGGGTTTCCAAGGTGAGCGCGAAAGAGCCAAAATAAAGGCTGGGAAGGGCTTGTGTACGCCCCGGGGCCTCTTCCCGCTGCCAAGGGGCTGGTTTGGGGTTGTAGGGGGAGACCCCGAGGGGAAGGGGGATCAAGGGAACAGCAGATAACGTGGGGGTTTCTTTTAGGGGAAACGCATATCTATTTAAGATAACAGGGTCGTGTTTCCATCTTGAGGAATCCAGGTATTCAGAAGGGCCTTGGGACAGAAAAAAGCCAGGTCTTTTCTCCTGGAAATCATTAAAAGAGTTACTGGCCAAAGACAGAGGGAAGAGCCGGTAGAGTCTGGCTTTTTGAGGTTTGTTTTCCAAGTGCGATTGAAATGCAACAGCAGTGCCCTGCAGACTCGCAGGCTTTCACGGAGCTGGGCATATTTGCCAGTGCAAAGACCTGTTTTGGAAAGTTTTCTGTTTCCAAGGAATACAGTTGCTGAGGAAACAAGTCACTTTAGGTTCAAAAATCCCTGCCCAAAACTGTGTACCCTGTCTTGCACACAGGCACATCAAACTAAATAAGTGGTCTGTAAACCTCTTCACTAAATTTCCAAAGAAAACGTACACCACAGCTGGACAAACAGGACATTTGCTCAGACTTTGGGTGAAAAACTCCAGTGTTTGTACGTGTTTGGAGTATAAGGACTCAAATGATAAATGATTTCCAACGAAATTCTACTGCCTTGTCTTTCCACCTTCTAGAATACAAATAATCCCTGGGAAAATCTTTAGCAAAAATCAGTTACTTGATTTTGATTTCACACTCAGGAACAAGAGGTAGGAATTTCTAGCACAAACGATCTAATACTTGAAAAATAAGAAATCATCATCAGCTGTGGTTTAAACATTAGCCTCTGTCTCTCTGCTGCTCATCTTTCCTCTCACCCTTTCTTACCCTTGCAGTTACATCCATGGAACCTGTCCATTAGGGCCATAGGAAAATTTGTGTTGGAAGAGACCTGAGGAGGCTTGTAATTCAACCTGTTGGTCAAAGCTGGTCAGCTCTGGGACTTTTCATTAGTTACACCCCATCCAGGGGGAACCCAGGGAAATTGATCCATTGCAGCAGCTGTAGGACCAGGCCCAAGGTATATGGTGTGATGCTGAGCTAAACATGCAATAAATACCTGAGGGCTGAGTTTACCTGTGCTCGCTGGCTTCTGTGGGAGTTGTGTGTTCAGATGATGTTCAAGGTTCATGTGTGTGGCGTGTGTGAGGAAGGGAGGTGGCTCTGGGCCTGGCCATGCAGCTGCACTTTGCAAAAGGGAAAGCCCATCTCCAAATGGAAGAAAAGCTTTAGAAGAGACATCTGGAACTCATGTGTTCTCTCTCCAGCTTGATTCAGTGACCCTGAAAAAGTGATGTGTATAATTTTAAGGTGCAAAATACTTTAAACATTGGTTATGTTTAGCTGCAGCAGAGAATTTTAGGTTTTCTGCTGTTTTTTCAAGGCTGTGTTTGCCACCAAAAAGAGGTTTGGGGGTTTTTTTGGGTTTTTTTGCAGTAAGAAAAATATTGTGAAAACATAAATCAAAAATTTAAGTCCCATGAGGAGCAGCTTGAGAGAGATGGGGGTGTTTAGCCTGGAGAACAGGAGGCTCAGAGGAGACCTTATTGCTCTGTACAACTACCTGAAAGGAGGGTGTAATGAGGTGGGGCCTCCTCCCAGGCAGCCAGTGACAGGAGAAGAGGACGTAGCCTCAAGCTGCACCAGGGGATATTGAGGTTGGGCATCAGGAAGAATTTATTCACTGGAAGGGTGGCCAGACCTTGGATGAGGCTGCCCAGGGTGGTGGTAGAGTCACCACCCCTGGAACTGTTCAAGAAACAACTGGACATGGCATATAGTGATATGGTTCAGTTGAAATGGTGTTGGTCAAAGGTTGAACTCAGTAATCTTGAAGGTCTTTTCCATGAAAAGCTAGTGGAAACAAGGCCCTATGGGTCTCATTGCTGCCTAAAGGCAACAATGTTAAGCCTACAGGAGGTAAGCCATGGGCAGAGTAGGGAGCTTTCTCTGAGCTGCCTTGTATCAGGTCTTCACTGCACTGCCTTCAGGAGTGTCACAGTTGGAAGCTAACACCCGGTGTTTCTCTCAAGAAGTACCCAGTTTTGACAGCAAAGAAAAGTCTTAAATGATATTCTGTGTTTCCAAAATTAGATAGTATCAAATTATCTATTCCTTAGGTACTGGGGAGCACGAGGTGAATGAGTGGCAGGAAGAAACAGACCAGGCTCTCCTCTACTGGGTAATTTTTTCATCGCTCATCTGTTGAGTGATATTTCTGTGACCCAGTAGCATCAGCACCCTCTTAGATTATAAATGATGACTCAACGGATACTAGAAAAAAAAAAAAAAGAATGTCAGTGGGACATATGTCAGTGCTGGAAATTTAAGGACTGGAAGTCCTAGTCTTAATCACTATGTTTTATCTTTATTTATGATGGTAAAATGACATATATTTAGTAATTGACCACTTAGTAAACAGAGTTATATTGTACTTATTTCTTTACAGACGAGGAATCTTTTATTTAGCTAGCATATAAAAATGTAGTGTATTATTTAGCTAGCATATAAAAATAACTGTTTGATAAAACTGTGAAATAAATACATGTGAATTGATTACTTTGAATTATGATAGCCCCTTCTCTTGCAGTGCACTGTAATACATATAAGTATGTTTTGTTTATTGACATGATTTTAAGGTAAAAAGTGAGAAGAAAGGGATGGATAAACATAAACCCCATCCATTACTGACAAATAAACAAAGAGGAAAATTAAGCTTACAGGGTTCAGAAATTTTGTGTCACTGGATGCCTCACAAGATAATGAAGTTTGAAAATAATTTTTTTTTGAAAACAGAGTGAATTGTCACAACATTCTATTGACCAAAAGTAGCTTTAGATATAAACCCCAAATTTAGGATAAGGTCAGCGTCTTTGATAGTGCATGTCATCATCTAGAAGGTCATAATCACAATCAAGGTCATAATCACAATCACTGACTGTCCTGAGAAGCATTTAAATTATGCTTTTTTAAATATTGGCATAGGTCAAGTTTTTCTTCTGAGCACTAATAAACCAGAGTCTGAAACAACTAGAACTATTGACTGAAATTTTAACCTGATTTTTATGTATTTCATTAGACTGAAGATTTGCACAAGAGCAAGTCCAACTGCTCAGTCTTTTAATATTATTCAGAAGGGTAAAAGAGGAGAAAGAAACCAAGCCCCAGGAAGTTTCTTTTCCGTTTATCCATGGCAGACGGCTGCTCAAACACTGTGATGCAGACTGGAAGCAGGAGGTTTTTCTTCTTGAAAATTTCTGGTTCCTTTCCAAACCTTCACATCTCTAATTAGACTCTTTTTGCCTTCTGACTATTTAGAGTTCAGGGCAGGGAAAAGAAAATGATGTCCAGTCCTTCAGTGTGAAACTATTGTGCCAGTGTGTCTCCAAGTTCATGCTATCCTGTGGCACATGTATTAGGGGACAACAGGGATACATATGGTACTGATAAGATATACTAAGTCTTGGACCAAGCCCATCTTTGTTGTATGCTGCTCAGGAAGCTGTTCTTCAGCTTTTATTTTCAGTTTAATTTTCTGGGCAGCATTCCTACAGGGATTGTGTTGGCCCTGATTTACACACTCTGGGCAAATCCCAGGACCTCATCTAGCCAGAAGAAACACCTGAAGAGTCATTTCCTTTTCAATATAATTACTTTAATGACAATGTGTAGTACGATAAAGGTTGCCCATGTAATATCCCTGTTTATTAATCATTGCAGCACGTCAAGCATTTGTACTGCCTTGAAAAGCAGTACTTTTTTTCACCTGCAAGGGCCTTACAGGTGCCTGAGAGAGTGATTATGATTGCACTTCTCTTAAATAATGGGGTGATAGCTGTCTCCCTCATCTTTTTGACCTCAGATTGTCCTCATCAATGAGAAACATACTGGCTGCTTTCCTAAGGTAACTTGGTGACCTTAGTGATGTCCCCTACTTGCAGAGATAGAAGAAGGAACAGGAGAGAACAAAAAACCCGCCAAAAAACTAAACCCAAAACCCCCCTCAATCCCAAATGATATGGGGAACCAACAAAAGGGGAGAAAAATGGTTCTTAGCATTGCCAGTACATGGCCAGCCTGACTCACACCAGTCCATATAATTTACACTTTTTAATGTTGAAATGAGCATGGGCAGCTGTTTTAGTACATAGCCATGGTCTCCCAGGATGGCCTTGGAAAGTGTACCTCTCCTGCGTGCTAGTTAGGATAGACTAACCCATCGTCAGGCACCCATCAAAGCCTCTCCATTTCTTAAGCTGACAGCTCTGGATATCCAGCATCAGCCTGATTTGACAGGCAGAGCTTTCTTCATCCTTAGGCAGCCCAGTAATTTCTGCAACACTATTGCTAATTTGGAAGCTGACAGTTTCCATCTCCCTACCCCTTTGGTTTATTACAAACATTTCATCAGACCAGCTGTAGACTGCCTTGTCCTTCTCTGCTCTGGGCAGAGGGGACAAGCAAGGCTGTCAGCAGCAATGCTCAGTTGCTGTGGTGATGTTTCTCCTGGAGCAGGCGGCTGCAGCAAGTCCCCCACCCCTGTGGCACCTAGCCCAGGCTCTGGATGGACCCATGGAGGCTTCCAGCTGACTTAATTGATTCATTGTTCCCTAGTTTGATGTAATAAATTCATTGTTTCCCAGTTCAACTTAATTGAGTCATTGTTACCCGATTTAACTGACTGATTGCTGCCTGACTTCATTTAATTAATTGCCGCCTGACTTGCTGAATAAGCAAGCTCCTGCTGCCAGCACGGCTCATGGCTCCTAATCTATGCTGTCTACCTCAGCCCCTTGTCCTATGCCAACCTGCACTTCTGTTCTGTTGCCACCCTGCTCTCTGTTCTACTCTAGCCACATCCTCTGTTACCTTCCTGCTTCCCTTTTCTATTCCTGTAGCTTGTCCCCTGCCCAAAGAGCCCCTCTCACTCACCCTCTAATTCTCCTTTCCATTCTCCTCTGCTTTTTCCTGTCTTTAGCCCTGTGACTACCTCCACTTTTCCTCCTGGAGTTCTCACCACTGTGTCTCACAGTAACCCTCCCTGCTTTGATTCTTCTAAAGCTGCTCTTGAGTTCCCCTGAAGGCTTTGCATTTCACTTGTTTCATGCATGACAGATTGCCCTTCCTATAGTGTGATTTTTTTGTATCCTATTCTGCCCAGGAATCCTATGCAGGCATCAGCACTTGTCCAATGCTCTCTTTCTTTTCTTCATTTCCACTACTTGCCTGTATGCATTGTTTTTCTCCTTTAAGGTATCATCCAGAAGCCTCTCCCTTCTCTTGTGGCATACTATCTACCGTCCTCTAGGCTCTTGGCTCTTTTTAATCTGTTCTCTGCCCCAGATCCATTCACTTGCTTTGAGATTTCTGTGTCTGCTGTAAGGGTATCTTCCCTGATTGCTCCTTCTCTTTGGCCTGTTGTTTTCACCTAAGATGTTCTGATGGTGGTTCAGGTTTCTTTCTGACTTTCCACTTTCTGGCCCTTACTTCATTCCTCAGTCTCCCCAGATCTTTTTCATTTATCTTTCTGTGTTTCACTGTCTCCATTCAGCAGAAACATGAGATATAGGTAGATCTTGTCCTCTTTTCTCTGCTATTCTGTTCCACACTCCATCTGATGTCAGTCTGGGAGTAGACATGCACTTGTTCAAGAATTACTGTTCTCCAAAGTAATTGTGTCAAGATGTAAGTCTGAATTTTTATTAATGATCAGCATGAGCCCAGACTTTTCCATGACCACTTCAGTTCAGTGCATATAGGTGAGGTCAGCTTTGCCCAGGCTGTCAGTCCAGTATGCACAACATCTTGTGTGAGCAGATGTCCCTCCTGGCTTTGCATTGTCCAGGCCTTGTTGGCCATGACATACTTCCTGTTCATCTGTACTCCTGTACTCATTATTCCAATACATGGAATACTCTCATGTATTCCATGTATTGGAATAAAGTCCAGGAATGAGTGCTTGTCTCTCCAGTGTAAGCACCATCATTCAGTTGCCAGCTGACATCTGGCTCCTGTATTCTGGGAACAGATATGGGGTGTGTTTCCCTGCCTTCCTCTGGCTTTCTCTTTTTCACTGGTGTCAATGTTTTCTTGGAAAGAGAATTTCATTGTCTAAAAAGACACCTCTCTCCCCTCCTCAAGTCTTTAAGGAACCTTCAGTCATAGAATTGCAGATTCATTTAGGTTGGAAAAGACCTCCAAGGTCGAGTCAAACCTTTGACTGAACACCACTTTGTCAACTAAACCATAGCACTAAGTGCCATATCCTGTTGTTTCTTGAGCACTTCCAGGGATGGTGACTCCACCACCTCCTTGGGCAGCCTGTTCCAGTGCCTGACCACCCTTTCAGTGAAGAAACCTACATTGTATGTAGGTTTCCCACACTTCCATGTCACTTGCAGTGAGTTAATCTGTCTCTGCCTTTTTTCATGCACGTAAAAGCCACTGTATTCCTAGGGCATTTTTGTTCAAACCCTTCTGGATTTCATGTGGCAGATTCCATTGATTTCAAACACCTAAAAACCTTGGAAGATGCTTTAGGAGAGCTCAGTCTTTGGGTTTTGGGGCTTGTTTTTTTTGTTGGTGTGTTATGGGTTCTTTGGTGGGATTTTTTTTTAATTCAGTCACATTTCAGTTTATTTCTTTTTCTTACAATGTCCTAAAACTAAGTCCAGTTCTCTTAAGTTTCTCTCAGCATGTTAGGCAGAATAATCAGCTTTTCTGTACCCTAGTTAATGCAACTCAGCCATATTTCTGCTGCTCTAACATCCATTCTCTCCCCTCTATAGGCAATTCCCTTTGAATTCATCTTTGCAGTTCCTCTCCTGTTGTTGGCTTCTGCACATTTGCTAATTTGCAGAGGCCATCAGACTTTGCAGATGATACTGATACTGGCAATCTCTCTCACATTACTGGGATATGAAGGTATGACGCCCAGTCCTGTTCCCATGAAAGCTGGTGCCAAACCTCCCATAAAATGTTATGAGAACAGGACTGGGCCTCAGAATCTTCATTCCATTCTCTGTGATGGCAATTAAAATAGCATTAAAATTAGAAACAGAATTAGCAGGTGCCAGACTCTTCTTGTTATCTTCCATCTTCTGTGTTTAGTAAGACATTTTTCTGATAGTGATTGCATTCCCAGAGCTGATATGTACAAAATATGGATGCTCCAGGCTTTTCATACTGTGGAGCACGTTAAGAAAAATTGAGGACTGCCCTTCAATGTACAGTCTGCCTTTCCATTTGTAATTGCAAAGCACCCCCACAGCAAAACCAATGTTGCATAGATGGTTAAACATTATTTGTGTCTTTCCACCTTTATTTGGTGTGGAGCATTTTGTCTTTTTCTAAAATGTTAATGACTGTCTGAAGTTGTTCCCTTTTTCAGCCCCACCCTGCACTTCAGATAATACTGCCCCTTGGGAAAATACAGATATGAAGCACACTTCCTTCAGAAATGAAGTTGCATCTGTGCAAGTCGTTTCATCAGAACTTTCAATTGGTATCATTGCAGTGATATAATTATCAATATAGTGGTGTCAGTATACTCTAACAAATACAAGAGATAAAAACCCCAAAAGTTTTACAAGATTATTTATGCAAGTGGTTTTATCTCAAACAGAGAAATAAACACAAAACCAGATGTGTAGCCATTTTGATGCACTTGCATGCAGGGAAGAATTGCAGTGCATTGTGAGATGCTCGTCATGATGCAGTCATGAAAGGTAGCTAAAGTCTCTTTTCTCCACATTTGGAAATCTGAAGAATTTTCTGTCTTCCTCTGTTTTAATCCTGAAGTTCTCCTTCCTCATTTCAAATTACAGAGCTGTGGTGAAGGGCACAGCTGATTGTCCTGATGTTTCTGGATTGTCCTGATGGGAGTCAGGATCACTGGGTCAGGGTGTGACTTCACCCCATGTCTTCAGAGCTGTGGGGGCTCCCCTCATGCTAAGCAGTGTCAGCAACCACAGTTTTTTTTAGCCAAGAACGTCCTTTTCTGCTACAGCATCCTTCAGGCTTCCCTTCCTAATGTCTTTGCCATATGATTTTTATAAGCACAGGACAACTTCTAACATGCCAACCCATAGTTAACATTAGTACAGGGAGCTGAAAAGTCCATATCCTACACACATAACCTTAGAGATATATGTTAACAAAAAGCTCCGTCCCTCCCATGCATGCTAAGAATACCATCAGCAAATGTCACCAAAGTACGTTCAAGAGCTGAAAATTCTCAAGATAAATAATGTTGGTAATTATGTTCTCTGACTCTGGGCAGGGGTGGTTGAATAGCCCTAATTTGGAAAGTATTTGTTAGACTCTTCTGAAAGAAGGTCACCTTCCAAGAAGCAGGAGGGGCCTCACGAGGGGCATCTTGTAGAGGCCATATTTCAGGGGCTAGGTCAGGGGGTTCTGCATATGTCATAGAAAATTAATCAATATAGATAACAGCAGAATTTGGACAAAGAAGTTTAACCATAGCCAGTAAGAGACATGAATTAAGGAAAGAATATATAAATACAAAGCTATATAAATACACAAGTTGTCCATTTGCCTTACTGGCTCAGTCAGGCAGAGTAAATATATATAACTATCTAGTTCAGCTACTTCACTGTCACAGGATCCAAACTTGCCACTAAAAAAATGGTCTTCCTCTAAGATTTGCCTTTTATTTTCTACTCCAACATTTTTTGCTAAAAAGCATTTACAATGTTTTATGCAGCTATGCAAAGAACAATGAACCGTGTTCTGCAGGACAGAGGCTCTGTAAATTAACCCTTAAATGTGAGCGTGATAAGAGCCTACAGGATTTAGCCTTAGAAACACAATGTGTGAGGGAACTTAATAAATGCAGCGCAAGAGTCAAGATGAGTGAGCTGCCAAGTTCTCAAATGACTTGTCTCCTTCAAATGTTTTGCTCCCTTCTTCCATGATTGTTCAGAACCTGCATAATTCCACAGTGTCACTGTTTTCATATATCCTTTATGTTTTTTTATACACTTCAGCTGTGGAAGGCCACGGTTTCTATTGGCAAAAAGGATGATTATGGTTAAAGTCTGAATAATATTTATGGGCTATTGACAAAGTCAGTAAAAGAGGAGTGACTTCTTAAGTGGGAGAGATGACACATTGCCTTAGTTTTAGGTTGAAAAACCTCCTATGAGTTGTGGTAATGGACTTTAATGTGAATATGCTAGAGTATTCCTTTAAATCTTAGACAACATAAATTGGGGAGATGCTTTGTGGATTTTAAGCAAAGATATCTGTGATTTACTGAGTGGATGTTGAAATAGAAATTGTAACCTAGTGATCCTATAAGGTGTTTGAACAGAGAGAGATGAGAAGAAGCCCTCTGCCTCTGTAAAGAATTGAAAAGATATCTCTTTTCCTTAAGATGAGTAATTCTTTGCTTGTGGAGTTGTGCATTTTTAAACAGTGAAACCCCAGTGTGAATCTAGTGGTCTATGGCCCAAAATGTGGTCATGGGAAGGCTACGTGATTTGGGAGGACTACAGCTGCAGAAGTTTGGGCAGGCTGCTTTTGTAGGAGCTAGAAGCCACAAGCAGGCTGTTTCTCCTGTAGAAAGTTACCCAAACACATCAGGGAGATACTTCTCTCTCTCAAAGACTGAATGAAAGACTATTTTATTAGTAGTACTGACCTGAAACTCTGAGTTTTGCCTCTTTACATTGTATGTAAGAAAAGTGAACACTTTTTGGGGAGGAGGAGGAGTGTTCTGAAAGTTCTATTTTGATTCTCATTTTTTCTTTTCTCTTTTATGTGTTAATAAATCTATCTGTTTTTATCTTTAAGTTAAGCCTGTTTTGCCTCCTGTTCTCATAATCATATTTCACAGCAAAAAGATATTTAGATCACTACACTAAATTTAGCAAACAAAATTCAGCGAACATGAAACCACTATATAATGTCAATCTTCAGAGCTCCAGGTGTACATTTTCCTTGATGCCTCTGGGGCTGTGAGGGTCTGACATGGAAGTTTCCATAAATCCACAAAATCTTTCACAGGGACCATTGAATAAGCAGGTAACCTACCTACATGTTTGCAGAAACAAGCCTTAATGAGTAAATGGCATCAAATCAAGCCCATGTGATAGAAATGCACAGTGTCAGTGCTGTTCCTCCTGTGCCAAATATTCCTTAAAATCTTTGGCCAGAGTGGAAAAATGGCTGCCTGCTGGTACAGAATGGAAACCTCAGCAGTAATTCACATTTTTCCTCGCGACTTAAAGGAAACATTCTCCATTAATTTGCGGCTCACTCCCAGACTTCCAAGTTGAAAAAGGAGTAGGGTCTCCCAGAACTTCCCACCTCTCCCCAGACAACTGGGCCAAGTATCCTATGTTGTTGTCTCTATCTTAGGGAATGCTGGGCTTCCAAAACGTGGCAAGCGCTTTTCCCCTACTGGTTATTTTAAAAAACAAATTTACATTACCTTCCTCCTTACCTCCCTTGCACCTTAGCAATGAAATTAGAGAGCAGGTAAGAGCCTGCCTTGAAAGCATTATGTTTAACTGTGATGAGGTCCATGGAACTCCAGGGGTCTCATGGCTCATACCCTCCCAAGTCCTGTTTCGCTGCTCCCACACATCCTGCTGCTTCTCACTTGGGGTGTGTCACTGCTCTTTGCACCTTCTAGGCCAAGAGCAAGATTTTTTTTTTCCCTGTTCTCACAAGTATTTTGATTATCTAAGCAGTTCAGCAAGCAGTGGCAAAATAATAATGAGTTTCCATGAGTTACTCCAAATGGATTGTGACTGATTTAATGATTTGCAACAATGGAGTGCAAGATTTTGCTATGTCAGCTACTGGATTAGAACAGGAGTCATTCCCAGCACGTGCCCACAGGAACATCTCAAATGCGAAATGCTTTAATCACTCCTCACAAAAGCTGAGTAAACTGGACTCTGCAACATGAGCAGAAAGCTAGCAGCATTTTCTTGCTCAAGCACCACTGTCCCCAGTCCCAGCACTTGTCTAACCTTCGAAAGAATTAAGTTATAGAGACAGAGCGACTAAAGAAGGTTTTTGCAAACCTCCCCTCTTCCTTTCAGGAGAGAATCACTAAGTTAGGCTGCCAGTCCCTGCAGAAAGAGAAAGGAGAAAAGGATCTTTTCAGCTTTCATCCCTCCTGTGATAACTCTCAGTTCCCATCTGATAATATAATAAAGATAAAATAATCTTTCCTCTGGTGCCAGGATCCCCAGATGGGTAGGTCAAGGTAGTCAAGCCACTTTTGTCAGAATAGTCCCAGTTCAAATCACAGCCTTTCTTTAATTTGGTCAGGTATAACTCATACCTCGTGGCCTGTATGAGATCCTACCTGAAGGAATACAAAATAAATCCTTTGCCCCACAGGACATCATTACAGTAATCGCATGGGGTGTCCTCTATCCCCTGAAGCATGTGGGCTGCTGTGAGAGACACGGTGCTGAGATCAGCCAGTGACTATTAGCACCCTTCTGGCCTGTCTGCTGAGGCCATTAGTATTACCTCAGAGTTTTCATTCAGTCAACACCATTGACTTTCAGTGGCCAGTGAGTGCCTCTCATCTAACTCCTGCTCAGCAGAATGGGATGGTCTCTGCTTAGCCACAGTTGTTCCTAGGTGACCATGGGCTAACATGCCAACCTGCTCCCCCTGTCCAGGTGCCCATCCAGCCCTCTCCTCTCTTCTTCACCAGTGTGGCCAGGGAGATGTCAGCTGAGTGGGCAGAGGTTGGGCAATGCAGGGCTGTCACACCCTCTGCTTTGCCTGGTTTGGCATGATGACGTTATTTTCTGGGGCAGCAGGAAGATCTGGGGAGCACTTGTGGTTCATGAGGGACGCAATCTCCCATTTTTTCTGCTGCTTTGGATGCATGTCTGTGTTGTAATCTGCAGTGTGGGGATTACCAAACTGACTCAGGTTATGGGAAGCTTTGTTGCATGACACTTAAAGGTCCCTACTGAATGTGTGCTAGACACGTTTAGGTTACAGAACCTCTTCCTTCACTATCCAGCAAACCAGTTTTTCTCCTAAGGAAGGACTCTTCCCATCTGTCGCAACCTTCTGCCAAGTGATGAATGGACTCCTTACTTTGTCCTGACAGTCATCCCCTTTGTCGTGTGCACTAGCTAACATCTCTGAAATTCTGATGCTCAGCAGTTTGGATGTTTTGGGTTGGTTTTTTGGGTGAGATAACACAACCTGGCTATGATCTCTTATGGCTGCAAACCTCCAGCCTCATGGGTGTCCTCCCACTGTGGGATCTTCCTGCCTTGCTGTGTAGAGCAAAGAAGGGAGGTCATCCTTTGGAAACTGCCTTCTGTTCTTCCTTCCCTCACTGCATGCAGCAAAATTGTTGTCCTTCCACCATGGTCAAGATGTCCTGTGGCTGCAGGGGAGGAAAGATTTCTTTCTTAGACATGAAACCAGGTTTGCTTTGATTTTAGATTATTCTCCACCTAGTGAAAACAGACAGAAAATTTGTTTTGGACTATGGAGTTCAGCTTCTCTGTTGAAGATTTTCAGCCACTCATCTTGGCTGGGATTGGAGAGATAGGAGAGGGGAGAGACCATCAACTGAATAGAATCACCGAAGTGCTCCTGACAACAAACATGAGACAAAATCCATATAAAAGCCAAGTGAAAGGCAGACACAAAGATTTGTTATACTGTGCTCTGGTTATCTATGTGGTCTTCTGCCAGCAGGATAGGAAGACTAGAAAAAAAGGACAGGCAGGTATGAAATTGGATTGGCAACCATCAATAGTGTAACCAAAATGGACACTTAATAATGTGTAGAAGAGCTGACTCAGATTTTGATGCTGTCTTTTAATTTAGGATCGATGCCTGTGTAGATTATGTGGCACATTTGCAGGAGGAGTTCTCATAGAATGTAGATGTTAATAGAGCAGGATAATTATTGCTATTTTGTGCCAAGCCAAAAGCCACATTATGGAAAGGTTTTAAATGCAAGCTTAACAAAATTATTCAAATGCAGAAATGAGAACAGGAAGGTTGATCAGTATGTAAAGGATGATTCACATCTAACTCAGACTGCCTCCTTTTTTATGTTGTTGCCTTAAATTTAACAAAGAAAATCTTCTAACAGTAGTTTTCAACCTGAAAGCTTCAGCTATTGAAAAACCAGTGGTCTCCTGCACAGAAAGAATATGTAAATAGTCCCCACTGGGAATTTTGGAGGGCAAGATCTGTTGACACTTAGCCACATCCCTGTTATGGTGTTTCCTCAGTCTCCCTGCAGAAGATGGGGCTGCTGAAAGCAAGCTCTTTTCTGGGCTGCTTCCCTCTGCCCTAGGGCTGATGCATTGCCCTGAGGTGCTCAGGATATGAGGGGGAAGCAGGGTGCCTATGAAGCCTTTTAACTCTTCACAAGCATAAACATTTCTGTATAACTTCCAGAATCCCTCTTCCCTTAGGGGAAACTGCTGCTTGTTTCTCTTTTTCCAGTGGATGTGAGAGCAGGCCTGTTATTACTGACACTCCCTTTCCATGGATGCATTTTTCTTTGTTTAAGAGACTGAATTTTTTAAAGGGAAACATGAGACTTTTTTGTTAAAGCCTTCTGTATTTTATGTGAGCAGAGGAGTTTTCTGCATACATTTTATATCATCAGGGTCTTGCACATGAGGGGCTTCTTCTTTACCCAGTACTTCATATACAACTCTGCTCTTTCTTCAGCCATGAAATAACCACACCAATGAGAAAATAAAAGTCATTACCTACCTATAAAACTAATAGTAAATTTGCAAAACCAGAGTACAAGGCAGAGCTAAATAGCTGCTCTTTCCCTGTTTTTATAAGAGATGAGTGTTGCATATAAAATCTACATCCCAACTGTAAGCAGGAAGGAGAGCTGCAAGGCACAGACATCCAGAGGATTTGGGGTTGTCAGATGCTTCTGGGATATTTCCCAGCATGGCCCACACCCTACCAGGATCCTTACCCAGCAGCCCAAGACCCAGCTGCTGCAACCTCTTGAGAGTCTCACCTCCAGGACAGACTCTGCCTTCTTCTGGGGCGCAGAGCCATGGTTGACACAGGCAGTTGCTGGGTCAGCAAAAGGACTGAAATTTGTGCCTCCAAAACCTGTGTCATGGACCATGCCACAAGCTACACAGGAGTAGAAAATATTTTCTCATCTTGATGGTTTGCTACCTAGAGTCTTGCTCTGTCAAATAGTGCCAAGACCTACCCTTCCACTTCTGCTCTCCCCTCGAGGAGCCTGTTTTATTTTCCTTTTATTCTATTAAAAAAAAAAAAAAAAAAAAAAAAAAGTGGTCCTGAAAACAGCCTTACTGAAGTGGATACAATCCAACTAAAGCCCAAGCCCTGAAGAGTCAGAATTTTCCCCCATCTTTGAGGGCATTCAGGTCCTCCCTATGCTAAACACTGGGGCTCTGAGTCCATCTCATCAGCATGTAGTAGAGCTCAGAGAGGGAATTGGACCAACTTCTGTTTCACATGGCTCTGTGGCTTTGTTGTGACACAGATCACCTCCCATGTATCAACCCCACTGGGAATGCAGGGGTCTTCCAAACCCTTTTGGGAAATCACACATCCACTTGGCTTCCCTGCTCAGATTCCCAGCCTAACCCCTGAGAACAAGTGTTCCCTGGGACTTTTCCTTGGGGGACCCTGTAGCATGAGGCAGGAAGGAGTTTTGAGAAAGAAAACTACATGAGCTACTTAAGTGTGACCTTGATCTGTCCTCTTTCCCCTTTCCAACATCAGGGTGGTACTTTAACCTTGGCATTGGCTGGTTGGGGGCTGGTGGTACCACTCAGCTTGTACCTACAGGCTTCCAGACTGCTCTGGAGCACTCCAAGTTCTCATCTGCAGCTCTTGTCCTGCAGGTCACAATCTCCCAAGAAAAACCTTGGCACAGAGCACCCTGATGCCTGTGGGCCTGGTGGAAAGTTTGCACTAATTGAAAGAATAATGGCGCACATCAGACATACGCAGAGTGAGGAGGGAGCAAAGGAACTAACTGAGAAAACAAATCCTAACAAGTACAGGATACTAATTTTAAGTAGTAATTCACACATTACTTAGTGCTTAAGGGCAAAATTCATGCCGCCCAAGCCACTTTCCTAAGTTTGCAATGCATGGCATTTGCAACAGAGTAAAAGTAGATACATTTTAACACTTTTCTTGTCCACAAAGATGTCTCTGTAACCCATACCCCACATCAGATATTCACAATGCAACAGCATGATATAGGAATACATTTTAGTGTTGTAAAGAAGATCGCAGAGGAGACCCAATCCTGCTCTCCCTCCCTGAGGGGTCCAGGCTGCCACTACAACCACATTGAGCAAGAAGCAGGAGGAGATGTCCATTAACCCCTTAATTAAGTGCTGAGATGGCAGTCACAAGTCCGGGTGTGTCCAGAAGAGCCAGATGAACAACTGCAAAGAGCAGGAATCCCATTTCAACCCCACAGGGCTGTGGACAGTACCTGTGGTAACAGCACTGAGTTTAGATGCAGCTTTCCATTTCTGGAACTTTAAGAAGTTGATGGTGATTAACCAGATAAACCTGCCATCAGGAGGCAGAAATTTCTGTTTTGGAGCATGGAGGAGGCAACCTGAGTGCCCTAACATCAAGCAGCTGTCGGCACAGGGCAAGGAGACAGGCTTAAGGGCACTTTTGCCACAAGATTGCTCTGGTTTTATACGATTCCTTTTCTTTGTTTCCCAGCTTCAAGCAAAATGTGATTATAAATTCTGCCACTGTCTGTCCTGCCAGAGCTGTGTGCTGCAGGAGACCACAGTGGGGTTTATCCCACCTTATTTCCTTGCCAATGCTCACACACAGAGATGGAATAGATGGTGATAATCTACAAAGCTGTTGTTTTTAGCATCTTCTCCATAGCCTCCCACCAGGACACCAGGGGGACAAATGACATTGCCAGCCATCCCCAAAGAGTTTGGTAGAAGAACACAAGGTCACTGAGCTGCTCTGCCCAGTCATGGCCCCAGGAGTTGCCAAAGTTGTTCTCTCCTACAAGGACTGAAGGGTCCCAAGGCAGGGGTGTTCCTTGGCCCAATGGGTTGCTTTGGCAGGTGAATGGTACTTGGGTTGGTCACCTCCACACAGGTTCTCCAACACCTCAGCTCAGCAATCTGTACCCAGATCTCAGCCATCCCTGTTGATCATAGCCAAGACACAATCCCATAAGAGGAAACTCTGGGAAAAAATTAATGGATGTACAGAAGAACAGTAGAAATGTAGAAACATTATCTAGAACTGGACTTTCAACATCCCTGGCTCATCACAATCCAAGTTCTCTTGAGATCCTCACCAACAACCTCTCTCAGCATTAGCAGGAGCTAAATGTGTGGGAAAGAAAAAATCCAAATAACTCAAAAATCAAATTGCCATGCAAACTAGAAGGCAAAGAATCTATTGCATGAGATAAATCTCCTTGTATAGAACTGCCAATGTGCAAAAGTGAAACCAATTAATTTTCTAACAAACATCAGTGCAAATTTCAAACAACACTGAGTTTTCATCTTTAGTTCTTTTCCCTTTATTCTTTCTTCCCCGTTTTCCCAGCTAAATTTCATTTTGGTAAATATTTCTCCCTGTTGCTCAGATAACCATATCTGATTGCAGAGATTTGAAGCGTAACCGATGATGAAAGATGACCTGAGGGATATCGGAGTGCACACACCACAGGGGTGTGGACATAAATCCCTGAAATATGCTGGCAGTATGACCAGAGTCGTTCTACCTGTAGGTTAAGTCAAGATAAGAACTTGCCTGATGGTTGCACACACAGGATTAGACAAAACCAATCCTTCACGCTTGTTAGAAATCCACCAGGACTGTTGGCTTGAAATGGGGCTGAGCCTGCAGGTTGGGGGGGGCTGAGCCTCACGTGTCTTTTGACACAAAATTTGATGGTGCCCTCCCAGCTGGAAGAGCGGGAACAGAAGGTTAGCCCTACCAGCCAGGACCAGGGGTTTTTCACCAGGTGGGCTTTTCAGCTCAGGGCTGACACTCTTGCAGCAGGTCCTCCTGCACCTGGCTCACGGGCAACTCTGCCTCTTCATGGCCTCTTCAGCACAAGGTCACTGGGCACTGGTGGCAGCGGGGGTGGTGGCTGCTCCGGGCAGCAGCCAGCCCTCTTGGGGGTTACATAAACATGTCTGGTCCGGGCACAGGCAGTGAGGCATGCAGCGAGTGGATGACTAATGGCCCCACACTGGCCTACTTAGAGCTGGGGGCGGCTTCGCTACCTGCTGCTCTGGTGGGTCCCCACAGCACTGATGGGCAGGGGAAAAGGATGACCTCTTCCTGGAGTGGAGGGCATGTGAAAAAGCCTCCCCTCACTCAAAGATGCTGAGCAGGGTTTGCCTGTTCATACATGAGGAGGGCATAGATTTCACAAGAAAGAGTCAGAAAATATTGCTGCAGCATGCAATCCAGCACTTCTTGCACTTCTTCCTCAGCACCTGCATACAGAACCTGCTTAAAAATTATTTACAAATACCAAGCAAAGTTGAAGGCACAGCCATGCAATGCTGATCATGGGTTTGCAGGATTTTATGAGTGTTGACTGATGATAGATACCCTCTTTGAAACTCAGGGCTTCTTGTGTCACCTGGAGAGTGTGAGGATCTCTGCAAACAGCACAGGTAAGTAGAAGAGGTCAAATCAAAACCAGCTCCCACAGTGCATTATTAATCCTGCAGATTAATCCTGCAGAAACAGTGTATAGTGGAAATAAAAAGTCATCTTAAAGTAGCCAAATGCTCTAATATAAAGAACTAATTTAAAAACCTTCCCAAACTATTAACAACAAATAGAAAGTGTTCTTGACAATGGAAGCTTGCATGATTTTTACCCCAGACCTCTGACTCTCAGATGCTGGCAATACTGGAGCAGTGCCAGGTGTGTGTACCTGCTTTCCCATCACATGGCTCCTTCAGCCTAGCCCACGCAGGGTCTGTCCTGCCCCATCACAGCTGGAGTGTGGATAGGCCCTGATGGAGAGCATCTCTCCATTGATATCTTGTGAGTTTGAGAGGCTTAGGTGTCAAAGTGAACTCCTAGTGGGAAGATACGTCCATAGACATGTTATTTTTAACAGTTGAAAGCTATTTAATCTTTAACCCCTCAGTTCCCCTCTCCCTTTGGGTCTGTATCTCTGGCATTAATACAGTTATTGTTCAAGTGTTTAAACTTGCTATCAATCAGCTCAGGAAATGTAAACACTCACATTGTGGATCCCTAATATCTCGCTCTCCATCAGGTGTTAAGATGTCATGGGACAACTGCTGGGTTTTTTCAGACTTTTGGATCTATTTTTATGCTGAAATTCTTCGTGGTGCGGCCATTGATTGGGCTGTGCAGCAGGACAGCAGCAGGCATCTGCTGCCAGCGGTGACACAGAGGAGTGCAACGCTCATCCACCAGAGCAAAGGGAAGGGAGCACTGCTCTAAATGGGGCCATGTTTGTGCCGCAGCAGCAGATATGCACAGGAAGGAAAGATTTTTTCCTTACAAACCTGAGGTCAGGGCCTTGGCCATAGCTTGCAGCTGGCAGGAACACGCAGCTCCTGGCTTAGGAAGAGAGCAGGGAGTGGACCATGACTCACAGCCCAGCCCAGTCCTCCCTCCCTACCAGCCACAAGCGCTGGGCAGCAGATTTCAGGGAGGAAGAGAAGGACAAAGCCACTCATCATCGACTCCTGTGTTCTCCACTGATTCACTCTTTGCTCATCTAGACAGGGCTGAAAATAACAGCGTGCAAAAGGAAGGGCAAGGGGTGCAGGCAGCCCAGGTGGGAGGTCTGAGCGTGCCAGTTCGGCTGGGATCACCACTGAGCATGGTGTGGGCCGCTCTGGCATGGCAGCTAATCAGTCTGAGGACTGGGAAGAGATACACATTATCTTTACTCCTCTTGAAACAGAAGTGAGCATTGATACAGCGTGATTTAACAGAGGCTGAAGATGTTTGCATGAATTAACTGGAATGCAGGGTTCTGGTCTGGACACGGTACTTGCAGACCTGGACAAAGTGAGAAGCATTCAAGGAGCACAAGAATCAAGAGAATTATATACCAAGGGATTCAAAACGAAAAACATGGCTCATTTAGTCCAAGGAAGAGTATTAGGAACAGAGAATGGAAACAATCCTCTAACACATAAGGCCTTCTTGATGAGATGATTGTTTTATATTATCCATGCAGACAAAGATATGAAGAAATCAATTTCTCTTCTGCAACAAAGAGTGCTTTGACAACCTACTAGGGAACATTTCCAAGATGTACAAGGCGTGGAGTCTGGGGAGAGGCTGGAGAATGCCTTTCCAGAAAGATTTTTCAGGAGTCCTTAGACAAACCTTGCTGTGATGTTTCCCTACACGGGATGCCTGTGGCAGGGGTCCGGCAGGGCGCCCTGGCAGTGGGGTGTCTCAGTGCAGAGAGGGAACCCAGCAATCCTGCCAGGCTTACATCTTCCTGGTTTACATTTTGTCACCTCAAACGTGGCATTAAGTATTCTTGGCAGGAGTTGTGACTTTGCTTGAACAAGCATTTGATAAGATCCATAAAGCTAAACACAGATTACTGCTCTATAAGAAAGTGTTGAACAGCAAATATGCCCCACTTTCTATGATGTAAACCATGTTAATTCTCTAAGCACAATTCATAACACATCTGGAGCCAACTATTTCCATCTACTTATAGACAGTGTTAAGTGAGCTACTGTTTTAATTTTGCTGAGCCAGACAGAGATAATACCCCCAGGAAACAGTTTAAGTCTGTAAAACATAAAAATGACAGCGTAGGTTGCTAAGTGATAATGATTTGCAAAACATAAATACTTTCACAAAGGAAGTGATTAATTCAGGACATTCTTTATATATCACTACTATAATCTTTTCAGCTGCAGCCCATTATGTACCTTTATCTCACAGCATACTTACTTTATTTTACAACCAATCCTTTTAATCTGCCCTTTTTTTCAGATTTACATCTTTTATTTACCCAGCCTTTTGCCTGCTGTAGCCATCCTCACTCCATGGAATGACACCCATGGACCCATCACACACAGGATTGGAGACATTTGCACTTGGACACCAAAGAGAGATTCAAAGAATGGTTCCAGCAGCAGTGTACTGTCCAACATGGGTAGCTGAGCTAATCTCCATTTGTCATCATCCATGGAGGAGTTAGTGCAGAGTCCATCTCCTGCAAACATAGCACCTACCTGTTATTTATTAATTCCTGCATGACAACATTCCGCCTTTGCCTTAACTGAAGACACTGGAGATGAGAGGCTGTAAATCTAAGGTGGAAGGACTGGTGCTTGCAGGACAATGGAGAGTGTTGTCACTAATTTAAATTATGTCTGCTATTTATACTGTCTTACATGCAGTGACCAAGGAACAGCATTCAGATCTTCCATGGGAATATCTCTCCCAGTCCCTAAGTGCCAAATTTCTTCTCATGGAAATGAGAAGCACAGGAGCTCCACAACTCCTTGGCTCCATTAGTACTTACCTCAGGCCTGAAGGTTTGCTAATTCTTAAAAAACTGCAATCTTGTTGAAACTTTCATTTTCTTTTATGACAATGTTGTCATTTTAGGGTCTGTGTGACATAGTTCACCCTGTAAAATGCTGCCTCCTGAAGCAGATGCCCCTTGCAAGCAAAGAGCATGACCAGCCCATGGCATCCCCAGCTCCCTGCTCAACTGTTGGGGTTGACTGGCTCCTCCTTGCTCACTGCTGCCTTTAAAGTGATGTGAATCCACTGACAGCAACTTTCACTGAGGCTGCTTTCAATACTGGCTCCCATCATATATCTAAGGAAGCATTGAGGTGACCTGCCATAAAATCAGGAAAGGGCAGTAAAACCTGCTAGTCAGTACCTATTTACACTCTCCTGGTTTTGCAGATTTTTTCTGATGCTCCAGCAGCCTTTTTCCACTAGTTTCACGTCCATGTTCTGTTTCCCTCTTCTGTTCTATCATCTGTCACTGCCTCAGTGTTGACAGTGATTCATCCTTCCCTGATTATTTCAACATACCTGTGTCTTGACTTTATTTCCTATTTCCTTCACAGCTTCCCCTTTCTAAAAGTTATGAGTGTCTGCTCTTGTGATTTCTTCATTACTTTGTGCAACGGGGATGCCCCAGCAGCCCTGGCTTGCTCATACCCTTCTGGAAATTATTGTATTATGTATTGTTTGTGTAGCTTTACCATGTTTCCAAAATGCCCACCACCACTCTATGTTGGATTGCTTCCTTGAATATTTGTCTTGTCATTTACAGTTTACAGTAAGTTTGGGGCTGGATTTTTTTATGGTTTGGGGTGGTTTTGTTTGTTTGTTTGTTTTTTCTTTGTACAATGACCTAAAATGTTCCCAAAATATCCCTTTGGAAATGACCTCCTCAGAGCTAGATTTTACTTGTTGTGATCAAGTGTCACCCCCACCTTTTTCTTCATCCTCCTCTTGGTCTCTTTAGATAAACTAATTTGTGACTGCATGAGCACTGGGTGTATACCTATATTAAGCATTAGGCCATGTTGTATATTTTAATTGTTTCTAATTTGCATGTTTACAGGGATCAAGGATCTCTGATTTGTACTGACTATATCTGCATTATCTCCAAGAGATATGTATCAATTCTTTCCTAAAAGAACTCTGAGACCTCTGCAACTGCTCTAAATAACTTGTTCAGTTGCTTAACTTACACTTAGGAAGACCTTTTTAAAAAATCTAAGCTGTGGATCAAACTTCTTGATACTTGTATTTGCAGCTAGGGCGAGGTTCTTACAAACTTGTAAAAGCTTAAAAAATATTATTTAATCTATTTTATAAGCAGTGAGCCTGAGAGTGTAGATAAGTATGTGAAGATGGTCTCCATGCCCACAAAAAGGAACAAAGCTCAAGACCAAGCAAACAGTTAAAATAGCTGTCAGCCAAAATCATGGGCATCAGAAGGAGGAGATGTGGAAGGCTGAGCAAGAGGTGGAAAATCTGCTTGGTCTTGGGCTGACAGGGTATCAAATCCCAGTCAAGATTTTTTAACTTGCCATGCTCAGGGCTGAGAGCATGGCTTGAGTAAGTGACCTCTGCCAATGTGCCACCCTCAGATCAGGCTCTTGTGTACCTCTTGCAGCCATTCCATCTGCCATCTCCAATCCTCTTCCTCTGGGAGAGTGCATGACCCAGAGCATTGCTGGCCTCCAACGAGGGAAAAATGGGAATGTGAAGATGCAGTTGAGCATTAAGTAGGCAACTAGAAAATGAGGGAGACTGTAAGGGACCTCCAAACAGGCATGGATTAACAAAATTAGAAATATGGGGTAGTAGGGAGGAACTGTATAAGGTACAAATGGAAAAAAAAAAAAAAAAAAAAAAAGGGGGCACAAAGTAAAAAGAAACTGAGTGGGCCAGGACCATTGACTGTCTTCCTGGGCAGTGAAGGGAGATCCTGACACAGATCCAAGGATCCCCCAGTGCAGCCTCCCTTGGTCTGGGCTGTGCTCAGAGTGTTGTTCAGCCCTGTGCTACCTGTTGTGCTACCTGTATATGAGATTATTGCCAAAGGTGAAAATATACTGTCATAAAATTCTCCCCTAATAAATTTCCCTTCATTAAGTCAGCTTGCATTTTAATTGTGGAGACTATACTTTCTCCACCCAGTTACTGTGGTTTTACCAGGTATGTAAACTGGGGATTTTAGCCAAGGGTGGAATTGTGTGAACTGTTGCTGGTTCCATTCCAAACCTTCACAAAAGCAGAGGCATATATTAGGCATTTCATAATTTCCTCACAAAAGGAATAAAAAAAGAGGAAGAGCTGTTGCAGGTTTGCCATAAGGTCTTTCTCCAGGTAAAATTGTTGGATATACCACTAAAAAACACGTGAAAATAATAGTTCAAGTAACAAAAATATTAAGGTCTCCTTGAGAAAACCATGACTGGAAGGACAATATTTGCCAAACAGGCCTGGAAACAAGCACAAATGTATCCCCATTGCTGGGGGATAGAAAGAAAGAATATGAAGTGAGAGCTAGAGGGGTTAAGGGCTCAGAAAAAACAACATCAGTGAGCACTGGTACATCCAACACATAACCTGTGTGGGGTCTCTGCTTCTCGGGGAGGATGCAAGGAGTTGAAAAGGCAGCAGGCAGGAGCTAGGGATTAGAAGAGCTGCCCTGTGAGGCTAAAAAAGGAATATAATGTCCCACATTACAGGGACTGTGCTGACCACTAGGGTCCTGCTTCTACTGCCCTGTGTCTTCCAGCTCCAAACATAAAATCCCTGTGGTCTAAAAAGGCCTTCTGCCAATAACTTTGTTTTAAGGCTCACAGAGCCGTTGATCATCAGTGATCTCAGCAAGCACCAAGTTGACAGATAAATACTGAGTCAGACATAAATTAGGGAGCAGCTTCATCTTGGAACCTATCATGAGATTAAATTGGAGAAGTCAAACATTGCTGTCAACAGAGAGGATTAGGAAAAGGCTGTGTTTGGCACTCCTGCACCTGCAGCACACAGCACTGTCCTGGGAGGAATGTGAGTCAGAGGAGTTTCTGCCAATGGGCAGTTAGGCTGTGCCTGGGGAACTGCAATGGGAATGACCAAAACACACCCTTGAGACATCAGCCATGATGAAACAGGGTCTAGATGGCCAGATCCAGAGTTTGGATCCAATCTACTGAGTGAAAATAATCAGTATTCACCACAGAGTTTGCTTGTAGAGGCTGGGAGGTTGGTACCACATCTGGGTAGCAGTTAATCCCCATGTGTAGCTTTGAAATTAAAGATAATCCTCTCAGCAGCTGAAAAATATCAGTAATAAAGGGTCACCAGAAGAAACTAATGTGGAAAGAGAGGTGGATGGTGAATGGACAATTCAAAGAAAACCAAAAGAAAAAAGGAAAAAGAAATACAACAAAGTATAGAATATACCCATATGGCTACATGAGCTTAGAAATCATGCAGAGGATCATAAATTTTTAAAAAATGGCTGGTAAATACAAGATTTTGCTTCCCTCAGAGAAACTTCTTGAGGAAATGCACACTAAAAGGATGAGAAGCAACCAGAATAACACTGCTCCAGTGCCACTATTGAAAATAAGCTCATTGAGTGTTGCCAAAAGTAAGGGACAGCTGTGGTGTTAATGCTAAACAAACCACTCTTCCCATGGTAGCTGGGTTTTATTCAGTTCTGGTCTTTGTGCTTTCCTGGTCTAAACAAGGTGATCATGTATTATTCTAGAAGTGTCTCAACATTGCTTTAATTAGGCAGCTTACAAATTATCTGGTTTTTAAATTACTCATAAATCATGAGCATGGTCATGTTAAAGCCCTCATTGTAGGCTCTAACATCCAGTGCCAGTCACCTCTACCTTTTAACACAAATTTCAGAACTTTTGACATAACCACCAGAGGAAAGTCCTGCAACTACACACGTCTTGGCAAAAGAGCCCCCATGCTGCTCACAGATGAATATTTACCTCATGGAAAGTTCTCCTGCTTTCCTCAGACTGAAGTAATGCCATGAGGTAGATGGCAGCTGGCAGCAACCCACACCAGCGAAAATCAGAAAAGCTGCAGCTGGGATCACAGAAAAGAGCTTGCACCAGCACAGCACCAGGGCAGATGGGTATCAACTATCACAGGTAAATTATCTTGGAAGGAAAAAATTGATTTTATTGGTGAGTAGTCCAAGTTTGTTAGCCTGGAAAATGGGTAAATGAGCACCGTTTACATAGTGCAACAAATATGCACCTACCTCACTTTTACTGATGATTAAATATGCATTAATCCCTACCTACTGGTTTTCCCTTACAATAAACTATTAGGATACTAAGATCAGATTGAATCTGATTTTATTTGTCATAATATAAGTAATGCATTTTCATAAGAAAAATTGTATTCTCTATTTTTCTCTGCAGTTGTATCCTTACTTTTAATAGCTTTTGTTTTGTAAACAATACACTGGAGTAGTATGAGGTGTCTCAGCAATTGAAGCTATATTCAGACTTCTGTAATCACCCTTTACTATGCACTGATACAGATATTGATAGAGGGGAGATGATGTTTGTAGTTAGCTTTTCTTTCTAGAGAAGGAAAATCAAAAGCAAATTGAAACATTTCTGGTTTGTAGAAGCACAAAATGTGACTTCATGCTACTTGATAAACTTCAGTACAACATGGACAACAGGCATTGCTCGTTCCATGAAATCACCTGGCTATGCAATTTTCTGTCTCCAGTAGCCTGTGTGTTTGAAATGGCACAATTACATCTTTCCATTAATGGCACAATTACATCTTTCCATTAATGCATGGCTTTGAAATGGCATTGCTGAGTAATATCAGACAATCTGGTTTTGTGGTTGCAAGGTGCTCTGGAATGTGGAAAACTACACACTTCTGTGACTGCTGCCTTTGTATTATACTGGCAATTCCAGAAATATGTTTTTAACTGCACAGAAATATTTTCTATTTTACTTCTAAGGACTTAGTATGCACATTTCACCCCATTAAGCAGGGGTTATGAAAAAACCCAAACGAACAACCTTCACATCAACAGAGCTTGCAGTAAAGCTGACTCATAAACAACCTCATTTTTTCAGTAATATCAGAGTCACAGAGAGGATTTTCCAGCCTCACTACTTTCTCCTTGGGCTGCCAAAAAATGCCCCCATTGTATTCCTTAGGAGCATTACTTGTTTAAGCAGACCAAGAACAAGCAACCGTGGCTTGATGTGGAGTGTAGATACTGTTATGGTATTGGAAAAATTAGTGCAAGACCTGATGTTAAAGTTTAAACACATCACAAACAGAAAGAAGAGTTTTTATAGTGCTTTAAATTACAGAGCCTTTTTAATATTTTCTATTGGAAAACATCTCCATTGTGATGACACAGAGGTGTTGGACCCTTGTGGAGGCCTTGGGCAGCCTGTTAAAACTACAACAATGTCATCATCTAGGCTTAAGCTAAACAGATCAAACATCCAATTTAGGGGAAATTTACAGTACTTGTTGTATAGAATCTTCTAAAAAACGTAAGTTCAGCATAAAGCTTCCCTGTATCCACATGGAACTAAGGATTCTTAAGTCAACTTTGCCATGTTAAACTATATTCTACCCATAGATAAAAGGAAACAAGTTTCTGGATAATTCTGCTTCTTACACACCTCTGCTTCTTACACATCTCTGCTTCTTGTGAAAACAGATGTGAAATCCAAGTAGCTGGAAGAAGTCTACCAAGCTGCATGTTAAAATCTCCATTTCACACCCACAATCAAGAAGAAATCTCATGCCCAATGAGTGCTGTTTTATTCCAAGCATCTTCTCATTTAAACGTCTGGTGAAGAGCAATCCATACTTGCAAGCCCATGAAGTATTTATTTGAATATGTTAAGAAAATATGTTATACTGCTCTGTAGAAAACTAGGACATTGTAGTTTCTTATGACCTCCCATTTATAATAGAAGCAAGAAGTTTGTATAGCCTTTCTAGAGAAGGTTCTACCCAAAAAATGAACTGTAACAGATACTAGTCCATAGGTAACTTCCTGTAAGTGATATGCTCTAATCTGCACCCCTGGTTAGCTCTGAATAACCTGCTGAAGGGAGGAATTCCTTTCTCTTTCTGAAATCACAGAAAAGAACAGAAAGAAATCCTTGTCTGTTGGCTTGGTACATACAAAGCCTTACCAAACCAAATGTGAGTTTTCCCCTGGGGTCAGTTCTTGTCTTTCCATTCTGCAGTAGCACCCACATGTGCATGCACACACACACTCAGACTGAAGCGTGAGGGAATAGAGCAGATGAGCAGGCAGGTAGAGCAAACATACTCATTTACACTTGTTTGCTCTAATTAGATCCAAATTAATTTGTGAAACACTCCCTTTGGGCCTGGTAGGCTACTGAAAGCAGAAGACCATTTTGTTTTCCTCCTGATACTTCCAGTAATTGTTAGGTTCACATCTGCTGGGCTCCTCATGGAGAGCTCCTGTCCTCTGTATCTCCATCCCGCAGTTACAGGTTCTCAAACACCTTTTTGTAACTCCATACCATGGCAATGCAACCCTGACATGGAACTATACAGGCACTGGCAGCAGATGTCATCTTTCAAGAAACTGAGTCTGACAATGACATCACTTTGTCTCAAAATGATTTTTTTCTGTTTTTATACAAGCACCACAAGCACTTCTCCTGCTTCCCTAATGAAGCACAGTTCACTCTTTGCTTAAAATATGGTATAGATGGGATAGCACAGTTGAATACCATTCCAATTAGATAATAGTGCAATGACAAAAATGCTCACATTTAACTTTCAAACTTACCATGACTTAGAAAAATAGGGAAACAACTACAGAATAGGGAAAGTAAATTAACATAGCTGGTTTGCAGGCTGCAAACTACTTGATTACACTCAGAAATTGTTGGCAAACAAAATAAATATTTGACTGTGTCTGGAGCAACATTTCTGATGCAAAATCGTCCAGAATCAAAAAAGCTTGAAATCGGGAAGTGCAAATGAGGAGGAAGCTTAGGAGGTCTCTGCTGTAACCTCCTGCTCACAGCAAGTCAGCTCTGAGCTCAGACCAGGCTGCTCAGGGCTTCATCCAGTCAGGATTTGAAAACCTCCAGGTTGGGAGACTACACCACCTCTGTGTACAACCTGTGCCTCTGGCTGACTAATCCTCATGAGGCGAAAAGTGTCTCCTGGAGGCTGGAACTCCTACACAAATGTCAGCTAAAATACACTTTTTGTCAAGAACCTTCCAACCTTCCCCCTCCTCAACTTATAGCTGTAAACCTCTGTGGGAACTGATGCTCTGAGGTGAGATCTGCTGTAACCCTCTGGAGCAGCTGCCCACTTTACAGAAGTGCTCTGTCTCTAAAGCATCAACCATATTCAAGCACACAAGTTAATACCTTCTTCATTAAAATATTTTATTAATAAGCAAATAATAAAGCAGCAAATATTTCATGGCATGATCAAGTTTTAAAAAATCTCAGAGTAAACAGAAGCACTGCAAGATAATTAGTTATGACAATGTCATATGCCCACAAGAAAAACAGGTCAAATCTTGAAAGTAATCAGAACCTTCTTCAGCCTTGTCTGAAATGCAAAACCATACACAAAATGAGGAAATCAACCTCATAATTAATTTACTATTGCTTAGTAAGGCCTCAGGAGTGAGGACTGACCTCTCAGATATCTGAATGTAGGTTGAGCCAGTCACTATGGCAATAAAAAACAAGAGAAGAAACATGAAAATTTTAAGTCTGTATTGAGATAAAGAATAATTTGAGCTTACAAATTTCCTGTTCACTCCACTGATTATAAAGAAGCACAGGACAACCTCTGCACTATGCCTCCCATCCTATGTTTTACATCCAGGGATGTGTTCTTGGCCCACCACTAGTGTTGAGCGATACAAATTACCTTACATCTCTTACTGTGACCTAAGCACAAATATGGGGGGGGGGTTGGTATGTTCATGCAGACATTTCTGCTAAACTCAAAATGGTAACTAGTAAAGTTACAGCTTTACTAAACAACAGCTTGTTTGTGTACTGCATCCTCTATAAAAAACACACGAGAATTAGCAGATGGACAGCTTAAAACTTCTGCATCTGTACTGTGAAGTTACATGACCAGCTAGCACAAATTCAGGACTGCATAACTCAAGCAGGGTGGATGCAATGCACTGTTTTGAGTTATTCCTACTATCTGCATTAACAGTAATGCCCCAAGGTTCCAGCTAAGATCAAAGTCTAACTATATTACAGAGTACAGATGTTCACAACACTTTGCAATGGATCAAAACATGCCACTGCAGCACCTGAGGTTGATCTTACTTCCAGGTGTATTCTGTGTTTTTCTATGTGGAGATGTTTTATCTCCTGAGGGGAGGGCAGCAGTAAAGCATAAATGCTACATCTAAGCCACTGCATCTTTCCTTCTGTAGGGGACCAGAAGAGCAGATTATAGAATCATCAAATGGCTTGGGTTGGAAGAGACCTTAAAGATCATCTAGTTCCATCACAGATATCTGGGTTCCTTCAGCTACAGTTGTTACATTCACTACAGCTGAGTCCTAAAGAAGCAGATCTTGCTTCAACCAATGTATAAAACAGACGTGTCTGCAGAGAGGTGAACTGGTTTCCCAAGATCATTCAGAAGGCCATGGAGAAAGCCTGCACAGATGCACTATACCATCCTGTCTCCCAAACCAGCTACTAAATCCAGGTCTCTTATTTCTCACAGACAAGTCATAAACTTGGGCACATACTTATGCAGCAATGCCAACAGCCAGCATCAAATATCAGTGAGAAAACCATGGGCTCTCAAGTGCATGGTCTTGAAAACCAAGTAGGTCTCTGGTAAGCCTTAGAGAACCAGGGGGAGGGGATGAAGGGGGAATTCTTCTCTATTTACTCACATTTAGATCACCATACAGGTACAGAAGTGCCAAGGGGAGGGAAAGAAGGAGGAGTTCCTTCCCCTACATTGTGAAACAGTAACAGATACGAACCAAAGTGACCCTTCACTGCTGCTGAGGTCTCAGCTCACCCTGGTGTGACTCCACGCGTTGCTCAATACAACCTTCTCCTATCTGCAGTCACTGCTTTACAAATTAACCTCACTGTCACGTGACTGGTGGGGGAGGGCTTATTTTCTCCAGTGACAAACAGCTGATGTTTGCCTGTTTCAGATCCCTGCGTTAGCAAATATTGTTCAAGTGCTGAATTCCTAAGCAAGTTGAAAAATGCATTATTTAAAACATGATTGTGTTCCTGCATTGCACAATATTAATGTTGCTAAAGCTACATAACGCTTACACATCTAATGCATTTGTATAGTAATTTGATAAATTTTAACTGAACTTTTTAATAACTGTTTCTAGTCATTCATGAATTTGGCAAATTTGGACCAAATATTTCATTGGTCTCCATGTGCATGTATCATCGGTTGCCCATTCAGTCTCCTCTTCTGCATGACCAAAAATTCCCGCTTTTTCATGAAGATCTGCTCTTCACTTGTTCTCTCCTGTTAGAAAAGGTGCACCTCAGTCAGATTTCATTTGTGTTTTCAGTTTGGCAAGACCAGTGAGACATTCATCTCTCCATTTTCTCCTGGCATCCAGGACTTTTGGAACAACTGGAATTTTTTCAGACAGTGCCTGAAAGAGAAAATTTAAGATGAGTAAATTTCACATTCTGAATGAAAAGTTTTTCACCAGCATTTTTTCCTTGCTTTCCCTATGTCAGACCAAGTCACCATCTACACAAACTATAATTTAGGCTATCACAAGAAATAGGTCACTAATTCTTTACATGAGTGACTGGAAAGGAACCAACCTGGGTTGGTTATTTTATTTGGGAATAAAAATGCTCCCACTTGGATAAGGTTATCCTGAATGTGGTAATGAAGATGACTACAGGTACAACAAAGTATCAGCCTCTTCCCTCATTTTGCTCCACACAGTCACTGTCTATTCTCTTGGATGATAATCTTTTATTATGCAGAAAGGAGACAACCTGGCCATTTATGTTGCTGAAAACATAATGTGTTCTGAACCAGATTCCTGTGTGTGGTTCCCCATAAATGCAGTGAGAGAAATCATGTTTATAAAAACATTTTGTCTTAAGAATACCAGTTACAATAAAAACGACAGGGGAAGACGCATAGCAAACTCAGGGGAAAAAAGTATTTCTAAGTGCACAATCAAAGTTGTCTTAGAAGTGACAAGGACAAAACAGTTATTTTGAGAGTGCAGATAGAGACCACAAGGTCCTCTTTGCCAAAATAGGACCTGAGATCTTAGGCTTAAAAGGCAAGTGTTGAGAAACCGGGTAAAACGTGGACCTGCTACTAACGACTGGCAAGCTGCAGTCACTCCAGAAAAAAATCAGAGGGAGGGGTGGAAGTGTAAGATAAGAAATATTTAATGATTTACTCTAACAGAGCATCCCTGCAAGTCCATCTTTGGCACTGAAGACTGAATATAAAAAAGAGACACAGAAGCAGAGGTTGAAGTGGAATCCAGCCTTCTAAAAAGACAGCCAAACTGTTTCAATACCAATTAAAAGCTTCTGATTGTGAATGACTCCAAAATTATTACTGATCATTATTATAAGCAATCTATGTTATTTAACCATAAGAGAATCTCTTTCCTCAAAATGCATTAACATAAATAGGCACAAAAAATGCTGTCTTCCAGACAGGCTGCCTCTGTATTTGGAAATAATCTCTGACAGCCAATCAGAAATGATTCAACCCCTACACATGTTCTTTAGTTAATCATTTAAAAAGGCACTTTTGAACAGGCAGAGTTAGGGAATGACAATACTTCTGTTAATTCCTGTGGTCATTCAAATTGACTACGTAGTGAATATAAACAAATTGTGGGCTTAGAAATGTTAATACATAAACTAGATCCCAACCCAGAACAGCACTTAAACACATTTTATCTTTAAATATGCAAGTAACCTTACCAGACTGCTCACATGTTTATTTTAAACGTGTATTTGCACACATTACAAACTGAAACTCTGGTTTGTAAAGTATAAAAGGAAGAAAAACAGCTACAGGTTTATGCAGGAAGATGGAGTAGGAGGAAGACACAGGATGAATATTCATGTAGGAAAGGAGGCTGAGAATAATACAATAAGAGGAGGGAAGTGGTAAGGAATAGCAGGGAGGATTAAATGCCAATAATGCATAGCTGTTAGCAGCTGACTCCTGTCTAGTAATAATGTTACTGGTAATAATGTGACTGCTAGGTCACTTTCCATGATGTATCCTCCAAGTGCTTCAAAAGGGACTCACAGACATGCTGAACTGATCTTTTCCCTTAAAGTACACATTCACACAATAAATACAGACTACAGATACCTCCAGCAGTAAACTGAAATAGTACAAATGTTAAAATAAAAACTAACATTCTTTGTTCTGAATGTCGCTGGTTTTATCAACCCATTATTTACCTGATTGACTTTCTGCACAGTTTCACCTGAAAATTCTGGAACTGGCCCAAAGGTGTTCAGAACAAGTCTCATTCCTTCAGCATATCTTTCACAATAACTTGAAACACCTGGAAATAAGAATGGAAAGTTACGTTTCAACAGAAATTCCTAGTTAGTAAAGCTGCCTGTGCTTAAGCATTGTCAAATCAGAGACCTCAAAAATGGTCTGCCCTTATGATTGAGACACCTAACTGTCATCAAGGAAAAATGGATTCCATCCACCCCATTTTAATTAAGGTTCACAGAAAAATTATTTAAGACACGGCAGTATTGCAAAACGAACGAATGTCACACACCAGCAGGCAATGCTGGGTGAGGGCGTAGTGCATGACCACGAATACACCCATACTTTACCTGTGACCAGAAAGCTTCCCTGACCAGGGTCCACGAGGAGAGTGCTCTCACCTCTCCTCCTGGTCAGTGTGTGTTGTATCTTGAAGCATTCCTGTCATTATTTTTATTTATTAAACTGGAGTGTATCAAGAACAAAGACTTGGGGGAAAGCATCAAAGGCATGGAGACACAGGTGGCCTCCAGTGAAGGAAAAAGGCTAAAGGAGGAACAGATGGATCTTGCAAATCAGTATCTTGCAACCCCTAACTGGGGTTAGAGACAGGGATTTGGCTTTTATAACCCTCTCTGATGGTTGAGCACTTCTAGGGGGAGACAGTATTCACCTGACAAATCAGAGAAAAGGCATCTTTGCCAAAATCCATCTGCTGAGAACAACTTTATATCAGGAGCAACTAAGGTGTGTGGGGATAGCTCACACAACTGGAGAGATATGCACTGCAGGAAAGACAAGGAGGGGGTGTGCTATCTCTGTAACAGGGCAGCTCAGATCTGTGGAGCTATTCCATGGGAAGGGCCATTGGCTGAGTGAGAGCCTATGGACAGGCCAGTAAAGACAGCATCCTTCAAAGACAGGAACAGTCCATCCTGATATTCAGGAAGACAAGTACATGTATCAAGAGATTTGCTTGGATGAGCTCTAGTGCAAAAGGTGTCATACAGCAGCTGGAAGCAGGGACAGGCTGTATAGAAGAAATTAAAAAACACCACCTAGGCATGTAGGAATGGTGTCAGAAAAACCAAAGATCAGCTCCAGTTGAAACTTGCAAGGATGTCAAGAGCAACAAGAAGGGCTTCTACCCTTAGTAATAGCCCTTATTGTTACTAGCATGCCCTTGCAAGTCTGCTTTCTACTGTAGTTTAAATATTAAGTCAGTCAATGCACCAATGTCATCATAAGATCTTCCGATGACTGAAGGCAAATATTGCACCCATCTTCAAAAAAGGTCAAAAAAAAGTCTGGGATACTACAGGCCAATCAATCTGTCTTCTGTTCCTGAGAAAATCAAGGAGCAAGTCCTCTTGAAAGAAATTCCTGGACACAGGAATGAGAGTGGGATTGTGACAATCAGCATGTAGTCTCCAACAGGTACACCATGGTGTAAATCATGTCTAACTGACTTCATTGCCTTCTGTGATTAAATAATTGTTTGTGAAAAATAGGAAAGCAGTGGATATCATTTACCCCAACTTTAGAAAGGCATTTGACATGGTATTTCATTATATTCTTGTATCAAAGTTCGGACATTAGGGTCTGTCTGTTTGGACAACTAGATGGACAAAAAATGGGTTGGACATGTAGGCTCAGAGTTAGTGGTTAATGAATTGCACTCCACCTGCAGGCCAGCAAAAATGGAGTATTGCAGGAACCTGACCTGAGACCTGTACTGCTTAACAAAATACGCTTATAATGTCTGTGAATAGTATCAAATTGGGTAGGAGTGGGAGCTAGAGGGGTATGGACCAGCTGATACATTGAAGGGCAGGACTGCCCTTAGAGATTGGACGAATGTGCCAATATAAAACTTTAACAAGGACATATGCAAGATCCTGCACCTCAGAAGGAAGAGCTCTTGCAACAATACAGGCTCGTGAACTCCAAGAACTCCTGCTAGTGGCAAGCAGCAAGCTGCACATGAACCAACAGTGTGCCTTGGCAGCAAAGAGGGCAAACAGCCTAGGCTGTGTTAACAGATTGAAGTTAATTAACAACAGACTGAAGGAAGTGATTAACACCCTTTATTCAGCACTCATTAGACTGCATCCAGAATACTGCATTCAGTTTGGGACTCCCAAGTAGAAAGAAACATTTACAAAATGGAGCAACTTCAGCAGAAGCCACCAAAACAGTGGGGCCTGGAGCACTTGTCCTGTGAGGAGAGGCTGGGGGATCGGGATTTGTTCAACCTACAGGAGAGATGACCTCAGGGGAACCTACCAGCAGCTCCCCAGTGCTGCAGCAGAGCCTGTGGGGAGTTTAATGAGCAGGCAGAGCCACGCTCTTTATGGTTGCTGGACAGCAGAAGGACAAGGGACAACAGGGACAATTTGATATGAGGGGTTCAGACTGGCCACTCAAGCACTGGCACAGGTTGCCCACAGAGGTTGTGCAGTCTCCACCTCTGGGGTTCTTCAAGACTTTATGAAACCCTGAGAGCTTGGTCTGACCTCAGGACCTTCACACAGCATCTGTGAAGCTCTTAAACACATGGTCAGAGAACCTGAGAACTAACTAACTGGTAGAAACAGGTAAAATGGCAGTCAAGCAGACCGTGGCTGAATTACAGAAAGACCCAGCTTCCATCAGCTTCATTAGGAATCTCTAAACCACTATTGTTGAGGCACTAGAGAGTATGAAATCATATATGCACCAAAAAGAGAAATCAGTCAGTTTGCCAGACATACATATCTAGTAGTTTTTAGTGCTATTAACTACCACATAATCAAGAAAGAATAAGGCAGCCTTTCCCAATCAGGACATCAGGAACTGTACCACAACAATAAATGAGCACTGCTTGTCTAGCAGTAAGCAAGCTGACACTGATAAAATCACAGAATCAACTAGGTTGGAAAAGACTTTGAGATCATTGAGTCCAACCTATCACACCTATGTGGATTATCCCGATGATCACCCCAGATCTGAGAAGTTCTGCACATCCAGATCTAAAGGCTTCTGAGAACCATAGAGACTGAAGAATTTGCAAATACTTAATTCTATTTTCATTAGCTAGTTATCAAAGAAAAGAGGAGAAACATGCAAAAGACAAAGGCAAGCAGTTACAGTTACCAACTCTTCTATGAAGACTCGGGACATTGTACAGACTGAGAAATATGAACAAGAACTGCTCATGGTCTTATCAAACCACAAAATGCAGGAAATATAAGTGGGTAGGTCTGACTATCACACAAAAGAATGCAAATCAGGTCAAGAGTCATTAACTGATCTCTTTCCTCAACAGTTCCCTGGAATGCAATACTGTATGATATCAATACCTTAGAAGTCACACCTGTCTAACCCTAAAATGGCTGAGGCTGGAATGAATGAATGCAAACCTCTGACTACTGCCAACTATGTATCATAAAGTACACCACCTGAAATTGCTGAAGTACAGGGTTTCTGAAAGGCCTCTGAGGTCAGTAGGAGGATGGAGAACACTCTTGTGTCTGGGCCAAAGAAGAACTTTCAAAGGACAAAGCCTCAAGGAAGTATTAAATTTCCTTCAGCACTCTGAAGTCATGATGACCATCAGCTAAACAACCGAAAGGACAAAACAGGAGAATATATCTGTTGCACAAGAGAAACGTGGGGAGATTTGTGAGTACTCCACTCTTCTAAAAATGGACTAGAAACATTCTCCAGTATCTGAAGGAAGAAGGAGGAGACTCTGAGAAAAACAGCAGCCTTGTTAAATAGCTTGAACCTATATTTGGTGCCAAGAGTGTGACAATCAGCGTTCAGTTAGTCTGTTTCCATGTGTTATCTACCCATGGAGTATATGCATTCCTAGAATACAACCTGGCACATTCTGGCTTTCCCCAACACAAGAAGGAATGTCAGCTAGTCATACAGGTATATTGGTTTTCTAATTATACAGAGAATTAGTATTTTGCTCGATTTTCTTGATTGATACACAGCCAGAAACCTCCAGATTACCTAGTGCACCTCAAAACATCCCTGGCAGGAAGTGAGATTCAGGAAGAGAAGCATTACTGTGGGATGTGGAACAGGCTGTGATATGATCCTATCTCTTCATTGGGCGAAGAAGCAGACGCCACCATCCACTTCCATAAGCACTCTGGAAAGGACCACTGGTTATCAGAGTTTTCTGACCATACCCTGCCATTAGCATAAGTGCTTGCCTATTATATTTTAACAGCTGGGTTCACAGACTTTGGCACCTGAAGCCAACCCAGACTGACCTACCGGGGGTATGCTATCCACGTGAGCAATCCTGGGAACCCAAGACAATGCTGTACAAGACTCATGCACCAGCCACAAGACAAAGATAGTTACATGCAACTTGCTCATGTGAGCTTTGTCTTCTAACAGTGAGGAGTCTGAGCAAAAATGTTCCCACGTCATGCAACATCACAGAATGTTCCCAGATGCAGAAGTAGAAATGACTGCGGCAAGTGCAAATTTATTCTGCCAGCACCTGTCGCCAGCTGGACAATGATAAAATAAAAAAAGGCAACTCAGTCAAATAGCAATTCGAGCAAATCGCCATGAGCAACTGGCAACAGAAGGAATGGTAAACTGAGCAGTGTCACAGTTACCAGTTATTCTGGTGTTTACCCACCTGACATAGGTCTGTGACACTTAGACTGAATAGCTTAGATTTGGTACTTTTCCAAAAGTCAACAGGAACCTTTCAAACATCTGGCAAGCTCATGTAATAATACCATAGATCTGAGTAGTTTTGATTGTGGTAGTAATGAGAAGGTAGAATAGAAGACTGTGCACCAGAAATCTTTTTCACAAGTGCCAAGCACATTAGTATCTTGGGAAAGCTGAATGCTTGGATATTGCTGAACCATTTACCTGCTGAGTATGAACTCCTGAGCTGGACATAGCCTTTAAAGTTCACTTAGCCAGCTAGACCTGGAAATCAAGCTCCTGCTGGTGGTTCACCTACTGCTTGAATGAATCAGAACAATTTCTGGGTGGGTGTAGCTCACCAATGCAGCAGAGACATGTCAAATGCAGGCTGGGTAACACAACTCACCCACTGCATGTAATGTATGAATGAAAAGAAGCCTTACGCAATGTCAACAAAAGAGGAAAAGGCAAAAAAAAAGTTAGGGGTCTAGAGAAGAGCAGCAGCATTAGTACAGCTGATCTCAACATTGTGGCTGACACGGTAGCATGCAGGCACATATGCTGCGTGCCAAGCAGGGAGTGGGCACTGCAAAATCTTTCAAGTCTCAAGTGAAGTCAATAGACCAAAAGTTAGAATACAGACACAATCTCACTCAAGGATTAAAAAAAATCAATAGTTCAAAATTAATAACTCAAGATGGTTCTCCCAGTGTGAAATGCAATTTGGTTCCAGTAATTAGGATCAACTGAATGCCTTCTTGAAGCTGGCACTTGAGCAATGGGGAATATTGCTGAAAAAATCTCTTTGCTTTTCAACTGCAAACTCATAGCAAATATTTGACTCCAGGCCTTTAGACTTAGGAGACCTTTGGTTCAAAGGTCAGGGCTATTGCAAAGGTGGATGAGAACAGGCCTTGGCTGGAGCATAGGGACAAGAAGGAAAACAAATGTGACAGAATCTCTTTAATCCTTGTTGATACTATCCAGGGAGCAGCTTAAGCTGGAAGAATTAGCATTGGCAAACAGTGTGAAACAGACAGGAGCACCTGGGAGACGGAAAAACAGCAAGATGGTAAATGGGGTTGATAAAAACAACCATCTCTTTTTGTGTGCCACTGCTGTGCCCATGCTGTGCCTCACTATCTCCAACTGGAGAACAAGGATGACACAAGATACATCTGGGACAGAGGAAGAGGATGATAGCTTCCTGTTGACTGTGGTTTGCTAAACCTTCACCTTTCTTGCACACACTCACTTCGTCAATGTTGGAGAAAAGAGGCCATGGGAGGAGGCAGATTTTGCAGCAGGCAGCTGAGAACTATGAACACAAACCAGAAACACCTCCAGGGAAGGCAGGAGTTTCCTGAATCTTCCTTCCACCACTTAATCACAGCTATGGCAGGGACTGAAAGAAGAGGAATGAGTTACAAAAAGTTCTAAGGGGGCAGTATATGCAGGATTATAGAGATGAAAAGGGGAATACTCTATATTCCTTGAAAATCCCAAACTCTCTCAGCATTTCTGACTTCAACAGTCTAGTGTTACCACAAACTAGACAAAGGCATTGATTCAAGGCTCTTCAGCTGCCCATAGCTATCTAGGACACACAAGGCTCCAATAATGGAATAAGCTGCTGCTTATTCAGTTTTGATGAGAGTCCAGGCAGTTTCCAAAATGGCTAATGAACTCTCCCACAGGAATTTGTTCTAATAACCACACTTAAGGTTTGCAGATCCTTACCTGCGAACTTGCACCGGTGTGGTGCAAACATGGTTACTGCTGCAATGCCTCTAGTTGCATCACCAAGATGAACACAGTATTGATGAAGGAAATATCAGGACAGATATTTAGCTTAGAAACATGCATAAAATACTTCACACTGCCCTGAGAGAAGGCAAAAGTGAGGTTCGTAAAGAGGACAATGACTGTAGTAGTAGGAAAAGTGATAACACAACAGTATAAAATGTAGTATATTCATGCATTCTAGTTTGTAAGCATCTTAAAGGATCAGCTTCTTGTATGCTGTCTCATCCCTTTCTCTTCACAAGAAAGACAACAGGCATGAGGGCTGAAGGATACAAGCAAGCAAACTTGGTAAACCAGCCTGGCAAGGCACTGAGACACTTGTGAGAGAGAACAAGAGTCAGGTGCAAGTGTCACTGGCATATACAGGGAACATGCCAAAGAGAGGGTGCTCCACCATACTGAGTATTAACTTGATGACTTTCAACCTGATGGGCAGCATATTAAGATACTGTAATGACTCAAAGAGAGGAGGCATGATGGTCAAGCCACTGATGCAAGAGCATCAACAATTTGAAAAGACTGGGGTGGGGTTGACTTCAGCACATAAAATCTAAGAAAAGGCTGCAGTGAAAGATGAGTATGGATGACAACAGAAAAAAAGGAATATTTTAAGAGAAAAAAAGGGACCATCATGGAGGAATCTGACATGGTTAGATTATGTTCAGAGAAACAAAAGTCCCAAACTTTTTTAATGATAGAGGGATTACATTTTTAGACATTACAGCTCCAAGGGCAACTTTCTAAATGTAATGCTATCTTCATCAAGGGTGTGTCTGAACACAGATGCATGCTCTGAGCTAAGGTATGAATTCACAGGACGTTTTGTACACTACATTAATTGCCATATGAGTTCACTTATGGCTCTAGTCACACAAATACTTGGAACTACACTGGTAGTGGTAGCAGAAAAAAAAGTTTTATTCTCGTTGTGCCAGTATTACCATCTCAACAGCAACGCACAAGTATTTCTGCAGGCCTGTTGTAAGCTGGATCAAGGAATTAAACGGAGTCATTATGAACTGCTTGTGTTGTTGGACCAGTTTCAAACTTGGGATGAATTCCTCAGTCTGAGCCACTTGTTGATCATACACATTCTTTCATTAATGCATCAAGATGTGTTCTTTGGGAACTACCTATAATGACTTGAGGAATAAAGCATAAAGAATTCCTGTGCAAAGCCATGTGTTCCTTTCAGAAAGCAGAGGGAACTACTTTACACCTAAGAGCCCACAGAAGGGAACTGGTGCACAGCAGCCAGTGTCCTGAAAAATTCACATCTCGACTTTCTGCATATAAACTCTTTCATCCACAAATGCCCTGCAGCTCCACAGAGGCAAACAGCTGTTCTAGAAGGGCTATAAACTGCTTTCTTCAGCCTATTGGGAAGGGAATTCAATGCATGTAAACATGTATGAAATATCTGGTGAGTTTATGAAAATTAAAAGTGTTTGTATGTACCACTTTGATACTTCATCTCAGTAGTACCGTCTTACAAGTATCCTGAATTGGGTTGAGATATTTTATTATCCTAAAACATAACACATAGACTGGACAGAAAAGAAGGCAATCTTCCTTTTCTTAGATGTTACTACCTTCGAGGTTCTCACACCTACTGACCAGTTTGCAGTACAAAAGCTCCTGAACTGGGCTAAAGCTTGGTTTGCTCCCTGTACAGCAGCATTGAAGTAGTGGCCATAACAGTGGAAGTAATTTCTGCTCTTGAACCAGCCAGCATATCTGTTTGGAATAATTCTTAGAAACCACACTTGGCTATGTCTTGCCCAACAGAACAAGTAAAATTTCCTCCCTTTGAACTATAATTTATGATTCTATACTCTTTCCTTGTCTTATTTTGTGCTTTTCACATAGCACAATCATTCTGCTCCTATCATCCAAAACCAATTCACCTGGCAGGTGCTTCTAAGATGAGCAAGTACTCCCACATTCTGTAAGAAAAACACAATTTTGATCATGAAGACTCATTTCTAGTTTACTGGATATTTGTACTTACTTTATGGGGACCATACATCAGCCCCAATTTCCACATAATCCCTACAGACACCTGTATGAATACCTCAGTGAGTGATAGGTAGAATATAATCCTGGAATGGTGTTTATATACATCTGGGAGAGAAAACAGCAGCAATGATCCCTCAACTTCCCCCCATCCAGCTCTTCTGCTAGTATTGGCAGTTTGGATCAAGTTCCAATTATAGCTCACTAAATACCCTCTAATAAAATAACTGATCTAAGCCAACTGTGAAATATATATGAAGAACTTTTGCTGCAAACCTGTAAAACACAGGATAAGATAGTGTAGCCTCTGCTTCTACAGATGATTGATTGCAAGGGCTTAAAAAAAAGAAGAAACAAGATTTCTCAAGAAACAAGAGACTAGGAGATACAATCTCACTGAGGCTGGACCATCTTCACTATATTTACAGATTGCCCAGTACATGTACAAGTGGGATACTGTGTCTGCTAACATAATCCCACAATAGTAAACAGGCAAACTGACTGTAGTGAAGTCTACTGATCTTCCTTGTAAAAGACTTAACAGCTTTTGTTGTGATGCTGGCACATGGAATCATATGAGGACAAACTCAAAATCTGAAACAGATATCAACATTAATTTTATTTGCTGAAATCAACAATCAACTTTACATTATTATGCAATTTGGGTATGCTTTTTTCCTCCCCAAAGCAGTTTCTTTCCTGTCTCTTGCAATTCAGTCCTCAAACTGTTGTTGTCTCTGCTCCTTTTAATGACTTGACACTGTCATTTATTCCATGATCAAGGCTGTTGGCTCACTGTCATATAGTCAGCATTCCTAATATTCATGCATTGATTAAATGGTAACCTAAAGTGGCTTAGATAATAGGTTTGATAGGATAATTTATGAATATGGAGGAAAGGATGTAAGAACTAACAGAGGCAAAAAGTGACATTAGCCCATAGGAAGTTCATGGGAAGATCTTGATGTATGCATCCACAGGGAAAGAAGAAACACTGATCTCAGAAAAAATAATCTGAATAAATTTATTCAAGTCCAAACAATGTCACATCATCAAAACAAAACAGAGACTTTCCCACAAATAACACTATTTTCTCTCACATGCTTCCTTCATCCTTCTTCACCCATTAACAAAGAGTTTAAGACTGTGGGCAACTAATGTCTTATAGCTATAAAAATAGGCAGCTGCTGTGAAGCTGGTGAAGCTGATACGCTAATGAAAAGGACAGAGGCAGTTTCTACCTCAACTTCCTTCCACTAATAAAAGAAAGATAGTACGGTGCATCAGAGAAGGCTGTCATAGAATCCTAAAGCCATTTAGGCTGGAAAAGACTTCTAAAATCAAGTCCAAATGTTAACCCAGCACTGCCAAGTTCACTAGCAAACCATGTCCCTGACTGGCACATCTGCATGTCTTTTCAGTACCTCTAGGGATGGTGACACAACCACTTCCCTGGGCAGCCTGTTCCAATGCTTAACAACTCTTTCCATGAAGAATTTTTCCCTAATATCCAATTTAAACCTCCCCTGGTGCAACTTAAAGCCATTTCCTCTTGTAACACCTATCACTTGTTACCTGGGAGAAGAGACTGATCCCCACCTGGCTACACCCTCCTTTCAGGCAGTTGTAGAGAGCAATAAGGTCTCCTCTGAGCCTCCTTTTCTCCAGGTTAAACTCCCCCAGCTCCCTCAGCTGCTCCTCACAGCACATGTGCTCCAGACCCTTCCCCAGCTCCGTTGCCCTTCTCTGGACACGCTCCAGCCCCTCAATGTCTTTCTTGCAGTGAGGGGCCCAGAACTGAGCACAGGATCTGAGGTGTGGCCTCAGCAGTGCCCAGGACAGGGGGACGGTCACTGCCCTGCTCCTGCTGGCCACACCATGGCTGATCCAGGCCAGGATGCCATCGGCCCTCTTGGCTACTTGGGCACACACTCACTGGCTCATGTCCAGCTGCTGTTGTCCAGCACCCCCAGAATCTTTTTCACCAGGCAGCTTCCCAGGCACTGCCTCCAGCCTGTAGTGCTGCCTGGGGTTGTTGTGACCCCAGTGCAGGACCTGGCACTTGGTCTTGATGAACCTCATACAATTGGTCTTGACCCATCAATCCAGCCTGTCCAGATCTCTCTGCAGAGCCTTCCTGCCCTCCAGCAAATCAACACTCCCACCCAACTTGGTGTCATCTGCAAATTTACTAAGGGCAGACTTGATCCCTTCATCCAGATAATCAATGAAGATATTAGATGGGACTGGGCTCAACACTGAACCCTGGGGGACACCACGAGTGACCAGCCCCCAGCTGATTGTAATTCCATTTCCCACCACTCTCTGGGCCCAGCCATCCACACAGTCTTTTACCCAATGAGCAGCCAGTTTCTCCAGGAGAATGCTGTGGAAAATGGTGTCAAAGGCTTAAGTAAAATCCAGGTAGACAATCTCTTTTTCCTCATCTGCTAAGCAGATCATCTTGCTTTAGAAGGAGATCAGGTTAGTTAAGCAAATCCTTGGCAAAGAAGAGGAGGTCCCTATTATTCCACATTATGTGAAGCAATACTGGGCAACCAAAGAGAAGTTGGCACTGGCATGGAACCATGGACATAAGCCATCACATATCCTGACATCAGCAATTTTGATTTAAACTGTCTCTGATTCAGAGGCAATGTATCTGCAAGTGCAGGAGTGAAGCAATACTTCTCATAATCCAAGTTACTGAATCAGCCAACAAGGTGCTGTTGTGGAAGTGGTTCAGTGCACAAGTGTATTGCAGCATTGCCTAAAAGATCCAGCAGCAGAACAGGAGCCTACCATGGTCAGGGACCATACAAAAGCAAAATAAAGACACAGCCCATAATATAAAGAGCTAGTATTTAGTTGATCTTAACTTTTTTCTGTGTTTTGTTAAAGTCTTAGCTCAAATCTTTGTTACACTGATCGATAATTTTTATTTCATTTTATGCAATCCACTTTCTATTTACCTGGGATTCACATATACTATTCCAAAAACATCTAAAAATCTGTATTAATTATGCAAGACAAATGTCAAACTGTTACTTGACTGCTTTGTCAAGTCAGCTTTGTATGCACAGGATTTTGCTGACAACAGTCATTTTATTTCACTCAGGCTATAAGCTTAAAGCACAGCAGCTCCAGGGATATTTACACCATAGCTTTGCTACAAATTCAGCAGCAGGGGGTACTCATCTGTGGAATGTGACTGTCTATTGACACTGGATTATTAGCTGAACTTCTTCAATAGTTTTTTCACCTGACACTCAGATGGTTCTAACTATGGCTACAGCAATGTTATCAAAGTATGATGGGATGGATCTTGGAAAAACATTATTACACAGCTGGTGTTTTAATAGTTTGTCATCTTTCACCTGGTCATTTGTAACAGGATAATCAATATCCATTTCCTTCCATTTTAAATAGGTTTTCCTTACCATTACATTAAAAAAAGAGACAAGTCACAGTTGCAGCAATCCTAACCTGGTTTGCTACATAACATTTCCAGAGTCTTGTGCAAAGCAAGCCTTTCCTTCATACTCATAACATTTTACACTACCTACCTTCTGCATTAAGATGCATGGTTTCCAGAGGTCCAATAAATGCGTATCGCATTCCCAATCCATCAGACATCACAAGGTCTAGATCAGTAGGAGATATTACTCCTTCCTAAGCAGCAAAAGTACAACAGGAAGGAAGACTGGTGAATGTTAGCTTTTAATGCAAAATTTCCCTGCCATTTTTTGTATATAATTAAAAAATCTGGGATGTAATAAAAACTAAGGCTAGAAATAGCAGTTAAGATTGCAAAGAGAAAAACACAACTGTTTGCCAGAAATGTCCATCTATTATGCAAGCCTTCCTACGGTTCAGTATAAGCAGTCATTCATATCTCTAGGACTGTACTTCATAGTCCCAGAAACTGAGAATCAGAGAAGAAAGCATGACACTCTTAATAGCACATGGCCAAAAGAGTTTATATCAAATCCAAGTACTATACCAACCCTTTTAAATACAGGAATTTTGGCTAAATGTTACATCTCCCTTCATATTCTCTTAATTACAGATTTTTGGGCAGAGTCCCAATTAGAACGGCAGGGCACCAGTGGGTACTGCTCCTGAGGCCACTTGCAAAAAAGGCTGGGTCCAAACACGCAGGCAATGCAGTTGCCACTCCCTCCCACAAAACTCACCGAACATTCAGGCTACCCAGCCTCAACCTGCCCAGGGTTCTTGGGTTCCTTGCCAGCCTCACATCTCAAGAGCTGGCAGGATATGGAGCAAGCCAAATGAAGCATTTCTCATGTTAAAAGTTGAGCATTGCTATTCCACCCACATGTAGCACTTATAAGAAAGCCAGTGCCTCTATCAGGTTGGGGCAAGCACAGAAAGGCTTGTAAAAAATGATTCACAGTTCTTTACCTGAACAGATTTACTTTAGAAGAATACTATTTATTACATAAGGTTGTTTTCTATCTACTAGAAAGATAAGAATTAATGAAGACTTGTTCTACCCACTTTCATCAGACAAGGCTTGGTTTCAAGAACTTGTCCTCTTTAATCCCAGAGACATGAAAACATTTCCTTCTGGGTAGGAAGGTGGAAGAGATGCTGAACTGCTTCTAATTTATCTTTTCACCCTACTCTGAGGTGTTCAGCCTACTCAGTGCCTCTTCCTTAACAAGCACCTTTAAGTTTCAGAATACTCATACTCAAAAACTCATCTGCTTGGACAAAACCACATAATTTTGTGTTAAATTTTTCTCTTGCAGGGCCCTGTCTGAATGCCCCTTTGTATCACACAGTCACAGGCTAAAGTTACGGGCACACAGGACAGCTTTTCTGATCTGTAGTAGACATTGATATCTGAGCTAGACATATAGACTCTCTTTATAATCACCAGGGAGAAAAAGGAAATCAGCATCCTAAAGCAGGCATCTAGAGTAGGTAAGATAAGTGTGTCCTAAAAGGGCCTAATTCTCCTCACTGATTGAAAGATGAGTAAGAACCTTAGATATCACTGTCTACATTTTCAATATCCCATTTTAAATGAGCTGAATCTCACCCACAGTGTCTTCCTGTGTCCATCATTTACATCATCTACTGCTACTTTAAAAGAAACTTAAAAGCCACAAATCAACATAACTTCTACAGCTGGCCACAGACATCAAGTTTCATCATCTCATGCTTAAACCGAGACTTTTATAAGACAACCTCAAGAGTCAACCTGTTAGTAGGCATTGTTCCTACCAAAACCAAGCCTGTCTGAATCCCTGTTGCAGAATTCTACCTTGAAAAGGAAAAACTGACATAATTATTAAGATCAATGTACCATATATGGAACACACAGTTCTCCTAACAATTAGCCATAAAATGGCAGGGATAAGAAAGTATTATTTTCTTCAAATTAAAACATAGACATGGTAAAGTAACTCATTTAGAGGCAGATAGAAAAGTCTGCATAAAGACAGGACTAAACAAAAATCTCAGACAGAATTCAGATTACAGACCAGCATCAGGGTTACTAACACAGGCACCATACGTTCTGTGAAAGCTTTTTCCCCTGACATGGCTACACAACTTCTCTGAACAACATCAGCAAAGTCAACAAAAGTGTTCCTCTGTTGGGAGTGCTTCATCCAAACAATGAGTTGTGCTGGTAAAGCTGTGCTTGATGAGTGGTTCCCCCCTGCCCCCCTGGGTGACATGGATTTGTGGACAAAAGACTAACCACAAATTCCAGACAAGCATTTGAACCACAGCAGCAGTTAAAAACTGTAAACACGATGTTAAAAGGTTTAACAGGCTCTTGAAGTACTTCAGAGTCATTGCAAATTAATTTCCAAATTAATGGCTTACTTTCTTTGGATACCATAGTCCTCAGCTATTATACTGATATTTGAAGACCAGGTGCCCTCAGAATCATGGGATGAGTGCTTTCCTCTTGGCCGTTTGACTATAGCTGCAATTTGATGTTTACAGCTGCTAAAAGGCAAGACTTGTTCCTACCAGAAGGAAACTATGACAGATCCCTTCAGTTGAGGAATATAGTGTTCTATTCAAATGAGCTCAGCTTCTTCCTGTCAAAAACTCACTCCTAAAGAAAAGCTTTTTACTTCTTCTCTTCATAAATTAAGAACACATAAATGATAAACAAGTTAGACCTTCCTACTCTAGGGAATAACCCTATTCCCATTTATGATAAGGAGATCATAAGTTGGTGGAATGATTCACCAGGCTGCAAGTTCAGTGAGATGTCTTCCACAAGGATTGGTCTTTATGCTAAGAACTAAACAAGAAAGAATTCCTATCCGGTTTCACTAAGTGTAGGTGTGAATTAATCTTCCTAAGGGGATTTTTTGTCCTGGATTATCCTTCTGGTAAGCCTCTGCCCCCAGCACTTGTCAGAGGGAAGAAAAATATGTTAAGAGTTCACTAGAAGCTGTGACAGCTACAGAATTAAGATTTAAAATTAATTCCACCAAAATCCTCAGTGATCCCAATAGCCAGCCAAATTTCAAAATCTAGACTATTTCAGAATCCTCCACACTTCTTACAACAACATTTATATACCACAATCTCATTTTCCTAGAAGTTTTAACCTCCAGTGATACCACAGGATTATCCTAATGAGCCTTTTGAACTTTTTTAGTGCTTCTCCCTATGTAGGGACCCTTTTCACCTTTCCAGAAACTTGTGGTGGTTCTGCAGTCTCCAGCACTAGGCTCTGACCCAACCTGCTTGGTTTTAATCAGCAGTCTTTCTTTCCATCTCTGGGTCACACCCACATCGCAACTTCTGTCACAGACTTGGTTTGTAATCATACCAAATGTAATGGCCAAAAAAATCACAATCTTTCTGGTTCTACCAATTCATTTCTCCTACTCACTTCAGTCTGTTATAGAGTTATTTTGGACTTCACTGCCTCCTGGACCACATGCTTTCTGTTTCCAAATATGCCACTTCATCCTCTGTCTTTCCCAAATCCAGTATTCTTTTTCTTTTCTGATTGCCACTAATATTTGTATTCTGTCATAGCAGTACTTGTTACACCCTCCTCTTCACAATCACTTTAATCAAGTCCCTTCCATCCACACCCTGATGAGATCTTTTTCCAGTCCTGTCATTTTGAGCATATGACTTTTCTCCTATATCCTTCTACATCTCTCCATTTCATAATGTTTAAGAAACTTGTTGTCCTACACATTTCACACCTCCTTGCTTTGCCAGCCTTTATCTTCCTTCTTCCATGGCGCCCTCACTCACCTTACCCTGTAAGAAACACTTAGTATCAACACTGTTTTTCTTCCTGTCCCTTTAAAATTCCGTTTTATGATATTCCTCCATTTATGGGCCACTGTAACTAAATGTTTAATCCTATACTTTATCTTCAATCTTTTGGAAAAGTCCTCTGAATAACTATTAATTATATTAATAATAATTAATATAATTAATAGTAAGGAATCTGGACTGTAAAAGACTTGCCAGCATTTAAAGTCTACTAAGTTAGTCACTTGAGAAAGGAGAGGTACATAAATTAATGATTGAAGCCAATGCACCCGATTGTCACAAAAACAAACTAAAATGGAAACATAGCCAAACCATGACTTTATTTTCCAAAAGATTAACAAAAATTTAAGAGCCGGCTGTTCTTCTCATGCTTTACAATGACCACAGCACAAAAGAAAATCCACTACAATGACTACAGCATAAAAGAAAATCCACTTCTAAAGATAAAAAAAAAAAAACCACATTAAGACAGTATTAAAATCTTATACAGAGGTAAGTAGAGTACTTTACACAATCCATCCTGTAGCAGTGCTAACATGTTCCTAAAAGCAGCTGAAACTCCTAAATTATACCAAGGTTTAAAAACTGTCATGCTCCACTTGCTATCTCTGCTGCTGCATTTTATGACCTCCTTGCAAATTCCAGGTGATGCTTAGGAAAATATTGCAAGAAGGTAAGATTTCACTCAGTGATCCACAGTTAGATGACAATCATAGCTACTCAGAGTAAGGCTTGAGACTTCTGAACTTAAGTGTTGGTGAAACTGTTTGGTTGTTATTTCCTGGATTATGTTAACCAAACTTTTACATTCACAACAAGGTAAAGTCAAGCTATTTAATTAATAGCCTTTGCAACCTAATCCTAAACTACTCTAAAATGTACTGGTACTGTACAGTACAAAAGTAACGGTGTCTACAGTGCACAGTGTGCTTCCCAGGCAAATAAAGGCAATAAGCTTCTGCTCCAAGAGTTACGAACAAAATCAGACACACCAGTGACCACTGTCAATGGGAGATGTGAGAAAGTAAATAAGTGGTAACAGAGAGTAACAGAGAAAGCAGTTTTGAGGTATGTTTCCTGTTACTGGCTAAAGGTTATTCTAATACTTTCAAACTGGTAATATAAAAATTTAGGGTTTATAAGAGAGGAATAAAGATCTTCAACCTCAACATCTCACAGTACTTATTTTACTCTCATCATTATCATCTTTGCAACATTTCTACCAGAAGCCTAACAATTGAATACATATATAAGAAACCTACATGAATGCCAGGCTCAGATAGGCTATGAGGTCCTACAGAAAGTCCTCAGATACATGATCTAAAGACACAGACAGGAGTGCTCCCAGTATCTGCTTTATCATGGAATAAATGTGGAGCATGAGGAGACAGAGATAACTGATACAAAAATTTCCTGCCACAAACGCGCACACTGCCCAAATGCTTGTGACTTGCACTTCAAAGCAATCTTTGAGAAGACATCTTGTCACAAAAAGACTAACTCAGACCCAAAATGAAACATCTCTTTGTAGCACTGCTGCCTCAAAGAGAAGCACTTTCTTGAATTATGTCTTTTAGACCCATAAATGAATCCATGGTCTTTGCTTTTAAGTTCTTGTAAAGTCAAACTTCTGCATTCTGTAATGTACATTCCTAATTATCCACATAAGCAAAATTCTCAGCATTCAACTGTACATCTCCAAATGAGTTTTCTTTCTTCTACTTTCCTACAAATGGGATCTCAATTTGCAAGCCTATTAATTTTTTACCACTTTACCACCACAATTTCCACTCCCTCATTCAGTCCAGTCCTGCATTCACAGCACTCGTTTTGTGCCCAGCTGTAAAATCCCTGCCTCCCTCCCTGTGTGTGCAGCTGGGAACCCCAGCACCCTTGGCAAAGACAAACTGTATCCCAATACAAAGGTTTCTTGTTGCTACTTTAATCTCTTTGCACTGAATTATGCTTCTCTCCGTGTTCTGGCATCCATGCCACATGCAATTTGAGCACCATGTGGAGTCTTGGGCCTGCACCCAATGTGCTGGCATAGCCTTACCTCAGATTTCTGGCTGTCTTAAAAGTGTGTCCTACTCTTAGACCCACATGGCAGAAGTCAGTGAGCCCCAAACAACATTCAGCAAGCAGGTATCTTTACCACATTTCTTTCTACACAGCTGCATTTTTACTTCTATGCTCTGTATCAGAGCCTTTCTCCCATCACATGATCCTCGCCCATGTCTCAGCCATCCCAACACAGCACTGCTAAAGAAAACAGAAAGACTGGCAGGTTGTCAGTTTCCCAGATAGATTTGTGAACTCAAACATGTTCTGCAAGCTACTTAGCCTATTTATTATAAAGTTTTCAAGATAAATGTTGTAAGTATAGCTGTACTGCATGTCTGTGCTACCACCAATGACTTTAACAGGACATGAGTAGTTCTACTGGAGAAACTTCCACTAGTTTCTTTATTGAAATAAGCTCAACTGACTGAAAAAAAACCCAACAAAAAAACCCCCAACCAACCAAAAACCCCAACAAAACAGCGTAACAACCCAGCACTGCTTCTCAAAGTAAAGAAAACATTTGTTCAAGATGTTACCAATGTGAGTAAAACTTGATTTTTAGGAGTCTCTCAGAGACTGAAAGTTGGGGACACTGATGTTTTCAACAGTAAGAACTGGAAAGTAACTTCACAATCAGAAGAATCAAAAACTACGTTTCCCCGTTTGGAAAGTGGAATACACCAAAAGAACATGACTTGCAATAAAAATTACTAAGTTGGCAGCACAACAGTAGAAACACACAAACTGCCCCAGGCCTGCAGTTCTCACCTATCTGCAGTGATTCTCCTCCCATCAAAGGTGCTGTGCAGCCCAAAGTCACACAGCTGAAACTATACACCTTTGACAGCTGCTATTGTTCAGGCTTCTGGAGTGGAAATATGGCCACCAAAGTTGTTACTGTTTAAATGTGTATTTCGCTGAAACGCAATAAAATTATACAAGAGCAGAACAACTTGGAAACTTTGATTTACAACAAAAGCAACTTTCTTTATCTGTCAGTCCTTCAAGCACTGTTTTATTACAATTCACATCACCACCACTGCCACAAAAGCATCCATACAAAAGATTCACACTAAAGGTTTGCCTCAACTCAGTACTTCCTTTCCAACAGCAGCCCATGAATTGTTCTTAAATTCCTTCCACAGCAAGACCAGAGAATGATACCTTCAGGGATATGTACTGTACTGCCTCAGCTCCCATCAGTCCAGTCTTTGAGACTTTGAAGCTGGGTGCTTCTGCACAGTCCAACATAAATGTGTCTAAATGATCCCTGGATCCATACACATTTTTAGCATCCTAGGTTACTATGGCAGTGGCTTCCACCATTGAGTTCACGCTCTCAGAGATGTGAAAGAATCCTGTTAGATTTTTGAGGCATTACCTGAATGCCTGTGCTGACCAAGGGTGACTGGTCCACAGTTTCCCAACAACTCTTTGAATTCTTATATAAGAGGTAAGGTGTGCTAACTTCCATTTTTGCAGTATTATGCTAGATAGTGTATAAAAAGGTGCTTAAATTAGTATTTAATCAACTTCACATTTCAGTTTTGTGGCCCTTAGGTAAGTTCAATTTCACCTCCACAGCCTGCCATTGCTCATTTTCCCTTTCCTCCTTCAAAAATCTTGTTCTTAGCATGACTTATTTTATATCAGATCTCTTCCTTTCAAGGAAAGGTTACACTGTGGGAACCTCTTTTAATAATGAATGTTGCAGTTGAATTAGCTTTTTCCTCATTAACTTAACCTTCCTTGCTCACAATTTTTAGTAGTTGTTTTTACATTTTTACTCTCAAAGATATTTTTTCACCAGTGTTTTTGTGGTTTCAAAAATAATTCAGAGGCTAGTTTGGATAGGGCCAGACTCGCCACTGGTGCCTGGAAACAGGACAATGGACAATAGGCACAAACTATAAACTCAGAAAGTTACATCTGAATAGGAAGAAAAAAATTCTTTACTTTAAGGGTGACATAGAACTGGAGCAGGCTGCCCAATGAGGATGAATATTCTCCTCTGAAGTTATTCAAAATCCACCTAGACATGATCCTGTGCAACCTGCTGTAGTAGGGAGGTGGGATTAGATGATCTCCAGAGGTCCCTTCCAACCTAAACTATTCTGTGATTGTATGTTACTGTCTTTTCTATCCTATGTTTTCCAACATGACTACAGCTTTCTGAAGGTGTTTTTCTTATAATAAACTTGAGACTTTGTATTAAAAGTTTAACGTATTTAAAATTTAAATAAACATCCCCAGTAGCAGATCAGTTCCTCCCTCAGCACACTGTTTTACTTACTGTTATTCACCACCTCCTTTATATTGTTGTATTATGTTGCTAGTGAAAGCCAGCTACAGGTAAGCAAAATCAGTTCAGCAACTATGTTTAAACACTTCTTTGGAAAAAGAGTTGCTTTGTTTACAGTAATATTACCTTAGTTTTAAGATATTTACCTGTTTAGTTGTGCATGGTTGTTTTAAACACCCTGAAAAATCAAAACACTCCACAACAAAAAAGTAAGTTCTATTAAAGTCCAGTTGAAGCTCTTCTCAAGAGAATAGCAACAGACTCATAACTCAGCTCCTGCTGATGAAAGATCAGACTTTTCAGCACAGAATAGCTAACTGTGGGAAAAGCTGAAGGCACACAAACAAATGATTCTCAGCTAGAAGTCTGAATGGGCAGGAGGAGGAGAAATCTGTCTTTACCTACAAGTATCAAGTAGCAGTTAAACCTATGAGTGCAGTTCCTGAAAGGCCAAAGAGAAAACGGTTTAAAATATTTTCATGACCACTGTACAGTAGGCCAAGAACACTAGAAGAAAACAAACAGGAAATGATGAGAAACCTACAGAAAGAAAAATTGGTATTTTGATTATTGTGCTTTTAGATTATTCTTTTGACTGCCCTGAAAATAACAGTATTCTGAAAAAAAGGAAGCAGGAAAAAGAATAATTTTTACCACAGCATACCACCTTGTTTTTGTCAGTCTTTGCTTTTTAAAACTGACATCACTTCTTACTGGGCTTAATTTACATTTAAATATACATTTTATGTTCATGAGGGAGAGCTGAACAAAGATGACAAAAATTTAAAGGATGTTTAAGTATACAATCTCACTTGTCACATCTACAGAACTGACCAAGTACTGAAAAAAAAAGATATACATACACCCACAAGTCTCCAAGCTTCACTTATCACTGCATACTGTAGTCGATTCAGAACAAACCCCTCAATTTCTCTGTTTAGTTTGACAGGAGACTGACCAATCTTCTTCATCAGGGCATATGTTCTTTCTGTTGTAGAAGGATCTGTTTCTGGATGAGGAACAATTTCAACCAACGGCACAAAGTAAGGTGGATTTACCTCAAGAAGAAAGAGAAAAGAAGAACATGAGCCACCAACAGAACAAGCTAATATAAAGCACCTTTATAGCTGGCACTAGCTTGGATAATTTCCAGTGAACACAGCAAGCCTGACATTCAGACCTTGGAAGACTTCACCAGTCCAATAAAAGCTGGTGCACTAATTCAAATTAAAAGCAATAATTAAATTTGCACTAAATCAAACTCTGTTTAACCCCAGCAAAATTCATGGAGCTACACCAGAGATGACAGCACTCAAACAGTACTAGAAGACTATTCTGACTTGAGGAACTGTTTGTTCAATATTCAGGCTGCTTGTTGTTGTAAGACATATGGTCACCACCTGTCTTTCCAAATTAAGCAAGGCATTTCCTTTTAGATAGTCAGGAACTTTATAACAAAAGTATTGCTAAACACCACCTGTAAGATGCAACACTTAACAGATAAGCAGCTACTGCCCCAAGCCTGTAAATATATGCTAAA